>OX637805.1:0-2636923 GCA_951802425.1 Clavaria fumosa | reverse complement strand
AACAAATACCAACACCCTCCAAAAAAACAAATCTAAACATTAAAATAAATCACTTACCCCTCACAACCGACCTTTAAAATACACTACCCAAAAATATCTATCATTACCAAAAAAACAAATACCAACACCCTCCAAAAAAACAAATCTAAACATTAAAATAAATCACTTACCCCTCACAACCGACCTTTAAAATACACTACCCAAAAATATCTATCATTACCAAAAAAACAAATACCAACACCCTCCAAAAAAACAAATCTAAACATTAAAATAAATCACTTACCCCTCACAACCGACCTTTAAAATACACTACCCAAAAATATCTATCATTACCAAAAAAACAAATACCAACACCCTCCAAAAAAACAAATCTAAACATTAAAATAAATCACTTACCCCTCACAACCGACCTTTAAAATACACTACCCAAAAATATCTATCATTACCAAAAAAACAAATACCAACACCCTCCAAAAAAACAAATCTAAACATTAAAATAAATCACTTACCCCTCACAACCGACCTTTAAAATACACTACCCAAAAATATCTATCATTACCAAAAAAACAAATACCAACACCCTCCAAAAAAACAAATCTAAACATTAAAATAAATCACTTACCCCTCACAACCGACCTTTAAAATACACTACCCAAAAATATCTATCATTACCAAAAAAACAAATACCAACACCCTCCAAAAAAACAAATCTAAACATTAAAATAAATCACTTACCCCTCACAACCGACCTTTAAAATACACTACCCAAAAATATCTATCATTACCAAAAAAACAAATACCAACACCCTCCAAAAAAACAAATCTAAACATTAAAATAAATCACTTACCCCTCACAACCGACCTTTAAAATACACTACCCAAAAATATCTATCATTACCAAAAAAACAAATACCAACACCCTCCAAAAAAACAAATCTAAACATTAAAATAAATCACTTACCCCTCACAACCGACCTTTAAAATACACTACCCAAAAATATCTATCATTACCAAAAAAACAAATACCAACACCCTCCAAAAAAACAAATCTAAACATTAAAATAAATCACTTACCCCTCACAACCGACCTTTAAAATACACTACCCAAAAATATCTATCATTACCAAAAAAACAAATACCAACACCCTCCAAAAAAACAAATCTAAACATTAAAATAAATCACTTACCCCTCACAACCGACCTTTAAAATACACTACCCAAAAATATCTATCATTACCAAAAAAACAAATACCAACACCCTCCAAAAAAACAAATCTAAACATTAAAATAAATCACTTACCCCTCACAACCGACCTTTAAAATACACTACCCAAAAATATCTATCATTACCAAAAAAACAAATACCAACACCCTCCAAAAAAACAAATCTAAACATTAAAATAAATCACTTACCCCTCACAACCGACCTTTAAAATACACTACCCAAAAATATCTATCATTACCAAAAAAACAAATACCAACACCCTCCAAAAAAACAAATCTAAACATTAAAATAAATCACTTACCCCTCACAACCGACCTTTAAAATACACTACCCAAAAATATCTATCATTACCAAAAAAACAAATACCAACACCCTCCAAAAAAACAAATCTAAACATTAAAATAAATCACTTACCCCTCACAACCGACCTTTAAAATACACTACCCAAAAATATCTATCATTACCAAAAAAACAAATACCAACACCCTCCAAAAAAACAAATCTAAACATTAAAATAAATCACTTACCCCTCACAACCGACCTTTAAAATACACTACCCAAAAATATCTATCATTACCAAAAAAACAAATACCAACACCCTCCAAAAAAACAAATCTAAACATTAAAATAAATCACTTACCCCTCACAACCGACCTTTAAAATACACTACCCAAAAATATCTATCATTACCAAAAAAACAAATACCAACACCCTCCAAAAAAACAAATCTAAACATTAAAATAAATCACTTACCCCTCACAACCGACCTTTAAAATACACTACCCAAAAATATCTATCATTACCAAAAAAACAAATACCAACACCCTCCAAAAAAACAAATCTAAACATTAAAATAAATCACTTACCCCTCACAACCGACCTTTAAAATACACTACCCAAAAATATCTATCATTACCAAAAAAACAAATACCAACACCCTCCAAAAAAACAAATCTAAACATTAAAATAAATCACTTACCCCTCACAACCGACCTTTAAAATACACTACCCAAAAATATCTATCATTACCAAAAAAACAAATACCAACACCCTCCAAAAAAACAAATCTAAACATTAAAATAAATCACTTACCCCTCACAACCGACCTTTAAAATACACTACCCAAAAATATCTATCATTACCAAAAAAACAAATACCAACACCCTCCAAAAAAACAAATCTAAACATTAAAATAAATCACTTACCCCTCACAACCGACCTTTAAAATACACTACCCAAAAATATCTATCATTACCAAAAAAACAAATACCAACACCCTCCAAAAAAACAAATCTAAACATTAAAATAAATCACTTACCCCTCACAACCGACCTTTAAAATACACTACCCAAAAATATCTATCATTACCAAAAAAACAAATACCAACACCCTCCAAAAAAACAAATCTAAACATTAAAATAAATCACTTACCCCTCACAACCGACCTTTAAAATACACTACCCAAAAATATCTATCATTACCAAAAAAACAAATACCAACACCCTCCAAAAAAACAAATCTAAACATTAAAATAAATCACTTACCCCTCACAACCGACCTTTAAAATACACTACCCAAAAATATCTATCATTACCAAAAAAACAAATACCAACACCCTCCAAAAAAACAAATCTAAACATTAAAATAAATCACTTACCCCTCACAACCGACCTTTAAAATACACTACCCAAAAATATCTATCATTACCAAAAAAACAAATACCAACACCCTCCAAAAAAACAAATCTAAACATTAAAATAAATCACTTACCCCTCACAACCGACCTTTAAAATACACTACCCAAAAATATCTATCATTACCAAAAAAACAAATACCAACACCCTCCAAAAAAACAAATCTAAACATTAAAATAAATCACTTACCCCTCACAACCGACCTTTAAAATACACTACCCAAAAATATCTATCATTACCAAAAAAACAAATACCAACACCCTCCAAAAAAACAAATCTAAACATTAAAATAAATCACTTACCCCTCACAACCGACCTTTAAAATACACTACCCAAAAATATCTATCATTACCAAAAAAACAAATACCAACACCCTCCAAAAAAACAAATCTAAACATTAAAATAAATCACTTACCCCTCACAACCGACCTTTAAAATACACTACCCAAAAATATCTATCATTACCAAAAAAACAAATACCAACACCCTCCAAAAAAACAAATCTAAACATTAAAATAAATCACTTACCCCTCACAACCGACCTTTAAAATACACTACCCAAAAATATCTATCATTACCAAAAAAACAAATACCAACACCCTCCAAAAAAACAAATCTAAACATTAAAATAAATCACTTACCCCTCACAACCGACCTTTAAAATACACTACCCAAAAATATCTATCATTACCAAAAAAACAAATACCAACACCCTCCAAAAAAACAAATCTAAACATTAAAATAAATCACTTACCCCTCACAACCGACCTTTAAAATACACTACCCAAAAATATCTATCATTACCAAAAAAACAAATACCAACACCCTCCAAAAAAACAAATCTAAACATTAAAATAAATCACTTACCCCTCACAACCGACCTTTAAAATACACTACCCAAAAATATCTATCATTACCAAAAAAACAAATACCAACACCCTCCAAAAAAACAAATCTAAACATTAAAATAAATCACTTACCCCTCACAACCGACCTTTAAAATACACTACCCAAAAATATCTATCATTACCAAAAAAACAAATACCAACACCCTCCAAAAAAACAAATCTAAACATTAAAATAAATCACTTACCCCTCACAACCGACCTTTAAAATACACTACCCAAAAATATCTATCATTACCAAAAAAACAAATACCAACACCCTCCAAAAAAACAAATCTAAACATTAAAATAAATCACTTACCCCTCACAACCGACCTTTAAAATACACTACCCAAAAATATCTATCATTACCAAAAAAACAAATACCAACACCCTCCAAAAAAACAAATCTAAACATTAAAATAAATCACTTACCCCTCACAACCGACCTTTAAAATACACTACCCAAAAATATCTATCATTACCAAAAAAACAAATACCAACACCCTCCAAAAAAACAAATCTAAACATTAAAATAAATCACTTACCCCTCACAACCGACCTTTAAAATACACTACCCAAAAATATCTATCATTACCAAAAAAACAAATACCAACACCCTCCAAAAAAACAAATCTAAACATTAAAATAAATCACTTACCCCTCACAACCGACCTTTAAAATACACTACCCAAAAATATCTATCATTACCAAAAAAACAAATACCAACACCCTCCAAAAAAACAAATCTAAACATTAAAATAAATCACTTACCCCTCACAACCGACCTTTAAAATACACTACCCAAAAATATCTATCATTACCAAAAAAACAAATACCAACACCCTCCAAAAAAACAAATCTAAACATTAAAATAAATCACTTACCCCTCACAACCGACCTTTAAAATACACTACCCAAAAATATCTATCATTACCAAAAAAACAAATACCAACACCCTCCAAAAAAACAAATCTAAACATTAAAATAAATCACTTACCCCTCACAACCGACCTTTAAAATACACTACCCAAAAATATCTATCATTACCAAAAAAACAAATACCAACACCCTCCAAAAAAACAAATCTAAACATTAAAATAAATCACTTACCCCTCACAACCGACCTTTAAAATACACTACCCAAAAATATCTATCATTACCAAAAAAACAAATACCAACACCCTCCAAAAAAACAAATCTAAACATTAAAATAAATCACTTACCCCTCACAACCGACCTTTAAAATACACTACCCAAAAATATCTATCATTACCAAAAAAACAAATACCAACACCCTCCAAAAAAACAAATCTAAACATTAAAATAAATCACTTACCCCTCACAACCGACCTTTAAAATACACTACCCAAAAATATCTATCATTACCAAAAAAACAAATACCAACACCCTCCAAAAAAACAAATCTAAACATTAAAATAAATCACTTACCCCTCACAACCGACCTTTAAAATACACTACCCAAAAATATCTATCATTACCAAAAAAACAAATACCAACACCCTCCAAAAAAACAAATCTAAACATTAAAATAAATCACTTACCCCTCACAACCGACCTTTAAAATACACTACCCAAAAATATCTATCATTACCAAAAAAACAAATACCAACACCCTCCAAAAAAACAAATCTAAACATTAAAATAAATCACTTACCCCTCACAACCGACCTTTAAAATACACTACCCAAAAATATCTATCATTACCAAAAAAACAAATACCAACACCCTCCAAAAAAACAAATCTAAACATTAAAATAAATCACTTACCCCTCACAACCGACCTTTAAAATACACTACCCAAAAATATCTATCATTACCAAAAAAACAAATACCAACACCCTCCAAAAAAACAAATCTAAACATTAAAATAAATCACTTACCCCTCACAACCGACCTTTAAAATACACTACCCAAAAATATCTATCATTACCAAAAAAACAAATACCAACACCCTCCAAAAAAACAAATCTAAACATTAAAATAAATCACTTACCCCTCACAACCGACCTTTAAAATACACTACCCAAAAATATCTATCATTACCAAAAAAACAAATACCAACACCCTCCAAAAAAACAAATCTAAACATTAAAATAAATCACTTACCCCTCACAACCGACCTTTAAAATACACTACCCAAAAATATCTATCATTACCAAAAAAACAAATACCAACACCCTCCAAAAAAACAAATCTAAACATTAAAATAAATCACTTACCCCTCACAACCGACCTTTAAAATACACTACCCAAAAATATCTATCATTACCAAAAAAACAAATACCAACACCCTCCAAAAAAACAAATCTAAACATTAAAATAAATCACTTACCCCTCACAACCGACCTTTAAAATACACTACCCAAAAATATCTATCATTACCAAAAAAACAAATACCAACACCCTCCAAAAAAACAAATCTAAACATTAAAATAAATCACTTACCCCTCACAACCGACCTTTAAAATACACTACCCAAAAATATCTATCATTACCAAAAAAACAAATACCAACACCCTCCAAAAAAACAAATCTAAACATTAAAATAAATCACTTACCCCTCACAACCGACCTTTAAAATACACTACCCAAAAATATCTATCATTACCAAAAAAACAAATACCAACACCCTCCAAAAAAACAAATCTAAACATTAAAATAAATCACTTACCCCTCACAACCGACCTTTAAAATACACTACCCAAAAATATCTATCATTACCAAAAAAACAAATACCAACACCCTCCAAAAAAACAAATCTAAACATTAAAATAAATCACTTACCCCTCACAACCGACCTTTAAAATACACTACCCAAAAATATCTATC
The DNA here is from genome assembly GCA_951802425.1 of Clavaria fumosa. Taxonomy (NCBI): domain Eukaryota; kingdom Fungi; phylum Basidiomycota; class Agaricomycetes; order Agaricales; family Clavariaceae; genus Clavaria; species Clavaria fumosa. The sequence goes on along the minus strand of OX637805.1, from coordinate 2,630,267 downwards.
ATTACCAAAAAAACAAATACCAACACCCTCCAAAAAAACAAATCTAAACATTAAAATAAATCACTTACCCCTCACAACCGACCTTTAAAATACACTACCCAAAAATATCTATCATTACCAAAAAAACAAATACCAACACCCTCCAAAAAAACAAATCTAAACATTAAAATAAATCACTTACCCCTCACAACCGACCTTTAAAATACACTACCCAAAAATATCTATCATTACCAAAAAAACAAATACCAACACCCTCCAAAAAAACAAATCTAAACATTAAAATAAATCACTTACCCCTCACAACCGACCTTTAAAATACACTACCCAAAAATATCTATCATTACCAAAAAAACAAATACCAACACCCTCCAAAAAAACAAATCTAAACATTAAAATAAATCACTTACCCCTCACAACCGACCTTTAAAATACACTACCCAAAAATATCTATCATTACCAAAAAAACAAATACCAACACCCTCCAAAAAAACAAATCTAAACATTAAAATAAATCACTTACCCCTCACAACCGACCTTTAAAATACACTACCCAAAAATATCTATCATTACCAAAAAAACAAATACCAACACCCTCCAAAAAAACAAATCTAAACATTAAAATAAATCACTTACCCCTCACAACCGACCTTTAAAATACACTACCCAAAAATATCTATCATTACCAAAAAAACAAATACCAACACCCTCCAAAAAAACAAATCTAAACATTAAAATAAATCACTTACCCCTCACAACCGACCTTTAAAATACACTACCCAAAAATATCTATCATTACCAAAAAAACAAATACCAACACCCTCCAAAAAAACAAATCTAAACATTAAAATAAATCACTTACCCCTCACAACCGACCTTTAAAATACACTACCCAAAAATATCTATCATTACCAAAAAAACAAATACCAACACCCTCCAAAAAAACAAATCTAAACATTAAAATAAATCACTTACCCCTCACAACCGACCTTTAAAATACACTACCCAAAAATATCTATCATTACCAAAAAAACAAATACCAACACCCTCCAAAAAAACAAATCTAAACATTAAAATAAATCACTTACCCCTCACAACCGACCTTTAAAATACACTACCCAAAAATATCTATCATTACCAAAAAAACAAATACCAACACCCTCCAAAAAAACAAATCTAAACATTAAAATAAATCACTTACCCCTCACAACCGACCTTTAAAATACACTACCCAAAAATATCTATCATTACCAAAAAAACAAATACCAACACCCTCCAAAAAAACAAATCTAAACATTAAAATAAATCACTTACCCCTCACAACCGACCTTTAAAATACACTACCCAAAAATATCTATCATTACCAAAAAAACAAATACCAACACCCTCCAAAAAAACAAATCTAAACATTAAAATAAATCACTTACCCCTCACAACCGACCTTTAAAATACACTACCCAAAAATATCTATCATTACCAAAAAAACAAATACCAACACCCTCCAAAAAAACAAATCTAAACATTAAAATAAATCACTTACCCCTCACAACCGACCTTTAAAATACACTACCCAAAAATATCTATCATTACCAAAAAAACAAATACCAACACCCTCCAAAAAAACAAATCTAAACATTAAAATAAATCACTTACCCCTCACAACCGACCTTTAAAATACACTACCCAAAAATATCTATCATTACCAAAAAAACAAATACCAACACCCTCCAAAAAAACAAATCTAAACATTAAAATAAATCACTTACCCCTCACAACCGACCTTTAAAATACACTACCCAAAAATATCTATCATTACCAAAAAAACAAATACCAACACCCTCCAAAAAAACAAATCTAAACATTAAAATAAATCACTTACCCCTCACAACCGACCTTTAAAATACACTACCCAAAAATATCTATCATTACCAAAAAAACAAATACCAACACCCTCCAAAAAAACAAATCTAAACATTAAAATAAATCACTTACCCCTCTGAAATAGCAACCCACCTTAAGAAACGCAATTTTGTTTCCACATTTCATCAGTCTTTCTTGTCTAGGTGGCTAACATTATTATGCCTTCCTGTCTCCACTACCCATGGTGGGCCTTCTTCTTCCATTCTATCTAGCATCCATTCAAGCTCTCCTCTATCTGAGGTGCTCCCTGCTGCCCCTCTGGCACTATTAGATAGTCACCCATATACCAGCATACCATTGCCCTTATATTATTGTCTGCTCTCCTGTCTCTGCCCAAGTGACTTGATTCAGCAAATGTGTCTCCCCCATATGTTGATAGCTGTGGGCCACACACTATGAAACACATGCATTCAAGCTTTGACACTGACTCAACTCACAACTGAACTGACTTTATAACATGTGGGCATCCATGACACCTACTTTGACATACACCTCCAGTCAACTTTGTGCATCATGTGAGCATGGGAGTCCTGGATACCCACATTGAGATACACATCCAGCCAACTTACTTTGTACATTGTGAGAGGTGTGGGTGTCCTGGCCATTTACACAGCATGGCTCACCTGTAACATGTCCAAGCCTGCATCACATTGGATCTTGGTAGGTATGTAGGACCTAGGTTTTGGCATGCTGGGAGTGAGCAGCACAGGTGGCATAAGTAGGATGGAGGGTGGACAGTCTGAGTGGGGTGAGTGGGTGGCACAAGCAAGGTGAGTAAAGCAGGAAGCATGCCAGGTGGTGTAGCACCAATGAGGTGAGTGGGCAGACAGCACAAGCAGGGTGGATGGTGCAATTGGGGTGAGCAGCATGGGTGACACCAGTGGGGCAAGTTTGGTGGACAAGTGCATGTGCATATTATCAGTCAATGATATATCTGCTTGAGTAATGTATGTGTTTGCTGTGCTCATGCTTGTCATCCTGGCACTGCTCATGCTCATCAGTCATTGCTTAATGACAAGCATGAGCACAGCAAACACATACATTACTCAAGCAGATATATCATTGACTGATAATATGCACATGCACTTGTCCACCAAACTTGTCCCACTGGTGTCACCCATGCTGCTCACCCCAATTGCACCATCCACCCTGCTTGTGCTGCCTGCCCACTCACCTCATTGGTGCTACACCACTTGGCTTGCTTCCTGCTTTACTCACCTTGCTTGTGCCACCCATTCACCCCACTCAGACTGTCCACCATCCATCCTACTTATGCCACCTGTGCTGCTCACTCCCAGCATGCCAAAACCTAGGTCCTACATACCTACCAAGATCCAATGTGATGCAGGCTTGGACATGTTACAGGTGAGCCATGCTGTGTAAATGGCCAGGACACCCACACCTCTCACAATGTACAAAGTAAGTTGGCTGGATGTGTATCTCAATGTGGGTATCCAGGACTCCCATGCTCACATGATGCACAAAGTTGACTGGAGGTGTATGTCAAAGTAGGTGTCATGGATGCCCACATGTTATAAAGTCAGTTCAGTTGTGAGTTGAGTCAGTGTCAAAGCTTGAATGCATGTGTTTCATAGTGTGTGGCCCACAGCTATCAACATATGGGGGAGACACATTTGCTGAATCAAGTCACTTGGGCAGAGACAGGAGAGCAGACAATAATATAAGGGCAATGGTATGCTGGTATATGGGTGACTATCTAATAGTGCCAGAGGGGCAGCAGGGAGCACCTCAGATAGAGGAGAGCTTGAATGGATGCTAGATAGAATGGAAGAAGAAGGCCCACCATGGGTAGTGGAGACAGGAAGGCATAATAATGTTAGCCACCTAGACAAGAAAGACTGATGAAATGTGGAAACAAAATTCCCTGTCCCTGTCCCCAGTCATCTCAGACCTTCAGAGTCTACTGTCAGCAAGTCACTCAACTCAATGTAAGTCCCTGTCTATCATGCTCACCTTGCTTGTACTGCACTAGTCACCCTGCTTGTGCCATCCCATGCCACTCTCAATGCTTGCACCATCCACCCCACCCTCCTTACTTGCACTGCCTACCCTGCTCAACCCACTTGTGCTATACACCCTGCCCATCCCACTTGCACTGCCCACTGCTAACCATGACTGCCACTCACCTGCTCACCCTGCTTGCACTACTCATCTCACTCAACCTAATTGCACTGCCTGCCCCACTCACCTGCTTGCCCTGCTTCCACTGCTTTGTTGACTGACAATATGTGCATGCCATTGGCTGACTACTTGCACTTATCATTGGTCAACAATATGGGCATGTTGTTGATTGAGGATTGAGTTTCCTTGGTCAATGATATAAACTGAACTAACACTGCCAGTAGTTCTATGACATCAATGCACAGAAAAAAACAAGTACCTGTTTGCCCACCTTCCATCCTGATCCCAAGCTGCAAACCTTATGGGATTAGTGAATGCAACAGTACACAAACACTGAGTTGAGAAGAGACAGAATTATTATACAAGCAGGACATCACATATTATGAGATGAGCAAAGGAGAGGTGCACACACCACTTATCAACAATGCAGACCTGCATGCCCCAGGCATGCATGCAACTGAGCCATGCAGGGCCTATGCCAATGACAATATGTGCATCGAGATTGCCAAGTCACAAGCAGCAAACCAAGAGACCAGTGTAGATATGTCATGGCCCCATCAATGAGGGATACCTTCACTGCTGTCACCACTGTCAGATTGTTCCTTGACACCAACCAAACACGTTATCTATCCTCTTGACAGCTATGAATGTCTCCACTCTTATAGCACCACCATCAGTTTGTTCCCCAGCATCAGAATTCTTATATTCATTGACCACTGTGTCATTACCCAGGGGCATTGCAATTCCTATCTGCATCACATGTGAGAACATGGTGCCTAAGGCAGTTGCAAATGCCATCTTTCAAACTTCTTCAGGTTCCACATGCACTTGCTTGTACACATCTGACAGATATGTACATGCTCTAGCCATGTCTTGTCTGATCTGGTCCTGGTCAGGCAACAGGGTGATATCCCATAAGGTGTTCGCATTCTGTTTCTGACAGTCTACAACTGTCCACAGAAGCAGATTCTGGCTCATTTTTGGGATACAAAGCATGGGATCTGCTTGCATGATGCTGCCCCTGGCTTCTAGCAACCATTGAGAGCCAACAAGTTGAATGGGCCCATTCAGATGGATGGAACCACCCCAGAAGGAGTGGGAGATTAATCAGGAAGTATCCCCAAGTTCTACCAACTACCAAAGTGATGTGTTACATTGCTATCTTGTGATGATATGAGATAAAACCTTGCTATTGCCCAAGGCAATAGCTGAGATTAAGGGGATCAAGATTGAGCCCCCTGAGCTCTATGACAGACAAGATGATCTTGTTGTCTGGGAAGGGTGGCTCAATGGCCTCTTTAACTACTTCTACATTTATAGAGTAGTCCAACTGCAGTTGGAGAACCAATGTGTCATGTTAGCAGGTTCACAACTGAGCAGAATAGCTGCTACTTGGTATACCCAAGAAGTAACAGGACTGTCCTGTGCTCCTCAAAGGTCCACCTTCAAGGAATTGATAACTGCTATGTTTAAGCAGTTCCTGACTGAGGTAATGGCCCAAAAGGCAGTGGATGCCTTCTACCAGGTAAAGTTCACAAAGGTGAAGGGTGCCTTGGGATTCTGGAATGAATTAGCTCAGGCAGCTGAGCAAATGCTCACCCCACCTGATGCTGGTACGATGAAGAGGCAGTTCCTTAATGGACTGCCTAACAAGATGGTGGAGGCTATCTTCAAAACTCGTGCAATTAGCATCGAGGATATTATCGACGCTAGTCACCAAGTGGAAGCGACCCTCCACTACCTCCGGCAGCAGAGGGCAGTGCCTTCGTCAGGGAACCCAGTGGGTACCAAAGGAAACCCACCCACAGGTAGAATACCTGTGGGGCAGCAGTTTGTGAGACTGTGGCCATATCAGCCACACACAGACCACAGGCCAGGGGAACCTTTTCCCCTGTGGATTGACTGTGTGCAGGATGAATGCACCCCAGCCAGAGGGAGTAAACCCCAGCTAGAACTGCCCAAGGCAGGGCCACAAATTGGAGAGGAGTGGAAAGCTCCTTTAATATATTATACATGCAGGAAAGCAGGGCATTACATGAGTGCATGTCTGCAGTCACAGTGAAAGCCAGAGGATTTTAGGGGAAATGTAAGGAACTATGCCTTACAGGAGGATCCAGGCAAGGCAGGGCCCAATAAACCACAGGAGATACCTGTGGTTGAAAGTGAGGAGCCAGAGGACAAAAACCTACTACTGAGGCACAAGGTATGAGCTATCGGAGATCCAGAACTGGAGATAGTGTTTCCAGTCCGGACCTGAAGGGAGCAGCACAGGTGTGACAGTGCTCCAGATAGTTGTGGGAGATCTTCATTCCCAGGAAGAAGATCTCACTCATCTTGAACTCACACTTGCTGAGTCTGAGACACAGCCCATTCTCCCTGAACTTCCTCAAGACCTGATCCATCCAATACTGGTGCATAGCCAAATCCTCTGCAAACACTATAACATCATCAACATAGGCCCAGACATGCCCTCCTGCAATCTCTTCCCTCAACACATGGTTCATGAAGCACTGGAAGGTTGCAGGTGCATTCTGTAGCCCAAACCACATAACTGTTGGTTCAAAGAGTCCATGAGGTGTTAGGAAAGCACAGTGGTGTTGATGTTCTGGCCAGACCTGCATTGATGGGAAACCTCCCTTCGCATCAATCTTGGGATAGATAGTTGCCCCCTTTAACACATCCACAGTGTCTCAGATGAGGGGGAGGGTGTACTTGTCTTTGATTTGATGCAAGTTCAGCTGGAGTAGTTGATAATGGGCTGCAGCTTGTCCTTCTCGCATTTGAAGAAGAGGGGGCTCACATACAGGGACTTCCAAGGTCAGATTTGTCCAGAGGCCAGCTGCTCATCCACCCAGTGATTCACCACCATCTCTCCTTGCATTAGTGAGTATAGCTTAGAGGAGAGGTGCCCAGGGTCCAGTTTAAACTCAATTTTAATATCTAAGTCTGGGCGGGAGCAGGGAAGCTCATCCCCCTTTGCTTCACTAAAAACCAAAGGGTAGTGGCTGGGCCAATCAGGGATAGGGCCAGGGTTGGGAAAATGGGTGTCTGGAATACTTGCAGATGTGAGGGTACTTGTTTTCAGGGGTGTGTCAGGACCCATTCATTTTTCCTTTGCCCAAGCCGACTTTACCGACACCTACGAACCTCCTGATTGCCCTCTATAACTTTGTGAGCCCCTCTACACACTTCCGGAACCCACTGTCCCCTTCTGGGAGCCCCTCTGACCTCTCCCGCATTCACACGACACTCACGACCACCATACCATACTCGCAATGCCTCTCTCTGCCTCACCCCACATGTATACTTCGTCCGAACCCACCATATCAATGCACAACACACAGTTCTGCAATCTCTTCATCTGGCACATGACCTGCCATGTGACACCACCAGTGCTACCAGCATCACTGACATTACCATGACATCACTGGTGCTACTACCATTACCAGTGCCACTCACATTACTTGTGTTACCAATGTTACCCATGTGACTTCCCACCTAAAGTCACCTGCACCACTAGCATCACCCACATGATCACTCGCATGACCTTGTGACCTTAACAACCAAACGTGCCACTGACGGTCAGTCATATATACCTTCAAATTATGCTCCCCTACTTGCCCTCAGTAATCTATAACTGCGATACTTATGATCTGAAGATACCCCCATAGTTATAGTTACACATATGCTTATCTAGCTAGGTCATGACCCATGACTGGTCACATTTGTGACCTTACTTATGTCTTCCCTACCCCTTGCAACCTTAGTAGAGCACACACATGGTCATTTCACAACTAGGTCTACCCTGTACTACTATAGTCTTGTTGCTTGGTGACCTCTGCACTTTTCCTTTTCTATTATACTTCCTGTACGTGCACATATAAAGTCTCACATGTACTTATGGTACTCTAGACTTGATTGAGTGGTGGGCAGTGTTGCTGGGCACTTGGTATCACCCAGAGAGGGTCACAGTAGTCATCTTCCAGGTTGGGTCATGTGTATCTACACACAGTAAAAAATTCATGTGGTTCTGTTACACACCACAGGCAAGGAAAAGGAAAAGAGGATGATAGGGGCTGAGCTGTGACAATGTGTCACAGTTTGAAATTAAGGGTCCAGGCTAGCTGGGTTAGGACACAGGGCTTGGGCAGATGGGCAGATCTTAGTATTATATAAGACTGGGCTCACACAACTTAAGGGAGGTCATGATGACAATACTAGTGTTGCCACGGTTCGGTTAATTTCGGTTAACCGAACTCAAACCGATCTCAAATAAAATCTGTAAAATTGCAGAAAAATTAGAGTAGGTTTAAAATATGTGTAGAAATCTCCAGAAATATTTCCATAATTTTACAGAATTTATTGAAGTTTTAAAAGCATCGGTTTGAGTTCGGTTAACCGAAATTAACCAAACTGTGGCAACACTAGACAATACTAAGATAAGGGGAAAAGAGTACAAAAAAGGAAAAGGTGAAGTACTTATAGCAAATGCCTCAGCACTTGCTGGTGTTCTCATGCTTGGATCCTTGGATCATGTGACATGCCAAGGTGCAGGTCAGGTGACTTTGGGGATTAAGTAATCTGACTCTCAGCCACAGGTCATGTGGCCTTCCAACAAGCCTCCCCAGTTTCTCCACAACTCCTCTTTGGGATGGCTTAGGTAAGCAATCCTAACACCAGCAGCTAACCACAATGATGGCACACCAGCAGCCTCCAATACTATGTATGATATGCCATGGCACAATCCCTTCATCTGGCACATTATGCCACATGAATACATTAGTCTTATTCACATTACCAGTATTACCCATGGTCACAAGCATCACCATGTGACCCACCTCATGACATGACAACATCAACATTCATATATGCAGCTATCAGTCAGCTGCATATGTTCTTCTAATAACTACTTCACAGCTACTATATTTCAAATTTTGCTGGAAGACCCCAGGAACCCTAAATTATTCATGCACTATAGTCAATCTTTCAATGTGATCCCTTTTGATTAGGTGCCACCACAAGTACAAACTTGTGTGAGGATGTGAGAACTGGATTCTGACTATATGCTGGAATTGTTGCTTTGTGGGTGATGGGAGGGGAGAGAGAGGGATGGAATATGATAGGTATGGGATGGCCCAGTATAGCATTCCATTTGTTTTGGAATCCTATGGTTGGTTTTGATAAATGGGAGAATTTTGACTGGTTTGGTCAGCAGCTCTGCCATGCATTGGGAAATAGGTTTGGGGAAAATGTAAACCATGGAAATTGAGGATTAGAGGGGTAGATATAGGCACACAAAATTTCAAAAGACTAGCTTGAGTGGTTAGCTTGCAGTGAAAGAAAGCGCAGATGCTCCATCTGCACAAGGACTATGCTATTAGTAGATCCAACCAGGCCCCAAGGTGATCCAACCATGCCCTGGGTCAATCCAACCTAACCACAGGGTGATCCAACCATGCCCTGGGTCAATCCAACCATGCCTCAGGGTGATCCAACCAGGCCCTGGGTTAATCCAACCATGCCCCAAGTAGATCCAACCATGCTCTGAGTAGATCCAACCATGCCTCAGGGTGAACCAACCAGGCCCCAAGTAGATCCAACCAGGCCCTAGGTTAATCCAACCATGCCCCAAGTAGATCCAACCATGCCCCAAGTAGATCCAACCAGGCCCTGGGTTAATCCAACCATGCCCTGGGTCAATCCAACCATGCTCTGAGTGGATCCAACCATGCCTCAGGGTGATCCAACCATGCCCTGGGTCAATCCAACCATGCTCTGAGTAGATCCAACCAGGCCCCAAGGTGATCCAACCATGCCCTGGGTCAATCCAACCATGCCCTGGGTTAATCCAACCATGCCCCAAGGTGATCCAACCAGGCCCAGTCAATCCAACCAGGCCCTAACCCTGCCATTTGAGTTAGGGGAAACCACGAACCCCCTTAACCTAACCCTAATCCACTCTGGGTCACCTCCCCTCACTGCCACCACCCTCAATTCCAAGGGGGGGGTGAGATTTGAAGGTATCCAACATCCAACCTGAATAGGCTAGCCTATTCGTCCTAGGGAATAGTTAGCAACCCACCTTAAGAAACGCAATTTTGTTCCCACATTTCATCAGTCTTTCTTGTCTAGGTGGCTAACATTATTATGCCTTCTTGTCTCACTACCCATGGTGGGCCTTCTTCTTCCATTCTATCCAGCATCCATTCAAGCCCTCCTCTATCTGAAGTGCTCCCTGCTGACCCTGTGGCACTATCAGATAGTCACCCATATACTAGCATACCATTGCCCTTGCATTATTGTCTGCTCTCCTGTCTCTGCCCAAGTGAATTCATTCAGCAATTGCATCTCATATGTTGATAGCTGTGGGCCACACACTTTGAAACACATGCATACAAGCCTTGACACTGACTCAACTCACAACTGAACTGACTTTATAAGATGTGAACATCCATGACACCCACTTTGACATACACCTTCAGTCAACCTTGTGCATCATGTGAGCATGGGAGTCCTGGATACCCACTTTGAGATACACATCCAGTCAACTTACTTTGTACATTATGAGAGGTGTGGGTGTCCTGGCCATTTACATGGCATGTCTCACCTGTAACATGTCCAAGCCTGCATCACATTGGATCTTGGTAGGTATGTAGGACCTTGGTATTAGCATGCTGGGAGTGAGCAGCACAGGTAGCATAAGTAGGATGGAGGGTGGACAGTCTGAGTGGGGTGAGTGGGTGGCACAAGCAAGGTGAGTAAAGCAGGAAGCATGCCAGGTGGTGTAGCACCAATGAGGTGAGTGGGCAGACAGCACAAGCAGGGTGGATGGTGCAATTGGGGTGAGCAGCATGGGTGACACCAGTGGGGCAAGTTTGGTGGACAAGTGCATGTGCATATTATCAGTCAAAGATATATCTGCTTGAGTAATGTATGTGTTTACTGTGCTCATGTTTGTCATCCTGGCACTGCTCATGCTCATCAGTCATTGCTTAATGACAAACATGAGCACAGTAAACACATACATTACTCAAGCAGATATATCTTTGACTGATAATATGCACATGCACTTGTCCACCAAACTTGCCCCACTGGTGTCACCCATGCTGCTCACCCCAATTGCACCATCCACCCTGCTTGTGCTGTCTGCCCACTCACCTCATTGGTGCTACACCACCTGGCATGCTTCCTGCTTTACTCACCTTGCTTGTGCCACCCACTCACCCCACTCAGACTGTCCACCCTCCATCCTACTTATGCTACCTGTGCTGCTCACTCCCAGCATGCTAATACCAAGGTCCTACATACCTACCAAGATCCAATGTGATGCAGGCTTGGACATGTTACAGGTGAGACATGCCATGTAAATGGCCAGGACACCCACACCTCTCATAATGTACAAAGTAAGTTGACTGGATGTGTATCTCAAAGTGGGTATCCAGGACTCCCATGCTCACATGATGCACAAGGTTGACTGAAGGTGTATGTCAAAGTGGGTGTCATGGATGTTCACATCTTATAAAGTCAGTTCAGTTGTGAGTTGAGTCAGTGTCAAGGCTTGTATGCATGTGTTTCAAAGTGTGTGGCCCACAGCTATCAACATATGAGATGCAATTGCTGAATGAATTCACTTGGGCAGAGACAGGAGAGCAGACAATAATGCAAGGGCAATGGTATGCTAGTATATGGGTGACTATCTGATAGTGCCACAGGGTCAGCAGGGAGCACTTCAGATAGAGGAGGGCTTGAATGGATGCTGGATAGAATGGAAGAAGAAGGCCCACCATGGGTAGTGAGACAAGAAGGCATAATAATGTTAGCCACCTAGACAAGAAAGACTGATGAAATGTGGAAACAAAATTTCCTGTCCCTGTCCCCAGTTGTCTCAGACCTTCAGAGTCTACTGTCAGCAAGTCACTTAACCCTCAATGTAAGTCCCTGTCTATCATGCTCACCTTGCTTGTATGCCCTGCTTCCACTGCTTTGTTGACTGACAATATGTGCATGCCATTGGCTGACTATTTGCACTTACCATTGGTCAACAATATGGGCATGTTGTTGATTGAGGATTGAGTTTCCTTGATCAATGATATAAACTGAACTAACACTGCCAGTAGTTCTATGACATCAATGTTGGATGTTCAAGCAGAGCACAAACCTAATTTACACTTTTCACAGCCACGCGCATGGTGCGATACTGCTCAGTTCGGACTACCAACTGAGCAGTGAGTCTAAATAACTTTTATCACCTTACACTCTTTGTACTGACACTAAATACTTATAGTCTAACTGTAGTGTCAGGTGAATACCAGATAAGTTCGGACTACTGACTGAGCATCTAACTGTAGTGTCAGGTCACCTCTATTCTAGAGATTATGAGACCTGCTTCCCAACACAAAGGTTCTGTCGCCCCCCAGAGCTCCTCGTTCGCAATAATAAAGCTTCGCAACGACAGTTCAAACTGGCCTGATTACGAAATGAGAGCCAAGACCGCTATGGGAGCCAAGGGACTGATCAGACACGTCGAAAGGACAGCAAGGCGACCTCTACCTTTTGACATCGAGAACGGCCGACCAGTTTCTGATCCTGGAAAACCTGCCACGCAACTCAAGATCCAAGAGCTCGAATGCGCTATGGACGAGTATGAGCAAAAAGAGTACGTGGCACAACACATAATGCTTACCTCTGTCTCGCTGCGACTTTCCACGATGCTCTGGGCAAACACTTCAGCTGCACAGATGTGGCAGCAAATAATCTCGGATGCTAGGAAGAAAAGTCGTGTTTATCAAGTTGATACCCATCAACATATTCAGGAGCTTCACTGCCCTGAAGGAGGAGATGTGCGTGCGCACCTCAACGCGATGACCGACCTGCAAAATGAACTGGAGGCAATCGGCACACCAGTCAATGATGACGACTTCGCGACGATGATACATGTGAGCTTACCGCTAAGCTATTGGCCACTCCTGCAATCCGTCCTCCACGCCGCAGACATGAACGAAAAAGCTGTTGACCCGAACTACCTGATTAGAATTGTCCTTGAGGAGAATCATCAATGACAGATAACTCATGGACTATCAAAATCTGGTCAGGCGGCCTTCCAGACAAATAAAAATCGTCGCAGAGGCAAGGGGAACAAGTCTTCAGGCCAAACGAAGCTGTGGGACAACTGCAAACGCACCAACCACAATATAGAGGACTGCTTTGCCAAGGGAGGACCCAAGGAGGGACAACGCCCTCCCTGGGCGAAGAGCAAACAAACCGAAGCGAACGCTGCAGCAACGAAGGGGAAGAAAGAAGAGACAGACGAGTGGGTCGCATTCACCTGTACTTCTACTCCCACAGATGTCGCTGCCAAGGCAACTCATCAGTGCTCCCACGTCACCGCATTCCTTGATAGTGGAGCTACCGCCCATTTTACCCCTTTGAGACAGAAGTTGATCAATTTCCAGAACATGTCTCCCAGGCCAGTTACCGCAGCCAATGGAGGGGAATTCAATGGAGTCGGATGCGGCCACGTTTGGACAGGGACACTGCACCATCAAACATTCTGATGGAAGGGAGCTAGCCCGAGTGAAGAAAATAAACGGTCTCTACATCCTAAACGGCAGCATGCATAAACACAGCCCACTACACGCCAATATAGCCACGCAGCGGCTAAGCATAACCGAAGTGCACCGCACCTTGGGCCATATCAATGTCGAGACCATTAAACATGCAATAAAAACGGGTAAAATTACCGGCATAATGCTCGATGATGACTCGGAACCTGAGTTCTGTGACGCATGTGCGCAGGCAAAGCCTCACCATCAATCATTTCCTGAGCAAGCCCAAAACTGTGCGCAGAACTTCGGAGATTGCATCCACACTGACCTATGGGGACCTGCGAAGGTTGAGTCAATATTTAGGAGCCGTTACACAGTCGATTTCATCGACTGTGCAACTCGCTGGACTCACGTTGCCTTTCTTCGCCATAAGAACGAGGCGTTTCAAGCCTATCTTGATTTTGAGAAACACCTTGAGACGCAGGATGGCATAAAGATAAAAATCCTCTGGTCTGACCGCGGCCATGAGTTCCTCAACGATAAATTCAGTGAGCACCTGGCCAACAAAGGGACAATACGAGAACTCACTGTCCATGACACGCACGAGCAAGTCGGCATTGCTGAGCGTTGGAACCGCACGAAAGCCGAGCTAGCCCGCACGATGCTTATCGACTCGAAGTTGTCTAGATTCCTCTGGGCTGAAGCGATGAATCACGCAGCTTGGATAAAAAACCGCTCACCTACACGTGCACTCAACAACGGTACCCTGTACGAAGCTCGATACGGCAAAAAACCCGACATGTCGCGAGTTGTACCATTCGGCACGTGTGCCTGGGTTAAAATCGTAGATGCCGGCAAGCTGGAACCTCGCGCGATGCTCGGCCACTTCGTTGGCTTCAATGCAACGAGTACTGGCTATCGAATTTATGTCCCTGAGAAACGACAAGTTAAAATCGAGCATGAAGTCACTTTTGACCGTACCAGACATCCTCAGACGGTCCAAATCCCCGAAGAGTCAGAGATTGAGGGGGAGAGGCGAAAGGACATTCTCCGAAACTCTCCGGAGGCCCGTCCTTCGTCACCCGGCACCGACGAAAGTGAAAGTGACCAAGATGACACAAGAAGCAACGATCAGCTGTCAGACAGTGACGAGAGCGACTCAGATGATACTCACAGTCATTCCAACAGTCGCAGATCCCCGTCACCAACGCCTGATTACCCCCAGCATGCCGAACATGATGAATCCGGTCGACCTCGCCACAAACGCCATGAACCTGGATTTTACAGGAAATTAGCCGGCCACCACGCCCATGCTTCAGCGTACGCACCTGAAAACACCTCAGACGACTCTGACAACTATTTTCCCCTCTTCGCATTGACCGCAGGCGCTGTAGGATCCGAACCGTGCACCCTCGCCGAAGCGCTCTTGAGAGATGACGCCAGTCAATGGAAAGAAGCCTGGGATGGCAGCAAGGTGTGGAGGCATAGGGGGGACCAGAGGGACCTGTGGAGCTTCAGCCTGAGACGGGGGACGAGATACTGGTCACATCTCCATCAGGGGTACTGGTCACGCTTCCAGTTGAAGAATACAGAAGGGTTCGACTGGTATTTCAAGGTGGGAGGCAGGTTGAAGCATTGCTTCGGTCCCTATAGGGTTGCAAGGGAGTGCCCTGCTCGGAGTAGTAGCTGGCTGCATCCAAGTGGGCCAGCTGCTATGAGGGGTGGTGTACCTTGGGATCCTAGAGACAATGGCAGGTCACAGCAGGGTTTGTGAAATTCTGAAGAGATCAGGCTGTGACCTGGAAAAGTGGGGCCATATCCTGGGGTCCTCTGGTAGGTTGAACCTGTCTCAGAGGTTGCAAAGGGGTATCCAGGTCAGGAGGAGTGGGAACTCCATGGTCAGTAGTCCCTGGATACTGACATTGACTTTCATATAATCAGTTCTGTGGATTAGTGTGGAATCTGTCCATCAATCATACCAAAGGCTCATAAAGATTTGTGGTCTCTATGATGTAAGCCAATTCTTTGTCGAGGGTTCCCACTTCGTACTGGTGACAAGTATTGTTAAGGATTTGGTAGGTGTGGTGGCAGGGACAGTCGAAGCGCAGATAGCCAAGCTGCTCTATGAGGGACTCGGCTTCTTCACACAGGGATGAAGCTTGACTGGCTGTGATTTGAGTGGGTTCTTCAGGTTGCAACTGAACAACAGATGCCAGTCATTCTTGAATGGTAGTGGGCAGCTCGTGAGTTGTCTCCAAGGCCATTGGAGTGATTGCATGGCTGCCTGTGCATGTTTGAAAATGATGAGTAATAGGTTGGGGAGGAGTGTGACTGGTGGACATAATATGGTGTTATCCGGGTGTTGAGTGGTAGGGCAAGGGGGAGACTTGATATTATGTTAGGGCCTGTCCTGTCTTGATGGTAATGCTGGGAATCAACTTGTTGGTGACTGATCCTGGAAACTCGCTAAGACCAATCAACTGTTGAGCACAGTTGAGAATGCTCAGTCCCAGAAGGTTGCAAAGATGTCTGGGAAGATGTAAGAATGGAAATAGACAAATAGGGAGAGGGGAGATGTCACTAGAAAGGTTTTGAAGTTGGTAGATGAAGCATAAAGAAGGAAATTGATGAGGAGGGAGAAATAGGTAACACTGAGGAGGTCATGAAGTCAACCAATGAAGCATAAAGAAGGAAAAAGATGAAGTGGGAGAAAGAGACGATGTTGAGAAAGTTGTGGGTAGTCACGATGATGTCAAGAGATATGTTGCTGAAGGTGATAACTTTGCCAACCAATGGGAGAACCTGTGGGGTTTGAGGAGATCAGTACCAAGATGAAGTGAAGAGAATACTTAAGTGCATGAGTCATACGAGCACGGAGGACAAGTTTAGAGTAAGCTGAAAGTGTCTTGGCAATCTTGAGGTCACCAAGGGAGATAAGACCTCTCAATCACAATGGTTCCAAGCTCAAAGGGCATCATGGCCTCAAGCTTAAACCAAAAGTGCATCAATATCAAGTCTACAGTATGAGAAGTACATGTGAGACTTATATACATGCGTACAGAGAGTATAACAGAAGAGGAGAAGTACATGTGAGACTTATATACATGTGTACAGAGAGTATAACAGAAGAGGAGAAGTACATGTGAGACTTATATACATGCATACAGAGAGTATAACAGAAGAGGAAAAGTACAGAGGTTGCCAAGTGACAGAACTATAGTAGTACAGGGTATGGTCAGTCATAAGGAGACTATGGACATGTTCTACTAAGGTCACAAGGGGTAAAGGAAACATAGGTAAGGTCGCAAACCTGACTGGTCATGGGTCACAACTTAGTTAAATAATCATATGAGTAACTATAACTATGAAGAGGTGCTTTGGTCATAAGTATCATAGTTATAGATGACTGGGGAGAAGAAAGGAAGCATAATTTGAAGTAGTGCTCAACTGGCCATCAATGGCATGTTTCATCATTAAGGTTGTGAGGTCCAAGAGTGGTCACATGAGTGGCAGTGGTGACACAGGTGATGCTAGTGATGCAGGTGACCTTGGGCAGGAAGTCACATGGGTAATGCTGGTAACATGGGTAACACTGGTGGTGCCAGTGGTGCCGGCTGAGGAAGATTGCATAACTGTGTGTTGTGCATCAATTTGGCAGGTTCAGGTGGTAGACACATGTAGGGTGAGGTGGTGGGGGTTGACACGAATATAGTATAATGGTTGCGAGTGTCGTGAGAATATGAGGGAGGCTGGGGAAGCATCCGGAATCGGGCAGTGGGCTTCGGAAGAGTACAGGGGGGGTTGTGAGGTGGTAAGGAGGTGTCGGGAGGTCCACAGGTGCTAGTAGAGTTGTCGTAGATCGAGGAAAAATGAATGGGTCCTGACATGCAGGAGGGTCACAATTGCTAACATTGCATCTGCCATAGTTTTTGGGGATTCTGGTTCCAGCATGTATCATTTGTCTGATGGCTGTGGCCATGTCCAAGACTGTTACTGGTCCTTCAAGGATTTGGATGCCGATTCTCTGTAGTACCATTCTTGCCATTGCTGCATCTCATGTTTCTTCATTCCGGTCTGGGTTTGCTGCTGGGTTGCTGGAGCTGGGTGTGTGGGTGGGGGGAGCGGGGATCTGTGGTGGTGTCACACATGTTGGCACATCAGTCCCTGGGTCCACAGGGGCTTCCCTGGGATTACTTGACATTCCTCCATCTCCCAAAGTATATATGCATTACAGTAGCAGTCAAGCTAAGCTAGAGGATTATAAGGGACTAGGATACTAGGCGATTTTTGTGGTTTCATTGTTTTTGTTGTGCATGTTGATGTAGTTGATTAGAAAGGAAGTCCCAGTTCTTGATGCACATTGGTTTAAGCTTGAGGCTATTATGCCCTTTGAGCTTGGAACCACCACAATTGATAGGTCTTGTCTTGCTTGGTGACCTTGACAACACCAAGACTACTCTGCGACTACTCTGCTTCTTTCTAAACTCATCCTCCATGCTTGTATAAACTTGTGTACCTAAGTATCTTCCTTTATTTCATCTTGGTACTGATTCCTTGAACCCCACATGTTCTCCTGTTGGTTGGCAAAGTCATCGCCTTCACCAACATGTCTCTCAACACCATCATGACCACTCACAACCCTCTCAGCAACATCCTTTTCTCTTTAACTTGTCAATTTCTCCTTTTATGCTTCATCTATTGACTTCATGACCTTCTCAGCAATGTCCTCCCTCTCTCAACTCATCTTTCCCTCCCCCCTATGCTTCATCAACTTCATGACCTTCCTAGTGACATCTTCCCCTTCCCCACTTGTCTTTTCCCATTCCTACACTTCACCAGACATTTTCATGACCTTCCAGGACTGAGTATCCTTGATTGTAGTTGAAGGTTGTTTGGTCTTAGCAAGCTTTCAAAAATGGTCACCAACAAATTGACCTTCAGTGCTATTTATGAGACAGGACAGGCCATAACAGCCTTCTGCCAATGGATGCTAGGCACAAGGATCACTGTCAAGAGCCACCTGAGGTACTTGACTGGGTGTCACATAGTGGCCACCCTCTTGTGTGGTCTCCAGGTCAAATCCCTTCATTGTGTTGTTCTACTACTTGTTACGGGAAGCTGGGCCGAAGGCTCGGAAGTGCTTTCTGTCAGGTGATCAGGTGCCGAGATTATGTTAGTCCCGAGTGCCGGAATGAGAGGATCGAAAGCGGTCTGGTCAATGGGGTCGAATTGGGATATTACTCTGTTGCTGGGTCTTCCGGGGCCTAGGAAAGAGCGAAGTAGGGTGGCTCTGGCTCTGTACTCAGAGTCGTTGGCTTCGATAACTCGGTGCCTGAGATTGGCTACTCCTTGTGCAAATGTGTGCTCGAGGGCTTGGCGGTCGGGGTGATCGCGTCCAAGGATATCGACACAGATGGAGTGACTGAACTCAGTCAGGTGGTGTGTGAGTCGTGTGATCTGCGCTCGTCGCTGAGTCAGCATTGGGTAGATCCGTCCGTAGGTTGGCATAGTCGCTACTTCGGGCCAGGAGGAGAGGGGGTATCTCTCGTCGGCAGTAGGGAAAGCCAGTGTGATTTCACCAAAGTACGATAAGGTGAAAGGGACAAGTGAACAACGCTAAGGGGTTTCCCATGTCACTACACCCCTTATATACCTCAGGGGTGCTGCGGGTTCCTGCGGCGCAGCCTATCGTCTGCAGCCCAAGGATGCTATCCATCTACTGCGGTGTGTCCTCCCGCAGGCCTGCTCAGTCCGCAGCTGCCTGCTACTGCTCTTCGACGCAGCTGCCCTTGTGGGCTCGCGCAGTCCGCAGCTTGCCGAATGCTGCCCTACACTCTTATCTTGAACATCATCGCCTTTCGCTTATCAGCCCATGTGCTGCTCCGCAGTCTTCCACATGGCGCGGCTTATCTCCACATGCTCCTTCATTCGTCATGTGCTCCTGTGTGACGGCCCCTTCCCACCGCCTCGCTTATCTTCCGGTTCTTATCTGTCCTTCACAGTATATAAGGAGGGCCTGTACCGCTTCTCTTCCCCCATCCTTGTTATGTGCTGGGGCCCTCACAAGCTCAACTTCCTCCCCTCCTCCAATGTCTTCCAACAAGTTGCCCCCCTCTATAGTACTTAGCCCCTTGAACAGATGATCCAGGCAATTATGCGTCTCTTCAATACATTCCTATGCTCTTTCTAGGTCCTTTACCCATACTGTACTACTCACCCATGTAAACTTACTCCCAATATGACATAAGCTATAGAAAGTGGTACTAGGACGGAAAGAAATGGTTCTACAGCAGGAACGAAGAACTGCACAAACAAACGGTTTTTATCATTGAATTCCCACTGCTCGTTTACCCCTATATGCATAAAAGCAAAAGGAAGTAACTGTTATTCACTCGCTCAGGCTGGTTCTACTGCTGTTTAGGCCATACTCTAGTATTACTAGAATAGCGCTAAAGGGAGGTTTTAAATGGAAGATCTGAACAGACAGAAATGTCGGAAAGGTCTGTGAGGTCATACCCGCGAGTTTACGAGAGACGTGGAGCACTTGCGGCTGAGCTACAGGGTCGCGAACTCGCTGGTGCGAGTTTGGCACCACTCTGGCATTGTGGGGCAGTCCCGATCATGATCGGACCTCGATCGAGTGATCGAGGACCAACAGTTCGGCCCAGTTTTCACGGTGGTGAGGGCAGCGATCAGCAGTGATGGCCGATGCTGCCGCTCTTCCAGATATGGACTAGTCATCCTCACAAGCAGACTGTGCACTCGCAACCTTTGTGCACAGTCCCTCGGCCCTCCCCTTGTCTCCCTTTGTACTAGGGTGTTACTAGCATGTATTTGGCATAGAATACAGCTGAAACACATGCTAAATAGGGTTAGTACGCTTAATTATGACTAGTCTGGGGGAGATAAGAGGAAACAGAGGAAGTATAGATGAGATAATGACGCGATCAAGGCCAGGAACGTCGCAGAAAGTCGCGGAAAGTCGCGGAACGTCGTAGAAGCGATCGGGGGTGATCGTGGGGTCCTTCCCCACAATCCCCGATGACCGGAACCCAAGAAATGAGTCATCATGAGTCATTTTGATTATATGTAGAACCTTCGAGAAGGAATATCTCAATGAAGACATGAGATATAATTATGATTTTGCCTGATATGTAAAGCCAGTGAATCATCCTTAATTTAGAGTCCTTAAACGGTATGTTAGGATTACTACCTAAGGAGCTATGTTGAATCCTTCCAAATGTAGTAGATATGCGAATTTGAGTATAAATAGCTGACAGAACCTCGCGTTCTAGGCATCATTACCTACCCATACATCGATTACACTATCCTCTAGGAGGACTAAGTCTGAGTCTAGCTCCCCATGGAGCTAAGGACATATTTAGCTAAACTAAGGACAGGGTCTAGTTAAGCTAAATGTAGTATCTACCAACTAAGGACTTAGTCTAGTCAAATGATCTGGGTACCCAAAGGTACCCAGGCTTCGGACGAGCCGCCCTGTGCCGGCTCCCCTTGGCGCGGTAAGTATTGAACGAGATATGAATATTTCGGTATTGGGTACAAGGTACTCTACTGTACAATGTATCAATGTATTCATCAGAGTAAGTAGTGAATAACTAGCCAAGTATTGAGAATTGAGAGAAGGTTTATAGAGCTAGAATGGTCTACAAAGCCAGGAAAATCTCATGAACTCTTTAGCTTAATTCTCCCTTCACTGGTTAGCTAGTTATTCACCATTCAATTTTTGACCTATCTATGTTGATTTGGCTTAAGTGTACAATACCTATGGAGTGGTCAGTCATTGAGCCATAGTATCAGCCTGTGGAGTGATACCAGGTTGAGGCAGACTATGGGGGATCAATGGCTAAGCCCATGGGATGTTGTGACTTAGGTTACTAATAATAATAATATCTGCCCAAAGCAATGCCTTGCTAGCAGTGTTGGTTCCAATACTGTTAGCAGGAAGGTATGGAACTGGAGGATCTACTAGTCCTGTAGACCAACTGCATGAGGAATTGAGGACCTGTCTGAGTCATTATGACTCTCAGTGACTCATTTCTGACTGCACCCAGTACCAGATCCATAACACGTACTCTCTTGCGCGGCCTTCCATTGGGCGATTCAGAGGGGAGCCGACGACCTCCTCATTCTTACTGTTGCCCGACGATGCTATGCTTGCGGCCATCCTGGCCATTTTGCATCGGGATGCCCTCGAGTCGTCCGCCCAGGCAACCTTATCTGTGACCTACTCGAGGACCCCCACAGTACCGTCTTTTCTTCCATTTCTCATTCGCTTTGCTGATTTCTTTCTTGTAGAATGGGACAGCGCTCCCCCTACTCGGTGGGCCTCTCCCACTTCCTTCTCCGGGTGGAACTCCACTCCTCCGCCCTCGTCTCCTCCATCAGCCCCTGCGATGGCTACAGTGGCTTTGCCAGACATCAAGGGCGAGTTTGTCCAGGTTGGGGAGTCTCCTTCTCAATCGGTGGATGAGGATAGGCTCTGGGTCTAGTGGCCCAAACGTCGAAGATTCCGTTTGACATAATACATAGTTTCTGGTTTCGGATTGGTTCTTGTATTACTTAGGTGCTTCGATCCCATAAACCAATCCCCAATGGCCATCAACAGCAAGGAGCATCTCCTCGCTCTTGATTGCCATTGGTACCTTGGTTTTCTTGTCTCTAGTGTTGCGGTTGTCCTTAGTCGTGTTGCCTTCGTTGTAGTTTGCCTTGGTTACATAATTGACTTTGTCATTCTTCCCATGACATACTCCTCATTCTCCCCAGCCATGTATGCACCCTTTCTTGTCAATGTGATCAGCATGCAGAATTCCTGCCCACCACTGGAATTACTGCTCTGCTCCTCCCTATCACTGTTTATACTTGTATTTAGGTGGAATTGACCTACTCATGACACAACAATGATGACAACAATGATGATGCACCAGCAGCCTACAACAATGACAACCAATGATGGCAGCAGTGGCTAATGATGACAATGCACCAGCAGCCAATGACAACCAATGACAGCAGCAGTGGCTGACAATGATGATGACACACCAGTGGCTAACAACAATGACAATACACCAGTGGATAACAATGATGATGATGCACCAGCAGCCCATGACAATGGCAGCAGTGGCCAATGATGACAATGCACCAGCAGCCAATTGTCAGGATCCACCCATTTTTCCCTACCCAATTCAACTCTATCAGCACCTACAAGCCTCCAGACACCCTCACAACCTTGCAGACTACTCTACCCACTTCCAGACACTGCCACCCCCTGGAACCCTCCCCAACTGCCCACATCATTCCACAATACTCATGACCATGACTCTATACTTGTGCAGCCTCCTTCCACCTCACCCTCCATGCATCCACCACCCAAACCCCCAATATCAATGTGCAACATGCTGTTGTGCAATCTCTTCATCCAGCATGGCACCACCAGCACTACCAGCATTACTTGTGTTACTGGCATTACTCATGTGACCTCCTGCCCAAGGTCACCTGCATTACTAGTGTCACCCACATGACCCACCTCATGATGCCATAACCTTAACACCCAAATCAATGGTCAGCTGTGTATGTACTTCAAATATGCTCCCCTCTTTGCCTGCAGTAGTGTATAGCTACATTATCTATGATCTGAGGATCCCCCTGTAGTAATAGCTATGTATATGATTATTTACTAGGTCACAACCCTTGACTGGTCATCTTCACAACCTTATCTATGCTTCCCTAACCCCTCATGACCTTGGTAGAACATGTGCCTAGTCACTTTACAACTAAACATACCCCATACTACTATAGTTCTGTCACTGGGAGACCTTTGTACTTTCCCAAAGAAGCTACACATGTACAATGCACATATATAAGTCTTGCATGTACCTACAGTACTGTAGACTTGATATTGATACACTTTGGTTTAAGCTTGAGGCTAGTATGCCCTTTGAGCTTTGAACCACCATAATTGATAGGTCTTGTCACACTTGTGACCTCAAGAATGCCAAGACACACTCTGCTTTCTGCTAACTCATCTTCCATGCTTGTACAAACTCATGCACTTAAGTACTCTCTTTCTATCATCTTGCTACTGGCTTTCTGGAACCTTGCAGGTTCTCCTCTGAGTTGGCAAAGTCATTGCCTTCACTGACATACTCCTTGTCATTGTAATGACTACTTGCAACCTTCTCAGCAACATCTCTCACTTCTCAACTTGTCTTTTTCCCTTCCTATACCCTGTCAAATGTTTTTGCAACCTTCTGGGACTGAGTATTCTTGATCATACTCAACAGTTGATTGGTCTTAGTGAGTTTACAGGACTGGTCACCATCAAAATCAACTTCAGTGTTATTTATGAGACAGGACAGGCCCTAACACCAATGATGACCAATGATGGCAGCAGTGGCTGATGATGATGATGACACACCAGGAGCTAATGATGACAACAATACACCAGCAGCCAATGATGATGACCAATGCTGACACACCAACAGCTAACAACAATGACAGCACATCAGCAGCCAACAACAACAACAACAACAACAATGCACCAGCAGCCAACAACAATGACTGATGACAGCAGCAGCAGCTGATGATGATGATGCACCAGCAGCTATCAACAATGATGGCACACCAGCAGCCTCCAATACTATGTTTGATATGCCATGGCACAATCCCTTCATCTGGCACATGACATGCCACATGGATACATTAGTCTTATTCACATTACCCCATGGTCACAAGCATCACCATGTGACCCACCTCATGATGTGACAATATCAACATTCATACATGCAGCATTCAGTCAGCTGCATATATTCTTCTAAACAGCACTAATAACTACTTCACAACTACCATATTTCAAATTCTGCTGGAAGACCCCAGGAACCCTAAATGAATTTTTGGGGTGAGAAAAAAGTTTTGAGGGAAAGCACCAAATGAGAGTAAACATCACTAAAGACATAATGAGGACTAAAAGTGGGGACTTTTTTTTTTGGGAATATCTCATGTGGGGTCCTTATTAGGGCTGTGAGAACTGGATTCTGACTGTATGGTGGAATCGTTGCTTTGTGGGTGATGGGAGGGGAGAGAGAGGGATGGAATATGATAGGTATGGGATTGCCCAGTATAGCATTGCATTTGTTTTGGAATCCTATGGTTGGTTTTGATAAACGGGAGAATTTTGACTGGGTTGGTCAGCAGCTTTGGCATGCATTGGGAAATGAGTTTTGGGAAAATGTAAACCATGGAAATTGAGGATTAGAGGGGTAGATATAGGCACACAAAATTTCAAAAGACTAGCTTGAGTGGTTAGCTTGCAGTGAAAGAAAGCGCAGATACTCCATCTGCACAAGGACTATGCTGTTAGGATAGGAGCAACAAGGGACCATTTGCAGAAAAACAGTTTAGTCTGTTTAGCATGTTATATGATAGTGGTCATCATTTAGAGCATCCATGATCAATTTCAAGAGATTTTCACGGTTAGATCTTGTGCTGTGAGGCCTGCAAATTTGTAGGGGTACTTGTGTTGTTTAGGTTTGTAGGAAGGCAACTGTAGTCCTGGATGTGGCAGAGTAATTGAAACAAAGTCAGGGTGTATTATTCATGCACTATACTCAATCTTTCAATGTGATCCCATTTGATTTAGGTGCCACCACAAGTACAAACTTGTGTGAGGATGTGAGAACTGGATTCTGACTATATGCTGGAATTGTTGCTTTGTGGGTGATGGGAGGGGGGAGAGAGGGATGGAATATGATAGGTATGGGATGGCCCAGTATAGCATTGCAATTGTTTTGGAATCCTATGGTTGGTTTTGATAAACGGGAGAATTTTGACTGGGTTGGTCAGCAGCTTTGGCATGCATTGGGAAATGAGTTTTGGGAAAATGTAAACCATGGAAATTGAGGATAAGAGGGGTAGATATAGGCACACAAAATTTCAAAAGACTAGCTTGAGTGGTTAGCTTGCAGTGAAAGAAAGCGCAGATACTCCATCTGCACAAGGACTATGCTGTTAGTCATTGCTTAATGACAAACATGAGCACAGTAAACACATACATTACTCAAGCAGATATATCATTGACTGATAATAGGCACATGCACTTGTCCACCAAACTTGTCCCACTGGTGTTACCCATGCTGCTCACCCCAATTGCACCATCCACCCTGCTTGTGCTGCCTGCCCACTCACCTCATTGGTGCTACACCACTTGGCTTGCTTCCTGCTTTACTCACCTTGCTTGTGCCACCCATTCACCCCACTCAGACTGTCCACCCTCCATCCTACTTATGCCACCTGTGCTGCTCACTCCCAGCATGCCAAAACCTAGGTCCTACCTACCAAGATCCAATGTGATGCAGGCTTGGACATGTTACAGGTGAGCCATGCCATGTAAATGGCCAGGACACCCACACCTCTCACAATGTACAAAGTAAGTTGGCTGGATGTGTATCTCAAGGTGGGTATCCAGGACTCCCATGCTCACATGATGCACAAAGTTGACTGGAGGTGTATGTCAAAGTAGGTGTCATGGATGCCCACATGTTATAAAGTCAGTTCAGTTGTGAGTTGAGTCAGTGTCAAAGCTTGAATGCATGTGTTTCATAGTGTGTGGCCCACAGCTATCAACATATGGGGGAGACACAATTGCTGAATCAAGTCACTTGGGCAGAGACAGGAGAACAGACAATAATATAAGGGCAATGGTATGCTGGTATATGGGTGACTATCTAATAGTGCCAGAGGGGCAGCAGGGAGCACCTCAGATAGAGGAGAGCTTGAATGGATGCTAGATAGAATGGAAGAAGAAGGCCCACCATGGGTATTGGAGACAGGAAGGCATAATAATGTTAGCCACCTAGACAAGAAAGACTGATGAAATGTTGAAACAAAATTCTCTGTCCCTGTCCCCAGTCATCTCAGACCTTCAGAGTCTACAGTCAGCAAGTCACTCAACTCAATGTAAGTCCCTGTCTATCATGCTCACCTTGCTTGTACTGCACTAGTCACGCTGCTTGTGCCATCCCATGCCACTCTCAATGCTTGCACCATCCACCCCACCCTCCTTACTTGCACTGCCTACCCTGCTCAACCCACTTGTGCCATACACCCTGCCCATCCCACTTGCACTGCCCACTGCTAACCATGACTGCCACTCACCTGCTCACCCTGCTTGCACTACCCATCTCACTCAACCTAATTGCACTGCCTGCCCCACTCACCTGCTTGCCCTGCTTCCACTGCTTTGTTGACTGACAATATGTGCATGCCATTGGCTGACTATTTGCACTTATCATTGGTCAACAATATGGGCATGTTGTTGATTGAGGATTGAGTTTCCTTGGTCAATGATATAAACTGAACTAACACTGCCAGTAGTTCTATGACATCAATGCACAGAAAGAAACAAGTACCTGTTTGCCCACCTTCCATCCTGATCCCAAGCTGCAAACCTTATGGGATTAGTGAATGCAACAGTACACACACACTGAGTTGAGAAGAGACAGAATTATTATACAAGCAGGACATCACATATTATGAGATGAGCAAAGGAGAGGTGCACACACCACTTATCAACAATGCAGACCTGCATGCCCCAGGCATGCATGCAACTGAGCCATGCAGGGCCTATGCCAATGACAATATGTGCATCAAGATTGCCAAGTCACAAGCAGCAAACCAAGAGACCAGTGTAGATATGTCATGGCCCCATCAATGAGGGATACCTTCACTGCTGTCACCACTGTCAGATTGTTCCTTGACACCAACCAAATATGTTATCTATCCTCTTGACAGCTATGAATGTCTCCACTCTTATAGCACCACCATCAGTTTGTTCCCCAGCATCAGAATTCTTATATTCATTGACCACTGTGTCATTACCCAGGGGCATTGCAATTCCTATCTGCATCACATGTGAGAACATGGTGCCTAAGGCAGTTGCAAATGCCATCTTTCAAACTTCTTCAGGTTCCACATGCACTTGCTTGTACACATCTGACAGATATGTACATGGCTCTAGCCATGTCTTGTCTGATCTGGTCCTGGTCAGGCAACAGGGTGATATCCCATAAGGTGTTTGCATTCTGTTTCTGACAGTCTACAACTGTCCACAGAAGCAGATTCTGGCTCATTTTTGGGATACAAAGCATAGGATCTGCTTGCATGATGCTGCCCCTGGCTTCTAGCAACCATTGAGAGCCAACAAGTTGAATGGGCCCATTCAGATGGATGGAACCACCCCAGAAGGAGTGGGAGATTAATCAGGAAGTATCCCCAAGTTCTACCAACTACCAAAGTGATGTGTTACATCGCTATCTTGTGATGATATGAGATAAAACCTTGCTATTGCCCAAGGCAATAGCTGAGATTAAGGGGATCAAGATTGAGCCCCCTGAGCTCTATGACAGACAAGATGATCTTGTTGTCTGGGAAAGGTGGCTCAATGGCCTCTTTAACTACTTCTACTTTTATAGAGTAGTCTGACTGCAGTTGGAGAACCAATGTGTCATGTTAGCAGGTTCACGACTGAGCAGAATAGCTGCTACTTGGTATACCCAAGAAGTAACAGGACTGTCCTGTGCTCCTCAAAGGTCCACCTTCAAGGAATTGATAACTGCTATGTTTAAGTGGTTCCTGACTGAGGTAATGGCCCAAAAGGCAGTGGATGCCTTCTACCAGGTAAAGTTCACAAAGGTGAAGGGTGCCTTGGGATTCTGGAACGAACTGGCCCAGGCAGCTGAGCAAATGCTCACCCCACCTGATGCTGGTATGATGAAGAGGCAGTTCCTTAATGGACTGCGTAACGAGATGGTGGAGGCCATCTTCAAAACTCATGCAATTAGCATCGAGGATATTATCAACACTAGTCACCAAGTGGAAGTGACCCTCCACTACCTCCGGCAGCAGAGGGCAGTGCCTTCATCAGGGAACCCAGTGGGTACCAAAGGAAACCCACCCACAGGTGGAATACCTGTGGGGCAGCAGTTTGTGAGACTGTGGCCATATTGGCCACACACAGACCACAGGCCAGGGGAACCTGTTACCCTGTGGATTGACTGTGTGCAGGATGAATGCACCCCAGCCGGAGGGAGTAAACCCCAGCTAGAACTGCCCAAGGCTGGGCCACAAATTGGAGAGGAGCGGAAAGCTCCTTTAATATATTATACATGCAGGAAAGCAGGGCATTACATGAGTGCATGTCTGCAGTCACAGTGAAAGCCAGAGGCTTTTAGGGGAAATGTAAGGAACTATGCCTTACAGGAGGATCCAGGCAAGGCAGAGCCCAATAAACTGCAGGAGATACCTGTGGTTGAAAGCAAGGAGCCAGAGGACAAAAACCTACTGGAGGAAGTTGTGGAAGATGACTATGCTGGTTGTGGGGACCAGTACAATTCTGACAAGCTCAAGGAAGAGATGGAAAGCAACCAGGTTGCTGGAATCTGTGAAGTGGAGGAAGACAATGTCCTCTACATGACAGAAGTGTGCATTGGACATGTGGATGACAGGCTGTTCTGGGCGCATGTCTGGAAAGAACAGACAGGATCGCATCTGGTAGTAACAAAGGAGGCAAGACAATGCCTCACAGCCTACATCATGTGAACGGTATGAAAGTGTACACACTTTTTGATTTGGGAAGCACCCCAGACTTAATGAGCCTGGACTTCGCACAGGTGACAAAGGTACCAACCTTCCAACTGGATAACCCAGTTCCAATCCAACTCAGCTGCATTGGCAACTAATTGATGATCACACACAGATGCCGCATAGCAGTGGAATTGGGAGGAATACTGGTGGAAGACCAGTATTTTGATATAGCGAACATTGATCACTATGACATTATAGTTTCAACAGCATTCATGTACAAACACCATGTGATATTGGATGTGCACTGATGTGCAATCCATATCTGTGAAGGAAAAGGAAAAACCCTTCAGGCTATGTTGCCCAAGTGAGGAAACAGAAGTGTTATGCCTCCATGTATTGGGAAAGAGTGTGCCAAGGAAGGAAGCTCCAAAGAGCTGACTACACTTGGGCCCCTGTGACAAGGGTGAGCCCTGGAAGGGGGAGAGGCTAATGCCTCTGTAAAATTGAAAGATGATGCCTACCTCGAGGGCAGGCATGAGTACTGGTTTAACCAGTATGCTGAACTCTTTGGGGGAGTCCCCCCCAGACCGCCTCCATTTCGGGCACTAAACCACCATATACCCTTGATAGACAAAAAGAAAGTCTATAACTATTACTTGCCTTGGTGTGCCGAGGCATTCAAGGAACAATTCCTTGAGAAAGTGAACTGTTACATTACTAACGGTTGGTGGGAAGCAGGAGCAGCATAACAGGCAGCTCATATGCTGTGTATACTGAAAAGCAGCTGGAACCCGCTGCTACAGACAGTTGTAGACTGCCAGAAATAGAATGCAAACACTGTACAGGATATTACCCCATTGCCTGATCAAGATCAGATCAGACAGGACATGGCTAGAGCCGCATATAGGTCAAAGATTGACCTATCAGATGCATACAAACAAGTATGTGTAGAGCCTGAGGAGGTGTGGAAGATGGCATTTGTGACCATCTTGGGCACCATGTTCTCACAGGTGATGCAGATAGGGGAATGTAATGCCCCTGCTACCTTTCAGTGCCTGATGATGCACATATTTCGTCATCAGCTGGGGAAGTATGTGCATGTGTACTTAGACAATGTATTCATCTTCTCCAAGACCTTGGAGGACCACGAGCATCACTTAGGGATGGTCTTTGAGACCCTCAAAGGCATGAGCCTTTTCTTGAGCAAGAAATAGTGCTCATTATATGCAAAGAGCATAGATTGCTTAGGGCACATAATAGATGCCTGGTGAATCCACATTACAGTGGATAAAATGGAAAACACCAACAAGCGTTAACAAGGTACAGAGGTTCCTTGGGTTAGTACAGTACATTGGACAGTTCCTGCCCAATCTGTCTGCATATACTGGCCCGTTAGCCAGTCTGTATAGTGAAATGCAAATGTTTCACTGGAGGCCGCTCCATGATAGATGCATGGAGATGATCAAGGCATTGGCACATAAAACACCAATATTATGCCTGGTAGACACAGCAGTACAGGAGCCAATATGGCTTGTGTGCAAAACCTCAGTATTGGGTGTAGGGGCTATGTATGGCCAGGGAAGACATGAGAAACCTGCCACCCAGATGGAAAGCTGTGGACATCCACAGCTTAACACTGAGTAATTGGTGAGTTTCCTGCCAAAAGGCAGATGTGAATCTAGGATCATGGTTGGACACAATCGATCCTGGCAACCCATGTAGTCTCACTACATGTGTTAGAAAGAGCCACGCTAGCTCTGCTGCCATTACCAACATGGTGACTGGTACTAGGTGTACCAGTGAGGTGAGGTGGCAAATTACCACCCAGAGGTAGTCCACCTCTTTTGACATAGGAAATGGACCTACAAAGTCCATTCCTATTGATTCCCAGGGCCGCCTGGGAATTGGGAGGGTATGTAGAAGCCCTTGCAGCTTCTGAGGGGAAGTCTTGCTTGTTTGGCACATGTCACATGACGAGCAAAACTTCTCAATGTCCTTAGACACTGATGGCCACCAATAATAGCAGTGGACATAGTCCATCGTTATCTGCAACCCTGTGTGTCCTAGGACTGCATGGGCCTCCTGGATCACTATTCCAGGGATGCTTTTCCCTTCATGAAGGGTATGAGGCACACAGAGCACCTCATCTCCCTTTCTGTTCTCCACAAAGATCAGGTCATCCCTGATCTTGAAACTGGTTTAATTCCCTGGTTTTTCCTGTATTATTTTAAACAGGTGATCCTGTTTGTAGCCATCACAGATGCTTTGCAGCACCCTGTCATTCCCCCCTTCCACACAGGGCCTTAACGGCACAAGTGTCTTGTCCCATACATCCCTGTCTGCTTGGGGCTCAGGCAGCAGCTGCTCCTGCTCAGTCTCCTGCTCCGCAGCAGGTGCGTGTACTTGTAGTGCGTGCACCTCCTCCAGGCATCTGTGGGGCAGCTTGTCCCCTTCAGGGTCAAGGTGAATATCTGCCTTCACATACTCATGATCTGGATGAATCTCATCTGTCGCATCACTCATATGGTAACATGAAAGGCAATCCACAACTTTGTTGTGCTTGCCTTTAATGTAAGTAATGGAGTAGTCAAACCTCTCCATATATTCCATCCACCCGGCCTGCCAGCCAGACAAGTGCATTTGGTTCTTGAAGAACCCCAGTGCTTCATGGTCCATGACCACATTGATCTGTCTGCCAAGGAGTTTATCCTCCCATTTCTGCAGTGATCCAACAATTGCTCAGGCCTCCCAGTCCCAAGTTTTATAACTAAACTGGGCCAGGCTAAATCTTTTAGACATAAACCCTGCTGCAGACAGATGGAGTGATGGAGCAGTCAATCTGATCTGTGGTCCAGCCAGACCAGACAGATTGGGCGGAGCGAATCCCAATGGTCAAGTTTGCCATTAACAATAAGCATGTCTATGGGGTTCACCCTATTTGAATCAACTTATGGGTATATGCCCCAGATGATGGCAGAGTTGCTGGACAACCTCCAGGCTGTGCCCAGAGGAGTAAGGATGTTCGCAGAGAAGGCTGCACTCAACCTTTCAATGGCACATGACATGATCATAGAAAGTTGCATCCACCAGATGTTTTATGCTAATCAGCATAGACAGGAAGAGCACCCATTTATAGAGGGAGAATTAGTTTATTGGGCCTTACCCAATATGGTCATGTAGACCAGAATCATCCACATATGAGCTGGAGCTCCCCGACTCACTAAAGTCAAGGAGAATCCACCTGACATTCCATGTCAGCTGGCTACAGCGACATGAGCCAAACAACAACATGTTGTTTCTGCACTGTGAAGTGAAAGTCTTTTATGACTTTGGAATGGATCCAAAGGAGGAATGGCTGGTCGATGCCATTATTGGCCATAGGTGGGAAGGATGCCACCTAGAATGTGAGGTCCAATGGAACCTTGGGGATACAACTTGGGAGCTGTATATGGGAGTCAAAGAGCTAGCAGCTCTAGACTACCTTGAATTGCAAGGGGTGGAATCATGGAGGGCACTGCCTCGGCACCCTTGAGCAGAGTGCAGACAGAGCACCCATGCAGAGTGGTAAACATGATTGAGCCAGACCACAGGGTCATTAGCCACAGTGATTGAGTCACATGGTGGCTCAGGTACAAAAACTTAAGAGGGTCCACCCTCTTTTTCTTATTTCTCCATCAACCATAACCATGGATGATCCGATGGGGAGACCCCATCTCCTCATGCTATCCCTGCTGCTGTCCCTGGCCTTGCACCAGGAAACTCATTGCTGACGAGCATCATCAGAATGGCTGGGTTGTCCCAGCCATTATTGTCACAAGGGGAGGAGGCCCTCCCCTGGGTCCAAGACCACATAATTCATGCGATCACTCACAGATCCTGGTGCCCTCAGTGCATCAGGTTCCATTGTCACATCTTCGAGTTGCTGTTGCACTTGGATGAAGTGTTTCAGCAAACACTTAAGGAAGTGCAGGAAAGTGCTAAGCACAAACTCGGGCTGGGGCTCGAGGTGATGCAGTGCAAGCTGGAAGACTTGTGCAAGGATAATGAGAAGGGCAGTGCCCTTTGTGTTCATCAGCAAAAGCTTGAAAAAGCTTATGATAATTTGGACAAGGTCGAAGAAGACCTTAGAGGGGCACAGGAGAAGATTCTCTCCTTGACAGAAAAGTTGGCAAGCACCAATGAGGAACTTGCTGCACTGTGAACCACAGCAAAGGGAAAGGGACCTGAAAGGGACCCCTTGGAGTGGG
Organism: Clavaria fumosa; assembly: GCA_951802425.1. NCBI lineage: Eukaryota > Fungi > Basidiomycota > Agaricomycetes > Agaricales > Clavariaceae > Clavaria > Clavaria fumosa. Next base: position 2,596,822 of record OX637805.1, on the reverse strand, counting down.
ACCCAAAATGGGCCCGCACCACTGTCTTGTATGTGGACATAGCACTGCCTACAGGGGACATTGATGTCCCCATGAGTTTTGAAGAGGGATATCCCCCTCTTCCACCTGCTGGTGTCAGTCAGCAGAATCCTGATGCCTCACTGAGGCATAAATGAACTTTCTCAGAGATGGTTCTCACACCTCTGTCAAGGGGTTATCCCTTTAATGCCTCTCAACCAGACAGAGCTCCAGATGGCTACCCTTGGCCATCTGGGGTGTCCATGAAACCTGGCACATGGGTTGTCAAGTTGAAGACAGTTGAGGAGGTGATTGCCCTCAACCAATAGGTGCATCATGGAGTGCCTGACGGCAGTTATGATATGACTGCCATGATGAAGATGCGATGGGCTGTCAAGGAGGCCCAGAAGAATGCCACAGCAGCTAAGCCACCTATGCCAGTTGAGGACTGGCTGGTGAGGAACTGGAGAGTTCCTGCCAGGGTCAAGAAATCAGCAGACCAGGTAGCCTGCCATCTGCAAGGGCAGATGTTGTGAGAGAGTGGAGGGATGGGCAACCCATCCCTGAGGACAGGACCCTCAGAAGTCACAGGAGGGGGAGTACCCTCCTATCCATTGTACCAGACATTGCTGCTGGCAATGATGAGAGTAGTTGTGCCTCCCATGAGGGAGTTTATAGATGTTGGGGAGCTGTTGCTCCCCCAAGAGTTGTGGCTCTCCTTTGTAGGAGAGAAGGGGGAAATTCCCCCTATGAATCCAAAAGGTGACAGAGGCACAGTGTCAGACCTGCACTGCTATGTTGAGGAAATAAGGATGGGCAGAGTGGCCATCCTTGGCATTGATAAAGATGGGGACTCACCCCTGTCTTTTGCATGCAAGGTGGCCATCTGGCACACCATAATGGCATGCGTGCCATCCCAGGCCCAGATGCAATGCCTGTTCCTGGCCATGGCCATGGCCCTCTTTGTCTCAAAGGGGGCATATGCACAGGCCATCAAAGGGAGAGTCCTCCCTGTGTGATGGTCCAGACTCTGGACCACAAAAGTAACACTGACAGTTGCACAGACGATCAAGGAATTTGCTGATGCCAGAGTGTCTGTTGAAGAAGCTCTGAGATGAATTTGTACTCATGTACCCACACAAGTACATGTGAAAGGGGAATGCCCCCTTGGATGATGACATCCAGCTAGTGCTGGCTGAATGGGAGAAGCCTCCCATACCCCCCCAAATGTATGCACTGCTAGAGTGCATAGGGCACAGCACACATCTGTGCTGCCTCTGGGTGGGGGAGATGACAGGGGACAAATGGAGGGGCAACCTGCCCCTGGAAGACAGTGGAAGTACATCCACTGTCCGAAACCCCCTAGGGCTGCCTATTGGAGGTTTAACAATATCCCAAACAGAGGGTGCAGGGCCCTCTCAAAACAAAAAAAGAAAGCAGCTAAGTCATCAGCCACTAAGGCTGCGAAGAGGCCTGTTGTGTCATTGCCCAACTGGAGTGATGATGAGGGCAGGCCACCATGCGACTATGAGCAGGGCTTGGACTAGGCATCCAAGCCTTTTTTAAAAAAATTGCCTACCCCACAGGACGAGACAGTGGCACTTGGGGCACCCCCACCAGGGTGTGCCACTTGTGACACACTGTCCAACTGGGGGCAGGTCACGCAGACCACCAGGCTGGACCCATCAGCACCAGGCAAAGGCCCCAGGAGGGGATTGTGCCTGGTGACATGGTGACAACTCTGCCCAAGGGGATGCGCCCCTTTAATATTATTTTATGATCCTGCTTGTCATCCTGCACTGCCTGTGCATCGTCTCTGGTTAGGGGCCTCTCCAGTGTGGGAGGGTGTAAGGCCCCAGGCCTTCTATATTTCCTATTACATAATCTACATACCATATTTAGTTCAATAAGCATAGCCGCTTGGCTATGCTTACATCAGCAGCCCCTGGAGGGCCACTCATCTATATATACGATGTCACAACTGTACAGAGAGGGCAGATCCCTCTATATAGAACTACCTACTCAATATACCATTGAGTCCAGTTCTTTTGAGGGATGGCCCTGGCTCAGGTGGTGTTGTCATTCATGATTTTTGACTGGCAGGGTGTGTCCTGGTGGTCAGTATGGGGGGGTTGTGTTCATGTAGTCCTGCTGCTCCCTGCATCTTTGGTCTGGTGACTGCTGGCATTGGTTAACATTCGGTTTTTGGCTTTATTTTGCTGTTCTCTGCTCTGCTCTAGTATGGGTAGGTGGTTTGGAAGTGTAGATATGGTAGTTAAGAGGCTCTTGTAAGGACTATGGTACTAGGTGACTGGGTATTCTTGATTTTGTTGTTGGGTTTTTATGGGTTGCCTAGAAAGGAAGTTGCTCCCTTCACTCCCTTGTTCAATGCCATTGTCACACTCTGAGTCAATCATTGCAACTGCCCTCATTGCCATCATGGTTGGTCATATTGAGGCCATGGTCCCAGCTCCTGCCAGCACCCCAGCAGGCCAGTTGAATGTGGCTGACCCTGCATCTGTGAACAATGGGCCAGCATCTCCAATGGAATTGGTGATCTCACCTCTGCCATTGGGAAATGATGCAGTGTCTATCACCCTAGCTGTGTCCTGGGCAGAGTCACAACTGTGGTATCACTGCTTACCTCAATTTGTGCTTCACAAATAGTGTCCCAGTGCAAGACTGCCTGCCAGCTTCTGAGTCCCTCTGCCAATTTGGCACCTCGCTTGCAGGCCAGTACTCAGGGTCAGTGGCATGCAACATCCTGGCTGGTGTGAGAGCCTAGCACATCTTCTCCAATGTCCCTTGGAAGGGGGGTGTGCATCTCCAGCAAGCCCTGCATGGTGGTGAAAACCTGCAGCCTGTGACCTCAATCATTCCCATGTGATGGCCAGTGTCTTGTGACAACTCATGCCCACTGGACCCATCCTGATTACTGTGCATGTCTCTGAATGGAGTATAAGCAGAGTCACAATACCTGCCTTCACTACCATTATCACCCTGCTGAAGATCAGCCTTGACATGAGATCCCAGAACCAACTGAGGCCACTCTGAGTGTGTCTGGACCTCTGGACCATGATGAAGAGTCTGAGCCTTTGGTCACTGATGATGATGATAAACTAAATGACCTTCTGACACCTCAAGCTGATCATGAACTAACTCTGGTGCATCTCTATCAGACTGGGTCTCACAAAACTTAAAGGTAAGGTCATGACAACAATACTAAGATGAGGGGAAAAGAGTACAAAAAAGGAAAAGTGAAAGTATATATACTGATTGCTTCGGCACTTGCTGGCATTCCCATGCTTGGACCCTTGGATCATGTGACATGCCAAGGCACAGGTCAGGTGACTTTGGGGATTATGTAATCTGACCCTCAGCCACAGGTCATGTGACCTTCCAACAAGCCTCCCCAGTTTCTCTACAACTCCTCTTTGGGATGGCTTAGGTAAGTGATCCTAACATCACCCCCCTCTTAAGGCTGGGTGTCCTGACCAGCTAGCTTGGCCTTGTCAGGGTGGGAGAGGAAGAAATCCCAGAAGAAGCAATGTTACATTAGTGAGGTTCAGGGCTCCCAAGTGTTTTCCTCCACTGGGTATCCCAACCACTTCACCAAGTACTTCACCCATGCCCCACCTTCTTGACATCAAGGATCACCTCCACATAGGGTGTGACATGGGTACGGGTATGGGTAGGGTACAGGTAAGTATTCTGCGACCCGTGCGCTTTAAAATAAGCCCTAGAACATCCAAAACAGACAGGAATTGGTTGAGATATGCTTATAACAATCTGAAACCACTGTTTCAAGCATACCTCACTCAATTCCTGTCCATTTTCAATGTTCTAGGGCTCATTTTGATGGGTAAACCCGCTGGGTACAGGTACGGGTACATTCCGGGTGCGGGTACGGGTCAGCATTGAGATACCCGCAGGTTTACCCATATCACACCCTACCTCCACATCATACTCCAGGTGGTCATTGTCAATTGTATGGGGTGGAGGGGGAGGCAGGTTCTGAGAAGGGAAGGAAGGGGGATGGTATGGCATCAACAGCAACTTGTTGAAGACCTGATGGATGTGCCACACCCAGGGGAGTCTGAGCCAATACCCTGCTGGTCCCACCTTCTCCTCAATTGTTGAAGACCTGATGGATGTGCCACACCCAGGGGAGTCTGAGCCAATACCCTGCTGGTCCCACCTTCTCCTCAATTGTGAAGGGTCCTGCTCACTGATGGTCAAGCTTCTTGGAGGGCCAGTCCATTTTCAGGTTCCAGGTATCCAGCCAAACCAGGTCTTCTGTAGAGTACTCATGGCTCAGACACTTTCCAACATCATAGTTCCTCTTCATTGCTGCTGCTGCTTTCTCCATTGCTTCCTTGGCTGCTCTTTGGGACTCTGTGAGCTTAGCCATCCACTCATCTGCAGCAGGGTTTACCTCCGAGGGTGGGTGGAGTCCCCATTCCATGGGTGCTGGCCATATTCAAGCCAGCACTTTCCATCCTCCATAAGTCTCTGGCATTGGGGAGACACCATAGATCCACTCCACCAACCTCCTACTCAGGTTCAATTCCAGCCAATGGACTAGGATTCCTGAGTCCTTCTCTTCACTCATCTCTGCCTGTCAGAACAGCATCTCAAATTTCCCAAAGAACTCTGGTGCCATCATGCCTGTTTCAACCCTGCAACATCTACAAGGGCAGTCACACAGTCATTTGGGTTATCAAATGCCTGCTCCATCTCATCCACAAATTCTGCCCAGGTTCTGGCCTCACCATTACCCAGGATCTCTTCCACCTTCATATTTGCTCATTCCACAGCAAATCCTTCTCCAGCAATTTTGCTCAGAGCAAAGAGGACCTTCACCAGGTCTGTAGTATAGGTAGTCAGGTTTGCCTTAAACAGGAGGTGAAGGGATTAGAGGAAAATACAAAAGTTCCTTTTCACCCATTGAAGGGGGCAACAGCTAGGTCAGCATCAATCTATGGCTAGTGAATTGCATGGGTTTTCTTCATGGGTATGGGTAGGTGTGGGTATGGGTAATGGATTCTGGACCCTTCCTAAACCCGTACCCTTCATAGGGGTACACGGGTAGCCAGTCAGCATGGATCCTATTGTTGAATGTCCAGATTTGGCTGTCAGCTCAGTCAACTTGGGCATTGATTTGCATTGGTATGTGGAGTAAGTTAGGTCTAGTGAAGGACAATGATGTTATGGGTGTCACAGTACTGGCTGAAGTTGAAGGAGATGAGGAGGAGATGGCAGATGGGTGGGACACCATTGTATTTGTGCATAGCATAGTTAGAAGTACAGACCCGTACCCGTACCCGGCAGTTTAGTGGACCCATACCCATGGGTAAGGGTACTGTCAGGTGCGGGTACGGGTACAGTCAAATTTACCCATGGGTTACCCGTGCCATTCACTATCTGTGGCACTGTAAAATAAAGTTCCAGGCCTTGAGTGAGTGGTGGGTGGTGTTGCTGGGCACTTGGTATCACTCAGAGAGGGTCACAGTCATCCTCCAGGTTGGGTCATGTGTATCTACACACAGTAAAAATTTCATGTGGTTCTGTTACACACCACAGGCAAGGAAAAGGAGAAGAGGATGATAGGGGCTGAGCTGTGACAATGTGTCACAGTTTGAAATTAAGGGTCTAGGCTAGCTGGGTTAGGACACAGGGCTAGGGCAGATGGGCAGATCTTAGTATTATATCAGACTGGGTCTCACACAACTTAAGGGTAAGGTCATGATGACAATACTAAGATAAGGGGAAAAGAGTACAAAAAAGGAAAAGGTGAAGTACTTATAGTGAATGCTTCAGCACTTGCTGGTGTTCTCATGCTTGGACCCTTGGATCATGTGACATGCCAAGGAGCAGGTCAGGTGACTTTGGGGATTAAGTAATCTGACTCTCAGCCACAGGTCATGTGGCCTTCCAACGAGCCTCCCCAGTTTCTCCACAACTCCTCTTTGGGATGGCTTAGGTAAGCCATCCTAACACCAGCAGCTAACAACAATGATGATGCACCAGCAGCTAACAACAATGATGGCACACCAGCGCCTCCAATACTATGTATGATATGCCATGGCACAATCCCTTCATCTGGCACATTATGCCACATGAATACATTAGTCTTATTCACATTACCAGTATTACCCAGGGTCACAAGCATCACCATGTGACCCACCTCATGACATGACAACATCAACATTCATATATGCAGCTATCAGTCAGCTGCATATGTTCTTCTAATAACTACTTCACAGCTACTATATTTCAAATTTTGCTGGAAGACCCCAGGAACCCTAAATGAATTCTTGTGGTAAAAAAAAAGTTTTGAGGAAAAGCACCAAATGAGAGTACACATCATCAAAGACATAGTGAGGACTAAAAGGGGGGACTTTTTTTCTGGGGAATATTTCATGTGGGGTCCTTGTCAGGGTGCCACTGCTAAGTACAAACTTGTGTGAGGATGTGAGAACTGGATTCTGACTATATGCTGGAATTGTTGCTTTGTGGGTGATGGGAGGGGGGAGAGAGGGATGGAATATGATAGGTATGGGATGGCCCAGTATAGCATTGCAATTGTTTTGGAATCCTATGGTTGGTTTTGATAAACGGGAGAATTTTGACTGGGTTGGTCAGCAGCTTTGGCATGCATTGGGAAATGAGTTTTGGAAAAATGTAAACCATGGAAATTGAGGATAAGAGGGGTAGATATAGGCACACAAAATTTCAAAAGACTAGCTTGAGTGGTTAGCTTGCAGTGAAAGAAAGCGCAGATACTCCATCTGCACAAGGACTATGCTGTTAGGATAGGAGCAACAAGGGACCATTCGCAGAAAAACAGTTTAGTCTGTTTAGCATGTTATATGATAGTGGTCATCATTTAGAGCATCCATGATCAATTTCAAGAGATTTTCACAGTTAGATCTTGTGCTGTGAGGCCTGCAAATTTGTAGGGGTACTTGTGTTGTTTAGGTTTGTAGGAAGGCAACTGTAGTCCTGGATGTGGCAGAGTAATTGAAACAAAGTCAGGGTGTATTATTCATGCACTATACTCAATCTTTCAATGTGATCCCATTTGATTTAGGTGCCACCACAAGTACAAACTTGTGTGAGGATGTGAGAACTGGATTCTGACTATATGCTGGAATTGTTGCTTTGTGGGTGATGGGAGGGGGGAGAGAGGGATGGAATATGATAGGTATGGGATGGCCCAGTATAGCATTGCAATTGTTTTGGAATCCTATGGTTGGTTTTGATAAACGGGAGAATTTTGACTGGGTTGGTCAGCAGCTTTGGCATGCATTGGGAAATGAGTTTTGGAAAAATGTAAACCATGGAAATTGAGGATAAGAGGGGTAGATATAGGCACACAAAATTTCAAAAGACTAGCTTGAGTGGTTAGCTTGCAGTGAAAGAAAGCGCAGATACTCCATCTGCACAAGGACTATGCTGTTAGGATAGGAGCAACAAGGGACCATTCGCAGAAAAACAGTTTAGTCTGTTTAGCATGTTATATGATAGTGGTCATCATTTAGAGCATCCATGATCAATTTCAAGAGATTTTCACAGTTAGATCTTGTGCTGTGAGGCCTGCAAATTTGTAGGGGTACTTGTGTTGTTTAGGTTTGTAGGAAGGCAACTGTAGTCCTGGATGTGGCAGAGTAATTGAAACAAAGTCAGGGTGTATTATTCATGCACTATACTCAATCTTTCAATGTGATCCCATTTGATTTAGGTGCCACCACAAGTACAAACTTGTGTGAGGATGTGAGAACTGGATTCTGACTATATGCTGGAATTGTTGCTTTGTGGGTGATGGGAGGGGGGAGAGAGGGATGGAATATGATAGGTATGGGATGGCCCAGTATAGCATTGCAATTGTTTTGGAATCCTATGGTTGGTTTTGATAAACGGGAGAATTTTGACTGGGTTGGTCAGCAGCTTTGGCATGCATTGGGAAATGAGTTTTGGAAAAATGTAAACCATGGAAATTGAGGATAAGAGGGGTAGATATAGGCACACAAAATTTCAAAAGACTAGCTTGAGTGGTTAGCTTGCAGTGAAAGAAAGCGCAGATACTCCATCTGCACAAGGACTATGCTGTTAGGATAGGAGCAACAAGGGACCATTCGCAGAAAAACAGTTTAGTCTGTTTAGCATGTTATATGATAGTGGTCATCATTTAGAGCATCCATGATCAATTTCAAGAGATTTTCACAGTTAGATCTTGTGCTGTGAGGCCTGCAAATTTGTAGGGGTACTTGTGTTGTTTAGGTTTGTAGGAAGGCAACTGTAGTCCTGGATGTGGCAGAGTAATTGAAACAAAGTCAGGGTGTATTATTCATGCACTATACTCAATCTTTCAATGTGATCCCATTTGATTTAGGTGCCACCACAAGTACAAACTTGTGTGAGGATGTGAGAACTGGATTCTGACTATATGCTGGAATTGTTGCTTTGTGGGTGATGGGAGGGGGGAGAGAGGGATGGAATATGATAGGTATGGGATGGCCCAGTATAGCATTGCAATTGTTTTGGAATCCTATGGTTGGTTTTGATAAACGGGAGAATTTTGACTGGGTTGGTCAGCAGCTTTGGCATGCATTGGGAAATGAGTTTTGGAAAAATGTAAACCATGGAAATTGAGGATAAGAGGGGTAGATATAGGCACACAAAATTTCAAAAGACTAGCTTGAGTGGTTAGCTTGCAGTGAAAGAAAGCGCAGATACTCCATCTGCACAAGGACTATGCTGTTAGGATAGGAGCAACAAGGGACCATTCGCAGAAAAACAGTTTAGTCTGTTTAGCATGTTATATGATAGTGGTCATCATTTAGAGCATCCATGATCAATTTCAAGAGATTTTCACAGTTAGATCTTGTGCTGTGAGGCCTGCAAATTTGTAGGGGTACTTGTGTTGTTTAGGTTTGTAGGAAGGCAACTGTAGTCCTGGATGTGGCAGAGTAATTGAAACAAAGTCAGGGTGTATTATTCATGCACTATACTCAATCTTTCAATGTGATCCCATTTGATTTAGGTGCCACCACAAGTACAAACTTGTGTGAGGATGTGAGAACTGGATTCTGACTATATGCTGGAATTGTTGCTTTGTGGGTGATGGGAGGGGGGAGAGAGGGATGGAATATGATAGGTATGGGATGGCCCAGTATAGCATTGCAATTGTTTTGGAATCCTATGGTTGGTTTTGATAAACGGGAGAATTTTGACTGGGTTGGTCAGCAGCTTTGGCATGCATTGGGAAATGAGTTTTGGAAAAATGTAAACCATGGAAATTGAGGATAAGAGGGGTAGATATAGGCACACAAAATTTCAAAAGACTAGCTTGAGTGGTTAGCTTGCAGTGAAAGAAAGCGCAGATACTCCATCTGCACAAGGACTATGCTGTTAGGATAGGAGCAACAAGGGACCATTCGCAGAAAAACAGTTTAGTCTGTTTAGCATGTTATATGATAGTGGTCATCATTTAGAGCATCCATGATCAATTTCAAGAGATTTTCACAGTTAGATCTTGTGCTGTGAGGCCTGCAAATTTGTAGGGGTACTTGTGTTGTTTAGGTTTGTAGGAAGGCAACTGTAGTCCTGGATGTGGCAGAGTAATTGAAACAAAGTCAGGGTGTATTATTCATGCACTATACTCAATCTTTCAATGTGATCCCATTTGATTTAGGTGCCACCACAAGTACAAACTTGTGTGAGGATGTGAGAACTGGATTCTGACTATATGCTGGAATTGTTGCTTTGTGGGTGATGGGAGGGGGGAGAGAGGGATGGAATATGATAGGTATGGGATGGCCCAGTATAGCATTGCAATTGTTTTGGAATCCTATGGTTGGTTTTGATAAACGGGAGAATTTTGACTGGGTTGGTCAGCAGCTTTGGCATGCATTGGGAAATGAGTTTTGGAAAAATGTAAACCATGGAAATTGAGGATAAGAGGGGTAGATATAGGCACACAAAATTTCAAAAGACTAGCTTGAGTGGTTAGCTTGCAGTGAAAGAAAGCGCAGATACTCCATCTGCACAAGGACTATGCTGTTAGGATAGGAGCAACAAGGGACCATTCGCAGAAAAACAGTTTAGTCTGTTTAGCATGTTATATGATAGTGGTCATCATTTAGAGCATCCATGATCAATTTCAAGAGATTTTCACAGTTAGATCTTGTGCTGTGAGGCCTGCAAATTTGTAGGGGTACTTGTGTTGTTTAGGTTTGTAGGAAGGCAACTGTAGTCCTGGATGTGGCAGAGTAATTGAAACAAAGTCAGGGTGTATTATTCATGCACTATACTCAATCTTTCAATGTGATCCCATTTGATTTAGGTGCCACCACAAGTACAAACTTGTGTGAGGATGTGAGAACTGGATTCTGACTATATGCTGGAATTGTTGCTTTGTGGGTGATGGGAGGGGGGAGAGAGGGATGGAATATGATAGGTATGGGATGGCCCAGTATAGCATTGCAATTGTTTTGGAATCCTATGGTTGGTTTTGATAAACGGGAGAATTTTGACTGGGTTGGTCAGCAGCTTTGGCATGCATTGGGAAATGAGTTTTGGAAAAATGTAAACCATGGAAATTGAGGATAAGAGGGGTAGATATAGGCACACAAAATTTCAAAAGACTAGCTTGAGTGGTTAGCTTGCAGTGAAAGAAAGCGCAGATACTCCATCTGCACAAGGACTATGCTGTTAGGATAGGAGCAACAAGGGACCATTCGCAGAAAAACAGTTTAGTCTGTTTAGCATGTTATATGATAGTGGTCATCATTTAGAGCATCCATGATCAATTTCAAGAGATTTTCACAGTTAGATCTTGTGCTGTGAGGCCTGCAAATTTGTAGGGGTACTTGTGTTGTTTAGGTTTGTAGGAAGGCAACTGTAGTCCTGGATGTGGCAGAGTAATTGAAACAAAGTCAGGGTGTATTATTCATGCACTATACTCAATCTTTCAATGTGATCCCATTTGATTTAGGTGCCACCACAAGTACAAACTTGTGTGAGGATGTGAGAACTGGATTCTGACTATATGCTGGAATTGTTGCTTTGTGGGTGATGGGAGGGGGGAGAGAGGGATGGAATATGATAGGTATGGGATGGCCCAGTATAGCATTGCAATTGTTTTGGAATCCTATGGTTGGTTTTGATAAACGGGAGAATTTTGACTGGGTTGGTCAGCAGCTTTGGCATGCATTGGGAAATGAGTTTTGGAAAAATGTAAACCATGGAAATTGAGGATAAGAGGGGTAGATATAGGCACACAAAATTTCAAAAGACTAGCTTGAGTGGTTAGCTTGCAGTGAAAGAAAGCGCAGATACTCCATCTGCACAAGGACTATGCTGTTAGGATAGGAGCAACAAGGGACCATTCGCAGAAAAACAGTTTAGTCTGTTTAGCATGTTATATGATAGTGGTCATCATTTAGAGCATCCATGATCAATTTCAAGAGATTTTCACAGTTAGATCTTGTGCTGTGAGGCCTGCAAATTTGTAGGGGTACTTGTGTTGTTTAGGTTTGTAGGAAGGCAACTGTAGTCCTGGATGTGGCAGAGTAATTGAAACAAAGTCAGGGTGTATTATTCATGCACTATACTCAATCTTTCAATGTGATCCCATTTGATTTAGGTGCCACCACAAGTACAAACTTGTGTGAGGATGTGAGAACTGGATTCTGACTATATGCTGGAATTGTTGCTTTGTGGGTGATGGGAGGGGGGAGAGAGGGATGGAATATGATAGGTATGGGATGGCCCAGTATAGCATTGCAATTGTTTTGGAATCCTATGGTTGGTTTTGATAAACGGGAGAATTTTGACTGGGTTGGTCAGCAGCTTTGGCATGCATTGGGAAATGAGTTTTGGAAAAATGTAAACCATGGAAATTGAGGATAAGAGGGGTAGATATAGGCACACAAAATTTCAAAAGACTAGCTTGAGTGGTTAGCTTGCAGTGAAAGAAAGCGCAGATACTCCATCTGCACAAGGACTATGCTGTTAGGATAGGAGCAACAAGGGACCATTCGCAGAAAAACAGTTTAGTCTGTTTAGCATGTTATATGATAGTGGTCATCATTTAGAGCATCCATGATCAATTTCAAGAGATTTTCACAGTTAGATCTTGTGCTGTGAGGCCTGCAAATTTGTAGGGGTACTTGTGTTGTTTAGGTTTGTAGGAAGGCAACTGTAGTCCTGGATGTGGCAGAGTAATTGAAACAAAGTCAGGGTGTATTATTCATGCACTATACTCAATCTTTCAATGTGATCCCATTTGATTTAGGTGCCACCACAAGTACAAACTTGTGTGAGGATGTGAGAACTGGATTCTGACTATATGCTGGAATTGTTGCTTTGTGGGTGATGGGAGGGGGGAGAGAGGGATGGAATATGATAGGTATGGGATGGCCCAGTATAGCATTGCAATTGTTTTGGAATCCTATGGTTGGTTTTGATAAACGGGAGAATTTTGACTGGGTTGGTCAGCAGCTTTGGCATGCATTGGGAAATGAGTTTTGGAAAAATGTAAACCATGGAAATTGAGGATAAGAGGGGTAGATATAGGCACACAAAATTTCAAAAGACTAGCTTGAGTGGTTAGCTTGCAGTGAAAGAAAGCGCAGATACTCCATCTGCACAAGGACTATGCTGTTAGGATAGGAGCAACAAGGGACCATTCGCAGAAAAACAGTTTAGTCTGTTTAGCATGTTATATGATAGTGGTCATCATTTAGAGCATCCATGATCAATTTCAAGAGATTTTCACAGTTAGATCTTGTGCTGTGAGGCCTGCAAATTTGTAGGGGTACTTGTGTTGTTTAGGTTTGTAGGAAGGCAACTGTAGTCCTGGATGTGGCAGAGTAATTGAAACAAAGTCAGGGTGTATTATTCATGCACTATACTCAATCTTTCAATGTGATCCCATTTGATTTAGGTGCCACCACAAGTACAAACTTGTGTGAGGATGTGAGAACTGGATTCTGACTATATGCTGGAATTGTTGCTTTGTGGGTGATGGGAGGGGGGAGAGAGGGATGGAATATGATAGGTATGGGATGGCCCAGTATAGCATTGCAATTGTTTTGGAATCCTATGGTTGGTTTTGATAAACGGGAGAATTTTGACTGGGTTGGTCAGCAGCTTTGGCATGCATTGGGAAATGAGTTTTGGAAAAATGTAAACCATGGAAATTGAGGATAAGAGGGGTAGATATAGGCACACAAAATTTCAAAAGACTAGCTTGAGTGGTTAGCTTGCAGTGAAAGAAAGCGCAGATACTCCATCTGCACAAGGACTATGCTGTTAGGATAGGAGCAACAAGGGACCATTCGCAGAAAAACAGTTTAGTCTGTTTAGCATGTTATATGATAGTGGTCATCATTTAGAGCATCCATGATCAATTTCAAGAGATTTTCACAGTTAGATCTTGTGCTGTGAGGCCTGCAAATTTGTAGGGGTACTTGTGTTGTTTAGGTTTGTAGGAAGGCAACTGTAGTCCTGGATGTGGCAGAGTAATTGAAACAAAGTCAGGGTGTATTATTCATGCACTATACTCAATCTTTCAATGTGATCCCATTTGATTTAGGTGCCACCACAAGTACAAACTTGTGTGAGGATGTGAGAACTGGATTCTGACTATATGCTGGAATTGTTGCTTTGTGGGTGATGGGAGGGGGGAGAGAGGGATGGAATATGATAGGTATGGGATGGCCCAGTATAGCATTGCAATTGTTTTGGAATCCTATGGTTGGTTTTGATAAACGGGAGAATTTTGACTGGGTTGGTCAGCAGCTTTGGCATGCATTGGGAAATGAGTTTTGGAAAAATGTAAACCATGGAAATTGAGGATAAGAGGGGTAGATATAGGCACACAAAATTTCAAAAGACTAGCTTGAGTGGTTAGCTTGCAGTGAAAGAAAGCGCAGATACTCCATCTGCACAAGGACTATGCTGTTAGGATAGGAGCAACAAGGGACCATTCGCAGAAAAACAGTTTAGTCTGTTTAGCATGTTATATGATAGTGGTCATCATTTAGAGCATCCATGATCAATTTCAAGAGATTTTCACAGTTAGATCTTGTGCTGTGAGGCCTGCAAATTTGTAGGGGTACTTGTGTTGTTTAGGTTTGTAGGAAGGCAACTGTAGTCCTGGATGTGGCAGAGTAATTGAAACAAAGTCAGGGTGTATTATTCATGCACTATACTCAATCTTTCAATGTGATCCCATTTGATTTAGGTGCCACCACAAGTACAAACTTGTGTGAGGATGTGAGAACTGGATTCTGACTATATGCTGGAATTGTTGCTTTGTGGGTGATGGGAGGGGGGAGAGAGGGATGGAATATGATAGGTATGGGATGGCCCAGTATAGCATTGCAATTGTTTTGGAATCCTATGGTTGGTTTTGATAAACGGGAGAATTTTGACTGGGTTGGTCAGCAGCTTTGGCATGCATTGGGAAATGAGTTTTGGAAAAATGTAAACCATGGAAATTGAGGATAAGAGGGGTAGATATAGGCACACAAAATTTCAAAAGACTAGCTTGAGTGGTTAGCTTGCAGTGAAAGAAAGCGCAGATACTCCATCTGCACAAGGACTATGCTGTTAGGATAGGAGCAACAAGGGACCATTCGCAGAAAAACAGTTTAGTCTGTTTAGCATGTTATATGATAGTGGTCATCATTTAGAGCATCCATGATCAATTTCAAGAGATTTTCACGGTTAGATCTTGTGCTGTGAGGCCTGCAAATTTGTAGGGGTACTTGTGTTGTTTAGGTTTGTAGGAAGGCAACTGTAGTCCTGGATGTGGCAGAGTAATTGAAACAAAGTCAGGGTGTATTATTCATGCACTATACTCAATCTTTCAATGTGATCCCATTTGATTTAGGTGCCACCACAAGTACAAACTTGTGTGAGGATGTGAGAACTGGATTCTGACTATATGCTGGAATTGTTGCTTTGTGGGTGATGGGAGGGGGGAGAGAGGGATGGAATATGATAGGTATGGGATGGCCCAGTATAGCATTGCAATTGTTTTGGAATCCTATGGTTGGTTTTGATAAACGGGAGAATTTTGACTGGGTTGGTCAGCAGCTTTGGCATGCATTGGGAAATGAGTTTTGGAAAAATGTAAACCATGGAAATTGAGGATAAGAGGGGTAGATATAGGCACACAAAATTTCAAAAGACTAGCTTGAGTGGTTAGCTTGCAGTGAAAGAAAGCGCAGATACTCCATCTGCACAAGGACTATGCTGTTAGGATAGGAGCAACAAGGGACCATTCGCAGAAAAACAGTTTAGTCTGTTTAGCATGTTATATGATAGTGGTCATCATTTAGAGCATCCATGATCAATTTCAAGAGATTTTCACGGTTAGATCTTGTGCTGTGAGGCCTGCAAATTTGTAGGGGTACTTGTGTTGTTTAGGTTTGTAGGAAGGCAACTGTAGTCCTGGATGTGGCAGAGTAATTGAAACAAAGTCAGGGTGTATTATTCATGCACTATACTCAATCTTTCAATGTGATCCCATTTGATTTAGGTGCCACCACAAGTACAAACTTGTGTGAGGATGTGAGAACTGGATTCTGACTATATGCTGGAATTGTTGCTTTGTGGGTGATGGGAGGGGGGAGAGAGGGATGGAATATGATAGGTATGGGATGGCCCAGTATAGCATTGCAATTGTTTTGGAATCCTATGGTTGGTTTTGATAAACGGGAGAATTTTGACTGGGTTGGTCAGCAGCTTTGGCATGCATTGGGAAATGAGTTTTGGAAAAATGTAAACCATGGAAATTGAGGATAAGAGGGGTAGATATAGGCACACAAAATTTCAAAAGACTAGCTTGAGTGGTTAGCTTGCAGTGAAAGAAAGCGCAGATACTCCATCTGCACAAGGACTATGCTGTTAGGATAGGAGCAACAAGGGACCATTCGCAGAAAAACAGTTTAGTCTGTTTAGCATGTTATATGATAGTGGTCATCATTTAGAGCATCCATGATCAATTTCAAGAGATTTTCACAGTTAGATCTTGTGCTGTGAGGCCTGCAAATTTGTAGGGGTACTTGTGTTGTTTAGGTTTGTAGGAAGGCAACTGTAGTCCTGGATGTGGCAGAGTAATTGAAACAAAGTCAGGGTGTATTATTCATGCACTATACTCAATCTTTCAATGTGATCCCATTTGATTTAGGTGCCACCACAAGTACAAACTTGTGTGAGGATGTGAGAACTGGATTCTGACTATATGCTGGAATTGTTGCTTTGTGGGTGATGGGAGGGGGGAGAGAGGGATGGAATATGATAGGTATGGGATGGCCCAGTATAGCATTGCAATTGTTTTGGAATCCTATGGTTGGTTTTGATAAACGGGAGAATTTTGACTGGGTTGGTCAGCAGCTTTGGCATGCATTGGGAAATGAGTTTTGGAAAAATGTAAACCATGGAAATTGAGGATAAGAGGGGTAGATATAGGCACACAAAATTTCAAAAGACTAGCTTGAGTGGTTAGCTTGCAGTGAAAGAAAGCGCAGATACTCCATCTGCACAAGGACTATGCTGTTAGGATAGGAGCAACAAGGGACCATTCGCAGAAAAACAGTTTAGTCTGTTTAGCATGTTATATGATAGTGGTCATCATTTAGAGCATCCATGATCAATTTCAAGAGATTTTCACGGTTAGATCTTGTGCTGTGAGGCCTGCAAATTTGTAGGGGTACTTGTGTTGTTTAGGTTTGTAGGAAGGCAACTGTAGTCCTGGATGTGGCAGAGTAATTGAAACAAAGTCAGGGTGTATTATTCATGCACTATACTCAATCTTTCAATGTGATCCCATTTGATTTAGGTGCCACCACAAGTACAAACTTGTGTGAGGATGTGAGAACTGGATTCTGACTATATGCTGGAATTGTTGCTTTGTGGGTGATGGGAGGGGGGAGAGAGGGATGGAATATGATAGGTATGGGATGGCCCAGTATAGCATTGCAATTGTTTTGGAATCCTATGGTTGGTTTTGATAAACGGGAGAATTTTGACTGGGTTGGTCAGCAGCTTTGGCATGCATTGGGAAATGAGTTTTGGAAAAATGTAAACCATGGAAATTGAGGATAAGAGGGGTAGATATAGGCACACAAAATTTCAAAAGACTAGCTTGAGTGGTTAGCTTGCAGTGAAAGAAAGCGCAGATACTCCATCTGCACAAGGACTATGCTGTTAGGATAGGAGCAACAAGGGACCATTCGCAGAAAAACAGTTTAGTCTGTTTAGCATGTTATATGATAGTGGTCATCATTTAGAGCATCCATGATCAATTTCAAGAGATTTTCACGGTTAGATCTTGTGCTGTGAGGCCTGCAAATTTGTAGGGGTACTTGTGTTGTTTAGGTTTGTAGGAAGGCAACTGTAGTCCTGGATGTGGCAGAGTAATTGAAACAAAGTCAGGGTGTATTATTCATGCACTATACTCAATCTTTCAATGTGATCCCATTTGATTTAGGTGCCACCACAAGTACAAACTTGTGTGAGGATGTGAGAACTGGATTCTGACTATATGCTGGAATTGTTGCTTTGTGGGTGATGGGAGGGGGGAGAGAGGGATGGAATATGATAGGTATGGGATGGCCCAGTATAGCATTGCAATTGTTTTGGAATCCTATGGTTGGTTTTGATAAACGGGAGAATTTTGACTGGGTTGGTCAGCAGCTTTGGCATGCATTGGGAAATGAGTTTTGGAAAAATGTAAACCATGGAAATTGAGGATAAGAGGGGTAGATATAGGCACACAAAATTTCAAAAGACTAGCTTGAGTGGTTAGCTTGCAGTGAAAGAAAGCGCAGATACTCCATCTGCACAAGGACTATGCTGTTAGGATAGGAGCAACAAGGGACCATTCGCAGAAAAACAGTTTAGTCTGTTTAGCATGTTATATGATAGTGGTCATCATTTAGAGCATCCATGATCAATTTCAAGAGATTTTCACAGTTAGATCTTGTGCTGTGAGGCCTGCAAATTTGTAGGGGTACTTGTGTTGTTTAGGTTTGTAGGAAGGCAACTGTAGTCCTGGATGTGGCAGAGTAATTGAAACAAAGTCAGGGTGTATTATTCATGCACTATACTCAATCTTTCAATGTGATCCCATTTGATTTAGGTGCCACCACAAGTACAAACTTGTGTGAGGATGTGAGAACTGGATTCTGACTATATGCTGGAATTGTTGCTTTGTGGGTGATGGGAGGGGGGAGAGAGGGATGGAATATGATAGGTATGGGATGGCCCAGTATAGCATTGCAATTGTTTTGGAATCCTATGGTTGGTTTTGATAAACGGGAGAATTTTGACTGGGTTGGTCAGCAGCTTTGGCATGCATTGGGAAATGAGTTTTGGAAAAATGTAAACCATGGAAATTGAGGATAAGAGGGGTAGATATAGGCACACAAAATTTCAAAAGACTAGCTTGAGTGGTTAGCTTGCAGTGAAAGAAAGCGCAGATACTCCATCTGCACAAGGACTATGCTGTTAGGATAGGAGCAACAAGGGACCATTCGCAGAAAAACAGTTTAGTCTGTTTAGCATGTTATATGATAGTGGTCATCATTTAGAGCATCCATGATCAATTTCAAGAGATTTTCACGGTTAGATCTTGTGCTGTGAGGCCTGCAAATTTGTAGGGGTACTTGTGTTGTTTAGGTTTGTAGGAAGGCAACTGTAGTCCTGGATGTGGCAGAGTAATTGAAACAAAGTCAGGGTGTATTATTCATGCACTATACTCAATCTTTCAATGTGATCCCATTTGATTTAGGTGCCACCACAAGTACAAACTTGTGTGAGGATGTGAGAACTGGATTCTGACTATATGCTGGAATTGTTGCTTTGTGGGTGATGGGAGGGGGGAGAGAGGGATGGAATATGATAGGTATGGGATGGCCCAGTATAGCATTGCAATTGTTTTGGAATCCTATGGTTGGTTTTGATAAACGGGAGAATTTTGACTGGGTTGGTCAGCAGCTTTGGCATGCATTGGGAAATGAGTTTTGGAAAAATGTAAACCATGGAAATTGAGGATAAGAGGGGTAGATATAGGCACACAAAATTTCAAAAGACTAGCTTGAGTGGTTAGCTTGCAGTGAAAGAAAGCGCAGATACTCCATCTGCACAAGGACTATGCTGTTAGGATAGGAGCAACAAGGGACCATTCGCAGAAAAACAGTTTAGTCTGTTTAGCATGTTATATGATAGTGGTCATCATTTAGAGCATCCATGATCAATTTCAAGAGATTTTCACGGTTAGATCTTGTGCTGTGAGGCCTGCAAATTTGTAGGGGTACTTGTGTTGTTTAGGTTTGTAGGAAGGCAACTGTAGTCCTGGATGTGGCAGAGTAATTGAAACAAAGTCAGGGTGTATTATTCATGCACTATACTCAATCTTTCAATGTGATCCCATTTGATTTAGGTGCCACCACAAGTACAAACTTGTGTGAGGATGTGAGAACTGGATTCTGACTATATGCTGGAATTGTTGCTTTGTGGGTGATGGGAGGGGGGAGAGAGGGATGGAATATGATAGGTATGGGATGGCCCAGTATAGCATTGCAATTGTTTTGGAATCCTATGGTTGGTTTTGATAAACGGGAGAATTTTGACTGGGTTGGTCAGCAGCTTTGGCATGCATTGGGAAATGAGTTTTGGAAAAATGTAAACCATGGAAATTGAGGATAAGAGGGGTAGATATAGGCACACAAAATTTCAAAAGACTAGCTTGAGTGGTTAGCTTGCAGTGAAAGAAAGCGCAGATACTCCATCTGCACAAGGACTATGCTGTTAGGATAGGAGCAACAAGGGACCATTCGCAGAAAAACAGTTTAGTCTGTTTAGCATGTTATATGATAGTGGTCATCATTTAGAGCATCCATGATCAATTTCAAGAGATTTTCACGGTTAGATCTTGTGCTGTGAGGCCTGCAAATTTGTAGGGGTACTTGTGTTGTTTAGGTTTGTAGGAAGGCAACTGTAGTCCTGGATGTGGCAGAGTAATTGAAACAAAGTCAGGGTGTATTATTCATGCACTATACTCAATCTTTCAATGTGATCCCATTTGATTTAGGTGCCACCACAAGTACAAACTTGTGTGAGGATGTGAGAACTGGATTCTGACTATATGCTGGAATTGTTGCTTTGTGGGTGATGGGAGGGGGGAGAGAGGGATGGAATATGATAGGTATGGGATGGCCCAGTATAGCATTGCAATTGTTTTGGAATCCTATGGTTGGTTTTGATAAACGGGAGAATTTTGACTGGGTTGGTCAGCAGCTTTGGCATGCATTGGGAAATGAGTTTTGGAAAAATGTAAACCATGGAAATTGAGGATAAGAGGGGTAGATATAGGCACACAAAATTTCAAAAGACTAGCTTGAGTGGTTAGCTTGCAGTGAAAGAAAGCGCAGATACTCCATCTGCACAAGGACTATGCTGTTAGGATAGGAGCAACAAGGGACCATTCGCAGAAAAACAGTTTAGTCTGTTTAGCATGTTATATGATAGTGGTCATCATTTAGAGCATCCATGATCAATTTCAAGAGATTTTCACGGTTAGATCTTGTGCTGTGAGGCCTGCAAATTTGTAGGGGTACTTGTGTTGTTTAGGTTTGTAGGAAGGCAACTGTAGTCCTGGATGTGGCAGAGTAATTGAAACAAAGTCAGGGTGTATTATTCATGCACTATACTCAATCTTTCAATGTGATCCCATTTGATTTAGGTGCCACCACAAGTACAAACTTGTGTGAGGATGTGAGAACTGGATTCTGACTATATGCTGGAATTGTTGCTTTGTGGGTGATGGGAGGGGGGAGAGAGGGATGGAATATGATAGGTATGGGATGGCCCAGTATAGCATTGCAATTGTTTTGGAATCCTATGGTTGGTTTTGATAAACGGGAGAATTTTGACTGGGTTGGTCAGCAGCTTTGGCATGCATTGGGAAATGAGTTTTGGAAAAATGTAAACCATGGAAATTGAGGATAAGAGGGGTAGATATAGGCACACAAAATTTCAAAAGACTAGCTTGAGTGGTTAGCTTGCAGTGAAAGAAAGCGCAGATACTCCATCTGCACAAGGACTATGCTGTTAGGATAGGAGCAACAAGGGACCATTCGCAGAAAAACAGTTTAGTCTGTTTAGCATGTTATATGATAGTGGTCATCATTTAGAGCATCCATGATCAATTTCAAGAGATTTTCACGGTTAGATCTTGTGCTGTGAGGCCTGCAAATTTGTAGGGGTACTTGTGTTGTTTAGGTTTGTAGGAAGGCAACTGTAGTCCTGGATGTGGCAGAGTAATTGAAACAAAGTCAGGGTGTATTATTCATGCACTATACTCAATCTTTCAATGTGATCCCATTTGATTTAGGTGCCACCACAAGTACAAACTTGTGTGAGGATGTGAGAACTGGATTCTGACTATATGCTGGAATTGTTGCTTTGTGGGTGATGGGAGGGGGGAGAGAGGGATGGAATATGATAGGTATGGGATGGCCCAGTATAGCATTGCAATTGTTTTGGAATCCTATGGTTGGTTTTGATAAACGGGAGAATTTTGACTGGGTTGGTCAGCAGCTTTGGCATGCATTGGGAAATGAGTTTTGGAAAAATGTAAACCATGGAAATTGAGGATAAGAGGGGTAGATATAGGCACACAAAATTTCAAAAGACTAGCTTGAGTGGTTAGCTTGCAGTGAAAGAAAGCGCAGATACTCCATCTGCACAAGGACTATGCTGTTAGGATAGGAGCAACAAGGGACCATTCGCAGAAAAACAGTTTAGTCTGTTTAGCATGTTATATGATAGTGGTCATCATTTAGAGCATCCATGATCAATTTCAAGAGATTTTCACGGTTAGATCTTGTGCTGTGAGGCCTGCAAATTTGTAGGGGTACTTGTGTTGTTTAGGTTTGTAGGAAGGCAACTGTAGTCCTGGATGTGGCAGAGTAATTGAAACAAAGTCAGGGTGTATTATTCATGCACTATACTCAATCTTTCAATGTGATCCCATTTGATTTAGGTGCCACCACAAGTACAAACTTGTGTGAGGATGTGAGAACTGGATTCTGACTATATGCTGGAATTGTTGCTTTGTGGGTGATGGGAGGGGGGAGAGAGGGATGGAATATGATAGGTATGGGATGGCCCAGTATAGCATTGCAATTGTTTTGGAATCCTATGGTTGGTTTTGATAAACGGGAGAATTTTGACTGGGTTGGTCAGCAGCTTTGGCATGCATTGGGAAATGAGTTTTGGAAAAATGTAAACCATGGAAATTGAGGATAAGAGGGGTAGATATAGGCACACAAAATTTCAAAAGACTAGCTTGAGTGGTTAGCTTGCAGTGAAAGAAAGCGCAGATACTCCATCTGCACAAGGACTATGCTGTTAGGATAGGAGCAACAAGGGACCATTCGCAGAAAAACAGTTTAGTCTGTTTAGCATGTTATATGATAGTGGTCATCATTTAGAGCATCCATGATCAATTTCAAGAGATTTTCACGGTTAGATCTTGTGCTGTGAGGCCTGCAAATTTGTAGGGGTACTTGTGTTGTTTAGGTTTGTAGGAAGGCAACTGTAGTCCTGGATGTGGCAGAGTAATTGAAACAAAGTCAGGGTGTATTATTCATGCACTATACTCAATCTTTCAATGTGATCCCATTTGATTTAGGTGCCACCACAAGTACAAACTTGTGTGAGGATGTGAGAACTGGATTCTGACTATATGCTGGAATTGTTGCTTTGTGGGTGATGGGAGGGGGGAGAGAGGGATGGAATATGATAGGTATGGGATGGCCCAGTATAGCATTGCAATTGTTTTGGAATCCTATGGTTGGTTTTGATAAACGGGAGAATTTTGACTGGGTTGGTCAGCAGCTTTGGCATGCATTGGGAAATGAGTTTTGGAAAAATGTAAACCATGGAAATTGAGGATAAGAGGGGTAGATATAGGCACACAAAATTTCAAAAGACTAGCTTGAGTGGTTAGCTTGCAGTGAAAGAAAGCGCAGATACTCCATCTGCACAAGGACTATGCTGTTAGGATAGGAGCAACAAGGGACCATTCGCAGAAAAACAGTTTAGTCTGTTTAGCATGTTATATGATAGTGGTCATCATTTAGAGCATCCATGATCAATTTCAAGAGATTTTCACGGTTAGATCTTGTGCTGTGAGGCCTGCAAATTTGTAGGGGTACTTGTGTTGTTTAGGTTTGTAGGAAGGCAACTGTAGTCCTGGATGTGGCAGAGTAATTGAAACAAAGTCAGGGTGTATTATTCATGCACTATACTCAATCTTTCAATGTGATCCCATTTGATTTAGGTGCCACCACAAGTACAAACTTGTGTGAGGATGTGAGAACTGGATTCTGACTATATGCTGGAATTGTTGCTTTGTGGGTGATGGGAGGGGGGAGAGAGGGATGGAATATGATAGGTATGGGATGGCCCAGTATAGCATTGCAATTGTTTTGGAATCCTATGGTTGGTTTTGATAAACGGGAGAATTTTGACTGGGTTGGTCAGCAGCTTTGGCATGCATTGGGAAATGAGTTTTGGAAAAATGTAAACCATGGAAATTGAGGATAAGAGGGGTAGATATAGGCACACAAAATTTCAAAAGACTAGCTTGAGTGGTTAGCTTGCAGTGAAAGAAAGCGCAGATACTCCATCTGCACAAGGACTATGCTGTTAGGATAGGAGCAACAAGGGACCATTCGCAGAAAAACAGTTTAGTCTGTTTAGCATGTTATATGATAGTGGTCATCATTTAGAGCATCCATGATCAATTTCAAGAGATTTTCACGGTTAGATCTTGTGCTGTGAGGCCTGCAAATTTGTAGGGGTACTTGTGTTGTTTAGGTTTGTAGGAAGGCAACTGTAGTCCTGGATGTGGCAGAGTAATTGAAACAAAGTCAGGGTGTATTATTCATGCACTATACTCAATCTTTCAATGTGATCCCATTTGATTTAGGTGCCACCACAAGTACAAACTTGTGTGAGGATGTGAGAACTGGATTCTGACTATATGCTGGAATTGTTGCTTTGTGGGTGATGGGAGGGGGGAGAGAGGGATGGAATATGATAGGTATGGGATGGCCCAGTATAGCATTGCAATTGTTTTGGAATCCTATGGTTGGTTTTGATAAACGGGAGAATTTTGACTGGGTTGGTCAGCAGCTTTGGCATGCATTGGGAAATGAGTTTTGGAAAAATGTAAACCATGGAAATTGAGGATAAGAGGGGTAGATATAGGCACACAAAATTTCAAAAGACTAGCTTGAGTGGTTAGCTTGCAGTGAAAGAAAGCGCAGATACTCCATCTGCACAAGGACTATGCTGTTAGGATAGGAGCAACAAGGGACCATTCGCAGAAAAACAGTTTAGTCTGTTTAGCATGTTATATGATAGTGGTCATCATTTAGAGCATCCATGATCAATTTCAAGAGATTTTCACGGTTAGATCTTGTGCTGTGAGGCCTGCAAATTTGTAGGGGTACTTGTGTTGTTTAGGTTTGTAGGAAGGCAACTGTAGTCCTGGATGTGGCAGAGTAATTGAAACAAAGTCAGGGTGTATTATTCATGCACTATACTCAATCTTTCAATGTGATCCCATTTGATTTAGGTGCCACCACAAGTACAAACTTGTGTGAGGATGTGAGAACTGGATTCTGACTATATGCTGGAATTGTTGCTTTGTGGGTGATGGGAGGGGGGAGAGAGGGATGGAATATGATAGGTATGGGATGGCCCAGTATAGCATTGCAATTGTTTTGGAATCCTATGGTTGGTTTTGATAAACGGGAGAATTTTGACTGGGTTGGTCAGCAGCTTTGGCATGCATTGGGAAATGAGTTTTGGAAAAATGTAAACCATGGAAATTGAGGATAAGAGGGGTAGATATAGGCACACAAAATTTCAAAAGACTAGCTTGAGTGGTTAGCTTGCAGTGAAAGAAAGCACAGATACTCCATCTGCACAAGGACTATGCTGTTAGGATAGGAGCAACAAGGGACCATTCGCAGAAAAACAGTTTAGTCTGTTTAGCATGTTATATGATAGTGGTCATCATTTAGAGCATCCATGATCAATTTCAAGAGATTTTCACGGTTAGATCTTGTGCTGTGAGGCCTGCAAATTTGTAGGGGTACTTGTGTTGTTTAGGTTTGTAGGAAGGCAACTGTAGTCCTGGATGTGGCAGAGTAATTGAAACAAAGTCAGGGTGTATTATTCATGCACTATACTCAATCTTTCAATGTGATCCCATTTGATTTAGGTGCCACCACAAGTACAAACTTGTGTGAGGATGTGAGAACTGGATTCTGACTATATGCTGGAATTGTTGCTTTGTGGGTGATGGGAGGGGGGAGAGAGGGATGGAATATGATAGGTATGGGATGGCCCAGTATAGCATTGCAATTGTTTTGGAATCCTATGGTTGGTTTTGATAAACGGGAGAATTTTGACTGGGTTGGTCAGCAGCTTTGGCATGCATTGGGAAATGAGTTTTGGAAAAATGTAAACCATGGAAATTGAGGATAAGAGGGGTAGATATAGGCACACAAAATTTCAAAAGACTAGCTTGAGTGGTTAGCTTGCAGTGAAAGAAAGCGCAGATACTCCATCTGCACAAGGACTATGCTGTTAGGATAGGAGCAACAAGGGACCATTCGCAGAAAAACAGTTTAGTCTGTTTAGCATGTTATATGATAGTGGTCATCATTTAGAGCATCCATGATCAATTTCAAGAGATTTTCACGGTTAGATCTTGTGCTGTGAGGCCTGCAAATTTGTAGGGGTACTTGTGTTGTTTAGGTTTGTAGGAAGGCAACTGTAGTCCTGGATGTGGCAGAGTAATTGAAACAAAGTCAGGGTGTATTATTCATGCACTATACTCAATCTTTCAATGTGATCCCATTTGATTTAGGTGCCACCACAAGTACAAACTTGTGTGAGGATGTGAGAACTGGATTCTGACTATATGCTGGAATTGTTGCTTTGTGGGTGATGGGAGGGGGGAGAGAGGGATGGAATATGATAGGTATGGGATGGCCCAGTATAGCATTGCAATTGTTTTGGAATCCTATGGTTGGTTTTGATAAACGGGAGAATTTTGACTGGGTTGGTCAGCAGCTTTGGCATGCATTGGGAAATGAGTTTTGGAAAAATGTAAACCATGGAAATTGAGGATAAGAGGGGTAGATATAGGCACACAAAATTTCAAAAGACTAGCTTGAGTGGTTAGCTTGCAGTGAAAGAAAGCGCAGATACTCCATCTGCACAAGGACTATGCTGTTAGGATAGGAGCAACAAGGGACCATTCGCAGAAAAACAGTTTAGTCTGTTTAGCATGTTATATGATAGTGGTCATCATTTAGAGCATCCATGATCAATTTCAAGAGATTTTCACGGTTAGATCTTGTGCTGTGAGGCCTGCAAATTTGTAGGGGTACTTGTGTTGTTTAGGTTTGTAGGAAGGCAACTGTAGTCCTGGATGTGGCAGAGTAATTGAAACAAAGTCAGGGTGTATTATTCATGCACTATACTCAATCTTTCAATGTGATCCCATTTGATTTAGGTGCCACCACAAGTACAAACTTGTGTGAGGATGTGAGAACTGGATTCTGACTATATGCTGGAATTGTTGCTTTGTGGGTGATGGGAGGGGGGAGAGAGGGATGGAATATGATAGGTATGGGATGGCCCAGTATAGCATTGCAATTGTTTTGGAATCCTATGGTTGGTTTTGATAAACGGGAGAATTTTGACTGGGTTGGTCAGCAGCTTTGGCATGCATTGGGAAATGAGTTTTGGAAAAATGTAAACCATGGAAATTGAGGATAAGAGGGGTAGATATAGGCACACAAAATTTCAAAAGACTAGCTTGAGTGGTTAGCTTGCAGTGAAAGAAAGCGCAGATACTCCATCTGCACAAGGACTATGCTGTTAGGATAGGAGCAACAAGGGACCATTCGCAGAAAAACAGTTTAGTCTGTTTAGCATGTTATATGATAGTGGTCATCATTTAGAGCATCCATGATCAATTTCAAGAGATTTTCACGGTTAGATCTTGTGCTGTGAGGCCTGCAAATTTGTAGGGGTACTTGTGTTGTTTAGGTTTGTAGGAAGGCAACTGTAGTCCTGGATGTGGCAGAGTAATTGAAACAAAGTCAGGGTGTATTATTCATGCACTATACTCAATCTTTCAATGTGATCCCATTTGATTTAGGTGCCACCACAAGTACAAACTTGTGTGAGGATGTGAGAACTGGATTCTGACTATATGCTGGAATTGTTGCTTTGTGGGTGATGGGAGGGGGGAGAGAGGGATGGAATATGATAGGTATGGGATGGCCCAGTATAGCATTGCAATTGTTTTGGAATCCTATGGTTGGTTTTGATAAACGGGAGAATTTTGACTGGGTTGGTCAGCAGCTTTGGCATGCATTGGGAAATGAGTTTTGGAAAAATGTAAACCATGGAAATTGAGGATAAGAGGGGTAGATATAGGCACACAAAATTTCAAAAGACTAGCTTGAGTGGTTAGCTTGCAGTGAAAGAAAGCGCAGATACTCCATCTGCACAAGGACTATGCTGTTAGGATAGGAGCAACAAGGGACCATTCGCAGAAAAACAGTTTAGTCTGTTTAGCATGTTATATGATAGTGGTCATCATTTAGAGCATCCATGATCAATTTCAAGAGATTTTCACGGTTAGATCTTGTGCTGTGAGGCCTGCAAATTTGTAGGGGTACTTGTGTTGTTTAGGTTTGTAGGAAGGCAACTGTAGTCCTGGATGTGGCAGAGTAATTGAAACAAAGTCAGGGTGTATTATTCATGCACTATACTCAATCTTTCAATGTGATCCCATTTGATTTAGGTGCCACCACAAGTACAAACTTGTGTGAGGATGTGAGAACTGGATTCTGACTATATGCTGGAATTGTTGCTTTGTGGGTGATGGGAGGGGGGAGAGAGGGATGGAATATGATAGGTATGGGATGGCCCAGTATAGCATTGCAATTGTTTTGGAATCCTATGGTTGGTTTTGATAAACGGGAGAATTTTGACTGGGTTGGTCAGCAGCTTTGGCATGCATTGGGAAATGAGTTTTGGAAAAATGTAAACCATGGAAATTGAGGATAAGAGGGGTAGATATAGGCACACAAAATTTCAAAAGACTAGCTTGAGTGGTTAGCTTGCAGTGAAAGAAAGCGCAGATACTCCATCTGCACAAGGACTATGCTGTTAGGATAGGAGCAACAAGGGACCATTTGCAGAAAAACAGTTTGGTCTGTTTAGCATGTTATATGATAGTGGTCATCATTTAGAGCATCCATGATCAATTTCAAGAGATTTTCACGGTTAGATCTTGTGCTGTGAGGCCTGCAAACTTGTACGGTACTTGTGCTGTTTAGGTTTGTAGGAAGGCAACTGTAGTCCTGGATGTGGCAGAGTAATTGAAACAAAGTCAGGGTGTATTATTCATGCACTATACTCAATCTTTCAATGTGATCCCATTTGATTAGGTGCCACCACAAGTACAAACTTGTGTGAGGACTGTGAGAACTGGATTCTGACTGTATGGTGGAATTGTTGCTTTGTGGGTGATGGGAGGGGAGAGAGAGGGATGGAATATGATAGGTATGGGATTGCCCAGTATAGCATTCCATTTGTTTTGGAATCCTATGGTTGGTTTTGACAAACAGGAGAATTTTGACTAGTTCAGTCAGCAGCTTTGGCATGCATTGGGAAATGAGTTTGGGAAAAATGTAAACCATGGAAATTGAAGATTAGAGGGGTAGATATAGGCACACAAAATTTCAAAAGACTAGCTTGAGTGGTTAGCTTGCAGTGAAAGAAAGCGCAGATGCTCCATCTGCACAAGGACTATGCTGTTAGGATAGGAGCAACAAGGGACCATTCGCAAAAAAACAGTTTAGTCTGTTTAGCATGTTATATGATAGTGGTCATCATTTAGAGCATCCATGATCAATTTCAAGAGATTTTCACGGTTAGATCTTGTGCTGTGAGGCCTGCAAACTTGTATGGGTACTTGTGTTGTTTAGGTTTGTAGGAAGGCAACTGTAGTCCTGGATGTGGCAGAGTGATTGAAACAAAGTCAGGGTGTATTATTCATGCACTATACTCAATCTTTCAATGTGATCCCATTTGATTTAGGTTCCACCACAAGTACAAACTTGTGTGAGGACTGTGAGAACTGGATTCTGACTGTATGGTGGAATTGTTGCTTTGTGGGTGATGGGAGGGGAGAGAGAGGGATGGAATATGATAGGTATGGGATTGCCCAGTATAGCATTCCATTTGTTTTGGAATCCTATGGTTGGTTTTGACAAACGGGAGAATTTTGACTAGTTCAGTCAGCAGCTTTGGCATGCATTGGGAAATGAGTTTGGGAAAAATGTAAACCATGGAAATTGAAGATTAGAGGGGTAGATATAGGCACACAAAATTTCAAAAGACTAGCTTGAGTGGTTAGCTTGCAGTGAAAGAAAGTGCAGATGCACCATCTGCACAAGGACTATGCTGTTAGTATTTCTTGTCCACATGGATGACATTGTTATGCCTTCCTGTCTCTACTACCAACTAAGGGCCTTCTTCTTCCATTCCATCTAGCATCCATTCAAGCCCTCCTCCATCTGAGGTGCTCCCTGTTGCCCCTATAGCACCATCAGATAGTCACCCATGTACCAGCATACCATTGCCCTTGTATGATTGTCTGCTCTCCTGTCTCTTCCCCAGTCTCTTCATTCAGCAATTGTGTCTCCCCCATTCTCCCCCATGTGTTGATAGCTGTGGGCCACACACATGCTTTCAAGCTTTGACACAAACTCAACTCATCACTTAACTGACTTTGTGAGATGGGGCATCCAGGACACCCACTTTGACATTCACATCTAGTCAACTTTGTGTGTCATTTGGGCATGGCAGTCCTGGACACCCACCTTGAGGCACACATCCAGTCAACTTACTTTGTACATTATGAGAGATGTGGGTGTCCTGGTCGTGTCCTGGTCCTCCTGGCATGGCTTACCTGTATCTGTATGATGTCCCAGCCTGCATCACATTGGATCTTGGTAGGTATGTAGGACCTAGGTTTGGCATGCTAAGAGTGAGTAGCACAGGTGGTGTAAGTAGGATGGAGGGTGGACAGTGTGAGTGGAGTGAGTGGGTGGCACAGGCAAGGTGAGTAAAGCAGGTGGCACAAGTGAGGAGGTGCAAGTGAGGCAAGCCATGTGGTGTAGCACCAATGAGGTGAGTGGGCAGGCAGTGCAAGCAGGGTGGATGGCACAATTGGGGTGAGCAGCATGGGTGGCACCATTGGGACAAGTTTGGTGGACAGTGCATATTATCAGTCAATGATAAGTTAATATTTCCTTGTATTATTCATGACATGTCTGCTTGAGTAATGTATGTGTTTACTGTGCTCATGCTTGTCATACCTGGCACTGCTCATGTTCATCAGTCATTGCTTATGTGTGCCATACAGTGCCTAGGCTATGTCCATGCTGCTCATAGCAACCCACCTCCAGACCCTGTTCGTTTTTCCCTTCCCCAGGTAGTCCAGCACAATGCAGTTCTGCCTCCACCCCTTCCTTGCCATGTGCTATCCACTCTATGCTGCTTGTCTTGTTCTTCTGTCTAGGAGTCTTGTGATTAACATAGACCCAAAAGCAGCATAGAGTGGATAGCACATGGCAAGGAAGGGGTGGAGGCAGAACTGCATTGTGCTGGACTACCTGGGGAAGGGAAAAACGAACAGGGTCTGGAGGTGGGTTGCTATGAGCAGCATGGACATAGCCTAGGCACTGTATGGCACACATAAGCAATGACTGATGAACATGAGCAGTGCCAGGTATGACAAGCATGAGCACAGTAAACACATACATTACTCAAGCAGACATGTCATGAATAATACAAGGAAATATTAACTTATCATTGACTGATAATATGCACTGTCCACCAAACTTGTCCCAATGGTGCCACCCATGCTGCTCACCCCAATTGTGCCATCCACCCTGCTTGCACTGCCTGCCCACTCACCTCATTGGTGCTACACCACATGGCTTGCCTCACTTGCACCTCCTCACTTGTGCCACCTGCTTTACTCACCTTGCCTGTGCCACCCACTCACTCCACTCACACTGTCCACCCTCCATCCTACTTACACCACCTGTGCTACTCACTCTTAGCATGCCAAACCTAGGTCCTACATACCTACCAAGATCCAATGTGATGCAGGCTGGGACATCATACAGATACAGGTAAGCCATGCCAGGAGGACCAGGACACGACCAGGACACCCACATCTCTCATAATGTACAAAGTAAGTTGACTGGATGTGTGCCTCAAGGTGGGTGTCCAGGACTGCCATGCCCAAATGACACACAAAGTTGACTAGATGTGAATGTCAAAGTGGGTGTCCTGGATGCCCCATCTCACAAAGTCAGTTAAGTGATGAGTTGAGTTTGTGTCAAAGCTTGAAAGCATGTGTGTGGCCCACAGCTATCAACACATGGGGGAGAATGGGGGAGACACAATTGCTGAATGAAGAGACTGGGGAAGAGACAGGAGAGCAGACAATCATACAAGGGCAATGGTATGCTGGTACATGGGTGACTATCTGATGGTGCTATAGGGGCAACAGGGAGCACCTCAGATGGAGGAGGGCTTGAATGGATGCTAGATGGAATGGAAGAAGAAGGCCCTTAGTTGGTAGTAGAGACAGGAAGGCATAACAATGTCATCCATGTGGACAAGAAATACTGATGAAATGTGGAAACAAAATTCCCAGTCTCTGTGCTTGCTTGTCCCCACTCATCTCAGACCTCCATTGTCCACAGGCAGCAAGTCACCCTACCCCTCAAGTAAGTACCTGTCAGTCAGTTGCCAATGTTGCAGGCTACAGCAAGGCAGCAGGTAATGTTGCGAGCCCTAGCAAGGCAAGGGACAACATCACAGGTGTAGTAGATCCATTGCCCACAGAGTTCTTGAAGGCATGGAAAAAAATTGGATCAGTGAAAGAAAATAAGGAGTGGAATGGGATGGAGTGAGAGGTGCATAATGGTATTTCTCATTCCAATCATTTTTTCTAATTGTTGAGTCACAGGATTGTGACAATTGCATTGCAAAGGGCTGGCAGTGTGAGCACAGTCCTGCTGGCAAGTGTCATCAGTTTGTGGAGGACCATGGAAAGTGTTTGTGGGTCTAGGAGTTTTGACGATGGCAGGTGAAGAATGAGTTGGGTTGGGACAATGTGCTGGTCTCTTGGTTTGCTGCTTGTGACTTGGCAATCTTGATGCACACATTGTCATTGGCATAGGCCCTGCATGGCTCAGGTGCATGCATGCCTGGGGCAGACAGATCTGCATTGTTGACAAGCAGTGTGTGCACCTCTCCTTTGCTCATCCTGTAGTCTTCGATGTCCTGCTTGTATAGTTCTGTCTCTTCTCTACTCAGTAAGTGTGCACTGTTGCATTCACTAATCCCATGAGATCTTTGCAGGCACAAATTCATGGGTACATAAAGAGCTGGAGAACAGGATGGAAGGTGAGCAAACAGGTACCTGTTTCTTGCTGTGCATTGATGTCACAGAGCTACTGGCTGTTCAGGCCCTGTTCCATTTGCTGGGATATTGTCAGTTAGCTGTTTGTGCATATTTTGGTTTGTTCATATAATTGATCAAGGAAACTCAACCCTCAATCAACAACATGCCCATATTGTTGACCAATGATATGAATATATCATTGACTGGCAATATGCTTATATCATGGACAATATATGCATATAATTGACCAATGATATGTGCAAATAGTCAGTCAATGGCATCCACATATTGTCAGTCAACAAAGCAGTAGAAGCAGGGCAAGCAGGTCAGTGGGGCAGGCTGTGCAATTGGATTGAGTCAGATAGGCAGTGCAAGCAGGGTGAGCAGGTGAGTGGGCAATCATGGTTAGCAGTCAGCAGTGCAAGTGGGATGGGCAGGGTGGATGTCACAAGTGGGTTGAGCAGGGTAGGCAGTGCAAGTGAGGCAAGTGGGGTGGATGATGGAAGTGGTGAGAGTGACATGTATGGCACAAGCATGATTACTAGTGCAGTACAAGCAAGGTGAACATGATATGCTAGGGCCCACGACCTTGCCTCGAAGGTGCATGCATCATGCTTGTTCCACCCTTTGATGAGCTAGGGAGTCTTCCAAGATCCTCTGGTCGAGGCCAGCTTCTTTTTCTTCAAAAATGCGCATTTCGTGCTCAAGCTCGGTTTCTTGGTGTTTGAGGATGTTGGAATCAGCCATGGTGGTTTGACTTAGAGAAAAATTTCAGGTGTTGTGACCTGATCAACAAACAACACACTGACTAATTTGTCACATGATCTCCACTCTTGCAGGGCTTGAGGCTTGAAGGGGGGGTAATGCCAGGATCCACCCATTTTTCCCTATCTATTCCACCTCTACCAACACCTCTGGACCTCCTGACACCCACTCACCACCCTGCACACTTCTGAAACCTGCTGTCTTTTTCCAGAGCCCTCCTGGACTTCCCCTGCCTTCATATGATACTTGCGACCAAAACACCACACTCATGGAACTCCTTGCAAACTCACCCTATGCATATCCACCATTTGAACCCCCAATATTGACACACAACATGCAGTTACACAATCTCTTCATCAGCACATGACTCACCATGTGGCACCACCAGCATTACTGGCATCACTGGTGCTACCAGTGTCACCAGTGCTACCAATGTCACCAGTGCTACCAATACCACCAGTGCTACCAGCACCACTGGTGCTATGACACCACCAATGCTACCAGCATTACTTGCATTACTGGCATTACTCACATGACCCTCTGCCCTAGGTCACCTGTGTCACCCATGTGACTGCTCCTATGACCTCACAATCTTAACACTCAAACATGCCACCAACAGTCAGCTGTGTATTTACTTCAAATATGTTTCCCTCCTTGCCCACAGTAATCTATAACTACAACATTTATGATCTGAGGATCCCCCCATAGTTATAGTTACTTATATGATTATTTAACTAGGTCATGACCCATGACTGGTCATGCTTGCAACCTTACTTATGCTTTCCTAACCCCTTGCGACCTTAGTAGAACATGCACACAGTCACTTTACAACTAGTTAAACCCCATACTACTATAGTCTTGTTGCCTGGAGACCTCTATACTTTTCCTAAATAGTTACACTCTCTGCATGTCCATATATAAGTCTCACATGTACTTATGATACTCCAGACTTGATATTGATGCACTTTGGTTTAAGCTTGAGGCTAGTATGCCCTTTGAGCTTGGAACCACCATGATTGATAGGTCTTGTCTAACTTGGTGACCTCGACAACACCAAGACATACTCTGCTTTCTTCTAACTCATCCTCTGTGCTCATATAAACTCGCATGCCTGAGTATTTTTCTTTACTTGTCTTGGTACTAATTCCTTGAACCCTATAGGTTCCCCCATCAGTCAGCACAGTCATCACCTTCACTGACCTACTTCTCAACACCATCATGACCACTTGTGACCTTCTCAGCAACACCTTTTCTTCTTTAACTCATCCATTTCTCCTTCTATGCTTTGTCTGTCAACTTTGTGACCTTCTCAGCAACTTCCTCTCTCAACTTGTCTTTTCTTATTTCTACACATCATCAAACATTTCCACAACCTTCCAGGACTGAGTATTCTTGATTATACTCAACAGTAGATTGGTCTTAGTGAGTTTACAGGACCAGTCACAACAAATTGAGCTTTGGTACTATTTATGAGATGGGACAGGCCCTAACAATTGGAAGTGACCATAGTGGTTGGACTTAGAGAGAAATTTCAGGTGTCATGACCTGATCAACAAACAGTGTGCTGACTAATCCATCATGTGATCTCCACTCTTGCAGGGCTTGAGGCTTGAAGGGGGGGTAATGTTGGGACCAACCCCATTTTTCCCTACCCAATTTGACCCTATCAGCACCTAAAAGCCTCCCAACACCCTTCCATAACCTTGTGGACCATCCCACATGCCTCTGACACTTGCTGTCACCTCCCAGAACCTTCCCTGACTGCCCATGTCATCCCACAATACTCACAACCACAACACCATGCTTGTGCAGCCTCCCTCCATCTCAACCTGCACAGATCCACAACCTGAACCCCATATCAACACACAACATGCAGTTGCACAATCTCTTCATCTGGCATGTGACTTGCTGTGTGGCACCACCAGCACTACTGCTACCACCAGTGCTACCAGCATTACCCATGTTACCAGCATTACTCATGTGACCTCCCACCCAAGGTCACCTGCATCACTAGCATCACCCACATGACCAACCCCATGATGCCATGACCTTAACACCCAAATGTGCCACCAATGGTCAGCTGCATACATACTTCAAATATGTTCCCCTCTTTGCCTACAGTAGTCTATAACTACAATATCTATGATCTGAGGATCCCCCCATAGTTATGGTTACATATATGATTATTTAACTAGGTTGTGACCCATGACCAGTCATGCTTGCAACCTTACCTATGCTTCCCTAACCCCTCACAACCTTATTAGTGCACAGACATGATGCTGGTGATGCTGGTGATGCAGGTGGTGCTAGTTGGCAAGTCACATGCATCAGAAGTATGAGTGTGCCAAGTGTAACTAGAGGAGTGTGGAGGTCTGGTGCATTGGTAGGGCATGTAGTGAGGGGATGTGTGAGGCATGATAGGGTCTGATAATGTATAAATGGTGACAGAAGGTCATGAGGGTTTGTAGACAGCTTGGGAAGGTTTAGAAGATTTGAGGGTGGACGCATACGGTCATGGGAGGATGTCAGAAGGCTCATGGATGGTGCTAGACATGGTAGGTTTGGGAAAAATGAGAGGGTCATGACAGTAATATCTCCTAGACTGTTTTTGTAGTTACTAACTATTATGGCCCAGACTTGTAGTATATAACCTATGTATGTACTTACATAGAGTATTTGGCAGTCTGGATACTTCATACCCATACCCCCCATAGTTATGTATATACTTATTTAACTAGGTCACAACTCATGACAGGTCATCTTCACAACCTTACCTATGTGTTCCTAACCCCTTGCAACCTTAGTAGAACACATGCCTGGTCACTTTATGACTAAACATACCCTGTACTCACCACCACTGCCATTGTCATCCACTGCTGCCATCATCATCCACTGCTGTTGCTGCTGCCACTGCTGTCATTGTTGTCGTCTGCTGCCACTGCTGCCATTGTCTGCTGCTGTTGCTGCTGCCACCACCATTTCTGCTGCCATTGTCTGCTGCTGTTGCTGCCACCACTGCCATTGCTGCCACTGTCGTCCGCTGCTGTTGCTGCTACTGTTGTCATTGTCCGCTGCTGTTGCTGCCACTGTTGTCATCATCTGCCACCATTGCTGCTGCTGTCATTGTCATCGTCCACTACTGTTGCTGCCGCCGTCATCGTCATCCGCCACTGTTGCTGCCGTCATCGTCGTTGTCCACCGCTGTTGCTGCTGCCGCCGCCATCGTCGTCTGCTGCTGTTGCTGCCACCACCATCCTTGTCATCCACCGCTGTTGCTGCCGCCATCGTCATCGTCCGCTGCTGTTGCTGCCACTGCTGCTGTCGTTGTCTGCCACTGTCATCATCATTGTCCACTGCGTCGTGCTGTTGCTGCTGCTGCCACCACCATCATCATGCTGTTGCTGCTGCTGCATTGTCAGTGTCGTCATGCTGTTGCTGCTGCTGCCACCATCGTTGTTGTCGTGCTGTTGCTGCTGCTGCTGCCACCGCCATCATTGTGCTGTTGCTGCTGCTGCTGCTGCTGCTGCTGCCACCATCATGCTGTTGCTGCCACTGTCATTGTGCTGTTGCTACTGCTGCTGCCACCACCATCACAGCTGTTGTTGCCATTGCGGCTGTCACTGTCGCAGTCACCATCACAGCTCAATGGCGACATGACAGCAATGACAGTGATGACTGCAATGACAGTGACAACAGTGACAGCAATGACAGCAATGGCAACAACCATGACAGTGACAACAGCAATGGCGAAAACAGTGATGACTGCAATGACAGTGACAACAGTGACAGCAATGACAGCAATGGCAACAACCATGACAGTGACAACAGCAATGTGTCAGGATCGCTTACATAAGCAGGTTGGAAAGGCCAAGAAAGGATCGCAAAAGAGTTGCGGGAAGTTTGCGGACGAGTCACATGACCCAAACGGGTGGTGGATTACATAATGGGAAAATCACGTGACCCGGGCCTGGACGCATCACGTGACGCACGGGGTCCGAGCGTGGGAATGCCGGCAACTCCCGAACCGCTCGCTATATATACCACGTCGCTTTCTTACTTGTACCCTTTTCCCCTTATGTTAGTATCGTCATCATCGACCTTACATTAAGTTGTGTGAACCGTGAGACTAAGTCTGACACAATGGCGAAAACAGCAACAGCAACAACAGCAATGGCAACAACAGCAATGACAATGAAGGTATGTCTTTGTTTCCTTTGGGTGAACTTAGAATTACTTTATGTACTTTGTGTTCATTGATCATGCATTGTAGGTTGGACTTGGACTTATGACCCTTATTCAGTACTTTACAAAATGTTTACTAAAACATAGTAAGGACAACCAGAGTGTCTTAGATGACTTAATTGCCTTAGACCCAATTCTAAGTCTACTAAGTCACCCTCAGTAACCCTCAGAGATTTCCCCTTTTCCTGATGTAGGAAAAATGAGTAGATCCTGACAATATCCTTATACTGTATCCACTGGACATGTCTCATACAGGAGAGTATGAAGGACCAAACTGGACAAAATTCATATCTTTGGTAAATTATGCTTCCAGACATGCATGCACACATGTGTGCATGTATGGACATGCATGGACATGTATGTACACACATGTCCATCTGTGTACATGTGTGCCCATTCATTTACATGCATGGGCATGAGCATCCATGAATGTGCATATGTGTCCATGCATGGGCACATGTGTCAATATTGGCCCTGTGTGTGCAAATGTATGCTAATATATGTGCAAGCTTATGCTGATTTGTGCAGAATTATGCTATTATATGTGCAAGCCTATGCAAATTTGTGCAGAATTATGCTAATATATGTGCAAGCTTATGCTGATTTGTGCAGAATTATGCTGATGTATGTGCAAGCCTATGCAAATTTGTGCAGAATTATGCTAATTTATGTGCAAGCTTATGCTGATTTGTGCAGAATTATGCTAATTTATGTGCAAGCTTATGCTGATTTGTGCAGGATTATGCTGATGTATGTGCAAGCCTATGCAAATTTGTGCAGAATTATGCTAATTTATGTGCAAGCTTATGCTGATTTGTGCAGAATTATGCTATTATATGTGCAAGCCTATGCAAATTTGTGCAGAATTATGCTAATGTATGTGCAAGCTTATGCATATTTGTGCAAGCTTATGCTAATATATGTGCAAGCTTATGCAAATTTGTGCAGAATTATGCTAATATACATGCAAGCTTATGCCAATTTGTGCAGGATTATGTGTGCAAGCTTATGCCAATTTGTTGTCAAGAGTAGGTCAATTAAACCAGTTAATAATGTATACAATGGCAAGGAGGGGGCATAGCAGTAATTCCAACAATGGGCAGGAATCCTGCATGTTGGTCATGTTGCCAATGAGTGGCAGGGATGCAACTGGATGAGGTAGGGGATGGTCAGGGTAGCATGACAGAGGGGTTTGACCCAGACACTGCACAAGAGGGTGGCTGCTGTGTGATACCCAGCCAAGTACTTAGGTGGCTCTTGACAGTGATCCTTATGCATATGTGGGTAATTGAGTTTATGTTATATAGTATGTTGTAGTATTTACTACTTCAAGGATTATATACTGAAGAATTATCAGAAGTGGAATAGTACCAAAGAAGATCTACAAAGAAGAAAATGCAAGACAAATAATAAGGAAATTGCCCAGAGACATGTTTCAGCCACCATATCCATACCCTAAAACCTAACATCATTGAGGCATATGCACTAACTTGTCTAGAGACCACCCTGCAAATCCTAAAGCAACTCCTGAACAATGCCTGAGCAACAGCAAGGCAAGCAGCAATTGTCAGAATTATGGATTGCACTTGGAATTGCCATTTGTTGGTCAGACGTAATTGCCAAGTGTCAGAATTCAACTATTGTCAGGATCACTTATGTAAGTGGTCATGGAATGGTTACTAAAGAGTTGTGGGAAGATCATGGATTAGTCTCAGTTGGTTCCAGGCAGGGCAGGGGCTGGGCAGTGCCTGCATTTCTCTCTGTACTGCCATGTGCAATTGGTGCTGCCTGTCCAGGCATATGGCAAGCATGCGGAAGGCTTGGTAGTCCGCAGGCTGGTCTGTGCATGTGAGGATCTTCTCCATGAGCTTTGGGTAGACTGCCCTCATTAGCAAGGCATGTATCACATTCCAATGGGTATCTTCCTCATACCCTGCTCGGTTCATGAGTGTTTCAAGCCTTTGGAAAAATTGTGCCGCATCCATCTGTGCCTGCTTGAAGTTGTTAAGTTCCTGCATGGCCAAGGCTTGGTCCTCGATGGGAGAGAAGGCCTCTCTCATTCGAGCTTCGAACATGGCCCAAATTACAAGCTTGCCTCCTTCTTCTAGTAGCACATTCACAGCTTGATTTGCCCATTCTGCAGCATATCCTTCTGTCATGTGGCTTAAGCAGAAGACTACCTTGTGGAAGTCCATCAGGTACTTGGCCTTGTTTACTTGGAATTCCAGACACAGGCTTCTCAAAAAGGTCTGGAACTCCTCCCTCTTTCCAGAGTATGTGGCGATCTTTAGGGAGAACATGGCAGGGGCGAGGGGTGGTGCTGGTTCTGGTGCAGGTGTGGTGTCCGCCATGTCTTAGTCGGGTTGTAGGTAGATTCGAGGGGGTTCTGCGAAAATGTCGATACGTAGCCTATCTAGGCTGAGAAAGGTGAGGTTGGTTTGGGCATGCACAGAGCAGTGTGGCACTTCTGGTACTGGGTCTGTCTGAACCCCAACAGAGTAATGGGTAAGTTCTTCAAGAGTGCTTTGGTAGTCGCTTTCACTAGAGAAGCTTTCAAGATCTTCGTCCCCTCATAGGAACTTGGTAAGTTCATCTTTGTTTCTTTGTTTCTCAGCTAAAACATCTAGCTGTTCCAGCAGGTTGCGTCGGAAAGTACACCACTCGATGGAATGTTTGTGGGACAAAGGGTTGTTTTGGAATGGATCTTCTCATGTAAAGATCCTCTTGCTGGCAAAATGGCATTGGAACAATAATGCAGTTACTTCTGAATGTCTCGGGTAGTGGAAGTCACCATAGCTTCCTCCAGGCATATTCGGCAGTGTCAGTTGTTCAAAGTCAGTCTCGATATCTAGTCCCAGGAGAGCCTTTCTCCTGACGGATCATTCATACACTGTCCAAAAGTGCACCAGTCTGTCTTCTCAGGATACACAAGTCTTGCTTCAACTCGGGCAGGGTGGAGAGTGCCTAGGTCCAAAGAGGTAGGCAGTGGGAGAGGTTGTTACTTGTCACAAAGAGTGATGCAACTTCTGTGCATTTGAGGGAACCTGGTTCATGGCTTGGCCAAATAGAAGCACAGGGTTGTATTGGAAGAGGAGTCACAACCTAAGGAGACTACACTACAAGAGTCCATGTTTATATAGTGTGTAATGTGAGGTATGAGTCATAATCGGAAAGGGGGCAGTGCATTGCATGAGTCATACATGAGGGATACACAAGGGACCGGCAAGGCAGCACCGCATGGGGTGGTGACAAGGAAAAGGAGGAGGGAGCATGTGGGTAGGGGCAGGGGTGGTGGTGATGGCATGAGAGGCAGTGTGGTTGGGGGAGTCATGTGGAGTAAGAAGGGGTGGGAATTCTTACACATGTACTTGGCCATTAGCAAAGCTTCCTCTCATAGCTGTTTCCTTCTTGGACAACTTGCCAAACAGTGTTCTGGTTAATCCCTTGCCTAGGCCATGGTTATTCATTTCTACTTGTCATGCCATGTAAAATACAGTGTATAATTACAATATGCAAATGATTCATACAGCCCATTGGTGCTTCTGGGTGTAATCAGCCCACATTGCCTGTGCAATTGCAATGTCAAGGACAATGAGGATGAAAGCTAAGAAATGTT
Organism: Clavaria fumosa; assembly: GCA_951802425.1. Classification (NCBI taxonomy): domain Eukaryota; kingdom Fungi; phylum Basidiomycota; class Agaricomycetes; order Agaricales; family Clavariaceae; genus Clavaria; species Clavaria fumosa. Next base: position 2,555,588 of record OX637805.1, on the reverse strand, counting down.
TAGGAACAAGAGATGATAATATTTGAACTGAGGACCAGGGAAATACATGTGGGATCTTATACTGCAAGGATAGAAGTATACATGTAGGAGCACTCTGAAACATAGTATATGTATCAAATTTCGAGGAGGGTTTCACCACTCATGCCTAAGTTCATTAGGCCATACCCAATCCTGTCAAGTACACCAGAGTCATCTGTAGGTCTGCACATATATTAGCATAAGCTTGCACAAATTGGCATACATCAGGAAAAACCTCCCAAGCTAATTAAACTTATTGGGAGAGTCCCCATCTTATTAGTGCTAATTATCACTTATTAGGTCTAATAGTCAATAATTGTTACTAATCTATTAATTATTAGGTCTGATAAGTTCTAATTATTAATAGATTAGTAACAATTATTGACTATTAGACCTAATAAGTGATAATTAGCACTAATAAGATGGGGACTCTCCCAATAAGTTTAATTAGCTTGGGAGGTTTTTCCTGATGTAAGCCTGCACATCTAATAGCATAATTCTGCACAAATTGACATAAGCTTGCACATACATTAGCATAATTCTGCACAAATTTGCATAGGCTTGCACATATAATAGCATAATTCTGCACAAATTTGCATAGGCTTGTACATATAATAGCATAATTCTGCACAAATTTGCATAGGCTTGCACATATAATAGCATAATTCTGCACAAATTTGCATAGGCTTGCACATACATCAGCATAATTCTGCACAAATCAGCATAAGCTTGCACATATATTAGCATAATTCTGCACAAATTTGCATAGGCTTGCACATATAATAGCATAATTCTGCACAAATCAGCATAAGCTTGCACATATATTAGCATACATTTGCACACACAGGGCCAACATTGACACATGTGCCCATGCATGGACACATATGCACATTCATGGATGCTCATGCCCATGCATGTAAATGAATGGGCACACATGTACATGGATGGACATGTGTGTACATACATGTCCATGCATGTCCATACATGCACACATGTGTGCATGCATGTCTGGAAGCATAATTTACCAAAGATATGAATTTTGTCCAGTTTGGTCCTTCATAGGAGAGGGATATCCTTATATCTCCACTGGACAGGTCTCATACTGGAGATGGATATCCACCAGCAGACTTGTATTACACTCAGGATATGGATATCTCTGGTGGAATCTGGTATCCTGGGGTGTCTGGTACATTGTTATATACTACAATATCCAACTGAACTATGTGTCTCTTTGACAGCTATAAAATACACTCTGGTGTAACACAACTCTGGAGCCTTATGCCCAGATTGGAGGAATGGAGCTACAAGGAGCTTCTTCTGTAATTCACAGAACCAGCTGTAGTGGTCACATAGAAGGCAGCTCAAGGAATGAGGTAACATGGTAGGTTACACGAGCAGCCTGCGATAATAGCTCAATCTATCAAGTATTTCCGCTTAAAATATGCTCGTAGATGGAATATCTGCCAAATGCCGAGACCAGTGAGAGAGGCCAGAGTGAACCAAGCAAAATTTTGGACTCGTTGATATGTCGACACTGGGATTTATGTGAGCGAGCGTACGGAAGTTTAGATGTCCAAACTCACGATTTGTGTTAGTGAATCGTTCTTCTCGTCGTTGCAAAAATTCCATCTCATCCACGAGTTCCTTGACCATGCCTTCAAGTTTGCGCATTTCAACCTCAAGACCCGAAAGCATCTCTTGGTTGGCAATGGCACTAGGGAAGCGTAGAAAGAAGGCTTTTAGGCATAACGGGAGGGTGCCGGTAAGCGACGCACTTGTAGTCAATGGCACTTGCACCTATATCCACATCCAGATCGATAGTCCTTATCAAGCTTGCAAGGGTATCAGCTGGGGCATCTAAAAGACGAACTGGTCGTCGGCATTTGAGGGCGTGTATCGGCTAAAGGTTAACGAACCATGAATGAGGTAATTTTTGAGACACACTCCGATGTCTCCATCAGCGTGCGCGGTGATGGCGAGCCTGGTCTCTCCTTTAATATTTTTCTTGCTCAGATAGACTCTTCTCTCGGGCGAATCGTCGATAATTTCGATATCAGTACGTTGGTAATCGCCTGGAGAAACATGCGCGGTGACAATGACCAATGAGTTTGCATGTGCGGTGTTCCAAATGCATTTTGGTGGGGGATATCGAACTGCTGGGAGGACAAACTTGATGGCACGGGTTGGATTTGATAGCGATAGCAGAACGAAACAGATAAAATGGACGAGAATGGGCAGACGGGAAGACAACGCAGGTCGCATGGTGAGCCACGTCGACGGCTGTTGCAAGAAAAGGCGGTGTTCCCACGGCCACAGAAAAATTACGCGTTTCGTTCAACCACAAGCAGTACTTAGACCACCATGGCAGACGCAGGTGAGTTTGCACGGAAAAGCTAGCCTACTATTGCGTCGTACTTACGGGTATTGCAATGCTACCTCTAGGCTTTTTCAAGGGCACTTCAGCTGACCAGGATCGCCGGTTTTCTGACAAGGAGCTCAAATTGCTCAAAAGCATGAAATTTCCTGCCCAATTTGACAAGAAGGTGAGAGTTGTGACTGCATATTGTTGTGGATGGTCTCCGCTTAGCCCCACTCAGGTTGATATGCGCAAAGTCAATCTCACGGTCATCAGACCGTGGATCGCGAAAAAAGTTGTTGAGCTAGTGGGCTTCGAGGATGAGGTTGTCGTCGAGTACGCCATGGGATTGTTAGAGGATGAGTCTCAACCCGTGCGTCTATTGTCCTTGAATCGATCTGCGCCAGTCTCAAACCAGGCACCCCTAGATGCCTGACCCCAAGAAAATGCAGATCAATCTGACCGGATTCCTCACAAACTCAACAGCAGAGTTCATGTCTGCGCTTTGGACTCTGCTCCTTGAAGCACAGGATTCTCCTGCCGGCATACCACGCACTTTCGTAGAAGAGAAAAAGGAAGAGATGAGGAAAGCCCGCGAGGAAGACACGCGCGTGTTGGATGAACGCGATAGGAGAGCACGGTTAGACGAGCAACGAGACGGCGGTGGTATAAGGGGAAGGGGTAGAGGAAGGCTAGGACGCGGGAGAGGCGTCTATCGCGATGATCGCAACAATAGACCTCGAGATAACGGCTGGGGTCAGAGAGGCGGTGTATGTCTATGACTGACAACTTCGCCGCATGACTTTCGTTCTAACGGGTATCCCGTTTGGTTCGCCAGGCACCCCGCCGCATGTCCCGGTCGCCGTCTCCTCGTCGCCGTCCAACCCCCTCACCCACGCCTCGTCGTTCGCTCTCGCGGACGCCTCCGTTCGACTCGCACTCGTCCCGATCTCCTCCGCCCCGACGCTACCACAGGGACCATTCCCCGCCTCGCCTACGCCAACGTCGCTCTTCCAGCCGCGATATACGCAGCTCCCGCTCCCCGCCACCTCCGCGCCGCCGTGGGCGCTCTCGATCAATTTCATTATCTCCACCACTCCAACCCCCACTGCCACGTCAACGGCGACGCCGGGGAGGTCGTGGCAGAAAAAGGAAGGACAGAGAAAGGGACAGAGACAGAGACAGAGACAGAGATAGAGATAGAGACAGAGATAGGGAGAGGGCGAGGGAAAGAGACAGGGACAGGGAAAAGGACAGGGACAGGGAAAAGGAAAGGGAAAGAGATAGAGATAGAGATAGAGAGAGGGGCAAAGACGGAGACAAAGATAGGGACAGAGGCAAGAATAGCCGTAGCCCGCCTCCGTCGCTGCGTCGCCGCCGTCGTTCCCTTTCCGTTTCTCGATCCCGTTCTCGAACCTCGTCACATGGCTACTATCGGCCTAGGCAAAGCGTGACGCCTACCCAACGGCGAAGGCGCACACCATCGCGATCGCGATCGCGGCTACGTTCTCGGTCGCCGCCACCCCGGGAAGGAGGCGGTCGGCTGCCAAAGCGGACGAAACGTGTCAGCAGTGCGAGCCGCAGCCGTAGTAGGAGCAGGATCCTCAGTCGAAGTAGGGCCAGAAACAGGAACAGCAGTCTAAGCAAGGAGAATAGCAGCGTCGGCGATAGGGACAGGAGTAGGGAGACTAGGCAAGAGAGGAGTAAGGAGAGAAGGACAGTGGGAAATCGGGAGAGGAGCGGGGACAGCATGTCACCCTCGCCATCCACTCAGAGACAGAGGGACATGAGGGAAGTTGATGCAGACAGTCAGGAGGACACTGCAAAACCGGCGTTTGGAGAGCTGCGCATCAAAGGGCAAGCCGAACTTGAGCGACTCAAAAGTAAGCGGGAAAGCTTCAATAATCGGAGTGAGGTGAGAGTCTGCCTATGTCCGCTGAACGTCAATTGCCGACTACCTCACCACAGAATTCAGACTTAGAAAAACGAGAAAATGAGCTCAAAGAAAAGGCGTTGCGCAACAAAGTTGTGCGAACAAGGAAAGCAGTTGGGCATATGTAACTCATGATGGTGATGAGCAAGTTGTACGCTTTTATCTTGTGCGTCGTATAGCTTGGACGCTTAAAATGTTCATTTGTGAATCATCTTAGACGGCATTCAACGATCCGCGACTGCCGTGACGCAGGCCTTTTGTTCCTCTGATTTCAATTTCCTCCCTCACAGCTGAACGTGAGTTGACTCCGTCGAAATTACCCATATTGCATAATCCTCGCAGACGACAATTATTGCCAAGGCCGACTCCGGAGAGGGCTGTGCACAAAAACGAGACATTCAAATACATTAATGGCTGCGCGATTGGATGGCAAGGCCGAATGCGCATGCTGTGCCAACGCTCGGGTGCCTGACGCACGCAGCCTTTTCCTTACCCCCAGCCGCTGTTACGACCGAGTTGCCCCCTAGCTAACGTTGTCGAAATGAGTCACAATCCAGGATCAAATTCCAACAAATTTCCACCCGCTTGGGAACGTATTGCGACACCCGACGGAAAGACATTCTACAGGAATGCAATGACGGGAGAAACAACCTGGAATCCACCCCAGGCCATGAACCCTGTGAGCGCTGAGACACCAAAGGATTATCGAGCAACTCCGCCCTCTGCCACACCTCAAGCTGCCGCACCTCAAGCCACTGCACCCCAGAGTGCACCCCACAGTTACCAATATTTTTCGGCACCATTCGCTCCACAATCTCTTACCTCTTTCTTCCCTCAAGCCTTCATGGCCACAACTCATCCCGCAGTAGGCGAATATTCTACGATGAGCCAAATGGGACACATGGGATACAGGGGTGGCCAGTATCAGCCAGGTTTCGCCAGTGTATCCCCGCCTGGTACAGCTCCCGCCATGCCTTCCATGCCAACCTCGCCTGTCATGCCCTCCGGCGCTATTTTCGTCAACGGCCTCAGCCTGGACGCGCAGGACATACTGCGTCTGCAATCCACGGGGGCCGTCATCACACCAGGGCGATACTGGTAACGTCGCGCTCTGCTGAAATACCAATCCGTTCTGTGTTCAGATCGCTGCCCTAGGTACGATAACCGCTGTGGCGCGTGGGGATACGAAAATGGACCCTGCCAGGGTATAATCGCGATGGGCCTGTCTCTTGGCGGTCCTCTCCGCTCAGACGCATCCGGCCCTTCTTCGACAGGTGTGTTTATCAACGGTCGACAGATCCACACGCTCGACGCGCTCCGGCTGCAAGGCATGGGCGTGACACCGATCCCCGGGCGATGGTGGCTAGAAGCGGATGGGAGATACGGAATAGAAGGAAGCTTCATCCCCATCGGAAATCTCAGGATGCAGGCCATGGCCGCGAGCAGGCCTGGTTATGGGTCGTGGGGTGATGGTCGTGGCAACTTTGGAGGGCGCGACGGCCAAGGCTTCGGCTATGTTGGCGGAACAGATTCCACGGGCCACTCGTGGAGCGTTTCCTACGGCGGATGATCCATGATTCACTTGATTTTATACATGGTCGACTTTTTGGACGTCAAATTTTGCGTTTCATGAGTTGCATTGCACGGCCATATTGTATGTTCAGAAGATATTGTACTTTTCTCGCGCCTTGTCCATAGCCCTCGAGGCCCTTCGTCCAACTTAGAACATTAGTTGCTCCGGGAGATCTCGACCGCCAGAGCACCAAAGTCCAGGAGCAGTTGACGAGACATGCATCTTCTGCAGCCAGGACAAGGACGAGGCAACTCCAGTCGCGCTGTTGGTCAGGCCTATAAATGTCCGCAGCGAGTGTTGTGTCTGCCTGCTGGAGAGCTCTCCTGATTCATGTTTGCATATTAGGCATGGCATTGAAAGGTCCCTGTATCAGACGGTGGGCGGAGCGTCCTGAGAACTAGACAGACACAACCGAGGCTTCCATGATACCCATATGGCAATCCATAACAGACATTGTTGTAGCAGCTCTGGGCGCCGTCTCGATGTTGTGCTCGCTACGTCGTTGCGGCGTGAGGATTACGATGGAGAGCTGTACCATGAGAGCCTCAGTCGTATCGTTGTGCGACGCGGTTCCGGTCTGCGCTGGAGAGGGGTCGGTAGAGTCTGTGTTGGCGCGCATTGGCCATGCTGTTGAGGGCGAGAAAGTTGAAGTGGAATGTTGCGACAACGAAGTCGGATTTCCGGAACTGTGAGGAATGGCCGTCGCTGATAGCGGCTGGTGACATTTTCCGAGCAGTCGCATGGTGAGTGCTTCGCCGAGGACATGCTACTAGCAAGAGGGAGGACACTGACTTGGATGGTCTGCCAGACATCACCGACACCGTTGCCTTGCTGGCCATCTTTGACGATCCAGATGTCTCCCCACATGACGGGTATTCGCTCGTCATGATCCTCGCCGTCCTGTGCGTCATCCTCGTCGCCAAAAGTAAGCATACCTCTCCTCCACGCTCTGCGCGTCCCGACGGCGAATCCAGACAAGAAGATCAGCAAACACGCGACCGAAATCAGGAAGCCAAAGATATAACGCGTTGATTTTACGTAGCCATTTTGGCTCGAACCGCTTTCACCGGCTAAAGCCGCCACCAGTACAACGGGGGACGGTGGGCTAGTGGGCGCCATGGTTGTCGCTGGTCGGGTGTCTGTGTTTGAGGGTGTTATAAGTCAGTTACTGTAAGAACAGCGAAATGTTCGAAACGCTTTAGGCGTTTACTGTTTGAATTTATTCATGCCTTTCAATCACAGCAAAACAAAAAAAAAGCGTGAATTATAATAACATTGCCGTGATGATGGCAAAAAGGAACGCAAGTGGTACCGCTAGCTCCACCTAACCCCTGCATGTCTTCCACTTACAATGCAATCTTCCACGCTCACACCATCGACACCAGCTCCGACGACAACGAAGCGGCCCGAGCCCCACGCCTCACTAGCGAATGCTTTCCTCATTTCCTTCACTCTGCTCAGATGTCCCACCAGGGGGACGGGTATGCACTCTTGATGCTCGTGCATACGGTGTACCACCGGCACAGGAAGCGGATCAGGCAGCGCCAACTGGTGTTGCAACCGCAGCAAAATGCCGCTAATGGATAGCGGGCATGGCGGATGAGGCCCGCCGAACATTCCAGTCAGTTTCACGTGTGGGACGCCTGTGTCCTGCCCGGATATCGCGCAGCTGTCGAAGACACAACCCAGCATCCCGGAACCCTCATTGTCACCCACTTCTTGGTTTTGGCCGTGGTGTGATGCATAGCCCGCTGGTGGACGGGGTACAAGGTAGCCGTAGCTATCAGGATGTATGCGTGAGCTCAAGGCCATGGGGAATACGAGGTTGACGACTGTTACACTCGAGCTCGGGTTGGCATTGAGGTGCGGGATTGGCTGCTCAGAGCGGGGGAGAATGGATGAAAGCGTGGATAGAGGGAGTGCAGAGACGACATGCGTTGCGAAGAGCTGGTCGTCTTCTTTGGTTCTGATCTAGAAACTCTGGTAAGCGGCTAAGCAGGAGGTTGAACACTGGATGCTGGTATTGAGATTCTGACTCGCCTCGAACATCTCTGTGTCGCGATTATAGCAAAACGATGCAACTTCAACATTACTCTGGATAGACACACCCTCACGTCCTCTCAAAGACCGCTCCAAGGCCTCAGTAATGGCGCTCACACCATCCCTGAATGAAAACACAGCCGCGTCTCTCAGAACTTCTTCAACCTCCCCAAGTTGATAAGGGTTATCGCCAATATCTTCGACGTCAGTCTTGTGGTAACTTGTGCCGCTGGATCTCCACAATACCCCACGAATGACACTCCCTCGTCCAACATCCGCCGCTGCGTGCCAGACAGACCCAAACGCAGCGCGCACACTGACTAGGCGTGAGTCCGCGGCGTAGATCCCGTGTACCACGCTGCTCCCAAGCACGCGCGCAACCTCATCGCCAAAAGCACGACTCAGAAATGCGTGTACGCTCTCATCGCCAGTCTCTTTATCCTTATCAGACGGGCTTTGGCGTTTCCTGCGTCGCGGGATGCGGATGGCGTCACGGAGGACAGCTGGGACGAGGAGACCACGGAGTGGAGAGGGGCGTAGCAGGTCCAACAGTGAAGATGGCAGCTCAACAAGCCCCCTGTCGGGTGGGAGGTGTAGATGCCTGCGCTTGGCAGCTGATGCTTGTCTGGGCGTCGTCACGACCTGAGAGGTCAGGCCGAGCAGATTTATCTACACTTTTTGCACGTCTGTCTCAGCTTCCTTGCCGCAATTCGAAGATCGGCCGCACCAACTCTGTGAGTCCTTTTGATCCGGGCCGCAGGGTCCTTGGGCCCGCTTCAAGAAGGACGGTCGTGTTCGTAGCTTGGTCGACACATACTCGCTCGCTGCGTACCCAGCCACCGAGCGTGCGTGACTTTTCGATGAGAGTAACGCGCGCGGTTGGAAAACGACGGGTGAGATGGAAGGCAGCGGTGAGACCTGTGATGCCGCCTCCGAGGACAGCGATATGCTGTGGGGGTCGTGGCGGCATCAGGCGTAGTTTTGAACCGCCGTGGCCAAATGCAGCAGTGAGACTTTGAGCAGCGTGGCGTAATCACACACTGGTTACCAGATGGTGGATTATAGCGTAAAACGACAAAATAAGAAGGGCGTGCAACGGACGCCAGCAGAATTTTCATGGGTTAGTCAACTTTGCCCTTCATCACATTTTCGATAAGCCCGCGGGCCCAGCGCTCAAAGGCCTCCTGATCGAGCACTCCGTTCTCGTCAAAAAAGGCGTTGTATTCCTTCGAAGCTTGGGTCTTACCACGCGCAAGCAGTGTTTTACCGCCGCTCGCGGAGCGCAGGTAGCTGAGTGAGAGGAGGTAATGTGGTTGCGCTTTGGGTGTCGATGGTAAGGTTTGAGAGGAAATGGTGAGACGTTCTGTCATGATCTGGCAAGTCGGGCACATGAGCAATGTAGTCCACGAAGGCGGTATGAGTCCACTGTACCCGCTTGGAGACAGTCTTGCGTTTCCCAACGAATATTGTTTCTTTTTCAACGAAATATGCATAAAGGGTTTGTAGCGACACGAGGATGATATAACTGGGAAATTGTGCATCAGAGAATTCACCCAAACAGCCAGCACAAAAACGGACCCAATCACTCCCGCCCACACAACAGGCTTTGAGATCTCAAAGTCCACTTTGTATCCATAGAAAGCTGTGCCAGCAGCTACGAAAACACTTGCCCAACCAAGACCCAATCGTACGTCTGTGTGCAGATGTATTTGCTTGAACAAGCCAGATGCAATTCGTTTCAGGGAGTCGTCGCAAGCGTGCTTGAGTTCGGTGAGGTTGGCATTGTTGACTTTGATCTCCTCTCTTTCCTCGGGGGCCATTGCAAGGTGTGTGTGGGCAATCCCGCTGTTTGCCAATGTTTGGAATCAGTCAAAGGTTGAGACGCGTTTTTTTAAGCAGCGCTTTCAATGATTCACCGCAAAGAGGTATGGAGAGCAGCGACGCTTCTAATGTTCGTCGTCCTCGCCGCATGGCTGGATAGCATCAGGGTGTGTAGTATGCTCACCGATATACGCTCTGACTGACCGACCTGACCATCGCAGGCGAGATTCTACGTTCTCAATCCCACCTTTTTGCATGAACTCTCCAAAGCCGCGATCGCTAGCGCCTCTTCGCCCGACGCGGTGCACGAGATGATTCCGTTCATCGTCGCTAACCTCACCGCGACCTACCCCGCGCGCATGCTCTCCATCAACAGCGACTCCTCCGAATGGGTCCTTAATAACGCAGGCGGCGCTATGGGCGCCATGTACGTTATCCACGCTTCGATTACTGAATACCTTATCATCTTCGGCACGCCCTTGGGTACTGAGGGCCACACCGGCCTCCATACTGCAGACGACTATTTTAATATCTTGGTGGGCGAGCAATGGGCGTTCGATCCCTCCAAGAGTCTCCAGAAGGAGATTTACCCCGCTGGGACAGTGCATCTTCTCCCCAGAGGGTCCGGAAAACAGTATAAAATGCACGAAGGATGTTTTGCGTTGGAGTATGCGAGAGGTATGTTGGTGTTTGCTCTGATCCGACAAATGTAGTGTAATTATCTACACCTTAGGCTGGATTCCCTTGATGTTGCCATTCGGCTTGGCCGACGTCCTCACATCTACCCTGGATATCCCCACTTTCTATCACACTATCAGAATTGCGGGCCGCGAGATAATCCGGAATTTGCTCTTGGGCAAGTTGTAGGTCGCCATAGTAAATACGTCAGACTTGAATACGATGGCGAGGCCGCAGCCCTGTGCGGGCGTGAAATAGCAGAACACAAACAAAATTCGTGACACAGTCTGCTGAAAACTAATTACACGCCTTCCATACCGTACTGAGACTTTATCTCACAAACGCATCACCGCCCCCTCATTTGGAAAGCATTCATAAGTCCATAACCCTTACATCATTAGTCTCACTCTGCAGGCATCTCCGCGCGAACGCCAAAAAGCCCGCACCTTCCCTCTCAAGGACCTGCAGCAATCGGGGATCGCCAAATTGAAGCTGATATTCCAACCCTTCGCAGAAATTACGTATCGTTCGCACGTGCGCCTGTAGACGATCCGTAAAATCGGGTTGCGTCACCCCTGGCGGAGAAGGAGCCATCGAGAGATTGCCAGGGGGGAGTAGTAAAGTTGGAAGGACGCTTTGAGTTGCCATAGAGCCAGATCCACGGTGAGGTGGGACAGGAGGGGGAAGAAGAGGTGGGAGAGAGGGGGGGAGAGCAGGGGGGAGAGAGGGAGGAAGGGAGGGAGGCAATGAAGGAGGAAGAGCAGGCAGTGTCGGGGGCAGCCGCGGCGGTGAAGACATGAGTGGCGTTCTCAGTGGTGCGACGTCTGAATATCGTGGGGTCTCAGGTTGCGCTGATGGTCGGATGGAGCGATCGGGCGGTGGCCGCTGTAAACTTGCCCGTCGCGCCTCGGCATTCGTTTCAATGCCTGTCCCCCTCTTCCTACCGGCCGCGACTCGACTCTCCCCACCCTCCTGCCGTGCGCGCTTCCGGCTACTAGAGCCCGAGAGCGGGGGACCCCTGCCAACATGTAGCGTTGGGCACGCGCCGTCCAGGAAATCGTACGTGCGATGCCGCTCATGATGTTCAAGCTGGATGGTGACCATGCGCATTGGCAGCGCGTCCTCGACGAGTGCGCACGAAATGCGCAAACTGCTGCGGCAGTTGTACTGACGCTTCCCTCCCGAGCTTCCGCTGCCCGCATGCGCCCCCGCACTGCTGCCGCCAATATCCCCGTCGCCGCCGTTGCTATTGGTATTATTTTTAGGCAGCGCAAACAGGTAATGGGACGTGCTCGAAGGTTTTTGTTTCTGTTTCTTTCGTGCCTGGTCTTGGCAGCACCAGAGTCTTGTTCTGTGGCCGCCTCTGATGGGGCGGTGGTCATGCACGCTGGAGGGAGCGGAGTACATATGTGAAATCTGACAGACGAAAATAACAAAACGCTGAGACAAACGTGAATCGGTAGCCCGTTGCTCGCCACACCTCGTTCGCTGCCAGCTGATTGACCTCCTTGCTGTTCACTGCTGGGTCGTCTGCGACATGGTAGCATCCGCTAAAACACACATGGACACACAGAGAAAATGTATCATGCAGCGCAGAGAACAATGCCTGTGCATCCTTGTAAACCTTGGGCAACTTGAAACAAGAGCTCAGTGCTTAGCAGCGAAAGGAAAACGACGATTCGACGCACCGGGCTCCCGTCTGACGACCGTTCCACCTGATGAGCCTCAGATCCGCAGAGTGTTACGGCACCTGTGTCCATCACTTGATTCCTTTTCATCACACGCAAAACAATTTCCGAGCTGAAATCTTGCGCGACGGGACGTTTGCGACACAGGATGATAGCAGGCCTTGGGCGCTGAGCGCTGAGCTATCGCATGTCTGTCACCAGGTCAGGTGGCGTGACTTGAGGATCACGTGGCTCGTCGCGCTTGGCTTCTGCTGTGTTCACGTCGAGACCAGCCATGTTCAAGTTGAAGTTAGATTTTGGGCTGCGCGACTTATACCACTACTACTACCACTTCTACCTCACAGTATAATCTAATGCGCCTTTTCGCTCTTTTCCTTGCCCTTTACGCAGTGCCGGCCACTGTTTTCGCCTGTGAGGGCGAGTGCATCATCGGCATCACCAATGCCTTCCTCCGCAATTATCATACGCCGATTCATAAGGCGCTTGAGGCCGTTGTAAGTATGTCTTGTTTCGTTGGTTTGCTCTTGCAAATTAGTCACAAAATTAGGCAGCCAAAATCCTCACTCTCATCCCTCCTGAATCTCGACCTCTGGATCCCGTCAACACTTATTTTCAACGATTGCTCATTGAATACAACAAAACCGCCTACCCTATTCTAGAGAAAGCGATCTTTCCATCCTACTTCCACGGCAAATGTCAGCGAAATGGTATCGAACCTCCGGGCTGCCCGAACTCGGACTGTCCAGTTGTTTGCGGCACACCTGGCTCATTGGTGCATTTTTACCCCAAGCTGCGGTTCATTGTGTTCGATTGCTTGCGCACGCTTCTAGAGAGCTTGGTAGCACCTGGTAGCGCGTCTTACAAGTCATTGGAAGATCATATCCTTGCGGACGCCACCCACTCCAGCAAGCGTATGGTCAAAGTCGCGAGGGGAAGCCTACATGCAGTAGATTTGGAAAGACACTCCAGGGACGTCAAGGAAACACTGAAAGATATTATTGCAGGTGTTAGTGATGCTTTAAAGCGCGAGTGTGACGGAGAAGTTGCAGATAGCCTTAAAAAATGCAGTTGGGAGCGTCGGATGAAAGCGTATATTTTAACTTGGCCTTGATCACTGTATCTACATTATCCTCGATGTCAGCTACTTCGAGGTATATAAACCATTTCTTCGTTTTGGTCGACATGTGCAACTCGTAACAAACGAAGGCGGATATCAAATTGTAAACAACACGTAAGCAAGGTCTGTGTCAGAATTGTCACAGTCAGGATCTCACATCCGACTGAATAACTGACTATGTCGATTTTTCAACCTACCCCTCTTGAGCATATAAAACCGGTGCGTCTATCCGTGGTCACAGTTCGAATGCTCCAAGTTTCTGGCCTACTGACGACCACCGGCAGATATATGACGAATTACGCCAGAGCCATAAGTTGGGGAAGCTCAAATCGATTCCGTTCAGGAAACACCAACTACTACAGCTTGCGTATCTCGTACGCGATAATACAGCTCGTTTTGAGGCGGCGTTGGCCACAGATCTGGGTCGTCCGGCTCTAGAAACTCAATTGTGTGTAAGCGCACCAAGCTTCGACCGACGTTGTCTGACGGTTTCATAGTCTCGAGACAGGTGCAACAATCTCCGAAGCCAAAGCCGCGTATGAAAGCGTTGACAAATGGGCAAAGCCTGAGCGCCCTCCCTTCAGATTGGACACTGCGGCTCTGCGACCTTTAGTCAGGAAGGAAGCCAAAGGTGTTGTGCTTATCATTGCGCCCTTCAACTTTCCGCTATTCTGTTCCGTTGGCCCAGCCGTACGTCTACTCAACTTGCCCAATGCCCATGACCTGAGTATCTTGGGTTAGATCGGAGCTATCGCTGCCGGAAATTGTGTCCTTTTGAAACCCTCCGAAAAGTCTGCCGCTACAAGTGCATTGCTGAGTGAACTTGTTCTCAAGTACATGGACCCGCATGTAATTCGCGTAGTAAATGGCGGTGTGCCTGAAACCACCAAGGTAATTGCGTCACAATTTATTCTGCTTCGTTTATATTGCTGAGATTGTTATCACAAGCTGCTCGAGCTTCAATGGGACCATAGTAAGCCAATCATTCAGTTGTAGGCTATGCCAGGTCGAAAATGCACATTTTTCTGCGCCACAGTCATGTATACAGGTTGGATTCTCAGACTCACTCGGTCTGTTGTAGATGCTTATGACTTGGTAGGTTCCTCTAAAGTTGGGAAGATCGTTGCCGCTGCAGCAGCAAAGCACTTGACTCCCGTTTCTCTGGAGGTTCGTCTGATCCCGTCTATTGTATTACCGTTCTTCAATTGCCGCGGATTTTATTGCACGCAGCTCGGAGGTGAAGTGTTCTACAACTTGTCTGTCGCCAAATCGCCCTCGCTCATGTTTTCTCATTGGTTGGTGCAAAGGCAAGTCTCCTGTTATTGTAGATCCTCATTGCGACTTCGAAGTTGCGGCCCGCCGAATTCTTTGGGGAAAGTTGGCAAATGCGGGGCAAGTCTGCGTCGCGCCTGACTACGTCCTTGTGCCAAAGGATGCCCAAGATGCTCTTGTAGATGCTCTCAAAGCGCAGTATGAGAGCACCATGTCCCATTCACCAGTCCGCACTGACTGAGAGGTTTAGACTTGGACACTTCTATCCTGTCTCTCAACCCGCAAACTCTGAGGGGTCTTTTTCTCGCCTCAATACTCCTGCTGCCTTTTCTCGTGTCGTTACACTGCTAAAGAACTCGAAGGGCGTTGTCGTTGCTGGGGGCGAGACAGACGAGAGTAACAAATACATTGCACCGACCATTGTCAGAGATGTGAATGGGGATGATAGCCTGATGAGCGAGTAGGTGGACCCGATAACTGAGTCATGCCTCACCGTTGACCTGCCGCAGGGAGATATTTGGTCCTATACTACCAGTTGTACCAGTGGAGAACCTCGATGAGGCTATTGCTTTTGTTAACGCAAGGCATGTTTATGGAGACATTTATACCCTGGTATTCAATTCTGATCAATTTCATAGGGATCATCCTCTTGCGTTGTATGTCTTCTCTCAAGACGCCTCATTCAAGAACAAAGGTATCATGTTGGGGTCTTTGATAACACAGTTCTGATGTCAGTCAACCACAGTGTTTGATAATACAACCAGCGGCGCTGCAGTCGCAAACGAAACTATTATACATTCTGGCAGTATGTTGCACGTCAGGACGTCATATGAATTTGCTTCGCTGATTCTAAATCTAGTGCACGGTTTGCCGTTTGGTGGTATCGGACCGAGCGGGTGTAAGTTGCTCATTATTAATTTTACCCGATGCTCATCGACAATTTTGTAGCTGGCTACTACACCGGGAAGTATGGTTTTGATACATTCACCTATTTGCGCGCCTCAGTGGACTCTCCGGGCTGGTATGGCTATGTTGTCCTTCTTTCCCTCGTGATTAATATTAAATTTCAAAGGATCGACCTGGTTTTGGGAGTCCGATATCCTCCATACACAGTATGCCGTTCCTTCTTGACCTTCTTGACTCGTAATGTTCCTTTTGGTAGGACAAGAACAAGAACTTTCTACGAAAATTTTTCACTCCTCGTCTTCCGCCTCGCCCAAGCGCAATTCCGCCTCTGGTTACCAAAAAGAATTGGTGGGGTCGACGATTTATTCTCGGGCTTATTCTCGCTGTTTCTGTAGTGCTGATTAGAAAACCACTTCTGGCCCTTCGGACCATTTAGAAACTTTCTTCCTCATGTATGCTTGTGGGGTTACGTTACGGCCGTTACGTGAATGCCTTTTCAGGTATAAATTCAGACTCAGATCAACTTAATGTTGAGAAACGATGCCAGTGTGAACACTATCCGGCGCCGCATTGACGCCATGTTACAGTTTTACGAGTCTCAGTTACTGGTCCTCATATCCGTCTGTGGCATTTCTCTGCTGCTTGAACGTTATGGGTCGAGGCTTGTTGCCTTCAAGTGCGTCGATGACGACAGGACCCCGGCAACGAATCCTACACTTGCAACATTAGCTAGGCAATATCTGATTGTCTACGCGATCGTGATGGGCAAGTTTATTTAACAAATCTTGGGAACTGGTCGCTCACCGATCTCCACCACTGCAGGTGCGGATTGGCTACAGGGGCCTTACGTCTACTCCCTCTACAGGGACCAGTACGGATTTGAGGAGAGATTTGTCGCCATCTTGTTCGTGACGGGATTTATGTCAGCTGGATTTAGCGCTCCCTGGGTTGGAGCGTGGGCGGATCAATAGTGCGTCGTCGTTAGAAATGTTTGATTTCACACTAAGGCAGTTACTTCATAGCGGACGGAAGGCCATGTGTATGATGTTTTGCATCACGTACACACTGACCTGTGTATGTCTACTTATCCCTTGGCTGCCGATTCTCTTGGTCGGCCGTCTGCTGGGCGGCATCTCCACAGCAATACTTTTTTCCGCGTTCGAATCCTGGCTGATATCCTCATCCACGTCTCTCGCACTTTCTCAATCCGACCTGTCCACGATATTGGGACGGGCCACACTCGTGAATGGATTTGTCGCGACCGGAGCGGGGGTTCTCAGCAATAAACTGGTCTCTTTTACCCACTCTTTCGCCTCACCATTCATCGCGAGTGCCGCACTGCTAGTACTTGGTTGGGTAGTTATTCGTGGTATTTGGACAGAAAACTACGGCGGTGGAGGTGGTCTGCAGGCCGACAGTGATGTGTTGCAGCTCAAGCGCCTTGGCAAGGCGTGGAAACTGGTCTATAATGGTAAGGACCCAATCCTTGGCCTGACAATGTTGAACCACGCTAAATGGAAATGCAGACCCTATACTCCTTGTTCTTGGACTTACCCAGACCTGCTTCGAGGGGTCGATGTACTTGTTCGTCTTTCTCTGGGTTCCCCTCCTTCAAGAGGCGTCCAAAACATACCCAGTCCAATCACTACCTCTTGGCTATATCTTTTCGTCGTTTATGATATCGATGATGCTTGGATCTGTCTTTTACACCTTCATCGTCAATCAATCATTGTCACCCAAGTCGTCAAAATCGACCCATTCACCCCGTGTTCTCCACGCTAAATTGAGCAGCATGGTTTGTGCGGTGAGCGCACTGGCGCTTACTGTGGCTGTCAATTCCTCAAAAGAGGAGGTCCGTTTTTGGGCTTTCTGCGCATTCGAGGCGTGCGTCGGGATGTACTATCCGGTGCAAGGCATGTTGCGTGGAACTTTTGTCTCAAACGAACATCGTGCCACGGTTCGTGCTCTCTTCCTCATACAGAGCGACTGACCTGAGATTTTCGTTCCGCCAAAGCTCTCTTCACTCTTCCGGGTCCCTCTGAATGTGTTCGTTGTCGTGTCACTCCTGACGGGCGTTTCCACCGCGCGATATACGGTGCTCTCTTTTAGCTCGAGCGTACTGGCTATCTCGTCGGTGCTGACTGGACTGATCATTGTCCCCCGCGCGGATGATGAGCCACCTGCTGAGAGGACTGCTAGAGTCTGAGATAAACATGAAGCCACGATTCCCGAAATCTAGAAATTTTCTCCTCTACTCGCGTTTGATACATTATCGTTTAAATATATTTACAGTAGTCAGTCCATCAGCGCGGCTCGCACACACAAGTGACAAGCGTTTTTTTCTTTCTTTTTGAAATAGCATTTGTATACCGCAATATGTGGCTAAGACAAAGACACAGTTGTACATGTAGTACAGGAATCGTATAGTACTTGGCGTGTGGGTTAGGCAGCATGTGAGTAGGGAGACCCGTAGGTTAAGTTTGTATGATCTATGGTGGGTCTGGGCTCTGTGGGGTACATCATTGTGTTTGAGAGATCCAGGCCGGGAAGGTTTGGGGGTTTGGTTGGTTCAAGGGGCCTACCAGTAGCGGCGTCCGGCTCCGGATAGGCGTAGGAAGTTTGCTATGGCGAGCAGGCTCCTAAAGTGACAAGCGTCGCGCTGGGTAGGTTATATTATTATCCGCCCGTCCGAGCCGAGGCAAAGCGCTTCACTGCCTCCGCCTACCCTTGCACCCAGACAACCCACTCTCGGGCTTCCCGCTGTACTACCTGGTGCGCGATGAGGAAAGGGGCTCCCCATCCATTTTTCTTGCTGACTAGGTGTGTTGCCTTCCGTTTGCCTGTTTTTAATTCTCACTCTTGGACCTTTCTTCTTGTACAAGTGTATGCTGCAATTATACCTACCATACGTACACTACTTACATCCTCACCCTGCACATCCCGCATCACCAAAATCCATGTACCCCACATACAACCACATCTTTATGTTGCGGTATTGGAGCGCTATGCGGAGTTTTGACAGTTCAAAGTCCGCTCCACCGCTCAAAATCAGAGCAAAAAATTCAAAAAAAGAGGTTTGACTTGGGCCATCACCTCCTTTTCACGTTCGCTGACCAGTTGCAGTTCAACAACGTTCACGATGGAAGTCGACATGCAACCTAAAGAGGCTTCAATGATGCCCCACAGAGATGGGAACTCAGCGAGGGCTTTGAACTCTTCGTCTCATAGAGACGACTACAGGGACAGAGGTAGGCGAGGAGATCGCGATCGCCACGGTGTGTTTGGCGGTGGATGTTGAAGGACTGTGTTTGACTGGCTATTACAGAGAGGCGTGGTGGGGACCACTGGGAACCGCGAGAGCCACGAAAAGGCGACGTATGTTCCGTGTAGTTTCCCTTTATCTTCATCTGGCTTATAGGGGTCACAGCGTAGCAAGCGTTCGCGTTCCCGCTCGCGCTCCCGTCGCCGCTCTGCTTCCCCACGGCGTCGGTCTCGCCGTTCCAGCTCTCGTTCTCGTTCTCGTTCTCGCAGCAGGGATCGCAAGTCTTCGGACGCCTTCACCCGATCTCTCGGAGGACCCATGAACGCAGACCATGAGGAAGCGGTCGAGTTTGCGAAAATCAGCAAGAGGGAAAACCGTGTTTATGTTGGGAACCTGAGCTATGAAGTGAGGTACAGGGACCTGATGGAATTTATGCGGGGAGGTGGGTGGGGGAATCTTAGATCAATTTTTCGCAATTTCTTTGGAGATGTCAAACGCGGAGCCTGGCAGTGGGCAATGCTGGTCCTGGCGGAGCTGTTGTATTCCACGCAGAGAAGCTGTCCTTTTGGACGCTCTCCGTCTCCCAGGGCAATCTTCTCTTAGTTTTTCTTCGCTTCCGTGATCGGTGGGCAGTTGAGTCGAGAGGATATTGATGGGAGCTTCTTTTGGGGTTTGGCAGCTGGTGAGGTCCTATTCGCCGAAGTACTCGTCACTCCGACTGGCATCTCCAAGGGTTGCGGGTAAGTTTTGGGTCGTCTTTTACTGTTTCTATTTACTTCACTGATGATATCTTTAGTATTGTCGAATTCGCCTCACAGGAAGACTCTCAAAGGGCCATCCGGGAGCTTTCGGAGCAAACATTGTTGGGACGCCCTGTGTTCATCCGAGAGGTGGGCCTTCTTTATGGCTGCTCTACCTTTTTAATGATTTCCACAGGATCGCGAAAATGAGTCACGGTTCGGTGCGACCCCTGTCCCTGGTAAGATAGGAATGGCTATGGCCGGGCAAGGCTTGCACGCGCAACCGCCCCCACGTCCTCCTTCACACAATTTATTTGGTACCCAGAATCCTGGTAATCAGCTTTACGTTGGAAATGTGCGTTTGAACAAGGGAAGTTTGTCCCTTCGCTGTCTAATTTATCCAATCAGCTACCCTATCAAGCTGGTTGGCAAGATCTTAAGGACCTTTTCCGTGCGGCTGGCAATATTGTCAGAGCTGACATCAATATCGCGCCGGATGGTCGCCCGAAAGGGTCCGGAACCGTTGTCTTTGAGACCGCGAAGGATGCGCAACAAGCCATCAGTTAGTTGAACTACTACGCGTTTAGTCCCACGTTTCTTCTCATGTTTCACGCCTAGATATGTATCACGGCTTCGACTGGTATGGCCGTACGCTCGAAGTCCGCGAGGTGTGTGCCACCAACTATATCTATATTGCCAACATTTTGGGAAACAAGACAATCGTAGGATCGGTATGCCGGTCTCTCCGGCCCTGGTGCCGGATTCCGAGGCGGTTACCGAGGCGGCCTGCGTGGGTTCGGTGGGCGTGGAGGGTTCAGAGGGGGATATAGAGGAGGTTTTCGTGGTGGATATGGTGGCCATGGGGGACCCCCTGGGCGTGACTTT
Source organism: Clavaria fumosa (assembly GCA_951802425.1). NCBI lineage: Eukaryota > Fungi > Basidiomycota > Agaricomycetes > Agaricales > Clavariaceae > Clavaria > Clavaria fumosa. The sequence continues at coordinate 2,535,299 of OX637805.1, read as the reverse complement.
TCAAATCAGGACCTCTATGCTGATTACACTGGCCCTGATCAACCCGCGGGACCTACGGGTGGGCACGGCGGTATGAGGATGCACGGCTATCCCAGTGAGCCCTATGCAGGACAAGCTGGCTATGGTTCCGGATATGTCGAGCCCGAGCCCAGCCAGCAGATTATGGTTCGCAACGTGAGTGTCTTTTGTGTGTTCTTGGTTGGTGTCTGGTTTTGACTCGCTTTCACCCGCAGCTTCCATGGTCTACCGCAAACGAAGACTTGGTCGAGCTTTTTGAGACCACTGGTCAAGTTGAGCTGGCGGAGATTCTCTTCGAAGGCACACGTTCGAAGGGCTGTGGCGTGGTCCAGTTCTCTCAGGTTGGCGAAGCCGAGACGGCCATCGGTAAGAATTTTCGCTTCGATATACACCTTCGAAATGTCAATCTTGATTCCCTCCTTTCGCAGCGAAGTTCCAGCAATACATGTACGGCGGACGTCCGTTGGGTATGTTCATTGTCACACATGTCTAACGGTCGGGCAAGTTTCACGAACAACTTCTGCTCAGACGTGCGATTCAACGACCGCTGGCACACATTCACCCCGACGGCGGCGAAAGGTGGTCAAATTGCTCCCATCCAGCCGGACATGTGATTGGTTATGTCGCTCTTCAATTTCTTCTGCTCTTCCTTGACCGTATGCTAGCGGAATGGGGGGAACATGTGCTTATTGACGTTCTGCGTCGTCTCTTTGATCCTCTACCGCAGCCCACAGTGCAATTCTTAAAACTACACGGCGTCTCCTCTACATAGACGCGCAAAACGTCTGTGTTTATGAAAGGTCTAGTGTTTATGGAGAAAATTTGACTATGTTGAAAAACGAATAAAAAATTGTTCGTCATTTACTTTGTCAAAGATGACTTCCATTTGTGTGTGGGCCTCCTGCGTGATCATCTCGAGCAGCGACAAGATGAAGCATGTGATTCACTACCTCGGCAGGCGTGTTGACGTGCCAGCTCGCCAACGTTCGCTTACCGCTCGGTCCAACTGCAGTTGTGAAGATTGCCTCGGGTTTGATGGCGAGCTCAACGGGCTGCGCGTTCCGGGCGTCTTTGTCGACGAGGGTCACAGAGAGGGGGGGTTCTAGGATGGCCTTGCCGGTTTCTCCATGGGTAAAGAGCGCCAGCGCGCGGAACATATCTTCATCGGTCTAGTGAAGACAATTTAATGAGTTGGGTAAAAAAGAGCCGAAGGATGAATGGCTTGGAGAGTGATGACTGAGCTTACTTTGTCGTCGCCAGCGCAGAACACGAATTCGGCATCCGGGTTTTTGTATAGCAGACGCTTGACGATTTCACCCTTATTTACGGCGATCGGTCGGGCCTCGAGGTTCTTCTTCCCAAGCAGAACTATATCGTGAAAGATAACGTGGAGGGTTATTTCTGTCCACAATCGAAGACGGATATTTGTTTTCTCACCCTCAATTGGCCGCTTACGAACCAAATTATTCTCCAACAAGTCCTGACATTGCCGACACTGGAATAGACTAGCTCTGTATCAGGTAAAGAATGCCACCAAATTTTAACGACGCACCCCCATTCTGGGTCTGCTTGCCGATAATGCCATACGATTGAGATTTTCTTCACCTCGACGTGACTGCCCGTCGTCCTCTGCCCAACTTGTAAACCAGAAATCTTCACACTTCGCAGACAAATACAAGGGCACACCTCCGTGTAGTACTTGAAAATCTCGTGCACTTCTGCCATCCATCCCATATCCAAGCTATCGGTGAAATTCGTCCAGCTTGTCTGGCCAGGCTCCCGAATGAAGCCGCCATGCTCTGCCGAGATACCAAGCCTGTCGAGGTGCCCGAGGTGCTGCTCGAGGAACTCGCCGTCGCGCCCAGAGATGATGTACACCAGGTTCTTCGGATCGGCGCACAACTGCTTAAGCGCCTGGAGCGTGTTGGGCGACGGCACAGCCATACTTGGCACTTTCACGATAGGCGCGAGCGTTCCCTGGTGGTGGCAAGGTTCGCGAGACATCCACTCGTTAAATAAAAAAAGGAACGCGTGAATTAATACATACGTCATAGTCAAATAAGAAAAGACGTTTCTTCGCTTTGTGGTACGCGTCGACCATGGTCTCCTTAGGGATATGCGGAGTCAGGCGCGCCTGATTCTCGCCGTTGATCTGCCCAAGTAGCATCTTAACCAGGAGCGCGGCCCACTTGTGCGACGTGTGCGTCGTAACGACCTTGAACAGCCTACCATGTCGCTCGCGCTTCTCTTCTTCCGACATGATAAGGCCCTGGTTGATAGCCGCAGCGACTTCCTGGGAATGCCGCAACAAAGGATGACCGCGATAAAGAGATGACTCATAAGTAAGGACAACGGGCTATTACGTCTGCGAAAGACACCCACACCCAAATTCCACGGATTGACTTGCAGTGCGTCTGCCATGTGCTTGCTGATGCCCATGAACTCGCTGAGCACGATCGGACTATTTTTCGTTTTCTCCTGTGCGACGACAAATTCCATTGACGTCGTGTTCATCCCATCCCTGAGCGGCGTGATGATGCCGAGGTCTGCGACAGACAAGAGGGCGTAGAACTCGTCCTTTTTGAGCGCTTGGTGGCTGTTGGCACAAAAAACGGATCACGCCTCGGTGAAGGGGATCGAGGTCTAGAAAGATGGCTCACTAGTGGTGAACTGGTATAAAATCGAGGCTGCCATACTCCCCATTGATATGCGCAACGAGCTCGCTCACTTGTCGTTCTAGCTTGGGCGAATCTGTCAGTGCTGGCGACGTCACCTGGATCAGGACGACATTCCCAATCCATTCAGGATAGTCCTGCAACAGCTGTTCAAAGGCACGGAGCTAAAATGTCACAAAACAGGCTGATCAGGGCAACAAGAGATTTTGAGAAGGCGGGAAAATGATGAGGCACGCACTTTCTGAACGACACCCTTTACGACATCCAGCTTATCTCGGCCAACAATGATCTTCTTACCCTCATATAACGTGCATAGCGAATCAAGCTTCGGCTGTATGCCAGGCCGGAGTCTATTAAAGGGATGTCAGAATTAGAACTGCGCGGCCGACGTGTAATAGAGTGAGTGATGTACATGTCACGTCCGACTCGCTCAGCATCCACACCAACAGGACAGTGCATGACCGTCGCGATGTGACCCTCAACGTCGATGCTCTGAGACGTCGACTCGTAACCACAGACGCGAACACACGTGGAAGTGAAGTGTCGCGAGTATGAGTAGGTCTGTATACAAAGAACATTGCGTGAGATTACAACAATATTATGCGTCATGCGTTACGAGGGAGAGGCTGACCTGGAAACAGACAAGGTTTGCGCCGAGCATGCCGTCAAGGATCTCCTTGCGTCCTTCAGACGGTGGTTCAAATTGTGTCGTTACCGCGGCAAAATATGGGGATTGACTCACTAGGCAAGCAGCGAAAGACTTCACTGCTGGGGAATGGTGTGTGGACAAACAAGCCGATAGTTGCGTCTGGCAACTTCTGCCTCAAGAGTTTTGGCACGAGCAGAAGATGATAGTCGTGGACCCAAATGAGGTCTCCAGGTCTATAGACCTCCGCGATACGTGCTGCATAGACCGCGTTTGTCTCTAGATAAGGAGGGTAGTGGGAGTCGGCGGATGCATATTCGGTGGCGACATCCTGCCATAAAAGATAATGGAAAAGGGGCCAGAGTACTGTAAAACAATGATCAGCGCCAGGCTGCGTTGGTGGGAGTACTCGTGACCCAGATGGAAAACATGAATTCAGACAAGAAACGCGCCTTGGGCATGCATGACACGTGAAATGGAGCGGGCGAGCGGGGACGGACGGAGGTGCGGAATACCGCCGAGCGCGAGCATTAGGTGGGTTTACTTACTCTGCTTGCAATAACCCTCGTAGTGTCCATGTGCAATCTTTTCGTCCAGCCACACAGGGACGTACCTGATTGTTTTGCCGTCGTCGGGATCAGACTCCCTGGGCGTGTAGGTGACGAGGCACTGCTCAAGAGCGGCCTTGTCAGTCTGGCTGATTGACGCCGTCGGGACGACTTCGTGGAGCGGAGACTGCACATCGCCCGTCCAGCCGATGAGGACCTGTTCATGGGTAGCGGAGAGGGAGCGTATGCCGGATATCATGGCGGAGTGGCCGTAGCGCGGGCCGATCACCCATCGGGAATCCGAGTCGCTAACAAAGGCGTCAACGTGCCGAGGGGTGGTGGTGCCCGATGGCCCTTCGGAAAGAGACAGAAGTTCGTCCGCTAATTTGGATGGGGGCGTCGCGGGCGGGCTGAGGACGCCCACCTTATTGTTGAGTGTCGCGACAACCGGTAGATAGTGGCAAACATGGAGGACTCGACCAGACAAACGAATGCCTTTCGCTTTGTGCTCAGCTTCTAATGCACAGACTTGGGATCGTACAGCATCCAAGGAGATGTCGTCTCCAAGTCGAGTGTAAGGTTCGGTGAAACTGTCCATAACAATTGCGTAAAGCAAACCAAGGGACTGTATGCGATGAGTTGGTCAGCTCGCAGCTCGTTGCAGACAGTGAAGAGGCGAGAGAAGAGGAGAAATTTCCTGCGCGTTTGGACGAGGAGAGAAGGAACGATCGCGTGAATCTGGCAGCAAGCGCTCATAGCTCCATCCATTTGGGGTAATCGGTTCTGTGGCGTCGGAGATGGCCGAGACGGACAACCGGCGCTCCCGATAAGATAAGATCACATTCCAGCTATTTAATCTGCCAATTTTAAGCAATCACTCAGCACTCCCATCGCAGTAACACCAGCACCAGCACCAGCACCCTGCACAATTAACGGTCTCGCGCCGTATCGAGTCGTGTAAAAGGTGATAATGTTGTCAGACCCACCCAGAGAAGTTGCAAACGGGTGGGAAGTCGTGTATCTGGTGAATCCGTCAGGACGAGAATCTGGCTAAAATAAGCGCTGAAAGTCACCTTTCCAAAGCCGCCTTAACGACTTGGCGATCAACGTCTATCACACCAACAAATCTCAGCACTTTGCCCTCCTTCCGAGCTTCTGCTCTCATTTCGTCAAACTCTGCATCGAATTCTGGTAGCCGGCGAATGAACTCGTCACCTATTGGGAGGACAATGCACCATCAGCGTCGCCGGCTGCATGCTATTTTGATGACGTAAAGAGAGAATAAATAATTCACCAGTCTCGACACCTCCCAACTCCACAGGTACCAGCGAGCGTGTCTCGACCGATCTATATCCCGACGGCAGTGAAGACACGAGCTCGGGCACGAGCCGCGACAGGATCGTCAGTTTTCTGGCGACGTCAATTCCGCTCAGATCATCGGCTGGGTGAGGCTCCTGTCCGCATTTCATCAATATCTCCGCATTTCATGAGGCGAAAGATGGAAGGCGCACGGTATATCCAAGTTTCCGAGCTTTGACAACGACAGAGGAAAATTTGGGTTCTTGCGCATCAGGACTGGACTTTGAGAACTCATTGAAAATGTAGCTTAGAGTTCCTGAGAAGACACCTTCGATCTTCAGGATCTGGAATGAACTTTATCTTAGTGTCATCCGTACAGTGGTGCAGAGTCTCTTCCACGCACGCGATCGCCGGTCGCGACCATGTCCTTGAGCGTCGATACGATGGGTAAACCAGCCCCAACCGTCGACTCAAAAAGTACTCTCGCGCCTGACTCCTTGCTCGCAGAGAAGATGTCCTTGAACAAAGACAACTCCCCAGAGAAAGCCTTCTTGTTCGGTGTGACGACCCTAATACCACCACGCAAGATGCGCGGATACAGAGCGGCGATATCACCATCCGAGGTATTGTCGACCAACAACGCCGGGCAAGATCCCTGTGGCAGCGCGGACAGCTCCTCGACGAGCAGAGTGATGTCCGGCTTGGTAACAGACGCGGATAGATCAGATCGCCAGCCCGACTCAGAAAAGCACAGTCCAGACGAGGAATAGAGCGACTTTTGGCTGGACGAAATATACACGAGTCGGAACGGGGAAGGAGAGGGGAGGGAAAGGAGTTGCGAGATAAACTCGGCGCCTACCAGGCCCACACCGATGATCGCGATGGGTATGGGTTCGACTTGTCGCGGAGGCATCGCCGTCAGTAGAGACTTTGGATGGGCATGTGACTTCGTACAAGGACGCGCGCCTTTGCCCGTTCCCACTTTTCATCCTTCGCAATGGAACTCGACCACTCGGCACCAGAAGTAATGCAAATGTTCTACAAACGCCTCTTTCCTTGCAAATCTATCTTTGCCTGGCTATCCCATTCTCATCATCCGACTAAACTATTCACACATCGCGAGTTCGCGTTCACCCTACCAGGCGACGTCTACCTGCGCTACCAGTCGTTCTTCACAGCTGACGACCTCGTCAAACAACTCGCTGTTCAGGTGCCTACGCGGTTTGAAATCGGCCCTGTCTATTCTTCACAGCCCAAGAACAAACGCACGTGCCGCCCGGGGTCATTCTACCCAGTGCAACGCGAGCTGGTCTTCGACATCGACATGTCGGACTACGACAACGTCCGTACGTGCTGCAGCGCAGCGGACATTTGCGACCGCTGCTGGGGCTTCATCGCTGCCGCCGTGCGTGTCCTGCACCACGCTCTCACCGACTACTTTGGTTTCCGCCGCGTGCTCTGGGTGTACTCTGGCCGCCGCGGCATACACGCGTGGGTCAGCGACCGCGCTGCGATGGAGCTTACCGACGATCAGCGACGCGCCGTTGTGGGCTTCCTTGCGCTCTCCCTGGGCTCCAAGGATTCTGGAGGCCGGCGGCTTAGCAATGTGCGCGTCGGCCCGCCGGGGCGCGCGGCTCTTCCTCCGTCCCTGCAGAGCGCGCTCAAGTTGCTCTCCAGCACGTTCTTCACAGACCTGATTCTGCACGAGCAGGACTGTTTCCGCACTGCACCTGGGTGGGAAGCACTACTTGACATGGTGCCGAATACGGAGACGGCGGCGCGATTGCGCCGGCAATGGTCATCGGCGTCCTCAAGTACTTCCTCCACGCAGAAATGGGCAGACCTGAAGACGGAGGCCGCGGGCGCGAGCGCACATGTACGCGCACAGCTCATGACGGCGCTTGAGGACGTGGTATTGACGTACACGTACCCGCGGCTCGATGCGGAGGTCTCCAAACACAGGAACCATCTACTTAAGGCGCCCTTCTGCGTTCACCCTAAGACGGGTCGCGTGTGCGTCCCCGTCGATCCAGACCGCGTGGAGGAGTTCAAGGTCGGGGAGGTGCCCACCGTTGCGCGCCTGCTGAAGGAGCTAGATGAAGCGGGCCCGGATCCTGCGACGAAGTCGGGCAGAGGTCTATTTCCTTTTTTTTCTATATCTTTTTCTTTAAGTAATCTTTGTTTCGCTTCTTCGCTGGTGCGAACAGACTGGGAGAGGACGTCTCTCAAACCATATGTCGATCTACTTGACAGGCACGCCCAAGACATTATGGACGATGTAAGAATGGGGATGAGAGACAAAGGAGGTGCGCCTCACTCGCACTGCGCATCAGACATTCTGAGAGACATAACTCGGTTATAAGCAGACATGAGTTGGTAGACTTTGGTTCTCGTAACAGGCAATCAAGGTCTCAGTCAGGGCCAGCAATCTGTGTTAGCGTGTACACAACATTAGTTGTTGTCTTGATTCAGAAGAATGGCTTCACATGCAATGAAGCGGTGCTTTGCGAATCCACACAGCCACTGATGGCTGTGCGCGCTAACAGCCTACCAACGCCTTTGGCTATACTGCAACCTGCTTGGATGCTCACAACAACGCAGCGCTGTCGGGCGCTTTGCCGCCTTAAAAAGCAGGAGCGTGCTCCAAGTCACCCGTGGTTGATCTTTCGCCACACGCACTCTCCTGTTTGCAACTGGTGCTCGAGAGATGCCGTCGACACTCCTGCCACTATTCGCATCCTTATTGGCCCAGTCCATGGTGCACGCCTTGCGTAACATCACCATCGACGATTCGGATAGCATGATCACCTATACGGGAGACTGGAGACGCAGCAACTCTATCCTCGACTTCGGGGGGTCTCACACATATACTCTAGACCCCGAGGCTCAGGCCGTCGTCACCTTTATTGGTCATTCCCTTGTCACCGTATTTGCTGCTCAAAAATACTGAAACTTGCACTAGGCGTTGGCGTGTACTTCTTATCGCCTCGATGGCCGTTTGCCATTACGATGCAGCTCAGCCTGGATGACGGACCGCCCAATACGCTGGATCTCCAGGATTACATCACACCTTTCTCAGATGGCAGCGAAACCATAATGTCGCAAGTCACCTGGAACGCGAGCGGGCTCACCAACGGAATGCACAAGCTCCGCGCATTCTCTGCCCCGTCGAGCCCCTATGTGATTATGGACGGCCTCATGTGCGTCGCTCGTTCCTCTCGTTTCTCCTCCAGTCGATCACTGACACGCGGTGTTTGCGTTCAACCCCATTCTTATAGCCTCACAGTGCTTGACGACACCGACACCACGACGGATAGCTCAACGGGGGTAGGCACCTCACCAACGTCTATGACAGGGGGCCCAACCCAGACGAGCTCAACACACGCGCCGACTTCGACTTTGACTCCGCGCAAAACGTTAAATGTTGCGGCCATTTCGGCGGCCTCGGTTGCAGGGGGCGTCGCCGTGCTCGCATTCCTCGCATTCCTCCTCTACCTGCACTTTCAGGAGCGGCGCAAGCAGCGCGCGCACGTCGATCCAGCCATCCTTGGCGAGGCTTTTGACGGGACACCGGACGTTTGGGTGCCTGGCGCCCCGAATGGTAGCGGCGGTGGCGATGATGGCGGCAACGGTGGCGCCCCGCCCGTGTCGTCGTCGCTCTACATAACAGACGGCCGCGAATTGGGCACGTCGTCTGCGCCATCGCATTTCCTGCCGCCCATCCCTTCAATCGTAGTCGAAGACTACCGTACCCCACCTTCTGGCACAGCGTCGTTGGCTGCGGGTGCCGGCAGCTCGCAAAATGACTGTGACGCCTCGCATCTGCTGAACTCCGCCTCCGGTATGGATGGTGGAGCGGTGCCAGGAGCGCGCCCGTACCCCCTGGACGACTTGGCTTCGAGTCAGCCGAGTTGGATCGCGGGCCCGTTGGTGTCGTCCGCGGTAGCGACGACTTTGCTTCCTCGTGCCATTACGGAGGAGCCGCGGCCTTGAATATGCTCTGGGAAAGAGTCGTGTCGTTTCAGCCGTCCTTGTCGCTATCTGGTGACCTGCTGGCCCTTCGGTGTGCGCCGTGCGCCGAACTACTTTCTTTCTAATCCTTACGTTCTATTCCCGTTTTTCAAATTTCTTGGCCTATGACCCATGCCCACTGGCCTTCGGGCCTAAAATCTCGTCAACCATCATGACGAACACTTGACCCCTTATCCATAGTCATGTAGGCGTCTTGCATATGTGAGACGTATTGATAGTGCGCCGGACATTCTGGAGAAGACTAATTGATACATCATCGCGCCGGACGATGGCTTGGCTATGGAAATTTATAGCCTCACGGCATTGACATTATGAGCCCAAGTAGTGTACAACTCAAGAAATGTGTATTGTACATTTTTCGAAAGGCCTCACAGCCTTGTCAACATCAAACCCAACACGACGAACACCATTGTAGCCGGCGGGGTGACGACACAATAAGCCCAGAAAATGGTGCGCGAAATAAGCCGCTCGAAGGCGTCCCCGGAAGCAGCTTGTGTGATCTGCATGAGCGTCAAGCTGAGTCCAAAAAATAAAGAAACAAGTGAGACGAACTTGGGCAAGTGTCAGCGCAGGAGGAGAGGAGATCAGCAGGACGGTGGAGACAACAAACACTGGGCTGCGAAAAGATTAAGTATCAAAGATGATTTCCGTGCTTGAAAGAGGGATGTCACGCAACTCGTCGAAAACGGCTTGGACATCCCACGACTTGCTCAATGCCATCAGAGGCAACAGCACCAACGGTGTGAGAATCATGCGCGCTACAATAGAAATCACCACGGTTTTTGTCTCCCCCGGTCTGCTGCTGCTCTTGGTGACGACGCCATTGCGGCGATCACGCCGGAACACGTCCCGTAAATTCTTCAAGCTCATGAATGAGCTGACCCTGCGCGGTTCCGCCCTGTGTACATCTTCTGCAGGTGCCTCGTTCCACGTGTCGTCGTCGTCAACTCCCACACGCCCCCGTCTTGCTTCACGTTCCTCCCTTGCAGGGGGATGGTAGAAATAAGCACCGAGGACCACTAGCGTCAGCGGGATTGCACAACCGCCCGCGGCAGAAAGTGTTGACTTGATAGGCGTCAAATGGTGATCCAACGCGTGTTGCAACGGTGGCGTTAACGCAACGATGAGAGAGAGCGCTGCAGCGTATAGCGGCGCAGTCATGAACTTGTTTATCGCAGACAAGACAACGGTTGTCTGGGTAAGCAGGGAAGGTGAAATTGGAGGTGGAGGGGGTGAGCTGAACCGGCTAGGCGGACAGAGTGTATAGCGCGTTTCAGGCTCCGAGTCAGCGTCCGACTCCACTTCGGTGTCGGAGGGGGTGATGATCACGGGAGGTGGGGCAGCATGATATCGCGACGACGAGGCGCAAGACGGCAAATCTATATGCGAAGCGTTGGGTGTGTTCGGAAAGGTGTAGAAGACATTTGTCCGTTTTAATTTCGGCGGTGTAGGCCCAGAGGAGAGTAAATGTATAGCGGAGGGAGACGGCTCGTGCGATAGGAGCGGGGAGCGTTCGGAGGCTTCAGGGACTTGTATGCTGTCAGCATGCGCGAGGAGGCGTACGCCGTAGCTCCATCGAAGCTAGAACCAACGTCAAAACCGGATGAACAGAGATACAGAAGGAAGGCCTACGGACCACCATGCCAAAAGTGCTATAAAGCACGAGATACGTCAGGGCGCGACCAAGCATCGCATTCTTGTTGTCTTCCTCCTCCCACTTGAGCCCAGGCACCGTGATCACAAGGCTTTGCATAAGTGCGATGGGGAGCGAGTTTGAATTCATGAACATGGCCGCTGCGACCGCAAAGGAACGTTGCGAAGGGCGTAGACGAAATAGAGCAGCGAGGAAGAACGCGACACACATGGAGGTCAGGGTAACGACAACGAATAGGATAGGGATGACGTAGAGCTCGCGGAGCCTCGCTGGAGTCAGAAAGAATGCAACCTTGGAGAAGAGTAGAGATGGCGTAAAGAGGTTCACATTGAGCCTGTTGAGTTGCTAAGAGACAATTCAACGACAGCTCAACGCAAATACAAGTAAGAATAGACCTTCTGCGTCCTCTTGTCGAGTACACCGCGCACCGCGAGGACATAACCTGCAAGGCAAAGCAAAAATACTTCCAGGATGGACTTTGATGACTAAATTCAGCCACTTGCCCAATTCGCATCAATACTTCTACTCACCGTGAATACCACGCCGAGCAGAGGTATCAGAGGTGTGCTTAGCGTAAACATCGCTTCAGATGACGGTGGTACGAGTGAGAGCCAGCTCAAGTGCTCTCTGATGTGCGTTGCTGCAGTCCAATGCTGATGCCAAGTCCGTTTGGAAATTGTGCTTTATATTGGTGCAGGTGTCGAAAGGTCACGTGATGACTTCGTGCGATTGCGTGTTTCAATCACAGCCCGGCAACCTACCACCATAAATAGACCTTTGCTCGGCTCGCTGACACTCGTCTAAATGAGACACCTTGTGTCCTCGACTCGACGACCATGGCTTGGCGGTGCAGCGCTCTCTCAAATGCTGGTCTTGTCCAAAACCTTTTCCAAGCCGGCATCGTCAAATCGAAACGCGTCTCAGACGTACGTGGCTTCGTGCCCGAAAACCTTGAAGCTAGCTTCATTTTTGGTGGGTCCCGTCGCAGGCGATGTGCGAAGTCGACAGGGCGCACTTCGTGCTTGACTCGAAACACAACCATGTAGCGTATAACGATTCCCCTCAGTGCGTACTCACATAACCCAGCTGTATTTCACTGAATAAGGACCACTCACGACGAAAAGGTCGATTGGACATGGGGCAACTATCTCGGCCCCGCACATGGTATGAAAGGCAATTCTTGCATTCGGTCTTCTCAAGGGGTCGTATACAAATTAGCTCATGATTCTTTCTTTAACCCCGTAGCATGCATACGCACTAGAGCATCTCCTCCCTTATCTCGAACCCGGCTCAAGAGTGCTCGACGTCGGCTCCGGGTCCGGCTATCTCTGCGCTGTACTGCACCATCTCATCTCGCCTTCTCCCCCATCGCACGATGAGGAGGCGACGAGATCTGCTCGGCAGATCCGCGGGAAAGTCGTCGGCATCGAGCACATCCCGGCCCTTGGCGCCTGGTCAAAAGATAACCTACGCCGCGCCGGCCTTGGCGAAGCTCTCGACGACAAAGGAATTGAGATCGTCGTCGGTGACGGTAGAGAAGGTGCGTCTCTTTCCATTTCCACACGTAGCATACTCAACCTTTGCTTCGAAATTTTTTAAATGTTGTGTTTGCTCGTACGGCGCGTGGTACTTGGACAGGATATGCATCTGCTGGACCTTATTCGGCAATCCACGTAGGCGCTGCGGCACCGCATTTGCCCCAGGAGTTAGTAGACCAGCTTGCGAGCCCAGGGAGGATGTTCATCCCTGTCGGCTCGGCATACCAAGAGATCGTGCAGGTGACCAAGGACGAGCACGGCGAAGTCACAAAGGAAAGGCTCATGGGCGTCGTCGTAAGCCTTTTCTTCCCCGACACTTTTCATCCTCCTTTGGCTTCCATATCAAGTGACTCATCCTTTGTTCAAGTACGTCCCGCTTACTGATCCGGATAAGCAAACTAGTGGTTGGGCTCGATAAAGAACCAGAATCAATTTATCTCGATGGCGCATCACGAGGAATGCCCCATATCCATAAGCTAACACCTGTTGTTGTACAAGAAACCTCCGAACAAATATATATTTTGCCTCTCACAAGCTGGTTATAGACTTGGCCAAAATGTGGCTGGCATCGAGCCAAGCAAAAGCTGAGGGAACCAAATCACATGTCTGGGAGGTACTCTGTCAGCTCTGGAAGAACCATAGAGAGAATTGTGGTGATGGCATAGTTGGAGGTGTCAGTTTTGACAATCAGCAGTGCTCCAGGGATGAAGTGTGAGAGGGTTGGAGCAGAGGTGAATGATAATTTCAAGGAGTTGAAAGCAGACTGGCAAGCATCAGACCAGACAACTGTTCTGATGGTGAAGTCCATCCAATCACTTTCCAAACTCAACTATAACACTCCTCACAAAAGGAACTTTCAAGGTGTTCACCACTTGGAGGCAATATCCCAAAGGTTCTGAAACCCCAGTCAACATAGTTACTGACCACAAGAACCTTGAGTACTTCTCCATGGTCTGCCTACTCACCCAGCATCAACCTGGTGGTTGGAGTTCTTGTCACAGTTCAATGTTGTCATCCACTCATTATGGACCCAATAGCAGGTTGATATCACCATCTGGTCAGATGATTTATGACTTTCACCCACCAATCAGAGTGCTCAATGCTGATTGTTGGGTTTATCCACATTCACTGCAGTTTCAAGCAGACAGTCAACTAATGTTTTTAGTCATCGCACCATGTTTTTGACACAGCTCAGTCTTTACATTGACTGAGCTGTGAGTACTTACTTTTTAACTGCCTTATATTTGTCTCTAATGAGTTACGATAGAATATATGGACACTAGGTATAGTTATAGCACAGTCTTTACATTGACTGAGCTAATATACAGACACTAGTTGCTTTTCTACAGATTATGAGATTCATTATGCACCCTGACACAACATCTGCCAGCTCTACAAGCAATGCCATTGCAGTTCCCCAACTCTGAGATGATGGAGCCAACTGGCCCAACTATGAGTCAAAGGCCCTGACTGCTATGGGAGCTCAAGGCTTGATCAGACATGTCTATGGGACTGCACAAAACCTCTTCCTTACCTCTTAGTAGATGGAATCTCAATGAAAACTCCCAGGGTCAGGGCTACAGATGAGGAACTGGAAGAAAAAGAGAAAAAGAGTGATGACTATGAACAAAAACAGTTTAGTGCCCAGCATATCATGCTCACTATGGTTTTGCCCTGCCTGGTGACCCTCATAAAAAATCTGCCTCTGTATGACATGTGGATAGCAATCCACAATGATGCTACACAGAAAAGTCAGCTACATAAGGTCAATACTTGCCACAGGCTCCAGACAATGACCTGCCTCAAGGACAGAGACATGAAAATGCACCTGAACACAATGACCAAGATACATGAAGAGCTAGAGGTGATGGGCTCCTCAGTCATTGATGAGGATTTCACAACCATCATACTTACCTCAATTCTTCCAAGCTACCATATGCTTCTGCACTCAATCTCACATAGCACAAACCTCTCCAGAAAAAGCCTTAACCCGAATGACTTGATGTGAATCATTCTCAAAGAGGCAAGGCAATGGGAACTGACCAACCAATCCTCCAAATCTGGGGATGTGGCACTCCATGTGAAGAAAGGCAAAGGCCAATGAGAAAAGAATAACTTGTCAGAAGACAAAACTCCATGCGGAAACTGTCAACATACTAACCACAAAACTGCGAACTGTTTCCAGAAAGGAGGTGCCAAGGAAGGGCAGGCTCCCTGGCAAAAGAAAACCAATACTGCAAATGCTGCAGTTGCACAAACCAGTAAGAAAGATAATCAAGATAGTTATCTGGCTTTTACTTGCCTAGATGACCTGTCCAAGGACACTGCAGTTGTGGCGACACTTCCTAGGCGATCCAAAGTCATCCTGGATAGCGGTGCAACAGCACATTTCTGCCCAGACAAAACCATGTTCATTAGTTACTCACTGACGAGCAGCAGGCCAATTACAGCCGCTGATGGAAGGAAACTAAATGCCATCAGCCATGGTGACGTCCTTCTACAAGTCCTGAATGGTCAGTCGACTACTACATTCAGGCTCAAAGATGTCGCACACACACCTGCCATGGCATTTACCCTTATATCCATTGGAAAACTCTCTGAGGCCAGATATATGACAGAGTTTACTGAGGATATCTGTAAGGTCAAGAATGGTCAAGGAAAGGTCTTAGCATTGATCCCCAAGATGAACAGCCTATACAGGATAGGAAGGCCATCTGCTGCATCAGACGCTGTGCACATACTGTAGCTATAAAAGCTCAAAAACTCACCATGCTTGAGGCACACTGTGTCCTTGGACACATAAACTACAGTGCTGTGAAGCATGCTCTAATGTCAGGAAAGATTCTTGGGATTGAAGTAAATGATATGTCAGACACACCTTTCTGCAATGCCTGTGCCCAGGCCAAACTCCATTGACAGCTGTTCCTGCAGAAAGCTACAAACAAAGCAGAATCTTATGGTGAGCAGATACACACTGACATGTGGGGGCCCGCATCAGTCCAATCCCTTGGGTCTAACTGTTACACTATCGATTTTGTTGATGACACAATGCGATGGACCAAACTCCACCTTGCATGCCAGAAGTCCAAGGTCTTTGATGCCTACAAAAGGTTTGAGGCAGCTGCAGAAACCCAACATGGCATGAAAATAAAGTACCTACATTTGGATCGTGCTGCTGAATTCACCTTGAAATCTTTTTCTGATCACTTAGCTGCTAAGGGAACAAAGTGAGAACTTACTGTTCACAACACACATGAGCAGGTAGGCATGGCAGAACACTGGAATAGAACCAAGGTTGAGCTGGCGAGAGCCATGCTCATCAACACACAGCTACTGAGGAATCTCTGGGGTGAGGCAATGAGTCATGCAGCCTGGATAAAGAATAGAGCACCTACCTGTGCTCTGGATGGCTCACCCCCTTCTTTGCTCACTATGGCAAACACCCTGACCTTTCACGCACAGTCCCTTTTGGCACCTGTGCTTGGGTAAAGGTTGTTGACACTGGAAAACTTGAGTTGGAAGCACAATCTGGCCATTTTGTTGGTTTTGACACCATGTCTAGAGGTTATTGCATCTATTTTCCAGATAAGCAACAAGTTAGAATTGAGTGTGAGGTCATATTTAATTGAGACAACCACCCAGACCCCATAGTTTGGGACGACAAGACACAGCATGAGTGTTAGGATTACTTACCTAAGCCATCCCAAAAGAGGAGTTGTGGAGAAACTAGAGAAGATTGTTGGAAGTTCACATGACCTGTGGTGGAGGATTACATAATTGTGAGATCACATGGCCTGGGGCTTGGGTGTGTCACATGATCCGAGAGGTCTGAGCATGGGAACACCAGCAAATGCTGAAGTGTTCAGTATATATACTTCACTTTTTCCTATTTTGTACTCTTTTCCCCTTATGTTAGTATTGTTGTCATGACCTTACCCTTAAGTTGTGTGAGACCCAGTCTGATATAATACTAACATCCACCTGTCTGCCCTAGCCCTGTGTCCTAACCTGGCTAGCCTGGACCCTTAATTTCAAACTGTGACACATTGTCACAGCTCAGCCCCTATCATCCTCTTCTCCTTTTCCCTTGCCCATGGTGTGTAACAGAACCACATGAATTTTTTACTGTGTGTAGATACACATGACCTGACCTGGAGGACAACTACTGTGACCCTCTCTGAGTGATACTGAGTGCCCAAGGCCTGGAACTTTATTTTACAGTGATATAGAATGATGCTGGACCTAACTGTTGCCTTCAATGGGCAGAAAAGGAACTTTCATACATTCCTCTGATCCCTTCACCTCCTGTTTATGGCAAACCTGACTACCTATACTACAGACCTGGTGAAGGTCCTCTTTGCTCTGAGCAAAATTGCTGGAAAAGGATTCGCTGTGGAATGGGCAAATATGAAAGCAGAAGAGATCCTGGGTAATGGCAAGGCCAGAACCTGGGCAGAGTTTGTAGATGAGATGAAGCAGACATTTGATGACCCAAATGACCATGTGACTGCCCTCACAGATATTGCAGGGTTGAAACAGGGTGCCATGATGGTGCTGGAGTTCTTTGTGAAGTTTGAGATGCTGTTCTGACAGGCAGGATTGAGTGAAGAGAAGAGCTCAGACATCCTGGTCCATTGGCTGGAGCTGAGCCTGAGTAGGAGGTTAGTGGGGACTCACTAGGGAGGATCTATGGTGTCTCCCCAATGCCAGAGACTTATGGAGGATGGAGGATGCTGGCAGAAAAACTTGATGCCCAGCAGAGACAATTTGATGGTATAGTCGCAGAACAAAACACATGACTCGCCATGACCCTACCGCAACCTACCGTGATCCCTACATGACCCACTGCAACCCCACCGCAACCCACCACGACCTTTCTGCAACCTGCTGTGACCCTCTCACACCCTCTGGATGTGGCCATGGGCCAAGGATGGGCCCCTGCTGCCGAGAGATGTTGTTTCTGATGCCACCAGACTGGCCATGCTGTCTGATTCTGCCCCCTGCCTGATATGCATCTGCAGGTCCCAAGGGCCCAAACCTGTGCAGTATCAGGTGCCCCCTGAATGGTGGAGGAATATGAGAAAGAGATTGCATGGCTCTGAGCCTGCCTGGAGCTGTATGAGAGAGAGAGGAGGGCTCCTGCTGGGGAGAAGAACTGTGCCAGCCCCCTTTCTGTCCCTGTGCCTGCTGCAAGTATACCCCAATATACTATCTTGCAGTGGAGACATACCTGAATTGGAGCTGAGGTGAAGGAGGAAGTGAGATTGGCAGAGCACCCAACCATGGTGCCACCAGAAGTGGGGAAACATGTGCCATGAGAGCTAGCCATCCAGGTGCACTTGGAGGCTCTCAGCACTGGCAAGTCAGCCACAATGAAGGCCCTTGTCGACTCAGGGTGCACCAACTGCTTCATGGACTTGGAGTGGGTGAAAAGAGTGGGACTAGAGCCATCTCCTCTGCCAAACCCAATCACAATGTACAATGTGGATGGGATGCAGAACAGAAATGGAAAGGTCTGGTATGGGATAGATTTGCTGGTGAGGGTTGGTGACCACCAGGAGCAGATCCACTTTCTGCTAGGAAAGACCCAGTCTCACATGGTGATCCTTGGGCATGACTGGCTGAAGTGACACAACCCTGACATCAACTGGAAAAAGGCAGAGCTGAGCCTTACCCACTGCCCCCCACAGTGTTCTCCATCCCCTCAAGCCCCTGTACCCCTGAAAACAAGTACCCTCACATCTGCGAGTATTCCAGACACCCATTTTCCCAACTCTGGCCCTACCCCCAATTGGCCCAGCCACTACCCTTCAGTTTTTAGTGAAGTGAAGTGGGATGAGCTTCCCCACTCCTGACTGGACTTCAATATTAAGATCAAGTTCAAAAAGGACCCTGAGCACCTTTCCTCCAAGCTATATTTTTTGACACAAGATGAGATGGTAGAGATGAACCATTGGGTAGATGAGCAGCTGGCTTCTGGATGTATCTGGCCCTCAAAATCCCCATATGCTAGCCCTTTCTTCTTCAAACATGAGAAGAACAAGCTGCAGCTGATTATTGACTACTTGAGGCTGAATGCACACCTGGTCGAGGACAAGTACCCCCTCCCCCAGATTCAAGACACAGTGGATGTGCTAAAGGGAGCCTCAATTTACTCTAAGATCGATGCAAAGGGAGGCTTTCCATCCATGCAGGTCTGGCCCAAGCACCAGCACTGCTGTGCCTTCTTGACACCTTGTGGACTCTTTGGACCAGCTGTCATGTGGTTTTGACTGCAGAATGTGCCTCCCACTTTCCAACATTTCATGAACCATGTGCTGAGGGAGGAGATTGCAGGAGGACATGTGCAAGCTTATGTGGATGATGTCATTGTGTTTGCAGAGGATTTGGCAACACAGTGGTACTGGATGGATTGGGTCCTGTGGAAGTTCAGGGAGAATGGGCTGTGTCTCAGACTCAGCAAGTGTGAGTTTGAAAAGGATGAGATCCTCTTCCTTGGGATGAAGATCTCCCACAACTGTTTGGAGCATGACCCAGCTAAAGGCATGGTGATCTGTAACTGGCCATGACTGAGGAATGTGAAAGAGGTCCAGAGGTTTAATGGGATGCTAAACTACCTCTGTTGGCACATCCTGAACCTCTCTGCCTGAGCTAAACTACTATTCTGGCTAACTGGGAAGGTACTGTGGAAATGGGAGGAAGACGAGGAAGTGGCTTTCCAAGATCTCCGCTTAGCACTTGTATTGGCCCCAGTCTTGGCCCTGCCACAGGATGAGGGGAGATGGAAGGTAGAGACAGATGCAAGTAACCTGGTGACTGGTGAAGTGCTTTTGCAGCAGCAGACGGATGGGACCTGGAGAATTGTGGACTATATCTCCAAGGCCCTCACTGCAGCAGAGAGGAACTATGATGTGTATGACAAGGAGTTCTTGGCTGTGATTTGGGCACTATGTGAGTGGCAGGCATACCTCATTGGAGCAGAGGAGATGATTGAGATCTGGATGGACCATGCAAATCTTCAGTACTTCTGGAAGCCCCAGAAGTTAAAGCTGAGGCAAGTTTGTTGGGTTGGGGAGCTCCAGTGCTTTGACTTCAAGATAAAGTACTGCACTGGGAAGTCAAATACGAAAGCTGATGCACTCTCCCAGAGGCCAGATTATGGGGAGATGGTACAGGAAGATGCCCCAGTACAGGTCTTCCCTGAGGCCAAGGTCTGTGTGTCGCTCATATTGGAAATGGAGACACTACTCCAGAAAAATAGCATGGTACATGCACAGAAGCCAGAGGGGCTTGATGATGAGTGGACATGGGATCAGATGGGACTCGGGTGAAAGGGTGGGATCATGTGGGTACCAGAGGAGGCCTGTGAGGCTGTCCTTGCTTTTGAGCATGACCTCTCCACAGCTGGGCACCCTGGACCATGGAAGCTGAGAGCAGCATTGCTGAGGTCCTATTGGTGGGTGGGCATGGTGAAAGATGCAGATCGGTATGCCCAGGGGTGTGAGACATGCCAGTGAACAAAGCCCGACTGTACCAAGCGCACTGCCCCACTCCACCCACATCCTGTTCCTGATGGTCCCTGGTCAGTAATCACTTGGGATATCATTGGGCCCCTCCCCCTCTCACATGGACACAATGCAATCCTTGTTATTGTTGACAAGTTCACAAAGCAGACACTGCTGGAAGGGATTGGACTTGACCTCACAGGACTTGGAGCAGCACACCTCCTCTGGGACCAGGTATTCTGCAACCATGGAGTGCCACATAAGGTCATGAGTGACTGGGGATCCCAGTTTATGTCTTGATTCATGAAGGAGTTCTACTCCATGATACGAGTGAAAGCAAACCCAAGCACAGCTTTCCACCTGCAGACTGATGGACAGACAGAGTGGGCGAACCAGGAGATGGAGATTTACCTCTGGGCCTATGTGGATCACCTCCAGGATGACTGGGCTGATTGGTTGTCCACTGCGGAATTTGCCCTTAACAACCATGAACACTCAGCAACAGGGCAGACACCCTTCTTCCTCAAGTATGGCCAGCACCCATGGAATGGGGAACTCTGCCCACCCACAGAGGTGAACCCGGCAGCAGATGAGTGGCTGGCTAAGCTCACAGAATCCCAAAGAGCAGCCAAAGAGGCAATGAAGAAAGCAGCAGCAGCAATGAAGAAGAGTTACAATGTGGGAAAGCACCCAGGTCATGAGTATTCCAAAGGAGATCTGGTCTGGCTGGACACTAGGAACCTGAAGATGGACTGACCCTCTAAAAAGCTTGGCAACAAGTGTGCAGGCCCCTTCATGGTTGAGGAGAAGGTGGGACTGGTGGGGTATCACCTCAAGCTCCCTTGGGCCTGGCATATCCATCAAGTCTTCAATGAGGTGCTGCTCACCCTGTATGTTGCTCCCTCTTTCCTTTCTCAGAACTTGCCTCTGCCCCCACCTCCCATGATTGATGATGACCACTTGGAGTATGATGTTGAGGAGATTCTTGATGTCAAAAAGGTTGGATGTGGGGTGAAGTACCTGGTGAAGTGGTTGGGATACCCTGTGGAGGAGAACACCTGGGAGCCTCAGTGGAACCTCACCAATGTGGCAACACTGCTCTGTGACTTCTTCCTCCAGCACCCTGACAAAGCAAAGTTGGCTGGTCAAGATGCCCAGCCTTAAGAGGGGGGTGATGTTAGGATTGCTTACCTAAGCCATCCCAAAAGAGGAGTTGTGGAGAAACTGGAGAAGATTGTTGGAAGGTCACATGACCTGTGGTGGAGGATTACATAATTGTGAGATCACATGACCTGGGGCTTGGGCACATCACGTGATCTGAGAGGTCTCAGTGTGGGAACACTGGCAAATGCCAAAGCATTCAGTATATATACTTTGCTTTTTCCTATTTTGTACTCTTTTCCCCTTATGTTAGTATTGTTGTCATGACCTTACCCTTAAGTTGTGTGAGACCCAGTCTGATAATGAGGGGGAAAGACCTAAAAACATACTGTGTTCTCAGTCACCCCATGAAACTGACTGGCCTGATGCACCTGACAGTGATGATGTTGAATGCAACCAACCAGATCCCCAGGACCCACAACCCACACAGCTGGAACCCCCTCACCCACCTGCCTGTCAAGAGTAGGTCAATTCCACCAAGATACAAGTATAAACAATGGCAAGGAAGAGCGTAGCAGTAATTCCAACAGTGGGAAGGAATTCCGCACACGAGCCACATCAATGGGAAGGGGTGCAGGCACAACAGGAGAAGATGGGAGGTAGCAGGACAACACAGGGAGGGGTTTTGACCTGGGGACCACATGAGAGGGTGGCTGCTATGCAATGCCCAGTCAAGTACCTGAGGCAGCTCTCAACAGCGATCCTTGTGCGTAAGCGGGTAATTGAGTTTATGTCGTATGCTGTAGTATCTACTACAGCTTCGAGGATTATATAGTAGATAAGTATCTAAAATGGGATAGCATTGGAGAAGGTCTACAAAGAAGAGGTCATAAAACAAATACTAAGAAATTGTCTGGAAACATGTTTCAGCCACCATATCCAGACCCCCAAAGCCTAATATTGTCGAGGGGTCCTCGCTAACTCATCTAGAGGCCACCCTGCAAGTCCTAAACTGATTCCACTCATTCCCAAGGCTTCCCAACATCGGCCGAACAACAGCGAAGCATGCAGAGTCCGTCGGAATTACAGTCCGCATGCGGAATTGCCAATTGCAGGTTCGGGGTGATCGTTGAGCAGCGGAATTGAGTCGGGAGCGGTCGTTGAGTGTGAAGACATGTTGGGCGGCCTGTAACGAGGTGTGTTGGGTTGTGACAGTGCCTCCTCCCTAGGAGCCAAGCTCCTGTGAGGCAGGCCCGTATGCGACCAGTCACGTGATTCCATTGATTCACAGCGATGCTCGATTTTCTTTTTCTGTAAGGTCACACCTCTCTGTTCCATCGCAACACCATGGCACCTACTCTCCACCCCCTTCTTCCTCTTTTACAAGAAATCATCACTGAGTTCCAAACCCAGTACTCGCTGATGGTGGAGAGGTCCCTCCCCCCCAAGTGGACCTGCAGGTGGAATTCAAGGCAGTGACAGAGGTGAGGGAGCTGCGGGTGTGGGCGGACAACGCCCAGCGATTGGTGGTAAGTCATCCAACCCCTTGGCTCTAATGCTGATATGATAGTGCTGCCATAGGACTGCTGCAGGCAGTATACAGCATTTGCTGTGGCAGAGGGGGACGTCATCGAGTCTGAGGGGCAGTTGGAGGTGGCAGAGTGGGCAATCGTCAATGCCTGCGATTTTCTGAAGAAGGTCGACGATGCATGCGTGGAGTGGGCAGCAGAGGTAGAGTGGGCCTGCCAAGAGGAGGAAGCAGAGGAAGCACAGAGGGAGGAGGAATGCGCAGTGCAAGGAGGAGGAGGCAGCAGCAGCCGCGACCACCTGTGTTTCCACATCGGAGGAGCGCAGGCGAAGCAAAGACATCCAATGACAACCAGATGCATTGGCGCATGATGCGGGCGATGCAGAGATCGAGGAAGTCGACGCCAAGGGCTATCGGTACGCCCGCCTCGGGTTCCTCAAGATGTGCACACGGCAGGGAGGGCGGATGTTGGTGGACGGGAAGGTAAGTAATCTTAATCAAAAGAGAAAATTCTAATGTATTGTTTTGTAGGACAAGGTGCTGGTCTTGCGGGACCCCATCTGCATGCGCTGCATCGGGGTTGCAGAGATGTCATGCGACTGGTGCATGCAGCAAAAACAGTTGTGCAACACATGTGGCGGCAAGATGCTCAAGTGGGGTCAGAAGCAGGTGCGTGCGGCCGAGGACAATGGAAGTGGGCACGAAGAGCCCATTGCGGGGCCAAGTCGGGTGCGGTGGCCGATTGTTGTCATACCCCCCGCCCCGATGACTCCACAGCAACAGGAGGCGCAGAGGCGGTTCTTCCCCAGTGAGGCAGACAATCTCTGCCTCACCAAGCAGTCAATGCTGTAGATTCCTTGCAATACACAATTGTAATTACAATAGGTGGCCATTGCAAGAATGACTGTAAGCATATTGCAAGACATTACAATACAGCTTTGTCATAGCTTTGTCATCCACTCTGTGACAACTGTGATGCTCCTGTCTAAATGTGGACAATAGCCCTTGCAATAAATTACAATACATGTCCTTTCCCAGGCCTATTGCAGATGCTCCTGCCCAAATAGGAATGACTGAACAAACACAGACAAATAAAGAATGCCAAAAATAAAAACAAAAACTCGGAATTGAGCAGCCCCATGCCTGGTCCCTCAGGTACAGGTTACCAATTAGGCATAGCTGCTTTTGGTAAGCTGCTATGACCATGGGAAAAAAATTGCACAGCTTGTGAAATATGACTTTTTATACACCAAAAAATCGGCAAAAATCAGGAGATTCCGAATCTGGACACCCCACATTTGTATCTGCCTTGGTTCAGTGTCAATTCGCAAAATACACAGAAAATATTCATTTTCCACAATTCTGCAGTACTCTGCAGTACTCTGGCTTGAAAATGGTTAGTAGAGGATACACACACTACCTGTGGACATATGGGGAGGGTGTAGATTAGTTTAACAACCCACCCACCATCTCTGTCACCTCCCTGGAATCCATTACTAGGAATTAGGGTTATTGGCCTGGGAGCATGGCTATTTGTTATATTGCAAATTCCAGCCATCAGACTACACCTTATGACATCTAATACAATCATACAAAAGCCCATAATATTTGGTGCAGAACTACAGATTCCCCATGTCTATTTTCCCAAATTTCTCAAAATCTCTCCCCAGATAGCCCCCTTTGTCAAATCACATATTCCTGTTAGCAAATAGTTCACAATGTGTACATGAAGACATGTTCAAAGTTTGGTGAAGTTAGGCCAAGTTCTCAGGAAGATAGCCCAGAATATGTCTTCTGGAGGACAGTCTAAAGTGAAGTCAAAGATGAAGGCAAGGATAAGGAAGACCTTGACAGTCTCCCAAAAGTCTCATTCTGAGCTATCTTTCTGAGAACTTGGCCTAACTTCACCAAACTTTGAAGATGTATTCATGCATACCTTGTCAGCATCAGACCACAGGAATATGTGATTTGACAAAGATACTGAAGTTTCTTGCAGTGGAAACGACTGTCCAGGATGGCCAACACCTTGTGCTCAACTTTGCCATCAACTTCAACCGGGGGCAGAGGAGGCTGTTGGCAGTGTGGAATTTCGTTCTTGATGTGCAGTTGGAGTAATTTGACTGGGAAGATGTCATGTAACACCTTCATGGCCGGGGGTAGCTCAAGTCAGTATGCATGGTCAGAGATTTTCTGTGAAATCGTAAGCAATCTGACATACTTGGAGTTGAGCTTTTTGGATGGGCACTTTGTTTTAATGTTACATGCATCCAGCCAGACCTTGGAGCCAATGCGGAAATCCGGAGGCAGAATTCGGCAGTGCTCTGTAGCCTGGGCATATTGATCAATTGCAACGCGGAGTTGCTCCTTCAGGTAGTCATGAAGGGCAGTGAGGTCGTCTGTGTGTTGTCAAGCCATGTAAGAGCTAATGTCATCGATCCCAATCTCGAACCTGGGATGGTAACCTTTATTCGCAAAGAAGGGCATTACTTGGGTTGCTGAGTGCGGAGTGTTGTTGTATGCAAATTCCACAAGCAGTAAAAGGGGTACCCAGTTGTCCTGTTGGTAGTTAATGTATAGGTGGATATACTGTTTGAGGATCTGGTTGACGTGTTTGGTCTGTCCATCGGTCTCGGGGTGGTAGGCAGTTGAGAGATTCGCTTTAATGTCAAGTAGATGACATAGCGAAGACCAGAATTTGGAAACGAATAATTTCCCTCAGTCAGAAACTATGTCGTGGGGTGCACTGTGTTTGGCGAAGACATGCTTTAAGAACAGCGCAGCCAATTCCATGGCACCGTCTGTCTTGCAGCATTCTACAAAGATTGCATATTTTGTTAGTCTGTCCACAACAACTAAAATTGAATTGAAATCGAGAGACTGCAGTAATCCCTCAATGAAGTCCATTGAAATGGAACTCCATGGGCGCTGCGGAATAGGTAGGAATTTCATTAGTCCATACAGCTTGTGTCGGACTGTCTTTGTCCACATGCATTCGGTGCATGATCAGATGTAGGTTGTAACGAATTGTTGGATTTTGGGCCAGAAGTAGTGCCGGTGGATCTGCTGAATTGTTTTGCGGATCCCTGGGTGTCCGATGAGCTTATGGTCGTGGTAGGTGTGTAAGATTTTGAGTCGGAGATTGTCATGGTCGGGGATGTAAATCTGCTTGTTGTGGAGTAGGAGTTTGTTGTCGGAGAGTGAGAAGGGCTCGTCGTCGGAATTAACTCCCGTGTTGTTTTCGAGTTGTCGGAGGTGTTCTTGGGTGTAAGAGTCGTGGGCGAGTGCATTCCGGATTCGGTGGTGTGTTGCCACCAAGTCCATTGTGACTGCCACAAGGACCTGTCTAGGGTTAAACAAAGGTTGGAAATTTTGTGGGTTAGCTTGGGCATAAGCCCTATCTTCCCCTTTAGGGTAAATGTCTGAGTGGCAGGTGAGCATGTTGGGCTTAGTCCTGAGGTGACCTGGATGGTATTTGATCACAAAGTCGAAGCTGGAGAGAAACTCTGACCAGTGGGCTTGCCATTGGGAAAGTTATTTGGAGGTCGTAAAGTACTGCAAATTGTTATGGTCCATTACCACCAGTACTGAATGTTGGGCTCCCTCCAAATAGGGTCTCCATTGGCAGAAGGCCTCATAGATGGCAAGGAGTTCTTTGTCATAAATGTCGTAGTTTAATTCTGCAGGGGACATGGATCATGAGTGGAAGGCTATTGGGTGGAGAAGGTTAGTCGTCCGGTCAATTTGAGAAAGGATTGCCACTATGGCATATTCTGACCTGTCCGTTTCCATGACAGTGGGGTTTTCCAGGTCGTAATGCGCAAGGACCGGAGTGGACGTAAATGCTGACTTCAAGCGGTCGAATGCCACTTGGCAGTCCACCGTCCAGTCGAAGCAGAGCCCTTTCCGCATAAGGTTATTGAGCGGTCGGGTTATTCTCGAGTAGCTGTGGATGAATCGTTGGTAGAAATTCGCGAAACCTAAAAAGGACTGTGTTTCTTTAACGTTAGTAGGCATTGGCCAGGTTAAGATGGCATCAATTTTTGTAGAGTCCATAGAAATTCCACTAGGAGAAACAATAAAACCCAAATATTCCACAGAATCGAGGTGGAAACTCGATTTCGTTGGGTTTGCATGAAGTT
Source organism: Clavaria fumosa (assembly GCA_951802425.1). Classification (NCBI taxonomy): domain Eukaryota; kingdom Fungi; phylum Basidiomycota; class Agaricomycetes; order Agaricales; family Clavariaceae; genus Clavaria; species Clavaria fumosa. Next base: position 2,508,616 of record OX637805.1, on the reverse strand, counting down.
GATTGTTGCAGAGCCACTGTAGAACGCAGCGGACGTGACCCTCATGCTCCATCATGTTGTCAGAATCAATTAAAATATCATAGACAACCACAAAGGAGTCGACCATGTCAGCAAAGATGTTGTTCATGAACCACTGGAATGTTGCCGGAGCATTGGTTAGTCCAAATGGCATTACCAAGTACTCGAAGGCGCTGTATCGGGTGCGGAAGGCAGTTTTCCACTTGTTGCCATCCTTGATGTGGATATTGTTGTATCCGGTGTGGAGGTCGATTTTCGAGTAGATCCGCGCACCCCATAAGTGGTTGAGCATGTTGTTGATTAGTGGAATTGGGTAGCGGTTTTTGATTGTCACCCTGTTTAAACCATGGTAGTCAACGCAAAGATGGAGTGAACTGTCCTTCTTTTTCACAAATACAACAGGGGCTCCCATGGGGGATTTGGAAGGGTGGATAAATCCCTTCAGGAGCATGTCGTCAATATAGTTGTGCAAAACCTTTAATTCCAGCTTGGACATGTTGTACAAAGGACCCCAAGGGGCTTTGGTGTCTGGTTCAAGTTGTATTGCATGGTCATAAGTTCAGTGGGGTGGAAGGGTGCGGGCCTCTTCCTTGGAGAAGACGTCAATAAAGTCTGCGTATTGCGGTGGTAGATTCGCCCCTGCTTCTGGGGGTTCAGAATTGGTCAGTGCAGCATTAGCTTGGAGTGAATCTTCAGGTGCAGGGAAAAAATGATAAACAGTGTGGAGAATTATATCCTCGCCCACTAGATGGTTGGCGAAGCAGGCGGGATCCAGAATTCGAATGTCAATAGGTGCTGGCTCAGGCAACAGGGCAGCAGAATTTTCCTGTGACCCCATTTTCTGTAAATTCATGTTGGGGGAGGTTTTATCAGCAGCAACAACAGTGGAAAAAGGTGGCAAAGGCTCCTCAGGTAGGTTTCCCCAGTCCCATGTAGTGGAGTTCAAAGTTCCCGACATAGCAGAATTGCTATCGGGCGCAGTGGGGTTCAACTCCGACAGTGGATTTCCAGTGGTCCCCGTGGGTAGTCCTCGGCTCAGTGTTGACCAGTCCTTAGGAGCGAGCTCCTTCAGGACCCTGAGTTCATTGGTGGTTGGGTCATGAGACCCTGCAGGCCTTGCCGTGTCGGTGGCCACAGCGGGCAAGGGCTTCATTGTCAGCGGTTGGGTATCAGAATTGTGGGATTGCATCGAGAGGGTTGGCCAATCGATGTCTGGGTTGTGTTTCCAAAGCCATGACAGTCCGAGTATGACCTTTGCATCCGAATGGAGTTGGGTAACATAGAAATGTTTGGTATGCATCATGCTGTCCTTGAAGCGGAATTGTTGGTCAATCACTTGGGTGATCAGTCCTGTGACAGACCCGTCAAATAGCCTAAGTTGTATAGGGCAAGTTAGTGTTGAATGGAATTTCAAAGGTGCAAAGTCAGGCGAAATGAAACATTTGGTAGCTCTGCAATCTACAAGCATGGGTACAGGGGTATTGCTAATTTGCAGAATAACAATGGAAATCAAAAAGGCAGTGGAAGAAATAGACAACAGAACAGCGTATAAGGGGAGTTCATCCATGGTACAGGTATCAGTATTGGTATTGGTATCTACAGCAATATCGTGACTCAAGAATCTCCCTACATGCCTTGAGATGCTGGAGCATTTCCCGACTTGTCACTGGCCAAGGGCTCGGCTGCGGTTGTGGTAAATGTGAGGGTAGCTTGGGCAGTGGACTTGCGGTTAGTGGGGATTGATGGGCACATATTCGAGAAATGCCCTTGACCTGTGCAATATAAGCAAAGTCTGGCAGCCCGGCGGCGGTCTTTCTCCTCGGCGGAGAGTGGTCCACGAGGAGTGGATTTCTCCGTCTTTCCCTCCTTCAGCTTCATTACAGGGGTCGAGGTGGGTTTGGCCGGAGCGGATGTCGTAGCGGGGGTGGTTGCTGGAGCAGGTGCGGGGCGGTTCAAGGATTGGTTGTTGGTGGGTTTCGCGTTGTGGTCTTTCATCGGGTTTGACGAATTTCCACACGACAAGTCACTGGGTCGCTTTCCATATTGGACAGACATCGGAAAGCAGCCTCGTTCCTCCTCGCATTGCCAGTACCACTCATCGAAGGCCAAAACTTGCTGACGGAGTCCAGTGAACTCCTGTTCTCAACTCATGTATTGAAACTGGTCCTTGATGCGGTCAGCGAGCCCCTGATAAAAGGCCTTGGCAAGCACGGTGTCATTGTATCTGGTGTAGGGCGCATGCAAATTGAAGGCGATGATGTATTCTGTGACTCGAGAATTGTCAGGCATCTTCAAATTACACAGCGCACTCTTTGAGGTCATGTGTAGGTGGGGGTTTCCAAATACCAGAAATAATTCCACAGTGAAGCTGTCCCAGTTGTCCAACATCGTGGGGGGCGGTTGCTGGATGAGGTATGGCATCCACCAGGTATTTGCTTGGTCTCGGAGGTACAATGTGGCGAATAGGACGCGATCCCAATCAGTAGCAAATTTCCGTGGCTTTCCCAGAAACCACGTAACGCACTGCGAGATGAACATTGTTAGCTGTGCCGGGTCCTTACCCATGAAGACATTGGGCTCCTTGAGTTTGGGGCCGTTGTCTCCAGGTGCTGGGTAGTAGATGTACTGTGGTGGACCAGCAGGCAGATTTCCGATGGGTACTGCAGGAGGTACTGCTGGTGGAATTCCTTGCGGAATCCCTGGAATCTCGAAAGGTCATGGCGGCAACTGCGGCGGGAGGCTCAGGGTTGGTGGCAGCGGACATTGCGACCCTTGTGCTGAGGATGGTGGGTTGACACCAGGTATCAGGAAAGGAAGCACTGGTAGCACTCCAGAGTAGTTAGTTGTGAGTGGGGATAGTGGGGGTAATACCAGTGTAAGTGTATATCTCGACCTGAGAACAGGGATTGAGGGTCAAGGTAGCGGAGTAGGGCTTGGAGGCATCGTGGGTGGAGCAGGAGGATGAGGGGGTACTGGGGCCAGGGGGTTGGAGCTCCCTGAGGAAGCCAAACCTGGCCCGAGCATCCTCCCCAATGAAGTGGATGCAGAGGCTGGGGTCTGGGGACCCGAAGGGCCTTGCGAAGTTGTTGGTCAGGTGTGTATGGATGGCGAGGGGGCCTGAGGCAGCACCATTTCGTCCCGATGGGACCTCAAGCGCATCCTCGGCGGGTTGGGTTGGGGCATCTGTGGCAGAGCATACAACATACTGTCAAGAGTAGGTCAATTCCACCAAGATACGAGTATAAACAATGGTGAGGAAGAGTGTAGCGGTAATTCTGATGGTGGGAAGGAATTCCGCATGTGAGCTGTGTCAACGGGAAGGGGTGTGGGCACAACAGGAGAAGATGGGAGGTAGCGGGATGACACAAGGAGGGGTTTTGACCTGGGGACCGCACGAGAGGGTGGCTGCTATGCGACGCCCAGTCAAGTACCTGAGGCGGCTCTCGACAGCGATCCTTGCATGTAAGCAGGTAATCGAGTTTATGTTGTATGCTGTAGTATCTACTACAGCTTCGAGGATTATATAGTAGATAAGTATCTAAAATGGGATAGCATCGAAGAAGGTCTACAAAGAAAAGGTCATAAAACAAATACTAAAAAATTGTCCGGAAACATGTTTCAGCCACCATATCCAGACCCCCAAAGCCTAATATCATCGAGGGGTCCTCGCTAACTCGTCTAGAGGCCACCCTGCAAGTCCTAAACTAATTCCACTCATTCCCAAGGCTTCCCAATGTCGGCCGAACAACAGCAAAGTGTGCAGAGTCCGTCGGAATTACGGTCCACATGCGGAATTGCCAATTGCAGGTTCGGGGCAATCATTGAGCAGCGGAATTGAGTTGGGAGTGGTCGTCGAGTGTGAAGATGCGTCAGGTGGCCCGTAATGAGGTGTGTTGGGTCATGACACTGCCGATGAGGATGAATGTCCATGCCAAGCATGCCCTCAGCAGGGCTACTACAGGACACTAGCTGGCTATCACCCGGATGCTGCAAATGTTAACATCATGATTGATCTCCCACACAAGAACAAAGACTTACCTCTGGTTGCCTTACTTTCTGGCACAATCAGCAGTGAACCTCACACTCTTGCCCAGGCACTTTCTAGCCCTGATGCAAATCAGTGGAAAGAGGCCTATCAGGCCAAGCTTGATGTACTGAAAGGACTATGCACCTGGGACATAGTTGACCACCCCACAAACAAGCCAGTCATCTTGTGTGGATACATCTTCAAGGTAAAACTTGGACTTAATGGTGAAGTTGTCAAGAGTAAATGTTCCCATGGTTGTGTGAAGTGACCATTTGTAGTCCTCTGCAATGTATCTTGGCTCAGTCTCTCTGCTCTCACATAAGTAACACATGTGATAATGCCACCAGTTGGGCCCAATGCCTTGTGATTTCTCTATTGGCACCCCACTTTGTGATGAATACCCACTTACAGTCTATTACCCACCTGTCCAGGGGGGTTGGGACTATTTCATAGACATCCATGTGGTGAAGGGCTTTGAGCTCTTCTGCACAAGCAGCTACCCCCTCATTTGAATCAGGTCTTCATTATAGGTTTGTGGGTCATTAGTGATTGATACAATCTTTGTGTGCTCTGTTAGGGCTTGTCCCATCTTGTAAGTAGTGCTGAAGGATGATTTGTTGGTGACTGATTGTTTGAACTCACTAGGACCAATCAACTGTTGAGTACAATTGAGAATAATCAGTCCTGGAAGGTTGCAAAGGTGTTAGATGAAGTGTAGAAAGGGAAAAAGTTGAAGAGTAAAAGGTACTATGAAGGTTGCAAGTTGTTAGGATCACTTACCTAAGCCATCCAAGAAGAGGAGTTGTGGAGAAACTAGAGAAGGTTGTTGGAAGGTCACATGACCTGTGGCTGGGGTCGGATTATGTAATCACCAAAGTCACCTGACCTGTGCCTTGGTGCATCACGTGATCTGAGGGTCCAAGCATGGGAATGCTGGCAAGTGCCAAAGCTCTTGCTATAAGTACTTCATTGTTTCCTTTTTTGTACTCTTTTCCCCTTATCTTAGTATTGTCATCACCTTACCCTTAAGTTGTGTGAGACCCAGTCTGATACAAGTAGTCATGATGATGAGAAAGGATGTGTTGGTGAAGGTGATGATTTTGCCAATTGAGGGGAACTGTTAGGATCACTTACCTAAGCCATCCCAAAGAGGAGTTGTGGAGAAACTGGAGAAGATTGTTGGAAGGTCACATGACCTGTGGTGGAGGATTACATAATCATGAGATCACCTGACTTGGGGGCTGTGGGAATGCCAGCAAATGCTGAAGCAGTCAGTATATATACTTTGCTTTTTCCCTTTTTGTACTCTTTTCCCCTTATGTTAGTATTGTCATCATGACCTTACATTTAAGTTGTGTGAGACCCAGTCTGATATAATACTAACATCCACCCATCCACCCTAGCCCTGTGTAACCCAGCTAGCCTGGACCCTTAATTTCAAACTGTGACACATTGTCACAGCTCAGCCCCTATCATCCTCTTCTCCTTTCCCTTGCCCATGGTGTGTAACAGAACCATGCGAAATTTTTACTGTGTGTAGATACATGTGACCAGACCTGGAGGACAACTACTGTGACCCTCTCTGAGTGATACCAAGTGCCCAAGGCCTGGAACTTTATTTTACAGTGCTATAGAATGATGCTGGACCTAGCTGTTGCCCCCTTCGATGGGCAGAAAAGGAACTTTTGTATGTTCCTCCAATCCCTTTGCCTCCTGTTTATGGCAAACCCGACTACCTATACTATGGACCTGGTGAAGGTCCTCTTTGCTCCAGACATAGTGTGCAAGATCTCCTGGCTCATCATGCACATCAAGCACTCCACTGGCATCCACCTCATTGAAGCTTCAGAATGAACTGTCAATGATGGTGTGGATGCCATTGAAGTGTACACTGACATCTCAGCTGTTGGCATAGGAGTCTGGTTCCCTGGTGAGCACACAGACTACCAGTGGGCCATTCCCCCTGATATTGAACTGAAAAGGATTTTCTTTTTCAAAGTGCTCACTGTGTGCTGTGATGCACATCTCTCTCACAATTATGGACAGCCCTGTCACCTCCTCTGCCACACTGACAACTCAAACTCCTTTGATGTCTTTCACTCCCTCTGTGCTGGCTCTACCCACAACTGCATCCTCCTGTTGATTGTCAACATCCAGATTGCTGATGGCCTCATTGTGAGGGTCCTGTGGATTGCTGGCTCCAAGGATGTCATGACCAATGCCTCAACAATGTGTGAGTGCTCTCCCTCACCCCAAACCTGTCCATCATCAAGTTTCAACCCCCTTGAGATGTGCTGGGTGCAGCCAAAAAATGAACCCCACCCCCCCCCCCTGGTCCCAGCAGCCACTGCACCTGCTGTGGACCCTGAGCATTTGCAATGCATGTGCTCAATCCTGATGGGGCTCTCCCTCAACTTGTCCACAACACTCTCCTACATGAACATGCTTAACTTGTGCCTCACTTTCTGCAGAATGCATTCCATCCCCCCAACCCTATGGCTGACACCCTGAGCCTCTACATGGCTTACCAATCATCATTCATCTCTGATTGGTTGTGTTTAAATGAGTTTACATTAGTCCAATCATTTGCAGCTTGCAGCCCATGTACTCAGTGACAAGTGTCACTTGCACCTCCACATGCCCCACTGGGTGAAGCAATCCCTTTGGCCACCTCTGCATACCCACACCTGGGTGAGCTGCCCTTCCACCATGCCAGGCACACTGCATCAGTCCTGAGACAACCTGCTCTCAGACTTCTCACTGTACCACCTAGTGTGCACTGAGGAAAGGGGCTCCCCATCCTTTCCCTTTGCCCACTAGGTGTGTCCAACCTCTCTTTGCACATTGTTTTGACCTCTCACTTTGAGTCCTTTTTCCTTTACATATTAGTGTACTTTACTCACAAGCACCCACCCACCACTCCCTGTACCTTACCATTTGCCTTAAGCAACCTGCAAATTGAGCCCCCTGGGTGTCTTCAGATGCCAGGGTGGCTGCTTCACTGCTACCTTATTACATCAGTGTAGAAAAGCAACTAGTGTCCATATATTAGCCCAGTCAATGTAAAGACTGTGCTATAACTATACCTAGTGTCCATATATTCTATTGTAACTTGTTAGAGATGAATATAAGGCAGTTAAAAAGTAAATACTCACAGCTCAGTCAATGTAAAGACTGAGCTGTGTCGAAAACATGGCATGATGACTAAAGACATTAATTGACTGTCTGCTTGAAACTGTGGTGAATGTGGATAAACCTGACACTCCCCCTCAAGTGGGCAGTAGGGCAAGTTCACGAATGAAAATTTCAAAAGCAGGGCAGGCAAGCAGCTTGGTGAGCCTGTCGGGATGTATTTGATGGCTATCATACTGTGTTTGACCACTTTGCATACAAGGTGATGATGTCGATGTGCTTCATCTGAGCATGAAACTTGTTGTTTTTTGCAATTGCAATAGTTGAAAGATTGTCCACCCACAACTTTGTTGGGCCATCTTTGTGTGCTCCCACCTCAGTCAGAAAACTTTGCAGCCAATAGATCTCCCTTGCTGCATGTGCCACCACAATGTATTCTGCTTCTGTACTTGACTGCATGACCAATGTCTGCTTCGACAACAACCGGGTGACTGCACTGCATCCTAGCCTTGCCACAAATCCTGAAATCGAATGCCAATCTGGTTGGGAGGCCCAGTCAGCATCTGAGAAAACTTCAGGGCAGATTCCTGTGCTGCCCAAGGTGAGCCAGAGATTCTGCGTGGTGTGCAGATAGCAAGCCAGAGCACTCCTCCACATGCTTCCTGGTACAGTGCATTAATTGGTTCATTCGGGCACTGATCTTTCAACAGCATGATACTTGGATCCATTCGGATGTGGACCTCATGTTCTTTCTCAAGGTCAGAATGCTTCTCGAGTGCCTCAATATATGCCCTTTGACTCAGCATCACTTTCAGGTCCTTTTTCACACTGTCAATGGCTGCCCAAGCCATGATGATCATGTCATTGGTGGAAACCAGTACATGAACTGTTTCATCTCCTTTTGTCCTGATGAAAACTGATTGGTTGAGTTTAGACACATTGAACCCAAGCTGTGTGAACATGCGAGCCATGCACTCATACCACCTCCTTCCTGCCTGTTCCAGACCATAGAGTCCTTTTTGCAGTTGGCACACTTTATTTTGCTCTCCATCATCCAAGATCCCAGTTGGTGCCTCCATATACACCTCATCCTCAAGATCTGCATCCAGGTAAGTGCTGACAATGTCAATTTGATCAATTTCCCAGTTCTGCTGAGCAGCTAGAGCCAGGAGGACTCTTATCAAGCCAATCTTGGCAGCAGCAGCAAAGGTCTTGTTGTAGTTTATTCCTTTTGTCTGATGGTGCCCACCTGCATCATGTGAGTTCACATCCTCTTCATCCTCACACTCCCCAACAGTGTCTGGCTGCAATGTTGAACCTTCTAGCACTGGTTTCTGCTTCAGTGGATGCTTGGGTTAAGGCAGTAAGTCTTTTGCACAGACTTTTGCCACCTGCAACCTCTCACATTCCACTATCCATGCTTTGACATCCTGGTTGAACTGGGCCATCATTGCCTTCCACTCAAGCTTGGCCACTTGCTTTGCAGCTTTTTTACTCTTTCACCCCACAGCCCAACTTTGTCCTCTTCCCTCTGATTGTGTGCTTGTAGTTGTTTGCCAAACTTGGGGTCTGTTAAATGTCTTCCAAGGCCTCCAGGAAAGAGTGCAGCTCAGTCAGTCTTTGGTTTGTTCTCTTTAGCATGAAGAGACTCATTCAACTTTGTCAAATAGGCATGTTGGACCACAAGGGTAGCCTCACAATTCTGCTCCATGAGTTTGTAAGCATTAATGATGTCATGCAAGCAGTGGAGATTTCTGATGGGTCCCTGGTTTTCTGTCCAAGGGCCTCACAAGATAGGTTTCTAATCAAGCCATCATCTTGCAGAACTGACCAGTGACCCAACTGCCAAATTCATGTCATCTGGGGTGATACACATGTCACTTCTCATTGATTTGTTCAATTCAGTTGAAATTTGGCAAGAAGGTAGATATAATAGGTTGAAACCTCTGAAAACATTCACAAGGGATTTAGGCAAAAATTGGTGATCTTTTCCTATTGGTGTGTAAAGTGGTGGTGTTGTGTGAGGTGGTGCTGGTAGGCTGCATGGGATATAAGAAATTTGATCTACCCACATATTACATCTTGTGTTGCATTCAGGCATGAATATAAAATATGAGAGGCCTTATATATGTTGTGAGTCTATGGCTGTGGCTGCCCAGGCTGTATGCAGAACCAGCTCACTCTTAGGAAAACACCTTAGAATGACATGTGACAACCTGATGGGACCTGGCAATTCCCACACAAAAGCTGTGCCACAAGTACAGCCACAAACTTGCCAAATGAGTGACCCACAAATGTTCTTGCCCATTTCTCAGTCAATTCTCAAGCAATTCTCAAGAATTTTTTTTTTGATAAGACACTATTTGATCTGTAGATTAATGTGGAAATGCCAAAAAAAAAAATTAACTGATATTTTCTGTACTAATCCACCAAAATAAAATGGGTCTCAATTTAAATAGTGACATTTCATGTATCCAAATGATGGCTTGTGCAATCTTGATTTCCAAGGCTCTGGAAATAATACTGGAGTGCTTATGGGTCTATGTGACTCACATTTCATGCAAAATTTTAAATTCTGTGCTGTTCTGAATATGCTGAGTACTCTGTTCCTTCAGAACATTGCTAATGCAGTAGCATAGTTGGAACCATTATTAAAATAGTTCAGAAATGATGCAGTTGAGCTAGTACAAATATTACACACATCAGGATTCAGGACAGGCAATGGAAAAGCTGGCACAGTCATCAATTCTCCAAATCTATCTGTGCCGGAGTGGTTGCACAGCCACAATTACCTAATTAGTCCACTCACATCCCATACTCCCCATACCTGGTGTTTTGGCTTCCACAGCATGATTCAAGCTTCGTTTTGGTGAGACAAAATATTCCTATAATATATTTGAGACAATCCTTCAAGATAGATTTTCTTTATTTGGCCTCATTGTTGAGATATGGCATCTACATGGGGCATATCTCAAGAATGAAGCAAAATTTAAAAAATCGAGCTTGAAGGATTTACTTAAATAATTATTTGGAACACTTTTTATACTCAAAGTTTTTTTGTATCTGGTCTGTGGAAGGCAGAACACCGGGTAGTGGAAGTGGGTCAGTAATTTGGCATGTTTGCTGCTTTGTGTGTGTCACGTGATTATGGCCGACGCTGCCGGGTCCCATAACCTGATGCCAAATGTGCACTGTCAGTCACGTGAGGTACAGAAATTCTCCTGCTGATGAACAAAACAAACAGCATAGCAGTAAATTCTTGTGAGCACTTACGAGCAAAATGAGCGCTGACGCGCTCGCTATTCTAGATTGCCATACCAACGTCGGAGGAACAGCGCGCAGTCCGGACTGAGATAACCTGAAGGGGTGGATTGTGCCAAAAGAAGACAAAGGCATGCCCAGGAATGGCAGCTCGTGTGAACAGATTGATGGACCTCGCGTGTCATTTTCTGTCATATAAAGCGAGAACAATAAGCAGCCACACCCCCCCGCCGGTTCTCCTCCCGTCCTCATCCTTCAGCCAGTCTCCTTTTAGAATTTCTTTATCATGCCAGTCGTCCGTTTGTCTCGTCGTCGCCGCTCATCTCTCGCACTCAGTCAGCGAAAATTCTAATTCAACCCTATATCCCTTACTCACACGTCCTCACAGACGCCCTCAGTCAGGTCAAGGCTGGCTACTACGGCGTGCACTCTCCTTCCCCAAGACAGGTCACCTTTGCTCCCAATGTAACCCCAGGCACTTTCATCGAACCCGACCCGTCCTCCACCTCCGACACCGGATCTCCCACAGCCTCCCTTTTCCCGCCCTCGGAGCTTCCAGCTCCTCCCCCATCCAGACGTCGTCTTCCTCCTGGCAAACGCCGCTCACTGGGCTACATTCCCCGTCCTCCCAACGCCTTCATGCTCTTCCGCGCTGATTTCGTCCGCCAGAAACACGTCCCAGGCTCTATCGAAACCAATCACGGTTCTCTCTCCAAGATCATAGGTAAGCCCGTCGCCTTAACTTTCTTTTCTTTCCCTTATCGTCTTTCCACCTCACAGGAAATTGCTGGCGCGCCCTTCCACTAGAGGAAAAACGCGTGTGGGAAGTCAAGGCTAAGCACGCCAAAGCTGAGCACAAGGCACGCTATCCAGAGTACCGCTTCCGTCCCGTGCACAACAAGAAGAAGGACAAGAAGAAAGATAAGCCCCTCGTCACCGCTGAAGACGAGCGGCGCTGCGAGGAAGTCGCCCAGCTCCTCCTCGAAGGGAAGAAGGGCGATGAGCTTGCTGCGGCTGTGCGTGATCTCGACCGATCAAGAGAGTCTATGTCTCCGTCGCCTGTGGCCTCTACCCCCCTTCTGCTAGACGATCAGCTGTTGCTGCCGCCGTCGTTATCGCACGCACCACAGCACGCCCTCTATCGTCGCTCCTCATCTGTGCCCCTTCTCAACGACTTTCAGCCTATTGCGCTCCCGTCCGTGCCGTTCTTCGGCTCTGCGCGTGAAGGTAACGCGACAGACGATGACCTCGGCATCATGCCCCGCTTCGGGAGTCTCTCTCGCGCTTCTCGTATTTGGCTCGGCCAGCGCCGTGCTTCTAGTTGTCAGCCCATTGGCATGCGGGGGTGGCCGACGAACATGATGTCCCATCCTCTCCATGTGCACCACTCGCATCACTCTGCTGTACTCGAGCGCGATACTGAGCCATTACCGGAACCCAACACTAGTCTCTTCGATCCCAACTTCTTGGCCTCGTCCAGCTTTGGGTTCCTCACTTCATCATCATCTCTGCCGTCGTCGCAAGGCTCGTCGTCTTCTGTACGTTCTCTCGTTTGTCGCTTCATGCGTTTCTTTTCGTTTCGTTGACGCTTTACACTGTAGAACGGCCATGGCTTCTTTTCCACGTTAGCCACCCCGGGACATGATCTCTCTCATGCCATCTCGCCTCTCGAGAATCCGTCTTTGCTTGACGATGCTTCTAACGCTGCAGCAGCAGCAGCGGCTGCCGTGGCGGGGTACGACGCTTTCAACTGGCTACCCATGCCGCACCACCACCAACCGCAAGAGCTCCAACAGCACACACACGATACGCATCTGCATTTACAACAACAGCATGACCCGCTCTCCCAGCCGTCCTCGGCCTACTCTTCCTCGCCTACACTGTCGGATGAGATGGTGCTCCCGATGCATGCACCGCAGCCGCTGCATCCTAGCGCCAGCGGTGCCCCCGCTGCGATGGCGTCGTTTGACATGTGGAAGGACAACCACCACCAGCATGCGATGATGGATCCGTTTGGTGCGGGTGGCCTCGCGTCTGAGCACCACGCCCTTGGGGCCGAAGGCGATGTTTATGCACCGTTGTTTGAGGTGTCATACCTCGATGCTGCGGCGGCGCATCAGCAACAGCAACACCAGCAGACCCACTCGCAGTCTGAGCCTCTTCCTAGCGTTCTCTCCCCCATTGTGGGCCCCGTTCCCGTCCCTGGTGCCGTTGGTGTCCACCCGTACAGCATGTCGACAACGCTTGGATTCGCACTCGATGACATGGTCCACGACGGTTACTGAAATAGGGATATGAGAAGACGAAGGGAGGACACGATCCCCCGGATTAGACCCTGATGACCCGCCCCGTCATTTGCGACTCTTTGACGGATTTTTATGGCCTCTTGATGAGGCGACGACGCTGACGACGCTGACGACGACGACGTTCCTCATATGACCCCGACCAGCGGGAATGTTGTAGGTCTCTTCTTGTTCTGATTCCATGGATGTGGCAGTCCCTGCTCGTCCCTGCCATGGTGCTTTGATCCTTTTGTATTATTCGCTTGTTTGTTCCTTGCGATCTGCTGTAGCTCTACATACCACCCTCGTTTCTCGGCTCTGTCACACTCTCTCGAATGACCCTCCCTATATCTCTACACCTATATCATTTGTCTCTGCTGTTTCTTGGATTTTGTTCTCCACCAGCACCAAGTGCACCGCCATCTGTAGCCATAATATCACCCTTCTTGGTTCCCAACTTTTTTATTTTATCTTATTTCTTGGCAATGCGAAAGAAGCTTTATCGCACAACAGCAACGTTCTTACGCCAGAGAAATTGAGCTGGCATGCGAATGATCGTCGAGAGCGGCGAAACTGACGTCTCTACAGCAATACTTTCGGCGTCTTTGTCTCCACTGCGACCTCATTTGATTTCTTGTCCACTCCGAACTCTAAACACACCCATTCGACTAGGAAGAAGGCCCAACCCATTATTTGTGCTATGATCATGTAGGCTGCTGACTGCCTTACTGGACGCATCGACAGGGCGTTGATCTGAACTCGTCGTTACGACACGGCGCGTGTGAACCATTGACATCCCGACTGGCGGTGGCGGGCAAGGGCGCGGGCCCTTGTCGATTCCTTCTCTGTCATCCGCCCTGGACCGCCATGTTGGCCGAGTCGGCCCTCAAGTGGGCGAGGATGTGTATCTCTTGTTTCTTTTTCCCTTGACTTGTACACTACTTGCCTTGACGACGGAACGTCGGTGAAGAAGCAGAAGACGACGGAGAAGGAAAAGAAGACTCGCGCCCACCTCGCTCTTTTGCACATTGCCGCTCGTTTTGCACCTGTCTTTCCCTTACACACACGCTCGTTGTTCTTTTTTTCAAGCCCCCGCTCGTCTCTTTTGGTGCAGACAAATCCGCAAGGAACCTACTGTCATCCGCGGAGGCGACGCGCACCTCACGGGTTCATTCTGTACCCACTGTACTTTGAGACGAAAGCGAGACTTTGTTAACAACACGTCTCGTTAGACTGAAATGGAGCCAGACGGGATTCCGACCACCGAGGACACATCGCTTGGTAGGCATGGCAAGGTGATAGCTTGTACGACCATTCCGTTCCTCTCTGCCTGAGGGATTTGCTGATGACCCCTCTGGTGCTACAGTTGTCGTGCTCGCCATCGCCACCGGTGTAATTCTCATTATCGTCTGGCCGCATGTCCGACGCCTGTTTTGCGGGCGCCCGTTCTGCTCTACCAGTGTCAAAGCCTCTCAGTCCACTGTATCTGCAGAGCGCGAAAAGGGGATCAAAGATAACCGCGACGAGGAAAAGGCAATTATGGACGGCCCACTTTCGCCATCCATGAGCAAGTGGCTCATGGTGTCTCTTCACGATTTTCGAACCCAGGAAGAGCGGTACCCGCTCTCGGATTTTTGTCCAAGTCCCACGACGACGCTGTCTTTGACTGCTGCTAGATTTGGTCTCCGGTCACCGCTGCCACCGCCAGCACCAGCAACACCGGCTCCCCTTGCTCTACCTCTACCGCCACCGGCATATGTTTCTCCCCAGGATACCACGTCTTCTCTCAGGGTGCCTCAATCTCTAGATGTGATGGCGGCGGTAAGGGGAGTCCGCTCACATGCGTTACCGACGCTGCGCTCTCTGCCATCTGCACGCTCGGTATTGGCGAGCACGATTCATCGGGTTTCTGGTATGTGGGGCGGGCAGGCTGCCGCCACGGCAGAAATGTCCCAGCCACTACAACAGCAACCATTACCGCAGCAGGACATCCTTCTGCCATCTTTTGGAATGGACCTGCGTGGTCGTTTGAGCAGGATGTCGTGGAGGGACGAGCGGGTTCCGTCGTTCATCTAAACGTTTCTTCTCCTGCTCCACTTTTTTTGAGGCAATGGCTTACGATTACGAGTATATTTTCTTCTTCTTTTAGGCCTTGTAAATGATTCCTTTGGAGATAAAAAATGTATCTGACGGCTTCAGTCTCACTGGCATGTAGTGCATCAATTATTACATTGACGACGGTTTGACTTCGCGGTCAACTTGTGTGCATTCGGACTGATGACCCAACTTCATATCCCCGTGGAACCTCGTGAAGCTGCTGCGATCCCGGTGATGCCATAGCCGGAGAAAGACGCCGTGCTAGTTGTACGATATCCTGCTAATCTTGCTTTCATTCGGGCATTGTAGAATTAAATGTGGCAGGTATGGATCGGTATGTATGTGTGTACTGTACATGAGCTAGTGGTAGAGATAGAAAAGGAGACGCGGATAAATCCCAGAGCTTAGGATTGACTCGGGCCTTCCGCCAAGGCAGCGTGCTCCTCCGGGTCAAGCCAGCTCTCCTCGACGGTGGCTTTGACCCTTCTGACATACTCCTTCATGTTTTCCCTGTAAAGTCCTGCCGCTTCGGCATTTGCGGGACTGTTGGGGTTGGGATCGTGCAAGAGGCTCTGAATGGAGGTGAGGATGGCGGCGACGTCGTATGTGGGGGACCAGCGATTTTGGAGGATGTCGAGACAGAGCTCGCCGTTGGCGTAGACGTTTGGGTGGAACATGCGCGAGAGGAACTTGACGGAGGGCGGTCTGTTTGGATATGACTCGTCAAAGGAGAGCACGAGCTTGAAGGTGCCGTCCTCGAATGGAGTGTCAGCTGAGACTTGGGTGAGAGCGCTGACTCAAGAATCAAGCGAAGTGAGACGAACCTGGACCGAATATGACGGCATTCCATAGCATGATATTGTCGGGCAATGGGCTTCCCGATATACCAGTCGGCGGGTCTTGAGTGAGACGCCTAAAGTCTCGGATGAGGCGACGACGACAATTAGTTGACTGAAAAGCAAAGCAAACAAAACGTTTCAGTTTCTGCGCTGCGGTATTTTTCCGACACAGGGCATGCATACCATGGTAGCGAGGACTAGATCTATCTGTGCGCTCTTGCAAACGATGAAGCGGAGGAGTGAGGAGTGGCTGTGCCATCGCTTGGACTATTTGTGGACGTTTATATTTGCTTGTGGTCATGGCTACCAAATATGGCACCCACGCTTCCTCGCCAACCCATCAACGATGCACAAGGAAGAGGGATCATCCAAAGG
The DNA here is from genome assembly GCA_951802425.1 of Clavaria fumosa. Classification (NCBI taxonomy): domain Eukaryota; kingdom Fungi; phylum Basidiomycota; class Agaricomycetes; order Agaricales; family Clavariaceae; genus Clavaria; species Clavaria fumosa. The sequence goes on along the minus strand of OX637805.1, from coordinate 2,492,585 downwards.
GCAGTGTCGAAAGTTACAGTTCCCTCAGCCAAGGATGGAAAATTTATTCAATAATGGGACCATATGAAGGTCCCTCGATTCTTGAGCACATCCCTTTTCTGCTTCCACACCGCCGCTGTCCCTCACCATGGCTGGCGAGACCCAAGTCATGCTGCGCATTGTGGACGACTCTGCAGAGTCAAGGCTAGTGTACACAGGGGACTGGATCTCTAACGGCACACCACAGGATTACAACAACACCGTTCATTCTACCAACACCAGCGGCGCTGCGGTTCGCTTCACCTTCTCTGGTCAGTCTCCGCATGATCATCTCCGCTTTCTAACTCTCTGAACTCGCAGTTCCCTATCCCTACCCCTACTCCCTACAGGAACGCGTGTCAGTGTGTACGGTCGTGTCACCTCAATGTCCGGCCTAGAGCCAACGTCTCAATATGTTCTCGATAATTCCACACCTGTCAAATTCAAGGCCCCACGGTCGTCTGATGACTTGCACCAGCAACCATTCTTCCAATCACCACCGCTGAATAATGCAAACCACACGCTTGTCATTACAAATCGAAAGAACGCTACGTTCTCTCTGGACTATATCACATATGTACCATCGTCAGACAAAGCGCTCTCTGGCCAGGAAAGAGTGTCCCTGCAGTCTGAGCAGCACGGAATTCGCCACGTCCCCGCGATCGTGGGCGCTATGTTAGCCGGAACGCTATGTTTGGTCGTACTGGTCGCGTTGTGCTGTTTTTACTGCAAGCGTCGCCGCCCCCGCAGAGCTCAGACTTGTGAGGACCCAGCCCGCTGGACAAGTTAGTTATAATTATCGCTCTATTCACCGTCTCCTGATCTTTTTTTTTTTTTGGAGTGTCTAACAAGTTATCCAGCATACAAGTATGGCGCGAGCAAAGCACCCCGCAGCCATTCGAGTACGAAGACAGCGAAGCGCCGTGTCTGCCTTCACAGGTGCATATACACCCGCACGACCGTGACCTAAACTCGGACACATCCTCGGTCAATGCTGGGCGCACAAAGCCAAAATCGCTTGCGAATGACCGCAGTTCGGTCGCGCTCACGTCGATGACAGATCCGACAACAGAGTATTCGTCCATCCGCTTCGCGCCGCCAACCCCGAGAGGCGCCGGACCGACAACCACGGCGACAGGAATGCAGCCAATCGTTGCGCCAACGGCGCACGTGCTGTCCGGTTCCTCACTTAGCAAGTTGCTGATGGATAGGTTTCAGGAGCGCAACTCTCCATTCAGATTGCCTGCCGATGATGGATCGATTGCGAAGCCTGCCGACAGTCGTTACAAGAAGTAGGCTGAGACGGCATCTCAGGTGGCAATTGCGCGTGTCGCTTCTTTCAGTTGACTGGTCGGAGCTGCGGCTGGTTAGTAGTCTAATATTTCCTGTAACGCTGTTGTTGTGCGCTGTATCTTCCAGCAACATGCATTTGAGATGCAGAAGCTTTTAATATGTAGGATAATTCGTTTATAGGCAGTGGCGGATCTGCAATTGGAGTCGGGAGGATTGTTGGTATCATAAGCGATCGACGGCGTTCCTCAACGACAAGGCTCATTTGGAACTTGCATGGTTATCCACAAATGAGTCTGTCTCTATAATAGGAAGAAGGCCATAAATACTCGCATTCGCGACGAGCATAGCGCAGCGTTGAACAGCATAGCGAATGGTTTGATATGCCACTCATGAGATGCAGTTTCACTTTCACTTTCAGGACCTGGAAGAGATGCCTGCGGCCAGCGAGAGTCGAAAGAGGGAAAAACAAGCGTTAGGCTTGATCAATGCACTAGACCCTCCTAGTTGAATTCCAGAGCGTTCCAGCACACGAGCAACAGGGTGATCCAAGAAGCGAAATTTGGTCGTTGGGGATCGCAACAACCATCGAGCTGCAAAATGCATTCTGGATTCAAGAAACGGTTGTCAGCTTAACAACTTACATAATCCTAACCTAGTAACATGCCACGTGACGCAACGCGTCGCGGTTCGAACCAGTATCACGTGAGCGAGATACAGCCTCAGCACCATTTCCTGTACCTGTGCAGTATTCCGTCACTATCAACGACGACCCCGACGTCCGGCGTTAGGCCTTCAGCGATGTCTGCTCAAGTGCACAACCGGATACCTTCATCAGTTCCTTTTCCTCGTCGAGTACCGTTTACGAATGCCGTCAACCAGCCGTTACGACCTCCAAGTCCGACTAAACTCAAGGACCAAGCTGCGAACCAGCCTCCAAGAGAGAAACTCTCTTCCCCTCCCTTACCGAGGCAGAACAATAAAACCACTCCACCGTCTCCCCCGAAAGTCATCACAGACAAAGCGAACACTCTCGAATTCCATCGAGTTGGCTTCCTGGGCGAGGTGAGATCTGCTTTCATAACCCTGCCCTGGCTCGACTACCCAAGAAATTTGGTATCGCGCGGTTCGGTACCTTGTTCTGACTAAATCATTTGTAGGGTGGGTTTGCACGTGTCTATGAAGTACAGGATCCATTTGGAGCTCGTTTAGCATGTAAAGTTGTAACAAAAGACTCCCTCAAAACTAAGAAGGCCAAAACCAAAGTGCGCCGCATGGTACATTATTTACCGATTCATTTTGACTGACCCTTTCCCTCCAGCTCTACGCTGAAATTAAGATACACCGATCTCTCTCCCATCCAAACATCGTGCACTTCCGAGATTGCTTCGAAGACGAGTCTAATGTTTACATGACACTGGAGCTCTGCCCCTCTGGTTCCCTCATGGACATGCTCCGACATCGCCGGCGCTTCACTGAGCCGGAAACTCGCTTTTACGTGGTGCAGTTGATCGGCGCGTGTCATTACATGCACTCGCACCAGGTCATTCATCGCGACCTCAAGCTGGGGAACCTTTTTCTGGACAAGGATATGAACATCAAGGTCGGCGATTTCGGGCTGGCTGCCCTCATAGAGAGGGAAGGCGAGAGGAAAAAGACCATTTGTGGGACGCCGAACTATATCGCCCCCGAAGTGCTGTTTGATACGGCGAACGGTCACTCATTCGAGGTGGATACGTGGAGCGTGGGTGTCATACTCTACACACTCCTTATCGGGCGACCACCTTTCCAGACGAGAGAGGTCAAGACGATTTACAAGCGTATCCGGGACAACCAATACGACTTTCCTCCCGACCGGCCCATTTCTGCAATGGCTCAGCTCCTCATCCAGAACATCCTCACCCCAGACCCGCAGGAGCGGCCCTCGTTACATACCATCGTGGACCATCTGTTTTTCACTCGCGGCATAATCCCCAGCTATATACCGCAAACGGCCCATGACGCTCCGCCAGATTTCCGAAGCGTCACACGCGCCGACAGCGAGGTGAATCTGAAGGAGCTGAAGCGGCGCGCAGGCCTCGACGGGGAAGTAGGCAGCATCGCTGTCCCACGCAACGGTGCAGGCACGCGTACAGAGAACGTGACAAGCACCAGTATCGCACAGCAAGAGAAGGAGTTCCAGCGGGCTGTGCAGCCTGGCTCGCCGATCAGCGCTCTGCTGAGCTCGGCGAGACAGCCGCTGATAGTGGCAGGCTCTGTGAAGGATCGGGCAAGCCCACTTATCAGGAAGCTGGCGAATGCAGCGAGGGAAAAAGAGTTAGCCGCATCGAATCGGGCCCTAGCAGGCATCGCGGAAGACGTAGAGATGCCGATGGTAGACCGGAAGGAGAAAGGCAAGGGAAGAGGGGAGGAAGCTGGCCGGAAAGAGTTGGAGAGCCAGAAAGCGAGGATCGTGGCGCAGATGGTGCCTGTGCAGAGCACCAACGAAGAACAGGAGAACGAGGTTCCTCCTCCCCCACAGAAGGAGAAAGGGAAGGAGAGAGCAAAAGTGTTCGATGCAGGTCTCTGTGAGTGTTTACACAAACATGGATTATCGCCGTTATCTTAATTCAAATTTTCAGACGTCCCTCCACTACCAATACCAGCGAAACCAAATACGTTCGACTCGACTTTTCTAACGCTTTCCGCCGCATTGTCCGCTCGTACAGCGGGCCAGCCGTTCCGTAATCCAAGCGAGGACGTTGACCTGCCCGAAGAGAATGTGTTTATCGTCTCGTGGGTCGACTATTGCAACAAATACGGGATGGGGTACGCATTGACCGACGGAAGCGTCGGTGTGCACTTCAATGATACGACAACGTTAGTGCTGAGTCCGGACAAAACGTGAGTGTCCTCCTATCCCGGCGTGGTGCAGATCAACCAAGTACGTTGAGCCAGACATTTCGATTACATCTCGTCCCGCCACTCTGGCATGGTCTACGTGCGGAAGTCACATTCAGTGTCAACATACCCTGCGGAGCTTAAGTCTAAGGTGTATCTGCTCAAACATTTCGAAAGATACATCATGGATCGGCTATATGGCGATTACCCATGGTGTTTCGAGGACACGGAAAAGCAAAAGGGGATGGAATTTGTGCAAAAGTATGTCAGGATGAAGCACGTAATCGTTTTTAAGTTAAGTCACGACTGCCTGCAAGTGCGTTGCTCCACACCTGTTTCAACATTGCGCAAGCTAACTAGTAACGCTTGTCGTGCTTTGGTAGTTCAACTTTTACGACCACTCAAAGATCATACTTTCTTCGTCGGGTCTCATGATCACGCATATCGACAAGAATTACAAGTTGACGCGATGGACACTGTCTGAAGTAATAGCAACGGCGCTGGCAAGCTCTTCTGGAGATGAGGAGGAAGCCAAATTCCAGCAGAAGCTGCTCGACAAGTTGAAGTACTGCAAGGAGGTGCTGGCGGGAATCAGGAGCGCGAACGCAGAGGCGGCCGCGACGTCGGATGCTGCAGGAGATGTTGCGCCGTTTGCCCTGAAGCTGAAAAGCAGCAAAGCGACCTTGCGGTAACGACAGGTCTTTTATATGTTCATCGTATGGGGCCTTGCTCCGCATCATTGATTGTCTATCTGCATTTGTGTCGACTAAGCATTCTGAGCCTTGTTTCGTGATACCTTTTCAATAATACTGCATTTCTTTTCCCTCGAGCAATATAGTGATAACCTGACACGTGATCGAGGCCAAAGTTCAGCATCGCGCCGTCACCAAAAGGTGTGGGCTCTGCTCCCTCTCGCAACCCATGGCGGCGAAAAAAGCTCGGTATGCTGATTTACCCATGCGATACCGAAAGCGCGTGTGAAGACTTATCTTCTCGTTTCGAAAGGACTGTCATCGTCCGACTCGTCTCATCCGCGCTCACCGGCTTTTTCTATACAATGCAGCGCTTGCGACAGAGTGGCAGGCTGTCTGCTGTCAAGTACGACCCAATTGGTACGTCTTGCCAGTGCCCTTGATTCTACCTTTAATTGTAAATGAGCTGAGCTTTGGTTCCAGTCAAGCGAAGGGTGTTGTTCCTGGAGAGTTCGAAGAAGAAGAAGTAGAGAGGAGTGTCACAGAGCCCAAGCATCGTGATTGAAGCTGTCGCCCTAATTTTGGTCTGTAACTCACTTGCCCTCAGCGGCACTGACCAACCATATCACCATTGCATCGTCGTTCCGTTGCTTGTCATCGCGCTTGGACGGACTCCGATGCAAATGGCCCTACCAACTGGAACTTTCCCCAGTCATGCCCGTGGGCAACTTTTTGAGCCACAGTCTGAGCAGTAGACATTGATAATCATTGGTGGTGTTAATGGTAGCCGAGCGAGCGACAAACAGCTACATATGAGCATCACAGGGCATCCATATTGAAACTTCCGAAGTGCGAAACTATTATCTCACCCATTTGTAAACGAGATAAATACAATGAGGCAGCAGCTAGTCCATGAGAAGCTTGGAAAATGAGGGGAAGGAGGTGGCGTGTCTTGGGATGAATAATTGCCGACCTAGGTAAGGGACCTAAAGGGTTGGGCGAAGAAGGTAAAACAGAATAACAGAGCAATAATGTAAATGAGTGAGCGAAAGCGCGCCGTCATGCGTCGCCCGAACTATAAACTGATTTTGGTTTGGGAGAAAGGATGAATTTCAGTGTGAGAAACCTTGAATGCCGGGATTGAGGTGATTACGGAGAGGGATGCCATCATTATTCGGATTTGAATCGCTCTATCCCTTCGCCAGTCCGCATAATCGCTTTCATGAATGCAAAGAACCGCGCGGCATACTCTGAAGGTGAAACAGGACTAATTTTATGCTGCAACAAAGAAGTGGGCAAATCAGTATATTATGCTTGCTACGTTGGGCTATGGGCCGGACACGTACTCGATCAGCCTGCATGCCCTTCCACACGTGCTCCATGCGCTTCACAACCGAGTACGGCGTGAGGATATCAATGATGCCGAGGTAATATATCGTGTCCAGGTTTTCGTTTTCCTCCCCGGTCGCGCGCAGCCCACCCTCGTCCTGGTAGAACAGAAAGTGCTGGCGGTCCAATGTGCCTGTGTCGTCCTCGGGCAAGACCAGCGACGACGACGTCACGGACCTGGCGGAGCCTATCGCGCGGCGCATCGCGATGGCCTCGGGTGATTTGGCTCCCTTTATTTGCGTCGGCTTCCGGCGGACGCGAGGCATGTCGGGCTGTTCAATGAAGGAAAGAATATGAGAGGGAAGACGAGCAATAAGATTCACCGACGGAGGCTCACCGAGAAGATTTTGAGCGTGTTGTGTCTGACGTTGTCCCGGTTCCCCCGACGCATGTTATGTATGCCCACCAGAAGACTGTAGTCCATGACGTTAATCAACTTGAGCCATTCCGAGTCCCGCCTAAGCTGTTCTGTCAACAGCGCACGCTTCTCTGGCCCTAACTCCAGCATCTTGCGGCGGTTGATCCAGTTCAAGTCCTTGAGCACCGCACGTGGATTTTGTGCCAGCTTCTCCTCAGGATAGATGCGCCCCACGGTCGACCCCTTGAGGTCGTACGTTTCGTGGATGTCTCTATGAGGAGGGAACAGGTTGTTCATGATCACGAAGTGGATCTTTTTGCCGCGAGGCAGCTTTACACGATGCAGGCCGTAGAACCGTGATAAGAGCGTGTGCGGGTTGTTCTTGGCGTGAGCGTAGTAAGCTTTCAGAATCTTCAGGAGGAACTTGTGCTCGGAATGCCGTATCGTTTTGATAATGAAGCGATAGTCGCGGGAGAAATAGAAAAATGAGCCAGATTTGCCTGGTGAGCCAAGCTCGGACAGAATGTATTTTTCTGTTAGGGAGACGAGGTAGTCTGCTGGATCGAGTTGGAAAACATCTTCGCGCAGCTCGCGAAACACGAATGGAGCGTAGTCTTTGAATTTGAAGTCGTACTTGGCGGAAGGAGTGAGTTCGTTGCCGACACTATAGACACACACCCCATCAATGCACGGGAAATATATACAGAGAAAGACAGAGGACGTGCATGTCAAAGGAATACTTGTGACGCGCGGTAAAATCCTCGTCTACAAGAGGCCGTTTGATCTTGGCCTGACATCGGGAGACCTGCATGCATAACAGTGAGCGATAAAGCGAAGATTGATGAAGAACATTTTCACTCACGCCAATGCGTATCCCCGTCAACATATTGTACATGAGCACGTAATTAACGTGGCCTTCCCTGATGACGTTCCCAACAAGAGGGGCGCTGTCGGCAGCCGTGAGGGCCGCCTCCGCCTCCTGCGCTTTGATGCGCTTGGATTGGCGCACCCGGCGCTCCCTACGTATCTGGGCGGCGTGCAGTTGGATGTCGGACGCGAGCTCGCTGTCCATGTCCGGGTCGTCCAGGGCGAAGGGCTGCGACTCATGCTTGGTGTGGTACCGCCCTGTCAGAGAGCGCGGTGTCGAACCGGTGGTATTCCGCCGGGCGTGGGGCTCGCGACGCGACGATGCTGAGGGCTGCAGGAGCACGCTGGTCGGCGAGTGTGGTTGAGGGCTTGGCAACGGAGACGCCTCGAAGGACGATGGAGGCGCGTCGGAGGTTTCGTTTGAACAGGGGGATTGAACGGGCGTTATGAAGCTGGACGAATACGTTTCGTAGGATGTGCTGGTTGGCTCAAATGTATATCGCCTGTTAGATGGTGGCCGTCGCTCGCGGATGGATTCTTCGATGGTGATGGTGTGGGACTCGGCCGCTGAGTCGATAGTGTGTGCAGTCATTGGTGGGGAAAACAAGTCATCTTCGATGCGATACACGGTAGCAGGAGGAGATGGAGGCGGTGGACCCGGTTGAGTTGTAGACAGGTCCTGTTTCTGGGACAGCGAGCTGGTAGACTTTCTATTTATCACGGTTTCCGTGATGGACTCGGACTCCACCTGGACGGAGTCGTCTGTGAGTTGTATGACATGAACCTCGCGAATAGTCGTCTTGCATACGACATCGGTGCTTTGATCTGGAAGAACAGATGTCGATGCGCGAGACTCCGAGACAGAAGGGGTGAAAAGCGGAGACAGAAGAGATTCTCGGGCTGTGTGGAACGATGCTGGTGTTGAGACTATGCTCTGGCGGTGGGGGTCAGCGTTGTCAGTGAGCTTCAAGTGTTGCGGCTGATTTTGCTGCCAAACTGCGGCTTGGGCCATCGATTGTGGCAGCCGCTGGCAACGAGGATTTTTGGTTGCGGGTCGGGTTACTTGAAAGAGCGTAAGTGCGCCGACGGGTTGTCGACAAGGAAGAGAACGTTGTAAGAGTATTGGCCAGCCGAGCTGACCCTCACTGCCACGCGGAGAACCCAAATCTGGCAGGCAATGCGGTACAGTCTTTACACCGTGGCTCACTAGCGCTCAGTGGTAGGCATCTAGCCCGGCAATCGCAACCCGGTGCAAAAAAAAAAGCTCATCAAATTATCACTTTCTCGAACAAAGGACACTGTTTCTACGCTCGTTCTGTTGGTCGGAGTGAACCATTGTCTACAATTGGCAGAACTCATGCCCTTGCCTCATGTCGATTGGGAGGCACTAAGGACTTCTAGTCTTGCACCCGACGGGTTCAGTACCAAGCGTGTAGAGATCTGGTATGTCCCGCTGCTTCAGGGACGCGTATTGAGATGAATCCGACACAAAAAAATAGGTCTCGCTTGATGCGACCCAGGGCGCGTCTCAATAGCCCCAGTACTTGTGCAACGGAAGACGCGGTTGACGACATCGCTACCATTGAAGAGCTCAAAGATCATCCAGACGAGCGTCAGATGGTTTTAGACACGCAACGCAGCTTCGTCATGTACCCATTCGCCGATGGTGAAGTCACCATCCCTCCACCTCGTGACCTTCCGTCGCTGAGAGCGCCTTCGACGCAGAACAGTATAGTTCAGGGCAACGCGAAGTCTTGCAAGAGCAATTGCACGACTTGTTGGTTTCTGTCTTCCGGCGTCATCCAAAACTGCGTTACTTCCAAGTATCGTCGCAAGTCGCGTATTTTCATTGTCTTCGTATTGACTAGAGAACTTAGGGATATCACGACATCGTCACCGTCATTTTTCTGACTCTCCCTCCCGAGCTGCGCCGTGACTGCGTCGCACAATTGAGTCTTCAGAGATTGCGCGACTCCATGGGCACTAGCCTTGAGCCCGTCCTCGGTCTATTACGGTAAGTTTCCTTACTCACTTTCCTTGTCATGTATCCCTACTAGCGGCAGTATCATGAAAGGCTTGCTCCGCGTAACGGATCCGTCATACGCCTCCACACTTGAAAAGTGCGTTTTGTCTTTCTTGCATCCTTGTAGCACTGCTGATATTTCATCATAGCCATTCTCGTCTTCCCTATTACGCATTGTCCAACCTCCTCACGTTGTTCTCGCATGACATGCCTACAATATCCCTGATCCAGCATGTGTTCGACTACCTGCTATGTAGGCCCCCAATTCATCTCGTTTACTTAGCGACTGCTGTGCGTTTGCCCTCTCCCTTTATCACATTACCCAATTCAACAGTTATAGATCATCTTGTCAAGAAAAGAAGAAGTTTTGCAGCTTGTGGCAGAAGGCGAGGAAGACATGATCCACTCGTTGTTGAGCGGTGTGCCTGCCCTTCACGATACAGAGGAATTCCCGGACTCGGCAAAGCAAGAACTCGCCGCGGATGGTGTCGACGACAATCTTTGCCAAGACTCGGGGGACATTCCACCAACTTCTCATCTCGGTGGCAACCCGAATCTGCGTTCAAGTCGAGCGGTAATGTCTGTTGGCTTCGATCCTATACAGGACGCGAATATCTTCGGCCAACAGGACGTGGTCCCGAAGACAGAGAATCTAGACATAGCATCCGCTCTGCTCTGTGACGAGCAAACGTTGACTCAGAGCTCCCCACTGATCTCCAGACAAGAGGGTGCGTCTACAATCTCCTTTGGCGACGTCCAAGACGCGGGAAAAGCGCAACGACCCGAGCCGCCGCCCACTGACGCCGAGCGGCTCCCGCCACAGCGCCCCCCCGTGTCGCTCTTGTCCCTTCTACGCCTCGCAGACGACCTGTACGCCGCCAGCCCCCCGACCCACCCAGACATCAACGCCGCATCCATCATGGGCCCGCAAAGCGTCATCTTCACCTGGTCCGAGGACTCCGCAGCGCTCCCCTCCGACGCCGAGGCGGAAGCAATGGTCGAGCAGCCGCACCTCGTCGTCTACCCGCCGCCACCCGTCGAAGTCGCGGGGGCGGACGGCGATGCTGCGCGGGCCGTGGTGGAGCGCAAGGAGGGCGCGCGACGGAGGCGGCTACGCGCGCTGCAGAGACGCCTCCGTAGCCGCCCGGTGGATCGGGGGATGGTGCTCGCCGGTGCCGCCGCGATTCTGGGTGTTGCGATCGCACTCTTTGGCATGCGAAAGGACAGCCATATAGCCAATGGGCATTGTCGGTGGCTCATTGAAGTTTGTGGCAAAATCATGAGGGGCATCGCACATTGGTAGCCCGTAATATGTTACTTTACTCGCAGCTCGGGTGATAAAGCTGTCTCCACGGCGGAGGGTTGACACTCCGATCGGATCCACTTTGCCAATCTCGCCGAGTAATATTCACTTGGCTTTGCTTTACTCATTCGCAAAACCAAATGACATGGGAGAGCGTGTAACATGTAGAATACTAGAGAAAATGAGATGCACACTCATGCAGCCACCGTCCTAGAAGCCAAGATGAATCCTCCGTATGAACAAAGAATTAGAAAATTTGGACTTACTTCGCAAGTTTAGATGTGGCAGCGGCTTTGATCTTCTTCTTCTCCTTGAGGCGCGTAGCGATGAGCGTGCTGTGAAAAAGTTGGTGAGGTAGCGTATGGAGTCTAAGCTAGGACGTAGACTTACTCATACTCGGCTTTCTGCTCTTTCTGACGCTGAATTCGGCGACGCTTGAGAGAGCGTAGGTGTCGGCGGCGTTGTAGACGAATAGGAGTGACCAGTCGTTGAATTTTAGGACTAGTGGGCTGTTTCAGTCATATTATTCCCTAGCGAATCTAGAGCACGTACGCCTTAGTGTACGGCTTCGCGTCCTCCTTCTTCTTACTCGTGACCTCTCGCCTGACGACGTACTTCCTCACATCGTCCTCCTTGGACAGGTTGAAGAACCGCCTAATCTTCGATGCCCTCTTCGGGCCGAGTCGCTTGGGCAGAATCTTGTCGGTCAGCCCAGGGATCTCGTTCGTGCCCTTGCGGACGATAGTCACGGAGAGTACGGCAATGTCGGGTCCGACGATGCAGCCACGCACGGACTTGCGCTTGCGCTCGCCCGTGCGGCGCGCGCGGAAACACGAGTGCCCAGTGCTGAGCAGGAGGCGCACGCGGTGCGGGAGGAGCACGCCCTGCTTCATGGGGAAGCCCTGCTTGTCATTCCCGCCCGTGATGCGCAGTAGGTAGCCCGCCCACTCGTCACCGAGCGAGTCGGCGGGGACTTCTTGCGCGATGCGCTTGTCGTAGAAGACGCGGCTGTGGATGCCCATTCAGTTTTCCAATGAGGGGATGAGACGGGTCACGTAATCGCGCACAATCGCTTCTCCTCGTCAAAATCAAGCGTTTTTTGGGCCCCTGTGGCAGGGTCTGAAGGAATACGGAGTGAGTAAGGACTCGACGTGGGCTCTGGAAGCTTGGATGCGCACAAGCAAAGTTGATCTTCATACTGCATGGCCAATGAGCGCATAGACTACGACATTGAAAAGTGGATGTCGTTACCTGGTACTCGACGAGCCTGACCGCTAACACCAGCAACGGTCACGACGAATGGTATGTTGGGATACACGGGATGGAGGAGAACGTCGTACTCGACTAGTTGTGGCGCTGGATCAGGCGTATTTGCAACTGTACAGTTTTACAGTCGCACGTGTCCCACGCTTTTGCGCCCTCTCCCGCAACCATCGCCCTCGTCTGTATCTCAAAATCCTCAGTGAGTCTCATGGCCAATGGTTTTGGTCTCCATACTCATGTATTCCAAGATTCAAAATGGGTCGCATGCACGCTCCGGGCAAGGGCATATGTGCGTACTTACCGTAATTCCACGTGCACGCCACTAAGCCCCCATGAACCCATCCAGCGTCCTCTGCCCTTCCCTACCGCCGCGCGCCGCCGCAGTGGCTCAAGGCGACGCCCGAGGACGTCGTAGAGCAGATCACTAAGCTCGCGCGCAAGGGCATGACGCCCTCGCAGATCGGCGTCGTCCTGCGCGACTCGCACGGCATCCCGCAGGTGCGCTTCGTCACGGGCAACAAGATCCTGCGCATACTTAAGTCGCACGGTACGTCGTAGTGGCCCCCCCACCCCCCTCGCTCTTTCACTATCGTTCGCCCCCTATTGGCATGTGTTCTGTCCTCGTGCGAGCCGCTCATCACACGTCTCTTTTACCATCTTTCGTTGACAGGGCTGGCGCCGTCCATCCCGGAAGACCTCTGGCATCTGATCAAGAAAGCGGTGGCAGTGCGACAACACCTCGAGACCAACCGCAAGGACAAAGACTCCAAGTTCCGCCTTATCCTGATCGAGTCGCGCATCCACCGGCTCGCGCGGTATTACAAGACAAAACAGAAAATCCCACCGACGTTCAAGTACGATTCCGCGACGGCGAGCACGCTTATCGCATGACCGTAATGGGAAGCGTAACGTGCGCAGCTCATCTGTCATATGTCTCTCAATAAACTTGTCCACAATTGAGTTGTTGAGGCACATATATATATATATGTTGTGAGGCCTGTGAGACGCAACATGTGCATAGCCGCCTCCTGGATTCTCTAATCTGCATTCAGACGCAGACTATTTTCTGTCCCTCGCCTCCATAGTATGACATTGTGGCAGCACAAACTATCTTGGGTGGTGGGCCTCACTATCAACCTTCTTCTCCGTCCAACCATAGACCCTCAAAATTGCAAAGGAATACCTGTCTTGTCAAAAGTATTTTTCCACCCTCCATGAATAACACCATGCATGTGGTGATAAAGTTTTATTCATACTCCACCTGAAATCTCCATCCTGATCCTCATCCCTAGGCTCTTGTGGAGTGGCTGCACCGACTCTTGCTTCTCTTCGAACTCTGGCCCGAAAGCTTGGCATGCAACTGAATGAGTTGCTTGCAGTTAGACAGGAAGGGCGGTTGGTGCAGGATTGAACACAGAATGGGACATGAGGCCTGAGGAGGAACATTTAGATGGATGTTGGAGATATGTAGTTGATTGCAAGTGGCAAAGTTGTCAGAGATTCAATTGACAAGTGTACTATGGACCATGCACACACCTAACAAAGCTCAAATTCCAGTGGTGAGCAGCTTTTTAGGGCCACTATCTTGTGCATGTGAAAATATCTGGCCTCTGCCATGATCTGACCATGGCTGAGATACTGCTTGGGCTTGCCAGACACACTTGAGTTTTTGACCAGATAGACTTTTATCATAATGCATAACTGTGCGTCGACACTGCCACCGTCATCGCTTCGTTTCGTTGAGCGATCATCGCTCTCCGCCATCGTTCATGACCTCAGTAACTCTCGTTGGCGACCGGTGCCGTCGCTGCCATCCTCTAAACCATGGTTGACAAGGCACTTGCAACAGACGAAGAGACCGCTTTGCCAGAATAAACGCTGCGGCGTGCTTTGCTGCACTCAATGTAGTTGGAGGTTGGATCCCAACAAGCTGATAGCTAGAAGAGCACCGCTGGACTACTTCATGTACGTTTTGCGAGCTGCGGCACGTCTTCCTTCCCGTGATGAACCGCCTCCTGCAATGTCAAAGGCGAGGGGCGGAAGAAAGGCAAAGAAAAGAAAATCGAATGGGACGAGGAAGCGCGGCTCATCGTCCAGAGAGCGGAGCCGCTTAAGGAGATGTTGTGAACATCGCGACTTGACTGTCCGATGGGAAGACATCCGGCCGTCCCTTGGGGCAGCCCCGGATCCCTGTGCAACCCCATCACAGGCAAGGTTGGTGTCCACACACATCTAGCAGCCAAAGATTCATAACCGCCGCAGCCACGCTCGGCAGACTCCGCCAACACTTCCCTGTCGCCTCATCCACCGCCGTTGGCGAAGACCTCGTCTCCACACCCACACCGCACGCGGCGCGCGCAACGTGCCACCCCGCTGTGCGTGCAGCTCACCTCTGCGCCCTACGACGTTTGCGCGCCCTCCACGCAAGACGCCAACGAACCCGCGTCATCCGCCGCGGCGCGCTGACCTGGCGCCGTCCGTCCCTTGCTCGAGGAGTGTTTCCCCTCTCCCGCGGCCCCCGCCCCTGGCGGGTTTGTGCCGCCAGCGAAGCGACGCGTATGCCGTCTTACACCCTTCCTCCGGCACCTGTGATGTCGACGCCGAGGCCTACGACTCCAGCACGGGCGGCGCAGGGCCCGGGAGCCTCCCCCCGCCGCCGCGGCATTCCTCGCACGCACCAAGCCGCCCAAGAGCGGCCTGCGCATGCTCGGGCGGCGCCACGGCGGAACGCGGACGCGCGAAGCCGGCCCCGGAGGACGGCAGGGCGTCCAAAGGCGGCCCGGCCCGCCCTGTCCTGGTCGACAAGGCAAGGATGCGTGGACCCCCGCAGGACCCGCTCCTAGCCGTGCTCGACGTTCTGCCTGACGCGCACGACCTAGATGCTCGCCCCCTCCCCCCCCCCCCCCCCCCCCTCCACCTCCCCCTCGCGCCTGAGCCAGTCCTGCCGGGCAACGAGCACACACTGAAATGGCCTAGCCGCGTTCGGCTATATGGCTTGGTGCGCCGCGCGCCTTTTTCTGTCCTCTTGCCGAGCAATAACCTGACTTCCCCAGGTCGCGCCGCTGGCGAGCGGCGTCCGCCTTAGTGGACATGTACAAGTGTGGAATTTTAAGAAGCAACAAAGCAACCACGTCGATACCGCCGGGATCGTATGTGGACCTCTGTTTTTATTTCGCCCCCTCCGCATACCTGCTCTCCGCCTCGATGACGTGCCAAAATCGCCTTGAGGCGCTGCACAACCGGCGAAAAATCACGGCTACTGTAGGGGAGACACGTCAAAGTAAATGGACTACTTGAGCATTTTTTATATTGCGTGCTTTGAGGAGACGTCCTACCAGTTCGGCCTAGAAAAAAGCGACAGTCACGTTATCTGTAGATGGCACACCTGAACCACCAAGTTACGCTTGAAGTGTGCTCTCAGATGTCAACGCCGATGATAGGCGTGTGGGTTTAGAACAACAACGACAACAAAAAAATTAAGCGACAGAGACAAAGAAATGCGCGTCCATGTCAGCGGGAGCCTGATCCGCGGTAACATGTCCGCAAAACCACCTGTTCTGAGAATCAGAAAATACGGTAGACCCTCGCCTCCGCCACCCACATGGCCATGACACATGGGTGGCAGCACAAATTATCCTCGCAGATCATCGGTGGGAAGCCCGCTCCCTCGCAGGCTGAACCAAAAAGCCTTTTTTCTCCACCCTCTATCACAAGGAGGGGGGGGGAACAAAATTTTAACGATGAAAAACGAAATCTCCGAAAGGTCGCGTTATCGAGAGACCAACCCTCGGGCGAGGGCTCCGACGTCAGGGGTCAACCGACGACATTGTACCGGCGCGCCGTTCCTGGCAGCAGAAAGAGGAAAGACGAAAGGAAGGGGCCCTCCTCTTCCCTGCGGCGATCCAGATCTCGCGCGCTGGATCCGCGGGTTGGCAAAAGCAGCCGTCGCCCGTCGCCAGCGTGCCGTATGGGAGACCCGACCCGTGAGAGCACGACGAACCCTTCCTCGGGTCGGCCAAACGAGAAAGAGAAGAAAAGGAAGACGGGAAGAACCCTCACTCCCCCCTGAACAATCGTCCGAAGGCCCAGCCCCCCTCCGTCGACTGATGGAAGGAAGAAAAAGAAAAAGAAAGAAAGAAAAAGAGGAGGTAGTGGCTGAATTTGCCCGGCGCGGAAAGAGAACGACGGAAGGAACGTGTCCCATTTCAAAAAGGGGGGGAGGAGGGTGATTTCCAGAGAAAGGGAGGATGCACGGATTCTGTGGCGTCTGTGATTATTGCATGACGGCGGACCTCCTTCCTTTCCCTCTCGCACGCACCCTCGCATCGGCACCGCACCCGGGCCCCAGCCACGCGGTGGCGATACCGGAGTCGTCACCATGGTCGCCACCAGGCAGAAGGCAGTGGTACTGCTGCTGCGGGTCGACCCCGACAGTCCAACCAGTCCAGTCCAGTCCAGTACAGCCAGCCAGCACCGCATCGCAGGGCCAAAACCGCCAATCCGCCCTTCAGACGCCAACAAGCAACAAGAAACGGGTATGGCGATCGTGATCGTGTATGATGATGGGGGATGACGACGCTGGGGGCCAGGCTGTGCCCTCTCCCCCCTCCCGCTCCAGGCCGACCGACGATCAGTCCGCACCGCCCCGGGCCAGGGTCGAGCCCCCCAGCGCCAATCGCCAATCGAGAGAGAGACAACCCACCAGGAAAAAAAGAACGCGGCGCGTGCGCGTATTGTTTTTCTCCCTTCGCTGGTCGCCGCACCGCACCGCCCCCGCTCCCCCTGCTGCAGCGCCCACGCGTCCCGCGAACACCGAGGCTGGGCCTGCGTGCGGGTCTCTCGGGAGTGGAGGTAGTGCGGGGCGCAGCGGTGGTGTGGGACGTGTGTGCTGCGCTCTGGTGTTGTGTGCAAGACGGTGCTCTCCTTGGGAGAGGGGGAGAATGATAGTGTGTCTTGTTTGGTGTGGGGTAGCTTTACGAAGCCACGCTACATGCTACATGCTAACACGCTTACACGCTAACGTACAGATAGTAACTCTCGATAAGCAAACACGCGCCAGCAACGGTGCTTGCAACCGCCAGTGACAGGTGGGCGTTGATGCATTGGCACGGACGGAACTCGGGACGCGCACGGACGGATGGAACATCGTCTCCCCCCCCCCCCCCTACCACATAACCCATCACCAGTCTAGCGAGACGACGCCCGGCGTCGTGGGTGTACGCCATGCCATGCCACGCCACGCCCAACGACACCGTCGCCACACAGCAAGATCCGGGGATGACATGGTATGCATATCCCATATCATGCTACCCCGGAGAGAGAGGGAGGGGGGGAGGAAGAGCGCCCAGCGGCGCTGGGGCAGTCGCGAAGGTGATGGTGGAATGAATGGATAGATGGAGGATGGATGGATGGGATGGGATAGGACAGCACATACGCACGCACGCACGCACGCACACAAAGCGATCACACCTCAGCATCTGCGCAGCGGCGCCCCATCCCCTTCCCATCATCGCATCACCGCATCACCGCAAGACGCGTGCAATAAAATAAACCAACAAAATATATATATTTTAAAAATGAATGGCGGGTGACGTCTGGAGTTCCCAGTCTGTGTCCGAGACGACTGACAGTGGGGGGCGAAGGGCTGGTGTCGCGACATGTCGTGTCTTGTCGTTCGGATCATCCATCCATCCATCAGAGCCCCGGGGGGGGGAAAAGTGTGTGGGCGTTGGACAAGACATCACTGGCCACGGATCGCGGAGAGATGTGAACAGGACAGATACAGATGGATAGATGCGATGGGATGAGATGGGCTTCGAGGAGCCCCACTCCGCGGGCGCATCACGGTAGATGGAAGTGCAGCAGCAGCAGCGGTAGTGACGCAGTAGTAAGTAGCTCGCGATCGTGCGCGCGCTCGCCCTCGAGGCCCGAGGCTGAGGCTGAGCAGACAATGGCACAAAGGCAATGTTGGCACACACCCCTCCTTCCCCGCGTTCTCCCCTTTGTGTGCTCGAAAAGGAAAGCCCACCCACGCTCGCCGGGGCAACGATCCGCAAAATAAATAAAAAATCGCGTAATCATCGCAATCTGTGTAACCCCCTTCACTCACTTCACGCATGCACCCCCCCCCCCCCCCTTTACATTCATTCATTCATTCGCGGTGCGCGGAACGCACTCCCTTTTTGTCTTTTCGGGCTTCGGACAATGCGCGCGTGTACGTGCGTGCGTGCATGTGTATGTATGTGCGGCGAGCCTGGGCTCCGTCGTCCCCACCCACCCACTGACCGAACCTGAGGGCCCTATTTCCACCACCCCGGGTGAGCCCGCCAGCGCGCCGGGTCCGGTCCATATATGCCAAAGCGCGAACCGCAACTCGGCGCGCCCTGGATGAGGGGGTGAGAGCGCTTGAGCGCTTGACGGGTCGACGGATGCCGGCAAGGAAAAAGAAAGTTCGACGAGGAAAGTTTCAGGACAGGCCCTTGCAAGTAAACTCCGCGCGATGGATGATTTTACATATGGGGGGAGGGAAAAAAAAAAAAGCCCATCTTGGCAGAACTGATGATGGTGTGTGAAATTGGGAGAGAACGCCCCCCCAAATGGGGGCCGATTCTCTCTATTGTTGTTGCCGGTGCCTGGTGTGTGGCGGGTCGGGGAGAGTGTGAGAGAAGAAAGGGAAGGGGGGGAATGTGTCCGTCGGGCGCTCTAAGAGATGCCCCGTCCGTCCGTACCTTCCATTCGTAAGAACGTACGTATACGTACACTATTAGCTATCTCTATCTCTGCCTATCTCTCATTCACGCACGCACGCGCAAGATAATAAGGACGGGTGTCATCTGACCCGTGCATGCCCCCATTCTCTGCAATCCTCGCCATCATCACGGTGCCAAGTCCGAGGCCAGACTGCGTTTGGCGGGGAGGGGTCCCTTTTTTTTTTGAATCCGAGTCTGTTTCCACGCTGTCGTTCCGTCTGGGTGCGCACTGGGCAGCCAAGCCCGTGTCTGGTAAATCTTTTCAGAAAGGAAGATGCGCCGCCCGCTTACATGTAGATATGTTTACATACATACATACATTACACATCTCGCGCGTCGAGATCATGATACGTCGAGGGCCTTCGTTTGAGAGTTCATCAATTGGCATGTCTAGCGACGATGGGAACGACAGCAGAGAGAAGCGACGCCAATACCCACCCTAACCCTAGGTTCTGTCTTAGAGCCGCATACCGCGAGCCCGCGAGCAATCATATATCGGACTTTGCCGTGTTTATTATTTGTATATTATATTACGATTTTACTCTGACCATTGGTGGTTTATTGGAACTGCTAGACGAGGGGCACTGTGATTAATATTTCCTTCGAAGGAGAGAAAGAAGAAAAGAGAGACAGGACCATGGACGGAGTGGTACCTACCCTGTGGCGGGAAGGGATTGGACCTCTTTTTTCTATTTATCCTTTCCTTTTTCCTTTCCTGACAAACGCCAAACGTGCGGAACCCGACGCGAGAATAAACGGGTATTGGGGTCATTTAAGCCATTTTTGGGGGGCCGGTGCGCCCCTAAGCGCAACTACGCGAGGGTGAACCGGGTCTGGGTCCTGTGAGAAGAGATTTTTTAAACTTGTGCTGGGCTGCTCGCCTCTGTGCGTGTTTCTCCATTACGCGGTTCCCGGACTGGTGGTGTGGGTGTTTTCTAATTTTATTAAAAATTGTTGGCCCCCCGTTTCACGCGGGGAGTGACGGGTTCTGGAGTCGGGATGGGTGGGGGTTTAGTTTGACAGATATTGAAAAGGGGAGGGTCGAGAGGTAAGGGACAGATTATTAGCTCCGCGAGTGTGAGATTCCACGGTGGAGAACTATCTTTTTGTCTTTCCACTCTTTTTTGTTTTCGTGTTGCATTACATTGGAACTTGCGATACGGTTTTGCGTTTGAAGATGCTGAACTGGGTCGACGACATCACATGTTGTGCCAATGAGAGAGGGTAGTGTAACTGTGCGGTACATTGGGTAAGGTGTCACGGGGGGGATAATTTAGAATGCATTCTAGGCCGGAACTTAGTTGACCTAATAAGTTGTCAATTTAGGGAAGATTTAAGAGAACGAGAGTAAGATTCAATTTGTGGTAGTCGCACTTTTTTTTTCACAGTGAGAGAGATGAGGAGAAGAGAAAGAGTTATTACACCCGATCGAAGAGACGAGAGAAAAAAACCTTGGAAGTTATTGGGACAATGCTACTAGATATGGTAGGTTGAATGGAGAACTTTAACGACATTGGATTAACATTCCCGTGAATTGTAAGTTCCGACAATGGGTGAATGGTGAATGAGTGACCCTTAGATGATTGAAGATGATGATTGAAGATAATGATGGTCCGAGAGAGCCCGAGAGAAGAGAGGCGATGACCCCCCATTATTGCAGTGTCTTTTTTCACTGGCAGTGTTTATAGGACTACTCGGACATCAACTCATCAACTCATCATCGAATAAACAGAAATAGATATTATGTTATTATGATATGTTTATCTCTGAAATGGAATTGTATCTGTCGATCTCTCATCTCACAACTCTCTCATCTCACACAACTCATCTACTCTTACTCGACACACACAGTATCATTCGGTTATCCCTGCAAGTGGGAATTATCTCTTTTTAAAGGATAGCATGAAGTTATTCTCATTTACTCAGTCGCTCTCTCCTCTCCTCTCTCCTCTCCACTCCCTTGCTTACTTGTCTACTACTTACTCCCTCTCGCTTGCTTCCGCTGTCTGGCTATAAAGCTTCCCCCTCGCGACATTATTGTTCTCGTCTCCCTCCCCCCCCTTTTTCTTTTGTGCCCGTCATACACAATTGTTTCCATTGTCATCTCCCCCTCTCGTCACCACCCAATCCCATCATCGCCTCTCTTGTCTGTGTCTGTCTCTCCTCGACACAAACAAGAATAAGACACGGTTAGCTCCCTTCCTCACAATACACCCTCTTTCTCATCTTTCTCTCTCTCTCTCTCTCTCATCATCTCTTCTTCTTCTTCTCTCATCTCTATACACAACTCCCGTTATTCTACTCCCACTCCGCTGGTCGCAGGTGCAAATCTAAACAGACAGACACCATCCCCTCTTGTTATTCCCGAGCTTGCTCGTATTGTTCTACTCCTCCTTGTTCAGCTGCCGTCGCCCGTCATGCCGGCCTATCGCACTCGCGACACCAATTCACGATGTCCGTTCCCTAATTCTCTCCTTCCACTGACCCACTGACGCAACCCATGCAGCACTTGAAGTGACCACAGACGCGCCTCAGCCCCCCACCCTCGCCGTCATTTCCCCGACGCCGCGCGCCTTTACGTTCCCCGTCCCCAACAAGCCCATCGACGACAGCCCCTACGCATCCCCCTCCGCCTCCCCCTTCGAGCCAGACCTCAGGGCCCTCGCCCTCACCGCCCGCGCTACCCCGCCCCCCCACCTCATGGACTCCCTCTCCCCCATCAGCCCCCTCTCCACCATGTCCTCCCTGTCCTCCTTGTCCGTCTCCGCTTCGGCCTCAGCCGCCGCCGCCGCAGCACACGTCTCGTCGCAGCTCCTTGCGAAGCGCAGGAACTCGTGCGACGTCCTCGAGCGCAGGCCCAGGAAGGGCGACGAGGACTACATCAAGCGCCCCGAGAACGCGTTCATCCTCTTCCGACGCAAGTGTTGCGAGGACCGGCAGGCAGCCCACGAGGAGGCCGCAGCGGCAGCAGCAGCAGCAGCAGCGTCGTCGGAAGGCAGCGGGAGCAGCAACGCCGCCGCTATCGCTTGCCCCGCGAAGAAGCAGCGCCAGGCGGACCTGTCCAAGACCATCAGCCAGCAGTGGAAGAGCCTCCCCGCGGAGGAACGCCAGTACTGGGAGGACCTCGCCAAGGAGAAGAAGAAGGAGCACGAGCAGATGTACCCCAACTACGTCTACCGCCCGCAGCGCAGCAAGACCCGCGGGGAGCACGACCACCCCAACGGCGGCAGCAGCAGCAGCAGCGGCGGCAGCAGCGGGAAGGCGTCCAAGGGGAAGAAGCCCATGTCGGCACAGCACGCGAGCAAGAACGGCGGCGTCAGTCGGCGCGGGAGCGAGTCTGCCATTTCAGAGAGCGACGCGGAGAGCCTCTCTTTCGTGCTCCCTCTGTCGGCAGCCAGCACGGGGCTCACGGGCCATCTGGCGCACCGCCACGGGCGCTCCGCGTCCGCGCCGACGCCGCCGCTCGACTACCAGCAGATCACCGTGCCCAACGTGTACATGCCCTCGTGCCCGACGTCGCCCGACCTCATCCCGATGATTGCGCGCCGCGCGTCGCACCCCATGCACCACCCCGTCATCTCGAGCTTTGACTACCTGCCCACGACGGATGCGCTCCTCTCGCCGCCGCTGGCGTCGACGCGCTACGAGCCCAGTCTGCATGTGCGTGTCCTCTCGTCGTTGCTTTTCGTCTTTCCTTTTTCTCGTGCTCACATACTCTCTCTTGCAGTCCGCATCCTACTACCAAGACATGTTCGGCCTGTCACAGCCCTCGCCGCTCCTCGAACAGCACCACCAGCACCAACACCAGCACCAACACCTCCACCAGCAGCACCAGCACCAGCAGCACCAGCACCAGCAGCACCCCACGCTCCTGCGCGTCAACACGCTCCTCTCGCCCTCGTCCACGTCGTCCCTCTCCTCCGCGGGCTCCGCCTCGCCCTGCTCGATGCCGCCCCCGTTCACGCCCGCGTTCTCCTTCGCGCCCCAGCAGCACCAGCACGACCTCGCATCGGCGTCCTCGTCCCTGCTCGACCCGCGGCCCATATCCATAGAGCACCAGCACCAGCACCAGCAGCACCAACAACAACAGCACCTGGTGCCGGACTACGCATCGCTCGCGGACCTGACGTACGGCGGCGCGTTTGCGTGGGACGCGGGGCTGTGGCCAGACGCGGCAGGCGACGTGTTGCGCCCCGAGGACTTGGACATCCACTCGATCCCGCCGATCGAGCTGACGACGCCGGCCAAGTTTGGGGAGGACGAGCAGCAACAGCAGCAGGAGCAACAGGAGCAGCAGCAACAACAACGGCAGCAGCAACAACAACAGCACCAGCTGCTGCACCAGCACCACCTATCGCTGGGCGGCGGGCTGTACGCGCCGGACTTGCTCGGCGGGGCGGGCGGGGAGGACGGGGTCAACGCGGTGGTGGGCGTCCCGTGCGGACACGCGACGCGGCAGCACGAGTCGGCGTTTGTGGATCCGGGCTTGTTTGGTATCCCGGAGCACCTCATGGTTGGCCAGGGGTTCTGAGGAAGACACCGACGAAGTAGAAGACGAAGACCCACAAAAAATATATTATATAGCACCTAGGAGCGATTTTTTGCGTGCTGGAAGTCTTCCCCCTCTTGCCCCCCCCCCTCTCGATGACTTACCGCCTATCCACGAACCCCCGCCGCCCTTCCACACTTCCTTCGCGCGTCGCTTTATTGATCTTGTTGATTTATTGTTCCCTTTTTTTTCTTTTTTTTTTCTTCTCTCTTCTTCTCTCGCCTCTCCGGACGATGTAATGTATGTTGTAACCTCCCTCCCCACCCCCCCTTGTTGCGTGGAGTTTTTCCAAACATTTTTTAAAATTTTATCTGGGCTCCTTTGCAAGTTTCCTTTTTGGTTACCCGGTCCCCCTGCCCTATCCCTTCTCCTTCTTGGCCATTGTAGTATCCACCGGAGCCCGCCCCCGCCCTTCTGTGCCCCCCGTCCCCGTCAGCCCGACGCCCCTTGCTTGCTTGTATGCCTGCCTGCCTGCCCTGCCTGCCCTGCCTCATCCAAACGGACACGCGTTCTCCCTTCCGCTCCTTCCGCCACTACACGGACGACGCCCAGTCCCCGCGCTCCTTTCTTGCGCAAACCGCGCCCGGCCATACTCCTCCCTCTCCACACACACACACTCGAGCGCGTCCGTACGTCACGCACGGCGACCCTGCAGCAGCCATCATCAACCATCAGACGGGGGGCGGCACCCTCCCTCCCAAAAACCACGCTTGTTGTTTTTTTTTCTCTTTCCTTCTTTTACGTACTCCTCTAGCTACGCTGCGTACTACTTGATGCTACTACCTACCTACTCTTGCCTTGTGTTTTCGCACCGGTTTCCACTAAACACCCCAAAGGACAGTTCACTCATTTCCTCCGGACGCTCGTTTGTTACTCCACCCTCCCTTTGCGCTATCCCCCCCCCCCTCCACCCAACTTTATGCTAGCTAGCTATATCTATCTCTATGACGGGTCGACCAACCAAATATATCGCCTTTTTTTGGAGCCAGAGAGTGCGAGACGGAGCCGAAAGCGAGAAGGGATAATAGGAGAGTATTCTGTGTCCTGTCCCCGCTTGTTTTCCCACACACACATGTACCGTATAACGTCACACGCAATATGCACATAAGCGGGCTGGTACGGGCGTGCCTTGTGAGCAGAAGCAGCGGGTCGCCTGGTGTGTGTGCGTTCCTTTCTCGAAGGGAGGCGGCCCTCGCTGCTCCCTGGGCCGTGGTCCCACGCGTGATATCGCCAGCGGGGGGGGAAGAGGGACCCTGCACCGGCGCACGCGCACGCGCCAGACGCCAGACGCCAGACGCCACGCCACGCCGATCTTTCGCGACAGCGATAACGACATGAAGAAACAACAAGGACAACAAAAGGCAATACATTACAGTGGCACAGTTACGCAACGGGTGGTGCCTCGCGCGCCGATCGGGATAAATATGTACATATGGGGGATTGGTGTGTTGTCGATCGGGGGGAAGGAAACATACACAACACATACACACACGGGGCCGGGGGTGGGGTAACGCCCAGGGCTCACCCGCGACAAAACGGGAACACAATAGAGGAGAGGAAGGGGGCCCTTGATCGATGGGATGTTGGTGCATCTCTGCCCCACACGAGACGGCAACGGCAACGGCAGACGCTCGCACCCGATCGCTTTCCTTACCCTTAAGGCAGGGGGACAAAAGAGAAGAAGGAACGCCCTGGCGACCGGGGAAGCAAGGGGGGAAGGGGGGGAAGGGGGGAGCTGCCACTCGCCGATCATGGGGAGGACGAGGATTAGTGATACGGTAGTTGGAGGTTTCGCAGCGAGACAAAAGGGACAATAGGGCATGGCATGGCATATGGGGAGGAAGGGGAGGAAGGGGGTGGGGTGGGGGGAGTGGCCTTAGTCGTAGGCCACTAGAGCCTCCACGTCTGCGTACCGCCGCAGCCACTCCTTGATTCCGCCCTCCAGGATAAAGACCTCAGGCCGCGGCGGACTCGCGCCCGCGCTCCCGTTCGTGGTCCCGTTCGTGGTTTCATTCGTGGTCCCGTTCGTGGTCCCATTCGCGATCCCATCCGCGCTCCCACCCGCGCTCCCATCCACGATCCCATCCACACTCCCATCCACACTCCCCTTCTCCTCTCGCCGCTCCCGCTCCAGCGGCGCGACGCGCGCCAGATAGTCCAGGTACCACCCCGCACAGCGCGGCGCGCGGCCCCTCGACGAGCTGCAGTAAAACACGAGCGCGCGCGCCCCGCCGAACGCGCGGTGGAACGTGTCCAGCGCGTCGAAGAACGTCTGTGCGCGGCACTGCACGCTCCCCGCGACGTGCCCCCCCGCGCGGTCCGCCCCGCGCACGTCGATGATGCCGAGACGGCCGCGGTCGCCGCCGCCGCCGCCGCTCGTGCCCTTCTCCTCCTCTCCCATGAGGGCGGCGAGCCGCTCGGGGGACATCTTGGCGGGCTGCGAGAGCGCGGGCGGGTACGCGTCCCACCAGCGCTGGAGTGGTTCCTGGGGTAAAGGGTCCTTGATAGCGTAGATCTGGTACGACGCTGTGTGAACAGACGGATGCGTCAACGTGAGAACAGAGGAGCTCGAAAATGGAGCTCGAGGCGAGGAATGTCGGGGGGGCGCAACGCACCAATCCAGTCGTTGATGTCGTACGTGACGTCATTGTGTGCGACGGCTTGGGAGGGCACTCTCATTCCGGCCTTGTCCACGGTTAACGCCAACGCGTCACCGTTCGAGCAGCATGACGAAATGGGGTGCTTCAATTCGGACGACACGTCTGTGGAGATGGGCGCGGGTAGATCTATTTGCGCTGGTTCTGAGTTGCAGCATGAAGGAGTCCCGCCTGCTTTGGTGCCATCGATCCAGACACTCAGGTCGCTCTTCGTGTCGCGAAATTTGACATCTCGAAAAGTGTGCCTTTTTAGAGCGTGACCAGAGGTGCGGAACATTCTGGAGAGCAAGTACCTTTGAATCCGGCATCGGTAAAGAGTTGCCTATAAAGGTCGATCTGAATAGCACCAGCAATACAATTGGCATGGTACGTGAGGTCCTTGAGAATGTGATCGGGCAGCTCTTTTTTGGCAATAACCTGATGGTTGAGGTGAATTGTGAACCTTATTGATTAAGGTGGAACCTTACGTCGTCGAGAACTACTCTTCCCCCAGGTTTAAGCACTCTGAAAACCTCTCGTAGCAGACTTGCCTTCCCTGAAAGCGGAAGTAGATTGATTACGCAGTTGGACAGGATGCAGTCCATCGAGTCCGAGTTGATTGGGAGAGGCTCCGTTAGAGAGCAATGAATGAAAGCTACCTGTGGTGGTGTGAAACCCCTTTTCAAGGCGTTCTTCCTCGCAAGATCGATCATCGCCTTTTGGTCGCTAAGTCCCGTCCGATGTGGTGAATGAGTGACGTACAGCTGACATGTCCAGTCCGATCGCGCGCCCACTCTGCCCTGTCTTGGCTGCAGCAAGGAGGACGTCGATCCCACCCCCTGACCCGAGGTCGAGGACACGTTCTCCCTACTGAGGTCAGATGTCAGAGAAACGTGGAAAGGAAGAGGGGAACAGACCTCCTTGACGCTGGCGGCGGCGACAGGGTTCCCGCAAGAAAGGCCCATGTGTGATTCGGCGGGGATGGATTGGAGTTGTTCGTCGGTATAGCCAAACGATTTGGCAAGGTGGCTTGATTCTGTAGTGAATGTGGCATATTTTTTTTTCCTGTTGCCTCAAATCCACAAGGATGCCACGTACGGTTGGGGTCTGCGCCTGCAACAGCTTTGGCACTATAAGCATCGTGGACTGCCTTCACAAGTTCACTGTCAGTATGAGCGGGACCTTTCGCCATGTTGACCAAGATGCAAGGTCGGAATGGGCCGGTAACACTATCCTTTCACCTTACCCCTCAAAGCATTTTGAAAATTGAATTCAAATTCAAATTCGGATGTCACGTGATCCTTGGAATTCGGAAAGATCAGGTGATCGTGAGAGAAGTCAGTTGGTTGAGCTATAGCAAAAAGGGATTTGCTCTCAGGCTTGACTCCATGAAAATTTTCACTATGAGTCAAGACTGATGTGCAACCTTTTTGCAACTGTAAAATTTTCTAGTTCACTTTTTTTTTTCTTCACTTTTTTTACTGCGCTTTACCGTAAAAGGGCATCCTTCTACTTTCTACCATAACACGTGATGATTCCATAAGTGGTTTCGATCCCCTTTGTATTCCACCACTCGATCACACACACACCAATGGTCCGACAAGCGCCGCGTGGCTCTCCCTCGTTGGCTACACTATCACTAATTGTCACTTCTAGAACCCACCGGCGGCGAAGAACCCTACAACTGCCGCTCGGCGCCACTTGACCTTTGTTCCCAATGTGTGCCACCTCCACTCTCTCCCCTGCGGGTATATAAAGGGCCCTCCTCTCCTCGCAATGTCTCTCTATCCCCTCCCCTCTACCTCGACCTACCTATCCCCACCGCCTCCTCCTTGTTTCTTGTCCCAACCGAGCAGCGCTCGTCCTCCTTTACCTTCGCATATCACAGTCCGGTACTGCCTTGTCTACGTCAACTCACGATTCACTTCAATATGGTCTACACTTCTTCGCTCCTTCTGTTCCTCGCCGCATTATCCGCGACTGCGTCGCCCCTCAACAAGCGTATCGCCCAGGTCATCTCTGATTCGACCAAGCAATGGGAACTAGCTTGTGTACGTTTATGTTGCCTCACTGCCGTCTCTCCCGCTATGGCTAAAACCGAATTAATCTCGCAGGTCAAAGCTGGAGGCGCCCAGCAATGCAACCCATTGTCCGTCGAAAGCTTCACCAATCTTTTGGCTGCCGCTCCGGCTTGTGGGCAGCAAGATTCTGCTGACAAGATGGTCGATCTTGCGAAGCAGCTCAACAACAACCCCGATATGATCAAGTTTGCCCAGATCTTCGCCCAGCAGCCCCGTAATACTGTAAGCTGCGTTTACATTTCCGCTCCCTACAGAATCAGCTGACGCAAAGCTTTCTTACTAGCCCAACTCAGTCGCTGTCCCGTACTGCCAGAAGGCTCCTCGGAACCAGGAGCTGAACGGCCTCTTCCAATGCCAGTACCAGGGCGCCAATCAGAAGACTTTCGTTGGCAATGTCGCCGTCGGCGGACCGGGCACAATTCCTTTCGGCATGACCAAGCCCCTGGATCCCCTCGGCTCATGTCCTGCTCACCCGTCAGGCCCTATCGCTGACGGAACCCAGCTCGTCGACACTCCCGGAATCCTTGTACCATCTGCTCAGGGCACGACTTCTTCGCCTTCGACTGCCGCCAACGCTGCGACCACCTCGACTGCCGCCGACACTGCCGCTTCCTCAACTGCCACTTCCTCAACTGCCACCGCCGCTGCCATGCCCAACATGGCCGATCCCTACACCGATTCCACCACCACCACCACCACCGCTACTGACGGCTCAGTTGCCGCTGCCGGTGTGCAGACCGTCACCGTCACTGTGACTGTTGCGCAAGCTGCCACTGACACTGGTGCGACATCGGCTACAACGGCGTCCACGACGACTCCCGCTGCTGCATTGGCTCCCACCACGACCCCCGCTGCTGCGCCGGCTCCCACCACGACTCCCGTCGCTGTTGCTCAGGCGCCCGCATCAGGTCCCCCCGTCGCACCCGCTGCTTGTGTAGCTCAGCAAAAGCGGGGCATTTCCTCCAGCTTGACCATCAAGAAGCGCATTGCTCAGCCGGGTCAGTACAGTAGTCTCTTCCTGACCAATGTCATCTCAACGAGCCTTCCCCACAGATCTCCCCGCTGTTGCTCAAAGCTGGCAAGATCTCTGCTTCGCCTCGGGTGGTGATACCAAGACCGGTGACCCCTGTGTGACGCTAGCAGGGAAGAACGGGATCAACGGGCTGCTTGCGGGCTCCGACCCATGCGCACAGCAAGACAACGCGGACGCCATGATCGACTTCGCCAAGTCTAACGGCATCAAGAACAAGGACGCGCTGATCGCAAACGCCATCGCATACCGCAAGCACCCGCGAAACGCGCTCGACATTGGAGCCGGGCTCATCCCGTCGACTCCCTTCTGCGAGCGTGCTCCGCGTAACCAGGAGCTGGTGGGCGTCGTCAATGGTCAGTTGAAGGGCGTGAACCCCGGGTTGTTCGGCGGCCCCAAGTTTGCGGTGATTCCCTTTGGTGCTCGTGGGTGTCAACGAATCCTTTGTCTTTCTTTGCGGTTGGTTGACGACGACGATTTTGCAGCCGGAACTTGCCCCTTTGGTCAGAAGCCTGATGTTGCCACTTGCAAGTGCTCGTAGACCTTACTTTCACACTTCACTTTTTGTCTTTCATTCTTTTCTCCTTCCTTGTCCAAAGGCTGGTGGGGATCAGCTCTAGTTACAGTAGTGGTGTATCGATAGTACCGGTCACCTTTTATGGAATAGAAAATTTGTGTATGAATACATCATTCGCTCCCATTTCTACGCGCAATACGAGAGTCCGAAAATGATCTATGTGGTGGCATGACGAAAATTAGCCTGGTTCACGTATGAACGAGGTATTACAAAAGTGAACTATCAACGTGGAAGAAGACTGTCCTGTCCATAGGTGGAATCCGACAGACTAATGGGCTCGACTTCCGACTGTCCACGCGTCGGAGTGACAGAGCCGGACCTCAAAGGGGATGGAGATAGTAACAATTGCCTCCGTGCCGCATTTTCTGCCACTCGTGCTATCCAAAACTTCTTGATGCTATAGTACACAGTTGTTACTGGTACTATTGTGCTGACGAGTGGGAATATCTGTCATAGATGTGAGTATACCAAGTGTACGGGGCTCGCGGATAAGACTTACTTGGCGGAATGTCCATTGTACGACCCCATTTATAACAGCAGCTGAGTGTATGGTCTGCTCGACGGTAACGATGGTGTATAACCAGACGTAGAGGAAGCAGAGAATGATGGGAAGGGTGTGTACGCCAAAGCGCGGAGGGGGGGGTGTGTTCGCGGCACGCTTCCACAGCTTGAAGGTGCCCATTTGCATGGCTTGCGCGAGGATGCTCCAGCCCGCAAACACGGCAGGCACTGCGACAAAGCTGACGAGCAGGGAAAGACAGACTGCATGCACGGTACGACGTTAGCAGAGGACAAATGGACACGCCAAGAGCCACCCACTTAGCGCGACTGCGCGGCCCCCTCCCGTGGCCCCATACGCGCCACCGAAGAACCTGAGCTGCGTGGCGGCGTTGCAGGCGGCTTGGCCCCCAAAACTGGCGGCCAAAGACCAGATCGAGAACGAGTAGATGTACACGGCGCTGTACTGAAGCGCCAGCGGGATCGAACATGGCCGGTAGTAGACAAGCATTGCGATGCGGAGAGCAAGGGAAACCTCGTGAGGCGGGACTGTATCGTCCTGGTCTGGATCCTCGCCCTTGAGAGGGGCATACGATCCGGTGGACTTGATGCTGCTTCCACTGCTGCTCACTACTTCATGGTTAAAGTCATGGCCACCGCCCCCAGAGCGTCCAAGCTTAAACAACAAGCCGCGGAACGGTGAGAACATAAGTATGTAAGCGGTCAGCGAGGCGACCGTGTGGAGCACGCAAAAGTAGGATACGAGTATCGCGTTGTGGAACGTGAGCGTGCGCATCCCAGACTGTATCGACGTGTAGAGCAGAACGGCTAGCGAGGTGGCCGCGAGCGTCCAGAAGGCTCCTGACGTGGATGTCAAATTGAGCCAAAAGACATGCACAAGCTTGTGAAGGCAAAGACGCCGCACCTTTGACATCAGATCCAGGAATGGAGGCGGCGAAAACTACGATGGGTCAGAGAGTAACTAAGTATTCGTTGAGCGAATAGCGCACCGAGACTGAAACTCTGCACATAGAATGCTGTCCGTACCCCTAGACAATGCGAGGTCATTATTGCGTCGTCTTTCTGACAGATGGGATCTCACCTATGCCGGCGATGTCCATGTCCACTCGAATTCCTGGACAGGTACTCATGGGGCGTCGTCTCGAGAGGCCCGCGGCTCAGTAGAAAAATTTGTTTGAACCGGCAGAACAGAGGAGGTGGGAGTCGGCGCTTATTCGCAACAGCGTGACAACTGTCGCAACGAGTCAGATAAAAAGTGCTGAGATGTAGATCGGCACTCTCGATGCAAGAGAAGAAGAGCGAACTTTGCTGCGTCAGAAGTCCGTCTGTCGAGGTCTGGAATCAAGGAGAGAGAACGAGAAAAAGCGCCCGCCCTCCAACATAAGCATCACGCGTGTGTGCCGCTTGCGTTGCGGTGATGATGGGGGCGATGCGAATGCAATGTCTTGGCATAATTTGTTGTACTACGGCAGTACTTTGTGCTTTCCACTTTGAAATTTATCACCATGCACAGCCTCATGATCGATGATCTCCGACGCATCACCGTTAGCCTAGCATTGACATAGCTCGGGTATCCTGGCCTCTGAAATTGATTGGGCGGAGGTATAGACATCTTGGCATCATACGGATGCTCTTCATTATCTCAGAACAAGCGTTTCACGAGGAATACTGGTAAGAATCATGGACTCGGGATAGATGCAGTTCAAATTCATGGGCTCAAGCAAGATTTACAGTAAACTAAGATTGCGTGGCAGGCGCCTGAATAGTAATATTCTCGACGACATATTCTGAATCGGCATAACCCAAATGTTGAGAAATATATGAGCTGCAGCATATTGAGTCAGGCACGGGATGTGATGGTTCATCTGCATGAATGTGCACCTGTTCAGGCCTTTGACTCGGGCAATTTGCTCCGAGTTGTAATTGGCAAGTCCTCGGCCGACCTCTATGATATCTTCATCTGTCATCCGTTTTGCATCATCCATCGCACTGCGATCATCCGCTACTTGGGCGGATGGATTTCGGCTTCCGTCCTTCGGAGATGTCGGGACACAGAATGAGGAAGTCGAGGTATCGGGCGCTGATATAATGGGCGACGTTTGCGGCGTAAGAATCTCGGTGGAAGGCGACTTCGTCGCTGCGTCGTCGCCACGAGATCGGCGGAGCGCAAGGATACGAACCGCTTGCCCCGAGGCAAATGCACCTCTCACCTCGAGGACACCCGCAGGAAGGAGTCGCCCGCCGGATTCCCGGCGGGAGAGCACATGGTGGGCGCCAGCGTCTATAACGACGCCGCCCGCCGGATACAGCGTATGTGCTGTCCACGACTTGAGGTCGCGCAGCGGGCTGGTCGACGGCAAAAACATCGTGTGCGGAACGCCTGGGATCACCGCGTCTTGGGCGATACGAGAAGGCGTGCCGTCGGAGGAGCGGTGGTGCTCCAAAATGCGCGAGATGTTCTCAGGGTTGCTGCTCGATGTGATGATGGTCGTCACGCCTGCGCCTGTCGCAATTTCGGCGGCAATGAGTTTCGTACGCATTCCTCCTGTCCCCAAGCTTGACCCGAGCGTTACAGTGTTGACTAGGAGATATTTGAGCAGAAATGCAGCATTCGGGAGCGTGTCATACCTTGATTTCGTATCGTCTCGACCGATGAGACCACTTGGATGAGCTTCGCGGATGGGTCGTTTCGAGGGTTTGATGTGTACAGCCCATCCACGTCGCTGAGCAAGAAAAGAAAGTCGGCTTGTATCATAGATGATGTGATCGCCGACAACGTGTCGTTGTCACCGAATTTGATCTCCTAAGGCATCACACTTGTCATGAGCTAGCCGTGTCGGCTACGGGGACGCGAGAAGTTCATACGCTGACGGATATCGTGTCATTCTCATTAACGATGGGAACGACGCCCATTGACAATAATTCCTTGAACGTATTCACCGCGTTGAGATACCTCGTTCGCTTGATGCACGGGGTCAGCGTAGCCTCGCAACGTTAACTCAGAGTCACAACCCACGTCAGAAATGTCGCCGCGCGTCAGGAGGATCTGTGCAATGGGCTGCCCCAACTGGTTGAACAGATTGTCCCACATTCCGATCAAACGTCCTTGCCCGACGGCGGCCAGAGCCTCAAATGCGTCTGATTTGAGTGCGGAGTGACTTCGTATTTCTTGCACAAGCTTACTTGTACCCCTGACAGGGTTTTAGGCTTTGCAGGGAAATCCATGCGCTTCAAGCCTACTGCGATTGCACCTGAGCTGACTATGACGACTTTGTGTCCTTGGGTCCGGAGATCCACGACAGCTTCCACAACGCGGGATAAGGTGGACAGCAGCGGACGGCGCGTCGCTTCATGTATGATTGAAGTAGACCCTTGTATGGCCGTTTCTCAGATGTAAAGCGACGCGAGTGCTCAGGAAACGCACCCAGCTTGATCACGACGGTTAGCGACGCCGCATGGCGAGGACGTGCCATTGAGCACGATTCTTGTAATGTTCCCTCGACGCGCTCAAAGCTGGAGATAATGTGACTCGATCAAGAGTGACAAATACACATGAACAACACCACAGCAGCCAACCAATTCGGTTTACGGTCTACCGTTACGTTCCTTTGTTATCAGAGAGATGGCAAGGCAGCCCTCTAATCAACGACTCAGCCTATCACTGCTTGCCATTCCGCGGCAACTGCTTCGCTGGCATAAACACAGGCCCTCCATATCAGCGTGGGATTTGGGTCATCTTACCCGCGACGTATTTCACAGACGGCGATGGATTGTGACTATAAGAGCGTAGGTTCGGTGAAGTGATAAGTGGGTTCTATTGGTGCCGCTCATATGCCCGCCAGCCGAAACATGAGGCACCCGGACAGTTGTTGATCGATAACGATTGCAAAAAAAAAAGGTGAGAAAATGAAGGGTTTTTAGGTGGCGCGGGAACATAAAAATGGTCAGCGGCCCGAGCTGGGAAAAGGAAAACGGGCATTTGGGATACTAGTTGAAACCCATAGCGTCGTTGGGCAGAACCATTTCCTTCTTCAAGGACAAGGGGATCAATATCGTTAGGATGCGGCGAGCGCTCCGTGAAAATTTCTGCTGTACGCCACTTTCGATCTGCTGACTACCGCGCACACCTCGTTACCAGAACAAATGAAAACAAGCATGCGATGCATTGAGCATGTTGGGTCAGTATGGATGTGATGCTGCGCCTATCATGACCGAAGCAAGAGCGGCGCACTGTCAATGATGAACTGTAGCCGCCGGTAGGTGCAAATCCGTGCAGCCTGTGATGCAGAAGAATAAGTGACAGAGCGCATCAACACTAGGCTCGGGTGCCATTTGTTGCTTTCATTTCACAAAGAATGGGCGAGTCGGAAAGGCTCACTGCGCGTCAGATTTCTGTTCCGCGGTTAAAACGGGACAAGCAACGTCGTGGGTTGAGCAACGGTTCGTTGAGCTGCCCTTCGAGGCTTCTGCGTCCTACGCCGTGTACACATTGTGCTCGGTGCCTGTGACCTTCTTTTTTTTTTTCTTCTTCTTTCTAGGGTGATGGCGGAATAACGTCGCTGTCTTTATAGGTGTAAGAAAACGAAACGGTTTGCGCTGGTGCCGATGACAATGAGTTATCAAGGGACAGCGTGGTTGAGTGGCACTCGAACGTGGCCCCAAATCTGCGGTTAGCTATTGCCATGTGCATCGATGAAAACAATTGGGAACGCGGATGAATGACTTGCCTTGCCCGGCATAATGGCGAATAATAGCCCGTGTCCCTGGCTAAACCGTATTGGGTAAGAGATCAACGCAGTCTTGGGTGGGGGGAAGACAGCGCTCGTCAGCTCTCGTACCACTCATCATCGCCTTCATCGTGGCTCTGAGCTCAACGCCCTTGTTGTCGTGTTCACTTCCATCTTCGACAACAGAAATAATATTCTTAGAAAAAGAGAGAAAGAGAAGAAATCTTTGTAGACAACGGCGGCGCATTCGTCGTCCTTCATCTTGCGCCACTTCCGTCCCCAGTCCCCAAGAGGCACAAACGCCGCAAACCACAGAGTACAATCCATCCCTTCCTGGCTATCGGATACATTAACTTTGCCATCCAACCTTACATCCTCCAACCCACCCAGTGTTCACTCTTTCCCCAGTCCTACACGCGCCCATCATCTCTACTAGAGATGCCCGCGATCCGCGTCCACGACCCCGTTCTCGACGACGCTGACGATGACGGTCAGTCCAACTTTGTTCTGGCTGATCACTTTTGCTGAACGATCATTTATCTCGACCTATTACCCTAGATGGCATGCCGCCGCTCGTTGAGAACCCCGGCTCAATGACGTTCACGTTCTCGACCGACATGATTCCCATAACCTACAGCACCGATCCCACGTCCTTCGAGGTGCTTTCGCCAGAGCAAACCGCCTCTCTTTCGCCCACCCTCCACGTAATCGAGTCGGAATGCTCGCCTGCCAGTCCCAAAGCGTCGCACGCCAAGAAACGAGACTCTTCGTACATCCCCCGCCCGCCCAACGCGTTCATTCTCTTCCGATCGTCGTTCATCCGCAGCCAGCAAGTGCCAGGCAAGGTTGAAGGGAATCACAGCACACTGTCTAAGATCGTAGGTACGTGTCTCGTCTCCCGTGTCGTGTCTGTGCACAACCGTCACCCCTGGATGTTCATAAACAACTTCCAGGCATGCTATGGAAATCCCTTCCCCGCGAGGAGCGGAAGATCTGGGAAGCGAAGGCCCTCGTCGCTCTAGCAGAGCATAGGAAGCGCTACCCCGACTGGCGTTTCAGACCTGCCAACGCGCTCGCCAAGCTCAAGACGAAGGACGGAGGAGGCACTCATCGGAGGCGGACGAGCCATGGCAGGAAGGTCAAAGACGACAATGCCGAAGAGAAAGAAAAGAGGTGCGCGAAGATCGCGGATTTGCTCGTGGAAGGCAAGAAAGGCTCGGCTCTTGCGGCTGCTGTCAGGGCATGGGAGTGCAACGGGAACAACCTCGACAACACGAGTCTCGCTGATGTAGGCATTGCTCTGTATGGCGATAGGAAGGACTCGATCCAGCAATCGGACAAGAAGGCCGAACAGATCTTGCAGACGGGGCCGGGGCTGGGGCCCATTAGCATCGACGTCAAAACTACCTTTGACAAGAGCGCTGCAGGACTAGGCGGGTTGACTACCTATATGAGTAGGGCGGACGGCGACTCTTTGGCTCCGGCGTTCTACCCTGCCCCTCGCTCTCAGACGCCTGGACGCGTCTCTGAGGCGCGTTTCAAAGTGCCTCTCGACTCAATGTTTAGACGCTCTCTGTCTGCTCCCGCGTCCATGTTTCGCGCGCACTGCGCTGATGCGACAGGCGCTGTCCGCAGGCCGGACTTTCAAGACCCCTCCTCTCCCACAGAGTCGCAGTTTTGCCAGTCGCCAGTCGCCCGGTTCTTTGTGTTTTCTGACAAGCAGCACATGGAGTATGGTGGAGCCCACGAGCATCATGGATACGAGCAATCCCTCGCATCTCCTACGACGTATGGAGATTCTCTTTGGGAAAGTGTGAGATGCCCGTTGCTTCACTACCACAACTCAACTCTGTTTGCTCAAATTGATTGCCCGCAACAGCAGCAGCAATCTTTCTCCTACATGGAGCGCGAAGTGCCTGAAACTCCAGTCTTACCGACGACTATGTTCCCGAGCATCGTCGACCCCGATGCCGACGTATGTGCACCCTCCAAATATGCGCCTCCTTCGGTCTATCCTAACGAAGACTGCGAGCTCTATGCTCATCCCTGCGGGTACACATCTTCTTACTCAACCCTCCGCGGGTGGGCGGGTGTGAGCGCCGTCTCGCCTGACAAATCATCACCGTACTCGAACAGCGCCGACCAAGTCAACGCGCACGTTCTGCGTGGCGGTCGCGGCGTCGTCATCGACGGGGACCCCAGCAGCATCGGTCCCAATGATCTCGACGGTCTGAACATGAGATATATCAGGAACCTGCAGCTCTATCAGCGCTTGGCCCAGGAGTTCGGCCGACATGGAGGAATAGAGACGACCGGATTGCAATTTGTGTGACGACGTGTATGTATGTGTAGGAGGGAACAAGTGCTCGTTGCCTAGGGCCGAGCGCAACTTGCGCGTTTTTCTCGTCGTTCAGTGTTATGCCCTTTTTTCTTCCACAAGCGGACTTGGTGATACCTTGGTGCTAACTATACAACAGGCATGGCCAATCTAGCACGATGGTTCATGCCCATGATTCCCTTGCTTGCTCTCGAGTTGATAGTTGATTTCTATGCCCTGGTTGTCTTGTAAATGTAGAACAGTGAGTTTTGCCGTGTGCCCCAGTATCCCGTCAATCTATATTGATAAAATACACCTCATGAAAATTGACATTGATGCCTCCAACATGTGGTAAGGTTCATTCTGCATGCCTTGCCTCTGTACTTGGGATTCAATTTCAGAGATGAATGGGGTCATGCCTTCAGGAGCATCAGGGACTTACTGTACAACTACAACCGTAGGTTGTCACAAATCTGGTGTACACTGAATTTGGAAGGGATCAAGCCCAGAAGGCAAGAACCTGACATCTGAACCAGTTCCCTTGCTTGCAATGGTTCTGGCACCATAATTGAAACCAGATTCATCACACTGCTCCTCTGCCAAAGCTGATCAATGTTCATCATGTGGTGATAGTCTGCACTCTCTCAGACTCTCCTGGGCTGCACCTTACCCAGAATGGTGACATGGCAAAAAATCACCAATTTAGTTTGCATAATATGCCAGGTCACATAGGGGATGAAGTCATCATTTAGAAGTGAGGTCTTTTGGTTTTGTCAGAAGTTGGGAGGATCATTCTCAATTGCTGTAGTTGCAGAACATATCAAATTTAGTTTTTGTGTGCTGAATTGAATTTCTACCAAGGTTATAAAAACTAAAAATTTGCTTCTGAGATGTTTGAAATCAACAGGCAAGTCCTAGATTGGACAATGGCTGGCAACCAATAGTACTAGTCTACAAGTGGTTCTAAACCCACGGACTTCCAGCAACTTGTGTAAGTAAAATAGGGAATTGAAATACTCTGTCCTGTGAATGGTTCTATCTCATGTGGAACTGCAAGGGTGTCAGGATTGCTTACATAAGCAGGTTGGAAAGGCCAAGAAAGGATTGCGAAAGAGTTAGAATGGGTGGTGGATTATGTAATGGGAAAATCATGTGACCCGGGCCTGAGCGCATCACGTGACGCACGGGGTCCGAGCGTGGGAATGCCAGCAACTCCCGAAGCGCTCACTATATATACTTCGTCCTTTTCTTACTTGTGCCCTTTTCCCCTTATGTTAGTATCGTCATCATCGACCTTACGTTAAGTTGTGTGAACTGTGAGACTAAGTCTGACACAATACTAACATCAACCCCTGTCCGCCCTAGCCCCGTGTCCTAACCCGGCTAGCCTGGACCCCTATCTCAAACTGTCACACTCTGTGACAGCTTATCCCCCTCATCCTCTTTCTCTTTACCCTGCCCATGGTGTGCAACAGAACCGTGTGAAATTTTTACTGTGTGTAGATACACATGACCAGACCCAGAGGAAGTCTACTGTAACCCTCCCCAAGTGATACCGAGTGCCCAAGGCCCGGATCTTTGTTTTACAGCTACGTACCAGTGAATCGTGTAGTGTACAGGGCAAGGAAAGGCCCTCTACATAGTCTTTCTGTAGTTTCCTGGTCCAGTGGACAGGGCCCTTGCTCTGTGACCATTGTCAGAAGGGCGCACGGGCAACTCATTAGGAGTTGTGGAGCGACCACCTGGGACACCATTTGGGCCCCATGCTAGCAAACAGCTTTATAGAATAAGAGTTCTATAAATACCTAAGTACCTAGAGAGCAGCCTGAGAGGACAGGACTGCTAAGAGATCGAAGAAATCCTGAGTGCCCAAGGCCCGGAATTTTATTTACAGCATCTATGACCGACAATCAACAAGTCCGAGTGCTGCGATTGGGAGTAGGGCAAGTGCAAACTGATGACCCATTGATCATTCAGATCAAAGAGGCAGGGGAGAAGGACCCAAAAACCCAACGTATCAGACAAGAGATCAGAAAGGAATCCCGAGACTGGAAATATGAGCAGGGAGTGCTGTGGAATCGAGAGAGGCTCTATGTCCCAAAAGGAGAAGGACTAAGGGAAGAAGTGTTATGACAACATCATGACACCCTGGAAGCAGGACACCTGGGGAACCATCAGATGCAGGAGTTAATTATGAGAAATTATTGGTGGCCCAGGATGTTCCAAGATGTCAAGAAGTACACAAGGGAGTGTGACGTGTGCCAATGAAAGAAGGTACGACCACAGAGGGCAGTTGGACAGCTACAACCATTAGGGGTGCCAGAAGGGCCCTGGAAGGTTGTGTCCAACGACTTCATAGTGGAACTACCAGAATCACGAGGGAACACTGCAGTGTGGGTGGTTGTGGACCTGTTTTCCAAGGAAGCACATTTCGTTCCACTTCCTAAGGTCCCAACAACAGAGGAGACAGTCAATCTTTACCTGAAACACATCTGGAAACTGCACAGCACACCAGATGTAATGATCTCAGACTGAGGGCACAGTTTACTTCCCACCTGTTGCAAGGGATCTTCAAGGGGCTGTGAACAGAAGGAGCATACTCAACCGCCTACCACCCACAGACTGATGGGCAGACTGAGAGGGTCAATCAAGAACTGAAGCAGTACCTCTGACTATTCTGCAAGTACTGACAGGAAGATTGGGCTGACTATATCCCAATGGCCGAGTTTGTGCATAACAACTCAGTGAATGCCTCCACCAAGATGTCACCATTCTTGCCACACAAGGCTACCACCCATGAATGACCTTCACAGAGAAAGATGTGAAGACCCCACAAGCAGAAGAGATTGCTAATAACCTCAATGAAGCCCAGCAAGAGCTCAGGGCGGCACTAGCAATGAGTAAGGAACAGATGAAGTGTCACTACAATCGAAAGCATCAACCAACCCCTGAGTACAACAAAAGGGAGATGGTGATGTTGGATGCCAGAGACCTGGAAACCACAGCACCAAGCAAAACCCTGGCGGACAAATGGCTAGGACCATACAAAGTGGAAGAGAAGATCAGCAGTACTGCATACTGACTGAAGCTACCACCCACCATGAGAATCCATCCGACCTTCCATGTGGCATTGCTAGCACCATACAAAGGGGATGACAAGAATGCATGACCCCCACTGGTGGAAATCGAAGGAGAGGAAGAGTATGGCATGGAGAAAATCCTAGATGGATGACTTTGGTGGAGGCAAAAGCAGTACCTGGTCAAATGGGAAGGATACCCAGACTCTGACAATACCTGGGAGTCCCTAGAGAATCTCACATGTGCCGAGGAAGCCATAGTATTCTTCCATGACAGCCATCCACAGTTCCAGTGGCTGTCTTGAAGACAAACTCATCCTCACAAAGCTCCAGTGGAACTTTGAAGGGGGATCCTGTCATGGGAAGAATGATGAAGCTGGTTACATAATCAGGACAAACAAGGCAAAGGCAATTCGATTAAAGGACAACCACGAAACATAAGCAAAGAAACCAGGAGTTCCAATGGCAGTCAAGAACAAGGAGATGCTCCTTGCTCATGACAACCATAGGAACTGGGTTATGGAATCGAAACTGCTAAGTAAAACAAAAACCAGTTCTGAACCAGGAAAACTATGTATTATGTCAAATGCAAGATTCAACATTTGGGTCCTCAGACCCTGATTCCATCCCCCTTGGGAGGCAGAAGAGACTCTTCAGCCTGGATAGGCTCCCCCTCAACATCTGGGAGAGCCACCATAGCCAGTGCAGGGGATGGCAGAGGAGATGACAGCTGAGGGGAGTTCCACCCTGAGTAGGAGGGGCAGCATCTGTCAGACTTAGTCTCACGGTTCACACAACTTAATGTAAGGTCGATGATGACGATACTAACATAAGGGGAAAAGGGTACAAGTAAGAAAGCGACGTGGTATATATAGCGAACACTTTGGGAGTTGCCGGCGTTCGCACGCTCGGACCCCGTGCATCACGTGATTTTCCCATTATGTAATCCACCACCCATCTGGGTCACGTGACTTGTCCGCAAACTTCCCGCAACTCTTTTGCGATCCTTTCTTGGCCTTTCCAACCTGCTTACGTAAGCTATCCTGACATCACCCCCCTCTTAAGGCTGGGCGTCTCGACCTGCCAACTTCGCCTTGTCAGGGTATTGCTGGAAGAAGTCCCAGAGCAACAGTGCAACGTTAGTGAGGTTGCAACGAGGTTCTCCTCTGCAGGGTATCCTAACCACTTCACCAAATACTTCACTGCCCGTCCAACCTTCTTGACATCAAGAATTTCCTCCACCTCATACTCCAAGTGGTCGTCGTCAATCGTGGGGGGTGGGGGTGGAGGCAAGTTCTGGGAAGGGAAAGAGGGAGCAATATATGGGGTGAGTAGCAACTCATTGAAAACCCGGTGAATGCGCCATGCTTGGGGGAGCTTGAGTCGGTATGCTGCTGGTCCAACCTTCTCTTCAATAGTGAAGGGTCCCGCCTGCTTGTTGTCAAGCTTCTTGGATGGTCGATCCATTTTCAGGTTCTGGGTATCCAGCCAGACTAAGTCCCCCTTTGAGTATTCACAACTCGGGTGCTTTCCTTTATCATAGCTAGCCTTCATCGCATCTGCCGCCTTCCCCATTGCATCCCTGGCTGCTCTTCGGGATTCCGTGAGCTTGGCCATCCACTTGTCTGCTGCAGGGTTCACATCAGAGGGCGGCTGGATACCACCATTCCAAGGGTGCCAGCCATACTCCAGATAGAAAGGTGTGAATCTGGTGGCTGAGTGCTCACGGTTATTGAGCGCAAATTCGGCTGTGGATAGCCACTCTGCCCAATCATCCTGCAGATGGTCAACATAGGCCCGGAGATACACTTCAACCTCCTGATTGACCCGCTCTGTCTATCCATCTGTTTGTGGGTGGAAGGCAGTGCTCAGGTTTGCCTTAACTCCAATCATCCCATAGAACTCCCTCATGAATCTGGACACGAATTGGGTTCCCCGGTCACTCACAACTTTCTGCGGGACTCCATGGTTGCGGAAGACCTGGTCTCGAAGGATCCGAGCAGCACCAAGTCCCGTGAGGTCAAGGCCAATAGCTTCGATGAGAGTTCGTTTTGTAAACTTGTCGACAATGACAAGGATCGCATTGTGACCACGTGAGAGGGGGAAAGGCCCAACAATGTCCCAAGAGATGACTGCCCAGGGGCTCTCAGGGACAGGGTGCGGATGGAGCGGAGCAGCGCGCCTGGTACGATCAGGCTTGATTCATTGGCATGTCTCACATCCACCTGCCTGATTGGCCCAGCCGCTACCCTTTGGTTTTTAGTGAAGCAAAGTGGGATGAGCTCCCCCGCTCCCGCCCTGACTTTGATATCAAAATCGAGTTTAAAACGGACCCTGGACACCTCTCCTCTAAGCTATACTCTCTGACGTGAGAAGAGATGGTGGAAATGAATCGCTGGGTGGATGAGCAGCTAGCTTCTGGACGAATCCGACCTTCGAAGTCCCCATACGCAAGCCCCTTCTTCTTCAAATGTGAGAAGGACAAGCTGCGGCCGATTATTGATTACTCTAGGCTGAACTCGTATCTAATCAAAGACAAGTACCCCCTCCCCCTCATACGAGACACTGTGGATGTGTTAAAGGGGGCAACCATCTATTCCAAGATTGATGTGAAGGGAGGTTTCCCATCAATGCAGGTCTGGCCAGAACATCAGCACCGCTGTGCTTTCCTAACGCCTCGTGGACTCTTTGAACTGGCAGTTATGTGGTTTGGGCTGCAGAATGCGCCTGCAACCTTCCAGCGCTTCATGAACCATGTGTTGAGGGAAGAGATTGCAGGGGGGCATGTCCGAGCCTATGTCGATGATGTTATAGTGTTTGCAGAGGATTTGGCTACACATTGGTATTGGATGGATCGGGTCTTGAAGAAGTTTGGGGAGAATGGCCTGTGTCTCAGACTCAGCAAGTGCAAGTTCGAGAAGAGTGAGGTTTTCTTCCTGGGGATGAAGATCTCCCACAACTGTCTAGAGCATGACCCAGCTAAAGGCGCGGCAATCCGTAACTGGCCCAGACCAAAGAATGTGAAAGAGGTACAAAGATTCAACAGGATGCTGAACTACCTCCGCCGGCACATCCCGAACCTCTCTGCCTGGGCAAAACCACTCTTCTGGCTGACAGGGAAAGTTCCGTGGAGATGGGAGGAGGAGGAGGAAGCAGCCTTCCAAGATCTCCACCTGGCACTAGTATCAGCCCCGGCCTTGGCTCTACCACAAGACAAAGGGAGATGGAAGGTAGAAACGGATGCGAGCAACTTGGCGACTGGAGGAGTTCTCTCGCAGCAGCAGGTGGATGGGACTTGGAGAGTTGTAGACTACATCTCCAAAGCCCTCACTGCAGCTGAGAAGAATTACGATGTGTACGACAAGGAGTTCCTGGCTGTAATCCGGGCACTACGCGAGTGGCAGGCTTACCTGATTGGGGTGGAAGAGACTATCAAAATCTGGACAGACCATGCTAACCTCCAGTACTTCCGGAAGCCCCAGAAGTTGAAACCGAGGCAGGTCCATTGGGTTGGAGAGCTCCAGTGCTTTGACTTCGAGATCAAATACCGTACTGGGAAGTCGAACACGAAAGCTGATGCACTCTCACAGAGGCCAGATTATGGAGAGATGGTGGAGGAGGATGCACCAGTACACGTCTTCCCAGAGGCTGAGACCTGGACATTGTTCACATCGGAGATGGAGACGCTACTCCAGAAAAACAGCGCAGTATATGTGCAGAAGCCGGAGGAGCTTGATGATGAGTGGACGAGAGATCAGATGGGACTCTGGCGGAAGGCAGAAATCACTTGGGTGCCCCCAGAAGCACATGAGGCAGTGCTCACCTTTGAGCATGACCTCCCCATCGCAGGGCACCCTGGTCCACGGAAACAGAGGGCGGCTCTGCTGAGGTCCTACTGGTGGGTGGGCATGGTGAAGGATTCCA
This sequence comes from Clavaria fumosa, assembly GCA_951802425.1. Classification (NCBI taxonomy): domain Eukaryota; kingdom Fungi; phylum Basidiomycota; class Agaricomycetes; order Agaricales; family Clavariaceae; genus Clavaria; species Clavaria fumosa. Next base: position 2,448,316 of record OX637805.1, on the reverse strand, counting down.
ATCGGTATGGGTAGGGCCAGTGTTGGGAAAACGGGTGTCTGGGATACTGGCCAAGGCCAGGGTACTCGCTTTTGGTGGAACTGAGGGTCGAACAGGGGACCGGTGGCTGTGTGGGGAGGAGGCACAGGTGTTGGGGCAGCGGGTGAGCCTTACTTCAGCTTTCACCCAGTCAATCTCTGGATTATGATGCTTTAGCCAATCATGCCCAAGGATCGCCGTGTGGGACTGGGTCTTCCCTAGCAGGAAGTGGATCTGCTCCTGGTGGTCGCCAACCGTCACAAGCAGCTCCATCCCATACCGGATCTTACCATCTCTGTTCTGTGTTCCATCCACATTATACATGGTGATTGGATTCAGCAAGGGAGATGGTTCCAATCCCACTTTTTTCGCCCACTCCAAGTCCATAAAGCAGTTGGTGCAGCCTGAGTCGACAAGGGCTTTCGTAGTTGCCCCTTTGCCAGTGCTGAGAGCCTCCAGGTGCACCTGGATGGAGAGCTCTCGGGGCATATGCAATAGGGTGTCCTTCAGCACCTCTGTAAGGCACTTTGTCGGCTCCACTTTGCTGCTAGTCCCCTTTTCTCTTTTCAGTATTTCACTCTTAGCGGTTTCCGTTTCCGCTTTGTCCTTCTCCTCAGCCTCAATTCGGGTATGTCTCCGCTGCAAGATTGTATATTTGGGTATACTCACTGCGGACACAGGGACAGAAGGGGGGCTGGGGTGACTACTCTTGAGACACCAGTTCGGACTCACTGGGCCTCGTCTCCAAAATCCGGCTCCTCAGTAGGAGCCCTCTTCTCTCTCTCCAACAACGCCACACAGTCTAAGAGCAAAGCAATCTGATTCTTGTAGTCCTCAGCACTTCGTGCCTGGCTTTCCACAGCGTGGACCTGCGGCCTCGGGATCTGTGGGCATGTGTCTGGGAGGAGACAGTCTCTCACCATGTGGCCAGCTTGGCCACATCGGAAACAGGCGCGTCCTACTCCAGGGGCACGTGCACGATCAACCAACATGGCATCACCAACACCAGTGGGACGCGGCATGACGGGAGGGGCAGGGGTGCGGGCCTGTGGCTGGGCCAGGAAGGGGCAAGGGGCTGTAGTGAAGCGGGTTGGTTGGGGGAGGGGTCGGCTGGCTATGGGCAGAGCTGGGCGGATGGAATTCTGCTGCATGATGACTCCATCAAGGCGGCGCTGCTGGGCATCAAGTTTTTCTGCTAGTGCCTTCCACTCCACATAGGTCTTGGGCATTGGTGAGACACTATAGATCTTCCCCACCAATCTCCTACTCAGGTTCAACTCTAGCCAGTGAACCAAGATATCTGAATCAGCTGCCTCAGCCATTCCTGCTCGGCGGAACAGTGTCTCAAACTTTGCAAAGAACTCTGGGGCTGTTGCAGAGGCCTGTTTCAGCCTCGCAATGTCTGCAAGGGCAGTCATGGTCATTTGGGTCATCAAATGCCTGTTTCATCTCCTCCACGAAGTCTACCCAGGATCCAGCCTCATCATTTCCCAGGATCTCTTCTCCCTTCATATTTGCCCACTCAGCGGCAAACCCATCCCCAGTGATCTTGCTGAGGGTGTAGAGGACCTTTGCTGGGTCCGTGGCATAGATAACCGGATTCGCCATAAACTGGAGGCGAAGCGAACGGAGGAATGTGCGGAAATTCTTTTTCTGCCCATCGAAGGGGGCAACAGATAAGTCAAGCCTCATTGGTTGGGCTGCAGGCGGGGCGACGTGGTCAGCCATCACAGACCCTGGTGGTGGTGATGGGGTTTCGGGGATGTCAGTAATGGGGGAATCGGGGGGGAGCTGGGCTTGACCCGGTCTCGGACGCAGACGCTGTAAATAAAATTCCGGGCCTCGGGCACTCAGGATTTCTTTGATCTCTTAGCAGTCCTGTCCTCTCAGGCTGCTCTCTATGTATCTAGGTACTTATAGAACTCTTATTCTATAAAACTTGTTGCTAGCGTGGGGCCTGAATGGTGTCCCAGGTAGTCACTCCACAACTCCTAGTGAGTTGCCCGTGTGCCCTTCTGACAATGGTCACAGAGCAAGGGCCCTGTCCACTGGACCAGGAAACTACAGAAAAACTATGTATAGGGCCTTTCCATGCCCTGTACACTACACGATTCACTGGTATGTAGCTGTAAAGCAAAGTTCCGGGCCTTTGGCACTCGGTGTCTCTTGGGGAGGGTCACAGTAGACTTCCTCTGGGTCTGGTCACGTGTATCTACACACAGTAAAAATTTCACATGGTTCTGTTGCACACCATGGGCAGGGTAAAGAGAAAGAGGATGAGGGGGATAAGCTGTCACAGAGTGTGACAGTTTGAGATAGGGGTCCAGGCTAGCCAGGTTAGGACACGGGGCTAGGGCGGACAGGGGTTGATGTTAGTATTGTGTCAGACTTAGTCTCACGGTTCACACAACTTAACGTAAGGTCAATGATGATGATACTAACATAAGGGGAAAAGGGTACAAGTAAGAAAGCGATGTGGTATATATAGCGAATGCTTCAGGAGTTGCCGGCGTTCGCACGCTTGGACCCCGTGCGTCACGTGATGCGTCCAGGCCCGGGTCACGTGATTTTCCCATTATGTAATCCACCACCCATCTGGGTCATGTGACTCGTCCGCAAACTTCCCACAACTCTTTTGCGATCCTTTCTTGGCCTTTCCAACCTGCTTACATAAGCGATCCTGACAGCATCCCATTCTACAAGAAGAGAGTCAATGACAATGAAGAATGAGAAATGGAAGAAAAGACAATACTGTGGGGGTCCTCCAGGAGGTTGCAGATAAGGTTTGAGGGGCAGACAACTCAAGGGCATGATGATGCAAAATGGCCAGGATGTCCACAAGTGAAGCATTGTCAAGAAATGGTAAGAATAAGGAGGTTGTTGGTGCCATGCTGTACTGCCCAGTGGAAAGCAGTACAGGAGAGTATGAGGGGGGCAACTTGTTGAAAGACATCAGAGTGAGGGAGGAAGTTAAGTTTGTGCAGGCTCCAGCACATTCTGTTATAGAGGGGGAAGAGTGGTACAGAGGCCCCTTATATAGGCAGGCAAGTGAGGGCTGGGACCATATTGGACCATCAGAGAGATAAGAAGAAGGGAGCACATGGTGGCTGCAGAGGGAGCACATGGAGATAAGTGGCACCATGTGGTGGGTAGTGGAGTAGCACGAGGAATTATGAGAGGCACAGGGTGATAACTTGAGGTAGTACTGTGGCAGGCAGCCACAGACTGCATGGGGGTACTGCGGCAGGCAGCTGCAGACTGTGCAGGATGTGAGCGCCGTGTAAGGCAGATCACGACCGACTGGGAGGCGACAGGAGATGTTATTGGTACTGTACTGTCCTTATATACATCCTCCGTAGTTATGTGCTGTGATGCGACAGTAGTCGCGTTACTGTGATGCGTACAATCCCTATTGCTACAGTTGTTGCTTATGTAATCGACTACGTTACACTATCTCGTATGAACGCGACGCGCTATAAGTTAGTTACAGTTACTGATAATACAAATTATATATCTTCGTGATCCTTGAATATCCAACACACCCCCTTCAAGGTCCACGAAGTCCGAGCGCGCGGGCGAAATGCTTCGCTTTCAGGCTCGGTAGCGCCTTTGTCAGTGTATCGGCTACCATGTCGTCTGTGGGGCAATAGATAAGTTTGATCTTGCCTTCCTGCACAGTATAACGTATGAAGTGGTAGCGAATGTCGATATGCTTAGTTCGCGCGTGGAACGAGCCGTCTGCGTCGCTTGCGAGCGTAATTGCTGGGAGTGAGTCGCTCCAGATCATTATCGGCTTGTTGAGCGGTCGGAATACCTCGCCAATGAACTGTCGGAGCCAGAGCGCCTCCTTCGCTGCGTGCGTCGCCGCCACGTACTCAGCTTCGGCTGTCGAGAGCGTTACGATTTCTTGTTTCTTCGAGAGCCAGGATACCGCGCCGCCATCGATAAGGAACACGTGGCCAGACATTGCGTGGCGGTGGTCTTGTGTGGCGCCATCTGCGTCGGTAAAGCCCTCTAATCCTTTTCTTTCACCTCCGTAGGTGAGTTCCCAATTCTTCGTTCCTATAAGATACCTGAATACCCTTTTTACAGCTTCCCAATGTGCTTGGCCGGGATTGTCAACGAACCGGGCCAGTAGGGCAACGGGAAACGCGATGTCCGGTCGAGTCGCTACAGCGCAGTACATCAGCGATCCGATGGCTTCGCGGTACGGTACGTTCTTCATTTCTGCTTTGTCTTTGATGCTTTGCGGGCACTGATCCTTTGTGTACCTCGCAGTGGGGTCCATCAGTATGGACAGCGGTCTATCGTCTTCGAAATTGTATTTGCGCAGGATCGATTCGATGTACGCCATCTGCGATAGCACGATCGTCCCTGCCTCGTAGTTCCTCATTATCTTTATTCCTAGCAACCATTTGGCAGGTCCCAGGTCTTTCAAGGTGAATCTTCGCCCCATCTCGGCCTTGCAATGTTCAATTAATGCCTTCGAGTTCCCTGCGATGGTACAGTCGTCGACGTGAACGGCCAGGACCAGCATGCTGTCCCCTCTATGCAGGTAGAAGACTGCGGGGTCGCTTGCACATCGGGTGAGTCCGATTTCTTTCATCATTTCATTCATAGTTTGATACCAGCGTCGTCCGGCTTGTTTCAGACCGTATATTGTTTTCTTCAGTCGTACGCAATACTCTGCCGGGTCCGCCTCTTCAAAGTCTTCGCCAAGAGGGTCCTTCGTGAGCAGTTCTTGTTCGGAGTAGTCCTCTGCGTGGGTTTCTTCTGTTGCAGGTGCGTTGCTGAGCTTTTGCTTTGAGGCTGGGTCTGATTCCTTTCCACCCCCGTTTTCCTTTTCCTGTACGAGTTCGATACCGCCGATATCGTCGCTTTGTTTGTCGTGGAATTTGACACTTCGCTCGACGCTGACGGTTTTCTTCTCGGGCCAGTAAATGCGGTGAGCATTCGTTTCTTCATCGTATCCCAGCCATCTCGCCTGTACTCCGCGCGCTTGCAACTTGCTATTCCCGGTAACGTGGACCCAAACTCTCTCTCCCCACTCGTGCACCCCCTTAAGCGTCGGCTTCGTCTTGTATAACATTTCATGCGGTGTTTTCCCTTCCGCTACCCCCTTCGTAGGTGTTCGATTCTTCAACCATACAATATGTCTGACTGCTTCGCCCCATAGGAAGCTCGGGAGTCCGCTCGCGTGAAGTACCGCCCTTGTCCGTTCGATGATGGTTCTGTTTAGTCTTTCGGCCACCCCGTTGTACTCGGGCGTATCGTGTACGGTCGGGTAGTGTGCCGTGCCCTGCTCTGCTAGGTAAGCCTGTAGTTTATCGCTCATGTACTCCCCTCCACGGTCGCTGATGAGCCCTTTGATCGACTTGACGCCGTGCTGCGTTCGCATCCAGGCTGCGTACTGCTTGTAAGCGTCGAACGTTTCTCCTTTCTTCCTTAGCAGTGCTAATTGTGTCCACCTTGTATAGTCGTCTGTAAATGACACGTAGTAGACTTTCTTGGTCCTCGTCTCGACTGGTGCCGGTCCCCACAGGTCGGAGTGGACTAGCTCCCCAAATGTCTCAGCTCAAGGTCTTTCACGTACGGACTTGATTTCTTTTCTCGTCATCTTTGCATGTTCACAAGATTTGCAGATGATTGTTTCGTCTGTCCCACGTATCTTTATGCCCTTTATCCACCCCTTGTCCACTGCCCTCTTCGCTGCCGTAGGTGCTACGTGTCCAAGTCTTCGGTGAAGTTGGTCTAGGGTGAGTGTCTCGTCGTCTTCTGCCGCTGCTGCCGCTGCGGTGTTGACATGGTTTACTCTGTATAGCCCATTGTCAACTTCTATTTGTCCGATTACCTCTTTCTTCAGGTTTAATATGTGACACGTCATCCCATGGAATACGACGGTGTAGCCTTCTTTGGCCAGCGCGGATATGGATACGAGTGTGGGGCCGATTCCGGGGCAATACAGTACGTCTTTCAATGTTATTTCGGTTTGTTTCTTCCCGTTTGGAATGATAACCTTCATATCCCCTTTTCCAGTTGCCTGAAACGTTCGTTTGTCGGCTGCACGAATCGCTTTCAGTTGGATCTTCTCAAAGTTCATGTAGCTTTGTCATTGAGCGCTCATGTGTCGTGACGCTCCGGAGTCATACAGGTCGGTGTCGTCCATGTACGTGGTCATTCCTGATCCTTCCCCTTCTGCTAGCGTCGCTTGCTGTTCGTTGTCTCGTAAGTGTGCTTCTTTGTTATTGATGATCTGAGCTGAGAAGGCCTCTAGGTCGTCGTCGTCGTCTTGGGCTGCGTTCCCGCTGTCGGTTCGCTTTCCACCCTTCCCTTTCGGACCTTGGCCTTCCTTTCCGCCGCCTTTGGCCCAGCAGTCGGCCTTCTTGTGTCCGCGTTTATTGCAGTTGAAGCACTTAAGTAGTTTCTTTTCTTTTGCTTCTCGCTTGCTAATAACGCTTCGTCCGTAGTGCTCTCTTTCTTTCCGGTCTCCTCTGATATCTGTCGTCGATTGTACTCGTCGCTAACGGACTGCATCAGGGCTTCCGGGTTTAAAGGTTGGCCTAGGACTCTCAACGCCGCTGTTATCGCTGACAAGAAGGTGCCGTACGTCTTCGGTAACGACCCTAGAAGCATTGCCGCGAATTCTTCATCATCGATCGTGACCCCGAGGGCCGCCAGGTCTTCTTTCAGAGCCTGCATCGTCGTGAAGTGGGTACGTACGTCCCCTCCTTCTTCACACTGCGTCTCTTGAAGTTTCTTTCGCAGGTCGATGGTGAACATTTTTGAGCGCGTCTCGTATTGTGCCTTGAGTATGTCCCATGCCTGTTTCACCGTTGTCTTTGCCCTAATCTTTAGATAGAGCAAGTCAGGTATCGTCGACGCGATCTGCTGTAGCACGATCGCTTCTTCTAACATCCAGTCGCGCAGTTCCTTCCGGTAGGCTCCCATAGTCGCGATCGGCATGGGTACTTCGCTCCCGTCGATTGCCCTCGTCGGTTGAGGTATCGTAGGTGCTACGGACGCTCCGGTGAGGTGTCCGTCAAGTCCTCGTGCCAGCACTGACAAATTGAGCCTGTCTCGTTAGATTACCCAGTTCCGCCTGTCGTCCGTGAGTCGGGGCACTCGAAAGAACTCATTGCCGAGCTTGATGGATGTCATGGTCGTCATCGTTCCCAGTCTTCGAATTGGTCTGTGATCAGCGCACGGTAAGTTGTTTTCTTAATGCGCAATAGCGGGTCTAATAATCTGTGAGCGCCATGTAAGGCAGATCACGACCGACTGGGAGGCGACAGGAGATGTTATTGGTACTGTACTGTCCTTATATACATCCTCCGTAGTTATGTGCTGTGATGCGACAGTAGTCACGTTACTGTGATGCGTACAATCCCTATTGCTACAGTTGTTGCTTATGTAATCGACTACGTTACACTATCTCGTATGAACGCGACGCGCTATAAGTTAGTTACAGTTACTGATAATACAAATTATATATCTTCGTGATCCTTGAATATCCAACACAGGATCATGTGGAGATATGCCACAGTTGAAGAGCAGTATCCCTGGGCTGTGGATGAGGAGCTGCGCCATGTGATCTGCAAATGTCTGTAAACATGATTCAGTTCACCCAAAGTCATGGTCAAAGCCTCAGGGAGATAAACAATCCCATTTTGGGGGGGCATCATTATGGTTAGTCATCTGGGTGAAGGAAGAGAAGACTGCAGTGTGTAAGAGTGGTTTGAGTGAGACCAGATATCATCAGTCACAAGTGCATTAGAACCCTGTTTATAGCAGTTGTTACACAGTTGTAGTGACAGTAGTAGGATAAGTGTGGCTGATTAGCTAAGCATCCAAGGAGAACCCCTTCACCCTAGGGGGGACCCTTACATGCTTAGCTAATCAGCCACAGAGAGATCATTATGATTGGTGGATGTGACACCATGTGTAATAGGATTTATAATAAAATAAAACCAGTTCATGGTTATGCAGCATGCAGAGACATTGATGATGACTAAGCATAATCCAGTTACACATTCACTGATGAAACAGCAAATCTGGGTGTGAAAATGCAGAACTGAATTTTTGGATAATTATGTTGTAATAACATCAGGAAAAATCTCCCAAGCTAATTAAACTTATTGGGAGAGTCCCCATCTTATTAGTGCTAATTATCACTTATTAGGTCTAATAGTCAATAATTGTTACTAATCTATTAATTATTAGGTCTAATAAGTTCTAATTATTAATAGATTAGTAACAATTATTGACTATTAGACCTAATAAGTGATAATTAGCACTAATAAGATGGGGACTCTCCCAATAAGTTTAATTAGCTTGGGAGGTTTTTTCTGATGAAGCTGATCTCCACAATAATCACTTGTGATGGTTTGCAAAGAAATTATGTTAAATGAGTTGAAGCTCAATTTTTTTGTTTTTGTGATGTGGCCATGATATGGCCAACTATTTTGCTGGTTTGTCATCTGGGTGCCACAGCCACAACGCTTCATACGCAACAACCGCAGCCAGCGCACCCTCAAGGCAACTGGCAGCCATTACCAGTCGAGGCCATGTCTCTCCCGAGAGCAAACTACGATCCCCGGCGAGTGTGCCTCAACCCGTTCCCGGAACTGAGTCTGGGACGACGGCGCACGATTGGAGTATACCTGGCTGGGGCGTTGTTCGCCCTGGCGAACTGGACGTTCCTCGATGCCGCAATCCTGTCGGCGCATGCACATGCGCCGGAAGGGAACCCGCAATTACCGCCTCCCGTCCATGTCACGTTTGTCGACTGGATCCCAGGGATATGCTCACTCATCGGTATGCTCATCATCAACATGATAGACAAGGATAGGATACGCGGAGATGAGGTCGGCGGGCTTGGGGACGCCAAGGCAGTCTGGAGAGCGAGGTTGGTCTTGTTCATGGGCTTTGCGCTCATGGCTGGTGGCTTGGCAGGGAGTGTGGTGCGTGTGCCCTCGACTTTTGATGTTGATTTATCTTTGAACATTGTTGCAACCTCCAGACCGTCCTTGTTCTCAAATACATCATCCCCGACTACCCCGAGCAGTACACATACTACGGCCACGCGAATGTGTCGCAGAATGTGGCCCTCATGCTTTCCACAATTGTGCTTTGGATGGCGCAGAGCGGTGGCAGCGAGTACGAATACAATCTGACACTCTGATGGCATGAAGGGGTCTTTCTTATTCAAAGCGGAGAAAGAAGCCCATTTGTGTTTTACAACGCTGTTCCGTGTTTGAATCTACGTGGCTAGCCAAGATCACCATGTACCATTGATGTTGTTACTATTCTGCATGACTCTATTGCTTGGAGAAACCTAGTCCTCACACGACGAGCAGGTAGAGACCAGCTGATTTGAGAGCGCTCATTGTGACCTGGAAACATGCAGATCTCGGAGACGACCATGTTCAATCTCGAAGACCCAACCATGAACCCAGACTTTCTTCCCTGATTTCCACGCTTCCAGCATGATGGTGGACCGAGTGACATTTGTCACTTGCTCTTTGACGTTCTCTTCGACGATGTGGGTGAGCGCGTCGGCGTTGGACAAGTGTGAAATGTCGAGGGAACAGGCAAGGCGTGTCAAAGGCGCCAGCCACACGTTAATCGGATCCGAAGCCGGATGCGACGGGACGGCAACAGGGATTGCGCTAGAAGCGGCGCGACCCGCAGAAGTTGCCGCGGCGTATGTAGCAGCCGCTCCGCCACACTGGGTGTGACCAACAATGATGACTGGATTTCGGGATAGGAAGATAAAACCATGTTAGGAAAACGTGATGGGCACATAGCGGATAAAGGAAATGCACCGTGTTCGACGCCGAGGAATTCTATCGCATACTGCAGGACGGAATTGGCAGAGCTATCGTCCGGATGGAATTGGCTGTCAAACACCACCCCAAAAGGCTCAGGACCAGTATCACAGAGCATGAGCAACGGGAAGGACGCAACTTGGCAATGTTACGGTGGACGAAGATGTCGCCTGGTCGTGAAGCCGTGATGACGGACTCTGGAACTCTAGAGTCGGCGCAAGTAATCCAAAGGACCTATGAGGAAGGAGTATGAACAATGCCCTACGATGATAAGGGCATGACAAAGGAGTAAACCTTGGGAGTTTGCCCAGCGGCAAGCTTGGTGAAGAAACCAGGCTCAGCTTGTTCAACATCTTTGGACCATTGAACGTTGGCAGAGAGGAGTCGAGCGAGAACTGGATGTTGCTGGTCCATGGAAGTGTTTGATGGCGGCGAGAAGCCGATACCCCTGAGAATGCGCTGCAGAAATAAACCACGCCACATCGTTTGCTAAGAAGAATATTAAGATACGGCTGAGAAATTCACAAGTCAAAAGGTCGACACAACCAAGAATGCCGAGCTTTCTCATAGCTCCAACACGGAACTCTCCAGATGACCTGCCAATGACGACGACTAAGGCTGTTTGAGTGACAGCTCACAATACACGTGATATTATTGTCACTATTATTCTCACAGTCCACGTGAACAACTGTAGATTTACGACGCGAGACTTGTGCAAACAGCCAGAACAATGTCTGGTGAGACGCTCGTCTCCTCGTCTTAGTTGCATATTTATTCACTGGATTTTGACAGAACAATTTGAGCTCGACTCACCGCCGTTTGACTCAGTTCATTTGCTACGGTTTTCACCAGCCAACCCAGATCATCTTCTCGTTGCTTCATGGGATTCGGTATGCCTGATCTCGATTCTTACACCAAGCACTGATCGTAGACAACCACTCAGACCGTTCGTTTTTATGACGTGAAAGCAAATGAACAAAAATCCAAATATGATCACCGCGCCGCGGTGCTTGCCTGTGTTTTCTCGGATGCAACTCACGCTTTCAGTGGCGGATTAGATACAGTCATTCGCGCGTACGTGCTTGCGTCTTTCGTTTTTTCTACAGGCATGTGTAATGTTGTTGTGTTTATATTCTAGTTTGGATCTAGAAACGGAGACGGTCAGCCCAGTGGGTGAACACAAAGACGCCATTTCGGCGATGAATTTGTCCCGTGATGAGAGTCCGTGACCTGTGCTTTTCCGCCCTCCATCTCTTATTTCACCCTCTTTCCTATTTAATTTTTTCCTGCGCAGATGTGTTGATAACGGGTTCATGGGACCGCACTTTGCGTGTCTGGGACCCGCGTTCCACCTCACAGACGCGCCCACCGATCCAAACAACGAGCGTCCCAGAACGCGTATATTGCATGGATCTCGTGAACCACACGTTGGTCGTGGCCATGGCCAGCCGTCTGTTCCACATATACGACGTGAGAAAAATGGATGCACCCGCACAAGAGCGGGAAAGCAGTCTCCGATACATGACGCGGAGTCTGGCGTGTATGGCGGATGGAAAGGGTAATGTACCGCATTCTGGGGCTACTTTGCAGCTTTGTTTGCTCGTCTAACGATGCGGTGGTAGGCTATGCGACCGCGTCTATCGAAGGACGCATAGCGGTGGAGTATTTTGACACATCGGCCGAGACGCAGGAGAAGAAGTATGCATTCAAATGCCACAGACAGACGATTGGGGATGAGGATCATGTCTGGCCAGTCAATTCATTGGCGTTCCATCCTGTGTAAGCCCAGTTCTCTTCGGCTTTTTTTGTTGTTGGACTCAGATGGTTGCCTTGGAAAACGCAGGTACAATACGTTTGCTTCCTCTGGTTCAGATGGCACAGTGTCCGTTTGGGATCATCACTCTAAAAAGCGGTTGCGGCAATACCCGAAATTCAACGCTCCGGTTGCATCGGTAGCATTCAATTGTGACGGCACGCGGCTGGGGATTGGCGTTAGCTATACATGGGATGAGGGCGCTGAGGGAGCCAAGCAGACGGAGAGGCCGTCGGTATGGTTGAGGGGCGTAGGCGATGAAGTTAAGGTTCGTCCCTCTCGGCTGCCTCTGCCTAGGGACCTTTTTTTTGACGCACGTCAATCGCACTGGTTGCTGTATGTTATGTCCTTCAGTCGAAGGGATGGACTGGAACATGAGGCTGTGTGTTGACGGATTCGGAAGAATACAGCACGGTGGCGGCGGCGGCGGGAAACATAGCACCAGGCGTAAACGGTTCTCTTCCTCAGCAAAAACGAATCCGCCCGTGTTCAGCATTTGTATTTGCAGCATTCATTTTTGTTTGTTGTAAAGCTGCAATGAGCCGCATGTGTGGTTGTTCGTTGCCAAATGCCCTTATCCACCTGCAGTTGCCAATGACACGAGCGCCGACACTGCTCTTTAATCGTCTGTCGGGGACAGGATTTGCCCGTACAGCCGCCCTCGATTTCGACAAGGATTACCATAATCGCGCTCAATATCTACACAGCCACTTACTCGGCCTCTCACGGATATGATCGCTCTATTGACCTTGGGACCAGACAAGCACCGCCCAATGGTAAAACAATTCGATATTCGGTGAATATACAAAACGAGAGCTTGGGGGTAGCTTTCCTGTCCACACCCTTTCCATCCGTTCGACTCACTACCGTTTCAATCCCTTCCGCCTGGTACAATGGATCTCGTTTCCCTGCCGCGGTTCGCGCAAACTCTCCGTGCCATGATGAGGAGCCGCGGAATGACATGGCTACTTCGGGTTTTTTTGAATCTGGTGCGGTCGCTACAGAGACGTGGCAGAGCTATCCTCGTCTTCCTTTATCTCAAGCTCAGAGCAACGAGCTCAACCCCGGGCGTCTCATCACCTCTGAGCCCGCAATGCGGAGACGAGCTGCCTCATAAGGCCCCTGGGCACCAAGACTCAGAATCCCCGCGCGAGCCCACGCAGCACCACGATCACAACCACCGCGGCGACGGTAGCCCCGCCGACCCATCAGTTCCTCACCCATTGGGAGATGACCCCACATCGCTATCCATTGAGACATCACTCACCCCCCAGCGCCAGTACTCGAAATCTACCCATGAGCCCGCGCAACTCCCGTCCGATTACCACCACCGCGACCCCTGCGGCTACTGCAAACCTACAGTCCCTCGCCCATTGAAGGATAACTCCGCACCAACGCCGATCGAAACGTCGCCCTCTCTCCCCGCCCCTGCTCCTTCTCGCCCGCCCAAGTCGAAAGCGCTTCTTGTCGGCATCTGCTACACTCGTAACTCAAAACGGCGTGCCAAAAAGGGTTTAAACAGCGCCAAGCCCAGTGACGGAGGTAAACATCAGCAGCAAGACATCGTAGTTTCGTGCAACGGCGATGTACCTGTCGAGGATGCTGCCCTTAACGGCCCCAACGAACCCTTTCATCTTGTTTCCAGGGGGGGTAAAGCCACCCAACCTTTGCGTGGCCCTCACCGGGATTGTAGAGAGCTGAAGAAGCTTCTGATCGGTAAGTGCCTTCCCAGAGTAGAACATTGCACGCTCCTGACTCTATGGTTCTCCCGTTCCTTGGCACACTAGAACAGTATGGTTATCAACCGGAAGACATTGTTTGCTTGATGGACGACGGCCAACATCCTCGACCGACGCGGCAAAACATTGTGGGTCGGGTCCACGAGATTGCGATCCTCTGAACTCACGTTCCCTGCCCTCTTCCTTGTCGACTAGATCAAAGAGTGCCATCGATTGGTGCAGGATGCGCAACCCGGAGATCGCCTTGTTTTCCATTGTATGTGCAACATGATCTATCAGCAGTCCCTCCATTCTAACGTCCCTCAGATGCCGGGCATGCTAGGCAGATGGAAAACAAGAACAACACCGAGGAGGATGGTCTGGACGAAGGTAAGCCTTGTCCCAAGTTTAAATCTGCCCCTTTCCTCACATGCTCGTCAGTACTTGTCACACTTGGAGATTCTGGCTGCAATGACCATGGTGGTTCGTTTATTCGTGACAATGTACGTCCTCTCTCTTAGCTCTTGTCTCTCACACTTGTTCCAATCTCTGCCAAAAGGATCTTAAACAATACCTTGTGTGTCCGTTGGTTGCAGGTGTGAAATTCGTCGTAAGCAGCATCTAGTCGAACATCATGTTAATGCAAGTGTTAATCATTTGAGTTAGGCTGTCCTGGATACGTGTCATTCGGCGACACTGCTAGGTACGTGATTGCATTCGTCTCAGCTTTCCAATGTCCTGACAGCGTGCCGCTCAAGACCTCCCGCATCACTTGTGCAACCAAGTTTATGTTCCATATATCTCCAAAGGTCCCCGCTCGTGTCGCACTCTCCAGCAAGGGCAAGGTCAGTCATGCTCAGCTTGTGGTCCCGAGAAATAGCTGATGGTATTTATTTTTCACCAGTCCGGCGGAACGCAGCGCACATGGTCCCAGCTCGCATAAACAGGTACTTCGACGACCTGGCCATCCACCAAATACGCTCCGATACATTAGGTATGGTGTTTTTGTTAGCCTCTTCAACCTACGAAGTGCATTGATCATCTGCGCATAGTTCGCACATTGGCTTCTGCTTTCGAAAGGAAGAAGCGCACGCACTCACGACCCAACTCTCTTGCGATCTCTTTTCACCTCGAAGGGGGAGAACCCGAGCGACCCCGGAGAGTCTCGGCAAGAAGGAGCCAGTCGTGGGCGGAGAACTCAGTCCTTAGCGTGCTACAAGAGGAGCCAATCTCCGGTTCGGCGTCGGAACAGAATGGCGCACCCTCCATTGAGACGAGCGTTCTCCCCGCGCTTGCCACCGAAAAACTGAGCAAATATTGCGACGAACAATGTGCTTCGCCCGATGTTATGTCTCGCCGCAATAGCCTTAACGCAATGTTCCCCGATAAACTGTGCATGTCGCCAAAGCGGGTCTTTCCATGCGATGGTTTTTGTAAACAGAGGTCGATGGAGAAAGGTATCGGGCCGCATGTGGTTCGTAGCAATTTTCCTCTTTTTACACCGATCTTAATCATCGCTCGTGCACTCCTTGCAGATGTCAATCGCGGCGTGCGACGACCCAGAATTAACTTGGGAAAGCCCGTCGGGAAATTCCTTAACTATGGCGAGTGTCAGAAGTCTTTTCCTCTCACCATCTTTATACTAACTTTCAAATTTTCACGTCGTTTGACATATACAGTCACTGGTAAAAGTTCTGAGTGAGTGTTTGTATACTGGAAGTTTCTCTTGCACCATTTCTCATTCATTTGATCAGGGGAAAGTCCACATTCCTCACTCGCGGAAGTGATGAAGCGGGTTAGGTATATCAAATGCTTTGTGTTTGTTCTCCACATACTTACGAATCCCGTTCTCCCAGTCATCACATGCACCAGACCACCATGATGGTGCACGCGGAAGCGAGTAAGCGCAGAGCCAACGGCCAACCAGTCACTCTGGAGACACACAATTTCTCCACGCCGAAGGTGAGCCATTCTACCGTATTTTTATGACACGAAATGAATGTTTGTTTCCCAGCTGGCAAGTCTTGAGCCTATGGTGAGGATTTGTGCCTTTCTAAATTGGTTGCTGCTCAAGAGCTGACATTTGTCTTCTCTTTCAAGGATATGGATATACCGTTTACTCTTTAATACCTCAAGTCCATATCCCTCATCCTCCATTGATACCCGCTATTTAATCTCGCGATTCTGGTGTTCCTCTATTGTACTAGCTTCGGGCTTCTGGTTACTGTTGTATTATTATTCATTCTTCTATTGAATACTAGACACACGGTCACACACCGCCTGAAAAAAAAATCTACAAAGCAGATAAATTTCTGAATAAACTGGAAACGACAGGAAATGTGGCCAATTGCCGTACAATATGAGAATGAGAAGACATCATATAGAAAGATTTCACCAATGTGTTACCCCGCAATCATGAAATGCAAGGGCAGATGTTAACCCTGGAAGTGTACACAAAGGAAACTGTTTTGAGGAGTTTTTGGTTGTCCAGATGGCGAATCTCACACACACGGCCTGGATTCAGGATGAAGAGATCAGCCTTTCCCCGACGTCCTGTTTCGCTCCCCTGGGGCCAAAGCTCCTGCGGCTCATCTTCTCCAAACATCCCGACATCGTAGACTGCAAGGCCTGTGGTCTGTTCGACACGTGTGCCATCTTCATTCGAGATGAAATCAAGGATATAGAGATGGGGGAATACGGGTAAGGAGTGAGGCGCCCTTTGAGGGCTGATGTGCACTGGAATATGGTTGACAAGTGTGTGTTGGGTGTTTCAGTCTACAGAGGGGGGAATCAATGGGAGCAGGCCTGAAAGTGCAACATTGTGAACCCTGAAATCAACAATTGGAACCCCAGCTGCAGCCAGTCCTTCTGCATTCCTCTTATTGAACTCCTTGAGCCAGTTGCTTGCCATTGTGGTAGTGCTAGTATTTTGGGGAGTGCGAGTATGACGAAGACTTGTCCCAACACACTCGGATCCGCACCTCCTGCCGCGACATCGCTCTCCTGCGCTCTCTTCTCTTGTACTTAGATTCAATTAACCTTTAGGCTCTTACTTCGTAGCCTTCCTTTTGCCTTAAGTACTCCCGCGATAGTTTACTAGGAGTTCACTGATAGTATTGTGTTTTGCATTGTGACCTTGCCAAACACAAAAACACACAGGATTGAAATGGCAAGATTAGATCTGCCATATCTCAGTCAATCCTTGACAGATTAGCCTGAAATTATGAACATGATGTCTTTGAGATATTGGCTTGGTGTTGGTAACATCAAGAAGCCCTAAGTTTCCTATTTAAAGATGTCCATTTTGGCCTAAATTTGGTGATTGTCAGCATTAAACAGCTCTGATGGCTGCAATACATTATAAAATGTGCCATAAAGTCACATGCACCTCCACAGATATGTGGCCTAAGTGCTTCCAAATTTTCAAATGGTTCTGTGAAGAACTACAGGGTCAGGAGCCAGCCAATTGTGATGGTGTCACAGTGTGACTGCAGGAAACTGCAGGAAACTGCAGGAAGTGTGGGAAGTGTGGGAAGGTGAGGGATGCCTAGGGAAACTGCAGGATCCTGCACAAAATGGCCTGTTAATGTGCAAAAGTCATGTATATTATACATTTGTCCAGTATGGTATGCCATAGAAGAGGCCAGGGCAAATACTGATTCATTTCAGGCTGACAAGACACCTCAGCTGTGACATTGTGTAGTTTATGGTATAGTCCTAGTGGAAAGCAGACTCATGTCAATTGTACTTTTTGTGCAGCAAATGGAGCTGGATGTGTTTGAAGATGTTTTGCATATATGAATGTTGTCAAGAAAGTATGCATGGCAATGTGCAACCAAGCCCATCTGCTGACCACTCACATCTATAGGTGGTTTTGCTAATTCACAATGTATAGAAGATAATATAATTAGGGTTAGAGTTAGTAAGAATATTAGGCCAAACAATGTCAAACATGTGGATGCACTGAGAACTGTGTATAGGAGGTAGACCTTGTAACAATGGGCTTTGGTGCACACTTTATTTTCCTGCGCTTTTGCTCTAATTCATATCTCTATTCTCTCTACTAGCACTTTGTGCTTGAACAACAGGGTGACTCCCTCACCTACCCACTCTGCCCAGGAGGAGACTGGCAGCAGGAGGAGATCAGCAGCAGGAGACCGGTAGCAGGAAGAGACCAGCATCCTCTTTCCAGATGATGATGACAGATTACTACCATTTTCACCTCCTCCCCTACAATGATGACCACCCTCATTGACAATGCTCCCCATCTACCTTGCCAATGAAGATAACTCATCACCATCCCCTTGACAATGGCAACAGTGACCACCTCCCACCACCACCTTATCCCACCTGCCTTTCTGTTGATGTGACCTCCCCCTTCTTTCCCAATGAAGATGACCACCTTGATGATTGCAAAGACCCATCAATGATGACAACAATGCCATACTGTTACTACCAACAACAGTTAGCTCTCACCTACCTGGTGAGCTGACAACTATTGGTAATCATCCAGACAGATTACATAACGCGTATGTTTATTTGGTTGCGACGTAGCAGTGCCACAGCTCAGTCCACTATTTGACTGAGCTGTGAGTCTATCTCTTTTTACTTCGTATTACAACTGTACTGACGGCCTAGGGTAGAACGCAGTAACCCTAGGTACTACAACAAATACATACAGTCCACTATTTGACTGAGCTAATGCAGTAACCCTAGATTTCTATAGATTATGAGATTCGTTGTGCAAAACAACATCACGACTGCCAATACCTCTTCCAACGCCATAGGTGTTCCTCGACTCCGCGACGATGGAGCGAACTGGGCCGACTACGAGTCGAAAGCCCGCACTGCTATGGGCGCGAGAGGATTGATAAGACACCGTGACAGAACTGCATGAAAACCAGTTGCTTACCCTGAAGAGGCCGGAATCTCTATGAAAGCTCCAGGGATAAAAGCTACTGACGAAGACCTTGAAGAAAAGGAACGAAAATTTGATGAATACGAGCAAAAGGAATATAGTGCCCAGCACATACAGTGACTCACAAAACTGTTCGAATGTTTTGCACTTTTGAAATGATTCACTTATAACACTCCAGGTAAAATGGCTAAAATTCTGAAGATATTTGTTATGATAGCCATGCCTCCTGGCTACAACTTTGCTCTATGTTGTAAAGTAGTATTTCCATTTTTGGTAATGTTATGACATCATTCTCTTTGTCATGTCATTCGAACAGTTTTGTTGCTGGCAATTTTATCAGTCAAATGTGTAAGTATTAGTATTCAATATGGCCTCTTTTTGCCTTCAGCACACCCCCAATCCTTCTAGGCATGCTTTCAATCAATCCCTGACAAATAGAAGCAGGTATCTTGTTCCACTCCTCTTCCACCCTTCCCACAACTGTAACACTCTACTTGGTGCCCTTTCATGCTCTCCAAGCCTCCTCTTAAGATGACTCCACACATGCTCAATGGGATTGAGGTCTGGAGATTGAGTAGGTCATATGAGGGCCTTAAAATCATGGTTCTTTAGCCAATCTTTGGCCTGGTGGCTCTGGTGCTTGAGGTCCTCATCATGTTGCAATATGATGTCTTCAGGGATCTTGTCATAGTATTGGAGGCTGGCCTGAAGTTTGGCAGTGTAAAGGTGCTTATCCATCCTCCCATCAATCCTGCAGGCATATCCCACCCCCTCCAACATCATACATCCCCATACCATCACAGCACCACCTCCAAATGTTCTTGTTCCCTCCACCAACCTGTCACCACCCTATTTTCACCCTGCTTCTGCCTCACCCATTTCTTCCCATTGGATCCCAACCTATTGATCTTAGTCTCATCTGACCAGACAACCCTCTTCCAGTCCTCTACAGTCCAATCTTTATGTGCTATAGCAAAATCCATCCTCTCCTTCCTAGTCTACTACTTAGTAAGGGCAATCTCCCCTCAGCCATGGTGTTTAGACCTACAGTCCTTAGACACCTTCTCACAGTGTATGCAGAAATAGGCTGGTTATTAATACTACTAAGGGTCCTGGCAATCTGCACAGTATTTTCTGCCTTGCCAGAGCTGATCAAGCATATTGCAACATGATGAGGACCTCAAGCACCAGAGCCACCAGGCCAAAGATTGGCTAAAGAACCATGATTTTAAGGCCCTCATATGACCTACTCAATCTCCAGACCTCAATCCCATTGAGCATGTGTGGAGTCATCTTAAGAGGAGGCTTGGAGAGCATGAAAGGGCACCAAGTAGAGTGTTACAGTTGTGGGAAGGGTGGAAGAGGAGTGGAACAAGATACCTGCTTCTATTTGTCAGGGATTGATTGAAAGCATGCCTAGAAGGATTGGGGGTGTGCTGAAGGCAAAAAGAGGCCATATTGAATACTAATACTTACACATTTGACTGATAAAATTGCCAGCAACAAAACTGTTCGAATGACATGACAAAGAGAATGATGTCATAACATTACCAAAAATGGAAATACTACTTTACAACATAGAGCAAAGTTGTAGCCAGGAGGCATGGCTATCATAACAAATATCTTCAGAATTTTAGCCATTTTACCTGGAGTGTTATAAGTGAATCATTTCAAAAGTGCAAAACATTCGAACAGTTTTGTGAGTCACTGTATTACTTACTACGGTATCCCCACACCTCGCTACAGCCATCAAATCCTTATCCGCATCCGACATGTGGAAGGCAATCCGGACTGACGCTACACGAAAGAGTCAGCTTCACAAAGTAGACACACGTCGCAGGTTACAATCTATGATCTGTCCCGAAGACGGAGATGTCAAAGCCCATCTGAATGCGATGATAAAAATTCGAGATGAACTCGAAGGCATAGGCGCATCAGTCATGGATGACGACTTCGCGACCATGATACTTACCTCCTTGCCACCCAGTTATTGCAGTCTTCTCCACTCAATCACTCACACTGCAAGCTTGTCATCTACGGAAATCTCCCCAAATGACCTTATGCGCATCATCCTTGAGGAAGCAAGACAATGCGAAATCGCAGATCTTGCCTCGAAATCCGGTGACACAGCCCTCCATGTCAAAAAGACTAGAGGATGCAAAGGAAAGTCAGACGATTCAAGCACAAAAATGCTGTGTACAAACTGCAAACGTATGAATCATAAGGCAGAAAACTGCTATGCTGATGGCGAAGCTAAACAAGGCCAGGCTCCATGGCAAAAGAAAAAGGAAAAGGACAAGGCTAACACCGCAGCTGTGTCAACCAAAAAGCAAGAGCATGACGATGAGTACCTCGCATTTACTTGCCTTGGGGACCAGCACGAAGCTGCTGCAGCCGCATACCCAACGCCAAAATTGCGAGACATTATTCTTGACAGCGGCACTACTGCGCACTTCTGTCCGGATAGATCCATGTTCATAAGCTACTCGCCTACTAGCCCGACAGCAATCACCGCCGCCAATGGACGTGAATTGAAAGCCGTCAGTCGTGGCGATATCATCCTACAAACCCAAAATGGCCAGAGCGTAAGCACGTTACGACTGAGAAACGTTGTGCACGCACCTTGCATGGCATTTACGCTAGTCTCTATTGGGAAACTGGATGATGCCGGCTACGCTGCTAAGTTCACAGATAACCTTTGCCAGATAAAGGACACAAACGGGAAGATACTTGCCCAGATCCCTAAGTTAGGCGGCCTATATCGCATACAATCATTGCCTTTAGAAGCTCACCTGGCCAAGAATCAAAAAACACTTACGCTTTTTGAGGCACACCGTGCTCTGGGCCACATAAACTATGCTGCAGTTAAACATGCCATATCCACAGGCAAAATACTCAGAATGGCGATAGACACCTCATCTGACCCAGTTTTCTGCGACGCATGCGCTCAGGCCAAGCCACACTGGCTGCCTTTCCCTGATAAAGCAACTAACCGAGCGAAATCTTATGGGGAGCACATTCACGCTGACGTATGGGGTCCGGCCTCTGTTGAAACAATCGGCGGCAGCCGATACACCGTCGACTTCGTCGACGATGCGACTCGCTGGACTGAAATATCCCTCCTGCACAAAAAGTCAGACGCTTTTGGTGCCTACAAACGTTTGGAGGCTCAAATCAATACTCACGACAATACAAAGATAAAATTTCTCCGTTCTGATCATGGCAGCGAATTCAACAGCGACGTATTCTCAGCCCATCTTGCCGAGAAAGGTACAAAGCGAGAACTCACCACCCATGACACCCACGAGCAAGTCGGAGCTGTCGAGCGTTGGAACAGAACAAAGGCGGAACTCGCGAGAGCGATGCTCATCGATTCCAAGCTTCTGAAGTTCCTATGGGGTGAAGCCATGAAGCATGCAGCTTGGATAAAGAATAGGTCGCCTACCCGCGCTCTCGAAGGCGAAACACCTTTTTACACCCGCTATGCCAACCATCCAAACTTATCTAAGTTAGTACCCTTCGGCACTTCAGCCTGGGTGAAGATTGTTGACGCAGGCAAGCTCGATCGTCGAGCACGCATGGGCCATTTTATTGGCATCGACTCAACAAGTACAGGATATAGAATTTACTTTCCTGATAAAAGGCAAATCAGAATCGAGCGAGAGGTGGTATTCAATCTAAAAGAGGATACTGACCCCATCGTGTGGACAGGTGAACTACCGCCTGAGGGGAGGACGAATATGCTCAGTCAGCATTCCACCTCCCAATCCGAACCGATCGACACCCCTCTAAACCTAGACGATTCGAATCACAAGAGCACCATGCTTGACGAATATCAGCATGATCCTCTGAACGAAGATCAACAACAGCATGTACCGCTTGATCTCCCAGAGATCCCTGCCCACGATGATGACTTACTTCCTCGCCGCGTGCGCCCCCAGCCAGGATTCTACAAAACTTTGGCAGGTTACGCACCGAAAGGGACAGCCGCTAATGCTACTCACCTTGATACAGCTAACCACCCGCCAATGTTTGCTCTTCATGCCGGCTCTATTGGCGTAGAACCGCGCACTATCGCTCAAGCGCTCGCTGGCCCTGATGCAAACCAATGGGAGAAAGCTTATCAGATAGAGTTAGACCAGTTAAGCCGTGCATGCACCTGGGATATCGTCGACCGCCCACCGGACAAACCAGTTATCCCGTGCGGCTACGTCTTCAGGCTAAAGCTGGGCCCTAACGGCGAAATCCTAAAATATAAGGCTCGAGTCGTCGCAGGAGGCCATAGGCAGACCAAAGGTACGAACTATAACGAAACGTTCGCCACAGCGGCGAAGATCGCATCCATCCGCGTCTTCCTCGCGCTGGCTGCGCAATGTGACTGGGAAATAGATCAGCTCGATGTCGTTGGCGCTTATCTGAATGCTGACCTTGAGGAAGAGGTCTACATGGAGCTGCCGCACGGAGTACTGCTCGAGAACGCGACATGCAAAGTCTGCAGGCTGCGAAAGGGCCTATACGGGCTAAAACAATCAGGGCGAATGTGGTATCGAATGATGGCCTCTACCTTTATATCCCTTGGCTTCAACGTGTCCAAACTGGACCAATCAGCATTCATCAGAACACAAGACAAACAAAGCATACACATTACCGTTTCCACGGATGACATGGTCGTGATGGGGAGCACACGGTCAGCTGTTGACCGGGTGAAAACTGAATTGCGAAAGTCATTTGAAATAACCGATCAAGGCGAGTTGTCATGGCTCCTGGGATTCGAGGTCAAACGAGACAGGGCCGCGCGCACAATAGCGCTGAACCAACGGGCGTACCTTGAGGTGCTAGCGAAGCGGTTTGGACTACAAAACGGACACGCGGTGCACATTCCCATGGACCCAGGGGTAACGCTGTCAAAAGATCAGTGCCCTGTGAACCCGATCAACGCACCTTATCAGGAAGCGTGCGGCGGGGTCCTCTGGCCAGCTGTAATATCGTGACCCGACGTGCAACTAGCCGTAGGTCTGCTGTCGCAGTTCACAATAAACCCGGCGCAAGCGCACTGGGAGGCAATGAAGCGAGCGATAAGCTACTTGTTCACTACGAGAAACCTCTGGCTCACTCTGGGGGGAAAGGGCACACGCCCTGAAGTCTTTTCTGACGCCGACTGGGCGTCTCAGCCGGACTGACTCGATTTCTGGGTTCGTTATGCGAATCGGGCGAGGTGCTGTAAGTTGGTCGTCGAAGAGACAGATGCTAGTTGCGCAATCCAGCACCGAGGCGGAATACGTCGCAGCGGCGGTAGCTGCGAGGGAGATATTCTGGATAAGGAGTTTCCTGGCCGAGGTGGGAGCGCGCGAACCGGGAGCGACAATGTTGTGATTGGACAACATGTCAACGATCGCGATAACGAAGAACAATAAATTCCACGCACGCACCAAACACATCGACATCTGACATCATTTCGTTTGCGAGGCAGTCGAGCAAGGAACTATCCAGGTAGAATACGTCCCAACGAGTGAAAACGTTGCCGACGGCTTTACGAAGCCACTCCCGTGGCCTGCCTTCGAAACATTCGTTCGGGAACTTGCACTTCTGCCCGTTTGAGAGGGAGTATTGGTAATCATCTGGACAGATTACATAACACATATGTTTATTTGGTTGCAACGTAGCAGTGCCACAGCTCAGTCCACTATTTGACTGAGCTGTGAGTCTATCTCTTTTTACTTCATATTACAACCGTACTGACGGCCTAGGGTAGAACGCAGTAACCCTAGGTACTACAACAAATACATACAGTCCACTATTTGACTGAGCTAACGCAGTAACCCTAGATTTCTATAACAACAACAATGGCAATGCAAGTAGTCAGCAAGGTGAACCTCTTCTGTCTTCTTTTTTTCTGTTTGACTTATTTTCTGCTTTTCATGTTCAACAACAATGATGATTACGACTA
Organism: Clavaria fumosa; assembly: GCA_951802425.1. Taxonomy (NCBI): domain Eukaryota; kingdom Fungi; phylum Basidiomycota; class Agaricomycetes; order Agaricales; family Clavariaceae; genus Clavaria; species Clavaria fumosa. The sequence continues at coordinate 2,424,075 of OX637805.1, read as the reverse complement.
CCCTTTGTAACTAGCCAAATGCACCTGCTACTGCTTTTGGAAGCCCTTAACCTTCCACTAATGGATGATGTGATGTCAGTACCTCATCATGAATGTCTGTCAATTTACATATTTGTTTTTTTCATTATATAGTACTGTACCATTTAAGTCAATTGACCAGTGGGTGTGACGCATGACATGATTGACCAGTCGGCAGATTGACTGAAAATGGCTGTGACATGTGACACCCACAAAAATTGACCACCACAAAAATTGACCACCATGGCTTTCAAAATTCTCAACAAAATCCTGCAGCAAGCCTAATTTGGTAAAAAAAGGTTTGGTCCCACAAATTGACCGTTTGGCAGTGTGATGCATTACAACATGAAAAATTGACCGAATTTGAGGGGGGTGTGATGTGTGACAGGTCAATTGACTTAAAGGGTACAGTACTTTAAACTTGGCAGCAGACTGGCATTGGCATGGTGCACAGGACCAAGTACCCCAGCAACATGAGTGTTGCAATAAAACATGATGGACAGGTTTGTGCAGTTGGTGGCTGGGATGGGAGGTGAGTGATCTGATGGTGATTACATTGCAGCCCTGACTTCATCTCCCACTGTTACAGAATTCATCTTTACTCCACTAAATTGCTCAAACCCCTTGGGATGCTTGAGTATCACAAGGAGGTGTGTCAAGCTGTCATCTTTGCACATTCCTATGTTGTTACATTTGATGGAGAGGGGAATGGTCAGGGAGACGAAGATAGTGAGGACGAGATGGGTGCAGAGAAGGAAGCAAGAGGCCTGTGGCTTGTTGGAAGTGGAAAGGAAGGCAGAGTTAGCATGTGGTTTCTGATAGACTTTGCAGTGCAGGGGAAGTAATGAACTAATCTTGGCTGTGTAAGCAGCCTTTTGGTTGTACTGCATGATTCACCACATTGTAAGTAACGACCTCTCCCTTGCCTACCTCCTCATGGACCTAGGCACCCACACCCCTTGCCCAAGCTGAAGCAAAGCTCATGTATTCGGAGAAGGAACACTGGCACATTTTTGGACAGTGTACAAATGATCTGTCAGGAGGAGAGCCCTCCTTGGACTAGATACAGAAACAGATTTTGAGCAACTGATGCCACCGAATACCCCATACCGAGCCCACAAGAGGTTCCAATACCCGAGACACTCTGAAGCCGCCTTGTTGGCACCCCAGTACCATTTTGCTACAAGGAGGATCCTTGTACCAGAAGACCCCATGCAAAACAACCCCCTGTCGATTGAACACTCTCCTGAGTGGCAAGCTTTCTGAAAGAGATTGCTAGATAAGCTACAGGCCATAGCAGAAGCACAGAAGTGCACAGATGAAGAAACCGAATTTTTGCAAGGAGTTGAAGACTTTGCAGACTTCGCCAGTGAAAGTGATTATCAGAGCACTCTCGAAGAACTCGAGGACGAAACACACACCTCAATAGGAACCCAAACTGATGAAGCACTACCCACACACTGTTCCACCAAAGCACAGACAGACCTTACATTTGCAGGATTCCAAGTTTGCCTACATGTGGACATTTTCCAAGACCCCCCACACATTTACCTGGAAGAACTTGACTAGAAAGAATAGCCGACACTGCACCCACACCTGCGCCTGCTGCACCAGTTACACTGTCGCTGAAGATTGTTCCCTATTCTGGGAAGAGGGAAGAGTTCCAAACCTTCCTAAGGAGCATATGCCTTGAATTCCAAGTGAATGAAACTAGATACCCCACCAATTTCCATAAGGTAGTCTTTACCTTGAGCCACATGGTCAAAGGATATGTGGCAGAATGGGCTAATCAGGCCGCCATGGTACTACTAGAGGAAGGAGGCAAAGATGTCATCTGGGCCATGTTTGAGGCATGAATGAGAGAGGCATTCTCTCCCATTGAAGACCAAGCATTGGCCATACACAAACTCAATGGATTCAAACAGGTACAGATGGATGCTGCACAATTCTTCCAGAAGTTCAAGATGTTGATGAGCCATGCTGGCTATGAAGAAGATACCCACTGGAATGTGATAAACATGCTACTGATGAGGGCCATCCATCTGAAATTATTGCTGTTTTCAGCGCACTTGGCGGACTGCACATAACGCACAGATTTATGCTAATTTAAAAGATGAATCTGAGGTAAGGCTTATATGGACAATCTTATAGTATATCATTAGGGCTACACAGCCACATTTTTGCATTGCAAAATATGTTATATTGGGGGAGATGTAGGTGAATCTTCATTTTTGGTTACACAAACATATGTGATAAGTAACTCAGGAACAAGGCATCTGATAGACATGGTTATGAGAGCAAAAATGGTGTAAATTAGGAGGGCTAGGCAGCCCCATATGTATAAAAAAGGATTAGTGACAAATAAGTACAAATATATGCATAACAAAATGGTGCAGATTTTGTTATGCCTATATTTGTATTTATTTGTCACTAATCCTTTCTTATACATATGGGGCTGCCTAGCCCTCCTAATGTACACCATTTTTGCTCTCATAACCATGTCTATCAGATGCCTTGTTCCTGAGTTACTTATCACATATGTTTGTGTAACCAAAAATGAAGATTCACCTACATCTCCCCCAATATAACATATTTTGCAATGCAAAAATGTGGCTGTGTAGCCCTAATGATATACTATAAGATTGTCCATATAAGCCTTACCTCAGATTCATCTTTTAAATTAGCGTAAATTTGTGCATTATGTGCAGTCTGCCAAGTGCGCTGAAAACAGCAATAATGGAGAAGGTCCTTGCATGTGCAGATCAGCCCACAGACTACCAGGCTTTCTGAGTGCTCACTATATGCTTGGACCGACAGCATCAGCTGCATACCACGGTCCAGAGAGAGATGCAAGCACAGATGGGCCCTTGCCCTACTTGGACCCAGCCTGTGCAGCATGTACCCCTGCAAAACTGTTTCTGGTGCTCACCGCAGTGGCAACCACAGTCGGTGTACGAAGGACCAGGCCAATGGGGCCCACCACCACAACAACCACAACGTGTGCAGTGGCAACCACAGCCACTGCAGCAGCAACAACAAGCACAGCCCGCAAGGCAATGGAATAGACCGGCACCGCCTAGTGAATGGCACGGGTAACCCATGGGTAAATTTGACTGTACCCCTACCCGCACCTGACAGTACCCTTACCCATGGGTATGGGTCCACTAAACTGCCGGGTATGGGTACAGGTTTCTACTTCTAACTATGCTATGCACAAATACAATGGTGTCCCACCCATCTGCCATCTCCTCCTCATCTCCTTCAACTTCAGCCAGTACTGTGACACCCATAACATCATTGTCCTTCACTAGACCTAACTTACTCCACATGCCAATGCAAATCAATGCCCAAGTTGACTGAGCTGACAGCCAAATCTGGACATGCGACAATAGGATCCATGCTGACTGGCTACCCATGTACCCCTATGAAGGGTACAGGTTTTGGAAGGGTCCAGAATCCATTACCCGTACCCACACCTACCCATACCTGTGAAGAAAACCCGTGCGGGTACCAATACCCACGCAATTCACTAGCACCGCCTGGCATGAGACAGGGCACACCAATGGATACAAGCCAAGGTGCAGGGCCCTGATGACCGCTCATTTGTTACAACTGTGGCCAGGTAGGCCACCCTGCATGACTATGCCCTGAGCCATCCCAACATCACCCTATGCCCTGCCAACAAGTAAGAGCTGGCAGCACCTTCAAGATGTGCTCCCCCTCCAGATACTACATGCTGCCCCCATTTTTCCCTTACCCTGTCCTGGCATATCCTGCCTCTCATCTGGCCTCACTCACTTCTTTTTAAACTCCCTGGATATAATGATGATGTGGACTGGAAGTCTGATCTGAAAATCACATACAGACAAGGAGGGGAACGACAACTGGACATGCCAGGATATGTGACAACACTGGATACGAAGGAGACCCATGAAGTCAAACTCTTCATCGACTCAGGCTGTACTATATCTGTCATGGACCTGGATTGGGTGCTCAAGAAAAGAATGAACCTGACAAAGCTTGAAACCCCATTGATGGAACTACAAACACCTGTGGGGCCTTTAAGCACTCAGTGACATTATGCCTTAACATCAGAGGCCACGTAGAGATCAAGCAGTTCTTGCTAGGATGGGTTAGTGGACACTGGGCAATCCTAGGACATGACTGGCTCTTATACCACAACCTGATGATCTGCTGGTCTCAGAAGTACATTTGTTTTGACTGATGCAAGACAAAGGACTGTCACATCATGAATTGCAGCTATGGATTCTGGGGCACACATGCTACTGAGACCACACCCGACTGGAAATCCCTGTACCCCCAAGTATTCGCAAGAAAGATGCTCCAGAAGTTGCCCAAGTCTCTGCCTGGTATAGACTATGAGATCAAATTCAAAAATGACCCTGGATTCCTGCACTCCAAAGTGTACCCACTTACTTGGAAAGAAGAGGAAGCCCTGAAGGCCTGGCTCAAGGAAAACTTAGAAAACGGCCAACTGGAATGGGAAGAATCAGATTATGTGAGCCCCATCTTTTTCAAGGATGAGGGTGACAGGTTATGGGCAATCATCAACTACAAGCGCCTTAACTCTTACTGCGTAAAAGACATTTACCCATTGCCCAGAATCAACAAGACTGTAGGAAGCCTGAAAAAGGCCCAAGTGTTCACAAGCCTTGATGTGGAATGGGGATATTGGAATGTTGCAATGGCCAAATGGGCACAAAAATATGCTGCAATCATTACAAAATTTGGAACAGTATGCCCCACCATCATGCAATTTAGTTTAATGAATGCTCCATCGGTCTTCCAATGCAGAATGAACTACATTCTATGCATGCTGCTAGCCACTGGAAAGGTATTTGTGTATATTGACAATATCCTCATTGCAACAGAGACACTTGAAGAACACTGACACCTATTGCACAAAGTGTTCAAGGCACTCCAGGAAAATGATCTCTGCATCAGAGAATCCAAATGTAAACTGGAACAAACAGAGGTCACATTCCTGGGGCTGCTGATTTCCAAGGGGAACATCTGACACTTGCCAAAGAAATGTAAAGGAATAGCAGACTGGCCAGTGCCAAGAGACAAGCAAGCTTTACAATGAGGAATTGGGCTGCTGAACTACTTCCGGAGGTTCATACAAGGGTTCGCCACCATTGCCAAGCCTCTTTACAAGTTACTATGCAATGGCACCCCTTATACTTGGATGAGCCACCAAGAAAATGCCTGGAAATGTCTAATCGAAATATTACAAAGTGATGTGGTACTGGCTATTCCCCAGGATGAAGGAAAGTGGAAGATGGAAGTCGATGTGAGTAACTACACCACTGGAGGAGTGCTATCGCAACAACAACTGAATGGCATATGGCACCCCATTGACTTCATCTCGAAATCCTTCTCCCTGGCAGAAATGAACTATACAACTTATGATAAGGAATTCTTAGCAATAATCCAGGGTCTGGAGGAATGGCACCACTACCTACTGGGCATTAAGAAACCCTTCGAGATACACACTGACCATGCAAACCTCCAATATTTCCAAAAGAGCCAGAAGCTGAATCCTTGCCAGACTCATTGGCATTCCAAGCTCCAGTGCTTCAATTTCAAGGTGAAATACAAGCCTGGAAAAACTAATATGAAAGCAGATGCCCTGTCCCGACAACTGGATCATTGGGAAGGCACTGACAAATATGAGAAGCCAATGGTCCAAGTCTTCCCAACCCACCGTCTTGCTACACTGATAATTCCAGACCTGACCATTGACCAATTACTGCTGGAAGCACACACGAATATGACCCCACCTAAAGAACTACCCTACAAGAAAGGCGCCAACAGACTTTTCAGACATGAAGGAAAAGTTTGGGTACCACAGGATCTGATACACAAGGTGTTAATGAAGCTGCATGATTCCCCGCTTGGGGGGCATCCAGGCCCTGAAAAGACCTTAGAAATTGTCACCTGACAATTCAAATGACCAGGAATGAAGGAAGATGTAGCGGAGTACATTGTGGGCTGCGAAAAATGCCAAAGATCAAAACCTGACCAGATGAAACAATGCGCACCTTTACACCCACACACAATCCCGCCTTGCCCATGGCACACAATCACTTGGGATTTGATTGGACCCTTACCAAAATTGGCCACACACAATGCCATTCTCGTGATATGTGACAAGCCGACAAAGATGACCCTACTGGAAGCAACAGATACTAAGCTCACAGCATTGGGAGCAGTGAAAATCCTATGAGATAGAGTCCTACGGAGCCATGGAGTGCCCTGCAAAGTGATCAGTGACCATGGTTCCCAATTTGTCTCAAACTTCATGGGAGAGTTTTACAAAATCATTGGCATAAAGGGAACCCAAGTACAGCCTACCATCCACAGACTGATGGGCAGACCGAAAGGATGAATCAGGAGATTGAGATATATCTGCAGTCATATGTGGACTTCATGCAGAACAATTAGTCAGACTGGCTGGCTACCGGAGAATTTGCTTTAAACAATCAGCAACACTCGGCAACAAAATACTCTCCCTTCTGGTTAAATTATGGACACCACCCCGCATGGGCGATATCTCTCTACCAACGTTACCACATGCTCCTGAAGCTTCGGAGTTCGCTACGAAACTGCAAAATGCAAGAGAAAATGCAAAAAAAGCTATGGAAAAAGCCACCCAATACATGAAAACAGCATATGACAAACATAAAAACAAAAGAATGCTTGACTACAAGAAGGGGAACTTGGTATGGCATGACGCAGAGAACCTGAACACAGAACAGCCCTCAGAAAAGCTCGCAGACAAGAGAGTAGGACCATTTGTGATAGTTGAAAAGGTGGGACTGAGCGCACACTGACTGAACTTGCTGTCGGGCTTGTGACAGCAAAACCCCTTTGGTGTGCAAGGGTAGAGCGAAGGGTCTGTTCAGTTTCTAATGCTAGTCGATAGTCCTGGCGGACTTGTCTCTCGATATACAGGGAATACTCCTGCAGTAGTCGAAGTGTCTGGTAATAAGTCTGGGGATTGGCTCGGAGTAGTCGGTCCTTTATCCAAGTCCTTGTATACCTTTGGTAATACTCGAACCGATAGAGGTTCTGCTCAATCGATGGGTGGCTGGTGAAACTCTCAGGAGGGACGACTTGCGACCTTAAAGGCGGGAAGACGAATCCTTCCAGTGCGAAGTTCTCAGCAGCGATGTTTGCTGTCAGACTTAGTTGAGGTCTCTCAAGTAAGTGTATAGACGAAAAGATCGAAGCTAGGGTACATGTGGGTTGGTCTCAGGTCTTATATACTCTAGCTATGGGCTGTACATGATGTATGAGTCATTGATTAAATATCGGAATCTGATAGATGATCAGGAAAGCTGCGCGCTTGCACTGGAATGATGAGTCCGAGCAGTGTCGATCTTTGTTGGGATCCTTGTGATGATGATGTCATCCGCGATCAGATAGGGTCCCCGCTTCGATGCATTACATCACGTCGGCTGCATCTGATCTTGTTGGGGATAAGATCGGAGGGTCAGCTGATCTGTGATCGAGCTGTTCTGAGTCATGATTACTTGATTGATCAGTGTGATGCAGTGATCGAGTGAAACTGATCTTTGATCAGAGATCTTCTTAGGGGTGATCGTGTCTGGTGGATAGGGGTCTGCCCAATTGAGGTCGAGATCAGTCTGTGGCGGTTATTGGATAAAAGGACGGTCCTCCTCCTTTCGCTGTCCCTTCAGAGTCTGCCTGCTATGTGCTTCCAAGGCCACCACCTTGTCGAGTTCTTCCACAGCTCCTCCCTCTTCGCTCCTCGTACTGGAGTCAAGCTCTCTTGCGATACCTTCCACTGGTGGGTTCAACTCGTCCCTGCCGATGCGGACCTCTACTGGGTCCTCGACCGATGCTTCGCCTGTGGGGATCCCTCCCACCTTGTCAAGGATTGCTCCTTGACCCAAGGTCCTTACCGACGTATCTGTGACCTTCTCGAGGACCCTCATGGTGAGTTAGCCGAGCTGCTTCTCTCTGCCTCCAGTAAGTCTGATTCTTTATAGATTGGGACTGGGCTCCTCCCCGCCCTCCCTCGCCAACTGTTTGGGCCACCACCCCTTGGGGTGACCAAGGTACTTGGTACCAAGGTGGGCAGGATTGGGCTGAGATTGGTTCTGGTCCTGTACATCCGGCTTACCGTCCTCAGGTCCAGATCCCCAACCTCTGGATACCCCGTTGGTGGCGCCTCCTCCGTCGCCCTCCCTTCCTACCGTTGACCTCCCCCCCGCCTATTCCCCCCTCCCGTCTCCTACTCTGGACGACGGAGGTTCTCTCAGCGCTGTGCGAGATCTGCGAGAGGCTGCCCTGGAGGCGGGAATCTGGGATGGTCAGTTCGCCTCCCATCCCTTGAGGGTAGCTCTCGGGTTCGTGGGTGAGTCTGACTTCTCAGACTCTTCAGATGAGTCGTGGGAAGAGGAGTCTTGGGGGTCTGAGTACGGCACCTCGGGCTCCTCCCTTGATGAAGAGGGGTCTTGGCTTTCTTTCGTGTAGATAAGTATTGTACTTATCTTGCGATAAAATATATAGTTGGGGTTTAGCCCCTTGTTCGCCTGATTTGCATGGTGTTCCTTGAGTTAAAGGATTGAAATTTGCTGGCCTGGTAGTACAGACGACGCTTTCATGACACTTGCCAGCCATGTGGAAAATTCACCCTGTGTTCAATGAAACACTACTCACACCTTATGTGGAAGGAAAGTTTCCAAACCAAACTCCAGACGAGCGCTCCCCCCCCCCGAATTGATTGACAATCACTTGCAATATGATGTAGAAGAAGTCTTAAAAAGCCAATGGCACAGATGGAAACTACAGTACTTGGTAAAGTGGACTGGCTACCCCCATGAAGACAGCACATAGGAACCCAAGTCAAACTTGAAAGATGCTGCCAAAGCCATTGCAGACTTTCACCAGAAGCACCTGCAAGCGGTGCGGTCCCTCTCGGTGTCTTTCACTTAGGAGGTCCCATGCTCACTGACCCTGACAAAAAGGACTTAAAAGAAAGCATGAACATCACCACTCTCACCATCCCCCTTGCTCCCACTCCCATGAAATCCCTTGCTTGAAACTCATTACCATGCCTGCCGAGCGCACCCCCCAAGCTCCCAGCCCACCATATTTCGCCTGCTGTGCGGCTGGCTGGCCGAGAGGCCTAGCACGCCCGCAACCAGCACCAACCTCTCCATACACCTCAACTACATCGCCATGACTTAGCACCCGCACTCGGCACATGCTAGACACCGTGCAAATCCCATGGTCACGCCGCCCTGAGGGGCTAGACCCACCACCCTTGATGATGGACGATCCGCCCACTTGCATGCCACAGTTTCAGCTAAATCACGGCCTGCTTCACCTGTCAGACGACTTATGGCTACAAGGTGTGGGAGAGCACTTATCAGTAGTGATCAGCCATGCCCTCTGGCATGAGATGCGAGACCTTGCCTTCGAGCAACAATGCCGCATCCTCTGGGCATCACCGATCCTTGTGGAACTTTGGATCAACTGCCGATCTTCACACCTACGATTCAAGGTACCCCTACTGCCTGAGCCTGTCTTACAGGAAGAATGGGAAGTCCATTACTGCCAGGGAGCCCCTCCCCTTGTCATACCCATCACTACAGATGTCTTGTCCCTGTGGATCATACCTACTGATGACTACAAACACCCTCTCATGCCTGGAACCCACAACACCAGCATTGACCCCCCTACCAAAGCTCTGCTGCCACCAGTGCAAGAACATGAGGAGAGCTTAGAGGTGTAACAGGCCTGCCAAGATGTCGGTCCACAGGGAGGGGATTATGTAAGACTTTTACCATGTGAACCCCCCCTCCTCCATGTGCTCCACCACTTCCCCTTTACACTATGCACACCCCCCTTTTTCCTCTATCACATTACATGTGGCATCTCCCTCCCATCTGTCACAACCTCATGTTTGATCATATGACTCATCCCACAATGTCTCCTCACCTATAACTCATGTCGCACTGCCTCCTACTATGACTCACACCACTGTAGTATATAAGTAATGACATCTACCACCAGTGCTCCTTAGGTCATTACTTCCTATCACATCTTTTCTTTGCTCCCATTTGACTGAGTCCTACCAAACTCCTTCAAATATACTGGAGTCAGAGCAAGCACTTGTTGACAAATTTCATCTCTAAGAAGTTATGACTGATCTACATGTTGCTCAACACCAACTCTGATGCAATCAAGTTAACAGAGAGTGCCTACAGCTGTGTTGACTCAAAACCTGAGCCCAGTTGATTGAGTCAATCCCAGAAAACTGGTCAGCAGCAAAGGGGATCACCCTGAATGCTAGAGTCAAAATGATACATGTATAGGAAAGCACCCTCCATACTGAAAATCCAAATCCACAGAGGGCAACAGATGTGATGATGAAAGCATGTCTTGATGTGGCAATCTCCATGTGGGTCATTGTCAACTTTGGAGCTGCAAACATGAGCAAAGACTTGGAAGTGAGAAGAGACAAAGGCAGAGAGGTTGAGGTTGTGAGTTTTCATGTGACCTTCAATACAAAAAGTGGCCAAAAAGCCCTCAAATATATTTTCATGAACCAGGTTCATTTTGGACCAGTAGGGATGTGGTACAGGGAAAGCAGTGCTTGCATGATATATACCACAGCAAACCTGCTGAATCAAAGGAAAGAAACTGGATATAATTAATCCTCTGAGGCCAGCAGATCATTTACTTCCTCCTCCGATTCGGAATCAGGTGGTGCTGAGAGCTCGCTTTTGTCACTCTCCAGGAGCGCATCAATTTCTGCATCCAGCTTTGCTTCCTCTGCAGCATGCCTAAGACTACTCAGATGTATACCATGGTTCTCTCAGCTCTGAAATACGCACCTAGATTTCATAGCCTTCCCACGTGTCATTGGCACAGGACTCGAACTTTCTTCTGCATTGTCATCCTCTTCGCTGGAATCTATTTCAACCAACTGCTTATTCGGTGCACTGGTGGAGTCATGATTATTAAATAGATTCAACATGGCAATCAATGGCATGAGAAAACACACGCTGATCTTCGGGGAATCTGTCGCGTTGGGGCAACTGCTGGAGTAGGTGAGCGACCTGACTCTGTGAGATCTGAGTCATCAGTTGAAGAAGACACACGTCTTCGTCTACAACCATGGTTAGCAAGAGCTCTGAGAAGGCTGGACAAAGTGTTCACTTGGTTTTGCCCTTGAGCTGTCTAGTGGGTCTTTGACGTGCACGTGGAGGTGCAGTGTCGCCTTCTGTTGTCGTGCTGATAATGCTTTCAGATCTCCTTTTCACACATTTTCAGTGTGATGCAAAGGCAAATGGTGTCTGACACACTTGCCTCTTCCTGTAAGATTTCTTCGTGCTCACCCCATCTTCATCCTCACTGTCTTCTGGGATGATCTCATCCAAGAACTCAAAAAGTTCCTTTAGCTCTTCCAGTTTGCGATATTCATCCTCGTTGAAGTCCTCCAGCTGTTTCTCAAACTTTATAGTGATTGAGGTTTCAAAGCGGTTAAAGGTGTTGTTGGAAGCAGCGTCCTTGACCGGCCGGCGCTGCAGTTTCCCATTAGTAAGGGAAGTGGATGCCATTTAGACGAGGAACACACACCGAACGCAAATTATGCATAAGCAACTTCAGCATGCGAAGTTTGTCATCATCAACCACATCTGGGATGTGAAGCCTGCCTAAGATCTGGCAAAGCACTTTCTTGTCCTCCTCTGCGTGTTCCCTTAAGTTTCAAACAACGACACGGATAGTGAGACCTACTCCTCATGCTCTTGCTCAACATCACCTTGACTATGTCAGCAGCGAGGTCAAAATGAATAAGGTTGTCCCTGGCTACGCTCGGGTTATCCCTGTCACTTGATTAAATATTGGAAATTGTAAAATCCGCATTACTTACACAACTTTCTGGGGATCAGTCCAATCCACAAACATACCCGCCACCTGTGCGGGGCTCACCGCTTCGCCTAGTTGGATGCGCATCTCTGCCATATGTTCGAAGGTGGCAATGAAGATCTGCGCGGATCTAATCCTTGCAAACGCACGAAGTGTTTGAATATACTCACAGTGGACATCCTTCGCTGATTCGCCGCTGAGGAATAGCAATACACTGGCAAGAAGTAGGAGAGACACTGTCTCAGTTCCTGGTTGTCAACGGTTGCAGGTGATAGGTAGAGCAGCACAAGGCTTTTCAGAACCTGCATCGGGCACTGGTAAACCATAGAGGTAGCATGAAATGGAGCCGACTCCTGACCCTTTCGTCATGTATCAAACCCGCCAACAGAAGTTTCGAGATCCCGATGCATAATAAGGACTGCACATTGTCTGCTTCCTCATTGTCCAGGACATGTACCAGGAAATTTGTGATCATTTCACTCTTGCAGTAAGTATGCCGTCGTCAGTTGATACCATGATGCAAACAAAAATGCACGCACTTGTGGTCCTTCTCGGCCAAGGAAATCCCCTTGGTGCACCATCAGAATGTCGAAAACGATTTGCAGAACGCGAATTTTCAGGATTTCTGGCGCTGATTGTATCTGGGATATGAACAATTGGAACGAGTTGAGAGCCATTCTCTGAGGAAACAGAATCAGTAAGAATCCGTTATAAACTGCCCATCCCATACTTTGGCAATGAGACAGCAGAGTCCAAGGCAGATCAAACCCTTTTCTCTCAGTGCCAACTCCTTCCGCTTGACCGCGGGAACGATGAGTTCGCCAAGAATGCCTTCCAGAGTGGAATTTTCTTCAAATGTCTGAGGTAACATTAGGGCTGCGTACGGCTACCAAATGCATGGGACGTACACCATTCACGCGCTCCAACATTCCGATGCACAAGGATAAACACTTGAGGTCAATTGCGTCTGCACGCACTTGTTGCTCTGGAGATTTCTCCTTTGTATCTTTGTGGCCCGTAGGGGCGCTTTGTATAGTCGCAGGAGTCGCCGTGAAAGTAGTTTCGCCGTCGTCGTCACGCTATAAACTACTTAGTCAATACGTCGCAGCGCCAGAGGAGCAACTTGAAAGTCCACTGACAACCGCTGGCTCTTCATCAGAATCACTCGGGTCACGCAGATCATGCACGACCTCAACGACGACCCGGATGAGGTCGCGTTCGTTAGCCGAGAGCTTCCGAAGTACATCTAAACACCGTTCGACAAGTGGATCGGGCAGAGACTCTTGTGATATCATGTCGCCTACAGGAAGAGCTCAGCAGAACCCGTTCCAGTGAAGATTTCAGTACTCACGAATGAGCTGGAACATCTTCCGCCTCCCAATCTCATCGGCGTAGTCTAAGTTCACAGCCAGCTTACACATTTCGGCTATAATGAATTCCTTCTCCAGTCTCTCCTCTTCATTCCTGGTACTCTGCTCCTCATTGATCCCGCCAAGAAAATTGTCCATCTCCTCTGCTTGTATGTTAGAGATCAGTTCGTTGTAAGTGGCCTGAATGCAAAAAGCGAAGGAGGTGACCACTGGAAGCACCGTTTCAAGGCGACTTTCATCATCGTGTGAAATACAATAATCAACGAAGACGCGCGCAAGAAATGCCTTCTCTGGTGTCAGCTCCATCCAGTAAGCATCTTCGAAAGGTAGTTAGGCATCTCCTTCGCATGCTGTATGAGAGAACATACCGCCGAATTCGAGATTACTCAGCACGTCTTCCCTGCTTTCGAACACGCTCAACAAGGCGTCCTCGGCAATGTTGCCCTCTCCCAAATCAAAGAGCCCTAGAAATTTTACAAGTTGCCCCTCTAATTTTGCTTCGCCTTGACCTTGCTCCTCGCATTCGCTTATGAGGTCTATCCAGCCGGCTATCCATGTCCTGGCCGCAGCTTTGACACTTATCTCTCGGTCTCCAAGTCCATTCCGGACGACCAACTCGCGTTGAGCGATAGAAAGCGCACGAGGATGTGTAACGCCCACTAATTTGGGAGAGGCGCCGGACTGCAGGGTATTGGCGTCTAAGACGGTGGAATATACGAGTTTACGGACGTTCGTATCAGTGTCGCGGGTACGTTGGAGAATGCCGTAGAGGGTTGAAGGTACGACCGGTATGTGAAGGAGAGCCGCACGGCGGACATCGCTGCAGTTGGGTGAGAGTCATGCTTGTGGCTATAAAAATGAGACCTACGCGGAATGATCGTAGGACAGAACATCTGTCAGGACCTCAATAGCGGTAAGTTCACCGTTGGCGATGTCAGCGGAATCTTCGGATCCACACAATTTTGAGAGTGCAATAACAGCTTGAACACGGATGGGAGGTTCTTTGTCCGTAACCCGCTCAAGGAGAGCCGATCGCAGTGTGTGATAAAGGTCCTCACTATTGGGCCTCAATAAGACTACAGAGAAACAGCCAGCGAACGCGACGCACTCTATCTCACCAAGATTGGATATCATCTCTGCGACTAGCTGTACCGCGCGATAACGAACCGTCTTATCTTTCGCGACAAAGCCACGGAAGAGCCAAATAAGTAGACGCGTCACAAAACGCGATTCGATCGTCTCGTCCTCATCCTCGTCTTCCTCGTTCATTTCATTTTCATTCTTCTTTTCTGCAACTTGAGTAAAAATTTCAGTCACCCCATGACAGTTGGTCCTCGACAACTAACCGACTCACCTTTTTCGTTGATATACTTAACGTAGCCGCTGATGAATTTGATGACGCGATCCACCACGGTAGCGCCCTTCTTCACGGGCAAAAAACGCGCTATCATTTGTAACATGACTTCCCCAAACATTCGCTCCCCAGTAAGCTTGACGCCCGTTCTCTGCTGTTCTACTTGCTTGGCGGCCTGACATTGCAGCTTGTACAGTCCAACGAAATTCTTCCTGTGATTGGCCGTGGAAAGTTGAGCCTGTTCGAAGATCTTGGGGACCGATGCGGTCAAGGCTGATAGGGTGAAGGTCTCTCTGGTCACCTTTGTAGGCATGGTTCGTTTATGTTGGTCCTGAACGCGTTCGTCCTGAACCGCATCATGTGATCGGAGGAACGCTTACTGTGGGAAGGGGCAACCCCCGCGTGATGCTTATGTAATCAACTCCTAAAGCCCTCATTTGAGTGACACAAAACATCAAAAATTGTTTCTCAACGAATTCTGAAGCTATACACACAGTGTTTTTTTAAAACATAGACTAAAATTGCTGAAGTATTTGATGGTATAACTAAAATTAAGCTATCTTTACATGTGCTCAAGATATTGATGAAATTCATGACTGTTGATGCTGTCAATTTACCACTGGCCCAGAGGTGAATTTTTTAGTAACATGTAAATTAGTTTTTTGACATACCACAACCTTCAGGACAATTTTTTAGAGCAACATAGAAATTTGATCATTGTTGAGATATCACAGTGCCAACATCTGACTGCAGAATAGTCATGTGTTTTATGGTTTATAAGGTTTCCTGAAAAAGACAATCAAATTTCTATGTTGCTCTAATTTTACAGGGTAGTGTTGATCTATGTGATAATTTTGCACCATTTTTTATGCAAATTGCTTCAGTTGTTGTCAAGATATTGCAAAGCCAATATCAGAGCACAAAAAGTCACGTGTTTTGTGATTTATAAGCTTTTGTGAAAATGACAGTAAGTCACTGCAGCGCGACAACAGTCTTTTCGCATCCCAGTTACAACAAGCGCAGCTTTAGCATCGATTCTTGCGATAAATTCTTCCTTAGGCTCATACCTGTGGCGTATCTCCCTCCACTTTTGCGGTAACTTGCCTGCCCCCATGCTTTTCATTCTCTTAGTCTCCTCATACTTATACAATGAACCAACAACAAAGGGTTCGCAAGTGAGACTTGTTGCGTGTTGAGAGAGGGATGTCGTCGTCAAGACGAATGCAGCAAAGCACTCTGCTTTTGAATGAATGTAGCGGAAGGTGCCCGAGCCCAGCCGCTCTTGTCACATTAGGGGAGATCACAGTAGCGATTTCGAGCTGTTTTCGAGCTGTTTTCGAGCTGTTTTCAAATTGTAATTCAGCAGTGTTTTGGAATGAAAACTGTTTTCGACTGACAACCCCACTGTGAAACTTGACAAGCTGCGAAAACAGGATTGAAAATCAGATTGAAAACAAGTCATAAACAGCTCGAAAACAGCTCGAAATCGCTGCTGTGATCTCCCCTATTGTTTGCAACAAACGGTGAACTGTGCCATCGCCCTTCCTCTGCAAGCTCCGTTCAATTCAGACTTGAGAGATGTCGAATCCTACCGTCGAACTCAACAACGGCCTTCGGATCCCCCTGATCGGACTCGGTACGCATCAAGTTCTCGTGATGTGTGAGATCTAGCATGAATTAGAGCAGGAACTTGGCAAGCCTCTGAGGACAAGGTCTCATCCGCTGTCGCCTACGCGATCAACGACGCTGGTTATCGCCATTTAGACTGTGCATGGTAAGTGATTCCTCGGCGTTTGGAGTGCGATCAATGGGTGCATAATCGCAATGAAGGATTTATCGTAATGAAAAGCCCATCGGCCAGGGAATTCGAGCCTCTGGAGTGACAAGATCTGAGCTCTTCGTAAGTAATTGTACCTTTTAAAACCCAATCGCACCTTCCTTGTGGTTGCAGATCACGAGCAAACTGTGGTGCACCCACCACTCCTGCGTGGAGCAGGCTCTGGACAAGACGCTTGCCAATCTCGGCACTGATTATCTCGACCGTATGTGTCCAATGCTCTGCGTTTTGTGAGATTAATTTATCAGCTCGAGTAGTTTATCTTGTGCACTGGCCAATAGCTCTCAATCCCAACGGTAACGATCCATACATTCCGACCTTGCCGAATGGCAAACGTGATATTTTGTATAATTGGGATTTGAAAGAGACATGGAGGCAGATGGAGGCAGTCTATAAGAAAGGTGTTGCAGCTGCTGTCCGAACGGGTCGTCAGCTCATGTCATCAAGGCAAAGTCAAAGCCATTGGAGTATCCAACTTCTCTGAGAAAAAATTGGAACAAATACTGCCTACGGCAGAAATCATCCCAGCCGTCAACCAGGTAAGTTTTTTCGTATCTTAGATTTTAATCGTGTGAACATTTGGGCTCATGGCATCTTGCTGCTGCGCAGCTCGAGATTCACTTGTACAACCCCGAGCACAAGCTTTTAGCATATTTGCGCTCCCATAACATTCAACCGCAAGCCCACACCCCTCTGGGCTCTACGGGTGCACCACTCCTCGCGGACGAAACCGTCGTCGAACTCGGAAGGAAGTATAATCTTTCACCGGCTGATATCCTCCTCGGCTGGCTCGGTATGCATTCCAGCATAACGCTGTCTCATACCTACCGACGTCTTCCCTCGCAGTGGCAAAGAACATCGTAGTGTTGCCGAAGTCTGTGAACAATGACAGAATCGCCTCAAACATGAAAGGGACTTTGATTGCGGCGAAAACACTCAGTGCCGCAGACATTGAAAGGCTGGATAGCGTTGCTGTGAGTGGAAAGCAGAAACGGTCGGTCTCGTCTCATCATCTCCAGTTGTGAGCGTTCGTTCATTGTTATTTATCTACGAAGTTTCAATATGCCGCCGTGGCGTACGTATTCCTTTATCTCGTTTATTGTTAACGACTATATTTGCATTCTTTTCAGCCGAGGCCGTGGATCTCGGTTTGGAAAACTGGACATACCCTGCCTGAGGGGACAAGGAGGATGATTTTTGCGTCGTATCATTCCGAAGGAAACCTGCCGTAAGCTCAGACGTAAAGATATGAATGTCGGCTAAAATTATTCACGCCTAGGCCCAGATGCACGTCATATGGAGTTGGGTCAGACCACCCCGCGGTATGGTACAGTGGCTTGTAAATGGATGAACCTACTTTCTGCATTAAGCCTGCAAACTCAACTAAGTTTAAGCACCAAGTCGGAAAACATTTGAGTTCCACACCCGCAAGGCTTTCCTTCAGTGCCGTGACGTGGCAACCAATCCACTCAACTACGACAACAATCGCATATCTATCCCGAGTCCTTCCGCTCCTGTGGATTGCCGTATGCCGGTTTCGCTGTCGTGGCAGGGTCGAAGAGATAAGGTTATCTGTTGAGTGCCTTACAGGGTGATTGACACGCCACAAGCAGATAAGGAATGCCACCGAAGCCCGATCCTTGCCAGGGCATCAGCGGCATCGGTTGTTTTTGCCTGGGCGTTTCCGAGGGCGATTTACGTCGTGTAAGAGTAGTGCCGCGAACTACAATGCCCGGCGAGTACGGACCGGAGGGAGGGTGCATTAGATAGGGCAGCAGTGAGCTTCAATCCAAGCGGCAATATGACGCATGGCATTCCATGGTATTGTTTCCAAGAAACTTGGTCGTGCCCTTTGTTGGAGAACCATGCCTGAGATGGGTCGCTATTGAATCGTCCATCCTCTAGAACTAACGAAGCAGTGTTTTCGTACGGCCGATTAATGGCGGCACACGAATGCTTTTCTGGAGAGCAGATGAGCAAATGAGCAGAGTACTAGGGGACTACGTGTCCTTGTTGTTGTCTCACAGTGCATAACTTGTCGTCTCATTTTCGTTATGGGGTGTGCAACATGGATTGGTTAGAACCCAAGGCATATAGTTATAAAACCGAATGGACAAATTGGGGGTTTCTTGAAATGGTACAGCACGCGAGAAATAACAATGTATCGCGCTCCTCCAAACGAGGAGCCATACCGATCACTAATTCACGCGCAGATCCAGTGAGATAGGAGTACGGCGATGGATCATGGCTATGACAAATACAGTACAGACCCCAAATCAGGATTCTTCCTTCACGTTCCTGTTACAGACCCCATCACATGTCTGGCGAACTCGGCGAAGAAACACCTGGAGTCCGCTACAGGTTTTGATAAGTATCCCGATTAGACAGACATTCAGCACTGTCGGAACGGGCAACGCCGTGACGGATGCAGGGTAGCCTCTTTGTGTCTTCCGATCGGTTACTTAGTATGTCGGACGAGTCCGCAACCGAAGCCGAAAAAAAAACAGGTGAAGATTTTTTTTTCTCGCAGACTTTCGATTTACCAATACCTCTGACTTTAAGGCGTTGCTGATCGTCTCGGTGCATATCCGTTGCACGGCGAACCATGTGACAATTTCAGGTTCGGGACCTGGCAGAACTGCAAAGAAGCTTTGGTCTTTTGAAATAATTTATCCCTACTGCACCCAGACGGAGGGGCCTGCAAAAATGTTTTAAAGGTCGTCATCTTCCCAACTCTTCTCTTATCTCTCGCTGCAGTGACCGCGCGCCATGCCTACTGCACTCCATCATGATGGCCTTCAATTTGACGAAGTATCCGACGACATAGACAATGGTGATTCCTCTTCTTGGCGCAATCCTATCTGTTGCTGATCATCATCTTCCAGTCAATGTGCTCAAGAAAGACATCTGGGATGAGAATTCTGAGCTCGACACGAAGGACAAGTTGCGCTTTCGACAGTACGAAGCCGCGTGCGATCGTGTCCGGAATTTTTATCGAGAACAGCATGGTTCGTGCTCACGCGCGTCTACCTTATCTGTCACATCCCACCGTATTGCGGCAAACTAGAGAAGCAAACTGTCGCGTTCAATCTCCAGGCGCGCATAGACTTCAAAACCAAAAAGCGCGCCCGTATGGGCGTCTGGGAGGCAATTGAACTGCTCAATACCTTCATCGACGAGTCGGATCCTGACGTTCGTGGTCTTGTGCATGACTTCTCTTCCGCCATGCTAATGTATGTTTTGCAGACATCTGTGTCGCAGATGGATCATCTTCTCCAAACAGCTGAGGCGATCCGACGGGACGGACAGCCAGATTGGATGCAGGTAAATTCATACATGCCATGCATATCAACAAGTATCCCACCTTGTTCTCTTTTCGAGATTACTGGCTTGGTTCACGACTTGGGCAAGTTGCTTTTCCTCTTCGGATCTCAAGGACAGTGGGACGTTGTGGGCGTGCGTCTATTTTATCCTGTTTATCATTCACATGTCTCACCCACTTGGAAGGATACATTCGTCGTGGGTTGCAGATTCTCCGATGGAATCATTTTCCCGGAAACTTTCGAGAACAACCCGGACTCTCGGGATCCTGTGTATTCCACGAAATTTGGCATATATCAGCCTCACTGCGGCTTAGACAACGTTATGTTGTCTTGGGGACACGATGAGGTAATAGCTCACTCTCTGTCTGTCGTGCAAGTTGGTAACTTATACACACGACCGGTGACAGTACATGTATAATGTCTTAAAAGATCAGTCAAGTCTTCCGCCCGAGGCACTTGCAATGATCCGCTACCATAGTTTTTATCCGTGAGTGACTGGTTTTCACCATGTTCGTACTGAGTGTTGACTTTGAATCGAACAGGTGGCACCGTGAGGGTGCATACACTCATCTCATGTCTGAGAAGGACAGAGAGCTGCTTCACGTCGTTCGCAAATTCAACCCCTACGATCTCTACAGTAAAAATGATCGGCCTTGTGATCTGGATAAGCTGAAGCCGTACTATCAATCTTTGATCGCCAGATACTTCCCCCCCGTCTTAGACTGGTAATTCTAGATAGCACCGATAGATTTCCGTGGGCACGAGTCCACTAGAATCACTTGATCAGTATTTTTCTTTATGTCATTTAGAGTTCCCATGGATAGATAGAGTTAGATCTACACTTCACTGTCGACTATTTAACACTCTCCGCCTCGAAATAATATCTCAATTTTAGCCTGCTCTGGAGACAAATCCAGGTCGACACCAGATAAGTTATGATCTTGACGTCATGCACGTGACTGGATGCACGCAACCTCTTCAACGCACCGCATGACTGTAGATCGAGCACCAGAACGCGACCTCCCCTACCCTTCACTTCACGGAGACAAGAAATTTGTTGTGCTTTCTGACTGGTCTGCGTCTTCTGTTGTTTGTTGTTGGGACTCGGTCCGTGCGGCTGATGTAGTCATTGGCTTCAGGGATGGCACAATCACCACGTTTGACTCCAACGATTGTACGATCAACAGGTGGTCTGAGCTTCTTCGATCGCTAATCGGACGCCCGTTTCTTCTTAGACATGACAGATGATCTGGGTTTTGGAAAGGAGAAGAGACGAGCCGGTAATTTGGACGTATTGGTAGGAAAAGCTACATTCAGGTCTGATCGAATCTGGACTCGTCCATGGTACAGTATCTGGACTTACGCTATGTAACAGGGATGCTTTCAAGGAAATGCTTGACAGTATTTCTGAGAATGGTCACTCTTTCGAGGAATGCAAGGAAATTTTGAGACAGAGTACTACATCCGTAGCCGTCCACTTGAACTGTTATTGAGCCAACTCGTCTCGTTTTCTCACACCAGATGTCAAGCTAGACACCGGATTTGCGGACTTCTACCTGTGGTGCAAAACTCAAGGAATTCCCTTCATCATTGTCTCTAGGTCCCGTTGATTTCTTGTGTGTTTTACATTGAACTTGATACAAAGCTACAGCGGAATGGCACCACTCATTCGGCACGTGCTCTCCAACCTCCTCAGCGAAGAAAAAGCGCGAGATATTGACATCATCGCAAACGACGTCGAGATCAAGGCCGACGGGAAATGGGAGATACGGTTTCGCCATCCCTCGAGGTTCAGTCTTTTTATTCAAAAATGTCACCCCGTCGCTGGCTCATGTGCAAATGCAGTGACTACGGGCATGACAAGTCACGGGCCATCTTGCCGTACCGCAGCCTCCCTGTTCCACCCACGTTGTTTTTCTTTGGCGATGGTGTGTCAGGTCAGTTTCTACTATCACTTTTCATCCGAAGTCGCCTCATTAGTTCCAACAGACATTTCTGCTGCGCAATATGCTGACCTCCTGTGCGTTTCCACTCGGGTATGGGCTACGACTTGATTGAACCAGTTTATACATCAATCCCAGATTCGTGAAGTCGAAAGATGATAACGAGAATGATTTAGCGACCTATTGCACCCGCGAGGGCATCAGACATGTCTTGTTCCAAAATTTCTCGCAAGCCCTTCCGATTGTCCGAGCCATCGTCGAGGATGGGAAGACAGTGCAAGATATTCTTTTGATGTCGGAAACCTAGGTGTTTCATCCTAGTTGAATGCTGGCGAATGAACTTGTGAATGGGATGGGCCATTGCACAGTGGCGTAGGCACACCGAACCAACCGCCAGCACATTCTGATATAAAAAATTCCCTCAAATTGTGTTTGAGCCATTGTTACCAATTTCTATGCTATCTTCCATGTGAGTACCACCACATGCCGAATCCCGGTGCACAGTTCTTATCCATGCTGTGTGACTGACTCATGCTAACTCAGCCTTTGTTCTGTTCCAGTACTCCACAACTCAACTTGTTCATGTGTGTCATGAATGGTAAGTTCTTATTTTGTGCCCATTACAGCTAGGTGTTCTGAGAAAAGGTCCCCATGGAACTCTCTTCCATAATCTGAATGGAGGCGATTGTTTTTGGTTTCTTCATGAGCCCTTATCTCTACTTCCAGTCTTTTAAAAGCAGCAAAAGCTTGAGACTTTTGGTGCATAAGGCAATTTCTGTCCACCTTGTTGTATCATCAACAAAATCAACTGTATATCAAGTCCCACCAATTGATGCAGTGCTTGCTGGCCCAGACATTGGTGTGGATGTGTTCACCATATCCATCAGCTCTGGTAGTGCACCACATCCTGTAGTTTTGATGTATCATATATACCAAATTGATGTATATGAGTGATGAACAATTAGCATCAATTGGTACATGCACCTGATGTATCACTTTCGGGCATCTGATGCATTACCTCCTCATTGGGTGTGGATGGTACATCTGATATATCATGATGCCAGATGATGCATCTGCCATAGCCATAGACAATGTATCATGCATACATAATGTTAATGTATCAGCATGTCAGCATCTGATGTATCATTGCAGCTGTTCTTAAATTTGGCACATCTGATATAACATGGACATCCAATACATCACTGCCAATGCTTATTTAAAAAAATGAATAAAAAAGCGAATTTATTATTATTAAACTTATTACTGTTACAGTGATGATTAATATTTAATCTATTTCTATTTTAATTCTATTTATTCAAACTCCATTACAAGTCCCAAAGTTGATTGGCTGGGAGAAAGTGGGGGGGAAGCAAGGCAAGTTGCTGTATTTATATGCCGCACTTTGTGGCTGTGCAAATGCGTGACATAGTATGTTGATTAGGTGTTACATGTCACGCATTTGCACAGCCACAAAGTGCGGCATATAAATACAGCAACTTGCCTTGCTTCCCCCCCACTTTCTCCCAGCCAATCAACTTTGGGACTTGTAATGGAGTTTGAATAAATAGAATTAAAATAGAAATAGATTAAATATTAATCATCACTGTAACAGTAATAAGTCTAATAATAATAAATTCGCTTTTTTATTCATTTTTTTAAATAAGCATTGGCAGTGATGTATTGGATGTCCATGTTATATCAGATGTGCCAAATTTAAGAACAGCTGCAATGATACATCAGATGCTGACATGCTGATACATCAACATTATGTATGCATGGATACATTGTCTATGGCTATGGCAGATGCATCATCTGGCATCATGATATATCAGATGTACCATCCACACCCAATGAGGAGGTAATGCATCAGATGCCCAAAAGTGATACATTGTTATGACCCCATCTGATCACATAAGCATGATCCCTGCTCCAGACTCTGGGCTCTGTACCAACTCTGGTGATCTCTGATCCACTCCTCCATAACTCCGAGCCCTCCACTCCATGCCTTCCTTGGACTCTGTTCTGCTGTCCTTCAGACCTTTTGGACTTTGTTCTAGAACTTTCTCCCTACATCCCCTCATTCTGTCTACCAATGGGAGGATGCCCATGACCCATGGGAGTCGTCTTTTGTTGTTGTTTCTTTGTTCCATGAAAATTGCACAGGCACAAGTGGTGAAACTCTCCTAGTAATTTGATATATACTATGTTTCAAGGTACTCCTATACTCCTGTCCTTGCAGTATAAGATCCCACCTGTATTTCCCTGTTCTGCAGTTCAAATAATAACATCTCTTGACACCAAACATCTCTGAGCTTTTGTCCTCATCATCCTCAATGTTCTCCATGTCATCTGACTAACTCTGAGTAACTCTGGCAGACTCTGATGGGATTCAGAGTTTTGACTTCTGTTCTGATTTTCTTCTTGGTTATTGTTTCTGTTGACAAATAGGGACATGTACTGTATATACGTGGCAGCACAACACATACATTGAGGCCAGAGTCCCATAAGTTTCTGCTTCTGCTATCTGTTTTCCCATTTGTCTGATACAGACTCCAATTGGACTCCAATCTATATATCTCTGCTCTGCTAATGTGATAGGACTGTCACAGTATATTTGAACTTCAAGCTGCATATATACAAACTTAACAATGCCTACTACACAATCTGGTGCCCAACTCCCACCTCCAGTCACTGACAACATCAACATCCCAGAACAAGCTGACAATACTCTGACTCCAAGTTTGTCCAGACCCCTGGACCATGACAAAGAATCAGAGCCCTCAGTTACTGACAATGACAATGAGCTAAATGAACCTCCGAAACCTTGAGCTGAATGCAAGCTAACTCCAGCATGTCTCCTTCGGGAGATCATTAGTGCTAACAAGTGTTACTGCAAATGCCCAAATGCTCCTTCCCACCACATACAGCTGCTCCAGCATCACCTCTTTCCATCCAGCTACAAGAAACCTCAGACAGCTTTCACATTTGATGTCCTCAATCATTTCCATATTGAAGCTATGGAGTGTAAAACTTCAGCAGGCACATTTTACTCCAAATTAAAGAGATTTACCTCTAATACATTCCCAAATACTGTGTCAGTTAGCACCCCTTTTATTTGATTTGTTGTCTCTCCCATCTTACAAACTGTTGGTTGATAATAGGATTGATACTGGGAGCTACTGAGAGTGTCCCGCCAATGGCAGGATTTGAAGAACAGGAAGTGGTTTGGTTTCAGGCATGACTTAAATACAAAGCCAGGAAATGGTTCATTAGTGCTGTTCTGCCCAGCTTGCCCTCAGCCTGGCATTAATATACCTGATGACTGGAGAAGTCAGTGACTTCAAGTCACCCAGATCAGTAAGTGTCATGTTCACCACATTCATTCAGCTCTTGATGAGAAATGCCAGATGGCTGTTTCGGAGATCCATAGTTGTGGATGGTAACTTCTCCACAGAACACCTGAAGATGCCAAGAGCAGAGAAAGATGTTAGGTTGTCAAATGGAGAGGGATTTATGGTAGAGGATGTTACTTATCAACAGCATCTCTCCAAGGGCTTAGAGATTCAAGATGTAGGTTCCAATACAGAGAGGTTGACTCAGGCTCACATCCATAACAGAAATCAAAATGCTCCAATCATAGAGCCATAAGCCAGTCAAATGCTCACTCAGGTCACCTGGAAGCCACTGGAATAGGAGCATGTGCCTGCTCTCGGCATGGGTGCTTTGTGCCACATTCTGTTGTTGACTTTCAGAAGGGCGAGCGGTAAGTTGCATATATGTGTGCACTTTTTCTCAACCTTTTTGCAAACTTTTTTGCTTCTTTCTCAGTCATATCAACATCGACTATGCAATCTGTCAGGCAATTAAATACAAGTCAGAAGGGGTGACAGAGATTCTTGTCATCTACGATATTTGTTGCCAGTGGATTCGCAATTTCGAAAGAAGAGTGCAAGGGAGCCAATATTTGTCTTTGCCAGATTCAACAACAATCATACCTGCAGTGGGTAAATTTCACTTGGGAGCACATATTCGTTCCTGCTTTCCACTCTTCTCCTTGAACTTCATTCGTGGTGTGGGACAACAAGATGGAGAGATTTTGGAGACACTGTGGTCAAACCTAAACAAGGTCTCAAGTAGCATACAGGCCATGAGCAAGGCCCATCACCATGAAGTATTGGATGACTATATGCGGGACTCAAACTGGAAGAAGATGGTGGGAGTTGGTGAGCATCTGAGATTTCTCTAGAACTATATTCTTCTCAATTCCTAAATGCTGAATCTAGTGAAGGCCCTCTCTGTGAAGTTCAAGGTTGCAACAGAAGGTCTTCAACATACCAGAATTGCATTTGATGATCTGAATAGCGACATCCAACCTGAAATAAGAGAAGAATGGATGAATTCAGAGCAGATTGCTTTGGAATCTCGTGGGGAACACCTGAAGATATATGATATAAATTTGGAGAAGGGTAGGTTTCCTATGCACCATAATTAGAGACAGAAGGCTGAATTTTCTATGTGAAGCCCCATCTCTTGCAGAAATCCGACTAACCCTCTCAGCTAATGAGAGAGCCGCTGGATTACCTTCTGGAGTTATTTCACTTCTGACCCAAGGCATGGACCTGGAATACACTCAGTAAGTGCCATACAAAATGCAACTACCGGCCATGATGCCAACGAATCATTAGGCATTCCACCAACAGAGTCAAGAGGAGAAAACTCACAGTTGCCCAGAAACAGAGCTTTATTGATTGACAGAATACACTTCAGTCCAAGATCGAAGACTTCAACCAATGAGTTTATGCCATGTTGGGAGATTTCGAGTGGGATGGCCAAAGCCAGGTGGAACCACAAGCAGACGACAATCCAGAGGAAGAAATACAGGATGATTTTCAAGATGATGATAGTGCCAACCCAGACATGGACGATGAGGAATGTATGCCAACTAGGATCTGGATTCCTTCTACTTTTGGCCATGATTTCTGCTTCAAAAATGGGTGGGGGAAGATTGTGGATCAAGAATTACAGCTGCAAATGGCACAAGCAGAGGAGTCACTTGAAGAACTCAGACTGGCAATTGGACATAAGTCATTGCTTTACAAGATATGCATTCGAAAGTCCAAAACTCAAGCCAGCCAGACCAGGAGCCATGCTCAACTCATTCAAGTCAATGACAGGATCAAAGAGTGTGCTGGGAGGTATCAGTGTGCTAGGTCTGCCCTACTGAGTCTGAGTGCACCTGCAGATATGCTGGACAAGTTCCAAGTTCTCCGGGACTTAGACTTAAAAGTTAATACAGATGTGGCAGAGGAAAACCAGATTGGGCAACGAAATGACACATTGCCTTGGTTCTGGAGGATTGGCACAGGAGAAAGCACAAGGAACCCTTGGATGAATGAAAGTATGTCTTGCATGCATTGCCCACTTTCCAATATGTGTCTAGGCTGATTTGAATAAGTATTCCGGGTGAACTGGCTTAGAGCAAAGGCTCGATATGACAGGTGGAATGAAGAGTTGTTGCTGGTGAGACATGAAATGACATGGGCCTTGAAATGGTATGCATATCAACAGAGGGAATGGGAGAGGAGGGCAATTTGGGCAGAAATGCAGCACCTGTGTGGTCACAGATGCTATGCTGAAAAGCAGGTTGTGATGTGGAGGCAGATGGGTGACACTGCAACCACTGCCTGGGATGGCATGTTGAAACTACCTGGACCCCCAGAGTAATTTTGGATTTCACGTAATGCATATATATAGCTTTCTTTGCTGTGAGAAATCTTGATATTCTGCACAGCAACATTTCTAAGCAATGGCATCTTATCAGACTGGGTCTCACACAACTTAAGCATAAGGTCATGATGACAATACTAAGATAAGGGGAAAAGGGTACAAGAATGGAAAAGACGTAGTATATATAGCGAACGCTTCGGCATTTGCCGGCGTTCCCACACTCGGACCTCTCGGATCACGTGACGCGCCCAGGCCCAAGTCATGTGATCTCCCGATTATGTAATCCTCCACCACAGGTCATGTGACCTTCCAACAATCTTCTCTAATTTCTCCACAACACCTCCTTTTGGGATGGCTTAGGTAAGCAATCCTAACATCACCCCCCTCTTAAGGCTGGGCGTCTCGACCAGCTAGCTTGGCTTTGTCAGGGTGGGCAAGGAAGAAGTCCCAGAGCAGCAGTGCTACGTTGGTGAGGTTCCTATGGGGCTCCCAAGTATTTTCCTCCACTGGGTATCCCAACCACTTCACCAAGTACTTCACCCCACGCCCCACCTTCTTGACATCAAGGATTGCCTCCACATCATACTCCAGGTGGTCATCTTCAATTGTAGGGGGTGGAGGGGGAGGTAGATTCTGGGAAGGGAAGGAAGGGGGATGGTATGGCGTCAACAGCAACTTGTTGAAGACCTGATGGATGCGCCAGGCCCAAGGGAGCTTGAGGCGATACCCAGCAGGTCCCACCTTCTCCTCAACTGCAAAGGGGCCTGCTCTCTTGTTGTCAAGCTTTTTAGAGGGCTGGTCCATCTTTAGGTTTCTAGTATCCAGCCAGACCAGATCTCCCTCAGAGTACTCCCGACTTGGGCGTTTCCCCTTATCGTAGCTCTTCTTCATCACTGCCACTGCTCTCTCCATTGCCTCCTTGGCTGCTCTTCGGGACTCCGTGAGCTTAGCCATCCACTCATCCACTGCCGGGTTCACCTCAGAAGGTGGGCGGAGTCCCCCATTCCAAGGGTGTCATCCATAATCGAGGAAGAAAGGCGTCTGTCCTGTCACGGAGTGCTCACGATTGTTAAGAGCAAACTCAGCAGTTGACAACCACTCGGCCCAATCGTCCTGGAGGTGGTCCACATAGGCCTGGAGATAGATCTCCATCTCCTGATTTGCCCACTCTGTCTGTCCATCAGTCTGTGGGTGGAAGGCTGTACTCGGGTTTGCCTTTACTTGGATCATAGAGTAGAACTCCTTCATGAACCGAGACACAAACTGGGAGCCTCGGTCACTCACGACCTTATGAGGGACTCCATGGTCACGAAACACTTGATCCCAGAGGAGACGCGCCGCTCCAAGTCCTGTGAGGTCAAGTCCAATCACCTTGAGCAGTGTCCATTTTGTGAACTTGTCAACGATGACAAGGATGGCATTATGTCCACGGGAGAGGGGGAGTGGACCGACTATGTCCCATGAGATCACTGACCAGGGACCATCAGGAACAGGGTGGGGGTGCAGTGGGGCAGCACGCTTGGTATGGTCGGGCTTTGTCCGCTGGCAGGTCTCACACCCCTGGGCATACTGATCTGCATCTTTCACCATGTCCGGCCACCAATAACCCTTCACTAGTGCCGCTCTCAACTTCCGGGGCCCAGGGTGTCCAGCAGCAGGGAGGTCATGCTCAAACTCAAGGATGGCCTCACAAGCTCCTAGGGGGACCCAAGTGACTATCCCCTTTCGCCAGAGTCCAGCACGATCTCATGTCCACTCATCATCAAGCTCCTCCGGCTTCTGTATGTGTACCGCGCTATTTTTCTGGAGTAGCGTCTCCATTTCTGATGTGAATGACACACAGACTTCCATTTCTGGGAAAACCTGCACCAGTGCATCCTCCTCCACCATCTCTCCATAGTCTGGTCTCCGGGAGAGTGCATCTGCCTTTGTGTTTGACTTGCCAGTGCGATACTTGATCTCAAAGTCAAAGCACTGGAGCTCCCCAACCCAATGAACCTGCCTCGGCTTCAACTTCTGGGGCTTCCGGAAGTACTGGAGGTTTGCATGGTCCATCCAGATCTCGATCGTCTCCTCTGCTCCAATGAGGTATGCTCGCCACTCGCGAAGTGCCCGAATCACAGCCAAGAACTCCTTGTCATACACATCGTAGTTCTTCTCAGCTGCAGTGAGGGCCTTGGAGATATAGTCAACAACTCTCCAGGTTCCATCCATCTGCTGCTGCGAGAGCACTCCACCAGTTGCCAGGTTGCTCGCATCTGTCTCTACCTTCCATCTCCCTTTGTCCTGAGGCAGAGCCAAGACTGGGGCCGATATGAGTGCCTGGCGGAGATCTTGGAAGGCTGCTTCCTCCTCCTCCTCCCATTTCCATGGAACATTCCCAGTCAGCCGGAAGAGTGGCTTTGCCCGGGCAGAAAGATTCGGGATGTGCCGGCGGAGGTAGTTCAGCATCCCATTGAACCTCTGGACATCCTTCACATTCTTAGGACATGGCCAATCTCGGACTGCTGCACCCTTGGCCGGATCATGCTCTAGTCTGTTGTGGGAGATCTTCATCCCCAGGAAGATGATCTCACTCTTCTCAAACTCGCATTTACTGAGTTTGAGACACAACCCATTCTCTCCAAACTTCCTCAAGACCTGATCCATCCAGTACCGGTGTGTAGCCAAGTCCTCTGCAAACACAATGACATCATCCACATAGGCCCTCACATGTCCTCCTGCAATCTCCTCCCTCAACACATGATTCATGAAGTGTTGGAAGGTAGCAGGGGCATTCTGCAGTCCAAACCACATGACAGCTGGTTCGAAGAGTCCACGGGGTGTCAGGAAGGCGCAGCGGTGCTGGTGCTTGGGCCAGACCTGCATAGATGGGAAACCTCCCTTTGCATCAATCTTAGAGTAGATCGACGCTCCTTTAAGCACATCCACTGTGTCTCGGATGCGGGGGAGGGGGTACTTGTCCTTGATCAGGTGTGCATTCAGCCTCGAGTAGTCGATGATCGGCCGCAGCTTGTCCTTCTCATGTTTGAAGAAGAAGGGGCTGGCATACGGGGATTTCAAGGGCCGGATTCGTCCAGAAGCAAGCTGCTCATCCACCCAACGGTTCATCTCCACCATCTCCTGCCGTGTCAAAGAATACAGCTTGGAAGAGAGGTGCTCAGGGTCCTTTTTGAACTCGATCTTAATATCGAAGTCTGGTCGGGAGCAGGGAAGTTCATCCCACTTCGCTTCACTAAACACCAAAGGGTAGCGGCTGGGCCAATCAGGGGTAGGGCCAGAGTTGGGAAAACGGGTGTCCAGAATACTCATGGATGCGAGGGTACTCGTTTTCAGGGGTGCAGGGGCTCGAGGGGATGGGGGGCAGTGGGTAAGGCTCAGCTCTGCCTTCTGCCAGTCGATATCCGGGTTATGCCGCTTGAGCCAGTCATGCCCAAGGATGACCTTGTGGGACTGGGTCTTTCCCAGCAGAAAGTGGATCCGCTCCTGGTGGTCACCAACTCTCACCAGCACCTCTATCCCATACCAGACCTTTCCATTCCTGTTCTGTGTCCCATCCACATTATACATGGTGATTGGGTTCAGCAGGAGAGATGGCTCCAGTCCCACTCCTTTCGCCCACTCCAAATCCATGAAGCAGTTGGTGCACCCTGAGTCGACAAGGGCCTTCATTGTGGTCCCTTTGCCAGTGCTGAAAGCCTCCAAGTGCACCTGGATGGCTAGCTCTCGTGGCACATGTTTCCGCACTTCTGGCCGCACTCTGGTTAGGCACTCTGCCAGTCTCACTTCCTCCTTCACCTCAGCTCCAATTCGGCTATGTCTCCGCTGCAAGATAGTATATTGGGGTATACTTGCAGCAGGCACAGGGACGGAAAGGGGGCTGGCACACTTCTTCTCCCCAGTGGGAGTCCTCCTCTCTCTCTCACACAGCTCTATGCAGGCTCGGAGCTGTGCAATCTCTTTCTCATATCCCTCCGCCATTTGGGGGGCACATGGTGCTGCCTGGGTTTGGGCCCTTGGGACCTGCAGATGCATATCAGGCAGGGGGCAGAAACGGACAGCATGGCCAGTCTGGTGGCATCGGAAACAACATCTCTCATCAGCAGGGGCCCATCCTCGGGCCATGGCCACATCTGGAGTACACAGCAGAGGGGTCACAAGAGGTCGCGAAATGGTCACGGCAGGTCGCGGTAGGGTTGCGGTGGGTCGCGCGGGGGTCGCAGTGGGTCGTGGTGTCCGTTCCGTGAGTATCCCATCCAGTCGCCTTTGCTGGGCATCAAGCCTCTCAGCCAGCACCTTCCATTCTCCATATGTCTCTGGCATCGGGGAGACACCATAGATTCTCTCCACCAACCTCCTACTCAGGTTCAACTCCAGCCAATGGACTAGGATTCCTGAGTCCTTCTCTGTACTCAACTTCGCCCATCAGAACAGCATCTCGAATTTCGCAAAGAACTCTGGTGCTGTCATGGCACCCTGTTTCAGCCCTGCAATATCGGCAAGGGCAGTCGCATGGTCATTCGGGTCATCGAATGCACACTTCATCTCCTCCACAAACTCTGCCCAGGTTCTGGCCTCGCCACTACCCAGGATCTCTTCCACCTTCATATTTGCCCACTCTGCAGCAAATCCTTCTCCAGTAATTTTGCTCAGAGCAAAAAGGACCTTCACCAGGTCCACAGCATAGACAGTTGGGTTTGCCATAAACAGGAGGTGAAGGGATTGGAGGAACATACGGAAGTTCCTTTTCTGCCCATCAAAAGGGGCAACAGCTAGGTCCAGCATTCTGTAGCACTGTAAAATAAAATTCCGGGCCTTGGGCACTCAGGATTTCTTTGATCTCTTAACAGTCCTGTCCTCTTAGGCTGCTCTTCTGTGTACTTATGTACCTATAGAACTCTTATTCTATGAAACTATTGGTAGCATGGGGCCCAAATGGTGTCCCAGGTGGTCGCTCCACAACTCCTAATGAGTTGCCCGTGCGCCCTTCTGACAATGGTCACAGAGCAAGGGCCCTGTCCACTGGACCAGGAAACTGCAGAAAGACTATGTAGGGGCCTTTCCTTGCCCTGTACACTACACGATTCACTGGTACGTAGCTGTAAAACAAAGTTCCGGGCCTTGGGCACTCGGTATCACTTGGGGAGGGTCACAGTTGACTTCCTCCTGGTCTGGTCACATGTATCTACACACAGTAAAAATTTCGCGCAGTTCTGTTACACACCGCAGGCAGGGTAAAGGAGAAGAGGATGATAGGGGCTGAGCTGTGACAACGTGTCACAGTTTGAAATTAAGGGTCCAGGCTAGCCGGGTTAGGACACGGGGCTAGGGCGGACAGGTGGATCTTAGTATTATATCAGACTGGGTCTCACACAACTTAAGCGTAAGGTCATGATGACAATACTAAGATAAGGGGAAAAGGGTACAAGAATGGAAAAGATGTAGTATATATAGCGAACGCTTCGGCATTTGCTGGTGTTCCCACGCTCGGACCTCTCGGATCACGTGACGCGCCCAGGCCCAAGTCATGTGATCTCCCGATTATGTAATCCTCCACCACAGCTCATGTGACCTTCCAACAATCTTCTCTAATTTCTCCACAACACCTCCTTTTGGGATGGCTTAGGTAAGCAATCCTAACACATCTCTCTATGGATATCCTTCAATGTGATGCAGTCATGTACAGGATCTCAGACACAGCCACAGAAGGTCACCATGTCATGATACTTCATTATAAACAGTGCAACAAAGAATAACAAGTGGTTTTTTTCTTGAGAAATTATTATGTCACCATTTGCATTTGCCATCCTGCCAGCCAAGGATGAGAAATTTGAGCCATGAACTTGGCCCACTAACTCAATCCTACTCAGTCATCAGATTGGACCATCTAAATGAATGAAACAATGTGACTGGGCCCAAAATAGGGATGTACAGCAACAGGTGCAAGGAGGGCACAATACAATGAATGTGTGAATACTCAGAAAAGGAAATATTTTCACAGAGAGATCAGAACATGCAGAGGGACAGGTGGGGCAGATGACAAATCTACACATTTAAATATCTCCAGTTGATGCACCATGTATAATGCAGAGATGGTAGGACTAATTCCAGCAGCACCACTACTCCACAGAGACTCTCCTTTCCCATCTGCAACTGACATCATGAAACACACCTGCAAACACTGGCATTTGTGCATGTCCTATATACTGTGCCCTACCCTTCAACAAGTCGGTGATCAAATGTATACTGAAAGAAAGCAAGAGGAAAGCATGGAGAGTGTCCCCCCTAGATCAAAGCAAACCAGATGATCAAGTAGCTGTGAACAAACCTCCAATCCAACAACTTGATGACAGAGACAACAACAATGACACGCATCATCTACCCTGACATTTTCCCATCTGACTCCCATGCTTCTTCCGATTCCTCTGGGCTTATGATATCCAACATTAGCATTGTGATTCAGTGCCTAAAGTTGGCCATGTACCTCAAATATCCCCATGAATCTCCTGGAAAGTTGGGCTTCACAAATTGAACGAAAGCCTCATAGTGTTGGTCACTCCAACAATCAGATTCTTTGTTGAAAAGTAGGTGGAGTCGAGGAAAAAGCACACATCCTGGATGAAGGAATACCTCAGATTGCAACAGGAGGGAGTAGGTGGGCACAGACCTTCAGTCTTGCCCCAGAAGCATGATATATGTGGTTCTGTTGGGCAGACTAGATTCACACCTACTACCATGACTATATGATGGCCTTTCATGTCTGGATGGCTCATCTGTAAAATTCTCATCA
The DNA here is from genome assembly GCA_951802425.1 of Clavaria fumosa. NCBI lineage: Eukaryota > Fungi > Basidiomycota > Agaricomycetes > Agaricales > Clavariaceae > Clavaria > Clavaria fumosa. Next base: position 2,389,782 of record OX637805.1, on the reverse strand, counting down.
ACTATGATACTTCCACCATTCTTGGAGACTCACTTTACATACATATGCATCTCTTTCCAATCGGACCAATATCTGTGGAAAATCATTCCCTGTTAAGGTCATCACAGCCCTTCCAAGACATTCAGTTAATAAAGTGATCAAGGACAGCAAAAGCTTACATTGCTCCTTCGACCTGAAATGAAACAACTAGAGAGGCTGGAATACTTACCCTTTCACCAACCCGTACAGCAGAGCAAGGAAGAATGAGTGGGGAAGACATGTTTCAATGTCACACTATTTCCTTACAATGTCCTTTCAGTAGGGAATCGTTCACAGTTACAATATGTGTGACACTGTCACATTAACTGGCTAAAGAAGGTTATGTTCACACAATGTGACACTGTCACATATGGGATCCCAGACACAGCCACAACAGTTCAGATGGTGTAATGAAGAATGATGACATTGACTTGACAGAGATAACAATGATGATGACACAGGGCCCTAATGACATGACCAATTTCTCACCATTTTTAGTGATGCCATATTCAAAAAGGGAGCTATAAGCCAACCTGGCTTTGATATGCACATAGAGTTGAAGCCTGGTGCTCAACCCTTCAGGTCAAAGTTGTACCCTATGAACCCCGAACACATGCAGAAGTGCCGAGAGTATCTCGATCAAGCTCTCACACTCAGGCACATTGAGAAATGTAACCACACAGAGTGGTCATCACCCTTCTTCTTTAAAAGGGAAATGCAAAGGGATGGTTCTTACAGGTTAAGACCCATAGTCAATTAAATGACTTAACTGTCAAGAACAGTTACCCTCTTCCCTTAATAAGAGACCTTGTAGATGGTATAGGAGATGATGACTACTATACATTACTCGATGTTTTGTGGGGGTTCCACAACATTCCCTTAGATGAGTGGTCACAGCTGCTTGCAGCTTTTTGCACAGTTTTTGGTAACTATAAACCAAAAGTCATGCAATTTGGAATGTGCAATGTGCCTAGCCAATTCCAAGGCATGATGAATACGGCACTAGAAAAGGAAATCGCTACTGGACATGTGAAAGTATATGTTGATAACATACTTATTCACACTAAAAGTTCAGAAAAGGATCTCCACCATTCACTTGTGAGGCAAGTCCTCACAGCACTACAAAACTTTAGTTTGTGCATGAGACCAGAGAAATGTGAATTTGAGGTTAACAGGACTACATACCTTGGATTGATTATATCCAAAGGGAAGATTGAACTGTCACCAAAAAAGTGACCACGCAGCCTCATTTCCTTACTTATGACTCATGTTCTACACAGCCCCCTCTCCTTGTATATATAGTACTCATGTAATAGGTGTAGTCCCTTACATTGAAATTGAGTTATTCCCCCTTGCACTCTTTGTGAGGGACCTGGTCTGACAGTTGGACTGTTCCCCATTGAATCCAAAGTGGGAGAAGGAGCATACCATTTAATGCTCCCACCACAATGGAAAATACATAACATATTTGGGGAAGGACTCCTCAAACCCTATGTACTGCCTGCATTCCCTGGCCAGGAACAAGAACCTCCTCCACCCCTGAAATCATCAGTGATGAACCAGAATATGATGTCAAGAAAATAATTGACTCTAAACTTGAAGGATGTGGAAGGAAACTGAAATACTTAGTACTCTGGAAAGGTTACCCCAAAGAAGAAGCTACATGGGAACTTTTGGAAACCTTGGAAACGCAAAAGAAGCTATCCAGGATTTCCACAAAGAACATCCAGAGGCACCAAGGAGACTCAGGCATGTAGATCATGCCCAGTTAACCTTCCACCCTTATGAAAATCTCACCAATTGGGAAAGGGAAGTCCAAGACTGGACTCAAGGATGCATTCATGAAGGCATGAACCTTGGGAGGGGGGTAATGTAAGGAGAATCGATTTTCCTTACATAATTATTACCCTTAGGCACCTGGCATTTAGCACCCACAACCTAAGCACTCACTTTGAGCGCCTGTTGGATTAAGTGCCCATCTTAGTGTGCATCCGCTTAGTAATAGGTCTGCACTAATATGACTCTAAGCACCCATATTAGTGCCAGTATTACTTAAGCATAATTGGTGCTTAGTAAAGCAAGGCTTGAGCATTGCTCGCCCATGTGGAACATCAAGCCACATGATTAATGGCTCACATGGACCATAGAACACCCATGCAACTATTGGACTTAGTTTGTCCCTAATCATGCTGAAGACCGGCTAGGTACAGCACCTAGTCTAAGAAGCCCAAGTGTTAGGCACACCCAAAATGGCAACTACCATAAGCACTGAACCAGCACTTATGCCTACACATGACCAGGCTGACTTCCATGAAGTCCAGATCACAGGCAGTGACAATAATGAGGGAATTCCCACAGAGAGCTTCTGTGACTGATGAAAGACCACACTAGAAAGGCACCATGGTCTGTGCACACTGCAGACAGTCAGCAACCTCACTTCTTAGGCACATATTCCCATGCCTTGTGAAATAGAAGCAGGTTGTACTGCATGGACCATGATAAAGAGATAAGGCCTCAGTAGTATAAGTAGACAGTCATTCAGTCATCTTAGTTCCCTCGTCTTCGACCTGGTCTATACCCAACCAGTTCCTGTCCTATAGGTAGACTCCCCATAGTTGCCAATAGATTCAGTTCCCCCAACTTCGACTCTGATGCCTGAGACTGAGTCACACCACAACCCCAGTTGAACTGGTGGCTGATTGCTGACATTGTTCCATGAAAATTGCACAGGCACAAGTGGTGAAACTCTCCTAGTAATTTGATATATACTATGTTTCAAGGTACTCCTATACTCCTGTGATTGCAGTATAAGATCCCACCTGTATTTCCCTGTTCTGCAGTTCAAATAATAATGTTTCTTGACACCAAATGTCTCTGAGCTTTTGTCCTCATCATCCTTGACATTCTCCACATCATCCAACCAACTCCAAGTAACTCCAGTGGACTCTGATGGGATTCAGAGTTTTGACTTCTGTTCTGATTTTCTTCTTGGGTATTGTTTCTGTTGACAAATAGGGACATGTATATATGTGGCAGCACAATGCATACATGGAGGCCAGAGTCCCATAAGTTTCTGCTTCCACTATTTGTTTTTCCATTTGTCCAATATGGACTCTGATCGAACTCTGATCTATATATCTCCACTCCACTCTGCTAACTCCTCCACTGCTAACATGATAGGACCATGACCTACATCAGGTGCATGCACCAATTGATGCTAATTGTTCATCACTCAGATACATCAATTTGGTATATATATGTAAGGGAATGCAAGGTAGAGAGGAGACTGGGTGATGGGTATGTGGTAACATGTGTAATAGGCATGTGGGCAGCATGAGGAGGATAAGGAAGATAGGAGGAAAGGAGTGGGTCATGAGGAGATAGGGGTGATAGCAGATAAGGAGTCATGTGATGAAAATCTTACAATTGCAATTTAGTAGCAGCAGCCAAAGTGACTCATTCCCACTGTACTCACAACATATTGTGCAGAAGCAAAAGCTGCTGCAAAAGGAAGTAAGTGGATGATTGGACAGGCATGAACTTCCATCACCTTATCACTTTCATTACAGTTAGTGGGAAGGTCAGCATTACAAATCATGGAACAATGTCTGCTTATTCATTTTGTGGTAGGTCTGAACAGTGAAAGTTCATGATGCATCTGTGGAGCAAAAAATGGCTGAGAACCTGATACCACTCCTGGAGAAAGTTATTGCAATGATTCAGAATGACTGGGGTGCCATAGTCATTGCAATCATTACTGATGCCTCAGGTGAGTGTCAAAAGGCTCAGTGAATCATTGGATTGAAGTATTGAAATATAGCTGTGCTCAATTGCTACAGACATCAGGTATGTGATCTAACACTCATCACACATGTTAAGCTTATTTTCTCCACAGGTAAACCTCATTGTCAGTGACTACTTCAAGTCCAAGGCTCAAGAGCTTCTCTATACTCAAGCAGCTAATGAGCTCATCACCTGGTTGTGAAGCAAAACCCTTGTCCTTGCCCTATTCTGAGCAGCACAGGAAGATGCAACTGATTTCATGAAAGCTATCATCTGAGCTGTCCTCACACAGTGGACTGCTCACTTCCAGGCTTACTGGAAGTGTGAGCCTCCCTTCTATCTATCTGTTCTGCTGATGCTGCACAGACACCAGAAAAGAAGCAAATTGTCACTGGTGATGCAAGGGCAAAGGCTATAGCTTGTAGAATGATTGACTTTGTGATGGATCCCCTTTTTTGGCATGTGCTTGCCTGGTATGTACTTTGGCAACTGTCAATCCAATTGTGCCTCACCATCCCTTGCTCCACAGGATTGCTTGCTATCTTGGCCCCCTTGCCATTGCAGCCAACATCACACAAGCATCTTTCTGTTGGCTTGACACAGCTTTGCCCATATTTGGCTTCTTAATCATGCAATATTGTGCAATGACTGATGAAGATGACCTTGGAGGATGCAATGTGATCATAGATAGCCTTGAACATAGGTGGGCTGTTGCAGATCAGGAAGTCTTTATTGCAGCTGTTGTTGTCAACCCCTTCTATCAATGTGCATCTTTTGCAGCTCTTTCATTTTTGAACAATGCTGGCATCCACACCCTACTTGCCCACTTATGGGTCCAGTTCTACAGCAACCATCCCCCTGCTGAGTTTCACTCTGAGCTTGATGAGTACCTCAACCACTCTGGGTGGTATGCAAACCTTGTGTCACATTGCAGCTGCACAGTTTTGGAGGCAGAATGACAGGTAGACATCCCTACATACTGAGTTATCCCTTACTTACATGCTTTGTGCACCATAGAGTGTCCAGCCTGACCCATTGTGAATTTACATTGACTTCTCCTTCCCTCAGTATCTGTGCTAATTCAGCCACATGTGAACAACTTTGGAGTGTCTACAGTGTCACATTGACCAGACTCTGGAATCAACTGAGTATAGAGGCACTCACATCTCTTGGTGAGCTTAAAATGCACATTTGCAATGAGCATGTATGGAGAGAGACCAAGACACGGTTGAAGCACCTCTTCATTGCTTGTTCACAAGCTGTGGGACTTGCTCCCCACAAACTCTGTTATCTGAGTCTGAAGTGTTCCAATGGCAAGAGAATGAAGAAGCCAGCAACCAGGGTGCACTGATGCAAGAGATGGCCTGTGAGTCAGAAGATTGACACACTGTCTTTCAAACTATTGCCTCAAAATAAAATGGGTCTCAATTTAAATAGTGACATTTCATGTATCCAAATGATGGCTTGTGCAATCTTGATTTCCAAGGCTCTGGAAATAATACTGGAGTGCTTATGGGTCTATGTGACTCACATTTCATGCAAAAGTTTAAATTCTGTGCTGTTCTGAATATGCTGAGTCCTCTGTTCCTTCAGAACATTGCTAATGCAGTAGCATAGTTGTATCAGACTGGGTCTCACACAACTTAAGCATAAGGTCATGATGACAATACTAAGATAAGGGGAAAAGAGTACAAAAAAGGAAATGACGAAGTACTTATAGCGAGAGCCCCGGCACTTGCCGACTTTCCCACGCTCGGACCCTCGGATCACGTGATGCGCCCAGGCCCTAGGTCATGTGATCTTATGTGATTACATAATCTGACCCAGCCACAGGTCATGTGACCTTCAAGCAACCCTCCCCAGTTTCTCCATAACTCCTCTTTGGGATGGCTTATGTAAGTGATCCTAACATCACCCCCCTCTTAAGGCTGGGCATCCCGACCAGCTAGCTTGGCCTTGTCAGGGTGGGAGAGGAAGAAGTCCCGGAGAAGCAATGTTACATTAGTGAGGTTCCTACAGGGCTCCCAAGTGTTTTCCTCCACTGGGTATCCCAACCACTTCACCAAGTACTTCACCCCATGTCCCACCTTCTTAACATCAAGGATCGCCTCCACATCATACTCCAGGTGGTCATCATCAATCATAGGGGGTGGAGGGGGAGGCAGGTTCTGTGAAGGGAAGGAAGGGGGATGATATGGCATCAACAGCAACTCATTGAAGACCCGATGGATGTGCCAGGCCCGAGGGAGCTTGAGGTGATACCCAGCAGGTCCCACCTTCTCCTCAACTGCAAAGGGGCCTGCTCTCTTGTTGTCAAGCTTTTTAGAGGGCCGGTCCATCTTCAAGTTTCTAGTGTCCAGCCAGACCAGATCTCCCTCAGAGTACTCCCGACTTGGGCATTTCCCTTTATCATAGCTCTTCTTCATTGCTGCTGCCGCTTTCTCCATTGCCTCCTTGGCTGCTCTTCGGGACTCTGTGAGCTTAGCCATCCACTCGTCTGCTGCTGGGTTCACCTCAGAAGGTGGGCGGAGTCCCCCATTCCATGGGTGCCAGCCATAGTCGAGGAAGAAAGGCATCTGTCCTGTTGCAGAGTGCTCACGATTGTTAAGAGCAAACTCAGCAGTCGACAACCATTCAGCACAGTCATCCTGGAGATGGTCCACGTAAGCCTGGAGATAGATCTCCATCTCCTAGTTCGCCCGTTCCGTCTGTCCATCAGTCTGTGGATGTACTTGGATTTGCCTTTACCCAGATCATGGAGTAGAACTCCTTCATGAAGTGGGACATGAACTGGGACCCCCAGTCACTCACAACCTTGTGAGGGACTTCATGGTCACGAAACACTTGATCCTGGAGGAGATGCGCTGCTCCAAGTCCTGTGAGGTTGAGCCCGATCGCTTTGAGCAGTGTCCGTTTTGTGAACTTGTCGACAATGACAAGGATGGCGTTATGTCCATGGGAGAGGGGGAGGGGACCGACCAGGGACCATCAGGAACTGGATGGGGGTGCAGTGGGGCAGCATGCTTGGTATGGTCAGGCTTCATCTGCTGGCATGTCTCACACCCCTGGGCATACCGATCTGCATCTTTAACCATGTCCGGCCACCAATAACCCTTCACTAGTGCTGCTCTCAACTTCCGGGGCCCAGGGTGTCCAGCAGCAGGGAGGTCATGCTCAAACTCAAGGATGGCCTCACAAGCTCCTAGGGGGACCCAAGTGACTATCCCCTTTCACCAGAGTCCAGCACGATCTCACATCCACTCGTCATCAAGCTCCTCCAGCTTCTGTATGTGTACCGCACTATTTTTCTGGAGTAGCATCTCCATTTCCGATGTGAATGACACACGGACTTCTGTTTCCGAGAAAACCTGCACTGGTGCATCCTCCTCCACCATCTCTCCATAGTCCAGTCTCCAGGAGAGTGCATCTGCCTTTGTATTTGACTTGCCAGTGCGATACTTTATCTCAAAGTCAAAGCACTGGAGCTCTCCAACCCAATGGACCTGCCTCGGTTTCAACTTCTGGGGCTTCCGGAAGTACTGGAGGTTTGCATGGTCCATCCAGATCTCAATCGTTTCATCTGCTCCAATGAGGTACGCCTGCCATTCACGAAGAGCCTGAATCACAGCCAAGAACTCCTTGTCGTACACGTCATAGTTCTTCTCAGCTGCAGTGAGGGCCTTGGAGATATAGTCAACAACTCTCCAGGTTCCATCCATCTGCTGCTGTGAGAGCACTCCACCAGTTGCCAGGTTACTCGCATCTGTCTCTACCTTCCATCTCCCTTTGTCCTGAGGCAGAGCCAAGACTGGGGCCGATACGAGTGCCTGGCAGAGATCTTGGAAGGCTGCTTCCTCCTCCTCCTCCCATTTCCATGGAACATTCCCAGTCAGCCGGAAGAGTGGCTTTGCCTGGGCAGAAAGATTTGGGATGTGCCAGCAGAGGTAGTTCAGCATCCCATTGAACCTCTGGACATCCTTCACATTCTTAGGATGTGGCCAATCTCGGACTGCCGCACCCTTGGCCAGATCATTTCCTAGTCTGTTGTGGGAGATCTTCATCCCCAGGAAGATGATCTCACTCTTCTCAAACTTGCATTTACTGAGTTTGAGACACAACCCATTCTCTCCAAACTTCCTCAAGACCTGATCCATCCAGTACCAGTGTGTAGCCAAGTCCTCTGCAAACACAATGACATCATCCACATAGGCCCTCACATGTCCTCCTGCAATCTCCTCCCTCAACACGTGATTCATGAAGCATTGGAAGGTAGCAGGGGCATTCTGCAGTCCAAACCACATGACAGCTGGTTCAAAGAGTCCACGGGGTGTCAGGAAGGCGCAGTGGTGCTGGTGCTCGGGCCAGACCTGCATAGATGGGAAACCTCCCTTTGCATCAATCTTAGAGTAGATTGACGCTCCTTTAAGCACATCCACTGTGTCTCGGATGCAGGGGAGGGGGTACTTGTCCTTGATCAGGTGCGCATTCAGTCTTGAGTAGTCGATAATCAGCTGCAGCTTGTCCTTCTCATGTTTGAAGAAGAAGGGGCTAGCATATGGGGATTTCGAGGGCCGGATTTGTCCAGAAGCAAGCTGCTCATCCACCCAATGGTTCATCTCCACCATCCTCCTACTCAGGTTCAACTCCAGCCAATGGACCAGGATTCCTGAGTCCTTCTCTGCACTCAACTCTGCCCATTGGAACAGCGTCTCGAATCTCGCAAAGAACTCTGGTGCCATCATGGCACCCTGTTTCAACCCTGCGATATTGGCAAGGGCAGTTGCACAGTTGTTCGGGTCATCAAATGCCCGCTTCATCTCTTCCACAAACTCCACCCAGGTTCCGGCCTCGCCACTACCCAGGATCTCTTCCACTTTCATATTCGCCCATTCAGCAGCGAATCCATCTCCAGTAATTTTGCTCAAAGCAAAGAGGACCTTCACCAGGTCTGTAGCATAGGTAGTCGGGTTCGCCATAAACAAGAGGCGAAGTGATTGGAGGAATGTACAGAAGTTCCTTTTCTGCCCATCAAAGGGGGCAACAGATAGGTCAAGCCTCATAGGTTGGGCTACAGGCAGGGTGACATGGTCTGCCATCACAGGCCCTGGATGCTGTAAATAAAGTTCCAGGCCTTGGGCACTCAGGATTTCTTTGATCTCTTAACAGTCCTGTCCTCTTAGGCTGCTCTTCTGTGTACTTATGTACCTATAGAACTCTTATTCTATGAAACTTTTGTTAATGTGGGGCCCGAATGGTGTCCCAGGTGGTCACTCCACAACTCCTAATGAGTTGCCCGTGCGCCCTTCTGACAATGGTCACAGAGCAAGGGCCCTGTCCACTGGACCAGGAAACTACAGAAAGACTATGTAGAGGGCCTTTCCTTGCCCTGTACACTACACGATTCACTGGTACATAGCTGTAAAACAAAGTTCCGGGCCTTGGGCACTCGGTATCACTTGGGGAGGGTCACAGTTGACTTCCTCCTGGTCTGGTCACATGTATCTACACACAGTAAAAATTTCGCGCAGTTCTGTTACACACCGCGGGCAGGGTAAAGGAGAAGAGGATGATAGGGGCTGAGCTGTGACAACGTGTCACAGTTTGAAATTAAGGGTCCAGGCTAGCCAGGTTAGGACATGGGGCTAGGGTGGACAGGCGGATCTTAGTATTATATCAGACTGGGTCTCACACAACTTAAGCGTAAGGTCATGATGACAATACTAAGATAAGGGGAAAAGAGTACAAAAAAGGAAACAACGAAGTACTTATAGCAAGAGCCCTGGCACTTGCCGACTTTCCTACGCTTGGACCCTCGGATCACGTGATGTGCCCAGGCCCTAGGTCATGTGATCTTATGTGATTACATAATCTGACCCAGCCACAGGTCATGTGACCTTCTAGCAACCCTCCCCAGTTTCTCCATAACTCCTCTTTGGGATGGCTTATGTAAGCAATCCTAACAAGTTGGAACCATTATTAAAATAGTTGAGAAATGATGCAGTTGAGCTAGTACAAATATTATACACATCAGGATTCAGGACAGGCAATGGAAAAGCTGGCAAAGTCATCAATTCTCCAAATCTATCTGTGCCGGAGTGGTTGCACAGCCACAATTACCTAATTAGTCCACTCACATTCCATACTCCCCATACCCTGTGTTTTGGCTTCCACACATGATTCAAGCTTCATTTTGGTGACATTTTGGTGAGACAAAATGTTCCTATAATATATTTGAGACAATTTGAAGATGTTCTTTATTTGGCCTCATTGTTGAGATATGGCATGGGGCATATCTCAAGAATGAAGTAAAATTTAAAAAATCAAGCTGGAAGAATTTGCTTAAATAATTATTTGGAACACTTTTTATACTCAAAGGTTTTTGTATCTGGTCTGTGGAAGGCAGAACACTGGGTAGAAGTTGGGTCAGTAATTTGGCTTGTGTGCTGCTTTGTGTGTGTCATGTGATTTTAGCCGATGCTGTCCCAGTCATCATCAGATGGGGACAGGCAATCCCCACTAAGAGTGCATGACACTTATATAAGCATTCTGCCTCTAAGGCTCTGACCCAAAAACACATCTCAGTATAGAGCCTTCCACACAACAGCTACAAAAAAACTTTGAGTGTAAAAGATGTCTGAAATTAAATTTAAAAACTTTTGTTCAAGATGGATTTTTGAAAAATGCCCTATTTATTGAGATATTGTTGCTATCTAAACAACAAAGACATTTAAAAAAATTCCATCTTGAACAAAATGTTCAAATAATATTTCTGAACATTTCCTCTCAGCGAAAGTAAGTTCCAAAATGTGTGTAGAAGGCTCTATCTGTCACCTTAGGGGACTGTGTGTACCTGGGGGGAAGAATTTGGAGCTTTGGAACACCTAGGTAAGCACTATTATACCATTTTCACAAGTGAAGACTTTGTTATTGGAGGGACAGACAATCTGGAGGACTAGAAGTATGCCCTGTGATAGGTACAAGGTTTTATGTCATGACCCCTTATGTTTCTGCTGTAATTGTACATGAGTGGAGATGTTTTGAATTATGTCTGTATTTTTCCTGTAATCTACATATAAAAGAGTCTGTGTTTACAAAAAATCCCATGCCAAATGCTTCAGAATTGACTGAGGAGAGAGTAAAATATCTTTGGGTCAGTGAAATCAAGGGCTTAGGCGCATTTTTGCTTATGTAAGCGTCACGTGCTCTTAGTGGGGATTGCCCGTCCCCAGAATCATCAGCCTGCGAAAACAGGTCACACATGTGACATGTGACAATCATGACAGTGGGACCTGGCAATTCCCAAATAATGCAATGCCACTACCATCAACACAAAAGCTGTGCCACAAGTACAGCCACAAACTTGCCAAATCAGTGACCCACAAATGTTCTTGCCCATTTCTCAGTCAATTCTCAAGCAATTCTTATGATTTTTTTTTTGATAAGACACTATTTGATCTGTAGATTAATGTAGAAATGTCAAAAGAAAATATTTTCTGTACTAATCCACCAAAATAAAATGGGTCTCAATTTAAAAAGTGACATTTCATGTATCCCAATGATGGCTTGTGCAATCTTGATTTCCAAGGCTCTGGAAATAATACTGGAGTGCTTATGGGTCTATGTGACTCACATTTCATGCCATGCAAAATTTTAAATTCTGTGCTGTTCTGAATATGCTGAGTACTCTGCTCCTTCAGAACATTGCTAATGCAGTAGCATAGTTGGAACCATTATTAAAATAGTTCAGAATGATGCAGTTGAGCTAGTACAAATCAGGATTCAGGACAGGCAATGGAAAAGCTGGCATAGTCATCAATTCTCCAAATCTATCTTGTGCCGGAGTGGGTGCACAGCCACAATTACCTAATTAGTCCACTCACATCCCATACTCCCCATACTCCCCATACCCGGTGATTTGGCTTCCACAGCATGATTCAAGCTTCGTTTTGGTGAGACAAAATGTTCCTATAATATATTTGAGACAATCCTTCAAGATAGAATTTTTTAATTTGGCCTCATTGTTGAGATATGGCATGTACATGGGGCATATCTCAAGAATGAAGCAAAATTTAAAAAATCGAGCTTGAAGGATTTGCTTAAATAATTATTTGGAACACTTTTTATACTCAAAGCTTTTTTGTATCTGGTCTGTAGAAGGCAGAACACTGGGTAGTGGAAAGTGGGTCAGTAATTTGGCATGTGTGTGGGACCTGGCAATTCCCACCCAAAAGCCATGCCACAAGTACAGCCACAAACTTGCCAAATCAGTGACCCACAAATGTTCTTGCCATTTCTCAGTCAATTCTCAAGCAATTCTCAAGATTTTTTTTTTTGATAAGACACTATTTGATCTGTAGATTAATATGGAAATGTCAAAAGAAAATATTAACTGATATTTTCTGTACTAATCCACCAAAATAAAATGGGTCTCAATTTAAATAGTGACATTTCATGTATCCAAATGATGGCTTGTGCAATCTTGATTTCCAAGGCTCTGTGTAAGGATAATCGATTTTCCTTACATAATCTATACTGTGAAGCGCCTGGCATTTAGCGCCCACAACCTAAGCACTCGCTTTGAGCGCCTGTTGGATTAAGTGCCCGTCTAGCGCACATCTGCTTAGTAATAGGTCCGCCCTAATATGACTCTAAGCGCCCACATTAGCGCCAGTATTACTTAAGCATAATTGGTGCTTAGTAAAGCAAGGCTTGAGCACTGCTCGCCCATGTGGAACATCAAGCCATGTGACTAATGGCTCGCATGGACCATAGAACACCTATGTAACTATTTGTCAGACTTAGTCTCATGGTTCACACAACTTAACGTAAGGTCGATGATGATGATACTAACATAAGGGGAAAAGGGTACAAGTAAGAAAACGACGTGGTATATATAGCGAGTGGTTCGGGAGTTGCCGGTGTTCCCACGCTCGGACCCCGTGCGTCACGTGATGCGTCCAGGCCCGGGTCACGTGATTTTCCCATTATGTAATCCACCACCCGTTCGGGTCACGTGACTCGTCCGCAAACTTCCCGCAACTCTTTTGTGATCCTTTCTTGGCCTTTCCAACCTGCTTATGTAAGCGATCCTGACATCACCCCCCTCTTAAGGCTGGGCGTCTCGACCTGCCAACTTCGCCTTGTCAGGGTATTGCTGGAAGAAGTCCCGGAGCAACAGTGCAACGTTAGTGAGGTTGCGACGAGGTTCCCAGGTGTTCTCCTCTGCAGGGTATCCTAACCACTTCACCAAATACTTCACTCCCTGTCCAACCTTCTTGACATCAAGAATTTCCTCCACCTCATACTCCAAGTGGTCATCGTCAATCGTGGGGGGTGGGGGTGGAGGCAAGTTCTGGGAAGGGAAAGAGGAAGCAATATATGGGGTGAGTAGCAACTCATTGAAAACCCGGTGAATGCGCCATGCTCAGGGGAGCTTGAGTCAGTATGCTGCTGGTCCAACCTTCTCTTCGATAGTGAAGGGTCCAGCCCGCTTGTTGTCAAGCTTCTTGGATGGTCGATCCATTTTCAGGTTCCGGGTATCCAGCCAGACTAAGTCCCCCTTTGAGTATTCACGACTCGGGCGCTTTCCTTTATCATAGCTAGCCTTCATCGCATCTGCCGCCTTCCCCATTGCATCCCTGGCTGCTCTTCGGGATTCCGTGAGCTTGGCCATCCACTTGTCTGCTGCAGGGTTCACTTCAGAGGGCGGCCAGATACCACCATTCCAAGGGTGCCAGCCATACTCCAGATAGAAAGGTGTGAATCCAGTGGCTGAGTGCTCACGGTTATTGAGCGCGAATTTGGCTGTGGATAGCCACTCTGCCCAATCATCCTGCAGATGGTCAACATAGGCCCGGAGATACACTTCAACCTCCTGATTGACCTGCTCTGTCTGTCCATCTGTTTGTGGGTGGAAGGCAGTGCTCGGGTTCGCCTTAACTCCAATCATCCCATAAAACTCCCTCATGAATCTGGACACAAATTGGGTTCCCCGGTCACTCACAACTTTCTGCGGGACTCCATGGTCGCGGAAGACCCGGTCTCGAAGGATCTGAGCAGCACCAAGTCCCGTGAGGTCAAGGCCAATAGCTTCGATGAGAGTTTGTTTTGTAAACTTGTCGACAATGACAAGGATCGCATTGTGACCACGTGAGAGGGGGAAAGGCCCAACAATGTCCCAAGAGATGACTGCCCAGGGGCTCTCAGGGACAGGGTGCAGATGGAGCGGAGCGGCGCGCCTGGTACGATCAGGCTTGATTCGTTGGCATGTCTCGCATCCACCTGCATACCGATTGGAATCCTTCACCATGCCCACCCACCAGTAGGACCTCAGCAGAGCCGCCCTCAGTTTCCGTGGACCAGGGTGCCCTGCGATGGGGAGGTCATGCTCAAAGGTGAGCACTGCCTCATGTGCTTCTGGGGGCACCCAAGTGATTTCTGCCTTCTGCCAGAGTCCCATCCAATCTCTCGTCCACTCATCATCAAGCTCCTCCGGCTTCTGCACATATACCGCGCTGTTCTTCTGGAGTAGCGTCTCCATCTCCGATGTGAACGATGTGCGGGTCTCAGCCTCTGGGAAGACCTGTACTGGTGCATCCTCCTCCACCATCTCTCCATAATCTGGCCTCTGTGAGAGTGCATCCGCTTTCGTGTTTGACTTCCCAGTACGGTACTTGATCTCGAAGTCAAAGCACTGGAGCTCTCCAACCCAACGGACCTGCCTCGGTTTCAACTTCTGGGGCTTCCGGAAGTACTGGAGGTTAGCATGGTCTGTCCAGATTTCGATAGTCTCTTCCACCCCAATCAGGTAAGCCCGCCACTTGCATAGTGCCCGGATTACAGCCAGGAACTCCTTGTTGTACACATCATAATTCTTCTCAGCTGCAGTGAGGGCTTTGGAGATGTAGTCTACAACTCTCCAAGTCCCATCCACCTGCTGCTGTGAGAGAACTCCTCCAGTCGCCAAGTTGCTCGCATCCGTTTCTACCTTCCATCTCCCTTTGTCTTGTGGTAGAGCCAAGACCGGGGCTGATACTAGTGCCAGGCGGAGATCTTGGAAGGCTGCTTCCTCCTCCTCCTCCCATCTCCATGGGACTTTCCCTGTCAGCCGGAAGAGTGGTTTTGCCCGGGCAGAGAGATTCGGGATGTGCTGGCGGAGGTAGTCCAGCATCCCATTGAATCTTTGTACCTCTTTCACATTTTTCGGTCTGGGCCAGTTACAGATCGCCGCGCCTTTAGCTGGGTCATGCTCTAGATGGTTGTGGGAGATCTTCATCCCCAGGAAGAAAACCTCACTCTTCTCGAACTCGCACTTGCTGAGTCTGAGACACAGGCCATTCTCCCCAAACTTCTTCAAGACCCAATCCATCCAATACCAATGTGTAGCCAAATCCTCTGCAAACACTATAACATCATTGACATAGGCTCGGACATGCCCCCCTGCAATCTCTTCTCTCAACACATGGTTCATGAAGCGCTGGAAGGTTGCAGGCGCATTCTGCAGCCCAAACCACATAACTGCCGGTTCGAAGAGTCCACGAGGCGTTAGGAAAGCACAGCGGTGCTGATGTTCTGGCCAGACCTGCATCGATGGGAAACCTCCCTTCGCATCAATCTTGGAATAGATGGTCGCCCCCTTTAACACATCCACAGTGTCTCGTATGAGGGGGAGGGGGTACTTGTCTTTGATTAGATACGAGTTCAGCCTAGAGTAATTGATAATCAGCCGCAGCTTGTCCTTCTCACATTTGAAGAAGAAGGGGCTCGCGTACGGGGACTTCGAAGGTCGGATTCGTCCAGAAGCTAGCTGCTCATCCACCCAGCGATTCATTTCCACCATCTCTTCTCATGTCAGAGAGTATAGCTTAGAGGAGAGGTGTCCAGGGTCTGTTTTAAACTCGATTTTGATATCAAAGTCAGGGCAGGAGCGGGGGAGCTCATCCCACTTTGCTTCACTAAAAACCAAAGGGTAGCGGCTGGGCCAATCAGGGGTAGGGCCAGTGTTGGGAAAACGGGTGTCCGGGATACTGGCCTAGGCCAGGGTACTCGCTTTTGGTGGACCTGAGGGTCGAACAGGGGACCGGTGGCTGTGTGGGGAGGAGGCACAGGAGTTGGGGCAGTGGGTGAGCCTTACTTCAGCTTTCACCCAGTCAATCTCTGGATTATGACGCTTTAGCCAATCATGCCCAAGGATCGCCGTGTGGGACTGAGTCTTCCCTAGCAGGAAGTGGATCCGCTCCTGGTGGTCACCAACTGTCACAAGCAGCTCCATCCCATACCGGATCTTACCATCTCTGTTCTGTGTTCCATCCACATTATACATGGTGATTGGATTCAGCAAGGGAGATGGTTCCAATCCCACTTTTTTCACCCACTCCAAGTCCATAAAGCAGTTGGTGCAGCCTGAGTCGACAAGGGCTTTCGTAGTTGCCCCTTTGCCAGTGCTGAGAGCCTCCAGGTGCACCTGGATGGAGAGCTCTCGGGGCATACGCAATAGGGTGTCCTTCAGCACCTCTGCAAGGTGCTTTGTTGGCTCCACTTGGCTGCTAGTCCCCTTTTCTCTTTTCGGTATTTCACTTTTAGCGGTTTCCGTTTCCACTTTGTCCTTCACCTCAGCCCCAATCCGGGTGTGTCTCCGCTGCAAGATAGTGTATTTTGGGATACTAGCTGCGGGTACAGGGATGGGAGGGGGGCTGGGATATCTACTCCTGAGACTCCAGTTCGGACTCACTGGGCCTCGTCTCCAAAATCCGGCTCCTCAACAGGAGCCCTCTTCTCTCTCTCAAGCAAATCCAGGCGGTCTCGGAGCAGTGCAATCTCGTTCTCATAGTCCTCTGCACTACATGCCTGGCTTTCCACGGCGCGGACCTGCGGCCTCGGGATCTGCGGACGTGTGTCCTGGAGCTGGCATCTCTCACCATGTGACCAGCTTGGCCACATCGGAAGCAGGTGCGCAACACTCCAGGGGCACGGGCACGATCCACCACCATGGCATCACCGGCATTGGTGGGACGCGGCATGGTGGGAGGGGCAGGGGTGCGGGCCAGAGGCTGGGCCAGGAAGGGACAGGGGGCTGGGGCGAAGCGGGTTTGTTGAGGGAGGGGGCGGCTGGTTGCGGGCAGAGCAGGACGCACAGAGTTCTGTTGTGCGATGACTCCATCGAGGTGACGCTGCTGAGCATCTAGCTTTTCGGCAAGTGCCTTCCACTGCACGTAGGTCTCTGGCATTGGCAAAACACCATAGACCTTTCCCACTAGCCTCCTGCTCAGATTCGACTCCAGCCAATGGACCAGGATGTCCGAATCGGCCACTTCTGTCATCCCCGCTCTTCGGAACATCGTTTCGAACTTTGCGAAGAACTCAGGTGCCGTCATGACACCCTGTTTCAACCTTGCAATATCTGCAAGGGCAGTCGCATGGTCGTTCGGGTCATCGAACGCTCGCTTCATCTCTTCCACAAATTCTGCCCAGGTTCCAACCTCGTTGTTACCCAGGATTTCCTCTCCCTTCACATTTGCCCATTCTGCGGCAAACCCCTCACCAGTAATTTTGCTGAGGGTGTAGAGGACCTTTGCCAGGTCCGTGGCATAGATTATCGGATTCGCCATAAACAGGAGGCGGAGCGACTGGAGGAATGTACGGAAATTTCTTTTTTGCCCATCGAATGGGGCGACGACTAAATCCAGCCTCGTGGCATGGACTTCAGGTGGGGCGACGTGGTCAGCCATCACAGACCCTGGTGGTGGTGGTGGGGTTTCGGGGACGTCGGTAACAGGGGAATCGGGGGGGAGCTGGGCTCGACCCGGTCTCAGACGCAGACGCTGTAAATAGAATTCCGGGCCTTGGGCACTCAGGATTTCTTCGATCTCTTAGCAGTCCTGTCCTCTCAGGCTGCTCTCTATGTATCTAGGTACTTATAGAACTCTTATTCTATAAAACTTGTTGCTAGCGTGGGGCCCGAATGGTGTCCCAGGTGGTCACTCCACAACTCCTAGTGAGTTGCCCATGTGCCCTTCTGACAATGGTCACAGAGCAAGGGCCCTGTCCACTGGACCAGGAAACTACAGAAAAACTATGTATAGGGCCTTTCCGTGCCCTGTACACTACACAATTCACTGGTACATAGCTGTAAAGCAAAGTTCTGGGCCTTTGGCACTCAGTGTCTCTTGGGGAGGGTCACAGTAGACTTCCTCCAGGTCTGGTCATGTGTATCTACACACAGTAAAAATTTCACACGGTTCTGTTGCACACCGTGGGCAGGGTAAAGAGAAAGAGGATGAGGGGGATAAGCTGTCACAGAGTGTGACAGTTTGAGATAGGGGTCCAGGCTAGCCGGGTTAGGACACGGGGCTAGGGTGGACAGGGGTTGATGTTAGTATTGTGTCAGACTTAGTCTCACGGTTCACACAACTTAACGTAAGGTCGATGATGACGATACTAACATAAGGGGAAAAGGGTACAAGTAAGAAAACGACGTGGTATATAAAGGGTACAAGTAAGAAAACGATGTGGTATATAGCGAGCGGTTCGGGAGTTGCTGGTGTTCCCACGCTCGGACCCCGTGCATCACGTGATGCGTCCAGGCCCGGGTCACGTGATTTTCCCATTATGTAATCCACCACCTGTTCAGGTCACGTGACTCGTCCACAAACTTCCCGCAACTCTTTTGCGATCCTTTCTTGGCCTTTCCAACCTGCTTATGTAAGCGATCCTGACACTATTGGACTTAACCTGTCCTTAACTGTGCTGAGGCCCGGCTAGGTATGGCACCTAGTCCAAGAAGCCCAAGTGTTAGGCACACCCAAAAAGGCAACTACCATAAGCGCCGGGCCAGCGCTTATGCCTACACGTGACTGGACTGACTTCCATGAAGTCCGGATCACAGGCAGTGACATGTCGCAGTGACATCACATGACCCGCGAAGGCCGTGGACATGTGACTTGTCACATGATCAGTAAGTCACGGGACTCACGTGACCACCACCGACAGTACGGCCCAAATGTGTGATGGCACATCAAGTGGGATGCCATCACCCTGTCAATGGACTGACACTTGACATTGCCCATCAAGCGACCATCCCTAATGCGACCTTGTTCTCTCCCATGCCCCACCTTTACCATTATCCCGTCCCCTTGGCATCCCCATCTCCTTCCTACAGCAGCTTCCAGCCCCCTTCCCTTGCTACCTTGTACTAATATCATTTCCATGGTCTTGGACTCCAGTATATATACAAGTAGACACTTGGCATGTATTCCCCAGACTTTGATATTCTTCAGAAATCGCCTCTTTCTACTTCCTTGTCAAGCCTTTACATCAGCTATCCACGTGACCCTCACGACCAAGTCGCAACCTCACCACGACCTCTGAGCTCCAGATTTAGGATCAACCGTGACATAATATCAAAGTCTCAACCCTGTCCCTTGTCCTAACTCGAAGTCCGCGACATCCCGACATTGACGACCGACCCAAACCAAACTTGCCCAGCCCTCCTAACGTACCTGGAAAGCCGCGACCCTCGCTATTTGCCAAACTGGATTCTCAAACGTTGAGAAAGAAGAACTTGCCAGAACCCTTGGGTCTCACTGACCAACAGAAGCAACACCGCTTTTTCGCCCTTCGCTACATCGATCGCCGTACACCAGGACCTATCACTCACTGCAACTCCCTGGACGGACAACTGCCGTGGAGCACCGTTTATCATTCAGTCGAACGGCAGTTCATCAAACCCGGACCTTGGTCCTCGAGAGAGATCCATGAGCAGAAGCTCCACCCAGGCTACTTCCCCAGAGAATTTCCTGTGCTACTTACCGCCACCCTTAACCAAGAAATATTCTGCCAGGCTACCGAAGGCCTGACGATTGAGGACATTGAAAACGTCGAGTCCCTGCCAAGAACACCCTCACCCGCTCCTACCCCACGACCCCCTACCTACACCACCGCCTCAGTTCAGACCGACGCCCCTGAGCGTTTCCTACGAGCACGCACAGCCAACACTTGGCTCCTCATCGACACCAGCCGCCACCCACCCTGACTCGCCACTTGGGCGCCCATCAACCCCCGAGCGTATCCTAGTGCCTGGCCTCGGCCTGCTTCAGATATCCAAAGAAGTCTTCAGGATGCCCTTGGCCAGCAGAGCACCCTCACCACCGCCCACGAACCTTGCCCTCCCTGTTCGACTCAATCCCCCATCACCTCGGACTCCCTCTCCCCCTCCTCAGTCTCCTCCATCTCCTTCGCCTCTGACTCAACGGAACTCCCGGACATCAACGAGGAACTCTGCGGATACAATGTCTAGCAGATTCTCTATTGCCCCCTTTGATGGGAGTAGCGTTGCCTACTGGACCTTTGTCCAGCAGCTCAATGTTGTCTTCCTCGCTGAGCCAGAGAGGTTCAACATGGACCTAAAACAAATTCTGTTTGCCCTGAACCAGATGCATGGAGGCTACGCCGGAGATTGGGCCAACTCCATGGTTGAGAAGATAGTTGCAGCCCCCGCTTCGTGCCCCACCTGGGCTGTCTTCAGGGGAAGCATGGATGCCGAGTTTTCGGACTTGGTAGAGAAGGAGAACGCCTACCTTAAGCTTGGAAAACTTAAACAAGGTAAATGCCCAGTAAAAGAGTTCCTGACAGAGTTCGACCAGCTAATCGCGAAGGCCGAACTCTCTGAGGGAACTCACAGAGACCTCCTCATCACCCTCCTCGAGCCCGCCCTCAATTATAATATTACCAATCACATCTATGCTGCTGCCGCCCTTCCACCCAACTATTCTGCCTGGAAGAGGAAGGCCCTCGCCATCGACTTGATGCTCGAACGCCGCGAAGCCATGCGCCCCGCCCGGCAGATCATCTACGCCAAACCACCTGACCGCCCAGCCCCGTGACCTTCTGCGCCCCCCCAACACGACCCGAATGCGATGCAGGTCGACCGGATTCTGTCGCGCAGCAGCCCGGCCACCTCACACACAACTGCCCACTCCCTCGTAAGCCCCCCGAGTTCCCCGGATCGACGTCCGGGCCAACGACACCTCGACCACGACCACCGACGAGCTTGAGGCCCTGGTGGCCCAGCTTTGCGACACTATCGAGGTGAAGGATAAGGAACTTGGGGTGCTGAAAGAGGCGAAGGCGGATTTTCCCGCAGGCGAGGAATGAAGGAGAATGAAGGAAGCAGCTTCCCTGCCTAAGTCCCCCCCCTGTACTAGTACCACAGCAATGCCAATCTCTGACTCGTCTCCCAAACTGCTTCTAAGGATGACAAAAATAGTGGGCTGCCAAGAAACAGCCCAACTCGAATTCAGAGTTTGAATCTCCCCCCCCGCCTTCCCGAGTAGAGCTGTACATGGGAAAGTGCTTATCGACAGTGGTAGTACAACCTCAGTCATGGACCACAGTGTCGCCAATCGAAACTGTTTCCCCATGGAGCGACTCCCATCCCCAATGATCACAAGGAACACAGATGGTACCCTGAACTTGTGAGGACCCATCATGCATCTCACTAAGGTCACAGTCGAATTCGGTCTTGGACACCACGAGATTATTGAGTGCTATCTGGGCGACTATCCCGACTTTGACCTCGTGCTAGGCGATGATTGGCTCCAGAAGCACAATCCCACTATCGACTGGCAAACTTGCTCCCTTGAATTCCGACATTGCCACAACCTTCCCTGCAGTGCTGCAGTCCGTGTCATCACGAACGATTCCCCCGACTGGCCGACCCTCTTTCCGCGAGTATTCGGAGAGGAGTTCTATAATGTTTTACCCTCACACCGTCCCGGAGTCGACATCAACATCCAGCTGGAGGATGGTGCCTGCCCATACCGGTCCCAGATTTACCCGACACCCAAGGCCTACCGCGCAGAACTCCGGAAATGGTTAGACGAGAACCTCGCGACTGGACGAATTTACCCAGGTCAGTTGCCTGTTAGGGCCTGTCCCATCTCGCAAGTAATACCAAATATCGACTCGTTGGTGACCAGTCTTGCAAACTCGCTAAAACCAATCAACTGTCGAGTACAGTCGAGAATACTCGGTCCTGGAAGGTCGTCAATATGCTAGGAAGGTCGTGACGTCGGAAGACAGAGTGTAAAAGAGAAAAGGCAAGTGAGGAGGTCGCTGAGGAGGTCGCGACATCGATCAACGAAGCGTGAGAGAGAAACAGATGAGGTGGGAGAAATAGATGATAGAGAGGGGTCGCGTGAGGTTGCGACGATGTTGAGAATGGGTCGGCTGAAGGCGATGACCTTGCCAATCGATAAGAGAACCTGTTGGGTTCCAAGGATCAATACCAAGATGAATAGGAGAGAATACTTAGGTGGCATGAGTCGCACGAGCGCCGAGAATGAAGTAGAAGAAAAGCAGAGTGGGTCTTGGTGTGATCTGGTCACCAAGTGAGACAAGCACTATCAATCGTGCTTGGTTCGAAGCTCAGAAGGCATCGGGCCTCAAGCTTAAACCAATAATGCATCAATATCAAGTCTGGAGTACAGTAAGTACATGCGAGACTTATATATACGTATGTACAGAGAGTATGATGAGAAAGGGAAAGTACAGAGAGCGCCAGGCAACAAGACTATAGTAGTACGGGGTATAACTAGTCATAGAGCGACCGTGCGCGTGTTCTACTAAGGTCGCAAGGGGTAAACTAAGCATAGGTAAGGTCGCAGACATGACCGGTCATGGGTCGTGACCTAACTAAATAAGCATATGTGTAACTATGACTGAGCAGAGGTGCTTGGTCCAAGGCTAATGCAGTTATAGACGACTGAGAAGAAGAAGGGAGAACATAATTTGAAAGGATACACAGCTTGACTGCTGGTGGCGCATTTCATCGTTAAGGTCGCAAGGTCAGGTGAGCGGTCACATGGACAGCGCTGGTGAGGCAGGTGACCTTGGGCGGTATGTCACATGAGTAACACTGGTAACGCAAGTAACGCAAGTAGCGCCAGCGTGCCGTGTGGCAAGTCACATGTCGCTGCAGGAGTTGTGTAAGAGTGTGTTGAGCATCAAATAGTGGGTTCGGCAGTGGGTACGCATAAGGTGAGGTGGTGGGAGGTGACGCAAGTATGGCAGTATAATCGCGAGTGTCGTGAGGAGATGATGGAGGCCCGAGAGGTGTTCAGAAGTTGGTAGCGAGTTTCGGAAGAGTGTAGGGGGGTTCGTGAGATGGTAGGGGAATGTTGGGAGGTCCATGGGTGGTGATAGAGTTGTTAGGTTGAGGAAAAATGGATGGGTCCTGACATCGCCCTGGGCTAGCCCTCTCTTCTTCAAGAATGAAGGAGACAAGCTCCGGCCTGTGGTCGACTACAAACAGCTAAACGAAGCCATGGTCAAGAACGCCTACCCTCTCCCTCTCATCTGGAACATCTACGATCACCTGCAAAAATTCCGCTACTACTCGAAAATTGATATCCGGATTGGGTTCAACAATATCTGGGCATCAGAGGAGAGCGAGAGACTGTTGGCATTCATATGCGAATACGGCCAATTCCTCTGTTGAGTCATGCCTTTCGGAGTAACTAATGCCCCCGCAATCTTTCAGGGTTTCATGGACAGTATCCTGAAGGATCTGGTGGCCACCGGCCAAGTCTTTGTCTATATTGATGACATCCTCATCTGCTCTGATACCCGTGAGGAACTCTGTAACCTCACCGCGCATGTTTTCCAGGTTCTTCAAGAAAACCGTCTGACCGTCAAACCCATGAAGTGCGAGTTCGAATGAACGGAGGTGACTTTCCTTGGAAACAAGATCTGGTGGGGGACCATTGAGAAAAGCGAGAAGAGGTGCTCAGCAATCGACAACTGGCCAATTCCAAAATCTGTGAAGGATGCGCGCAGGTATACGGCCCTCGGAAGTTACTACTGACGGTATATCCCGAATTATGCCAAGATTGCTGCCCCTCTCCATGCCTGCACCGGCAAAGGTGAATTTAACTTAATGGATGCTGCGCTAAAGTCGTTCTACGACATCTAGGACGCAATCCAGAATTCAGTCCAGGTTGCGATCCCGCAGGACGGAATGCCGTGGAAGATCGAAACGGATGCCAGTGAGGTCGCGACCTCGGCTATCCTGTACCAGCAACAGGACGGAGTGTGGAGAATGGTGGACTGCCTATCGACGAAGCTTCGGGATGCCCAGCTAAATTATGATGTCTACGACCTAGAGCTCCTCGCGGTGGTAAGAGCACTTGAGGAATGGCAACACTATCTCCTCAGCCAGGACTTCGAGGTCCATACAGACCACAAGAATCTCTTGTATTTCCGGAAGCCAAATCCGCTCAATGGATGCCAGAACCGGTGGAGGCAATTCCTATCGCTCTTCCGGTTCAAGATCGTTCCCCACTCCGGGAAGTCGAATTCAGCAGCCGACGCTCTTTCCCGCCACCCCGATTATGACAACCATCCTCCCCACCCCGCCCAAGTTCTGTTACCGGACCACTTCTTCCGGGTTAATGAGACCCTGTCCCTAATGGAGAAGTTAAGGATTGAGCAAGCCCTGGAGGCCCCTCCAGAAGAGGTGGAGAAGGATAAGGAAGGATACCTCCAGGTGCACGAGAAGCTCTGGGTCCCAACATCGCTCGTAAAGGACATCCTCGACCTCCACCACTCGGCTTGAACCACTGTACACCTGGGAATTTCGAAAACCCAGGTCGCGGTTGCAAAGTATTGGTACTGGCCCATGCTTAAGAAGGACACCTGCACCTACGTCATCACCTGTGATGTCTGCCCAAGAATAAAACCTTGGCGCGGACAGAAACCGGCACCCCTCCACCCTCTCCCAATCCCCTCGCGACCTTGGCAAGTCATTGGTTGGGACTTAATTGGCCCCGTCTCGGAATCCACAGGTTATGATATGATCTTGGTAATCAAAGACTACCTAACCAAGACCATTGTCCTCGCCCCGACTGTCCAGGAGCTCACGTCAGAGGGAGCAGCCTCAATCCTCCTCGAGAAAATATATGCCTACTATGGACTCCCTGAAAAGGTAGTATCTGACCAGGGAGGACAGTTTATCTCCAAATTTATGCGAGAAGTCTACAACAAACTGGGCATCAAGTCTGCTGCTTCCACCGCCTACCACCCGCAGACAGACGGACAAGTGGAGAGGGCCAATCAGGAGGTAGAAGTAGTCCTTCGTGCACTGACCAAGGAAGACCAGGCCGATTGGGCCGCCGTACTCCCCCTCGCCCAGTTTGCTCTCAACTCACGACCCATTCACGACTTGGACATCACCCCCTTTTCGGCTCTCCACGGCTTCGACCCCGCCCCGATTTCCCCGCCAGCTTCGATATACCTGCCGCCAACGAGTTCCTTGCACGAATTTCCGCTGCCTGCGACCGCCTCTGGGATGTCCTGCGGAAGGGACAAGCGACAGACTCCGCGACTTACAATGACCACTCGTGAGAACAGGAGATCTATAGGAAAGGTGGCCTGGTGTATTTAGATTCGCGGAACCTCCCCCTCAAACTTCCCTCCAAGAAGCTTGGGCCTAAGTTTGTCGGTCCCTTCCCTGTGGAAGAGAAGGTAGGAACCTCGGCCTACCGCCTTACCCTTCCCCCGAGCTGGCGAATCCACCCAGTCTTCAACGAGACCTTGCTCAAACCCTTCCGAGGAGACCCATCGTCCATCCAACCACCACCCGAGCTCATAGAAGGAGGGGAGCAGTACGACGTCAAGCGAGTCATAGCCATGAGGAAGAGGAGGGGGAAAGTTCAATATCTGGTAAGCTGGGTTGGCTATCCACCCGAGGAGAATACTTGGGAGCCCCTGGAGAACCTCACACATGCGAAGGAGGCCATCACGGAGTTTGTCCAGGAGAACAGATCTTAGGAAGCAGAGTATGTCGCAGCGACATCACGTGACCCGCGAAGGCCGCGGACACGTGACTTGTCACATGATCAGTAAGTCACGGGACTCATGTGACCACCACCGACAGTATGGCCCAAATGTGTGATGGCACATCAAGTGGGATGCCATCACCCTGTCAATGGACTGACACTTGACGTTGCCCATCAAGCGACCATCCCTAACGTGACCTTGTTCTCTCCTGCGCCCCACCTTTACCATTATCCCATCCCCTTGGCATCCCCATCTCCTTCCCACGGCGGCTTCCAGCCCCCCTGGCACCCTTGTACCGCTGTCCTGTTCCCCCGCCGACCAACGCTTCCCTTCTTGGGACCATGGCAACTTCGCGATCGTCACCTGGATACTTTCATTTCCTCTCTACCGTTGCTTCCGTTGTATGTCTTCCCTTGCTACCTTGTACTAATATCGTTTCCATGGTCTTGGACTCCAGTATATACACAAGTAGACACTTGGCATGTATTCCCCAGACTTTGATATTCTTCAGAAATTGCCTCTTTCTACTTCCTTGTTGAGCCTTTACATCAGCTATCCATGTGACCCTCGCGACCAAGTCGCAACCTCACCGCAACCTCTGAGCTCCAGATTTAGGATCGACTGTGACATGACAATAACGAGGGAATTCCCACAGAGAGCTTCTGTGACTGATGAAAGACCACACTAGGAAGGCACCCTGGTCTGTGCGCACTGCAGACAGTCAGCAACCACACTTCTTAGGCACATGTTCCCGTGCCTTGTGATATAGAAGCAGTGTTGTACCGCATGGACCATGATAAGGAGATAAGGCCCATTAGTATAAGTAGTCAGTTGTTCAGTCGTCTTAGTTCCCTCATCTTCGACCTGGTCTATACCCGACCAGCCCCTGTACTGTAGAATAGACTCCCTGTAGTTGCCTATAGTATTCATTACCCCCGACTTCGACTCCAAGCACCTGAGACTGAGTCACACCGCAACCCCAGTTGAGCTGGTGGCCGGTCGCTGACACTCTGGAAATAATACTGGAGTGCTTATGGGTCTATGTGACTCACATTTCATGCAAAATTTTAAATTCTGTGCTGTTTTGAATATGCTGAGTACTCTGTTCCTTCAGAACATTGCTAATGCATAGTTGGAACCATTATTAAAATAGTTCAGAAATGATGCAGTTGAGCTAGTACAAGTATTATACACATCAGAATTCAGGACAGGCAATGGAAAAGCTGGCATAGTCATCAATTCTCCAAATCTATCTGTGCTGGAGTGGTTGCACAGCCACAATTACCTAATTAGTCCACTCACATCCCATACTCCCCATACCCGGTGTTTGGGCTTCCACAGCATGATTCAAGCTTCGTTTTGGTGAGACAAAATGTTCCTAGAATATATTTGAGACAATCCTTCAAGATAGAACTTTTTTATTTGGCCTCATTGTTGAGATATGGCATGTACATAGGCGATATCTCAAGAATAAAGCAAAATTTAAAATATCGAGCTTGAACGATTTGCTTAAATAATTATTTGGAACACTTTTTATACTCAAAGTTTCTTCGTATCTGGTCTGTGGAAGGCAGAACACTGGGTAGTGGAAGTTGGGTCAGTGATTTGGCATGTGTGCCGCGTTGTGTGTGTCACGTGACTTTGGCCGAAGCTGCCGGGTCCCAATGTGTGGGGACCGGCAATCCCTGCCAACACGGGGTTGTTTGTAAATGTTGTGACCTCCCACTACATCACTGACCCAAAAGTTGCGACAAGGTTGCAGGCTTCCACAGGCATTTTGAAGGTTAGTTTTAGTGAGACAAAATGACCACGGATTTAATTTGAGTAGATTGTCCGAGACGAAATTTCTAATTTCTGCCTCAATATTTAAATACGAGCACTTGTGGTGTAATATAAAATTATTGAGGTCAAAATCAGAAATTCCGCCTCGGAAAATCTGTTTAAAATAATTCTAGAATTGTTTTATCTCACTAGAATGATTTGCCAAACTCAATAGAGAGGTCAGAAAGATGAAAATGATGAGTACAATACCAAATTGCATATTTTGGGTGAGATAAAAATTGTAAAAATATTCTGATTGCTGGGGAATATGGACAACATACATAGGAACAATATCTCTCACTAAAACTAAGCTCAAAAGTGGCTGAGGAATGCAGGAAATGGCACACAGATATCTGCATCCATTTATGGCAACTTCCAGATCATGTTGCCATAAATGGATGCAGATATCTGTGTGCCATTTCCTGCATTCCTCAGCTACTTTTGAGCTTAGCTTTAGTGAGAGATATTGTTCCTATGTATGTTGTCCATATTCCCCAGCAATCAGAATATTTTTACAATTTTTATCTCACCCAATATATGCAATTTGGTATTGTACTCATCATTTTCATCTTTCTGACCTCTCTATTGAGTTTGGCAAATCATTCTAGTGAGATAAAACAATTCTAGAATTATTTTAAACAGATTTTCCGAGGCGGAATTTCTGATTTTGACCTCAATAATTTTATATTACACCACAAGTGCTCGTATTTAAATATTGAGGCAGAAATTAGAAATTTCGTCTCGGACAATCTACTCAAATTAAATCTGTGATCATTTTGTCTCACTAAAACTAAGCTTAAAAATGCCTGTGGAAGCCTGCAACCTCGTCGCAACTTTTGGGTCACTTGTTGTACCATTCTGGTAGAGACACCGCTTATGTAAGCGACACGCGGCTTTAGTGGGGATTGCCGGTCCCCACAATGTGTGCCGCTTTGCATGCGTCACGTGATTTTGGCCGACGCTGCCGGGTCCCATTGACAGGCACTGCAACTTGGACATTGACATGTGGCAAACAGTTAATCATGTCAGTGATGGCTGTGCATGTATACTGCTGTACTGCATACCACAACCGCTTGGATGTTTTCAATAACGCAGCGCGCTTTGCCACCTTAAAAAGCTCCAGGCCGCCCGAACCTTCCCCACATGCCTCCTGCTTGCAATTGGTGCTCGAGATGCCGACACTCCTCCTACCACTGTTCGCATCCTTATTGGCCCAGTCCGTGGTGCACGCCTTGCGTAACATCACCATTGACGATTCGGACAGCATGATCACCTATACGGGAGACTGGAGACGCAATAACTCCATCCTCGACTTCGGGGGGTCTCACGCATATACTCTAGACCCCGAGGCTCAGGCCGTCGTCACCTTCATTGGTCATTTCCTTGTCACCGTACTTGCTGCTCAAAAACATTGAAACTTGCACTAGGCGTTGGCGTGTACTTTTTATCGCCTCGATGGCCGTTTGTCATCACGATGCAGCTCAGCCTGGACGACGGACCGCCCAACACGCTGGATCTCCAGGATTACATCACACCTTTCTCAGACGGCAGCGAAACCACAGTGTCGCAAATCACATGGAACGCGAGCGGGCTCACCAATGGAACGCACAAGCTCCGCGCATTCCCTGCCCCGTCGAATCCCTATGTGATCATGGACAGTCTCATGTGCGTCGCTCGTTCCTCTCGTTTCTCCTCCAGCCGATCTCTGACACGCGGTATTTACATTCCACCCCATTCTTATAGCCTCACAGTGCTTGACGACACCGACCCCACGACGGATAGCCCAACGGAGGTAGGCACCTCACCAACGTCCCTGACAAGCGGCCGAATCCAGACGAGCGCCCTACCGACGCCCACAACAAGGTCCCCAACGCGGACGAGCACCCTTCCGACCACAAGCAGCACAACACACGCTAGAGCCTTGCCGACTTCGACTTTGACTCCGCGCAATGTTGCAGTCATTTCGGCGGCCTCAGTTGCAGGGGGCATCACCGTGCTCACATTGCTCGCATTCGTGATATTCATCATCTACAAGCACATCCAGTGGCGCAATAGGACACTGGGCGGCGGTGGCGATGGTGGTGGCAACGGTGGCGCCCCGGACGTGTCGTCGCCGCCCTACGCAAACGGCCGCGAATCGGGCACGTCATCGCACCCCATGCTGCCTCTTCATCACCCTTTTACACCCTCTGGCGCAGCGTCGTTGGCGACGGGCGCCGGCAGCTCGCAAAATAACTGTGAAGCCTCGCATCTGCCGAACACCCCCTCCAATATGGATGTTGAAGCAGTGCCAGGAGGGCGCCCGGACTCCCTGGACGACTTGGCTTCGAGTCAGGCGAATGCGGGCCCGTTGGCGTCGTTCGCGGTAGCTCCGAGTTTGCCTCCTCGTGCCATTACGAAGGCGCGGCGGCTTTGAGTATGCGCTGGGATTTCAGCCGTCCTTGTCGCTATCTAGTGACCCGCTTGTCCTTCTGTTTGCGCCGCCTGCCGAGCTGCTTTCCTTTTAATCTTTACGTTCTATTCCCGTTCGAAAAATTTCTTGGCCTATGACTCATGCCCACTGGCCTTCGGGCCCAATATCCCGTCAACCATCACGACGAACACTTGGCCCTTTATCCATCTAGACATCTTGCATATGTGAGAGGACCTATTGATAGTGCGCCGGACATTCTGGAGGAGACTAATTTATGGACGGTGGCTTGGCTATAGAAATTCATAGCCTCACATTGACATTATGAGCCCAAGTAGTGTACAATTCAAGAAATGTGTTTTGTACATTTTTCGAAAGGCCCCGCAGTGTTGTCAACATTAGGCCCAACACGACGAACGCCGTTGTAGCCAGTGGGGTGACGACGCAATAAGCCCAGAAAACGGTGCGCGAAATAAGCCGCTCGAAGGCGTCCCCGGAAACAGCGTGATCTGTATGAACGTCAAGCTGAGTACAGGAGGAATTAAGATTAAAATAAGACAAACTTGAGCAAGTGTTAATGCAGGAGGAGAAGAGATTGGCAGGATGGTGGATACAACAAACACTGGGCTGCGAAAATATTAATAAGAGTGTGTCTGGCAGCAATTTCGCATGCAGCAAAATCTCAACCTGTCACTTTTATGTGATTGAGACGGAGTTTCCGTTGAGATTGATTGTACATGAGTTAGCAGCCAAACATATGATCCTGACGCACCCAACAACCTCTTTAACGCGCAGCATGACTGCAAATCGAGCACCGGAAAGCGGGCTCTCCTCCTCCACTCTATGGGGACAAGAAATTTGTTGTGTTTTCTGACTGGTCTGCGTCTTCTGTTGTTTGTTGTTGGGACTTGGTCCGTGCGGCTGACGTAGTCATTGATGACACAATCACCACATTTGACTCCAATGTACAACCACCAGGTGGTCTGGGCTTCTGTGATTGTTGATCAGACGCTCACTCTCCTTAGAAATGACCGATAATCTGGGTTTTGGAAAGGAGCTGGTAATTTGGACATATTGGTGGGAAGAGCTATTCAGGTCTGGACTCAAGTGTTTGGACTTACGCTATGTAACAGGGATGCTTTCAAGGAAATGCTTTTGAGAATGGTCGCTAGATCGAGCTCTCGGGCAAATTTGAGGCTCGATGTCACATACTGGGAGTAGATATCCGAATCCATGTCTTCGATGGACGCAACATCCATCAGCTCTTCCAAAGTATCATCTTGAGGAAAGCGGATACGTGGTCCATTGAGCATCGAGTCAGGAATAGCAAAATCGAGAGCTTCACGTCGTTGGTCATATCTCCCATGACAGATTGTGGGACTCACCATAGATTCCAGCGCGTGCCTCAATATTGTCAGGCCTTCCTCACTGTCCAGATCAGCCAAGAAAAGTACAGTTAGTGAAATAGTGTTCGAGTCCTCTGCTGTACGTTAGGGAACCGTCGAAATGATCAAAAAAAGAGGGAATACCTGGATAAATGTAGGATGTGGGGCTCATATCGAAGCAGGCCCTTGAAAAAATATTGGCAAATTGGACACCCGTTGTGCCTTGTGACGGTGCCTGCGTGAGCTAGTGCTTGTCATGTCGTAGAAATATGTCGACATGTCTGCCCAATTAGAGTCATCGAGTTCGTTTTGGTATACCTTGTTGGAGGACGTAGGTTGCAAGTTGGGGATAGAAGATGCAATTAAGGAGTACCTTCATTTGTAGATACCGTAATTGTTGATTGATCTCAACTTGAATGTTTCGCATTAACCCCTGCAGATATACGCATAAGGCTTACTTACAGTCATCACAAGGGGGTCAAACCTCACTTCGTCAACAAATACGTGTTTTCCATTGACAAAGGCATGGTTGGTGGCCGCATCTGCCGCCCCTACCCCTAACCGGGCTGCATACGCTTCAGCAACCGACAAGCGTTCGGAAGGAGTGTTTAAAATGTCCTGAAAAGACATGGGAGCAACTTCCTCTCGACTGTCTGAATAAGATGTGTAACCCAGCTCTGCGTCATTATGATCCGCCAAATCATGTTCCATGCCAACGAAAAGAAAAGATTCGTAGACAGTCTGGACAGCTTCCACACTGAAGGGATGGTGAGGCAGTCGACTCTCGGCCACCTTAGGTGTCGAGATGCTTTAAACAATTTTGCTCTATGATAGCAAAGTAGTCACTTACTGTCTTCATGAATTGTATCGTCTGTGCAGGGCCATACGTCTCGGAGAGGTGATAAAACAGCTTCGCCACCTTCGCACCTGAATTTCTCGCCCTGAACAAACTGCATCCAAGACAAGTATAGCAAGTGAAAGCATCCACACATTGTCTTCCTTGTGGACGAGTGAGACAACACCAAACCTGATGGGAGCATTCCTATTGATGAGCTTGATTACAGGACCGGCGATGAAGTCTAGGCCGGTGGTCCGCGTGAGATCCAAGACAAGCACGACATTGAACAGATTGGCGCGCAGGCTAGGGTATTGACCGGGATAGAGCGGACGGATTAACTAAATAACAAAAAAGAAGTTGCACTTAAGAATGAAAGATACAAACGAAACAAGGCAAGGAAGAGCTATCTAGGATTAAGAGCTTGACCACCCCACGTATCTAGAGAATGGGAAGAGACATAAGTCATTTCCCGAAGGAAAAGGGCACCGCATGCTTCGCATACCTTGTATCGTTTTCTATATCGTTCCACCAAATGATAGCTTGCCCACCCTCTGGCCGGTCGCTCGCATCAAACAAGGGACCCAAGACATCAGTATCTCCATGTAGAGCCCCAACCTCGGGGTGAGTCAACAGCTGGAAAGCTTGGCTTGCGCTGAGCCCCAACGATGTCAAGGCAGTCATGATAGTGCGTTCCCTCCTCAATAGCTTCAGAAGTCTACATAATCCGTCCGCGTCATGACATTTAAGCACGGGAGCGTAAGTTTGTATAAGTCAAGACTAGATGATGGGAAACCCACGGAAACGTACCCGAAGGGGCTCAGATCTTTTGCCGCCACCACAGCGCCATTCAACCAGACTGCGGACTCACCCTTATCCGCGATAAGCCAGTTCCGCTGCACCTCTTGTATTAACTTTTCGTCGGGAGTGACGCGGCGAGCGAGGGCCGTAACGTACTTGGGGAAATTTTGAGAGAGTTGAGTGAGGGCAAGGAGAGGCTGAGGGGAGTCATGAATGAGTTGGACAGCCTGCTGTCCAAGAGCTGATATGTGGCTCCTCGTAAAGACAAGTAGAGCATCTACATGGGGTCAAATACGTACCATGGATTTCATCTGGAGAGGTGCATTAGCGTCGGGGGTGGTGGCACTCTTCGGGTACGCTTCAATCAGAAAAAGGATGTGATGATGAGTGTCCAGGTATTTGCTTCCATCCTCCGTATTATCATCTGTTCCTGTAGCTAGAATGGATTGAATCAGGGATCAGCCTAAACTAAGAAACGTAAGTACACTGACCACCGCCACTGCCGCCGATCGTCCACAGCGAGATAATCTGTCTTCTTGAGATTAAGCGCAACGCCGTAGCCGGAGAGTACGCTTCCGCGCAACACAGTTCTCTCGCATGGCGGGACGTGTCGTAGGACATATTCGATGCAGGGGGCGCCTTCTGCATCGTTGCAATCGCTGTAGGCGGCTTGCGCGAGCGAAAAGAGAAAGCTACGTAGCGAATTGAAGTTGGAGGATGACAACGACGCGTAGAGAATCGCGGTGCGCCGCGGTCGTCCCGTGGACGTTGAGGAATGTGGCGGATATATGTGGTCGAAAGGCAGGATTTTGGGCGTATAGGGATCGTGGGTAACGCTGGAGCCGACAGAGAAATCGAGAAGGTGAGAGTGCTGAAGGAGGGTGCTCACGACATCGGCATCACGGAACGACGACCAGCCGCAACACCGGTACCATCGCGATTTTTGCCCCAGACGAGGTACTGCAGGGTTGCGGCGTCACAGATGACGTGTCCGTACCAGTCAACCCACGATTCGCAACCTTGTGAGGGACGGGCTTCTTCGTCATTGCGAATTTTGGCGTAGTACTGGTAAAATGCCTCGATCTTTGGGGTGGCTGCATGCAGCGCGAGGTCCGCCTCGACAAACTGGAGCGCGTCCCGCTCGGAGAGAAAACCTTGGGCCACGGCGAGGTCAAGCACAAGTGGTAAATGTCGTTATTCTGCTACCTGGTTACTTACAATCTCGGGCTGTGATTGTGGCTGCGACTCCTCCCTCCCTTTCTGATCGAAGTCCTGTCAGTAGCCTGTACAATTTTGCCTGTTCACGCGTATCTGACTGGCCTTTCCAAATTTACAGTGAATCTATCGCGCTTGAGAGCCCAGACGCATTTTTCCTCTTATACACGCACTCACGAAAGAGTCGCTCCCGCAGCCGGAAAGTGAAACGCAAGCAGAGCGTGCGTTCATCGCTGGTGCTGAGCTGACACGACCAGTCGCTGCGCCACATTCACCTGTCCAGTTTTACCTGGTTCTAGACACTGCCTGAGCCAGGAATGGGCGTTTCAAACCTCGAAGAGGCAGCGGCAATCGCCTCAGAATTCATCTCCAGTCAGTGTTCTCCCCTAGCTCGCCACGCCGCCCTTCATGCTAGTTGCATCTCTTTGATCCTAGGCCTCGACAGCCTTCCAAGCGAGGTTCGACACCTTTTGCAGGAGATACAAGTCAAAGAGAAGCGATTGCAAGGTTTTTCTTCCATTTAGTCTCCCCTTCCCCTCTATTTATCATTATCATTGTCATCGTCACGCGTGGTCGTGCAGAGCTTCAACAACAAATCGCAAGGGACTGCAACCGGTACACGCGGCACGCCCTCCGCCAGTCGTCTCCCACCTCTCCGGTTCCGCCCTCGCCACAGTCTCCGCTCGGGGACGCACTGCAACATGGCAGCAAGAACGGGGTCCCCCCAGAGACACCGGTCACAGGAGCCGCAGAAGCAAAGGACCAGGCGCTGCTGCCCAAAATCGACTCGGCGTACGTGGAGGTGGACCGACTGGCGGCGGAAAAGGTCGCGCTGGCGCAGCGACTCGTATCGCTGCTGATGCGTGCCCGTGCACGTCTCGATGTCGAGCTGGCGAAAGTGAGCATCCTCCAGGGTGATGTTCCCGGCTTGGATGGTGCTATTACTTTACCCGTCGGCGGCGGCCCCATCCTTGGGTGCGTGTCTATTCGCTCAACAGTTGATTTTTTTGACCTTTCTATCCTTTGTTGGCTTTGGATGGTAGTCCAGTGGCGCAGATTACGGAGAGTTTGAAGATTGCGCTTTCTCCGTCGACGGCGTCGGG
This sequence comes from Clavaria fumosa, assembly GCA_951802425.1. Taxonomy (NCBI): domain Eukaryota; kingdom Fungi; phylum Basidiomycota; class Agaricomycetes; order Agaricales; family Clavariaceae; genus Clavaria; species Clavaria fumosa. The sequence continues at coordinate 2,354,577 of OX637805.1, read as the reverse complement.
GGACTCGAGCCCCATCGGAGCCGCTTCCCAGAAGAGTGTGTGCCTTTCCATTTGTTTTGGATGGTATTTATCTTGCGCTATCCCTGTATTCATTTATCGACAGGACGCAAATTTGGTGCGCAAGGCTCTCTGAAGCTGGGTTCAGGAACGCACTCACGGCTGACGACGCCAACGCCGCTGGTGCACGCAGCATCAGGGTCGTCGGCGCCGTACGCGCGGTCGCGGCTCTCGCAGCAGGCGCACCTGAGAGGTGCAGGGCGACGCGGGGCAGTGACCGCTGCCGCTGCCGCCGTTGCAGCTGACAAGGAGGACGAAGACTTGGACATGGATGCGGAAGGTGAAGAAGATGAAGAGATGGAGGGTGCTGAGGAGGAGGCAGAAGACAAGGGCATTTATTGCATTTGCCAGGAGATGAGCCATGGCGAGGTCAGCGCTTTTGTTACACCCTTTCTATTTTCTTATACAAAGCTTGACCTTGTGGATGTCATCCTCTGATCAGATGATTGCTTGCGACAACCCAGATTGTCCTTATCAGTGGGTATGTACACACGCGCATGCGCACTGTCTGCTTGTCTGCTTTCATCTAACTCAGGCTGATTCGTTTTTACCTTGTTACAACAGTTCCACATTACGTGTGTCAATGTCAAGGCACCGTTACCCGACATATATTACTGTGCAGAGTGCACCAGCAAGGGATTTGGCGTGAATAATCCAGGGGTAGCTGAACCCTTGACACCAATGACGACTGCCAGTGCTACGACGCCTGCGAGTGCTGCGGTAGGAAGGAAAGGAAGGAGAAAATAGCGGTTTGCTTTATCCGGTTATGATACAGCCCAGCGATGATTATGCGTTAGACGAGGGACCCAGGTACCAGTCTACTCTTTCGATAAATGCAAGGAAGATTTGAAACAGAGTGCTACATATGTAGCCGTCCACTTGAACTGTTATTGAACCAAGTTGTCTCGTTTTCTCACCCCAGATGTCAAGTTGGACACCGGATTCATGGACTTTTACCTAGGGTGCAAAACTCAAGGAATTCCCTTCATTGTCTCTATGTCCTGTCGATTTCTTGTGCGCTTTACATTAAACTTGACCTAAAGTTACAGTGGAATGGCACCACTCATTCGGCATGTGCTCTCCAATCTGCTCAGCAAGGAAAAAGCGCGAGATATTGACATCATCGCGAATGACGTCGAGATCAAGGCCGGCGGGAGGTGAGAAATACAGTTTCGCCATCCCTCGAGGTTCATTCAAAAATGTCACCCCATCACTGGCTCATGTGCGAACGGGCATGATAAGTCATGGGCCATCTTGCCGTACCGCAGCCTCCCTGTTCCACCCATTGTTTTCCTTTGGCGATGGCATGTCAGGTTAGTTTCTACTATCACTTTTCATCCGAAGTCGCCTCATTAGTTCCAACAGACATTTCTGCCGCGCAATATGCTGACCTCCTGTGCGTTCCCACTCGGGTATGGGCTATGACTTGATTGAACCAGTTTTATACATCAACCTCAGATTCATGAAGTCGAAAGATGATAACGAGAATGATTTCGCGACCTATTGCAGCCGCAAGGGCATCAGAAATTTCTTGCAAGCCCTTCCGATCATCCGAGCCATTGTCGAGGATGGGAAGTCAGCGCAAGATATTTTTTCGACGTCGAAAACCTAGGCGTTTCATCCTGGTCAAACGCTGGCAAATGAACTTGTGAATTGGGATGCACATTCTGCTGATCATGTTTGAGCCTACCATCTCGTCCTTCCCGCCAGTTGTAGGATTGCGGAGGTTGGATGTAATAAGGACTATTAGGTACACAATAGGATCTGATTGTGTCTACAATTCGGGGGAGAGAGGCGTCTGCGTCTTGCGAACTCCTATCTGTGGTGGGGGAGCGCTGCCAATTTCTTCTTCCACGTGATTACTACCACGTGACCGCATCGCGAAACGCGGTCGCGCCACTTTCTCCGAAATTCTCGCTAGCTCCGTCCGCTATTCGGGCGGCGCTAGTCATGAAATACAGTATTGCTGTTGATAAGCTCCACTGTCCGCAAATGCTTTCGAGGCCTTCGACGTCAGCTGCAAAAGGAATCTGGGCTCGATTCTGTGTTCCACGCGGCCGAGAGTACCATGACCAGTCATTTGGTTTTCGCAAACCTCGAGAGTTCACTCTACCTGACTGTGAGTGTGAGCTGGTCTTTTTGTGGCTGTACAGTCACCAACCACTTTCAGATACTCGTGCCCAACTGGCAAACCGGGCTGAGAATGCGTCACTGCTGCGATACGTAGATTCCATCCGGACCCATGGCCATCGTGCTGCCCGAATAGATCCTCTTGATCTCCTTCAGCGTGATGAAGTGGCAGCGCTTGACCCTACTCGTTATGGGCTGACCGACGTCTCTCGAAGATACAATATCAATGGGATTGTCTGGTCTAGCCCTTTTGGAACTCATACAAGCCAGACAGAGAAATGGTGGTCTCTTCGTGAAATTACGGAGCACCTCCGTTCAACTTACGTCGGCCGTATCGCATATGAATTTATGCATTCTCCGTCGAAAATCGAACGTCTGTGGTTCTCTCATCTCTTGGAGTCTCAAACTCGGACTACATCCAACGATGAGAAGCGCAGGAAACGGCGCATTCACGAACTTCTCGCGAGGAGCGAAACATTTGACAAATTTTTGCAGCTGAAATTCCCCAATCTGAAGCGCTACGGGCTCGAAGGTGGAGAGTCGATGCTACCGGCCCTTGACACACTCTTTTTTCTGTCGTCCGAAGGTGAACACGGCCGCCTGCATATTATCTTCCATATCGAGGATTCACTGCCATGTCTGGATAGCCGGCATTCGACATATCATACTGGCCATGCCCCACCGTGGCCGTCTGAACCTTCTCACTGGTCTACTTCGCTATTCACCATCCGCCCTTTTCCATAAAATCAAAGGAGGCGCAGAATTTGCGGAAGAACTTGGCGCAGAAGGCGATGTCATCAGCCATCTCGGTGTGAATTTCCTGCAGAGCCGCAACTAGAGCACTCTAATGCATCCCCTAGCCGCATCTCCGACTTTGCTGTATGAGGGTGTTCGCGATGCCATCAAGGTTTCTCTTCTCCCCAACCCCTCTCATTTAGGTTGGCTTCTTTGACTGACGTTGTCGCTCGATTGGACTCATGCAAACCGCTTTCACAGAGGCCGTTAACTCAGTCGCCATGGGGAAAACTCGCGCCAAGCAGTACTCATTCCTCAAAACGTCTGCTGTGGATTGCAAATTGGGTGACAAAGTCATGTGCGTGCAGCTGCACGGGGATGCGAGCCTCACAGGCCAAGGCGTTGTTATGGAGTCGCTCGGTCTGAGTGAGCAAGCAGCGTCTGAGAAGTCCGCTACCTGTTAACCGATCAATGACTCTCAGGCAATCTCCCACATTTTACAAGTGGGGGCAGCATTCACCTCGTCGTCAAGTAAGCTCGATTTCCACGCGCCTTTCGCCTACTTATACATTCCACAATTATAGCAATAGGTACGGCCTTGAACAGAATCGTCACAGGAAATGGCGTTCACTAGTTCATGTTCAAGTATTGGTTATACGACGCCTGCGAGCCACGCTCGTTCATCTTTGTACTGCTCGGATGTCGGGAAAATGATCAACGCGCCAGTGTTGCATGTCAATGGCGACTACCCAGAAGGTACGTTGACACGGCCGTATACCTGAATTCCTGTGGTAATATCCAACAGATGTGGCCAGGGCGATAGAGACGGCGTTCAAATATCGCAATCATTTCCGTAAGGTGTGTCCTTTCAACATTCTGTTCATGACATACGTTTACGCTGCTGTTGACAGGATATTATCGTTGACTTGCTTGTATATCGAAGATGGTACGCGTATTCCCTAGCACCTGAATCTATTTGCTTAAAGAAGTAGGGGGCACAATGAACTGGACGAGCCGAGCTTCACGCAGCCGCTCATGTATAAAAACATTCGCTCCAGAGAGTCTGTGCCTCAATTGTACGAGAACAAACTCCTCGTACGCCTCAACCCTCTCTTCTGATCCAAGGCAGAGTATCTAATCTTGTCCTAGAGCGAAGGGCTACTCACTGCAGAAGATGCAATGGCCATTCGTGCAGCGCACAAGGCTCATCTTGAGACAGAACTCGCGACAACTTCAACATACTTACCGCCTACACGGACCCTTGATGATCAATGGTGTCAAATGGTTTGGCCTGCGAGCGACCAAGCCATCAGGAACCCGGACACTGGGTTGGATCGTAAGACGCTCACTTTGGTTGGTAGGGCGAGCGTCGCTGTGCCTGAGGGATTCGTGCGAATTTTTTTGTCTTGTATTTGGCATTCCTGACAGACTGGACTGTGCAGGAGATACATCCCAGGCTACAGAGGCATGTCAAACCTCGACTACAAAGCCTTGAAACCGGCGAAGGAATTGATTGGGCTACTGCAGAGGTCCATTGTTTGCCGTGCGCCGTTGATTTGAGTACTAAATCAGTTGGTAGGCCATGGCGTTTGGCTCTCTCATGCTTGAGGGCCAAGATGTGAGGATATCTGGTCAGGATGTTGGACGAGGGACTTTCAGCCAACGGTTCCTTTCTTATAATGTGATTCTATTCAGGGTCTCTGATCTTCTCTTCCCGAATTTAGCCATGCAATGCTAGTTGATCAAAGGACGGAACGTGTGACTGTCCCGCTTAATGCCGAGCTGAAATCTGAGGGGAGATTGGAGTTAGCAAACAGTAGGAAAAATTTGTCTTGCGATAAATCAGTCTCACGTAAGACCTTAGGCTCTCTCAGTGAGATGGGTGTACTCGGGGTATAAGTCTCGATTATTGATTATCATTATTATTTCCCATAGACTGATGGGTAATTCGTAGTTCGAATATGGGGTCAGCTGGGAACGACCTAACATCTTGCCAATCTGGGAGGCACAGGTGTGTTACCAGTCTTGGAAATTTTGAACTTTGCTGATGGCGCTTGTGCTAGTTTGGCGATTTCTTTAACGGCGCACAGGTATCGTTGAACATCTGTATTCCTTACTCAGAGTATTCAAATCCAAACAGATTATCATTGACACTTTCATCTCATCATCGGAGAGTATGTTCATCCCTGCGAACGCTCGGATGCCGCTAATTCTCTGCAACAGCGAAGTGGTTGAGGCAGAGTGGGATTGTGCTACTGCTTCCGCATGGCTTGGATGGTACCGGTCCAGATCATTCATCGTGCCGGCTCGAGCGCATGCTTCAGGTCCACTCACTCTCTGCTTTATCGTCAAACTGCTGACCTGCGCGTACTTCGGAATTTTGACGGCAGCTGTCAGATGCCCCCTTTGCATTTGAGGAGCGTGGATCCTCGGCCAATGTCAACATGCATATCACGTTCCCAACTACTCCTGCCCAATACTTCCATCTTCTTAGGCGTCAGCTGAAGCGAAATTTTCGCAAGCCGCTCATCGTGGCGGGGCCGAAAGGTCTCCTCCGTCTAGCCGTACGTTTCTCTCATGGCCATGTTTGCATAAGGCACAGATTGAGCTAACGATATTCCGAAGACTGCAATATCGAGTCTTACGGAATTTGAGCCAGGAACACGGTTTAAGCCGATCTTGGTAGATCCATTCATCGACGATCCCAATCAAGTGAGACGCGTAGTCTTCCTGTCTGGTAAAATCTACTACGAGCTCGTCAAGAATCGCGCGTCACGGAACGTTGTTGCCTTTGTCCGTATTGAGGAGCTCTCCCCTTTCCCGTTTGGAGAAGTTCGTGAGGCCTTGAAGCTCTATGCGAATGCGCAGGAGTTCGTGTGGCTGCAGGAGGAGCCTCGAAACCAGGGTGCATGGATGCACGTGGAACGCCGGATCGACGCCGTGCTGATGGATCTGGGGCTCGATAATCGGGTGCGGTATACTGGACGCGCGGAGAGCGGGGTGTCAGCGACTGGTATTGTACGGCGGTATATCGGGCAGCAGAAGGCGATTATTGAGGCCGCGTTTGAAGGCTTGTGAATACCCTGTGGGTTCCTGGTGGGAGGAGTGATATTTTCAAACTGGTTTTAACGAAAGGTTCTTGGACTTCCCAAGTCAGTTCGTCGTGATGGGATTGGATGCTCACAGATCTTAAAATTTAGAGATAACCGAATTTTTCTTTCGAAGTTAGCTGATTTTTAGCAACTTGAATATTTTTGGGCTACCTTTTGTGTTACTACACTGTTAGTAGTTGAGATGGTACAGTGCGTGCTGCATGTAAGTGTCCCACAGACGACTTGCGGGGAGGCACAAGATAGTCTGTTGGTAACTCATAACCTGTTCTAGTTCGCCGCGTGCAGTGGTGATGTAGATGTTCGCAGATACGCGTGTGTCACAGTGTCACAAGCGCGATCAGCCGGTCGGCTAGCAGGCTGTTTGCATCGGGCTTGCTGTTCTGCAGGACTGACTGACTACTATGCCTCTCGTCCGTATCGACCTGTGTGACTTCAAGTCATACCGGTGTGTGTCTTCAATTTTTTCATTTCTGCTCGTCCTGATATGTTTCCCGGGACAGCGGACGGCAAACCATCGGTCCTTTCCGTAACTTCACCTCCGTCATCGGCCCAAATGGCGCGGGCAAGTCAAATTTGATGGATGCTATTTCGTTTGTGCTAGGCGTGAAGAGTGCTCAGCTTCGCAGCAGCCAACTGAAGGACCTCGTCTACAGAGGAAGGAGGCTCGCTAGAAGCAAGGACGAGGTGGAAGGGAATTCGAGTGCCCAAGAGAAAGGCGACGGTAGTGGTGGCCGAGACGCAAGTGAAGATGAGGATGAAGGCTATGGTGAAGGGGAAGGCACTGCGAAGAAAGCTTGGGTCCTTGCTGTGTTCGAGGACGTCAACAAGAAAGAGTGGCTGTTCCAACGGACGTGAGTTACTTCAAGGTTTTCTATTCATTCCTCTCAAAACCTCGTTTTCCTCTCAATGACTACGGGCATCTCAGGGTCTCGACTTCAGGTACTTCTGAATACAAATTGAACAACAAAGTCGTCACCTACTCTGCATATAACGCTGCGCTGATCTCCCACAATATCTTGGTCAAAGCCAAGAATTTCCTTGTCTTCCAAGGCGACGTAGAAGCAGTCGCTTCCCAATCATCCCAGCAGCTCTCGAAGCTGGTGGACCAGATTAGCGGCAGCCTAGAGCTTGCCCAGGAATATGAAAAAGCGAAGGAGGCACAGGAGAGAGCAACAGAAAACGCGACGTCCAACTTCAACAAGAGGCGAGGTATAGCGGGAGAGATCAGACAGTATAAGGAGCAGAAATCAGAAGCGGACCGGTTTGAGGCGTTGTGTGGACAACGCGTGCGCATTTTCTACTCCCTTACTAGATGTCATTCCAAGCTCACACGATTGTGTCTCTTGTTCCCAGGACGATCTCATCTTGTATCGTGTTCTATACAAGCTGTTCCACATCGAAGAAGCTATCGAGGGGAATATACACGAAATCAACACACATAATAAGGCGCTAGCCGGGTTTAAAAAGGAACACAAGGTGCACGAGAAGGCACTGGAGGCTGCGAGGCAAGCGCAGGCAAAGTCGCGTACAGCCGTCATGCAGCAGGAGAAGAAGATCAAGAAGGCAGAGAAAGCGCTGGAAGGCAAAGTAGGCTACTATTTCGCCCTGTTCCTTTGCCTCATACGCTCAACACCCGGTAGAGGCCAGATGTCGCAGCCATTGAAGCGCAAATTGCGCATTCAGTGAGGAAGCTACAGAACACAGAGAAAAACAACAATCTCTTGAAACGAGACGTCGAAACACAGCAACAGAAGGTCGATGTGCGGAAGAGGGAGCTGCGGAGCATTCGAAAAGCTGCAGAGGAAGCGCAAGGTCGGATTCTGTTTTGTCTTAATACAGAAGTTACTGTATTATCTCACTCCCGACACAGAGAGACAACGCCAAGTATCACAACATAGTATATCGCTCTCAGAGGAAGCCCTCCAAGAATATCGTCGGTTGTGCGTGCTGTTCGTGCCATTCTACACTTGCCACTTGTTGAGTGAATCACCAGGAAGGCAGCCGCGTCTGTGCTCGCAGTTGACGAAAGACAATTGCTTGAAACGCTCACACGTGATGAAAGAAACGCGAACCGCACACTTGCGCAGATTAAACATCGTTCCGCGGATCTGAGCAATAAGAAGGAGTCGCTGACCGAGGATATCAGGACCTGGAGTAGCCGCAAGTCTGAGGTGGAAAGAATTTACATTTTGGTTCAAATCTGACACTGATTTCTCCTCTGCAGTTTGAAGAGAAGATTGCCACCTTGCAAGCGGATCTTGCTAAAGCACGCCAGGACTTAGAGCATGACCAGTCCGAGCGGAGTAGGATTACGTGCGCTTACTTAACCGATGCCATTATTGCCTACTGATGCGTGCCTATCCTCTTGCAGTCAATTAGAAGCGGAGGCGAACGAAAAGCTTACGGAAGTCTTGCAGAAGCTGCTTCAAGCAGGCGCCGACAAGAACGAGTCTGAAAAAGAGGCAAGGTTCAAGGAGACACTTGCGAATCTCCAACGGATGTTTTCTGGCGAGTGCTGATGTGGATCGCCATGACCATTTCGACTTATGCGTACTAGGCGTTCGTGGGCGGATTGTGGACCTGTGTAAGCCTACTCAGCGCAAGTACGAAACTGCCGTGTCAGTGGTTTTGGGGCGTAATATTGACGCCATTGTCGTCGACGAAGAGAAGACTGCAATCGATTGCATAGAGGTGGGGCTCTTCATCTCTTCATCAAGGGACTCTTGTAATTTGTAACGCAGTACATGCGCAATCAACGCAGCGGCCAAGCGACGTTCATCCCGCTTGACACAATCTACGTGAAGACCATTAGTGATAAATATCGCTCGTTTGCAAAGGGTGCGCGGCTTGCAGTGGATGTGATCCAATTCGACCCCGCGGTGGAGCGGGCGATGCATCATGCATGCGGCAACGCCCTGGTCTGCGACACAATAGATGTTGCCAAGTACGTCTGCTGGGATAAAGGTCAAGAAGTAAAGGGTTCGTCGTTTTACCCCTTTGTCATGCATGAAATGTCTGAGAGACATGCCATAGCGGTCACCTTGGAAGGTACAGTAATACATAAGAGCGGATTGATTACTGGTGGTTGGAGCGCACACAGCGGTAGTAAGAAGTGGGACGAAAGAGATATTCAAGGTAGGTACTCTCCGCCTGGTTCAACATGAACAGGTAGCGAAAACTATGACGCAGGTTACAGGCGCACCCAAGATGCTCTGCTCGTGCAGCTTCGCGACCTGGCAAAATCGAAGCCGAAGCCTAACGCCGAGCATACTATCATAGCTGAAATAGGGCGGCTGGAAGGTCAATTGAATATCGCACGGGATGAGCTTGTGTGTCTTCCCTTCCTCTTTGTGTGAGATTGCATCTCTTACGTGCCCGATGTTCGAAAGAGCGCTTGCAAGCTGCGCCTTAATGGCATGAAAGACGAGTTAAAGCACGTGGACAAGGAGTTGAAGCAATCTGCAACAGAGTCAAAAAAAGTATTTACATTCCTCTTGATCATTCAAAGCCGTCTTGATTTGAGTTCTTGGATGTAGGCAGAGGCCTCCTGGCGTCAGCTTAAGGAGAAAATGGGGTCATCAACTTTGGTCGTCAATGAGGCTGAGGACCGCGTCTTTCTGGACTTCTGCCGTAGGATTGGGGTCTCCGACATCCGGCAGTACGAAGAGAGCAAATTGAAGCTCGCCCAAGAAGAGAGCGAGGCGAGGCTACAATTTGACAAGCAAATTCAAAGGTTAACTCATCAGTGCGTGCACCTACTTTCCTTCTTCCCTCTTGCCCCAATAAGGCTCATGCGTCTCCAGGTGTGAGTTTGAAGAGGAAACCCTAAAATCTTCTCGAGAGCGGCTGGCTAGTCTTGAGAGCATAGTCAACACGGAGCAAGGCACACTCACACGGTTGGAGGCGCAAAAGACAGAGTTGCAGCAAGAAATACATCAAGCAGAAGAGGAACTACGCGTTTTGCGTCTTGAGATAACGACGCTGCAGACCTATCTCGAGGAGAAGACGAAGGAGGTAGAACAAGTTAAAAGAACAGCCTCGAAAGCTTCAAAGATCCTCGAGCAAGCGTTGAAAGAAATAAGTACCCGAGTCCGTTTAGATCGCACACCTCCCTCTGTGCGAACGCTTATGATAATCCACAGAATGACAGTAATGAGAAACTGGGTCTTGAGCGCTACTCGATCTACCGCAGATGTCGTTTGGAGGCAATTAAGCTACCTCTACTCGAGGGCAACTTAAAGAACGTTCCAATGGAGGAAGTTAAGTCCTTTTACATCTAAATTCACATAATGCTCACTATTCTTCCGCAGAGTCTTCGTGAGGAGGTAGCTATGGATGTAGACGAGGGCGAGAATGGAGTCTCACCACCAAAGGCAGTCCCCAACTTTGGGATCGAAGTCGATTTTGAGATCCTTGAAGAGGAAGACCGTGAGGTATGCACAGCCGTCCGACATAAAATTTCCCGTTGCATATTGTCATATAGGGAGCTTCCGCGGATCGCGCTAAGGAACTCGATGCGTCAATTGAGAAGCTGACCGCTGATATGGAGCGCATGGCTCCGAACATGAAGGCCATCGAACGGTAGGCAGCTCCTATGATTTTCCCTGAGCCGCAATGTCTCATCGATGTAAATAGCCTGGAAGATGTAGAGATCAAGCTTACAGAAACGGAAAAAGAGGCTGAAAAGGCCCGGAAAGACTCTAAATCAGCACGAGATCAATTCAATGACGTCAAGCGACGACGGTCAGCAAATGCCGGAAAGATTGAATACCTTTGTCTCACGGTTGTTATGTGCCAGATGCGAACTTTTCAACAAAGCATACAACCATATCTCTGAGCGTATTGACCAGGTCTACAAGGATCTCACCAAAGGTAAAGCTTCGCCTATGGGGGGAGTTGCCTACCTTAGTTTGGAGGACAGTGAGGTACCTTGCGAGCTCGTCATCGTATTTATATGATCATCTCTCTCACCCCCCGGTAGGAGCCCTATGCTGGCGGAATTAAGTATCACGCCATGCCCCCGATGAAGCGGTTTAGAGACATGGAACAGCTCTCCGGCGGTGAAAAAACGGTTGCCGCCCTAGCACTCTTGTTTGCGATCCATAGGTCAGTCCCGAAACTGAAACTCACCAAACCAAGCTAATCTCATTTTCCGCACTATAGTTACCAACCAGCACCGTTCTTCGTTCTAGACGAAGTGGACGCTGCCTTGGACAACACGAACGTCGCCAAGATTGCGAACTATATACAAAAGCATGCTTCTGAAAATTTCCAATTCATAGTCATCAGCCTGAAAGGCTCCTTATACGAACGAGGGAATTCATTGGTTGGCATATACCGAGATCAAGAGATGAATAGTTCGCGTACGTTGACTATGGATGTGAGTAGAATTGCAACCGTTGAGGACGATTTGGTTGTTGAGCTGACACCACGCGTCACTCAGCTCACCCAATATGACGAATAGGCCGCCAGACAATCCAAAATTCTAAAGCTCTACATTGTACCATGTATGAATTATGAGGTATTCAATGCGAATGATGACAAGTGCAGCGAAGAAAGCAACAACAGATTACTATCTATGTACCTATTGATAAGAACAAGGTCTGCCCGTAAGAATTACGAATAGGGAGAAACAGACAGTGGAGGACACTGGGTGAATGTCTCAAGAATCCTCTGTGAAAGTAATCAATACATTTTCTGCATCCCCCACCTCTTGCCCAAACGTCATTCGACGGAGAAGGCGATCGGGGCCTGGACCATACTCCATTCTATCAGAGTTGCGGGGGTCATTGTTCTCCCCACGGTCACCGTACATGTCGACGATTGACGATATGTGTCGCTGGGACGGGGCGGCTGTGCCTGGTGGCATGGGGAAATCTGAGAGGCCTGACATATGTGACGAGCCCGAAGTCATGTAACTCTGTCGAGCGGTGTCCGGGGAGTTCGGCAGCTGGAGACTGTTTGGCGATACAAGTGTGGAAGTGGGTTGGTTGGCATCGCGTTCAGGCACCCTTTGTCCTTCCTCTCCCTCCTGTCCTTCGATATCATTTACGCTAGAGGGGCGGCTGGGTCGATGCATATCAAGACCGACGAGCGAAAGATGGCCGGATACAGGACGGTATGCCTGTTCAGTGTGAGGGGTCGTAACCGCCTCGATTGTCCGAACCCGGAAGAGAGCTATGATGATGGTCAGCGAGAAGCAAGCAACAATGTATTGCACGAGAGGGCTCACGAAAGTTCTGGTCATCCTCTCCTTGAGGCTCGAGCAGCGAAGACGCACGGGACGATTCGACGTCGGAAGGGACGATGTGAGACTCGTGCACAAACTGTTTTGGGAAGTGGGACGAGAGCGAGGGCGAGCGTGAGGGTGAGCGTTGTGAATATGCAGATGAAGGTGGAGAATCTGGTGGAGAGTCTGGGCGTGAACGCGAAAGCTCAGTGAGGATGAACCGTAGCTCAGCGGAAGTCGCCGTCTCCCGAAGACTTCCGAACGGCCCCACGCGTTCGCTCGTGGGCGATACGCCGTCGGGAGATGGTTGCTGTTCCGGCATGCTACCACCGCCGTGTGATGACTCAATCTCTTCTGTTAGACGACGCGCAAGGCTCGTCAAACCCGTGGTGACCACGCGGCGAGTAGTCTCCCAGGGGATGTCGTCACCGGAGCGCGAGGAGTGCGACGCTGAGGTTGGGGACGTTCCGGGTCGGAAGAACAGGTCGCGGAAGCGATCGAATTCGCCTGAAACACCTTGCGAACGTGATGTCTGTGGGGTGGACGCGAGTGGAGACGAGCTAGAAGAGCCGTCCTCGTTTACCGGGACCCTCATTGGCGCCGCCGCCACACTTGATGGGAGGGGCGGTTCATTAATGGATGGTAAAACATCGGACGACGCCAGGGTGTTGATAGTATAGGGCGTCCGTGGGGTGCGTATATGCGCTTCGTATCTGACGGGTTTGCGACGGACGCTAAACGAGCCGGCGCTAGTGGGCGTAGTCGGGCTATGCGGCTCGACGGGAGAGCCTGGGTCGTTCTTGGTCACCTCTCCAGCATTGACTCTTCTAGCCTGCACTTTGAGACCGCTCAGGTCGAGCTGAGGGGGCACCCTGCTTGCGCCTGTGCCATCCAGCGAAGACGCCAAGACCTCCTCCATACCCAGTTGCGTCTGCCGGTTTTGCGGAGGCAAGATATACGCATGCGACGACGAGTGCTCGCTATGATGTGTAACCTCAGGGGACGGGATGTATGGCGAGTATTGTATCTCTTCGGGTAGCACTTCCCGCACATCGTCCAGGTCGCCTGGTATCCAAAGCTTGTTCGGCGGCAGCACGAGGCTTCCAGAGCGAGGACGTGGCCGAATGCCTGATTCGGTCAGCAGTGGCGAAGGCGAACGGCGCATCGGCTGTGCCTGAGCGTACGGATGCAGCATGGCGTGCGGTGGGAGCCGATGCCGCACCGAAACATCGTCGTTGAGCGACGCAAGTTGCGCGAACGCAGGCGCAGGCGGAGAGGACAAGTGCGGCCCAGCATACTCAGCCCCGGCAGACGGACGTCGTGAGTCATTTCCGCGCACGCGCCCCTCGCTCTCCTCGCGCCATGGATAGGGGTGGTTGTGGTCATCTGCGGAGGAACCATCTGGTTGGGGTGTCGAAAATGCTACGCCGATTGGAGACGGAGGTTTGCTGCCTTGCGCTGGTATAGCCGTTACCGGTTCTGGGGGTACTGGTAGAGCAGTCTCGGGTGAGGGAGCGCTCGGGGATATCTCCTCCATTGTATCTCTCAAGCGCACGCGTTTCGTTACGCCTGACCTGATCGCGATCTCGAGCGGGCCCGCACTCTCAGATAGAGGGCTGACCACGTCGCCGCTGGTCGACGACAAGGAGCCACACAGCGCAAGCATCGGTGTCGACTTCGCCAGCCGGAGCCCAAACTTGCGCGAGGACGACGTGCGCGAGAGGCGGCTCTTTCCCGAGGATGACTTGGAGTTCGTGCGCGCGTGCGAGTTCTGCGAGTTCTGCGAGTGCGACTGGTGCCCGTGCGAATGTTGCGAGTGCGACTGGTGCCCGTGCGAATGTTGCGAGTGCGTCTGATTCCCGTGTGAAGACGCAGACGGGCCGCGGTGATGGTTGTTGTGCGTAGACCGGGACGCGGCGCGCACGCTCCTGGTGACTGCTTGGCGGCCCAAAAGTGACCGCGCGGCAAGATATTCCAAGTTTCCGACTGGCCTGTGGTTCTCTCCGCTCGGACGACGCGCGTTTGGGCGCGTCAGGGACTTGCTGCGCGAACGGCCGTTCTGGAACGAGCGTTGAGCTTGCTGTTGCCACACTCTGCGCTCCGCCTCGAGAAGCGCGCCCTCGCGTAGCACGCTGCGGTAGAAAACAACCCAGTGAATGTCAACAACATACATACCACAAATCAAACAAAAAAACGCACCGTTGCAAAGAGGATGTTGGGCTAGGTAGCGCCATGTCGTCCTGCGAAAATGAGGACGTCCCCTTGCGGTGCGAAGGATTCGCCCCTGGAGGTTCTCTTTTGAGCGTCGATGGCGGAGCATGCCCAGGCAGCCTCCCAGGCAAGGTCAAGCTCCTCCGTCTCTTTGCTATGGTCGCGGGCTTAGACGGGCCAACCTGAGCCGTCTCGGACGCAGCGGCCACTTCCCTTGGGAGCACCACTGCTGCCTCCTGCCTCGTCTTGCCGTCGCCGTTGCCATCTGGGTACTGGAGCGGCAGCAGCTCATCGCTGTCCCCGTGCGACGGCGCCTGCCCTGCTACGCGCTCCATCATCTTCAGCCGCGGCCGCGGGAAGATCAGCGCGTCGCACCATGTCTCCGCCATGAGCCAGCACTCGTCCTGCCCAAACACGTGGTGCGAGGACGATGCGCCTAAGGGAGGGGACCGCTTCACGCCCACTGCCGGTCTCGCGTGCGCGCGCAGGTTCGGCACAGATACAGAGGACCGCAGAGAAGGCGCGCGGGGTTCCGCCGTTTCGTCGACGCTGCTCCGCTGCAGCTGCGGCGCGGCGCGACCATGTTGGTGTGCTTCTGAGCGGGCGGGGCCCCGCCAGGAAGACGAGGAGGGCTCCTCTGGAAAGGCCGGGCTGGTGGCAGCCGAAAATGGGTGTTTGATCGGGCGTTCGAGCCGCCGCGAGGGTGAGTGCCGTTGCCGCGCATGGGGGTCGTCGTTGTCTTCTACTGTAGCTGCGGCTACTGCCTGGTGGGCAGAGGACGGTGGGAACGGATAGGCGTAGGGATGAGACGCGGACGTCTTGGCCTGTGATGTGCGGGGCGCACGCTCCGCTGATGCCGCAGGCTGCGGTTGCGGTTGCGGTTGCTGTCGCTTCTCCGAAGGGCGCGCACCTGCAGACAATGACCGGCGGTGGGCGTCGCGACGCGCTGCGGCAGTGTCGTGGCGAAGGAACGGCTCAAGCGCCTCACGCTCTGCTCGCGTGGGCGTAACGAGCAACGTCGAATAATAGCTTGTGTAATAGTCGTCTTCGCTGACAGGCGTGCGATGCTGGCTCTCTGCTGTGTGCGATCGCGCTCGGCGCCGACCGCGAGAATCGACGTCGGCCAAACGAGGGAGATCGGTAGGCCTGGCTGTAGGGTCCCTCGGCGTGTTGGTAGTGAACGACGAATTTTTCCTTTTCGTCTGTGTTGTCGTCGCCGTCCCCGGCGGGGGCGTCAATTTGCGTGCACCGCTCGCGAACGGCAAGAAATGTGCCATGTGGCCCCAGTTCACGCCCTGTCCCACTGTGTGGTGGGTGTGGCGCGGGAACGGCATGTACGGGTGCGGATGCGAGTGTGCATGTGAATGGGGCTGGTGCCGGTTCAGCGGGGATGGGACGCGCGGGACGGTGGTGGCGGCGGCGGCAGAGACGGCAGAGGGTTGGCGCGCGCGCGCCGGGGAGGGGGACTCGCCAATGTCGCCCGGGGTGCTGATCCAGCTGATGGGGCTTGCGGGAACATCCGTGTACGCCGAACGCCGCCGGCTGCGGCGGCTGCGACTGCTGCCGTGCCGCTCGAGCGGGAGACGCTTCTGGGGTTGCAGCTTTTCTGCAGCCAGTGGCTGCCCGACGATGTCGGGCGAGTGGTGGAAGATGGTCGTCGTGCTCGTGGTGGAGACGGTCGCGCCGCCGCCGCGTCTCGCCAAGCGTCCGCGGGACTCGCGGCGCACGAGGTCGCCGGGGGTGGTCCATCCGCCGTACTCGTACGTCTTGGTGTCAGGCGCAACGCCGTCGCCGCCGCCGTGCTGGCGTCGATACTGATGCTGATGGGGATGGTGATGGTGGTCGAGGTGGTGTTCGAGGAGCTTCTCCGGGTCAGAAAGGTCGCCCCAGCTGTCGCGGCTCGACGAGCGGACGACGGGCTTTGGTGGCTCGTACGGCCCATTGTAAGGAATGTACCAACTATCGTCGTCCTCCTCCACGGTGGACTTGAGACCAAAGCCCCATCGAGAGAGTGTGGATAAGGCATGCGACTTATGGGACATTGGGCGCGTTTTTTCCTTTCTTTGGGCCGGGTAATGTCCTCCGACAATCAGTTGCGCCTTCAAAACTTTGCAACGAATGGAGTTTGACCAATGAATCGACGAGACAACAGAGACGTGTTAGGAAAGCAACAGAGGTAAGTAGACACTCAAGACGCAGAGGTAGGATGAAGTCAGGCTAGAATGGACAGGTTTGAGAATTCATCCGTCATCCCTTGGATGGCAATTTGAACTCACCCTGAAACGTACGGGGATATAAAATTCGGAAAACTAGGACGAAAGGACAACCGCGATGGACGAGCTCAGAGAAAAGGGTATCCGCACAGTAATCCGAGGGTATGAGGCCACAGAGGAAGGCGGAAACGCGACAACCACGGGGGAGGAGAGAGAAGGGGAGGAAGAGGAGGGAGAATGAAGAAAGGGACTTGGAGGAGCTTTGCACGGTGATAATTTTGTGGCTGTTACCATCAGAAATATTCTACTACTAAAATACTCGACCGTGTGAAAAATAGTTGGATTACCATTACCATTTCTGGTAACTTACCCACGTGCGCTCCAACCTTTCCATTGGCCAACGTACTTTTCTCATAAAATTTATGCTTCACAACAAGCTCCACCCTCCACTAGACCATGTATCTTATGACCGTAGTATGGAGCGCTGTACCAGGTTACAAAAAGACAGACGAGGATGATGTGAAATCACCCAACAGCTTTTGATGAACTTTTTTTTTTTTCTCTCTTTTTTTTCTTTTTTCTTTTTTTTCCGCCCCTGATCATTACATATACAAAGAAAAAAAGACGACATTGCGCTACACCACCCCCTCGACGCCACCCCCTTGGACCCAGCCTTTCACTGCCACCGCAATACTGCACGGTAAAGAACAGAGCGCGGGTCAAGAGGCGTTTGAGCGTTTGGTTCTGGGCCCGTGCGCATCAAAGATGCATCGCATAGCGATTCCAGGCTTCGCACGTTGGTCCCATTCCAGGAGGTCTTTACCGCCTCATCTCCGGAAGAAGTTCTCAACTCCCAAAAGGAAAAATCGTAGTAGTTTCGCAAATTCAATTTAGACCGGGGCCGTTGCATATACGTATCTTCAGCAGCATAACTACGGGCTCCACACACGACAATTCATCAATATGGCGAACACCATGCGCGCCACCCATCGGAACTAGCGTAGGAGTGCTTACGACAGGGTGAAAGAGCGTGCAGCGATCGTTTGTGTATATCAACGTTGCCCACGTCTCCACTCAGCCGTAGCCTGCATGCAATAATAGCACGAGTATCCATACTCGACCCCTTTCAGCGTTGAACGTTGAGCAACCGGTCCCGAGGGGCGCGCTCGTCACGCTGTTCTGCGCGCAGCCGGCAATGATCGAATCGATTACCGGAACGTGCGATAGACCACTAATCCATGCACATGTATCAGTGGTCTATAGCACATTCCACACGGTTATGATAGAGATAGATCCACAAAGCTGGCGCAGACACAGGGGCCGAAGACATTGTGGCAGCGTCGCAACAACAGGTGACGCCGCAACCAAGATCGCTGGGAGTCTGGGAAGGGATTGACGTTGTCGACAATGGAGAGGCCCGCTTAAAGACAATGATCAGCGACAATGATTGTGACTATATATAAACAAGCTGAACAAGCTGATGGAGCTCAAGCACTGCGGCTAATTGGCCCGCCGGAATCAATTGTCGGACCGATCGGTACGCGGAACAGGACAGGCGATTGATTGTTTGCGAAGAGGACATCTGAATCGGAAACATTTCACTGACGATAGAAGACGCTTCAGATCAAAGATAACCAAATTTGATCCCAACCGCAGCGACTGACCAACCCTGGAACGCGACGTTGACTGCCAGAAGGCGCGCTGGACTGCCGGCTGGTCACGTGCTTGTCTCTGCAGTTGCCATCATCATCATGATTTGTTTGTGGTGTATGCATATATGGTCGCTAAACCTGTTATGCGATAGAGAAATGTAACCTGATCGCTTTTCTGCCCTGGCGATTGAGATGGAGACCAGGCTACCCTAGTGTGAAATCTTAACATCGAGTCAATTGCAAGCAGGAGGCCAA
Organism: Clavaria fumosa; assembly: GCA_951802425.1. Taxonomy (NCBI): domain Eukaryota; kingdom Fungi; phylum Basidiomycota; class Agaricomycetes; order Agaricales; family Clavariaceae; genus Clavaria; species Clavaria fumosa. Next base: position 2,335,982 of record OX637805.1, on the reverse strand, counting down.
GAGAGATTGGTTAAATGTAAACATGCAATTCCATTCCCATGTGGCAGCAAAACAGGGACAAGTACCATAAAGAGCATAAGACTAAAATGCGAACAATTTGTCAGCTGCACGGATGAGGCACGCCATATGCCCTGCACAACAGAAGCGGCGTGGCTCTCATACAAGAGCCGCATTGACATATCTGAATGGATGGAAGGTAAAGTTGTTTGGAACATACATTGGTCTGCCTGGCTGATGAATTTGATGGTCAAATTGGAGTTGGTGACAGTGATATTGATGATGCAGCCATAATTGCACACTAGACCCCTGTGTATTCCACATCAGTGAAATATCCATGTGCAAAGCAATGGTAGTGAGCATTCCATACATGCCCCTGCCCCCTGCACATACTGCCTAGCACACATCCACACTGCCTGGCACACCCTGCACTCCATCCACACCCACATATGCCATCTGGCACACCCTGTGCCCTGCTTACACCAACCCTGCCCTGCAGCCCACCACCCTGCTGCCACCCCCTTTCCCAGCTGCCATTCCCCACCCTCCTGCTGCCACTGCCACTTTCCACCCAGCTGCTCCCTGCCCAATGGCCCCAGTCCCTGCCATTGGTCTCTGACCACTGCTGGAGGCTTGGGCCATTGCCACTGCATGCTGCTATGCTACCACTGCTGCCACCACCATCATCACTGGCTGCTGCTGCTGCCACTGTTGTCATTGCTGGCCATGCAGGCCACAGCCACAGCCATTGTCCTCACTGCTGTCACTGTCATCACTGTTGTCACTGTCATAGTTGCTGTCACCCTTGTAAATAGTAAAAAGGAAGAGGAAAGTGTTGGGGGAGGGTGCACCTGGTGGTCCTGTCATCATCACTGCCCCTGTTGCCCTGTTGTTGCCATTGTCAGAGATGGAGAAGAGAGGGAGGGGAGGTGGGGAGAGGGGGTGCTCACTGCTGTTGTCATTGAGAGGGAGGAGAGAGGGAGAGGAGGGAGAGAGAGGAGAGGGAGGGGTGCACCTGCTGCAGAAGAAGAGGGAGAGGGAGGAAAGGGTGGGTGTGCACCTGCCACAGAAGAGAGGGAGAGGGAGACACCCCCACTGCTGCTGCTGAAGGAAGGGGAGAGGAAGAGAGCAGGAGGAGAGTGGGAGAGGGAGAGGGAGAGGAGAGGGAGACTGCACTGCTGCCACCATCACCATCATTGCATAACTGTACAGGAAGAAGGAAGAAACTGATTCATTGATCATCACACTTCTTAGACATCATTCTACATTGTAAATTTGACATGGAAATGTTGGGCATGTGAACTCAATTCTTTACAATTATTTTCAGAATTTATCATACTCAGAGACAGTTTTTCTGTCAGTAGGACAAATACTGTGGCTGTGAATTTCAACTGAGAAACTGATACAATGGTTCATCACACATTTTAGACACCATTCTATGTAGTAAATTTGACATAGAAACCTTAAGCATGTGAATTAAAATCCTTCACAATTTTTTCAGAATTTATGGTACTCAGACCAGACATGTGAGACTGCTTTTCTGTCAGTAGGACAAGTACTGTGGCTGTGAATTTCAGGGGTGACAGCAGCAGCATGCAACAACCAGCAACAATGGCAGCAGCATGTGGCAGTAGCAGTGGCAACAGCCCAAGCCCCTAACAGTGGTCACAGACTGATGGTGGGGAGTTGGGTTGTTGGTGGCAGTGGCAGTGGCAGCAGTGGGGAGCAGGGAGCAGGGGCAGCAGCATGGCAGGGAGTGGGTGCAGATCCATTGTAGTAGACACAGCACTACCTTGCAGGGTATACACATTGTCAGGGCACAGGGTGCACCAAGCAGCAGAGGCAGGGCACAGGGCACACTGGGATGGCAGCAGGGTGGGGAATAGGTGGGTCAGGAGTGGGTCAGGCATGGCAGGGTGGGGAGTGAGCTGGTCAGGCATGGCAGCAGGGTGGGGAGCAGCACCAGGGCAGGGAGCAGGTCAGGGGTGGCAGGGTGGTGAAAGAGCAGGTCAGGTGCAGCAGCAGGGCAGGGAACAAGCAGGTCAGGCACAGCAGCAGGGTGGGAAGCAGGGCATCACACACTTATGGCAATTGCAATAAAATGTTGCATTAAATCACTTGAATTGCCTGTGGAAAGCAATGTGGCTGGTATGGAGTGGTATGGAAAATGATAAAGTTTATAAGGAGTGGTACAGAGCACTATGGAGCAGGGTAGGAATTTGGGTATGTACAGAACAGGCAAATAACAGATTGATGCATAGCATTCCATACCTTCAGCTGTCACTTTATACTTGAGAAATAATACATGTATTGGTCATTACTAATCATTAGTCATCAGTCTCTAGTACATCCCTCACATGCTCTTTGAACACATCCCACCTTCATACACTGCTCACATGATTCTCATACCCCTTGCACACACCTCTAGGTCAGATCAACAAAGATCCCAACTCATCTCTTCTCTGAGGCACAGGTGACTCCACAAGCAGCACTGCATTCCATGTCAGGGGGAAATGAAGCAGCAACTCAAGGATTACTTACTTCCCATGCTGGCTAATTTCCTTCCTCCATTTCACCAAGCACAGCAGCTGAAATTTGTGCCCCATCAATACATCAAGACTCCTCATCAAGCTGTCATACTCCTTTTTGTATTCTTCAGATATGAAATCCTTATTCTTCTGGATTCCACTCTCATACTTATCAATGATGCAGAGTAGCTGTCAGACTTGTCCTAAGTATCATTTGAGATGCACCACAACTGCAACAAGGGCAATTGTCACTAAAGGGAAGTTCAGTCCAAAAGATTTGGGTTTGATTTGCACCAGGCCTGTTTTGTTGCAAAGAAGTGAATGATGCATCAGCATAGGATGGGATGTGTGAAGGGAGTTGTCTTTCCCTGTGTAAAAGACATCAGCATCTGTTGCAGCAAAAAAAACAATTGACAAACCTCTGCATCAGTAGCACTGACTCTGCCACTGAGTGTCCAGAGTCCATCTTTGGTCAAGGCTTGCACATGCAGCTTGATCTGTTCAGGATCAACACCATTGTCTGCTTCATTGGCTGTATGAAGGTACTGGAGGGCATATGTTCTGGCCATAGTCTTGAGCACTCCACAAAATGTCAAAGCCTCCTTTTTGATCCTAGGTGAATGTGAGTAGGAGGAACACAAATCAAGAAGATAAAATGAACATACCATATCACAAATACCCTTTGTTGGGACCAAGCCTTGGAAAAGAATCAGGGATCATGTTTCAAGCAATATAGAGTCTGTACACCTACCACTGTTTACCTGCTTGATAGCCTGGAGGAGCAATTCTTGAGCCCAGCACATAGATTCTTTGCTTGTTGGAAATGTGTTCACAAGACAAAGGCAGACTGTGAAATTCATCCTTGCAGTAATGATGATCTGTCAAATGTCTGGGTTGTAGTATGTGAGTTGATTTGGTCTTTGTCACGGCCCTATCCAGTTACCCAGCCACCTCCGAAACACCTGCAATTACCTCCAATACATCTCCGATGTATCTCCGCTCCAACTCCGGCACCCCACTCCGACTCCACCTTCTCCGCTCCAATTCTGCTCTGTCTCCGCTCTGGGGTCTGAAACTCCGGTCCGGACTTTCGTCGGACTTCGATATCGGTCCTTTGGACCAAATGGACTTTGTTTCTAGCATGTTCCTTGGTGCTAGTCCATGGTTAGTAACCATTGGGACAATGCCCACTACCCATGGGAACTTATTCTTTGCCTTACATGTATCATCTATGCCTTTCTCACTCCTCAGGTGAAATTATTGTAGATATTTGATATATTCATGTTTCACAGTCTGCCCTATGCCCTACCCTAGTAGCATATAAGCCCCCATGTATCTCCATGATCCTCAGTTCGAATATTAACGTTATTTCTGGTCCTTGTCACTTGGTCTGTGCGTTAAGGGACTTCGTCCTCACTGTTCTCGACAGTCCCGATGAGTTCCGCAAAACTCCGGCGGACTCCGACGGACTCCGGGCGATTTCCCTTCGGACTTCGTCCTTCCTTGTCCTGGAAAGCAAAGTACCAGCAAGGTTAAATTGGGACACGTATACACATGGTGGCACAACCCATAAGTTGAGGCCATAGTCCCACCCCCTTTGACCTCCTTCTAGTCCTTCTAGCTTTTGTGTAGAGGAGAACTCCTTGCGCAACTCCGATCCGGACTCCGACCGGACTCCGCTCCACTCCAGCTTCGCCTTTGCCACCCTCCTTTTTGGTCTCCTCTACACTACCCCTCCTACTCCTGCTTTGAAGCAAAGAATCAGATCTTAACAGTCTTGCAAGTTGTCCAGGAATTTTTTTAGAATTGCATTGGGCATGATGACAAGTTGATTCATCAGCTAAAGATCACAAATCCAAGGTGATTGTCACATCCACATTGGGGGAAGGTGGAACCTGGGAGATGGAATCAGATGGCACAATAGATCCAATATATGACACAGCATCAATTTGGGTTTGTTGAGATGATGTTGGGTAAATTGAATGAGAACCTATGACCAAGCTTTCTTTTTGACCATGGATCAATGTGCTGACATAGCTGGGATGCAACACCAAGCTTGAGCATGACAATGGCACAGCAGATTGTGATCCAGAGGTGATTTGACTTGCCAGCAGTAAATGCTCATGAAGTTGGTCATTTGAGGGAAGCTTCAGCACACTACATCACATCTGGTGGTCATGAATGACATTCCTTTGAATACCATGATGCTTTAGGAATACAGTTATCAGCACTCAAATATATCTGTGATGCACAAATGGGTCCACAAGCTGCCCTCTCTCTTGTTGAATGGGTTCCATGTCTGTGGTTTCCATGCAGGCTGGAATACACAGGTTTCAGGTTAATGTCCATAGAGGAGAATAGAAATTTTACCTGAATTTGATGTGTTAGTCATCAGAGCCACTGTGATATTGTCAAGACTGGGCATGAGATGTGGCAGGTAGAATTACATATCAGATGTCTCTGCAGGGTGCAAAGTGACATACTCCCAGTTAGCAAAATCTACTTACAGGAGCTGGGTGGCAGCCTGAGCCAGAGGTCTGTTGGCCACATGTCAATTCCTTAAATGTATCATAAAGCCTTCTCCTATCATTACAAATACCAGAGAGATGGCATTGGTGTCCAGACACTGCAAGGTGATCTGTAAATAAATTTTGATTGGGAAGGAAAGACATACTGAAGGTAGGATCAAGGCTTGGAGGTTGGTGCACATATTGTTCATGGGCTTTATGTAGGTGAGTCAGGATCATTTGATAGCAAATAGGATAGGAAAGCATGCACAGAGACTTGGAGGCCACAAATCTGGGTCTAGTTTGTTGTCAGAGGGCTTGTGCTGGTAATTGTTGGTGGTTAGAGTTAAATTACCACCATTGTCTTCATTGTCATCATTCTGGCTCAGGGCACTCTGCATAAGTCCAGGTTGCATTGATTGGTCATTAGTGCTGGAGCTGATATTATTTGCGAAAGGGAGAGGCTCAAAAGGGGGCAGTGTTGATGTGTTTGGCAAGTCTTTTTGTAATTGTTCAATCTTGTATTGACACAGTTATTAATTTGGAAAAAAAGAAAGAAAGAAACATACTTGGCATCACTGCTTTTTATTGGCATGTACTCAAGACCCAGTCATAGGAGGACCACTTGGTTTTCATCTATTGAATGTAGAGGATGCAGCAACTTCTCCAGCACATTGAAGTCATTCTTGAGGGGTATCTGCTAGACAAGAATGTTGTGAGCACTGCATGGTTGAATCCATACTTGAAGGGAAAAGAAAGTGGCCAGACAGGACTTGAATAGAAGGGCAGGAGGGCAAGAGAAAAGAATCAGAAAAAAGAGAGGGAGAGGAGACAATGAGAAGACATGACAGATGAAGAAAAAGAAAAGAATTATTAGTACACATAGTGCAGTTTGAATTTGGCCTTGGTGAGTACAAATTGTGAATTACATAATGAAACTACAAAGTGGTATGGAGGTATGGGATGCTATATACTGATGTGTACCCTTGTTGCACTAATTTGACCAGCAATTATTTTGTGGAAGTGACTCATTCCATAATGCTCACCTTGCAGCTTAAATTCTAAATGATTGAGTTATGGCTATACTAGTATCTCACACATTGTTCAGTCAGATATTTAATCCAATAGACATGGGCCTGCCAGATCAGTCATCTGGCTTGACTCTGGCAGACTGTCCAACATATTCTTGAGCCATTTGGCCTGACTCTGCCAGATTGTACCACTTTATGTACATCCTAATTTTGTGTGAAGCCATTGTGGACAGCTCATAAAATGGCATGGGAATTATGGTGTCATTTCTTGGGCATTGCTCTGCTTGTTATTGATATTTTTGCAGTGTCAAGCTGGACTTTGTGCAAGACCTTAGGTGTAGGAGGTATTGTTTGTTCCAGGAATGTGATTCACAAAATAAACAAACACTATGGACCCAATAGCAGGTTATTATTACCATCTGGTCAGATGATTTATGACTTTCACCCAAAAATCAGTGCAAAACAGGTGATGGGTGATTTATAATCACCATCAAAATCAAGGGATATTCACTAGATAAGATTGAGTTATATAATACACCCCTCAATTTGGGTGATATTAAACTGGAGGATATTGGATTGTGCAAAACACTCTTAAAATCAAGGGAAATTCAACATGATGAGATTGAGTTATATAATACACCCCCTGATTTGAGTGATATTAAACCAAGGATATTGGGTTGTACAAAGCACTCTTGCTACAATCTAATCTAATGACTGAGCAGGATCAAAGAGCTTAAGCAAACAGGCTCTACTATGGACTTAATAGCAGGTTGATATCACCATCTGGTCAGATGATTTATGACTTTCACCCAAAAAATAGGTGACAGGTGATTAACTGGAGGATATTGAGTGATACAATATACCCCCTTAATTTGAGTGATTACAAACTGCAGGATATCAAGTGATACAATACACCTCTCAACTTGAGTGATATTAAACTGGAGGATATTGAGTGATATGACACACCTCTCAATTTGAGTGATATTAAACTGAAGGATATTGAGTGATACAATACACCCCTTTAATTTGAGTGATATTAAACTGGAAGATATTGAACTGGAGGATATTGAGTGATATAATACACCCCTTAATTTAAGTGATATTAAACTGGAAGATATTGAGTGATACAATATATCCTTCAATTTAAGTGATTAAACTGGAGGACTTTGAGTGATACAATACACCTCTCAATCTAAGTGATATTAAACTGGAGGATATTGAGTGATACACCTCTCAATTTGAGTGACATTAAGCCACAAAATCTTATTGTCTAGATGGGGACTGTAGTGTAATGGATAACACAGCAGTTGTGGGTTGAGTCCAATTCCATGAGTGCTTGGGTTCAACTCTCACTGAGTGCATAATTTACAGGCTAAAAAAACACTTGGAGATAGAGTTGAAATCACTGAAAATATGTAGAATCCACCTAAAATATCAAGTTGAAATGTGCCTGATAGCAGTAACATTCACCTGGAGAGCAGCAAGTGAGTTTGGTCATACATGTGCCAAAAATAACCCATTTCATTTACCTGATTATCAACCAATACAGTTTCAAGATATCATCAATAAATTAATTTTGTGCAATTTCTTGTGGTGAAAGATAGTGAAAACACCTAAGATTATGGCTAAGATGACCCAAAAACTAACATGAAATTCACCTATTAGATCAGCTTAAAAGGCACCAATGATAGAGTGAAATCCACCTATTAGAGATCAGCTTAAAAGACACTTGTATTGTAGTGATATTCACCCAAAAAACAGTGGGTGAATTTGGACATAAAAGTAGTGAAAATCACCCATTCTTTGTACCTAATAAAGACTTGATTATCAACTCATCATGGTGATTTTCACTTAGGAAACCATTGATATTCACCACATTTCAGGGTTCTCTGTGTGGTGATTTTCACCCAACTTGGAGCCTACAGTGAAATACAGACCCTGTGCTGGTTGAACTTTGTGTCCATCATCAACTTGAACCAACTCCTCACCTTATGACTCATGAAAATCACCATGACTAGTTGATAATCAAGTGTTTATTGGGTACAGAGAATGGGTGATTTTCACTACCTTTATGTCTGAATTCACCCACTGTTCTTTGGGTGAATATCACTACAATACAAGTGTCTTTTAAGCTAATCTCTATAGGTGAATTTCACTCTATCACAGGTGTCTTTTAAGCTGATCTAATAGGTGAATTTTATGTTAGTTTTTGGGTCATATTAGCCATGATCTTAGATGTCTTTCACCACAGGAAATTGCACAAAATTAATTTATTGATGATATCTTGAAACTGTATTGGTTGATAATCAGGTAAATGAAATGGTTTATTTTTGGCACATATATGACCAAATTCACCTGCTGCTCTTCAGGTGGATGTCACTGCTATCAAGCACATTTTAACTTGATATTTTGGGTGGCTTCTACATACTTTCAGTGATTTTAACTATATCTCCAAGTATTTTTTTAGCCTGTAAATTATGCACTCAGTGGGAGTTGAACCCAAGTGCTCATGGAATTGGACTCAACCCACAACTGCTGTGTTATCCATGACAGTACAGTCCCCATCTAGACAATAAGATTTTGTGGCTTAATGTCACTCAAATTGAGAGGTGTATCACTCAATATCTTCCAGTTTAATATCACTTAAATTAAGGGGTGCATTGTATCACTCAATATCCTTCAGTTCAATATCACTCAAATTAAATGGGTGTATTGTATCACTCAATATTTTCCAGTTTAATATCCTTCAATTTAATATCACTCAATATTCTCCAGTTTAATATCACCCAAATTGGGGGGTGTATTATATAACTCAATCTCATCATGTTGAATATCCCTTGATGTAAAGAGTGTTTTTGTCATGTCCGTGCCGCTCCCTTCAGGTCTGGACCGGAAACACCATCTCCAGTCCTGGACTTCTTATCTCTGGCTCCTGGACTTCCTATCTCCAGCTCCTGGACTTCCTATCTCTGGCTCCTGGACTTCCTGTCTCTGGCCCCCAACTTCTGATCTCTGGACCCAGATCTCTGAACTCCTGCTCTGGTGCCTCAGCATCTGAGGGTACCTGCCCTGCATGTGGGGCAGGCACCAAACCCACCTTCAGGGATAGTTCTCCAAGTGGCTGTCCCGATCCTGACCCTGATCCCAATTCCAATCTCCAATTCCCAAACCCAACTTCCTGACTGTCATGAACCAATGTCCGTGGTTACTCACCAGCAATGAACTCCAAGTGTGGAAACTGAACAATCCATGCAGTTGCTTGGCAGCATAGCTACCAACCTGATGGTAGTAGCGTCTGACTCCGGGATCAGGAAACTGATCCCTGTTGCTGTTCCATTGCTCCATTGCAATTCCTGTTGTCCCATAGTAAGTCCTGCAGTGTATCTCTGGGACATTTTCTGTAGCTACTGTCAATACTCTAGGTTGCTGGAAATGCCTGGACTTGTAGTATATATACTTGACTACTTTGTAGAGTATTTGGCAGTCTGGATACCACCCTCATACACTCTCATACACCCCCATACCTCTGTACCCCATACCCATATCCCATCTGACCCCCGTCTCCTGTCCTTCTGTCCATTCCTGCACTTCCGTCCTTTCTGCCCACCACCTTGTAATTTGTATCATGTCTAATCTGACCCTTGCCCTCCATCTCTTACACAAGTTGTGCTAAGTCTGACCAACTCCCGACCAACTCCTGACCAACTGCTGACTGACTCCTGTCCAACCCCCAGAATCTGTCCCCAACAACCCACACAAGCCACCTGACCTTCTGGAACTCACCCCCAAACTCCGGAACCCATCCCCAAACCCTGGAACTCTGTACCCATTCCCCTACCCGACTTCTGCCTCCACTCCTTTCATCACTTGTTAAACCCGAACTCCATCCAAACTCTGTCTCCACCCTCCCATCTGTCCCTTGTCTTGAATATGACAAAGTCCACCCCAGACATCCCACCTGAGACTGAACCTGATATCCTGAACTTCTGCAACTCTGAAATATGGGACACCCAGGACTCAGTAAGGGTGTTGTTTCAATATGTTCGCTAAAGTCTCACCTGAACCCCGAAGTCCTATTCCGGACATCCCAGACATCCCAGACCCGAACTCTGAACTCTGACTGGACTTCACCCCAACCCTCCAAGCACACATGTAACAGTTTTGTACAACCCAATATTTTCTAGTTGAATATGACCCATATTGGGGGGTGTATTATATAACTCAATCTCATCATGTTGAATATCCCTTGATTTCAAGAGTGTTTTGCACAACCTAATATCCTCCAGTTTAATATCACCCAAATTGAGGGTGTATTATATAACTCAATCTTATCTAGTGAATATCCCTGGATTTTGATGGTGATTTGTCAGGACTGCTTACATAAGCACCAGAGAAGCGAGAGGGAGGGTTGCGAAAGAAATGTGGGAAGATCGCGGGAAAGTCACATGACCTGGACAGGTGGCGGATTATGTAATGTGAAAGTCACATGACCCAGGCCTGAGCGCATCACGTGACTCATGGGGTCTGAGCATGGGAACACCAGCAACTCCCAGGGTTCCTGCTATATATACTACGTCTTTTTCCTACTTGTACCCTTTTCCCCTTATGTTAGTATCATCATCATTGACCTTACATTAAGCTGTGTGATTGTGAGACCCAGTCTGATACAATACTAACATCAATCCTGTCTGCCCTAGCCCTGTGTCCTAACCTGGCTAGCCTGGACCCTTAATCTCAAACTGTGACATGTTGTCACAGCTCAGCCCCTATCATCCTCTTCTTCTTTACCCTGCCCGCAGTGTGTAACAGAACCACATGAAATTTTTACTGTGTGTAGATACATGTGACCAGACCTGGAGGAAGTCTACTGTGACCCTCCCCAAGTGATACCGAGTGCCCAAGGCTCGGAACTTTATTTTACAGCCACCATACCTCTCCCAGTGAATCATGTAGTGTACAGGGCAAGGAAAGGCCCTCTACATAGTCTTTCTGTAGTTTCCTGGTCCAGTGGACAGGGCCCTTGCTCTGTGACCATTGTCAGAAGGGTGCATGGGCAACTCATTAAGAGTTGTGGAGTGACCACCTGGGACACCATTTGGGCCCCACACTAGCAATAGTTTCATAGAATAAGAGTTCTATAGGTACATAAGTACTAGAAGAGCAGCCTGAGAGGACAGGACTGTTAAGAGATTGAAGAAATCCTGAGTGCCAAAGGTCTGGAATTTTATTTTACAGTGCTATAGAATGCTGGACCTAGCTGTTGCCCCCTTTGATGGGCAGAAAAGGAACTTCCATATGTTCCTCCAATCCCTTCACCTCCTGTTTATAGTGAACCCCACTCCCTATGCTGTGGACCTGGTGAAGGTCCTCTTTGCTTTGAGCAAAATTGTTGGGGATGGATTCGCTGCAGAATGGGCGAATATGAAGGTGGAAGAGATCCTGGGTAGTGGCAAGGCTAGAACCTGGGCAGAGTTTGTGGAGGAGATGAAGTGAGCGTTCGATGACCTGAACAACTGTGCGACTGCCCTTGCTGATATTGCAGGGTTAAAACAGGGTGCCATGACAGCACCAGAGTTCTTTGCAAGATTCAAGATGCTGTTCTGATGGGCAGAGTTGAGTGCAGAGAAGGACTCAGGAATCCTGGTCCATTGGCTGGAGTTGAACCTGAGTAGGAGGTTGGTGGAGAGGATCTATGATGTCTCCCCGATGCCAGAGACTTATGGAGAATGGAGAGAGCTGGCAGAGAGACTTGATGCCCAGCAAAGGCAACTGGATGAGATACTTGCAGAATGGACACTGTGACCCATCGCGACCCCCATGCGACCTTTTGTGACCTCTGCGCGACCCACCACGACCTCTCTGTGAACTGCCACAACCCTCTCACACCCTCTGAATGTGGCCATGGGCCGTGGATGTGCCCCTGCTGATGAGAGACATTGTTTCTGATGCCACCAGACTGGCCATGCTGTCTGTTTCTGCCCCCTGCCCAATATGCATCTGCAGGTCCCAAGGGCCCAAACCCATGCAGTGCCAGGTACCCCCTGAACAACAGAGGATTACCAGAGAGAGATTGTGTTGCTCCAAACAAAACTGGAGCCACTTGAGAGAGAAAGGAGGACTCTGGCTGGAGAGAAGAGTCGTTCCAGCCCCCATTCTGTCCCTGTGCCCACAGCAAGTATACCGAAGTCTACTATCTTGCAGCGGAGACATACCCAAATTGGGGCTGAGGTGAAAGAGGAAGTGAGACTGGCAGAGCGCCCAACCAAGGTGCAGCCAGAGGTGGAGAAATGTGTGCCATGAGAGCTAGCCATCCAGGTGCACTTGGAGGCCCTCAGCACTGGCAAGTGGGCTACGACGAAGGCCCTTGTTGACTCAGGATGCACCAACTGTTTCATGGACTTGGAGTGGGCAAAAAGAGTGGGCCTGGAGCCATCTCCCTTGCTGAACCCAATCACAATGTACAATGTGGATGGGTCACAGAACAGAGAGGGTAAAATCTGGTTTGGAATTGAGCTGCTGGTGAAGGTGGGCGACCATTGTGAACAGGTCCATTTCCTGCTGGGAAAGATCCAATCCCAAAAGGCCATCCTTGGGCATGACTGGCTCAAGCGACATAACCCTGACATCGACTGGAAGAAGGCAAAGCTGAGCCTTACCCATTGCCCCACACAGTGCTCTCCATCCCCACAAGCCCCTGCACCCCTGAAAATGAGTACCCTCACATCTGCAAGTATTCCAGACACCTATTTGCCCAACTCTGGCCCCACCCCTGATTGGCCCAGCTGCTACCCTTCAGTTTTTAGTGAAGCAAAGTGGGATGAACTTCCCCACTCCCGACTGGACTTTGATATTAAGATTGAGTTCAAAAATGACCCTGAGCACCTCTCTTCCAAGCTATACTCACTGACAAGGGCAGAGATGGTGGAGATGAACCGTTGGGTGGACAAGCAGCTTGCTTCTGGATGAATCCAGTCCTTGAAATCTCTATATGCCAGCCCCTTCTTCTTCAAACATGAGAAGGACAAGCTGCGTCCAATTATTGACTACTCAAGGCTGAATGAGCACCTGATCAAGGACAAGTACCCCCTCCCCCGCATCCGAGACACAGTGGATGTGCTTAAAGGAGCATCGATCTACTCTAAGATTGATGCAAAGGGAGGTTTCCCATCTATGCAGGTCTGGCCTGAGCACCAGCACCACTGCGCCTTCCTGACACCCTGTGGACTCTTCACACCAGCTGTCATGTGGTTTGGACTGCAGAATGCACCTGCCACCTTCCAGCGCTTCATGAATCATGTGTTGAGGGAGGAGATTGCGGGAGGACATGTCCAGGCTTATGTGGATGATGTGTTTGTGTTTGCAGAGGATTTGGCAACACACCAGTATTGGATGGATTGGGTCTTGAGGAATTTTGGAGAGAATGGGTTGTGTCTCAAACTCAGTAAATGTGAGTTTGAGAAGAGTGAGATCATCTTCCTGGGGATGAAGATCTCTCACAACCAGCTAGAGCATGACCCAGCCAAGGGTGTGGCAGTCCAAGATTGGCCACATCCCAGGAATGTGAAGGATGTCCAGAGGTTCAATGGGATGTTGAACTACCTCTGCCAGCACATCCCAAATCTTTCTGCCCAGGCAAAGCCACTCTTCTGGCTGACTGGGAATGTTCCATGGAAATAGGAGGAGGAGGAGGAAGCAGCCTTCCGAGATCTCCGCCAGGCACTCGTATCAGCCCTGGTCTTAGCTCTGCCTCAGGACAAAGGGAGATGGAAGGTAGAAATGGACATGAGCAACTTGGTGACTGGAGGAGTTCTCTTGCAGCAGCAGGTGGATGGGACTATATCTCCAAGGCCCTCACTGCAGCTGAGAAGAATTACGATGTGTATGACAAGGAGTTCCTGGCTGTAATCCGGGCACTACGCAAGTGGCGGGCTTACCTGATTGGGGTGGAAGAGACCATCAAAATCTGGACAGACCATGCTAACCTCCAGTACTTCCAGAAGCCCCAGAAGTTGAAACCGAGGCAGGTCTGGTGGGTTGGGGAGCTCCAGTGCTTTGACTTTGAAATAAAGTACCACACTGGAAAGTCGAACACAAAGGCAGATGTGCTCTCATGGAGGCCAGACTATGGAGAGATGGTGGAGGAGGATGTGCTGATACAAGTCTTCCCAGAAGTGGAGACTCATGTGTCATTCACATCAGAGATGGAGACGCTACTCCAGAAAAATAGCACAGTACACGTGCAGAAGCCAGAAGAGCTGGATGATGAGTGGACAAGAGATCGGATGGGACTCTGGCGGAAGGCCAAAATCACCTGGGTACCCCCAGAGGCATGTGAGGCAGTGCTCACCTTTGAGCATGACCTTCCCATCGTGGGGCACCCAGGGCCATGGAAGCTGAGAGCAGTGCTGCTGAGGTCCTACTGGTGGGTGGGGATGGTGAAGGATTCGAATTGGTATGCAGGAGGGTGTCAGATGTGTCAGAAGGTGAAGCCTGACTGCACTAGGCATGCTGCTCCACTCCACCCTCACCCCATGCCCGAAGGGCCTTAAACAATAATCTCTTGGGACATTGTGGGCCTTTCCCCCTCTCCTGTGGGCACAACACAATCCTGGTCATTGTGGACAAGTTCACAAAGCGGACCCTCATTGAGGCTATCGGTCTTGACCTTGCTGGACTTGGTGCCACTTGTATCCTCCAAGACTGGGTCTTCCGTGACCATGGAGTTCCACAGAAAGTTGTGAGTGACTGGGGCACCCAGTTTGTGTCTAGGTTCATGAAGGAGTTTTATGGGATGATTGGGGTTAAGGCAAACCTGAGTACAGCCTTCCACCCCCAGACAGATGGACAGATTGAACAGGTCAACCAGGAGGTTGAGGTGTACCTCTGGGCCTATGTGGACCACCTACAGGACAACTGGGCAGAATGGCTGTCTACTGCTGAGTTTGTGCTCAATAACTGAGAACATTCAGCCACTGGATTCACACCCTTCTACCTAGAGTATGGCTGGCACCTATGGAACAGTGGAATTTGGCCACCCTTGGAAGTGAACCCTGTGGCTGATGAGTGGATGGCCAAGCTCACAGAGTCTCGAAGAGCAGCCAGGGAAGTGATGGGGAAAGTGGCAGATGCAATGAAGGCCAGCTATGATAAGGGAAAGCAGCCAAGTCAGGAATACTCGAAGGGAGACTTAGTCTGGTTGGACACATGGAACTTAAAATGGACCGACCCTCCAAAAAACTTGACAACAAGCAAGCAGGGCCCTTTGCTGTTGAAGAGAAGGTTGGACCAGCTGCCTACCAGCTCAAGCTCCCCCAAGTGTGGTGGATACACTGGGTGTTCAATGAGGTGTTGCTCACTCTGTATGTCACTCCCTCTTTCCCTTCTCAGAGCCTACCTCTGCCCCCCCTCCCACAATTGACAATGACCACTTGGAGTATGATGTTGAGGCCATCCTTGATGTCAAAAAGGTGGGATGTGGGGTGAAGTACTTGGTGAAATGGTTGGAGTATCCAGTGGAGGAGAACACTTGGGAACCTCACCAATGTGACTCTGCTGTTCTGGGACTTCTTCCAGCAACACCCTGACAAAGCAAAATTGGCTGGTTGAGATGCCCAGCCTTAAGAGGGGGGTGATGTCAGGACTGCTTACATAAGCACCAGAGAAGCAGGAGGGAGGGTTGCAAAAGAGATGCGGGAAGATCGCGGGAAAGTCATGTGACCCGGATGGGTGGCAGATTATGTAATGTAAAAGTCACATGACCCAGGCCTGAGCGCTGAGCGCATCACGTGACTCACAGGGTCTGAGCGTGGGAACACTGGCAACTCCCGGGGTTCCTGCTATATATACTATGTCTTTTTCCTACTTGTACCCTTTTCCCCTTATGTTAGTATTGTCATCATTGACCTTACATTAAGCTGTGTGATTGTGAGACCCAGTCTGATATGATTAGAAATCACCCATCACCTGTTTTGCACTGATTTTTGGGTGAAAGTCATAAATCATCTGACCAGATGGTGATAACAACCTGCTATTGGGTCCATAGTGTGCTGGAAGGTTGCAGGTGCATTCTGCAGCCCAAACCACATGACTGCTGGTTCAAAGAGTCAAACTACCTCTGTCGCCACATTCCAAACCTCTTGGCTCATGCTAAACCACTATTCTGGCTTACTGGAAAGGTTCCATGGAAATGGGAGGAGGAGGAGGAAGCAGCCTTCCAAGATCTTCACCTAGCACTCATGTTGGCCCCAGTGTTGGCTCTGCTGCAGGACAAAGGGAGATGGAAGGTAGAGACAGATGCAAGTAACTTGGTGACTGGTGGAGTGCTTTCACAGCAGCAGATGGATGGGACCTGGAGAGTTGTGGACTATCCAAGGCCTCACCACAGCTGAGAAAAACTATGATGTGTACAACAAGGAGTTCTTGGCCATGATCTGGGCACTTCACAAGTGGTGGGCGTACTTTATTGGAGAAGATGAGACAATCAAGATCTGGACTGACCATGCGAACCTCCAGTACTTCTGGAAGCCCCAGAAGTTGAAGCTGAGGCAGGTCCATTGGGTCTGAGAGCTCCAGTGCTTTGACTTTGAGATCAAGTTGAACACAAAAGCCAATGTGCTCTCACGGAAGCCTGATTATGGAGAGATGGTGGAGGAGGATGCCCCAGTGCAGGTTTTCCCTGAGGCAGAGGTCCATGTGTCATTCACATTGGAAATGGAGATGCTACTCCAGAAAAACAGCATGGTACATGTGCAGAAGCTGGAGGAGCTTGATGATGAGTGGATGAGAGATTGGATGGGATTCTGGCAGAAGGCCAAAATCATGTGGGTGCCCCCAGAGGCATGTGAGGCAGTACTCACCTTTGAGCACAACCTCCCCATTGCTGGGCACCCTGGTCCACAGAAGCTGAGGGCAGCATTGCTGAGGACCTACTGGTGAAGGATTCCAATTGGTATGCAGGTGGGTGCAAGATGTGCCAACAGGTGAAGCCTGACCATACCAGGCATGCCACTCTGCTTCACCCACACCCTGTCCCTGAAGGGCCCTGGGCAGTAATCTCTTGGGACATTGTTGGGCCTTTCCCCCTCTCTCATGGGCACAATGCAATCCTTGTCATTGTTGACAAGTTCACAAAACAGACCCTTGTTGAGGTGATTGGCCTTGACCTCACTGGACTTGGTGCTGCTTGTATCCTTCAGGACTGGGTCTTTCATGACCATGGAGTCCCACAGAAAGTTGTGAGTGACTGGGGGACCCAATTCATGTCCAGGTTCATGAGGGAGTTCTATGGGATGATTGGAGTTAAGGCAAACCCAAGTACAGCCTTCCACCCACAGACAGATGGACAGACAGAATGGGTCAACCAGGAGGTTGAAGTATATCTCTGGGCCTATGTTGATGTTAGGATTGCTTACATAAGCCATCCCAAAGAGGAGCCATGGAGAAACTGGGGGGGCTTGTTGGAGGGTCACATGACCTGTGGCTGAAGGTTGTTTGAACATAAGTCAAACCTGTACAGACAATCTGACTTTGAATATACTTTGATGAACAATATATTTAAAGCCTGTAGCACACCTCTAAGCCTATAAATCAGCCAAAGAAATACATTGTTATTGCAACCATAACCCAAGCTTGAATTGACCTTTGGTGTTCAGAACATGATCACAATCTGTACAATGCTTTTGCATATTAATTGTGTTGGATTGTCTGCCACAGCATACTACAATTTTGATGAACACATGACAGATTCTACCAGAGAAAACATTGGGGCAAACAATGGGGAATCATGGTGCTGCCAGCTGATGAACCTAATCACAGCTGTTCCTCTTTGATGACTGCCTCTGACCAGACGATAATGAGGACTTTTTAAAGGGAATGCAACATGGGCAGGTTGAGATCACTTGCCTCCAGGTCACAATCAACATTGATTTTGAGAGCCCTTGTTGACTGCTCACATGCTGGCATCCCTCCACCCAGGCATTGTATAAGAAACACATATTGTTTTGGCACTGTTCATTGATCACTGACACTCAGCTCAGTTTATACAGTATGTGATGTTCATCTTGACCTGATCTCTACATTTAATGAAATAGATAAATCTATAATGGATGAGCATGTTTTTAAAAGTTTTAAAAAATTATAGTTGGAATGGCAAACCATTCTGGATAGCCACATATTGCTAATTCTGGTTAACCTCCAATGCCAAAGCCAAGATTGATGAGCATGAGGCTGCAAGGGATGCAAAAAGAAGAAGGCAGCCAAAGTAGCTGGATGTGTGGCTGCAGTGAAGCTGATATTTGACAAGGAGCAAGTCAAGAAGCTCAAAGGAGACAAGTTCAAAGATCATCTTCTGGCATTTCAAAGGGCTGGAGCTCCAAACCTGCAGAATCTGTCCCTTAGGACAGCTGTGGTAAAGATTAGGGAAGGACTTGTGCAATCAATTGATCTCTATGATACTGGGCAATGGAAGCCAAACACAAGTGTGGGCCCTCAAACAATTCCAATGGAGTCAGAATCTGGGGAAGAATTTGACCTGGATGAAGGAATGGAAGACTGGGAGGACATGGATGGATAGTGCAGAGTTTTCCCATTATTGTGCCATTATTTTTACTTCAAACAAGCAGTGCAGAGTCTCTTTAGTATCTGCAGTGTATATAGCTTCTATATAACCAAGAAAACAGTGTTGTTGCCATATCTGAGGCCTGTAATTGAGGTGGGACTCATGCTCTCTGTCACGGGCCATTATGTCACGCTGCTGCGTCGTGTAGCAGATGATGATGATGATGATGATCAAGTTGGGAGTTTCGACCCATGTATTCACAGGGACATCTAACATGAGACTAGACGAATGACTATTTATGCCCCTGGGACCATGTCCCACATCCATGGACATGATCACCTGTTAACGGTTCCTCCCATCATTCCTTTCTCCATCTTGTTTTTAAGTATGTGGCTTTGTTAACCTCCACATTGCCCATTACCCGGACCAAACAGAGCCTCATATTGAGGTAACCCCGTGAGGAGTTGATATCTGGCCCACCTCCACACCAGTATTGGTACAAGTGCCTCCAGCGGTGTCCACAGACCCGTCCCAATCAAGGGCTTACGTTGGGCGAACCAACAGCCTAATTGGGGACTGGTTTACCAGCCTCGTCATGGTCCAGCAGTTAATGGCTCACCCCAGCTTGACGGTCTCACGTTGGGCAAACCAACGGCCTGCCCAAGTCTAGGTCCGTCCCAATTGGAATCAGGGCTTACGTTGGGCGAACCAATGGCCTAATTGGGGACTGGTTTACCAGCCTCAAGTTTTGGCTGCTTTCTCACAACAGTCCGTGGGTCCTACTATAAGCTCCCAATATAACACGTTAGGGCCTGGGACCATTTCCTTTCCCAAGCGAGTAAGTGGCCAAGATTTCATCGTTTGATGTGGTAATGGTTGGTTGTCGTCTGCTACAGTCGGTCCCCTGCCTGAGGCCAGAAGCTGCCCTGCCACCGGCACGCTGACCCCCAGAATGGGCACCCCCACCCAGAGGTCCACGGCCTCAGCAGAAGTGCCAGGGTTGTCCCAGACCAGTTCTTCCCCCGTGACTATTGGTCTCAAAGAGTCGCCAATTAAGGCTCCCAGCTAGTTACTTTATACCTGCCAGCACATCATCACATGATGGTGATTACCAGGGAGTTAATTTTGACTGAGAATTTATAATGCCCCCTCAGCGGTTCGAACTTGTGACCCCAACTACAAGTTCGACCTGTGGCTGCGTGGGACCTTTCTCCCACTGGGCCACAGGGCCCGTCGTGTAGCAGAGTTGCCCTAACCCATACTATTGTACATGGCCTGCTACTATCTACCTTGTCATCCAACCAAGCTTTGTCAAGATCCATTAAGCATCTGTCAAGATAATTTTAAAGTTGCAACAACAGTTTGGGATGTAATCTCAACAGCGATATCAGTATCATCAACGCACACATCCGAGTCATTACCAGATCTAATCGAATCTCTCGTCTACTCCATTCACGGAAATGGATCTGTCGACACTCGTGGTCTTCGAGATTTCCTCCAACGCAATTATCCACATCCCTCGTTCTACCCCGCTCTCTGTAAAGCAGCGCTGTCCCTCCCCCACCTCTTCCCAAATCACGAAATCCCATACTTGAACAACCAGAACCATGCTTCGACCTTCACCGCAGAACAGCTCAACGCTCTCCTCGCTCACCAGCTGCTAGGCACTTTGGACCGCGCAGCGGGAGGCTGGGATCATCCGACCTTCCTTTGCTGGTACGCCGGCGACAACCCACACCCGATGGCAGTAGAGGGCTATCTCACAACCCTCTTTCATCACTTCTGCAACACCGAAGCCTATCCACCCTCATGGCACCTTCGAATGCTCTTCTCTGTACTCTCCGAAGATCAGGAGGGATCATGGGAGGATAGCAGCACCCCGATGCAGATGGATTTAATATCCGTCGATGAAGAGAGCGAACCATCCCTGCCAGACAGTAATTTAAATCTCCATGAACCACCAGCCGTCATCGTGTCTTCCAATCGCCAACCTGGCTTCGGTCCCAGCGGCACGCAAGAAGAACGCGTTTTCTCCATGTCCATACTCCTTTGCCCCCTCGTCCTAATCTGCCCAACCCTCCCCCCCAAGGCAGCACTCATCCTCTCACCCACACCCATCCACGCCGCATGGAGAGGGCACAACCGAACCGCCCGCCTAACCTCCCTATTCCCCACCTCCAATCGCCCCAATCGCTACCACGTATTCCTCGACGCCCTAGAACTCGACACCCACACCCACCAAACCGACAGCCTTCCAGACCTCGCCCCGCACCACCTACATCGAGAACTCTGCAAGTTCTACACAGCCTGCATGGCCCTACGCACGTTATGCGCACCCTCGCAGCCACCAGTGCTCGAGGCTGGACCCTGGGGATGTGGCGCCTTCGGCGGGAACGCCGTCATCAAAGCCGTCCTCATGGCCCTCGCATCCTCGCACGCCGGCGTCCAGCTCCAACTCCGCCTACCAGCACGACCGGACCGCACCCGCGACGACGCGGAGATGATTCTCACGCTGTTGCGTGCTGGGTTGACCGTGGGTGGCGTCGTGGCGGCGATGAGTCTCCACCGGGAGGATTTCGTGTCCTGCAGGGACGCTGAGTCTTTTGTTGGGTTACTCCTGGGAACGCGGGCGGTGTGAGGCTTTTAGAAGGAAACGGACAATTGCAACGTCCCCTTGGCGGTAATGAATGCTGCGTGACGAAGGGACGGATGGCGCATGGTGGACGGTGCGTGCTAAAAGGTAGGCGCCTCCAATGGGTCCGTGACTTCTGCGATATGACATGAAGGAGCTCGTGAAGGATGACCGTGACAATTGTGTTACACACTTCCAAAGTTGCAGCTCCCTTCACACTAACTTAACAATTGGAGGTCTCCCAGATGCTGAGATAGTGCACAATTCCTTATATTGATAATCCACAATTTGATGATATGAAACAATGTCACATGCAGGATAATTACTGGTGGGTGCAAGATGTGCCAACAGGTGAAGCCTGACTGTACCAGGCATGCTGATCTGCTCCATCTGCACCCTGTCCCTGAAGGGCCCTGGGCAGTGATCTCTTGGGACATTGTCAGACCTTTCCCCCTCTTGTGTGGCCACAATGCAATCCTTGTCATTGTTGACAAGTTCACAAAATGGACCATCATTGAAGCAATTGGCCTTGACCTCATGGGACTTGGTGCTGCTTGGATCCTTTGAGACCAGGTCTTCCATGACCATGGGATCCTGCAGAAAGTCGTGAGTGACTGAGGGACCCAATTTGTGTGCAGATTCATGAGGGAGTTCTATGGGATGATTGGGGTTAAGGCAAACCCAAGCACAGCCTTCCACCCACAGATGGATGGACAGACAGAATGGGTCAACCAGGAGGTTGAGGTATATCTCCAGGCCTATGTTGACCATCTGCAGGATGACTGGGCAGAGTTTGCACTCAATAACTGTGAGCACTCTGCCACTGGATTCATGCCTTTCTACTGGGAGTATGGCCAGCACCCATGGAATGGTGGAATCTGGCCACCCTCTGAGGTGAACCCTGCTGCAGACAAGTGGATGGCCAAGCTCATGGAATCTCAAAGAGCAGCCAGGGAAGTGATGAGGAAGGCAGCAGACACAATGAAGGCCAGCTATGATAAGGGGAAGTGCTCGAGTTGTGAATACTCAAAGGGGATTTAGTCTGGCTAGATACCCAAAACTTAAAAATGGATTGACCCTCCAAGAAGCTTGACAACAAGCAGGCACCTTTCATCATTGAAGAGAAGGTTGGACCAGCAGCATACCAGCTCAAGCTCCCCTGAGCATGGTGCATTCACCAGGTTTTCAATGAGGTGCTGCTCACCCCATATGTTGCTCCCTCTTTCCCTTCTCAGAACTTGCCTCTGCCCCCACCTCCCACAATTGATGATGACCACTTGGAGTACAATGTTGAGGAAATTCTTGATGTCAAGAAGGTTGGATGTGGGGTGAAGTATTTGGTGAAGTGGTTGGGATACCCAGCAGAGGAGAACACCTGGGAACCTTGTCAGAATCTCACTAATGTGACACTGTTGCTCTGGGACTTCTTCCAGCAACACCCCAAGAAAGCAAAGTTGGCAGGTCAAGATGCCCAGCCTTGAGAGGAGGGTGATGTTAGGATTGCTTACATAAGCCATACTAAAGAGGAGTTGTGGAGAAACTGGGGAGGGTTGTTGGAAGGTCACATGACCCATGGTGGAGGATTGGATTATGTAATCTTCAAAGTCACCTGACCTGTGGCTTGGTGCATCATGTGATCCAAGAGTCTGAGCATGGGAACACTGGCAAGTGCTGAAGTGTTCAGTATATATACTTTTGCTTTTCCTTTTTTGTACTCTTTCCCCCTTATCTTAGTATTGTCATCATGACCTTACCTTTAAGTTGTGTGAGACCCAGTCTGATAATGTCCAAGAGTTCCACAGAGTTGGGGACAGAGGAGACTGAGGAGGGGGAGAGGGGTTCTGAGGAGAGGAGGGGTTGAGTGGTACAGGGAGGGCTAGGGTCACAGGAGACAGTGAGTGTTTGGGGCTGTTTGAGGGTGTCCTGTAGAGATCTTCTGATATTGGAGGTAGGACAGGGCCAGGTGCTAGGGTAGGCTTGGGGGTTAATGGGAGCCCAAGAGTGGAGTCTTGGTGGGTGTTGGTGGGTGTCAATGAGGAGCCACACATTGCTTGTGCATGCTCATAGGAAACAGTTGGCTTGGGGGTGTTGGTCTGAACTGCAGTGTCAGCATGGATAGGGGGTCATGGGGAAGTAGGGGGCATTGGCATTCTCAGCAGGGGCTCAACATTTTCAATGTCTTCAATTGTCAGACCTTCAGTGGCCTGATGGAAATTTCTTTGTTAAGGGTGGCAGTGAGTAAAGCAGGGAACTCGATGGGAGTGTAGTTCAGGAAAAGTCTCTGTTCATGGATTTCTCTTGAGGACCAGAGTCCAGGTTGGATAAACTGTCTTTCTACTGAGTGGTAGACAGTACTCCTCAGGTAATGCCTGTTTGGAGTGTTGCAACATGTGACTGGTACCAATGTACAGTGATCAAAGTATCAGAGGGCAAAAAATCTATGCACTTTCTGCCTGTCAGTAAGGCCTAAGGGTTCTGGAAGGTTCTTCTTGCAGAGCTGCTGAGAATCCAGTTTTGACTAGTGGCAAGGGTTGTGGCTTCCAGGTACATTAGGTCAGCTGGGCAGGGGTGGATTGGTTGTCAGTCATTGATGTCAGAGTGTCGCAGACACTGAGTTAAGACAAGGGACAAGTCCAGACTTTGATATCATGTTGTGGTCAATCCAAAAGTAGAGGATGGAAAGCCAGGGAAAGGTCACAAGATGGTCATGAGATAGTTTCCTTATTGGGACTTTAGGTCAAACTCATAGTAGAGCAGTGCAGAGTTAGAATATCAAAGTCTGGGGAATACAGGCTGAGTATCTACTCGTATAGATACTAAGTCTGCTTCCCAGGGATTCTGGTTGAACAGGGTAAGGATGGTGGGGGAAACACAAGAACAATGGTTGGGCCTTGATGCCAAGACAACAGGTGTCAGGGAGCAACATGGTGATGGCATCCCGCATGGACATGTCATCACGAAAATGGGCTGTCCTCTTGGTAGCAGTCACATGGACATGCCATCATGAAAATGGGCCATCCTCTTGGTAGCAGTCACATGGCCTAGAATCAGGTGATCAGGCACTTACTGTGCAATCATGTGATGTCACCACAACACTAGTTCACTACATCTACAACTAATAGCTGTAACTAGTCCACTAGGCCCACAGCTACTAGCTGTAACTAGTCCACTAGGTCCACAGCTACTAGCCGTAACTAGTTCACTACATTTACAGCTAATAGCTGCAACTAGTCTACTAGACCTACACCTACTAGCTGCAACTAGTTCACTACATCTACAACTAATAGCTGTAACTAGTTCACTACATCTACAGCTAGTAGCTGCAACTAGTCCACTAGGCCCACTAGCTGTAACTAGTTCACTATATCTACAGCTAATAGCTGCAACTAGTCCACTAGACCTACACCTACTTGCTGCACCTAGTCCACTAGATCCACAACTGGTGGCTGTAACTAGTCCACTGGACCCACAGCTAGCACTAGATCTGCAGCTATTAGCTGTATCTAGTCTACTAGCCCCCCATGTACAACCTTTGACAAGTTAACTTGACAAGTTGACTGACCAGAAGGAATCCTTGTCCAGCTGTAGCTGCAAAGAGTACACTATGAATGATACCTAACTGCTGTCTAGTTAATTATTTGACTCAGTACTACTGCTGAACTGAAAATCAGCAATTCCATACATGGCTCATAATTCTGACAAATGCCACACACTTTGCTGTCATTTGGCCAATGTTGGGGAGCCTTGGGAAATGAGTGGAGTCAGTTTAGGACTTGCAAGGTGGCCTCCAGGCAAGTTAGCAAAGGTGCCTCAACAACATTAGCTTTTGGGGCATGGATATGGTGGCTGACATGTGTTTCCAGGCAATTCTTTAGTATTTGTCTTGTAACTTCTTCTTTACAGACTTTCTTTGATACTATCCCATTTTAGATACTCTCTTACTATATAATCTTCAGAGCTGTAGTAGATACTGCAGCATATGACACAAACTCAATTACCTGCATATGTGTAAGGATCACTGTCAAGAGCCACCTGAGTACTTGGCTGGTTGTTGCATAGCAGCCACCCTCTCATGTGGTCTCTGGGTCAAATCCCTTCATTGTGTTGTTCCACTACCTCTTGTCCTTCCTAATCACATCCATACCTTCTCCCATCAACATGACCAGCATGCAGAATTCCTGCTCATCATCAGAATTGCCACTACACCTCTCCTCATTGCTGTTTAGACTTGTAAATAGGTGGAATTGACCTACTCTTGACATTGTGTCACTTGGGAGGTGCAAACATCTTTTCTCTCTTTACTATGTAATTCCCCACTTTACTGATCCTCCTCATAGCCTGATTATTTATTCATCAGGCACTAATAATAATACAAAGGACTTGTGTCACTTGGGAGCCTGATTATTTATTCATCAGGCTAGGGATGCCACGGTCCGGTTAAGTCCGGTTCAGGGCTGAATTTTTCGAACCCAGAACCGGACTTTAGGTCCGGTTCAGGCCAAATTCCGAACCTTAAACCTGAGTTCGGTCCAAGTCCGGTTCGTTGGACCGGACTTTTACTAAATAAGGTAATGGTTCGCCCAAATTTGGGCTTCTGAACCGAAATTTTGGTTCGGTTCACCCACTTGGCTGAACCTGAACCTCATTTTCAGTTCGGTCCAGTCCAGTTCAGGTTCGAACCAAAGTTCAGAACCGAACTGTGGCATCCCTACATCAGGCACTAATAATAATACAAAGGACTTGTGTCACTTGGGAGCCTGATTATTTATTCATCACAATCCCATACCAACAGGTCCCTCTGCTGCCACTTATTTGAAGCTGTCATCAGCAACCCAACTACAGGCAACATTGAAAGTGTTGACAGCATGGTACTGATAGGGGACCTCGCCAGCAGCGACGGCGACAGGGCCGCCGCACTGCCGAAACTAAGTGAGAACGCCCTTGCGGCGCCAGGGGGCCCGCTGCCGAATATCGACACAAGGTCATCCAGCGGGTTTTTCGATGTCCCCAAGAGCAGGCTCGCTGCGGCCGGTGTCGACACCGCTAGCACCTGTGTTGCAGCCTGGACAGACCTGCCAGACCCTGCCACCATGGCTGTCGTCATCCTGGTCGCTGTGGTCCTCCAGGTCGAGCAGGTTCTCGGCCTGTTGCCCAGCCACCACGGTCTGTAGCGCCTGCTGGGCTGACAGCCTGTCATCTGCCAGTCTGTGTACGCATTGTGAGTGTAACAGAGATTTGTCAAGGGAAGATGAAATTGAAAAGTTTATTATGAAAATTAAAAGACACACTCTTTCTTCCTCTTAACTGGGTCCACAGCGATGCATCCATGTCTGATGAAGGTCTCTGCAGGCCTATGATAGACACTGGCCAGGCTCGAGATCTCGCCCAGCAGCTCTTCCAACTACACAGGAGACACCATTGTTCACAGGATAGATATAGGCAGTCAGTGGGCTAGAACCACAGTCTAGAAACAACAATAATGAGTGGCCAAAACATAATGAGAGTAGAGCCAGCACAAACCTTTGCCACTCCCAGGTCTGATGACAACAGATGCCAATAAATGTATGCTTGATCTTGGATGTCCAGCGAGTTGCAGGCAGTGTTGAGCATGCGCTGGATGAATCCCTGCACCTTAAACAGCTTGACCACTGTGGTCAACATCTGCAGTTGCACCTATCCTGGATAGAACACACAACCTGGTACAGCAGAAAAACGAGCCAGTTCATTCATTTTCCAATGAGAAGACCCCCACAGGGGATAATGCATGCGGAAACGACGCACAACTCCTCCATGAACGAATTGACAAAGACGGTGAGCAGGTTGTCTGCATTATCAATCTTGTTGGTGTACTCTCGAATGATCCACATAAGCAACACCTTTGCCTCTGGCTTGTCCAACTTGCCCAGATCTGCACACAGCATCGGGATCACACCCTTGTATGTCACTGGCTATTTCCAGAAAATGTCCTGGAGGGGGAAGAGGCTGTCATGATTCAATGCCATTGATGGTGAGGTTGCTAGACAAAGCATTTAGAGAAATGCATGGTTGCTGACCTTCATGACAATGATGGCTTCCTGGACAATGTAACTAACATGTGTGGTGATGAGCTCCAGCAGGCCATCAGGAAAAGGGGAAATTACTGAATCTGCCTTAGGTAGACTTAAACTTTTCAATAAGACAGATTAAGACAATTAAGACAGATTCATAATTTGGATAGTCTTAATCTAAGACCAATCACTTAATCTTGACTTAATTATGCTTCAAAGTCACAGCTCAGCAAATTGAAACATACCATTGAAGAGACAGCCTGACTTGGTACAATTTGCATTGTACACATTGACAGTAAAACTTCCCTCTGACCATCAAGAGCACTTACAAAATCTGCCCTAAGGAGACTAAGGCCATAAAGTAGCAAAGTCACAATTTACAAAATTTATGCCAACTCTTACATAATCAGTGACTTGATCACCTTATGGCCTTAGTCTCCTTAGGGCAGATTTTGTAAGTGCTATATACTATGTACCTTTCACTCTTGTATTCTTTTCCCCTCATGCTTGAATCATTAGATACCAGTACTAAGTGTGAACTGGAATTAAGTCTGATACACCAGCTCAATATCCCTTAATTCCAAAATCACCCATCACCTGTTTTTTGGGTGAAAGTCATAAATCATCTGACCAGATGGTGATATCCACCTGCTATTGGGTCCATAGTGCAATTGCAGCAGGGCAGGGAGAGCCACCACTCCCTGCCCTGCCACCACTCCCTCCCTGCTGTTGCACCTGTCTGTTGCCCTGCTATGCCTGACCTGCTCTCTGCCCTGCTGCCACTCCCTGCCCTGCTGCTGCACCTGTCTGGCTTGCTCCTTGCCCTGCCATGCCTGACCCACTGCTCCTTCCACAGGTGGTCATGATCCACATGTGCAGTATGTGGCAGGACAACCTTATCAAGCAGCTCGTGCTCGAGATGGCACCACTGCTGGTGATGCTCCTCGCATTGCTGCCTATGCCTCTGAGGTTGATGTTGACTTTGTGCAGAAGAGCATAAAGGCAATTGGTCAGACAGCCATCAAGATAGCACAGCTGCTGAATGCTGCATCAGGAAAAGGGGAAATTACTGAATCTGCCTTAGACAGACTTAAACTTTTCATTAAGACAGATTAAGACAATTAAGATAGATTCATAATTTGGATAGTACACATTGACAGTAAGACTTACATCTGGGTGTCAGGAGTGAGCGCTTTGGGACATGCTGATATTCCCATGCACAGACCATCACGTGAAAGGTCACATGACTTACTTTTAGGCCTGAGTCACGTGATGTTTCACTGCTCTGAGTCATGTGACTGGTCACATGATGTACTCCAATCATTCGCTTATGTAATGGATCCTAACATGTACCCCCTCCTCAAGGCTGGGTGTCTCAACCAGCAAGAGTAGCCTTTTCTGGATATCAGTGGAAGAAGTCCTGGAGCAAGAGAGTGATGTTAGTCAAGTTTTTCCTAGGCTCCCATGTATTCTCTTCATTGGGATATCCTTCCCACTTGACCAAATATTTCACTCCTTGGCCTACTTTCTTTATATCCAGGATTGCTTCCACATCATACTCTAGGTGATCATCTTCAATGGTGGGAGGAGGAGGTGGTGGTGGCAGACTCTGCGAAAGGAAAGCTGGAGGATTGTATGGAGTAAGAAGTGATTCGTTGAAGACTCTGTGGATTCACCAGGCTCTTGGAAGGTTGAGCTTGTATCCACTGGGACCAACTTTCTCTACTATCACAAAGGGACCAGCTTGCTTACTATCAAGCTTCTTATTGGGCCAGTTCATCTTCAGGTTCCTTGTGTCAAGCCACACAAGGTTTCCCTTTTCATAGTTTCAACTCAGTGCCTTTCCAGAATCATAAGATTTCTTCATTGCCACTGCAGCTTTCTCCATCGATTCTCTGGCTGCTCTCCAGCTCTCCATGAGCTTGGCCATCCATTCATCCACTGCTGGGTTGACTTCTGTCAGCATCCGGATGCCACCATTCCAGGGATGACACCCACAGTCTAAGTAGAATGGTGTGTGTAGAGTGCTGGAGTGTACCCAGTTGTTAAGGGCATACTCTGCAGTGGACAACCACTCAGCCCAGTCATCTTGCAGATGATTTACATAGGCCCTTAAGTAGATTTCCACTTCTTGGTTTGTCCTTTCTGTTTGTCCATCAGTCTGTGGATGAAATGCTGTGCTGGGGTTCACTTTTATTCCAACCATTGCATAGAATTCCTTCATGAAGCAAGACACAAATTGGGGTCCCCTGTCACTGATGATCTTTTGGGGGATTCCATGTTCTCTGAAGACATGATCTCTGAGGATTCAGGCAGCTCCTAGTCCAGTGAGATCGAATCCTACTACTTCTAGAATGGTGCGTTTGGTGAATTTGTCGACGATTACCAGCAGGGCATTATATCCTCATGAAAGAGGGAGAGGACCAATCATGTCTCAGGAGATGAATGTACATGGGCCATCAGGGATGCTGTGGGGGTGCAGGGGTGTGGCACGCTTGGTGCGGTCCGGCTTGATTCTCTGGCAGGTCTCGCATCCTTCAACATACTTAGTGATGTTCTTTTCAATGTCAGGCCACTAGTAAGTCAAAGGGACTGTGATCTTCATCTTCCTCGCTTTGGGGTGCCCAGCAGTGGGGATAAGGTGTTCGTGAGCAAGAACACTTTCCCGTACACTTGCTGGAACCCACACGGTGCGGCCTTTCCTCCAAAATCCTTCACAGTCATGAGTCCAAGAATCATCTAGTTCCTGTGGTTTGATTGTGTGGTCCGCACTGTTTTTCTGGAGCAGCATCTCCAGTTCTGATATGAAGGTTGTTCAGGTGTCTGCATCTCCTTCTTTGGTTGGTAGAATTTGGACAGGAAGGTCATCTTCAATGGCCAGTCCATGGTCTGGTCTCCTCGAAAGGGCATCCGCTTTAGTGTTAGATTTCCCAGTTCGGTATTTTACTTCGAAATCAAAACACTGCAGCTCTCCCCACCATTGGACCTGTTGGGGCTTGAGCTTTTGTGGTTTTCGGAAGTATTGTAGGTTGGTGTGGTCTGTCCAGACCTCACATTTATCTTCTGCTCCTATCAGAAAGGCTCTCCATTCCCTCAGGGCCTGTACAACTGCCAGTAGTTCCTTGTCATATACATGATAATTTCTCTCAGCAGCATTCAAGGCTTTGGAGATATAGTTGATGGGTCTCCAAGTTCTGTCTGTCTGTTGCTGGGAGAGGACTCCGCCTGTGCCGACGTTACTGGCATCTGTCTCCACTCTCCATTTACCCATTGGTTGTGGCAGTGCTAGGACTGGGGCACTGGTCAACACATTCTTGACCATTGAATGCATTTTGTTCTTCCTCTCCCCACTTCCACAGTACTTTTCCAGTTAGTCTGAACAGGGGTTTAGCTCATGTTGATAGGTTGGGAATGAACTGCCGCAGATGGTTGGCCATTCCCATGGCTTCCTGAAGTTGGTGTACGTTTCGAGGAGTCGGCCACTCCTTGATTGCATGGGCTTTTCTCAGGTTGTGCTCTAGCCGGTTGTGCGAGATTTTGTGTCCAAGGAAGGTTATAGAACTCTTCTTATACTTGCATTTGCTTAGCTGCAGGCACAACCCATTCTCTTGGAACCTTTTCAGAACCCAGTCTGTCAAGTATCTATGCATGGCCATATCTTCTGTAAAGATGATGACATCATCAACGTACATCTGCACATGTCCTCCAGCGATTTCTTCCTGCAATACATGGTTCATGAACCTCTGGAAGGTTGCAGGGGTGTTTTGGAGTCCAAACCACAACACTTCGGGTTCGAATAGCCCTTGCACCATGAGGAATGTGCATCGGTGTGGTGTCCCTCCCACAACCTCATTGAGGGGAAGCCTCCTTTTGCATCCATCTTAGAGAATATCTTGGATCTCTCTAGTTTCCACACCATTTCCTTCATGTTCAGCAAGGGGTACTTGTCCTTTACCAGGTAGGAGTTTAGTTGTGAATAGTCAATTATGGGTCACAACTTTTCCTTTTCCCTTTTGAAGAAGAAGGGGCTTGCATAGGACGATTTAGAGGGTTGTATCTGTCCACTTGCCAACTGTTTGTCGATCCACCTGTTCATTTCTGCTGTTTCTTCTCTGGTCAATGGGTATAACTTGCAGGAAAGGTGTCCCAGATCCTCTCGAAATATTATTTTGATATTGAAGTCCATTTGTCTTTCTGGCAAGTCATCCCATTTGGCCTCACTGAATACTGTGGGGTATTTCGCTGCCCAGTCCGGCATGGGCCCATCATTGGTAAACCTAGGGCTGCTCTCTTCCACTTCTGCCACTCAAGTACTGTTTTTAGGGTTTTTTGAGTACCAGTCTTCGGCCCCTGTTCCTGGGTATGGGAAACACTCTTTGGGACATCAGTTTAGCTCCAGTCTTCCTACAGTCCAATCGATGTTAGGATTGTGTTTGCGCAGCCAGTCATGCCCAAGGATAATCTTATATGTCCGTAATTTTCCTAGTAAAAACCCTACTTGACTCTGGTGTTCTCTGACTGTGACTAGGAGGCTGATACCAAATTTAATTTTCCCTTCTTGGTTCACAGTTCCATCAACATTGTACATGTTAATTGGATTGGGCAGAGGGACCAAGTTCAGTCCTAACATTTTTGCCCACATCAGATCCATCAAGCAGTTCGTGCTGCCAGAGTCCACCAGAGCCTTGGCTTCTCTCCACTCGCCAGTATCCATCGTTTCAAAGAGCATTTTGATCACTAATTCTCTTTTTTCTCTTTTGTTTTCTTTGTTTTTTGGCACTTCTACTTTTATTGGCATTGCCATAACTGGCTTTGCTTCTTCCCTCTCGTCTCTCTTACTCATGTTGCTCCAGGCATGTCTCTGTTGCAGAATGATATATTTCTTGGGTATATCTGCTATGGTTACAGGGGTGGGGGCAACATGATGCGTGTTTTTGAGATGTGAGTTGGGACCGTTCACATCTCTTCTCCAAAACTCTGTTCTGGCTTGGGAGCATCCATCCTCTGTCCATCCTCTGCTGCTGTCTTTCTTGGGCTACCAGAGCCTGTTCTCACTCATATAGCGCAAGTCTGTCCCACAGGAGAGCGAGCTTGTTTTCGTATTCTTCCATGTCTTTCATGTGACTTTCCACAGTGCAAACCTGTGGCCTCAGGACTTGTGGATGGGTGTCTGGGACAGAGCACTGCCTCGCAATGTGGCCAGCCTGTCCACATCGGAAGCATGTGCGAGCCGCTCCTGGGACTCATGCACGGTCCACAACCATGGCGTCTCCAGCACCAGCCGGATGCTGCATGATCATGGGGGCAGGGGTTCGGACCAGTGGCTGGGCCACATTCATGGGTCAGGGGGTAGCAGTGTAGGCTGCCGAGCAGCCGGGAATCATTGTTGCTGCTGCTGGGGGGGAGCAGCTGGGTGGGGCCAGTGGGAATGGGATGCATATTATTCTGCTCTGAGACGATGCTATCGAATCACCTCTGCTGGGCATCCAGCTGTTGGGCCAGAGCCTTCCATTCGCCATAAGTCGTTGGCATCAGGTTGACACCATAAATTCTTCCCACAATCCTCCTCATAAGGCCTATCTCCAGCCAATGAATGAGGACTTCTGAGTCCCCTTCAGGCTCCAGTTCTGCTTGGCACATCATCGTCTCGAACTTGGCAAAGTATTCAGGTGCTGTTCCTGATCCTTGCTTCAACTTCTGGATGTTGGCCAGTGCACTGGCTCGGTCATTGGGGTCATCAAAGGCTTGTTTTAGTTCTTCGACGAACTGGACCCAGGTCCCAACCTGTCCAGTCTCCAAAATTTCCTCCAATTTCATGTTTGCCCACTCTGTGGCAAAGCCATCTCCAGTAATCTTTGACAAGGTGAAGAGGAGTTTTGCCAAGTCCATGGCATAGAGGTGGCCATTTGCTAGGAACAGCAGTCTCAGAGACCTCAGGAAGGTCTTGAAGTTCTTTTTGGAACTGTCAAATGGCTCCACTGCTAGGTCCAGCCTCAGGGCTTGGGCTGCTGTGGGGGCAGGTGCATTGGCCATTGCTGTTTTGGGCAAGGGTGGCAGTAAGGGATTCTCGGGGGTTGCTGGATGGGATGGTGGTCGTGGTGGCGGTGTTAGTGGTGGTGGCTGTGCGAGCCGCCGATCGAGCTCCCTGAAGTCAACAGGGGGGTCGATAGTTAACCTGGGTGGTACGAGTTCGCCTGTCAGTGGTGAGGGGTCACTGCTTGTGGATGAGGAGCTCTTCGACTCAGATGAGTGAGAGGGAGGTTTGGACCTCCACGGAAACGTGCTGCCAGGGTGGCGACTCGTTTTGGCTGTTTATGTAAGCCTTGATGTCCTCGAGGCTCGGGTGTGGCACCCGGTTGGTCCGTGCGGCTTTGGTGATCTCTGGCAAGGCAAACTCTAGTTGCTGCCTCAGGGTATGCTGTCTACTGAGGGTTCTCCACTCTGCAAACATCAATCCTCCCTGTCTCTCTGTTATTATCAGGTGTTCTACTCTTTGCAGGTAGCGTGTGTTCTCATTCATATTGGCAGTCGATGTAGACAATTCTGTCTGGTCACTGTCTGTATCCAGTTTTGCTTACTGGTATCGTGTATCCTACACTCCAGGTTGGTTCTCTTGTGGGTCTGTTACACCCTACGGCAAGGGAAAGAAAAGAGGATGAAGGGGCTGAGCTGTGCTGACTCAGCAACAGTTTGAGCAGGGTCCTAGGCTGGCCAGGTATGGGGGACAGGACCAGGTTAGGACAGGGTGGTGATGCTTGAATTGTATCAGACTTAATTCCAGTTTACACTTAGTACCAGTATCTACATAACAATTCAAGCATGAGGGGAAAAGAATACAAGAGTGAAAGGTACATAGTATATATAGTGAGTGCTTCGGGACATGCCGATATTCCCACACATGGACCATCACATGACAGGTCACATGACTTACTTTTAGGCCTGAGTCACATGACATTTCACTGCTCTGAGTCATGTGACTGGTCACATGATGTACTCCAAACATTCGCTTATGTAATGGATCCTAACAGCTGGAGGGTATTGAGTGATACAAAACACCTCTCAATTTGAGTGATATTAAGCTGGAGGATATTGAGTGATTAAACTGAAGGATATTGAGTGATATTAAGCTGGAGGATATTGAGTGATAGAAAACACCCCCTTGATTTGGGTGATATGAAGCTGGAGGATATTGAGTGATACAAAACACCCTTTGATTTGGGTGATATTAGACTGGAGGATATTGAGTGATACAATACACCTCCTTGATTTAGGTGATATTAAACTGGAGGATATTGAGTGATACAAACACCCCCTTGATTGGGGTGATATTAAACTGAAGGATATTGAGTGATACAATACACCCCATTAATTTGAGTGATATTAAACTGAAGGATATTGAGTGATTAAACTGGAGGACTTTGAGTGATACAATACACCCCTCAATTTAAGTGATCCTAAACTGGAGGATATTGAGTGATACACCTCTCAATTTGAGTGACATTAAGCCACAAAATCTTATTGTCTACATGGGGACTGTAGTGTAATGGGTAACACAGCAGTTATGGGTTGAGTCCAATTCCATGAGCACTTGGGTTCAACTCTCACTGAGTGCATAATTTACAGGCTAAAAAAAATACTTGGAGATATAGTTAAAATCACTGAAACCATATAGAAGCCACCTAAAATATCAAGTTAAAATGTGCTTGATAGCAGTGACATTCACCTGGAGAGCAACAGGTGAATTTGGTCATATATGTGCCAAAAATAACCCATTTCATTTGCCTGATTATCAACCAATACAGTTTCAAGACATCATCAACAAATTAATTTTGTTTAATTTCTTGAGGTGAAAGATAGTGAAAAACACCTAAGATTATGGCTAAGATGACCCAAAAACTAACATGAAATTCACCTATTAGACCAGCTTAAAAGGCACTTGTGATAATAGAGTGAAATTCACCTATCATAGATCAGTTCAAAATACACTTGTATTGTAGTATTATTCACCCAAAGAACAGCAGGTGAATTCAGTCATATATGTGGTGAAAATCACCCAAAATCACCCATTGATCTACCCAATGAAGGCCTGATTATCAACTAGTCCTGGTGATTTTCACTTGGGAAACCATTGCTATTCACCACATTTCAGGGTTATTTTTGTGGTGATTTTCACCCAGCCTGGGGCCTACAGTGCAACCCCTAATCCATCATGCATCACTTGCTCCACCCTGCTACACCTGACCTGCTCTCTGCTTTCCCACCACTCCCTGCCCTGTGGCAGGGCAGTGGATGGCAGAGGTGGTGATGCATGACCAATAAGGGAGTGATGCATGATGAGCAGAGGTGGCAGGGTGGAAGCAGGCTGCATCACTAATAAGGCTAATAAGGCAAGGAGTGATGCATTCACCAATCAGGCAGTGATGCATGAGGTGATGCATCACTCTGTCTGAGTCTGTCACCATCATAGATGCATAACAGACTTGTTGGTAATTAGCACTATGTATTGCATTACATTACTTGCATCTAGTGGTTAGCCTTGTATGTTATTTATGTGAGCCAGACCATTATCAGCAATGCTGTCATCATGGGTTTCCTCCCCATGCATTTCAAATAGTTTGTGACCTTGAACAGATATACCACTGTTACCTGGTGTGGGATGAAATGCCATACATTGTCCTCCTGCCCATTCTTTTGTGGATGGCAACTATAGGCAAGGAGGGGCTGCTTCCCATGACACCTGTTACTGACCTAGTCCTTGTTCTGTAGGCTGCTTTATCAGTTCCATATGTGTTCTGCACCTGCAATTAGGTAATGGCACAGATACTCTGTGGATACATTTCTCTGTATCTGTACTTGTACTCACCACAGATATGGATACAAAATCCATGGATGTCTGATTAAATGACACCAAGAACATCTAAAATGGTTAAGAATTGACTGAGATATGCTCAAAACAGTGTTTTGACTGTATCTCAGTCAATTCTTGGCTGTTTTGGATGACCTTTGGCTTGTTTTGAAGCCCACAGATATAGATTTCTGTATCCATACCCATACCCATATGGATATGGATACCCACAGATACGGATTTATCCATATCCTTGCTATTCCCTACCTGCAATTCGAGGGGCACATTATTCCACTACAGATCCTATTCAACTTGTTGTCAGGGAGGCTTACCAACTCTTTTTACATCCTTGCCCTTGTGACCAATATTGTTGCTACATGTGAGTCTGGACCTGACCTGATTAATGACTTTTAGACTGAGATACTCAACTCATAGTGTTCCTTGCACAGGCCATGGAGGTGTTTTAATGCAATAGATAGTGCTAATTACCAACAAGTCTGTTATGCATCTATGATGGTGACAGACTCAGACAGAGTGATGCATCACCTCATGCATCACTGCCTGATTGGTGAATGCATCACTCCTTGCCTTATTAGTGATGTGGCCTGCTCCCACCCTGCTGCTGCTCCCTGCCCTGCTGCCACACCAACCCCAATCTGTCATGCATCACCATGATGCTGCTGCCACTGCCACTAGGCAATGGCATGGATACTCTGTGGATACATTTCTCTGTATCCATACTCGTACTTGCCACAGATATGGATACAAAATCCTTGGATTTATCCACGGATTTCTGATTAAATGACACCAAGAACATCTAAAATGGTTAGGAATTGACTGAGATATGCTCAAAACAGTGTTTTGACTCTATCTCAGTCAATTCTTGACTGTTTTGGGCGATCTTTGGCTTGTTTTGAAGCCCATGGATATAGATTTCTGTATCCGTACTCATACCCATATGTATACGGATTTATCCATATCCTTGCCATTCCCTAACTGCCACTCCCTGCTCCTCACCACTCCCCCACCCTGTGGCTCCCTGCTCCCTGCCCTGCTGCTCCCCACTCTGCTGCTGCTCCCTGCCTTGCTGCTCCCCTCCTCACTGCTCCCTGCCCTGCCTTGCTGCCACCAATGGCCCCAGTCCCCATCATTGGTCTGTGACCACTGCTGGGGGCTTGGGCCATTGCCACTGTATGCTGCTGCTGCTACTGCTGCCTCTATTGCCATCATTGTCATCAGTAGCTGCAGCCATCACTGTTGTTGTTGTTGCCACTGGCCCCAGCAGCCACTGCCATGGCCATCATTGTCATTGTTGATGGCAGCTACAGCTGCTGCTGTAATCATGCTCACACTGGCCACCACAGCCATTGTCCTCATCATTATTGACAGCAGCCTGAGCTGCAGCTGCAGCCACCATCATTGTCATTGCTAGCCACTGCTGCCATCATCACTGTCACTAGCTGCTGCAGCCATCATTGTCATCATTACTGATGGCCACTGCAGCTGCTGATGTAGCCACTGCTGCCACACCATTGTGGTTGTTGTCACTGGATTGTTGTTGTTATTGATGGCTGCTGTAGCTGTGGCTGTGGCTGTCATCATCATTGACACTGATTATCAAAGGGGAGAAGGGGATGGGATAATGACACACCATTGCCAACATGAGAATGGTGGCTCAGTTGTTTGGCTGAGAAACTGATTCAAGGGTCATCACACTTCTTAGAAAGCATTCTATGTTGTAAAATTGACATAGGAATGTCAGGCATGTGAACTCAATCCTTCACAATTATTTTCAGAATTTACTGTACTCAGACCAGGACACAGAGACAGTTTTTCTGTCAGTAGGACAAATACTGTGGCTGTGAATTTCAACTGAGAAAGTATCAGCTGATACAATGGTTCATCACACATTTTATACACCATTTTGTGTAGTTAATTTGCCATAGAAACTTTGGGCATGTGAATTAAAATCTTTCACAAATTTTCTCAGAATTTATAATATACTCAGACCAGACATGTGAGACTGCTTTTCTGTCAGTGGGGCATACATATACTCTGGCTGCTGTGAATTTTGCATGTGACAACCAGCAACAGCATGTGGAAGTGGCAGTGGCAACAGCCCAAGCAGTCACAGACTGGTGGCAGGGAGTTGGGCTGTTGGTAGCAGCAGGATAGCAGCAGGGTGGAGGAACAGGTTGGTAAAGAGCAGGTCAGGGGTGGCAGGGCAGGAGCAAGCAGGTCAGGCAGCAGGGCAAGTGGACATGAGCAGGTACTGACTGTGAGATGCCTGGAATGATAAGCAAGACACCATGGAAACAAGAAAAAGTGACAGCAATGCACCTTCATGGCCCACTAGATGCAAGTAATGTAATGCAATACATAGTGCTAATTACCAACAAGTCTGTTATGCATCTATGATGGTGACAGACTCAGACAGAGTGATGCATCACCTCATGCATCACTGCCTGATTGGTGAATGCATCACTCCTTGCCTTATTAGCCTTATTAGTGATGCAGCCTGCTTCCACCCTGCCACCTCTGCTCATCATGCATCACTCCCTTATTGGTCATGCATCACCACCTCTGCCATCCACTGCCCTGCCACAGGGCAGGGAGTGGTGGGAAAGCAGAGAGCAGGTCAGGTGTAGCAGGGTGGAGCAAGTGATGCATGATGGATTAGGGGTTGCACTGTAGGCCCCAGGCTGGGTGAAAATCACCACAAAAATAACCCTGAAATGTGGTGAATAGCAATGGTTTCCCAAGTGAAAATCACCAGGACTAGTTGATAATCAGGCCTTCATTGGGTAGATCAATGGGTGATTTTGGGTGATTTTCACCACATATATGACTGAATTCACCTGCTGTTCTTTGGGTGAATAATACTACAATACAAGTGTATTTTGAACTGATCTATGATAGGTGAATTTCACTCTATTATCACAAGTGCCTTTTAAGCTGGTCTAATAGGTGAATTTCATGTTAGTTTTTGGGTCATCTTAGCCATAATCTTAGGTGTTTTTCACTATCTTTCACCTCAAGAAATTAAACAAAATTAATTTGTTGATGATGTCTTGAAACTGTATTGGTTGATAATCAGGCAAATGAAATGGGTTATTTTTGGCACATATATGACCAAATTCACCTGTTGCTCTCCAGGTGAATGTCACTGCTATCAAGCACATTTTAACTTGATATTTTAGGTGGCTTCTATATGGTTTCAGTGATTTTAACTATATCTCCAAGTATTTTTTTTAGCCTGTAAATTATGCACTCAGTGAGAGTTGAACCCAAGTGCTCATGGAATTGGACTCAACCCATAACTGCTGTGTTACCCATTACACTACAGTCCCCATGTAGACAATAAGATTTTGTGGCTTAATGTCACTCAAATTGAGGTGTATCACTCAATATCCTCCAGTTTAGGATCACTTAAATTGAGGGGTGTATTGTATCACTCAAAGTCCTCCAGTTTAATCACTCAATATCCTTCAGTTTAATATCACTCAAATTAATGGGGTGTATTGTATCACTCAATATCCCCCAGTCTAATATCACCCAAATCAAGGGGTGTTTTGCCTGCATGGCCATGAGGATGACACTGCCATTGACATGTTGAAACTGGGGCACAATGCGCTCACATATGTGCTTGCTTTTCTTTTCATCCTGTGTCTCGTAGTGGGCAAGGGTGTTGAGCACTGCAATGCAGCCCCACTTATAGCACTTGTCAATGATCTTCTCCATGTGGAGACAGCCCATGGTGCAGATCGTGAGGGCATGCACTAGCAGGTTAGGATTGGCAGTGTCCTTGATGGATGTGTTCACAGCAAGGATGACAAGCTCTGGCTGCATCTTAGCATAGCCACACATGTGTTCTCATGTCAAGAGTTGCTGGAGTAGGCACATGGACAGGCAGGTGCACTGACAGGCAGGCACACAGACAGGCAGGCGCACAGACAGGCTGGATGCTGGTGGTGCAGAGACGGCCATCCAGCATGTTTGTGATGCTCCCGAAGCCAGTGCATGTGCTGCCCGCTTCAGCAGGGGAGGATGTGGAAGCTGGCATTGATGCAGTGGTTCAGCTTGCCATTCATGCCAAGTAGTCCA
The DNA here is from genome assembly GCA_951802425.1 of Clavaria fumosa. Classification (NCBI taxonomy): domain Eukaryota; kingdom Fungi; phylum Basidiomycota; class Agaricomycetes; order Agaricales; family Clavariaceae; genus Clavaria; species Clavaria fumosa. The sequence continues at coordinate 2,295,735 of OX637805.1, read as the reverse complement.
TTTACAGGTGGCAAGTGGTCATAGCATTTACATTGCCCTTTAGGTCATTGTGGGATACCCTTGTCAAGGAGGACAATGGCAATGCACTGGTCGAGAACATCACATTTGAGCATGAGAGGCATAACATGACCCTCCACAGGAGGGTCTGTGGTGGAGGCACATCGCAGTGTGCCAAACATCCTTTCCATCTCTCAGAAATATTTGTCCTTTGGAGCTGAGAGGACCTGCTTGTGGCCATCAGTGCATTGGTACATCAGTGACTTGTCTGTGGTGTACAAATTAAAATGGACAATGCATGTGTCACAGCTCAAGGATTGGATCACAGTGAAATCCTGCAAGTTCTATTAGTACTCTAAGATGAGCACTAACAATAGTGTCTCAGTGGCAAAGCATATCACCTACCACACTCCTCTGTATTGCCTCTAGGATCACTCTTATGTCACCAGAGTGATTCCGTGGTTCTAGGTAATCTCTGACAAGTCCCATTGACAGGATAATTCCTTACTCTTATTGTGAATAAGAGTAAATATGCAAACATTACAGTTAATTATGCACATCTCATTGCATAATTGCATAGGCATATGAAGGATATATTGTAAGGATGTCATGTTTATACTTTCAGCATTTCAGTATGTATGCCCCTCAAAGTGGAGACATTGCATGTAGCATCCTTATAGTCAAATCATTATATCCACCTATGAGACTGTTCTATTGTACCATGTAGCATATAGGTGTATGCCTACAGTTATTGTCTATATGTCTACAAAGTTTCATGGGAAAGCAATAGGAACTGGCTGAGATATTTACAAAGGGAATTATTGTAAATATTGCATCAAAAATGCGAACTGTTATAGCATGCCAAGTTCCTACTCAACAATTCTGCATATAGTATCAAGCTATAGCTATATTTTATCTCTACCTATGTGCAAAGTTTCATGAGGATTGGTTGAGAGCTCATGGAGTTATTCACAGTTTGGTGAAACTTGTTGACAGTCAAAGTGCTGTACCTGCCCAGTTGGGACAGTCATCCAAAGTCTTGGTTAGTGTTGCCATGGTTCAGTTAATTTCAGTTAACCAATCTCAAACTGATCTCAAATAAAATCTGTAAAATTGCAGAAAAATTAGAGTAGGTTTAAAATATGTGTAGAAATCTCCTGAAATATTTCCAGAACTTGACAGAATTTATTGAAGTTTTAAAAGCATCAGTTTGAGTTTGGTTAACTGAAATTAACTGAACTGTGGCAACACTAGTCTTGGTCATCCATCCATCCTAAAGGGGGATGAGTTTCACAGGGGAACCATCTAGAAATTATTACTTAAGCAGGAGTGCTTAGATAATTGTTTATCCCCAAGGGCAAAGCCCTCTAGAGCCAAAATGCCTTTTAGGGATGGCCAGGTGGCCAGAGAGCAAGCAGAGTGACAAAATTGCCTAATTAGAAAGGTTATAGCAGGGTTTGAACTTTAAAATCAAACCTTCAGTTTTGAACTGTCTTTCAAAACTGACTCAGAGGCCCACACACTCATTGGGAGTGCCTATTAATAAATTTACTGTATCAGGCCAATGCACAGCCTCCTCTGAGTCACTTCAAAACAGCCTTGACTAATTTAGGGAGGTCCAAATGAGGAATGTGACTCTGCCTGACTCATTTTGGCACATTCTGGCACATTCTCTCAAAAACTCGAACTGAGAAGGAGATAAAAATAGTAAATACATATATGGCAAGAATACATGCCTTATGCGATTATTTGAGTATTTTATTATGATTTTATATGCATTATTTGTCCATGTATCTCAAAATTACTGTATTAGAGATTAGCTTAAAAGACACTTGTATTGTAGTGATATTCACCCAAAGAACAGTGGGTGAATTTGGACATAAAAGTGGTGAAAATCACCCATTCTCTGTACCCAATAAACACTTGATTATCAACTAGTCATGGTGACTTTCACTTAGGAAGCCATTGATATTCACCACATTTCAGGGTTCTTTGTGTGGTGATTTTCACCCAACTTGGGGCATACAGTGATTGAGTGCAAACTCTGCTGTAGACAACCACTCTGCCCAGTTGTCCTGCAGGTGGTCAACATAGGCCTGGAGATATACCTTGGCCTCCTGGTTGACCCATTCTGTCTGTCCATCTGTCTGTGTGGAAGGCTGTGCTTGGGTTCACCTTAACCCCAATCATCCCATAGAACTCCCTCATGAATTTGGACACAAATTGGGTCCCCCGGTCACTCACAACTTTCTGCAGGACTCCATGGTCACAGAAGACCCAGTCTCAAAGGATCTGAGCAGCACCAAGTCCCATAAGGTCAAGGCCAATTGCCTTGATGATGGTCTGTTTCATGAACTTGTCAACAATGACAAGGATTGCATTGTGGCCATGGGAGAGGGGATGTCCAACAATGTCCCAGGAAATTACTGCCCAGGGCCCTTCAGGGACAGGGTGCAGATGGAGTGGAGCAGCACACCTGGTATGGTCTGGCTTCACCCACTGGACATCTTGCACCCACCTGCATACTGATCAGAGTCCTTCACCATGCCCACCCACCAGTAGGACCTCAGCAATGCCACCCTCAGCTTCCATAGACCAGGGTGCCCAGCAATGGGGAGGTCATGCTCAATGGTGAGCACTGTCTCATGTGCCTCTGGCAGCACCCATGTGATCCCACCCTTTTGCCAGAGCCCCATCTGATCCTGCATCCACTCATCATCAAGCCCCTCTGGCTTCTGTACATGTACTGCACAACTTTTCTGCAGTAGCATCTCCATTTCCAATGTGAACAATGTCTGGATCTCAACCTCTGGGAAGACCTGCACTGGTGCATCTTCCTCCACCATTTTTTCATAGTCTGGCCTTTGCGAGAGTGCATCAGCCTTGGTGTTAGACTTTCCTGTGTGATACTTTATCTCAAAGTCAAAGCACTGGAGCTCTCCAACCCAATGGACCTGCCTCAGCTTCAACTTCTGTGGCTTCTGAAGTACTGGAGGTTCGCATGGTCCATCCAGATCACAATCATTTTATCCACTCCAATGAGGTATGCCTGCCACTCACAAAGTGCCCAAATCACAGCCAAGAACTCTTTGTTGTACACATTGTAGTTCTTCTCAGCTGCAATGAGGGCCTTGGAGATGTAGTCCATGACTCTCCAGGTCCCATCTGTCTGCTGCTACAAAAGCACTCCACCAGTTGCCAAGTTACTCATGTCTGTCTCTACCTTCCATCTCCCTTTGTCTTGTGGCAGAGCCAAGACCAGGGCTGATACAAGTGCCAGGTGGAGATCTTGGAAGGCTGATTCCTCCTCCTCCTCCCATTTCCATGGAACCTTCCCAGTCAGCTGGAATAGTGGCTTGGCTCAGGCAGAGAGGTTCAGAATGTGGTGACAGAGGTAGTTTAGCATCACACTAAATCTCTGTACCTCCTTCACATTCCTCAGTCAAGGCCAGTTATGGATCACTGTGCCCTTAGCCAGATCATGTTCCAGATGGTTGTGGGAGATCTTCATCCCAAGGAAGATGATCTCCTTCTTCTCAAACTCACACTTGCTGAGTCTGAGACACAGCCCATTCTCTCTGAACTTCTATAAGACCCCATCCATCCAGTACCAGTGTGTTGCCAAATCCTCTGCAAACATGATGATGTCATCCACATATGCTTGGACATGTCCTCCCACAATCTCCTCCCTCAGCACATGATTCATGAAATGTTGGAAAGTGGCAGGTGCATTCTGCAGTCCAAACCACATGACAGCTGGTTCAAGGAGTCCACAAGGTGTCAAGAAGGCACAGTGGTGCTGGTGCTCAGGCCAGACCTGCATGGATGGGGAACCTCCTTTTGCATCAATCTTAGAGTAAATCAAAGCTCCCTTAAGCACATCCACTGTGTCTCAGATGTGGGGGAGGGGGTACTTATCCTTGATCAGGTGCACATTCAACCCTGAGTAGTCAATAATTGGCTGCAGCTTGTTCTTCTTGTGTTTGAAGAAGGGACTAGCATACAGGAATTTCAAAGGTTGGATCCATCCAGAAACCAGCTGCTCATCCACCCAATGGTTCATCTCCACCATCTCATCTTGTGTCAAAGAATACAGCTTGGAGGAGAGGTGCTCAGGGTCCTTTTTGAACTTGATCTTAATACTGAAGTCCAGTCAGGAGCAGGGAAGCTCATCCCACTTTGCTTCACTAAAAACTGAAGGGTAGCAGCTGGGCCAATCAGGGGTAGGGCCAGAGTTGGGAAAATGGGTGTCCAAAATACTTCTGGATGCGAGGGTACTCATTTTTGGGGGTGCAGGGGCTCGAGGGGATGGGGAACACTGTGGGGGGCAGTGGGTAAGGCTCAGCTCTGCCTTCTTCCAGTCAATGTCAGGATTGTGTCACTTGAGCCAGTCATGCCCAAGGATGACCTTGTGGGTTTGGATCTTCCCTAGCAGGAAGTGGATCCATTCACAATGGTCACCCATCATCACCAGCAGCTCAATTCCATACCAGATTTTACCCTCTCTATTCTGTGACCCATCCACATTGTACATCATAATTGGGTTCAGCAGGGGAGATGGCTCCAGTCCCACTCTTCTTGCCCACTCCAAGTCCATGAAGCAGTTGGTGCATCCTGGGTCAACAAGGGCCTTTGTTGTAGCCCCCTTGCCAGTGCTGAGAGCCTCCAAGTGCACCTGGATGACTAGCTCTCATGGCATGCATTTCCCCACCTCCGGCTGCACCATGGTTGGGCGCTCTGCCAGCCTCACTTCTTCCTTCACCTCAGCCCCAATTCGGGTATGTCTCTGCTGCAAGATAGTATATTGGGGTATACTTGCAGCAGGCACAGGGACAGAAAGGGGGCTGGCACAGTTCTTCTCCTCAGCAGGAGCCCTCCTCTCTCTCTCGTATGGCTCCAGGCAGGCTTGAAGCCATGCAATCTCTTTCTCATATTCCTCCGCCATTCAGGGGGCACCTGATACTGCACAGGTTTGGGCCCTTGGGACCTGCAGATGCATATCAGGCAGGGGGCAGAAATGGACAGCATGGCCAGTCTGGTGGCATCAGAAACAATGTCTCTCAGCAGCAGGGGCCCATCATTGGCCCATGGCCACATCCAGAGGGTGTGAGAGGGTTGCAGCAGGTCGCGCAAAGGTCACAGAAGGTCACGGAAAGGTTGCAGCGGGTCGCAGTGGGGTTGCGATAGGTCGTGGTAGGTTCACAGCAGGTTGCAGGTTTTGTTCTGCCACTATCCTGTCAAATTGTCTCTGCTGGGCATCAAGTTTTTCTGCCAGCATCCTCCATCCTCCATAAGTCTCTGGCATTTGGGAGACACCATAGATCTTCCCCACCAACCTCCTACTCAGGTTTGGCTCCAGCCAATGGACTAGGATGTCCAAGCTCTTCTCTTCACTCAATCCTGCCTGTTGGAACAGCATCTCAAACTTCACAAAGAACTCTGGTGCCATCATGGCACCCTGTTTCAACCCTGCAATATCTGCAAGGGCAGTTGCACAGTCATTTGGGTCATCAAATTCCCACTTCATCTTCTCTACAAACTCTGCCCAGGTTCTGGCCTCGCCATTACCCAGGATCTCTTCTGCCTTCATATTCACCCATTCCGCAGTGAATCCTTCTCCAGTGATTTTGCTCAGAGCAAAGAGGACCTTCAGGTCCATGGCATAGGTGGTTGGGTTTGCCATAAACAGGAGGTGAAGTGATTGAAGGAATGTACAGAAGTTCCTTTTCTGCCCATCAAAGGGGGCAACAGCTAGGTCCAGCATCATTCTATGGCACTGTAAAATAAGGTTCTGGGCCTTGGGCACTCAGTATCTATCAGAGAGGGTCACAGTAGTTGTCCTCCAGGTCTGGTCATGTGTATCTACACACAGTAAAAATTTTGCATGGTTCTGTTACACACCATGGGCAAGGGAAAAGGAGAAGAGGATGATAGGGGCTGAGCTGTGACAACATGTCACAGTTTGAAATTAAGGGTCCAGGCTAGCCAGGTTAGGACACAGGGCTAGGGCAGATGGGCAGATCTTAGTATTATATCAGACTGGGTCTCACACAACTTAAGGGTAAGGTCATGACAACAATACTAAGATAAGGGGAAAAGAGTACAAAAAAGGAAAAGCGAAGGTACTTATAGTGAATGCTTTGGCACTTGCCAGTGTTCCCACACTTGGACCCTCTGATCATGTGACGTGCCCAGGCCTCAGGTCATGTGATCTTATGATCATGTAATCCCACCCCAGCCACAGGTCATGTGAGCTTCTGACAACCCTCCCCAGTTTCTCCACAACTCCTCTTTGGGATGGCTTATGTAAGCAATCCTAACAGTTTCAACCTTGCAATATCTGCAAGGGCAGTCACACAGTCATTTGGGTCATCAAATGCCCACCTCATTTTCTCCACAAACTCTGGCCAGGTTCCAGCCTCACCATTACCGAGGATCTCTTCTGCCTTCATATTCACCCATTCTGCAGTGAATCCTTCTCCAGTAATTTTGCTCAGAGCAAAGAGGACTTTCACCAGGTCCATAGCATAGGTAGTTGGGTTCGCCATAAACAGGAGGCAAAGTGATTGGAGGAATGTATGAAAGTTCCTTTTCTGCCCATCAAAGGGGGCAACAGCTAGATCCAGCATCATTCTATGGCACTGTAAAATAAAGTTCCAGGCCTTGGGCACTTGGTATCACTCAGAGAGGGTCACAGTAGTCATCCTCCAGGTCTGGTCATGTGTATCTACACACAGTAAAAATTTCATGTGGTTCTGTTACACACCATGGGCAAGGGAAAAGGAGAAGAGGATGATAGGGGCTGAGCTGTGACAACATGTCACAGTTTGAAATTAAGGGTCCAGGCTAGCCAGGTTAGGACATGGGGCTAGGGTAGATAGGCAGATGTTAGTATTATACCAGACTGGGTCTCACACAACTTAAATGTAAGGTCATGATGACAATACTAATATAAGGGGAAAAGAGTACAAAAAAGGAAAAGTCAAAGTATATATACTGAATGCTTCGGCATTTGCTGGTGTTCCCACACTCAGATGTTAGGGCCTGTCCTGTCTCATAAGTAATACCAAAGGTCAACTTGTTGGTGACCGATCCTGGATACTTGCTAAGACCAATCAACTGTTGAGCACAGTCAAGAATGCTTGGTCCTGGAAGGTTGTGGGGATGTCTGACAAGATGTAAGAACAGGAGAGACAAGTTGGAAGAAGAGGGACATTACTGAGAAGGTTGTGAAGTTGACAGATGAAGTGTGAAGAAAGAAATAGACAAGGTGGGAGAAAGAGCTGTTGTCAAGAAGGTCATGAGTGGTCGTGACAATGTCAAGAAGTGAGTCAGTGAAGGCAATGACTTTGCCAACTGACAAGAGAACCTGTGGGGTTCGAAGAATCAGTACCAAGATGAATAAGAGAGAATACTTAAGCATGCGAGTTTATACAAGCATGGAGGATGAGTTAGAAGAATAGTGAAATGTGTCTTGGTGTTGTTGTAAGGGTCCACCCTAGGGGTGAAGGGACTTCCCTGGATGCTTAGCTAATCAGCCACACTTATCCTACTACTGTCACTATGACTGCATAACTACTGCTATAAACAGGGTTCTAACACACTTGTGACTGAGGATATCTGGTCTCATTCAACCAAAGTCTTACAGTTGTTGAGGCCACCAAGTGAGACAAGACCTATCAATTGTGATGGTTCCAAGCTCAAAGGGCATAGTAGCCTCAAGCTTAAACCAATGTGTGTCAATATCAAGTCTACAGTACCATATGTACATGTGAGACTTACATACATGCATATAGAGAGTATAACAGAAAAGGAAAAGTGCAGAAGTCACCAGGTGACAGAACTATAGTAGTGCAGGGTATGTCTAGTCATATAGTAACTATGCGCATGCTCTACTAAGGTCGCGAGGGGTTAAAACAGCATAGGTAAGGTTGTGAGCATGACCAGTCACAGGTCACAACCTGGTTAAATAATCATATATGTAACTATAACTACAGGGGGATCTTCAGATCATAACTAGTGTAGTTATAGACTACTGGGGATGAGAAGGAAGGCATATTTGAAAGGTATATGCAGCTGACCATTGGTGGCATGTTTGAGTGTTAAGGTTGTGAGGTCATAAGAGTGGTCACATGGGTGACACTAGAGATGCAGGTGACACTAGTGATGCAGGTGACCTTGGGTGGGAGGTCATGTGGGTAATGCTGGTAATGCTGGTAATGGTCATAATGCTGATAACGTATTAGCACTAGTAGTGGTAGCACCAGGGGTGCTGTGTGGCAAGTCACATGCTGGTTGAAGAGGATGCACAATGGCATGTTGCATGTCAATATGAGGGGTTCAGGCAAAGAGTATGCATAGGGTGGGTTTGCAAGGAGTTGCACGAGTATGGTGTGGTGGTTGTGAGTGTCGTGTGAATGTGGGGGAGGTCGGAGAGGCTCCCAGAAGGGGACAGCAGGTTCCAGAAGTGTGTAGAGGAGCTTGTGAGGTTGTAGATGGCCATTGGGAGGTTTGCAGGTGTTGGTAAAGTTGGCTTGGGCAAGGGAAAAATGAATGGGTCCTGACATCAGACCTCTCAGGTCATGTGATGCGCCAAGGCACAGGTCCAGTGACTTTGGGGATTATGTATTCTGACCCTCAGCCATGGGTCATGTGACCTTCCAACAACCCTCCCTGGTTTCTCCACAACTCCTCTTTGGGATGGCTTATGTAAGCAATCCTAACAGGGAGCTGGACTCAAACCAGTCTCAATCTAAGGCACTGTAAATAAAGTTCCAGGCCTTGGGCACTCAGTATCACTCAGAGAGGGTCACAGAAGTTGTCCTCCAGGTCTGGTCATGTGCATCTGCACACAGTAAAATTTTTACATGGTTCTGTTACACACCATGGGCAAGGGAAAGGAGAAGAGGATGATAGGGGCTGAGCTGTGACAACATGTCACAGTTTGAGATTAAGGGTCTAGGCTAGCCAGGTTAGGACATGGGGCTAGGGCAGACAGGTGGATGTTAGTATTGTGTCAGACTCAGTCTCACACTACTAAATGCAAGGTCATGATGACAATACTAACATAAGGGGAAAAGAATAGGAAAAGCAAAAGTATACAGTATAAACTTGCTGGCATTCCCATGCTTGGACCTCCTGGGTCATGTGATGTGCTAATGGCTGGAGTCATGTGACCTGCACATTATGTAATCCAGCTCCATCCAGATCATGTGACTCTCTCACAACCTTTCTCAGCTCCTCCACCTCCACAATCCTGACTGATGTTACATGTGTGCTTGGAGGGTCAGGGTGAAGTCCGGTTGGAGTTTGGAGTTTGGGTCCGGGATGTCCAGGACATCCAGAATAGGACTTCGGGGTTCGGGTGGGACTTTGGCAAACATATTGAAATAATGCCCTTACTGAGTCCTGGGTGTCCCATATTTTGGAGTTGCAGAAGTTCAGGATATCAGGTTTGGTGTCAGGTGGGATGTCCAGGGTTATCAGACTGGGTCTCACACAACTTAAGGGTAAGGTCATGACGACAATACTAAGATAAGGGGAAAAGCGTACAAAAAAGGAAAAGCAAAGGTACTTATAGTGAACACTTCGGCACTTGCTGGTGTTCCCATGCTCAGACCCTCAGATCACATGATGCGCCCAGGCATCAGGTCATGTGATCTTATGATTATGTAATCCCACCCCAGCCACAGGTCATGTGACCTTCTGACAACCCTCCCCAGTTTCTCCACAACTCCTCTTTGGGATGGCTTATGTAAGCAATCCTAACATCACCCCCCTCTTAAGGCTGGGTGTCCCAACCAGCTAGCTTGGCTTTGTCAGGGTGGGCAAGGAAGAAGTCCTGGAGCAGCAACATTATGTTAGTGAGGTTCCTACAGGGCTCCCAGGTGTTCTCCTCTACAGGGTATCCCAACCACTTCACCAGGTACTTCACCCCATGTCCCACCTTCTTGACATCAAGGATTTCCTCCACATCATACTCCAGGTGGTCATCAGCAATTGTAGGGGTGGAGGGGGAGGCAGGTTCGGAGAAGGGAAGGAAGGGGGATGGTATGGTGTCAACAACAGTTCATTGAAGACTTGGTGGATGCACCAGGCCCAAGGGAGCTTGAGGTGATACCCAGCAGGTCCCACCTTCATGTCCAGCCACCAATAACCCTTCACTAGTGCCGCTCTCAACTTCTGGGGCCCAGGGTGTCCAGCAGCAGGGAGGTCATGCTCAAATTCGAGGACAGCCTCATGAGCTCCTAGGGGGACCCAAGTGACTATCCCCTTTTGCCAGAGTCCAGCACAATCTCATGTCCACTTGTCATCAAGCTCCTCCAGCTTCTGTATGTGTACCATGCTATTTTTCTGGAGTAGCATCTCCATTTCTGATGTGAATGACACACGGACTTCCATTTCCAGGAAAACCTGCACCAGTGCATCCTCCTCCACCATCTCTCCATAGTCCTATCTCTGGGGAGAGTGCATCTGCCTTTGTATTTGACTTGCCAGTGCAATACTTTATCTCAAAGTCAAAGCACTGGAGCTCTCCAACCCAATGGACCTGCCTCGGTTTCAACTTCTGAGGCTTCTGGAAGTACTGGAGGTTCACATGGTCCGTCCAGATCTCAATCATCTCATCTGCTCCAATGAGGTATGCCTGCCACTCATGAAGTGCCCGAGTCACAGCCAAGAACTCTTTGTCATACATGTTGTAGTTCTTCTCAGCTGCAGTGAGGGCCTTGGAGATATAGTCAACAACTCTCCAGGTTCCATCTGTCTGCTGCTGCAAGAGCACTCCACCAGTCGCCAGGTTACTCACATCCATCTCTACCTTCCATCTCCCTTTGTCCTGAGGCAGAGCCAAAACTGGGGCTGATATGAGTGCCTGGCAGAGATCTCAGAAGGCTGCTTCCTCCTCCTCCTCCCATTTCCATGGAACATTCCCAGTCAGCTGGAAGAGTGGCTTTGCCTGGGCAGAAAGATTCGGGATGTGCTGGGGGAGGAAGTTCAACATCCCATTGAACCTCTGGACATCCTTCACATTCCTAGGACATGGCCAATCTCGGACTGCTGCACCCTTGGCTGGGTCATGCTCTAGCCAGTTGTGAGAGATCTTCATCCCCAGGAAGATGATCTCACTCTTCTCAAACTTGCATTTACTGAGTTTGAGACACAACCCATTCTCTCCAAACTTCCTCAAGACCCAATCCATCCAATACTGATGTGTTGCCAAATCCTCTACAAACACAATCACATCATCCACATAAGCCCAGACATGTCCTCCAGCAATCTCCTCCCTCAACACATGATTCATGAAGCACTGGAAGGTGGCAGGTGCATTCTGCAGTCCAAACCACATGACAGCCAGTTCGAAGAGTTCATGGGGTGTCAGGAAGGTGCAGCGGTGCTGGTGCTCAGGCCAGACCTGCATAGATGGAAAACCTCCCTTCACATCAATCTTAGAGTAGATCAACACTCCTTTAAGCACATCCACTGTGTCTCAGATGCGGGGGAGGGGGTACTTGTCCTTGATCAGGTGTGCATTCAGCCTCAAGTAGTTGATACTCAGCCACAGCTTGTCCTTCTCATGTTTGAAGAAGAAGGGGCTGGCATATGGGGATTTTGAGGGCCAGATTCGTTGAGAAGCAAGCTGCTCATCCACCCAATGGTTCATCTCCACCATCTCCTCCCTTGTCAGTGAGTATAGCTTGGAGGAGAGGTGCTCAGGGTCCTTTTTGAACTTGATCTTAATATTGAAGTCCAGTTGGGAGCAGGGAAGTTCATCCCACTTTGCTTCACTAAAAACCGAAGGGTAGCAGCTGGGCCAATTGGGGGTTGGGCCAGAGTTGGGAAAACAGGTGTCCAGAATACTCGCAGATGTGAGGGTACTCGTTTTTGGGGGTGCAGGGGCTCGAGGGGATGGGGAACACTATGGGGGGCAGTGGGTAAGGCTCAGCTCTGCCTTCTTTCAGTCAATGTTGGGGTTGTGTCACTTGAGCCAGTCATGCCCAAGGATGACCTTGTGGGTTTGGATCTTCCCTAGCAGGAAGTGGATCCATTCACAATGGTCACCCATCATCACCAGCAGCTCAATTCCATACCAGATTTTACCCTCTCTATTCTGTGACCCATCCACATTGTACATCATGATTGGGTTCAGCAGGGGAGATGGTTCCAGTCCTGCTCTTCTTGCCCACTCCAGGTCCCTGAAGCAGTTGGTGCATCCTGAGTCGACAAGGGCCTTCATTGTAGCCCCCTTGCCAGTGCTGAGAGCCTCCAAGTGCACCTGGATGGCTAACTCTCATGGCATGTGTTTCCCCACTTCTGGCTGCACCATGGTTGGGTGCTCTGCCAGCCTCACTTCCTCCTTCACCTCAGCCCCAATTTGGGTATGTCTCCACTGCAAGATAGTATATTGGGGTATACTTGCAGCAGGCACAGGGACAGAAAGGGGGCTGGCACAGTCCTTCTCCCCAGCAGGAGCCTTCCTCTCTCTCTTGTACAGCTCCAGGCAGGCTCAAAGCCACACAATCTCTTTCTCATATTCCTCTGCCATTCAGGGGGCACATGGTACTGCACAGGTTTGGGCCCTTGGGACCTGCAGATGCATATCAGGCAGGGGGCAGAATCAGACAGCATGGCCAGTCTGGTGGCATCGGAAACAACGTCTCTCATCAGCAGAGGCCCATCCTCAGCCCATGGCCACATCCAGAGGGTGCGAGAGAGTCACAGCAGGTCGCACAAAGGTCGCAGTGGGTCGTGCAGGGGTTGCAATGGGTCGCGGTGTCCATTCCGCAAGTATCCCATCTGTCAGGACCCATCCATTTTTCCTCAACCTAACAATTCTATCACCACTCATGGACCTCCCAACATTCCCCCACCACCTCGCAAACCCCCCTACACTCTTCCGAAACCCGCTACCAACTTCCAAACACCTCTCGGGCCTCCATCATCTCCTCACGACACTCGTGATCATACTGCCATACTCGCATCACCTCCTGCCACCTCACCTTACGCATACTCACTGCCGAACCCACTATTCGATGCTCAACACGCTCTTACACAACTCCTGCAGTGGCACGTGACTTGCCACATGGCACACCGGCACTACTCGCATTACTCGCGTTACCAGCATTACTCACATGACATACTGCCCAAAGACCACCCAAGGTCACCTGCCTCACCAGCGCCATCCACATGACCACTCACCTGACCTTGCGACCTTAATGATGAAATGCACCACTGGTGGTCAAGCTGTGTATCCTTTCAAATTATGTTCTCCCTTCTTCTTCTCAGTCGTCTATGACTGTGTTAGCCCTGGACCAAGCCCCTCTGCTCAGTCGTAGTTACACATATGCTTATTTAGTTAGGTCGTGACCCATGACCGGTCATGTCTGTGACCTTACCTATGCTTAGTTTACCCCTTGCGACCTTAGTAGAACATGCACACGGTCACTCTATGACTAGTTATACCCTGTACTACTATAGTCTTGTCGCCTGGCGCTCTCTGTACTTTCCCTTTCTTGTCATACTCTCTGTACATACATATATATAAGTCTCACATGTACTTACTGTACTACAGACTTGATACTGACACATTATTGGTTTAAGCTTTAGGCCTGACACCTTCTGAGCTTCGAACCAAGTGCGATTGATAGTGCTTGTCTCACTTGGTGACCAGATCACACCAAGACCCACTCTGCTTTTCTTCTACCTCGTTCTCAGTGCTTGTGCAACTTGCGCCACCTAAGCATTTTCCTCGTTTTGTCTTGGTACTGATCCTTGGAACCCAATAGGTTCCCTTATCAGTCGGCAAAGTCATTGCCTTCAACCAATCTACTTCTCAACATCGTCGCAACTTCACACAACCTCTCCCCATTGTCTATTTCTCCCACCTTGTCATTTTCCTTCCTTACACTTCATTGGTCGACTTCGTGACCTTCTCAGCATTACCTATCTCTCCCACCTCGTCTATTTCTTTCCTCACACTTCGTCAGTTGACCTCGCAACCCCCTCAGCGACCTCTCCATTTGTCTTTTTCTCTTTTACGCTTGTCTACCAACTTCACAATGTTTCTAACACCTCTACGACATTCCGGGACTGAGCATTCTCGACTGTGCTCAACAGTTGATTGGTCTTAGCAAGTTTCCAAGACCGGTCACCAACAAGTCAACCTTCGACATTACTTACAAGACAGGACAGGCCCTAACACCATCCAGTCGCCTTTGCTAGGCATCAAGTCTTTCTGCCAGCACTTTCCATCCTCCATAAGTCTCTGGCATCGGGGAGACACCATAGATTCTCTCCACCAACCTCCTACTCAGGTTCAACTCCAGCCAATGGACTAGGATTCCTGAGTCCTCATCTCTGCTCAACAGACCAGTGTCTCAAACCTCACAAAGAACTCCAGTGCTGTCATGGCACCCTGTTTCAACCCAGCAATATCTGCAAGGGCAGTTGCACAGTCATTCAGGTCATCAAATGCTCACTTCATTTCCTCCACAAACTCTGCCCAGGTTCTGGCCTCGCTACTACCCAGGATCTCTTCTGCCTTCAGATTCACCCATTCTGCAGTGAATCCATCTCCAACAATTTTGCTCAGAGCAAAGAGGACCTTCACCAGGTCTACAGCATAGGTAGTTGGGTTTGCCATAAACAGGAGGCAAAGGGATCAGAGGAACGTACAGAAGTTCCTTTTCTGCCCATCAAAGGGGGCAACAGCTAGGCCCAGCATTCTATAGCACTGTAAAATAAAGTTCCAGGCCTTGGGCACTCAGGATTTCTTTGATCTCTTAGCAGTCCTGTCCTCTTAGGCTGCTCTTCTATGTACTTATGCACCTATAGAACTCTTATTCTATGAAACTATTGCTAGTGTGGGGCCCAAATGGTGTCCCAGGTGGTCGCTCCACAACTCCTAATGAGTTGCCCATGTGCCCTTCTGACAATGGTCACAGAGCAAGGGCCCTGTCCACTGGACCAGGAAACTACTATGTAGAGGGCCTTTCCTTGCCCTGTACACTACACAATTCACTGGGAGGAGTATGGTGGCTGTGCTCCGGTTTGGGTCACGTGTATCGATACACAGTAAAAATTTCGCATGGTTCTGTTGCACACCACAGGCAGGGTAAAGAGATAGAGGATGATAGGGGCTGAGCTGTGACAATGTGTCAGAGTTTGAAATTAAGGGTCCAGGCTAGCCGGGTTAGGACATGGGGCTAGGGCGGACAGGCGGATCTTAGTATTATATCAGACTGGGTCTCACACAACTTAAGGGTAAGGTCATGACAACAATACTAAGATAAGGGGAAAAGAGTACAAAAAAGGAAAAGCAAAGGTACTTATAATGAATGCTTTGGCACTTGCCAGCATTCCTATGCTCAGACCCTCAGATCATGTGATGCACCCAGGCCTCAGGTCATGTGATCTTATGATTATGTAATCCCACCCCAGCCACAGGTCATGTGACCTTCCGACAACCCTCCCTAGTTTCTCCACAACTCCTCTTTGGGATGGCTTATGTAAGCAATCCTAACAGGGGTGGACTTTGTCATAATCAAGATGAGGGACAGATGGGAGGGCGGAGATGGAGTTTGGACAGAGTTCAGGTTTAATGAGTGATGAAAGGAGTGGAAGCAGAAGTCGGGTAGGGGGATGGATACGGAGTTCCGGGGTTCAGAGGTGAGTTCTGGAGGTCAGGCAGCTGTGCAGGTTGTCAGGGACAGATTCTGGGGGTCAGACAGGAGTTGGTCAGGAGTTGGTCAGGAGTCAGTTGGACTTAGCACAACTGGCATAGGAGACAGAGGGCAAGGGTCAGATTAGACATGATACGAATTACAAGGTGGCAGGTGGAAAGGATGGAAGTGCAGGAATGGACGGAGGGATGGGAGATGGGGGTCAGATGGGATACGGGTACGGGGTACAGAGGTACAGGGGTGGACGAGGTTGTACGAGGGTGTATGAGGGTGGTATCCAGACTGCCGAATACTCTACGAAGTAGTTGAGTATATATACTACGAATCTAGGGCATTTCCAGCAACCTGGAGTATTGATGGTAGCTATGGAGAATGTCCCAGAGATACATTGCAGGACTTGCTATGGGACAATGGGAGTTGCAACAGGGATCAGTATCCTGATCTGGAGGTCGGACACTACTACCATCAGGTTGGTAGCTATGCTGCCAAGCAACTGCGTGGATTGTTTGGTTTCCACGCTTGGAGTTCGTTGCTGGTGAGTAACCACAGATGTTGGTTCATGACAGTCAGGAAGTCGGACTTGGGAATCAGAGATTGGGATTGGGATCAGGATTGGGATCAGGACAGCCACTTGGGGAACTATCCCCAGAAGTGGGTTTGGTGCTTGCCCCACATGCGGGGCAGGTACCCTCAGATGCTGAGGCACCAGAGCAGGAGTTCAGAGATCCAGGTCTGGAGATCAGAAGTCGGGGGCTGGAGATAGGAAGTCCAGGACCAGAGATAGTGTTTCTGGTCTGGACCCAAAGGGAGCAGCACAGATGTGACTAGTGCTGTGCAGGGCCCGGCCCAGCTCAAATGCCCTGGCTCAGGCTCGGCTTGACCCGGCTCAGGCTTACAGTTTTGGTGAGCCGAGCCGTTGTAGAAGGCCTCAGGCTCAGGCCCCAGCTTTCAGGAGAAATTTGTAAACTAAGTATCTACACATTTTGTCATTGCATGGTGTTGCTGAGCCACTTCTTCAGCTCGCTTGGCCTCAATAGCTGCCCTATGGGATGACAAAGATGGTGCTGCTGAGTTTGATGCATCAAGCAGCCTGCCTGATGCTGTCAGTACCCATTTCGGGCGAGGCAGTGCTGACAGAACGGTGTTTGTTGCCATATGGAATAGAGTGCACACTATGGTAGTAATGGTACCCATGGGCAGCACCTTCCTTTTCTGATGTGGCTGAAGAACATACAGGACTGATGTGTCATCATTTCAAGCTGGGGCTTGACAGCTCAGCTCAGGCTTTTTGTAGCTTGAGCTGGGCCCTTGAGCCCCACAAGCCTGCATCAATGGCCCAGCTCGGCTCGGGCTCCCAGGGCTCGGCAGCCGGGGCCTTGGGGCTTCAAGCCGGGCCTTGCACAGCACTAGATGTGACAACTGAGTGGCTTATGTAAGCCATCCTGACAACCAGCTCTTCCATTGTATGACTTGGGCTCCCCAAGAGCCTACAAGGAAGATAAAGAGATCTGCTATCTGCCAGCAGATGACATTAACCACTAAGCCAGATGGCTTACACTACATATAGAGGTTTTTGATTCTTTCCCCTCCAGACATGACACCAGCAGCAGTAATGACATGAGTAATACAAATAAGTTTATCACTCAATGGTATCATAAGTGATTCTTCTCTTCCATTTCCATCACCTTCTCAATTACCTTCTCATCTATGACATCATTGCCATCCTCACTAATAACCTCCTCAACCATTGCCCCAAACTCTCGTACTACGGCCCACGTGTGCTCTGCAACCTATTATAGTGATTGATACCCACCCAAGATGTAGCTCAGAGTGACAATAAACAAACACACACCGCCAAGTTCTGCCCCACACTGATTGCCTTCATAATCTGTGCCTCATGACGCGCATGCAGCGTTCGCCGGAATGACCGGCACACGAATCCCGACAGTTTCTGTACAGGCCACTCTGACGGGACCAGCGGTACCACCTGTGCCTTATTGTTAGACCAACTTAGAATAGATGCTTGTGGAGACTTACATCAACCACGTCGAGGCTCACGGCGTGCGCGTTCAGCAGGCGCGACGTTCGCTCAACCGACACCTCCCTACCATACCCCCAACGCTAAATGAAAAGCACTCGATTCATCAGGAGCACGCACGGATCGCAAATATACACATCCAATAGCATGTCCAACAGCGTCTTCCGTTTCATTTGTCCCGGCGTCCTAGAGGCAGAGGCAGTGACGGGATTCCGCCACATCGCCGTCGTCGTTGACGGCGGTACAGCAACCCCCGGACTGGAGAACAGAGCACCCGCCCACGCCTGCAACCCACAGCTCCTCGCCACAGCATACGCGAGTGCCGCACTCACCACGCGCGGTGTTTCGCCTTCCGCTTCCCCATTCTCGCTTTTGCAGTTGACAGTGAGTGCACAATATGCTTCTGCGGTTATGGTGTCCTTGAGGTCATATACAAGCGTCGTGAGCACCTCGCGATGCCTGCCAAGCTGGAAACAAGCAAGTCATGAAAGTAAGGACAGGAAAGGGAGATTCGGGTGCAAGTTCACCTTGCTCAGCACGATAGCCAACTCAAGTGCAAGTGTCCTCCGATGCGCTCGCATGGGCAAATGGGCCTGTCCTTGCGCCTGTCCCTCCAATCCCTCCACCGGTGATACCGGTGTGGTAGCTGCGACCAAGCGCGCATACACTTTCTGCGCATCATATGCCTGTGAGCCCTGCAGGACCAGTGCGCACTGCACACGCGCGCGCTTGTGCGCCGCGTCAGGCGTCGTCGACGCAAAGTAGGAGAAGAAGGGGGTCGTCGTGTTTGTCATTGAAGCGTAGGACGTGGCTCGGAAACATTAAGTTATTTGGGTTTGGCATTTTAGAGTGGGACTGACCTTTGGCGCGCCAGAGCTTGGAGACACCCGGGTCAACGAGGTGCGCGAGCACACGCTCGACGCACGACATGGCGAGCTGTCCGTGCAGTTCAGGGGCCTGTGGAATAATGATAATAATATTTAGAAAATAATTGTCGTTAGCACAGAACAACGCACGGGGCTGCGCTTCTGCAGCACGAGCCACTCGAGGAACTGCGCCCCCGAGTCCGCATCTGTGTCGGACAGCAGACGAAGCATGGCTGCATCGTCCTCTGCGTCTCGGGCTGCGCCTCTAGTGCCGCTGCGTTTCGTGGGCGCGTCTCGCGCAGTCAGAAGCTGTGTTGCGATTCCATCATTGTAGTGCGGCGATGACAATGGTGATAATACCTTCAGGGTCCGCCCAGGGTCGCGCTTAGCGAGCCACCCGACCCATTCCGCGAGGAGCGCGCGGTCGCGGCTCGCGCCGAGGTAGGCAAGCATCTCCCCCAGCGGATCGGGCACGTCACCGCCACCGCTGTCGATCCAGTCGCCATCCGCGAGTCTGCCGCCAAAAGGAAGGTCTCATTAAGCCATCTCATGCTGGTCGGAAGAGAGTGGGAGACCCAACTTAGCCCATAGACCAAGCAATGCCCGCGCGTGTCCGTTCCCGTGTTGCTGCCTGTAAAGCATTGCAAGCGCGGCGTACTGCCCTGCGCGCTGTAGTGCAGGCTCGGCATCGACCAGGGAGACAGCGTGTACAGAAGCAAGGAGTGTGAGCAGGGGCGCGGTTTGGTGGCGGGTGGTGTAGAGTTTCAGCAAGGCTGTGTCAACTGCCTGGGGGTAGGATTAGGTGGTGTGGAGGTGGGAAGGGGAAAATGGGGATAACACGACCTGCTGGAGGAGTGTCCCATCTGGCGGGCGTCTCTCCTCCGTATTTGCGTTCGTCGTTGCCATGGTAATGGCATTCCTCCGCCCCGCCCTCCAGCGGCGCAGATAGTGCTCGAGCATGTCATGCGCAGTGCTGAGGACACGGCGCAACTCCGCAGTGGGCAGGGCGGTGAGTGTCGATGGAGCAAGATGCGGGGAGTAGTTGTTGACTAGGTTGGTGGGTATCAGCGGAATGGGCACGGGGGCACGGGGAGGTTATAAGGACAGCATCAAGAAAGAAGGTGTCTTCTAGGCTCTATGGAAGGGAGGGACTGACGGACTCACTTACGTCCTCCACTGACGGCTCAGGCGGCATATGTGCTGCGACGCCAGCGAAGACGTCAACCGCATGCGCGGATGCAGGGTCGAAGAGCGCGCCGCCACACATATCTGGAAAGTAGCTGAGGAGAACGCGCGGGTCAAGCATGCCCGCGAAGAGGTGTCGCCCCGCATCGTCGAAGAGCGTCTCGCGGAAGCATTGCCAGCCGATGCACTGGTAGACGTAGTGTAGTTCTTCGGTCTGCGCCAGGCCACCCGTATTAGGTTCAAATACGGTAGAGGAGAGGGAGAGACGAAGCTAGACCTCGTCCCCATTGGATGCACCACTCTGGATCCGCTGGCTCTGCGCGTCGGCGATGTCCACCGCATCCTGAATGCGGTGTGCCTGCAGGAGTGCCTCGACCTGGTAGATAAGCGTAGACGGCAACAGAGAGGTAACGCAGTCGAACCCGAGCACGAGGACATGGGAGCGGGCAAATTTGGTGCTCAAGTGCTGCATCAGCAGATTGAGGAAGCGATACAAGCGCTTTCGTCGAGGAGGGGCACACGATTGGGTCAAATAGCCTGATTTGGCTAACAAGAATAGCCGCATTAGGCTAGTAGAATTAGCCCAATGCAGCTAATATTTGATTCCAGACACCGCCCCAGAGCCTCAACTATAGACTAGTCGGATTATGTATAGCCTCAAAATTGCTCAGCCCATCTACCAGCATTTCAATTGATCCGGGGGTTGCCAAATCCAAAAGAGAATCAGTGCGAGTTGTTCTCTCGCCCATGTAACATGTGTCACCATCTACGGTTTTCTTAGGTCCAGACAATAATCTCAATCAATCGACGCTCATGTTTTTCACGGAGCTTTTGTCGTCAGCGAGAAATTGCCCCTTGCAATAGATCTGCTACGGCGACGATCTACCATTTCATTATATCATTATGTTGAAGATGCGTTTCAAACGCTTCAGAATTATTAACGACGAAGTGTTTCACCTACCCAGATCTGGGTTGACAGCACACATCTGGGGTATTTAAAGCACCAAACGGTCCATTTCACACCCAACTACAAGCCCAGCCTCGAGCATGAAGAGCAACGAAACATTGTTCATAGACCACATCTTCCGCAACAACCGTGGCAAGTACCCAAACCTGGATCCGAGCGGCAAAATCGCCGCCGGCGATTTTGGCTACATTACAACAAGTGGCAGGTTCATGAAGCAGGGAAACATCTTCGACGATGGACTCGTACTGCCGACGGACTCGTTGAAAAAGCCCGAGCCAGGGGCGCGGTCGGAACGCATGATGTTGACGGCTGAAGGCACTAAGAGCTTGAGCGTCACTGCAGACACCGGGGCGTAAGCCAGCCATATTTTTGTCCGTTGGGTCGTCCTCGGCTTCGGGACTCATTGTGGGTTGGCAGAGACATCCCCGGATTCGCAGACTGTAGCTTCAAAGCGCACTTCCAGCTGTCTGACGGCGTCAATGCTGTTCTCATCCTCCACCGTCCCGTCATGACGCGTATCGAGAACCAGGGGAATCTCATCAAGCTCTACAGCAACGGCCGCCTGGAGCAACACCTCGCGATCGTGTCCGAAGTGCACGCGTGCCCCTCGTACGCCCTTCTGCTTGGTGCGGAGAAAGGAGGTGAAGCGTTGCTCGGCCTCAAGGCTTCTATCCCCCCGACGGGTGGGACCGTTCCTGTCGATGTACAAGCGCGGTGGATGGGCAAGACGTCTTCGGGCGAATGGCAGAACGGGGACGACAAGGAGCAGCGTGACGTGTTTTATCCACTTTGTGTCCTCGTCTCTAGCCACCCGCTGGGCAACGTTACGACCTTGCGCGCCGCGGAGCATATGGATGAGTTTGATTTTGGTTACATCTTACGTAACCTTTTTGGTGATGACGACTGAGATAGAAGGAGGTGTCGCGTCTGGGTAGTGTTGCCATGGTTCGGTTTGGTCCAGTTTTTTCAAATATATAATACAGAAAGCTGAGCGGAGCGAAACCAATCAAGACAGTGTGGTTACAAGTGACTCAAGTCATGGTAAATTACCAAAAATGGAAGGTGTGGGAATGTCACATCTGCAGCTCCCTGAAGTCAGCCATGAGCCCTGCTATGAAGGCATTGACATCCTCTGGAACATGTGAACTATCCTCCATCAACCCCTCTAGTGCATCAGGAAACCTAAAACTTTCTTGACAATTTGAACCTACTTACATGTCTTGATTGTACTTGATTGGTCTTGATTTGTTTCTTGACTGTCTTGAATTCTCAAGTCAAGACAGATCAAGACAAAAGGTTCTTGATTAAGCATGTCCATTTTCTTGATTTGTCTTGACCTGCTTGATTTTTGCAGTGAAGACTATCAAGACAAAATCAAGACAATTTGAGGTTTCCTGATGTACCTTGTCTCCAGCATGACAGTGCCTGGGATATTGCTTCTGTCCTTTGCCTTCTCTGATTCTCAGATTATTGTCTCTTCCTGTGAGTGGATATCCTCAACTGAGCACTCAGTGGCCTGGGATGGGAGACCCAGTACACAAAAATGTTGTTAGTAAACAATGGTAACTTAGCTCAGATCATCACAGAAAGGGGGATATTCTGAGCTCGGACGGCGGAAGGATAGCGAGCGCAAAAAGCGTCATACTTGTAAGTGATGCATCTCACGACTCGGAGCGTCAAAGAAAAAGGAAAACCGCATCGCCTACGGCGTCAATGTCACATAAGCATTATCTACAGCAAACCTAAAAAACTAAAAAAGAGAAGAGAAAAAACCAGTACATTCAAGTTACAGAACAATACTCAACATCGCAAGCCAGAAAAATACTCATTACATGTGAGACTGTTAATGGCATCACTGTAAGTAACCGCTCTCGGCAACAGAGCATTGAGGATACCCACTTGTACATCCTCAATCTTATAAATAGGTTCTCCCCTGCGACTGTGATTCAGAATATCTTCCGCCTCCTTTTGAACAACGATCGCTGGACGGCCAACCAAAGCCCCGATTAGCATCCGCTGTCAGGAGTCAAATACGTGCGAGCATACCAGGCTAGAAATCACCGACGCTCTTCGAGTAGTAGTTCTCCTGCCGTGCCCAAACTCGCGCGGCAGAGACACAGATTCGCGGTGCAAAGCCACTGGGTATTCGGGAGCTGGCTGGGCAATCGGATTCCAGGGATAACCGTCAGGGCGTAATAAAGCCTCAATGTCGTGTTGTGTGAACAGCGGCTCAAATGCGTATGGAGATATGGTGAGGAATGCGCGGGACGGGATGCGCAACCGCTCGCGATGGGAGAAGGTCCGTCTTGGCGGCATTGAAAGAGGTGGGTGCGGGGTCAAGATGAAAAGGAGTGGAGGCAAAGTCTGTGTGCGCATTTTGTTGATTCCAGCGCACACGAAGTTACAACGTGGAAGAGAAACTGCTGGGCTGTGTGACGAGGCAGCAGAAGGGTTGGATCACGTAGAGAAGTGGGATCTGCGAGATGACGGCAAGTCGTGGCCGCGTTGTATGACACGCAGCCAAAAGCAGCGTGTTCGCAGCACCGTTGGCATGTATCAGCGGACGAGGAGAAGGTAAGCGACAAGCTGGACGCTGCTATGCCACGTTGAGCATCATGGCCGCGAGGACGGCGACCCTTTGCTTGCGCGCATTTGTGATCCGTGTCCAAAAACGGCAGTCAATCGCACAAATATGGAAACAACCAATACAAATACAAATAGCCAAGCTGCCCGTCCTCGTGTCAGACGGAAGTCCTAGCTTCCAACCCTCCAATGGCCCCCGCTGGCAGTCAGAGAGCAGCAGACTTTGTTAGTGTACTCCCAGCTGCTCACAATTTTCGGCATACCCAAGGAACCCTCGTACCTCCCGAGAATGTCGCCGCAGGAGTGCGCAAGGTGAGGACCAAGAAGCGCGCTAAGCAAGACAGGACCATCAAACAAGACGACGAACCTAGATTTAACACGGGATTGCCACGGTCAATACGATCTCAGACCGTTCGCAGGGCTGCTCGCGCGCATCCAACCAACCGAGAGGCCCACAACCTAGTCGAACAAGGTGAGAAGTCCGTCAATTCATCGTCAGTGATGTAGAGTGGAACCTTGATCAGACGTATCTATGCCTGAAGATCCTCCCCCTTCATTTCAGGAAGCCATCTCGACGCCCCCTACTTCTCCGCTACCAGGATCGACCACCGCACCGCCCCCCAGCATCTCCATCACAATCCCAACTACAATGTCCGGCATCTCTTCCAACACCCCTACTTCTTATTCCCCAACTTTCAAAGCGCCACAGTCTCCGCGCTCTTCACTCGCAGTCAATGCTTCTACGTCGTCTTCAGAATCGAGTCTGGAGATAGTAGATATCGAGCCACTTCAGACGGAGTGGGAGGAAGACCGTAAGCTCGGCTTTCCGCTCGAAGAGCGAGTAAAGCGCGAGTGCCTCCGTAGACGGGCCGCAGATCTCGCCTCCGTCGCGCCTAATTCTGGCCCCACTGAGTCGCAGTCTATGTTTGAGGCACATCGATTCCCCCGCCAGGGCCGCGGAATCCTAGACTCGGACGAGGACTCTCCTGAAGCTGCGACCTATCCCTGCACGCCCGTCTCCACAAAAGCAAGGATTTTCTCGCCCCTACGCGTGCTTACCTCCCCTCCCCGAGCACCAGAGCGCAACCGCGCTGCTTCGCCCACATTCCCGTCATCTCCGTGCTCCTTCAACCGCTCAAAAACAACATTTCTCCGCAGCACGACCTCACTTGGGCGTTTCCCCTTGCCGTCTAAGTCTGAAAAGCCGGACTTGCGTGGGACGAGGAAGCTCTTCAAAGGGAAAGGCAAAGAGGGACCTCCTGTATTCTCCGAAGTAGCTCCGGAACTGTTGGACACCTGGGAAATGCTCGAACTGGATATATCATGCGAGGAGAACATCACAGAATTGGAACCAGCAAAGCAGGTGTCTGCATCGCACAGGGCGGCGAAACGCCTCCCGCCCGATACCACCGTTACTCCATACCCCCCACTGTCGGTGCATAGTGTATCACCCTCTCAGAAGTCGTCAGCCTTGTCTACAACTGCAAAGCGTTTTCCAACCGATGTTACCGTCACACCATATCCCTCGCCCCTAGTGCACAGTGTCCCACCCTCTGAACTCTCCCAGAAATCACCACAGGGCTCTCCTACAGCCTTCGTCAATCGCCCAATTCGCCGTCCTGTTCCACCAGCACCCCCTACCTTGTCCATTTCGACCGTACCAATTGAAAAACATGCGTTTCTCGAGACGTCTTCCTCGACGCCTATGAAGCGAAGGCCACCACCGCCACCTCCCTCTAGGCCCCTAACGCGGTCGCATAATCCTCCCAAGAGCGGTGCGGTTGAAAAACTTCCCCGCGAAAGTGCTCCAGTTCAAACACCTTCAACACCTTCATCGCCTTCTCAATCTACAATTCGCTCATTCAACATGGATTCCCTCGTGCAGCGTGAGCCGAGCACCCCAACTATGCCAGAGCCAACAGGGTGGAGAGAGCTCGCTCGACGATTGGACACCTCAGACATACAATTGAGTTCCCGCGTGCAAAGCTTGCAAATTGCTCCAGAGACCTCCATTGCGCCATCTAATGTCTCTTCAATCCCACCCGTAACCGTAATTCATGACATCCCTGTGATTTTATCTTGTGGTATGAGTCCGACTCGTCCGTCCCCTGCATCCCCTTCATCTGTAGAGGGCACTCCCCGCCCAGGTCGGCATTATGCAGGCCGGCCGCTCCCTCAACCACCAACAGTCGCTTCCCAGCCGCCCGCCACGCCAACTTACTTTCCGGAGGGATTGCTTATCGATCTCGATACCGAGTGTCCAGACCCGCGCAGCATGCCGAGCACTCCAGTAACCAACCGCACCACGACGCAGACGCCCCCTGACTTCATACAGAACAATACCCCTCGCTTCCCGTCGTCCTCGCCAATTGAGGACCTCATCGAGGCGCCTCCTCCGTCCGCGTTGCTCTCCCCGTACGCCCACCTCAACGTCCTGCTTTCGCAACTAGCAGAAGACCGCACTGGAGCCAATTACCATGTACGTTTCGACCTTTCCCCACGTACTCCTCTGGAGCCGTGGAATACCCATTGACCCATATCCACCTACAGGCTCTCCTCTCACTGACAGACATGATTGGCCCTGGCACCCGTACCCCCATAGTAGCTTCACATACGTCACATTCGATTCGTTCTAGGGCTCAAATCGTCCTCGACCGTCGACGCGTCACCAAAGACGGGCGCGTGAAACTCAAGCTGTCATTACTCGGCGTCGCGGTCGAGCGATGCGGGATATGTTTGTCGCAGTTCAAGGAAGGCGAGTGGGCCGGTTCTGGTGACTGCCAGCACGCGTGAGTCTGGTTGCACTTTCCCTCGCCGTTCCGCGCTCTAATCGCGGCCTTTTCAAGGTTTCACGAGAGTTGTCTCTTGCGATGGCTAGCGAGGAAGGGGACATGCCCTATGTGCCGGATACCTCTGGGAGACATTCAAACCTGATGGACACTCGTCTGCATTATGTAGTAAAACTTAGGAGGCAGGACAATCGACGCCTCTGAGAGGGTCGTAGAAACTTAGGCCTGGAACCTACAACATTGTAGCCTGCCAAGAGACTTAACGCAAAAGCTCCGCTTGTTCAGGACTTCTGCAATATGGCTTGTACTCAATATGGATGTAGAGCATACATTTCAGTTTTGCGTACGAGAACGACACATTTTACCTACTAAGAGTGAAAGGTGGACGCGAGAGGTATTGGAACAGCTTCATTCCCTCCAAAGCCAGCTCTTCGATAGATTGATGCAAACTTCATTGCAATAAGAATACTCTAATTCAATAGATTTACAGAACTACACTGCACAAGCTTACAACCTTCGAACTAGATTCAGCGTCATAGGCAACACGCATCTTGGCTCAACTCTTCGACTATTCGTCCTCGTCCTGCTCTGCTGCTGTGGAGACGGATTGCTTGCGTGCAGCTACAAGATAAGGACACATCAGCTTAAAGCCTAAATGATAAACGAATCTACCATACATCGACGAACTATCCTTTTCTTGGCAGCGGCTTTCTTCCCTTGGGCCCGCTTTTCCAGTTGTTCGTCTTCTGCACCCTGCTGTCGATGTTTCTCAAGTATCTGCGGAAATGTCAAGATCAGGTCATATAATAAGCAGCTGTTGCGCACAGTCTCAAACTCGTTGAGCTCCGAGTCAGGTTTGTTGGCCGACTTGTTTGAACGAGCCTGGCAATTATATTTTGCTTCAGCTAGAGAGACACGGGTGTAAATTAGAATAATGATGGACCTTGGCAAGAATCTCCGTAAATCTGGTGAACACGGCTTCTTCATGCAGTTTGTCGCGGTAAAATTGGAGCCCTTCGATCAATTTTTTGACAGAGCGGTCGGATTTGAAGGGAAGCAAGGAGAGACAGAAGGCGATGTCACGCCATTGCCGAGGCTCGTCTGATAACCGGAATCGTTGACACAGTTTCTCTACAATATTCTCGGCCTGCTTCTCCTACACGACTGATCAGGTAAATTTCACAGCGAGGCCCGGAGGCAGATCCGTACCTTCTCGATGAATGTGAATATATACTTCATTGTACTTTGGAAAGTTTCCTCATTCACGGCATGATCTCCCGTGGATAAATGACTAATGACTACAGGGACCGGTGAGCAAGAGACCATTTGGAGAAGACTTTGAACAAACCGTCAGGAAGATTATTATAGATGGCATTCTCCTTCGTCGAGAGCTCAGTGAAGAAGAGCTTTGCCAAGTCCACAATGCGAGGATCTGGGTCTTCCAAACACTTGGCCATCTCCCCCAATTGGCCTTTTATTTTGATCATTCCATTCAGGATCAGGTGCGTGAGTACCATTAGAGTATTCTTTTTGACCACGAGATCTTGATCAGAGAGACCTTTATACAATTCGTTGCTGTTCTCATCCACAATATTGCTGAAAGAGACTGCGACATCGCCAAGAGCAATCACAATATTGCTACGGATATTGGCGTCCTTTGAGGTTTCTAGGATCTTGAAGAGCAACCGATGATGCTCGTCACAGAACTGAGAACTGACGCACAAGAATTTGCTGAATGATAGAGTTGCCGCAGCTCTCAATGTTCGATTCTTCCTCATTTATCAGAGGTGGGCATGTCATTAGGCACTGCACGAGACTCACCTTAAATTTGTGAGGACTGCCACATATATGAACGAGCATTGGTCCATAGATGGCCAACAGGGAGTCCGACCCGTATAGCAGCTCAGTCTCTCGTACGGCTGCTACCCTTTCTCCGATCTCGTCTTCAGCGTTCCCAGCGACCTGATCCAGCTCTTCGCTATGTTTCGGGACCCCGATGATCGTACCTGATTGACGTACATCCCTCTGCCGCTTCCATTCTCTTTCGACCAGCTCAAGATACACGATGTGCTTGATGGCGACATGCCCAACTATAAAGAGAAGTTGGCTCAACTCGAAAGCATCACCCACGTCCTGTTCTGGATGGGTCTGCCCAGAAGTAGTGGGTGAGCATGAGGGTTGAACACTCGGCGCCTCGTCTTCTATGTATGACGTTACCACATCCATCATGTCCGGCTCTTTATCCAGGGGGGGCTGCACCTTCGGCGGTCGACTGAACGCTCGGAAAGTCAGATTCTTGATCAGAACGTTGCATAAAGTATCAGGGTGCTCCGCCAAAGCGTAAATCGTATTTACGATTTGCTCTGCGAGTGCGAACCATTCCTTCGAACGACATGGTTCTTCAATCACGTCTTGCAGCTTTCGAAATATAACATTGTTCGTTTCAATCCTAAGTGTCGTGTCCGAGAGGGAACCTGATTGTTCGGTTATTTTTTACAGATTAAAGCACCTATAATAAACAATATCACCTTTGACTTTTTTGACACTCCCGTTGAGGCGTTGTAATGCGACACATGTGTATCTTGCGAGCGTCAAATCACTCTGATAAGGTTCATAAGTATCCGGATTGTGTAGGGTGGAAAGCCGTGCATGAACATCACCTTCCCCAGAGGTCCAAGCCCGACCTTCAGTAAGGTGTCCACTCGATCAGTCACAACACTCCTCTTCGCCAATGCAAGCATCCCAATTACGATGATCGCACCTCTGCGTTGTTGCTTTGGTAGCGGTCGATCCGAACCTAGAGACCGCGAAGGAATAGAAACAAGAAGCAACCTTGGTATCGCGATTACGTACTGTAAACCTGCCAAAGCTTAGCAACTAGGTCAGAGTGGATCTGCCCATCATCCATCATAGATCTCAGCATCTCCTCCAAACTCGTGAGTTCGGCCAGGGTAGCATTGTATGTTAATCTTTAAGGCAGGAGTTCGCACTTTCCACATTGAGTGAAGCAATCAAGTAGACCACGTACTCTATCATATTCCTGGCGATCCTATTGACCTGCTGTTTTGGCTCCATGTCAGGTATTGGATCGAAATAAAGGCTGCGATAGCATTCCAGCAGCCTCGATCGTACCCCTTTCAGCTCTTTGCCGTCTTCAGATGTCGAGTTGCTGTCCTTGGACCATATCAGATGTAGCATCTTCTTGATGCCGACCTGAAGAGATGGATTGGTCGGTGGCTCCGGATAAAAAAAGTGCTGGCTCACTTGCGCGGTGTCAAATTGATACTCGTACGCGACGCGGAAGAATTCCATTGCCTCCAACACTTCTGCCTTGCTCGTAGAGCCAATAAGCTTTCCCAACACCTCCATCGCACTTTCTACTTGTCGGATAAAATTGAGAGCCTCAACATAGTATTTCTTCCGTAGCCGTAAGTGAAGAAGTTGATTGCTCTCCAGCGCGGCGAGTGCCGCTTGCTCGTCCGTCAGTGCAGCCATATCGAGCTCTGATTTCCTGCGCTTGGGTGTTTCGGGTTTCGGTGTTCGTGTTTCCTCGTCCTGGTCCTGGTCCTGGTCCTGGTCCTCGTTATCGTCTTCAACTTCCTCCCCTTCCTCTTTCAAACGGTCCTGGGCGGTAGAAGACCCCTCCATCCGATCCAATTCTTCTTTCACATTCTGATACCTCTCCTCCCATTCGCGCAAACCAAGCAATCCTCCATGCATGAGGCCATACGGATGAGTCACTACGAGCTTGACTAGAAGCACCACCGCTGCTTTCCTCACACCCGCAGCCTTGTCTTCCAAGGAGTCGACGGCAACTCTGGTCACCGCCAAACGCTGCTTCGGGAATTTGACCGGCAGATCACACAGTCGCGAGAAAACGGAGAGTACTTTGGCTCGGACGTAGGATGAGACATCGAGCGTGCGTTCAAGAAGGAGATCATGGAGGCTGTTGAGTTGACGGTGAGACTGAGACGAATCGGCGGTCAGGTCCGGAGCAGTGGCCAGTTCGCGGAAAAGCGAGCCGATGGCCTCGACCAGTGCCATGCGCATAGAGTACGACTTTTAGCACAACATTATAAGCGACAGCTCCAACACAAGACAGCCGGATTCCTGACTGACCTCTGAATCCAGGTGTGCCAACAGGAGGCTGAACTGCTTCAAAACAGATCTCGGAGCGAGCTCTGCGAACCGAACCAAGAATCTCGAAAAGGCCCGCGGGCCTTTCGAGTCCTGCGCGTTAAACGACTTCGAGGCAATCTCGCGTAGTATCTCCTCTCCCAATTGGGCATGGTCGAATTCCTTCGCGAGGACAGTGAGGCACTCTGCCATTGGCTCCGACAAATGCTCATAGTGATGAAGGCATTGCATGACGCTGATTTGAGCAGCAAGCGCGTGCCCGTGATGCTTCACAGCGAGACAGATGACTTTGTACACACCCAGTCTGACGGCTTGCGATTTCATGTATTGCTCATTCTCAGCGATATGGTATGCAGGCCGCGTCACGCAGCTATTGAGATAGTGCATCACTAAATAGAACCGATGACAAGCCTAAGAAACACGCACGTAATAAATGTGTCCCGCTCTGTAGCCGTCGACCATAGTTTATGCGTCTTGAGTCGGAGCACCTTGCTGATGAGCGCGAGCGTAGCGGGTATCTGGTCAATCCACGTCCACTCGTTTTTCTTTGCCGACGCGGCGGCCGGCGCTCTAGTATTGTTGGCGCCCGCCCTGGCACCTCGTCCCCTCCTCGCGCGGGGGACGGGGGTGGCCAGGGCAACATCGTCCTCTGCCACCCCTCTGACCTTCTCCGCAGCGCTGACAAACCACTGCAAGAGAAACGCGTAGACCTCCAAAGACGTCTTATGCGCGACCAGAACCTGTTGGTCCTCCCGTTCGAGGTCGCGCAGCGTCGCGTCGACCTGTGCGTGCAGACCCGAGGAGATCGAGTCAAGCACCTTGCTCATGACGTGCCCAGGAACGAGGTGCGCATGCTTCAGCAGGCTGCGGTAGACATCAAACACCTCCTGCTCCGTGATGGCGTCCGGGGATTGTGCGACGGCGTCGACCGCTCCTAGAATCATGGTTCATGGCGTGAAGCGCTTTGGGCACTGTGGCAATTACTTGCCTTCAAGTATCAACCCTGGGTCTTCTATTTGAAAGTCGTGCTCATTTGGGATTTCATAGCTTTGCGGATCTTGAAGAGCCTGTATGTTGTCTTGTAGTTCAAAGCTGTCCATTGAGGTTCATCGCGTTCATCTCGCGCGACGTTCGACGCGGCTTGTGGGAACGAGTCACGTGATACTGATAGGCACGTGAGTTTTACTTGGCAAATGAAGTGGAAGAAGTCATGCAGAGTAGCATTGCCAGTGCGTTGCAAAAAGGACTGCAGCGAGTTGCATAGCACAAAGCAACAAAAGGTAGCCGACACGGGTATGGCATCATGACCTTGACCAAGCAACATACCGAGCCAATATATTCAAGGCTCAATTCTACACAGGACTAGATACTTCGACACCGACAGACCGCCCCCTTTCTCGTAGACACAGGGAGGAAGAAATGTACAAATTAACCAACGACAAGGGAGGGGGACAAAAGAGCGCAATCCGAGCTGCCATAACAAATCCAGGTCGAGGACATGCGTGTCACATGGGGGAGAGGTCCCTTGTTGAAGAAGGGAACGACAGAGGAAAAGCAAACAAAGACCATGGCGGTTCGGAACAGGCATCGTATGTCCTTTGTCTACACGCCCCCCTCCACGCATCCGTACACACGTACGCGCCTTTCTCGCTCTCTCTCTCACTATACAGGGACGGTCCGGCTTGGGTTGCGAGCCAGAGTAACACCAGTGCGGTGGGCCTGGATGCTGCTGAATCTCTGCAACTCCTCGGGTTTGACCGAGACTTTCTGGCCAAAGCCAACCTTGCGCGCCGCCCGCCTGATGAACGACACGCGGTTCGAGTACAATGACTCGTGGATGGATGCCACGCGTGACGTGGTGCGCACCAACGGAATGCCTTCCGCGGTGACTGCGCGGGGTTGGGCTGCGCGCGCGCGGAGCTTCTTAATGATGGTCGCTTTCATGGCAAACTTGATCCAATCCAGAGGAATAAACCAAATGATGTTCTGCACACCCCAAATATATAAGCATTACTCATCACTCAAAGGAGCAAATTAGCCACATACCCAGACCCAAATAATTCCAATCCAACCTCCAGATATGGAATGGATTTTGGTGAAGCCCCAGTCCGCATAGGCAGCGATGATCGAGGAGACGAGCTGAGCAATCGCGAAAGCGCCAATCAGAGCGTAAGAGGGACGTTCCATGAAGAAGAAACCATGCGCGCGAGTGACGAAGATCAAGGCCTGCGAGATAACAGCCACTTGCAGGTACACAATCATGTGCAGCTGAGGGTCGTCCGCAATCCTGGCTGGGGCTTCAGGTCCCGGAGGCGTCAAACGGACACCGAACTTGTCTTGGAAGAACGTGGTCTCAATGATGATCGCAACGAGTGCAACGCTGATAAGCAAAACAGATCAGAATGATAAGAAAAATGTTAGGGAAGGACGACACACGTTGACAAGGTAAGATACAATCCGTAGGCGACGGCATACGAGAAGATCTCAGCCAGGTCCCAACTGTCCGGAGTCATCGACGGAAGGACACGGTCGACGGACAGGGTCATGATGGTGCCGTCATTGAGAAGCGCAATGACCAGGACCATGAACGGTGGAAAGTCGAACTTATACGCAAAGGCGAGGATGGCAAAACACACCACGATACGGATAGTGACGGCGCACGCGTAGATGGAATAGTTCCTCATGCGCTGGAAGATGATGCGAGAACCACGGATGGCGTGAACGATAGTTGAGAGACCAGGCTCGGTCAGCACGATGTCGGCAGCGCTACGAGCCGCGTCGGTGGCACCTTCGACTGCGATACCAACGTTGGCACGCGACAGGGCGGGAGCGTCGTTGGCACCGTCGCCCGTCATCGCGCAAAGATGTCCAAGACCTTGCAAACGCTTGACGATCTCGTACTTGTGCTCCGGGAACACCCCTGCGAAGCCGTCCGCATCCATGATCATCTCGTCCAACGACGCATACTTGGCACCAGGCGCGGGACCATCCTTCAAGACTTTTGCAGGATACATATGATCGCCCAGGCCAAGGCGACGGCCGGTTTCCTTCGCAATAGCGAGCTGGTCGCCAGTGACCATCTTCACTTTCACGCCGAGAGCAAGAGCATCCTCGATCGTCTGTTTAGTATCGTCGCGCGGGGGGTCAAAGATAGCGAGGAGTCCGATCAGTTCAATACCATTGCCTTCAGCCTCAGGGTCGTCGCCATCTAGCTCTTCATACCCGACAGCGAGCGCCCGTAACCCGCGCTGTGCATACTCTTCAACGTCGGCTTCGAGTCTGGCCTCCAACTCCTCGGTCTTGTTGCGTGTGCAGAGGTCAATGACGATACCAGTCATACCCTTAGTGACGCGCTTGAGCTTGCCCGTGGATTCTTCCCGGTATGTTATCTCGGTCCGCTTGTCCACCGGATTAAATGGCTTGAAGTCGAGCAGCTTGATTCCTTCGCGCGCATGGCTTGGGCCACCGCCGGCCTGGACGACGCAGAAATCGATAGCGTCCTGGTTCTCCGTGCGAGACGCGTAGGCGGAGAGGAGGACGACTTCCTCGGCGGAGAAACGGCTATACGTTTTGATCGTGTCCCGGTCAATGGTGAGCTTGTTAGTCGTAAGCGTTCCAGTCTTGTCTGAGCATAAGATCGTGACACCAGCCAGCTCCTCGATGGCCGTGATTCGGGTGACAATGGCCTTGTGCTTGGCAAGCTGCTGCGCGCCAACGGCCAAGGTGACGGAAAGCACAGTCGGCATAGCGATTGGGATGCCACCGATCAAGAGGACAAGGATGTTGTCGAGACCGCGACGGTACGGGTAACGGAAGCCAGCGTACAGAACGAATATCTCGGCAATCACAAATATCCCGATTGCGACGAGGCAAAAAGAACCAATCTGAGCAAGAATCTTCTGCAAGTGACCAGTTGTATCGTCATCCGCACCCACGAGGGAGGCTGCACGACCGAAGAACGTGTTCGCGCCGGTTGAAATGACTACACCTTCAGCCTCCCCTTGCTTACAGGTCGAACCACTGCGAGAATCATTGTTAGTGAAGAGGATGGCAATGGCAACGAAAACACTTGCGAGAAACATTGGTCGCCGAGTTTCTTGCTCTGGGGTAAAGACTCGCCCGTAAGTGCAGCTTGATCGATTGAGACGTTGATGGCCTCTGTCAGACGACAGTCCGCGGGCACAATGTCACCAATCTTGAAAGAAATCATGTCTCCAGGCACGAGGTCCGAGGATTCAATCTCCATCCACGAGCCATCGCGTTTGACCTTCGCCTTAGGCGCGAGCGAATCCATGAGGGCCTTCACTGCATTACCAGCGTTTCGTTCTTCGTAGAAACCGATGGTCGAATTAATGATTAGTAAGAGGATGATACCGGCAAAGTCTGGCCAATCTGGGGCACGGTGTTCGCCGTTAGATAGAGCAATAGCCACTAATGCAGCGGCTTCCATAACCCAAGATAACGGGTTCCACATGAAGCTCAGGAACTAGACACCAGTTGAGACGAAAAAACGCAAAAAAATAAGTCGCAAAAAAATCCATACCTGTAGAATGGGATTCTGCTCTTCAGACTCCAACTTATTGGGCCCAAAGAGCTCGATGCGGCGTTTAGCTTCTTCAGAGCTGAGACCATTCTCGTCGCATTGAAGCAATTTGAAGACATCGTCGATGACGATAGTCTCTAAATCAACCTTGTCCTTGTCATAAAGGTCATCCGCTTTCAACTCGATCTTGAGAAGAAGGATAGTGAGACGTGAGGAGAGACAAATTGTACAGGAACTCACAAGCACATCAACAACAGCGTCTGCCGAAACCCATGGACGGGTCGATAAACATCATGGTACGTTACAACGGAATGAAGCACATACGAGCAGGTTTCTCGGATTTCTCGTCGTGACAAGATGCATGCTTCGGTGCCTCTATTTTGACATCCCGGGGGGTCGTACTTTTGGGAGGGTCCCCATTGCTTAATCCTTTTCCCTCTTTCTCCATCTTGACCATGGTCGTGTCCGACAAAGGACTTCCATCTTTGGGGGTCGTATCTTTGGGAGGGTCCCCATTGCTTAATCCTTTTTCCTCTTTCTCCATCTTGACTATGGTCGTGTCTGACAACGGACTTCCATCCTTGGGGGTCGTACCTTTGGGAGGGTCCGAATTGCTTAATCCTTTTTCCTCTTTCTCCATCTTGTCCATGGTCGTGTCCGACGGAGGGCCCTCAGGCGCGACCTCCTTTGCTGCATCAGCTGGGGCTGACATCATTGACTGGGGGATTGGGCGGGAAGAGAGTGGGAGAGGGGAGGGGGAGAGGGGAGGAGGAGAGAGCTATAGCAGCAAGGAAGCCGACTGGGGTGCCCTTAAGGACGAGCGGGACGATGTCGGTGGGGAGTGAGGGTCGAGTGAGAAAGTGGAAGCTGGGCCAAGTTGCCTATTAAATGCCAATGTATCAATCCACAAACACATGCAAACCACAAGTCAACCCCCCCAAACCCATACGGTAAAAAAAAAGGGCGCACTTCGTCTGCGCTTCGGGGGTACCAGTATGCAACTGTACGGTGTTCAATCGAATTACATGCAGTACATGCGTTAAAACGTGATGCATCGTTGATGAGTCTGCGGACAGCGCCGGAATGGTTAGCCTTTACTGCTCGCTTTACTCTCTTCGGAGGCGATCTTCCAAAAGAGCCCGGTGTCCAAGGCCAAGGAATTTGCTGTCATCTTTCATCGCACTGAACTGAACTGAGAGGCAGAGTATATGCGCTATATAAGCTAGCTATAACATGTTATATAAGCGGTACTGTACCACCACTGGCACAAATTGCTCAAATCAAAGCTGACCGCTAATCTGAGACTTGACTATATCACATCATCAACACACCCGATAGGTAATCAGATAATGTGACACCGTATCTACTGTATTGCCGTGTCTGTATTGCAGTGTCTTTGCCACACCGCTTAATTATCGTTCCAGGCTCGTTCGCCTCTCCCGAAAAAATTATTCAAAAAAAAAGATAACTACTATAAATAGCCCCTGTCGGCCTTTGACCCGTTTCCCCGATCCTCAAATGTCCGATCGATCATCCTAAACTACCCTTTGCCAAGAGATGGTTGCCGAAAGCCAGAACCAGTTCGCTCACACTTTCTTCGGATGCCATTTCAAGGAATTATGAAATTCACAAACCGCGGCATATAAGGCACACGTGGAACAGGTGGAGCTATGTCTCATCTCGGAATGGCATAACGTCATGACTGCCTTTAACACACAGGACTCGTGGAAACGCGGGGCACAAGTAGTAAGCAAGAAAACCGTTCCCGCGTGCATTGAGACTCTTAACTAACATCGAAGGCTTCCGCGTTGTTCCCTCGGAAGCCCCGCAAAAGCACGCTTTGACATCGGATGCATTCAGCGACCGTCTTTTTCCGATCAACGTCTTGGCCGGAGTCGCGGGACTTCGTCCACGACCCCCCGCACCTGAAGGCAGCGTCCACGTCCTTATCTTGGAATGCGTCGCATCCACTCCGGTCATCAGATTTACAAACGAGTTGACGACCCAGATGACAACAGTGTGTCATTCGAGGGCCCACGGGACTGGCCGCGAGTGTGCACACGAAGATCGCGTCTTGCTTTTCAGGGCTTTCCCAACCAAGGCAGAGAAGGAAGACACGAGCGTGTGCGTTAGTTCGTTCTGGGACCAGGACCCCTCATTGCATCATCTAATAAAAATGACAAACAAATCGCGATAAGGAGGGAATTCGTCATCGATGAACCAGGGGCGAGAGGGGTGTCCGGCGAATTTGCCAAATTATCCGCCGAAGATTCGTCTGAATCCAATCTCAGCAAGTGGGAGGAAGGAAAGAACTCGCTCGTGTGACACTACACCGGCGAATATGCCGCACATGAGAAGAAGGGAAGGGAAGGTTCAGGACGTCCGAGGTCAGAGCTTGCGCTCGGAGCCGTGATGCCCGAGCAAAAGCATTGAGGCAAATCGCGGCGTTTCGTCGAATCAGCTACGATAGACGAAGAAGGCGCCGAACTGCCAAGGTCCCAGAGATTTCTCCGGATCACTTTTTGGACAATCTTGCGTTCCGCGGTCATAGATTATTCGAGAAGTTGTTTGACCTCCTCTGAATCCAGTGCAACGGATCAATGGGACCACAGCATTAGCGATCGTGTATAGTGAGACGTTCCTTGAGTGTGTGACAATGCGTGGGCCTCTCATGACCAGCGCTGCCGTGCATCGTCTGGCGCTGCCCCGTAGAGTACAATGCACAGACGCCGAGGTACAAGGTGGTCCTAAAGATGGGGGAAATAATTCCGGGGAAAGAGAGCAGCCGTTCCGAGGAACCACGCGCACACGGTGATGCAGCCCGTATGGCGGTGGAGTACCGCATGTAGGTCCAAGTGGCAATCATTGGCACCATTGATCATGAAATCTCCACGTGATTCACATGCTAAGCAAGCCGGCTTCTCCCGCGCTAGGATTCAATTTCAGTTTCTGTTAACGTCTCGCTGGCTGAGCGCTGAGGGATTATTGCTGGCGCGCACAAGTCTGTGTCATGCGTCAAGTTTAGACCTATGTTTCTTGTGCATGTCAGATTGGGGGTCTTGATGAATATCGATGAATACCCGGACAATGGCCAGGTGTATTGTAGCGTGGCGTTTCGCTTTTCGTGCGTGTGCGTGACATCAATTCATTCTTGTAATCAGAATCAGCAATACTTTACCTCAGCGCTCAGCATCTGCATACCCGTGTTGGGTGATTACATAGTCTTGATTGAGCAGACTCATCGGCCAGGCCAGGCAGCAATGTCTGCCAGCCTGGGTCTTGTCGCGCATTCGGTGGTGTATTGCACTATGTACATCCGCAACCGTTGTTCGTGGTCATCCCGTAGCAAGAGTGACTGACAACAGGCGCGTGTCGTTCGGGGGTGATACTTATGGGAGCAGCCTACGACACCTTTGGCGGGTACAGACAAAAAATCAGGTTGGAACCGGCCGTCTCAGCATACGGACAGGAGACACCACTAGATTGACAAAGTAGATGTCAACCTGCCCATCACCCATCGGAGTATATGCGAGCAAAGGCCTAGGACGGAAGGACCTTGTCCTTCGTGCGTTCGAAAGCTGAAAGAAAGAAATTCTGGTCAGAAACGTCAACGACGGCACCGAAGGGCGCGGTTCACGATTGTAATGCAGCAGCTTTTCAATGAGGTCAACATGCGTGAGGACCATGCGTCTGCAGCAATAGCGTTTGAGCTGGAGCTCGTCGAGGGCGTCACTGTCATGCAAAAAAAAATGCGACGTGAATGTCGGCGATGAACAACGAGGACGGCTCGCTGACCCTTCGCTGACGTTGTTCCCGAGCAATTCTAGATAGGCATTCCACTTGTCGCCAATGACTTTTCCGCAGGAGAAACATCGGACGGGGATAATCATGTTTGTGGCCAAGTCGTCGGAGAGTCTCCGACCGGAGAAGACGACTCCGAGTGACTCTGAAAATTTCTGCTCGTGTGGCGCAGTCCACCCTCCATTCCCTCGCCCTCGCAATTCCACAAATTATGGAATTCGTCCGATCTGCGCCTGTGCATCGCGTGCTGTGCGCGGATTGCGGTATGTATCGCTTCACTCTCGTTGCAGTAGTGCCAAGCTGATGCTCTTATAGGCACACCAATCGTTCCCAACTCGGCCAACCTATGTGTGAACTGTCTGCGAAATACGTGCGTCGATCCACTTGAGTTGGATTTTTGAGCGTGTGTTCATGCCCAACGGTTGATCCGCAGGATAGACATTACGGAAGGGATACCCAAGCAATGTCTGTCCCTCCTTTCCAGTCGTTCGCACCATCGATCACTAGACCTGACACCACCACCACCACCACAGCATCCGTTTCATTTTGTAGGAACTGCGAGCGGTTTCTATCCCCACCACAGTCGTGGACGCTAGCGCAACTAGAATCCGCCGAGCTACTGTCGATATGTCTTAGGAAATTGAAGGGGCTGAATAAGGTCCGACTGACTGAGGCACACTTTATATGGACGGAGCCGCATTCGAAACGGTTGCGCGTGTCACTGACGATTCAGAAGGAGGTACGAGTGCATGAGCCTGCGGGGTCACTCTCACATTGAAGTGACGTCGTCAGGTGCTGACCTCGACCGTGTTGGAGCAAATATTTGAGGTCGAGTATCTGGTCCAGCACTCGCAGTGCGGAGACTGCACGAAGCTGGCGGCCAAGAACACATGGAAGGCGTTGGTGCAAGTGCGGCAAAAAGTCCCGCACAAACGGACATTCCTCTTCCTCGAGCAGCTCATACTGAAGCATGATGCGCACAAGGAAACGGTATCTGTGAAAGAAATAAAGGATGGACTAGATTTCTTCTATTCACAACGGGGCCATGCGATCAAGATGGTTGAATTCTTAGGGAGCGTGGTATCCGTTCGGTGAGGTCAGCTATCTCCTACTTGAATATTCCTCATGTTGTTCGCAGATCAAAAGCCTCAGAGCAATTACTTTCTGCCGATACACATTCGAACACGGCAAACTTCAAATACACGTATTCTGTTGAAATTGTCCCGCTCTGCAAGGATGATCTGATATGTCTACCCGTCAAGCAAGCCAGACAACTTTCTAACATTTTCCCGTTGTCATTGGTTGTACGCATTGGAAATTCAATCCAGATCATGGATCCGTCCACCTTACAGTCGTGCGACGTCAATGGTCAAGTGTATTGGCGTATGCCTTTTGATGCTTTGGCGACGGTCACGGACTTGGTGGAATTCACGGTGTTGGATGTTGAGGCAAGTGGACCAAAGAGAGGGAAGTGGCTCTTGGCAGACGCGCAGGTGGCGCTCTCTGGCGCGTTTCGGTCTTCCAAGACACAGGAAGATGATGGGATGATGGATTACGAATCAAGTTCGTTGACCAACCAGATCTTCCACACCCGGACGCACCTCGGGGCTATTCTGCAACCGGGAGACACGGTCCTTGGATACCACATATCGAATGCGAATTACAATTCGGACGAGTTTACCGCGTTGCCGTCGTCGCGCGTGCCGGACGTCATCCTAGTGAAGAAGTCGTACCCTAATCGTCGGAAGAAGAACAATACCAGGCAGTGGCGTCTGAAGAGCATGGCAAAGGAGGCGGAAGAGGACGGAGAGACGGGAGCAGCGAGAGGCGTTGTTGGCAGGATGGGTGGGAGGGACCGGACGAAGGTGGAAGAGGATTATGAGCTGTTCTTGAGAGATTTAGAGGAGGATCCGGAGATGAGAGGCGCTATCAATATGTACAAGAAAGGCGAAGCCAGAGGGACTGCGGACACAGGCAGCGGAGCGAGGAACGATGGGAAAGGAAAGCAAGCGCGAGAGGGCATGGAGGTGGATCAAGCGTCGCCGCATAGTGAGCAGGTGGAGGAGGAGGAAGCAGACTTCCCGGAGATAAGGCTGCACGAGCTGTTGGAAGACTTTGACGAGTTGACTTTGCAGGAGGAAAGCTGATCTTTGCCATAGAGAAAGAAACTTGTACAACCGTGTCTTTCGTCCTCTGCCCGCGAACTCAGCGAAGGAAACGTATCACGTGATAATAATCTATTGTATCATGTGACGTGACGATCCGCGTTCGTCACTCGCGTTTGTCTTTGCAATGCCTCAGCGTTCGACTCCAGACTTGGCTTCTAGGCGCTCTGTGAACGATGCACTACAAGTCCTGTCTGCAGTCATTCGGAATGGTTGGAAAGCCACTTCGTCGAACACCAGGGGCAAGAAAGACCCCACTCTTCACAAAGTGAAGAACGCGGGCGAAACGGCTGCGAAGTCACTCAGAGATCTCAGGGGAATGC
The DNA here is from genome assembly GCA_951802425.1 of Clavaria fumosa. NCBI lineage: Eukaryota > Fungi > Basidiomycota > Agaricomycetes > Agaricales > Clavariaceae > Clavaria > Clavaria fumosa. Next base: position 2,254,661 of record OX637805.1, on the reverse strand, counting down.
TTTGCAGTTTGGAAGTCGAGCGTGCTGCTTCAACTGTGGTGGCGAAGCTTGTTGCCACGGAGATGGTAAGGGTCGATTTCCTCATACTTCGAGCGTGATTCATGAGAAAATTGCAGTTTGACCTCGCGATGGAAGTATTGCGAGACATGCATCCTGCGCTGATCAAATTATACGAATCATCGTATTCTGCTCCGACTGCTTTATCTTCCGACGTCGAGCTCCTCTCTTTGCCTCTTCCGCTTTCTCCGCTCGCAAACGAAGCCTTACTCACCACCATATCGACTTACTTCCTATACATTATAACGACCCTCACCCGCTTCCACTCACCCCTCGAGTTTTCTCGCGCTCTTTTGCACAACGGAACTCTCCTTACCTGGACACCGTGTTTCCGAGCGCTCCCAAAGATGGACAAGCACACAGACGCAGTCCTTACACGTTCTTACAATCTGCTAACGAAATTCAGTTCCGCCAATTCTGCCAATCAGCGCCCTACGGATGTATATGCCATACGCATGTACAGCCTGCAACTCCTCCTACAGGTCACTTCACAGGCTCCTGACCCTAGTTCGTTCTGGGACCAGGCGACTAGGTTCTCCATGTCTCTACTGAAATCTTCGGATGCCAACGACAAAGATCAAGTGACGAAGGTTGTGATGAGCGCATTTGACCGCCTCGCAGGAATGGCAGAAGCAAATGCAGCGCAGAAATGGCAGCAGGGAAAGGGATGGATCTCCTTTTGCGATTATTGGATGTCACTCTCAATGGACACGCTTACTCTGGATGTATCACGTGAAAATGAGGGGCAAAAGAAGACAGACGACCTATTCCTGTTACATGCACAAGCGTCTGCCATATTTATGCGGACTGCTGTGATGTTGGAAGCAGCTGCTGACGGTATGAATAAACACTGCAGTCGACTACCGCCTTACTGATTATTTCCAGCTAATGACACGAAACCTGACATTGTCCACCGCATCAGCGAGTCAACCGTGTTGTTGCAGAAGTTTTTCAGTTGCAGGGACTGTAAAGACGCCGAGGAGGACAAATCGAGGGCCAAGGTCAGTAGAGCATTGGAGCGTCTGAGGAGAGCTGGCGTCAAGGTATTGGAACGCCTTGCAGGTGGGAATATTGCAAAAGCGCCAAACAGGGATTGTCTCTTTGGTTTATTAAATGCAATTGTCAAAGTCTTAGTCGGGGAACAGGTCAGTTATTGAATTTGTTTCGCAGCACTGCAACTCAACTCAATCACGCAAAAGCGAATCAATCACGACACGTCCACGATTCCGTCCGTTTTGGAAACCCTTTTTGCCTTGGCGCGTACTATCCTTGAGCCGGACGATGCACATACTTACATGCCATCGTACGATTACCTCTCGCAAGCTTCGGAGCTGGTGATCGCACACTCCGCGAAGAATCCGAACTGGGTGCGCTGTGTAAGTAGTGCGTACCACCTTGTCGCCGGAAGTCTTTACCAGAGCGGGAGGTACGGACCTGCGATTCGGTTTCTGAGACAGTCGTGCCTCCTAGCTGGTGAAGCTCTGGCGGCAAAGAAGGCGCAGAAAGGAACTACAGCTGAAGCAGAGGAGGCGTGGACAGTGCTCAGGGAGCAATTGTATCGCCGGTGGGAATTGCTGGCGGTATGTTGCGCGAAAATGGGTGAAAGAAAGGTCTGCTTACTTATCACCTACTGGTTCAAGCCGAGGGTTAACGATGGCATCTCCTAGTCCGCTTTTGAGGCATACGTGGAATGCGTAAAAGCCTTTCCTTACGATCCCGTACCGCCTACTCAAATGAGTTTTAACACTTCCGCTGCGCTTGGACAGCTTGGGAGCATTGTTGACAAACTGACTTACCTTGCCACCTTTGATTTACTTCTTGGACCCGATGCTGTGTCACTCAAAACACATCTCGGACGTAACCCTATGGAAAACTGCATTGTTGGTGGTCTTTTGGAAAGACAGCTCGATGCTCTACAACCACATTTGCGGAAAGAAGGTGCCCAGGAAGTCATGGAGACTATCTTGCACCATTCACTCGAGGTCTACGATGAGAAAGTTCCCATTTTAAAGGCGCGGATTTTGACGCGCTGTCTGGCTTTCATCTATCACTCTGGTTCTAAGGGCGTGGCTAAGCTTGGATGGTGCCCGGAGAGCATGGGACTAGAAGTTGATCAGTTGCTCGGTCAGAAGGTGATACTCGTCAGTAACGTCTGCGTTTCCTGGAATCTGATCTGGTGTTTCAGAGTTTCGAACTGGACCATGCCTCCCTGCAGCTCCGTGCCTCAGCACAATTTTGGCTAGCCCTCCACGCTCATCGACGAGCAGATTCAGATCAGACAAGTCTCGTGGCGCGCCATATCGAGCAAGGGTGTAACATCCTTCGGCTGCTCTTGGCTCCCGTGAAGCAGAGCAGCAGGCCCACCAACACCAAGCGTCCGATACCGAAGAAGATACCCCCGGACTTTAGTCGGGGTACACGCATAAAAACCAAGGGAGTGAAGAAAGAAACAGAAACCAAGAGATTGGGATTAACTCCGGATGACGTGGGATCGTTTCTTTTGCTGTTGGGTGAGTCTCGACTGCTTTGCTACCAGTTTCAAACTGATAGACTGTGTCTCAGACATTTCTTCCCGTTTGCTGGGCTTCTTCGGTTTGGTGGTGATCAGGGCTCACGTTCTCGAATTGACGAGGAAGCTCTGCGAGTTTCACAGCCTCGAGTCGGAAGACCGTGAGTCCTGTTCTGCTTTATCTGCATGGAGTTCTCACGTTTGTGTGTTATAGCATACGTCGCAGCGTCCGTAGACCTGGCTCACGAGTATGTCAAACTCGGTCAAGTAAGAAAAGCCAATGCAATATATCATCAAACCTTTCGTGCTATCAAATCCGGAGTCCCCTCCGACCTGATGAAGTCCAGATTTCTTCTGAGGTATGCGGAGTCCTTGGCTATGTCTGATGACCTTAGTCAAAGGTGCGTCTGTCCATGACTTGCGTCGGTACGAAGATGAGACTGTCATAGCTCGAGCATGTATCGCGAGGCTGCTGAGCTGGTAAGCAGCTTTGTAGAAGAAGGCGAGACGAAGTCATCCCTGCGGCGAATTTGCGCGCGTGCAGGCCAATTGGAAAGGGCTGCAATGGCCTGTCAAACATTTTCAACGATTCAGTACCTCAGAGTGTGTCGTCCTTAGTCTTCTCCCTGCGTCCTCAGCTCACTGGCTCTTAGCAAGACATTGCGTCATCTCTAGGAGGAATGCAACAAGCTTTGCGCCTGTGGAACCGAGCAGCAGATACACTTATGCGTCTTACCTCCCCACCAGAGCAATCAGAGCACCTTTACGATCCCAATCCCTTTGTGGTGCCTAGAGAAGCCAGCACAGAGGTTGTTGCTCCGACGACAAGTTCTGAACCATTGTATAATGATGCGATGAGCCGCAGGAAGTTGAGTAATTCGGCTTTGATCAGCGGGCTGGAATGGAGGATTGCAGAAGGCATGCTAGACAGCATGTTCTCGCTCGTCGATCTATATTTTCACAGAGGGTCCCCACGTGAAGCCCTCTATTTCGCGCAACAGGCCAAGCTTCTCGCAGATTCGCTCAACGCCCCTGCAATATCGGGCCGTGCATTGGCAAAACAGGCAGAAATCGAGTTCAGCCAAGGACGGCTAGATCTCGGCTATAATGATTTGACGCTTGCTGCCAAGCTCATTCCAGATCTGCCGGGTATGGATGCTGCTTATATTCACTGGTTGAGAGCAGAGCACAATCACAGGATGGCCAAGGTGATGGACGCACAAAAACTCTACGAACGAGCTATGCATATCGTAGAAGAGCTAGATCGAAATCTGTCCACATATGAAACAATGATCACGAGGTGCGTTAGCGTAGGATTTGTGATGTTGGCTTTTACTCGAATATCCTACCTAGCCCCAAACGAGTTTTCGATCGTCCTTCGAGGCCTTCAGCCGCCCAGGCGGGCAAGGAAGTATTGCTTCCCACGCTGTTTGCTGCCGTCCTCCACCAATGTAGTACGTCCCCTCGCAGCTGCTACCGCATCGTCCTTTCCTGAGCGAGGATTCTCAGTCTGGCTCCTTCGAGACAAACCGGAACAGTATGACGCATTGCTCACAAAATTACAAATGTTCTCTTCTTCGTCGACGAAGGTCTTCTTCTGTTACACCCAAAGATGCTCATCCGAACTCACTGTTCGATAGACAGAAGAAAGCGCGATAATGGCTCGACTTACGTTTCACAGAGTTTACGAACGACTTCGTGCGGATATGTCCCTCGGTTCACTTATAGAGTCAAGTTTGTCCATACAAGTCAGTTATTTTTCATTGACGCTTACTAATAGACCCACTAGTTATTGCTCTCCCTGTGGGTGTATCTGGCGGCAAGGCCGTGCCTTTGTCACCACCTGTGCAGGAGATACTCACCATTCTTGGCAACGCGGAGCAATTATTTTGGGATGATCTCACTGCCATCGGAAGGAAGGAGAAAGTGCCGCAAGTCCGCAATTCTGTTAATTCCCTTGCACTTATCAAAACAATACAAGCCTCCCTCGGTCGATCGGATGCTGCGACACCCACTCTGGCATCAGGGCTTTTGGGTTTGCCCCGCTCGTTTTCTCTGGGAATAATTGGCTCAGATCCGTTTTATTCCAGATATATCTGCGAATATCACGCTTGGACGCGAGTTGCTGGAGGCCATCAATAACAAATTTTCAGACCCAAGAGCCTTTGACGATTTACAATGGCCCAGAATTTCGGAGAACGGGGCCCCGTTGCCTCAAATCAAAAATATGTCTAAACTCTTACGAAATTTTAACCACCTATCGGACTCCGAATCTGCGGATGAGGAATGTGAATCGATGTTGAAGCAATATTGGAACGACGTTCGTACGAAATACAGTTCAAGCAATTTCAGCCCGGCCGCCTTGTCGTGCCCCGGATTGATCTCCCTCCCTCACAATTGGACGATAGCAACAATTGCTGTGACAGAAGATCACAGCACAATGTTCATTTCCCGTCAATGCGCGACAAAGGAGCCGCTCGTCTTTTGCGTGCCCCTCAAGGATCGCAGGGATTGCAACGAAAGCGAAGACTACGAGCCTCGGCTGAATTTCGAAGACGCGCTTTCCGAATTGAAGGATATCATCAGATTGAGCGATGAAGGCACACGACAAGCCGTCAACGTTAGGAATGATGATACCCGTGCACGAGCTCAGTGGTGGAAAATCCGCATAGACCTCGACAAGCGTATGAAGGAACTTCTGGACAGTATCGAGTTTTGTTGGTTCGGCGCTTTCAAGGCGAGATCCCAACCATGTCTCACAATTTCCCCGATTGACATTTCGTAGACCCTTCTTTCCCCCCCGACGACGATTCCACGCGATCTCCTCGACGATCTTAGGATTAGTCTTGAAAGAATCTTCCGCCGAGCGTTGCATTCCCAAAAACCAACACCGTCTACTCAGCCACGACTTAATGATTCACTTTTAGAATGCTTCTCATCACTCTCCCCGAGTTGCCGAGACGAAGAACTCGAAGATCTGATCTATTTCATCTTGGATCTATACCAATATCATGGGACGCCTGTTGCCATTGCGGAAGTGGATGTCAGCCTTGTTATGGTGGAGCTACAAATGGCGCTCGAAGCTCACGAGATCAAGAAGAAAGCGCAGAAAATCGAAGAAGTGGAAGACCATCATCTATTCCTAGTGCTGGACAGGAAGATCCAGACTATTCCATGGGAAAGTATACCAGTTCTCCGAGGCCGCAGCGTCAGCAGAATTCCCAGTATCGATTTCCTCTTGGATCGGTTACAATTAGCTTCGTGTTTCAAGGATTCCAATACACCAACTGCAACTGAAAGTCTCGTGGATCCGAAGAATGTATATTACGTTTTGAATCCCAGTGGCGATTTACAAGGAACAGAAGGGAGATTCCGCAAGTGGTTGAGGGAAATGCATTGTGTGGGATGGGATGGGATCGTTGGAAGACCTGTAGGCGAGCAGCAGCTCCTCGACGCCCTTGCGAAAAAAGATTTGTTCATGTGAGCGGCGTGTCCCATCTTGGCATTTGCCTGCTAAGTTTCAACGGGTTAGATATTTTGGACACGGAGGAGCAGAACAGTACATCCGTTCGCACAAATTGCGGAGCCTCCCACGTTGCGCGGCCACAATGCTCTGGGGCTGTTCTTCTGGGATACTGCGCGAGATGGGGGATTTCGATCCAGTTGGGACGCCGCACAACTATATGTTAGCCGGATGGTGAGGACGTCGTGTGCCTTTCTTAGCCGACAGTTGACCGCGTCTCCACAGCCCTACTCTGGTAGCAAACATCTGGGATGTCACTGATAGAGATATCGACAAATTCGCGCAATACGTCTTCGGCACGTTACAGTTGAATCCAGCCGCCGTCACCCATCAGCGCAGTGCCGGACGGGTATCGGTGGTAGCTGCCGTTGCGCAAGCCAGGAACGAGTGCAAGCTCAAATACCTGACAGGAGCAGCTCCAGTAATTTATGGAATTCCATTCTATCTCTAGGGCATTATATGTCATTACAGTAATACCACACACCTGAAAAAATGACTTGCATTTGTGAGGAGTTCATGATGAAGAAGTGTGTTTTGTAAATTACCTTGCGCAATTACATTGGTATGGGTGGTGGTGAACAAAAAATGTATGAGGCCTTGCACAGCTAGACATGAAAAAAAGAGATCTCTGCATTGAATGCCTCCCTTTCAGATGTCTTTCTTGTGCCTGACAAGGATGCCAGGGTGGCAAAACACACACCACACTGTTAATCATCATGTCAGACCACTGGAATGCAGTGAAGCACCATGCAGAACACCATTACAATGAGCATGTCTCTGAGAGGCATCAGGAAAAAGAACCCCCAGCAGTAGATATCAGCATAGACTATGTAGACTACACAGACTGTATAGACCACTGTAGCATATGTAGTGAGAAAAATAGTAATACATAGAAGGTATGGATTACTATATAGCATGCAATAGACTGGGTAGCATATTATGAGTGCATTGTAGTAATAGTAGTAGAGCCTATGTACTATGTTGAGCCTAGTAGCATATTATGAGTGCATAGTAGTAATAGTAGTAGAGCCTATGTACTATGTTGAGCCTAGTAGCAACTAGTGATAGTGCTGTTGGGTAGGATAGTAAGCCTTTGTACTACATTGAATTCAGTAGCAAACAGTAACCAAATTATAGCCATAGAAGTAAGAGTATGGTACTACATCAGACTAAGTAGCAACCAATAATCAACCATAGCCATAGTAGTAAAGCTCCAGTACGATATTTAGGGCTTGACATGGGTTACCTGCAGATTTTGCACAGATTTTGAGTAAACAGGATTGTAGCCCTTTATTTCTTGATGAAATTTTTTAAAAATTGCATTCAAAATGATCCAGAATTGACTGAGATATGGACAGTACAAGTTTTATGGCTGAAGCTTCCAAACTGAAGCTTCAGCCATAAAACTTGTTCTGTCCATATCTCAGTCAATTCTGGATCATTTTGAATGCAATTTTTTTTTTCATCAAGAAATAAAGGGCTACAATCCTGTTTACTCAAAACCTGTGCAAAACCCACAGGTAACCTGTGTCAAGCCCTAACTATATTGAATCCAGTGGAATGCCCTGGCTTGTCAAGGTTCACCCCCATAATTGTTCACAGTGCCATCAAACATGTGCAAATAATAGACTTATTTAGAAATAGGTTCTAAATAACTGTGATTTGAAAATTATGCTGCTTTCAAGAAATATAGCCCCTCTTTTCACTTTTATTCTCAGCCTTTTCTATGAATGTGCCTTTGCCTCTCAGGTGCACAAGAGCATCTCAGTCATTGTTGTCTTTGTACTTGGCTTATCACTCCATTGTTCAGCCAATCAGATGTGACACTGTAGACAACATGACAGTTGTTGTTGGCTGTTGCTGTTGCTGTTGTTTTTGTTTGAGTGTAAAATCTCTCTCAAAAATGTTGATTACTCAGAGCTAATAGCAAGAGATGAGGGTCAGTTTAATGGTGTAGTCACTCCTTGACAGCACAGATGTTGTCATGATTATGATATAATCAGGAGCTGAGTGGAGGTGAGGTGAGTTCCAGTGCAAGGTTGAAGCAATAAACTCATGAGTGTTTCAGCAGGCTATAGATTAGGATTAAAATGAACAATTCATGATATTGTGCAGTATATGACAAGTACATAGAGTGCCAAAGGTTGTGGGTGGTCACGTGGCTTCACTTATCATTATTCACTATCAGCTTTCAATATTCACCATAGTGACTTAGGTAAGCAGCCCTGACACCAGAAGTCCAATATCAAAGTCTGACAAAAGTCCAGACCAGACTTTCAGAGCCAGAGTAGAGTTGGAGTGGGGCCAGAGCAGAGGCAGATCAGAGATCTTGGAATCAGTGCAGAGATGTGTTGGAGATGCTGGAGTCAGAGCAGAGATGCATCAGAGTTGTCTCAGAGATGATTGAGTGACTGAACAGGGCTGTGACAGGGGCAGTGAGAGTGTGACAGCACAGCAAAGGGTGCTGGTGATAACACAGGTGAGGGCAGCAGATGATCAATGATGGGGCATGTGAGATTGCAAGTGCTGGCAGAACACAGGTGAGAGTAGGCAAATGGCAGGTGAGAGTGGAAGGCAATGGGCAGCAGGCAACAGACAACAGGTGGGTGCAGGCAACAGGTGATAGTGGCAGGTGACAGGAAAGTGGACGACTAGTGCAGCAAATGATGGGCACAGCAATGACAGGTAACACAGCACAGGCAAGGAAAATATTCATTGCCTTAGAACTCTGCTCAGTATCTAACACAGATATCAGTATCAACCCTTTATTCATCCGACATCAGATGCAGAATTTGTCTTAATTTTAGCTTGATCAAAGAGTTCTACACAGATATGGAGCCGAGCATAGCACCAAGTCAAGACAATTAGATAGCAGGAGATAAGAGCAGCATGTATTCCAATTGTCAGTACAATGAGTATATATCCAACAAGAGCTAATAAGAAACCTGCACACAGCTTCAAGGGGAGCAACTCTAATTGAGCTGGTTTCCATTCCATAAGGGTAAGAGATAGGGGTAAGAGGCACTGCGCCTTCCCATTCGGTTCAGTCACGTGGCCGCAGGTATTCAACGACAAAGGAGTATACCCCAGGGTCGGGTGGTGGTGTATCGAGGTATGTTGGTACAGTAGAAGGCGGGGAGCATAGGTAATGGTAATGGGTCTGGGAGTGCATGGCGGTCCAATTACAGGAAGGATGTTGGAGAGAAGCTTAGAACGATAGTGTAGCGCATGACGTGATGAGGGTAGAGATAGGTCGGTGTCAAGGCAGACGATGTAGCGATCTAGCTGAGAGGGAAGGGAAGGGAGAGAAAGCGAAGATGAATTCAATGTATGGTTTAGAGGATGAACGGCGGGGCAGAAGAACAGCGCTGAGCTCGCGCGTCCCCGTTTTCGCCCTGCCGATGCGGGGGGACAGATGCGCACCAGCGCTCGGAGGGGTAATCGGTATAGGGACCGCCATCCGACCAGCGGCAGGAAGATGGAAGGTGCAGCCTGCCGCGAGCTTGTTCCTCCTCGTCGCACTCCCCATCCGAAAATGTTGAAGAGAGGTGCCGCTTCAACCCACGTGGCGCATCACGAGACCTCATATCACCGGCAACTTCCATGTCGCGATTTCCACATGTGGTGCTCATGATAACGTCGTCCCGCCACGTCTCTACGAAGAGCATGGGGTCCTCTGCGCTGCAGGCGAACGAGCGGGCAGGCTCGACAGGCTCCATGCCGTCGGGCGAATCTGGGAGGCTGAAGTCGAAGCTCCCCATCGCGGTCCCCTCTGTGAACGAGTCAAGGTCCTTCAGGAGCGGCGCACCTGGGGCCTCGTACGGCGGCGACGACGATGAAGGGCCCCAGAGCAACGTGTCAGACACTGGTGCTATGTCTGGGTAGTGAAGAGAAGATGGCCAGGTCGCGCTACTCATCGTGAGCAAGACAGGGCGCGGTCGCATGATGAGCATACCTAGCATCCTCAAGAGCCCGGGGATGATGAAGGCTAAGGAGCTCCTGGTTAGGCGTTGGAAGGCTGGCGGCAGCAGTAGTGGGGGTCTCGTCGGTGACGTGGTGCTGGAGTAAGGGCAAGGCTTTGAAGGGGTGGGTGGGGTCTGAGTCGTCTTTGCGCACGGGCCAGGTCGAATACGCATGGGGTGGTGTGCCCGTGAACGGTGGTCGAAGCTCTCCAATGTCGAGAGAGTCAAGGGCATCGATAGCGGCGGCGGCGGACTTCATATTTGACATCCTCGCACACAGATTAATGGTAGTGACGGATGATCGAGTGATTGTGCGACGAGGTTGGATGAGGTGTGCATCCGTCGCGCCAGGGGAGACAGTGACCCAGATGGTGGTGGTACGAGAACAAGAGGCAAGAGAGGTAGCGGTATAGGGTGCAAGGGGGTGGGAGGGTGGTAAGACTCCGACCCAAAGTCAGACAGCGCAGACTGGGTGGAGAGCTGCGGGCGCTAGACGCGCCTACGACGAGGTAGACGCGCAGTCGCCAAGCTACAGACGCGACGGTCAGGCTATCAGAAGCGGTTGAGAGACTGGAGAAAAGGGGGAGGAGGGGAGGATTAAATTGAAAGGATTGACTCACCCAGCTGGAGGTGATGATGATGGTAAGGGGAAGAAGAGGCACTATTTGGTGATGCTGGTATTGGTCGCCGTTATACGGCATTCGGCATGATGCGGGCATTGCCCTGCAAGGCACGAGGCCTCTTATATGGCCGTAAAAGCGCCCAATGCCCGGCTAATTGACACGTCAAAGCTGCTGTGAATGCAAAGAATGTGCTAGACGGTTCATGTAGGAGGCGTCGTGGAAGCGGAAGCTCGTCGTTGGCTGTTGGCGAAATCCAAAATGACTTGCTCCCTCTCGGTTTTGACATTTTGGCTCGAAGCTCGACATAGATCTGCATCGCCGGCATCGCCCAGAGATTCCCGGCAACGACGCGCTTTGTTGCACCGCAGAAAAGGGTCGCGATGTCCAATGCATATGTAGAGGCATGGCTGTACTCTTCGGTTGTCGGAATTGAGCACCGCAGGCGACAAAAAAAAAATGAACAACAGCTTGCAACTCGCTTATGCGCACAGCTCATCGATGTCGCGCTCGCTGGCAGACCTCACGGCCCCACCACCGCGATGCGACCACGTCGATTGTGTGGTCGTGTGGTGGGCCGCGTTCCCGAAAAGGCTACAAGACGACATAGCCACCTTCCGACGTGACCTTCGTCCAAGCCAGCCAGATTGCCTGCGACAGCGCCGCGAAACCCATCGTTCAACGTTCTAACTTTGGTTCTCCTTTGAATAGGCCTCAGCATTTTATCTATGGCAATGATTAATTTTGAAGACGTCGAAGATCGCGATGGTGAGGGCATAGTTCGTCTCTTGGCGCCACACTTCTGATGGTCAACCAACCCCCGATGATCAGGCGTGCGCTTGTCGTGGAATGTCTGGCCATCTTCTCGCATAGAAGCCACTCGGACAGTGGTTCCAATTTCCGCTTTGTATACACCTCTCAAACAGCGCGTCGACCTTCCGCCTGTGCTCTACGAGCCAGTGACGTGCAAGTCGTCATGCCGTGCCATTCTTAACCCATATTGGTTCGTGCAGAAGCTCGTCCGATTTCTTGATGCAACCTCATTCATGGCTTCAGTCAAATCGACATCCGAGGGAAACTATGGATTTGTCCATTCTGTCTCTCTCGCAACGCCTTCCCCCCCCATTACAAAGATATTTCCAACACCAATCTACCCCCAGAACTGCTGCCTAAGTACACCACTATTGAATACACCCTCGCGCGGCCCGCCCAAATCCCCCCAATCTTCCTTCTTGTCGTCGATACCTGCCTTGACGAGGACGACCTTAAAGCTCTGCGAGACGCCATCGTAGTCAGCCTGAGCCTTCTCCCACCCTATGCATTAGTTGGGCTGATTACATACGGCACAATGGTGCGCAACCTCACACCTGGATACTTCCATGGATCATTGACTACCGGATTAGACACAAGTGCATGAAATTGGCTACGCCGAGTGCAATAAATCATACGTCTTCCGTGGCGGGAAGGAGTACTCCCCGAAGCAGATTCAAGATATGTTGGGCCTCAGCGCTCAAGCACGCGCGGCACCCCGCCCCGGCCAGCCGATGCTTCAGCAGTCCTTTGGAGCCGCTCGGTTCCTGATGCCCGTGCAGCAGTGCGAGTTCCAGCTGACGGGTATCCTCGAGGGCTTGACCCGCGATCCATGGCCCGTCGCAAACGACAAGCGTCCGCTGAGATGTACCGGTGTCGCAGTCAGCGTCGCGGTTGGTCTACTAGAGACGACCTTCCCTAATACTGGTGCTCGCATCATGGTTTTCGCTGGTGGGCCTGCTACAGAAGGTCCCGGTATGGTCGTCAGCAACGAGTTGAAGGAGCCTATCCGATCCCATCATGATATTGACAAAGACAGCGTCAGACACTTCAAACGGGCTACCAAGGTATGATAGCTTCAAACAAAATTGACACTTCTAATGGTCTGTCATTTGCAAGTTATATGAAGGTTTGGCGCAGCGCGCATCGAATAATGGTCATACAGTTGACCTATTCGCTGGATGCCTTGACCAAGTCGGCTTGTTGGAGATGAAGTTGTTGACAAACTCCACAAACGGGGTCATCGTGCTCTCCGACTCCTTTGCGACGTCCATTTTCAAGCAGAGCTTTTTGAGAATGTTTAACAAGGACGATCAAGGCCAATTGCAAATGGGATTCAATGCCACGTTCGATGTGCAAGTATGTTGAGACATTTCTACGGGCAGAATCGTTGTTAGCTTACTTACGCATCGTTCAGACAACCAAAGAGCTCAAGGTTTCGGGGCTGATAGGACATGCTATTTCTGCAGGCAAGAAATCTGGTTGCGTAGGCGAGACCGAAATTGGCATAGGTCAGACATCAGCATGGAAAATCAACGCGATCACTCCGCGCACGTCGACGGCGGTCTACTTCGAGGTCGTGACGCCAGCGGGGCAGCCGCTGCAGCCGGGCTCGCGCGGGCTGATTCAGTTCGTCACGCACTACCAGCACGCGTCAGGACAGCACCGGTTGCGGGTCACTACGATCGCACGCAACTTCGCGGAGGCGGGTTCACCGAACATTGCCGCGTCGTTTGACCAGGAGGCCGCCGCGGTGCTCATGGCGCGGATAGCGGTATTCAAGGCGGAGATCGACGACTCGCCGGACGTACTAAGATGGCTTGATCGCATGCTCATCCGCCTCTGCCAGAAATTCGCGGACTACAGGAAGGAAGACCCTGTGAGCTTCCGGCTGACGGATAACTTTAGCATCTATCCACAGTTTATGTTCCATTTGCGAAGAAGCCAGTTTTTGCAAGTGTTCAACAACAGTCCGGACGAGACTGCTTTTTACAGGCGAGCGATGCCCCATTGCGTCTTCGTTCCTTCTGAGCCATGCAAGCTGAAGTTTGAGAGAGCAGGCATATCCTCAACGTGGAAGACGTGAACAACTCATTGGTCATGATACAGCCAACACTCATGTCATACTCTTTTGACGTCGCCCCACACCCAGTGCTTCTTGACAGCGTTTCAATTAAGCACGACGTCGTCCTATTACTCGATACCTTCTTCCACCTCCTCATCTTTCACGGGGAACTCGTCGCACAATGGAGGAAATTGGGCTACCAAGACCAGGAGGGGTATGAGAACTTCAAGAGTCTGCTCGAAGCCCCGGTGGCCGATGCACAGGTGCTGTGTTGGCCTTGTTCAGAAAGGGACAGGCAAGAGAACTGAATCGTTGCACTGCACAGGAATTGCTCATGGAACGCTTTCCCATCCCGCGGTACATTGTGTGTGATCAGGGCGGGAGTCAGGCACGGTTCTTGCTTTCCAAGCTGAACCCGTCAACGACGCACATGTCGACGACGATGTACGGCTCGGGCCCTGCAGCCGGTGCAGGTCAGGCGATCTTCACGGATGATGTCAGTCTGCAGGTGTTCATGGAGCATCTGAAACGCTTGGTGCGCATTTTTGTAAGGACAGAAATCTTTATTATCACTAATCTGCTGCTCTTCTTCTAGGCGGTCGGTGCACAGACCAACTAGTTTGTATCTCTACCACCTTTGCCATCAACCCGCGAGCAGGAAAAATTCAGACAGAAGTCTATTTTTTCGGATGTCTTGTTAGTAGAAAGATATTGTAGAATATCCCGCCTGTTGGTCCTTTGCAAATGGTGGCATCAATTTCCTACTGTAAGTATATGCAAGATCCAAGGGTGGTGTGGATTGAGTCCTTGTAAAAGTATACAGATGTGGTGCTACATATGATGATTCAGGTGACTCACTTCTGGACATCATCCGGAGGGTGATAGACAAATGGAATAGACTAATCAGATGTTGGAGCAATACCTCCTTCATCAGCCATAACAATGGATGGTCCAGTGGGGGAAACCCCATCTCACCACATGACTTGTGCTGCTGCTACCACTGCCACCACCACTGCCCCCGGCCTTGTGCCAGGGAACTCACTACTGACAAACACTGTTGGAATGGCTGGGTTGCCCCAGCTGTCACTGTCACAAGGGGAGGAGATCCTCCCCTGGGTCCAAGATTGCATGATCCATGTGATCACTCATGGATCCCAATGCACTCAGTGCATTGGGTTCCATTGCCACATATTTGGGTTGCTTTTGCACAACTTGCACTCAGATGAAGCATTCCAAAACATGCTCAAGGAAGCACAGGAAAGCACTAAGTGCAAACTTGGGCCAGAGCTCAAGGTAATGCAGTGCAAGCTCATGGACCTGTGTGAGGACAATGAGAAGGGCAGTGCCCTTTGCCAGGGGCACTGGCAAAAGCTCAAAAGAGCTTATGATAATCTGGATAAGGCTGAGGAGGACCTTAAGGTGGCACAGGAGAAAATTCTCTCCTTGACGGAGAAGTTGGCAAGTGCCAATGAGGAACTCACCATGCTGTGAACTGTGGTGAAGGGGAAGGGGCCCAAAAGGGATCCCTTGGAGCAGGACCCAAAAAGGGCCTGCATGACTGTCTTGTACATGGACATAATGCTGCCTATGGGGGATGCAAATGTCCCCATGTACATTGAAGAGGGGTATCCCCCTCTTCCACCTGCTGGTGTAGACCAGCAGAACCCTAATGCCTCTTTGAGGCATAAATGCACATTTGTGGAGATGATCCTCATGTCTCCAACAAAGGGTTACCCCTTTAACATTCCCCAACTGGACAAGGCACCAGATGGCTATTCCTGGCCATGAGGGGTGTCCATGAGACCCAGCACATGGGCTATAGACCTGAAAACAGTTGAGGAGGTAATAGCCCTCAACCAGCAGGTGCATCATGGAGTGCCTGATGGCAGTTATGACATGACTGCTTGTTAGGGCCTGTCCTGTCTCGTAAGTAATACCAAAGGTCAACTTGTTGGTGACCAATCCTGGAAACTCGCTAAGACCAGTCAACTGTTGAGTACAGTCAAGAATACTCAGTCCCAGATGGTTGCAGGGACATCTGAAAGATGTAAGAATGGAAATAGACAAGTAGGGAGAAGGGAGACATCGCTGGGAAGGTCGCAAAGTCAGTAGACGAAGTGTAAAGAAGGGAAAAGACAGGTTGAGAGGAACAGATAATGCTGAGAAGGTCACGAAGTCGACCAATTAAGCGTAGAAAGAGAAATAGACGAGGTGGGAGAAAGAGGTGATGTGGAGAGGGTCGTGAGTAGTCGTGATGGTGTCGAGAGATAAGTTGGTGAAGGCAATGACTTTGCCAACTGATCAGAGAACCTACAGGGTTCAAAGAATCAGTACCAAGATGAAGGAAAGGAAATACTTGGAGCACATGAGTTGTGTGAGTGCGGAGGACAAGTTTAGAAAGAAGCAGAGTGGTCTTGGTATTGTTGAGGTCACCCAGCGAGACTAGACCTATCAATCATGGTGGTTCCAAGCTCAAAGGGGATAATAGCCTCAAGCTTAAACCAATGTGTGTTAATATCAAGTCTAGCATACCGTTGTAGTAGGCTGTACAGGTGTTGGCTGCAAATAGATGTTCGCGGCCGGGTTCTTCAGGGGGTCTTATTACACAACGGGTACACTAGACAGAACCTTGGAGGATGTGGAGGTTGAGTGCAAAAGGTTCAGAGAGTGAAAATATACGTTGTCTGGAGTATCCGGTATCGGATCCGATAGAGTCCGGTGTTTGGATCAAAGGTTCGAGGGGCCGGCGACGACGAAGGCCAGCGGATCAATAGGTACGACGAAAGGTGAGCTTGCTAAAAATCACAGCACGATGTGGGCGTTCAAAAAGCTGCTTTACCATAGAACCTGGTACATACTTAAGTACATTTTCATAAGTACAGCAAATCCGGTTCTACGGAAGTTTCTGGAAGCTACAGAAGGTAATGCGGTATCGTGTGCAAGGTCATATAGAGGTCATGTATCATAAAAGAGTTATGCGGTTCGGAGGAATGAAGTGTCCGATGATCGGTGTACATCCGGACC
Organism: Clavaria fumosa; assembly: GCA_951802425.1. NCBI lineage: Eukaryota > Fungi > Basidiomycota > Agaricomycetes > Agaricales > Clavariaceae > Clavaria > Clavaria fumosa. The sequence continues at coordinate 2,238,091 of OX637805.1, read as the reverse complement.
GCTTGTAAAATCAAGGAGAGTGAGACTGGTACAGCAAAGGGGTACTAGGAACAATGGACAAGGCACTGCAAAGGGTTTGAAACGTTTCAATGATTGGATGGTTGAAAGGGATCACAATATGAAATTTACAGCATGTATATGAAATAGAGGAATGGGAATGGAATAGTGAGTATGTCGAGCGCTGACCATGCTGGAGTGATGAAATAGAGGGGTGTAGGCGGTATGTGTGACCTGCGGGCTGTGATCTTCACGGGGAGTCAGAGACCAGAGAGTCCAATGTCGGATAAGTATCAGTTGTTATTGGACGGTGTTGGATTGTTATTGGATCATATCGGACGCAATTGCTTTGGATCCCGAAATATCTGGATAATCGGTATCTGTCATGTTTCTATGTTTAAACCACATATTATCCTTACACCGTAAGTACATGCAAGACTTTATATACATGTGTACAAGAAGCAAAACAGAAAAGGAAAAGTACAGAGGTTGCCAAGTGACAGAACTATAGTAGTACGGAGTATAACTAGTCATGGAGTGACCGTGCGCGTGTTCTACTAAGGTCGTGAGGGGTAAAGAAGACATAGGTAAGGTTGCGAACCTGACCAGTCATGGGTTGCGACCTAGTTAAATAATCATGTAAGTAACTATAACTATGAAGGGATGTTCTGATCATAACTAGCATAGTTATAGATGACTGGGGAGAAGAAAGGGAGCATAATTTGAAGTAGCATATAGCTGACTGTCAGTGGTGTGTTTCATCGTCAAAGTTGCAAGGTCATATGAGCGGTCACATGGATGGCAGTAGTGACACAGGTGACCTTGGGCAGCGAGTCACGTGGGTAACACTGGTAACACAGGTAACGCTGGTAGCACTGATGGTGCCACATGGCAAGTCATGTGTCGGATGAAGAGATTGTGTAACTGTGTGTCACGCATCGATTTGGCGGGTTCAGGTGGTAGGTATGCATAAGGTGCAGTGGAGAAGTGCGTCGCAAGTACAGCGTGGTGGTTGCAAGTGTCATGTAAGGGTGGAGAAGGTCGGAGAGGCTTTCAGAAGGGGACAGCAGGTTCCGGAAGTGTGTAGAGGGGCTTGCGAGGTTGTAGAGGGCTGTCGGGAGGTTCATAGGTATTGGTAGAGTTGGCTTGAGCAAGGGAAAAATGGATGGGTCCTGACACTGCTGTGATGAAGATGTGCTGGGCCATCAAGGAGGCCCAGAAGAATGCCATGGCAGCTAAGCTGCATACACCAGTTGAAGACTGGCTTTTGAGGAACTGGAGAGTTCCTGCTGGAGTCAAGAAATCAGCTGACCAGGTAGATCACCATCTGCAGGGGCAGATATTGCAAGGAGTTGGAGGGATGGGCAACCCATCCCTGAAGGCAGGTCCTTCAGAAGTTGCAGGAGGGGGAGCACCCTCCTATTCATCATACCAAACATTGCTGCTGGCAATGATGAGGGGGGTTGCACCTCCCATAAAAGAATTTATTTACATTGGCGAGCCATTCCTCCCCCAGGATTTGTGGCTCTCCTTTGTAGGAGAGAAGGGGGAAATTCCCCCTGGGGACCCAAAAGGCAACAAAGGCACAGGGTAGACATGCACTATTTTGTTGAGGAGATAAGGGTGGGCAGAGTAGCCATCCTTGGGATCAACAAAGAGAGGGATACACCCCATTCTTTCATGCACAAGGTGGCCATTTGGCACACCATCTTGGCATGTGCACTGTCCCAGGCCCAAATGGCCATAGCCCTCTTTGTGTCCAAAGGGGCATACACACAGGCCATCAAGGGGAGAATTATCCCTGTGCAATGTTCCAGACAAAGATAATGCCAACAGTCACACAAATGATCAAGGCATTTGTAGAGTGTGGAGTCTCTGTTGAGGAAATGGAGCTATGGAATGAGTTTGTACTCACATAGGCATGCAAGTACATGTGTAAGGGAATGCCCCTTTGGATGATGATATCCAGCTAGTGCTGGCTGAACAGGAGAAACCTCCTGTACCTCTCATCAATTTGCAGAATACACAGAAAATATTCATTTTCCCACAATTCTGCAGTACTCTGGCTTAAAAATTGGAATCTCCTGATTTTTGCTGATTTTTTGGTGTATAAAAAGTCATATTTTGCAAGCTGTGCAAAATTTTCCCATGTCATAGCAGCTTACCAAAAGCAGCTATGCCTGATTGGTAACCTGTACCTGAGGGACCAGGCACAGGGCTGCTCAATTTCGAGTTTTTGTTTATTTTTAGCATATTTTGTTTGCCATTGTTTGACCAGCACTCCTATTCTGGCTGACTGGCTGAGTGTGCAGGGCAGGCCTGAAAAGGGACATGTATTGTAATATATTGCATGGCTATTGTCCACTTTGGGACAAGCACATCACAGTTGTCACAGAGGCTGTATTGTCATGTCTTGCAATACACTTACAGTCTCTTGCAATAGCTATTGATTGTAATTACAATACTCTATTGACTGGTTGGGGAGCAGACTGGGGATGAGCAGAGGGGCAACATGCTGTTAGGATCGCTTATGTAAGCCATCCCAAAGTGCAGTTGTGGAGAAACTGGGGAGGGTTGTTGGAAGGTCACATGACCTGTGGCTGTGGTCAGATTACATAATCGTAAGATCACATGACCTGGGCCTGGGCGCATCACGTGATCCGAGAGGTCCGAGCGTGGGAACGCCGGCAAATGCTGAAGCGTTCGCTATATATACTACGTCTTTTCCATTCTTGTACCCTTTTCCCCTTATCTTAGTATTGTCATCATGACCTTACACTTAAGTTGTGTGAGACCCAGTCTGATATAATACTAAGATCCGCCTGTCCGCCCTAGCCCCGTGTCCTAACCCGGCTAGCCTGGACCCTTAATTTCAAACTGTGACACGTTGTCACAGCTCAGCCCCTATCATCCTCTTCTCCTTTACCCTGCCCGCGGTGTGTAACAGAACCGCGCAAAATTTTTACTGTGTGTAGATACACGTGACCAGACCAGGAGGAAGTCAACTGTGACCCTCCCCAAGTGATACCGAGTGCCCAAGGCCCGGAACTTTGTTTTACAGCTACGTACCAGTGAATCATGTAGTGTACAGGGCAAGGAAAGGCCCCTACATAGTCTTTCTGTAGTTTCCTGGTCCAGTGGACAGGGCCCTTGCTCTGTGACCATTGTCAGAAGGGCGCACGGGCAACTCATTAGGAGTTGTGGAGCAACCACCTGGGACACCATTTGGGCCCCACGTTAACAAAAGTTTCATAGAATAAGAGTTCTATAGGTACATAAGTACACAGAAGAGCAGCCTAAGAGGACAGGACTGTTAAGAGATCGAAGAAATCCTGAGTGCCCAAGGCCTGGAACTTTATTTACAGCATCCAGGGCCTGTGATGGCAGACCATGTCGCCCCGCCTGTAGCCCAACCTATGAGGCTTGACCTATCTGTTGCCCCCTTTGATGGGCAGAAAAGGAACTTCCGTACGTTCCTCCGATCCCTTCGCCTCCTGTTTATGGCGAACCCGACTGTCTATGCTGTGGACCTGGTGAAGGTCCTTCTTGCTCTGAGCAAAATTACTGGAGAAGGATTCGCTGCAGAGTGGGCGAATATGAAGGCGGAAGAGATCCTGGGTAGTGGCGAGGCCGGAACCTGGGCAGAGTTTGTGGAGGAGATGAAGCGCGCATTCGATGACCCGAATGACCATGCAACTGCCCTTGCCGATATTGCAGGGCTGAAACAGGGTGCCATGACAGCACCAGAGTTCTTCGCAAAATTCGAGACGCTGTTCCGACAGGTGAAGTTGAGTGCAGAGAAGGACTCAGGAATCCTAGTCCATTGGCTGGAGTTGAACCTGAGTAGGAGGTTGGTGGAGAGAATCTATGGTGTCTCCCCGATGCCAGAGACATATGGAGAATGGAAGGTGCTGGCTGAGAGGCTTGATGCCCAGCAAAGGCGACTGGATGGGATACTCACGGAACGGACACCGCGACCCACTGTGACCCCCGCGCGACCCACCGCGACCCTACCGCGACCTGCCGTGACCGTTTCGCAACCTCTTGTGACCCCTCTGCTGTGTACTCCAGATGTGGCCATGGCCCGAGGATGGGCCCCTGCTGATGAGAGATGTTGTTTCCGATGCCACCAGACTGGCCATGCTGTCCGTTTCTGCCCCCTGCCTGATACGCATCTGCAGGTCCCAAGGGCCCAAACCCGGGCAGCACCATGTGCCCCCCAAATGGCGGAGGGATATGAGAAAGAGATTGCACGGCTCCGAGCCTGCATAGAGCTGTGTGAGAGAGAGAGGAGGACTCCCACTGGGGAGAAGAAGTGTGCCAGCCCCCTTTCCGTCCCTGTGCCTGCTGCAAGTATACCCCGATATACTATCTTGCAGCGGAGACATACCCGAATTGGGGCTGAGGTGAAGGAGGAAGTGAGACTGGCAGAGCGCCTAACCAGAGTGCGGCCAGAAGTGCGGAAACATGTGCCACGAGAGCTAGCCATCCAGGTGCACTTGGAGGCTTTCAGCACTGGCAAAGGGACCACAATGAAGGCCCTTGTTGACTCAGGGTGCACCAACTGCTTCATGGATTTGGAGTGGGTGAAAGGAGTGGGACTGGAGCCATCTCTCCTGCTGAACCCAATCACCATGTATAATGTGGATGGGACACAGAACAGGAATGGAAAGGTCCGGTATGGGATAGAGGTGCTGGTGAGAGTTGGTGACCACCAGGAGCGGATCCACTTTCTGCTGGGAAAGACCCAGTCCCACAAGGTCATCCTTGGGCATGACTGGCTCAAGCGGCATAACCCGGATATCGACTGGCAGAAGGCAGAGCTGAGCCTTACCCGCTGCCCCCCACAGTGTTCCCCATCCCCTCGAGCCTCTGCACCCCTGAAAACGAGTACCCTCGCATCCACGAGTATTCTGGACACCCGTTTTCCCAACTCTGGCCCTACCCCCGATTGGCCCAGCCGCTACCCTTTGGTGTTTAGTGAAGCAAAGTGGGATGAACTTCCCCGCTCCCGACCAGACTTCGATATTAAGATCGAGTTCAAAAAGGACCCTGAGCACCTCTCCTCCAAGCTGTATTCTTTGACACGGCAGGAGATGGTGGAGATGAACCGTTGGGTGGATGAGCAGCTTGCTTCTGGACGAATCCAGCCCTCAAAATCCCCGTATGCCAGCCCCTTCTTCTTCAAACATGAGAAGGACAAACTGCAGCCAATCATCGACTACTCGAGGCTGAATGCACACCTGATCAAGGACAAGTACCCCCTCCCCCGCATCCAAGACACAGTGGATGTGCTTAAAGGAGCGTCGATCTACTCTAAGATTGATGCAAAGGGAGGTTTCCCATCTATGCAGGTCTGGCCCGAGCACCAGCACCGCTGCGCCTTCCTGACACCCCGTGGACTCTTCGAACCAGCTGTCATGTGGTTTGGACTGCAGAATGCCCCTGCTACCTTCCAACGCTTCATGAATCATGTGTTGAGGGAGGAGATTGCAGGAGGACATGTGAGGGCCTATGTGGATGATGTCATTGTGTTTGCAGAGGACTTGGCTACACACCGGTACTGGATGGATCGGGTCTTGAGGAAGTTTGGAGAGAATGGGTTGTGTCTCAAACTCAGTAAATGCGAGTTTGAGAAGAGCGAGATCATCTTCCTGGGGATGAAGATCTCCCACAACAGACTAGAGCATGATCCGGCCAAGGGTGTGGCAGTCCGAGATTGGCCACGTCCCAAGAATGTGAAGGATGTCCAGAGGTTCAATGGAATGCTGAACTACCTCCGCCGACACATCCCGAATCTTTCTGCCTGGGCAAAGCCACTCTTCTGGCTGACTGGGAATGTTCCATGGAAATGGGAGGAGGAGGAGGAAGCAGCCTTCCGAGATCTCCGCCAGGCACTCGTATCGGCCCCGGTCTTGGCTCTGCCTCAGGACAAAGGGAGATGGAAGGTAGAGACAGATGCAAGCAACCTGGCAACTGGTGGAGTGCTCTCGCAGCAGCAGATGGATGGAACCTGGAGAGTTGTTGACTATATCTCCAAGGCCCTCACTGCAGCTGAGAAGAACTATGATGTGTACGACAAGGAGTTCTTGGCTGTGATTCGGGCACTTCGCGAGTGGCGAGCATACCTCATTGGAGCAGAGGAGACGATTGAGATCTGGACGGACCATGCAAACCTCCAGTACTTCCGGAAGCCCCAGAAGTTGAAGCCGAGGCAGGTTCGTTGGGTTGGAGAGCTCCAGTGCTTTGACTTTGAGATAAAGTATCGCACTGGCAAGTCGAATACAAAGGCAGATGCACTCTCCCGGAGACCGGACTATGGAGAGATGGTGGAGGAGGATGCACCAGTGCAGGTTTTCCCGGAAACGGAAGTCCGTGTGTCATTCACATCGGAAATGGAGACGCTACTCCAGAAAAATAGCGCGGTACACATACAGAAGCCGGAGGAGCTTGATGATGAGTGGACACGAGATCGTGCTGGACTCTGGCGGAAGGGGATAGTCACTTGGGTCCCCCTAGGAGCTCGTGAGGCCGTTCTCGAGTTTGAGCATGACCTCCCCGCTGCTGGACACCCTGGGCCCCGGAAGTTGAGAGCAGCACTAGTGAAGGGTTATTGGTGGCCGGACATGGTAAAAGATGCGGATCGGTATGCCCAGGGGTGTGAGACATGCCAGCGGACGAAGCCCGACTGTACCAAGCGTGCTGCCCCACTGCACCCCCATCTGGTGCCCGATGGTCCCTGGTCAGTGATTTCATGGGACATAGTTGGTCCCCTCCCCCTCTCCCGTGGACATAATGCCATCCTTGTTATTGTCGACAAATTCACGAAACGGACACTGCTCGAAGCGATTGGGCTCGACCTCACAGGACTTGGAGCGGCGCGTCTCCTCCGGGATCAAGTGTTTCGTGACCATGGAGTCCCTCACAAGGTTGTGAGTGACCGGGGGTCCCAGTTTGTGTCCCGCTTCATGAAGGAGTTCTACTCCATGATCCGGGTAAAGGCAAATCCAAGTACTGCCTTTCATCCACAGACTGATGGACAGACGGAACGGGTGAACCAGGAGATGGAGATCTATCTCCGGGCTTATGTGGACCATCTCCAGGATGACTGGGCTGAATGGTTGTCCACTGCGGAGTTTGCTCTTAATAATCGTGAGCACTCAGTGACAGGACAGACACCTTTCTTCCTCGATTATGGACGACACCCATGGAATGGGGGGCTCCGGCCACCTTCTGAGGTGAACCCGGCAGCAGACGAGTGGATGGCTAAGCTCACGGAGTCCCGAAGAGCAGCCAAGGAGGCAATGGAGAAAGCGGTGGCAGTGATGAAGAAGAGCTACGATAAGGGGAAACGCCCAAGTCGGGAGTACTCTGAGGGAGATCTGGTCTGGCTGGATACTAGAAACTTGAAGATGGACCGGCCCTGTAAAAAGCTTGACAACAAGAGAGCAGGCCCCTTTGCAGTTGAGGAGAAGGTGGGACCTGCTGGGTATCGCCTCAAGCTCCCTCGGGCCTGGCGCATCCATCGGGTCTTCAATGAGTTGCTGTTGACACCATACCACCCCCCCTCCTTCCCTTCTCAGAACCTGCCTCCCCCTCCACCCCCTACGATTGATGACGACCACCTGGAGTATGATGTGGAGGCGATCCTTGATGTTAAGAAGGTGGGACGTGGGGTGAAGTACTTGGTGAAGTGGTTGGGATATCCAGTGGAGGAAAACACTTGGGAGCCCCGTAGGAACCTCACTAACGTAACGTTGCTTCTCCGGGACTTCTTCCTCTCCCACCCCGACAAGGCCAAGCTAGCTGGTCGGGACGCCCAGCCTTAAGAGGGGGGTGATGTTAGGATCGCTTATGTAAGCCATCCCAAAGTGCAGTTGTGGAGAAACTGGGGAGGGTTGTTGGAAGGTCACATGACCTGTGGCTGTGGTCAGATTACATAATTGTAAGATCACATGACCTGGGCCTGGGCGCATCACGTGATCCGAGAGGTCCGAGCGTGGGAACGCCGGCAAATGCCGAAGCGTTCGCTATATATACTATGTCTTTTCCATTCTTGTACCCTTTTCCCCTTATCTTAGTATTGTCGTCATGACCTTACGCTTAAGTTGTGTGAGACCCAGTCTGATACATGCCCCTAGAAGATGGTGGAAGTACATCTACTGTCTGAAACCCCCTGGATCAGGGGTTTAACAATATCCCAGACAGAGGGTGCAGGGCCCTCTCAAAAACAAAAAAAGAAAGTGGCTAGGTCATCAGCTGCTAGGACCTTGAAGAGGCCCATTGTGTCATCACCTGACTGGAGTGATGATGAGGGTGAGGTGCTGTGTGACTACAAGCAGGGCTCAGACTAAGTGTCTGGGCCCTCCCCAACTGCCTACCCCACAGGACAAGACAGCAGCACTTGGGGCACCCCCCACTGGGGTGTGCCACTTGTGACATGCTGTCCAACTGGGGGCAGGTCATGCAGACCAACAGGTAGGACCTGTCAGCACTAGGCAAAGGCCCCAGATGGGGATTGCACCTGGTGAGATGGCAGCAACCCTGCCCAGGGGCTGTGCCCCTCAAAAATTTTATATGTCATCATGCTCTACATGTTGTCTCTGGTTAGGGGCCTCTCCAGCAGGGGAGGGTGTAAGGCCATAGGCCTTCTGTCTGTACTTGATTATATAATCTACATACCCTATTTAGTCTACCTAGCATAGCCACTTGGCTATGCTTATGTCAGTGGCCCTCTGGAGGGCTGCTCACCTATATATACTGTGTTGTGACTGTACACAGAGGGCAGATCCCTCTACATAGAACTACACTCAATATACAGTTGAGTCTGGTTCTTTTGAGGGATAAGTTGTACAGTTCATGGTTCTGCAGAATTTTGCAAGAACCAGACTGAACTGAACTTTACCATCACTATCCCTACTATGTCAAATATCCTACCTGCCATCTCAACAACAAATGACTTCAAACAAGCATTCAAGAAACTGGTGTAGGATTTTGAGGGGAAGTGAGCTAATTGCTTGGTATGCTGGAATCAATGCTCTATGTATGTTTGCTCTCATGTACTCATGTTTACTGCATTGTCCAGTTTCACCCAGTCAAGTCCAGGTGTTGGAAATGGCAGGGCACAAAGTACCACAGTCACTAAGAACTAAGGTCTGGGGGTTAGGTGATGAACCAGGGCTAAGACTGGTCCAACTTGATAAGGGATCACCTTATCAATGGGCCAGCATTATATATGTTATGTTCTGCATGATATGGTAACACTTAATCAACATTACCATGTCATGCATTTGCACATTCACAAAGCATGGCATATAAATACAGCAACTTGCCTTGCTTCCCCCCCACTTTCTCCCAGCCAATCAACTTTGGGACTTGTAATGGAGTGTGAATAAAATAGAAATAGATTAAATATTAATCATTACTGTAATACAGTAATAAGTTTGGTGATAATAAATTTGCTTTTTTGTTCATTTTTTGGATAAGCATTGGCAGTGATGTATTGGATGTCCATGTTATATCAGATGTGCCAAACTTCCAGAACAGCTTCAACAATACATCAGATGCTGACATGCTGATACATCAACAGTATGTATGCATGATACATTCACTGTCTGTGGCTATGGGAGATGCATCATCTGGCATCATGATATATCAGATGTACCATCCACACCCAATGAGGAGGTAATGCATAAGATGCCCCAAAGTGATACATCAGGTGCATGCACCAATTGATGCTAATTGTTCATCATGCATCAATTTGGTACATATGATCCATGAAAACTACAGGATGTGGTGATTCTGGCCAGTAGCAACTGACACAGTCATCTTGTCACTGCCCAAGATGACAGGCACAAAGGTAGAAGAATGTGTGCAATGATCATGGGCAATCTCATCCTTGACAAATATCTTTAGTGACTGAAAGATTGCTCATAAATGTGGGATGAACTGCCTGCTGCCAAGCCCATTCACCAGACATGAAGTCTTGAAATTGATGTTGCCTTCATTGTCATAATCATGATATGGTACATAGTTGAGCTTTCCATCAAAATCAGAGTTGCCCAACATATTCTGCACAATAATTTGTGGATCATGAAACCAGACATCATATGTTGAGCTGATCCATGATGGCCTGTTAGATGTAGGTTGTTCACCATTATATTGAGTCATAAAATTTTGCCATGCCACACTGCCATAGGGTATAAGGTCAATCATAGTATAGAGGTCACCATGGTTGATGAAAGGTGGACAACCACCATGTTTGACAGCATCAGCAGCCCATAGGTCCATCAAATTGTCTATTTGGTGCACAGGCATCTGGTTACAGCAGTAAAGAAACTCAGATACTTCAAATTCCAGCCTGCTGTTGAATGGCATCCAATCAGTTGCCTCAACCACAGCCCAGGAGGCAGGACAAGAACAGGGATCATTACCATGCAGGTTACAAGGAATTCCTACAGATATATGAGTACATGTGCCCCACAGTCCAAAGCAGACATACCAGTAAGATAGGGGTGGTAAACTCTATTTTGTGCATGCACAGACAAAGGCCACAGAGACAGCTTCATCCGTTGTGGGCCAGAGGCATTTGAATTGGCATTGGATGCAGTTTGAGAGCCTCCAGTGAAATAGAATGGCTTGCTGGAGGATGTGGAGTCAGAGTCATCAAGGCATTCATAGTCACCTGGGTCATGGTGTTGGTAGTCAGAATACTGGGGATTGTCAGGGTCATGGTGCTCATAGTTGGAATGCTGGTAGTCATTGAGATATTGAAAATCATCCAGGTTGAGTTGTTGGTAGTCATTGGGATATTCCTCAACTGCATTTTGTGTCAAGGGGGTGGCCATCACTGCCAGGTGCCAAACCTTCATCCAGCTCTGAGTCAACAATTTGTTCTGGACCTTGAGGGCTGGTGTGCTGGACTGCAATGTTGTCATAAAGATGGATTGACCTCACATGTTTGGTCAGTCCTGATTTGTTATGGAACCATTGGTGACAGCCCAGGACATAACATTGGAGCCATATGGGATTTGCTTTAGAGCATCAATCCTTATGCAGGCCTGGGGGAGGCATTTATTGGAGTGTGGTGTGGGTCAAAAAATCTGCTAAGTCCAATGTCTGTTGCATGTTCATCAAATGGGGAGTACAAACAAACCAGGTTTCTTCTATTGCTAACATGTCTGAAATGACACCCTGCATAATGACATGTTCTAAGAATGCTCATACTCATACTGGCAGCATTGTCACAAAGCAGAAACAACACACAAAGGCAGAAGTTGAACATGACCATGAACTTGAGGCCAAGAAAGAAAGAAAAAACAGCTTGAAGAAAAAAAACAGGCTATGCTCACTCACATTGCTGTACTTGAGGCTCAAATGACTATTGATGGCAGGAAAGCCAATGAATTACCTGCAAAGCATGGAGAAGAGGTAAACCAGCCTGTTGGCCAAGATGCCAAGATGCTGCTACCACTGCTACCACTGCTGCCCCTGGCCTTGTGCCAGGGAACTCATGACCAATGAACACCATTGGAATGGCTGGGTTGCCCCAGCCATTGTTGTCACAAGGGGAGGATATCCTCCCCTGGGTCCAAGATTGCATGATCCATGCAATCACTCATGGATCCCAGTGCACTCAGTGCATCAGGTTCCATCACTGTTGCACTCAGATGAAGCATTCCAGAAAATGCTTAAGGAAGTGCAGGAAAGCACTAAGCATGAATTCAGGTCAGAGCTCAAGGTACTGCACTGCAAACTTGTGGATCTGCATGAGGACAAGAAGAAGGGCAATGCCCTTTGCCAGGGGCACCAGCAAAAGCTTGAAGGAGCTTATGAAAATTTGGATAAGGCTGTGGAGGACCTTAAGGCAGTGCAGGAGAAAGTTCTCTCCTTGACAGAGAAGTTGGCAAGTGCCAATGAGGAACTTGCTGCACTGCAAACTGCAGCAAAGGGAAAGGGACCCAAAAGGGATCCCTTGGAGTGGGACCCTAAGCAGGCCTGCACTACCATCTCATACACAGATATAACACCACCTACAGGGGATGTGGATGTCCCCATGTACATTGAAGAGGGGTATCCCCTCTTCCACCTGCTGGTGCAGACCAGCAGAACCCTAATGCCTTGTTGAGGCATAAACACATATCCTCTAAATCTAGATAAGAGACTCTCCACACTCCTTGCCTCCATGTTCTCAAAGATAAGAATTCTCACAGCACAACAAAATCCACATATGTTCAAACATGTGACTCTTTTGCTTGATGGTCATGATACCAGGGTCAATCAAGTTGGTATGGATGCAGCAAAGATGTATTCAAGAAGTCTGGACTTCATACCCAGGTATGTACTGACAACAATGATATGATCTTGTTCATGTCTAAGTCTGCACCATGTGGGGATAATACTGATGGAGTCATGTTCACAAAGATGAAGCTGGAAAAACATATCCACCAACTTGATTGTGTAGGTCTTGATGGAGGTTATACACAACACATAAATAAAGTAGTTGAAGGTAGTGATCTGGGTATGGGTAACTTCTGTCATCCTGTTCATAAGTCCAAGGGGATAGACTTATCATCTGATGAAGTAAAGTATAATAAAGTTTTTGGTAGCTTTATGCCTAAGAATGAAAGTGTTAGGTGAACTTGGATCAACATTCAAGAGATTCAACAATAAGTCTGTCATCAGGACATGTGATGGTGAGACTTTTAATTTACAATTCAAACTTGGAGCCTTGTTACTCAATATCAAGAAATTTGTTGACATGGGAAAGATCCAGACTCAACCACACCATTTATATTGGATGCAGGCTGTTTTTGATTTTACTAATAATAAAGCTGAGAGCCTAGCTGAAAGTCCAAGCTTAAAAGATCAGATCCAACATGTGATATACTATCATGTCAAAGGAAGCTTCTTGACTTGGAGATCACAGAAGATGAGCAGATGGAATGGGATAATACATATGAGGTTGAACAGATATTGAGCCACAGGAAGAAAGGAAGACATACAGAATTTCTAGTAAAATGGAGATGCTATACAGATAACACATGGGAAACAGAAGACAAGTTTAATAATATAGAATGTATTGATGATTATTGGGACAAAGTCAATGCAGCAGAGGAGTATTAAAAACCACATGTGTGAAATCACATGAAACATAATTAACATGATAACCCACATGTGTGAAACCACATGAAATACTTTAAATAAAACTAGGAGGATATCTGGAGTCAGATAATTAGTTCTATCTCCAAGAATGTATTATCTTATCCATAATTATTTTTAAAAGTTTCAAACAACCTCATTGGAATTGAACTTGCTCACTTATTTGTATACTCCTATATATCTACATTTGGAACATGGTTTTACATATTCTGGAGAACAATTATCTTCCACATATATTATAATCAGAACTAGATTTAAAACACAATCAGATTGTACAGGCATAGATGGTTGCACATGATAATCCTACAGAGATAAACTTGTTTCCATTGCACAAAGGCACCACCTTCTACTACAAGTAAGTTAGTGGTTGGGTCACAAAATGTCCCATGAAATATGTTTGGATAAATCAGTCACTCACATACAAATTTGAGGTTTATTAAGAAAGTAATTGGTCATCCTTTAGCTGATCTATTTCTGTGGCCACATTATTTTGGTGTTTGTTTAGAATATGATGCTTGTAAGGAATATATAATGTATTTTGATTCTTAATATATTATTTGCATGTTGATCAAGTTCTGGAGATAAGGGTTCAATCATGGCCCTGTATTACAACTAATATAATCTAATAATTTATGGGGAACCTTGATTTTTCTACTGACTTCTGGGTTTCAAGGATATGAAATGTGTAAGGATGATTTTGGTTGTGATGTTCATGTGGTTCTTAGATGCTCTCAGATGACCTCCTTTCAGGTTTCAAGGATATGAAATGATTGTGGTTGTAATGTTCATGTGTTTCTTAGGTGCTCTCAGATGACCTCCTACAAAGACAAGGCCTGGAGATCTGTATTATCTGCCATAACAGCTCATGAGGGGGATATAGAAAAAAGGTTTTGAAGGGTAAAAGAAGTGTCATCAAAAAAGGCAGGTCCTTGGTCAGGCTGACACTCCATTCCAGACACCACACCAGAGCCATAGCTCCAAATTTGCATTCAAGAACCCAAACATCAAGGATGCATGTGGGTGTGGGGAATCATTCATGGTTGATTATTAATAATAATATTCATCATCATCATCGCCTTCGCCATCGACATCGCATATCTGGACGTTGTTCGAACAGTTCGTCATAATGTACATGCTCACAACACAAGATCAATAATCTCCAGCAGTAATTTCCAAGACATAGAACAAATCTGAGAGAAATAGCATGTACAAATCTGAGAGAAATAACATGTCCGAGTTGACGAAGCAACTGCTGAGATACACATTCTACTGCAGCCCAAGAGAAGAAAGATGTCAAGGTCCATGATTTAGGATACTGCCATGTGCACGCGCAGCCATCGACTATCATGCCACCACAGCGATCAACAACGCAGCCACAACAAGGCCAACGACACTGAAACCTCCGATCCCTGTTGCGGCGGATGGTCAGTGACGATCTGATGCTGTGTCAAAGAAAAGGGACGGACCAGAGGACGCATGGGATGGAGCACTAGAGCCAGGTGGACCTGATGATGACACTGTGGTACTAGAACCAGGTGGACCTGATGACACTGTGGTACTAGAACCAGCTGATGGTGACTGATGAGTGGGAAAGCAAAGCGAAACAGAGAGGACGACGCACCAGCAGAGCGAGATGGGCTTGGAGCATTGTTGGTAACAGTCTGGCTTGCCAAATAACACCCATCCGTCACCAAATTCTGCCCAACAGCGACCACACAAGACGCATAGTGGTGGAAGTCATTGTCCCTAACCGACTTTTCACAAGACGTCTTGTACGAGCCGTCACCTGCCCTACCGCTCAAACACAAAAACACCTTTTCCGACGTCGTGGCAGGGAAAAACCATTCCGGCCCACCGAGGCGGGTGTAGCTGGCGTTGTAGTACCCTATGGAGATGGTCTGCGCCAAGTGGGCGTCGACGAGGGCTTGGAATTGGGCGTCTGCGCCTCTGCAGATGAGCTCCATCCTTGTCTGGGGTTTGGGATAGTAGCACCATGTGCCCTGTGGGTTCTGCTCAACGGAGTCCCCGTTTACAATGCGTGGCGCATTGAACCCAGCGAAGACGTGGGAGGCGAAGAGCACTAATATTGGCAGGATGAGTGAGTGAAACATGAGAGGGGGCGAAAAAAACACATGTACGATATGTATTATACAGGCACGCTCAGGCACGCTCAGACTGCACAGCCCCGACATTGTACTGCACAGCCCCGAGATTGGCACTGTACAGCCCCGACATTGGCGTAGCTCTGTTCGATGATCTTCCTACCTAGGTCAAGCACGTGCAGAATGTACGGAACGAGCGAGATGACGAGGTCGTGCATGGTGACGTGTGCGGTGAGCGTTGCTGCGTCAGTCACATTGGGCGCAGAGGCGGTCGTGCCAGGTAGCCCGGCGGCAAGTGTCTTGGCAGAGGCCGTCGTGCCGGTCGCCCGGGTGGCGAGTGTCTTGGCAGAGGCGGTGTGCCGGTATTAGTTTTGGGACAGGAGGAGGCGTTATGTACAAATACTAGCTGATACCCGTGCTATGCCACGGACAAAGGCAGTACACAGATGAATTCGAACGAAGTAGACTCGTCAATGTCACATTACAGTATGTTTCATGTGCAAAAGCTGACATTATTGAGACAATACAGTACACACTGCTATGGTTGCGTTATGCCAGCGGTCGGTTCCTATTGAGATTATGGGCGGGAGCAGCTAGGTTATAGTGAGCGTAACCTCAGTATAAGCAAGATACTGCAGGCGATCCTGTAGTTTTGATATATCATATGCACCAAATTGATGCATTTGAGTGATGAACAATTAGCATCAATTGGTGCATGCACCTGATGTATCACTTTGGAGCATCTGATGCATTACCTCCTCATTGGGTGTGGATGGTACATCTGATATATCATGATGCCAGATGATGCATCTGCCATAGCCATAGACAGTGAATGTATCATGCATACATAATGTTGATGTATCAGCATGTCAGCATCTGATGTATTGTTGAAGCAGTTCTGGAAATTTGGCACATCTGATATAACATGGACATTCAATACATCACTGCCAATGCTTATCCAAAAATGAATAAAAAAGCGGATTTATTATCATTAAACTTAAACTTATTAATGTATTACAGTAATGACTAATATTAAATCTATTTCTATATAAATTCTATTTATTCACACTCTATCACAAGTCCTGAAGTTGGGAGAAAGTGGGGGGGGAAGCAGGGCAAGTTGCTGTATTTATATGCCGCACATTGTGGCTGTGCAAATGCGTGACATGGTAACACCTAATCAACGTTACCATGTCACGCGTTTGCACAGCCACAAAGCGTGGCATATAAATACAGCAACTTGCCCTGCTTCCCCCCCCACTTTCTCCCAACTTCAGGACTTGTGATAGAGTGTGAATAAATAGAATTTATATAGAAATAGATTTAATATTAGTCATTACTGTAATACATTAATAAGTTTAAGTTTAATGATAATAAATCCGCTTTTTTATTCATTTTTGGATAAGCATTGGCAGTGATGTATTGAATGTCCATGTTATATCAGATGTGCCAAATTTCCAGAACTGCTTCAACAATACATCAGATGCTGACATGCTGATACATCAACATTATGTATGCATGATACATTCACTGTCTATGGCTATGGCAGATGCATCATCTGGCATCATGATATATCAGATGTACCATCCACACCCAATGAGGAGGTAATGCATCAGATGCTCCAAAGTGATACATCAGGTGCATGCACCAATTGATGCTAATTGTTCATCACTCAAATGCATCAATTTGGTGCATATGATATATCAAAACTACAGGATGTGGTGGATACTGTATTGATATGGTAAAGATACCTAGGTTATAGTGAGCGTACTAAAGGCACGTAAGTATCAATGAAGAAAGACTAGTCTAATAAAGACCACTCACACCTCAGTATAAGCAAGATACTGAGGTGCTCGTAGTGGAGCTAAGCGCGTATGTAGATAGAATTCAAAGTCCGACAAAATGTCCTACCGAATATTCAATACTCCCCCTCAAACGCATTGAAGTCCAAGAAGTTTGACAAAATATTCGAACTTGTACCGTGGTAGAGCTTTTGTAAATATGTCCGCCAAGTTCTCGTCACTAGTTATATACGAGATCTTGATTTTCTTGTCTTCAAGAGCTTCACGCACGAAATGATATCGGATGTCGATGTGTTTGGTGCGAGCATGGAACTTGTTGTCTTGACAAATCGCAATGGTAGACTGGTTGTCGCAACGAAGCGGTACAGAGTTCTGCGGATCCCGCCCAAGTTCATCCAAGAATGCCCGAAGCCAGCAGGCTTCCTTCGCAGCGTGGGCGGCCGCAATGTATTCTGCCTCGGTGCTCGACATCGCAATAATGGGCTGCCGTTTCGAACTCCAGGTGATTGCACCTTGTCCTAGTGTGAAAACGTAGCCCGAAATCGAATGCCGGTCTGATTGCGAAGCCCAATCCGCATCCGCATATCCTTCATATCCTCCACTTCGTCCTCCAAGAGTCAGCCAGAGATCTCGCGTTGTGTACAGGTATCTTATGACTCGCTTAATTGCCTTCCAGTGCAATTCTGCTGGATTTTGGGTGAAGCGGGCGAGGAGACTGACTGCGAATTGAATATCCGGACGACTTATGACGGCTGCCCACAACACACTCCCGCAGGCTTCCTGGTACGGTGCTGCGATGGGTTCAGCTGGGATTTGATCAGTTGAGTACGCTGCGCTGGGCTCAATCGGCGTATGTATCGGCGCAGAGTCAATGACTCGAAATCTTTGAGCTATCGTTGTGATATATTGCCTTTGGTTTATCGCGACCGTATTTGACGAGCGGTCCCGGCGGATTTCAAAACCCAGTAGCCATTTTATTTCACCCAGGTCAGTTATCTCGAAGAGTGCGGCAAGGCTCGTCTTGAAATTTTCAACAGCGCGTAACGAGTTGGCGGCAACCATCATGTCGTCTGTCGAAACTGTGACTACCGTGGCATCGTCGCCTTGGTTTTTGATGAAGACTGAGGCATCAAGCTTTGAGACAGAGAAGCCCATGTCCACGAACGCCTTGGTCATCTTACGGTGCCATTGTCGCCCAGCTTGACGAAGGCCGTAAAGTCCCTTCAGCAGCCGGCAGACTTTGTCACCATCTTTCGCCTCTAGCAGACCAGCAGGAGCCTCCATATAAATCTCCTCCTCTATCTCAGCATTTAGGTAGGCTCCCACGACGTCAATTTGGTGTATTTCCCAGTCTGACACAGCCGCATGAGCCAGGACTGTCCTTATCGATGCCATCTTCGCCGCTGCAGCAAAAGTTTCCTCGTAATCGATTCCTCTCGTTTGGCGGTGTCCGCCAGCGACTAGCCTCGCCTTCCGCTTCACGACTTGTCCATTCGCATCAAGTTTTTCTTTGAAAATGGGTCGGCAGGGGATAACGGGCTTATCAGCGGGACGAGAGACGAGATGCCAGGTGCGTCTTTTCCTCAATTGCTCCAGTTCGTTGTCCCAGGCCTTTTTCCACTCCTCAGCATGCGTACCGGCCAGCGCTTCAGCTAGCGTTGCCGGTTCATTGCCCATTCTCGTAGCAAGACAGAAGAGGGGGTCTCTGTCACCCTCATCATTGCTGTGGGCAATGTTTGCGACGTTTTGATGCCCTCGGTTGTGAAGATCTTTGTAGAAGCCTGGCTGGGGGCGAGATCTGTGGTGTAGAGGCATGGTTTCGTCAGGTTTGTCCATCGTTTCACTGCCGTCCTGTGTGTTGGTTGGTTTCTGTGCTGATGAGAGGTTTTCGCAGGGTGTAGGCGGCGTCTTCGAGGTGGTGGGATCGTCGTTTGGGCCTGGTGAGCTGGAATGAAGTATAGGGTGAGTGTTCAGGTTGTTTTTATCCTTCTCCCCCACAAGCTGAACTTCACCGGGCAAAATGATTTCATTCACTGAGGTCTTGAAGTCGAAGACGACTTCGCGCTCGGGCTTAACGATTCGCTTGTCAGGATAGTAGATTCGGTACCCTGTGCTTTCGTTATCATAGCCCACAAAGTACCCAGGTAATGCTCGGGCTTGTAGTTTTCCAGCGTCAACGACTTTGACCCATGCCTTCGTTCCAAATGGGATAGCGTTGGACATATCAGGCCTTTTGCCAAACCTGGCTTCGTAGGGTGTCATGCCATTGAGTGCGCGGGTTGGGGAACGGTTTTTGATCCACAGCGCATGATTAATTGCCTCGGTCCACAGAAATTTCGGGAGTTTCGCATCAATGAGCATAGCTCGAGCAAGTTCGAGCTTAGTGCGGTTGGTCCGCTCGGCAACACCAACCTGCTCATGCGTGTCATGGACTGTAAGTTCCCTTTTGGTTCCTTTTTGTGCAAGGTGCTTATCGAAGACTTTGTTTTTGAACTCGGTGCCTCGATCAGAGCGGAGGAACTTGACTTGGGCATTGTCGTGCGTTTCTATCCGTTTTTCGAAACGTTCGTATGCTGACTGGACTTCGGTCTTTTTGGTCAGGAAATCTGTCTCTGTCCACCGTGTCGCATCGTCATTGAAGTCGACTGTATATCTCTTTCCTCCTAAGGATATGACAGCGGCAGGGCCCCAAAGGTCAGTGTGGATTCTTTCACCAAAAGTTTTTGCACGGTTTTCGGCCTCTTGTGGGAAAGGTTTTCTGTGCGGCTTGGCTTGAGCACATGCGTCACAGAATACTTCGTTAGAGGTTTCATCAAGCTCAATCCCCGTGATCTTCCCTGATCTGATGGCAGTCTTTACAGCCCCATATGAGATGTGACCTAAGATCCGGTGTGCGTCGTACAAGGAGACTTTTCTCTTTGTGGCATTTGCATGTAGATGGTGCGAATTGAGCACCGAGTTCCCATTGAACTGGTATAGGTTTCCGACTAATGGGATCTTCCCTATAGTTTTGTTTGCAGGGGAGATTACAGTGCATACGCAGTTGCCAAAGAGTGCTCGGTAACCGGCGCGGTCCAATCGCGGGACTGAGATTAATGTGAAGGCCAGGTCTGGTGAGTATCGGGCATCCTTTAATAGGATCCGTGTCGTCTTATCTTCGTTTGGGATATTTATCCAGACATCTCCCTTTCCAGTCGCATAGAATGTACGACCATCTGCTGCCTTGATTGGCCGTGGGGGTGTAGTTACAAAGTTGACGAAGTTTTCACGTGTAGGGCAGAAGTGGACATCTGCGCCGCTATCCATGATGCCCTCGATCCTGGTAGGATCTCCCCTTTCTGTTTGAGCCATATCTGAGTAGTTGGAGCTGCAGTGGAAGGCGTAGTTGTCTTCGTCTGGGGTACTTGCAACATGAGCTGAGGTGGGGTTTCTCCCTTTTCTCCTGTTTCCCCACCATGCGGGGGTTTGTCCTTCTTTGCCGCCTCCTTTTCGGTAGCATTCTGCTTTTGTGTGACCAGTTCTTTCACAGTTGTCGCATTTTTTGTCAGAAGGTGGGTTTTTCTTAGGGAACATTCCCCGGCCCTTTGCATAGAGAGCAGTGTCGCCTTGGTTGTCTGTACGCTCGGCAATCGTGCGGTGGCTGGCCTCTTCGAGTATAATCCGCACGAGGTCCGTTGGCTCGATGGTTGACTTAGTAATAGATGCCGCATGAGTGATTGATGAGAGCAGTAGTCGATAACTCGGGGGCAGTGAGCCAATGATAAGCGTACTGAATTCCTCATCGGGTACTGATGCTCCCATCGCAGCAAGCTCATCACGGAGTCTGATCATCCCTTCTAGGTGCTCCTTCATATCCGTGTCCTCATGGCATCGCATTTCTGTCAGGCGACGCTTTGTGTCGACCTGGTGCAACTTGGACTTTGAGGTAGCATCTTCCTTGACTGCATCCCACATTTCCTTTGCATTTTTTGCTTTGATTACAGATGCGAGTCGGGTTGAGACTGTGGTGTGTATCACATGGCGAGCCATGTATTCTCGCTGGTCGAATTCGTCGAGTCTACGTTCCTTGGTCTCAATTTCGTCTTCTGTAGCTCGGACACCTGGTTTGGTAACAGGAAAACCATTCTCGAGCAGGTATTCGGTTGGCCGCCTTGCGGTACCCTCGACATGTCGTATGAGCCCTCGTGACCCCATTATGTTTCGGATTCTTGATTCGTAGTCAACCCAGTTGGATCCGTCATCACGTAGCTTAGGTAGTGCTTGGGGGTTACTGGTAGGGGAAGCCATGTCGAGCTCGTCCGCGGGTCTCATAATCTATTGAGATTATGGGCGGGAGCAGCTAGGTTATAGTGAGCGTAACCTCAGTATAAGCAAGATACTGTATTGATATGGTAAAGATACCTAGGTTATAGTGAGCGTACTAAAGGCACGTAAGTATCAATGAAGAAAGACTAGTCTAATAAAGACCACTCACACCTCAGTATAAGCAAGATACTGAGGTGCTCGTAGTGGAGCTAAGCGCGTATGTAGATAGAATTCAAAGTCCGACAAAATGTCCTACCGAATATTCAATAGTTCCTGAGTCTTAGAGGTCCTGGGACGTTTAGACCCGGCTTTAGCCATCTGAGAGAAACTAAACTTGAGTTTTTTGGTAGAGGCATCAGACGCAACTGCAGATTACAGAGTCAGTCACAGGATGTAAGCTAAAATCATGAAGGCGCACCAGGGGAAGATGAAGTGGTCGGTGCAGTAGGTGGCGGTGCTTGCCCGAGATGCGTGACATTCTCAATATCAACAACAAAACGATCCAATGTCCCGTTGCCACTGTTGATGGTTCGTGTCAGATATCCAGTAAGGACCACATATCGTCCATTCCGAAGGTGAGGTTTCTTGTTTTTATAGCGCATGGAAGAGAGGTCATAGCATGCACGGACAGGAAAGACCGGGCGATTGACTGTGACCAAATCCTTGATAGACTGAAGGTATTGGTTGATGTCCATGTCGAACACACCCTCAGCTTGATTGCAGTTGACTGTGATGCCATTTGCGGTCACCCAAGCATAGCGGCAGACATGGCTCTCGTCAATCTCATCGATAGGGATGAGCTTTGTGAAAGTGAAGGGATTAGACATTGTGCGCACATATGTAAG
The DNA here is from genome assembly GCA_951802425.1 of Clavaria fumosa. NCBI lineage: Eukaryota > Fungi > Basidiomycota > Agaricomycetes > Agaricales > Clavariaceae > Clavaria > Clavaria fumosa. Next base: position 2,215,879 of record OX637805.1, on the reverse strand, counting down.
CGACTGCTCACCCAGACAATATCTCCAATAATGTTGAAATCCTCAGCCTTCATAGCTGCAGAGTGTGACGGAAGATTGTTGTGCATCTTGAGAATCTTACTCCGATGTAAACTAACTGAACAATTAAAATACCACAGATGCACATTTGCATGGAGAAAGTAGAAACCGAGGTCGGAGAATGCCATATCACCGGCATTGAAGTAGCGAAACTGACATATAAGGGGAGGCTGGCCATGGCCCATCCAGAGCTGGGCATTGAAGATGATGGTCTTAGGAGAGCCACTGAGGGAGCGCGGGGATTCGAGAGGAGCAAGGACTGTAAGCGCGGCCGACATAATGTGTTCGTGATACAGGGCCTAGCACAGGTATATATACAGCATCAGTGCATCTCATTTGGATCCTCCCAGTAATTTGCGAATCCATGTCTTTTTGACACCGTCTGAGACAGTGAGTGACAGATGACTACTGGAAGAACTTTGAGACGAAGCAGATGACTCTTGATATTACAATAAAGTAAGTGGTTACAATTCAATCTAGCAAGACTTCTGGATAAACTACATTCATAGTCATAGGCTCAGACGCATTTGGTGGAAGGAGGATCTTGATGCGACGGCCAGATGTACAGCGAGACAGTGCCACGTAGAGTTGCCCATGTGAAAATACAGGAACACGGAGATCAAGACCGGCGAACTTGACAGACTGACCCAGGCGATCCTGTAGTTTTGATATATCATATGCACCAAATTGATGCATTTGAGTGATGAACAATTAGCATCAATTGGTGCATGCACCTGATGTATCACTTTGGAGCATCTGATGCATTACCTCCTCATTGGGTGTGGATGGTACATCTGATATATCATGATGCCAGATGATGCATCTGCCATAGCCATAGACAGTGAATGTATCATGCATACATAATGTTGATGTATCAGCATGTCAGCATCTGATGTATTGTTGAAGCAGTTCTGGAAATTTGGCACATCTGATATAACATGGACATTCAATACATCACTGCCAATGCTTATCCAAAAATGAATAAAAAAGCGGATTTATTATCATTAAACTTAAACTTATTAATGTATTACAGTAATGACTAATATTAAATCTATTTCTATATAAATTCTATTTATTCACACTCTATCACAAGTCCTGAAGTTGGGAGAAAGTGGGGGGGGAAGCAGGGCAAGTTGCTGTATTTATATGCCGCACATTGTGGCTGTGCAAATGCGTGACATGGTAACACCTAATCAACGTTACCATGTCACGCGTTTGCACAGCCACAAAGCGTGGCATATAAATACAGCAACTTGCCCTGCTTCCCCCCCCACTTTCTCCCAACTTCAGGACTTGTGATAGAGTGTGAATAAATAGAATTTATATAGAAATAGATTTAATATTAGTCATTACTGTAATACATTAATAAGTTTAAGTTTAATGATAATAAATCCGCTTTTTTATTCATTTTTGGATAAGCATTGGCAGTGATGTATTGAATGTCCATGTTATATCAGATGTGCCAAATTTCCAGAACTGCTTCAACAATACATCAGATGCTGACATGCTGATACATCAACATTATGTATGCATGATACATTCACTGTCTATGGCTATGGCAGATGCATCATCTGGCATCATGATATATCAGATGTACCATCCACACCCAATGAGGAGGTAATGCATCAGATGCTCCAAAGTGATACATCAGGTGCATGCACCAATTGATGCTAATTGTTCATCACTCAAATGCATCAATTTGGTGCATATGATATATCAAAACTACAGGATGTGGTGATCCTTGACTGGTTTGAATCAAGACTACCACATTAAATAGGATATCCTTGATTGGATTGAATCAAGACTACCAAATTAAATAGGATATCCTTGACTGGTTTGAATCCAAGCTACCATATTAAATAGGATATCCTTGATTGGATTGAATCAAGACTACCAAATTAAATAGGATATCCTTGACTGATTTGAATCCAAGCTACCATATTAAATAAGATATCCTTAATTGGATTGAATCCAAGCCAACAAATTAAATAGGATATCCTTGACTGGTTTGAATCCAAGCCACCAAATTAAATAGGATATCCTTGACTGGTTTGAATCCAAGCCACCAAATTAAATATGATATCCTTGACTGGTTTGAATTGAAGCCACCAAATTAAATAGGATATCCTTAACTAGTTTGAATCCAAGCCAACAAATTAAATAGGATATCCTTGACTGGTTTGAATCCAGGCCACCAAATTAAATAGGATATCCTTGACTGGTTTGAATCAAGGCCACCACATTACATAGGATATTTTGCATCTCTGGCAACTGTCATGTAATTCACTTTATGTACGTGGTTACTGTCCACAATATTTCTATGTACTTCATTGATAAGTAACATATTTCAAGTCGCAGTTCCCACTTTGACTCTTTTTGCACCTATCACTGCCTCTTTTCCTTGGTCTCTTCCTCTCCTTAGTGATTTATTCCTGTGCTTTGTTAATAGTTGTAATCACAATTATTTGAGATAGACTCACAGGCCTCGAGCCAATGGAATCAGTTTGAAAACAGCTGAAATGTCTTGTACCATTGTGGTCCAGTCGACCTTGTCATTGTCTTTCAGCATCAATCCCCACGTCTTCATTCCTACCATAACCATCGCAATACCTGCGAGCCCTGCCCCACACCAGTCAGTCAGGATGAGCGCATCTGCATCGCGCAGAACTCCATGTGGCATTATTTGTTGCCACCAGTTGGCCATGTCATCTGCAATCCCCGAAAAGTCTTGTGTGTCATCCCAGTTACGAGCTTGGCGTGCTTGACTCCAGTTCCTGAGTGATTCAGGAACTGCAACCTGTCGATTCTCCAATTTTAATGGAGTCCCTCCAAGGCTCCCCAAAGCTGTCTCAGCAGCAATCCATGCCTCACATAATGCATACCAATCATTGCCAAGGCTTTGTACGTCATGGTGACCCAGACCCATATCCTGTGATGCCCGTTGGATCAAAGATGGAAGGCTGCTGAGCTTAAATGGTCAAGGCTTCAGAGTCTGCATAACACCCTGAGAGGTTTGCAATGCATTGGCTTCCAGTCTAAATTTTCATTTAGACTTAAAAGAGACAGAACAAATAAATTCTTATGTTTTAACACTAGCAGACAAGTAAGCAGCAGCTTGGGTCATTGCATCCCACAGTGGAAGCTCAGCATTGAGACAATATCCTGGTGTATTTGGCGCAATAGAGTCAGGCTCAGTGAAAAGGATTTCGCTGAGTTGTTTGAGTCCGAGTCCTAGGCCGAGCAATATCCTTTCGATGAACCCAGGTGGTGCCACTGAGTTTGGCAAAGAGCCTCTCCAAGACGATGCTCTGATCCAATCAGAAAAGGCAACAGCACTGTCCGGATGTTCAAGGTCTGAAGAGAAAAATTCCTTCGGTAGCCATTCGTTGTCAAATGTCCAGCAGGCGAAGGTTGCTGGGATGAGACGGCTGGTGGTTCCTGGATGCTGCCACAGACTCAGATACTGACCCTCAAAAGACAAATAAACATACCGCATATTGGAGAAGCTTGAGTGCATGGACGTAGTCTTGTTGATTTGTTAGTTTCTTCAGGTATGCAAGACAGTTGATGGCTGTTGCTGGAGAGCCTGGGGCAGGCTCGAATCCAACTACTTTCTTGCCCTTGTCAACTGTCAGCGCTCTCTCAGACAGCGCGTCTGTCCCCTTTGCCTCCAGCTCTGCATCCTTGTCAGCGGCATCTGGACCATCATCTAACACTTCGTTTCCCACATCTGAATCCATATCCAACCTGATGAATGTCAAAGGCCTCAGGCCTTGCTGCTGTTTTGTGTACCAGTAAGAATACAAGGCAATTGCCTCAGTCTTGGGCATGTATGAAGGATCTTGAAGGTGGCTGTCTGGCAGAATGCCATCCTTTACAAATTCTTCAGGACTGGCAGTGATTCTTTTCCATGGAACAAGTGCAGTTTGTTTTTGAACCACTGAAAATGATATAAGTCATGATTCAGAAGTGAGAAAAAAATCTTACAGTAGACAGCCTTCACAAATTCATGAATCACATCCTTCAAAGAAGGAAGTGAGACGTCAAGTGGGAGTTTCCCAAGGAGGGGGTAGCCAGCATCGTCATAGTTCAGCTTCCCCCAAGATCTGTTGTCTTCCTGATAATTATCTGGATGATAATTAAAGGTTTTCAGGATCGTTACTGTGAACTCATGAGGGTCTCAAGACAGTGGAGGCATCTGGAAATGCTTAAGAGGGCAGGATTTGCACATCATCCTGAGCAAGAGCAGACACCTGGTGACCTTGCACTTTTTTGCCCTACCTGCCCTCAACCTGGAATAAATGTGGCAGTTGAAGAGGTGAAAGAATCCATGAATCCGTAAGTTCATTAAATTTTTTTCCAAATGCAGAAATTGATTAAAAATTACAGTAGCATTTATCACCGATCTATCGTAGCTGATGGAAATTTTAAACTGGAGCATGTGAAGTTGAAATGCTCTGAGGGTGATGTCTCCTTAAGTGATGGAAGAGGTTTTATGGTCCAGGATAAACCCTACCAAGCTCACATTGCTGCATCTGTCGAAGTAAAACAGGTGACCCTTCAAGTTGGACACCATTCAGGATATTTGTTGACAACATTCTATAGAAACCAAGATGTCACAATCATCGAGCAATTACCCAGGTGAACGGTCACAGTGGACGAAAACGAGATCACCTACGAGCAACTGGAGGCAGAGTATGTGCTTGTGCACATCATGGATGCTTGTATCCACACAGCTTCGTTGATCTTCAGAAGGGAGAGAGGTAAGACTTATAATCTTCAAGGTGTCTGGGCTAAGTTTTGTTTTTTCAGGCAGACAAACATTGATTATTCACTTTGCCAAGCCCTTCAGAGAGTAAATGTCATCAAGAAGGTGCTTTTTGTCTATGACATAGGATGTGAATGGGGAAGACACTTTTGGGACCGAGTTGAAGCAAGCAAATACCTGCATCTTGATGATGGCCTGAAGATTATCACAACAGTAGGGAAATTTCACTTGGGAGCACATATCAAGGAGTGCTTTGCACTTTTCTCCTTGAACTTTGTTCAAGGTGTGTTAGGATTGCTTACCTAAGCCATCCCAAAAGGAGGAGTTGTGGAGAAATTAGAGAAGATTGTTGGAAGGTCACATGACCTGTGGTGGAGGATTACATAATCGGGAGATCACATGACTTGGGCCTGGGCGCGTCACGTGATCTGAGAGGTCTGAGCGTGGGAACACTGGCAAATGCCAAAGCATTTGCTATATATACTACGTCTTTTCCATTCTTGTACCCTTTTCCCCTTATCTTAGTATTGTTGTCATGACCTTACACTTAAGTTGTGTGAGACCCAGTCTGATATAATACTAAGATCCGCCTGTCCGCCCTAGCCCCATGTCCTAACCCGGCTAGCCTGGACCCTTAATTTCAAACTGTGACACGTTGTCACAGCTCAGCCCCTATCATCCTCTTCTCCTTTACCCTGCCCGCGGTGTGTAACAGAACCGCGCGAAATTTTTACTGTGTGTAGATACATGTGACCAGACCAGGAGGAAGTCAACTGTGACCCTCCCCAAGTGATACCGAGTGCCCAAGGCCCAGAACTTTGTTTTACAGCTACATACCAGTGAATTGTGTAGTGTACAGGGCGAGGAAAGGCCCCTACATAGTCTTTCTGTAGTTTCCTGGTCCAGTGGACAGGGCCCTTGCTCTGTGACCATTGTCAGAAGGGCGCATGGGCAACTCATTAGGAGTTGTGGAGTGACCACCTGGGACACCATTTGGGCCCCACGTTAACAAAAGTTTCATAGAATAAGAGTTCTATAGGTACATAAGTACACAGAAGAGCAGCCTAAGAGGACAGGACTGTTAAGAGATCGAAGAAATCCTGAGTGCCCAAGGCCTGGAACTTTATTTACAGCATCCAGGGCCTGTGATGGCAGACCATGTCGCCCTGCCTGTAGCCCAACCTATGAGGCTTGACCTATCTGTTGCCCCCTTTGATGGGCAGAAAAGGAACTTCTGTACGTTCCTCCGATCCCTTCGCCTCCTGTTTATGGCAAACTCGACTGTCTATGCTGTGGACCTGGTGAAGGTCCTTTTTGCTCTGAGCAAAATTACTGGAGAAGGATTCGCTGCAGAGTGGGCAAATATGAAGGTGGAAGAGATCCTGGGTAGTGGCGAGGCCGGAACCTGGGCAGAGTTTGTGGAGGAGATGAAGCACGCATTCGATGACCCGAATGACTGTGCGACTGCCCTTGCCGATATTGCAGGGCTGAAACAAGGTGCCATGACAGCACCAGAGTTCTTCGCGAAATTCGAGACACTGTTCCGACGGGCGAAGTTGAGTGCAGAGAAGGACTCAGGAATCCCAGTCCATTGGCTGGAGTTGAACCTGAGTAGGAGGTTGGTGGAGAGAATCTATGGTGTCTCCCCGATGCCAGAGACATATGGAGAATGGAAGGTGCTGGCTGAGAGGCTTGATGCCCAGCAAAGGCGACTGGATGGGATACTCACGGAACGGACACCACAATCTGCTGTGACCCCCGTGCGACCCACCGCGACCCTACCGCGACCTGCCGTGACCGTTTCGCAACCTCTTGTGACCCCTCTGCGGTGTACTCCAGATGTGGCCATGGCCTGAGGATGGGCCCCTGCTGATGAGAGATGTTGTTTCCGATGCCACCAGACTGGCCATGCTGTCCGTTTCTGCCCCCTGCCTGATACACGTCTGCAGGTCCCAAGGGCCCAAACCCGAGCAGCACCATGTGCCCCCCAAATGGCGGAGGGATATGAGAAAGAGATTGCATGGCTCCGAGCCTGCATAGAGCTGTGTGAGAGAGAGAGGAGGACTCCCACTGGGGAGAAGAAGTGTGCCAGCCCCCTTTCCGTCCCTGTGCCTGCTGCAAGTATACCCTGATATACTATCTTGCAGCAGAGACATACCTGAATTGGGGCTGAGGTGAAGGAGGAAGTGAGACTGGCAGAGCGCCTAACCAGAGTGCGGCCAGAAGTGCGGAAACATGTGCCACGAGAGCTAGCCATCCAGGTGCACTTGGAGGCTTTCAGCACTGGCAAAGGGACCACAATGAAGGCCCTTGTCGACTCAGGGTGCACCAACTGCTTCATGGATTTGGAGTGGGCGAAAGGAGTGGGACTGGAGCCATCTCTCCTGCTGAACCCAATCACCATGTATAATGTGGATGGGACACAGAACAGGAATGGAAAGGTCCGGTATGGGATAGAGGTGCTGGTGAGAGTTGGTGACCACCAGGAGTGGATCCACTTTCTGCTGGGAAAGACCCAGTCCCACAAGGTCATCCTTGGGCATGACTGGCTCAAGCGGCATAACCCGGATATCGACTGGCAGAAGGCAGAGCTGAGCCTTACCCGCTGCCCCCCACAGTGTTCCCCATCCCCTCGAGCCTCTGCACCCCTGAAAACGAGTACCCTCGCATCCACGAGTATTCTGGACACCCGTTTTCCCAACTCTGGCCCTACCCCCGATTGGCCCAGCCACTACCCTTTGGTGTTTAGTGAAGCGAAGTGGGATGAACTTCCCCGCTCCCAATCAGACTTCAATATTAAGATCGAGTTCAAAAAGGACCCTGAGCACCTCTCCTCCAAGCTGTATTCTTTGACACGGCAGGAGATGGTGGAGATGAACCATTGGGTGGATGAGCAGCTTGCTTCTGGACGAATCCGGCCCTCAAAATCCCCGTATGCCAGCCCCTTCTTCTTCAAACATGAGAAGGACAAACTGCGGCCAATCATCGACTACTCGAGGCTGAATGCACACCTGATCAAGGACAAGTACCCCCTCCCCCGCATCCAAGACACAGTGGATGTGCTTAAAGGAGCGTCGATCTACTCTAAGATTGATGCAAAGGGAGGTTTCCCATCTATGCAGGTCTGGCCCGAGCACCAGCACCGCTGCGCCTTCCTGACACCCCATGGACTCTTCAAACCAGCTGTCATGTGGTTTGGACTGCAGAATGCCCCTGCTACCTTCCAACGCTTCATGAATCATGTGTTGAGGGAGGAGATTGCAGGAGGACATGTGAGGGCCTATGTGGATGATGTCATTGTGTTTGCAGAGGACTTGGCTACACACTGGTACTGGATGGATCAGGTCTTGAGGAAGTTTGGAGAGAATGGGTTGTGTCTCAAACTCAGTAAATGCAAGTTTGAGAAGAGTGAGATCATCTTCCTGGGGATGAAGATCTCCCACAACAGACTAGAGCATGATCCGGCCAAGGGTGCGGCAGTCCGAGATTGGCCACATCCTAAGAATGTGAAGGATGTCCAGAGGTTCAATGGGATGCTGAACTACCTCCGCCGGCACATCCCAAATCTTTCTGCCCGAGCAAAGCCACTCTTCCGGCTGACTGGGAATGTTCCATGGAAATGGGAGGAGGAGGAGGAAGCAGCCTTCCGAGATCTCTGCCAGGCACTCGTGTCGGCCCCGGTCTTGGCTCTGCCTCAGGACAAAGGGAGATGGAAGGTAGAGACAGATGCAAGCAACCTGGCAACTGGTGGAGTGCTCTCGCAGCAGCAGACGGATGGAACCTGGAGAGTTGTTGACTATATCTCCAAGGCCCTCACTGCAGCTGAGAAGAACTACGATGTGTATGACAAGGAGTTCTTGGCTGTGATTCAGGCACTTCGCGAGTGGCGAGCATACCTCATTGGAGCAGAGGAGACAATCGAGATCTGGATGGACCATGCAAACCTCCAGTACTTCCAGAAGCCCCAGAAGTTGAAGCCGAGGCAGGTTCGTTGGGTTGGAGAGCTCCAGTGCTTTGACTTTGAGATAAAGTATCGCACTGGCAAGTCAAATACAAAGGCAGATGCACTCTCCCGGAGACCGGACTATGGAGAGATGGTGGAGGAGGATGCACTGGTGCAGGTTTTCCTGGAAACGGAAGTCCGTGTGTCATTCACATCAGAAATGGAGACGCTACTCCAGAAAAATAGCGCAGTACACATACAGAAGCCGGAGGAGCTTGATGATAAGTGGACACGAGATCGTGCTGGACTCTGGCGAAAGGGGATAGTCACTTGGGTCCCCCTAGGAGCTCGTGAGGCTGTTCTCGAGTTTGAGCATGACCTCCCCACTGCTGGACACCCCGGGCCCCGGAAGTTGAGAGCAGCACTAGTGAAGGGTTATTGGTGGCCAGACATGGTAAAAGATGCGGATCGGTATGCCCAGGGGTGTGAGACATGCCAGCGGACGAAGCCCGACCATACCAAGTGTGCTGCCCCACTGCACCCCCATCTGGTGCCCGATGGTCCCTGGTTGGTGATCTCATGGGACATAGTCGGTCCCCTCCCCCTCTCTCGTGGACATAATGCCATCCTTGTTATTGTCGACAAATTCACAAAACGGACACTGCTCGAAGCGATCGGGCTCAACCTCACAGGACTTGGAGTGGCGCGTCTCCTCCGGGATCGAGTGTTTCGTGACCATGGAGTCCCTCACAAGGTTGTGAGTGACCGGGGGTCCCAGTTCGTGTCCTGCTTCATGAAGGAGTTCTACTCCATGATCCAGGTAAAGGCAAATCCAAGTACTGCCTTTCATCCACAGACTGATGGACAGATGGAACGGGCGAACCAGGAGATGGAGATCTATCTCCGGGCTTACGTGGACCATCTCCAGGATGACTGGGCTGAATGGTTGTCCACTGCGGAGTTTGCTCTTAATAATCGTGAGCACTCAGCGACAGGACAGACACCTTTCTTCCTCGATTATGGACAACACCCATGGAATGGGGGGCTCCGGCCACCTTCTGAGGTGAACCTGGCGGCGGACGAGTGGATGGCTAAGCTCACGGAGTCCCAAAGAGCAGCCAAGGAGGCAATGGAGAAAGCGGTGGCAGCAATGAAGAAGAGCTACGATAAGGGGAAACGCCCAAGTCGGGAGTACTCTGAGGGAGATCTGGTCTGGCTGGATACTAGAAACTTGAAGATGGACCGGCCCTGTAAAAAGCTTGACAACAAGAGAGCAGGCCCCTTTGCAGTTGAGGAGAAGGTGGGACCTGCTGGGTATCGCCTCAAGCTCCCTCGGGCCTGGCGCATCCATTGGGTCTTCAATGAGTTGCTGTTGACACCATACCACCCCCCTTCCTTCCCTTCTCAGAACCTGCCTCCCCCTCTGCCCCCTACGATTGATGATGACCACCTGGAGTATGATGTGGAGGCGATCCTTGATGTTAAGAAGGTGGGACGTGGGGTGAAGTACTTGGTGAAGTGGTTGGGATACCCAGTGGAGGAAAACACTTGGGAGCCCCGTAGGAACCTCACCAACGTAGCGCTGCTGCTCCGGGACTTCTTCCTTGCCCACCCTGACAAGGCCAAGCTAGCTGGTCGAGACGCCCAGCCTTAAGAGGGGGGTGATGTTAGGATTGCTTACCTAAGCCATCCCAAAAGGAGGAGTTGTGGAGAAATTAGAGAAGATTGTTGGAAGGTCACATGACCTGTGGTGGAGGATTACATAATCGGGAGATCACATGACTTGGGCCTGGGCGCGTCACGTGATCCGAGAGGTCCGAGCGTGGGAACACTGGCAAATGCCAAAGCATTCGCTATATATACTATGTCTTTTCCATTCTTGTACCCTTTTCCCCTTATCTTAGTATTGTTGTCATGACCTTATGCTTAAGTTGTGTGAGACCCAGTCTGATAAGGTGTGGGGCAATTGGATGGCGAGATTTTGGAAAGTCTCTGGTCAACCCTTGGCAAAGCAGCCAGCCATACCAGAGGAATGTCTCAAGCTCATCGACAGGAGGTTCTTGACAACCACATGAATGATTCTAACTGGAAGAAGATGATCAAAGCATGTAAGTATGTGTTCTTATGGTCATAGATATTTTTTTGATGTGTTTAAAACAAAGCACATTCAATCCTTACGAAGTGGAAGAATGCGCAACAGCAACAGGCAGAAACTAAATCAGCTCTGGATGAATTGACAGCTAGAATCAGCCATACATGGGTATCAGAGTGGAGGCAATTGGAGGAAAGAGCAATGACTGAGCGAGGAGATTTGCTCAGAATATATGATGTTGCAAAAACAAATTGTTGGCCATTTCTTACCCCGTTTTGCTTTTGATTGAAGTGCTTTGAAGCCCCTAGCTGTGCAGAAATTGAACTAGAGCTATCACAGAAGGAACAGAATGCAGGTGATTTATCTGGTGGTGCCAGTCTTCTAGCTTTAGGCATACAGTTGGAAAATGAACAGTAAGTTCTCATTATGACGTGTATTTCTTTGCGATTTACATTCACATACCACTAGAGCATCATTAGCAGCATATACAAAGACACTGAGAAAACCTTCAACATCCCAGCGAAGAGAGCTTGAGGAGAAAAGAAGGCGCCTTCAAATCAGGATTACAAAATATGAGAAATGCTGGTCTGACTCAACTCTCTTCATGGGCAAGGCTATTGACTTGGGAGAAAACCATCTATTGTACCAGGAGAATGAAAGCGAGATCGAGGACAATGATCTGGGCACAGCTGATGAGTGGGAGGATGACAGCAATGGGCTTCACCCCGAGGCGATGACTATATTCCTTCCATCAAACATGGGTGGCGAGAATCACATGGAAAGTGGTTTGGAAGACATGGCTGCATGTGAAGCGAAACTCCGGGTTGGACAAATGAATGATGCCCTTGAAAAACTTAGGATTGCCTTGGGGGAGAAGTCTCTTATATTCAAAGAAAAGGTGGGCTCATTGATCATTTTAATACCAGCACTGAGATATCAATTGTTCAGGTCCAGAAGTGCAAGAGTCAACAACTTGCTACCAGAGCTTGGAGTCAAGTGCACTCCATGGAGTCACGGGTACAGCAGGCAGTCAGGGAATATAAAAGGGCTCGAGCTGCAGCCCAGAGACTGGGTTCCCTGGATCCAAAGTATCAGGACATCTCAAAAGATGACTTGAAAATGCCTGGGGACGTGATCGAAGAAAACAGGATTGGTCAGCGATCAGAGAAACTATCCTGGTTGTGGAGGTTGGATAGTGGGATGAACAAAGGAGAATGCAGTGAGAGAATGAAGGAATGTGAGTGGATGGTGTGGTATGTCATGAATGAAAAATTGACAAATGATTAGTCTACAGAGTGGTTTGGTTGAGAGCAAGTGCAAGGTTCAATCACTGGGATGAGGAAGTCACTTTGCTTCAGCAGGAAATGAAGTGGACAGCCGCATTTTTCAAGCACAAGAAAGATCAATGGGAGCAAATAGCAATGAATGAAAGAAATGTAAGGAGTGGGCTGGCATGTTATGCTCACAAGCAGGAGGTGGTATGGGAAAGATTTGAAGGACATGCAAGGAAGATTTTTAGAAGTAGTTGTCAACTGGAGCCAATCTAATGAGCCTTCTTCATAGTGCAGTTGATAGGTCTACTGTGAAGTGCAGGAATATCTCTGCTGGACTGGTGTCATACAGGACATGGATATCCCAATATCTCCAATGATATCCTATTTAATGTAGTGGCTTGGATTCAAACCAGTCACGGATATCCTATTGACTTTGGCAGCTCAGATTACAACCAGTCAAGGATATCCTATTTATTTTGGTAGCCTTGATTCGCACTAGTCAAGGATATCCCATTTATTTTGGTAGCCTGGATTCAAACTAGTCAAGGATATCCTATTTCTTTTGGTAGCCTTGATTCAAACTAGGCAAAGATATCCTATTTATTTTGGTAGCCTTGATTCAAACTAGGCAAGGGTATCCTATTTACTTTGGTAGCCTAGATTGGAACTAGTCAAGGATATCCTATTTATTTTGGTAGCCTGGATTCAAACTAGTCAAGGATATCCTATTTCCTTTGGTAGCCTAGATTGGAACTAGTCAAGGATATCCTATTTACTTTGGTAGCCTAGATTGGAACTAGTCAAGGATATCCTATTTATTTTGGTAGCCTGGATTCAAACTAGTCAAGGATATCCTATTTCCTTTGGTAGCCTAGATTGGAACTAGTCAAGGATATCCTATTTATTTTGGTAGCCTGGATTCAAACTAGTCAAGGATATCCTATTTCCTTTGGTAGCCTAGATTGGAACTAGTCAAGGATATCCTATTTATTTTGGTAGCCTTGATTCAAACTAGGCAAGGATATCATATTTACTTTGGTAGCCTAGATTGGAACTAGTCAAGGATATCCTATTTACTTTGGTAGCCTGGATTCAAACTAGTCAAGGATATCCCATTTAACTTGGTGGCCTGGATTTTCTTCAGTCAAGGATATCCCATTTATTTTGGTAGCCTGGATTCAAACTAGTCAAGGATATCCCATTTATTTTGGTAGCCTGGATTCAAACTAGTCAAGGATATCCTATTTCCTTTGGTAGCCTAGATTGGAACTAGTCAAGGATATCCCATTTATTTTGGTAGCCTGGATTCAAACTAGTCAAGGATATCCTATTTCCTTTGGTAGCCTAGATTGGAACTAGTCAAGGATATCCTATTTACTTTGGTAGCCTAGATTGGAACTAGTCAAGGATATCCTATTTACTTTGGTAGCCTGGATTCAAACTAGTCAAGGATATCCCATTTATTTTGGTAGCCTGGATTCAAACTAGTCAAGGATATCCTATTTCCTTTGGTAGCCTAGATTGGAACTAGTCAAGGATATCCTATTTACTTTGGTAGCCTAGATTGGAACTAGTCAAGGATATCCTATTTACTTTGGTAGCCTGGATTCAAACTAGTCAAGGATATCCCATTTATTTTGGTAGCCTGGATTCAAACTAGTCAAGGATATCCTATTTCCTTTGGTAGCCTAGATTGGAACTAGTCAAGGATATCCTATTTACTTTGGTAGCCTGGATTCAAACTAGTCAAGGATATCCCATTTAACTTGGTGGCCTGGATTTTCTTCAGTCATGGATATCCTATTTATTATGGTTGCTTGGATTCAATCCAGTTAAGGATATCCTATTTAATTTGGTGGCCTGGATTCAATCCAGTCATGGATACCCTATCTAATTTTGCTGGACCTGAGGTTATCCAGTCAAGAATATCCTATTTAATTCGCTGAACCCATGGTTATCCTGGCAAGGATATCCTCCGCCGGCCACATATATTACTAGAAAATCAGATATCTCCAGCAGAATCCGGTACCCCATTATATACAGGGGATTTGCAGTGTCCGGTATCCCGTTGTATACTGGAATATCCGACTGAACTATGTGGCTTGCTTACGCCCCACGCTTCGGTAACTGCCGAGTGCATCTCTCACATGATTATTTGTTTTTTGATGACCGAAACACGCGATCCGACCGAAACACGTGATCTTGACTACTACATGACCACTCTACTGTACCGTCTGACGATCAGAAGTCACGCGTCATGCAGGACTCGTCGGATGACGTTTGTGATTCATCACATGATTTTTGTCTCTGACATTTGTCCTCCATGTTTATCTATCACATGATTTTTTGATCTCAATTGTATTGTAGATCAAGGACTACAGCTGAACATGGCATAACGTATCACAGGTAAACGTATATATTTCAGATAACGTAGAGACTGTGGCGAGGGCGGAACCGGAGTGGTGGGAGACGACTGGCGGAGGGCGTGCCGCGTGTACCGGTTGCAGTCCCTTGCGATTTGTTGTTGAAGCTCTGTACGACCATGCTTGACGATGACAATGATAATGATAATGATAAATAGAGGGGAAGGGGGAGAATAAATGGAAGAAAAACCTTGCAATCACTTCTCCTGCAAAAGGTGTCGAACCTCGCTTGGAAGGCTGTCGAGGCCTGGGATCAAAGAGATGCAACTAGCATGAAAGGCGGCGCGGCGAGCTAGGGGAGAACACTGACTGGAGATGAATTCTGAGGCGATTGCCGCTGCCTCTTCGAGGTTTGAAGCGCTTATTCCTGGCGGAACCAGGTAAAACTGGACATGTGACTGGACATGACATGTGGCGCAGCGACTGGACAGCTAAATTGTGCGTCGTGTCAGCGCTCAGCACCAGCGATGAACGCACGCTCGTTATTCTGCTACCTGGTTACTTACATCCTCTCGGGGGCTGTGATTGTGGCTGCGACTCCTCCTGTCAAGGTCACATTGCAATCCTCATGGCCTGCTCCTCCCTTTCTGATCGAAGTCCTGTGAGTCCCCTGTGCAGATTTGCCTGTTCACGCGTATCTGACTGGCCCTTCCAAATTTATAGTGAATCCATCGCGCTTGAGAGCCCAGACTCATTTTTTCCTCTTATACACGCACTCACGAAGGAGTCGCTCCCGCCGCCGGAAAGTGAAACACAAGCAGACATTTACCGCTCTGTGCTTGACCTCGCCGTGGCCCAAGGTTTTCTCTCTGGGCGGGGCGCGCTTCAGTTTGTCGAGGCGGACCTCGCGCTGCATGCAGCCACCCCAAAGATCGAGGCATTTTACCAGTACTACGCCCAAATTCGCATTGACGAAGAAGCCCGTCCCTCACAAGGTTGCGAATCGTGGGTTGACTGGTACGGACATGTCGTCTGTGACGCCGCAACCCTACAGTACCTCGTCTGGGGCAAAAATCGCGATGGTACCGGTGTTGCGGCCGGTCGTCGTTCCGTGATGCCGATGTCGTGAGCACCCTCCTTCAGCACTCTCGCCTTCTCAATTTCTCCTCTGTCCGCTCCAGTGATACCCACGATCCCTATACGCCTAAAATCCTGCCTTTCGACCACATATATCCGCCACATTCCTCAACGTCCACGGGACGACCGCGGCGCACCGCGATTCTCTACGCGTCGTTGTCATCCTCCAACTTCAATTCGCTACATAGCTTCCTCTTTTCGCTCGCGCAAGCCGCCTACAGCGATTGCAACGACGCAGAAGGCCCCCCCTGCATCGAATATGTCCTGCGACACGTCCCGCCATGCGAGAGGACTGTGTTGCGCGGAAGCGTACTCTCCGGCTACGGCGTTGCGCTTAATCTCAAGAAGACAGATTATCTCGCTGTGGACGATCGGCGGCAGTCGAGTGGCGGTGGTCAGTGTACTTATGTTTCTTAGTTTAGGCTGATCCCTGATTCAATCCATTCTAGCTACAGGAACAGATGATGATACGGAAGATGGAAGCAAATACTTGGACGCTCATCATCACATCCTTTCTCTGATTGAAGCGTACCCGAAGAATGCCACCACCCCCGACGCTAATGCACCTCTCTCTCCAGATGAAACCCGTGGTACGTATTACACCCCATGTAGATGCTCTACTTGTCTTTACGAGGAGCCACATATCAGCTCTTGGACAGCAGGCGGTCCAACTCATTCATGACTCCCCTCAGCCTCTCCTTGCCCTCACTCAACTCTCTCAAAATTTCCCCAAGTACGCTACGACCCTCGCTCGCCGCGTCACTCCCGACGAAGAGTTAATACAAGAGGTGCAGCGGAACTGGCTTATCGCGGATCAGGGTGAGTCCGCAGTCTGGTTGAATGGCGCTGTGGTAGCGGCAAAGGATCTGAGCCCCTTCGGGTACGTTTCCATGGGTTTCCCATCATCTAGTCTTGACTTATGCAAATTTACGCTCCCGTGCTTAAATGTCATGACGCGGACGAATTATGTAGACTTCTGAAGTTATTGAGGAGGGAACGCACTATCATGACTGCCTTGACATCGTTGGGGCTCAGCGCAAGCCAAGCTTTCCAGCTGTTGACTCACCCAGAGGTTGGGGCTCTACATGGAGATACTGATGTCTTGGGTCCCTTGTTTGATGCGAGCGACCGGCCAGAGGGTGGGCAAGCCATCATTTGGTGGAACGATATAGAAAACGATACAAGGTATGCGAAGCATGCGGTGCCCTTTTCCTTCGGGAAATGACTTATGTGTCTGCCCATTCTCTAGATACGTGGGGTGGTCAAGCTCACTCCTAGATGTAGCTCTTCCTTGCCTTGTTTCGTTTGTATCTTTCATTCTTAAAGTGCAATTTCTTTTTTGTTATTTAGTTAATCCGTCCGCTCTATCCCGGTCAATACCCTAGCCTGCGCGCCAATCTGTTCAATGTCGTGCTTGTCTTGGATCTCACGCGGACCACCGGCCTAGACTTCATCGCCGGTCCCGTAATCAAGCTCATCAATAGGAATGCTCCCATCAGGTTTGGTGTCGTCCCACTCGTCCACAAGGAAGAAAGTGTGTGGATGCTTTCACTTGCTGTACTTGTCTTGGATGCAGTTTGTTCAAGGCGAGAAATTCAGGTGCGAAGATGGCGAAGCTGTTTTATCACCTCTCCGAGACGTATGGCCCTGTCCAGACGATACAATTCATGAAAGCAGTAAGTGACTACTTTGCTATCATAGAGCAAAATTGTTTAAAGCATCTCCACGCCTAAGGTGGCCGAGAGTCGACTGCCTCACCATCCCTTCAGCGTGGAAGCTGTCCAGACTGTCTACGAATCTTTTCCTTTCGTTGGCGGGGAACATGAATTGGCGGATCATAATGACGTAGAGCTGGGTTACACATCTTATTCAGAAAGTCGAGAGGAAGTTGCTCCCATATCTTTTCAGGACATTTTAAACACTCCATCCGAACGCTTGTCAGCTGCTGAAGCGTATACAGCCCGGTTAGGGGTAGGGACGGCAGATACGGCCACCGACCATGCCTTTGTCAATGGAAAACACGTATTCGTTGATGAGGTGAGGTTTGACCCCCTTGTGATGACTGTAAGCCTTATGCGTGTATCTGCAGGGGTTAATGCGAAACATTCAAGTTGAGACCAATCAACAATTACGGCATCTACAAATGAAGGTACTCAATTGCATCTTCTATCTCCAACTCGCAACCTACGTCCTCCAATAAGGTATACCAAAACGAACTCGATGACTCTAATTGGGCAGACATGTCGACATATTTCTACGACATGACAAGCACTAGCTCACGCAGGCACCGTCACATTTACCCTGAAGGCACAACGGGTGTCCGATTTGCCAATATTTTTTCAAGGGCCTGCTTCGATATGAGCCCCACATCCTACATTTATCCAGGTATTCCCTCTCTTTTTGATCATTTCGACGGTTCCCTGACGTACAGCAGAGGACTCGAACACTATTTCACTAACTGTACTTGTCTTGGCTGATCTGGACAGTGAGGAAGGCCTGACAATATTGAGGCACGCGCTGGAATCTATGGTGAGTCCCACAATCTGTCATGGGGAGATATGACCAACGAGGTGGCCAGGAACCTGGTTCTCCCATGCGGATGTCGTTCTTGCACAATCCACAGAACGAAATTCAAACTGTCAACCGGTCACGAGTTTCTTGGCTTATGTCTCATCTTATTGCCGCCGACCTCTTGCCCAAAATCTCACCGGCCAAACTGCTTGAAGCTCTCGATTCTGCTATTCTTGACTCTATGCTCGATGGACCACGTATCCGCTTTCCTCAAGATGATACTTTGGAAGAGCTGATGGATGTTGCGTCCATTGAAGACATGAATTCGGATATCTACTCCCAGTATGTGACATCGAGCCTCAAATTTGCCCGAGAGCTCGATCTAGCACCAGGAGGGCAAGTCCTAGTGGTGAATGGCCGTGTGAGCAATTCCTTCGAAGCTGAGAGGGTCATAGACAGCAGCAGTTCATAGGATATATTTGACCCAGATCATCGGCCCTCTTTCTGGCGACGACTTTCTCCCTACGGACTTCAAGACGTTGATGGCATACGAGCTTAGCGCGAGGACTGATCGCGTGATGCGTGCAATTAGTACGATTGCCCCTGACTTCGATCAACGTGACAAGTGCGTTATTGCCTCCGCTGTTTCTTTTGTTCTAAGACTAGTTCATGTCCTCGTTTCGCAGAGCCTCTGTCGCTCACTTGATCTCTACGGCTGTATGGGTCGTCTTATCAACACAAATCCCTGACCAAAGTCAGGCTGGTCTTTTTGACGAACCTCTTACCTTGCGATCTAGCACTTATCAGCGCCTGGCGGACAAATACACGTAAGCGGTCCTTCTATTCATCATTAAAATACACTGATGCAGGGTGTGTAGATCGTTTAAGTTGGGCAACAACCTCACAGCTCTATATCGGATATCCTTTCTCATAGATCCGATCAGTGAGGCGGCACAGAAATGGACAGCTCTAATTGAGGTAAGTCGCATTATTGCAAGTCAGGATCGCCCATTGATCCAAGGTGAAGTGGCTTTCCTATAACAGAGATGTCTTCATCGAAGTTCATCTCAATCCTTCTTTGCATCATGAGGTGCGTCACTTATATATGTCTTCAAGTCTATCCATTAATCGTGGCAATAGCTGCCGCTTCAGCGATTCTATCAATACAATCTCCGACCTACCCTGCGTTTTGATGAAGAAGGGTACGTACTTGACGCATATCACCGTGATATGTGCTGATCATCCTAACCCAGCCGAGAAGATCTTGCCGAGGTCGTCTTCCAAGGTCTTCCTGTTGAGCCGATCTACGCGCTCGCAATAGAAGAGCCGCCTTCATGGCATGTCCGACCTCGTAGAGCCTTCTATGACTTGGATAATATACAACTCAACACTCTTGCACCGGAAGATCGTGTTCGAGGCGTTGTGGCTGCTTTTGCCCTCGACTATCTAATCATTGAGGGTCATGCACGTGACACAACTACCCAGGCTCCACGCGGGCTCCAATTGCAATTGATCACAAGCAGCGGTGCTTATGTCGATGACACGCAAGTCGTGGCGAACCTCGGATACTTGCAATTCAGAGCAAAACCGGGCGTCTTCCGACTGGAAATCAGACCTGGTCGTGGGAGGGATGTGTTCCGTATGGAGAGTGTCGGAAATGAGGGTTGGCACAGCCCGTCTGTGGAGACGGCCGGGGACGACATTACTTTGACCAGTTTTGCGGGTTTGACGCTGTATCCTCGGTGCGTGAGGCATCCTGGCATGGAAATAGCGGACGTTTTGGCCGAACCTGCGGAATGGCGGGAGAATTCGTACCGAACAGGATTTTTACAACAATTCGTTGAAAGGTACTAAATCCTATTTCCAGCAACAGCATAGCTGATGTGGTTGGTTGCGCTCAGAATTACCACTAACCTTCCGTTCTGGAAATCCAGCCCCATCGTAGACAACCAGGCGGACATTAATATCTTCACCGTCGCTTCTGGGCTTCTTTATGAGGTATGCGTTTGTTCGTCCATCACGCACGCTTGACAATGGTGCCTCCAGCGTTTCGCTTCTATCATGATCCTCAGCGTCTTGCGAAATACAAACAGCCCAGTCAAATTCTGGTTCATTGAAAATTTCTTATCACCCTCCTTCTTGGTATGTCCATGCATTTCTTCACTGTTCTAACTTGACATCAAGCCAGGAATTCGTTCCACACTTCGCAGAGGAGTACGGGTTCAAGTACGAGCTCGTGACTTACAAATGGCCATCATGGTTGCGTCCCCAGAAAGAGAAACAACGCATTATCTGGGCCTACAAAATTTTATTCCTAGATGTTCTTTTCCCAATGGACCTCAAAAAGGTGATTTTCGTAGATGCTGATCAAATTGTTCGCGCCGACTTGATGGAGCTGGTCAACCTTGACCTTCACGGAGCCCCATATGCCTATACGCCTATGGGGAATGATACTCCTGACTTAGAGCCATACCGGTTCTGGAAAACCGGTTATTGGAGGGAGTTCCTGCGAGGTCTTCCCTACCACATTAGGTACGCTGATTACTCCCAGTTTCACCCTATCTTGCCATCGATTTCGTAGTGCCCTGTACGTCGTGGATCTAGTTCGATTCAGGCAGGTATGTCAATATCATGACCCTCAAGTCTTGATATTTTCCACTCATGAACATGCAGATCGCTGCTGGGGTACGGGGCCTCTAAAATTGTCTACCCACTCATCTGAAGCCATTTTATAGGATCTACTTCGCCAATCATACCAATCTCTGTCGGCAGATCCGGGTTCTCTCGCCAATCTAGACCAAGGTGTGTTCGGCTTTACCACTCTAGTGATGATCGTGTAATCGAAATCACGATCATAAGATTTGCCGAATCATCTCCAGCACGAAGTTCCTATTGTAAGCTCTGCAAATCATGGACTTTCCTTCACAGCGCTAAGCGAAGGCTGTCAGTTTTCCCTGCATGAGGATTGGCTTTGGGTATGTGTCAGCATCATTCGCAACAGAAATATTCTAAGCAATAGAACAGTGCGAGACGTGGTGTGCGTCATTTTCCAGAATTTATTTTATGGGGATCCGACGCTGTCCGGTTGATTAGGTAGCATGAATCGCTTACATCGTGCCAAGACCATTGACCTCTGTCAGAACCCACTCACAGTAAGGCTAATGATTGATTCTTTCAGAAACTTGCTGAAGAAATTGTAGAAAGAGCCGAAGCTGGCAAGAGCAAGAAAGATACCCGAATGGGAAGCATATGACACGGAAATCTCGAATTTGTCTACACGTCTAGCTGCGCAAAGCCTCATACACTTTGGGTTTGCCACCGCCCAGGCTGATGTACTTGCGGAACAAGGCAATGTGCAACATACACGCGTTCATGATGAGCTGTAATTCTACTCCACAGAAATGTGAGGGATGTTGAGATATTTTGGATGTGTTAGCAACACCATTTTTCACACCAACTAGATAATTTGTCTGCTGTGCAATTTTGGTAGCTCAGAGTTGGTAAAAATGTTTTCAGGTATCTTATTGTCCTTTTCAGGGAAGCTTATAAATCAAAAAAACATGACTTGTTCTACTTGAAATATTGCAGTTGCAATATCTCAACAATGGCCAATCCAATTCACATAAAAATGGTCACAAAATGATCACATACCTGACAGGAAAATTATGTACTTTTTTTCTCTTGCCACTCTGACATCAGACAAAGCACAGATCAATAATATCTATCCAAAATGAAAGCCAATTGATGCCTACAGACCACTACCTATTGCTCCCCTCATCTCTTCTTTTTTTTCATTTTATTGCAATGTAACATCTCTTTATCAAATCTTACCTGCCTGGCATGCCTCTACATCCTCTTTGGCATACTGGAGAAGTAGAATGACTGTACCATAGTTCATTTGCAGTAATTCCATCAATTTGTCAATGGAGACAAATTTGCTTGCCAGTTGGTTGATCTGAAAGAATCTGTTCCTTCATAAGGGTTTGTGGAGTGAGGAGAAATTGATATGGGGGCTGCAATGGTGTATGTGCTCATTCAGGCTCAATAACCATGGGCAATCTCAGGGAATGAAACAGGGGATGGTGGAGCATGTGCCAAGGGAGCCAGAGGCAGTATAGCTGGAGGGGGATTGGATGGTGCAAGGCTCTGTGTGGGAGGCTGCAAGGGAGCATGTGGTTGGTCTGGATAGGCTGGAGGCAACATATAACTTGAAGGGTAAGCAGCAGTGGGTACCATCATGTATGGAAGCATGTTTGGTGGTGTTTTAGGATGCTTTGTGTCTTGCACAACAGTGAGGAAGAGTTTTTCAGGTTTGTCCATGATTGTCATTTCAGTATCCCTAGATAGCTGGATGTCATAAGTCTGCATTCAGAAGAATGAAGATGCTAATAACATACCACATCAAGCACCCAGAAGTCTATGTCTGGCATTGTGAGCCTGTAGCATAGCATACTGCTTAGGCAGTAGCAGTAGTGTGTGTGTGTCCCAGTGGAATGCTTCTCACATTGATACCACTCAAGAAGCTGCACAACTACTTTGTCTTTCTGTAGGCAACTATGATGAGTCCTACCTAAGATACAGGAGCTGGTTGGGAATAGACCAGGTCAAAGATGAGGGAACTAAACAACTGAACAACTGATTACTTATACTACTCAGGCCTTATCTCCTTATCATGGTCCATGCAGTACATCCTGCTTCTATTT
Source organism: Clavaria fumosa (assembly GCA_951802425.1). NCBI lineage: Eukaryota > Fungi > Basidiomycota > Agaricomycetes > Agaricales > Clavariaceae > Clavaria > Clavaria fumosa. Next base: position 2,193,031 of record OX637805.1, on the reverse strand, counting down.
CACAAGGCACAGGAATATGTGCCTAAGAAGCATGGTTGCTGACTGTCCACAGTGCACACAGACCATGGTGCTTTCCTAGTGTAGTCTTTCATCAGTCACAGAAGTCTTTTGTGGGAGTTCCCTCATTATTGTCACTGCCTGTGATCCAGAGTTCATGGAGGTTGGTCTGGTCACATGTAGGCTTAAGTGCTGGTCTGGCACTTATGGTAGTTCCTCTCTTTTGGTGTGCCTAACACTTGGGCTTCTCAGACTAGGTGCCATACCTAGCTGGTCCTCAGCATGATTAGGGACAAGTTAAGTCCAATAGTACATGGGTGTTCTATGGTCTGTGTGAGCCATTAGTCACATGGCTTGATGTTCCACATGGGTGAGCAATGCTCAAGCCTTGCTTTGTTAAGCACCAATTATGCTTAAGTAATACTGGTGCTAATATGGGTGCTTAGAGTCATATTAGCATGGACCTATTACTAAGCAGGTGAGCATTAAGATGGGCACTTAATCTATTAGGTGCTCAAAGGGAGTGCTTTGGTTGTGGGGGCTAAATGCCAGGCACCTAAGGGTAATAATTATGTAAGGATAATTGATTATCCTTACACTCTTGGACTATAGAATTTGCAGAACAAGTGAGCTTTTTGAGTATGCCTGAAATATTGCTTACCCAGAGCCTGGAAATCATTGCCAGAATCCTCAATGTTGCTCTGGGATCATTTCAAGCTGCTTTTGAGCAGCACATTTAGTCTTTCTTGATGGGTGAATTTAGTCTTTCTTGATGGGTGACCAGGAGTGTGATGATGAGGCACAGAGTCAGGTGCAGGTTCAGTGTGAGATGCTGCAGGAGGTGCTGAATGCATATTGGCCAGGACTAGGGATGCCACGGTCCGGTTAAGTCCGGTTCAGGGCTGAATTTTTCGAACCCAGAACTGGACTTTAGGTCCGGTTCAGGCCAAATTCCGAACCTTAAACCTGAGTTCGGTCCAAGTCCGGTTCGTTGGACCGGACTTTTACTAAATAAGGTAATGGTTCGCCCAAATTTGGGCTTCTGAACCGAAATTTTGGTTTGGTTCACCCACTTGGCTGAACCTGAACCTCATTTTCGGTTTGGTCCAGTCCAGTTCAGGTTCGAACCAAAGTTCAGAACCGAACCGTGGCATCCCTAGCCAGGACACAAGCATGCTGCACAAGGAGTCAAAGAAGCAAGATTAGGGAAAGGGAAAGCCAAATGCAGAAGGGAGCAGCAAGGGGAAGATAAGAAACAATGACAGGGAGAAAACTTGGTACAGTCTTGGAAAGCTCAATTAGTCTCATTTAGGCTATATTGCTTAAGTGTCAGTGACACTATCCTGGATCTGCCTCCATCATGAATTCCAAAGTGTGGGAATCACACCAGACAGTGGGGTGGATCACTTGACCATTAACACTGTTAATGCTAATAACACTGGTAACCTGTGCCAAGGTTGCAAAAGGTCATGAGGGGCTGTGTATTCTTCATCTTTTTATGCCCTGGAGTGTTGTATTCATGGTTGAGAATAGATTCTCTTATGCCCATGGGTATCCAAGTTAAGGTGTCACTTTTCTAGAGTCTGATGTCTGTTCACATCCAGCAGTTGTCAAGTTCATCTGGTTTTGTTGCATGTTTAAAGCTATCTTTGAGAAAGAGCATTTCCAGTTCTGATGCAAAACAGGTTTGAACTTTGACATGTTCATCCCACTTTGGTCCTCTGAAGACATCAGGGTAGAGGTTAGCCCAGTGGGTGTTATGGGAAGTGGCCCTGAGGGCTCAGAGGAACTTTCTGTGAGGTTATCCAGTGCAGGGACTATCTGAAGTCCCCAAAGGAGGAATAAGAGGTTTGAAAGCAGTTTGATCCATAGGATCAAACTGAGAGAGGATGTGGTTGCTCAGTCTCCCAGGTCCTAAGAAGGCTCAGAGTAACTCAACTCAAGCTCAGTACTTGGTCTCATCAGTCTTGATAACTCATTGGTGGAGATTAGAAACTCTGCAAGCAAAGGCATACTCAAGGGCTGGTTGATTGGGGTGATCCTGTCTGAGGATGTCAATACAGATAGAGTGACTGAACTCTTGTGGTGGGGGGTGTGTTCGCCCCAGCTTCCATTGTGGGCTCTCTGACAGCTTCTCTCAGCATCATTCATACCAATATCCAACTCTCGGACGAATGGCATGCGACTATCTGGCTATCCAGGGTTCTTCATCACCATCTGAACATGTGTTCTCGCAGGGTGCCCTCACAGATACCAAGCAGCGCAATCGATTCTCACCTGCCATGTTCGAGGCACTGCAGATTTTGAAGAGTGCCTATCGGAATGGCCATATCAAGGCCTCTGAACAATCTGAGGCATATATTGCCATGTTTATGGATGGGCAGGATGGTGCAAATCACCTTGAGGAGGTAGTATAGGGTGTTTGAATGCTTTCCGCACACTATTTTTCATTTGCTGTAGGTACCTGCACAGGCTTTACAATTTTTCAGGTCCAGTTCTGGTTTGCACCTTACTGAACCAGAACCGGACCCCTTGAACTCGTCCGCTATGAGTCCAGTCTGAGGTTCAAGGAAAGTGCTGGACTGGACCCCAGGTCCGGTCCAGAGTTCAGAGAAATTGGCTGCTGGACCAGACTGAACTGGACCGTGGCCACACTATAATACATAGTTTCCTGGTTTTGGACTGGTTTTTGTATTACTTAGCAGTTTCAATCCCATAAACCAGTCCCTATGGTCATCATGAGTGAGGAGCATCTCTTCATTCTTGATTGCCATTGGAACCTCTGGTTTCCTCATTTGTATTTTGCAGTTGTCCTTTAGTCGAGTTGCCTTTGTCTTTATTTGTCCTGATTATGCTTTGGCTTCATCATTCTTCCCATGACATGGGGGGCATGGATCTATCAGTTCATTAGCACAAATGGAAGCTTGTTCCTTTATTGTATGTTGGCCCTTGAGCACTGCAAGCTTCTCACCATGTCTCCATTGCAAGATCATATGTTTTGTATACTTGCTACATACAGGATTGGGGGCTGAGGCAGCATTCATACATGGGCTCATTGACCTGGGATGTTGGGTCAAGTGTCAGGGAGATGACAGTTTCATGCAAGGCAGCTGACTTGACCACTGCAGAAGCATCAATGTTTGGAGGCCAGAGCATGGTTCTGGTCAATGATCATGTGGTCTCCTGCTCCAGCAGGGCAGGAGGTAACTTGTGGAGGGTGTGGAGGAATGGTACATGGCTGCTGCTGCAGCGGGGCAAATCAAGGGGTGAAAGAGGCAGTGTGGACATGAGTCAGAAATGAGGCTGGATGACAGGAGTCAGTGGTGAGGAAAGGCAGTGCATGACAACAATTGAGGTGGTGTGTGAGGGAAAAGCATATTGAGGGGAGGACTGGGCTATGGGGTATTAGGTAAGCAATCCACCGTGCGGCATGGATGTGGGGATCTGATTGACAGTGACCTAGTGAACCGTTGTCCTGCACGGCCTGCTTGATATGCGAATGCAAGGAGCAAAGATGATCGATGATCAACGAGACTGGCGAGGGAAGCGCAGTTGGATTACAATTAGTTTGTGTGCTAACTCCAGGGTGTTACGGACTCTACCAAGATGACCGAGTGCTGGCATTGCAGGCAGCTGACGCATATATGACCATAAACGGACAGTAGATTAGGGTGGTTTATGGTCAACTGATTCACCGAAAGACAATAGGCGGACCCAGATCTCAGGCTTGCCGATCAAGCTTGATTTGGAGAAGCGTAATTTGTAACAGTCCCATGGAGAAGGGCTACGAGTACGGGACCATGAGCGGAACCAGTACGGGATACAAAGTTTCCGAGAGACCTAACAACGTTGCCATGGCCGAAGAGGGAACAAGGCGTTCTCTGACCTTGTAGTGAAATGTTGTCTTGAAAAATGAACAGCAGGAAAAATGGACACGCAGGGTGTGTGACCTGAGCGCGGCACCTGGTTTCCCTTTTATAGCCTTCTCCTATTGTTTCCAACATAATAGACTCTCCTCCCCTCCCCTTCCCTTCCTCCATCCGCCCTTACGCTCCCATTCCTATTCCCAATCGCCGTCGCCATCTCATCCCCGTCGTCACCATCTCGTTGCGCAACGACCGCACCATCGCCATCCGCTACTTCCTCATGTCCCGGTCATCTCATAAACGATCGCCGTCGCGGACCTCCATCGCCCATCTCCCGGTAGAACTCTTGGACCAAATCGTTTCCTTTTGCTCCCAACCCACACTCCTTGCCATCTCTCTCGTCTCAACCGCATTCCATGCCGTCGCCGTCAAGCATCTCTATCAGGACATCGTCTGGTCCGATGCCCTTCCCGACAGGATCGTCGCCTGTTGCAACACCCTCCTCTCAAGATCAGACGCCGCTCTCGCCGTCAAGAGCCTTTTCTTCGATCAGTCGTAAGTCCTACCACCCCACTTACCAATTTCTTGTCCCATAACCCTCAACCGAACTCCCCATAGCGACCGCGACGACGCGCTCCTCGACGACACCCCATTTGAACCACCTTACTACACGCTGATCGCCAATTCGCTCGCCGCACTCGTAAACCTGCGCGCTCTAGAACTCGCCCTCATCGCACAGCCATACCTCCGCCTGATCCGCAGCGTAACCCTGCCTCGGTTGTGCACGTTCGCTTCAACCCTTCCCCTTGCGCCTCCGCTTCACCACTTTCTCAAACGTCACCCGCTCATACGCGACCTCGCTCTCGTCCCCGCGGAGCCTTATCCGCTGCCGTCGCACATTGACTTCGAGTCCGATCTCGATCTCGTTGAGACCGACACGGACGACGTCATCGATGATGACGTTGAGTCCGACTCCCACGCCGAGGGCCATACGGAGTCGTGGAGCGAAGCGGACGGGCACACTCTGTTGCTCCCTCCATTATGCCTTCCCGCGCTCAAGCACGTCCGCACGACCGTCGAGGCTCTCCCGATTGTGCTGGCGTGCGCACCCAATGTCGAGCTCGTCTTCCTTCAACACTCCTTCGGCTCGTCCCATGTGCAACACCAGCCGCAGCAACCGCGCCCCCACTCTCATCAATTTCATCAGTCACAGCAGCAACGAGTGCAGAACGATGTGGGACGCCAGTTTGCGCACGACGTCGAACTTCTCGCACGTCTTGCGCCTGGGATACGCGCGCTCCAGATGACGCGCATGGAGCGCAGCCTTGATGTCGTGCACGTCATTGCGGGCAAGTTCCCTGCGCTCGAGACACTCGCTATCTATCGACCTCGGCCTCGGACGACGTATGACGTTATATACGAGATGGTTCGTGCAATTCAATATATGGGATAAAGACCGTGCTAGATGATTGACATCCGTCCCTAGGAGGCACTATCAAAGGTATCAGAATGCCTCTCTAGCTTCAAGACTCTGTCGTATCTCCAAATGCAGTACTCCGGCCATTGCCACCGCCGGCTGGAGCTCGCGGACCTCGACCATGACTCGTACGTCGTGTCAATGTGGGGGACGGCCTGCTCCACCCTGGATGCCTGCGTCATGCCCAGTTGAGTCCTAATCAAATTCTATTCATCTTGTACCTTTTCCTCATCCCCCTGCTTTTTTCCGCCCCTGAAAGCTTGTGTGACGTGGCATCGCTACCAGGGCCATTTGTGGCTGCCTGAGCAGCTCACACGGCTGTCTTGGGAGTGGGCGGCTGAGAAGCTCTGGTCGGGGGATTACAACTCGCTGGTGTGGGCAGTGCACAAATGTCGTGCGCGCGGCCGCCGCGGTTACCGCAGCACCCACGACGGCAAGGACGCAGGACCGGTAGCGTGGGACGAGCATCACTGGAACGTGCCGAATGAGGAGGAGGCGGAGGAAGTGGAAGAAGAGGACGCGTCCAGCGAATGGCAAATGCTCTTTGCGGCGTTTGGGGAAGTGTTCGGCAAGGCGTGGGTGGAGAGCCTGGTTCGCGGATGGAAGGGCCTGCGCGGGTTTACCTCCGTGAGACTCGCGGGCGTCGTCTCCGGTGAACGTTGGCGCTCGCAGGGTGGTTCCGGTGTCGGCGTGGACGCAGTCGCCGGAGGGGTCACTGTGCCGGTGGGTGTGGCTAACCGTGATAGCGTCGGCCCTGGCGCTGGTGATATTTCGAGTCCAGGCGTCGTCAGCATGGATGCCCTTGTCGGCCCGATGAAGACGAGTGTGGGGGGACACACACCTCATGCATGCGACCTGGGCGGCGGCGGCGGCGTTGAGATTGTGGCATTCTGAAGATTCTTGTCACAGGTGATCGAGCGTACCTTGAAGTAGCCCATGCAGGTGAAAAACTTTGTTTCTGCTGGATTTTCTTTGTTCTTGTCTATCTCCATTGTTCTTTCTTGCGGTCACATCTCTTTTCCCTGCCTTTTGTTTTTGATACCCACTCTGGGGCCCTCCAGTCTTCCTTTTATATGGACAAGGTGAATGTTGTAACATTCTGAATGTTTCTGAAATATGAATGTATTTTTATATATGGAATGCAACCTTGTGAGGATAGTACAATTTACACTGATCTAGGAGTGAACAGGCCACCCCATAGAAAGGGGACTTCAATGAACCTTCTCTTCTGCAAAGCTAACAGTGTCTAGTATTGGGTTGACTACTGATAAATAAATATCACATTCACACTTCTGCCCTGAACACAAAAGATAATGTAATATTACATGACCTGTACAAAAATTTATTGGCAAGCCCCACAGTTGAATGTGAAACTAACATCCATGTAAGTAAATTGCCACTGCCCTCACTATGGACCCAATAACAGGTTATTATCACCATCTGGTCAGATGATTTATGACTTTCACCCAAAAATCAGTGCAAAACAGGTGATGGGTGATTTCTAATCACCATCAAAATCAAGGGATATTCACTGGATAAGATTGAGTTATATAATACACCTCCCAATCTGGGTGATATTAAACTGGAGGATATTGGGTTGTACAAAACACTCTTGAAATCAAGGGATATTCAACATGAGGAGACTGAATTATATAATACAAACTGCAGGATATCAAGTGATACAATACACCTCTCAACTTGAGTGATATTAAACTGGAGGATATTGATACAATACACCCCCTTAATTTGAGTAATATTGAACTGCAGGATATTGAGTGAGTGACATCAAACTACAAAATATCATTGTCTAGATGGGGACCATAGTGTAATGGACAAGACAGCAGTTGTGCACTCATGACCAAGCCTAGTGGGAGTTGAACCCAAGTGCTCATGGAACTGGGGTCAACCCTCATGGATCACCTGGATCCATGCACACAGGTAACTTGTGGTGCATAGGGCCATACTTGGATCCATGGGAAGCTCATTCCCATGAGTACTCATGACAAGTACTCACAATACTCACAAGTAATTGATGATTCACCAGCTGAAATCTTGTCAAGACCATTACTCAGATCCTCAAAGGTCCTCAAAGGGCCCACACTAGGCAAACTCAGAGTCATGAGTTTCCTGACTCATGGGTTTTCCCATGAGTTGACCTGTGGAGATCTGTGAGTAACTTGGAGTCATGACCAAAGCCTAATTCCCACTGAGTGCACATTTTACAGGCTAAAAAATCACCTGAAGTTATAGCTAAAATCACTGAAAGTATGTAGAAGCCACCTAAAATATCAAGTTAAAATGTGCTTGATGGCAGTGACATTCACCTGGAGAGCAGCAGGTGAATTTGGTCATATATGTGCTGAAAATAACCCCTTTCATTTACTTGATTATCAACCAAGACTAGTGACTTTCACCAGGTCTCAGTCTTGCTGTACTTCCTATAGTCAGTGCAATTAACCTAATCTTATTGTTTATATCACCTGTCTGAGTTGGGTAAATGCCCTCTACAAAACAATTGCCTACATGGCTATAATCAACTGTTTTTGTTTGGTTTCAGACCAGTACAAAGCCTATGAAAAACACCCAAAATCTTGGCTATGATCACTGCAAAGTATGGTGAAAGTCACTTATAACATCAGCTTCAAAAACACTCAAGTAAGAGTGATATTCATCTGAGGAACAGCAGGTGAATTCAGACATAAAATCACCTATTTGTGCACCTGATAAAGGCATGATTATCAACTGCTACTGGTGATTTCCACCTATGAATGAGTTGCCATTCACCATATTTCAGGGTTATTTGTGTGGTGATTTTCACCAGGTTTCAGTCTTGTAGTGATGGGATTGACACAGTAACCTAGCCATTGCATGTGTCCCCCAAGTTGATTTGACTTCTGTCATAGAAAATTTGCCATTGGTTCCACAACAACTGTGGGGCTGTCAGTGGAGGGGAAGGGTCTTTTGATTCAGAAGATGATGGCAACCAAGGCCTTCAGTTTAGCAACCAACAGAGTTGAACCCTCCAACTTGTTGTGGATGAGAAGGGGAACATCAATGACAGGGCAAAGGAGTTGTCAAATACTGAGAGAGGATCAGTCCAGTTCCTAGGCTCATATTGTCATGCTAGGACTGAGATTTGTGAAGAGCTAACACAAGAGGACCATCAGAAATACATGGCATTGAAGGAAAAATGGAATGGGGAGCCTATCCAAGTCCCTGTGCAGAGAGTGTGAGTATCTCAATTCACTCTTCTCTCAACAGTGGAACTCAAATGTTGTTTGGAGATTGGCTTCCCACAAGTTTATGCATGAAGCTCTCAAATTTGCACATTTTTCAAAGGAGCAGATGGGTGTTGAATTATTCATGCTGACTGGTTGGCAAGATGATCAAGATCAATTGATTGCAGAGGCAATTGATGCTCCTGTACAAGAGTAGGATATAACCTTCCTAGAGAGCAGCAATGATGACTTTGGGCCACTTGTAGATAGGATGAGACCCTTCTTGTTGTGGATAGTCAGCCAGCATGTCTTATCTGAGTATCACTGAAATATGATAGGGTAATAGGTTGATGAAGTGAACAATGCTAAGGTATCCCCATGTCAACTTATATACCCAAAGACTTGGCTGCACTGCAGTCTTCCCACATTGCACTTCTTGCAGACCACAGTTCTGTGATTACTTCATTGCAGTCTGCAGCACATGATCTCCACTGCTCAATCACTTGACTGATGGCATAGTTCTGCAGTCAGCTCCCACCTGGTGTGCTGGAAGCCCAAGGACAGCCTGCAGCCCCTGCAGCTCATAAAGTGGGTGGTGCTGCAGCATTGTGTTGCCAGACCAATGTAGGCTCTGGCTCCCATTGATCAACAGCTATTTTCTGAGCTTTTCTAATTTTCAACATTGCTGTAGAACAATGTTTGTGGTAGTTGTGCTTGACTAGATGGTTGCCCAGAAAGACAATGTCATTCCCACAGTGACCAAGTTGGGCTATGGAAAGTGATTGGTGATGATGGCCAGCACTGCCATCAGTGCCCACTTTGCTTAATTAGGCATACTCCTCCCAAACAAAGGTTCCAAGCTTCATCCCTTTGACTATTGGGTGTACAACCCTCCCCTTGTTCAACCTTGGCTTAGGAAGTTGGCTAAACTCTAATAGGACTAGAACAGGGTCTAGTGGAGTGTGAATACAGTATTATTAATATAATGCTGTACTGTTCCAGAATAGGATAGATAGGATACACTAAGGTTGGAAGTCACTATAGCAGTAGCAATAATTTTGAGCTCCAGGAGTGAGTATTGGTGCCCTCCTTTTGCTTTTTAGGATTTAAGGGTTTCTGAAGGTGGGGAATTCAATGGTATAAAGCACATACTCACACAACCTTCTGTTCCTGCTGTGGAGCCTTCCCTTTGCATTGTAGTGATATTTTCCATAACTTGAGTCATAGCAGTAGGTTTGCATGGGTGAGTTTGACACAGATAGTAGGAGTATAGGAGAGTGAATAGGAAAGTTTAAGAGACACATGAGCCAGTGAGTCATTCCTTGAGGGGCTGGGTACTGTAAACTATCAGCTACCCTAGCAGCACCAGAGTTAGCTTGCAATCAGCATAGGGTATTGTTGGTGTGGATATACAAGGTGTGAAATCTGGGACAAAGTCCATAGTCTGAAGGAAGGAGGAATGGAGTCCAAGTAGTGTACAGAGTAGAGAACTCAGACTTGTGACAGAGCAGATTGGAGTATGCTGGAGTTGGCACACATGTACACAACATGAATGTACATGTGTGTACATGCATGTCTGATGACCTAATTTGCCAAAGATTTGAATTTTGGTCTTCTTCAATCTAGGGATAAGGAGTGGGCATCTTGGTGCACTCACTCCAAAATTGCCATGTTTTATGTACAGTGTGAGAATTATTTTGTCCCTCAGCAGTTGCAGATCCTGAATGAAAGTTCCATTCCCATCATAAAATCAAAAGAACTTGGTCAACCTTGCAGTTGGCTTGCTGTATAATCCAATACCAATAAAGACCCTCAAAGGACGCGGACATGTGACCTGTCACATGATTAGTAAGTCACGAGAACTCACGTGACCACCACCGACAGTACGGCCCAAATATGTGATGGCACATCAAGTGGGATGCCATCACCCTATCGACGGACTGACACCTGACATCGCCCATCAAGCAACCATCCCTAACATGACCTTGTTCTCTCCCGTGCCCCACCTTTACTGCTATCCTGTCCCCTTGGCATCCCCATCTCCTTCCCACAACGGCTTCCTGTTCCCCTGGTGCCCTTGTACCACTATCCTGTTCCCCCGCCGACCGACGCTTCCCTTCTTGGGACCATGACGACTTCGCGATTGTTGCCCAGATACTTTCATTTCCTCCCTACCGTCGCTCCCATTGTATGTCTTCTCTTACTACCTTGTATTGATATCGTTCCTATGGTCTTGGACTCCAGTATATATATGAGTAGACACTTAGCATGTATTCCCTAGACTTTGATATTCTCCAGAAATCGCCTCTTTCTACCTCCTTGTTGAGCCTTTACATCAGCTATCCACATGACCCTCACGACCTTGTCGTGACCTCACCGCGACCTTTAAAAAGCTCCAGATTTAGGATCGACTGCGACATAATATCAAAGTCTGAACCCCGTCCCTCATCCCAACTCAACGTCTGCGGCATCCCGACATCGACGACCAACTCAAACCAAACTTGCCCGGCCCTCCTAACGTACCTGGAAAGCTGTGACCCTCACTATTCGCCAAACTGGATTCTCAAACGTTGAGAAAGAAGAATTTGCCAGAACCCCTAGGCCTCACAGACAGGCAGAAGCAACACCGCTTTTTCGCTCTCCGCTACATTGATCGCTGTACACCGGTACCCATCACTCGCTGCAACTCCCCGGACGGACGACCGCTGCGGAGCACCGTTTATCGTTCAGTCGAACAACAGTTCATCAAACCTGGACCTTGGTCCTCGAGAGAGATCCATGAGCAGAAGCTCCACCCAGGCTACTTTCCCAGAGAATTCCCCACGCTACTTACCGCCACCCTTAACCAAGAGATATTCCATCAGGCTACTGAAGGCCTGACGATTGAGGACATCGAAAACATCGAGTCCCTGCCGAGAACGCCCCTGCCCGCTCCTACCTACACCACCGCCTCGGTTCAGACCGACGCCCCCAAGTGTTTCCTACGAGCACGCACAGCCAACGCTTGGCTCCTCATCGACACCAGCCGACACCCACCCCGACTCGCCTCTTGGGCACCCATCAACCCCCGAGCGTATCCTAGTGCCTGGCCTCGGCCTGCTTCAGATATCCAAAGAAGTCTTCAGGATGCCCTCGGCCAGCAGAGCACCCTCGCCACCACCCACAAACCTTGCCCTCCCCGTTCAACTCAATCCCCCATTACCTCGGACTCCCTCTCCCCCTCCTCAGTCTCCTCCGTCTCCTTCGCCTCCGACTCAACAGAACTCCCGGACATCGACAAGGAACTCCACAGATACGATGTCTAGCGGATTCACTATTGCCCCCTTCGATGGAAGTAGCATTGCCTACTGGACCTTCGTTCGACAGCTCAATGTCTTCTTCCTTGCGGAGCCAGAGAGGTTCAACACGGACCTAAAGCGAATTTTGTTTGCCCTGAACCAGATGTGTGGAGGCTATGCCAGAGATTGGGCCAACTCCATGGTCGAGAAGATAGTTGTGGCCCCCACCTCGTGCCCCACCTGGGCTGTCTTCAGAGGGAGCATGGATGCCAAGTTTTCGGACTTGGTAGAGAAGGAGAATGCCTACCTTAAGCTTGGAAAGCTTAAGCAAGGTAAATGCCCGGTAAAAGAGTTCCTGACAGAGTTCGACCAGCTAATCGCGAAGGCCAAACTCTCCAAGCAAACTCACGGAGACCTCCTCGTCACCCTCCTCGAACCCACCCTCAATTATAATATCACCGATCGCATCTATGCTGCTGCCGCCCTTCCACCCAACTATTCTGCCTGGAAGAGGAAGGCCCTTGCCATCGACTTGATGCTCGAATGTTGCGACGCCATGTGCCCCGCCTGGCAGATCGTCTACGCCAAACCACCCAATCGCCCGGCCCCACGACCTTCTGCGCCCCCACAACACGACCCGAATGCAATGCAGGTCGACCGGATTCTGTCGTGCGGCAATTGCTACAATTGTCAGCAGCCCGGCCACCTCGCACGCAACTGCCCACTCCCTCGTAAGCCCCCCCGAGTTCCCCAGATCGATGTCCGGGCCAACGACACCTTGACCACGACCACCAATGAGCTTGAGGCCCTGGTGGCCCAGCTCCGCGACACCATCGAGGTGAAGGATAAGGAACTCGGGGCACTGAAAGAGGCGAAGGAGGATTTTCCTGCAGGCGAGGAATGAAGGAAGCAGCTTCCCCGCCTAAGTCCCCCCCCTGTATTAGTACCACGACAATGCCAGTCTCTGACTCGTCTCCCAAACTGCTTCTAAGGATGACGAAGATAGTGGGCTGCCAAGAAACAGCCCAACTCGAATTCAGAGTTTGAATCTCCCCCCCCCGCCTTCCCGAGTAGAGCCGTGCATGGGAAAGTGCTTATTGACAGCGGCAGTACAACCTCAGTCATGGACCACAGTTTTGCCAATCGGAACTGTTTCCCCATGGAGTGACTCCCATCCCCGATGATCACAAGGAATGCAGACGGTACCACGAACTCGCGAGGACCCGTCACACATTTCACCAAGGTCGCAGTCGAATTCGGTCTTGGACACCGCGAGATTATCGAGTGCTACCTGGGCGACTATCCCGACTTCGACCTTGTGCTAGGCAATGATTGGCTCCAGAAGCACAATCCTACCATCGACTGGCGGACTCGCTCCCTTGAATTTCGACATTGCCATGACCTTCCCTGCAGTGCTGTGGTCCGTGTCATCGCGAACGACTCCCCCGACTGGCCGACTCTCTTTCCGCGAGTATTCGGAGAAGAGTTCTACAATGTTTTACCCCCGCACCATCCCGGAGTCGACATCAACATCCAGCTAGGGAATGATGCCTGTCCATACCGGTCTCAGATTTACCTGACACCCAAGGCCTACCGCGCAGAGCTCCAGAAGTGGCTAGACGAGAACCTCGCGACTGGACGAATTTATCCAGGTCAGTCGCCCTGGGCTAGCCCTCTCTTTTTCAAGAATGAAGGGGACAAGCTCTGGCCTGTGGTCGACTACAAACGGCTAAACGAAGTCATGGTCAAGAACGCCTACCCTCTCCCTCTCATCCGGAACATCTACGATCACCTGCAGAAGTTCCGGTATTATTCAAAAATCGATATCCGGATTGGATTCAACAATATCTGGGCATCGAAGGAGAGCAAGAAGCTGTTAGCGTTCATATGCAAATACGGCCAATTTCTCTGTCGAGTCATGCCTTTCGGAGTGACTAATGCCCCCGCAATCTTTCAGGGTTTCATGGACAGTATCCTGAAGGATCTGGTGGCCACCGGCCAGGTCTTCGTATATATTGACGACATCCTCATCTGCTCCGACACCTGCGAAGAACTTCGCGACCTGACCGCACATGTTTTCCAAGTTCTTCAAGAAAATCACCTGACTGTCAAACCCGCGAAATGCGAATTCGAACGGATGGAGGTGACTTTCCTCGGGAACAAGATCCGGCAGGGAACCATCAAGCAGAGTGAGAAGAGGTGTTCAGCAATCGACAACTGGCTGATTCCGAAATCTGCCAAGGATGCACGCAGGTACACGGCCCTCAGAAGTTACTATCAGTGGTACATTCCGAATTATGCCAAGATTGCCGCCCCTCTCCATGCCTGCACTGGCAAAGGTGAATTTAACTTAACGGACGCTGCGCTAAAGTCATTCTATGACATCCAGGACGCAATCAGGAATTCAGTCCAGGTCGCGATCCCACAGGATGGAATGCCATGGAAGATCAAGACAGACGCCAGCGAGATCGTGACTTCGGCTATCCTATATCAGCAACAGGACGGAGTGTGGAGAATGGTGGACTGCCTATTGACAAAGCTCTGGGACGCCCAGCTAAATTACGATGTCTACGACCTGGAACTCCTCGCGGTGATAAGAGTGCTTGAGGAGTGGCAACACTACCTCCTCAGCCAGGATTTCGAGGTCCATACGGACCATAAAAACCTTTCATATTTCCGGAAGCCAAACCCGCTCAATGGATGCCAGAACCGATGGAGACAGTTCCTGTCCCTCTTCCGTTTCAAGATCGTTCCTCGCTCCGGAAAGTCGAACGCCGCCGCTGATGCTCTTTCCCAACACCCTGACTACGATGACCAACCTCCCCGCCCTGCCCAAGTTCTGTTACCGGACCACTTCTTCCAGGTCAACAAAACCCTGTCTCTAATGGAGAAGCTGAGGATCGAGCAGGCCCTGGGGACCCCTCCAGAAGAAGCGGAGAAGGATAAGGAAGGATACTTCCAGGTACACAAGAAGCTCTGGGTCCCAGCATCGCTCGTGAAAGACATCCTCAACCTCCACCACTCGGCTTGAACTACCGTACACCTGGGGATCTCCAAAACCCAGGTTGCGGTCGCGAAGTACTGGTACTGGCCCACACTTAAAAAGGACACCCGCGCCTACGTTATCGCCTGCGATGTCTGCCTGAGGATCAAACCCCGACACAGACGAAAGCCGGCTCCCCTCCACCCTCTCCCAATCCCCTCGCGACCTTGGCAAGTCATTGGTTGGGACTTGATTGGCCCTGTCTCGGAATCCGCAGGTTATGACATGATCTTGGTGATCAAAGACTACTTAACCAAGACCATTGTCCTCGCCCCAACTGTCCAGGAACTCACGTCAGAAGGAGCAGCCTCGATCCTCGTCGAAAAAATCTACACCTACTACGGGCTTCTGGAGAAGGTAGTGTCTGATCGAGGGGGCCAATTTATCTCCAAGTTCATGCGCGAGGTCTACGATAAGTTAGGCATCAAATCCGCTGCTTCCACTACCTACCACCTGCAGACAGATGGGCAAGTGGAGAGGGCCAATCAGGAGGTAGAAGTAGTCCTTCGCGCACTAACCAAGGAAGACCAGGCCGATTGGGCCGCCATGCTCCCCCTCGCCCAGTTTGCTCTCAACTCGCGACCCATCCACGACTCGGACATCACCCCCTTTTCAGCTCTCCATGGCTTCGACCCCGCCCCGATCCCCGATTTCCCCGCCAGCTTCAATACACCCGCCGCTGACAAGTTCCTCGCACGAATTTCCGCTGCCCGTGACCACCTCCGGGATGTCTTGCGGAAGGGACAAGCGACCGACTCCGCAACTTACGACGACCACCCACGAGAACCGGAGACCTATAGGAAAGGTGGCCTAGTGTATTTAGACTCGCGAAACCTCCCCCTCAAACTCCCCTCCAAGAAGCTTGGGCCTAAGTTCGTCGGCCCCTTCCCTGTGGAGGAGAAGGTAGGAACCTTGGCCTATCGCCTCACCCTTCCCCCGAGCTGGCGGATCCACCCGGTCTTCAATGAGACCTTACTCAAGCCCTTCCGAGGAGACCTGTCTTCTGTTCGACCACCGCCCGAACTCATAGAGGGAGGTGAGCAGTATGATGTTGAACGAGTCCTAGCCAAGAGGAAGAGGAGAGGGAAGGTCCAGTACCTGGTGAGCTGGGTTGGCTATCCGCCTGAGGAAAATACCTGGGAACCCCTGGAGAACCTCACGCGCGCGAAGGAGGCCGTTGCGGAGTTTGTTCAGGAGAACAAATCTTAGGAAGGGGAATATGTTGTGGCGACATCACGTGACCCTCAAAGGACGCAGACATGTGACCTGTCACATGATCAGTAAGTCACGAGAACTCACGTGACCACCACCGACAGTACGGCCCAAATATGTGATGGCACATCAAGCGGGATGCCATCACCCTATTGACAGACTGACACCTGACATTGCCCATCAAGCGACCATCCCTAACATGACCTTGTTCTCTCCTGCGCCCCACCTTTACTGCTATCCCGTCCCCTTGGCATCCCCATCTCCTTCCCACGACGGCTTCCTGTTCCCCTGGTGCCCTTGTACCACTATCCCGTTCCCCCGCTGACCGATGCTTCCCTTCTTGGGACCATGACGACTTCGCGATTGTTGCCCAGATACTTTCATTTCCTCCCTACCATCGCTCCCATTGTATGTCTTCTCTTACTACCTTGTATTGATATCGTTCCTATGGTCTTGGACTCCAGTATATATATGAGTAGACACTTAGCATGTATTCCCTAGACTTTGATATTCTCCAGAAATCACCTCTTTCTACCTCCTTGTTGAGCCTTTACATCAGCTATCCACGTGACCCTCGCGACCTTGTCGTGACCTCACTGCGACCTTTAAAAAGCTCCAGATTTAGGATTGACCGCGACACCACCCTCCTGCCCTCCTGCCCTCCTGCCCTCCTGCTGCCCACCCTGCTGCTCCTGCCTTGCCCCTGCCACCCCTGATCCACACCCACTCCCCACTGCAGTGCCATCACTCCCTCCTCCCCACTGCACTGCTGTCATCAACATCCCAACTCCTCACCACTGGTCTGTGACCACTGTTGGGGGCTTGGACTGTTGCTGCTGCTGTCATTGCTGGTTGCCGCACACTACCAGCTGCAGTTGCTGCAGGCTGTCATTATCAAGTTTATTATTAATTTTATTACTGTATTAAATATTTAATCTATTTCTACCTAAGGTTGATTACAATGGGGGGGGAACCCAGGCAAGTCAATGTTGAACTGCTATATTTATAACATGCTTTGTGGTTGTGCAAATGCATGACATAGTAATGTTGATTGGGTTACCAGGTCCTTGGCAATGTCCAGCCAACTGTGCAGATCATCTTGCATAAACATTGGTACATCTGGGATATTAATCTCTGGCACTTTGGGAGCCATTGCTGTGGTGGTGGTCATGATGGGGGCAATAGGGATGGATGGCAGTGGCGGTGACAGGATTTATCAGCACTCTTGTATGCTAGACACAAAGCTGCAGGCACACCTGGGAATTTACAAACAAGATAGGTGAACCTTCAGGGGCAAGGGTGTACAGTGTGTGGTTTCTGATGCAGTTGTTGATGCAATCATTCAGAAACAGGCAGGACAATCAGGTGGGCTGGGTAACAAACAGGAAGGGCAGATGACAGACACTGCAGGGGAGGGCACCAGGACAAGGAGCCTGGACAAGGAGCCTGGACAACAAGTGCACTAGGGGTGCAGTGGTATTACCTGTCACACTGTCATGTCATGCATTTGCACAGCCACAAAGCATGTCATATAAATACAGCAGCTCAACATTGACTTGCCTGGGTTCCCCCACCATTGTAATCAACCTCAGGTAGAAATAGATTAAATATTACAGTAATACAGTAATAAAATTAATAATAAACTTGATAATGACAGCCTGCAGCAACTGGTAGTGTGTGGTAAACAGAAATGACAGCAGCAGCAACAGCCCAAGCCCCCAACAGTGGTCACAGGCCAATGGTGGGGAGTTGGGCTGTTGGTGACAGTGGCAGCAATGGGGAGGAGGGAGTGATGGCATATCAAGCACAGCAGGGAGTGGGTGCAGATCAGGGGTGGCAGGAGCAAGGCAGGAGCAGCAGGGTGAGTGGCAGGAGGGC
This sequence comes from Clavaria fumosa, assembly GCA_951802425.1. Classification (NCBI taxonomy): domain Eukaryota; kingdom Fungi; phylum Basidiomycota; class Agaricomycetes; order Agaricales; family Clavariaceae; genus Clavaria; species Clavaria fumosa. The sequence continues at coordinate 2,175,062 of OX637805.1, read as the reverse complement.
AGGAGGATGGGTGGCAGAAGGGCAGGCAGGCAAGTGGCAGCAGAAGCACAGGTGGTGCCAGAAGTGCATCTATACAAAGGCTATTTTTCTTCATATCCCTGCTATTTCAAAGCCCCACCCTTCTCTGTCCAATCAAGATGATGCCACCTGAGAAATTATCCAGAAATTTGCACTTACTAACATGACTCTTCCTGAAGCTGAGGATGCCCTGAAAGATGGTCTCAGAGAAAATATAATGATGAGTGCTGGAGGCCTGTGTTGGCTGCAATCATGGCAGCTGAAGGGGATGATGACACTGCAATCAAGGAATTTCAGCTCACCTCAGGCCAAGCAAACATATGAAATGCACCCCACACCCCTGTGCCAATACTGCTCAAAGCAATCAACTGGGAGCAGATCTTATGCTTTCAGTCACTCAGCTGAAAGATCACAATCATGTTTTTGGTACCTTACCAATGTTTGATGACTTGGTGGATCTGATTGAAGAAAAAGAGGTCAGAGAGTCGGGGTGTGAGCTTCCAGGTGGAGACAAGGAGATTGTTGCTCAAGTCTGGCATGAGCAAGCTGTGGCTCAATACCAAGCTGAGCACAGCTGAGATGATCCAGATGTGTGAGAGGTTGGAGAAGGCAAGCTTGACCAGTGAAGTAGGGTCTCCTTAGATGTGTTGTGGACCCTGCAACATTTTCATGCCTGATTGGCAAAGAGCCAGATGAAAAAGGTGAAGCAGGTTATGCTTACAAGCATTTGGGGGGTGATGGTTGATTGAATGGTTGTCATGCCACCAGCAATGTCACACATGTCACAAAACATGACATCTTTCACTATCAAATATACCTCATAAATTATAGGTTTTTGCCTGGCCCAAGTGGTATTCATTATGAGAAATTGTACTGTACATAGTATCAAGGAGGGTTTCAGCTAGTGCTTGGACATAGTAATAACATGGAGATGGTCATATGTGGTTACCATGGATGCTGAGCATTGCAACTAAGGTTTTTAACATAGTGCTAGCATAGGCAAAGTGTCTGGGACCAAGTCCATAAAGTCTGAAGGTGTACAGGATTGGAGTCTGAGGAGGGTTTGGAGTGGAGGAATGGAATTGTGATGGAGTATCTTGGAGTTGGCTCAGAGTCCAGAGTCTGGAGCAGGGATGGGAATCATGTGATCAGACAGGGTCATGTAATGACCCCAGTGAGGTTGAACCTGTACATCATCAACAAACCAACCTCTGCACCATACTGATGAGACAGTCCCTAAGATGTAGCTAAGCCTGAGTAAGAAGACCCTTACCCACTGGAACCTGCTCAGGTTTCAAAAACAACAAAAGGAGAAGCATAAGGGTGTCCCACCCCTCAACCATGAAGCACATGTCTTGATTTCACTCATCTTGGTTTCTCAAAAGGTCCTTCTCTGTAAAAACAATTAGTCAAGTCAGTCATCCAATAGTCAACTGGAAGTCACAGTTAGTCAACTCAAAGTCTCAGATCTGAACTTAGTCAAGTAATAGTCCAAACTCACATTGCAACATACCTGGTAATACCAATAATGAACCAACATGTGGTTGATATGTAGTTGGGTTGCTGCATGCATTCTCTACCCTTGCCCAAGTTTGGAGTGCCTGAACTCTCTCTGTTCTCTCTACTATGAAAAGAGCTCTACTCTCATGCTGCATTTTAGCTCATCACCATGTGTAACCACATTACCACTGACACCAAATCAATCAGATTTTGTCTCTGTCATCCTTGCAGCTTCAACACATCCCTCAGAGAAAGAGATACAGGCTCTTGTTCAAGCAGTGAGTCCCTCCCCTTATCCCCTCTTCAAGTCTGACTTATCTTCCATAGTGCAAGGGCAAGGCTAAGAATTCAAGTGGTGAGTCCCCTCTCCTTATCCCCTCTTCAAGTCCAACTTATCTTCTGTAGCACAAAGGCTAGTGTTGCCACAGTTCAGTTCAACTTCTGCTAACTGATGAGTCAAGCCACATTTTAGCCAAACCATGCTGATACTTCAGCTTACCAGTTTGAGTGGTTTTTGAGCAACTTAACCATGGTTTAACATCCATTTTTGGAAGGAAAGAAGTTAATGATGTTTTCCTTGGCTCATTCCCCCTTTTGCTATCCCCTCATGGCCTGCCATCCCCACTCCTTACTACATTCAATACCCCTGCAATGCCCACAAGTTGTTGTGGCCTGGGGATGATTAAAAAAATGAGGTGGCTCATTTGCCCCCAAATTATGTAAGTGTTAATTATATAAGGTGGCTACTATATATAGAAGAAAACTGTTCTTACAAAAACCCCTCCAAGCTTGAAAATAAGACTGGAAGTGAGTCTGACAATGCTCCCAAATGTGTCTGCACCCTCTTCTTTGAGACTCACAGCTGAGTTGAGGAGCTACAGCTTGATTTCTTGGGATTTCCATTTTAGCACCAAGCCATGACTTAGCACATTGTAATCAGTTTGGCTTCACTCAGCTTTCCACATTTGGACAAAACTGATTGAACCAGACCACACTGGACTCCACTGAACCATGGCAACACTAACAAAGGCAAGGCTAAGGATTTATAAGGTTGTTGCTCATATTATCATGTTATTGATGCTATCTGCCTGTGTATTGCACATATCCCTCATGTATATATATGAGCAGACTATCAGTGATGACTGCATGACTAGAGCCTGATGATTCTGCAATTGCAACTATGATGTGACCATGCATTGACTACACATTGACTATTGTGTGACTTCCCATGAACCAGAGGTGACTGTTAGTGGACTCATATCATGACTATTAGATGACTCCATAGTTGCTGGATTGAATGAAAAACAGCTTTAGTCAAAATTTAGTCAAACTCAACTTCTATTTGTCTATTACTTGAGTTTTTGTTTTACAGAGGGTCCTTGATCAAATAGGTCCATTTTCTTGAATTGTCTTGACTAACTTGATTTTTGCAGCCAAGACTATCAAGACAACTTGAGGTTTCCTGATGAGTCAACAAGGTATTGACCCATGGCTGATAGGCCTTGGCAGTGATTGGGGGATCATGTAAATCAGCTCAAATTGTTAAAAAAATTGATGTTTCCTGATACGATTGGGGTTTCCGGATGACGATTGACTGCGCTTTCAAGTTGTCTACATTCTTGTTATCCCTAGTTCAGCCATCTGCATAATGTTCTACAAAAAGTGCTGCTTGCTTGAGGCACAGCCAAGGTTGCACAGTTGTGGCTCGCACTGTGGTGGCTCGCACGCACGTGGTTTAGACGCTGTACCCGCGACTCCACCTTCGACCAACGCGACCCAACGTTCAGATCGCTCTCGAATCAACCACAACCTCGTGCTTTGTCGAGCTTGCGACGGCTGTGTTGGTGAACTTGGAAGAAAGCCCTTTTCTGTGCCGAAAGCGTGGCATTCAAGTCCGCCAGAATCGCCGGTGGGCGGAAGTACGAGTTTTTCAATCGGAGTGAGTATCTCCCTATGAAACCGTGGCGCAGCATGCAGTTCCCTTTCCTTCCTCCTTCATCGTGCATCGTCGTTGAGAGGCCTAAACTATGTATTCAGCACAAGCACCCCAACTTTCAGCGAGTCATTCCTCTGATTCAATCCACTTACCATGTCTACCGAAGCGCCCAAGTCACCCAACATTCCAGCAGGGTCAACGGGCACTATGAACGCGACTCCCAACGCAGGGCCGAACGAACAGTCGCAAGCAGCTCAACTCTCCCCCTTTCCATCGTATTTCAATGGGACATTTCCTGCTGGGGGGGCCTACCCGCCCCTCTTTGCCTATGCGCCCCCTGCAGAAGGAGAAGGCGGCCAGAATGCCCCCGGCGGTCCATTTCTGATCCCTTTTGGGCCTCCAGGCGTTGTGTATGCATATCCACCACCGCCCCCACCCTCTGCTCCAGGTAAGGCTGTCCATCACCAGCTGTGACTGTCGTTGGATCACCTTGGGGTGTTCTAGGCTTTACGCAGTTCAACCAGCCGACTACGCCTCCGGCACCCAGCCGCCCGAAGCGCAGGCAGGTCAAAATGGCTGTGAGTGATGAACAATTTCCCTGTCTACGCATAGTATTGAATCATGTCGCAGTGCACGAACTGCGCGGCCGCGTGCAAGCGCTGCGACGACATCCGTCCCTGCGATCGTTGTGTCAAGTATGCTATCGCAGACACGTGCGTCGATGGTCGGCGGAAAGCGCGCATGATAGGTATCAAGCGCGGGCCGTACAAGCGCAAGCAAAAAGCACAAACCGACCAGATAGGTGCGACTCTCATCTCGTTGCTTCGTCTCTTGCATGGTCCTCATTACCGCTTGTTCAGCCCCTACGACTAGTTTCCACCCTTCCGAAGTCGAGTGGGTGCACCCGAACCAGGGCGCACCGCCGAACGCACCTTCCATGCATACGTTCTCACCACACCCGCCCCCGCCGCCTCACGACGGTCCTTTCTATCCTTACTACTTCCCTCCCGGCTTCCCACCCCCGCCGCATGGTCCAGACGGCGTTGGAGAGAGCAACGGCGCCCCTTCCAACGGAAACCTCCCTGTCCTGCAATACTTTATGCATCCTCCGCCTGGCGGCTTCCCCGCTGTGCCTTTCGCGTCGTATACTTACCCCGCGATGCCGCAACACCTCATCCAACAGCAACCTCCGCCTTCCCCGTCCCTGCCATCCCAGCAGACGTCGACGACTCCCGAGTCCGCGGAAGGCCCGGAGAGCGGCCCGGTTACTGTTGAGGGTGGGGGCGATATGGGAAAAGCAAGCAGGGCGACCGGCGTGAATGGTGGCGCAGCTGAAAGGAAGAATAAGAAAGGGAACAAGGTCAAGCGAGATAAGAACAAAGTGTCTAAAGCGGGGGCCAACGGCGGCGGCCCATCTGGTGGGCTTGTCAGTCAGCCGGGTGCCCAGGAGTGAGGTGTTGAGAATTAAATAGTTGGATCGCTTTTTTCTTTGGATTGCCGTACTGAGAGTTTAGCAGTCGTCTTGCCTGATACTAATCAAATGTCTTGTGGCAAACTGAAATTCTAGTCTATTCTTGATTGTGGAATCCTTGCGGCCAAATTTGACAAACTTCAAGTCTTGCTCAGAGAAATACAATTAAGTTACTCAGTCGAGCATTACTTTGCAAAGGCGCAAGAACAGAGAGCTCAAGAGATAAATAGAGCCAGATAGTAAAGTACAATCATGACAAACGTATAACAGACAAAATCCCTTAAACCTCCTGCGAGTCTTTTTTGCCCTTTGAAGTCTTTGTGGGCAGGAGCTCCGGTGCGATCTGGAAGTCAAAGTCAGTCAGTCAAATGCAGAACCCGGATAGTTTTGGGCACTGACATAGGGGACAACGCCGCCTTGCGAGATAACTACATCTCCGAGCAGCCTGCCGAGTCTGTTCCAGTAAGACATAAGACGAAGGAAACAAAATGTTAAGGAAGAGACGCACTCGTCGTCGTTGCGGATGGCGAGTTGCAGATGGCGGGGTACGATACGGTGTTTCTTGTTGTCGCGGGCAGCATTGCCAGCTAGCTCGAGGATCTCAGCGGCAAGATACTCAAGGACGGCAGCGAGATAGACTAGATTGATGGGAGTGGATAAGTTGAACACGAAGAAAAACAAGGAATACCATACCAGGCGCGCCGGCACCAACACGCTGCGCATAGTTGCCCTTCTTCAGGAGACGATGGATACGACCGACGGGGAACTGGAGGCCAGCTTTGGAGGAGCGCGAGGTGGCTTTGGTTGCGTCGCCCGTGACTTTCCCTGACTTAGACTTGCCAGCTGCTTTGCCAGACATAGTGGTTGGATGAAAGTGATAAAGTGATGAAAAAGCTCGAGGGGTGGACTGCTGGAGTGGTGTGAGGCGCGAAGACAAGTGAAGCGATGGGGAGGGTTGGGTTGTGTGCACCTTCTTTATATATATATTCCACGGTGTGGAAATCAACAAAAACACGTGACGTAAGATCACGTGGTTCAATCAACAGAGCGCGACGCTGCGGCACAGCCATCACACGCGCCCTATAAAAGGGATCCTTTATCCAAGGCTTTGCCTCCTTTCAACCCGTACACTTACTGTATTACTCTACTCGCGCAAATACCTTTACTTGTCAAGATCTATGGGCCGAGTAAGTGATAGCTTTTTCCTTGCGCTCGTATCAAATCTGATTACTCGGGTTAGACCAAAACAGCAACCAAGCCAGCGAAGGCGACTGAGCCAAAGGTCGACGCTCCTGCACCTGACGCTAAGAAGAAGAGGAAGAAAGCAAGAAAGGAGACCTACTCGTCTTATGTGTACAAAGGTACGGAAAGTCTCGGACCACGACCTCTGAGTCTCCTAATGTGTGAATCCAGTCCTCAAACAAGTTCATCCGGATACTGGCATCAGCAACAAAGCTAGTAAGTAATCCTGTTGCAAACCGAAGACTAAGCGTGAGCTAATCGTGTCTTGCAGTGGCCATTCTGAATTCTTTCGTCAACGACATCTTTGAGCGCATTGCCAGTGAGGCATCCAGTAAGTTGTGCGCCCCTCAGTGGAAGATTGTTTTGTTGACGATGGGCCTCTAATCAGAGCTCGCCTCTTACTCGAAAAAATCAACCATTTCATCCCGGGAAATACAAACTTCTGTCCGACTGATCCTACCCGGAGAACTGGCCAAGCATGCCATCTCTGAAGGAACCAAGAGCGTAACTAAGTTCAGCAGCGCCGGTAAAATATAGGGTCGGCGGGGCTATGGATTGTATTTTTATTAGCTGTGTTCTTTTCCACTTCGCACATCTATAATATTTCTTTTCCTGCTTTGATTTGCGTTGCTCACGGTTCCCGTGAAACATCTGAGGATTTTTCTTTACACGGTGGCAGTGTGATCAACGTGTTGAGCCATTGCTGACTAAGGTTCTACAGATCTCGGCGGAGATGATCCGTGCACACTACGGTGTCTTATTCTCGTTCGTTCGGAAATGCATGGAAGACCTTTCCTATTGTAGACGCTCCCTTCTCATGAATCTCGGCGAGGGGAATATGTAGAGATCCTTGGCTGAGAGCGCGCTCCATTGTTTCACCTGTGGACACATGTACTTTGGCAGCCTTGGAGCAGGTTGTCACGCCCGCCCGTTTCTGACTGCTGCGCGCTGGAGCCTACGGCAATAATTCGATTCGAAGTATCCACTCCATCTGTATTGTGCGGGGTTGCGTGATCATCTGTCTCGAAAAGGCACGCCATTGTCTCATGCTTATTGCAGGGATCAATTGATAATTGACGGACAAATTCAGTGATGCAACGGGTGTCAACCGTGTCCTCCCGCTTGTTCTGACAACAAGGCTTGTCTCCGGGTGATTGGTGCATAGTAGTGGATGGAGGACACGCGCTTCCTAATCCGAGGACGAAACGAGGTTACACGCCACGTTTTCGCTTCGCACTGCGCTTCTAAAGGATATGACGACCCTGAAAAGCTTGAGAAGCAAGAGACGCTGTGTGCATCAAGACAATGGAATCCAAGGAGGCCTTTGTTGTACTGTAGCCATAATGACGGTCGTTTTTTGACGCCATTGTTGCGGTGCAGGCTGTGCATCACGTGAGCAATGCCTTGTCGGAGAATTAAAAAAGGATCGGTGCCGAAGTGATCCGCGCCACCACACATTGTCCAAATATGACCAAAGAGTGTCAGCCTCTTTTTCTCACTGCCTCGCAGTCTCTTCTCCTCCTCTTCTCCTCTCGACCATCATCTCAGCCATTTCTCTCGTCTCGCCAACCAAGTCTCATCCCCCTCTCCTCGCCTCTCCTCGCCTCTTCTCGTTTCTTCTCGCTCACCCTTTTTCCCATCCCCCGTCTCCAATGATTGCCGTACAAATGCCACCCTCACAGCCCACGTTACACAGGAGGCATCCCTCTGCCCCGATCGGCGTACTCGTTAAACCGACCCATATTCCCGGTCTTCTTCACATCTCAAAGCGGCAGGTCCGTCAGCAGGTGCAGAGGCCACATCCGCGAGCCCAGACTCACGGTCGTGCGCCCGTTTCGGCTAAGCAATTACCGTCTCAAGCTCCTGTTGTCCAATCAGACACGCCTACCTTGACTCCTGCTCAGAATACGGACAGGCATGCAAGAGGGCGTCACCCGCCCAAAGAGAAGAAGCAGCCAAGGTACATTCACTCGTCCCTCGTCATTCTCAATCATTTTTCTTACGATTTATCTCTTCTCTATTTCAGAAGCATCTCTCCGTCCCAATCTACAAGGAGGGGTGCTCGCCAAGCCTCCCCCGTCTCGCCCTCACAGGTAGTTGTCGAAGGCGTGCGTAAGCCAGGTCAGAATGATCTGAACAAGAATATATCCGGTCGAACCGACGCTGTCCCTGTCAATCTTGCCGACCCTTTCGTCGACCTTAATCCAGAGCGGAGCCTGGTTTCTTCTAACGCATTCACCGTCCGCCCTCTACCTTCTATCGCCTCCAAGCCGAACGGCACCCTTGCGTATCGCCGCAAGAACCGTAAACCTCCCTCCAGCCCAACTCCAATCGTTGCCAAGCCTGCTCATACCCCGGTACCGGCCGCCTCCCGGGCCGTGCCAGTCCCCCAAACTTCCAACTTTAACTCTCCCGCACCTTCTAACCTTTCCCGCTCTGTTCCCATATTCTCGCATATCCCCGCCGCTCAAACCATCAAACGAAGCTCGACTCCTACTTGGGACGAGTTCCCAATCTGCGATGACACTACCGATCTGGGCGAAGACGACGCAACACCTGCTTCTCCTCCGTCCCGCTTGAGGCGTGGCCACAAGTCGATGCCGCTGGGGCCTCATGCATACATTTATGATCAGCCCCTCCGCACCGCCCCTCTGCTATCTACGCCCTGGTCCATGGAAGCGCAACAGACACCATCTTCCCATCGGCGTCACCAACGCGCGCCGAGCGATGGTGTGTTTATCTTCGAGGAGGAGCCTTCCCATTTCATGGAGTCACCTGAGAGGTTGAACGCAGAACACGTCAAGAAGCCTTTCTTTGCGAATGCGCTGTTCCAAAACTCTCCTAGCCCTGACGAACTACCTCCTCTCGGGGCTTTTGCCTAATTTATTCTTGTCATATCGAGTTTGAGAAGCGTCAGAGGTGAGACCTCTTTTCTACTCGCGGTCTGTTGAACCAATATACTTACGCTTTTGACAGGCATAAATATAGAATCGGGCGTGTTGTTCATAGACTTTTCCTACCCCTTTTCCGTCATCCTTTCCCTCCCTCACGAAAAAGCCCCACCGCGACTGGCAGTTCGTCTTTTTTCGTCTCATTCTTCTAGATTTGCCCGCCCGATTGTACTTTCAACGCTCACTGCTTCGCTTCTCGCATCGGTTTACCTCATCTGGTCATGGCCACTCGTTCAGGACACCCTCGCACTCACATCAACGTCATTACTTACCGGCTTTCGCCATCTCATTTTATCGATCTGCTATTTCCATCCAGTGCTGCAGGCCACCCTTTACCCTTCACTCATGGCCCCGCTCGCAATGTCTCACTAGTTCAACCATTCAAGATTGTTTTCGGCTTGCATTCTTTTCCTCGACTCATGTATCATTGTCGCCCCGTTTCTCTGGCGGGGCTGTATCAAGGCTTGGACCGGCGGTCAGCCATGGATGCGTGCCTCATACAAGTGAGGCGAGCTTTCCGTGGCTCGGCTGTCTCGGCTAGGGCTACCAACCACATTGTACACATCAAGGCTAAATGACCCGCGGGTATTATTTATCTCATGAAGGGTCTTATTTTCTGGACTGCAGAATAATTCAAGCACACCGACACACCGATATTTCTCTATCTCTTGGAACCTGCGATGTCGATGACTATTCGATGGCACAAACCCCTCTTTTTGACGAATCCAAGCCCACTACGCTCGGGCCTCCCTCACGACAGGAGCTCTCTGTACCATCTTCTGCGTCTCGCATAAACTTGCCGCCCTGTATCAATTATTTTCTTTCGATGCTCGCCCTGAACGTCGTCGAAGCACTGTTCGCCTCCCCCCCCAGACTCCCATTTCTACGCCTCCGTGTCCCTTTTGGCGAATTTGTTTTCTGTTTCACCCCGCCATCCTTCCCCGTTTTGCTTGCTACCAATACTGTACGTGGCCGCCTTCGTATACTGACCCTCGCAACTCAACTTCATTCATACAGGGCTGTATCCTCGTCGAATGCACCGTGTCGTCATTCCCTTTCATGCAGCAGGTACCGACCCCAATGTCATTCGTTTTAACAAAAGAACATTGTCTGAGCACGACGACTTGATCCCTTCTCTCTTGCTCTGTAGTCTTTGTTTTGTTCTTTTTCTTCTGTGTCAAACGTTCTTGGCTGGCTTCGGCCTATTGTATCGTAGATTGCAACCTCCACCGTCCTTACTTCACCTGCCTACTTCCGATAGTTTCTGTCCCTATAGTTTTTGTGATGGGTGATTGATTATTGGAACAGTTTAGCTGAAGGTTTGGATGCGAGGCCATCAACGTGACATGTACTGTACTTGATTTCGTAAAACGAATGATGATTCCTCCCGCTCCTTTATTGTGCATGACTTATTTGTAACCGTTGAACCTTGGACGCTCGTAGCGCTCATCAGCTACAGCCTGGCTGCAATTGCTGCCAAATCACGCGGGGTACGCGGCCAGCAACGGACTCGGATACTGTCGGTCCCCCACAAAATCACTTTCGGTTGTGAAGAGAATAAAGGAAAGAGGACGACGTCTCGCGTGCAGTAGTAGCCTCGGCATCTCAACGACCACGCCAAGAGTCACCGAAATTCGCGCAAAGGCCTTCCTTTCTCTTCAATGAGGCGACACTTGGAAGCTTTTGCTTTTTGACGCCACTCATGCCGGATCATGTGGGACAGACTGTCCGCCAAATGACACTCAAGGCGGAAGGTATCCTTCTACAACGCCCGGAGAGCGCGTAAAAAGCGTCAAGCCGGTCATGACAGCAGCTCCTCATCACCCGAATTTTTCCTTCGAGCCCCCTCAAATGTCTGAGTTCGAGCTCATCACCTTGTACGACATTCCATGCAAGTATGAGAATCTCCCTTGGTCGTGCAATGCCTGGAAAGTCAGGTCTGTACAATCAAATACTTCTTTTTTGGCTGCCACGGTAGCACTCATTTGTTCAAACACAAGATATGCCTTGAACTACAAAGGCCTGCGTTATCGAACCGCGTGGATCGAGTACCCAGACATCGAGGTACTGTGCCTTAAGCTGGGCGCTCCGCCAACGGGCTTTTTGCCCGACGGCTCGGGGCGCGCGCACTACACCCTGCCTGTGATACACGACCCCCGCACGGGGCGCGTCATCTCCGACTCGACACGCATCGCGCGCTACCTCGACGACGCGTACCCAGACACGCTGCGGCTCTTCCCGGTCTTCAGTAACGGCAGAGACAGCAGCAGCAGCAGCGCTGCCATCGAGGAGAAGGCAAGGGAGTCGGCCTCGCGGACGGGGTCTGGCTCGGGGACGCTGACGACGCATGCGCTGCACGCCGCGTTGCAGACGGCGTTTCTACGCACAGTCGGCACGGGCATGTCCTGGATCGCGCCGCACGTGTATGGGATTCTGCGCTCCGAGAGTCGGCCGTACCTGCGCGCGACGCGGGAGGCATGGTTTGGGGTCTCCTTCAACGAGCTCCGGGCCACGCAGGACATACGCGAGCTCAAGGAGGCGTTGGACGTGGTGGACAGCTGGTTCAAGGCAAACCCTTCTGCTTCTGCTCCAGATGGTGCGCCTCAGGCCGAGGGAGACGATGAAACCACTGGAGGATACCTCATGGGCGACTCACCTTCCTACTCGGACTTCTTTATTGCGAGCTACATAAAGATGGTCGAGGCCGTGCTGGGAAGAGGCAAACAGTGGGATCAACTTGCGAGTTGGAATAATGGCAGGTGGGGAAGGCTTGTTCAAGATCTAGAGAAGTATGCCCAGGTGTTCTAGGGCGACTTCCGATGGAGACCCTGAACTTTTTGATTTGTGCTCTGTGGAAAGCATCCTGGTAGGCACTGTACTATAGTAGTCATTACACCCCGTATGGAATCGAGGCCCATGTCACACCGAATTATGGGAGCATTTTCTAACGTCAATATCATTATCTATACTTCGTCGCAACACAAATCGATGCAAATATAAAAGGAATAAGGATAAGGGTATCAGCCAATGTCTGCAGGAATGCGCGAAGTATTGGGATCAAGGGTCAATGCAAATCCAGGTATTATCGTCGTCTTCGTGTTCGCGCTGTAATGTGAGGGAACGGCATGTCGACGTCGCCCTCTCTAGTTCACATGTTAGGTCATGGTCTATCCGTCTATGATCTGAATCGAATTCCGACGCGACGCGTGCATGAAGATTGATAGCGTCGAGCGGGCGGGTTTGCATTTGTGTGTGCAGTAAGACAGGGTGTGTTTCAGGCGGTGTCACTTCGATCCCGTCATAGGGGGTTTTGGCACCAGTAGGTGGGACGATGGTGGCAGTATCAGAGGCCTCTGTCTCTCTCCGGGAAGCTCGAGTGTCCCAGTCCATCCATATCGCGCGTCGCGCGAGCCAAAACCATTTAGTGTGCATGAGCGACGAGCGGGAGTGCCCGCGGTGCGTGTATGCGTGTCGCATTGCAGCAGCCGTCTGCAGCCGTGGAGGCGGTGTGATGGGAAGGATGACGGGCGTCGGGACGAGTACAGCAGTGGTTTCCGTCTTAGATATTACCGTGGTCATGGCATCAGCGTTGGCGTCTGTTCGGAGCCCGAAAGTGGGTAGCGTCGGTTTGTGGGTGAGGTCCTCGACAGAAGAGTCTGAGAAGTCCGACATGTTGCAACACTCTCCGTCAGACAAGGAGACGTCCGTTAGATCCTCTTCTGGGTCTTCTGGCCCTTCCGCAAGATCTTCGTTGTCTCCAACATTGTGATCAATCGTTTGGAACAGATGCCAAGACTGCTGGATGGTTCCGGGTTGTGCCTTGCCAAAGTCCTGCGCGTAGTCATTGGGGCGAAATCCTAGACGGCTGGGAGAGCGTAGCGGAACACAGTCAAGGACCCCGACCTCGGTTTCTGCATGGAATGATGGGTCCGAATTGGAGAATGAGAGTCCGAATTCTAAACTACGTTTGGGATAAGACAAGTTCATAAGTCCGCGCCTTTGAATGGTGTGAAAGGCAGGGTTCGTTTGATGCGCAGCGGTGTACCGTTACAGCACATCCAACATAGCGTCGATTCGAGTTTGGACCAGACACAAGTCACGAGACCGCGCAGCAAATCCATTTCAATGCATGGAGAAGAAGACGAGTTTAGGAAACACAAGCAAGGCCGTGAGCTTCAGCAGCTTCCAACGCCAGCTGAAACATTTTGAATAACTCCTCTCTTTCCTCCATCCCAACGCTAACCCTGATCAGACCCTCTTCGACGCCGTACTCAGCCGCCCACTCCAGCTCTGCATAATGCGCCAGGATCGTGTATGGACAGGCGAGTGTGAAATTGGTGCCCAGGCTCGGGCCCTTGTGACACGGAAGCGCGTCGAAAAACGCTTGCGATGCCGCGGTGGATGTGAATGTGAGTGAGAACAAGCCTCCGAATCCAGTCGGGCCGCCGATATCTTTGACGCGACAACGGTCGTAGTGCTCTCGTGTCTCCCACTTAGGATAGAATACTTGCTTGATCGCAGGATGCGACACATTTCCTCCTCCCCCGACGAGGGAACGAGAATAGAGAACATCACACAAGGCCTCGGCGTTGGAATCAATCTTGCGAATGCGCTGCTTGAAGTCGCGTGAGTTACGCTCCATATAAATGGCATCTTCGTCAAAGTAGATGTCTTCAAACGCCGAAGATAAGTGTGTCTTCAGGGCGGCGTAGTGTCGACCTTCCGGGTTCAAGACGAGGCTGCTCGAGCGTGTGATTAATAATCGTTCGAAAGAAGAATTGACCACGATACCTGCCACCCATGACATTAGAGTCACCGCTAAAGACTTTGGTCAGACTGCTGACCACGATGTCTGCCCATGGTAAAACTTGGACATTGACAAAATTTCCAACAGTCTCATCAACAACGATAAGGAAGTCGTGCTTATCTGCGAGAGCTCTCAAGCGGGGGAGATCTGCCGAACGGAGTAGAGGGTTAGAAGGAAACTCGGTGAAAAGCGCCAATATCGGTGGTTCGACAGAAGAAGGACTGTGTGATGTCGCTAGAATAGCCTCCAGCTCGTCGATCGATGAATTTAAGCCATGACCCAAAAAATGGCATCCAGGACCCCATTTCTCCAGGATTTTGAAGGTGTCAGTATAAGGGAACCTTCGACAGCCGAAAAACATAAAAACATAAGCCTGAAACCGGAAGAAGAAAAGAAGAAACCCACCCAAAACAGACGCTCTTTGCAACTGGGCGTACAGCCAGTAATAGCTGATGGGCACTCCAGATTGCGCACATTCCGGAAGGGAACAGGAAAACGTCGTTCTCTGTCACATCCACCACGCCCCTGCAGCTGGGGCCCACTTGTGGAAGGCCAATACCAAGGAATTCATCGTTCACTGTTTCACGAACGAGAACCCCAGAAATGCGGCGCCGCAAGGCCCGCTTTGCAAGACTAGCGAAGGACCTACTAAGGTTACGACCGTAACGCTCCTCGACGTAGACTTGACAATCATTGCCGAGTGATTCTATAGAAGGATGGCCGATCTTCGATTCGAGCGCCACGGGCTGAGTGTCGAGGTCGACGGATGGGCGGGAGTCCCGAACGGCATAATGCTTGTTCTTGGATGGGAATCGGGCACTTGGGCTGATCGGTGTCAGAGGCGGTGAGCCTTGATCCACTAACAGGGAAAGAAAATGCTCTGCTAGACGACTGGAAATGCCCGTGCCTGTGTGCTGCCAAAACTGTTTTGCGAGCTGAAGATGTTCCGAAGGAAAAAGAACAATGTGCAGCTCGGCACACTCGTGCACCGGAGTAACACCGCAGCCACAGTCCGAGACGGTGGACTTCTCCTCAGCGAAGAAGGAGAATTGCACTAGACGCACTCGAGGCACTGGCGATTCCGAGGACCTCAAGCGCTCGAGCATCCAGGTCCGACAGCTTGTCGCGACTCTCTTGGTGGGAAACAGAAAGCACCGCTCCCCTGATGTACCGAATTTCTGCTCTGATATTCGAGCGAGCTGCGTGAATCGATATGAGCATATTGTTCAAAAACGGGAATGACGACTCGCTTTCTGGACGCTGCGATGTATGAAAAAGCGAGGGTAGCCTGTGGCCATAGCATCAACGACTCGTTTTTCTCCTTCCTCATATCCCACATTGTCTCGCCATGTCGGCAGCGAGACAGACAATGCATGTTGGGTGAAAGTTGGGATCGGATGACCCAGAGTCATGCCAGTCGTTGTCCTAAGCTCAATTTTAGGCTCCTTCCAGACTCCATAACTGGCTGGTTACCTTTTTGGGGAAGATTGCCATGCCAAATCAAGGGAAATTCCATGTAGAAGGAGTGAAGGCTAAAACTCTCTTCCTAATATGCAATGTCCAATGGCTTGCCCAAGCCAGGGTGTTGCATCTGCATCAGGAAACATCAAATTTTCTTGATGCTGTCTGGTTTTATCTCTCTGTCTTGATAGTCTTGGCTGAAAAATCAAGTCAGTGTCAGTCCAGATCCTCAGTGAAGGGCTAAGGGGAAAGAGCTTGCAGTCAGCTACATGTGGCCACTGCAATTCATTGGTTGATCTGTACATCAACCTTTGTGTGGCTTTGTCCCTGGCCTCCCACTCATTGATGAGGGTCTGGACACACACAACTTCTTCTGCTTTCGGAGGCAATCCATTGGCTGATCCAGTTGGCATTGCTGGGCAAACTTCCTTGCCTTTGATTAGTGACCACAGATATTTTAGCACAAATCTCATATGAATAGCCCATGTAGCATAGTTCTGACCATTCAGTTTTGCAAACTGAAGGTGCTCCCCAGAGGACATCTCCTGTGAACCCTCCCCAGGTCTCATAATCTCACAGCAGCACACCTATGGCACCTGGAGAATCATGTGGGAGTACTGAACATGTTGTATTAGCATACAAGATCAAGGTAATGAACAGACTTCATACCTGGAGAGTCATGCAGGAGTACTGAACATGAGCTCTCCAAGGTCTAGAATACAATGTATATAAAGCAGAAAGAAAAGGAAGTTTAACCTAAAGAACAAGCAACCAAGATAAAAGGGATCTGTGTGGCAGGAGCTTTAAGTGCAGGTGTCACAGCAGATGTCTGTCAGAGAAAGAGGATGATCTGCAGCTGGTGGGCTTCAAGCTTTGTCAGGAGTCATAGAAGTGAGATTAGAGAAAGGGAAAGCCAAATGAGGAAGGGAGTGGCAAGGGATAATGACAGGGAGAATTATAGAAAAATCTGGTAGAGCCCTTAGAGAAATGATATCTAAGGAAGGTAGTATGAGATAAAACAATCTCCAAGGATTATTAGAAAGATTTTTGCACTTACTGCTCAGTCAGTTGTCTGTATTGAGCAGCATTGCTGTCATGAAAGTGTTATCTGCACTGTCCAACCAACAAATTTCAATCCTTAACTTAAGAAGCACAGGGCAAATCACAAGAATGAGGGCCAAACCCCAGCTATATATTTTATTGCAAGATAAATATGATATTTATCTACATGAAAGAAAGCCAGGACCCCTCCTCATCAAGGGAGGAGCCTGAAGTACTATAATTGGATGCCCAGGACCCCTCTTCCCATGACTCCTCAGAGGAGTCTGAGAAGTCCAACTCACCTACAAACCTGAGAGCAGCCCTTAAAGGATGGGAGGCAAACTCCCCATCCCAGATCCCAGCCTCCAGGGCTGCCTCTTGCAGATCCTGCACAGCACTGAGAGGGCCCTCATCATCCAGAGCAGGAGATGGGAGGGAGGAGTAGGAGAGGGGGAGATTGACAGGAGGAAGGGTGGGCAATGGAGGAGGTGCCACCAACAGGGCACCCAGAGTTTGGAGATCTGGGCCTGAAGACAGTAAGTGGGATGTACAGGACCAGAGCTGATCCCAGCCCAATCTCGCCCACCTTGGTACCAGGTACCTTGGTCACCCCAGGGGGTGGTGGCCCAGGTGGTTGGTGAGGGAGGATGGGGAGGAGTCCAGTCCCAACCTATAAGCAATCAGACTTACCAGAGACAGGGAGAAGCAGCTCAGCTAACTCACCATGAGGATCCTCGAGGAGGTCACAGATGAGATTTCCAAGGCAGACAACTTGAGGGCATGCCAATGCAAAATGGCCAGGATGTCTGCAAGCATAGCATTGTTGAGAAATGGTAAGAATAAGGAGGTTGTTGGCACCACGTTGGACCACCCAATGAAAGGTGGCGCAAGAGAGTATGAGGGGGGTGACTTGTTGAAAGACATCAGAGTGGGGGAGGAAGTTAAGTTTGTGTGGCCCCCAGCACATCCTGTTATAGAGGGGGAAGAGCAGTATCCTTGGGCTGTGGACAAAGAGCTGCACCACATGGTGTGCAGTCCCCTTTGGGTATATAAGGGGCATGATGACATGAGAAGTACCTTAGCATTGTTCACTTGTCTTCTATCACCTTATCATATTTCGGTGAATCACACTGGCATTCCCTACTTCACCGGAGAGATACTCTATCTCCACCTGGCCCAAAGTAGCTTTAACACCAACCTCCGGAAGACTCCATCCTTCCTTATGTCAATGGAAGGAGCAGATCACTCAGCTCACACTCTATCTGATTGAGTTCAGTCACTCCACCTGTATCAATATCCTTGGACAGGATCATCCAAGCCAACTGGCCCTTGAATACACTTTTGCTTGCAGAGTTACTAACCTCTGCCAATGTGTAATTGAGACCAATGAGGCTGAATACCAGGCCTGAGCCACATTACTCTGATCCTTCTTAGGACCAGGGATACCAAGCAACCACATCCTCTTGCAATTTGATCCTACAGATCAGACCACCTTTGAACCTCTTATTCCTCCTTTAGGGACTTGGATAGTCCCTGCACCAGATAACCTCATGGAAAGTTCATCCAAGCCCTCAGCACTACTTCCCGTAACATCCTCCCATTTCCACAGAACCTTCCCAGTCAGCCAGAATAGTGGTTTAGCTTGGGCAGAGAGGTTTGGGATGTGCTGATGGAGGTAGTTTAGCATCCTGTTAAACCTCTGGACCTCTTTCACATTCCTCAGTCATGGCCAGTTACAGATCATCATGCTTTTAGCTGGGTCATGCTCCAAACAGTTGTGGGAGATCTTCATCCCAAGGAAGAGGATCTCATCCTTCTCAACCTCACACTTGCTGAGTCTGAGACACAGCCCATTCTCCCTGAACTTCCACAGGACCTGATCCATCCAGTACCAGTGCATTGCCAAGTCCTCTGCAAATACAATGATGTCATCCACATATGTCCTCCTGCAATCTCCTCCCTCAGCACATGGTTCATGAAATGTTGGAAGGTGGCCAGTGCATTCTGCAGTCAAAACCACATGACAGCTGGTTCAAAGAGTCCATGAGGTGTCAGGAAGGTGCAGCAGTGCTGGTGCTCTGGCCAGACCTGCATAGATGGGAAACCTCCCTTTGCATCAATCTTAGAGTAGATTGATGCTCCCTTAAGCACATACACTGTGTCTTGGATGTGGGGGAAGGGGTACTTGTCCTTGATCAGGTGCACATTCAGCCTCAAGTAGTCAATAATCGGCTGCAGCTTGTTCTTCTCATGTTTGAAGAAGAAGGGGCTGGCATACAGGGATTTTGAGGGCCGGATTTGTCCAGAAGCAAGCTGCTCATCCACCCAATGGTTCATCTCCTCTATCTCTTCTCACATCAGTGAGTACAGCTTAGAGGAAAGGTGCCCAGTCCTTCTTGAACTCAATTTTAATGTCAAAGTCTGGGTGGGAATGGGGGAGCTCATCCCACTTTGCTTCACTGAAGACTGAAGGGTAGTGGCTGGGCCAATCAGGGGTAGGGCCAGAGTTGGGAAGACAGGTGTCTGGAATACTTGTGGATGTGAGGGTACTCATTTTTGGTGGTGCAGGGGCTCGAGGGGATGGAGAACACTGGGGGGCAGTGGGTAAGGCTCAGCTCTGCCTTCTTCCAGTCAATGTCAGGGTTGTGTCGCTTGAGCCAGTCATGCCCAAGGATTACCATGTGAGACTGGGTCTTTCCCAGCAGAAAGTGGATCTGCTCCTGGTGGTCACCAACCCTCACCAGTAAATCTATCCCATACCAGACCTTTCCATTTCTTTTCTGTGTCCCATCCACATTGTACATCATGATTGGGTTCTGCAGGGGAGATGGCTCTAGTCCCACTTTCTTTGCCCACTCCAAGTCCATGAAGCAGTTGGTGCTCCCTGAGTTGACAAGGGCCTTCATCATGGCCAACTTGCCAGTGCTGAGAGCCTCCAAGTGCACCTGGATGGCTAGCTTTTGTGGCACACATTTCCCCACTTCTGGCTGCACCATGGCTAGGCACTCTGCCAGTCTCACTTCCTCCTTCACCTCAGCCCCAATTCGGGTATGTCTCTGCTGCAAGATAGTGTACTTGGGTATACTTGTTGCAGGCACAGGGATGGAATGGGGGCTGGAACAACTTTTCTCTCCAGCAGGGGCCCCCCTCTCTCTCTCATACAGCTCCAGCTGGGCTCGGAGCAGCATAATATCCTTCTTATACTCCTCTGCCATTCATGGGGTACCTGATACTGCACAGGTTTGGGCCCTTGGGACTAGGGTATCAGACTGGGTCTCACACAACTTAAGCGTAAGGTCATGACAACAATACTAAGATAAGGGGAAAAGAGTACAAAAAAGGAAAAGTGAAAGTACTTATAGCGAACGCTTCGGCACTTGCTGGCGTTCCCACGCTCGGACCCTCGGATCACGTGATGCGCCCAGGCCCCAGGTCATGTGGTCTTACATGATTACATAATATGACCCAGCCACAGGTCATGTGACCTTCCAACAACCCTCCCCAGTTTCTCCACAACTGCACTTTGGGATGGCTTACATAAGTGATCCTAACATCACCCCCCTCTTAAGGCTGGGCGTCCCGACCAACTAGCTTGGCCTTGTCAGGGTGAGCAAGGAAGAAGTCCCGGAGAAGCAGTGCCACATTGGTGAGGTTCTGTTGTGGCTCCCAAGTGTTCTCCTCTACAGGGTATCCCAACCACTTCACCAGGTATCTCACTCCACGCCCCACCTTTTTAACATCAAGGATCACCTCCACATCATACTCCAGGTGGTCACCATTGATCATAGGGGGTGGAGGGGGAGGCAGGTTCTGAGAAGGGAAGGAAGGGGGATGGTAAGGTGTCAACAGCAACTCATTGAAGACCCGATGGATGCGCCAGGCCTGAGGGAGCTTGAGCCGATACCCTGCTGGCCCCACCTTCTCCTCAATGGCGAAGGGCCCTGCTCGTTTATGGTCAAGCTTCTTCGAGGGCTGGTCCATTTTCAGGTTCCAGGTGTCTAACCAGACCAGGTCTCCTGTAGAGTACTCACAGCTCGGATGCTTCCCAACATCATAGCTCCTCTTCATTGCAGCTGCTGCTTTCTCCATCACTGCCTTGGCTGCTCTTCGGGACTCTGTGAGCTTAGCCATCCACTCATCTGCAGCAGGGTTTACCTCCGAGGGTGGGCGGAGCCCCCCATTCCATGGGTGCCAGCCATAGTTGAGGAAGAAAGGTGTCTGTCCTGTTGTGGAGTGCTCACGATTGTTAAGAGCAAACTCAGCAGTCAACAACCACTCAGCCCAATCATCCTGGAGGTGGTCCACATAGGCCCGGAGATAGATCTCCATCTCCTGGTTCGCCCATTCCGTCTGTCCATCAGTCTGTGGATGGAAGGCAGTACTTGGATTTGCCTTTACCCGGATCATGGAGTGGGGCACAGACTGGGGCCCCCGGTTGCTCACAACCTTGTGAGGGGCTCCATGGTCACAGAACACTTGATCCCAGAGGAGATGCACTGCTCCAAGTCCCATGAGGTCGAGCCCAATCGCTTCGAGCAGTGTCCGTTTTGTGAACTTGTCGACAATGACAAGGATGGCATTATGTCCATGGGAGAGGGGGAGGGGACCGACTATGTCCCATGAGATCACCAACCAGGGACCATTGGGAACCAGATGGGGGTGCAGTGGGGCAGCACGCTTGGTATGGTCGGGCTTCGTCCGCTGGCATGTCTCACACCCCTGGGCATACCGATCCACATCTTTTACCATGTCCAGCCACCAATAACCCTTCACTAGTGCTGCTCTCAACTTCTGGGGCCCAGGGTGTCCAGCAGCAGGGAGGTCATGCTCAAACTCAAGGACAGCCTCACGAGCTCCTAGGGGGACCCAAGTGACTATCCCCTTTCGCCAGAGTCCAGCACGATCTCGCATCCACTCATCATCAAGCTCCTCCGGCTTCTGTATGTGTACTGCACTATTTTTCTGGAGCAGCGTCTCCATTTCCGATGTGAATGACACACGGACTTCCGTTTCCAGGAAAACCTGCACCAGTGCATCCTCCTCCACCATCTCTCCATAGTCTGGTCTCTGGGAGAGTGCATCTGCCTTTGTATTTGACTTGCCAGTGCGATACTTTATCTCAAACACTGCAGGCCCCAAGCTGGGTGGAAATCACCACAAAAATAACCCTGAAATGTGGTGAATAGCAATGGCTTCCTAGGTGAAATTCACCAGGACTAGTTGATAATCAGGGTAGATGAATGAGTGATTTTCACCACATATATGACCAAATTCACCCACTGTTCTTTGGGTGAACAATACTACAATTCAAGTGTATTTTAAACTGATCTATAATAGGTGAATTTCACTCTATCACAAGTGCATTTTAAACTGATCTAATAGGTGAATTTCATGTTGGTTTTTGGGTCATCTTAGCCATAATCTTAGGTGTTTTTCACTCTCTTTCACCACAAGAAATTGCACAAAATTAATTTGTTGATGATATCTTGAAACTGTACTGGTTGATAATCAGGTAAATCAAATGGGTTATTTTTCAGCACATATATGACCAAATTCACCTGCTGCTCTCCAGGTAAATGTCACTGCTATCAAGCACATTTTAACTTGATATTTGAGGTGGTTTCTACATACTTTTAGTGATTTTGACTATATCTCCAGGTATTTTTTTAGCCTCTAAATTATGCACTCAATGGGAGTTGAACTCAAGTGCTCATAGAATTGGACTCAACCCACAACTGCTATGTTACCCATTACACTACAGTCCCCATCTAGACAATAAGATTTTGTGGCTTAATGTCACTCAAATTGAGAGATGTATCACTCAATATCCTCCAGTTTAATATCACTTAGATTGAGAGGTGTATTGTATCACTCAAAGTCCTCCAGTTTAATCACTCAAAGTCCTCCAGTTTAATCACTCAAATTGAGAGGTGTATTATATCACTCAGTATCCTTCAGTTTAATATCACTCAATATCCTTCAGTTTAATATCACTCAAATCAAGGGTGTGTATTGTATCACTCAATATCCTCCAGCTTAATATCACTCAAATTAAGGGGGCCTATTGTATCACTCAATATTCTCCAGTTTAATATCACTCAAATTGATGGATGTGTTGTACCACTCAATATCCTCCAGCTTAATGTCACCCAAATCAAGGAGGTGTATTGTATCACCCAATATCCTTCAGTTTAATATCACTCAAATCAAGGGGGTGTTTCATATCACTCAATATCCTCCAGTCTAATATCACTCAAATTGAGAGGTGTATTGTATCACTCAATATCCTCCAGCTTAATATCACTCAAATTGAAGGTGTTTTGTATCACTCAATATCCTTCAGTTTAATATCACCCAAATCAAGGGGTGTATTGTATCACTCAATATTCTCCAGTTTAATATCACTCAAATTGAAGGTGTTTTGTATCACTCAATATCCTTCAGTTTAATATCACCCAAATCAAGGGGTGTATTGTATCACTCAATATTCTCCAGTTTAATATCACTCAAATTGATGGGAAGCCCCAGAAGTTGAAACTGAGACAGGTCCATTGGGTTGGGGAGCTCCAGTGCTTTGACTTTCACTATGGACCCAATAGCAGGTTGATATCACCATCTGGTCAGATGATTTAAGACTTTCACCCAAAAAACAGGTGATGGGTGATTTTGGAATTAAGGGATATTGAGCTGGAGGATATTGAGTGATACAACACACCGGAAGTATTGGAGGTTTGCATGGTCTGTCCAGATCTCAATTGTCTCATCTGCTCCAATGAGGTATGCCCACCACTCACAAAGTGCCCGAATCACAGCCAAGAACTCCTTGTCATACACATTGTAGTTCTTCTCAGCTGCAGTGAGGGCCTTGGAGATATAGTCAACAACTCTCCATGTTCCATCTGTCTGCTGCTGCGAGAGCACTCCACCAGTCACCAGGTTACTTGCATCTGTCTCTACCTTCCATCTCCCTTTGTCCTGAGGCAGAGCCAAGACCGGGGCTGATACGAGTGCCTGACAGAGATCTTGGAAGGCTGCTTCCTCTTCCTCCTCCCATTTCCAAGGAACATTCCCAGTCAGCCAGAAGAGTGGCTTGGCCCTGGCAGAAAGATTTGGGATGTGCCGGCAGAGGTAGTTCAACATCCCATTGAACCTCTGGACATCCTTCACATTCCTAGGACATGGCCAATCTCAGACTGCCACACCCTTTGCTGGGTCATGCTCTAGCCGGTTGTGAGAGATCTTCATCCCCAGGAAGATGATCTCACTCTTCTCAAACTCGCATTTACTGAGTTTGAGACACAACCCATTCTCTCCAAACTTCCTCAAGACCCGATCCATCCAATACCAGTGTGTTGCCAAATCCTCTGCAAACACAATCACATCATCCACATAAGCCCGGACATGTCCTCCTGCAATCTCCTCCCTCAACACATGATTCATGAAGCGCTGGAAGGTGGCAGGTGCATTCTGCAGTCCAAACCACATGACAGCTGGTTCGAAGAGTCCACGGGGTGTCAGGAAGGCACAGCAGTGCTGGTGCTCAGGCCAGACCTGCATAGATGGGAAACCTCCCTTCACATCAATCTTAGAGTAGATCGACGCTCCTTTAAGCACATCCACTGTGTCTTGGATGTGGGGGAGGGGGTACTTGTCCTTGATCAGGTGTGCATTCAGCCTCGAGTAGTCAATGATCAGCCGCAGCTTGTCCTTCTCATGTTTGAAGAAGAAGGGGCTGGCATATGGGGATTTTGAGGGGCAGATTCGTCCAGAAGCAAGTTGCTCATCCACCCAACAGTTCATCTCCACCATCTCCTGCCATGTCAGTGAGTATAGCTTGGAGGAGAGGTGCTCTGGGTCCTTTTTGAACTCAATTTTAATATTGAAGTCTGGTCAGGAGCAGGGAAGCTCATCCCACTTTGCTTCACTAAAAACCAAAGGGTAGCGGCTGGGCCAATCGGGGGTAGGGCCAGAGTTGGGAAAACGGGTGTCCGGAATACTTGCGGATGCAAGGGTACTCGTTTTCAGGGGTGCAGGGGCTCGAGGGGATGGGGAACACTGTGGGGGGCAGCGGGTAAGGCTCAGCTCTGCCTTCTTCCAGTTGATGTCAGGGTTGTGTCGCTTGAGCCAGTCATGCCCAAGGATGACCTTGTGGGATTGGATCTTTCCCAGCAGGAAATGGACCCATTCATGATGGTTGCCCACCTTCACCAGCAGCTCAATTCCAAACCGGATTTTACCCTCTCTGTTCTGTGACCCATCCACATTGTACATTGTGATTGGGTTCAGCAAGGGAGATGGCTCCAGGCCCACTCTTTTCACCCACTCTAAATCCATGAAACAGTTGGTGCATCCTGAGTTGACAGGGGCCTTCATCATAGCCCACTTGCCAGTGCTGAGGGCCTCCAAGTGCACCTGGATGGCTAGCTCTCGTGGCACATGTTTCTCCACCTCTGGCTGCACCTTGGTTGGGTGCTCTGCCAGTCTCACTTCCTCTTTCACCTCAGCCCCAATTCGGGTATGCCTCCGCTGCAAGATAGTATACTTCGGTATACTTGCTGTGGGCATGGGGACGGAATGGGGGCTGGAATGACTCTTCTCCCCAGCCAGAGTCCTCCTTTCTCTCTCAAGTGGCTCCAGTTTTGCTTGGAGCAACACAATCTCTCTCTGGTAATCCTCCATTGTTCGGGGGGTACCTGGCACTCCACAGGTTTGGGCTCTTGGGACCTGCGGATGCATGTCAGGCAGGGGGCAGAAATGGACAGCATGCCCAATCTGGTGGCATCGGAAACAACGTCTCTCATCAGCAGGGGCACATCCCTGGCCCATGGCCACATTCAGAGGGCACGAGAGGGTTGCGGCAGGTCGCGAAAAGGTTGCGGTGGGTTGCACGGGGGTCGCAAAAGGTCGCGCAGGGGTCACAATGGGTTGTGGTGTCTGTTCCATGACTATCACATCAAATTGCCTTTGCTGGGCATCCAGTCTTTCTGCCAGCACTTTCCATTCTCCATAAGTCTCTGGCATTGGGGAGACACCATAGATCCTCTCCACCAACCTCCTACTCAGGTTCAACTCCAGCCAATGGACCAGGATTCCTGAGTCCTTCTCTGCACTCAACTCCACCCATCAGAACAGCATCTCGAATCTCGCAAAGAACTCTGGTGCCATTGTGGCACCCTGTTTCAACCCTGCAATATCAGCAAGGGCAGTCGCACGGTTGTTTGGGTCATCAAACGCTCGCTTCATCTCCTCCACAAATGCTGCCCAGGTTCCAGCCTCAGGTCCATAGCATAGGTAGTTGGGTTTGTCATAAACAAGAGGTGAAGTGATCAGAGGAACATATGGAAGTTCCTTTTCTGCCCATCAAAGGGGGCAACAGATAGGTCAAGCCTCATAGGTTGGGCTACAGGCAGGGTGACATGGTCTGCCATCACAGGCCCTGGATGCTGTAAATAAAGTTCTGGGCCTTGGGCACTCAGGATTTCTTCGATCTCTTAACAGTCCTGTCCTCTTAGGCTGCTCTTCTGTGTACTTATGTACCTATAGAACTCTTATTCTATGAAACTTTTGTTAACATGGGGCCTGAATGGTGTCCCAGGTGGTCACTCCACAACTCCTAATGAGTTGCCCATGCGCCCTTCTGACAATGGTCACAGAGCAAGGGCCCTGTCCACTGGACCAGGAAACTACAGAAAGACTATGTAGGGGCCTTTCCTTGCCCTGTACACTACATGATTCACTGGTACGTAGCTGTAAAACAAAGTTCCAGGCCTTGGGCACTCGGTATCACTTGGGAAGAGTCACAGTAGACTTCCTCTGGGTCTGGTCACGTGTATCTACACACAGTAAAAATTTCGCGCAGTTCTGTTACACACTGTGGGTAGGGTAAAGGAGAAGAGGATGATAGGGGCTGAGCTGTGACAATGTGTCACAGTTTGAAATTAAGGGTCCAGGCTAGCCAGGTTAGGACACAGGGCTAGGGCGGACAGGCGGATCTTAGTATTATATCAGACTGGGTCTCACACAACTTAAGCATAAGGTCATGATGACAATACTAAGATAAGTGTCAGGACCCATCCATTTTTCCTCAACCTAACAACTCTATCACCACTCATGGACCTCCCGATGTTCCCCTACCACCTCGCGAACCCCCCTACACTCTTCCGAAACCCGCTATCAACTTCCGAACACCTCTCAGGCCTCCATCATCTCCTCACAACACTCGCGATCATACCACCATACTCGCGTCACCTCCCGCCACCTCACCTTACATGTACTCACTGCCGAACCCACTATTCGATGCTCAACACACTCTTACACGACTCCTGCAGCGGCACATGACTTGCTGCACGGCACACCGGCGCTACTCGCGTTACTCGCGTTACCAGTGTTACTCATGTGACATACCGCCCAAAGACCGCCCAAGGTCACCTGCCTCACCAGTGCCGTCCACGTGACCGCTCGCCTGACTGCGCGACCTTAACGATGAAACACGCCACTGGCAGTCAAGCTGTGTATCCTTTCAAATTATGTTCTCCCTTCTTCTTCTCAGTCATCTATAACTGCGTTAGCCCTGGACCAAGCCCCTCTGCCCAGTCGTAGTTACACATACGCTTATTTAGTTAGGTCGTGACCCATGACCGGTCATGTCCATGACCTTACCTATGCTTAGTTTACCCCTCACAATCTTAGTAGAACACGTGCACGGTCACTCTACGACTAGTTATACCCCGTACTACTATAGTCTTGTCGCCTGGCGCTCTCTGTACTTTCCCTTTCTTGTCATACTCCCTGCACGTACGTATATATAAGGTCTCGCATGTACTTATGGTACTCTAGACTTGATATTGACGCACATTGGTTTAAGCTTGAGGCTAGTACGCCCTTTGAGCTTGGAACCATCACGATTGATAGGTCTTGTCTCTCTTGGTGACCACAAGATCGCCAAGACACAATCTACTCTGTTCTAACTCGCCCTCTGCGCTCCTACAACTCGCGCAATCTAAGTATCCTCTCTTATTCGTCTTGGTACTGATCTCCGAACCCTATAGGTTCTCCCGTCAGTTGGCAAAGTTATCGCCTTCACCGACACACTTCTCAACACTGTCGCGACTACCCGCGACCCTTCTATCATCATCTATTTCTTTCACTTCGTCCTTTTCCTTTCTCACACTTTGTCAGTTGATCTCGCGACCTTTTCAGCATTACCAGTTTTCCCCACCTTGTCTATTCTCTCCTTCACGCTTCATTGGTCAACTTCGCGACCCTCTCAGCATTACCCATCTCCCTCTCCTCGTCAATTTCCTGCTCTACACTTCGTCTACCGACTTCGCGACCTCCCCAATGACGTCTTCCTCTTCTATACTTGTCTTTCTTCACTCTTACATCTTCTCAGACATCTTCGTGACCTTCCGGGACCGAGCATTCTCGACTGTGCTCAACAGTTGATTGGTCTTAGCAAGTTTCCAGCATAGGTCACCAACAAGTCGATCTCCGGCACTACTATCGAGACGGGACAGGCCCTAACAATAAGGGGAAAAGAGTACAAAAAAGGAAAAGTGAAAGTACTTATAGCGAACACTTCGGCACTTGCCGGCATTCCCACGCTCGGACCCTCAGATCACGTCATGTGATCTTACATGATTACATAATCTGACCCAGCCACAGGTCATGTGACCTTCCAACAACCCTCCCCAGTTTCTCCACAACTGCACTTTGGGATGGCTTACATAAGCGATCCTAACTGTTGGGACCTGCAGATGCATATCAGGCAGGGGGCAGAATCAGACAGCATGCCCAGTCTGGTGGCATCAGAAGCAACATCTCTCAGCAGCAGGGGCCCATCCTTGGCCCATGGCCATATCCAGAGGGTGCAAGAGGGTCATGGTAGGGTTGCAGTGGGTTGCATATTTCATTCCACAACTATCCCATCAAGTTGTCTTTGCTGGACATCAAGTCTTTCTCCCAGCACTTTCCAT
The DNA here is from genome assembly GCA_951802425.1 of Clavaria fumosa. Taxonomy (NCBI): domain Eukaryota; kingdom Fungi; phylum Basidiomycota; class Agaricomycetes; order Agaricales; family Clavariaceae; genus Clavaria; species Clavaria fumosa. Next base: position 2,146,660 of record OX637805.1, on the reverse strand, counting down.
CCTCCATAAGTCTCTGGCATTGGGGAGACACCATAGATCCTCTCCACCAACCTCCTACTCAGGTTCAACTCCAGCCAATGGACTAGGATTCTTGAGTCCTTCTCTACACTCATCTCTGCCCATCAGAACAGCATCTCAAACTTCACAAAGAACACCAGTGCCATCATGGCACCCTGTTTCAACCCAGCAATATCTGCAAGGGCAGTTGCACAGTCATTCAGGTCATCAAATGCTTGCTTCATCTCCTCCACAAACTCTTCCCAGGTTCTGGCCTCACCATTACCCAGGATCTCTTCCACCTTCATATTTGCCCATTCAGCAGTGAATCCATCTTCAGTGATTTTGCTCAGAGTAAAGAGGACCTTCACCAGGTCCATAGCATAGGTAGTCAGGTTTGCCATAAACAGGAGGTGAAGTGATCAGAGGAACATATTGAAGTTCCTTTTCTGCCCATCAAAGATGGGTGAAAAGGTGCAGTCCCAGAATTAATCTTAGTGTTTGTTTATCCATCAATCCCTCCTAGTCTTCTAGATACCTCACAGGCTGCCATTTCACAGACACCAATGACCTATTTGAGACATTGAACAATGCCTCCAGCTCCAAGAATAGTATGGATCAAATCACAACCACCACTCCAGGCTGCATTGAGTGCCGGAAGTCACAGGCAATGGCTTGTTCTGGTACACCCTCAGGGAGTACTTGAGGTGATTCATTCCTGCTCCGCTCCCCATGTCTTACTGAAGGACTCGGCAGATGTGGACATTACCGAGGCTTGCTCCGTCTTCTCGACTCCCAGTCTGCCTCATCTATCAAACGTACTCACAGATAGCTATGACCCTCCTACCCTGTCTCTGCCGCAAGATCCGCCGCGAATTCCGCAGGAGCTGAATGTTGACCAGATTCTCCTGGCACCATTAGGGCAGTCTTCCCCTCGACCCCATTTCCTGGTGAGCCTCGAAACCTCAAGCCGCATTATCAGCTCAATGTGCTTTTCCCTAGGTCTTCCTGCGTTCAGGTCAGCTTGCAATCTATGAGGTCCACCCCGTAAGCCGTCCAGAATTTCACCCAGAAAATACAAGAGCGTCCTTGCTGGCGAGATTCGTCAAAGTGTTCTCGAAATGTTTCGAGATACAACGAGGGGAATAGGTCGAGAGGTCTGTTTTGGCGGAACAGAAGCGGATATTTCGGCAATTTATTCCCTTCGTGACTTCGCCTGCACCTGGAATCACCTATTCAGGTTACTTCTTCACTGGAGATCGGCCGAGTTGGATCATTGTGACGGACAAATGCGGGGTGACGCTTTGCCCTTCCGGACACAATGTTGTCCATTCATTCACGACGTGTTCTCTGTGGGAGTCAGGGGGTGACTTTCTCCTGTACTCTGATGAGGTCATTTTTCTAGGAGCGACTCTTCCATGCTTCAATCGTGTCTCACACTTTTTCCGGCAGGGCACGTGCTTACTGGAGTGGATGCCAGATTTGCGGCTGGGCAATGAGCTTCCCTACCGCTATATACCCACACAAAGAGCGTACTCGCATCTTTTGTTCGAGCCGAGTACAGCCTTGATTGTTGCTGCTTCCTCTCTCAAGGCGACATTTATTGCGTTCGACAATGATGGCAACAAGCTATGGGAACCTGATGGTACTAGTATGCTCTACTGAGCTTTGCGCTGGACTCTGATAATCATGTAATTTGCCCAGCCTTCAAACCTTACGGAGCCTCTCTGTGATTGCTCGACTCTAGAGCTGATAGTACCGGACCTTTGGATCACCGTGGATGGGAAAGTCTGTTCCCGTTTTCGTTTCCTGCGCGCGTCCTTAATCATGTCGCACCCAGGTATGAGTTTGCTCAGAATGAATTCGTCACAGCACTGGCCTGTGTCACGCTCGAGACTTTCAGTACCGAATCTGGAGGCAAAGATTTTAATGCGGTCGGGACGACTATCAATCGTGGAGAAGACTTAGCTGTGAAAGGATGCGTACGTCGTAGGCTCTCAAATTTCGGAGGGTCCTTCATTCCTTTCTGTTCAGACGTATGTATATCTTTGAGATAGTGGAAGTTGTTCCGGATCCCTCAATGGAATGCAAGCGGTGATACAAGCTGAAACTCTGCTTCCGTGACGATCCGAAAGGCCCCATCGCGGCGGTCTGTGGTTTCAATGGCTATCTTGTCTCTTCCATGGGCCAGAAGGTAAATTAATTCAACTTGAATGTTGAAAACAGCTTACCCACTGTGGCAGATATTTGTCCGTGCTCTTGATTCAGATGAGCGTCTCGTGGGAGTGGCGTTCCTTGACGTTGGAGTTTATGTCGCATCGCTTCAAACCCTCAAGAAACTCCTTTTGATAGGCGACGCTGTGAAGAGTGTCTGGTTTGTGGCCTTCCAGGTTCAACATTATATCTCCCTCAAAGTTATGTCACTGAAAAATGGTGCAGGAGGATCCTTACAAGCTGGTCGTGCTTGCCAAAGACGTACGACGCGTCTGCGTGACGTGTGCCGACTTTTTCTTCGCTCAAGGTCAGATGGCGATAGTGAGCGGTGACGAGGCGTCATGCGTATGTACGAATACGACCCAAGCGGTGAGAATACACAGATCAGCGATTGGTATTATGCTTGATTATTGGCACTCTTCAGATCCCGAGTCCAAGAACGGCCAACACCTCTTGTGTCGCGCTGAGTTCCACGGGCAAGTCGAACATCGGTCGTCTGCCACGATCGCACGACGGACAAAAGCTGACCTCGAGGTGCCTCACACGAAATTATTCTTCGGTGCGTGTGGCCCACGTAATGCGCCTAAGTTTCCTTCCACCATCGTTGATTGGCAACACCTAGGCTGCGTTGACGGTTCCCTGCCGAGCTTGACGGGAGCGTTTTCAAGCGCTTCCAGCTTCTTCAAGGCCAACTGACGCGTGACTTCCAATATGTTGCTGGGTTGAACCCGAAGGCTTTCAGGTTGGAATTCGCTTTGACGTCGAAGCGGGCCACGCTCTGTGTACTAACAGTGATACCCCAATAGGATCGTGAAGAATGACTTCGTCTCAAAGCCTCTATCAAAGGGTACTGGATGGCAATCTGCTCGCCCCTTTTGAAGGTCTACCTCTCACCAGGAGTACTGTACTGAAACCAGACTTCTCAAGACGTCGTCATTCCCCCTTTGATCCCCGCTTTCTATGGTTCACTGTAGTATTAACGTCACCATCCTTCAAATTTCTCATATCAGACTTGACTCGCACCACCCATCCCCCAATGATTACAACCGCGGCAGTCAACCAGTGATCCGCTAACATATCTGGTTTTTTTGTTTTGTTTTGTAGCCTGACCCGTAACACCGCTGCCACTGCTGCTGCTGCTGCCTCTGCTGGCGATATGTTATCACTGCAGAACATTAAGCTGGTTCAGCCAACATGCATTCTGCCTGGGCACAGTGTGCCACGGCCCTCGCAACTTGTCCACCTCAACGCCCGGTTTCACCGGTCTCGGCCGGCTCTTTTTCTTGCAAAAGTGAGAGAGCAGCGGTGGCTTCCGGTTGTCGAACCTTCGGACCACGATTGGACGTGCTCGACGCGAGACATCATCGCAAGGACGGGTTCTGTCTGCGGCCTATTGAATCAGACAAGGATGCAGCAGTCGTTGAACTGCGTGATTACCTTTGCCACAGCGAGAAAACGAAGGGTTGGGACCATTCCCCTACTGAGCACGGGACACAGAGGAGGCAGCCGCGAGAAGTAAGAGATGGGCGCCCGACAGAGCCTTATTAGTTTCTTGCCATTCAGTGTCGCTCGGTAACCAGTCAAGTGTCCAAACGGCAATCCCCGGTGTGGCAAGGGTCAATGGTGGCAAGTGTGGTGGTTGCGGGCTTTTCCTCTGATCGCGGATGAGAATCCCGAGCGAAGTCTCTAATGTTGATACATAGCGGTGAAGTCTCGGGGAAGGGTGGATTTCCTCCAAGTCCGATGGCGTCAGTTCCGTTAATCCGATTTACGGCAGTCCGCTGCCATTGGATTTTGCTGCGGTGATGTTTCAAAATAGTTTTTCTTTCGCTGTACTACATACTCAGGCTAGTAAGAGTCTGTAGTGTCCGCAGCCCCTGCAATACAGTAGAGCACGCGTGCGCTCCTCAACACGCACCCTAAATGTCCGCACAGATTCCAGCACTTGACACACCCGCACATGCTCATGGTCACCTTCTGGATCCGCTAGTCGGTGTCCGTCGTGCTTGTTGACACAAGCGTCTGGCCATCCATATCCTCTTGCTGATATTGTCTCAAACCTGCGTAATAGTAGTCTTGCGGGGTACGCAAGTCCGGCACCTGACACAGTACGATGCTATGAGCATAGATAGCACTTCCAGTGAACCTATCGTAGTAGAACGAGAACAAGGGTGTAAGAACGGCTGAGTGACATGTCAGCAAATAAATTCTGACCTGACAGACTGATGGTGCACCTCAACGGATTGAATATGCATCGTAACAGGGCTAGGCAACCCAGATGGCTGATATACGGAGCAGTTGCGATATCGATTCCTTTGGCATGGACATTCACCGATGGGTCCGCGGTCGGCGGCACTCAGGCGCATACAATCACGGGTTGAGCAGCTTTATGGACTGCGCGAACAGAACCTTGCCAGCGTGGAGCAGCGAGAGCCTAGTTTTCTCCATCGCATTGCTGACAGCCATGGCCGGGAAATTTCCGCAGTGATGTACCTCCCCATTTTGCAGGTCGAAGAGGGGGATTATCCGTTGCTGAAAAATAGAAGTGATGATGCTCAGGACACAGGAAAAGGAGCGGGTGTACAGCATCGTGCAGCGCCAGCGCAGCCGCCGCCGCCGAAAATGGGCGATGCTGAGTGTCTTCAAACACGAATGGACGCTCCGAAGGTTTCGTGCACAGACACGGCCTTCCGGGACCCGGACTTCGCCTGAGCATCAAACAAGCGGATCACAGGTTCCCGAGGGTCATAAACATATCAGATATGTGTTCGTCCTTGCCCAAATGCATTGCTGCGACCAGTTCACGGGGGGAAAGAAACTGGATCTCTATCTCCTGAAGTGGATATGCCGCTCCTGAGGGGTACACGGGGATGAAGTTTTTTGAAGAAGCTCCCCGAGTTTCTCTACGACAGGGAATACGAGTCAGAAGCGCGCCACGAACCAAGGCCTCTGATATACTTGTAAACGTGAGCGGATCTAGTAACGGTCCACACAGATGTGGACTGCATGGACATGGGCAGAGCAGGCTAAAGAAGTGATGCTCGAGGAGGTCGTTATACTGTCATCGGTGCGAGCGACCCCTGCGCAAGAGGTTGTCATTTCGACAAGAAACTGAAAGCCGAAGAACAAAAAGCAGACAGACCGGCTCCCGCTAAAGCTGGTGTTCACTCCGTAGAGAATGACCCTAGCCTGAAAAGTGGAGACGACGGCAGCCCGATTATCCTCTCCTTGAGCTATGACGATTCGTCAACCCATACACCACAGCAGAGAGCCTAGCAATGACGAGTATGGCTTGATCGAAAATAGTGGCTACAAGGTGTGTTTGAAGGGACGTGCGGCAGGAGAGAAACGTACACTCTCCATATAGTAGTTGAGGTTTCAAGGAAACAATACAACTCCTTTCTCTTACGAGTCTACCATTTCGCGGCATTCCGCTGCGTCAAAATCAGCCAATATTCATGGCTGAACGTAGAAGGGCAACGGCAATTTACTTACCGAGTAACCGCACCGAATTAGCATATAAAGAGAAGAGACAGCCCAACCTAGAGAGACAGACACACACCCGCAACAAAGATAGTAAATGAATTATTATAGGAACCCTGACGATGGTGAGCGCAGTGTGCCTTTTTCAGCAACGGTCTTACCTAATAGAAATATCAGAGCCCCGCAGAGTAAGGGAAGGCGTGCGTTTTTCAGTAACGGTCTTACCTAATACAACTGATATTCATTTTTGGAAAGCACCCGAACACAGTCGAACCACCAAGGGATCTGACGGCAATGATGCAAAGGATGACCTATCACAGGACGACGCAGGAAGCGCGCCTGTCGTCGTCGCCGCCGTCGTCGCCGCCATCATCGTCGCCGCCATCATCGTCGCCGCCATCGTCATCGCCGCCGTCGTCGCCGTCTTCGCCGTCTTCGTCGTCGTCATCGTCGCCGTCGTCGCCGTCGTCGTCGTCGCCGTCGTCGTCGTCGTCGTCGTCGTCGTTGTCGTCGTCGTCATCGTCGTCGTTATCGTCGTCGTCATCGTCGTCGTCGTCGTCGTCGCCGCCTGCCACACCCACAAGCACAGACTAGTCAGACACAGACCAGTGAAACACAAGCTCGGCCAATGACAATTGTAAATACCAATAGACACCTTTCACTCATTCGGTCCCCGTGGCTACCTGAAGCCAATAGATGCGAGGGATTTCTTATGTCTTAAAATGTGTACAACAAATATGTGAAAGAAATGAATGTACTTCTCAGTATCGATCCAGCCCAACACTGAAGTTGGCTTTGCAACTGTCATTATGTCCGTGCAGGGGATCATCACAGGTGTCGAGGGTGTGCAGATCAATGGCCTTCGCCGAAGACAGGCTTGATCTTTGCCACCACAATGTTGACCATGCCCCCAGCGAACGCCTCGTACCAGATGCAAGCTTTGCAAAACAGTTCTGGGGAGGATGTTGGTAATCACCCGGACAGATTACGTAATGATGTGCTTTATTTGGGCACAACCAGAGCTGCAGCTGCTGTGCTCAGGACTACGGCATGCAGAGGGGCTAATGGAAGGGCTGGTAGAAATGCGCTAAGGAGTTCAGCCCAGGCAACACCTGGGGGGGAGCAGTAGGGCGAGCTGCACCCAATGAAGCGCATACATTCACTCCAGGAGTGGGGGCTGCAGCCACTAAAGCAGCTCCTAGGGCAGATGCTACTGTTGCAGCAATGAACTGCTGCAGTTCCAATGAGACCTGGGAGCCAGGGGTCACTGCACCTCCGGGGGCTGCAGGTGCAGGGACTGATGTATGGCCTGACGTATGGGCCGCCGCAGCAGTGGATGGTGCAGGTGCAGGACCTGCCGTGTCAGCTGCAGCAGAAGTCAAAGGGGCATTAGCCGAGGGGGCAGTTATCGTAGGTAGGTCCAACCCCACGGATTGTGGTACCACTGGGGGTAATGGATGAATGGGGAAGGTAGAAGAACCCCCTCCCATTGCATTAGACCCTGGCTCCTTAGCAGCCGAAGCTGAAAGGGCTAGGGGAGAGGTTGGAAGACCAACTTGTAGTGAAATGTCACCATATGGCCACACAAATGTGGGAGGACTGAGACATACCCAATCTGCCAGAACCTGGCTGCAATGGCATGCCCGATGGGGCCGCATCTGCCATGGCTGACGAGCCTGGTGGATTCGAAAGACCACTTCCTAGTGAAACATCACTAGGAACCCACAAATGTGGGGGGTAGACGTACCCAACATGCCAGGACCTGGCAGCGCAGGTGCCCCCAACAGGGAGACACCCACTGTTCCCGACGGACCTGGAGGCCTCAATAGTCCACCTCCCGACAAGCCAGGACCTGGCTGTATAGATCCTACCAAGGGGGCAGGTGCTGCCGAGTCTGTAGACCCTAGAAGTTGTGATGTCCCGCCTCCTGCTATGCCACTGGCAGGACCTGGCAGCATAGGCCTGACTGATGCAGCAGAGGGTCCTGTATTTGGTGGGCCCAACAGACCACCCAAGTCAATCGGAGGCAACAAAGAAGAACTTGCTCCCAAACTGTCACCCTCCCCCCTTCCAGGCAGATTGCTCGATGGGGGGATTCCAGTGGCTCACACTTTCTTCAAGTTGGCCGCTGGGCATGGTGGCGGACTCGCTAACGGATCGGCCACTCTAGGCGAAGACTGCGTTCTCAGCCTCCAACTAACCGCCGTGCTCCCGGCCACTCAGTTGGCGAAGAATTCGCCAAGTGAGCCAAGCCTGGGTCCCTGCCTCCCCATCTGGGCATCCAACCAGTTGAGGTCCAAATGATTGGGATCCAGTTTGGCCATATCAGTTTCCAAAACTGTCCCAAGCTGGTGCCCCTTCCCCTTATTTGCACCCTTTGCAGATTCCCCTCCATCTTCGGCTAGACCTGGAGGGACAGAAGACTTGTGAGTCTGTACCATGAAGCTGTATTCCTGCAAGGAGCCCACAAAGAATGGCTATGAAAAGATTCTGTATGAGTGATATACTACTGCGAGACATGAGGGGATGGTTGGAAAGGCAAGAGGCGCCAGGATTGGTTGGAGTTGCAATCCCGGCTTTGTTCGAGATGTTGGTCTTGCACTCATTTCTCACTGAGACTGTGCAGAACTCAGCCACAGCTCAGTCTTACATTTGACTGGGCTGTGAGTAATTTCCTTTTTCACCTTGCACTAGTACTTTTCTGATGCCCTAGGATAGAATGGACTATCCCTAGGTCCTATTGCAATGCAAAGTCTTACATTTGACTGGGCTAATGGACTATCCCTAGTTTTTCAATAGATTATGAGATTTGTCACAAAATGACCACATGACTGCCAACTAGTGATGTACAGGGCCTGGCTCAGCTCAAAAGCACAGGCTTGGGCTCAGCTTGGATAATCTGCAAGCCAGGCCCTGGTTGAGGGCTCAGGCTGGGCTTGGGCTGGGCTCAGGCTCAGGCCCAGGCTTTGTCAGTCAAAATCTGAATCTACTTCCAAGCCAAGTTCAATGTTACATCCTATGAATCAGAGATTGCTCATTTGCCCAATAGTGTTGCTTGCTTTTCTAAACAAATTGGACCAGCTTGCCATGAAAGAGGCCAACTAGGCTGGTGCCAGCATTGACAATAGATAAGTGCCTTGCCACCTACCTGTTCAAATCTGTGCCCTTCTTCTCTTGATCCTTGCTGTCAGTCATTTACCTTTTTACTTTGCACTCTGCACTGCATTTTTACCTCACAAGCTTCAGTAGTACTGAATCAAATAATTAACTAGACACAGCAGTTAGGTATCATTCATATTGTACTCTTCACAGCTACAGCTGGACAAGGATTCCTTATGGTCAGTCAACTTGTCAAAGGTAGTACATGGGGGACTAGTAGACTAGATACAGCTAATAGCTGCAGATCTAGTGGACTAGTTACAGCTACTAGGTGTGGACCTAGTGAACTAGTTACAGCTGCTAGCTGTGGGTCCAGTGGACTAGTTACAGCTACCAGTTGTGGATCTAGTGGACTAGGTGCAGCAAGTAGGTGTAGGTCTAGTGGACTAGTTGCAGCTATTAGCTGTAGATGTAGTGAACTAGTTACAGCTAGTAGCTGTGGGCCTAGTGGACTAGTTGCAGCTACTAGCCATAGATGTAGTGAACTAGTTACAGCTATTAGTTGTAGATGTAGTGAACTAGTTGCAGCTAGTAGGTCTAGTAGACTAGTTACAGCTATTAGCTGTAGGTCTAGTAGACTAGTTGCAGCCATTAGCTGTAGATGTAGTGAACTAGTTATAACTAGTAGCTGTGGACCTAGTGGACTAGTTACAGCTAGTAGCTGTGGGCCTAGTGGACTAGTTGCAGCTACTAGCTGTAGGTTTAGTTAACTAGTTACAGCTATTGGTTGTAGATGTAGTGAACTAGTTGCAGCTAGTAGGTGTAGGTCTAGTGGACTAGGTGAAGCTATTAGCTGTAGATGTAGTGAACTAGTTACAGCTAGTAGGTGTGGATCTCACTTCAGGTAACCCCCACATAAGGGCTATTAGCCTTATTAAATTATAGGTGGAATTACAGCTAATAGCCCCCTTTAGTATAGTGTGTTGTGTGCTTGGGATAGTGCACTGGATGCATGGGATAGTTCTTAAAAGTGCACCATCCCAAGTGCCAGGCCCTGTCACAGGGTGTCTTCCCTAAATTAGTCTAGGCTGTTTTGAAGTGACTCAGAGGAGGCTGTGCATTGGCCTGATACAGTAAATTTATTCTCAATGAGTGTGTGGGCCTCTGAGTCAGTTTTGAAAGACAGTTCAAAACTGAAGGTTTGATTTTAAAGTTCAGACTCTGCTTAAATCATGCCTAATTAGGCAGTTTGGCCTCTGTGCCACTCTCTGGCCATCTCTGAGGGGTGTTTTGGACCATTCTGGGTCCAGGGGGCTTTGCCCTTGGAAAATAAACAATTATTTAAGCAATCCAGCTTATGTAACAATTCCTGGGTATGCCCTGTGAAACTCATCCCCCTTTAGGATGGATGGCTGACCAAGACTTTGGATGACTGTCCCAATTGGGCAGGTACAGCACTTTGACTGTCAACAAGTTTTACCAAACTGTGAATAACTCCATGAGTTCTCAACCAATCTGATTGAAACTTTGCACATAGGTAGAAATAAAATATAGCCATAGTTTGATACTATATGCAGAATGGTTTAATAGGAACTTGGCATGCTATAACAGTTTGCATTTTTGGTGCAATATTTACAATAATTCCTCTTGTAAATATCTCAGCCAGTTCCTATTGCTTTCCCATAAAACTTTGTAGACATGTAGACAATAAATGTAGGCACACACCTATATGCTACATGGTACAATAGAACAGTCTCATAGGTGGATATAATGATTTGACTATAAGGATGCTACATGCAATGTCTCCACTTTGAGGGGCATACATACTGAAACCCTTGATGCTGGGATTGAGATTATGGCTCAAGATGCTCAACCAGTCATCCAGAAATACAAGAAAACATCAGGTGACATAGTACAGCAGTTATGGCACCAGCCTTTCTTGAAACAGGCATATCTTGATGCCCTAGTTGAGTTTATAATGACCAGGTCAGAGTAGAACATTATCCACAAACCATACTGATTTCAGGTTTAGTCCCTAAATGTCATTGAATTTCCACATTTACTCAAGATCTTCCTACTTCTGTGAAGGGAGCTCAAGGAAGCAGACATTCTTCATCATACTGCCATTCACACTCATATCAATAAGGTCTACCAGACCTATATTGATCACTTAGCTGAGGAACTGAAAGTATGTTGTACTATATCCTAAAGCAAACAGGTGCTGAATTTGTACAGACATCAACTTGGGAAGGTTTCATTTACAACAGATGTCTGGACAGACCCTAATCAGGTCCCATATATGGCTGTTACTGCACACTGTGTCCAGCCAATTGAAGCACACACTGTTGCAGGGCAACATAAGCAACTTTGACTCAGAGCTGATTTCATAGAATCCCTGGGCACCACACTGGGGAGCACCTTGCACATTGCTTTCTGTACATTATAGACTGCCTTAAGATTGCAGAGAAAGTGAGAGACATTTTTGTATTCATATATATATTATGTCTGACTGAAGTCTAAATTGGCTGGATCACATCAGACAATGCCTCTAACAATGCCACTATGACAGCATTATTATAAGAAGTCCTACATGACCAAGGCATCCAATTGGATGAGAACAAGCAAAGAGTATGGTGGGTAATTTGAATTGAGAACATTTAGATAGAGGTTGAGAATTTGCCTTAGCTGTTTTGCTCACATGGTAAACTTGGCATGTAAAGCTACTCTCAAGGCCATTACACACATCCAATTTGCAGCAGCCAATGCACCTGATTATGATTCTGGTCCAGCAACACAGAAATATAATATTGCAATGCTATGTTCCCTCACTATCTCTGTATGGCTCCTCATCATTCTGTCAAATTGCATTGAAAGAAACATCCACAGATTTGGAATTCTTCTTGTCAGCAAGGTTTCTCATCAATTGTACAAGAGTTTAACAAGAAGAACTTGCAACTACTCTCTGACACAGATATAAGGTGGTCCTCAACACACCTTATGATTAAGCATGCTTTAGCTCTCAGAAAGGAGTGCCCCTCTCAGCCACCAATTATCAGGTAAGGTTGGCTGCAATCAGTGAGATTATAAAGTAACATCAACTGCATTTTAGGGTGAGGGCATCTTCCAAGACATACTGCCCCTCCCAACCACCAATTTTCAGGTAAGCTTGGTCCAGGAAATAGTGCCCCTCTCAACTGCCAATTTTCAGGTAGGTTTGGCTGTGATGCAGAGAGATTATAAAGTAACATTGAATGCATTTTAGGTTGGGGGTATCTTCCAGGACATAGTGCCCCTCTCAGCCACCAATTTTCAGGTAAGCTTGGCTGCGATCCAGCAAGATGATAAAGTAACATCAACTTCATTTTAGGGCAAGGGTATCTTCCAGGACATACTGCCCCTCTCAGCCACCAATTTTCAGGTGAGCTTGGCTGTGATCCAGCAAGATAATAAAGTAACATTGACTGCATTTTAGGGTGAGGGTGTCTTCCAGGACATAGCACCCCTCTCAACCACCAATTTTCAGGCAAGTTTGGCTTTGACCCAGCAAGATTTTACAGTAACATCAGCTCTGTTTTGGGGTGAAGGTGTCTTCCAGGGCATAGTGCCCCTCTGGCATGATAAGGCTGCCTCCAGTTCTATGGGAAAGGGTGAGGGGGTTTTCCAGGGCATAGTGCCCCCCTGGCATGATAAGGCTGCCTCCACTTCTATGGGAAAGGGTGCAAGTGGAGTTGATTTAAACAGACTCTCCCAGCTGGCTCCCCATTGGAGAGCCCTATGTTATCATGTGTGCTGGGTTTCTGGCAGTAAGCTTGTACTGTGCAGGCCCTGGCCAACAATGTTGGAGGTCAAAGGTTTTCTCAAGCAAGATATTCCTGAGGCTTTACTTCATTTGAGAGCCATATCCAATACCTGGGAGCCTGAATGTAAGTGAAATGCCTCTAAGAGCTTACAAAGCCTAACATTCCTGCAGCAGAGATCATGTGGTGTGGCAACATGATTGTGCTTGGTTCTGCATCTAAACCAGCCAATATTATCATGAACTGGTTTGCCAAGGCAGTGTTAGCTGAACTCACAAAGCAGAGGACCCAGTTAAGGAAAATACTGGAAGGCCTATTTGTTAAAAGGATACATGCAGGAGAGTTTGGGCCTTGGGTTGGGTGCTGGAACTACAGTGGTGGACAAGGCAGATTTGTTGACTTGTTTACTGATGGCCAGGTTTTCCCATGGCAGAGCCCACTTCTGGCTGCTGTGATTAAGGTGATTTTCTTAGGATCTCACAGCTTTTCAGTTTCTAACCAACTACTCAGTAAGCATCTGCCATTTCCTTTATTGCAGCTGGCAGGAACTTGTGTAAGCAGCCTACTATTCCAGCTTTCATACAGTGCTAACCTTTTACCACAGGTATATTATCTACTTCATCTGGCACACAAAAGCATGGCTCAAGATGTTGGTGGAAAGCATGAGCCTGTTGAGTTTTCTCAGTCAGTGCTAGAAAAAATTTATGATGCAATGGAGGAACAGTTGAGGACTTCCTATGTTCCAAAGGAGGTAGAAGATGCCTGGTTTGTGTAGATATTATGCTGTAGATAGGCATACTGTACTTGTGTCAGCAAAGGTTGAAGTTAAATTTGACTCAGGATTACTTAGCCATTGTAAATGTGTGATTAAGAAAGTTGAGAAGGCCCCAGATGAAGTCATCATGTTGGGATGACTTGGCCAAATTTCCTTAAGAAGCAGCAACAAGCCATCATCCATGCTTCAGATGCACACATTGACCACTCAGAATGAGTAGGACTCAGCTCTGTAAGTTCTAGTACAAATTGAAGTTTGATTTGCTTGTAAAATCCCACCTTACTCTGGTTCATGTTTGAGTATTCAACAAATGAAAAATCATGGTTATGTCTCCATGTGTGCAGTTTGGACTGATCTGAGCTAGCAAGGTTCAAACCACAACTAATGCTTACTAAGAAAGTGATGGGAATGAGGGTGCACACAACCACTTCCCCATTCCCACCACTCAGCTACTCACCTTTTCATAAGGAGCAAGCTACTTGTGCAGTGTTGTAGTGTTTACTCATCAAATAGCTTGCTGTTGTTTTTACACATGGCCCTTATATCTACATCAGCAAAACCTGGGTTGTCTCCCCAGTTCTGGGGAAGAATCCATAGGAGTCATAGGAGTCATAGCTGCCATAGGCAGGTCCTATTCTGACTGGAACTCCCAAGATGGTTGACATCTGTGGAGCACTAGGTAGTATAATATAGAGGACTCATAGAGGACTCATACAGTCAACACCCTCTTAACCCATACCCCTGATAACCATACTCCCCCATACCCCATAGGATTTTTGAGTTCCCAAGTTGGTATGCAGGGGATTCATACCTATAACCCATACTCTCTGATACCCTGTAACCCATAGTCTTCTGAAATAAAACCCATACTTTTGTTAGTACATTTTTGGTATAGAGTGGCACCAATGTACCACAAATATACTAAAAAAAGTTTTAATACTCTCAAATTTTGGCCTATGTCTTAGAAAGCTTTGATATGTGATGCCCAATTTATTTTGTAAGCAATCGAAAAGCTCCTTCAGTATGATGAATTTCCTCAGCTCAGGAAACTTGCCCTAAATCTGAAGACTGGAAGAAGTTGAAACTTTATGAAGCCATCCTTGAGGTCTCATCTGTATGTGATGTAAGCTCTAAGCTAAAACTATTGATCAGGTGCCCCATGCTTTTCAACATATGTTGGCCCTTGAAAACACACCAACTTTATGCCATGCAATTTCTGCCTTTGAGGCATGGGAGGAGCTTGTGAAGGAAGAAGAGGTGGCATGTCCCATCATTGAGCTTGGGATACAAAAACTCCAAGACTACTTCCATGCAAAGGAAGTTCCTGCCTATGTGATAGTAATGGGTGAGTTGACCTCTTTCTGGCTCACACATTATCAAACCTCTGAAATAGGTTTCTCTTGATCAGTTAAGGTTGTTTTGTACAGGACTCAATTGTCTGAGTAAAAATACTGATTTTTATGCATAGATTGGATAGATTAGAGGCTGGTGGAGTGTTGGTTAAGTGTTGGTTAAGTAGACTATTGGCCAGGTGTGTACTTGCTTATTCATTTTATTACAAATTAATATTTCTACCTAGAAATTTCCCTTCCCCCTAGAGTGACCTAGAGGAGCCAAGCATGTGAGTGCTACATTTCCTCTTAGTCTAAATATCCAATCAGATAAACATTAGGGATCCCCCCACTACTCCAGAGCAAATCAGAGCAGAAGAGAGAAGGTTGGAAAGAATGATGAGATTGATGATGACCCCCCCAGATGAGTAGAAGTGGCAGTAGGACTCCAGGGGGGCAGAACAGAGGTGGAAGGCCCATCCCCCAGCCTGTATTTGGGGTGCAGAGTGGGCCTGCCAGGCCAATACCCCAGCCTATGCTTGGGCAGCCACCCAATGTCCCTGGTTTGGCCAGGCCATTGCCACACCATTGCCTGCTGCAGGGCCCACCTACCCCATAATAGACATGAATGAATTCCAGCCACCTGGTGTACCAGGAGGATTTGGGGTGGTGGGTGCCCTACAGGGTCCTAACAGGGGATTGCCCCAGGTCATATATGGGAATGCTGAGGATCATTTTGCAATGAATGTACATCCATATGGCCTCCTACTACCTCATCTTCCTGGGCCACACACAAGCATTTTTGCCACTATCACCACAGGTTCATGCAAGGGAATTGGAGGAAGAGGAAGCACTACATAGGAGAATACTGGGCAACATGGATATGGAGAGGGATGCTGCTGTGCAACAGGAACATGTTGCAGCTAGAGCAGCCAATTGGCAGCAATGGAGGGCATTTTTTTTTTTTTTTTTTTTTTTTTTTTTCCATTAAACTCCTGTTGGGGCTTTGCCCTATGTTGGAGTATGCTACTGGGTTGTACATTCGCTTGTGCTGTAATCTATGTCTGAACAATGGCTTTGGGTTGCTGAGCAAGCTCCATCGCACATGGGCGCTTGAAATTACTTAAGAATGGGGCAGAGCTGGGTGCATTAAAAACCCCCTGTGGGGGAAAAGCTACCAGGTGTCAATCGAAAGCTATTGGGGCACATTGTGGCAAGGCGGAGCGAGGCAAGGCGAGGCGGGACACGGTAAGGTGAAGCGAGGTGTGGCAAAGCGAGGTGTGTTGAGTTGAGGCGAGGTGAGGTGGAGCGGGGCGGGGCGGGGTGGAGCGAGGCGAGGCGAGGTGCGTTGAGTTGAGGCGAGGTGAGGCACGGCGAGGCCAGGTGGGGCGAGGCGAGGCGAGGCGGGGCGAGGCCAGGCGGGGCGGGGCCAGGCCAGGCGAGGCGGGGCGACGCGGGGCGAGACCAGGCCAGGCGGAGCGAGGCAAAGCGAGGCGGGGCAAAACCAGACCAGGCGGAGCGAGGCAAGGCGAGGCGGGGCGAGGCCAGGTGAGGCAGGGCGAGGCCAGGTGAGGCGGGGCGAGGCCAGGTGAGGCGGGGCGAGGCCAGGCGAGGCGGGGCGAGGCCAGGCGAGGCGGAGCGAGGCAAGGCGAGGCCAGGCGAGGCCAGGCGGAGCGAGGCAAGGCCAGGCGAGGCGGAGCGAGGCAAGGCGAGGCGAGGCCAGGCGAGGCCAGGCGGAGCGAGGCAAGGCGAGGCGAGGCGAGGCGGAGCGAAGCAAGGCGAGGCCAGGTGAGGCGGGGCCAGGCCAGGCGAGGCGGAGCGAGACAATGTGGGGCGAGGCCAGGCGAGGCGGAGCGAGACAACGCGGGGTGAGGCCAGGCCAGGCGGAGCGAGACAACGCGGGGCGAGGCCAGGCCAGGCGGAGCGAGACAACGCGGGGCGAGGCCAGGCCAGGCGGGGCGAGGCCAGGTGAGGCGGAGCGAGGCAAGGCGAGGCCAGGCCAGGCGAGGCGGAGCGAGGCAAGGCCAGGCCAGGCGGAGCGAGGCAAGGCCAGGCGAGGCGGAGCGAGGCAAGGCCAGGCGAGGCCAGGTGAGGCGGAGCGAGGCAAGGCCAGGCCAGGCGAGGCGGAGCGAGGCAAGGCCAGGCCAGGCGAGGCGGAGTGAGGCAAGGCCAGGCCAGGCCAGGCGAGGCGGAGCGAGGCAAGGCCAGGCCAGGCAAGGCCAGGCGAGGCCAGGCGGAGCGAGGCAAGGCCAGGCCAGGCCAGGCGGAGCGAGGCAAGGCCAGGCCAGGCCAGGCCAGGCCAGGCGGAGCGAGGCAAGGCCAGGCCAGGCCAGGCCAGGCCAGGCGGAGCGAGGCAAGGCCAGGCGAGGCCAGGCGGAGCAAGGCAAGGCCAGGCAAGGCCAGGCGGAGCAAGGCAAGGCCAGGTGGAGCAAGGCAAGGCCAGGCGGAGCAAGGCAAGGCCAGGCGGAGCAAGGCAAGGCCAGGCGAGGCCAGGCAGAGCGAGGCAAGGCCAGGCAGAGCGAGGCAAGGCCAGGCGAGGCCAGGCGGAGTGAGGCAAGGCCAGGCGAGGCCAGGCGGAGCGAGGCAAGGCCAGGCAAGGCCAGGCCAGGCCAGGCAGAGCGAGGCAAGGCCAGGCCAGGCCAGGCGGAGCGAGGCAAGGCCAGGCCAGGCCAGGCGGAGCGAGGCAAGGCCAGGCCAGGCCAGGCGGAGCGAGGCAAGGCCAGGCCAGGCCAGGCGGAGCGAGGCAAGGCCAGGCCAGGCCAGGCGGAGCGAGGCAAGGCCAGGCCAGGCCAGGCGGAGCGAGGCAAGGCCAGGCCAGGCCAGGCGGAGCGAGGCAAGGCCAGGCCAGGCCAGGCGGAGTGAGGCAAGGCCAGGCGGAGTGAGGCAAGGCCAGGCGGAGCGAGGCCAGGCGGGGCGAGGCAAGGCGAGGTGGAGCGAGGCAAGGCGAGGCGGAGCAAGGCAAGGCGAGGCGGAGCGAGGCAAGGCGGAGCGAGGCTGGGCGAGGCGAGGTGGAGCGAGGTGAGGCGGGGCGAGGCGGGGCGAGGCAATGGCAGGGCGGGGTGAGGCAATGGCGGGGCAGGGTGACGGTAGGGCAAGGCGACGGTAGGGTGGGGCAGGTAGGGGCAAAGCGACAGCAGGGCAGAGCGGGGCAACGGTGGAGCGTGGCAATGGTGGGGTGAAGGCGGAGTGATGACTTGCATGGGCTGTTGTTGCTGATTCTTGGCTTGTGAGATGAATGTGGCAAACAATGTTATCAACAACAGTGAGGGCATGGAGGGCAGTTGATGCAACCTATCAACAACAAAGGAGAGCTGCTTCTACAGCAAAGGAGGGCAGCTGAAGCAGCCAATCAACAGCAAAGCTGTTGAGGTTGGGCTTCTTAGAACCACTGGAGCTTGCAGAATTTCCAGAGGGTTTGGGCCTGGAGGTCCCAGAATTCAACAAGGAATTTGCCAGATGTTTATCTGATGGTTTGTCAGACTTCTTATTTGTGTCAGAAGAGGTGGAAGACTTAGTGTTAAGCATAGTACATGTAGCCTTGCCAGAGCTTGAGGGATCTCCTGCCACCAGGCCCAGTAGCAACTGTCAATCACACTGGCTTGTTCCTGGAGACCACAGAGTGTGTCCACACAGTCTATACAAGCCATCTCATTCTTTATGTGGCTGGAAAGTCCTTTGTAGAACTGCCACTGCAGGGCATACTCATTCCATTGGATCATGGCAGCCCAGCAGTTGACTGAAATAGTGTACTTCATCAACTTTTGGTCCTTGCACATCCAGAGGCATTCAATTTCAAACTCTGCCTCTCAGACCACATCATACAGACCAAAATTTTCCATGAGCTGTTGAGAAAAGGTCTTGTAGTCTGTTAGAACTGGATGGGCTCCCCATCCAAGATCATTGGTTTAAACCATTCCAGGGTGGAGCCCCGGAGATAAGAAAGGACATAATTTACATTACAGTTGTTGGAGCTAAAGTGTCAGGACTGCTTACATAAGCACCAGAGAAGTGAGAGGGAGGGTCATGAAAGAGTTGCAGGAAGATCGCAGGAAAGTCACATGACCCAGGCCTGGGTGCATCACATGACACATGGGGTCCGAGTGTGGGAATGCCAGCAACTCCCAAAGCTCTTGCTATATATACCACATCTTTTTCTTACTTGTACCCTTTTCCCCTTATGTTAGTATCATCATCATTGACCTTACGTTAAGCTGTGTGAAGTATGAGACTAAGTCTGACACAATACTAACATCCCACCTGTCCACCCTAGCCCCATGTCCTAACCTGGCTAGCCTGGACCCCTATCTCAAACTGTCACACTCTGTCACAGCTTATCCCCCTCATCCTCTATCTCTTTACCCTGCCCACAGTGTGCAACAGAACCGTGTGAAATTTTTACTGTGTATAGATACACATGACCCAAACCAGAGCACAGCCACCATACTCCTCCCAGTGAATTGTGTAGTTGTACAGGGCAAGGAAAGGCCCCCTACATAGTCTTTCTAGTAGTTTCCTGGTCCAGTGGACAGGGCCCTTGCTCTGTGACCATTGTCAGAAGGGCACACAGGCAACTCATTAAGAGTTGTGGAGCAACCACCTGGGACACCATTCAGGCCCCACGTTAGCAATAGTTTCATAGAATAAGAGTTCTATAGGTACATAAGTACATAGAAGAGCAGCCTGAGAGGACAGGACTGCTAAGAGATCAAAGAAATCCTGAGTGCCCAAGGCCTGGAACTTTATTTACAGTGTTTAAGACCAAGACCAGATCGAGCCCAGCTCCCCCCTGATTCCCCCATTACCAACATCCCCAGAACCCCATCACCACCACCAGGGTCTGTGATGGCTGACCACGTCACCCCACCTGTAGTCCATGCCATGAGGCTGGATTTAGCTGTTGCCCATTCGATGGGCAAAAAAGAAATTTCTGTACATTCCTCCAGTCGCTCCACCTCCTATTTATGGTGAATCCAACAATCTATGCCATGGACCTGGCAAAGGTCCTCTACACCCTCAGCAAAATTGCTGGAGATGGGTTTGCTGCAGAGTGGGCAAATATGAAGGGAGAAGAAATCCTGGGTAACAATGAGGTTGGAACCTGGGCAGAATTTGTGGAGGAGATGATGTGAGCATTCGATGACCCAAACGACCATGTGACTGCCCTCACAGACATTGCAAGGTTGAAACAGGGTGTCATGATGGCACCTGAGTTCTTTGCAAAGTTCGAGACAATGTTCCGAAGAGCAGGGATGACAGAGGTGGCCGACTCAGACATCCTGGTCCATTGGCTGGAGTTGAACTTGAGCAGGAGGCTAGTGGCAAAGGTCTATGGTGTTTCGCCAATGCCAGAGACCTATGTGCAGTGGAAGGCTCTTGCAGAAAGGCTAGATGCTCAGCAGCATTGCCTCAACAGAGTCATCATGCAGCAGAACTCCGTGCACCCTGCTCTGCCCACAACCAGCTGCCCCCTCCCCCAACAAACCTGCTTCGCCCTAGCCCCTCGCCCCTTCCTGGCCCAGCCTCTGGCCCACACCCCTGCCCCTCCTACCATGCCGTATCCCACCGATGCCAGTGATGCCATGGTGGTGGATCATGCCTGTGCCCCTGAAGCATTGCGCACCTGCTTCCAATGTGGCCAAGCTGGCCACATGGTGAGAGAATGCCTGCTCCCAGACATGCACCTGCAGATCCCAAGGCCACAGGTCCACGCCGTGGAAAGCCAGGTACATAGTGCAGAGGATTATGAGAATGAGATTGCACTGCTCCAAGACTGCCTGGAGTTGCTTGAGAGAGAGAAGAGGGCTCCTGTTGTGGAGCCAGATTTTGGAGATGAGGCCCAGTAAGTCCAAACTGGTGCCTTGGGAGTAGATATCCCAGCCTCCTCCCATCCCTGTGTCCACAGCTAGTATCCCCAAATATACTATTTTGCAGTGGAGACACACCCAGATTGAGGTTGAGGAGAAGGACAAAGCAGAAACAGAAACTGTAATGAAATACTGAGAAAGGAAAGGGTGGCTAGCAGGAAAGCAGAGCTGATAAAGTGCCTTGTGGAGGTGCTGAAGGACTCCCTGAGAACTCTCCATCAGGGTGCACCTGGAGGCCCTCAGCACTGGCAAGGGGGCAACTACAAAAGCCCTTGTCAACTCAGGCTGCACCAACTGCTTTATGGACCTGGAGTGGGTGAAAAAGGTGGGACTGGAGCCATCCCCCCTGCAGACCCCAATCACAATGTATAATGTGGATGGAATGAAGAACAGGGATGGTAAGATCCAGTATGGGATGGACCTGCTAGTAATAGTTGGCAACCACCAGGAGCGGATCCACTTCCTGCTAGGAAAAACCCAGTCCCACATGGTAATCCTTGGGCATGATTGGTTAAAGCATCACAACCCAGAGATTGACTGGGTGAAAGCTGAAGTAAGGCTTACCCATTGTCCCAACACCTGTGCCTCCTCCCCACACAGCCACCTGCCCCCTGCCCAAACCCCAGTTCCACCAAAAGCAAGTACCCTGGCATCTGCCAGTATCCCAGACACCCGTTTTCCCAACACTGGCCCCACTCCTGATTGGCCAAGCCTCTACCCCTTGGTCTTTAGTGAAGCAAAGTGGGATGAGCTTCCCTGCTCCCACCCAAACTTCGATATTAAAATCGAGTTCAAAACTGACCCTGGACACCTCTCCTCTAAGCTCTACTCACTCACATGGGAAGAGATGGTGGAGATGAACCGATGGGTGGATGAGCAGCTGGCTTCTGGGCGAATCCAGCCTTCAAAATCCCCGTATGCCAGCCCCTTCTTCTTCAAACACAAAAAGGACAAGCTGTGGCCAATCATCAACTACTTGAGACTCAACTCGCATCTGATCAAGGACAAATATCCCCTTCCCCGTATCCATGACATGGTGGATGTGCTCAAGGGGCAAATGTCTACTCAAAGATTGATGCAAAGGGAGGGTTTCCATCCATGAAGATCTGGGCTGAACACCAGCATCATTGTGCTTTCCTAATGCCTCGCAGACTCTTCGAACCAGCTGTCATGTGGTTTGGGTTGCAGAATGTGCCTGCATCCTTCCAACACTTCATGAACCATGTGCTGAGGGAAGAGATTGCAGGAGGGCATGTCTGGGTGTATGTGGATGACATGATTGTGTTTGCAGAGGATTTGGCAACACACTGGTATTGGATGGATCAGGTCTTGAGGAAGTTTGGGGAGAATGGGCTGTGCCTCAGACTCAGTAAATGTGAGTTTGAGAAGAGTGAGATCATCTTCCTGGGTACGAAGATCTCCCACAACTGTCTGGAACATGACCCTGCTAAAGGTGCTGCGATCCACAACTGGCCACAGCCAAGGAATGTGAAGGATGTACAGAAGTTTAACAGAATGTTAAACTACCTCTGTCAACACATTCCAAACCTCTCAGCCCATGCCAAACCCCTATTCCAGCTGACAGGGAAGGTTTCATGGAATTAGGAGGAGGAGGAGGAAGCAGCCTTCCAGGATCTTTGCCTGGCACTCATATCAGCCCCTGTCTTGGCCCTACTACAAGACATAGGGAGATGGAAGGTAGAAACAGACACAAGCAACTTGGCAACTGGGGGAGTTCTCTCGCAGCAGCAGGTGGATGGGACTTGGAAAGTTGTAGACTATATCTCCAAGGCCCTCACTGCAGCTGAGAAGAATTATGATGTGTATGACAAGGAGTTCCTGGCAGTAATCCGGGCACTATGCATGTGGTGGGCTTACCTGATTGGGGTGGAAGAGACCATTGAAATCTGGACAGATCATGCTAACCTCCAGTACTTCCGGAAGCCCCAGAAGTTGAAACTGAGGCAGGTCCATTGGGTTGGGGAGCTCCAGTGCTTTGACTTTGAAATAAAGTATCGCACTGGAAAGTCAAACATGAAGGCAGATGTGCTCTCACAGAGGCTGGACTATGGAGAGATGGTGGAGGAGGATGTGCCAATACAAGTCTTCCCAGAAGTGGAGACCCATGTGTCATTCACATTGGAGATGGAGATGCTACTCCAGAAAAATAGTGCAGTACATGTGCAGAAGCCAGAAGAGCTGGATGATGAGTGGATGAGAGATCAGATGGGACTCTGGCAGAAGGCCAAAATCACCTGGGTGCCCCCAGAAGCACGTGAGGCAGCACTTGCCTTCAAGCATGACCTCCCCATTGCTGGGCACCTGGGCCCAAGGAAGCTGAGAGCAGTGCTGCTGAGGTCCTACTGGTGGGTGGGGATGGTGACAGATTCGAATCAGTATGCAGGAGGGTGTCAGATGTGCCAGAAGGTGAAGCCCAACTGTACTTGGCACACTGCTCCACTCCACCCACACCCTGTGCCTGAAGGACCCTGGGCAGTGATCTCTTGGGACATTGTTGGGCCTTTCCCCCTCTCCTGTGGGCACAATGCAATCCTAGTCATTGTGGACAAGTTCACAAAGCAGACCCTCATTGAGGCAATCGGTCTTGACTTCACAGGACTTGGCGCTGCTCATATCCTCCAAGACCAGGTTTTCTGTGACCATGGAGTTCCACAGAAAGTTGTGAGTGACTGGGGCACCCAGTTTGTGTCTAGGTTCATGAAGGAGTTTTATGGCATGATTGGGGTTAAGGCAAACCCAAGTACAGCCTTCCACCCACAGACAGATGGACAGACAGAACAGGTCAACCAGGAGGTTGAAGTGTACCTCCAGGCCTATGTGGACCACCTACAGGATGACTGGGCAGAATGGCTGTCCACCACTGAGTTTGTGCTCAATAACCGTGAGCACTCAGCTACTGGATTCACACCCTTCTACCTAGAGTATGGCCAACACCCATGGAATGGTGGAATCTGGCCACCCTCAGAGGTGAACCCTGCAGCAGATGAGTGGATGGCCAAGCTCACAGAATCTCAAAGAGCAGCCAGGGAAGCAATGGGGAAAGCAGCAGATGCGATGAAGGCCAGCTACAATAAGGGGAAGTGGCCAAGTGTTAGGATTGCTTACATAAGCCATCCCAAAGAGGAGTTATGGAGAAACTGGGGAGGGTTGTTGGAAGGTCACATGACCTGTGGCTGTGGTCAGATTACATAATCATAAGATCACATGACCTGGGCCTGGGTGCATCACATGACCCGAGGGTCTGAGCATGGGAACATCGGCAAGTGCCGGGGCTCTCGCTATAAGTACTTCGTTGTTTCCCTTTTTGTACTCTTTTCCCCTTATCTTACTTAGTATTGTTGTCATGACCTTACACTTAAGTTGTGTGAGACCCAGTCTGATATAATACTAAGATCCACCCCATCTGCCCTAGCCCCATGTCCTAACCCGGCTAGCCTGGACCCTTAATCTCAAACTGTGACATGTTGTCACAGCTCAGCCCCTATCATCCTCTTCTTCTTTACCCTGCCAGAACTGTGCAAAATTTTTACTGTGTGTAGATACACGTGACCAGACCTGGAGGAAGTCTACTGTGACCCTCCCCAAGTGATACCGAGTGCCCAAGGCCTGGAACCTTGTTTTACAGCCACTGTACCAGTGAATTGTGTAGTGTACAGGGCACGGAAAGGCCCTCTACATAGTCTTTCTGTAGTTTCCTGGTCCAGTGGACAGGGCCCCACATTAGCAATAGTTTCATAGAATAAGAGTTCTATAGGTACATAAGTACTAGAAGAGCAGCCTGAGAGGACAGGACTGTTAAGAGATTGAAGAAGTCCTGAGTGCCCAAGGCCCAGAAACTTTATTTTACAGTGCCCTAAAATGATGCTGGACCTAGCTGTTGCCCCCTTCGATGGGCAGAAAAGGAACTTTCATA
The DNA here is from genome assembly GCA_951802425.1 of Clavaria fumosa. Classification (NCBI taxonomy): domain Eukaryota; kingdom Fungi; phylum Basidiomycota; class Agaricomycetes; order Agaricales; family Clavariaceae; genus Clavaria; species Clavaria fumosa. The sequence goes on along the minus strand of OX637805.1, from coordinate 2,122,166 downwards.
TGTTCCTCCAATTGCTTCGCCTCTGATTTATGGCAAACCCTACTGTCTATGCCATGGACCTGGCAAAGGTCCTCTTTGCACTGAGCAAACTTGGAGATGGATTTGCTGCTGAATGGGCAAATGTGAAGGTGGAAGAGATCCTGGGTAATGGTGCAACTGGAACCTGGGTGGAGTTTGTGGAAGAGTTAAAGTGGGTGTTTGGCGACCCAAACAACTGAGCAACAGCCCTCGCAGATATTGCAGGGTTGAAACAGGGCTCCATGACAGCCCCGGAATTCTTTACAAGGTTCGAAACACTGTTCTGCCGGGTGGGAATGACTGAGGTGGCCAATTCGGATGTCCTGGTCCATTGGCTGGAGCTGAACCTGAGAAGGAGGTTGGTGGAGAGAATCTATGGTGTCTCCCCAATGCCAGAGACATATGGAGGATGGAAAGTGCTGGCAGAAAGACTTGATGCCCAGCAAAGGCGACTCAATGCAATAGTTGCGGAACGAGACCCACAACCCACCGCGACCTCTCATGACCCCTCTGCAGTGTACTCCGGATGTAACCATGGGCCAAGGTTGGGCCCCTGCTGAGAGACGTTGTTTCTGATGCCACCAGACAGGGCATGCTGTCCGTTTCTGCCCCCTGCCCAACATGCATCTGCAGGTCCCAAGAGCCTGAACCTGTGGAGTGCCAGGTACCCCCCGAACAATGGAGGATTACCAGAGAGAGATTGCGTTGCTCCAAGCAAAACTGGAGCCACTTGAGAGAGAAAGGACGACTCTGGCTGGAGAGAAGAGTCGTTCCAGCCCCCATTCCATCCCTGTGCCTGCAGCAAGTATACCAAAGTACAGTATACTATCTTGCAGCAGAGACATACCCAAATTGGGGCTGAGGTGAAAGAGGAAGTGAGACTGGCAGAGTGCCCAACCAAGGTGCAGCCAGAGGTGGAGAAACATGTGCCACGAGAGCTAGCCATCCAGGTGCACTTGGAGGCCCTCAGCACTGGCAAGTGGGCTATGATGAAGGCCCTTGTCGACTCAGGATGCACCAACTGTTTCATGGATGTGGAGTGGGTGAAAAGAGTGGGCCTGGAGCCATCTCCCTTGCTGAACCTGATCACGATGTACAACATGGATGGGTCACAAAACAGAGAGGGTAAAATCCAGTTTGGAATTGAGCTGCTGGTGAAGGTGGGTGACCATCGTGAACAGGTCCATTTCCTGCTGGGAAAGATCCAATCCCACAAGGCCATCTTTGGGCATGACTGGCTCAAGCAACATAACCCTGACATTGACTGGAAGAAGGCAGAGCTGAGCCTTACCTGTTGCCCCACACAGTGCTCTCCATCCCCACAAGCCCCTGCACCCCTGAAAACGAGTACCCTCACATCTGCAAGTATTCCGGACACCTGTTTTCCCAACTCTGGCCCCACCCCTGATTGGCCCAGCTGCTACCCTTCAGTTTTTAGTGAAGCGAAGTGGGATGAGCTTCCCCGCTCCTGACTGGACTTCGATATCAAGATCGAGTTCAAAAAGGACCCTGAGCACCTCTCCTCCAAGCTATACTCTTTGACATGAGATGAGATGGTGGAGATGAACCGTTGGGTGGATGAGCAGCTGGCTTCTGGACGTATCTGGCCCTTGAAATTCCCGTATGCTAGCCCTTTCTTCAAACACGAGAAGAACAAACTGCAGCCAGTTATTGACTACTCAAGGCTGAATGTGCATCTGATCAAGGACAAGTACCCCCTCCTGCGCATCCAAGACACAGTGGATGTGCTTAAGGGAGCGTCAATCTACTCTAAGATTGATGCAAAGGGAGGTTTCCCATCCATGCAGGTCTGGCCCAAGCACCAGCACCACTGCACCTTCCTGACACCCTGTGGACTCTTCGAACCAGCCATCATGTGGTTTGGACTGCAGAACACACCTGCCACCTTCCAGCATTTCATGAACCATGTGCTGAGGGAGGAGATTGCAGGAGGGCATGTCCGAGCATACATGGATGATGTCATTGTGTTTGCAGAGGATTTGGCTACACACCAGTATTGGATGGATCGGGTCTTGAGGAAGTTTGGAGAGAATGGGTTGTGTCTCAAACTCAGTAAATGTGAGTTTGAGAAGAGTGAGATCATCTTCCGGGGGATGAAGATCTCTCACAACCCTCTGGAGCATGACCCAGCTAAAGGCACAGCGATCCGTAACTGGCCACAACTAAGGAATGTGAAAGAGGTCCAGAGGTTTAATGGGAAGCTAAACTACCTCCATCAGCACATCCCAAATCTTTCTGCCTGGGCAAAGCCACTCTTCCGGCTGACTGGGAATGTTCCATGGAAATGGGAGGAGGAGGAGGAAGCGGCCTTCTGAGATCTCCACCTGGCACTTGTATCGGCCCCTGTCCTGGCTCTACCACAGGATAAAGGGAGATGGAAGGTAGAGATGGATGCAAGTAACCTGGCGACTGGTGGAGTGCTCTTGCAGCAGCAGATGGATGGAACCTGGAGAGTTGTTGACTATATCTCCAAGGCCCTCACTGCTGCTGAGAAGAACTACGACATGTATGACAAGGAGTTCTTAGCTGTGATTTGGGCACTTTGCGAGTGGCAGGCATACCTCATTGGAGCAGATGAGACAATTGAGATCTGGATGGACCATGCGAACCTCCAGTACTTCCGGAAGCCCCAGAAGTTGAAACCAAGACAGGTCTGTTGGGTTGGGGAGCTCCAGTGCTTTGACTTTGAGATAAAGTATCACACTGGCAAGTCAAACACAAAGGCGGACACACTCTCCCAGAGACCAGACTATGGAGAGATGGTGGAGGAGGATGCACCAGTGCAGGTTTTCCCGGAAATGGAAGTCTGTGTGTCATTCACGTCAGAAATGGAGACACTACTCCAGAAAAATAGTGCAGTACACAGTGGCCGGACATGGTGAAAGATGCAGACCGGTATGCCCAGGGGTGTGAGACCTGCCAGTGGATGAAGCCCCACCATACCAAGCGTGCTGCCCCACTGCACCCCCACCCTGTTCCCAATGGTCCCTGGTCAGTGATCTCATGGGACATAGTCAGTCCCCTCCCCCTCTCCCATAGACATAATGCCATCCTTGTCATTGTCAACAAGTTCACAAAATGGACACTGCTCAAGGCGATCAGACTTGACCTCACAGGACTTGGAGCAGCGCATCTCCTCTGAGATTGAGTGTTTCAGGACCATGGAGTCCCTCATAAGGTCATGAGTGACTGAGGCTCCCAGTGTGTGTCTCGGTTCATGAAGGAGTTCTACTCTATGATCCAAGTAAAGGCAAACCCGAGTATGGCCTTCCACCCACAGACTGATGGGCAGATGGAGCAGGCGAATCAGGAGATGAAGATCTATCTCTGGGCCTATGTGGACCACCTCCAGGATGATTGGGCCAAGTGGTTGTTGACTGCTGAGTTTGCTCTTAATGATCGTGAGCACTCCGCAACAGGACAGATGCCTCAACTATGGCCGGCACCCATGGAATGGGGGACTCCGCCCACCTTCTGAGGTGAACCCAGCAGCAGACAAGTGGATGGCTAAGCTCACGGAGTCCCAAAGAGCAGCCAAGGAGGCGATGGAGAAAGTGGCAGCAGTGATGAAGAAGAGCTATGATAAGGGGAAATGCCCAAGTCGGGAGTACTCTGAGGGAGATCTGGTCTGGCTGGATACTATGGTGTGGGTCACCTGATGGCCACTACTTTTGTACACCCAAAACTACAGTCGTAATTTTTGCTGGTTTCCCTATCCCTGTAGGCAAAATGCTCCATTTGGTGAGAACAAAATTCTGGCTAGACCGATTTTTAAAAAACCTGAAACTGAGGGAGATATAAATTTTGGTTCTGCCAATTTGGCACATATCCATATAAGGCAATGTATATATATAGAAAAAATACCATAAATGTCTGATAAATTTGTGCTTGACATTTAAGCATCGAATTGGCGTGCCAACATCTCTGGGACACATCTGTGAGACTTATACAATTTTGAACTGAATGCCTTGACTTGGAATTGAGCCTCCTTTGCCCCCAAACCAGACCGATAAGCTTCCATCCACCGAATCATGCGATGCTCCCATCTTCGAATTGTGTTGATCTCGACAGATGCAAGAGCCTTTGGCAGATTTTCTTGCAAAGTCTTGAAGGTACATGTATAATCACAGTGGTCTTGCAAGTATTTCTTTACTGCACCCCAAAAGAACTCAATAAAATTGAGTTCGCAGTGGAACTTTGGCAAAAAGATGCAGAGGTGTCCAGCTTGTTCAATCACTTCTTGGACCAAGGAACACTGTTCCTTGAAATCAGGCTGAAGATCCAGAATGCGCTTGGCACAGCACCTTGTTGCATTTGGATCACACTTCCCTTCTGTTGAACACTGCATTCGAAGGCCATGGACCCAGAGTCCCCACTTGAGAAGTACATGATTCATCCCCTTTGGCTGATTGGGAAAGTCTCAGTGGTCAGGTGAGAAGACCATGGACTGAGCAATTCGCTGGCCATTGTGAATATACCAGCCATCACGAAGGCGAGCTTGTTTGCCCCCTGGCCTCAGATTCATGCGAGACGTTAAAAGGGCATCGACTGCATAGGCTGAATGTCCTTGGGAATTGTCGACCATAATGAGGGCCTGAAATCTGGGTCCATGAGCACGTTCAAATGCTGGGATGATTTTTTCAGTGAGCTATGGAAAGGACAAGACATTATTTGCACCCTCAAGGCCTCAAGAAGTGTGAGGAGGCGAACCTGCTTCACGAAAAGCTCTCCAGTCCAATATCCTTTGTAATTCTTTCCATACTCAAGGCTTTGACTTGCCTCCTTCAACCAACCAACTGTCGAGCATATCACGTCACTCTGATGCATCCCACGACCAACACCCTTCTTTTTAAGAGCATGTTCTCTCTCCAATACCCAGCTTTTCTTCTCCCCATCATTGGCCTGAACTGTCATTTCATCATGAGCAACGAGCACCAAGCGTCATTCAGCAAAATTTGGTTGCTCAACATCCAGCTCCTTCTCGGCGTCACCAACAACATACCCCACTAAACGCTTTTGGTGTTCTTCCATGGCAGGCAAAAACACCTCTTGACGATATTGCTGCACATCTGGACGATCGTGGCCATCATAATAAAGTGCCTTCTTGTGTTCAGTATACCAGAAACCTTCTCGATGAAGCCAACGACGGGCAGTGCGAAGCGAGACACCCCTTCCAACCTTCAAGTGAATATGAGGAAAGAGTTCAATGTCAATGTATTTTTTGAGGCCTTGTGGGAGTTCTGATGCAATGACATGAGAGAGGTAATCTTTTGCTGCCACTGTTATCATATTCTCCTTGCTGAACACCACGAGTTTTCCAGGATCCATCGACCACTTGTTGGAGCGAACATATGAGTGTAATTCCGCACATATGGATGGGTCCTCTAGCACCGAAAATGATTTCATGTTGCGTCCTCTCAACGACATTGGTGTTAGGATTGCTTACATAAGCCATCCCAAAGAGGAGTTGTGGAGAAACTGGGGAGGGTTGTTGGAAGGTCACATGACCTGTGGCTGTGGTCAGATTACATAATTGTAAGATCACATGACCTGGGCCTGGTCGTGTCACATGACCCAAGGGGTCCAAGCATGGGAACATCAGCAAGTGCTGGAGGTACTTCATTGTTTCCCTTTTTGTACTCTTTTCCCCTTATCTTAGTATTGTCATCATGACCTTACACTTAAGTTGTGTGAGACCCAGTCTGATACCAAGTCAGGAATACTCGAAGGGGGACTTAGTCTGGTTGGACACACAGAACTTAAAAATGGACCGACCCTCTAAAAAACTTGACAACAAGTGAGCAGGGCCCTTCACTGTTGAAGAAAAGGTTGGACCAGCAGCCTACTGGCTCAAGCTCCCCCAAGCATGGTGAATACACCAGGTTTTCAATGAGGTGTTGCTCACCCCATATGTTGCTCCCTCTTTCCCTTCTCAGAACCTACCTCTGCCCCCTCCTCCCATGATTGATGACAACCACTTGGAGTATGATGTTGAGGCCATCCTTGATGTCAAAAAGGTTGGATGTGGGGTGAAGTACTTGGTGAAATGGCTGGGATACCCTGTGGAGGAGAACACTTGGGAACCTTGCCAGAACCTCACCAATGTGACTCTGTTGCTCTGGGACTTCTTCCAGCAACACCCTGACAAAGCAAAATTGGCTGGTCGAGACACCCAGCCTTAAGAGGGGGGTGATGTCAGGACTGCTTACACAAGCACTAGAGAAGTGAGAGGGAGGGTCATGAAAGAGTTGCAGGAAGATTGCAGGAAAGTCACGTGACCCGGACTGCTGGCAGATTATGTAATGTAAAAGTCACATGACCCAGGCCTGGGCACATCACGTGATGCATGGGGACCGAGCATGGGAACACCAGCAACTCCCGAAGCTCTCGCTATATATACAGTACTATGTCTTTTTCTTACTTGTACCCTTTTCCCCTTATGTTAGTATTGTCATCATTGACCTTACATTAAGCTGTGTGAAGTGTGAGACTAAGTCTGACATAAAGGCTCTCAGAATCTACTCTCCACAGGACAGGGCATCCAATTACTCACTGACCAAGTTCAAATCGACTCAGTCAGCCTTTAGCAAATGAGAATTGAGCACTACTACTAAATGCTCATCACCAACCTCAAAGACAAACTCAGATACTATCAGGACAAAACTCTCCACAGTAACAATCAACTTGAAACTGCACAAGCTGAAGATGAACTAATGAAACTAGAAGAAAAGAAAAGGCAACTTCTAGATGAACAAAAAATGGCAGCAAACTCCTTCCCAGGCCTTCCCATGATAACTAGCACCTGCCCCTCCCTACACACACTCCAGAACTGACAACATGGCAAACACCTGCACCTCAGCCCATCTTCACCCTACCTACCCTCTAATGACCACCCCCTTACCCTTACAACTGCCAACATACATGTAACATCCAACTTCATGGGAGCAACCTGATATTCTCTCATCCACATCCCTCCCAACAACACCTCCCAATAAGCAACCTCCAAGAATGCGAAGTCTCATGCAATGTAAAGGACAAGATCACAACTCCCTCCAAGCAATCCAACTGTTGAGGAGGAAAAACTCAAGAGGCATATTACTTTGCTGCAAACTGAATGAAAATAAACTGGAAGTACTAATTAGAAAGCCTAACAAAAAGGTGACAGTTTCCATTTCCCTGTGTTGAATGCTGGTTCTGGCGAAATGGATTTGGCACACATTGTCGTGTGTCATAAGTGGCATCTAGATGAGCCAACGAGCCTCACACTGCTGGCTCGCCTTTGGGAATGAGCCCAACCCCAACCTCAGCACCGGCTGCTGCGAGCTGACCCTCGTTCTTGCCAGCTTTTTTGGCCAATGCATCCTTGATGGCTTTAGCACGTTCGATCTGTTGCGAGGATGGGAATAGACCGAAGAGGGCCTTCAGATACAGGGTTACGGACAGCAAGTGGGATAATAGTACCTCTTTCAAATGATGCAGGCATTCGACGTAATCCGACGCCTGAAGCACGCACTGGCTGGGAACATTCGCGCTGGCGAAGCACTGCCAAAACAAATTGTGAATGATAGGGTGCTGTAAAGTTGAGAGTGAAAACAATTACTTTGGCGAACTCTTGCCAGTAGGCAAAGCAACGAGATTGGCCTATCCTCGTTCAGTCGGACGCCCCAGATTGAAGTAGAAAACATCAAGAGCGTACCTCCGTTGTAGCCAAAACCTGACTTTGCTCACGTTCGACGTTCAGCTGGTACCAGAAAAGCCTCCAACGCAAACTCACCGCCATTTCTGATATAAGATACAGAGGTGGTAGCTCCTCCGTCTGGTCAGGCTCAAGGAATGTCACGCGACACACACCTGACATCATCCCAGACTCCCATACAGTATTCCTCTCCTGCTTCCCCTTTGTCCTCGGCGGGCTTAAAAACTCACCACTATGGCAGACGCCGCTGAACAGGCGTTTGTGAGCGCTTTTGTCAAGACTCTCGCATCTATGCCCATCGCGTTCCCGGATGACTACCAGCAGCTTCCGGAGCACACTCCCAAACGCGTGCCCGTAGTTCCGGTGTGTTTTACAGATGATTATCGCTGTGCCCTGCCCTTTCTAACTACATTTATGTGTCCTTCACTAGGTCTCGCTGCCGCCTCCGACTGAGCGTCCAATCCAAGTGTCGTCTACGTCTGAACTTTGTTCGTCCAAAGCCTATGAACATAACTCTAGTCCCAAATTGATATCCCCCTCTCCCGCCACCGGGTGGGGCGGTTTTCCAGCTTCATCAATTCATATCGCCATCAAGTCGCTGAAACCAGCCAAGTCGTTTGGCCTCACCGTCTCGCTGACGGACCCCATCTCCGGTATCAAAGCACAGCTCGCTGCGCAGTCCGGTGCACCACCCGTCGAGTGCCAGAGACTGCTCTTGAGGGGGAAGGCCCTAGCGGACGGGAAGCTGCTCAAAGAATACGATGTGAAGGACGGCGACACAATCAATCTGATGGTCAAGCCTGGTCACGACTGGCACACAGTGGCTGCGCCGGCTCCTGTGGCAGCAGCTACTCAAGAAAAAGAGCAAGTAACATCTGTAGGCATCGTCTTCCCAAAAAAGGCGTCGTCAGCATCATCGCCATCTAAGACCTCGTCGCGGACGCCGTCTCCCTTGCCGGAGCTAACCACCCAAATCAAGGTGCACTCGCGCACGCCGTCTATTGTCTTATCGCCGTCGCCTTCGACCAACACTTCCCCACTGATGAAGGCTGGTGATATCTCTATCGTCTTGGACCCTTCGGACGCGGCCATGTCTGGTGGATCACCGGTTGCGCGTCAGACGTCATACCATACCACACTCGCGAACCCCACATTCTGGGCGCGACTGAGGGAATTCTTGATGTACGCATTGTTTGCCCAGGATCTGATCGCTCTTATGATATTTTCGTTCCCCTGATTTGTTACAGGACTGAATTCGCTAGCGAGTCTGATGCTCTATATGCCTTTGAAGAGTATCTTCGCGCGAGTAAGGCGACTCTGACCGCGAACGAGATCGCCAAGATAAGGGACGAGGTTGGTATTATCGGAATGGCGGGGACATAATAATCCTCGAGCTATTTGCGCAAAGCCTTTGTTCTTTACTTGAAAGGGCACAGAACGAATACAAGCACCAGGGTGTGTTGACAGTATGGCATCGAACACCACTCGTTTCAATTACACATCCACCAACTGAAATTGTTAGATTTGCATACTGTCACGTGCTTTCCTACCAAGAGCCCCTTTCTCCATTCGTGACACTGTTTGGGGTAGATGAGGGGTAGATGAGAGGGTCCGATGACTGCATGTTTGCTCGCATTACCAACCAATGATTACCAACCAACTTCATCGCCGACTCGGACAAACCGTGGGTACACAGACAGAGACAGAGTATAAGTACCGAACCAAACGGAAAGGGAGATAAGCCCTCTCCCAGTTCACATCCCAGTTCCAGAAATGAGCAGCCCAACGGGAAACGTTCAGTCTCAGTCAGACATTAGCAAGATACCGCGAAATCCAGATGGCTCCTTCAAACGCGCACCCTCGGCGTTCAGAAATGTTATCGAGGAAGGAGGCAAATTCTTGCCCGCCAAAGGTCAGCCTATTATTTTCTCATTTGATGCGAAACGTGATCGTATCGAGTCAGATCGTTACCATTTATATGTGTCCTATGCGTGCCGTCAGTGACTCCATGCCCTGATTTGCAGAGTTGAATAAAATATTGCATTTCCTTGGCTGAGTGCAGCGTGGGCGACGAGGACTCTGATCGTCCGAAAGCTCAAAGGCCTTCAAGATATCATTCGTGAGTGTTTCCTAGTCACAAATGACGCCAAGACAAAGCGAGAGACAACCAAACTCCTTTAATTTTCTGCAAGCCGTCACCGTTGTCAGCCCGCGCATGGGCGCACAAGGCTGGCCCTTTTCCAACGTCGACAAATTCCCAGACGCCGACGTTGACCCGCTGTACAACTCCGAACACATCAAAGATCTGTACCTGAGGGTAGACCCCAACTATGCTGGAAGGTAAGTGCTCTCCGTTTTCCATTACTTCGTACTCATATTTCTAAATTGATATCAACCGATGTTTACATATCTGCTTCTAGATTCACCGTACCCGTGCTCTGGGACAAGCAGGAGCATACCATCGTGAACAACGAGAGCGCCGAGATTATCCGCATGTTCAACTCGGCGTTCAACAGCCTCCTTTCTCCAGAACTTGCGGCTGTGGACCTCTACCCAGCCACTCACGCCGCCGAGATCGATGCCATCAACGATTGGGTCTACCAAACCATCAACAGTTGCGTCATTTTCCCTCCCTGGGAGCCCTTCCTGATGATTGCACCCCTTCCTTACTGAGAGCAGACGGCGTGTACAAGTCTGGATTTGCAGGAACGCAAGCGGCGTACGAACACGCCGTCCACGCTGTCTTTGCGTCCCTGGACAGGCTCGAAACAATCCTCGCGGGCAAGGAGTTCCTTGTCGGTGGCCAGCTCACCGAGGCAGACATTAGGCTCTGGGTCACCATCGTTTGCGTTTTCTCTTTTGACCTCTCGATTGGTTACCAAGAGTTCTTCTCCCCTTTCCAGATTCGCTTCGATCCGGTGTATGTTGGACATTTCAAATGCAACTTCCGCACCATTCGCCATGGGTACCCTGCCATTCACCGGTGAGTGGAAAGCTCACAGCCCCTCCGTATATTGCCATCAAGCTAATGCTTACACTTACTCGTGTTAACACAAGCTGGCTCAAGAAGCTCTACTGGACCAACTCGGCCTTCTCCGAATCCACCAATTTTGAGCACATCAAGACGCACTACTATTGGTCGCACGTTTCGGTGTGTTTAGGCTATATGACAACCGTATGAAGGGTTAACGAACACCGTAACCAGATAAACCCAACTCGCGTCGTCCCAGTTGGACCTGTTCCCGACATTGAGCCTTTGTGAAAGGAACGCCCGAGATCGCTAGGTTCTCTCACACCCCTACATGTATCACAAGCCAAACGAGTGTAAAGTATGTATTCAAAGTTCAAGAAGGAAAAACTCTTCACATCGAACTTGAGTATACGGTAGATGAGGAACTGGCGGTTGTGGGCCTTGCATCTGCAGTGGAGTATAGAACACGGTTACTTATGAAGTCTGAAATAGGAAGGATTGTTCTGAGCTTATAACGTCAAAGAAAAGGATAGTCTGGATGGAGAGCGAAGTTGCGCTGAAATGACCACAAATATAGAATAGATGTCCGGGACTTGCACAAGATAAAGGAGATGCCGCACGTCCTCAGAACACGACGACGATTCCAGCCAGTAACCCAGCGAAAGCTACGACCCAACCGGCAGCAACGCGATGAGATATAGCACTCGACCCGCTCCCCGCGCTTGTTGAAGAAGCAGCGCCAGTGGCAGAGATGTCAATCCCAGTGCTTCCCGTTGTTCCTGCTTCAGACGTTGCCTGCTCGTTGACATGTGCATTTCAGCCATCGCATACTCGTGTGGGAGAACAACAAGAGGGAGCGAATGAGAGACGGCAACGTACCGTTGCACGGGCAGATGATGTCGTCGTGATCACCGCGTTGTTGAGTCTGACACCGTTGGAAATGGTGGGCATTGTTCTGCACGACGACGACGCGGGCCGCGGATGTGCCGGCGGTGTCACGGGTTGACCCTGGAAGAACTTGGATGTGCCGTAAACGCCCATGGGCTATTCACGGACGGAGGTAAGATAGCCAAGTGGCGCACGTCATAGAATATTTACAGCAAAGGAGGGTACGCACCTGGCCGCTGTCACCGACACAGCTCTCGAACGTCCCTACATCGTAATTGGCTGGCATGTTCCATTCGCACCCTTTAAAAAAATTGAAGTGAGGACAGCAGTATTAGCCTATTAGCCTGTTGTGATCAGGATACCTAGGACATCGTAGATGTGCTCGCACCACGTGGGCGCCATTGGCCCCGGCTTACAGGCACGGATGCAAAAGATTCCAGAAGAGATGAAGTTCTATATCGGGCAAGATGTTAAGCGTATGGGATAGAGAAGTGCCCCTTAATAAGGAGCAAGATGAAAAGAGGGAGACTTGCTGTCCATTCGTGTATCTGTTGGAGCTGGCCAAAAGCGGACGAAAATAGGAGGCCGCCAATTGGGTTGCCTGAGAGAAGTGGACGTTGAGCTAAAATTTCCTTGCTTTAATCAGACACGGGGTAAAATGACGGACCATTTCCATCTGCTCCGTGAGGATCAAGCTCGCCGCCGGCATCTCCCGCCGGGATATTAATCTTGGTGAGATCACCCATGCCTGAGCCGATGTTCATGTCAACTGAGACACCAGCTGAGAGTTCATTCACCAACCTGTCACCTGTACGAAGTCAGGAGTTTGCACGAAATGAGCACCCTTGATTGTGCCGTCTGGAATCAGCCGCGTTCCATACCCGTCCTGAGGGGTGTCAAGTCAGCCCCATTGTATACAACAGCAGTACATGGCAGACGCTTGCCTTGATGCAGTATGCCACGACAATGCGCTACTTCATTCGTGAGCAACGAGAGTACGCCATATTGTGTGAAAGCTCCACCTCGACGTTGCCGACCACCGAGTCTGGACCAGACTCAGGAGGACCCCAGATGCACCAGTCGTCTATGGAATTGACTGGAAATCGATGAGCCGAGCCGTGCGGCGGAAGCCTGCCAAGTGAGAACACTGACGGTAAACGTTCTGGCAGTCCGAGGTTTGGTTCGCAGTTGTTCCGCATCGATTCGTCCCTGTTTGACCTTGCTCAGTCTTCTCTGGAGCGGTCCCAGGGAGATATGTCGCGGTATACGTCTGAGCGATAGCCGTCGAAGCCAGCGCCAACGACAGGAGGGCTACACGCGAGACCATGGCGGGTCGGGGTGATGGTAGTATGCAAGAGAGGGGAGTGAAGCCTTCCACGTCTTGGCAGTCCTTGGGATGTCCGAGCCTTGGCAGGAGGCGTAGTGATTGTCCGTAAATGGTATAGGCTAGGAGGCATTTACGATGATCCTAATCCCCGGAGTCCTGTTGTGTTTCTATCATTTAACGCTATCACTGCTATGCATTGTACATTGTACCTGTCGTTATTCAACCCGTCGTACAGCCGTATTCCATGAGATTCCGCCGTTTCCTCTATGCTAACCTCCCCGAACGTCACCGCCAAGGCTCCGAAAGAACTCAGCATACGCGTAGTCCACGTCGAAAAGAAGCTAGAAAAATCTATCAGCAAACTCTGAAGTTTAAGGAATTTGGGAAAAGCTGTCTCGCCTGCCTTGATTGTTCTTCTGTGATTTCCTCTGCGGCCTTCATTCCATTCAGGGTAATCAACCTCAAGAGAAATCAGACCCAGATGCTCGCCGACACTGAATCATGAAGCCCTAAAACATACCAGCTGACCATCCGGCTGCGACCTTCCCATTCCTTGCTGCCCTTAAAGCGCGCGTAGCCAGTGACCAATTCCTGCAAAATCGGATGCAGCTGATCCTTGGCGCGGAGTCGCAGCTTTAGAGCGTCCATGAAGGTGATAAAGCTCTAGAAGACACCGCTTGATGAGACGTCGAGAACAACAAGATGAGGCCTGTGAGCATACCTGTGTCGTCTCAGCGACCCACTTCGCTGTTTCGGTACCAGCTTCGCTCGAATGTTCAACGGTAGCTGGTACGCCAACCTTTATGCGATGCAGGGCTGCCGTGTGGTCCATCTGGTTGCCTGGGTTTCATTTATCTGCATACGTAGGCGTATGCGACATGAAACTCACTCGGTATTGAGTCATAAACTGCTCAACAGACGATACATCATCTCCGACCAGCTTGATCATAGTTTTGTACTGCGACAATAAGCGCGTGCAAGCGGGTGAGTATCTCTCCCATACGACGCAACAGCTCAGCACAGGACGATGATCTCAACGATAAACTTCAACTCACTCGGCTGCGGTGATCGAGTCGCGCACATACGCACGTTCCAGATAGTCGAGAGCAACGATGATGCCAAAGAGGGTTGCAAGGAAGTTATACCTTTCCCTTCCTGCATTGTTATTGTGAAGTCGTACTTCCTCGTCCAATGAGAAAGACATGGTTGTCGTGATTTCAGAGCAGCAGACCACGTGTGGCTTTCGCGATGACTGAGCCAGTCGAACGCCGATTACACATTTCGGGCCTCTCTCCCAACATCTCTCCTGCCGACATCTCTGAACGACTTTCAAAGTTTGGGACAGTCAAGGCCGTTGATGGGTTTGGTCTACTGGATGGTGTGGGCTTACCACGGAAATTCGGCTACATCACGATATGCATGACCCAGATGGCGCTGAAAGAATGTAAGTCGCCCAGTACTCGGCGTACCGTATACCACACATTCGGTCCTCTCTTAATGGTTCGCTTTCAGGTCAAAATGTATTTAGTGGCTCAACGTATCGAGGCGCCAAGCTTCGCATCACCGAAGCCGTCCCGGATTTCCGAGAGCGGTTCGTCCTGCATTTCCATGGGCGCGGAATCACGACAATTAACGCGCCATTCATATGCTAACGACAGGCTGATCAAGGAGCGTGCCAGTTCCCAAGCTTGCGCAGATGAGCCCGAGCCTCTCGAAGCCGCCGCTGCCGCCCACGCGACCTTTCCTTCTCCCGTGAGACGCGAGACAACCCGCCCGGACAGTCCAGACAGTCCGCCTTCGCAAAAATCCACGTCGAGCGTTGGTGACCGTGCTGCTGTCATAGCAAAGACAACAACGCGAAACGTTGACACCGAAAGCAACGACAGTGATGCGAATGATTCGGCCAGTGAGTGTTTGAGGAGCCGCATTTCAGGAGGTATGACCGTTAGTGACTGACAAAACATTGTGATCAGCACGGTCTCGGCCTTCGCTTAATCCGGATACATCGATTCGCGCACGGATCGACGTCGAGGTGGCTGACTCCCTCAGACTCGCAGATTTACTCTGTCCTGATGATGCGGAGTCAGAAGATGCGGAAAGCGCGTCTCATTGTGAGGCTGCACATCCTGTGGGGCTGGAAGGAGGCACGGAAGCGAACGATGATGAAGACGATCCGATGCAGGGCATTGATGGCACTCTGAGGAGTCCAGTTTATGGTGAACGCGACTCTCAAAGAACAAGCGTGGCTCGTCCGGAGAACAAGCGAGACCTGGCCCTACCAACGGGCGTGTTGGGAGGGAAAGCAACGCTGAAAGATATGTTCCTTAACGGCAAAGAACCAGGTCCGTTTGGGATTCCCTTACTTCATCGCGTGTCGACAGGCTTCTGAGGTTCCACGTATGCAGCTGGATTCTCTCTCATGGATCACCTTCAGCTGGACCTGGAGCTCGATGACGAGACCTTTATAGACCCTCTACCCGCGCAAATGAAGTCACACACGCTTCCCATTTCAAACCAAACATCGATGTTCGATCCTAGCCCTTCCCAAACCCTTTTCTTCCCAGCGAGTGAGAAGAGTGCGCTTAAAGACCCGCTCATGTTTGCCAAGGAACGTGGATGGTCTTGGGATAATCCCACCGTCGGGTTCTATAGGACGGGCAGTGCCGAAGACATCCACAGTCTCTGGGAACAGCGAAAGACAGGGTTGACTAATGATTGGAAAAAAGCCTGGAAAGATGCCAAGGGTCGAAAGTATTCCAAAAACCAGAGATGAAACCAGGCTTGTTAGTTTTGGTTCAGTCTTACTCCTTCATGTCAGTGGTTGTTGCGCTGGGGCAAAACCTGCGTGATATATGTTGGAACCGAACGATACTCAACTTTGGTCCAAGACATTGCCGAGACCGAGAAACGCTGTGCCTGCCTGAGCACCCCTTTTTCCGGACTGTCATAAAATCTTGGAGATGACCGTACAGAATCGAGCCCTCGAATTCACTGGCAACTAATGTCCAATACTCACTGCAACGTTGAAGACGCATGGGCCAAGTGGGGTCTGATACCATTACGTTTGGTGCGGCAAAGATCCGAGAACGGCCCAAAGAGAGTCAAGATGTTGATCCGAGTCTCCTTATCACCACTAAATTGTCGAGGACCCCCTTGACCAAACATTCAATTAGCGAAACCGCAGTGTTCGGGGTGATTACGGGTAAGCCTTTCTTCTCTCGCTGCTACGATGGCATTGGAGAATATCTGGACTTTCCTCGCAAGCTGTGACGTTACCTCCGTAGCACTTTTCGTCGTCTTATGCGTGGTTGCGGTACACGTCGTGCCATGGGCAGTCGACTCCCACGGCATTCGCTCGATTCCTGGGCCATTTCTCGCCAAATTCTCGGATGCATGGCTGGGCTGGGTCAGTGCGCACGGGCATCGCTCTGAGGTTGTGCACGAGATACATAAACGATACGGTGAGACGTCGGGTGCAATAACCGCCCTCGATCTCTCGCACAAGTACAATGCCTTTACCCCTTTCTCTCTCCCTCTGTGCACAAGAATGAAACGACGTTGATGGTTTTGACACACTCTCCTTAGGTCCCGTCGTGCGCCTCGCACCCAACCATGTCTCGATTGCCGTCCCATCGGCGCTGCAGATCATCTACGGGCACGGCAACGGCGCACTCAAGAGCAATTTTTACGACGCATTCGTGAGCCTCAGCCGCGGGTTGTTCAACACGCGCGACCGCGCCGACCACGCGCGCAAGCGCAAGATCGTCAGCCATGTCTTCTCGACCAAGAGCATCGTCGAGTTCGAGCCCAACGTGCGCCAACACGTTGGCGTCCTCCTTGAGCGCTGGGATGCGCTGTGCGACGCGGCCAAAGAGCGCCGGTCGGGCGACGAGGGAGGTGGGTGGGTGGCAAGAGATGGAAGGGTGTGGTTTGATTGTCTCCCGTGGTACAATTTCCTTGCGTTCGACATTATCGGTGCGTTGTATTGTTATCTTTTTGCTCTGACCCTCCTGAGATGTTTTTGGTGGGCAGGCGACTTGGCCTTTGGCGCACCATTTGGCATGCTCCAAGCCGGTAAAGATGCGGCGCAAGTACCCAGCTCACAGAAGGAGGCCATGGACTCATATCAGCTGCATGCTAACTCGGCCACCCCAAGCTCCGAGAAAAAGGCATATAGGACCGTTTCTGTCCCGGCCATCAGGATTCTCGAAGACCGTGGTCTATTTTCGATGTCAATGGGCGTCTTGCCGCCATGGTGGCGACCGATCGTCAAGACAGTTATACCTTGGTACCGCAAGGGTGCTGGCGCTACGAAGAATTTGGCAGGCATAGCTGTCAACGCTGTCGCCAGACGGTTAGCGTTGGAACGGGAGACTGGAATCCCCAGTGACAGGGTGGATTTGTTAGCCAAGTTGATGGCGGCAAAGGACGAGGAGGGAAACCCAATGGGTAGGGAGGAATTGACGGCCGAGTGTCAGACTCAGGTGAATCACTCGTGTCCAGACTCTTATCATATTATTAAAACGTTTTTGGTTGCAGTTAATTGCTGGCTCGTAAGATTCTCCTTTCTGAATATCGGGGCACCTTTCTGACTCTACTTCAATCGTATAGCGACACGACTTCAAAGTGAGCATTCTTCACGCGCTGTCGCTCTCGACTGACTTTAGTCTCGATGCAGTTCATCCTGTGCCATCACCTATCATCTTGCGGCGAACCCCGCTGTCCAACACAAATTGCAAGCCGAACTCGATGCTTACCTGGCCACGGAGGACCTCACTGTGTCGACATACGATCAGGTGAAGTATCTTGCCTATCTTGAAGCGGTGATCAACGAGGGTTTGCGTATCCACTCAACGTCGTCTTTGGGGCTGCCGCGGCTCGTTCCGCCTAGCGGAATGGAGGTTGAAGGCCGTGTGTACCCGGAGGGCACTGTGCTGAGCGTGCCGAGTTACACCATTCATCGCGACAAGGGCGTGTGGGGCGAGGATGCGGAGGCATTCCGACCGGAAAGGTGGTCTGAGAGGGACGGCGCCGAGATGAACAAAACGTTCAACCCATTCTCTTATGGCCCTAGGTATGACAAGTTTGTTTGTGATGTCGTTTGTTCAATGGCGACATGACGTTTCCTCTCGCCCAGGGCATGCGTTGGTCGCAATTTCGCGAGCATGGAGCTAATGATCATCATCTCGTCGATCTTGAGGCGATACGACTTCGTGTTGGAGAGCCCCGAGAAACACGTGGGTACTCCACTCGTTACCTTATGACCCGTCTCACCGTAGATCATCCAGTTCGAAACGCGTGAAGGGTTCCTCCGCAAGCCGGTAGAATGCCGAGTTGGTATCAAGCGACGTGAGATGTAGTTGCATGCATGCACACGAGACGGATTAGCCAAGTACGTGGGTAAAGCCTGTCTACAGAACCTGTGACTAGGTCGACTGCTTATATATATGTTACATGACCGACTTTTTTAACATTGTTTTCATTTCAAGCTTCCTAAGCGATCACGTGATATTTTGATATCAAACACGTGGGCATTTCCATTCCCTTTTACAGAACCACAAATGTCAGTTGCACGCTGCGGGATGAGCGAGACACATCATTTGCTGTAAAGGCGGCGCAAGGTTCTTTGCGCGGATCCTAACTCTCCTCCTCCTCCTCCTCCTCCCCCTCCTCCCCCTCTTAGCCCTCGCTTACCCTAGGTATTCTCCACGATTCCATCATGTCATCGACATCAACCTCCGTATCAATGCCATCCTCGACCGGTACCTACAGTGGTCCTGGCAGCACCATATTCTCCGCAAACCCACCAGCGCTGATCCTGGCGTTCCTTGCCATGGCCCTTTTTGCAGTGGCCCTGGTTGCCGGATGGGGGCGGCAATTGCGGAGGCGGAGTGCGGCCCTTAGCGCTGCTCGAGCGCTCCAACATCAACAGGGCGCCCAGCGCACAGCCGCAATCGGGATATTACCGGAGAGACCCAAACTTTGGGATCTTTGCGTGACTTTCGATAACGTGAAAGGATGGAACGGGATAACGCTGGTGAAACTTTTTTTGCATTCATTTCCCCGCTACTCTGACCTGACATCGTATTTATCGTTGCCTTGTTGATTCCCTTTCCCCTGCTTGTTGCCAATCCGTTAGCCCGTCGCGGTCATGCGAATCGTTGGCGACGGCCAGCGCAAACCCTTCCTGACCCGTCTGGGCCAGCGCACGCTTTCTTCGCTCCAGCGCACCTTCAGCCATGGACGTTTGAGACGAGGGCAGCATCGCGATTCCGTCGATGACGATAGCGAGGACGCCCACGACGATCGCGACCTGGGTGACGGTGGGAGAGCCGCACACGATGTCGAGGGAAACGGCGGCGCCGAAGTACGTGCACAACGGTCCCCTCGAGGGGCCCGAGCTGCAAGAGTAGGCGAGGATACCCCTTTGGCTCTGACCGTGATTATCGCCATGCCGACAACATGGAAGATGCGATGCGACGACGACGGTGAGAGCGCCGGCGAAAGTGGTTTTGAGTACTGCTTTGGAGTGACACAGGTCCGGCTGCGCCCAAGGACAGACGACGGACATGCACGGTGATGACGATGATATTTGCGAACCATTTGTTCTCTGCTTCCGTGTGCTCTCTCTGTATGTCACCTGTAAAAGTCGCCAACTGTATGTAGTATTGTTACCAGGAATAGCCTAGCAGACCCAAGCCGTCGTCGGGTGCGCTTGTAAAGTGCTTCGAGTGTCCATATCTGGTCAAGGCCATTGCGGTCAACCGTCGCAGGCCCATATGCTCCGCTCAGGGGCGACCTAAAAGTGGTATCATTTGGGTAAATAACCGAGCTTTGCATTGGCACTCACCCCACACGACACACGACACACAAAAACAGCGAGTGGAAACCTCGCCACGACCCACGAACCAGCTTATCGTACCTGAAGCAGGAGGTTCACCTGTTCAGCGAGAGAGACGATGGCCCTCGGGGCCGCCCCCAACTATTCTGCCTCCCCCCCGCTGATCGTCGGTTGTCTGGCGATCGCAGTACTCATGTTGGTGCTTCTCTCCATCCTCCTCTGGCGGCGCGTTCGCAATGGGCGCTGGGTCCCCGCCGAGGTCCTCATCAACCCTGAGGATTATCAAACGCCCCAGAGGCTACAACAGCTGCGGCCCCGGCCGAAGATGTGGAATATCTGGACGACGCAGCGCGAAGACTGGGCTGAGGAGAGATATGACAAGTCCAAATGCATCGCGACGACGGCGGCCATGAGCTGGGCACACATCATGGTGAGGGAGAGTCTCGCCCACGTTGTCTGATCGTCGCGGCAGCATTCGCTCCTTCATTCCTAATGGCCTATGGACTCACGCTTCTGTCCCCATGGCTTAGCCGCTCACCGCCACCGCGGTACTGGTCGATGAAGGCGCCGGCACAGAGACCAAAACGTGCCACACGACAAGCCACGAGACAGTCCCTCTAGCGCGTGCGTTGGGGGCCACCGTGCGCACCCTACGACCATACCTGCGGCGATATCGACGCGCGCACGGCCCATCACTATTATCTTCTTCGTCGCCATCGTCGCAACCGCAGCCGTCCCCCTTGCCTTTGCGCCACGAGGAAAGACCGAGCCAGCCGTCCCGGCCCGGCCGGACAATAATGATCCAGATCGCGTTGGCGATCGCAATGCCATCAGCGGGTATGTCGTCCATCGCGGTTGATCACGAGGACAGATTCCGCGAGTGTGCCCTTGCGACTAGCCTGGTACCATGCAATGTGCTCGACGAAGATTAGGAACGCCCTGAGGAATCAGCGCTGGTATATAGTTTGCTGTTTGTCCCTTTTTTTTTGTGCTCTGCTGCAACTGAACGTGCTATGCAGTACGATCCCAACGATCATCCTCTTGCCATGTGTGCAGGGCGATTACCCGGACAGATGATTATTGAAGGACTTTTTCATGTACGATGATTGTTTCAATGGCGGGCGGGAATTGTCGTTAGGACGATTCAGTCATTCAAAAGAGACGAAATGAGGTTGTGTTGTCCTTCCCTTTAGACTTGACCACATGGAGAATCGACAAGGGAGATGACCAAAGATGCAGGGTAGTTGGAGGAGTGTTTCCGCGCGTATTGCTTCATAGCCAATCTGGTTGTGGTCCTTACCATGTACATAATGGCAGAAATATTCCAGTGCTGACGCGACGGTGCAGCTGGCGAGCGGCTTGTCGGGGAGACAGGATGCGCCGCGTATAAAAATGGTTGGCCTGGAACTGAAACACTCATGCCTCTCCGAGTCCAGAACTGAAGACGGGTTTCGGAGTTGAGCAGACGGTCACTCGCAGCTGTGCTCGCTGGTAGTAAACTTAACCGCGAGTTTAACTGTGATGGTGTTCGCTTTCCTCACATTCTTCTCTTCCGCCGCACTGGTGGCGCGCTCGCCATGGCTGTCACCCGCCCGCAGTGCGGTTTTCTCTCCCTCGTCAAAGCCGGTTTCGTGGCAGCCATACTGCTCGGTGCGCTCGGACACCTCCTGTACGAGACACACATCGAGTTCTCCTTTTACCACCGAGGGTGGGTACAGCGGGCCGTTGAGCCAGTCGCGCCTCTCAGCGGCTGCTTTGCGCCCGACCGCGTGAGCCCACGGTACAACGCCAGCGCGCACGTCTGGGGTCCCAAGCGCGGCGCGGTTATGAGTGGGCTAAGTCTGCGCCTCGGCCTTGACTGCTACGAGTTCGCCGGGACACTCCAACCCACGACGGCCACGCGCCACGCCGATCAACGACCGGAAGCTGACTCACCCCCGCTGCCCGAGGAAGAGCGCACGCGCTTCCATACGTACTGGCGCGCCGACCTCGCCCCATTCGGACAGCGCCAGGGGTATATGCTACGGTCATTCTTCGCGACACAACCCCTGTCCACCTCGCATCTCACCCTGTGGAGCAACGACGGCGCAAAGCTGGCCCGTCACCCTTTAGTGCGGCTTTACCTGGGCCAATTTCCCACGTCGTTCGCCGTCCGAACCGCCGATTATGCCGAGTTGTCTAAGGGCACCGGGCTGGACTCAAGACTGGGTATGATGCACGACACGAGAGGATGGGTTGATAGTGATCTGCTCAGATTATTATTCCTTTGGAACTTTGGCGGAATCTGGGTAGACATGGATTCCGTACTCACGAGAGACTTGAGTCCGCTTCTGGACCACGAGTTCGTCACTCAGTGGGATTGCTACGGTTCGTCTCTTCCTCGTCATGCTGATCAAAGAGTGTAACTTGTTCTACATCCCTTGAAACCGTTAGATAAAATTTACAAGCCTTTCAACGGCGCTCTGCTGCACTTTCTGCAGCACTCGCCGTACTTATGCGAGGCCTTCCATATCATATCGCAATCCCCATTGCCTCGCTTAGGAACGACCGACCTGGGCGCGGTGTTGTACCTACAGCTCTGGCGAAGGCTTGTGCATGCGGAAATTCCGCCCTTCGCGGTGCTCCCCTTCTGCTTCAACGACGGGCGGTCGTGCCGGCTCGACAACAGGCTACCCGACCCGTTCCTTCCGGATAGACGCGACAGGTGGTGGACGGGCATGGAAGAAGGGGGTGCACTTGACGATGTACTGGGGAAGGTGTTTGCGGTGCACCTGCATAATCAGTGGGACAAGACATTCCCTGAGGATGGGTGGGCTCAGAGATTGCTGCTTGAACGACATGAGAAGCGCGTGGAGAAGCTCGTGGCTGGAGTGTTGTCATAGGTTCCATTAATTCGATTTGCAGTGTCTTTCGCTTATTTTCTTGGTACCATGCTACCTTGCGCTCTCAACCTTCTACGACCGATTGTCCGACGCGCGCGTTTGGCTCGTGAAACGAAGGTTTTCAGAGATGATACCGTCCCAGATTTCACATCGTCATTAAACGGAGAATACGGATCTTTACAGGCAGAACAAGATTTAGACACGGCATCGGTGTCCATGAGGACTTCTCATGTACAACGGCCTCTGACGTTCCGTTCAACGCCATAAATTGCACCGGGCCTGCGATTTGGCAGGCTAGATGACCAATATGTGGTTCTTGTCTCTTGCGGTCACGCTGCATTGAGTGAGAAGCAATCACGTTGATGGCGAATAGGAAGTCATGCCTCGTATGATTTGTGGAATTGTCGTGATGATCTGCGACGCGGCCGACATCATCCAAGAAGTAGAGCCAGGTAGAGCAGGCCCCAGCGAGTTCATACAATCCAAAGCCTCTGCAACTTTGTGCTGCGTCTCTTGGTCCGGAACATTCATCAGACATGAAAAGAAGAATGGGTAGGCCTATTGAGCTGTCGTTCAGCCTCGATCTGGCGCGTTCATTCCAAATCGACTGGCCCATAGATACCGTATACCAACAACGCAAATTCGAAGACTGGTGAGTTAGGTTCGAAGGTCCAGTAGAGAGGGGCACGGGGCAGGCGTGGTCGACCGACACTATCCGAGTAGCCAAGACGGCGGGGTGTCTGATGCGATTCCGCCGAGATTTGTGTCTTTCCAACCACAAACAAATAGCATTCTAGAAGGATTTGGCCCTTTCACGGACTGAAATAGTTTTGTGGCCTCTCGAAGTAGGACTCCTGTCCTGTGAAAATTGGCTAGACGACGGTATTCCTTTGAATGTGGGTTGTGACTAGTTTTATGGAGAGACGACATTTAGTGGAGCTACATCGACAAGACAAGGTCAACCTAGGGCTTGCAACCCATTGACTCGAACTCTCACCTTAATGAAAATATGGGGAAATTCGGCAATGACATTATGAGAACCGACATGTCCACCAGCATCTACAGGCAGACGGCTGCTTATAAGAAACCTAAACTCACGGCATAATCAAAGGTTTGCCACACGATCGGAGACGCTGAAAGCATGCAAGCTTCGCGTTCAATGTCTGTAAAAGAAAGCGCTGCAAATGAGTTGTGTGCACAGTCATACAATGATAAGGTGACATATCAACTGGTCATGGGTCACCATTTCACACTTGATGCTATCACAACTTGTGAAGGAGAAGAAGGGATACAGTACTGGTATTAAGAGCGAGGACGAGACTCCAACGAACATCCAAGTTCATCGTCTAAAGAATGGCCACCGAGAACGTTCATGTCGGAGTATGTCTTCATTGTCTTGACACATCACCTCATTCCTAACTGGGTTCAGTGCTATTCTCCAACTTCACATCGTACGTCGTCACCACGTGCGCCAGCATCAACTTGAGCTCGCTCACAGCTACGGGACTGTGACAATGAATCAGACATCCCTCAGTCAATGAAAATGACGTACCACAAATGGGGCGGGGTTTTCAGGGATGGAAAGCACGTAGCACTCGATACCCTCGCCTTGGCCGCCCAAGTGATTCAAGCAGTTATCCCTCTCCACCTCCTAAATGGTGTAGAAATGGTCGCCCGACTGGGGGAAAAAGATGCGGAAGAGCGAGACTGTCCCTGGCACAAACTTCTTGTACACGTAGCATGCCGTACACTCGAATTTGTACTTGTTCTGTTGGACTGAGATGTCACGCTCAGTCGCGCTGATGGTGTACAAGTGGTCCTTATCGTTCCAGAGGCGGTAGAGCTGGACCTCGTCTTCCTCCTCCGTAGGCAACGCATAACAGGCAACATTCTCCGAATGCCAGCCTGAGGATCCTAGAGTGCGGTCCCTTTCGGACAACCACGTTGTATAGAGGTGGTCCGGAATCTTTTGATTGTATAACTGGTAAAAAGGGACCGTGCGGCTCTGTACCTTTGGGGGCACATTGAAGGCGTACGGCCTCCGAACGAGTGGTTTGCGGAATGGCGCATTCCCAATAGGCACGCAAAAGTACTGTTTAGGCGGCGCCACGCTTCCAATTGAATAGCAATAACCCCGAATTTTGTATCCTGTTGTAAAAATCGTTTATGATACAACTTCCGAGAATTACATTAAAAACGGACTTTACATAGTGCTGGGTGCTGTGGTGGCATTGAGAGATCGCGATCGGTATCACGAAACGTGACCGCGTGACCTTCGACCCCACGCGGACGCGCCAACCCTGCCAGTATGGATTCTCCCCACCAAAAGCTGGGGCCGTCACTGCCAGCGATGTGCTCCAGGGTCGATGTTCTTTCTTACCCAGACTCAAGTCGCTCAACAGATGGACTACCTCGCGTATGGCCTTGCAGGTGTTGCTCTTTTATATGCGCTTGTGTTGGTGGGGAAGGCCAACGCACCCAACGTACGCTTCTTATTTCGTGCTTCTCTGAAGTTCCTATCTGATTTTCCTTTCGTGTAGTTGGACCACATCCCCACGGTTGGTCCTTCGGGTACATTGACATCTTACTGGGGTGCACTGGAATATTTTCGCAATGCGCAAGGAATGACACTTGAAGGATACCGAAAAGTGAGTATGTTTTCGGCGCCCAGCGAAGGAAAGCTTCATACCTTGCTCCTACGAAAAGCATCGAAATGGGGTTTTCAAGATTGCAAACTTGCACATCTGGATCATATTTTGTTGCAACCGCTCGCATATCGAAGACATTCGTAAAGCCAAGGATGACGAGCTGAGCCTCATGGGAGCACACGAAGAGGTCTATAATACAGCGCTCGATCATCCCTCGATGCAAACATTAATCCCACAATCTTTCAGACCTTTCAGATGACATACACAACGGGCAGGGAAGTTATTGATGACCCATATCATGTCCCAGTCGTCAATCCCATGCTCACGCGAAGCTTGCCCGCATTCTTTACTGCGATACATGACGAAGTTGTGCAATACTTCACGGAGTCTATTACTTTCAACGATAATGGAATGTCACGGATCAGTATCCACCCAGTTTCACCACCTAATAGTGCTTCCTCTTATCCAGAATGGACGGCAGTTTCTGCGACAAAGCTGGCACCGAAACTCGTCGGTCGGGTGGTTAATCGAATATTTGTTGGTGTACCTGCCTGTAAGCAATTTTGTGTCCGGGTTTCCATAACGCTGACATTTCCAAGGCCGCGATCCTGATTACTTGGACCTCAATGTCGAGTTTACGTTTGACGTTGTCAAGCTCGGAGCTATCATCAGATGCTTTCCTAAATTCATGAGACCGTAAGGCCTTCATCTCCCGAACCGTTGTGTATGACGATGACTCCTGTGTGATAGATTTGTCGGTGGATACATATCCAAGCTGCCCACCCACATCAAGCGGTCAGCAAAGCACGTCGGTCCCGTTCTTGATGCGTATTTGAACAGCGAGTCGCGTAGTGAGAATTTGTCTCCCGAGCCAGTAAGCATTTCACATTTTCAGCATCCCTGTGCTTGCCATGCTACCCTCTGATAGGCGGAGTTCATCAACTGGCTTTGGAGAAGCGCACCGGATCAACGGCGTAATCTTCGCGATGTCATCTTGCGCATTTTGGCTATCAACTTCGGCGCCATCCATACGTCATCCATGGTGGGGTCCATTCACTTTGTCTTGATTTGCCTAATCGCTTTCATTGTGATGCAGTCCTTTTCGCATGCTCTGTACCATCTAGCTGCCAAACCGGAATGGGCAAATATGTTGCGTGAGGAGGTCGAAACAATCGTTAGCGCGGAAGGATGGACAAAGGCCGCATTGGACCAGATGGTCAAATTGGACAGTTTCTTAAAAGAATCCCAGCGTATCAATGGCCTTGGCTCTAGTGCGTACTCCACTCAATTCCAAGCGGATGATGAACTTTCACCACTTCCCTCCTCGCTCACTCTTTCTTCTCACTAGCCACTCTGTTCCGCAAGGCAGTCAAAGACTTTACATTCTCGGATGGCACTCTCATTCCTGCAGGTGCCACTATCGCCGTTCCGCTTTATGCTGTGCAACACGACGAGTCATTCTATCCGGATCCAGATGTGTTTGACCCTCTCCGATTTCTGAAGTTGGATGGGACCGCGGCCGCGTCGCGACAAATGACCATGCCTACAACTGATTATCTCGTTTGGGGCCAAGGAAAGCATGCCTGGTATGTCACCACTCTAGATCCGCTCCCTAGCTGTACTTGCTCATCTCGACCTTGCACGGCCGACATATTATTTAGTCCTGGTCGGTTTATGGCAGTCACCGTTCTCAAAGCGTCGTTTGCACATATATTGGCATCATATGATGTTAAGTTTGCAAAAGAAGGTATGCGGCCAGCTAACCAGTGGGTCGATGGCAATTGTCTGCCCAACATGTCTGCAGAAGTCTTGTTCCGGAAACGCAGAGATTGAATATTGAATGATCGTCGTTTGTTGGCCACCTGTAATGTGTTTGGCATTGGTGTGACTGGCTTCCACTGTCCTCCTGTAATTCTGCTGTGATCCTGCATCTGCTAGAGGAGTATTGATACATATACTCCTGAATTCAGAGTTATCTTTCATAATAGAGAGGATGCAGAAGCGGAGTGAAGACAGTGTTGACGACAAACCTAAGGCCCTCAACTCCCTACTATGCATCACTCATTAGAAATTGAAAGGTAAGATATGTCTCAAACTGCCTCAGTCTCCTTTGAGCAACTTTCACTAGGAATGGCCACCAGTGCTCAGACAATATGCAAAAATGGATAAAGCAATAGAAAAAGAGAGGAAAGCCTACAGCATTACGCTTCATCACCAGCACCATAACCATCACCTAGATCATCAATATCATTCTCACCATTATCGAAATAGTTTTGCACATAGTCATTATCGTCTTCAACATCGTAGTCTGATTGTTGGGAGCCATCATTGGACTGCTCGTTAGATGATTCATCCTGGTGAGAAGGCAATGAGCCGAGCGTCGTGTTTATGGCATTTAAGATTACCTCTTCATCGTCGTTTTTTATGTCATCTAGCTTCAAGCGCTTTGCGGTCGGTTTCGAGCCCTCTGGGAAACATTGAGCATGGTCCATGGGTACATAACTCCCTACGCACTTTTCTGCCTTTTCCTTGGCGTAAAGTAACTCTCAAAGACGTCCCGGGGAAAGAAAGGCATGTGCAGGTCATTTTTCTTCAAAGCGGGTTGTGACGCAGGCAACGGGAGGTATCTATCGGAATATCGAGGAAGTGCTGGATGTGGCGCAGCATTAAGTTAAGCATCAGGTTTCGAAGAACTAACCAACTTACCTGTGGACTTGGTGGCCTCCACGAGGTAGTACGGTGAGTTCCTCAACCGAGCGGTGACCCCAAGTTGTAATTCGGCTATTCGCTTGTCCTCGTCGCAGTACTCCGCCAAGACGGGAAGTGGATCGTAAGTTGGATACAAAGTCCCACCTTCGCGTGGTAGGGCTAGGATATCTGCGAAGGAAAGACCCATAGGAAGGACTGACGAGCCGCCCCGTCCACGCCCTGTCCATAGCCCTCTCGCACGGCCTCCACGGGCTCCACGAGGCATTTGCGCCGTGAATCGGACTTTTCAAAAACTTGGCCAAAGACGCGGTTGTACGTCGTCGAGTAGATAAAGGTAAGGCGTAAGCTGTGCCGGTGTATTTGTAGTATTGTGTCGGATAGCTCGAGGCCTGGTAGCTCCGGGTTGATTGATCGAGGGGTCGACCTGCAAGAACGCCCCGAGGTGAATCGGACGGAGAACAAAAAGAGTCATTGATACTACAATGTATTGGAGCAACGATACAACAACCGCAACAATGTGGCTTTCTAGGGAGTAGTACAATATGCGAGAGAAGGAACGCGACGCATGACTGAATGCACATGAACGAACAAATTACATCTTGACAGAAATTACTATAGCAATCAGGTCGGAGCATTCTGAAGCGCTTCTTTGATCCTCCACTCCCAGTATCTGTGTGAGTCAGTGTCAGTTAGAGATGCACCGTGCTAGAAAGCCGAAATCACACACTTCTTGCGGATCGAATCGTATTCTTCTGCGAGAGATTTCCAGAGCTGCATTCAAGTGACAAGGAAAGTCGAGAGCAAGTCAATAACAAACAATTCATTAGGTTACATTTAAAATTACTAACCTCCATGGCTTTGCATTGTTCTCCTTGACTTTCACGTATGTCTGCGAGGAATTCGATGGCTAAAGAACATGGCAGCTGAGCTTCCCTCGAGGGACGCGGGTTCTCAAGGTCCACAACATCCTCGCCTCCGCCTGTCGGCGCCACCTCCGGGGGGTGCGCAACCGCATACGGCGCTACGAATGCCTCCTGCGTCGAATATGGAACGCGGTTATGGTCCAAGACGCCACGCAGATAGTTCCAGGCTGAAGCGTTGTTGGGTGCCAACACAATCTTCTGCTTCGTGAAACTGAACAACAAATACATATTGGTCATTGCCGGGAGCCAGGCTAGCCCGTGTTTGTGCCACGCACCTCAACTCCCTTCTAACGACGGCAGCCCGGTCCTCATCACCCTTTCTCGCGCCGGCCTTGAAGATGGTGAAGAAACGGTGGTGCCACGCCGAGTTGTTCCTGACATCCTCGTCGAGCATCTTCTCGACGAACGGCAGTTCTCCCGCCCACAGACCCTCGTCGTTGAAATGCGCGAGCAACCACTGTCGGTAACTCCATGTATGATAGTTCTTTGCGTCAATCGCAAAAGATCGAGTGAGGAACTCCAACTCGGGTGCGGGCTCACGTAGCTCGGATATAATCAGCCTTCGGTGATGCCAGACCTGGTACGTCTTGAGATATTGCACTGCAATCTCATCCATGAGACGCAGCTCCACATCAAGAGGGGACCCTAGGGCGATTAGCGTCTTGTATCGATATTGCCTGTCAAGTCGCCGTGTAACACATGTTCATCGCTGGGAGAATGTCCTAAGCTCACCACGCGGAGTAGTGCGCAGGATTCTGTCTAATGACATCCTCCGTCAGCTTGAGGACCCGCTCGCTCATCTCTCCAGTCTTTACAATTCCCCTGAAGTAGTCTGTCGCATCTTTATCTACCTGACCGTCAGCCTCGCTTGCTCCTAGTCAAGTCAAGTTGTACCCACATTCTGGTGTGTACAGGATCGGGGCGAGGGGGTTTACGTTCTCGTACTGCTGTTGAGGTATTACATCCGCCCAGTCGTCGCGTTCAGCGTACAAAAGATCGGAACTTGGAGCCATTGCAGGAGGGGATGATCACGACAGGCGTCCTCCGCAGTGGCACTTGACCTTTGATGGTCGGACTCAAATAACAGACTCAAACTCTGCAACGAGTGCTGATTCTGCTGGGCAATATTTCGCTGGGCAATAGTCGAGTCACGCCGCAGGGAGCGCGTTTAAAGTACACAAGCGCAGTTAGGTATCTACGAGCAAGGAAATGCAATAGCAACTACAAGCGTGCGCGCATTTGCTCAGGCAGCGGCAGCAGCGGCGGTGGTATTCGCGGTGTAGTCCTATACGCGTCCTGTAAGATGCCAGCCCACTTGTACTGTTCAGAAAAAGTCGTACCTCCATCTCGGCATCCAGGTCGGCAGCGGTCTTTGGAGGCCTCGTTCCTCTGGTCTTCCTGCCCCTGCCTCGTCTCCCTCTGCTGAAATAATGACGTCAGCCTGACAGCCCAAAGGGCACAGTTGGATACAGGGTACCCTATGACAGACCTAGCGATAACTGCGGCGTCAGTGCTATTAGTAGGAGGCGGGGCAACACGAGACGCTAAAGTGGTGGACTGCGGGGACACGGTGCGCGACGGGTCGACGATGATTTCAATCTTCATGCGGCGTTCTGCAATATAACGGCGGTATGACGATGGGGTGAAGATGGGGAGGAAGCAAGGCGAGCTCATTAGTCGGGTGTTTGAGATAAGCATGGCAAATAAACGTGAGACGAGGTTGGACGACCCAACATCTTGTTTACCGAGGCGAACGTGGCAAGTTGTCTGCGGCGGGGCGATGGATTCGAGCGATTGACTCGGAGCACCAAAGTACCACGAGAAATGTGCAGCCACGGAGAAGCAAGGGACGCAAAGAGATTATGAGAGGCGCCTACTAACTCCCGTCAATGAGCCGTCCGTTGTACTGCTGGAAGGCTTTGGTGCCGTCTCCTTTCTGATGGAAATGGACCGCGGCGACTCCTTTGGAGCGACCCGAAGCATCGAAATTCAGTGTGACCTCGCGCACAGCGCCGACAGTCGTATGGAATAACTCCTTGGACACAATCAGAGAGACGTTGATACCAAAATTTACGAAAACTTTACTTTGATTTGGGCTTCATTCACGTCCAGCGGAAGATTGGACACAATGATCTTCTCAGCAGATTGCGACTCGGCAACGGTAGCTGGCGTGGTTTTGGCGGTGGTGGAGCGAGTAACACGAGTGGTCGGTTTAGGTGTCGTTTTGACAGTTGACCCTAACACGTCAAGCCGGGCACGGGTGCCTGCGCGAGCCCCACCTCGCCCACGGGGTCGGGCTGTTCGATTGCGGGAAATAAGCTACAAGAGGAGCAATGTGATTAAGATAACTGAGCGTGCACCCATGAGTGTGTTACTCACCTCGCTTAGAGATAGATCCATAAGTAAGACGAACGGTTTGTGTTGTGTAAGGAACAAGAAGGGGACAAGCGCAGTTAAAACGTTTTCAGTCGGAGATTCAAGTTTTCAATCTGAGCTTGAAATTCACGGCACCGCTTTCGCAAAGAGTGAGCAACGCTATAACAGTTATGTCCTACACCACGACCCAACCTTTAGATATACCGCCATACCAACTCCAACCTTTGGTAACGAACATTTTCGGTAATAATGGGTTTGGTTGAGCTGCTACTGTATGTCCTCATTGCTAACCATTGAGTTATGTCGTCATTCAGGATCAGGCTCCCCGTCTACTAAGATTTGCTGCGCTCAAGCGTCTGGTAGGTTGTCTTAGCGCTTCTGTATGTGTCCGCCCACGATTATTGTAACTGTTGCGACAGGCTCGGAAATATATGTTGGATGTTCAAACGGAGAACTCTTGCGCTTTGCCCTACAGGCGGACGACCCTAACAAAGTTCGTATTGCTTGTGCTTAATGAATGTATTGATCAACTTACTTTAACCTTAGATGGCCTCTTATGCTCTGCATTCCCGGCAAACGCTGCCTGGTGATAAGTCCATCGACGATATCGTTCTCGTTCCTAGTATCTCCCGCGCTCTCGTATTGTCGGGTACCATTCTCTCCGTACATCACAATTTTACGTTTAATAAAAATTTCCTCCGAAGACCGTCAGATACACATATATACGCTTCCCTCCCTGGACCCGGTGCGGGGTATCAAACCGATCCGGAATGTCGTAACCTTTGCCGTTGACCACCAACACTTGAGAAAACCTTTCGTAGAGCCATCTAATTCCGTAGAAGCTGTCCCCTTCTGCGTCATCAAGCGGTCGAGCTTAGCGTTGTACACTTTGCGAGAGATACTCAATTTCGTCAAGGTGAATGATTTCTCCACGTTTTGTAGAATCACGCGTGCCACCTACTTTCACTCTTCAGGAAGTCCAATTGCCAGGTCCTGTGTGGTTGGCTCGCAGGATAGGGAAATCCCTCTGCATCGCGGACAAGGAATTCTACTCCATCACCAATCTTGACAACTTCGACATGACGCCTTTGCTTCCAATTTCGCAGGTCGAAACGTCCGTCGCAATCAAGCCTTTTATCACAGTTGTAAGCGACAACGAATTTTTACTATGTTCGTGGACTGGTACCAATTCCATTGGCGTTTTTATTGGTGGGAACGGAGATCCCGTGCGAGGGACCTCCGAATGGCCTCACCATCCTGAATCTGTTTGTATGTCTGCCGAGCGTTCTGCGATCGGCTATCCTTATCACTCATCGGGCATCCTCAAAGCTGTAGATTTCCCATTTGTCCATGCGCTTCTTCCAGACGGCAGCATTTATATTCACAACCTTGAAACCGAGTCCATCGTCCAAGTCATCCCCCCACCTTCCTCGGCGGGCACGTCTCCACCAGAGGGTGTCCCCTCATCGTGGTTGCGTCTCACATCTTGTTTAAATGGTTGCCTTGTTCCCTCCACTCAGCAATGCGAAAAAATGCAGAAAACGCCGTTTCGTCTTGTGAGGAAACCGCAGAAGTCCGCAAGTGATGTTTCTGACGCAACAGATCTGGAGGAGAGTGTCTAATTGCAGGGGTGTGTGTGTCACTGATTCGGTCGGACTGCAATTAACCTTCCCATAAACCTGCGTCATGAATGATGATTCGGAATTTGACTAGATCTGCGGTGCTACCCATCACCCAAGACTAAGGGAAACATTGCCCAACGGCCAAAGATGCCTGCTTTTGGATACATAGATGGTCTGCGACAAACGTTGCGGTCGCGGTCGTGTTCTCATTGTATTGAGCCGCTTGAGCGAACCGCCCATCACCTATCACAGCAGTGGGGGGCGGGCGACGGTGTGCAAGGCGCCAGCGGCGGACTCCATTCATAGTTGGTCAGCGTAGAGCATGCATTGTTCACTGCATTCTCGCCGAGCAGAGCATATCAATCCTTCGGGCGACTTTGCAGTGTTCAAGGGCAGCGACGTACCGTCCAGAGCGTCATTTGAGCATAAAATATATGGTATAGTTCGACATGTATTAGTGACTCAAGATCACCCAGGTGCAAGTGGGTCACGAGGTGGATACCCTGGAATTGAGGCAATGTCTCCTAGAGGGTTTGACTATGCCATGGCATTAGCCATCTGTCTTTATCTCCCTTTGCAATACTTTCTCAGCTCTCAATGTCGCGCGCTGAAGGCAAGAGGTTGTCAGGCTCATTCATGAGCCCCATTTCCAGAGGTCATTCTCCTCTCATTCCAACGTCCGTCCTGCCTCAAGAGACAAGCGGTTGCGTCAAAGCCTGGCAGTCTGTGTATGCCAGAGGTGAGCCAAACGATTGATCCTGTCTCCTGAACTCCCATGCGCCTTTACAGACATTGTCGATTCACGGATTGTGTCAATCAGCGCCGAGACGAGTGTCGAGGAGGCATGCGAGGTGAATGAAAATGATGAAGGAACTTTAGTGTTCTAATCCTCTTGTTGTGTGCAGCTTTTATTGTCGGAGGATATTATTTGCCTTGCCGTAAAGTCTCCTACGGAAAGCGGTTCTCCAGGATCCAACCATCTGCTTGGCCTGTTTGATGTCCGCGGTGTTGCTCGCTGTACCTACTTGTGCTGACATGAAGTTGGCTTGCAGTTTGCTGACGTCAACGCTTTTCTGACGCTTGCTGCTACGAGGCATATATTCACTCCTGAATACCTAGGAGAACATCCTCGTGTCGCGTACATCGTCAACGCCGCTCGTGCTGGTCGTGTACCAGTCCACCTTGTGAGCAGTGAGTCTCATTCAATTGGATTTCAATTTCCAAATTAAGTTTTGTACTTTGCAGACCTATCTGAGAAAAACCCCCTTTGTGTGTTACCGAACGATGCAACCATCATATCGCTTTTGCAAATATTCTCTCGTGGGAAACACAGAGGTATTGACAAACCCGTTCGCGACTTTCTCTCGGCTGCGTGTGTCTGACAAAGGGGCTTTTCCTGGCAGCACTCATACAAGCGCCATCTCCCTCCCAAGAGTATGTTGGAATGGTCTCAGATCGCGGTCTTCTGTCCTGGTTCTCATCTCAATCCGACGACAATATAACTTTGCT
This sequence comes from Clavaria fumosa, assembly GCA_951802425.1. Taxonomy (NCBI): domain Eukaryota; kingdom Fungi; phylum Basidiomycota; class Agaricomycetes; order Agaricales; family Clavariaceae; genus Clavaria; species Clavaria fumosa. The sequence goes on along the minus strand of OX637805.1, from coordinate 2,087,735 downwards.
TCAATTCACTTCAAATTCCCTCCAACACTTGGCGCTCCCCTCCTTCAACATTCGCAATGCTGTTGTTTCTACTACCTCATCCGACTGCGTACTGGACGCCATGAAGTTAATGAGCGAGCAGGGTGTAAGCAGCGTTGCCGTCGTCGACGACGATACTGGCCAGTTGCTGAGTGCTGTCAGCGTTACGGACATTGGAAAAGTATTGCGCATTTTCGTTATCCTCGTGCTTCGGCTCTTCAATCGACTTGACTCGTTCGCCTAGATCGTTGTGCCCTCTCAAAGTAAACAGATTTTATCCACGCCTCTAAAACAATTCGTCTCTCAAATAAAGGTGCGGATGAAAGCGTGTGACTCCGCATCCAGGTTATTGACAATGCCCCGAGGCCCCCGAAGGCTCCACTGATGGGGCGGATAAGTTTCCTGGTATGCATCGAGTCTTTGTTCTTCTTTACTGTCTATCATCCATCAATGCAGTTTATTCTGTAAACCCGACGAGTTCCCTGGCGTACACTATTCAAAAAATTCTTGCGAGTGCGTGATCGTTATTTAATTTGTCTAGTAGTGCTGACCCCTTTCCTTCAAGCCAATGCACATAGGGTATTTGTGACGAGGGAGAATGGCGGTTCTATATCACCCAGCATATTGCCTACGTCGCCTGGAAATCTTTCAGGCATCGTCTCAGTGGTCGACAGTCAGTGCCATTTTTGTTCAGTGGTGTGTTCTTATTGATTCTGTTTCTTTGTTGTAACCCTGCTCGAAATGGAACGACAAGTCCTGTCCTTCTTTGCGCGCATGGCTAACATCCCGGGTGTGGATCCAACACAGATGCAGAGACATCGCCGAGCGTCGTCGAGCTCCTCCTGCTCTTCCATGTCAGACCGTGACCCATCTGGCCGGTCGCGGTCATCCAGCAGGACAAGTGTGCGGCGCATGATCTCGGCGTCTGTGGCTGCTGCGGGCATGACGACTGAGACAGCGTCGGTTGCGGTGGCGGGCGTGGAGTCGCAACTACAGCAACAGCGGCATCTTTCTGGAACCAGAAGGAAAGATTGAGTGGTTTGTCCTTACATGAGAGTGAAAAGAGGAAATTTGCCTTTGAAGCCTGGTTTTCTACTTACGCAGCACAGTATGACATATAGCCTTTTCATGATGTGACTGTCGTAACCTTCCCTATGGATTCAATGAAGCATTGAGCATTGAGGATGGGGTCGCTGGCTCCGCGTTCAGGCACATAGCCAAACTCGCGCAAACAGTTACTGTACAGGGGATCTCATGCACTCCAAGGTTGTTCTCCAGTCCGCGTAACAAACCTCCTATCGTCAGCCGTTCATTGGAGTCGCGTTGCGTGTGGGATTGGCCCATACCATGAGACGTGGTTCAGGATCTTCGCGCTCCCCAATCATCGTCTCGGACGACGAAGACGAAAATGCAGTTCGCATTCAGCATGAAGAGCAGTTTCCGGAAGCCGCTGCTATAGCCACTCAGTTAGAGGCCCACAGTTACTCGAGAAGCCAAGAAACGTTGTTCCACATGGGTTACATCCAGGAGCAAGGATTTAATGTCGAAATTGACGGTGAGTTGTGACTCAGTTTTACAGACTCAGGCTTCATCTCGTCAGTCGTCAGATAAATTGAGTCCTGTGGCTGTACCTTTGAAGCGGAAGAGACGTTCGGAATCCAGCTCTGCAGCCCCTGCATCAATTATTGCCAAGGCAAAGACCCGTGCATTACCACCGTTGAAAATTGAAGCTTCGGCGACACCGAAATCTCTAAGGCAGCCAAAACGGAAGAAACCAAATTCTAGCCCGGAGTCGATAGCACCAGGTGATGCCGATTCAAATAGTTAACGAGAAGCCGGTGGATGATTGTCGTATCTTCTTTCCAGCTCTCAACGCCTCGTCAAGCAGCACTCGCGGTGATTCTCGTGCTAGTGTTCGGGGAGACTTCGCGGTAAAGGATAATAACCTTGTCAGGAGCCTGGACCCTCCGGAGACTTATCAGAATCATCAGAATCATCCCTCCGGGTTTTGTGCCGATTATGCATATTTCCCTCCTAGTCTCGGCCTGCCCTTCTTGCCCAGCGACCAAGGATTTCCAATACCAGGTCCTTTTCTGGCTTTTCAATCCGCCCACGAAGACGCCTTTCCGTCACATCTACTTCCGGTTCCAGTTTTGGATTCTAATCCAATGTTGTTGAGTAGCACCCCCGTTACGCTCTCATCTCTTGGCCGGATCGCTACTCTTGGCGTACCTCGTGACCCAAATCCATTGGATGTAACCACGCACGGTATCTTTCAATGTCAACATCATCAACCCGTGCCAAATCACACCCTAGTTTTCGAATGCGTACCGCGCCAGTTCCGCGACAAGACCTTTATCCAGGACGTCTGTCGTCCTTACGTTCCGGCGCACGTCGAATTCCAAAGAGGCACTGTTCTGGTTGAGTTCGCGAACGCGGAGACCGCGGCCACCATTTTCAATAGACCTCGACTGAAAGGGACGGCCGGGCAGAGCGGGGTCAGGGCTTGGTGGTATGAAGGCGAGAAGATCAGATCCGGGCACAATATTGGTAAGTCCAAATCCACGCAGAACAGACCTAAGGTGCAACGTGGGCCCGATGGCAATAAATGTCGTCCTCGTCCTACTCGGGAGGTGCCAGTGAAGGAGGATAACTCAGGGGCTACCGATGCTCCCATCGAGACTCCCAGGCTTTCGGAAGCACACTCGGCGATTCACCAAGGAAGGACGCCGTCAGAAGCGCCCGAATTCGCCAAAATCTCCAGTCAAGCGGTGAAGTCGGTCACAGCTTCATCAAGACAGCAGGCTCCGTTTGGACTGGGCTCAGATGCTAGCCGAATCACACACGCAATCCCTAACACAACGACATCCGAGCTGTCTTCGCGTTTGCCATGTGGAACAGAGCATCGCTCCGCTGGCTCCGCTTCGAGCGCAGACATAGCCCCGAATCCTTCTCCGAAGATCCATGAACATCAGGCAACCAATCTCTCGGGTGAGTCTAGCAGCAAACATGCACTTTTGGCTCGGACGAAGGATCTCGCGGAACAAATCGCTCGGACCAGAAAGGAACTGGCAACCCATCATCAGTCTCCGCTTGCCTTAGGTCACTCTAGAATTGCAGAGACGAATGGCGAATACCTTCCTGACTCGCAATTGGAAGTCCAACCCGAGAATTTGCGGGAACCGCCTAGCACAGGTGGGTTGGCAGAGACATCGCAACATCCGCGTGGCCCAACTCCATTTGGTGCTGCGCCGAATGCCTCAACGGTAACCCTCGATTCACCTGCAGATAGTACCTCTCATCCGCGGGCCGCGACGGAAGCTAATACTGCTCTCGGAGATGTGACATCTCAACTTGTCGACGAAGTGGAGCAAGTCCGACCTCCCGATCAGCCACGAATAGACTATCAATTCCGTCCGGCCTTCAAACTTGAGCTTGCCGCACGGCAGAAAAAACTCGAGGAGCACATTGAGGTGGCAAAGATGTTGATGAAGCGATTGGCATTCGCACAGGGCAAGCAGGAAAGGGAAGAATTATTGGCTGCGCTAAGAGAATGCAATCGGTTCGTTTGATGGGACAATCAATTCCCTATGCGCCGCTGATGTTGTGCTAGTTTGATGGATGAAGACAAGTCAGGTTCGCTCCTGAAGATCGATGCATATACACCCATGAGGCAAGGGAACCGTTGTGGGCTGTTTCGTTGGCCGCAATCTCGCGACGAGTTTGGGGTGTTGGTTATCAGCGATGATGAAGATGAATGACTGACGGTGTCACAAATGGTTTGCTATCATCTTTGCCTGCATGGGAGCTAACAAATTAACCCATTTCGTCTGGAGTGCCTATTCGTTCCACGAACGACATTGTCTCGTGCCACCATGCCGAGAGCGAAGCAATATTGCGCCAATTGGGAAGGATCGCTGCCCGGCGTAATCAAACTGATCTCCACATCTGCATCTCAGAGTATATGCGTAAATGGGAGGCGATCACGTAAGGCTTGCCTTCGTCACGTCTGTAAAGACAACTCTATACTCCTATCATCGTCTATTCACAGAGTAAATTACTTAATCCTGCAAGCTCTGGTCCCGTAACAATGATCATCTATGTGATGGTATATAGTACCAGATACAACATGCAAAAGATGTTTGTTTCCACGGTACGAGATACATGTCGTAGCAAATTTTCAAACGAAGAGAAAGAAATCGGTTCATTCTTACACTCGTTGGGCTGAATCACTCGCTGAATCACTCTGAGTCGCTCTTAGTCGCAGTGGCTGTGGTTTCGGAGGCGGTAGTTATTTGTCAGCTATTTGGTATACTGCCACAGCCAAATAGCACCAGCCTTCTCGATCCCGGCTTGACCCTAGACCACCACCATCTTTCCAATCCTTTCGTGTGAATATCCGTCGTTGCAAGGTCAGTGTCTTAACAACCGCCCTGCATTAGATCTCTTGCTTACGGTATTCATGTCCCTATCTTCGTGTGATCATTGTATCCTGCTTTGCTTTGCATCCTGATCTGCGATTGTATTTGATTTGCGTTCTTTTGTGACATGCCAGTCTCAGTTTTGTTGTGAAGAAGACAATAATCAGGAATGGCTTTGAAGCGCATTAACAAGGTGTGTACAAAACGTCCCTTGCACCTTTGGGCGTCAATTTTACTGACTTCCTTACAGGAATTACTCGACCTTGGTCGCGATCCACCATCTTCATGCAGTGCTGGTCCGCTCGGTGATAACATGTTTCAATGGCAAGCCACTATCATGGGACCTGTAAGTTCGTTGCCCGATCAACCTCAACCTCTTGACGATTCCCTGCCCCCTAGGGCGACTCACCTTATGCTGGCGGAGTGTTCTTTCTCTCCATCACATTCCCCACGGACTACCCTTTCAAACCCCCCAAAGTCAGCTTCACGACCAAGATTTACCATCCAAACATCAACGCGAACGGCTCAATCTGTCTAGACATCTTAAGAGATCAGTGGTCTCCTGCGTTGACCATTTCTAAGGGTAACTTGAATGATTTTTTCATTGCTTGTTGACACGTAATTGATTTACTGGTAGTCCTACTCTCGATCTGTTCGATGTTGACGGATCCAAATCCCGATGATCCACTGGTACCTGATATTGCACACATGTACAAGACGGACCGCACTCGGTACGAGGCGACAGCCAGGGAGTGGACGAGGAAGTAAGTGGTCATTGCATAAGTCTATTTGGGTTTCCCTTAATTTCCCTTCTTCAGATATGCCATGTAGTGTTCCCCAACGTGGTGTATTTCTTATGTTTTTGCACTTCAAGTGCTTGGTGTACCAAATGACGACTCCATTTCTGTTCGACCTTGCATACTCAGCCTCCGCATACACGTTTCATTTTTCTGGCTTTTTCGTATCGCGTGTGATTGAATGGACACTGCCATCGTCTTGGGCAGCTTGCGGTACTGTGAACCGGTTCCCGGTGGTCGAATCTGTTACGTTTTCCAGGCAGGCATCGAAAGGGTATATCAAAGGCATCTCAACCTGCTTTGATCAGTACACAATGCCGATGCTCTGATCGGTCAGTCTGCACCCTATCAGCACCATCATTAATTACTACTCAAAATGCTGCATCAATGATCCTTGGGGATTTACCGGGGTAAGCAGATGTAAGTCTGTCACCACTTTGCCCGAGCCACAGCTTAGCGCTGCCTGGGCGCTTCATTATGTAAATCTTATCTTACGTAAGGAACACCATAATAGAATAAGCTGGCTGCGCTTCAAGGCACGAGCGATCCTGCTTCTGCCAGTGCGTTCACTACCAGTTTACTGCCGATCACTGGCTCTGAGGTCTGGCCTAACCTTCGCGGTGTCCTTTTCGCCCTGGATGCGAGTCAGCAGATGTGTAATTTCTGACCAGTTACGCTCGCAATGTATGACAAGTCTTTCAACTCCAAGAAATGCTGTGCATGTCCGTCTTGAGGGCAGTCCATCCTGATCTATGACCGTATGGCTGTAATTTTTAAGTTTTCACCAGATGTGATTCGCCCGTCCACAGGCGTTATTCAGTCTGCACGCGGTGTTGGAATTCTAGCCCTTAGACCTACCGCAACGTGTGCGGTGATACCCCTCCATTTTGCTGGACTTGCATCCCCCGCACCGCTTTACTTCTCCTCGGGTATAACAAATGATTTATCTGCGTTGTGTGCTCGGTGTTGTGGTCGACGCGCTCCCTCGGTGGCGCATTCCAAATCACTCCGATCGGCTGAATCAAGTTCTGTGAGATTTCGGCGCACTACATTTCCTCTGGGCGACGTCTCGTATTTCTCCCTGAATCTTTTTTGGGACACGAAACCACGGGCTTCGCTGGCTTAATTTTCTAATCTGAGGCTGCGCCTCCACCGCGACCGGCTCTCGCGCCAGCCTTATTGTGCGCACGCGATCTTCGTCTATCACCGTATCGCCGACATTGTACCTCACCTGCCCGCGACGCAGTCCCGGGCGGCTCCATAGTACGTTACCTCAAGATCTAATTGAACCTCGGACATCCGCTCGCGCGATGATAAACTAATCGGCCCTCTGTGCTATGCGATTCTCTCTGGGCTTCGCGGCAATCACGTTATGACTCATTGGTTGGCGTCTGCAGTATAAGTCGAGCAATGTCGCTGCTTTCACTTTCAGTCAACATTCATTCATTCATTCACCCATTCATCCATTCATTCACTCTGACATATTCCTCTCTGAAGCTTATGACTTCGTATAATCCCTTCTCACAAGCCGGTTGGTCGTACGAGGCTGGTGGCTCTTCACACTCATCAGCGCCCTTCCTCGCTACTCTCGTTCCGCACGTGCCGGCACCTTCTACACAAGATCTCGTTAATTTCCATTTCACCTCTTTCAACCCCAATATATTTAATTGCATTGCATTCGCACCCCATTCGCGGCCCTTTCTGCACGTGGCGACGCAAACCGGACCGCAAGTTTTCACAACGTTCAAGGATCAGGCGGGGACCTGTGTCGCAGTGGTTGAATGGTCCGCACATCCAGTCGTGGAAGTAAAAGGCTCAGTACCTCGATTATATGCCAGCAGCTGGCTCAAGCTTTCACAAGATGCACAGTTCGTGTGATCCCTTCCTTTTGCCCAAGTTGTTTTATTCTCACCGATGCAACGACTTCAGTTATCGTACTATGGTACACGGGGACCACAAATATAAATGGGTGCCTTCCGGTCCTCATGTCTGTGTGCGTGCTCAGATGCTTGACTTCCTATCTCCGCGCTTAATGGAACATTCACAAGTTGTACGCCGTGACCTCGTGCACTCCTATGTTGGTTGCCAAGATATCGAGAAGTGCTGATGCATTGGCAATTGGTATAACCATGGAGGCTATGCGCGTGCCCGGGCTTCTCAATGCTATCCTGGTCTCCAGTTTCCTCCTGCAATGCGGCCGCAACATTGACTGATCGAGAAGCGGCGCTCAATCTGCTATCAGCCAAGAACCCCCTCGGACTCTTCCATTCCCTCATTTTCTTAGACAAGTTATCCGTCTTATCTGCTGTGTATTTATAGGCATCTCAGAAGGAGGCGGCGGCCGACGCAAACCTCCGTTGCTCACACCAGTCCCAGTATCTCCTCGTTTCATTTGATTTCATCACGATCAAGGCTTAGTTCTCCCACGTCGTACGAATACAAAGTCAAACCCTCTCTATCCATCATACATAATAGTGATACCTGCTTGCCCTGGTGGCGGTTTGTATATAATACATACAATAATTGACCAGTCAACAACTTTGAGGACGTTGGTCATGTGATTGCTTCGTGGTCAGGTGACGTATCATATTTGGCTCGCGCCAACCTTTTTCAAGTTTCAAGGTTACCATCCAACTCGTTATAGCGAGCACCACCGTTCTCATAGTTCAGGTAAATGAATCTTGACGAGAAACTGTTGTGCCACCTTCTTTCGGGTTAAGGGTCTCGTGTCCATGCTCGTCACCACTTGACACCCGATGACCCAAAAGGGGCGCCACGGCGGCCGTCTGCACATCTAACGTAGCGAGGTGTGAAATACATCTGTCGCCTCCGATAACACTCCGAGTCTTTCGGGTTGTGGTAAGCTGAGACTATAAAACCCCAACAGACTAACTCTCTTTCGTGCAGTCCATCTCTAACATCCCACTTCCAATCGTTCCGGGGATAATCAAGCCATGTCCTCGCGCCTCGTCACCGTTTTTGGAGCCACGGGTAGCCAAGGTGAGATTTTATCGCGCCGCTAGGTGAAACGGCTGTTCTACTTCGATTCACTGATTGCCTATATGTCGGCATCTTATCGCTAGGATTATCCGTGTTGCGATCTTTGCTTAAGGATGGCACCTTCGCCGTGCGCGCCGTGACGCGCAATGCCGACTCGCCGAAGGCGCAGGCCCTCAAGGCGTTGGGATGCGAAGTCGTCGAAGCCAACCTATTACGCAAGGACACCGTCGAGAAGGCTGTCGCCGGAAGTGAGGCTGTGGTTGGGGTGCGTGCTCACTTCATCGTGAACGCCACCCAGACGTTCCGCAGTTATGGTCGAGGCTAAACACAAGCCTTAATATGTTTCCGAACACCCTGTTCATAGATCACGAATTTCTGGGACGGGGAAAACTTCAATAAGCAGAAGCTCCAAGAGACGTATCCTGAGCTGACGCCGGAGGAGCTCGATAAACCCGAGTATGTTCAGGGAAGATACCTTGTTGAGGCGGCTAGCAAGGCTGGAGTCAAATTTTTCATTTGGAGGCACGTCTGCTGTATTTCTTTTTGCGTTCGCTTACAGTTTTTCGCAGTTCTTTACCTCACACTACTGAGATTACGACATCTTTACACAAAGAGAATCCGGAGATCAAGGTGTACTCTCTTAGCCATTACGATCGTCAGTCTGTCCAAACACCTACTTTGCGTGCCAACCTCAGGTTTCTCACGGTTCCACAGAGAAAGCGGATGTCGAAAAGCTTCTCCAGGCATCCAATCTCAGGTATGCCAACTTATACCTCGGAGCTTTCATGGAAAATCTTTGGAGGTAAGGCGTCTCACACTAGCAATTTCTGACTGTGGAACTGACAACTTCTTGTGACAGGGGCAGCCTCGTAAAGGATGACCAAGGTGCATTGACTATCGTGGCCCCGAAATTCAAGGTGGACGATGGATCGCCCGTGGAGCAGCCTATGACTTGGGTGGACCGGGACCTGGGACCATGTGTTCTCGCGTTGCTCAAGAATTACCAGACAAAGGCAAACCTCATTCATGGAAAGACGTTTTATGCTGTCAGTTTCTGGGCCACGTATGAAGACCTCGCGAAGCAGCTTAGCAAATGTGTGTCATCAAACTCTTTTCATTCCCAACGCCGTGCTCAGGGTTGATGTGGGCAATTCTAGCCACCGGAAAAGACATCAAGTTCACTGCTGAAGGCTCTAGTGGCATGAAGGAGGTGGATGACATGGTGAGTCAATCGTTTCACCGTTTTCCACAAGGGCTGATCGCCCTCGGTTCTGCAGTTTGAATATCAGGCAAAAGTTGGGTGGTATCGCGATGCAGAGATTCCAGATCCGCGCCTCGTGGAGCTGGGAGTCAAGTTTTCCACTCTTGAAGATTTCGTAGGGGATGAGGAAGTCAAATCGAAGTTACCCTTATAAATCAATCTGATTGCATTTGCCTTACTCGTAACTTTAGAGTCCACGGTCGTGCGAATGCTGCTCCTACTTGTAAAAGTCGCTGAGTCATCTCATGAAATACACGTCATTCCCACGTGACTCCGAGTCGGGGCAACATGTAACGTCGATCACACATGCATGATTCATCGTGACCGTCAGCAGGTGAGATGACAGTCGTTTCGGCGGATTTTCTGGTGGATTCCGTCAGGGGCCCCACCACAGTCGTATCGTTGCCAAATACCCGATTTCTATAAAGGCAGAGCAGTAAGCTGTGGGGTTGGAGCCTAAGAACCACCCACTCTGTTCACCAAAAACCAGCGTAACAACCTACTCATGTCTCCTCCAATCGTCACCGTTTTTGGGTCAACTGGCACTCAAGGTAAACTTTCGTCTGTCATCGTTCTAATCTTTGCACCCAACCTCGGTTCCAGGATCGTCTGTTGTGAAGTTTCTTCTCAAAGATGGCACATATAGCGTGCGCGCCGTCACTCGCGATGCGAATTCGCCCAAAGCCCAGGCTCTCAAAGCATCGGGGTGCGAAGTAGTCGAGGCCAATATTCTTGACCCGGTCAGCGTTGAGAAGGCCATGAATGGAAGCGAGGCTGTATTCGGCGTCACGAATTTCTGGGACAAGGACAATTTCAACCCAGAGAAACTCAAACAAATCCGGCCCGACTTCACAGATGAGCAGCTGCGCGAGCCCGAGTTCGTGCAGGGAAGTATTCTGGTTGAAGCGGCTAAGAAGGCTCATGTCAACTTCTTCGTTTGGAGGTACGCAAGACTGCTTCCCTTTTTCCATGTTTGCTTGTTGAATTTCAACTCCTGCAGCTCGCTTCCCAGCACTGTTGAGGCTTCGAACGCTGCGCGCCAACAGAATCCCAAGATCAAGCCGTATCATATCCCACACTTCGATCGTAAGTCCTTGCTTTATATACGTATTTTCCGCCAGGCTCAAGGTGCTGTATTCAGAGAAAACGAAAGTGGAAGGGCTGCTGGCTGCTTCGCAGATGAAATACGCCACCATCTGCACGGGATGGTTCTTGGAAAATCTCTGGAAGTAGGTTGGCTTTCTTCGCAATCTCATCGCTCCAAGATCTGAACCCCTTCGCCCAGTTTCGGCGCTTCCGTTTCGGATGGCAAAGGGGGACTTGTGGTCATGGCGCCTAAGTTTAAAGCGGACGTGCCCAACCCGAAGCAAGCCGTCACTTGGGTTGCCAGGGATTTGGGCGCTAGCTTCCTTGCGCTGCTCAAGCACCACAAGACGGAGGGCTCGGAAATTTACGGAAAGACCTTCTACGCAGTTACTGCTCAGGCGTCTTACGAAGAGCTTTGCAGTGCTCTAAGCAAATGTACGCGTTATCCGCTTTTCAAGGTCTTGGTATCTGCTTACACCACCAACCATGTCTTCAGCGCTCGGGAAGGAGGTCAAGTTTAGCGCCGAGGGCTCTTCTGGTATGGAGGAACTGGATGAAATGGTGAGTGTGATGACGTCTGATGCTTTTGGCTACTCGACATTCAATAAATGGGCAGTACGAGTACCAAGCTATAGTTGGAATGTACCGCGAGCAGGCGATTCCTGACCCTCGACTTGTAAAATGGGGCGTCAAGTTGGGCACGATTGAGGACTTTGCCAACGACGAGGTGACAAAGGCCCGCTTGGCTTGAGCCATGAGCGAGCGTCTCAAACATCACGCGGTTATCTTGGCGTCTATACGTGTCATGTACTGTACTTGTTGTGCCCTGTCTCTTGAATGCCATGTCCCGGACTTGGCCGCTTGAATCTTACAGAGTTTGAGTGATGCCCATGGGATGCAGACACTGGCAAAGCTTTGAATGTTCGCAACGGAATAAGCGATTATGTCCTTCAACAACGAGGTCCTAACGAATCTGGAGGAATGAAACAATTAAACGGAGAGTTGCATTGAATACAGTGTTTTATCTGTTTAGCCATACTGTGTAACAAGGCTCCACTAGTTCAGTAAATCCCAATCAATTGTGCGGAGTCTCTCAAACATCTAGTCGAGTGGAGAATGCCCTGATTCTCTCTAACTGTAATAAGGATATTCGACCCATTTTTCATACGACCCGAGGACAAAGCAAAGCAAGGAGAAAACGGTCAAGTAGCATCAAGCTCTCAACAACCACCCAACATCGAGACCGGTCATCGTACGCATACCCTCTGGATATGCGCTATTGCTCTCCACCAATAACCCCGCGATTCGGCGGCATACGCTGAGGGGATAGTAACGATATTGGGCTTGAGGGAAACCGGGATACTTGTCAAGAACGCTGCCATCCACGATGATAAATGGTTCTGCGCATATATTCAGGAGCAAACACTGGACTGCGCACCTCTTCAGATCGGCGGGAGCGACAGAAGGTCCAACAAGCTTGTACATGACTTTGGCAACGTGGACGCAGCCTGTCTGCGGTAGACTGTATGCAGCAGGAGTCGTGTAAGCGAGACGAAGAGTGGGCTTGAACAGCCACATCTAGTAATTTTCCAGATCCGCATTGACAAAAGAATAGACACAGGCGACATACCAACAATCTAGGTCGCTCTTCCTCTTCGTCCAGAATGACGAATCGATATGTCGCATGTGCATGCACAAACTCTAACATATCTTCCACGATGAAGGCAGACAACGGGATTTTGCAGGGTCTGGCAAATGTCTCTAACGTCAGCAATGATCAGACGCAAAGTAAAAACGGATCGTACTCAGCGGTGGGACTGACTGGACGAATTGAGTACTTAAGGAAACGGTAGCAGGTTGTATCTGGACCAGTCAGGAGAGGAATTTCCCGAGAACGTCCAGTCATGGCACCGCACAAGCAACGAACGAGGCGCCATTCCATGTTAGCCTGCCCAAGAATAATCAGCTCGCATCAACACAACCTTTTTAAAAAGATAAAGATAAAAATGCAAATGCAAATGTGCCCTCAAGCGTAGCTCCCGAGAGATTGATCTCTTGAACACGGAAGTTGTTTGTCGAGCGCCTGCGCGCGAACGTGCTCTATGTTGGACGTATTGTATCAACCGAAAGCTTTGCACTTGTCAGTGTCGCACAAAGCCACCACGCGCAAGCACATCATGTTAGAAACCATTAGAGGCTTCTATTCATAATGTAGCTGCTGAGTCCTTCATGCGACAGCGACCGTTGGTGGAATCCCAACGTCGGTTTTCTTATTCGTCCAGAGTCGAGAAGGAAGGAGAGGACTGACCTTCAGAGGCTCTGCCAAGCACAGGTTGTTTTTCAGGACCGAAGATTGTTCAAACAAGATATAGCTGCCCCCAACCAGGGCCTGATTTGGTTGAGGCCAGAAACCTTGGGCATGTCTGGCAACTTGAGCGTGTACAGCTTGGTCTGAATGACACATCCATGCGTCGACAAGTTCTTCCCAATGCTCGGAAGGGAGATCTCTGTATTGAATGATATTGGACGTCTGAACGAGAGGAAGGGAGCAGGAAGCACAGATGAAGGCGGTGGGATTCGCGGTTGATAATTGGGAGGCATCAAGAAGGGGAACGGGCTCTGGTGGTTGCGTAGTGTCGGAAAGAGCAGAAGTCGATAGCTTGATCTCGTAATGCCCGCTCTGGACCTTGATTGCCTTCTTACCGGGGCTCACACGGCCTGGTAGGGGCAGAGGAGCCGAAGTTTGGGTCCCACTCTTGATAATCAGATATTCGCAATCACCATCAACAGACTTTGAGAATACTTCAGCTTCCAAGTCGACGCCAGGGGTGACACCTGAAGCGCTCAAGAACAGCAGGATGTGCTGCAGGTTCTCGTGGTATTCAGCCACGTAATGAATGTTGAATCCTAAAAAATGAGACATTTTGCTCGATTACATTGAACCACGGCTCTCACTTGTGATTGTGGGCGCCACTGCTCGGGCTGAACTTGGCCTACGGGTCTTGAGATCAGGAGTCTTGAGATTAGATGGTTTAAGCCACGATAACGAGAGGGGTGGTGCAGAAAGGCTGCGGCCACGCAATAGTCGCTTGGACTTCGACCGTCTCAGAGGCGGCGGCTTTGGGAGACTGTCTGGGAGAGGCTCGTTGACGAATTCGGGAAGGGAAAGCAGTGCATGAGGGTCGGCGAATTTTAAAGAAGGAGGAATGGGTTCTCGAATAAATTCAGGAAGGCTCAAGAGGGCTTCCGGATCTTTCTCTTTGTCTTTGTGGGGCTGAAGAATAGCATCCTGGCCATGTAAACGGCCATGTTCTGAGTGCTGCAACAGATTCTCAACGAAAGCGTCACGCTGAAGCACCGTCAATTCCCAAGGATTGAGAACAATAGGTCTGACACTGACCTTCTGCTGATCTAGGAGGCGCGAATTTTCCATACGGGTCTTGAAACCAGAATCAATGACAACGGTCTGGTCCAAATACTTGCGTTCAGAAGCCTTGCCCAGCATATCGAGGATGTTCTCCAGTTCTCTGACGTCTTTTTGTTTCCCTTTACCATTTGCGCCAGAACGCAGACTAACCTTGCCGCCTTCACGACGCGCCTTTTCCAGTTCCTTCACCTTGGATGCTCTCAACTCTGCCCTCTGATCGTGAAGCTGCGGAGCCACTCTATATAATCTATCAATAGCCATGGTCACAGCTTCAAAATCCAGGCGCATCTTCTCACTCAAACTCTGCGACGTGGTGGATGCAAATGATGCAGGAGCTTCTTGAGTTTTGGAATTCGATACTTCCATGCCGGGAGAAGGTTCGTACTTTGGTGGTTTGTCGGAACCGAGTCCGGCCTGTTCGTATTGTGGCGGCAAACAGTCAGACGCGACGAAGCACGGAAGACTCTCCGTACGCTCCCTGCACATCGACATAACATCCTCCAGTTCTTCGTCGATCTTTGACCACAGAAGCGCAGACTCAATGGCGGCGGCAGAGGGAGTGGCTTGCTGTATGCCCTCCGGGTTGAATAGTCGCTCGATCTGCAGGTCGCTGAGATGGCGCCTCAGGGTGTCGAAGACGTCTCCCGATCCTGACGGATCAATCAAGCTTGATAATGGCGTGGTCGGGGTCGCGCATAGCGAGTGCGAGGAGACAGAATGCAAACGCGTGAAATTGGAAAGCAGTGATGCGAGGGAGAGGGCGAGGGCCGCGTCAGTGGGCGGCAGAGACGCAGATCGAAGTTCAATTCGTTGGAACAGTTCCCGAATTAAGTCGGATGAGTTGTCGGATGAGCATACTTTTATCGTGTCGTCGCCACTATCAAGATTACGGAGATTGGAGAGTAGGGCTTTTAAGGCGGAAGTGTACGCTTCCACAGGTGACCGACACCCTTCCGCGGTCATGAATTCAGATGGAGAATGCTGCCTGTAAGGAGAAATGGTGCTCCATCCCGTAGGTGCGAATAGCAGGTCGTTCAGTGTGTTCAAACAAGACTGCTGGAGGCTTGCAATCGAAGGCATGATATCGTGCTTCCGCATGTTATGAGCATCGTGTATGTCACGATAGAAGATAAGCGTACCATCTGTGCATGAGACGGAAATTGTTGCTGTGGGGTAGACGCAGGTTCCGACATGCCAGCTGGCAGCGATCCATCAGCATCAAACACGGGCTCGCTGGCTAACTCTTCGAGGACATCGTCATGGAACAAGATATTTCGCTCTGCTTGAGATGGGAATGGAGTGGGTACAGAAGCGGAGAGCAAGCTTCTGTGAACATTCTGAAAAGCGCCCTTATCCCGAGCGAGTGTAGCCATGGCCACGATGATCCTGCAGAGCAAGTAAGCGACATCACCCAACTACGTTATACATGAAACTTGGTGATGGCCCAAGGGAACACGTGATGTCTACGGTTTTTAGCACAAAAAGTATCATTAGTTCAATCAAGCTACTATATTAGCCATTCACTGTGTTCGAAAACAGCTTAAGCGAATAAAGTGTAAGGCAAAATAGGGTCCAGCCGTTCACCCTTGTGGCGACCATCACTTCAGGAGCATCCTCCTGGGATCTTCGATGTATTCCTTGACGCGCACTGTCTCGACATAAGATGTTGCTCAGCTACTATTGGAAAACAGAATGAGACAGACCAAGGAATGTAACCGCTTCCCTTCCGTCTAATAGCCTATGATCATATGTAAGGGCCACCACCATGATAGGGCGGATTACGATCTGTCCGTCGACGACTACAGGTTTGTCTTTTGTAGCGTGCATACCTGCAGAAAACCAAATAATAGTCAGGGGAGCACCCACAGAACCTGGAGAGAACATATACCCAGCACAGCCGACTGAGGAAGGTTAATTATGGGCGTCCCAAACAAGGAGCCGAAGACGCCGCCATTGGAGCTGCACAATCGAGTCAACTTGTTTTCTGGATGGCACGAAAGTAACCCACATGGTGAATGTCCCTCCGGCCATATCTTCGAGACTCAGCTTTCCATCTCTCGCTTTTTGAGCCATCGCGGAAATTTCTTTCTCAATCTCCACCATGCTCAACTTCTCCACGTTTCTGATCACAGGGGTGACAAGCCCCTTGGGTGTGGCTACCGCAACGCTGATATCCACATAATCTCTGTAGACGATTTCTTCACCTTCAATGGACGCGTTCGCTGAGGGAATCTCCTGAAGAGCGAGCGTGCAAGCTTGGGCAAACGCCGACATGAAGCCGAGCTTAACCTCATGACGTTTAAGAACTTCGTCCTTGTATTTGGATCGCATGGACATGAGAGAGGACATATCAATCTCGTTAAATGTCGTCAGAGAAGCAGCAGCGTTCTGCGATTCTTTAAGGCGTTCCGCGATGCGCAGGCGCATACGATTCATTTTGACCTATTAGTCGCGTCAAAGAGGATAAACCCACACGATACACTTTCGGATATTCAAGGAACGCACTCTGGTCTCTCGACGAGTTTCCGAACCAAACAATGGTGCGTTGGCAGTTGGGTGGTGGTCAGGCCGAGGAGACTTTGCCGTGGGAGGTGGAGAGTCTTTCTTTGCTTTCTCGTCTGACCTCGTGCCGGATTTCTTTTTGGATATGGGAGGTTGTTCTGGTGTCTTCCTCTCTTGAGTTTCGGATGGCGCCGACTCATCACTTACGGCCGGTTTAGGCGGCTCTTCGGATGAAGATGTGTGCTGTGAAGACGCTGAAAAAAATTAAGACTGAAGCGTACGTAAATATGGCATTGAAATGGTTATCACATTCAACGGGTTCAAAACGGAGCAGATCCTGGCCCACTGTGACCGTGTCCTCCTCCTTCGCCAGTAGCTCAACAATTTTCCCGGGTTTTGGTACATTGACCGACACATCAATCTGTTATAGTATCGAGGAATCCGGGCGTGAACAGCGTTCGTATGAACACAGACAGGTTGTTGTGGAATGATTAAATGTTACCAGGAGAACGGCGAGCACCAGAAACCTCACCTTGTCAGTCTCGATGGTAGCAACTTCCTCGTCAGCAGCGAAAGTGTCGCCGACTTGTTTTGTCCATGCTTTCAAAGTACCCTCAGTGATGGACTCGGCCATCTGGGGGACCTTAACGGTCTCGATTGCTGGTGCCAGCGCATCAGCACTCAAATGATCAAGAACTGAATGAGCCAACCTTGGAGAACACACGTCGCATGAAACATGGCCCGCCGTATCAACGAACCAGAAAGAGACACATTTTCATATGCACGCGCTTCACTCGGGCGGCTTGTAGACGCGAATGGTCGAACGCAGCGCGCCAAAGGAAAACAGGCACCATGGATCTGTCGACCTAAAGATCGACGACCTTGTGCGACGGCAGCAATGCGCCTTGACATCATTATGTTCTCCAAAGGCACTCGAGGGGATGATAGTGGAAGTAATAGCTTTGGCCGCTGTGAACGGCGCCGATGACGCAGCAAGGGGAAACCGTCACATGACTCAACTCAAACATTGAATGCTGTCGAGAACACGAAGGGGGACAGAGAATTAGCAAGGTCTACACGTTTCCATTCCAAGTTTGCTAAGCTTCATTCTCGCTTGGTTCGCCAGAGTTATGCATAAGACCCCTCCAACTCCGCACCCGCCCGTTCAATAACACCTCAATGTCTTCTAAGCTCCCTGTTTTGCCCATAGCAATGCGAAATTTGTTATACCAAGGTTTCCGCCCACTGCAGTAGTATTTAGAGACCAAACAAGAACGGCAATACAGACACCAACCACTGAGTCTCGATGATATGCCGAATATGCGTTTGCATAGTAGCGAGCGACGCGATACTCGTGTGTTCACGACAGTGGGTGAGATACGACAGTGAAATATCCGTGGGGTCTGGTATGATGTCTGCAAACAAACTGAGGACTTGAGAATTGGAGAGTTCGTCCAGCACACAGTGGTCATACTTGACTGACCAAGGGTTCCCAAGTAATCCTTCTCCAACCATGATACCATCTGCCCTGGTCGACTCCAGGTTCTTCGCGATATCCCCACCGTCTCCCACGCTCAAAGCGCGGACATTTCCGTTGCTAATCACTTTCACAGTCTGAGGCAGCTCGTCTCTGAGCTTTCTCACCTGTGAGAGATCCGCCAGCCCGTGCCGCCTCCGGCGAGCAGAAACGTAGCGCGGGTGCAGCGCGATCCAGGACGCGCCGCAGGCGTGGAGCGACTCGGCCAGTGGTGTGAGGAGCGCAGGAGGCGTTGTGAGCCGCAACTTGACGGATATAGGGAGAGGGATCGAGCGTGAAAGAGAGGAAACTGTGCGAGATGGATGAGCCATATTCAAAAGTGAGACGATGCAGCAGAGATAAATGCACCGATGTCATGGACAAGAGGCCAATCCTTCTGCCCGAGAAGATAGGCGCCGTAGTGTCCTTCGCGGGCGTGTTCTTGTGGGCAACCAAGATTTAGATCTGCCAGCCTTGTTCATCCATCAAAGATAGGTCCCTGCCGAGGTTATGAAGTTTCGCAGGACGCATTACCCACCTATTCCATCGCACCACTCAGTTACGGTGCGAGCACCCTTGGCCACCGTTTCTGCATCGTTCCCACACAGCTGCACAACCGTAGGCAACCGTAACGCATGGGATGTTTGCAAATCTCGTAGGTGGAAGTCATGATAGTCCCTGTCGTATATCAGGCGGTCGGGATGCAGCATTTGCGTGTAGGTCAATGTTGCACCATGGCTGTGAACGAGCAGACGGAAGGGTAGGTCTGACTGGTTGACCATTGGGGCTGAAATGTAACGCAGGTTCAGGTGGGTCATGATGACCACCAGCTTGCACCTGGTGACGCGTTGACGTGAGAGACTAAAAGCAGCTTTCACCATAGCAGGCGCCAAAGCAAAAAGTCTATCCGGAAATAATTACGCTTCGCAGCCGTGCTACAATACAGTAACCCTCTATTGGAAACGCATGCCCGCGCCGTATTCTGGGAGTCCAGGCTCGATGAACACGCTCCACCCGCATACACAAAACGAAACGATGATGCATAAGGGTCTGAGCTGTCTACCTCAAGGATTCCACATCTTGCTGTTCACAAAAGTAAGGAGCGCAGGGTCGTCCATCTTTCGAAGTGCAGGCGCGCGGTCAACACCCTGCAAAAGGCACGATCGTCCGAGTCAGCACGAGGATACAGGGAGTTATATTGGCGATCGAGCCAAAAAAACTCACAGCTTGCTGTGCGGCTCGGATGACCGCAACCGTGATGTCTGCGCTGATCTCGCGTATGCGGTCGATACAAGGATAGATCAGGTCGCGAGAGCGCTCCTCCGGCGTTAAAGAGTTGGCAAGGCCGAGCGAAGAAGCTTCCACCATGCTGTCGGTGACAGCAGACGCCCGCGAGAGGATGGCGCCCAAACCGAGACCTGGCGCATGAAATACGTCAGTCATGACGATGCTTTAATGATACCGTGGATCGCACCTGGGAAAATGTACATATTGTTTCCTTGCCCCGGGTACAGGGTGCGATCACCGTACTCCATTGAATGGAAAGGCGATCCTGAGGCAAATAGCACCGTGCCTCCTGTGTACTCAACGGCTTCATGAAACTCGCACTCGGATAACTTTACCGGATTCGACAGAGGGAAAATGATAGGTCGTGGGTTCAAGGCAGCCATGGCCTCGATGACTTCACGGGTGAATGCTCCCTGGACACGGATCGGACGATTAATGCCAACCACCCAAAGAATCAGAGAATAGGGGCGATCTCACCTTGGTCGTGGAAAGGCCGAGTAAAGCAGTAGGCTTCACGAAATTGATGACATCCAAGAGGTTGTCCAGGGGTGGTCCCTGGTAGCTGTGGCGGGAGAAATCTGAAGGATCCTGTCACGACACGTCATGACCACGGCTTGATTGACTCACATTTCTTATGCTCCGCCATGGGACCGCGGCCATCGTAGATCAACCCATGAGAGTCCACGAGATAGATGCAATCTCGTGCCTCCTCAGTCGACATACCGTGCAAGGTGAAGAAGCTCATGAGTTGCATGGCAACGCCTACACCCGCCGAGCCCGCACCCAAAAAGAGTATGCGGTGCGACGTGAGAGGCTTTCCAGAGGCAGCGGACGACAGCTTTGCAGCATTGATGAATCCAGAGAGTACGACGGCCCCAGTCCCCTGAATGTCATCGTTGAACACCGGATACCTGTGACGATATCTATCAAGGTATCGGAATGCTTTGTCTGTGGCAAAATCCTAGAAAATGCATCAACTTAAGCGTTTGGCTGTCAATAGTCTCATTCAAGGCAGCGCACCTCAAATTGCACGAGGAGCTTTGGGAAAGCGGCGGACATCTCGCGCATGAATTCATCCATGAACTCAGTCATCTCCCTCTCAGGAATGCGCTTCTGCCGCAAGCCGAGATAGAGGGGATCATCAAGATATTTCTGGGTGTCCGTCCCAAAGTCCAAGCAGATGGGAACGGTGGATTGCGGGCGGATACTGCCCCACAACATCAGCCAGCGCTTAGAGGTGAAAAGAATGTGGACATACCCTGCGCCAGCGACATACAAAGATAGTTTTCCTATCGAGATAGGCATGCCTTGAAGTAACAATTGAGATGATATCTCTAGAGTGGCACATGGGAGAATCATACCATTGACGCCAAGATCTCCAAGACCCAAAATACGAGAGCCTGCACATGGTCATGAGAGATAGGACTATCAACACGATTACAGCCAATTTACCATCTGTCACGACGCTGATACGGGCTTCGTCAAGTCCCGACCAATTACGGAGAATAGAACCAATACGGCCTTTGTCAAGTATGGATATGAACTAAGTCTGTTGATAAATAGATGCTGCACATTTACTGAGACAGAAAACTGACCAGTCCTTCTGCCCTCCTGTAATTGTGAGAAAATTGCAGGCAGGCATCCCCGACTGTCGGTGTGTATATTAGCGGCGTAATTTCCTGTGGAACCCAGTCTAATCAGGCAAAAACTCAAATTGAATCAAGTCAACATACCTCCATGTGGTGTACGCAGAGTCTGTAGAACATGGCCGGGTCGGTATTTTTGAGTTGTTGAAGGTAAATATATTTCTCAATGTCTTTATCCTTGGATCGGAGCTGAGCGAGACAGCGAACAGTGTGCACGGCTTCATCGAAAGCTGGGGGCGTCAATCCGCGAGCCGGCTTGGGTGGCGCTTGATGGAGAAAGCGCGGGAGTGTAAATCGCCCAAATGCCAAGAATGTCGTGGCAGTGATGACTCACGCTGGCGTGCCACTTTGAGCTTTTGGACACCGTCGTCCCAGTATGGCGTGAGTACGATGGTCATTGTACTGGAGTTGCGCAGAACAAGTGGAGGCTGAGAAGGTTGAGATGTAAAAAGAGGTGGTTTTTCGTCTGTGAGGCTAGCTGTTGCAGAATTGGGCTGCACAAGGAGGAAGGCACGGCCAATCTTATATGGCGCACCCCAAAAAGATGATAGATGGGGTTCCTTGACAACATGCGCTCTTAAGTCTCTCGGCTCAATACCCTGCCGTGATCAACGCTTCGAAAATTCACGGCGAGCAACGAGCAACTTCGTAACCAGTACTGCTGATTGACCCTCTAGTACTTTGAACGCCTGGAGTCCCCATTAACACGGAGCCGTTGCAGACGAGTGTTGAACATTGAGCATCGATTGATACGACGGACCTATTTATGATTTGGAAAGCGGTGCGGAATCTGCTGATGTTCTGCCAGCGCATCATCCACCTGCCACCGGATCATCCAGAACTAGTCCCAACGTGTTAGACCCTGCTCTAGTAAAAAGTTCCGAGACCTTGTGCTCGTATCTTCAACTCGCCGGCGCAGAGTTAGGAACGGTGCCTCTTGGCCGTAGAAGCATGGTCGAAACCCTGCTACCGCGCGTAGGCTGGCTGTGACTTAGGGCCGCTATCATGCGTATTCTGATGAAATCGAGTCGTGAATGTGATGATCAGCTTAGGGCTTGACGGGAGCGAGGGATTTCGGAACCCACCGAAACACACGCGCAACAGGCTCTAGGCATCAATTGCGAGCGGTCGTTGACCCTGAGAGCGCCGACCCGGCTGACCGTGTTGCTGCCCATGTCAGACGGACTTGCCAGCAGCACGTCGTATAAGAATCAAGTTTTCGGAACTCGAGGATCATCAATCCCAGTGATCACCAGAGCTCAATATAACACTCAATTTGTCTATAACCATCGAGGGAGAAGTTGATGCCGTTAGCTTACCAGGTCTTTGCTTCCTCCCCATCTCAACATCTGCCACAACAAACGTAATACCAAAATGAATACGCCAGTCTTCCAGTCTTCCAGAATCTTGCGACGTCGAGCATTTCTCACCCATGGCAGGCATGACCACTGGCAGTCGGCTTTCTTCTCATGGCCGGACACTCGGCAATAGACGTGATCCATTTGCCAGTTCACCTACTTTACCACATCGGCGATGGCAAATGCTGCTCGAATTTTGCTACCGTCGACGACTGTCAATCCATTGATGGTCTTCCGCCCTGTCTGTTCTATTCAAATACGACGATATAGTCTGCACAGCAGAATACGGCGTCTTGCAATACGTTTAACGAACATCAGATGACGCCCTTCGAACGAATCAATTGCCTGTAAAGGATACCGCGGAACCTTTTACGCCCTCTCTGGCGTCGTCGCGGCCTCTATCTTCGCGGACTTTTGAGAACCATCAAGCCGGCACCGCTTTCGATTTGCCAAGCCCATTGTCGATCCGGCGGGGGCCCCTTACGGCAGAGAACCAATATGTAACTTGTGTCATCGCTCCATCGGCTCCATCGGATGGACGTGGAGCGGCACAACACCCCTAGAGTGCGTCGGTGGTACGGACATCACCTTCGTTCGCCGCTCAATCGGCTCTCAATTGTCACATTGCCCTTCCGGTTTCCTATGCTGCGGCCTCTACCCTCTCGGAATTTATGTACTATTTGTGGTCCTTCATCTCTTGATCAAACCTCGTCGATACGAACCTTCAACGAAGTATTCCACTCTTCGCACCCCATGTCACATTAGCGACTTTGAGTGGCAGTTGGCGTGCTTGACCATACGTCGCCGAAGGCCCCGACTTGTGTCATTTGCCAATCTTGAACCCGATTTATTTTCGAATGGACCCTCGGTATGCTGGATGAGCCCGCAAGGGTGGATTCTTCCGCGTTTCGACAGACGTAGTAAAAGATGGACGGATAGACGTCTACGGACTTGATTCTATTGAAGGCGAACTGTTGCTTCTCCACCGATCTTCGTCATTCGGTGGCAGTGTGTTGTGGCGTCGACGGAGACTCACTGATACGTCTTGCCCACGCCCCTTGTTCCTCAAGACGCCACCCAGCGTTCATTTAGACGCCGGAAGTTTGGCCTGGAGAAGAAGGAACCCATAACTGGCATGTTGACGTGTACAACATCTCCTGGATGAAACAAGGAAGGTACCCACGGCATAAACGGGGTTCACAAATGACGGACGGCGTCTCTACACCCACATATACTTTATTGTAATTTGCTTGTCAGCTCCGAAGCGGGGGTTGAGTACAACGTTGAGTGGTTAGTGCGCTGTCTTTTCCGAAACTCATCCCGATAATCCCGAACGGTTCTGCAGATGGCCTATTACATTTACCTCTTCATTCATTCGCGCCATGTGTGCCCCCGTTGCAGCCCCAAAGGGGATGCTGTACTCAATTTTCAACGAGGATGTGTCGTCGGCCTTCGTTCCGGGGGTGGAGCACATGCTTCTGCTTTCGTTTTTCTCTTCATTTTGCGGTGACACGACATGTCCGCTATCTCACATTTGTTCTCGCGGTTGTTCTTGGCTCTCTGTACATGGTATACGCAATCCAGCGTCATTAGACGCCCAATTAATTCCTTTGTGTGTTCAATCATACAGAAGGAATAAAGCTTCTTTTTGATGGGACAGCAAGCGTCACTCTCCTTTCCCCACACTTCGGACCCGGCCCGACGACCAGGAAATGTTGGTAGAAATAGGAGACCTAAATTTCGTCTGTCGTGCGGCCCTATGTCGGTCGCGGCAAGGGACAGGAGAAGCTCCGAGAGTGAAAACAGAGTACTATACAGAGAAGTTTGTCAGGGGAGTGAGAGATCTAGCGCCACCCGACAACTCGCTACGTTTTTGGCTCTGATTCTTGGTCGTCGACGAAGGGCGGAATTTACAGCCTCGCGGCAGACCGAGCCGATACTCCCGTGCTCAGTCTCAGCCGAGAGGAAACGCGAACCTGTATCTTTGCCGACGCGTGGTGCATGCTGCACCGTCTGCCTCTGACCTCGTGCTGGTCCGACGGAAGCAACGTTTCCTTTTCTATTTTTCTACAGCTGTCGCCAGACTCCCGTTCACGCCGCTGCGTTTTCAAGTGTTTGAGTCTGACATTGATCGGCTCGGCGTGGTTGGCCCGCTCCGAAAGCACACCGCGGAGTAGGCGATTTGCGACTTAGCACGCCTGCCACGATACAGGGTCTGCCACGCAAGCCTCGCGGGCCTAACGAAGGGGGTAAAAGGGAGGGGAAAACGTTTCCACTCTCGTTCAAAATTGAAACATTATTTTAGATTGTCCATCTGGCCCAATCTGGCCGTAGCCGGGAGCCACGCACAGTATGGTCCAGAAGCAAGCAAGGCATTTCCATTTCCATGTTCCTTATCTTGCCATCCAACCCTGTTTTCGAAGAGGTAAGAACAGGCAGTTGGGCGTCAGAAAGGTCAAGTTTAGAGTCACGAGAGATAGGGAAGAGAACGCGGCTCACGCCGTCAACAACCAGCATTTCTCCACACACGTACTGGCTCGCTTGGCTCGCAAGGAAGACGACAGGCCCTGCAAAATCTTTCGGCTCGCCCCATCTTCCGGCGGGGATGCGCTCCGTAATTTGGCGTAATCGCGCTGGATCCGAAAGAAGCTTCTCGTTCCTGAAAAAAAAAACGAGATGAGATGAGATGGGTTGGTGGATGACAAATGGTGTTGGGATATGTGAGACACGGACGACCGAAAAAACAGTCCGACAGCGGAAGGCGGACGCAAAGGGTCCGTGTTTCGTTGTTACAAGACCTCGATGTCATTTATGACGAATGTGCAGACCAATGCTCACATGTCTGTCTTGATATAGCCGGGACAGATGGCGTTAACCTGGACGTTGTGCTGACTCCACTCATTGCTGAGCGCCTTAGTCAACTGACCCAGGGCTCCCTTTGCAGCCGCGTACGCGGGTACGGTGATGCCCCCTTGAAAGGTCAGCAGCGAGCAAAAGTTGATAACCTTCCCTCGACGAAGGGGGGTCATGTGCCTCCCCGCGGCTTGAGAGAGCAGCCATGCTGATTTGAGATTGATGTCCAAGACCTAGAAAAAAAAAGATAAAAAAATAAAACTTTCATTTATCGGAGGAGCCCAAAATGGAAATGGAGGCGAAACGCACGTCATCCCAATCTTTCTCCGAAAAATCCACGCAGGGAGATCGCCGCTGTATTCCAGCGCAGTTGACGAGGATGTGGATGTGGCCACCCATGAGGCCGAGGGCCGCATCGAACAGGCCCTTAACGGCGTCGTGATCGCCGAGATCGCAATAAATGACCTGTGCCGAGCCGCCACGAAGAGCGAGTATGGCATCGCGGGTTCGGAAATCTGGCGATTGCCCATGCTGAACGGGCCTTTGGACGAGACAGATTGAAGCACCTGCTTCTGCCAAAGCAACAGCGCAGGCCGCACCGATGCCTGCATTTTTTTTTTTTTCGTTGGTTGGTTGATTTATTATTTTAGATTTTAGTTTCAAAATGGTGGCGGAGACATGTGTCAATCGCTTGGGTGGTCGTACCTCGTGTGGCGCCAGTGATAAGGACGTTTTGACCTGTTAAAGAAAAGAGTTGCGGAGCGGAGATGGGCGGTATGGGATCCATGAGAGACGACGGAGTGAAGACAAAGCTTAGGTATGTCGACTAAGTTTCATCTGGCGTTGAGAATTGTATTTTGGAAACGACGGGGGAATGAATGGCACTTGTCGAATAGGACAGGACTGAAACAAGACGCGTCCGTGGCAAGCGGAACGCCCGCCGCTCCCCGCCACCACAAACAGATTATTCAAATGATGGGTAACTGTAAGCTGTGACATGACGACGGAGACTCGGACCGGTCATAGCTAAGAATGGAAATAACATTGGAACACAAGTACATACACAGCCACATCTAAGCTCTTTTGTTTGGTCGTGTTGTCAACCGTACCGGATTTGCGTTAACACGCCTCACGAGACTCGCCTTTGCCCAATACATTTAAAGCGCTCGCAAATGCTCTCTTCATCATCCCGTCCAGTCCTCCATCCCCTCCGACGCTTATTACTATGTCCCCGGTAGCCATTTCCTCTCACCGTGCTGCAGTACTACACGGTCCACGCGATATCAGAATTGAAGACCGTACTGCTTGGCCCCCTTCATACAACCATGTCCAGGTCCAAGTTATCGCCACAGGTTTATGTGGCAGCGACCGTACGTGTTTCTTCTGTCATCGTTCAACCTTTTTCTCCTTCACTGCATGCTCATGTCTCCTTCGTTTTTTAGTCCACTATTACCTGCATGGCAAGAACGGTGACTTTGCCGTCCAAGCGCCCTTGGTCCTAGGCCATGAGGCCGCTGGTATCGTCACCGCAGTTGGGCCTGGTGTAGCCGACCTTGTCCCAGGACAGAGGGTCGCGATCGAGGCCGGAATCATGTGCAAGCACTGCGACTTTTGCCACAAGGGCCGCTATAACCTATGTCGCGCCATGCGCTTCTGCAGCAGTGCCAAAACCTTCCCCCACACAGATGGCACGCTCCAGGACCGGATCAACCATCCGGCATACGTTCTCCATCCGCAAGTATCCATTCCCCGTCTCCTCTGCCATACTAAATTGATACGCCTCGCCTTTTCGCTTTTCCCGACACAGCCTACCGGACAACTGCTCCTTTGAGCAGGCCGCGCTCGCCGAACCCCTCTCTGTTCTCATCCACGCGAGCAAGCGCGCCGAACTCGCGGCGGGCCAGACCGTGCTCGTATTTGGCGTCGGCACTATCGGCCTCCTCGCATGTGCGCTCGCCATGAGCTGCGGTGCCTCACATGTCGTCGCCATTGACATCAACCGTGCCCGACTCGACTTCGCTATGGCAAACGGGTTCGCGCACAAGACCCACTGTCTCCCTCCCGTTGACGGCGCTAAAACGACTGAAGAGCAGCTACGCCGCGCCGAGAAGACTATCCAGCATGCCTTGCTCGAGTTTGGTGAGCCGGATGGGTTTGACATCGTGTTCGAATGCAGCGGCGCGGAGTCCTGCATCCAAATGTCATGTCATGTGAGTCTACCCCCTCTCCACTGATTCAGCTCCTCCATTTTTTGTGTGTGTGCCAACTGGGCCCCCCTTGCCTTTTTTCACCGCTCAGGCTGCTGTCTCTGGCGGCAAAGTGATGCTGATAGGAATGGGCGCCTCGAAGCTAGTGGTGCCCCTCGCAGCGGCGGCGACGCGAGAGGTAGACATCTTGGGTTCGTTCCGGTATGCCAACACATACCCGACGGCCCTCGCGATGCTCGCGTCGGGCAAACTCAAGAACGTCGAGAAGCTCATCACTCATCGCGTCTCCCTCGAGGACGTGGCAGACGCATTTGAGCTGCTCGCACGCGGTCGCGACGAGGATGAGAATATGGTAATCAAGGTCATGGTCACGTCTTTGTGATCCTGCCCCCTCTTTTTTCTTTTTCCTCTGCAACTTGCATGGCCGGAATACGTATTTTTATGCCGTTGTGTTCCGCCCTCCGTCCTAGCCCACGGCGTCTCTGATACACGCATACATTTCCACGATTCATTTCACCTTTCCCTTCGCCAACTTTTCCCCACTCCTCTTCCTAATCCTTATAGATGCGAAGGACAAGGACGCTGCGCTGGCCTCACCCCTTGTACCTTCTTCGAGAGAGAACGAGGCTGCTTTACTTATTGTACCAAACCCAACTTGTGGCGTTTCCATGTCTCCTTCACTGATTCCACGGTTGATCGTACGCATTATACTTCCCCTCCTCGCTTTTCGACCATCCCTGTATATTGACCAACTTAGAATACCAACCTTTGGTGATAATTTTAAATAAGAATTTTAATGATGGGAAAGGAGATGAACTTGCGGCCTTTCGCGGAGGTTTAAACAGATCTTTGATACTGAACAATAGACAGATTCATATTACTGCGCTTGGCCGGACTATTATTTCTACCCAGATGATAAGCGTAGCTCTTTGGGGCAATCGTGTGACTGTTGTGGTTCACACGATCAACGTGTGGTACGAATCGGGTCTAGGAAAAGAAAAACCAACGGTTCCCTGGCCTTGGCGCAAGGTCCAAGGTCCAAGAAAAATACGGATCATTTTTGTGGAGTAAGGGCGCTTTATGGACATCGTGAATTTGACGCCACAGGTGCTAAGCTATATAGAGTTCTTTTCCTTCTAACCTTCCAACAGTGACAGCTCTCGCTCCTCTCCGTGACATGCGGCCCATACCTTATTTACCCAGGCCGAGGCGAAGCTTTTTTCGAAATGAAAGACAGATAAGTTATTTCACTGATGATGTGGGTATTTCTCCTGTGAGGTATGTGCTGCTTGTAGATGGAGGATGCATCCTAGCTCAGAAACTGTGCTCAGATTTAATGCTCTCTTCTACTTTGCTTATGATAATGATAGAAATGTCACAGCATCAGTATCGACCTTGACAGTAAAGGCATATGAACAGTTTTTGCTGCAGTGATATTTATGAGGGGCTGTTCTGGACAAAAATGCAAAAGTTCAAATGCATTTCACACATCTATGCACAAGTACACACATGTGTTCATTGATTTGCATATGTTCTCACTAATGCACACTTTACACTGGCAGCATGTGCAGTCTGGAGTTCACTCAGGAGAATGAGAATGCACATATTGTAAGTTCAATGAGTAATCATCACAGGGGAAGTATATGGACCTGGGGTTCATGCAGGAGAACAAGAATGCATGAACTCCAAGTGGTTGCAGTATGCAAGTATAAAAGTCCAAGAGAAGTAGAGTGTCAGGATCGCTTACGTAAGCCATCACCATTGAACTCCAAAGTGCACCAGGAACTAGTGATGAGACATGAGTACAGGATCATGTGACCGCCTGCGACCATGCACCAGCGCCTACAGGGCTCCAACAAGCACCCATCATGTGCCCACTGTAAGGATAATATATGGTTTAAACAAGGAAACATGACAGATACTGACTATCTGGATATTTTGGCATCCAAGGCAACAGCGCCTGATAACAATCTGATACTGTCCGACAACATCTGGAACATCCGATAAATGTCCAATACCAGACTCTCCAGTCTCCAATCTCCTGTGATGATCACAACCTGCAGGTCACACACACCGCCTACACCTTTCTATTTCATCACTCCAGCATGGTCAGTGCTCGACATACTCACTATTCCATTTTCCTTCCTTTATTTCATATACCATGCTGTAAATTTCATATTGTGTTCCCTTTCAAGTGTCTGTTCATTTGAACATTTCAAACCCTTTACAGCATTTTGCCCATTGTTCCTAGTACTCCCTTGCTGTACCCCCTATGCTTTCCTTCATTTTACGAGCAGTCCAGATGTGTACTGATCATCGGACACCTCATTCCCCCAAACCGCATGACTCTTTTATGAATTATGACCTCCATATGACCTTGCACATGATACTGCATTACCTTCTGTAACTTCCAGAGACTTCCGTAGAATCAAATTTGCTGTACTTAGGAAAATATGTACCAGACTGTATGGAAATTCAGCTTTTGACTGTCATCCTCTTGTTGCAACCTTCGACAAGCCCACCCTTTGTTGTACCTCTCGAACCACTGGCCTTCGTCGTCACCAGCCTCTCGAACTTTCGATCCAGACATTGGACTCTATTGGACCCAATACCAGATACTTTGGACAATGTATATTTTCATTCTCTAAACATTTTACACTCAACCTCTACATCCTCCAAGGTTCTGTCTAGTGTCTCTGACGTGTGACAAGACTCCCTGAAGAACCTGGCCATGAACACCAGTACAGCCTACTACACCGTGCCCATGTTTCTCGACCTTTCCCACACTCTGCAATTTGTGATGGAGGCAGATCCATGACAGCAGAACTGACAGGTCCCATCAATCAATCTATCCTAATCGGGTCTAGTTGAGGTCTCCCCTCAGGCAGCCGAGCCCGCGCCAAGCATTTCCCTTGTCTATGCCCCTTATCTGTGCCTGCCTGCTGCCTTCCTATTTTAGTATCTCATTTACCCTAATCCACCTCCCCTATACCTCGCGACTCAGTGCGCGTAGCCTTGCCTTCTTCCTCATGACTCACTCATGCCGCACAGCCCCCTTCCCCAGTATATATAGAATCCATGTAGTAGTATTAGTCCCTTACGCTGAAATCGAGTTACTTCCCCTCTTGCCTTTTGTGAGCACCTTGGACTGACACAATTTCAGCATCCACCCCCAGCTACCTCGACCCTGTTCCCCCCGGTTGGCCTAGCTTTCTTCTTATCCCCCTGCCCATCGTGTGCAACAGAATGATGAGAGAACCCACCCTGGTGTACCCGACATGTGATGAAGACATCACGGACAAGTGGCTCACCACTGTACTGGATTTTGGAGAAGACAAGTATTGGAGCTGTTACTTTGATAGCCGCATAAGAACAGAATTCTACCCAGACACCCCGACTGAATCAGCCTACTCCAAGACTGAGACTGCGGTGTTGAGACTGCAAGAACTACAACCGTTCGAACTCTGGATTATCAAGGAAGAGAGAAGACTAGCTCCCTACTTTGCAAGACTATATGCATGTCGGGCTTGTGACAGCAAAACCCCTCTGGTGTGCAAGGGTAGAGCGAAGTGTCTGTTCAGTTTCTAACGCTAGTCGATAGTCTTGTCGGACTTGTCTCTCGATATGCAGGGAATACTCCTGTAGCAGTCAAAGTGTCTGGTAATAGGTCTGCAGATTGGCTCTGAGTAGTCGGTCCTTTATCCAAGTCCTTGTATACCTCTGGTAGTACTCGAACCGATAGAGGTTCTGCTCAATCGATGGGTGGCTGGTGAAACTCTCAGGAGGGATGACTTGCAACCTTAAAGGTGGGAAGATGAATCCTTCCAGTGCGAAGTTCTCAGCAGCGATGTTTGCTGTCAGACTTAGTTGAGCTCTCTCAAGTAAGTGTATAGATGAAAAGATCGAAGCTAGGGTACAAGTGGGCTGGTCCCAGGTCTTATATACTCTAGCTATGGGCTGTATGTGATGGATGAGTCATTGATTAAATATCAGAACTGATAGATGATCAGGAAAGCTGTGCACTTGCACTGGAATGCTGAGTATGAGCAGTGTCAATTCTTATTGGGATCCTTGTGATGATGATGTCATCAGTGATCGAGTAGGGTCCCCACTTTGATGCATTACATCATGGTCGGCTGCATCTGATCTTGTTGGGGATTAGATTGGAGGATCAGATGATCTGTGATCGAGCTGCTCTGAGTCATGATTGATGTGATGTAGTGATCGAGTGAAACTGATCTTTGATCAGAGATCTTCTCAGGGGTGATTGTGATCGATGGATAGGGGTCCCTGCCCAATCGAGGTCAAGATCAGTCTGTGGTGGTTACTGGATAAAAGGAGGGACTCCCTCCCTTTGCCGTCTCTTCAGAGTCTGCCTGCTATGTGCTTCCAAGGCCACCACCTTGTTGAGTTCTTCCACAGTTCTTCCCTCTTCACTCCCCGTACTGGGGTTAAACTCTCCTGCAATACCTTCCATTGGTGGGTTCAACTCGTCCCTGCCGATGCGGACCTTTACTGGGTCCTCAACCAATGCTTTGCCTGTGGGGATCCCTCCCACCTCGTCAAGGATTTCTCCTTGACTCAAGGTCCTTATCGATGTATCTGCGACCTTCTCGAGGATCCTCATGGTGAGTTAGCTGAGTTGCTTCTCTCTGTCTCCAGTAAGTCTGATTCTTTATAGACTGGGACTGGGTTCCTCCCCATCCTCCTTCACCAACCGTTTGGGCCACCACCCCTTGGGGTGATCAGGGCACTTGGTACCAAGGTGGGCAGGATTGGGCTGAGATCGGTTCTGGTCCTGTACACCCGGCTTACCATCCTCAGGCCCAGATCTCCAACCTCTGGATACCCCGTTGGTGGCACCTCCTCCATCGCCCTCCCTTCCTACCATTGACCTCCCCCCTGCCTATTCCTCCCTCCTGTCTCCTACTCTGGACAACGAGGGTTCTCTCAGTGCTGTGCGAGATCTGCAAGAGGCTGCCCTAGAGGCTGGGATCTGGGATGGTCAGTTTGCCTCTCATCCCCTGAGGGTTGCCCTTGGGTTCGTGGGTGAGTCTGACTTCTCAGACTCTTCTGATGAGTCATGGGATGAGGAGTCTTGGGGGTCTGAGTACGGCACCTCAGGCTCTTCCCGTGATGAAGAAGGGTCTTGGCTTTCCTTTGTATTGTACTTATCTTGCAATAAAATATATAGCTGGGGTTTGGCCCCTTGTTCGCCTGATTTGCATGGTGTTTCTTAAGTTAAAGGATTGAAATTTGTTGGCTTGATAGTACGGACAATGCTTTCATGACATGACCCTCTCTCTTAAGCTTCACCGGAGATTTTTGAGGATGAACCACAGGCCTTCCTCTTCTTGGCAGTCATCCAGACAAACTCTGGATGGGTGTCATGAAAGTGTTTGATTGCCTCCTCTGTGTGTCCCAATTCTTTTTCTGGTTTCCACATGTCTTTGTTTGGTCCATATCCTTCCCATCTGACTAGGTATTGCTTCTGACTTCGCCATAGTCATCCATCTTTGATTTCTCCAATCTCGTATTCCTCCTCTCCCTCCACTTCCACTGGTGGTGGTGGGGGTTCTATTCATCCTGGAATCATTGATTCTTTGTATGGGTATAGTAGGGAGATGTGAAACACTGGGTGGACCTGAATCGAGGCTGGTAGCTTCAATTTGTAGTTGATGTCAGAGAGAATGTCACGCCCATGCCAACCGGAGTATTCTCCGGCCTTCTCCGGCCTTCTCCGGCGGTCTCCAGACCCCCGATCGCAACTCCGGACTCTCAGACCTATGTCCAGAGCGCCGGACTTCACTTGCGCGACGTAGCGCAGGATCAGGAAGTGTGCCTGAAGGGCCACCAACTGATGTCTGCACCAGTTGCTGTTGCCTCAGGCAACCAGGAACTGGTCCTGCCCCGGACCCGTCGCCCGGACAATTTGATGGACTCCCGGAAACGCCTGTACATCATAGTTAGTAGTTTAACCTTTGTCCCGATCAGATTCCGTCTCCATCTCGTAGTCCCGTAGTTTAGTTTATTTCCTGACTCTCGGACATTACTCCGTAGCTACGAACTGATTCCGTAGTCGTACCGGAGTTATCTCCGTTGCTAGCATCGCCCTGGACTTTTGTATAAGTACTTGTAGATTACGGCCTTGTCTAGCCAGTCTGATTATCAACCCCGCCTACTCGCACTCTATTCCACACTGCCTGAAACCCGTCTCCCGACCTCTCCCGAAATCCGAGACACTGATCCGCAGAGGGCGTCGTTTCAATACATTCGCCAAGTCTCGTCCGAACCTAAGTCCAACTCCGTCCAAACTCCGGTTTGCTCCGCCGCACCCGGACCTTGTTACTCTCGCCCGGACTTTATTGTTCCCCACTGGACTTTGTTATTTCTGCCCGGACTTTACTCCGCCCGACCCCCACGACATAGACGTAACAGAGAACTTCAATGATTTCAAACAGCCCTAGTCGTCGATCAGCCAGTGTTTTGCTGGGGGCTGTAGTGGTGATATTTCTGGCATCTAACCACACCTTCTGTCCCAATTTAAATGGTGATTCTTTCTGACAGTCCTTGTCATAGTACCACACCATTTGCTCCTGAGACAGCTTCATAGCTGCTCTTAGTTCGTCCTGTACCTGATGGAGATGGCTGACCACTTCCTCCGCCTTGGGCACCCCTGTATCCCTTCCTGTGTCAAACATCATCCTTGGATGATACCCTCTTGCAGCATAGAAGGGAGATTGCTTGGTGGTGGTGCTAACATTGTTGTTGTAGGCGAACTCTGCCATTGGCAGGTAGTGGCTCCAGTCATTCTGTTGATAGTGACAGAAGAGTTGTAAATATTGCTTCAAGGTTTGATTGATTCGTTCGGTCTGTCCATCTGTTTGTGGGTGGTATGCAGTGAAATAGGCCCCTTGTATGCCTAATTTCTTGAATACTCCCCTCATCAGCTTGGATGTGAATTGTGTTCCTCAATCCGAGATCATCTTCTCTGGGACTCCATGCAGTTTCCAGACATGTTGTAAATACAAGTTGATGGTCTCTTCTGTGTCGATGTCTGACTTGACTGGAATGAAGTGTGCTTCCTTGGTTAGATGGTCTGCCACCACCCAAATTCCATCGTATCCTGCTGACTTAGGTAGTCCCACAATGAAGTCATTGGTGGCCACCTGCCAAGGTTGCTCTGCTGGTGGAATGGGTCGGAGTTCCCCTCTGGGCTTCTGCGCCCAGTTCTTCTTCCAATTGCAGGTGTCACAGGTTTCTACATAATGCTTGATGTATCTGGTCATACCTGGCCACCAGTAGTTTTGGGAAATAAGTTCCATTGTCTTGTAGACCCCTGGATGGCCTACTTCCAGTGAGTCATGGTGTAGTTTAACCAGATCTCTTCATATCCCTGGATTGTCTGGTACGCATACCTTTCCTTGGAAGAGTAGTAGCCCGTCTTCCAGGTTCCAATCTTCCAGTCCCTTTCGCAGTTGCCTTGGTCCCATCTTCAGGAGTTTCATTGCTTCCACTACCTCAGGGTCATATTCTACTTCCTTCCTAATTTGTTTCTGAATAGGGTGATCCTGTAGGCTTGAAGCATGTCCTCTCTTCATGGCACAGATCCTAATCCTTTCTGGTTGTAGTACCTCTGGGGAGTTCAGCTGTAGGACCTGCCATCCTTGGTTGTCTGGGGTTTCTGGCTTATGGTCAGGTCTCCGTGATAGCTTGTCTGGCTTCCCTCCCAGCCATCCAGGTTGATGTTTGATCTCATAATTGAATCATGTTAGGAATAAACCCCACCTTGCCTGTCTCCGGGTAAGTGTCTGTGCTCCTCCAAAATACTGTAAGTTCTGATGATCAGATAGAATGGTTACCCTGTGCCATGCCCCTTCTAAGTAGTGTCACCACTGTTTGAGAGCCAGAATGATAGCCAGTAATTCCTTGTCATAAATCTGATAGTTCCTTTCAGCAGTGTTCATCACTTTCGACATGAAGGCTATGTCAGGACCCATTCATTTTTCCCCTACCCAAGCTAACTCTACCGACACCTACAAACCTCCCGATGGCCCTCTACCACCTCGCAAGCCCCTCTACACACTTCCAAAACCTGCTGTCCCCTTCTGGAAGCCTCCCCAATCTCCCCCGTGCTTACACGACACTCGCGACCACCATTCCATACTTGCGATGCCTCTTACTACCTCACACCATGCGCATATTCCACCTGGACCCACCAATTCCATGCACAGCACGTCGTTGCACACCTTCTTCAGCTGGCACATGACTTGCCGCTTGGCACCCCTGGTGCTACCACTACCAGCACTAATACATTACCAGCATTACAGCCATTACCCATGTTACCAGCATTACCCATGTGACCTCCTGCCCAAGGTCACCTGTGTCACTACCATCACCCACATGACTGCTCCTATGACCTCGTGACCTTAACACTCAAATGCACCACCAATGGTCAGCTGTATATACCTTTCCAATATGCTCCCCTTCTTTTCCTCAGTCCTCTATAACTACATTACATATGATCCGAGAATCTCCCTGTAGTTATAGTTATGTATATGATTATTTAACCAGGTCGCGACCCATGACTGGTCATGCTTGCAACCTTACCTATGCTTTCTTAACCCTTCGCGACCTTAGTAGAACATGTGCCTAGTTACTTTACAACTAAACATACCCCATACTACTATAGTCTTGTTGCTTGGCAACCTCTGTACTTTTCCTTTTTCGTTATACTCTTCTGTATGCACGTATATAAGTCTCGCATGTACTTCTCATACTGTAGACTTGATATTGATGCACTTTGGTTTAAGCTTGAGGCTATTATGCCCTTTGAGCTTGGAACCACCGTGATTGATAGGTCTTGTCTCGCTTGGTGACCTTGACAACACCAAGACACACTCTGCTTCATTCTAACTCATTCTCCGTGCTCGTACAACTTGTGCACCTTAAGTATTTCCTTTCCTTTGTCTTGGTACTGATTCTTCGAACCCCATAGGTTCTCTTGTTGGTTGGCAAAGTCATTGCCTTCACTGATACACCTCTTGACATCGTTGCAACTACCCACAACTCTCTCAACATCGTCTATTCCTCCCTCCTCATCTATTTCTTCTTTCACACTTTGTCAGTTGACTTTGCGACCTTCTCAGCATTACCTATTTCTCTCAACTCATCCTTTTCCCTCTCTACACTTCGTCTACCAACCTTGTGACCTTCTCAGCGACATCTCCCTCCTCTTTACTTGTCTCTCCTCATTCTCACATCTTCTCAGACGCCCTCGCAACCTTCCAGGACCAAGCATTATTGACTGTGCTCAACAGTTGATTGGTCTTAGTTAGTGTTGCCACAGCTTAGGCTAGAAGCCAGCTTGAAGCTGTAGCCAAGCTGCAGCTACAGGCGGAGTCAGCTTGGCTACAGCTTCAGCTTGGACAAAATGGCATCAGCTTCAGCTTAAGCTGGCAGCTAGCTGCAGCTTGATCCAGCTCAAGCTGTAGCCAAGCTGCAGCTCAGGCTTGGCTACAGCTTCAGCTTGACCAAAAAGAGCATCAGCTTCTCAAGCTGGCTAACAGCTAGCCAAGCTGTGGCAACACTACTCTTAGTGGGTTTCCAGGACTGGTCACCAACAAGTCAACCTTTGGTATTACTTACAAGATGGGACAGGCCCTAACAGGCTATTGGGTGCACATTTCCATCCTCTCCCTTCTGTGACAGTACTGCTCCGACTGCAAAGTCTGAAGCATCGCACTCCACTATGTAAGGTTCTTCTGGATTTGGAATGATCAGGACAGGGGCATCCTTGAACTTATCCTTGTACTGTCTGAATGCTTGTCTCTGTTCTTCTCCCCACTCGAAGACTTTCCCTTTCTTTAACAGACTAGTCAAAGGTCTGACCTGCTCAGAGTATCCTTTGATAAACCTTTGGTAGAAGTTGCCAAACCCCAAGACTTCTTGTATCCCTTTCATGGTTGTTGGTTCTGGCCAGTCCATGATCGCCTGTACCTTCGCTGGGTCCATTCTGATTTGATTGTGTGAAATCAAAAATCCTAAGTACTCTGTCTCCTTATGGAAGAACTTGCACTTCTCTGGTTTACAGAATAGGTCATTCTCCTGTAGTCGTCGAAGTACCTCCAGGACTGTTGTCACATGCTCTTCTCTTGTCTCTGAGAATATCAGGATGTTGTCCAGGTATATCACCACATTTGCCATATCCTTGAATATGTTGTGCATCATCCGTTGGAAGGTCACCAGGGTGTTACACAGTCCGAATCCCATAACCTCTGGTTTGTACAATCCTTCCTCAGTCACGAAGGCGGCCTTGTACTGGTCTCCATCCCTCACTCGGACATTGTTGTATCCCCATCGTAGATCCAAGGCAGTGAAGTAATAGGCTAGGGCCAGCTTGTCGGGCAAGGTCTGAGTCAAGGGTAGTGGGAATCGATCCTTGATGGTAATCGCATTCAGCTTTCTATAATCAACCACTAACCTCAGGCTCCCATCCTTCTTTTTGATGAAGAATACTGGTGAGGCTGCTGGTGACCCTGGTCCTTCTGATTTCCTGATGTATCCCTTGGCTAGGTTCTCGTCCAAGTACTCCATCAGGGCTTCTCTTTCTCTCTCAGGGACATGGCATACTTCTTGGAGTTAGGTAAGGGAGCTCCCTCCTCCAAGTTTATTGCATGGTCCCATGGTTTCCTCTCAGGGAGTCATTCTGATGCCTTTTGTTCGAACACCTTCCTGTACTTTCGAAACTCCTTGGGTACCATTTCTTTGAACGTTTGTACCTTCTCTTGTCGAAGTACCTGCTCTGCTATTTGCTGTGACTTGGTAAACCCTGCGGCAATTTGCATAATCCTCTCTGTGTCTGTAACTTTGAATACTTGGTCTCCCTCCTCGGGTTGGTCGTCTTCGTTGGGTTCTTCTTCTTCTCCCTCTAGACATTCAGTGATGTCTTCAAATTCCTTCATCAGCCTCTGAAAGGTGTCTCTCGCATTTATTATGGCCATGGATGGGGGATGGGCCCCTGCTGCAGAGAGACATTGTTTCTGATGCCACCAGACTGGCCATGCTGTCCGATTCTGCCCCCTGCCCAATATGCATCTGCAGGTCCCAAGGGCCCAAACCCATGCAGTACCATGTGCCCCCCAAATGGCAGAGGAATATGAGAAAGAGATTGCATGGCTCCGAGCCTGCATAGAGCTGTATGAGAGAGAGAGGAGGACTCCCACTGGGGAGAAGAACTGTGCCAGCCCCCTTTCCGTCCCTGTGCCTGCTGCAAGTATACCCCAATATACTATCTTGCAGCAGAGACATACCCAAATTGGGGCTGAGGTGAAGGAGGATGTGAGACTGGCAGAGTGCCTAACCATGGTGCAGCCGGAAGTGGGGAAACCTGTGCCATGAGAGCTAGCCATCCAGGTGCACTTGGAGGCTCTCAGCACCAGCAAGTTGGCCACAACAAAGGCCCTTGTTGACTCAGGGTGCACCAACTGCTTCATGGACATGGAGTGGGTGAAAGGAGTGGGACTGGAGCCATCTCCCCTGCTGAACCCGATCACCATGTATAATGTGGATGGGACACAGAACAGAGATGGAAAGGTCCAGTATGAGATAGAGTTGCTGGTGAGGGTTGGTGACCATGAAGAGTGGGTCCACTTTCTGCTGGGAAAGTCCCAGTCCCACAAGGTCATCCTTGGGCATGACTAGCTCAAGCAGCATAACCTGGATATCGACTGGCAGAAGGCAGAGCTAAGCCTTACCTGCTGCCCCCCACAGTGTTCCCTGTCCCTGCAAGCTGCCACACCCCTGAAGACAAGTACCCTCACATCTGCAAGTATTCCAGACACCTGTTTTCCCAACTCTGGCTCTACCCCTGATTGGCCCAGCTGCTACCCTTTGGTTTTTAGTGAAGCAAAGTGGGATGAGCTTCCCCACTCCCACCCAGACTTTGATATTAAAATTGAGTTTAAAATGGACCCTGGACACCTCTCCTCTAAGCTATACTCTCTAACATGAGAAGAGATGGTAGAGTTGAATTGCTGGGTGGATGAGCAGCTGGCCTCTGGATGAATCTGACCTTCGAAGTCCCTGTATGCGAGCCCCTTCTTCTTCAAACATGAGAAGGGCAAGCTGCAGCTGATTATTGACTACTCTAGGCTGAACTCACATCTAATCAAAGACAAGTACCCCCTCCCCCTCATCCGAGACACTGTGGATGTGTTAAAGGGGGCAACCATCTATTCCAAGATTGATGCAAAGGGAGGTTTCCCATCAATGCAGGTCTGGCCAGAACATCAGCACTGCTGT
Source organism: Clavaria fumosa (assembly GCA_951802425.1). NCBI lineage: Eukaryota > Fungi > Basidiomycota > Agaricomycetes > Agaricales > Clavariaceae > Clavaria > Clavaria fumosa. The sequence continues at coordinate 2,048,053 of OX637805.1, read as the reverse complement.
GCTTTCCTAACGCCTCATGGACTCTTCGAACTGGCAGTTATGTGGTTTGGGCTGCAGAATGCACCTGTGACCTTCCAGCACTTCATGAACCATGTGTTGAAGGAAGAGATTGCAGGAGGGCATGTCTGAGACTATGTCGACGATGTTATAGTGTTTGCAGAGGATTTGGCTACACACCAGTATTGGATGGATTGGGTCTTGAGGAAGTTTGGGGAGAATGGGCTGTGTCTCAGACTCAGCAAGTGCAAGTTTGAGAAGAGTGAGATCTTCTTCCTGGGGATGAAGATCTCCCACAACTGTCTGGAGCATGACCCAGCTAAAGGCATGGTGATCCATAACTGGCCCAGACCAAGGAATGTGAAAGAGGTACAAAGATTCAGCAGGATGCTGAACTACCTCTGTTGGCACATCCCAAACCTTTCTGCCCAGGCAAAGCCACTCTTCCGGTTGACAGGGAAGGTTCCCACCTGATTCTCACAACTGACCAAGCTAATTAGGTAAGGGTTGCACATGTCACGCAGTGTCTAGTTAGCTAGTGGTACCCATACAGTCTCACATCAGCGGTTTCAGCAGCTCTATGCTGTGCCACCAGACAAACAAACTGCATGCCCACCATAACTGTTGCACATGAGCATCAACAAACATAACGCACGGCCACAACAAACATCCCACGGTCCCCGCCACTTGGCTAATGCATTGCTCGCTGCTTGGCTGATGCGTTGCTCACTGCCTTCAACAGCAAACTTAGCTATTCTCAATTATCTCAATGAATATTAATTGCTTTGACACTGGACTTTCTCTGCTGTGATGCTACACCTTAAGCTGATTGAACAATGAATGTCCTGTCTTCCTTGGTGCAGCAACAATGTTGCTCGATGTCCTTGATGGTGAGCTCAACTATTTCAGTGATCATGACTCGCATTGACATCAGGCTTTCAGTATAATGATATATACATCAAAAGTCAATGAATATGATCAAGAAAGTCTCCTAGCCTTGCTGCTTCATCACCAACAGCGTCGTCCTCGTCAGGAACAAGTGTTTCAGGTTTGTCAACGGTTTCTGCTGTAAAGCTGGTATTGTGTGAGTTGTTGCTCAGTGGTTGAGAGCCATTGTAGCCCTCAAGACTGTATATCATGGATAGACGAGTGCAGTGGTGATTGTTGATGCGCCATCAGGACAATTCTAGCTGGCGAATTTCAGCAGAAAATGCAGGGTGAGTGGATGCTAGTTCTTGAGCAACTGAGTCCAGGACTTGATCCTCATGATCAAGCCAGGCAGCAAGCCGGCAAATCTCAACATTGAGACGGACCAACTCCTCTTGAGCTCGGATGACCTTGAAGAACTTTGCGGCAATTTCTCGGTTGCTTGGGAGGGCCCAAGGCTTTGAAAGCATGTCATAGCGAGAATGCTTGAGCAGTTCAAAATCACCAAGCCATGTGTAGCTTACTACCATGGAATAATCAAGTTGAGGTCGAGGTGGATCTTGTTGGGGGGCAAGCCAGTTGTACATCTCGAGCACAGTTCGGACTGCAGCAGAATGGCGGGCAATGGCTTTTGATATTTGCTTGCGCATTTTGTAGCCTAGATATTGTTCCCAATGACCATGAAAGCGATATGATGGACCAAACTTACCTGTACCCATTAGATTGGCCTTTGAAAGCTCAAACAACCGCTGAACCATGAGTCCCTCTAAGACCTCAACAGCACGTATGAAGCAGCGGTGCTTCACATAACTGGCAGCCTGCTGGTATTCACTATGGTCTGGTGTCCAACGTTCTGCAATTCCCATACGGCGCTCGATGTCCTCGACTGCATTGGTGGTAAGACCAAGCTTATTGAGAGCTGATCTCTGCTCCAGTTCGTTGGCTCTAGCATTAGCTGCAGATTGTGAGCGATTACAGATAGAGCCAGTAGCAGTAAAGTCAATAGATGTATAGGTCACGAAATTGAAGGCGACAGTTGTAATTGTGTTGTAGCACACTCTGGCCCATAAATTAGTAATAGGGAATGTGTAAATGCAACAACTTACTCAGCCTTTTGAAGTTCCTGAAGCGCTTCCACATAGGACGATGCAAGGATGTCATGGTCAGGCTCTGAAGAAAGATTTTGGAGATAGTCCAATTCTTCCTTGTGCCAGCTGATAAAGTCTTGATCGCAGTAGCCGAACGTTTTCTCAAAGTGTCGAATTTCAGGAACACAAGTTCGAATAGTGGTGAGGGCTTGATTGTAATTATTATACAAGAATCTGCCTCAAGAGACAGCAGATAAGGCAAAAGATTCGCATATGGAGAGCAAACTTACTCAATTCCGTATATTTGTCAAGATCCCACTGTTGGAAGTGGAGGTCAAGGTATTGGAGCCAATGGAAGTGCGATGAATGGTGGATGATCTGGGCAACAGAATTTGAGGAAGAGAACACATGTTCACATGTCTCAAGATCTTCAAGTCCAATGCCTTCGAGATAAAGCGGATAGAAACGAAGCTGGCATGCACGATTGTGCGCATGCCCATGGAAAGCATTGACCACAAATCGGAGATCTAGCCGCTTGGCATCCATGCCAAGTGAGCTATTAGCAACTGTAGAAGTGAATGAACAACCAATATCAGATCCAATGGTCTGGGATTGTCCAAATGTCTTAAGGATTGTGTTGACAGTGGCGAGACCGTACTTGGCCCTTAAAACAGGCTTCAATGACAAAGAACAACAAAATGGTAATACACTTACAGCTCTCCACTACAGCGAATCTCTGTAAAGGTTTCAATAATGCCATGGCAGCAAGCACAAATGAAAATTCCTGTCTGATCAAAAACCTTAACGGTCTCTTCTGATACGCTGTTTGCTGCAGTCCAGTTATCTGTACATGATATGCGAGATGCAGTAGATTCAAAAAGAAAAGGACTAGCTTTAGCCGGTTGGCGAGTACGAACATCATCCTTAAAACAGTCAACGTCTGTAGGAGGAATAAGATAGTCTGAGATAAATGTCCTCTCATCTGTTGCACCAGAATGAACAACCCATTTGACCAAGAAGTTGCCATCCATGGCATGAAAATGGGCAGGGATCAATAGCGGCTCGTTCTTCGTCTTGAATGAGCATGGTGGACAAGCATTTTGAATCTGCCAGTCCACAGACTCCCAGCTCAGAAATTGGTTCATGCGAGACTTGACAAGCCGGAGAATTGCCAGATAAGCATCAAAGGCAGCAGAGAATTGTTTCTGAAATGATTGAAAATATGTGATCTGGCAGGTGGACAGTCTCATCAGCTGAAGCAATAGGCAAAGTAGGAGACACACATCATTCAGGGCACATAATACCTTCATCATGGCCTGTATGCTGAACAATGGTTGGCGCCGGCATATCTGGTGGTAGAGCTCAAGGGTTTCAATTGTGATAGCGACAGTAGGCTGTGTTGGGGAGCATCCCAGAAGACCAACGCGAGCAAGGGCAATGTTCGCTTCCTCATCTTGAAGTTGATTGACAGTGTACCATTGTTCGCATTCTGTTATGATCCATGAAGTCATGGTTATGGTGTAGTATTACTAAAGGTGCACCTGGTATCCCAATAATCTTGAGCTCAAACATATGGCATTCCTCAGTATTACATGGAGCAGTAATAATATGGTGTTTCCATTTGAGGTAGGTATTGACTAGTGAAGGAAATAGTGCCTCCCATGCGGAGTGAGCAGCGCAGTTTCGGTCCCTCCAAATTCGTTGATCAGAAGCCTGAGGGTACTGTACTACACCAAGGCTATAGGACTAGCTGTAAACAGATACAGAAATGAGGTTGGTGTGACATACTTCAAAATTGCATCCGTCTCTGCACCATCATCATCCTCCCACTGTCCATCATTCTGACTACCTGTCATATTGTTGTTATCGGCCATGTTGATGTCAGGATTTTTGCCTGTCTCAAGGGCTGCTTCTGTGAGTTGTTGCTGTGTGATTGAAGTCAATGCTAGAAGGCATCATGAGTATGTAGATTGGAATGCATAAATAGTGTGTTTGACCTTGCAGCTGTCGTCGCAATGATCTTTCTTGCTTCTGTCCAACTTGTGCAAGGCTCAAGGATTGATGGCGAGGGCCAGATGATGAATTTGTCGAACTACGAACATGTTTTGATGTTGTAATCTTAAGGTGGGCACCTTTCTTCATAGGAAATAGAATTGTAGTGGGAGTTGAACTACACTACACAGCTTAACTGAATATTGATCATGCACGAGTGATCACATCGATCAAAAAAACGCCTCTGTGTTCTACGCCACATCCTTCCAGTCTTGCAGATGTCCAAACACACACCATGGTTCCCTGCCTCAGCTATCAAAACATATGACAGGCCGGTAAGACAGCAGACTACTTTCAATTTGTGTCATTGGCTTACCCTCAGCCCCAGGTGCACGTCACATTCTCTATTACTGCCATCTTCGATGCCCCGTGGAGAGCGGCCCAAAAGGAGAGGAAGCCCATCCCATTCCACACAACTATGCTGTTTGAGGGGATAAAAGAAGCAGACATTACCGGCAATGAAATTAGTTTTGGAAGACCTTTTCCGTAGGGAGATTGTCAGCAATGTGGAGAAGAGGTTGGTCAGAGAGTGCCAGCGAGAGGACTCGGAGGATGCCTGTACATCTCTGAGCATATTGGAGCTTTCTTCGTTTTAATCCAGCAATCAGATTGCAGAGCATCAACCAATTTGTCGGATGAAGACGAGATCATTTGTGAGATCGAGCGCAGGTTGGATAGGGAGCATGAGCGAGAGGACACTGATGGCTATGGCCCAGGTATGTTCTCAAGCTTATCCAACATAGATCTTCCATGTTCAATCATTTTTCAGACAGTGATGACGAGTCTATCCCTGCCACTGAACTTCCCCCCTCATGCCGAGCTAACCCTCCCCCCAACCAAGCTCCCAACTGCTCTAAGGAACTCCCCTCTGCCCTCGCCAACAAGCTGCTTGCCTCTCTGACACTCGGCACCTCCGAAATCTCACCCCCCAGGCCCTATACCTCCCAAGCCCCACATCCCTCTAAAATCTCGCCCCCTGGGCTCTGCACCTCCAAGATTTTGCCCCGGCCCTACACCTCCCAGGCCCCAAGCACCTCTGAGACCTCCACCTCCGAGACCTCCACCCCTGGGCTCTGCCCCTCCCGAGCCCCACGTGTGGCTGTTCCGGCCATGGTCACAGCAATTCTCTATCGCACTGGTGCTCCTTTTCTTTCTTATGCTGAGGTCCAGCACTGTCTTGTCGAATCGGTGGGCTACGAGTGCAAAAACTGGTATCATAAGCTGCGGCTTTGTGGGCTGAAACCGTGCGATATCAATTCAATTATCCTGGTCATGCTTGGCAAACTAGGGAGAAGTAGTATCATTCCTGAGACTTGCCATGCTGTATGATATGCTACACCTGTTATTGACATACTGTTTGTGCCTAGGCCTCTCTGGTGCTGTAGAATTTCATCCATGGCAAAGTGTATGTGTGCTCATTTTATTCAACATGTGATAGTTCGTAGGTTGACCTCCGACATCCCCCTGCTGTGAAAAATGAAAAGTTTTCATAGTAAGTCAGCGAAGCTCTCCACAGCTCAAAAACAGGCTTGTCATGAAAAACTGCAGAAGCTTACAGAAGATGTCTATCATGCTCGTAAGGCTCTTGATGAAAACGTCGAGCTGATTGCAAGCTTCAAGATATCATGAATCAAAGTGGTCAAGTAATCCGAGATGAATGGAAAGCAATGTCTGCACATGAGAAGGACCCCTTCAAGGCTGGAATTCAAACTACTCGTACCGAACGCCAGGTGATTGTTCGTGCTAATCCACATGCGATGCTGGTTGATGTCAGCAACTCGTTCAAGGACATGGAAAACGAGGTTTGACCCTTTTTTTATCATTAGTGAGGCATTCCTGACAAATCACGGCAGTGGACAGGCATAGAAAATAGGACTGGTGGCGAGGGCCTCTATGTCTTTGTCTGTAAAGCTATGGATCAGTCACACCCTCCACAAATTCACTATACACCTGGTGTCGAGAAGTTCTTCAAGGATGTCTTGGATATGGAACTGGAGCAGTTTGTGTTGAGGCTAGAGTCATTCCTTGTTGGTGGCAGCGGTGGTACATACGTCATGTGTGACTAGATTCAATGTTTCAATGTCTCCTAGCCCAGCAGAAGCTCTCCAGAAATCAGCCAACAGTCCAATTAATCAGCCGAGCACGTTGTTTGATTCAGGATGGCTTGAGTGCGTCTGTTGCTCCCCTTCTTTGGATACAGATCCCTCATATATTGATACAGATCAAATTGTACAATCAGAGCATATCACCAGTAAGGTCCAGATGAACTATGACAACTACGAAGCCAAAATCGTTGAGGCGTACGGTATTTCGCTGGTTGGTTGGCCTGTCGGCCATGTACGAAATCCCTCAAAAGTTGGCAGATGTGCTGACGTTGAATGCCTGCTCATTGCGCTGACAGAGGGGACTTGCAAATGGGCAGTTCTCTCTGTTGAAGACCTCAGGAAACGTATCACAACAAACAGAGAACGCACAACGCAAGGTGAGACAGTCTATAAGCCACGCAAGAAGACTGCCAGCAGGAAGCCTCAAAGGCCTGAGGAGATGTCTCCAGAGGAGGGAGGTGGAAGGGGGAATGGCACCACATCCTGTAGTTTTGATATATCATATGCACCAAATCGATGCATTTGAGTGATGAACAATTAGCATCAATTGGTGCATGCACCTGATGTATCACTTTGGAGCATCTGATGCATTACCTTGTGGATGGTACATCTGATATATCATGATGCCAGATGATGCATCTGCCATAGCCATAGACAGTGAATGTATCATGCATACATAATGTTGATGTATCAGCATGTCAGCATCTGATGTATTGTTGAAGCTGTTCTGGAAATTTGGCACATCTGATATAACATGGACATTCAATACATCACTGCCAATGCTTATCCAAAAATGAATAAAAAAGCGGATTTATTATCATTAAACTTAAACTTATTAATGTATTACAGTAATGACTAATATTAAATCTATTTCTATATAAATTCTATTTATTCACACTCTATCACAAGTCCTGAAGTTGGGAGAAAGTGGGGGGGGGAGCAGGGCAAGTTGCTGTATTTATATGCCGCACTTTGTGGCTGTGCAAATGCGTGACATGGTAACACCTAATCAACATTACCATGTCACGCGTTTGCACAGCCACAAAGCGTGGCATATAAATACAGCAACTTGCCCTGCTTCCCCCCCCACTTTCTCCCAACTTCAGGACTTGTGATAGAGTGTGAATAAATAGAATTTATATAGAAATAGATTTAATATTAGTCATTACTGTAATACATTAATAAGTTTAAGTTTAATGATAATAAATTCGCTTTTTTATTCATTTTTGGATAAGCACTGGCAGTGATGTATTGAATGTCCATGTTATATCAGATGTGCCAAATTTCCAGAACAGCTTCAACAATATATCAGATGCTGACATGCTGATTCAACATTATGTATGCATGATACATTCACCATCCATGGCTATGGCAGATGCATCATCTGGCATCATGATATATCAGATGTACCATCCACAAGGTAATGCATCAGATGCTCCAAAGTGATACATCAGGTGCATGCACCAATTGATGCTAATTGTTCATCACTCAAATGCATCAATTTGGTGCATATGATACATCAAAACTACAGGATCGCCTGGGAATGGCGAGTAGGGAGGTGATGATGAGTGGATGCAATGTTATTGGCCGACATTGTGCACCATTGTCATTAGTACTTTGCCCATTGTATATTTGTGTTCACTCTTAGGTGGCCTTGGATGTTATCTTGTTCAAGCCCTGATGAAAGCCCAATGTCAATGCAAGTCATGGTCACTGAAATCGTTGAGCTCACCATCAAGGACAGCGAGCAACGTTGTTGCTGCACCAAGGAAGACAGGACATTCATTGTTCAATCAGCTTAAGGTGTAGCATCACAGCAGAGAAAGTCCGGTGTCAAAGCAATTAATATTCATTGAGATAATTGAGAATAGCTAAGTTCGCTGTTGAAGGCAGTGAGCAATGCATCAGCCAAGCAGCGAGAACACTTGCAGAAATTTAAGGAGCTTGACGACAAGTGGACACAAGATCGCGCTGGACTCTGGCAAAAGGGGATACTTACTTGGGTCCCCCTGGGAGCTCTTGAGGCTGTCCTCAAATTTGAGCATGACCTCCCTGCTGCTGGACACCCTGGGCCCTGGAAGTTGAGAGCAGCACTAGTGAAGGGTTATTGGTGGCTGGACATGGTGAAAGATGCAGATTGGTATGCCCAGGGGTGTGAGACATGCCAGCAGACAAAGCCTGACCATACCAAGTGGGCTGCTCCACTCCACCCCCACCCTGTTCCCAATGGTCCCTGGTCAGTGATCTCATGTGGACATAGTTGGTCCCCTCTCCCTCTCCCATGGACATAATGCCATCCCACCCCCTTCAGCACACCCACCCCCCATCCAAAAGGCCTAGCCAATTTTGACTGATGCCCTTTTTATGGGCCCAGCCGATCGTCGGCCAAGATATAGCTTTATAGGCTTGGCCAATCAACTTGATATACCAAAATCCTGCCAGGCATACAGGGATCCCATGGTAATGATGATACCCTTTCAACAGGGCTGGCTGACACCCATTTTAGGAACCAGTGTAGAGGGTCTGAAGCACCCTATTCAAACATTTCTCTCACTTACATGACAAATTAGATCAAAAAAGCTGGGGATACAGCCCCGCCTGGCCACCTGCTGCCCCGCCTCTACACCCATTGCCCCACCTGCTCGCTGCCCTGCCTGCCTGCTGGCCCACTGGCCCGCACTGCCCACCTGCTGCCCACCCACTGCCCACCCGCTGCCCTGCCTGCCTGCTGCCCACAGCCCCGCCTGCCCACCCGCAGCCCCGCCTGCCCACCGGCAGCCCCGCCTTCCCACCCGCTGCCCCGCCCTGCCGCCCGCTGCCTTGCCTGCCTGCCCACTGCCCTGCCTGCCTGCTGCCCCACCCTGCCTGGCTGCTGCCCCGCCTGCTCGCCCGCAACCCCGCCCTGCCCGCAGCCCTGCCTGCCCACCCGCAGCCCCGCCTGCCCACCGGCTGCCCCGCCTTCCCACCCGCTGCCCCGCCCTGCCGCCAGTTGCCTTGCCTGCCTGCCCGCTGCCCCGCCCTGCCTGCCCGCTGCCCCGCCCCGCCTGCCCGCTGCCCCGCCTGCCCACCTGCTGCCTCGCCTGCCTGCCTGCTGCCCCGCCCCGCCTGCCTGCCGCCCCGCCTGCCCACCCGCTGCCTCGCCTGCCCACCCGCTGCCCCGCCCTGCCCACCTGCTGCCCCGCCTGCTGCCCCGCTGCCCCGCCTGCCCACTGCCCTTCCTGTTGCCTTGCCTGCCTGCCCGCTGCCCTGCCCTGCCTGCCCGCTGCCCCGCCCTGCCCACCTGCTGCCCCACTGCCCTGCCTGCCCACTGCCCTTCCTGTGCTGCCATGCCCACCTTATGGTTTGTGGCAGACAAGAGCAGCATTCTCTGTGTGGCAACTGCAGTGCCATACAGGGAATGCTGCTCTTGTCTGCCTTCAAGTGTCTGTATGAGCTTGACACCTGCAGAGGTATGTGGGTTTTATTACTATTCACACTTTTTACTGGTATGGTGCTCATTGATGTTGCTTTTCAGAATGTTATGTGAAGAGGGTGGCCATATGGGCCTTTGGTTTGGTGGCAGCTTATATGCAGACTGGCCCCAACCAACCCTCATTCATACCTGCACCTGGGGTGGCCAAATGGGCCAAGGATGTGAGTGTGGTCTATTATGCAAGACAACCTCCCCCAACCCCATCTTTGTAAGTTTTTTTGTGCTATCTGCTGCTCATACCTTGGGGTTGCCATATGGGCTCTGGGATGGACTGCTGACTGCCATGTGGTTAGTGTCCTCCCACCCTAGTTTCTTACAGATCATCTTATCTACTTGAGACTGGGGACTCTTGCTTTTGTGAAGTGGGGCTTGCCTAGATTGCAGTGCCCCCTTTGCAATGAAGCACATATTATGATATGAATGGCTTGTCGGAGGTGGATTTGGCCACCCATCCTCTGATGTAAATGCCAGACATGTTTTTCTTTTGATTTGTTGTAATTAATTTGTACTTGTGGATTAGCTTTGACAAATGAATATGGTATAAGAGATCACCCTGAATCTATTGCAGTTTATCTGCCCTAACCCTAACCCTAAGTGGGCCAGCAGCATCCTTTCAAATAATCTCAAGTGTCAAATCATCCTATGTTCTGCTGTCCATGTGCAATAAGTCATAAAGTGATCCCTGGCTCATGCTCAAGAGCCCCAGGGTGTATATGATGTAGAAACTGGTAGGTAAATACAAGGAGAGGAGGGCAGGTAAGCACAAAGAGACTACTATAGACACAAGAATGTTTGAGTGTGATGGCTCTGTCAGTGCTGACACCACCCCTTCTCAACACTCATCACCCTCTCTGAGATGCCTTCCCCAGCCTTGGATATGTTCTTGTTGTGCCCTTGTAGTTACAGATACAGTAGTCCTTCCTTCTCTGAACATGTCTTCACACCTTGTTCCCCTCTGTCCAATCATTGTACTTGCCCTGCCCTGGTAGTTATGGATATGAGTTGCAGATCCAGAGTTGTGGTCACAGTGTGACTGTCACACCTGGGATCCCAGGCACAGCCACAAAATGATATAATCCCAAGGTGAGATGACAGACTCACATGCACAACTTCTACAATGCAAGAATATCTGAGCAATACTAATATGCAGAGTTGGTCACAGTGTGACTGTCACACCCAGGATTCTGGGCACAGCCACAAAATGATATAATCCCAAGGTGAGATAACAGACTCACATGCACAACTTCTACAATGCAAGGATATCTGAACAATACTAATATGCAGAGTTGGTCACAGTGTGACTGTCACACCCAGGATCCTGGGCACAGCCACAGAGTGATATAATCACAAGGTGTGATAACAGACTCACATGCACAACTTCTACATTGCAAGAATATTTGAACAATAACAATACATTCTCCTTTAGAACAGATATTCAAAGTGGATCTAGACTGCAATGGCTCAGTTTTATGTAAAAAGGGCTCATCCTTTTCCAAAGAATATCCTGAATCAGTTGACAACCACATTTCACTCTAGTTGATAATGGCTCCATTGCATATTCAATGGGTACATTTGCTTCTACCCTTTGAAAACCTATTGGAAGGCATATTTGTTTTCATCTCACCCAGCTATGTCAAGTTGTCATGTAGGAGTCTCACACAATAAGGAGTCTCAAATGATGCAGGTGACCTTGTAATTTATGCATCTATCAAATAGCATATCTGATCTTTGTTTCATAATCATGTGCATATGCTTTATTCCTAGCTTTTCTGATCTCATTTGACATGTAAGTGAGAGAAATGTTTGAATAGGGTGCTTCAGGCCCTCTACATGGGTTCCTAAAATGGGTGTCAGCCAGCCCTTTTGAAAGGGTATCATCATTACCATGGGATCCCTGTATGCCTGGCAGGATTTTGGTATATCAAGTTGATTGGCCAAGCCTATAAAGCAATATCTCAGCCGATGATCAGCTGGGCCCATAAAAAGGGCATCAGTCAAAATTGGCTAGGCCTTTTGGATAGGGGGTGGGTGTGCTGAAGGGGGTGCCCCCCAGCCTGGTGCATCCACCCTGTCTTCAACAAGTTGCTGCTCACCCCCTATATCACTCCTTTCTTTGCCTCCCAGAATCCTCCACTGCTGCCCCCTGTCACAATTGAGGATGACCACCTGGAGTACGATGTTGAAGCTATCCTTGATGTCAAGAAGGTGAGATGTGGGGTGAAGTACCTGGTGAAGTGGTTGGGATACCCTGTAGAGGAGAATACCTGGGAGCCTTGGCAGAACCTCACCAATGTTGCAACGCTGCTCTGTGACTTCTTCCAGCAGTACCCTGAGAAAGCAAAGTTGGCAGGTCGAGACGCCCAGCCTTAAGAGGGGGGTGATGTTAGGATCGCTTACCTAAGCCATCTTGTGGAGAAACTAGAGAAGGTTGTTGGAAGGTCACATGACCTGTGGCTAGGGTGTGACACAGGTACAGGTAACCTGCACGGGTTTCCTGGCGGGTACGGGTATGGGTAGGGTATAGGTAAGCATTCTGCTACCCATGCGCTTTAAAATAAGCCCTAGAACATCCAAAACAGACAGGAATTGGTTGAGATATGCTTATAACAATCTGAAATCACTGTTTCAAGCATATCTCACTCAATTCTTGTCCGTTTTCAATGTTCTAGGGCTCATTTTGACAGGTAAACCCGCCAGGTACAAGTACAGGTACATTCCGGGTGCGGGTACGGGTCAGCGTCGAGATACCCGCAGGTTTACCCGTGTCACACCCTACCTGTGGCTGGGGTCGGATTATGTAATCACCAAAGTCACCTGACCTGCGCCTTGGCACATCACGTGATCCGAGGGTCCGAGCATGGGAATGCTGGCAAGTGCCAAAGCTCTCGCTATAAGTACTTTGTTGTTTCCTTTTTTGTACTCTTTTCCCCTTATCTTAGTATTGTTGTCATGACCTCACCCCTAAGTTGTGTGAGACCCAGTCTGATACTTTGGTCTTATCTTCATCCACATTCCACTCTGCATCCACTTTTTCAGCATCAAGTATCTCAGTAAAATCCTCCAAGAAAACCTCCTCCACTGTCTCAGAATTCCATGCCATGAGGTCTGTGAGTGACTGCTTCCAGTTATGCTTAAGCACCTGAAGTTCCTCTGATTTGCACCTAAGCAAGCTTGGTGGTCAGTGGCAGTTTGCTTGCCCTCCAAGAATAGGCATTCACAAGGAACAGATGATGCTTGGACTGGGGGAATGTTGAGTGTGATTCTCACAAGTGTGGGATACAGTAGGTCTTCATATGATTCTTGTGAGGTAATTAGCAAATTTAGATGATCAATGTGTGAACTGATGATGTACCCCCCACCACTCCACCATGTTCCTTATAAACTTGTGAGCATCTTGATGACCTGCAGCTCAAATAGTAATGTCTCTTGACCCTTAACTCCCATCTAGTTTCCTCATCATCCTTGATGTCCTTGGTGTTCTCCAATTAACTCCAACAGACTCCAGAGTTATTCTCTGTCTCCAATCCTTGTCTTAAAGCATTGGTCATATCTGGTAAATCCAGGACACATATATAGATGGTGGCACAACACATATGTTGAGGCTACAGTCCCATTCTTTTCTTTTTTCTTTTCTTTTTTTCTTTCTTCCCATTTATACTCATTTTGGGGCATTGCCCTATGCTAGAGTATGCTACTGGTGTCCCCCACTTTGTGTCCCCTCTGTTCCTGCTTCTACATATGCTATGGGCTGCTGAGCGGCACCACTGCACTGTGTGCGCCTTGTGGGAAAGTGTGGAAGTAACTGTATGTGTGGAAAGGTATGTAGAAGGGGGGTGTTTCCGGGTGCATTAAAAAACCCCTGGTGTGGGGAAAAAGCTACCAGTACCCGGTCAAAGAGTACCTACAAGATTCTGTCTATGTCCACCTGCGTCGTCTTCCCGTTGTGTTGGTGGTTCGTGTCTGCCCGCATCACCTGGGAGTTGTTGGTCGTGAGCAGGGTCAGGGTCTTGGTCTCGGTCAGGGTCGGGGTCACAATTGCGGTCGTGGTCATGGTTGCAGTCGGTGTCGTTGTCGTCATGGTCGTGCAGTGATATCTGTGGTTGTTGAGTGTTTACCTGGTCAGGGTTCCAGTTCCAGTTTGGGGCCTGGCCCAGTCTGAAGCGTTTCGAGGCTATGGCGTATTTGATGGTCTGCGGTACTACCTCTGGATCTGTTAGTAGGGTGTGGAGGCATCTGGAGGTCCTCCCGCCCGCCTGTATGATCGTGTTCCTTTGTGTGGTGGTCATGGTGCAGGTGAGCAGGAAGTGTCGGACCGTCTCTTCTGCCTGTCCACAGTTTGGGCATATTGGGGAGTCTGCCTTACCTATTCGGAAGAGGTGGTTGTTGAGGGGGGCGTGTCCTGTTCGCAGCTGAAGCAGGATGGAGGAGTGCAGTCGGGTGACGTCCCGTGTTAGCTTGAGAAAGGCCTTCGAGGGCATCTTGTCATCGATGTATTTGGTGCAGTTATACTGGGGTGACCCCTTCCACCACCTTGCTGCCCGCTCGTGGAGTTTCTGTCACGCCCTCTGGGCTATCGCTGCCTTGCTGGCCGGGAGCGGTCTCCTAAGGAGTCTGGGGAGGTCTGGTGCCGGGCTTGACGTGCCTCGTGCAGCCGCCTTGGCGGCCTCGTCCGCCTTCTCGTTACCTGTTACTCCGATGTGTCCCGGCACCCATACCGCTTCGCACTCTAGCCCCATTCGTGTTCTTCCGATTCACCGGATCATTTCGTCGAAAGCGTCCAACAGGGCGTGCGAGGGGGATGGCCAGTGTAGTTGGGTTGCGAGTAGTGCCACCTGGTTGTCTACCGCTATCATCGCTGATCCGAACCTACCTTTTTCTAATAGCAGGAGATGAGCTCCCATCACCATTGCGGCCACCTCTGCCATGTACACTGTGTAGTGTGTGTCGCTGCCCAGGTGTAGTTGCAGTGTCCGGTCTGGCTGACCATTTCTTGTTAGGACAGCTGCCGTTCCTATACCGCCATCGATGCCCAAGCTGTCTGTGAAGATGGTTATGTCAGTGGGTCTTTCTTGTAGTCTGTGCACCACCTCCTCCTTCCCAGGGCTTATGTGCATTCGGACTGGCGGGCGGCTCTTGGGGTGGTGTCGGATTGGGAGGACCTTCTCGATCCTGGAGGGGTTGATCGTTGGGAAGTCCGTGGCTAGCCTGTGGATGGGAGCCTGGTGGTGTCTGGGGGTTTGCTTGTGCGCTCTCACGAGGTGCTGGGAGATTGGATGTGTGTCTGGGAGCATGGCTAAGTGCGTCAGTGCGGTTAGGCGGAGTTTGTCGACTAATAGGTGGAAGGGGAGGAGGTCGGTATGCGCCTCCAGCGTGTCTGTGGCGGTGGAGTGCATCGGGCCCAGGGAGAGTAGGGCCTGTCGTTGAATTTTCGCAAGGTGGCTGCCGGCCATAGTTTGTTGCTTTGTGCGTGTCCCCTTCCTGTTATGTGGGTTGCCCCACACGTCAACTGCGTATAGCATTCTTGGTATGCAGACAGCTAGGTATAAGCGCCTCGTCAGATGTAGCAGAAGGCCGGAGTATGTCTTTGTGATCCTTTGTGTGCACGTCACCCATTCCGTTCCCTTGGCCATAGCGCTTGCTGTTTGCTCGGCCCATGACAGCATTTGGCTGAGTAGGACCCCCAGAAATTTTGTGCTCCCCAACGGTTGGATGGTGTGGTTCCCTACCACGATGGCCGGCCTGGGTTCGGGCTGGTACTTGTGTGGTCACGCTGGGTCGGGCACTTGTCTGCGGGAGAAACCAATTAGTGCACACTTGGGCATCTCTACCTCGCAGTTGTGGGTGCGTGCCCATTCCAGGAATCCGCCTGGCTTCTCCATAGTGTGTTTCAGAGCTGTGTTGGCTTCTTCGAAGTTGTGTCCCTTCACCAGGAAAACCTGGTCATCGATGAAGCCGCTCATGGCTTGTGAGTTTTTCCTATCCTGCAGTATCATCTCCAGTGCTGGTGAGTTGTATATAATATAGCAGATGGGTGACAGGGGGCATCCCTGGTCTAGTCCGGCATTGATCCCGAGTGGGTCCGAGTGGTAGTTGTCAAACCAAATGTTGGTGGTGCATCCTCGAAGCTTCTCCCCCAGCCATCTTGTGTATTCTCGTGGTATACCGCATAGCCGCATTTCGTGCTGTAGGGTTTGGACATCAACGCTGGGGAACGCACCTTTTATATCCAGGAACAGGGCCGAGACTACGTGGTGGGTGCGCCATGCATCCTTGATGTATTTTGTCACCAGGTGGAGAGTGTCTGTTGCTGTCCATCCTGGTCTGGCCCCGAAGTGTTGTCTGGGCAGGAGTTGGTATTTCTCTAGTATATACATCAGGTCCTCCGCAATGGCCATGGAGAGCGGCTTGGCGAGCGTTCTGAGGAGCACTATTGGCCTGTATGATTTGGGGAGGGTGTAGTCTGCGCATTTGGGCTTGCGCAGTACCACAGTATCGTAGTTTTTCCAGGCCTTCGGGTACGTGTTTAGTATGAATGTGGCCTTGTAAATCTTTACAAGGTGTGGTACAAGATGGTCGGCAGCTTGCTTCAGTGCTGCATTGGCAATATCGTCCTCCATTACTGCCTTGAACAGTTTCAGTTTCCTTATCATCCTACGTACCTGTCTGTGATGTGTCAAAACTTGGTGATTGGACTTGGGTACGCTGTTTCATCATAGGTGTGTGGGATCTGGGGAGGTGGGGGGAAGAAGACTGAGTGCAGCGCCATACTTTTGTCCTCGTTGGTGATGGCCATGTCCAGGTCCCCTCCTGGGGGGTTCTTTAGATTGGGGAGACGTGCATGCGAGCTCCCGTCGCCTCCTGTGTTAGTGTACCTGTGAATGGTCCAGATAGATTGGTCCATGGCATCCTCGAGCCATGCCTTCCAGTGTTCCTCTTTGCTCTGTCTGATTAACTGAGAGTATGCATTTCTGGCTCGTTGTGCCTCTTTGTGGACCGGATGCATCGGGGTGAGTCTTCATCCATAGGATCGTCGGTTTGTCCTCCTGGCATTTGCTCTGGCCTTGGATAGGTCCTGGGTCCACCATTGCTTGGTGTGTGGGCAAACTCTCGCCATTGGAACTGCCTTCTCCATGGCTGACCATAGGGCATTTTTGACAATTCAGACCGCATTGTCGAGGTCGAGGGTTGTGCGTATGCGTTGTGGGGGGGGTTCCTCCTCGAGTGCCTCCTGTAGTGATGTCCTGAAGGATTCCCAGTCTGCGGCATGCCAGTTGCGCCTTGCTACCTCGCGAGCCTTTAGGGTAGGGATCTCGATCGTCGTTAGGATTGGGAGGTGGTCAGCTTTGGGCGGGGCTTTCCCTGGCACTGTGTCGCAGTGTATCAGTGCTTCCATGAGTGCGGGAGAGAG
The DNA here is from genome assembly GCA_951802425.1 of Clavaria fumosa. Classification (NCBI taxonomy): domain Eukaryota; kingdom Fungi; phylum Basidiomycota; class Agaricomycetes; order Agaricales; family Clavariaceae; genus Clavaria; species Clavaria fumosa. The sequence goes on along the minus strand of OX637805.1, from coordinate 2,031,004 downwards.
AAAGACGTTGTCTGGCCATGACCAGTTCTTCGTCGTGGAGAGTTGTAGTGTGGGGGTGCCCTTGGGTAGTCCGAGTTCGAGCCCCTGCGTCGCTATCAGATCTAACAGGGGGTGGGCCATCTCCAGTGCCCAGTTGGTGAACAGCTGCATGTTGGAGTCATCCTCCCACATCGGGTGGTGCTGGTTGAAGTCCCCCAGCACGATGTCGTGAACCAGGAGATGGGGGGGGGGCGAAGTGGGGTGGTGGGTAGGTTTGGGCCCGGCAGGTTGTCTACATTTGTATCTTGGTTGTCAGCGGCATCAAGCCATGATCTTACCATGTGTATTGCATCCGAGTGTGTGCAGTCGTTGTATATGTTGATGAGTCATAACGTACTGAACTCCCCCCATAGCTGGATGCCTGTGACGTCTGGCGAGTCGATGGCGAGGTCCATCCACCTTGATGTGTCCAGACGAGGGCTCACTAGTATAGCTGACCTTGTGCAGTTTGCGATGTCTGCGTTGTTTCTGTTTCTGTTTTTGTTGTGGGATGGAGGGAGTATGACTCGCCACCCATTGGGCACGTGTGTCCTGTTAAGAAAATCAATGTGCAGTTCATAGGTCATATTTCTCGGGGTCGAGGCTGTTGATAAGGTGTAGCATGTTGTCCAATGACTTGCGGGTGTTTTGCTGCCATATTCTCAGTCAGGATTGGAATCGTTCTTCAGGTCTTGGGATCATTGGTGGGGTCGTTGTGAGCTGTCAGTTACCAGTCATTCGCTTCGGGGTGGTGGTGGTGGTGTTTGTGTCGGTGCTGGTGATGCGGTTGTGGTCGTGGTCGCGGGCGCAGGTGCAGGTGTGGGTTCGGGCGCAGGCGCAGGTGCGGGCACGGGAGACTGCCTTCGTTCTACTGCTGGGGCTGCAGTTATAGTTAACAACAGGGCCGGGGCTGGGGACGGGGTTGGGGTCGGAGCCCGGCTGCCATTGCTGTCGGCGTCCACGGGCTGGGGTGGTGCGGGAGGTGCGGGAGGTGCGGGAGAGGGTCTGGGTCTGGGTTCGGATCCGAATCCGGTCGTTGGCTGGGTCTGAGGATGCGGCTGAGGCTGAGGTTTGGGTTGGGGCTGATGCTGGGGTGGCGGTTCCGTCGGTGTGGCTGGTGTAGTCGTTCTGTTGGTTCCGGGTGCGGGCGCTCCCGTGAGCGCCGCTGCTCTCGCGGGGTGCATCCAACGATCCAGATATGTTTGGGTCCCGGGGGTTGTGGCCCCCGGTGTTATTGCAAAACCGTGGTGTGTTTGTGGGCCGTTTCTTTTGTTCCTTGCGTTGTTGGGCTGCTCTGTGTTGGCTCTCCCCTTACCTTTGTCTCTGCTGGACCATCCACTGTCTCCTGGTGGGGGTAGGAAGGCTGGGGGAGTTGGTCTGGAAGGGCGTCTGTCCTGTACAGGTTGGGGCATGGCGTTCCAAGTGTGCGGCGTTGGCGTCCCCGACGGTGCTGTCGCTGTTGCTGTCAGCATCGGTGTTGGTGTTGGTGCTGGTGTCATTACGGCCTGGAACCTAGCCCACGGTGTCGCTTGGTGGGTGGCCCTGGCTCGGTTGGGCGTTGTGATGTTGGGCCTAGTCGTAGATGTGGGCGAGGGAGCCAGGGAGTTGCTTTGTTGTGCTAATTCCCATGATGATGGGTCATCAACTATGGGGTAGTACCTGTATTTGTTCTCTGGGAGGTGTCGGTTGACTCTATCGCACTCGGCTCTGAATATAGGGCACTTCCTGTCGCTAGCTGTGTGGTTGTCTGACTTGCAGTTGGCGCAGAATCTTGTCCCGTCTTCAATGGGGCAATCTGCGGTGCGGTGGATGCGGCCGCATATGGCGCAGGTGTTGTGTGTCTGCGGGCAGTTCGCCGCAAAGTGTCTGTGTGCATATCCTTGGCATTTGAGGCAGCGCCTCGCCTCCTGGATGTCTTTGCGCCCCAAGACTTTCTTGCCTTCAATGATTAGGCCTTCTTTCAATACCTTGTTGGCTTGTCTTGCCGTTCTGAGGGTTAGTAGGACGAAAGCTGTTCGTTGGTTCACTGCTCGTCGTTTCGGGTCTTTCAGGTATTTGGCTTCTGCGATCGCCCCTGCCGGGAGGTCGTTGACAATCTCGACTGTAGTGGTGCTGGTGTTAGGGTCAAACGAGATTGGTACATACTCACATATTACTCTGTATCCCTGTCCTCTGACTCTAATTGGCGTTCCGTAGTGGTCGGTGAAGCCCTTCTTGATGTCATCCCGCCTGAGCCATTCTGCAGCCCCTTCGTTGGCCATGAGGTAAAGAACACACCCGCATTGTAGCTTCTGGGCACCGACGAAAAGCCTGTTGAGGGGTGGGCGGCCTGGTATCGTGTTGCCCATTAGATCTATAGCCGCATTAGCTTTCTCTACTAATACTTTCTCCATTAGTGAGTCATCCTGGCATGCCGAGGGGTCATCGCCTGGTGTGTCTCTTTCGATTATGACCTGGCATCGTCTGTCCTGAGATTGTGCCATTACCTCCTCATGCCCTGGCATGAGGGCTGCTTGTACTGCCACTGCGTATGATCGTGGGGAGGGGTCGCCTGTGTGTTGGAGGTTGTTGTCGTAGTTGTTCCCTTCAGGAGGGTTTTGATCTGCGTCTCCTCTTCTCGGGGTGTTGTGTGAGGCCGACTCTGTCTGTTGGGTGAGCTTGTTCATGGTTGAGTTTAGCTGGTTGCATAGGTTCTGTAGGGCATGTGTCTCCTCTTTTAGCTCTTCCAGGGCAGTGGAGTTGGCTTGCGTTCTCGTGAGGAGCTGCGCAACGGCCTGTCTGGCCTCGACCACAGCTCCATCGAGTCTGTCGATGGTGGGAGCGATCGCATCATTGACTTTCTCAGCCAGGGACTTGGGATCCAGTGGCTCTTCTATCGCATTCAGGAGCACAGCAGTGGCATTGATCCCATTGAGCACCTGCTTGGGGATGTGTGCCACGTTGTGCATGATTCTCGTTAGGGCCGCGGCCAGGGTCGTCGTGTTGATGGTGCTGTTTGGTGGGAGCCAGCCTTCCTTTTCCATCATGGCCTTTGCTTGGGCTCTGATGTCGCTGGCATGGTCGTCATCGTCTCTGGCATTGGGTTGGTTGGGTGCTGGCGTTTGGTTTGGCAGGGGGGTGTGTGCTCGTGATGCGCAGCCTCCTCTTGCTGTGTCCATTCGAAGTCCCCCACTATTCGTGGACATTCAGAGGGCAAGAGTATAAGTACACTAAGAGAGTTGTATAGACTAGAATACTAGGCAGCTGAGCGAGTGAGCATCTTTGCTCGTTTTCTTCACTTGCTTTTTCACAGGTGTTGGTGTGGTTGCCTAGAAAGGAAGTCCCATTCTTTTCTGTTCCTATTCAGTAGCCTACTTATATCATTTATCTGAGACCAGACTCCAACCAGACTTCAATCCTATCTCTATTCCACATGGCTTTGACTTTGTTTCTGACCAGACCCTGACAGTTTTGCATTTATTTTTGTAGACCTTAGACTTCTGGTACACCCTTAGGGTATAAACCACAGAGCTGTAGTAGATACTGCAGCATATGACATAAATTTGATTACCCAAGGATTGCTGTTGAGAGCCACCTAAGTGCTTGGCTGGGTGTCACATGTCACATAGCAGCCATCCTCTCATGCATGCTCTGGGTCAATCCTCTCATCATGCTACACCTATCATTTTCCACTCTGATCAATCATATCCATTACTCATCATTGACCCAACTGACATGTGGAATTCCCACTCACTGTTGGAATTACCACTATGCCCCCTCCTCACCATTGTATACATTATTAGCTGGCAGACTTGACACTACTGTATCTTGCAACCAAGAATCTGAATCCACTAATCTGAAACTTAACTATTCCACAGAGTGTCACTGTCATATTCACAGAGGACACCAAGGCAGCAGACTATGCTGGTCCCACAAGCCCAAGCAAGCCCTACTGAGGCCCTATTCTGATGGCAACCATCAGGGTTGATTTGCCACGTGCACGGTAACTGACATCTTCATCTTCGTCGGTGGGGAGTACCTCATCTGTAACCTCGACCGTGCCAGTTGTCACCTCGAGGTGTATCTCTTCCGCTGGGAACGGAAGGATAGGCGGTAGAGTTATGGCTAGTCGTGCGAGGTGGGGAATTGCGGCTCCCATAGCGCTGAGATGTAATGATTTGGCACTGTTGAGAAGTGGTGTCCCAACGATTCAGCACGTCATTGGGTGAGAAATAATGCGAAGCCTTGCCCGTCTTTCATGACCACGTCCTTACACCGTCGCAGGTAGGCGCCCAAAGACGTTTTTCGCGTAATGCAGATGTAGTTTTTGCCTTCTTTGTGCGCGGAGCGTGGCCCTGTCGCTGAGACTGAGGTGGGTACTGTCGGCCATGGCCTTGGTGGCGCTAATTTCTTGATCCTGGGTTTCTCTGGTGGAGGGCACGTAGTTATCGTCGCTGCGCTGGGCTCGGGTACGCCTGGCTGATCTCCATGTACCGTGACCTTGACACGTTTTGCCGGGTTGCTCGAGATAGTGTCGGCCTTACGTTTTTTCCCCATTTTTCTTTCTCGTCTCGGAGACAGTCAGGTGTTACACAGCCACAGTGCACGGGCCGACAGCGTCGGAGTTAACGTGACCAGTTGAAACGAATATCGTCGCGCTACTTGGTTGATGCACACTATAACACTATCGCGCACTCTTCCAGAGTGATGCAAGCAGTATATATAAAGAAACGAGGTCAGGACAAGTACAACAGACGATTATAACGTATAAGCCTCCGTCCGTCAGAACGACGGTAACGAAGAAGGGATACATCCAAGGCCGCTTACTTCCCGACGCTGCTGAACTTGGTAACAGACTTCGTGCCTTCCGAAATGGCGTGCTTGGCCAGTTCTCCAGGGAGAATAAGGCGGACAGAAGTTTGAATCTCGCGAGAGGAGATGGTCGACTTCTTCGAATAGGCAGCCAGTTCTGTACGAATTTAGGAGATGAGCCAAGTTCGAGCCATATCAGTAAATCAAACGTACTAGAAGCCTCTGATGCGATACGCTCGAAGATGTCATTAACGAAAGAGTTGAGGATGGCCACTGGGCGATCGTGTCAGGTCGGGACGAGGTATGAAATATAAGAACGTTGAACACACTAGCTTTATTGCTGATACCGGTGTCTGGGTGGACCTGTTTGAGGACTAGCGAGAGGATGGGATTGGCATGAGTTCAGAAGGCAGGATGGAGGTAATTGACGAACCTTTGTAGATGTAGGAAGAGTAAGTCTCCTTGCGCGTTCTCCTCCGCTTCTTCTTCTGTTCACCCTCAGGAGGTGCTGCCTTAGCCTTGGACAGCTTCTTAGCGCCCTTGGTGGGACCAGGACCAGCAGAAGCAGCAGGGGCTTTGCTAGCGGTGGATGCGGGCTAAGAGAGACGAGTCAGAATTGCGCACAACACACAATGCGAGACATAAGATGCCATACTTTGGGAGGCATCTTGGTTTAGAAATGAGAGGGTAGGAGGACGTAGGTTCGTAGGGGTGGTGGTTCGAAGCAAGACAGACCGATGCCGTCGAGCGCAGGAACGGGCGGCCTTATAAGCCAATTGACGAACTATTTGCGTCTATTTGTTCAAGTCGAACGCGTTAAATTCGATCACGTGATCTTGTTGATCCACAAAAAAATAACCAATTTTGTCGCCAATTTTTTCAAGCGACGGGCAGAGCGACGCTCTCCTCGTATTTGGGAGGTTAGAATGCTGATTCTGAACGTCGTCGTTCAGAGTGATCCCCTTGGTTGAGATTGACATTGCTGGGGGTGATTAGGATGCCCTTGTACATAATACTTACACTTTGCTTATCCGATGCATTTCAGAAATAGGAAACAAGACGAGCCCAAGAGCATGCAGGGTCAGCGTCGGCGTCGGCGACGACGACAACAATGACTTATCAGCGACAAGTTTCAAAGTGTGGAGCCGACGGTGACGCTGTTCACACCAATCAGAAGGCGTTATTTACGCCAAAACAAGAAATGGGGCTGGGTTTTGTGGAGCACGTCGCTAAGGTCGCCTTCTATCTCCTCCCCGTCTATACACCCTCTCTTCGTCCCCTACCTCTCGGCCTGCAGATCCGCCATCGCCGTTTATCTCGTCTTAGCGGCATTGGGAACCGTCGTCACCACTGGTCGGCCAATTTGGCCAAGGTTGCCTGATTTAGTATGCGCATGGTGACTCTCTGCGACCATCGCATGCACCGTCTTCTCACCTGTGACTCGACAAGGACCTGCCTCATCCTCTCACCTCCACAATACTCGCCTCCACAAGCCCAAGTACGCGACCAAACCTCACCGACGATGACATAGAAGCCGTCATACAGTCAGCGACCTCCAGTTCTGTCAACGATGGTGGTCGTCCTTTGAGAGACACTAGGACACAATTGTTCGTGGGCAACGTGTGTCTTTATCTGCCTTTCTATCGACGCCGACGACCTCCTCACTTCTTTTCAGCTACCGTACCGAATCCGATGGCAAGACCTCAAGGATCTCTTTCGCAAGGCTGGTACCGTACTGCGCACTGATGTCTCCCTAGGTCCAGACAACAGATCGCGCGGCTATGGCACCGTCCTGCTTGCCACTGCTGAGGACGCGGGACGCGCTATAGACATGTTCAATGGATACACTTGGCAGACCAGGGTACTCGAAGTGCGTCCGGATCGACTCCCACCAGACTTCGACATTTCGAACCCGACCGCCGGTTTCCCTGGTCCTTCAGCCCCCTCTGGCCCTGCTGTTAGCTCTTTGCCAGCCAATATGGGACCGCACTACTACGCAATGCCGTCGTCTATGGGTCCTCCAATATATCAAACCTCTGCTACATCAATCTCGTCTAGCCTCGACGTTCTTGACTATAACTCGCTTATCGGACTCGATCCTAACGCAATTATCGGGCGTAACCTTTTCGTTGGCAATGTATGTGTCTGTTCCCCTACTATAGCCACCCTTTAGCCGACCACTAGCAGCTCCCTTTTCATTGTCAATGGCAGGATCTCAAGGACCTCTTCCGTCAAGCAGGCACTGTTCTCCGTGCAGATGTAGCGGTCGGACCGGATGGGCGCTCCAAGGGGTTTGGCACCGTGGTTTTTGCCACAGAATTTGATATGGAAAGCGCCATAAGAATGTTCAACGGGTATGGTTCCTTTTTTCTGTTTCATGCACACCTAACCCCGTTCCCGTGGTTCATCATAGCTACGAGTATCACGGACGAATGTTAAAAGTACACCGCGAGAGGTTCTCCAATGCGACATCGTCGTCCGCGTCAGTACCAAGTTCTCCTGACCCCTCGCATCAGCATGCCTTCCATCAGCCGAACTCTGCGCCCACGTATATCCCGATGCCAACTGGATATCCCCTTGATCGTGTTCCAGGCCCTGTCCTCGTCCCGGATCCACCGTTTGATCTGTACCCCCATACACCATCGATGTCACCTGCTTCCTTACATCACCCGTCGCACATCCAGTCTCAATCGTTCCCTCCACCACCACCACTTTCCCAGCCTACTCTATCTATGAATGGCACTCAACCGCACTCTTCTGCTCCCTCGTCCTCTTCCTCACAATCTTCCATGAGCATGCCATCAACTGACTCCCTTCTCCCGAATATCAGCAGCTCTGCTCTTTCCTCGCGAGGGCCAACGTCACCACGCCCTTCTACGTCGAAGAGCACCTCATCTTCGACTCGCCCTACAGCCCATCCGGGGCCGATCGTGTTGCCACCGCCGATGCCGGTATTCCCTCTCCCAGCACCACACGCGCACCCACACGGAATGCCACATGCACACCCATTGTCGCCTCTGCATTACCCGCACTCACACCCGCACTCGCCGGCGCAGACGCCGCACCACCAGCAGCCGCCCTACGCACACGTGATGCCGATGACGCCTCACGGTCTGCCGCCTATCACGCCCTCGATGCCCCCGTTCACGTTCCTGCAGCACGCGCCGACGCCGCTCGCCGCTGCGGGAGGCGCCGGCGTTGGCGGCGGCAGCGCCACGACCACGTTCTCGCCCGGCGCGTTTTGGGGACGCCCGCGCGCGGGGAGTGTGAACCCGTTTATTAATCCGGCAGTGGGCTCACCAGTGCACGCGGGGAGCCCCAACGGTGGGTCCTCTGTGGCGATACCGTCTCCGATGGCGGGAGCCTTGGGACCGCGGATGGACGGGTATTTCCCGCCAATGGAGCCCGAGGGCTACTTCCCGCCTGTTGAGAACGACTTTGCTGTGGTACATAGGACGTCCACGGCGACGGCTGCAGCGCCAGATAGCAGGCACGACCAGAATGGGTCGTCGGATCCTTCGCCGACTGAGTCGACGTCGGACGCGCCGCAGGAGCGGCACCAGGAGTCGGATTTTCGCGAGTCATCCCGGCGCGCTGGCGATGGCGACGGCAAGCGCAGGGCGCAGTCGAGCCAGGGAGCGCGACGTCCTGACCCTGCCCACGGCTCGAAGGGCCCTCAGGACCATTGGCTGGACAGCAGTGGGGCCATACACCGAACTCAGTCGACGGCGCCCTATGTGAAGCCATTCGATTTTCCTGGCGGCCATATCGCGCGTGCCACATCTGATCCGACGCACGAGAGCGAAAATCATGGCAGTGGCCGTGGTGACGACCCTCGTCGTATAGAGATGTAGTATTTGGAGAGTAAGGACATGGACATGATAAGTCACCTCTGGTTATTTTGATGCTCATTGTATTACGGGTTCCGCATATTCCCTCTCCCTTTCCTCAGGCTGAATTAGTGGGTACGATGAATTTTTGGTACGCATATATATCTACTGTTTTCCTTCCGCACTTGTCTAACCATGTTACATGATACTCCCAAAGAGAATCCCCTCTTCATAAGCTTGTTCGGGTATTTCACTAATATTCCTCTTTGCTTCTCTGTTCCTTCCGAGTTTTATCGTACGCGGGATAAAAGCATATATCGAACTGCTACGTTTGCGCATCGTTCTTTTGGATACGGAAAGAGGCGCTGACGACTGAGACCAGATATATCCATAAATGAAAATGCAAGCTTTTGTGGATGTACTGACATCTCCAACTGAAGACAATACACTGTCACCAGTACAATTAACAAACAGATGAGTCCAACACGAGTCCAACGAATCCGAATGAGACAGTCTGGTAAGCCAAAGAAACAAAGCGCCAGAGTCGCTGGTGTATATATATCTGAGGATTCCGAATATGTGCTGGTCGCAAGACGAGACTGCCCACTCGCTTTCGCATATTGGACGGGAGGCAGACTGGCCTGAGACATACTAGCGAGACCAAATGAGCGAGCAGAATACACTGGCATTTCAGATACGCCTAAGAGCGACAAGCCTAAGAGCGACCAGAACATGTAGTGGCGAAAGGGTGGCGCGTGTCGTGATGCTTTGACTTGTCCCGCAAACCACAGGTTTCACCAAAAATTCACCCCTTTCCGCTCCACGACGTGCTCAACATGTCTCTCAATGGCTCAGACGAACCGCCTTCGCCGCATGGCGACTCTCACCATGGCTTTCCCCATCACTCACGCGCCTCTTCGGACGAGGGCACTTCACAAGCCGGCAGTGTGCCAAACGGCAACGCAAATATATTGAATGGTCGAAAACGAGACTCAGAAGATGGACAGACTACAGTGCAGAAGTTGCAACTGCTGTTGGAGCAGACAATGCAGCAGAAGGAAGAGCTGGCTGCTAAGTACTCGAATCTGCTCGGGCGTTTGACCACGATGCGTGATACCCTAGGGAACAAGCTCAAGCAAGATGCTGTACGTCACACATAAATACCGATATCAAATGCTGAAATTCCATGGCGTAGGAGGAACTCGACCGACGAGAACAGCTCATTCTCCAACTCACAGCACAGAACGAAGACTTGACGGCCTCGGTGAACACGTTGGCGCAAAGCGAGATTGAGCGGTTGCGGCTGGAGCGTGACGATTGGCAACAAGTTGCTATGCGAGAAAAAGTTGAAAGCGATGATGTAAGATCCCTAGTCGAGGCGCTGAAAAATGATTTGGAGGTCGAACGGGAAGCGCGAGAGCGGGAAGCTGTGGATCTTCAATTGGAGCGGGAAAAATCCCAAAACCTGCAATCCGTCTTGGCAGATTTCCAGACCTGTTTGTCCTCTTATCTGTACGGGTGCGAAGTCCTGACTTTGTATAGCGAAGGATCACGAATTGAAAGAATTTGAAACCCAACTCAACGAGGCGGAGCGATCGCTTTCTAGTTTCAAGTCCCGGGCTCTGACAGCGGAGGTTCGGACTTTCCCTCCGAGGCAACTATACGCTAAACCTCGAGTCCCCAGGCAAAACTACATGACGCCCATGCCACCAGTTCTAAGGTTCACGAATTGGAGCTGAAGCTGAAAGAGAAAAATCTTCTGATTGAAAAATTGCGACACGAGAGTATGTCATTTTCTGTACTCTTCGCACATTCAGCACCTCAATTCCATGGGTAGCTGTGATCATCAATGAGCATCTCATGGAAGCCCTCCGCCGACTCCGCCGTAACTCATCCGAAAGCACCGTCGATCGAGCATTGGTTACCAATTGTTTGCTGAACTTCCTTACTCAACCGAGGGGAGACCCGAAGAGGTTTGAGATGCTCGGATTCCTTGCCAACGTACTATCCTGGACGGAGCAAGAGCGAGAAAAGGCCGGCTTGCAACGCACCAGCGTGCCGACGCAAGCGCCAACGCCCTCTTTCTGGTCTCGTTCTTCAAACGCCGCATCCAACAAAGCCCCAGACTTGGAAAAGACAGATGTAAAAGAGGTGAGGACTCGCCGTCCTTGTCGTTCATGTGGTGTCGCTGAACGTCCGATTCTTAGTCGTTCTCGCGTCTGTGGGTTGAATATCTCCTCACAGAAGCCGCTTCTGGCGAGCCGGCCACACCCACCTCATTGGTGGCAAACGATATTTTCCTACCTGCTTCTGCCGCTCGCCTATCTCCCTCTCCTACTCATACCAACTTTGCCGGTCCGCCGAGACGGTTATCCTCAGTATCGCCCACTATTATTGCGAGTTCACCCAACTTGACATTACCCGTACCACCTCGAAAGGGCAAGGAACGAGAAATGTGATGTATAATCATTAATTTTCATGCATTGTATTTACCTCCTGTTGGAGAAGCATTTGTTACCCCTCAATGGACATGTTTGGAAATCACACTTGCATTATCCTGAATTTTGGGTTTGTGCTGTTCAATTCAGGCTCATTTCCTCTTGCTGTTAGCCTGCTATATAATGTTAGCAATAACACAAGGGTCAGAGAATCCTAGCTGCTGGGGGCTCCCAAAGTTCAAACTTGGAATTTGCTGCGGCCAACCTGGGCACTTGTGCATGAGCTGCTCTCATCTGCCCACACAGTTTGCACTACTGCATTGGATTGCACAATTCAGATGAACAGCAGGAAGGTAGGTGGGATGGTGGGCCAACTTCCTCCCCCCCAGAGAAGTGATCTCTGCTGTGTTAGAATAGTTCACCAATCATTTTGAGAGGGTGAAACAGCTTGTGATGGAACTGTCAATTTCCATTGTTAATGGCCAAGCTGTTGTGGCCAGCAGGGAGGTGGCATCTCTATATAGGGAAGAGCACAGGTTTTCAAAGTCTGTTTCAGTCTAGGTCCTCAGCAGAGGGCACTAAGGGGAGAGAACTCAATTTCAATGTAGGGAACTAAGACTAGTACATGGGCTGTATATATACTAAGAGATGAGGCAGTGCAAGGTATGAGTCATATGAATAAAAACAAGACTATGTGCACTGAGTTGCAAGGAGTCATAGAAGTGGGATTAGGGAAAGGGAAACAAGGGAGCAGTGAGGGGATAATGACAGAGAGAATGCTTGGTGCAGTCTTGGCAGCCCAAGGGGAGAGCTCAATTAGTCCCATTTAGGCTACATTGCTTGATGAAAGTTGTCAGTGACACTTTCCTGGATCTGCCTCCATCACAAATTCAAAAGCATGGGAATGGCATCAGATAGTGGGGAGGGTCACCTGACCATTAATGTAGTTAACACTAGCAACACTCATGATGGACAAATAGCTGTCCAGTCACAGTGCCACATGTCATGTCCAGTTACCTGACAAGTTACCTGATGAGTTACCTGTCCAGTCACTTTGTGTGACAACCTGTCACACCATGACTGTCATGAAAGCATCATCCATACTACCCAGCCAGCAAATTTCAATCTTTAACTTAAGGAATACCATGCAATCTGAGAGCAAGGGGCCAAACCCCAGACATATATTTTATCACAAAGATAAGTACTATACTTATCTACACGAAAGAGAGCCAGGACCCCTCTTCATCAAAGGAAGAGCCTGAGGTACTATATTCCGAACCCCAAGACTCCTTGCCCCATGACTCATCTGAAGAGTCAGAGAAATCCGACTCACCACAAACCCAAGGGTGACCCTCAAAGGATGAGAGGTGAACTGGCCATCCCAGATCCCAGCCTCTAAGGCTGCCTCTTGCAGATCCTGCACAGCACCGAGAGGGCCCTCATCATCCAGAGCAGGAGACAGGAGGGAGGAATAGGCAGGGGGGAGTTCAACAGTAGGAAGGGAGGGTGATGGAGGAGGTGCCACCAATGGGGCACCCAGAGGTTGAAGATCTGGGCCTGAGGACAGTAAGCGGGATGTACAGGACCAGAACCAATCCCAGCCCAATCCTGCCCACCTTGGTACCAAGTACCCTGATCACCCCAAGGGGTGGTGGCCCAGGCAGTTGGCAAGGGAGGACAGGGAAGGAGCCCAATCCAAACCTACAAAGAATCAGACTTACCAGAGACAGAGAGAAGCAACTCAGCTAACTCACCATGAGGGTCCTTGAGAAGGTCACAGATACATCAGTAAGGACCTTGGGTCAAAGAGCAATCCTTGATGAGGTGGGAAGGATCCCCACAGGTGAAGCAGTGGTCAAGGACCCAGTAAAGGTCCGCATCAGCAGGGATGAGTTGAACCCACCAATGGAAGGTATCGCAGGAGAGTTTAACCCCAGTACAAGGGGTGAAGAGGGAAGAGCTGTGGAAGAACTTGACAAGGTGGTGGCCTTGGAAACACATAGCAGGCAGACTCTGAAGAGATGGCAAGAGGAGGAGGGCCCTCCTTTTATCCAACAACCACTACAGGCTGATCTCGACCTTGATTGGGCAGAGCCCCTATCCACCAATCACGATCACCCCTAAGAAGATCTCTGATCAAAGATCAGTTTCACTCAATCACTACATCATGTCAGTCGATCAAACGATCATGACTCAGAGCAGCTTGATCATGGATCATCTGATCCTCTGATCTAATCCCCAACAAGATCAGATGCAGCTGACCATGATGTAATGCATCGAAGCAGGGACCATACTCGATCACTGATGACATCATCATCATAAGATTTCCAACAAGAACCGGCACTGCTCACACTCAGCATTCCAGTGCAAGCACACAGCTTTCCCAATCATCCATCAACTCTGATATTTAATCAATGACTCATCCATCATGTACAGCCCATAGCTAGAGTATATAAGACCTGGGACTAGCCCACATGTACCCTAGCTTCGATCTTTTCATCTATACACTTACTTGAGAGAACTCAACTAAGTCTGACAGCAAACGTCACTGCTGAGAACTTTGTACTGGAAGGATTTATCTTCCCGCCTTTAAGGTCGCAAGTCATCCCTCCTGAGAGTTTCACCAGCCACCCATCGATTGAGCAGAACCTCTATCAGTTCAAGTATTACCAGAGGTACACAAGGACTTGGATAAAGGACCAGCTACTCAGAGCCAACCCACAGACCTATTACCAGACACTCCAGCTACTGCAGGAGTATTCCCTGCATATAGAGAGACAAGTCCAACAGGACTATTGATTAGCATTAGAAACTGAACAGACACTTCACTCTACCCTTGCACACCAAAGGGGTTTTGCTGTCACAAGCCTGACAATGACTCACACTCCATACCCTGACTTCTGCAGGCCCATATACTATTACAGTTCTCTGTGTACCCTTGTGCCAAGTAGATGTACAGCATATTGCTCCTGTTATCACCTAGTGTATTTACAGTGTAAAAATGAGATTTGGTCTGATACTTAGATTTTGTGGTTGCAATGTATTGTGCATTACATGTGTTGATTCAGGCATGTTGATTCAAGTGTGTCACCTTGCTTACTGCATCCAACTTTCTGCTGTGATGACCAATGGTCAGCCCTCCTATCCACCATCTATATTTGGCTTTCTTCAGGCCATTGACCCTCAACTTTTGGCAGCACCTGAAAATGTGGTCCAATCCAAGATAAACAAAACCAAACAAGCCTATCATTGGGAACTCCAGGCTTGTGATGAAGCTTGGCAGAGACATGAACAAGAGTTCCAGGCCAAGCTTCAGGATTTGTCTGATGAACTTGAACAAAGTTCTGGTACATTGTCTGTTTTCAGCCAGCATCCAGCTATGCCTGATGCACATTCAGGACTGTGATGATAGGGGAAGAAACAACTATGGAGTCACCTGAAGCCCAAATCCATAGTCCTGAGCCATCAGAGACCTCTCCTATGCTGGCTACAGCCTGTACTCAAGTCTGTCACCACCTGCATGTGCCAGTTCTCAACTCAGCCAACCTTTGCTCATTGAAGCACCCTACTGCTGCCAATAAGATGTCAATGGCTCTGGCATTAACTACTGAAAAGCTGCCAAGAAGCCATGCAAACACCAGGGAGGGCTCACCAACTCCCATGACACTGAAGAAGGATCAGCTGGTTGCAAAACCAGCAAGTCATTTGCACCATATCTTACCCTTGGAGGTGCCAGATAATGTTGGAGAGCTTCAGGTGTGTCTCCTTATCTGTTTCATCATTGCCAAAATGTACTTACCAATAAGTATTGATAGAGAGCAATGAATCTTCATATCTGCATCCTCTGGGGCCTCCTCAATCTGAAGGAGGTCCCTAAAAGCCCTCCTAATGAAATATTAGTTACTTTTGCAGACTGTTTCTCAACAGGGGCATCCCTTTACCAGTGCTGGGAAGGGCCACTGCTTATTCCATTGTCTCTGGTGCAGATTGGTTCCTCAATCTCCATTACCAACCACAGACAGATTGCTATTCAAATTTGTCAGGTAGAAGAACATAAGGGGAAAAGGGTACAAGAAGGGAAAAGTGAAGGTATATATACTCAGAGCCTTGGCATTCCCATGCTCAGGCCCTCTGGATCATGTGACACTAAAGGCCTGGATCATGTGACCTTTCCCAGCTCCTCAGCAACCATGATTGGGTGGCTTATGTAAGCCATCCTGACAGGACTACTTGCACCCTGGCTTGTG
This sequence comes from Clavaria fumosa, assembly GCA_951802425.1. NCBI lineage: Eukaryota > Fungi > Basidiomycota > Agaricomycetes > Agaricales > Clavariaceae > Clavaria > Clavaria fumosa. Next base: position 2,015,680 of record OX637805.1, on the reverse strand, counting down.
AAGACATGGTGATGGGGTTTGCTTTGGATGTACTGCAGCAGATCAGTGACTGTCACATGTGACATGACCAGGTGACTGGTCAACTAACTCATAACTGCATCAAGGTCATGAAAGGTCATGAAATGAAAGGTTGCAGGTAGGCATGCATGTGGTCATGTGACTTCACTATTTGCCATTGGCTATTGGCTTCAGCATTTGCTATAGTGGCTTAGGTAAGCAGTCCTGACAAACAGGACACAGCATTCCTGGACTTGAAAGGAGCCCTTATGTCAGCCCCAGTCCTCACTCTATCCCAGGACATGGGAAAATGGAAGGTAGAAATGGATGTGAGCAACCTTGCTACAGGTGGAGTGCTCTCCCAGCAGCAAGCAGATGAAACTTGGAGACCTGTTGACTATACAGTATCTCCAAGGCCCTCACTGCTGATGAGAAGAACTATGATGTCTATGACAAGGAATTCCTCACAGTCATATGGTCCCTCAGAGAATGGAGAGTGTATCTACCCTGTAGAAGAAAACACCTGGGAATCACACAGGAACCTCACCAACATCACACTGCTGCTTCAGGACTTCTTCCACAAAGATCCTGAGAAAGTGAAATTGGCTGGTCATGATGCTGAGCCTTGAAGAGGGGGCTCATTGTTAGGGCTTGTCCCATCTCATGAATGGTGCCAAAGGTTGATTCATTGGTGACCAGTCCTGTGAACTTGCTAAGACCAATCAACTGTTAAGGATAACCAACAATACTTGGTCCTGGAAGGTCAAGAAGATGTTTGACGAAGGGTAGAAACAAGAAAAGACAAGTTGGGAGGGGGAGGACATTGCTGAGAAGGTTGCCAAGTTGACAGATGAAGCATAGAAGGAGAAATAGACAAGTTAAAGAGGAGAGGATGTTGCTGAGAAGGTTGCAAGTGGTTGTGATGGTGTCGAGAAGTAGGTTGGTGAAGGCAATGACTTTGCTGACTGATGGGGGAACCTGCAGGGTTTGAGGAATCAGTACCAAGATGAGTGAAGGAAAATACTTAGGCATGCAAGTTTGTATGAGTGTGGAGGATGAGTTAGAAGAAAGCAGAGTATGTCTTGGTGTTGTCAAGGTCACCAAGTGAGACAAGACCTATCAATCACTATGGTCCCAAGCTCAAAGGGCGTAGTTGTGAGAGTTTCATCATGTGACCCCCCTACTCATCACACATTTTGCTTCTCCCCTCACCCCATGCACACAACCCTCTTTCCCCATGTCACACTCCACATGCCTTCCCCCTTTCACAGCCTCATGTTCCCATGCTCATTTGTGACTCATACTATGCACTGCCTCGCCCACATGTTTCCCATGCCTTATGACTCATTACGAGTCATCCCCTTGTAGTATATAAATGACTGTACCAGTAGCTACCCTTCCTTAGGTTGTTACTTCTAATCACAATGCTTTCTGCTCCTGTCCAGCTGAGCACAACCCCACTTCCTCGAACACAACAGACTTGTGTATTCAGAGAAGATGAACTGGTGCATTTTTGGACTGCATACAAACAATCTGTCAGGAGGAAGGCCCTGGATACAGAAACTGATTTCAAACAACTGACACCACCAAGCATGCCTTATCAAAACTATGAAGGATTCCATTACCTGAGACATTCCGAAGCAGTGCAATTGGTGCCACAGTATCACTTTGCAACAAGGAGGATTTTCATACTGCAGGACCCTACATGAAACAACCCATTATCAATTGTGCATTCCTCTGAGTGGCACACTCTCCAGGACAGACTACTGACCAAGCTACATGCTGTAGCAGAGCAACAACTTGACAAGGAAAAAGATACAGAGTCTCTGCAAGGAGATGAGGACTTTGCAGGTTTTTCCAGTGTAAGGCAGCCACAACCAATATATCAGATGCCAGCCCAGTGGGGCCAACAACAACAACAATGACATGTGCAGTGGCAACAGCAGCCACAGCAACAACAACAGCAACCAACACAGGCACCACCTGCAGGACAGTGGAACAGGCAAGGGCTTCCTGGCACCAGGCAAGGCACACCAATGGATGTGAGCTGAGGCATGGGACCATGTTGCCCACTCATCTGTTACAACTGTGGCCAGGTAGGCCACCCTGTGTGGTTGTGCCCTGAGCCCCCTCAATGCCCCCTCAATGCCATCCGATTCCCTGCCAGCAAGTCAGAAGTGGTAGTGCCTTCAATTGCGATCACCCCCTGGGTACTCGACCCCCCTTTCTCTCCATACCCCATTCCTGCGTACCCTACCTCACACCCAGCCTTGCTTGCATCATTCAACCCCTCGTATGCAGCCATGAGCACTGGGCAGAATGAACAAGAAGAAATGGAGAATGAGATGGCACACCTACATGATCAGCTAGACATTGCAAAGAGGGCCCAAGCCTCGACACCAGTACTGGCCACTGACATGGCCTCTAACAATGGACAACAGGATTTTTACAAGGGATCCACATGAGTGCTAATGTTGGATGACTCGGATCCAAATACATTGTACCCACCCTGTGACATGTCAACCATTTTGAGAATCACAAGCCACTGTTTCCTTTGTCGAAAGAGGCTGAGAGGGCTAAGCACACCTCAAGGACCTCACCACCAAGGACCTCCGAGGCTCCCAGACTACGATGATGATATCTATTGGGAATTTGATGTGAAAACCATATTCAGCAAAGGAGGAGAGTGACAATTGGACATCATATCTTACACTTAGTGGGCTTCTTTTGTGGTTCTGTTGCACACAGATTCACCTATATCTCCCCTAATATAACATATCCTGGAGTGCAAAATATGGCTGTGTAGCCCTAATGATTTACTATAAGGTTGCTATATAAATACATCTTACCTTATATTCATCTTTGAAATTTGGGAGTTTTGTGCAGTCTGCCAAGTGTGCTGAAAACAGCTATAATAAGCAGGGAATAACTCACTGCACTGCTCTCATCTTGTACAAAATGTGGTCCTGAATCACACTGTTATACTAAGTCTGCCACCACTGTTGTAAGGTGCATGATCTCAAGATAAGCCATCTGATTCAAGCCATACAAGCCACCTGCCACCTACTGTTGCTGCTACAGCAGTCGCAATGTCTAGTTCACCTTCTCTTTGACACTCCTCTGTGGCATTTGGTAACAAAGATGACCCAGTATGCTTCGAACATTGCAGAGGGAACATCAGCTGCAGACTAACAGGAAAGGAGAAAAAAAGATGGTTACTGTCCCAAGCAACTTCTGATTAGTAGAAATGTAGACTTTGCAGAAGGGGAACACATCAAAGCGGCAGTTGTTGCAGCGTACGCCCGAGTGCTTATGATGAACAGAGCTAAAAAACAACGATACTACTATATCTCAACTGTCACATATCTCACTTCGCTGGAGTCTCCCATGGCGCAAACACATTCCGACTACCCAGCCCATCCAGCACACCCCAAGCTCAGGATAATGTCTCTTCAACACCTGCTTCATATCTCCGTCCTGCACCCACTTCATCCCCTCCTTCGAGTATCTCTCCACATTCCAATCCGTCGCCACGAACCGGTCGCTCTTCAGCCTGCGGCTCGCCATCAGGATGAACACCCTGAACGCCGTGTCGCTGAACCCAAACCCCTTGGGAGCTGGCTCGCACAACAGGCCCACTTGCAGGTCCACCGCCTCGATGTCGTCGCCGTATATCTCGCGCACCTCCGCCGCGAGCGCCGCGTTCTCCGCGCCGCTCCCGACGAGCTCCTCGAACGTGCGCGCGGGCGGCATGTGCATGAGCCGGCGGAACGCGTTGTACCGCGGCACCCCGCGGTCGCGGTCGCGCAGGATGTCGACCGCCGCGATGTCGAGGTGCAGCCCGTCCGGCGTGCGCAGGTCGCGCAGGAAACGCGGGTGGTTCCGCGTGGCTATCGCCCCCGGGTACGCCGTCCCGAACGAGTACCACACGTCTGCGAATGAGAGCGAATGCGGCTCCTGCATCGGCGTGCGTGCTTTTTCGAACGCGACCTCTACCATCGGGAGCGTCGTGCGGTGCGCCTTGTCCGTAACCGTCGAGAACGCAATCTCGTCCGGAATTAGTGGGTGCAGCCGGTACACCGAGACAAACTCCTCCGTAAGCGAGTAGGGTGCGCCGAACTGCTCTGCGGCAGACCCGGGGATACCGCTGACTGCTTCGCTGGACGAGACGCGTCCAACGAGCTTGTAGATTCGCTCGCCGAGGAGGCCCCACCAGTTCGCACGCATCGAGATCTGCAGTGTCGGGTGCGCCAGGATCGCGGTCGTCCACTCAACGGTGTGGATCTTTGCCATGAGCGCACAATCCACAAGACGCGCGACGTCGAACACGCGGTCTGCGCTCCAGTCGGGGTGGTGCTCCGCAAGGTGCGTGGCAATCGCGTTGTGCTCGCGCGCGAAGAGCGTATGCATCAGCTCGAGCCCGAGCCACCAGTTTGTGTTGAATCCCGTGAGCGGGATACCCTGCGCGTCACGGGGGAGATACACCGCAGGGTGCGCCTCGTCGAGGATAAGTTTTCCGCCGGGTGCTGCGCCGCGCAGGAGCGTCGTGCGCGCTTCGTCCGACCCGTAGATCTGTGACGCGTCCCACCAGTGCGTCTCCTGGTTGCGGTACGCGGGATACTTCCTGTCCATGTCGTCGAGCGGCCCGTCCGGGTGCGAGCGAGGGAGCGCCATCTCCGGGTCCGTCCAGCTGTCCCTTGCGGCAGAGGGATGCGCACCGTCTCGCTCGTGCTCTTCTCGTGGTTCGCCCAGTCGTGCACCTGGAACTGGATCCACGCCGCCGCGAGGAGGTTGATGATTGTCGCGGGCTTGAATGTCGTGCGCGCGAGGAGGCGGGTGCTCACGAGGCGCGGGTTGGGCGTGAGGAGCGCCGCATCGTCGGGCGGGGGCGGGGGCGGGGGCTTGGTGTACGTGCGTGGGACATTCCGTCCGAACCGCGCGCCTGAGCAGCCCATGAGGGGCTGCTCGAGGAAGTTGTACAGCCCGTCAGAGCTGGGAGCGACGACAAAGCGCGGATCGGGCGGGGGGACGCTCTCGGGAGTGCCCTGTGATGCGGCGGAGGGGTAGGTGTCGTGTAGGTTCTCGGCACGCAGCTCGTACCGCAGCGCGAGCGAGCAGTGGGGGAGATGGTGCCATACGATGACCTTGTTGACGAGTTTGAAGAACCAGATGGTGATGCGTTCGAGGAAAGGCAGATGGGTTATGGTATCGCTGTCGCTGTTGCGGGGTGGTAGCTCACAGGGTAGGGGAAAAGGTCTGTCTCTGATGAGGTGGGCTTTTTATCTCATGAGCAGCCCATATCACGGTACCACAGGGACAACCATGACAGCGGCGATACGGTGGGCGGCCGATTCAATAGACGCCGTTGTGTGAAAGCGCTTTGATTGCCTTTTGGTGTGCAGGCATTACTAGTTAGAATAAGATCGCGCCGGCCTGGGTTTGTGGGGTTCACGGGTAGTGATGTGAGCAACATTGATGCCACTAGTCTGAGTATACATACTGTGCAAGGGGCGTGGGTCACACCGACCCTGCATTTCAGGGCGGGTTTGGCGTTTGTATTGGAAAGTGGCTTGCACGTTGTAGTCATGGCGTTCAAGCAGATCATTCTTCTGAAGGCTATGTATGTGTATCTTGGTTGTACTACGGGCTCGCACACTCACGCTGCGACAGGTTATAATAGTGCGGTCAAGGGGCTCTAGCTCCTCTCATTCAGTAATGCTGTCAGCGTCGTCGCGTCTAGTGTCGTGCCGATTTCTGCGCTGTAGAATGGATGGTGCATCGCGAGGTGCATCACGCCCCTGAGTTGCTTCGCTACGCATGCCGCGTCTTCGCTTTCTCCGAGTCCGTATTGGCGCGCAGCCTCATCCTCTAATGCTATCAATACCGTGTGAACATGAGCAGAGGTGTCACTTTCTTACGACAGCACAGAGACAATCAAGACAGCGATGAAGATCCTGGCAAAGATCATCACAATCAAGGGGAACCACTACAGGACACCAACCAAAGGCCCCAAGGAACTGGGGCCACGGCATATCGTATGCGGCGCGACGGCAAACACTTTGCCAAAGAAGCGCGTTAATCGTAAATAATAAGAGTCGGGCACCATCAACAACCCTTGTCGCCGCGGCATCGTGTCAACACGCTCGCGTTTTAAAAAGGAACGCCGCGGTGAGCGCGGTGCAAAGCCGCTGCCCGCCGCATTGGTCATCGCCTGCGACAAGTTATGGCATCATGTGATGATTACTGATGCGCAACATGGTCCTGAATCGCATTGTTATACACAGTCCGCTGCAGCTATTGTAAGATGCATGATCCAAGATAAACCATCTCATTCAAGCCATATATGCCACCTACAGCAGTACGCAATGTCTAGTTCACCTACTCTGGCCTACTACCTTTCTCCTCGACGCTCCTCCGTGGCATTTGGTGACGAAGATGATCCAGTATGCTTCGAACATCGCAGAGGGAACATCAGCCACAGACCAGCAGGAAGGAAGAAGAAAAAAAGGTGGTTACTGTCCCAAGCAACGTCTGATTAGTAGACGTGTAGACTTTGCAGAAGGGGAACACATCACATAGAGGGAAAGCGGTAGTTATTGCAGCGTACGCCCAAGTGCTTCACTGAAAGTTGCATTTCGCTGGAGTCTCCCATGGCGCAAACACATTCCGACCACCCAGCCCATCTAGCACACTCCCAAGTTTAGGATAATGTCTCTTCAACACCTGCTTCATATCTCCGCCCTGCACCCACACGCCATCCTTCGAGTATCTCTCCACATTCCAATCTGTCGCCACGAACCGGTCGCTCTTCAGCCTGCGGCTCGCCATCAGGATGAACACCCTGAACGCCGTGCCGCTGAACCCAAACCAGCAGCTCCGCCTGCAGATGGGAAGTAGACACGTGATTCTGGGTACGTTGCACATGACTGCACAATGCACATGACCGATGATCATTGCTGTACAGTGAGGTTCGGCTCTCACCATCGATAAGCGCGAGCATCGTCTTCTGCCCACCGTCATTTGGACTACGATAGCAATAGCCGCTGCATAGCGAGCAGGTGGAAGACCATTCAGCTACAAGCCGTGAGCCTCTCATGATAAGATAATCAATGCCAAGCTCATTTGCAAATACTATCTCTCGCAGGCATCGATAACGCTACTAGCATGTCGTTCTCACCCATGAATCAAGATTACAGTCATGCGACTATATGTGTGTTCAAATTTTGTCTTCCTCACTGTCTCCTCACCCCAACTCTTACAGACGCCGGTGGACATGTTGGTTCTAATAACATTAGTATCGAACATTTTCACCTTCACCAAAGTGAGTGTGAGCAAGCATCCCGCCAAGTTTGGCTGACACAGTATTACAGCACCGGGTCTTCGTACCTTTCCGCCTCGAGATTTACACATGACATTCAAGCGAATGCCCCCCTTTAGCCCAAATTTCACAGGACGAGAAGGTTACCTCGAGAGGTTGCATACCCATTTCAGCATGCATCGAGGACAATTGCACTCGAGAAGGCTCTTTCTTCTTTATGGAATGGGAGGTGTTGGCAAGACTCAAATTTGTCTCAAATTCATTGAGGAAAACCCAGAGCTGTTCGTCGGAGCCATCAGTCTTGTCTAACCATTACATTGTTGACCAACCCCCACAGGTTCTGGCGTGTCTTCTGGATAGATGCGACCAATGCTGAAACGACTCAGCAGTCCATTCGTGACATTGCGAATGATTCGGCTGCCCAAGCATCTGGAGTTCAAGACTCGATACATTCAGTCCTCGAATGGATATCTTTTCTCGCACAGGAATGGTTGCTAGTGTATGATAATGCAGGAGATCCTGCTATTCTCCTTCAGTTCATGCCAAAATATAGCCAGGGCAACATCCTGATCACTAGCCGTAATCCTAGCATGCGGCAGGTTGTTGGTTCTAAGGCTTGGACTGAAGTTGGAGAGTTGCGGGATCAGGAGGCAGTCTCACTCCTTCTGAGTGCTGCCTTCCGTGATGTGACTTCTGCGGAACTGAAGGAAGCAGCCCTTCCTATTGTGAAGACCTTGTGCTGCTTGCCTCTTGCTGTGGATCAGGCTGGTGCATCCATTGCAAGTGGTCTATGTGAACTTGATGAATATCTTGGGATCTATCAGAAGCATCACCATAAGCTATTGGATGATCCTTCTTTCAAAGGAGCATCTGCTTATGGTCAAGCAGTTTATGGGACATGGGAACTCTCCATTAAAGAGATTCAAGCCAGGGCTTTGTCAACAAGTGACAGTGACAATGCACAAGCAGCATCTTGTGCAATGCTTGTGTTGCAGGTGTTTGCCTTCCTCCACCATGACAACATTCCAGAAGGTATATTTAGACATGCATCTGAAGCAATGGTAGAGAAGGACAGTGTTGAACAAGATTGGAAGGAGTTCAAAAGGCATTCTGTGCATTGGTCCAAGATACTACAGGTTGACAATGAAGGGCATTGGGATTTACTGCCATTCAGGAGAGCAATTCAATTGCTGGAATCATTTTCACTTGTGAAGAGTACTCCTGGGAGATTATATAACATGCATCCATTGGTACATCTATGGTGTCAAGGAAGGTTGCCTGACAGTGAGAGGCAGCCAACATGGAACATAGTGGAGATGCTAGTGTGCAACTCCATCACATTTAAGGGGGATAGTGCATCCTTTGTATTTCAGCAATCATTGCTACAACACATTGTTGCCATGTGCAAGCACCAGGAAAATACAACATGTACAATTAGTAATGTGGATCAGAAAGAAAAGTTCTCAGGAGTCCATTATGAGTGTGGGTATTGGAAAGAGGCTGAGCAACTGGAGGTCAACATAGTGAAAATTAGGAAAGGAATGCATGGGCCAGAACACCCAAACACACTAACAAGTATTGCCATTTTGGCAAGGACATATTCAGCACAGGGAAAGTACAATGAGGCAGAGGAGCTGAAATTACATGTGATGGAAGCCATGAAAAGATTGCTTGGACCAGAGCATCCTGACACATTGACAATTACCAACAATTTGGCAAGCACATATTCAGCACAGGGAAAGTACAATGAGGCAGAGGAGCTGAAATTACATGTGATGGAAGCCAGGAAAAGATTGCTTGGACCAGAGCATCCTGACACATTGACAATTACCAACAATTTGGCAAGCACATATTCAGCACAGGGAAAGTACAATGAGGCAGAGGAGCTGGAATTACATGTGATGGAAGCCATGAAAAGATTGCTTGGACCAGAGCATCCTGACACATTGACAACTACTGCCAATTTGGCAAGCACATATTCAGCACAGGGAAAGTACAATGAGGCAGAGGAGCTGGAATTACATGTGATGGAAGCCAGGAAAAGATTGCTTGGACCAGAGCATCCTGACACATTGACAATTACTGCCAATTTGGCAAGCACATATTCAGCACAGGGAAAGTACAATGAGGCAGAGGAGCTGGAATTACATGTGATGGAAGCCAGGAAAAGATTGCTTGGACCAGAGCATCCTGACACATTGACAATTACCAACAATTTGGCAAGCACATATTCAGCACAGGGAAAGTACAATGAGGCAGAGGAGCTGAAATTACATGTGATGGAAGCCATGAAAAGATTGCTTGGACCAGAGCATCCTGACACATTGACAATTACCAACAATTTGGCAACCACATATTCAGCACAGGGAAAGTACAATGAGGCAGAGGAGCTGGAATTACATGTGATGGAAGCCATGAAAAGATTGCTTGGACCAGAGCATCCTGACACCCTGACAATTACTGCCAATTTGGCAAGCACATATTCAGATCAGGGAAAGTACAATGAGGCAGAGGAGCTGGAATTACATGTGATGGAAGCCATGAAAAGATTGCTTGGACCAGAGCATCCAACCACACTGACAGTTACCAACAATTTGGCATGCATATATTCAGATCAGGGAAAGTACAATGAGGCAGAGGAGCTGGAATTACATGTGATGGAAGCCAGGAAAAGATTGCTTGGACCAGAGCATCCATCCACACTGACAATTACTGCCAATTTGGCAAGCACATATTCAGCACAGGGAAAGTACAATGAGGCAGAGGAGCTGGAATTACATGTGATGGAAGCCAGGAAAAGATTGCTTGGACCAGAGCATCCATCCACACTGACAATTACTGCCAATTTGGCAAGCACATATTCAGCACAGGGAAAGTACAATGAGGCAGAGGAGCTGGAATTACATGTGATGGAAGCCAGGAAAAGATTGCTTGGACCAGAGCATCCTGACACATTGACAACTACTGCCAATTTGGCAAGCACATATTCAGCACAGGGAAAGTACAATGAGGCAGAGGAGCTGGAATTACATGTGATGGAAGCCAGGAAAAGATTGCTTGGACCAGAGCATCCTGACACATTGACAATTACTGCCAATTTGGCAAGCACATATTCAGCACAGGGAAAGTACAATGAGGCAGAGGAGCTGGAATTACATGTGATGGAAGCCAGGAAAAGATTGCTTGGACCAGAGCATCCTGACACATTGACAATTACCAACAATTTGGCAAGCACATATTCAGCACAGGGAAAGTACAATGAGGCAGAGGAGCTGAAATTACATGTGATGGAAGCCATGAAAAGATTGCTTGGACCAGAGCATCCTGACACATTGACAATTACCAACAATTTGGCAACCACATATTCAGCACAGGGAAAGTACAATGAGGCAGAGGAGCTGGAATTACATGTGATGGAAGCCATGAAAAGATTGCTTGGACCAGAGCATCCTGACACCCTGACAATTACTGCCAATTTGGCAAGCACATATTCAGATCAGGGAAAGTACAATGAGGCAGAGGAGCTGGAATTACATGTGATGGAAGCCATGAAAAGATTGCTTGGACCAGAGCATCCAACCACACTGACAGTTACCAACAATTTGGCATGCATATATTCAGATCAGGGAAAGTACAATGAGGCAGAGGAGCTGGAATTACATGTGATGGAAGCCAGGAAAAGATTGCTTGGACCAGAGCATCCATCCACACTGACAATTACTGCCAATTTGGCAAGCACATATTCAGCACAGGGAAAGTACAATGAGGCAGAGGAGCTGGAATTACATGTGATGGAAGCCAGGAAAAGATTGCTTGGACCAGAGCATCCATCCACACTGACAATTACTGCCAATTTGGCAAGCACATATTCAGCACAGGGAAAGTACAATGAGGCAGAGGAGCTGGAATTACATGTGATGGAAGCCAGGAAAAGATTGCTTGGACCAGAGCATCCTGACACATTGACAACTACTGCCAATTTGGCAAGCACATATTCAGCACAGGGAAAGTACAATGAGGCAGAGGAGCTGGAATTACATGTGATGGAAGCCAGGAAAAGATTGCTTGGACCAGAGCATCCATCCACACTGACAATTACTGCCAATTTGGCAAGCACATATTCAGCACAGGGAAAGTACAATGAGGCAGAGAAGCTTTGACTATATGTGATGGAGGTGTTAGGGCTTGTCTCATCTTGCAAGTAGTGTTGGTAGTTGATTCATTAGTGACTAGTCATTTAACCCCACTAAGACCAATTAATTATTGAGTACAATTGAGAATACTCAGCCCTGGAAGGTTGCAGAATTGTTGGATGAAGTGTAGAAAGCAAAACAGATGATTTGGAGATCTGAAGGGTGAACCTGGATGGTTGCAAAGTGGCTCAGTGGTCAAGAGGTTCAGGACTGTTGAAGATGAAAGAATTTGTAGGTGTCAATGGGAACCTCAAGGGGTTCCAGAGAGTCAGTACCAAGTTAGAAAGAGAATGCTTGGGTGTGTGGGTGGTACATAAGTACAGAGGACAAATTTAGAGAGTGAAACAGGATTGTTCTTAGACAAGCCTCCCTTTGCATCAATCTTAGAGTAGATTGTTGCCCCCTTAAGCACATCCACTGTGTCTCAGATCCATGGGAGGTACTTGTCTTTGATCAGGTGTCAGTTCAGCCCTAAGTAGTCAATAATCAGCTGTAGTGTAATACAGCTTATCCCTCAGAAGAACCAGACTCAATGGTATATTGAGTAGGTAGTTCTATGTAGAGGGATCTGCCCTCTTAGTACAGTCATGACATGGTATATATAGGTGAGCGGCCCTCTGGAGGGCCACTGACATAAGCATAGCCAAGCAGCTATGCTAGTAAACTAAATAAGGCATATAGCTTACATAATCAAAGAACATAGAAGGCCTGTGGCCTTACACCCTCCCCCACTGGAGAGGCCCTAACCAGAGACAATGCGCAGGCAGCACAGGATGATGAGCAGGATGATAGAATATTTGTAAAGGGGCACATCCCCTTGGGCAGGGTTGCCGCCATGTCACCAGGCACAATCCCCTTCTGGGGCCTTCGCCTGGTGCTGACAGGTCCTCTCCAGTGGTCTGTGCAACCTGCCCCCAGTTGTACAGCATGTCACAAGCAGCACACCCTGGTGGGGGGTGCCCCAAGTGCTGCTGTCTTGTCCACTGGGGTAGGCAATTGGAAAGGCTCAGACACTTAGTCTGAGCCCTGCTTGTAGTCACATGGTGGCTTGCCCTTGTCATTGCTCCAGTCAGGTGATGACACAACAGGCCTCTTCATGGCCTTAGTGGCTGCTGACCTAGCCACTTTCTTTTTTTTTTGTTTTTGAGAGGGCCCTGTGCCCTCTGTCTGGGATATTGTTAAACCTCCAATAGGTAGCCCTAGGGGGTTTCAGATGGTGGATGTACTTCCACCATCTTCTAGTCTTCTCCCCCACCCAGAGGTGGCACTGCATCCTAAGCACTCTAGCAGTGCATATGTTTGAGGGGGTATGGGAGGCTTCTCCCATTCAGCCAGTGCTAGCTGGATATCATTGTCCAAGGGGGCATTCCCCTTTTGCACATACTTGCATGCCCACACAAGTACGAATTCATCCCAGAGCTCCATTTCTTCAACAGAGACTCTGCAGTCTACAAACACTTAGATTGTCTGTGCCACCATTGGCTTTTTTTTTGTGTTCCAGTGTCTGGAATGTTGCACAGGGAGGACTCTCCCTTTGATGAAGGATGTGAAGGTGGATTTCCTGGAGGCAAGGAGTGAAGGAAGCAACCTCCCTGCCTAAGTTCCCCCCCTGTACTAGTTCCATGACAATATCATCTTCTGATTCCTGTCCTGAATTGCTTCCAAGGACAATGAAGATAATGGGTCACCAAGAGACAGCCCAACTTGAGTTTAAAGTATGACTTGCCCCACCTGCCTTCCCAAACAGAGCTGTGTTAGGGAAAGTACTCATCAACAGCAGAAGCACCACCTTGGTCATGGACAACAGCTTTGCTGAATGAAACCGATTCCCCTGGGAGCACCTTCCTACCCCAATGACTACAAGGAATGCTGATGGCACCCTCAACTTGCGAGGGCCCATCACCCATTCAGTCAAAGTCACAGTTGAGTTTGGCCTCAGACACCACAAGGTTGTTGAGTGCTACCTAGGTGACTACCATGAGTTTGACCTTGTACTTGGTGATGATTGGCTTTGGAAGCATAACCACATCATCAACTTGCAGTCCTGCACCCTCAAGTTCTGGAACTGCCACAACCAGCCTTGCGCTGCTATGATCCAAGTCATTGCAAGTGATTCCCCCAACTGGCCAACTCTCTTTCCATGAGTCTTCAGGGAGGAGTATTACAACATATTGCCCCTGCACTGCCCTGGAATCAACATCAACATCCAGCTAGAGGATGGTGCCTGGCCATACCAGTCTCAAATTTACCCAACACCCAAGGCTTATTGCACAGAGCTCCAGAAGTGGCTAGATGAGAACCTCACAACCAGATGAATCTACCCTGGCCAGTCACCCTGGGCAAGCCCTCTCTTCTTCAAGAATGAAGGAGACAAGCTCTGGCTGGTGGTTGACTACAAATAGCTAAACAAGGTTATGGTCAAGAATGCCTATCCCCTCCCTCTCATTTGGAACATCTACGACTGTCTGCAGAAATTCTGATACTACCTGAAGATTGACATCTGGATCGGATTTAATAACATCCATGTGTTGAAGGAGAGCAAGAAGCTGCTGGCATTTATTTGCAAATACAGCCAATTCCTCTGCAGAGTCATGCCCTTTGGAGTGACTAATGCCCCAGCTATTTTCCAGGCTTTCATGGACAATGCCCTAAAGGACCTCATATCCACTGGTCAAGTTTTTGTCTATATTGATGACATTCTAATCTGTTCTGATACTCACGAAGAGCTCTGTAACCTTACCACATGAGTTTTCCAGGTCCTCCAAGAAAATGACCTCACAGTCAAACCCTCAAAGTGTGAATTTGAATGGATGGAAGTTACCTTCCTCAGCAACAAGATTCAACAAGGAACCATTGAGAAAAGCAAGAAGAGGTGTTCAGCCATTGACAACTGGCCAGTCCCAAAATCTGCCAAGGATGCATGAAGATACATGGCCCTCAGGAGCTACTACTGACAGTATATCCCAAACTATGCCAAGATTGCTGCCCTGCTCCATGCCCTCACTGGCAAAGGTGAATTTAAATTAATGGACACCATGCTAAGATCGTTCTATGACATCCAGGATGCCATATGGAATTCGGTCCAGGTTGCAATCCCCCAAGATGGGATGCCCTGGAAAATCGAGATGGACACCAGCAAGGTCATGACCTCAGCCATCCTTTACCAACAGCAAGATGGAGTATGGAGGATGGTGAACTGTCTCTCAACCAAGCTTTGGGATGCCCAACTAAACTATGACATCTATGACCTGGAACTTTTTGCAGTGGTACAGGCCTTTGAGGAGTGGCAACATTATCTCCTTGGGCAGGATTTGAGGTCCATATGGACCACAAGAACCTTTTGTATTTCCGGAAGCCAAACCTGCTCAATGGATGCCAGAACTGCTGGAGGCAATTCCTTTCACTTTTCCATTTCAAGATTGTCCCCCATTCCAGGAAATCGAACACTGCTGCTGACACCCTGTCGCACCATTCTGACTACAATGACCAACCTCCCCACCCTGCCCAGGTCTTGCTGCCTGATCATTTCTTCCAAGTCAATGAAACCCTATCCCTGATGGAGAAGCTGAAAATTGAGCAAGCCCTAGGATCCCCACTGGAGGGACAAGGAAGGAT
This sequence comes from Clavaria fumosa, assembly GCA_951802425.1. Lineage (NCBI taxonomy): Eukaryota > Fungi > Basidiomycota > Agaricomycetes > Agaricales > Clavariaceae > Clavaria > Clavaria fumosa. The sequence goes on along the minus strand of OX637805.1, from coordinate 2,000,557 downwards.
ATTTTCAGGTACAGGAAAAACTTTGGGTACTGCCATTGCTCATAAAGGACATCCTCGACCTCCACCACTCAGCTTGGACCACCACACACCCAGGGATCACCAAAACCCAGGTCACAGTTGTGAAATACTGGTACTGGCCCATGCTTAAGAAGGACACCTGCACCTATGTCTTTGCCTGTGACATTTGCCCAAGGATAAAACCTCGGTGAGGCAGAAAACCTGCACCTCTTCATCCCCTCCCCATCCCCTCATGACCTTGGCAGGTCATTGGCTGGGACCTCATCAGCCCTGTCTCAGAATCCGCAGGCTACAACATGATCCTGGTGATCAAAGACTACCTCACCAAGACAATTGTCCTTGTCCTGACTGTCTAGGAACTCATGTCAGAAGGAGCAGCCTTGATCCTCCTCGAAAAGATATATGCCTACTATGGACTTCCTGAGAAGGTAGTATCTGACCAAGGGGGCCAGTTCATGTGCAAGGTCTACGATAAGCCAGGAATCAAGTTGGCCGCATCTACCACCTATCACCCCCAGACAGATGGGCTAGTGGAAAGGGCCAACCAAGAAGTTGAGGTGGTACTCTGAGCACTGACCAAGGAGGATCAGGCTGACTGGGCTGCTGTGCTTCCCCTCACCCAATTTGCCCTCAACTCATGACCCATCTGCGACTTGGACATCACCCTGTTTTCAGCCCTCCACAGATTCGAACCTGCACCACTCCCTGGATTTTCTGTAGGTACTGACATACCTGCTGCTGATGACTTCCTTGCCAAGATCTCCACTACACAAGATTGACTCTGAGATATCCTAAGGAAAGGACAGGGGATTGACTCCACAACTTATGATGATCACTCACAAGAGCTGGAGATTTACAGGAAGGGCAGCCTGGTATACCTGGACTCACAAACCTTCCTCTCCACCTCCCATCCAAAAAGCTTGGCCCCAAGTTTGTCAGTCCTTTCCCTGTAGAAGAAAAGGTGGGAACATCTGCCTACCATCTCATCCTTCCCCTGGGCTGGTGAATCCACCCAGTCTTTAACGAGGCCCTGCTCAAACCCTTTCATGGAGATCCCTCCTCCATCTGTCTGCCACCTGAACTCATTGAGGGAGGGGAGCAGTATGACATTGAGAGGGTCCTAGCTAAGAGAAAGTGGAGAGGGAAAATTCAGTACTTGGCAAGCTGGGTTGGCTATCCACCCAAGGAGAACATGTGGGAGCCCCTGGAGAACCTCATGAATGCAAAGGGAGCCATTGTGGAGTTTGTTCAGGAGAACAAATCTTAGGAAGGGGGATATGTTGTGGCAACATCACATGACCCCCAAAGGTCATGGTCACATGACTGGTAAGTCATGAGATCCCATGTGATGATAACCAACAGGACAGCCCGTTTTTGTAATGGTGTGCCTGTGTGGGATGTCATCACTGTGTCATCCCTTGACACCTGTCACCTTGGCATCAAAATCATTAACCCTGATCTGGTACCTCCCTTTCTATTCCTCTTTGCTACTGTTATCCTGTTCCCTTGGCACCCTTGTCTCCTCCTTACTGTTATCCTGGAACCCCACCAACTGATGCTTCCCTTCTTGGCACTGTAGTGACTTTGCAATTGTCTCCAGGATATGTTCATTCCTCCCCGACCATCATTTCCATTGGACATTCACCCTAACTACCTTGTACTCTACTGTTTCCATGAATCTGGACCTTGGTATATATACATGGCATGTGTCTCCTTAGACTTTGATATTTTCTACACCACACCTTTCTGCTATGAGTCCAACCCTAGTCCACTTTAGGAAATAAAGTGTTGCAACCTTCTCATGACCTTTCCACAACTATTGTTCTCAACCTCTGGATCGACCACAACATGACTTTGCTTTTTGCTATTCGCGATTAGTCCTTTGGAATACTTTTGGGTTCTGTTGGTGGCTTAGGTAAGCAGTCCTGACAATAACAATGTATTTCTCTAGCTGACTTTAAGGCTTAGAGGTGTGCTACAGGCTTTAAATATATTGTTCATCAAAGTATATTCAAAGTCAGATTGTCTGTACAGGTTAGGGATGCCATGGTCCGGTTAAGTCCAGTTCAGGGCCAATTTTTTCGAACCCCGAACCGGACTTTAGGTCCGGTTCAGGCCAAATTCCGAACCTTGAACCTGAGTTCGGTCCAAGTCCGGTTCATTGGACCGGACTTTTACCAAATAAGGTAATGGTTCACCCAAATTTGGGCTTCTGAACCTCAATTTTGGTTCGGTTCACCCACTTGGCTGAACCTGAACCTCATTTTCGGTTCAGTCCAGTCCAGTTCAGGTTCGAACCAAAGTTCAGAACCGAACCGTGGCATCCCTAGTACAGGTTTGACTTATGTTCAAACAACCTCCCAATCTAGCCTAAATGGGACTAACTGAGCTTTCCCCTCAGCCTGCCAAGACTGTGCCAAGAATCCCCCCAGTTGTTATCACCCATCCACCCCTTGCTGCTCCCCTCCCAATTTGGTTTCTCCCCTTCCTAATCTCACCCTGCTGACTCCTCATGATTCCATGTACATAACCTTGTTCCCCAGCACATGACTCATCCCCTGAACTGCCTCACCCAGTAGTATATATACCCTGCATGTAGTAGTATTCGCTCCTTATGTTGAAATCAAGTTCTTCCCCCTTAGCACTCTTTGCTGAGGATCTGGGCTGACATGCTGCCTCACTACAGATGCAGGTATCTAGAGCAAGATATCCACAAGTCACCCATGCTGTCTCACATAACTTTGCTCTGATTCCCAAGCTTGTAACAATGTAGCTGTTAATCACCTAATATCTCAAGTATGAGCTTGGACCTAGCCAATGTGCTCTTAAAGCTTACAGGGATGGTGCACGTGACAGTGCCTCCGTTCATCCCATGTCCGTCACTGGCAACGTCAACTTTTGCTGTACAGAGGGCTCTCGTCGAGCCCATCCTGACATCCTTCCCTCAGCTTCATGGACCACGATCCAAGTTTAAACTCGCCCTCATCTTTCGCAACCAACGAACGCAATAGTCAACTTCGCCGCTTGTCGGTCAAAGCGGGGAAGCGCCCCGAATATCCTGGCCGCGTTGAAGAGGAAGGAACAAATCATTTCTTTCCACGATCCACTCGCGCTGCGCAGCGTCTGATGGATGATCGTCTTGCTTCCGAGACCGCTCGTGCCGACGCCGCGGAGCAACGACTCAACGAGACCATTACCACTTTGCATAGCGTGATTGATGAGCGCAATCGTGCCTTCCAGGACCATGTTCGCACCAAGGAAGAGTTGCGCTTGTGGAAATCGCAGTTCGAAAAGGCCAGGGCTGAACTTAGGAGGGGTCAAGACATTATCTCCAAGTTAGAGGCCGAGAGAGATCAGTCTCTTGCCGATGGTGCGAGAGTTCGCGCGAGGCTGGAAAAATTGCTTTTGGAGCGGGCCATCAAGAATGCAAAGAACACAGGATGGGCTCTAGGTTACCAGGAGGGCGTCCACGCGGCTCGACAGGAAATGGATGCCCCCCGGCCTCCTGCCACACCACGGAAGAACTACAAATTGTACGCCGAAGAGCCACACGTGCAGCCCTTGTATGATCGTGCTCCCACTCTATCAATCGGACCAACTCGAGTCAGTTCACCTCAAAGACTACCTGCCAGGTAACCTCCCGCTCTCTATTATCAGCCCAACTCTCAACTTCATTATCTAGTCCTCGAATACCCGATACATTTCGGCACGCACCTACCCTTCCAGTACCCACAGTGACGACCCCATTACAAGTCCCTTCCGTAGCTCATGCATCTCCGCCCTCTCAGTATGTTGGATCGCATGCACGCCATTCGCATCATAACGGCGCTGAGGACCTCCATCCCATTCCATCCCGAAATTCAACGCGAACCATTTTACCCCCTCATGCTGATCCCTTTCCTGACGGTTTTATACCAGTTGCTGATCGAAACTCCTACATTTCAATACCACCTCCACATGGACTAAGCCGCATCCCGACGCCCAACGCAAGCCCACAGCAGCCTCCATCCCTGAATCTGCCTGCTGTACGCAGCCGAGATTTCGCGTATGCACCAGATGGAATGCCAATACTGGCACCACTCTCGCCCAACTCGACGCATCTCTCGCAGTATGACCTCGTGAGCCCGCCGCACTCCGCTCCCCCCATTGAACCGCATGTTGTTCGGCCACTGAGTGTTCGAAGCCGTACGCCTGCGACCCTGCGTAAACACCAGAGTCCTACGCAGAAGTTGGCAGAGGAGTGGCGCTCGGCCAACCCAGATATGGCTGGTACAGGTACATTATTAGCGTCCGATCCTGGCCAACGCTCAAGCCTTGCTGCCACGAATTACGCGTCGCCGAGGGCGACCGGTGCACACCTGCAAAGTCCCTCTCAATCACAACATCAAGAATAACAGTTCTTAGGAACAACGGATCATTCGTGTTGCGGAACGCGGTTCTGAGGCTCATCAGTGCCCTCATACCCTTCACACCGCTTCATCGCATCAGTGAATCTCTCGAGGTAATCTCGTATTCGAGTTTCTCCCATATCCATCATATTCAGTGCATGCCTGACGCTGGGTAATCGAATCTATGACATGGAGAACATGAGGAAAGTCATTCATAATTATGTGATACAAGCATACCAGGGGATTTGGGGGAACTTTCCATATTTTCAACCCCGCTTTCATCTGTAACTCTTGCTCCTTAATGATGATGGCGCGATGCACTGCTTCAGTGACGAAGTGCAGTAAATGAGCAAGGAGATATTGGAATATCTGAATGGAGGTCTCCGTCGTAGTATCTGGCTCCAGATCTTCGTGAACCAGATCGTAGACTCTGTCCAGAACTCTCCATGTCAACGACGCGATGCGACCAGAAAATGGGCGTACTTCATGAGGTTCCAGAGCTTGCTGAGGTGGAGTAGCTCGCAGCTCTCGTCATCCCCAGTGCCGTCGTGTGCCCCACTCAATTCCCCAGAATCCAGGTGAGCATGTATTCCGGGCGAAGAGGGACTCCCCCGACTACTCGAGCTCGAGGCCAGCATCGTTGAAGGCGCGAGCGGCGCTTCACTGTCCAAAGAGGATCCGAGTGCCACTGCAATGTTCGGACTACGCCGATGTCACGTGTACATTGCAAATCCTTTTCCAGCTCTGCCAGCGGTTGTTCGCTTGATCCTCTTGTTTTCCATTCCTTCTCCTTCACAATGTTGAAGGTTCCAACGTTCATTACCACTCTTTTCATTCTTCTGCCATTGGTTCACTCTTTGCAATGGTGGGTGAAATGACCTCCGTTGACTCAAGGAAAAATACTCACTTTTGTCATCAATAAACAGGTGTGGCAAAAATTACCTGAGCACTGACCCCATCGTTCCCCCTGGTGGCCAGTTCCCCATACCCTCCGAGTCGTCTGTGACTCTCCTCGCCTTCCGTTGCAACCCTGCAATCAAGCCTTACCTCGCATCCGACGCTTCTTCCCCGGCTTCAATCATTGTTGATGCCCCTGTCACCTTCTCCAATATTGCAAACGCAAAACCAATCACCCTTTCATCTAACTCGCTCGACCAGCTCTCCATCACCATCACCTCCGGTTCAACGACGCTCGCGAAAGGCCAAGCCGCGCTCAATGCCACAAAAGCATCTTTTTCATTCTCGCTCTCTAATCTCACACCAAGAACCGCTCCTTACGATATCACTTGCACCGCTTCATATTCTGGAAATCAAGTCTTCACTGCTACGTCTAGTTTGTCTTACTATCCAGACCCAACCTCCGGTTCTGTCACCAAAATGGACCTTCGCACGGGCGCTCTCCTTGCACGACGACCTGACGGTACCGGCGACTACGCGCCCGTATTCCCCATCGGATTCTATACCCAATTTGACCAGTACCTCGCATCGAACCTCGCGATGCTTGATGACTTGGCGAATCAAGGGTGAGCTATTTCTCGGCTTTCTTCCTTAGTGCGTTTATCCACTCTTCACCTCGGACAACAGCTTCACAGTGGTGCGAATACTAGTTGTGCTTCTTACCCACATCGCCTCTCACAACCTATATCCCCCAGGTTCATCCAATACCCCCTTACGACGACACTGCAGCACTGAATGCCATTGTGGACCGCATGGAAAAAGTTGGCCTGTACCTCATGTATGATATGCGTCTGTGCGTCTGCCTAATTATCTCCGCTATGCATTCTCTATTTAACTCTCGTTTTATTCTAGCACTTACGGAGACATCAACGCCGTCAAAGCCCAAGTCGACGCCTTCAAATCTCGCACAAGTCTGCTCCTTTGGTACACTACCGACGAACCGGACGGCTCTGGCGACCCTCCGAGCGCGACCATCGACGCATACAATGCCATTGCTTCTGTTGACCCGTACCACCCTACCTCCCTCGTCCTCAACTGTCAAAATTACAATTTCCAGTCCTTTGTACCTGGCGCGGATATCATCCTGTCTGACCCGTACGTGATCGGCGTAAACGCGACCTATTCGCACCAGTGGGGTACCCCGTGTACGCCCATTTATGGCGTGTGTGGGTGTGACAATTGTAAAGGCCAGTTTGAGGACATTGCGGATAGGACCGATGACTATGTGTCACGATTGTATGACATGGGTTTCGAGCGCACCAAGGCTGTATGGAGTGTACCCCAAGCCTTTGTGCAGGAGGAGTGAGTGTGATCATATCAGTATATCCTGCAGAAAAGCTGATCAATGTGTCGTCCCTTCTTAATACGTCCCTTTTCCTTATTATTATTTCCTTCCGCTGGACGTAAGGTACTGGAGTCGTTATCCCACTGGTCTGGAGTTCATTCTCCAGAGTATCGTCTCCATGAACCACGGTGCAATCGGTGCGCGACCCCGCCATTTTTTGTTTCTCACATGCTCACTTTATGAACAGGTATCATATCCTGGAAGGACCCTACAACGCCCGAAATTAAAAATTCCGCCTCTTTCCTCGCCAAATCCATCCCCGGCATGACACCCATTCTGTACAGTCCTACCGTCAATTTCGCCGGGCACTTCGAGACATCACAGCGGATCGACGTCGGAGTCTGGCACGACTACGACGCGTCAAAGCCACAGGGCCTCCTCCTTGCCTCGAACCTCAACTACAACGGTGCCACTTTGGATCTGCAGACCGTGCCAGGGGTGCAGGGTGTGATAGTCCCGGGATCCGTGAGAGCCGTGTTAAGCGGGAGCGGGAGCGGGGCGGATGTGGATTCTGCGGGGAAGACCGTCACGTTCCAGAGCACTGGTAGTATCGGGTTTGTCTTTGATCTGGTGCCGAGGCCGGCCGCGACAGGGACTTCGTCCTCCTCACCGGATTCGCCGGCGACGTTCTCGCTAAACTCGTTGCCCTCTTCCTCTCCCTCTCCCTCGTCTGTGTCGAATCCATCGAATTTGACGGCGGGCTCTGTTTCACTCACTCATGGACATACGAGTATGCGGCTGGCAATCGTTCTTTCTATTCTGATCGGAGCTTTTGGGTTTTGAGTTCATTCATACTAGCTCAGGACATTATACAGTACATAACATATCTGATAATTTATATAGTTGGATATTTCGACGAATCCGTCTGTGGACTTGAAGCGGTGCAACGTGCCATCTGATTCATCAAGGAGCAGGACTTGCAGAAGACCAAGATGGAGTCCTACAAAATCCTCGGGTATGCCAGTCTCATGAATGACCATTTTACGTCCAGATTCGATTGCCCAGCATGAGACATTAACTCGAATACGGGATTACTTCGCAAGGGTCACGATGCAACGGAGGGGTACGAAGAGGAGGATGATATAATGTGCCTCTGGGCCGCGTTCTGCAACATCAACGATCCTGTCGTACAAGCGTACAGAATATTGATGAGTCCATGATTGATCAAAGGTGTGGCAGAGCTCGAGGGAACACTTAGTGGCATGCGACTAAGATATATCGCGCGGATTCGCTGGCCCTTGAAGCTTGCAGCCCGAAGTGTCAAGTGTTGTCACCGCATGTCATCGCGATGCGCATCCGAAGCCGATGCAATGCAGCACCACAAATAGCCCCAGCACCGCCGCAGTCAGCAACACAAAAATGCCCTTCCTTCCGCTGCCTGCTCCATCAGCGCGGATAGCCATCCAAAGATGCATGCGTAGCACCGCCTCGATGCCCCCGACGCCATACACGGCCTGCAACGCGGGCGCTGGCGCCCTGCTGCCGTCCGCTAAGCTACGCATCGCGACGACGTACCACGCGAGGCCCATACCCGCCCCCACGAGCTTCACGCGTGGGAGCCACGACCACGACGGCCACGACGGCCACGGCGCCCACCACGGCGCCCACGCGCGCGACCGCCGCATGCGCACGCGTCCCACCTCCACGCCGGGCTCGCGCGCGAACGGGCGCTCGTCGTCCGCGCGCAGCCCCGGGAGGACGCTCGGCAGGTCGGGGCGCAGCACGGAGCCGCGCCCGATCCCGAGGAGGTGCGCGTGCTCCTGGGCGAGCGCGGTGTGCAGCTGCGCGGGGGTGCGCAGGCCCCCCGTGAGCAGGACCAGCGGGGTCGGCGCAGGGAGGGTCTTGAGGAAGCTGAGTGCTTGGCGCGAGAAGCGCGAGAAGAGCGCCTGGCGCGGCTTGCGCGCGTACATGGGCGTGGTCATGAAATCTGTGTCATGCATATGCAGGTCATAAGTCGATCAACTGGCCAAGATTGGCGAGGTGATTCTGCGTACCAGGATCATCGTAGGTACCACCGGTGATCTCGATGAAATCAACATTGCCCCAACTGGCAATAGTGCGGATATGCTCCATTGCATGCTGTTCGCCCTCGATATCGGCAGCCTCGTCGCTGGCAGCATCAATGTAATCAGCTGAATTGATCTTGATTCCGAGGACAAAATTCTTTGGCGATTCAGATCGAATCTCATGGACGATCCTGTACAGTAGATGAAGCGAATGGGCCCCGTACTCGTCCGTGCGCCGATTTGACTGGTCAAAGGTCGATGAGCAATTCTGACGGCCGGACAAACAGAATGGACTGACCTTTGGAGAAAGAAACTGCGTAAGAAGGTCTATGATGTCCTTGGCCAATCATCAGTTTTCTACTTTAGGGAATGCAAGGTCTCATGCAACTCACACCCATGGGCCGCGTGCAGCTGGATTCCGTGGAAGCCAGAGGCCGACGCAACCCTGGCGCCGCGCGCGAAGGCGGCCACGACGCCATCAATGTCCGCATGGGTCATGGCGCGCGGGGTGGGAAAGAGGAGCCAGTTGCACGCTCGCGACAAGAGGTTGCTGTGTCTTTGGTTTGTGCCACATGGCACGGCACTAGGTGCGAGCGGCGGGACCCACAGCAGACGCCCGCCTAAGAAGTTGGGCGACTGTCTGCCAGCATGCGAGAGTTGCATGAGCGCAATGGAGCCCCTTCTCTGCAATGCACCGCTAGCGGCGGGTACCTCGGATCGTGACAGCGAGGCGCAGAGTATGGAGGCCGCAAGTGTTCTGAAAGGGCGCAACGTTTCGTCGTTCACGACTGCCGGAATGACCATGTCACGACCGAGGGTGAGATGTGATGGTGAAACCTGCACATTTCCGGTAAGTACCATGCCCCAATCGTGTTCTCCCCAACGAGAGTAAAGTTGGAAATGGCGGGCATTTGGAGGGCCGCCGGAGAAATCGGCTAGATGTTCATACATGGAAACCTGTGATGTATTGAGAATGAAAGATGCAGATGGGTAGCAGTTCGGTAGAGACTCACCTTAACTAGCCGATTTTGAATGACCTGGCCGCATGGTAAAACCACTGGAGAGAAAATGGTTGAGCATTGAGAGTCTACGAGGCTCAATTGCTCAGAGGTGGTACGCGTCCTGTGAGAAAAGTCTGAATATTTAGAAACTCGACCTTGCATAAAAGACGCACGTCAAATGGCAACCGTCGTTGCCTTCGATTTCGATAATTTTACGAGGCTGATACGTACCAACAGGAGACATACGGTGTGGCAGCACAAACGACGACCGAGGTGACCGCAACCCCGCAACCTGGACTGCATTGTGCCAACTGCGCTGACCGCTCTGCTCAGCTATAATTGTTTCACGTTTCAATGAATATTCGCTTGTTGTCCCTGTCCTCCTCCTGCTCTCACTTAGCACCACGGAAATCGCCGTTTTTTGGGTTGAGGCAGTGTCCGTAGTCGTCGATATATCGGATGCGGTGTAAATCCACGTGAGTCTCACAGCCCATAAGCTCAGCGCTCAAAGGGTTCACCGCCGTCTCTCACGACCCAACGCACCAAAAAAACACCCCAAGTTCTAGCGCAGTGCGCCATCCCTCGCTATGAGTCGCTATCACAAAACTGTTTCGAGCGTCCTCTTCGCTATACTCGCCTTGCAGTTTCCTATCGGTGTCAGAGCAGCCCTCGAATGCTTCATTGATAGGTTAGCCTCGCCGTCGTCATTTTTTATATCCCCCCCCCCTTGCTAAAAACGAACCCTCAGCTTCGGCGTCCGACGTTGTCGACGGCGCTTTATCTACTACCCCTTTGTAGGTGGTGCTATAGCACTTAGTATGTATCCTTTCCTCCCTGACCTTATCGAATAGCGCTGACTCGCTTCGCCAGTCATCCTATTATCGGTCATCGGATGCTTCATCCGTAATCGGAGGCGTCGTTCGACTTACACAGTACAAGAGGCCCCTCCACCCATCCCACTCAACTATCCAGAGACTCAAGGCGCAGCATCCTATTATCCCGTGCCCGGCCAGCAGCAAGAGTATCCGCCGTACGGCGCGTACCCGCCGCCATCATCTGGAGCGTACCCGCCACCACCACCCGGAGCGGACCCGCTACCACCACCTGGAGCGTATGCGCCACCGCCACCTGGAGCGTATGCACCACCACCGCCCGGAGCGTATGCGCAACCGCCGCCCGGAGCGTTTTCGCTACCACCACCTGGAGTGTATCCGCCACCACCGGGAGCCCCACCCTCCAAACAGGCTGAGGTGGCCGAATACAAACCCGCGCCAACACCAGCAGCGCCTCCTGCTTACGGCCCGTCGTAAGTTTTATAACCGTACCTTCAAAGCATCTGGACCACACTGCAGAAGGACAAGAGAAAGTATTGCGCCCTGTGTCAAGCACATATGATCTCTTTTTTTTTCGTTGTATTGCGTGTCAAGCAGATATGATCTTGGTTTTTTCGTTGTAATGCATGCATGATCTGCCGAATACTTTTACGAGAATGAAGTTAGAGTGAATTATAAAACCTTTGTGGGGTCAGCTACAGTATGGATGATAGTTTTCAGTTTTTGGTTGGGAAAACCACAGGCTCTAATTTATGACTGCGCCTGGATCACCTCGAAATATGCGGTATACTCTTCTGGTGTCATCAGATCCTGATCTTCCTCGGTGACTTTAGAAAATCGCATGGGCACTCCATTTACTGATATTACCCAACGTATCAATGCATCCATCGTGAGCAGGCTGGTGGAGATGACAGACATGGAAACGCACCATAAACAATGGGATCATCTTTCCCCATAACCTCTCCCCCGCTCAACTCTTTCGTCTCTTCTGCTACGACGGTCGTCACACTCACAGTGGCGCCATTCGTGTAGGCAGCGTCGTCGATCCTGACGACCTTCTTAAGGGGTGTGCCCACGTCCTCTCTAGAGCGCGAACGCTTCCGGTAGTCGTTCAGCGAATCAATGTACTGCACGGACGGCTTGCGGTCCTCCTCAGAGTCGTCATCTTCGAAGTCGTCGCTGCCCGTGGCACCCAGCACCGAGGGTGTGTCCCGCGCAGACGTAGAGGATGAGGCCGCCAGAGACGCGTAGTACTGGTCAAAGTCTGATAACGTAGCCACCGAAAGCAAGATGAGAGGGAGAGGGGGGGCAAACAGATCCGCGGAAGAATCTTACAATCAGACTCTTGATTGACCACCGGTTTCACATCCTCCTCCGTAGTCTCCACCACTGCCGTCTCCGGGCGAGACGAGCCAACGGTCCCCAGTCCCCTCAGCAGCTCGTCGTTCGAGCTGTCTGCATTAACGGAGCCCTGCCCCGCCGCCATGGCTGCAGCAGCTGCCGCCGCCGCGGCGTTCTCCTTCACGCCGAGCGCCGTCAGTTCGCCCGAGATGGTGCTCTTCAGGTGCCACGCGGGCATGACATTCTGCTGCCGCTTCGCCGCCGCCTCCGCCTCGCGCTCCAGTTGCCGCGTCCGCTCGTCCTTGTCCATTGACATCATGATTTCAACGCCGTCGTCGTATTTCGCCCCGCCGGGTCCGGAGCCGGCCACCTTGAGCCCGGACGAGTGCGCTGCTTTGGCTTTCTCCGTTTCGGCGTAATGGGCCCTGATCCAGGAGGCAACGTCAAACCTGCACAAAGGGCGCACGGGAGATGAGGTTATGCTGGCAAAAGTGTCGGTGGGGCTGCGAAGACGTACGCGGGTAGTATCATGGCTTCGCTTCTCTTTAAACCTTCCATAATAAACCGCATCTGTCTATTAAACCTTTGCATTCTGTCTTGACTCCCTTTAACGGTCTCTGCATTTTCGTTGTCTACCAGCTCAGCATGGCAAACCTCGCAAATAAACGCGCCCAAAGAGTAGTCCATGAGCTTGTCAGCATCGAGAGGAGAGTACGACTTGTGGCATTGAGGGCAGATATAGCCTTTGTTGTCTAGCTCCTGTACCGGAAATGATGTTGAGATGAATGATAGAGTTTGAGAACTAGCCCTACATTGCGCAACGTGGAATCTATGATACGTCGCATCTCGGCGACTCGCCATTTCACAACGTTGCAGAAGTGTTGGTAGTCAATGTAGTAATACTGCTTGCCCACGGATCGTTGCGCGCCTTCCTTGAGTTCGTTCTGGCGATACCTGGTGATGAGAGAGCTATGAACGAGCTTGCATACTTCCGTTTGAAACCTGGACTTACACGGATACCAGACAGTCGTTTGCAAGAACAGCAATGATTTTGTTCAGCTCTTTCGACTGCAGGCCCATTCTGCTTGCCAGCTCATCGTCCTTGAGACTAAGGAGCAAGAGCAGAATGTAAAAGACACCGCAATAAACAACCTCGACCTGGGGTTTATATACTTACACCGGCGCCCGTGTGAGCTGGTCCATGATGACGATGTACTTGGGCTCATAGAATGCTCTGGAGACGTGTTGCACGAGCAGACGGAGGGACTCATGGTCCCCCTTTGTCGCCATCTAGGGCCTCCAGGCCGGCCAGACAGGAGTAACCCTGGTATACCGAAACGAAGTGAATCTGGACAGCGCTGCACCAGTTTCCTGCCTCAAAAGCTTGCCAAGGATGATGGTGGTTAGTGGCAGACTCGCATTTGTGTCACGCCCGCACTGCCCTTCGCGGAGTGTGGCCTCCGCTGTGGCATTCAACTAAGCCACCCACGGCGGCCACAACGACAACGAGGTGGAGATGCCCCGCAGCCAGGTCCCGCTCGCACTCATTCCCGACTTGCGCTTCGAGTCCACGTATCTGCGCAGCGTCCAGCCTCATGTACACATCGTCCCTGCCCCGACGCAATTCCCGCCGAGCTACGAGAACGGCGACGCCATGACGATCTACCCCACGGCGCCTGGCGTCGTCGTCTCGATAGGCTGGAGGAAAATAGCCTGGGTCACATTCCGGGATCAGGTCATCAGCCCGCTGCTGCAGGGCGCAGTCTGGTGCGCGGGCGGCCTTCCTATATTACTCTGTTTCGTGTCGTGCATCACTAAATTTATGGTATGGGTCCCCGCAGGGGCCTCGCCTCCCCTTTTTTACAACCACTCTTTGGACCCCTCACCGGTCGAAGACTAACAAAGGTGACACCGAGCAGGGGAGGAGAGAGTAAATCTGAAGGCTCTGCTATTGGTTGGCTGCGACAGTGGCTGCCGAAGTTGGGCTTTGGGACCAGAGACTCTGAACAACGTCCCAGCCTGTCCGTTAGCAAGCCAGGATGAGCCTGAGTAATGTATGTTCTCGTGGCTTTCGACTTCAATCGAAGCAGTGCATTTATTACTGTAACCTTGTATCCGTTCAACACGATCAATATTGAGGTTCGTTATTACACAACTTTCATCTCAACCCAATCATTAACCCACATATACCTAGAGAATAAAATATACAATACTCTGAACCACACCAACTGACTGGAGTGCGCCCTCATTGCCTTGATAGCGTGCAGGTACTGCTTCAATCCAGAGACGAAAATTGGTGTCCGCCGCGATGGTTTGATACCAAACTCCACACCTATGCGTGCCTCCAGCTCACGCAACAGGCGTAGCACGCTCAGATTAAATTTGACGTGGAGCGCGGCAGCAAGACCCGTGTATTTCGGGAGGATTGGATGTGTGACGAGGGCGTATAACTTTGGTCTAGGCTGCGCCTCAGGGATGGACGCTAGTAAATGGAGGACACCGTGAGGTAAGGCGGCATGGTTTGGGTGAGAGGAAATTCCTCGCGAATCGAACGTCAGGATCTTCAAAGGCCGGAGTGAGCCAAGCATTAAACCATGCCAGGTCATAACGTACGGTATTTATGTGGTGTTCGAGTACATATGGCCTGACGGCATCGGCTACAATTTCAGCGTCCCATAGAACAGTGATGTTATCTTGGAGATGGCTAGCGCGAGACGCATCAAGGTCATGCCCGCGGCGATACAAAGGACGTGCATACGGGCTGTCAATAACCCATCTTCTTCCTTGCTGTACGCCAAGAACGTCCAGGCTGTTCTCTAGTTCCTTAATCCGAACTTCGCCCGATCCATCTGCGTTGCCAGTAGAAAGACAGAGAGAGTGCAGGATCTGGTTTGAATCGCTAATGTGTGTACGCCGGACCTCGTTATGAGCGTCCGTGCCTTGCTGGAAGAGAACAGAGAGGATGGTGGGTGCGAAGAACATGGCCTCATCGTCAGGATGGGCTGTGAGTAGCAGAACTCGAGGCGGTTCACCAGTCGCTACATCTGAATCAAACACCGAGTCTTGAAACCTCAGTGTGTGCAGAAGAAGAGCCGCAATAACTGGAAGAAGAACGAATGGACGCAACACGCCGACAGCCATGCAACGACAGAACGAGCGCGAAAGGCACGTGGTTATAAAGTCACGTGAAATAAATCCACGTGTATGTCACGATGTGACCGTGTGACAAGAACGGTTCGCAAAGGTCGTCGGCGCGCCCGCCATCCACAACGAGGAAATGGGTCGGTTCACGGCCAACACCAGCGACCTCAGCAGTAGTGACAGCGACAGCGAGGATGTTTTTGTCCCTTCTAAACCCTCCAATTCTCAGCGCCAACGAGCTCACGACGAAGACGCCTCATCCTCGGATTCCGACTCACCTGAGGAACTGCCCGCACCTCCTACGCCTCCTCGTAAAAAGCTCCCCACTCGCAGCGCTCTCGTCGAAGACGAGAATGGCGACATACGCTTCTCGCACGAGCTCGATGCAACTTTGCGCGACCAGCCCGGCTCCTCGTCGCGCGCCGACCCAGCCGTCCCTTGGCCTCAACAGGTCGGTGTAGACCCACAGCGAATGCACGTTATGCAAGCATCGCTGTTTCGGGTACCAGAGGAAGCTGCCGTAATAAGGGCTATGCATCTATCTGGGCCCCCTCCCGTCATCCTCGATAAAACAATCCTCCGGAAGCATAGCAGAGGTTCCGATGGCGATGGCCTGCGTGGTAACTCCCGGGAGGTACGCACAATGAAACGTTTTGGGTGCAGATTTTATGATATAGTGATATAGCGAACGGCACCAACTGAACCTGCATACTTCCAACCCGCGCGTAAATATGCGCGCGTGGAGGTAGCCACCTCCATCATCAGCGGTCACGAACGATCGATTGTCGATGCTGGTCTGTCGCTTGGACGATCGTTCCGTGTGAGTTGGGGACCTAGTGGTACTCTGGCCCATCCAGGTTCTCTTTGTGGACCCTTCAGCTCTACGTGCGTATCCTGTGAGGTATCATCTCCTCCAGTCAAGCTTATGCAATTTCAAGTCAATCCGTAGCCAATTCGTCAGTCGTCTCAGTGACGCGCATACCTGTGGTCTCGCAGAAAACACCAGGAACGCTTGACCACATCTCAAAACTTCTCCAACATCATCTTAGTCATTCTCCAATCCAGTTAGACGAAAATGGGATACCATTCGCCTCGCCATCTCCCTCCCTCTACTTTTCCTCCTTTGTTGCACTCTTTCTCCCCACTGACAGATCTTACGACTCCTCTCTATTTCGGCTTGGACATGCACTATTCGACAAGATTGATCCGAGACTCGGCGAAGATATTCCTGCTGACATTCACACCCGCGTTGTGTCTTTGCGCCGAAAGGCAGCAGTGTCTGCTTGGCTAGAAGAAACCGTCGCTCCTCTAGTGGACGCTGATATCAAGAAAAGCCCATCCGCCGACAACGCGTCCGTGGCGTTCAGCCTACTCACCGGCAACCAAGTAGAGAGAGCATGCGACACAGCCCTTGATGGCCGTAATTATAGGCTCGCTACCCTGATAGCACAGGCATCCGGCGGTGACTTTGAATTCCAAGCGGACCTGCGGAATCAGCTTCAAATATGGCGTGATCAGCGGATCGACGTTCACATCAGTGATAGCGTCAAGAAGGTTTATGCATTGTTAGCTGGCATTGTGGACAGGCTGGAAGGTTCAAAAGGCACCGGCTTGGAGAAGTGCCTTGATCTCTCTGTCTACCAAGGCTTGGATTGGAAGCGAATCTATGGATTGCATTTATGGTACTCTGTCCCGGGCGAAGCCCCGCTATCCACCGTCTTTCAAGCTTACAACGACTTCTGGAAATCTACATCCGCTTCAGCACCTCCAAGTCCATTCCACCCACCCTCCCTGTGGAAGTTTCCCTCAGCGCAACCATCCTCGTTCCTCGCAGACGGCATGTATGCGCTTCTGCGGCTGCACGCTGACCCAGCATGCTCCTTGTCTCACATACTGCACCCCCTGTCTTTTTCTTCATCTCCATTGGATTTTTGCCTGCCGTGGCACCTGTACATCATCCTGTCGCGATGTATGCGTGTGCGCGACTTCGCCGATAGGAGTGACCCCCAACTTGACCCTGAGACCGAGGCGGACGACAGCGACGCGATGGATGACGATGTGCACGTAGAGGGACACAGTCCCAGCGCGGACCTCCTCGCTAGTAGCTATGCGTTTCAGTTGGAGCGGCTTGGCATGATACAAGAGGCGGCTTTCGTGTTGCTACATATTGAAGGGTCACATGGGTCCGTCTATATAGCCTTCATATTGAATCTTTGCTTCATTCTGAACGGATGCCGCAGGAGGAAGAAAGCAATCTTGGATTTGTTGTTGCGTTCAGCACCAAAACTCAACATATGGGTTACTCGCGGCCTCGTGGGCAGTCTCAAGATTCCGATTACGTGGGTGAACGAAGCTAAGGTATCTTGTTTAGCCTTTCTCCGTTGTGGTAGCACATGGCACTTCCTGAAATTGGTTCCGTCTAGGCCACGCAGGCGTTGGCCCGCGGCGAGATATATGAGGCTTACGACCTATATCTGTCCGCTGGGTCGTACAACGCTGCCCATGATTTAGCCGTCCTTGAGCTTGCTCCGGACGCTATCAATCGGCAGGACCTCGAGTTGCTTACTAGCCTACTTGAGCGCTTCGCAAGTCGTTCGGTCGACGGCTGGCATGAACGTGGCAAGGTTTGTGACCACTTCACCAATTCATTTCTTTTCCATGGCTCATTACCTCGCCAAATTCTTTAATAGAAGCTACTGGATTATGTGCGCGTCGTGACGAGAATACCCGAGTTACGCAGGACAATCGAGAACAGAGCCGATGTGCCAGAGGGCGTGCGGATCGAACTGGAAGAGTTGCTCAAGAGTGTGCCGATGCTTATGGAGAAACTGCCGTACGTCCTGCCACGGTCAGATCCAGCCCATAGTGCTGCTGTGGCAGAGATGATGTATCACCTAATGCGACTTCTCCGGCCTTCGACTTATGTCAGTTTCTGCTTCCTCTCTTCTTGACCGCGAGTTTTGAAACGTTTCGTTTTGCCGCAGGAACCATCGCTCGTCCAGCCGATCGTCATCGGAGGTGCTGCCAAGTTGAAGCACATCAACGTGACGGCATACGAAAAGTTTTTGAACACCATCCAGGTCTCATAGAGCCCTTGACCATATGTAATTACTGGTCCCATTACTCCATTCGCGTGGCTGTAGTCCCGCGTTACCACTATACCAAGCGTTGATTTGGGTCGCAATTCAAGGAATCATCATTCTGATTTGCCTGGTGTTTCGCAACAGGCTCTGTGAGAAGGATATTGGTACTCGTTGACCCATGCAACGACAGGTGGAAGACCATCGAGATGGGGAAGTCGAAAGTGGTGAGAAATCGACTGGATTGTTGAGCGCAGCATCGTCTTCGAGTCCTGGAGTCTGGGAGTTCATATAATCCAGAGACCTTCAAGCGGGCACACTACACCTCGCCTTGTCACGATGAATCCCCGTCTTCTGAGGGAGAACGAGGTGCGGGTGGTGGGTCACGCAATGGGTTTTCTTCCCTCGCAGAGTTGAGCAAGTCCTCTAGGCCTCTTTCTTTCACAGCTTTCTAGAAAAAGACGTCAATGTATGAATAAAGAGAGGATAGACTGAGAGAATTCTCGAGCCACGCAAAGTCCTGCGCGCGGGCGGGCGAGATTGAGAGCTCACCTGTACGCACCGACGATAATTATTCCAAATCTCGCCACACCGCTTCTGGAACTCCTCAGCCATCTCGCGGGAGCGAGCTTCGCGCTGCTCCTGAGGGGCAGTAGGAGGGAGGGCGCGCTCGAGGTAGCCTTCGAACCAAGCATTGAAACAAGAGTCGTACAGGGTCTTGAGCGGGGTGCATTCCGGCGAGAGGCTCTGCGCCATTGTGTCTGTAGTTGGCGATTGCAGCCACGCGTCGTTGACGCTGAGGCCGTGGCGATCCCGCAGTGACCACAGCCACGAAAGGTCTACGCAAAACAAGATGGTTCTGGTCCTGGTCATAGGTGACCTGCACATCCCGCATCGCGTGCACGACCTGCCCGCGAAGTTCAAAAAGCTGCTTGTGCCGGGGAAGATCCAACAGATCCTTTGCACAGGGAACGTCTGCGACAAGGAGACATACGAGTACCTCCGCACCATTGCCGCAGACGTGCACCTCGTCCGTGGTGACTATGACGAGGTAGTACGAGCACGGATCTCGGTGCCCTCTCCTTCTTGTCTATTCTGCGCGCTGACTGTTGCGGAGCGCAGAGCGCAGCGTTCCCGCTCTCAGTTACGGTGACGCACCCGCCAATCCGCATTGGGGTCATTCATGGTCATCAATGCATCCCAACCGGCGACCTCGACGGACTCGGGGCGATCGCGCGGCAGATGGATGTCGACGTCTTGGTTTCAGGACATACTCATACGTGCGTTTGCACTCTTGCCCTGTCATTCGCTGGGGCGCAATTGAAATTACCAAGATTGCTTTATGTTCTCCATCTGATACAGATTTTCAGCGGTTGAATTGGACAACCGCTTCTACGTCAATCCGGGCTCTGCTACTGGGGCATGGACCGGATCTTACAACGGGTGCGTCACACTGTCCATTCCCATCCTCGTCTTCTGTCTTGATAAAAGGATTCTTACATGTGACCGACAGCGATATCACACCCTCGTTCGCTCTGATGGACATACAAGGTCCAGTCGTGGTGACCTATGTTTACCAGCTGATCGAGGGCGAGGTGCGTGTCGACAAAGTCGAATTTCGCAAGGAGGCGGAACCTACCCTCAAAGAGCCTCCACCTCCGTCAATTGCAAGAAGCGCCGTCATGCCGCAGAACATACCGAGCAGTCCTGGGCACAAGCACGCCAATGTGTGGTGACGGGTATTCTCCTAGATGAATGCTGCGAGTCTCTGGTGCATGGCTGCCGGCTCTTATTGTTTTTAAGTTATGAGAAGTTCCTTGTGCAACTAGCTGGTAATATCAAAAATAAATTGGATCAGCCTGTCAAGTGTGTTGAAACCTTTTTTTTTGAGGCTCCTATCACATTCCAATAAACAACTTATCGTGTCTTCATATTAAGGTGGTACACGAGCAAGTGTCCAATGAATAGTACTCGTGAAACACTTGCCGTTGCAAGGGCTGCAAGGCATCAACAAAATAATGACCAGGTAAGTTACTTACCTGGTCAAGAGTAGGATGGGGGAATGGACTGCGACATACTGTTGTGTTCCCTACTTACGGTAAGTAGGGAACACAACAGTATGTCGCAGTCCATTCCTCCATCCCACTCTTGAACACCCCATTTACGCGATTTGCTGATGATGCTCGCAATGTTGGTACTGTTGGCTTTTTCAGGTGCAAAGGGATTTACAGCGGTTTGGAGAATTTACAGTAATGGACCGACAGAATGTGTAGACCGAAACGAAACATTCAAAGCACGCTCGTGTAGAACTATACATCAAGAAAACACAAGCAATAACTTATTATGTAGTATACTTTCCCATGCGATTGTTTCAGAAGGAGAGATTGCGTTCTACTAACTACGGTTGTCCAATTTTTTGTGCACCCCCATCAGATGAGACCCATCACGACCGCGCCAGATACTCGCTGACGGCTCGCGCGACGGCCTGCGCGTCTACCGTGACTTCCTTCCTGATTGCACCTGAACCGTCCGGCGGTGGCGGGGAAGACGGCGGCAGGTTCACCGACTCCGATTTCCTGTCGCGCCTATCAGCCCCGGGGATCGAATCAATAAATAGACGACATACAGATTGCCCCACCATGCGACGTATCTCAGCCCGACCCCCTTGACGGCCGCCTCCACATCTCGCGTGAAGGTCCCGCTCGGGAAGAACTCCACGACCGTCGACCGCGGGGACGGGGGCATGAAGACACTTGACAGGAGATGTGGACCATGAACACCGAGAACCATCTGCAGAGGGGCTCGTCAGAAAGGCGGAAGAGGAAACATTTCAGCTCTGCTCACGCTCGACCGCAAAATAGCGCTCATACAAACACCCCATCTCTGCCATTCGTTGTCCCACACCCCACCGGCCTCCTCTTCCCCTAAGCTATCGTCGTCCTCTACCACGATGAACTGCCATGGGCCTTTCCGCAGCGTCTCCAAGAGGGCCTCATGGTCCACATCGCGCAGCTTGGGGCCACTTAATGCTTGCTGACGCGAGATGTATGTGACCACGGGACGGGCGTCGTTCAGGGGCGGCACCAATGATGAGAACTGTGGTGCGAGCGACCGATGTAGGGTCGCCCGCACTGGCTCCCACCATATCTGGGGCTTCGCAGAATCGGGCGACAAGGAAGCGTCTAGCTTAAACACCGCCTCCATGCCCAGAGACGCTTTTCCAGCGACCGCGCCTTCGTCCGCTACGACGAGCCGCTCAAACATCCACGGCATCTCCATCAGACAGTAGTCTTCCCAGTCCTCCTTGTACTCGATGGCGAGCGCAGGAAACGCGGATTTGAGCAGGAACGGGTGGTGTAGTGGCAGCGGGAGCGGCGTGCGAAGGCGCGGAGGCGCAAGTGGGTCGTTTGGACGCGGCGCAGGCGCAGGCAGAGGTACGAATGTCGGGATGTGTGGGAAAAGCAGGCGGTGGGCGGTGAACGGCGTGTGGGGATCGCGCGGGAGCGTGGTGTGCAGGCGATGTAGGTTTACGATAGTCGTTGGGTCTGAGGGAGGCTGGTCAGCGTCTGGAACACTTTCTGATCAACAAGAAGACGAATAACTTACGGAGAGTCGTGTCAGTCGACATCCATGTAACACCGCGAACTCTGGAAATTTTGATAAGCAAATTGAATAATAACCATTTACACAGGAGAGAGAAACTCACATTCCGCCGGACTCTCCTAGGAGGCCTTTGGCCTCCTCGGATGATATCACTCGCCATTTGGTGGATTGCAATTTATTTCCCGAGTTGGCCGTCCAGGACGCGATTGCCTTGGGATCTGGGAGCGAGTTTGGATCATCCGAGACAAGATAGACGGTACGGTTCAGAAGGATTACAGAGTCGATGATAGTGTATCCTACATATGTCCATGAATTGAGAAAAGGTGTTATGACACAAGGAGAGAGGAATCAAACCAGGGACGTGTCTTTGGACCCGAGCACGGGGAACGTTCTCTCCCCACCAGGTGATGACGCCGTTAACGCTCTCGCGGCCAAATACCTCGCCAGCGACGACGCCCGTCTTGGCACGCCCGAGCCAGAGCGCACCGAAGCGGTTGTCACCCTTGACGCTGGAGCGCTCGCGCCCGTCGCCGGCGACGTGCCCCACGTCCCACGCCCAGTCACCAAAGATCTCATTTTCGAGCGGGTCACGCCAGTTTTGTGGTTTTCGCCCGTCTGAGGAAACGAGGAAGGAAGGGAAGCCCGGAAAGTAAGAGAAGAGAATGGAGGCGGGGTCGACACCAAAGGAACGCAGCGAGTAGTGAAGGTTATAGGAGAAGTAAAAAATGGTGAGAGAGAACAAAACGAGAGTCGCCTCTCGCCTGCTGAGTGGCTGCCAGCAACGCATCTGGCGGTGTTCGACGTTGAGAAGATGAGAAGGAACGTTATTGACGGCGGCGAGCGCAGCGCTGATTTGGCTATTATTTGTGCATGATGATTTATGCAAGCGCGCCGACTACTGGCTACTGTACTGTACAACACACAGTTCACAATTCAATGTAGCGAAGGCGAGGTAGATTCTCGTAACGCGTCGTCCAACGGCGGTCGTCTTACCCAGAACAAATAATTGCACAGTTCACCCAACCCACTCTGGCCAGCAGTCGACGAGTGGTATCGGGGCACAAGCCTCCACTGGCCTGACCATGGCTCATACACTATGCCCCTCACCTCCGCTTCTGTCCGGGCGCAAGCGCTTGGGTTGACCGAGGTCGATGAGATCCAAGCACGTGGACGGACCTCTGAGAGTATCGGGGCGGGAGGCGAGGAGGCGTAGGACCGGAAGAAGTCCACTAGCTCCGAAGGCTTGACAAACTTCGAATAGGTGTGCGTGCCTTTGGAGACGAGGAGGAGGACATGCTCTGCAAGGACCACCGTCAGGAGATAGGCAAGCGGAGTACGTGAGATAGTTGAGAGGAAAAAGTGTCCGCCGGGCTTTATCCCACAATCATGTTAGTGAAGGTATGGTGCGTTTGAGTTGGAATGGATGTGTTACCTTGACGAGGGCGGCGCAAGTTCTCAAGAACATGGCCGGGTTATCGACGTGCTCGAGGATCTCCATCGCGCAAACGACGTCGAACTGGTGCCCTGCCTCGAGGAGCGTCTCAGCCGTGGTGTGCCGGTAACTGAGCCCTGCACCGAGTGACCCATCCATGGCAGCGTGATGCTCGGCGACGGCAATGTTGGAGGGTGACGCATCGATGCCGAGTGGGTGCGCACCGAGACGGGCAAGACTCTATTGTGAGCATCAGCGGCAATATGGCTTATGAGCCAGTGAGCATCAACCTCGGAAAGAAGACCCCCTCCACACCCCACGTCTAGCACGGCTTTGCCATTCAAGGGCGAGTTCCCCTGGTCCTGACTATCCTTGCCATCATCTCGGGCTGTTTCCATCAGCTTGTCCCGGATGAACTCTACCCGAACAGGGTTCATGCGGTGCAGTAGCATGAATTCACCCCGTTCATCCCACCAAGACTGGGATAGGCGGGAGAAATGAGCTATTTCATCCGGATTTGTGGTCGATTGTCGTTGGAGAGGACTGGTGCGGGTCGACAGAAGACGGCGATGCGCGAGTAGTGAGAATGTTGTTCTGAAGAAATTCATCATGACCTTGGGAACGAACGCAAGCGGTGGCCAACTACAATTTTCCTTGACCTTGACATAAAAAATTCCTGGCCAGGCCAACAACAAGCACATTAACCTTCACCGCAACAGACTCGGGACAATTCTGTTCCCCAAACCAACCGTGGGGGTCGATAATTCCGGAACCAGTAGGCCCATCATTTGCCGAGAATGGCCATCAATGGTCGTCAAACTCGTGAAGAAACAAAACTCAATCTGACCCTGCTCGTCGTTCCATTGCCCGTGTATTAGACGGTGTCGCCATAGCGAAAAGGACCACCGTGAGTCCCGTTCCAGATCTGCCCCGAACGCCGTTTGATACCGAACGCGTGCAGAAACGTGACCCGCGCCTCCGCACAAGCAAGTATGGCTGCCCCTGATCCTGATACCTGCGACATGTCTGCTTATAACGGCAACGGACTTTCCACAGCCTCAGCACATCCGCACCCACCTTCGACCTTATCATGGTCGCCTACAAGCCACGTACCTCGTCATCGGAGCATTCGGACACCGAGCAGCGTGACCCGGAGTCACTGGGCTATGCGCATCTTACGACCTATCGGTTCGTTCTACTACAGCGTTGCAGCACCATTCAACCTCACCAGAGCCACCCCCAAACAGCGGAGCTCACATGGATATACAGATCAGCAGTCCCTCGGTCAAAACCGTCCATCAAGAGTCCGGCGTTAACCATGTTTTACCTATGTTCGGAGAGCAGGACCACGTCATGGGAGTCCTCACCCTTCACCCTTCTTGCGCACAGTCCGGGCAGCTGTCTATCATAGTGCGTTCGTCTCTTATCACCCGTTAGTCGAATGGCGCTCAAACTCTCCGTCACAGATCGAAGGTTCTTTCAACTACGCTTCCCCTCAAACAGACCAGTCCGCACGCGCCACAAAACAGCAAAAATACACATTCTTTACTGATTCGAAGCTCATCTCTGTCCGCGCGCCGCGAGAGCGCTCCCCCCGTACCACATTCGGACGCCGTAGCCCGAGCGGCTCCTCGAGTGAGTACAACGAGGATGGCACCCGCACCTTCCGTTTCCAGTTCGAGCTCCCTGGCCCAAATGAGGGTGGGGAAATGCCGCAGAGTTTCTCTTCGGCTACCCTGATGCAGACCGCCCCTCGCGGCAGGGGTTTTGTCGAGATCGTCGAGATCTCGTACAAGGTCATCGCCGTGTTCCAGGCGGACGAGTGTTCGCCTCGTATATCGCACAAGTACGTGCTAGCATTCACATTCCATTGCGCGGGTATTTGCGAAACGGTCTCTCTAACTACTCCAAACTAGACTGGAGGCTCCATTCATTTTCCAAACCATTGATTTTCAGTCATTCGATCGTATAATGAGTGAACCCTGCTCGTGGCTTGAGATGCCCCTTCAAGCCGACCGACCCATACCAGTTCGATGCGCGGTTCGTCTATTTCATTATTACAACCAAAAGCAAGCCAGTCGGACCTTGACTTCCAATCCCAGGTCACGTTGCCCAGCCCAGGGACTTTCTCTAGGACAGCCAAGCTGCCGTATTACGTCGTTTTTACGACGACCCCGCGCTCCAACGCGATGCGGAAGGAAATTGCGAGCGACGCAACCATCGCCGTGTCGCTCGTGCGGCAGATTTCCCTGGGCGACGGGGGCGCCGTGGAGCCCGTCCCCACCGCGGCCGCGTGCGTGACGCCGTTCTTCCTACCCTCGGCGTCGTCCATGTCGTGCCGACGCCTGGACGACGTGAGCGGTTGTATCAGCAGCCACACCCGACGAGGTGGCGGCACGCGCTTTGTGAAGCGCGTCGTAGGTGGTACCGAGCGTGGGCGCCGCGGGCGCCGAGAGCGGGAGGAGGCCGAGGCTGAGGCGAACGCTGAGAGAGAGATGAACGGGTCGCGGAGTGGGACCCCGTCCTCGCTCGGTGTTGATAAACCGCTACCGGCGCTGCCGGTCGGCGGTGACGCGGAGGGGGCGTTGCGGTCGCGGTTTGCGTTCATCGAGTCACGGACAATACATACGCAGTTCTCGCCCGGGTTCCCGAAGCGGGCTAGGCAACGCGTGGCCTCGAAAGGGAGACGGGAGGCGGCGGTAGCATTGCCGGATGGCTTGTTGAAGGATGCGATAGAGCTGAACCAGGCTATGCTGCCGAGTATCGATTGGGGTGGCATCACTATTCAAGTACGTGTGCCCGATTTGTTCCTGGATTAATGTTGCTGATTCGTTGCGTACCACATTACATCAGTATCATCTAGAGGTGTCTGTTTTAGGTGAGCTACTTGTCTCAATATCTCCCCTCTTTGGCTCATTCGCATCTTTCCAGTTGCGCAGGATGATTTCAGAGTGAGCATACCTATCCGCGTGATATAGCCTCGCCATTCTGGTTGTCCCTATGTCCTTACAGAAGTCGAATTGAGCATACCAATTGTACATTATCTTGATACACGCTGTTCTTTTATGCACATCATCTTCCCAGAAGCTTAAGTAAGAGATTGAGCAACACGTGATCTTATTTGATCCCAAAATGGCATAGTGCTTTCCCGTGGAGGCGGTTGCTAGGCTCATCCCGCTCTGCACACGGGGGTCAGTGCATTCGGCTAAGTGATGGTACTTTTTACCTCTATCCTGTGCACCTTGTTCGTCCACTGACCTTGGTCCACCCTAGGCGCAGAAGGATGTCCAGGTCCCAAACACCAGTTCCAGCTTCTCCCACTAGGGATGATTTTGAATCTACCGTGATGGAAGCTAGGTGATGTGCTTGCCGTATTCGTCATGAATCTATTGGCCTGATCGATACTTCTCGCGCTTAGACCTCCTGCAGTCCCTGCGGCCCCTGCAGTCACGCTCCGGTGCGTGCCTTTTTGTCTGTCCCTTGCTTAGACTTTTTACGCCATTTCTGTATCAGTCGCGGTGATGACTCACATTCAGTCACGGTGGTAGAGTCAGCCCACTCGCAGGGATCCCAAGCATCTGTGCCGACTTCTCCTACACAAGATGAACAAATTGTTACACAACTTACTGAGAAAGCGAGGTTAATGCCTTTCGGATTTGCCGTGGGACTCACGATCTGACCGGGGCTTGCCTTCCTAGATCGCAGGCAGAATCTACGGCCACTATTGAGACGCAACTTTTAGGCGCAGCTCATGGAGAAGCAGCGGAGCCACCACAGTGCGTGGTTTCAGTTTATCCTTTTTGCCTCTGTCTCAGTCACAATGATAGTCCCATGCATGACGAACAGAATGTCATTGGACCTACAGATGTGGAAGCGAGGTCAATATCTCACACGTCCATCGTGAAAATCGGGTTCTGACTAAGTTTTCTCGCGCCTAGATCACCTTCAGAACCCTGGGCTAGTCCTATGACGACAGAACTCGCGGCTACTTCCCCCAGCTCAGAAATGGATCTGCTGCAGTATGTGGTCGATTCAATTCCCTGTTCCTCACATTATGTCTCTGCTCAGAAAATGCCCCCAATCTTAGTTCCACTGTGAATCTCGGCGATGGCTCACATTCCGCGATTGCGATGCAAAAAGCAGAAGCCGCTGAAATGTACGCTCTTTCTGGATGCATCGCAATCCATGACATCTAAAACAATGCAGACCGCCTCCTTCGTCAGCCAGGGACGTCGTGCTTCCACCAGGTCTGCCTGGAAGGCAACGCCCCTTGAGCAGCTACTTGCAGATGATCTTCTTCCTGCTCGCTGGTACTCTCACTGCGATCGGCCATCACGTCTTCTACCAGGGAAGCGACGGCAAACCCGTAGGATCCACTGGGTGGGTCGTCGCTGGCCATATCATATCCCCCCAGCGTCGCGCTGCCCTCATTGCCACCGGGCTCGTCTTCCTCGCCAAGACGTTGTTCGGCCTCAGCGTAGCAAGAGCGTATAACGAGAATTTCTGGTCCACCGCGCATCGAACGCCGCTCCAACTGACCACGATGGATGCGCTTTTTGGTGCGCTCAACGACCCAGCGGCGTTTCTCGAAACGCGAATGCTCATCAACGCAAAGACGTCCACACTGTTAGCTTTGCTCTCGTGGTGTCTCCCCCTCGCCGTTATCGCTGTGCCCGGAGCACTCAGCGTCACTCGCATTTCGAAGGTGGCCAATAACCGGTTTGTCGCGCCTGCCATTAATCTCGTGGATCTTTCAGGCGACTCGCTTGCCTTCTATGGCCCCGCTTCTCGTATGTAGCCTCATTACACACGATATGTGGGCAGTTGTTGATCCGCATCTCTTCACAAGAGAGGAGCTACTTGAAGCCTTCGGCGTTCATGTTTTCATTTGCAAGCCGAGTATTAACTACCGGGCAGATCTTAGCGTGGCCAAGCCCCCCGGGCTGTGGCCCTGACTGTTCTTACAACCAAATTTTCTTCGGACCCTCCTTCAGCTGCAGCGATACCATATCAAATCAGACTGGGAGCGCCACACTCCGCTGGGAGGCCAGTACAGAGCAAGGCAACACGTCCGACGCATTGTCCGTGCGGTGGCTGAGTAGTTTGGATGGACCTACTCAGTCATTCACGACCTGCGTCTCACACAATTCGACGTACGACATCAACGTGCGCTATGTCAATGGTACTCAACACATCGACATCCGGAGCATTGAACTCCACGACTCGTTCGGTACTTTATCTCCCTTAACAGTGTGGAACACTCCTGGCTCTGGCTCTTTCGAACAGAATCCCAAAGGTGAGTCATCGACGCCCTCGCAGATTAACAATACTCTGATATGCTGGTTGCTTCAGGCCTAGCGCTACTCTCAGCTATCAAAGACTCAGTAGCCACAGCTATGTCAGGCGCCATCTCCATTGGACGTCAAACCGGCATTTATGTAAGCGGGACCCTCGTATTATACAGCACTTTTCCGTCGTACGGAAACCTCAACGCGACCTCCTCTGGAAACGGCGAGACGCTCATCTTCCCGCTCAATGTCCCCCAGCTGATCGAGGACCTCACTCACAACGTAACTATCAGCTTGATCTCGGCCTCGTTATGGAACGCATCGACACTTGCGAGTGTGCAGTCTACGGCGAACGTCTTTCAGTATGACCCTCGGCCGCTGTGGGCCGGGTACGGCGCGTGCATCGGCGCCACGCTGATCGCCATCGCGATGGGCATGAACGCCGTGCGCCTGAATGGCGGCAGCGGTGACCGCTCTTTTACTTTACTCGTCGCCACCACCCGGAACCCGAGTCTCGACGACCTCTTCGCTGTCCAAGACAGAGCGCAGCTGCAGGAGTTGAAACGGACTAAGGTGACACTTGGGTTGTTGGAAGGGGAAAGACCAGCCTTCAGGACAGAAGACTTCGGCCAGAAACGGACAGGCCAGAGCGGGGCTTGAGGCTTCCACCTATACATATGAACATGGAAGAATTTGGATCCCCCCGATACCATTTACACGTGGATAGCACAAATTTCGCAAAGTACATAGCCGTGACCATGTTATCAAATGTCTTCCAACCGGTACACGTCGTACGCGACCTCTTCGTAAGGGTGAATCTGAATTGTCTCGTCAGAGAAGCGCAAGCGATTGTTGAATCGCCGTCGCATCCGTTTTCAAAGCATTCTGAGCGGTAGCTCACTTCTTTCAACGCCGCTATTGCCTCGTGTAACTCGCGGCGTCCACCACTATCATTGACGACTACTTCAACTCGATCTTCCTCTACATTTTCTAACACACCCACGGCCCCAATCGTTGGGTTCGCACCCGGTCCTGGTCGAAATTGGCCTGCGACCCCAGTATTCATCAATTGCAACTGAATCGAGCGCGGGAGAAAGGCTTGGCTGACCAATGCCTTTG
Source organism: Clavaria fumosa (assembly GCA_951802425.1). Classification (NCBI taxonomy): domain Eukaryota; kingdom Fungi; phylum Basidiomycota; class Agaricomycetes; order Agaricales; family Clavariaceae; genus Clavaria; species Clavaria fumosa. The sequence continues at coordinate 1,971,005 of OX637805.1, read as the reverse complement.
CTAATGAATGCGCAATGTTCGTACTTTCCAATCTTGCCGACGGTGCTTGGAAGTCGGGTAAACAAACGATTTAGAATGAGACTTGTGCTCTCGCGCGGAGAGAAGAAAACAAGCTTGAAGCGAGCTGCAGTGGCCATTGTTGTACTTCGTGCGGCAATGTGTCTTAGCAGGGGCACTCCCTTTACAGTCACTCCATGAATGGAAAACAGCCACGGATGTGTTATTCCGGACACAACTCTGCGTTCTATCCGGCCAGTGCTGTAAACGGTATGTATGAGACTCGCTGTTCTCAGATTAATTGACCTCTATGACATTGACAGTTGCTTCATTGTCGCGTCTCTAACGTCTTCCTTCATCATAAGTCATTGCCAAGAGGGCTATGCCATGGGTACGGATGAGCGCGGGCGAACCGCGACTAGCTGTTCTGAACAACTTTGGTGCAGCTAGGTCTAATGCACTGTAAATATTGCGGTATACAAAAAAAGAGTCAATCGCATGATTGCCCGTGAATTGTCATGAGGCGAGAGATTGCGTAGCCTCGCGAGAGGCACTTAGACGCTACCCACATAAATTTGCAATATAATATAGTAGTGGAATATGGAGAGAAAGTGACGGATATAATCTCAAGAACGCGCTTTCTGCGCTTTTGCCTTGGCGGCAGTCTCGAGCTCGGCGAAATCTCCGCTCTTGAGACACATAGATCGGAAGTTTCCACCTTCTTTCTGAATGAGGTTTAAAGGAGTATCGAATTCCACGAGCTGACGAAGAATGAATGGACTGAACAATGCCGAAACGCAGAAGGAATGGAAACTAACCTCTCCATTTTCTAGAATCAAGAGACGATCATAATCGATAATAGTGCGGAGCCGATGGGCGACTATATACCCTTATTATAGAGATGGACAAGGAAGAATGAGGGGGTTTACGTACTGGTGATGAGCAACGAGTTACTGAACTCCTCTCGGATCAAGGCCTGGATCTTAGCATCCGTATCAAAATCGATGCTACTAGTTGCTTCGTCCAAGATCACGATGGAACTGCGCCGAAGAAGGGCTCTTGCCATAGCTATCAATTGTCGTTGTCCATGAGAGAAATTTGTGCCGCCTGGTGACAGGAGGGTGTTGAGAGTAATCCTGTCTTTGGAGTCGGATTGGGTTGCAGAGGTCATGATTGATGGAGCAGAGCCTTGTTCTTCGCCATGAATTGACGGAGTACGGGACGGCTGACGTGAAGGGCGCTGTGATTCATTTTCGCTCAACAAACCGGCTCTGTATAGAGCGTCCAGGCATGCGCTATCTTCATGATCCTCTGCAACCGAGGGTGAGGACCTCAGACTGGCATTGGCAACAGCGACATACCAAACGGATCCAAATTCTCGCGCAACGTCCCCGAGAACAACATCGCGTCCTGGAATTCAAATTCAAATTCAATCGACATAGAGCAATGTCTTCATGCGTGCTCACTTGTGGGATGAATGTCTTCGTTCAAATTGGTATGTTAACCATGACTCTTCGGGGGTTTTGTGATGGCTTACCAAGCGCGACCTTAAGTCATGGAGGCTAATAGTCGAAATGTCCATGCCATCGATAATGATTTTACCACTCGCAGGTTCAACCTAAGACAAATTAGACCGAATAGAGACACGAAGTATCAATATCTCACAAAACGCAATATGCTCATCGCTAGCGTTGATTTCCCACTGCCTATTCACAACAGTCAGTAATCGCTAGAACAAAGTGTAGAGAAGCACACCAGTCCGGCCAAGTACACCAATTCGCTCCCCTGCATTCAAGTTGAAAGAAATGCCACGGAGCACTGGAGGCAATTCTGGTGCATATTTGATGACAAGATTTTCCACCTGCACGATGTAGTCCTTGGTCGACAGGGAGGGCCAGTATGCAGGGGGCAGATTTGGTTTGACAGACGAATCCTCCTCTTGAGGAAGTTCTAGATACTCCACCACACGCTCGACAGCACTAGGTTCTTTATTAAAACATCAAAACAATGGAAACAATAGAATGGACAGACTTGAGCTGAAGGGCCAACGAAGTCCACGAGCTGGTCAAAATGGTCGGTGATGCGAGTGCAGGACGGCAGTATTCAGGCACATACCTGCACAATGAAAACATTGACCAAGAAAATGACAGAGTGGCCGAGATACAGATACCAGCCTATGATGGACAATGAGACAACTATAGGATGCGATAGCAAAATGAATCACGTACAATTCCAGCGGAAACATAACCAGAGAGGGCGAAGAAAGTCGTAAAAAAGACTGCTGCCCCACATAGAAATTCAGCAACCATGAATACAAGACGATTTGTCGAGGAAAATGTATATTGCATCTTTGATTTATTCGTTGAGCACCGCAGTAAGATTCGAGCACAACTAGGGACATACCCTGACCATGAGGTCGATTTTTCGGTAAAGATCATCCAAGAATCGCTTTTCGGCAGAGAAAGCCCGGACTGTTACAATGCCATCCAACATCTCCCCAAATCCATCAAAGATTGGGGACCGTGCGTTGGAAGTCATCCGACGGAGTTCGCGGCCAGTCTTGAGGTATTCGATGGCCAGCATGCGGAATAGATATGCGATAATTATGGCAGGGAAAATGAATGAGGGGACGAAATATCTGTGCAATAATAGGGTAAGTAACTAAGGTCGACACCAAGCAATCTAGGGCCATACATTACAATAATGGCACCTGCCAGGAAAGTAGAGACGGAACTGTTGACATATGAAATGGAGCTGGCCAAACGATGATCTACCGTCGATATGTCCTATTTGTTGACCATAAGAGCAATCCTTTTTTTACAAAAGGGCAATCATACCTTCGCAAAGCGATTCAGTATCCGACCTACACATGTCATAGTGAATTCTGGTATTGAAGGAGACGTGCTTAGAATAGCCTACCTTGTAGTGTAGTGTCGTGCCAACGCATGGTGGCATGAACGACAGAGATGAGAAGTTGCTTGAATAAGATACGAGATGCTCTGAGACTTCCTGCAAACTGCACAGCATAATCCATTGCGGAGAAAGTCATTTGTGCCAACGAGAGAGCCGCAAAGCCTGCTACATAGAAGTACGGGTGCTCTTGCGCGTGGGGCCATTCCCAGTCAAATCGGAGTGACAAGGGGTTGCGAAGGCGGCCGACAGGTTGAATACTCGACAAGTCATACTTGTTAGCGAAAGCGAAAAAGTCCGACTTCAGAGACCACATAACACGCAGTCTTTCTATGTGACCGTAGGCTTCACCCCAGATCTAATGAAGGTCAAGCACCAAACTCCCAAGCGGAAGCGGGAGATCGTACCTTTAACCACCATTGCTCCGAGAAACCTGTAACCTTGAGAGAATATTCAATGAGTAGGGGCAAGGCAGGAGAGAGGCGAAACACACTTCAAGGACAGCAAGCAGCATCAGCAAGATCGCCCATGTCCAATATGAACTGCACTGAGAATCAGGCAGAGTAAGATGTGAAAGCTTGGATATCAACGCACGAGGCCTTGATATAGGAAGTGTAGATGTGCCATTTTACATCTCCGGTCTCCCTATGTTCATCCTAGAGTAAAACCCTATTACGAGAATGCCACGTGTAAACGACGGGTGGAAGGCTTGCCTGGACTAGCTTTCTGGGTTTCCAGTTATCTTCTTTGGGTAGCTCAGTGGATTCCAATCCTTTCGCGTCGGTAGATATGCCTTGAACGGAGTCGATCTCGCTCGTCTGTATCAAAATGCCTGGACGTGTAGGGTCAAGAACGCCCTGTTCTTGTAGATCTTTGACTGCGCCTTGAGTGTCAATACGACCATCAAGCATTTGAATCAAGTAGTAGGCCGCGGGCAACACGAGGTCGACATGGTGCGTGACGAGGATCTTTTAACTCAGTGAGCATCAACTTAGATACGACATGAGCCAATCATACCACAGTACGATTCTGAAGGAGAGGACCACAGAAAAGGCGATCAACCAAAGAATGGGCAGTGTGACTATCCTGAAGTTATTTATATGGACTACTGATCGTCACTTGGCATAATACAGCGACTCACAACGGCACTCAAAGGGTCGTCTAACAGAACGTATTTCGTGCGGGCATAAACCGCGCGCGCGAGTGAAACTCTGAGCGGGGAGATCAGTTACGGCAAAGTTCACTGAGTGATGTCGCAACCTTGCTTTCTGTCCTCCAGACAAGTTTATGCCCCTTCTTTGATGATTAGGTGAAGCGTCGCACAGGCGGACAGCCATGTACGCACCGAGCCCCAATCTCTGTCGCATCACCATCCTCGAGAATTCGTAGATCTGGCTTCAAGGCACAACACTCAATAACTTGCTGATACCGAGCCTCGTCAAGGGGAGAACCGAAAAGTATGTTGTCTTTGATGCTTTGGTGTCTTATCCAAGGTGTTTGTGCTGCGTAAGAGATGGCATTCATGTAACCGTTGGCGTCGATTTGACTAGTATTTTTCGACATGATGATACAACTTCCGGGAAGAGCAGTTAATTCCCCCAGCAAAGCCATCTGTGTTTCCTCAACAAATCGAAGCAATGCATGGGAGAAATCACCGACCAGAAGAGCCGTTTTTCCGCTGGCGGTAGGTCCAGTAACCAGCGTTAAACGACCTTCAGGGAATATGACATTGATATCCTTTAGTTCAAACCTAGGCACACCAGTGTCTGTAGGAGGCGAAGACCGTTCCGTTGCAGTCGTCTCGTCGTTTGGAATCGTCCCGTCGCTTGCGATCGCCTCGTTGCTTACAGTAAATGCTGCTCCCTCAGCATTCCTCTCGGAAGAGTCCTTCCGTTCATTCCACCTGAAATAACCGGACTGAATCTCCAAACCAGGTTTGGTTGATGAATCCCCCGGGCATGCGTTGTTCTTACTTTTAAGGGTAGACACATCTTCAGATACTTCTTCTTCTTCTAAGTAATTTGCAATACGGTCAAGGGCCACCTTAGTCTAAGAATGCAAATCAATAAAATGATGACAACTAAAGCAAAGACAGAGACCTGTAGAAGTTCGACGATGTATGAAGGGATGTAGTTTAGTGGGTCCCTGCATTCCTTCCAAATCAGAATTGAGCTCCTTGGATTGAAAAGCACGCACTGAACAGCCGCGAATAATGTGATTGCCTTCAAACCTTGTCTGTTAGGACATGGGCGGATGCAGGACAGCAAAATGGCGTACGGTGAATGCGATTGGTACGGTCAATTCGTTGCCTTGTGCCACGAATACAGAGAACGATAGGAATGTAAACAAAATTGGAATGCTAAGCCACAAAACATGGAACATAACGCCGTTGATACGTTCTGTGAAAACGTGTAGGCTCCTTATCAACTAGGAGAGAGCCAATTGACGTGAGAAGTGTACCTTTCTTCAGTAGCTGTAATTCTTTTTCTCTAGCCTCAAGAACCCGCGCGATCCATCGTTCATCCCATGCGAAGAATTTGATCAATTTGATCTAAATAGATTCCAGGTAGACGCATGATAAATAGTGAACAAAACCTACGGCACTGATGAGCTCATTTACTGCATCCATGCGCTTGTCGTTTGCGTCAGACCATTGTTTGTCAATTTTATAACTTCGTTTCGTGAGGAAGCTATTCAGCGGCCATCCTGATATCGATATTCGGCTTGAGTTCCTCAGAAAGGGGCACAGCAATTTACCTGCGACGAAGACCACTCCGCCCACAAAAGCGGACCATCCAAGAAGTCTAGCAGAAATACGAGTATTTTTTTGCCATCCGAAACTGGAAAGGATGGTAAGATACGTACTGATATAAAAGAATACAACCGATAGTGAGCCGCATCGGAACTGTGGATAAACGAATTATTGCCTGCCAAACAGGCTGAGGACGAAGAGAGGACTCACTGCCACAAATTTGACGGCTGCTATCCACAATCCATGAGACCTAAAGCGATATAAGCATTCACTCTCACAAAACGTTACACAGTTCTACGCACTTGATAAACATCAGCAGACATCATGTTCACGATTTTTCCTGTGGCCGCTCCGACCTTGGTTTCATCCTTTTCAACAGGTTCGTCATTGTTTTGCTCATTAGCCGCTGCCCAACACAAGTCAATGCCAGACTCGTATCGCAATTGGCTCTCATATATCTCACCGTTTGGATCGCTGGGCTGGTTAGTGTTCGAGGAGGCAGCGGCTTTTTTATCCCTGGCTTCTTGGGCAGCGGCTTCCTTGTCCTTGTCCACTGCTCCAGAAAAATCTTTCTTCTTCAAAGACTTGTCAAATATGGCCGTCTGTAGTTGAGAAATGATGCGGGTGGATGCGCGCCCGTCGAGCCAGGATCGCTGCCGATCCAGCAAGGCCTCAAGTAGGGTAGCCATCAAACATATAGCAGCATAAACATAGGCCTGCGCGTAAGTCTCGCGCGAGGGATGATCTATGGCCTCCAAAATGCGCCTTATCGATTGTATAATGAGTATACAGAGACAGTAAACAAGGTGAATCGCCTTACTTCAGAAAGAAGGGAGATGAAAAACGCAAGACTGAACAAATAAAGGTGAGAATTAGTGACACCCTAATGTGTCTGTGTGAGTAGAGTTCCAGAGAATGCAGATTGAGATCCTACAGCATATCCGACGAGTTGGTTGACAAAATAGTCCGCACTAGCTGGTACGAGCTTCCAAGTGGAAGGAACCGAGAAGCAGAGACGTTTCGAAAAGTATCTAACGCGCTTCTGAATTTACAAAACATTGGTCGAGACCGGAACAGCGGGCTGAGGGACCACACATCATCCTCTTGAAGAGGCCTAGATGCGCCCTATTGCGATCACAATTGGTGGAGGAAGAGGGAAGTCAATGTGAAACCTACGCGTTTCATGATGGGTCGGACCCATGTGAACAACAACCAGCCCAATAAGGATGTGTAATCCTCTGGGGACACTGTCCTTCCCTACCAACGCCAAGTTATAAGTATGGTAGGTAGCACCGGAGAGAAAAGTACACACGATTTCCTCTTTGCGAACCCGTTCACTTGGTATAGCCAGCGGCATTTGGAGCACAATAGCCAGCAGAACTGTGACAGCAATTACATTGGCACCTAGTCCTGCTGTTGTGAGCCAGTCGAGCGTAGCCGCCTTCGAAGCGAAACGATTGTAAACCACACCACCCAGTAGAAGAATAGATGTGGCCCAATGGCACAAGTAGAGTGCAAATAAGTCATATGGCGGCGTGAGAGTTGGACGAGTGATGGGCCGAACGACCGCATATAGCCAAGTAATAGCGATGGCTATGGGACTCAGGGCGTACCACAAACTATTCTGTCCTTCGACAAGCCAGAAGATGCCGAGCGACAACCAGACAAGTATTTCGAGGAGCGCGATCCAGCTCAGTAGAACAGTACGCCATAGAGGAGCAGAGCTGGACTGGCTATCGGGCCCATCCGCCTCCAGCGCATGACTCGCAGACATGTCGTCTACTTCATCGAGGGCTTCAGCCTCTTCAAGGGTGATGAAAGGTTGGAAGGGAGCCTTCACGGAGTTGACGACGTCGCTGATGATGCCATTCGGCAACGGTACATGGCAGAGTCCTATCAAAACAAGTAATGCACCTGGAATCAGAGCGCTCCATAGTAATCGAACACAAGGGTCTGCAAAAGCCCGGAGATTAGAAGGCAGACAAAGGTCAGGAACCATGTTCGAGACACTGGTGGGTTGGACGGGGCAGTACGGAAGATGCCCGAGTGATTCTTGCGGCCTAAATGAAACCCGAAACACCCCGAGTCATTGGCATCTACCACTTGAGGCTAATGTGTAAGATGCTGTAGCGTAGCGAAACACGGGGTAACCTTTAGTCGTAATATCCGTGATGATTGGCGCGAGTGGCCGTGTAGGCGGTGAGTCGCTGTAGCACGCACACCAAGCACGCTTGCATCCACCCTTGCGAGTAAGGCAGATAATAAGATAAGGCTCGATTATAAGACTAATGATAATAGGGAGATTTGCACTGCTGCAACACTGCTGAAGCAGGTTCTACGTTGCAGGATATGTACCTTACATGCAACGGCATTTTAGACAAGTGTTCTTACACCTATGCAAGGATAAAGCAACCTTCGTCAGTAAATTGCAGAGTTCGTAATCTACTGTGGATGCCTTTTCAATGATCCGAGATCACGTGCAACGAGGAGACGCATTTCCTTGGTCCTCAAATGTCTGTCCTACATAAATCCTTGGTTGCGTGGTCAGTCAACCACATCTGATCTCAGTGAATATGGCTGAAGGTAGAAGCACAGACAACCCCGTAACCGCTCCTCGGATCCCGTGCTGTCCAACTCGCTCAGGCTTGCAAACATTTCGTTTGGATGGATGTTGTACGTGACTTCGAAAGCTTTCAAGGCCTCGCCGCATGACTTCCAGACTGCTCATTTACTTGCTGGGTACAGAAATGGACGTTACAGATCCTCGTCTGAATTGAGCCCGGTTATCATGGTTCGGTGGCAAAGGGGCTGGGCGCCGCACAGGCTGCTCATGAAGTAATACGCTGATTCGGATCGCCGGCTCTGATGTTTGCGAACCGGAGATGCCATTGAATTCGGTCTTTGGCTTGGACTCGCAACCACACTATCTGGCTAGCACTCGTTGAGAGTTGTCGACCAAGTTCTCATTCGGGCTCACACAATGCAGCTTTTCAGCCATATACAAGTTGGTCTCAGGTCTCGCGGCTCTCAAGCCGCGGGTCGCTTGAGCCCGACGATGGAATGGCATGTGTAAGTCCCTTCTGTCGCGAGGAGAAGGGAGACGAGGTACGCACCGGCGCGTCGCCTGACGAGTGGCAGGGAAATTGGGCCGCGAGCTCGGCCGTTGTCGTGCGCACGGCGACGCGGGGGAACCTTCAAGAAACCCCCTCGCCCGTTTGAGAGGAAGGGGCCAAGCTGACAGAAAATGTCTCTTCCAATCTACAAACAAAACATTAGGACTAAGGGGCGGCTACATCGGCTTCGGCTACATCGGGATTGGCTGCTTCTGCTCTGGTTACGTCTACTTCGGTTACGTGTGCCTTCGGCTGCTTCTCCTTTAGCTGGGGTTCTGCTCAGTCGCTAACAAGGAGACAACGAGCGGACGGTCTGGTTGGGGACGAGCGGGGCTACTTCTAGAATTGCGAGTTTCAGCTGACTGGCTGCGGGAGTAACAGGCTGACTGACCGGCTTGGGCTGCAGGGACACCATACCCGCAAGAATTGCTCGCATATCCCCGCCCATCGGCACCTGCATCGATGGCCGCACTCTCGAGCTCGTCGAAGTACTCGGCGTCGTCCATCGCGCCATCGGTGTCCGCTCACCCAAGCACACCTCCAAAGCCGCAAAATGTCGCGTACAGTCCAGCTCCACATCCGTGAGATCACCCTCCATCGGCTCGCCGCCATCGACGGCGAGCTTATCAAGCACGTATTCCTCCAGCTTCTTGACGCCATGGAGCACTCCCATCTCCTTGGCATCTACCACAGCGATCTCAAGCCGGAATATTGTATCGGTACCAGTACTTCTCATCTCTTCAACAATATATCCGTCCCTCTCTTAAATGGGGTCGTTTGCTGTTGCGCTGGTGTGAAAGATTAGGCTTAGCAACTCATGGAATAGTCTGCTGAACTGAAGCAGGTTGGAAGCACAAGGCTGCTTCACTATGAGATTATCCACGTCTCAGATCAGAAATTACAAGAAGAGACACAGACACGTCTAAGTTGTTGAATTACACGCATTCAACATGCATTCAAAGCCCCACGCGCCTACATTGACACCAAATGCTTCACGGCTCATCCGGGTAAAGCATCAACTCCGGGCGGACTTTGCGATCGAACTCCTCGGGCGTTAGGAATCCAAGGGCGACAGTAGCCTCTTTCAGCGTGGTACCCTCTTTGTGTGCCTTCTTAGCGCATTTTGCCACGTCTACCGAAAGAAGAAAAAAAGAAGGGAGGTTTGATTAGACAACATTCTGCCACAGGAGAGGCAACGCACTGTCATAGCCCAGGTGGCTATTGAGTATCGTCGCCAACATGAGCGACTCGTTTAGCAGGTTGTGGATTCGTTTCTCGTTGGCCTGGATCCCGACGACGCAGTTGTTGGTGAACGAGCGCGTCCCGTCGGAGAGGAGACGGATGCTCTGCAAGACATTCTTGATAATGACGGGTTTGAACACGTTCAGCTGGAGGGACACAAACGAACACAACCGTTTTAAAAAAAAGAAAAAGCACGTTCTCTCAACTCGGACAGCCCGCAGATCGACAACAGCGGTGTGACGCACCTCGAAATGGCCGCTAGCGCCGGCGACAGTGACGACGGTCTGGTTGCCCATGACCTGGGCCGAGACCATGGCGATGGCCTCGCACTGCGTGGGGTTGACTTTTCCAGGCATGATGCTGCTCCCCGGCTCGTTCTCCGGGAGGTTGAGCTCGCCGAACCCGCAGCGCGGGCCCGAGCCCAGGAAGCGGATGTCGTTGGCGATCTTCATCAGCGAGCACGCGAGCACATTGAGCGCGCCGTGCGCTTCGACGAGAGCGTCATGTGCTGCCAGAGCCTCGAACTGTGTGAAAGGAGGGGGTAGGTGTTTGAACTCGTGTCGTGTGCGTGCAAGAGCATGCCGCCTACCTTGTTCGGAGCTGTCTTGAACTCGATTCCGGTGATTTTGGACACCTCAGCTGCGACTTTCACATCGAAGCCTTTCTTCGTGTTCAATCCCTGCGTCGCCATATCTAGGGCTGGACTTGTGATGTGTGGTTGACAAGTAAGGGACGCACAGTGCCGACAGCAGTGCCTCCTTGCGCGAGGTAGCACAAACGAGGAAGTGTGTCCTTGACGCGATCAATTCCATTCTCAATCTGCTGAACATACCCGCTGAACTCCTGCCCGAGAGTGAGCGGAGTAGCATCCTAGATATAATTCGGTGCACTGAGTCGTGGTGGGCCAGGGGAATCTGCACACCTGCAAGTGCGTCCGGCCGATCTTAATGATATGACTGAAAGCAGTTGCCCTCTCGTTCAGAGCATCGCGGAGCTCCGTCAAAGCGGGGATTAGTGACCGGTGGAGACCGGTCACGGTTGCAATGTGCATGACGGTCGGAAACCTACTTCGTTTGAGCGAGGGAATACGCGGGGTTAGAGGGAAAGAAACACGTGCGTGTCGTTGCTGCTCTGGCTCATGTTAACATGGTCGTTGGGGTGCACCGGCTTCTTCGAACCCAAAACGCCGCCGAGGATTTCAATGGCACGATTGGAGATGACCTGGCAGCCGACGTTCGACAGGGCCGGTGAGAAAGGGGGTTAGAGGAGAAACAAACCTCGTTCGCATTCATGTTGCTCTGTGTCCCGCTTCCGGTCTGGAAAACGACGAGTGGGAAGTGGTCGACCAATTTACCAGAGATAACCTTGTTCGCGGGGAAGATGAGTCCCACGCTGAGCTGCTGCAACGGAGAATAGCAACCTCATCTGCGGCCTGCTGGATGGCTGTCCCAATTGTAGGATCCAAGCCATAATCCACGTTGACAATGGATGCTGCCTTCTTGAGAACACCGAACGCTTGGATCAACGATGAGGGCATGCGTTCGGTGGGTCCTCCAATATCAAAATTCTGCAAGGAGCTGGCACAAAGAACAATATCGATGACATTACGCTCTGATTTTCTTAAGAGGACTCACCGCTGAGTTTGTGCACCCCAATATTTATTTGCGGGGACTTGAAGCTCGCCAAAGGTGTCTCTTTCGACGCGGTACTTCTGTGTAGCTTCCGCCTAGCATAACGTTTGAGTTCAGTGCGGACCAACTCAAGGCAAAGCACACCATGGAGCGTATCGACGACGTAGCAAAAGTGCGCTTGCTGATTGCGGGGGCGACCCGGCACACTGATGGAGATAGCCATAACTGTTACGTTCGCGTGTCACGAGTAGTCACAACAATGTCCTTGGTAGATTATCAACTGGATCCGCGCACCAAAGCCTCGCGGGGCTCCAGTTTTCACTGACCTCTATACGGGGGAGGCGGAGGATTGCCATGGGTTGGGAAGAAGAAGGATGCACCGCGAATTTCCAATCGTGCAGTTACTTTTTCGGAAAAGGGGCGGACCGTGGCTGTGTATCTCCTGGTGTTCCTTTTTGGGTGGGTGAAACAGGTCGGAAAGGATATAACAACGTGAGGATTGAGGATAATTGTCGTTTCAATCACTACACTCATGTCTGGCGAGTTCAGCTTGCAAGGTGGTGTATGAGCAGCGTGCTAAGTACAGGTTGCTAGGCTGAGTACAGGGAGAGGTGGACTCGGAGAGACGTCGATGGCCGCCTAGTGAGTGCAAGGAAGGACAAGGGAGTGGTATGGTGGGAGCCAACGTCAAGTCTACACCTTATCTGGAAGGCAAAATTACCCCAGCTCGCTGGAGTTCATGCGGGAGAACAAGAATGCGTGAAACTCCGACTATCAAAGGTACGAAGTAAATAAAGCAAGTGCGCGATGGGGTCAACTAAGTCCAAACAGCGAAGAGAGTGCAAACCGACGGTCACGAGGCGCGGATCCGGCTGGGCAGAGGTGCGGATCATTCATCGTCAGATGCGAGCGCTTCACGGTTGGCTTACAAATCAATTGCTGCTGCGTTAAAGGAATACGAATACATTATTTAAACAAACCCAAGCGGCCATGAGCAGGATTGTTATAATAACGGTAGAACTCTTTGTTGAAAGCGTCGTACGTCTTTTTATCAAGGATAGCAAAATAAACGCAACGGAAACTTCTGCGGAAATTGAAAGAGAGGTGATCTGCCCAGTTACGAGCTATCCTGATGACATCGTTCTTGAAGACGCCAGTTCCAAAGCTACCCAAAACAATATTCTCTACGCCGTTTATCTCAAACGCGCGTAAGATTCGGGACATCCTGACATGCATGTCCCTCTGGGCTTGAATAAGTACGTCTTCATTTCGTTCCCTTTTGCTCATTCTGCTCAAATCGACGGCAGCGCAAGTGATCACGTCGGCCTTGAATGGTACGATCCAATTTCCGGCGTCATCGCGGAAGAATTCGACTTCAGGGGAGTAGATCATGGCGTTTGAATTCTGTCTGGATGCTGTTTGTAGTTGGTTGTGTAGTGCATAAAATTGGTGGGCTGCTGCCGTCTTGAGTGTAGGGTAAAGTGTGCTCGAACGCGCTAGTGACTCCTCCTGTGCCTGGGCGCCGTTCAAGAACCCTCCGCCTTCTTTGGTTGCATTTGCAAAGTTGAGAATACCAATTCTGGGATAATCTCGGGAATTGCCCTCTAGAAGTTCATACAGCCTAACTGCGCCTTGGATTGTCGTTAGCTGCAACATGTGGATTTCGGTGGCTTCGAATCTTCTTTCCCCCCGACTCTGAACACGGACGTCATCAGGGCTGTAGTAAACGGTACGACTCTGAGCGTTCAGGGGGTGAAGCATAACATTGCTGGCATATCCGAGTTCAATAGCATCCCGGGTGCCATCCGCAATGGTTTTCAAATCCTTAGTAGTCATATCGTCGCGGTAGACTGGATTCCTACGTTGGTGAACCTGTAGACGCAGCACCGCTCCCCAGTCAAGTATCTCATCACGGGATGTAAAGCCAATCTTACGTTGGAGGTAGATGCCACGGCATTATCGCTTGGAACAGTCTCCGTTGTCAAAAGGACAAGCGGCGACGGCGTTGGTTCAGGTCTCTATAGGAGCAATGTTACTCTTCAGCCAAGAATCTAGACATCAAATCCAAGGGCCGTCCCCTGAATTTACCTGGGAAATGATGGGTGGCACAGGACTATCGCCTGGAACGGTCTGCGTTGGCCCAGCCTCTGACCCAAGGAGATTTCTTGGTTGGGGATTCTATAGGAGAAATGTTACTCTTCAGCCAAGAATCTAGACATCAAATCCAAGGGCCGTCCCCTGAATTTACCTGGGAAGGGGTGGGTGCGGGACTATCGCCTCGAACAGTCTGCGATTTGAAAGTGACACGCGGCCGACGTGCTAGATTAGGTCTCTATAGGAGCAATGTGACTCTTCAGCCAAGAATCTAGACGTCAAATCCAAGGGCCGTCCCCTGAATTTACCTGGGAAGTGATGGGTTGCACGGGACTATCGCCTGGAACGGTCTGCGTTGGCCCAGCCTCTGACCCAAGGAGATTTCCTGGTTGGGGATTCTATAGGAGAAATGTTACTCTTCAGCCAAGAATCTAGACATCAAATCCAAGGCCGGACCCTGAATTTACCTGGGAAATGATGGGTGGCACGGGACTATTGCCTGGAACAGTCGAAGTGACACGCGGCCGACGTCTTTTAGGAGTCTATAGGAGCAATGTGACTCTTCAGCCAAGAATCTAGACATCAAATCCAAGGGCCGTCCCCTGAATTTACCTGGGAAGTGATGGGCACAGGACTATCGCCTGGTGCGGTCTGCGTTGGCCCAAGGTCCTGATTTTCTTGGGGATTCTATAGGAGCAATGTTACTCATCAGCCAAGAATCTAGACATCAAATCCAAGGCTGTCTCCTGAATTTACCTTGGAAGTATGCCAAAGCGAAAAAAAGCGAGAAAACACGGAAGGTGCCACGGCACTATTGCCTGGACCGGTTTGCGTTGGCTCACCCTCTGCCGGAGTTCCTGGTTTGGGAATCTATAGGAGCAATGTTACTCTTCAGCCAAGAATCTAGACACCAAATACAAGGCAGTACCATGCCACCACTGCCTGGCTTTGGCGGACTCGTACTCGCCGCACCACTGCCTGGTTTTGGTGAACTTGGACTTGCCGGTCCACTGCCTGATGAACTCGAACTTGCCGGTCCACTGCCTGGTGAACTCGGACTTGCCGGTCCACTGCCTGGTGAACTCGGACTTGCCGGTACCACGCCACCACTGCCTGGTTTTGGTGGACTCGGACTCGGACTCGAACCTGGTACCTGACCCGCCTGACTCGGATCCGGTGCTAGAATCAGATTTGGTGCTGGAATCAGATTTGATGCAAGAGTATCCAGTACTGGAATACCTGTTGGTGGATTCAGTGGTTGACTCGGTGTTGATGCTTGACCTTGCTTCAGTGCTGGACTCGGTGCTTGACCAGGACTTGGCGCGTTGCCCGGTTTTGGTGATTCACTCGGTGCTGGCGCTTCACTCGGTGCTGGTGCTTCGCTCGGTGCTGGTGCTTCACCCGGTGCTGGTGCTTCGCTCGGTGCTGGTGCTTCACTCGGTTTTGATACTTCCTTTTCTTTCTTCTTGGGTTTCTCCATGGGCTGTTTCGCAGGCATATCATTCCTGAGTCAAGCTCGAGATACAAGAAATCTCACAATGCCGTGAGCGTCATGCATGGATGTCTTCGCATCCCAGTAACTTCCCTATGAAAGTAGCGCCACAAGACACAGAAAATGTTCCAATCATGAGTTGTCATTGACCACCAGGCTAGACAGCAACGCAACTCACCAGTAATGCAAACACCACAAAGATTAGGACTATCACCCAGCTTCCAAGCATGATGGATACACTAGCGCTGATGGCCTTTAATTCCATGGACAATCCAGTCATTCTGGATGCAGTGGGGTGGTTGTAATTCGCTGCGAGTTGCAAGCCCGGTGATCACGTGAACTTACACTCCATTCTTAAACACGACTTTAAAACAGTTCTCATGTATTGTATAGTTCTGAGACATTTGTATGGTGTTGTTACAAGTATGTTCTCACTCCTAAGAGTTGTCTATGGAGCAACAGGAGCTTCAACAGTGGCCATCGTTACGGGCTTCGGTATTGATGAGCAGTCCGAAAGGGCATCAGAAGCACATAGTGCCCTACTTCGAGGTTTCCGTGTGAAGCTAGTAAACAGCAGTCTTCGCAGGATTGCCTGTAAATCCTTCACTGATAGCCTGCGGAGTGGTCTGTGCAATATTATGCATGGCGTCGCGGTGAGCAGCCATTGTGCTCGTGTAATGGTTTCATGCCTGTATGCTTTGCCAGTGGTGCCACCGCCGCACCAAGTCCACTGTACTATGCAGGAGTTATCACATTCCAACATTTGGTTGTCATTGGCTCATTGGTTGCCAGTGCCTGAGGCCTGAGCTTCTAAATGGTTGGCTACAAATCACTGAACCAAGATATACAAAAAAAAGGGCCCAACCGGGAATTGAACCCGGGACCCCGTGCATATTCCTTTCGGAACGAGTTTCCACCCGAAGCACGTATCATACTACTAGACCATTGGGCCGCCATCAACAAGTCTGTAAATGTTTGCCACATCGACCGAGAATATTTGGAAAAACTGGTAATGATCGCACATTCTCGGGCGGCGTCTTGCGTCCTGCGTCTTGCATGCACGTCGATAGTAAAAACCATTCCGTTTACCACGTCCTCAGATCCGCTAATTTTCTGCCTCTCGCTCGCTCCATCTCTTCTCTACTCATAATTCCCCTTCCTTTATTTAAATTTCGCGCCCCTCCCCCAAACCCATCTCCCATTGCAGTTGGGGCATGTCCAGCTTGTATCATGCGGAAGCACGCCTTTATGACATTGATTTTATTGCGACTGCCCCACACCTTTGCGCTGATGTCCTTGATCCCAGCTGCTTTGAGGATTTGGTGGATGTTGGGGTTGCAGCGCAGTCCAAAGCCGACTGGTCGTGGCCGCATGATGATGCGAGTTGCGCCGAGCTTCGTCTCCATCTCGGTGAAGATCGTACGCTTCTCAAAACGTTGCACGTAGTCCATATTTCGGACGGCCTGTGCGAGAGCCTTTGTTTGCGCTTCGGGAACCTCTTCTGCCTTTCCTTCCCCGAGACCCACTAAGCCATCGCCGTTGCCTACAATCATCATGGAGTACATGCGATGGATCTTGCCTTTCCCGGTTTGTTGTGTGACTCTCCGAGTCAGAATGGAGTATCTGTGCAACCGCCTGATCTCGCCGACACTCAAGGGCAACGTCGCCAATGGGTTGTCGTCCTCTTCGGAATTAGAACCGTCCCTTTCGCTACCCTCAGCGTCCATTGCATGGGGGTCGACACCCGCTTCCAAGGCATTTGAAATACGGAAAAGAGACGGGTCGTTACGGACGATGACTTTGGCAGAGTAGGAGGAGCGCCGGTCAGGAGGGAATGTAATCGACTCATGGAGGTCGAGTAGCGGGTCAGCATATAGGAGATCTGGGTGCTCCCCCTCATCACCTATCCCCAGCGTCTCACTCCCCACCAGTCCACCATCGCCGCCCTCTCCCTCTCCCCCGCCGCTGCCACCCCCAGAGCCAGAGTCCCCATCGGCCCGCGACGCGCCCAGGATTGTAGAAGTCACCGGGTCAAATGGGTGCTTGGAGGATTGTGGCGGAGGTACTGGAGACGAAGAGTAGGACCGCAAGAACCTGGGGGCGGCTGACACATTCCAGTTTGTGGGAGCGTGGTGTAGTCGTATTGTCCGAGGTATTCGAGCCAGCTTTTGCATCGGAAACACGGGAGGGATGCGGTGATGCATACGCGTCACACGTAAGCGTAACACTTCTGCTCGCGACCGTCATGCCCCCGGCCAACGGCTCTCAGCATTCTGGGATCATTGAAAATGGGTTTGACAGCGCCAATTTGTACGGTGTCATAGATAAAGACAAGTATGCTGCCATGAAATTGCGAAAGGTTGGCTGTGACTCACCCGCTTCGAGGTAGTGTGCATGGCTTGAATTTGGCTTTGCCGGAGGATGCGAAAACAATCATCAAGCCCTGGGACGAGCGCGATGACACTACCAAGTACGCAGATTCAGGCGTGGATGATCAGGTCGAGTTCCCCTTTCTCAGCTCAGACATGCTACGCAGGCACTTACGCCCGACCTCAGATGATCATTCATGTACCATTTACACGGAGCGTTCGCCTGAAATCCATTGCCCTCAAGCTCGGTATGTGGTGAATTGTATTACATTTGCCTTACTGACTTTCTCTCAGGTCGAGGCGAAGTGGCACCACGCCATATGCGTATTTTTGCTAATCACCCACACATAGTCGACTTCGCGGATGCTGAGCTTACTCAACCACACCTGAATATCACTCTCTTAGAAGGCGAGATCGGTGTCATAGAATACCCATTGCGGGTCGCGGCCTTTACTAGCGTCACCTCGTTGAGTCTATTCTTCGTACGTGTCTGTCTCGAGCCATCACCTCTGTGATGTTAGTTGTGTTGATGTGATCCTGTGACTAGAGCGAGTCAGTCGGTGGTGATCTCTCTCGGATCTTCTTCGTTGGCTTTAAGGGAGACATGCGGGAATCTCGCAAGGAAGGAGAGTCGGCCCTTATGATCCCTGCAGCGAATGCCGCAGAGACTCCCTTGGTTGACCGACTGACCGAGAAAGTGGGACAACAAACAACGGCCAGGTAAACGGGATGTGTACCACACAAGTGGATATAGAGAATTTTGGTGTACTATATCATATATCATCACTTGTCCCTTGTTCGCGGCTCGCCATGTAAGGTCACCTGACTTTAGTGGTTGTTTGGTGAGTTTCCCACGGTGGAAGCACGCGCGCGCGCAACAATGGCTCGTCGCGTTGGCACTGGCAGATTGCTCGCCACAACATTCCTCAATTAGGTGTTCGCCCATGGACATCGTACGTAGTTCCGCATGTCGCTTAACGTCCCATTCACTAAAATAACTCGACACAAAGGATAACCAATACCTCCCGCCAACGGGGTCGAACAAGTTTCTCTCGCTATTCGACCTCTCACCCGAACACTTTGCATGGCACGATCCTATACCCCAGGAGATTGAAGACCGCCGCGCTCAAATGTCGGACCGCTTGATATTTGACATATTATTGTCAAGTGCTGGAATTCTACAGCCAGACACCTACTTTCCGCCGCTCGACGTGCCGTCGTTGGACCGATTGTTAGACGCCATCACAAACTCCGACTTCGACGACCTCCAGAAATATTGTCTTATTTATTGGCTGCTCAAGTGGCATGAAGACGACAAGGCTACAGACTTCCAATCAAAGAAATGTGTGCCTCCCCAATTCGTCACTCTTATGGATGCGTATTGGATGCTGGAACGGGGGCGCGATTTGCAGGTGCGTTGACATGGCATCGTTCATGTCATTCGACCCATTGAAAAAGTTATAGAAAGCTGTTGCTATGTTGTCTGACACACGAATCAATGCTCAGCACACTTCCAAGGTGTTGGAAGCTCTTAACCTCTCCGAAGATCCGATGCCACTCATCCGCGAATTTGTGCGGACCGCCAAACCCGCATTAACCCAGCCCGACGACATTGACATATACGCGGTGGCACTTGCAGAGTCAAGTCTACTAGAAGCGTGGCAATTTCAACGGACTTTTCCTGAGTCCAACCCAACGCGCCCACGGCTCCTCAACAAAATTCTCGATTGGTGTTTATCGCGTATGCTCTGCGCACACTAATGGTCTTCTGCAATAGCTAATTTTTCCATATACCAGCGAAGCCGCGTCCGCTCCCTCTCACTAAACTTGTGGCTTTTCCCCTCTCTGCTTTTGAGCAGAACCACTTGCACCGATTCGCTGCTCATCCACCCTCGACTATTCCACCCAACTCTGTGCCTGTCATTCAAGATCTCGTATGTGTTCGGCTTGTTCAGAGCGGTCAATATGCCTCCGCGATCAAGCTCGACCGACAATTCCTCACCCACTCCGCGAATCCTAATCCCAGAGTGCTGGCGGCGTCCCAGGAAAGAAGGCGCATGATGGAGGATATCATGGCCGCGATGCCTCCAGTCGAGCGTGAGATGATAGCCATTGAACTGGAGAGACTGTCACAGGCCAAAGCCCCTCTCGCTGCTGCTGGCAGTCAAGACTCGCTGTTAAGTAGTGACTTGAGCATCTCTTGGGAAGACTTGAGACCCCTCATCGTGAACGGTGACGTGATTCCCTCGCCCGCTGTAAATCGAACCCAATCATTTGGGACACTCCCAATAATCGCCGACCTGTCCGCGTCGTCTCGGCTTGGCGCCTCGACTTCTTCTCCACGTATGCACGACGCGACGAGAGTAGTGAACCAGCCTCGCTTTCCCCCCAATCGTTCCGCACCCCCGCCGGCTCGAACAGCTCCTACTACGCCGACACCCTCGTCATCTAATCCCCCGCCGTTCACTGCCCCATTTATTGTCAACTCCGTAGCTTTGAGCCCCTTAGCTGGGCGTGTGGTACAGAGTCCCCCTGCCCAACCGTCTCTTTTTACCTCGATAGGCAGCGCAAACCGTGCTAGGAACGCGTTCTATGAGCCGCCCGTCAGCAACGGCATGAAACGAGCCTTTGGAGAAGACAATCCTCGCACGGCTCCAGAAATATCGGCAGAAATTGTTACTTCCACTGTGGAACCTGAGCAGGAGCGGTTTCAGCAGGGCGAACCTACCCAGGAGGACGAAGATCAGATGGAGAGCGTCCACGATGAACATTCCACCGAGCTCGACTATTCGCTATTTGGCAGTAAGACCAGCGCCCCTGCTCGCCCGAAACGGACAGGCCCTCACACCAAGCTGCCTCCGGGAGCATTTGTAGAGTCTGATGAAGAGACAGAAACTGAGAGTGTTTCAGTGGAACGGCGTCCGGAGTCGCCTCCTATCCGGCAAGAACCTTCCCGGCGGGGCCGCCGGACTCAGACGAAGGAGACTCACTTGTCGCGCAGTCTGCCAGGGGCGCTGGTGATGGACGAGGATGAGGGCAGCGAGGACCAAGTAGGTCCTCTGCCTCCTTCACCTCCTAGGAAACGGCAAGGCCGCCGGGGCCGAGTATCCCGCAAAGCCTCTAATCAACCAGAGCCTGAAGGAATGACTTTGCGGCCTCGACGTTCCAACAGATTATCCCGTGCTTCGCCATCTCCTGAGCCTCCACCCGCAGCTGAGTCGGCACCGTCGAGGACCCGCAAGAAGACCACGCGTGCATCTGGAACTTCAAGTGGAGATGCTAAAACAGCCACCCGCAAAAAGCGCCAAGCAGCTACTGACGCATAAGAAATGGTATCTGTTGGTTGATGTAGACTAAGTTTTCTCTGTTGTCTTCCAACCGGCCGGAGCTTGCGGTCGCTTCAGACCCATCTGGTATATCTAATGCAATCTCCTTTGCATTTGGTTGTCAAGCTTGTTCGTCTCTTCAGAAGGATCGCGTCTTGTTCACTATTATCCCGAGGAGCCAGCTTGTCGTGTGCAACCCCCGAACAAACTGACTGTTTACATGGTTCTGTGGTCAGAAGACGTGCCATGTCGAAAATTAACGTTTCATAGAGACTGCATGCACTTCACAGAATGCATCCGAAAGACGCTCACTGAAATGGAGCCGTGACCCTTCTGTGATGGCATTGGAACGCCGGGGGAGAAATCCCACCCGGGTTACCGGCGACTTCGACTTACATTGTCTGTGGTTTGCAACAGAGCCTCAAGGCCCAACGCCGTCGCTTCCGTCATGTGGGGCATGAACCAATTTTGTTCTCCTTGCGTGGTCAGACACATGCGAGCACGTTATTTCCCTCCGCTTTGATGCACGACGGATGCCCGCAGAAGTGTGGGGTGTATTGTCGCTTCAGGAGAAGCTGCTCTTGGTCGCTCATGTCGACTACTTACAGTGGGAACGTCAATTCTCGCCAGGAAAAATCTGGGAGAAAGAGATACGCCTAGGCGCCTTGTAAGACTGACGGTGTAAGCCCTAAGGCCTAAGGCCTAAGGCGACGCCCGCCACCCACGGGAGTATTTGCACGGTCACTGGAGATCAGCACATGTCGAGAATCACCCCCGTTTACGCCACCTGTTGGAAGCGACAAATTGAAAATCAGATTTCATGCCATGACTATGTGTGGGGCATACATTGTATAAAAATTTCGAACCTGGCACATGACCACCCCGCGGGTAACAAAGGCATGACATACGACGATCGCTTGATCGATCGAACCCGGAAAATATCGGAACCGCCTACAAATATTCCGTCAACGGGATCATTTACTGGTCGCGTGACATCCGATGTTCTATGGATCCAGTACCGTAACCCTACTTGCTCGATTAAAGCAATGCCTGCATCAGCTCCAAGGAGCGCGGTTAACGGCGAGCCGGCCGGGAGGAATTTAAGTAGAGGAGACCATCGTGACCTCCTACTCATTCCTGACCACGTCTCGTTTCACGTCCTCTACCACTTAGAGCTCCAGAAGTTAATACTGATCCAGTGCCCTTCTGCGGTAGAGATTCGGAAAACGAGCCAACGATTTGCACGATTTGCACGCTCAATACTTCGCCAACGACATGAAATATGCTCAGTGCGTTACCTCATTTCGCAAATTAGGGAAGAGGTTAAGCTAACACTGTCCGAGGCAATTACAGCAGACGCAGGTAAGCTTTCACATCTCCCATCTGCTAGACGTCGCACTGAAGGACCAGCAGACACCTGAATGGAGGGGAGCATATATGTAGTGTGCCTTTCTTCATCAATTGAAGCTTGCTCACTTAATGGGTCATCCTATAGTGATTACAAGGGCCTCAAAAAGTATATCAACAAAATTCAGGGCCTCACGACTGCTCACTCTGGAAGACTGGTTCGACCAATGTCGGATCTGTATGTTAATGTTGACATTAGTGCTGCTGTGGGGAAACAGCCACTGGCATGGGATACACAAACGCAAGATTTTCCAACCAGCAGTCCCACTGCCTTCCCACCCGGCTTGGCTATAACCCCTAGTTCAGTCACGATCGGATCGGCACCGTCAACTAACAAATGCCACTCAACTACCGAGAATATGACCGTGATCCAACGTGAGTCCTGGCCGTCTTTAGAAAAGCTCATGCTAACGCAGAGGCGGTGTTCTCGCTTACCTTGACGGCTCGCCTACTCCTTCTACATTGCACTCAGCACTCTCACTGCATGATACTTTGTCGCTCTTGCCACTCGAGTACATGGGCTTTTTTCATTATCTAGATGTCCAACTTGAGAAAGTAGAGGCTTTCTTCTGCGCTCGCGAGTCCGAATTGCTTGCTCGTACGGAAAAAATCAAGGAACAGGCTCGAGAGTTGCAAGCACATCGCGCTGTTTGGAATGTGCGTGTCCCGTCATCAGCGTGCGAATTGACTAACGATGTGCGTCACAGGGTTCTGCATCTCAGCCCGATTGGAGAACCAAACTACTGCAATGGTCGCAACCAAAGCCGAAAATTCGTCCGCAAGATATCATCATCACTTTACCCGATCGCTCAGCAAATCCTCCTTTTATCCAGCGTCGATCAACCACGAAATCCAAAGCAGCTTTCCCTGACGGCTCTACTGCAGAAAAAATGCGAGACCCTAGTGATTATCTCATTGCGAGGAAGAAATTGAAGAAGGCCGTGTTCGAGCATTATCGGTTTGAGCCATAACTCCCGAGATGACGAACCAGAGGACTGACATCGCATTCCTTTTTCTAGCGTTTTGGAGATGCTGTGCAATTATCGTGTAAGTTTTTAATCTCTGTGCCGAGCTTAATTCGTGAGCGGCCTGTTGATGATTAGCACAGACCCAGAATTATGAGGGATTTCGCAAAATGCTGAAAAAATTTGACAAGACGATCAGCAAAACCCTAAAGGTGCGTCAACGCGATCAACCTCAATTCCCATCCCTCTTACGCTCAAGGACCTAGATTACTGTGGGAGACACTTACATTAATGAGAAGGTGCGGCATTCTGGTCTGGATTCGAATGGGTGTTGAGAATGATACAGGTCTTGCCGAGCGCTTTCGGGTCCAATGCGTCGATCACACGGATGAAGGAAGAGATGGAAGTATTGTTTGCTGCGACGTTCAGTGCGTAGCGACGGTCCCATTTTTGGCTTGACGCTTATGTTCTGCATTGCCCTGTTAAGCCGACAATAACAAGAAAGAGGCCGTCAGACGACTTCGCGCAGCCAGTTTAGAAAAGACTTACTACAGCAATGCGTTTCGCTCTGGCTTATGTCTCGGTATCTCGCTTCCGCTCCTCGTGCTCGGACTTCATCAATGTACGTGAACGATTTGGGATCATGTCCGCCATCGTTGTGCAGTTCTTACCTTGAACGCCTCTAGCCTTACGGGGGCACACTCCTAATGCGGACGCAATATTGTTCACGTATGCCGTACTGGCGATGCCTATGATGCTAGCCGTGCTAATTGGTGTGAATCTTCTGGTTTGGACGCAATACAGGATCAACTATGTCTTTATTTTTTGTGAGGGATCTCGATTGCCGTCTTAGACTGCGCGCTCATGGAATACAGCACTTAACTTCCGGACGAAACTTAGCGTTTGGGGATATATTGAGGTGCGATAACCGTCACGCATCTGCCTCATCATATCTGATAACATCGCCTAGATTGTATTGTTCCTTTTCGCTACATTATGCTTCTCATTCTGGTTCACCTTTTCTGAATTGGGCCCCAAATCCTTGAGGCCGGAGTATTACGCCGTCATCTGGGTTGCGATTGTGGTCGGTTGGATGATATTTCCTCTGCCCTTGTTCTCGAGGCCTACTCGTTTCTGGCTTCTTAAGAGTATGGGCAGACTATTTGTTCCTGGCGTGTTCAAGGTTGAGGTAATTCCGCCTCTGACTTCTCTTTTAACAACCGTGACTTGACTTGTATGCAAGTTTACAGATTTCTGGCTCGGGTTTGTACGCATATCTGCTCCAGATGCCTCTTTCCCTAACCTTTACTTCCAGTGATCAGCTCTGCAGCTTCGCCTTCACCCTCTCAAACTTGTACACTGTAGGTTACGCTTACGTCCATGGGTTCGATCACCTGTGGGAACCGAGGGCCGTGGCACCCGAGGACTGGATTGTACCATTCACGTTGGTGTCGTTGCCTCTGCTGGTCCGAGTCATTCAGAGCGCGCGGCGTTACTGCGATTCGGGTCTGATAATGCATGTGTGGAATGTTCGTATCCATCCCACGAAAAGCAATAGCATCTTACGCTGATTTGGCTAGGCTGGAAAATACGCTTCTGCAATCTTTGCGCATTTGACGTACTATATTTGGCGATATCGCAGCTCGGAATTTCGCGGTGTCTTCGCGCCGTGGCTTATATTTGCAGTGTTGAGCTCGTTTTACAGCTCGATATGGGTCAGCTTTGTCGCTCTTTTACGATGCTCATTATCCTGAAGCCTTTGACTATCTAGGATGTCTGCGTCGATTGGTCGCTAAATCCATTGAATACAACGCTCGGCCGGGAGCTTATGTATAATGGACAGAAGCCCGTAGGTCTCGTTCGTCTTAAGGATTGACTGGTACTGACTCTTGAATCTAGAGATATTGGTTCGCCATCGTAAGTACTAGTAAGGTCTCGCTTACCTCTTTGATTATTTTGCTTCGCAGGCGACGAATACGTGCATCAGATTCTTATGGTTAGCCTACTTACCCAAGTATGGCCCATCGACCCAAGTCCGAAGCTTCGCCATTGCATCTCTAGAGATGCTCAGGCGATGGCAATGGAATTTCTGTCAGTCGGTCAACTTTTAGGCTTCCCGTATTTTGCCGTGGGCTCTGACTGTGGAACTACATAGTCCGTGTGGAAAACGAACACCTGGGTAACATGGATCAGTACAGAGCAACGAGGGAAGCGCCCCTGCCGTACCGTTTCCCTGAGAATGAGAATGTGGAAGACGAAGACTATGACAGCGAACAGCAAAGGAGGCCTTGGCGGAGCTGGATGCCGATCCTTTACCATTAATGTTAGCCTGCGCCCGCGAACAGTCACACCACATAGATTTCGCTCACTAGCAGCTTGCGCACTTGATCGCTGATTGTTGGGACTTGTCGTTGAAAGAGACCAATACTTGTCTGCTCGTTTCTCTCGAGATTATACCGCGTTACGTAGAGAGTCGTGGATAATGTCCCTTCACCGCCTTGGAATAATTCTTTTGTCGAACCAACACTGCGGTGGTGATCTCAGCTTGTTCATTGCGGTTGTGACAGTCCATATGCGAAGCAAAGATCTTGAATTTATGGTGAACAGAGAAAATCGATTCGCCCCGTTTGAGGACTGCGGTTCGGTTGTCATCAGCCTGCTTCAGCCTTGTAAGGTGATAAAACTTACCGTAATAATAGTAGATTCGGTGACGTGAACCTGCTTTAGCAGCGTTGCAGCAAAACTCGCGACATATCAACGTCAAATGCAGGTGGGCGTGGTAGTGTACCGCCAGGGTTGCAGCCATTTACCCGAGTAAATTTGGCTTGCCTAGATGCCCCGTGTGCGTGCTTTCAGTCCACAGCAACTCGACACTGGTATGGTGTTTAGAAAAGGCTTTGGGCAACGGACTCGGCACCACGACAGTCATCCAACTTTCCATTATTCCAAGTACGGTAACGAATCACTTTTGTGGTCCTCACGCGTTACGATCACCCAAGTCCCTCCTACAGTTTCGCTACGGCATCTTACCCTGGGTTTCCCGTAGATATCAATGACTCGGCTCGGGATGTTTCGGGTTCTGAGTTTCAAGGGCTACCTTCGACCTACCACTACCAGTGTCTCGAGCATGGATTCTGACCTCTGTTTGGCTTCTAATCTCTGGGCTTTTGCAGATCCTTGCATTCGATTACTATGGAGCGCTCTGATTCCGGGTGCATTAGTCACCTTGATAGGACTATGCTCTGTACCGTTGCCTAATGGCATCATCACCGACGTCGTCAACTTCACCAAAGCTCCCTTCCAACCTTTGGTCACCCTTGAAGAAGCCGAAGCCCTCAACGAAGTAGATGAAATGCCTGCGAGTCACCCGTCGGAGGCGGGTGGGCCCGATAGCCAGTCCAGCCCTGTTCCTCTATGGCGTACTGTTCTACTGAGCTGGATCGCGCTCCTTGCAACACTTGTCTGGTTGTCGCTCGGCATCTTCTGGCTTGTCGAAGGACAGAATAGTTTGTGGTACGCCCTGAGTCCCATAGCCATCGCTATTACTTGGCTGTATGCGGTCGTTCGACCCGTCGCTCGTCCAACTCTCACGCCGCCATATGACTTATTTGCACTCTTCTTGTGCCATTGGGCCACATCTATTCTTCTGCTGGGTGGTGTAGTTTACAATCGTTTCGCTTCGAATGCGGCCACGCTCGACTGGCTCACAACAGCAGGACTAGGTGCCAATGTAACTGCTGTCACAGTTCTGCTGGCTATTGTGCTCCAAATGCCGCTAGCTATACCAAGTAAACGGGTTCGCAAAGAGGAAATCGTGTGTGCTTTACCCTTCGGTCCCAACTACTGTACTCATTACATGGTGTTGGTCTGCATCGAAGGGAAGAGCCGTGTCCCCAGAGGATTACACATCCTTATGGGGCTGGCTGTCGTTTACATGGGTCCGACCCATCATGAAACGCGTAGGCTTTACATTAACTTCCTTCTTCCTCCACCAATTGTGAATGCAATAGGGCGCATCTAGGCCACTTCAAGAGGATGACGTGTGGTCCCTCAGCCCGCTGCTCCGGTCTCGACCAATATTTTTTAAGTTCAGAATCGCGTTAGATACCTTTAAAAAAGTCTCTGCTCCTCGGTTTCTTCCATTTGGAAGCTCGTACCAGCTACTGCGGACTATCTTGTCAACCAATTCGTCAGACATGCTGTAGGACCTCAATCTGCATCTCTGGAACTCTACTCACATGGACACATTAGCATGTCACTAACTCTCACCTTCATTTTATCGTTCTTGCGTTTTTCATCTCCTTTCTTTCTGAAGTGAGAGGCTCCCTTTGTTTCTGAATACTCATTATTCAATCGATAAGGCGTATTTTGGAGGCCATAGATCATCCCTCACGCGAGACTTACGCGCAGGCCTATGTTTATGCCGCTATATGTTTGGTGGCTTCCCTGCTCGAGGCTCTGTTGGACCGTCAGCGTACCTGGCATTCCGGGCGCGCATCCACCCGTGTAACCTCTCAACTACAGGCGGCCATATTTGATAAGTCTTTGAAGAAAAAGGATTTTTCTGGAACGGTGGACAAGGGTAAGGAGGTTGCTGTCCAGGAAGTCCAGGGGAAAAAGGTGGCTACCTTTTCGAATACCAACCAGTCCGCCGATTCGAATGGTGAGATATATGAAAGTCGATTATGATACGAGCCTGGCATTGACTTTTTATTGCGCAGCGGCTAATAAGCAAAACGACAACAAACCTGTTGAGAAGGATGAAACCAAAGTCGGAGCCGCCACAGGAAAAATCATGAACATCATGTCTGCTGATGTTTATCAAGTACGTAGAACTGCGATAACGTTTGTGGGAGTGCTGTTTGAATGAATGTATCGCTTTAGGTCGTATGGATTGTGCAAAGCAGCTATAGATTTTGTGGCAGTGAATCCGCTCTTCGTCTTCAGCTCGTTTTGAGGTGACAATACATCTACAGTTCCGATGCAACTCACTATCGGTTGCATTCTCTTATATCAGTGCGTATTTTACCATCCGTTCCACAGTTTTGAAGGACCAGAAAATGCTCTCATTTCCATCAGACTTCTTGGATGGTCCGCTTTTGTGGGCGGAGTGGTTTTCGTCGCAGGTAATTTGTTGTGCTCCTTTCCGAAGAACTCAAGTCGAACATCTATGTCAGGATGGCCACTGAATAGCTTCCTCACGAAAAGAGGTTATAAAATTAGCAAGCAATGGTCAAGTGAAAAAGATAAGCGCATGGATGCAGTGACTGAGTTGATCAGTGCTGTAGGTTCTGTTTACCTGTTTATCATGCGTCTGCCTAGAATCTATTTAGATCAAATTAATCAAATTCTTCGCATGGGATGAACGATGGATCACGCGGGTTCTTGAGGCTAGAGGAAAAGAATTACAGCTACTGAAGAAAAGTACGCTTCTCACTTCAGTCGGCTCTCCCCCTAGTTGATAAGGAGCCTATGCGTTTTCACAGAACGTATCAACGGCGTTATGTTCTACATTTTGTGGCTTAGCATTCCGATTTTGTTTACATTTCTCTCGTTCTCCGTATTCGTGGCACAGGGCAACCAGTTGACCGTACCAATCGCATTCACCGTACGCCATTTTGTTCTCTTATATCCGAACCCCTAACGGACAAGGTTTGAAGGCAATCACATTATTCAGAGCTGTTCAGTGCGTGCTTTTCCACTCAAGGAGCTCAATTCTGATTTAGAAGGAACGCAGGGCGGCACTAAACTACATCCCTACATTCGTCGTCCAACTTCTACAAGTCTCTTTCTCTGCCTTTGTTGTCATCATTTTATTGATCTGGATTGTTAGACTAAGGTGGCCCTTGACCGTATTGCGAATTACTTAGAAGAAGAAGAAGTATCTGAAGAAGTGTCTACCCTTAAAAATAAGAACAACGCATGCCCGGGGGATTCATCAATCAAACCTGGTTTGGGGATTCTGTCCGGCTATTTCAGGTGGAATGAGCGGAAGGATTCTCCCGAAGAGAATGGAGCAGCAGTAACTGTAGGCAACGAAGCGACTGCAAGCAACGAGGCGGTTGCAAGCGACGGGACGATTTCAAACGACGAGATGACTGCAACGGAACCATCTTCGCTTCCTACAGACAGTGGTGTGCCTAGGTTTGAGCTGAAGGATATCAATGTCATGTTCCCTGAGGGTCGTTTAACGTTGGTTACTGGACCTACCGCCAGCGGAAAAACGGCTCTTCTGGTCGGTGATTTCTCCCATGCATTGCTTCGATTTGTTGAGGAAACACAGATGGCTTTGCTGGGGGAATTAACTGCTCTTCCCGGAAGTTGTATCATCATGTCGAAAGATACTAGTCAAATCGACGCCAACGGTTACATGAATGCCATCTCTTACGCAGCACAAACACCTTGGATAAGACACCAAAGCATCAAAGACAACATACTCTTCGGTTCTCCCCTTGACGAGGCTCGGTATCAGCAAGTTATTGAGTGTTGTGCCTTGAAGCCAGATCTACGAATTCTCGAGGATGGTGATGCGACAGAGATAGGGGCTCGGTGCGTACATGGCTGTCTGCCTGTGCGACGCTTCACCTAATCATCAAAGAAGGGGCATAAACTTGTCTGGAGGACAGAAAGCAAGGTTGCGACATCACTCGGTGAACTTTGCCGTAACTGATCTCCCTGCTCAGAGTTTCACTTGCGCGCGCTGTTTATGCCCACACAAAATACGTTCTGTTGGATGACCCTTTGAGTGCCGTTGTGAGTTGTTGTATTATGCCAAATGACGATCAGTAGTCCAATAATAACTTCAGGATAGTCACACTGCCCATTCTTTGGTTGATCACCTTTTCTGTGGTCCGCTCCTCCAGAATCGTACTGTGGTATGATTGGCTCATGTCGTATCTAAGTTGATGCTCACTAAGTTAAAAGATCCTCGTCACGCACCATGTCGACCTCGTGTTGCCCGCGGCCTATTATTTGATTCAAATGCTTGACGGTCGTATTGACACTCAAGGCACAGTCAAAGATCTACAGGAACAGGGCGTTCTTGAGTTCACAGATCCAGGCACTTTGATACAGACAAGCGAGATCGACTCCGTTCAAGGCATTTCTACCAACTCGAAAGGATTGGAATCCATTGAGCTACCAAGAGAAGAGGACTGGAAACCCAGAAAGCTGGTCCAGGCAAGCCTTCCATCCGTCGTTTACACGTGATTGTATTCTCGTAATAAGGTTATATTCTAGGATGAACATAGGGAGACAGGAGATGTAAAATGGCACATCTACACTTCCTATATCAAGGCCTCGTGCGTTGATATCCAGACTTCTATACTCTTCTTGATTCTCAATGCAGTTCGTATTGGACATGGGCAATCTTGCTGTTGTTGCTTGCTGTTCTTGAGGTGTGCCCCGCCTCTCTCTTGCCTTGCTACTACTCATTGAATAACCTCTCAAGGTTATTTATTTCTCAAGGCAATGGTGGTTAAAGGTAAAATTTTCCACTTCCACATGGGAGTCTGGTACTTGACCTTCGTTAGATTTGGGGTGAAGCCTACGGCCAGATAGAAAGACTGCGTGTTATGTGGTCTCTGAAGTCGGACTTTTTCGCTTTCGCTAACAAGTATGACTTGTCGAGCATTCAACCTGTCGGCCGCCTTCGCAACCCCTTGTCACTCCGATTTGACCGGGAATGGCCCCACGCGCAAGAACACCCCTATTTTTATGTGGCAGGCTTTGCGGCTATCTCATTGGCACAGATGACCATCTCCGCAATGGATTATGCTGTGCGGTTTGCCGGAAGTCTCAGAGCATCTCGTATCTTATTCAAGCGACTTCTCATTTCTGTCGTTCATGCCACCATGCGTTGGCATGACACCACACCACAAGGTAGGCCATTCTAAGCACGTTTCCTTCAATACCAAAGATTCATCATGACATGTAAAGGTCGAATGTTGAATCGCTTTGCGAAAGTATGACTGCATTTTTGTAAAAGGATTGCTCTTACAGCCAACAAATAGGACATATCGACGGTGGATCATCGTTTGGCTGACTCCCTCTCAAATGTCAACAATGCCGTCTCTACTTTCCTCTCATGCGCTTTCATTGTGATGTATGGTTCCAGATTGTTTGGCGTTGACCTTGGTTACTTACCCCATTATTGTACAGATATTTCGTCCCCTCATTCATTTTCCCTGCCATTATTATTGCAAATTTATTCCGCATGCTGGCCATCGAATACCTCAAGACTGGCCGTGAACTCCGTCGCATGACTTCCAACGCACGATCCCCAATATTTGATGGATTTGGAGAGATGTTGGATGGCATTATAACAGTCCGGGCTTTCTCCGCCGAAAAGCGATTCCTGGATGACCTTCACCGCAAAATTGACCTCATGGTCAAGGTATGTCCCTAGTTGTCGTGCTCGAATTTTACTGTGAGTTCAACGAATAATTCAAAGATGCAATATACATTTGCCTCGACACATTATTTCGTATTCACGGTCGCTGAATTCCTATGTGGGATAGCAGTCTTTTTGACAACTTTCTTCGCCCTCTCTGGTTATGTTTCTGCTGGGATCGTACGTGATTCATTTTGTTGCCGCAACCTATAGTTGTCTCAATGTGGATCATAGGCTGGTATCTGTATCTCAGCTACTCTGTCATTTTCTTGGTCAATGTTTTCATTGTGCAGGTATGTGCCTGAGGAATGCTGGCCTGCACTCGCATCACCGACCATTTTTGTCAGCTCATGGACTTCGTTGGCTCTTGAGCTCAAGTCTGTCCATTCCATCGTTTCCTTTGTTTTGATGTTTTTATAAAGAATCTAGTGCTCTCGAGCGTGTGGTGGAGTATCTAGAACTTCCTCAAGAGGAGGATTCGTCTGTCAAGCCAAATCTGCCCCCTGCATACTGGCCCTCCCTGTCGACCAAGGACTACATCGTGCAGGTGGAAAATCTTGTCATCAAATATGCACCAGAATTGCCTCCAGTGCTCCGTGGCATTTCTTTCAACTTGAATGCAGGGGAGCGAATTGGTGTACTTGGCCGGACTGGTATGCTTCTCTACACTCTGTTCTAGCGATTACTGACTGTTGTGAATAGGCAGTGGGAAATCAACGCTAGCGATGAGCATATTGCGTTTTGTGAGATATTGATACTTCGTGTCGCTATTCGGTCTAATTTGTCTTAGGTTGAACCTGCGAGTGGTAAAATCATTATCGATGGCATGGACATTTCGACTATTAGCCTCCATGACTTAAGGTCGCGCTTGGTAAGTCATCACAAAACCCCCAAAGAGTCAGAGTTAACATATCAATTTGAACAAAGACATTCATCCCACAAGTGAGCACGCATGAAGACATTGCTCTATGTCGATTGAATTTGAATTTGAATTCCAGGACGCGATGTTGTTCTCGGGGACGTTGCGCGAGAATTTGGATCCGTTTGGTATGTCGCTGTTGCCAATGCCAGTCTGAGGTCCTCACCCTCGGTTGCAGAGGATCATGAAGATAGCGCATGCCTGGACGCTCTATACAGAGCCGGTTTGTTGAGCGAAAATGAATCACAGCGCCCTTCACGTCAGCCGTCCCGTACTCCGTCAATTCATGGCGAAGAACAAGGCTCTGCTCCATCAATCATGACCTCTGCAACCCAATCCGACTCCAAAGACAGGATTACTCTCAACACCCTCCTGTCACCAGGCGGCACAAATTTCTCTCATGGACAACGACAATTGATAGCTATGGCAAGAGCCCTTCTTCGGCGCAGTTCCATCGTGATCTTGGACGAAGCAACTAGTAGCATCGATTTTGATACGGATGCTAAGATCCAGGCCTTGATCCGAGAGGAGTTCAGTAACTCGTTGCTCATCACCAGTACGTAAACCCCCTCATTCTTCCTTGTCCATCTCTATAATAAGGGTATATAGTCGCCCATCGGCTCCGCACTATTATCGATTATGATCGTCTCTTGATTCTAGAAAATGGAGAGGTTAGTTTCCATTCCTTCTGCGTTTCGGCATTATTCAGTCCATTCATTCTTCGTCAGCTCGTGGAATTCAATACTCCTTTCAACCTCATTCAAAAAGAAGGCGGAAACTTCCGATCTATGTGTCTCAAGAGCGGAGATTTCGCCGAGCTTGAGACTGCCGCCAAGGCAAAAGCGCAAAAAGCGTGTTCTTGAGATTATATCCGTCGCTTTTTTTCTATATTCCACTATTATGTTGCAAAATATATTTGGGTAGCATCTAAGCGCGTCTTGCGAGGCTATGCAAGATGTGCAGATATCTGGTTATGACAAGACACATGAATACAGGTATGAGAATTCCAAGAGGAGAGGTAGTGCATCAGCAAAACAGCTTGGCTAAATTGTAAGGATAGATAGGTATTGACTAGTATGTAACACCCAAGACCTTGAGGTGTTACATACCAGTCCATACCTCTTGATACCAACATTTAGCTGAGCCATTTTATTGAGTATTACAGCCACCAGTACTGTTCAATATTGAAAATCACCAAATTTATGCCAAAATGGACATTTTCAAATAGGACAATTCAAGCTTCTTGATACCACAAACCCCAAGACAATACTACCTCAAAGTTGACATCAACTGTGGAGGATTGAATGGGAAACAACAGATCTAACTTTACAGTTTCAATGATGCATGTTTTATGTTTGTGTTTGGCAAGGTCACATGAAAAACAGGTTTATTATTAATCAAGTAACCAAAGACATTTATCCTTTTCTCTGTGTTTCATGGCTTAATTCTTCAAGCCAAGGGTCCTCTTGGGGATCCTCTGAATGGTGCTGTGTAAACAGAAATCATCAAAATCCATAAGAAGATGAATGGTGTCAACATTGGCCTGACAACTTCCTTCAAAGGTGAACTAATTTACAAGATGGACCCTTGTCAAGCAGATTCTAGAAAACCAAAGCAGCCTTGCATCAGTGGTGACAAAAATGAGGCTTTGCAAGGCAGCCATGATCAGAAGGAAAAGAGTACAGATGGGATGGCAGTGTAATGTAACTTGTATCACAAAGTGTATCTATGTAACAGTATCATTGTAAGCTTCCCAGATAAAAAGGGCCCAGAACAAGAGGTGGAGCAAGGTCCCCGAAGGCACCAGCACTGGTGATGACCACTAGTGCTGACTTGAGGCATACATTACTTCATGCTTGATGCAATCTGGTCCAGCTCTCGAGCAATCAGAGAGTTTGGACACGACTTCCGTAGCCTCCTGCACATCGCATTGTCAGCAACGAGGACAGTAGAATGTGAGGGCACTTACTCAAGGTGCACCTTGTCACCGCGCTCTTTGCACTCCTTACCCGCCATTCTCCATTCTCCGCATTCGACGAAGAGATCTACCCGCTTGCGCGCATCGCATCGCGCAACGTATGACACCGCTTCCTTCAAGTGTCCCTTGTTGATCAGATGTCGGACGAAGGGTTCGTATCCGATCGGACTGCGCTTAGACTTGGCGAACAGCTCTAAACCATCAAAGTCCCTGGCGGCCGTTAGAGCTTGTAGTTTCACATGCCAGAATCTGTGGCATGCAGTGAGTTGAGTAACGTATTGCAATCGGTGAAGAATGAAGCGCAAGGCCCTGCACTCACCGCTTGTCAGGCACCTTGAAATCCGATTTAATTTTATCCGCCTTCCTCGCCATGCCGTTCATCAGGCATGTTTTGAGTGTTTCGTTGATACTCTGTCCGAAGAATGATATTTTGCCGTCGTCCTCTTTTTCAAACTGGAGTTGCAGAGCAAGGAGTCGGGCGCTCTCGTCCGTCATCTACATCAACAAGTCACCGCAATGCCCTGTGTAGCGAGCGAACACGGTTCACCTTAGCTTCAAATGACCGTTCCTTGTCCTCTGAAAAGAATTTGTGGGCGTCTTTGATGGAAGCAATCCTAGCATGAGGATCCTGCAATACGATGGTTGTTTCAGAAATGGCAAGGATATGCACAACGATGAAAGAGTTAAGGAAGCCATACCGTAGTCGTGCGCCATGCTTCTTCCAGCGCGAGAACTGCACTCTCCACTCTTCTGTCATCGGAATAGTAAAAATCTCGGAGCATTTCCCTATTCTGCTCACGTGCATACACTTGCAGCAGTCTGCTAGCGAGCGCAAGACGCGAGCCGCCCTCCTCGATGAGTCGGAAGAAGGCGCCGAGAGGGAGTCGTTGATAAAGATATAGCAACACGTGGTACACTATGACAAGAATTAAGTGGTCGAGAACTGACGCGTAGTAGGAAACAGGTACCCACCAAGATCCGTGTCGCCACTGTGAACGGCTTTCTCAAGTGCCAGACGGTCTTCTTGCATCGATAGTAATAAAGGCACTTGATCCGAAGCCCTCCTCTCGTGGTCAAGTAGCTGTACAGAAGGCAGTTTCCTGTCAGCAGATATATCCAGAACATACGCGTGCATATCAAATGGCGTGTCTTACCTTTGTAGCAAGTCGCGCTCGTCCTATTTCCCATGCCTTGCGAGCGATCTCCGCGTAGCTGACATCGCTTTCGCCTCCACCAAGCAGCTCGTATTTCTCAACAATTGAAGCGCAGATCTCGTCATCTACTTCTTGTCCGGGCCGCGCACGTGCAATCTTGGCGCTCGCCCAATGTTTGAGCACGGGATCGGGCGCGAGTGAGAGGAAGGAGGATATGCGAAGAGCGACAAGGTGTAAGTTGCGGGAGGTCAGGCGGCTAATTAGATGTGAGGGTGACGCATAGATGTATCTTCTCCTTGTAAGAATCGAGAAATGAGAGCATAAAGATTGTGCTCACTGTGAATACGTCAGAGGAATTCCTATCTCATGGTGTCTCACAGCATTCAAAACTCGGAGAGTCTGACCCATATTTACGAAGTCCGTCGGATCGTACAGATCCAAATATCCTCTGCCAAATTTCGCTGCCTGTGATATTCTAGATCAGTAAATGTGGACTTGAAGGCAACAGACAGAATTACGCATAACAATCGACGCTGCAAAGCAGGTTCCCACTCCATGCCCGCAGCTTGCACGCACTCGTCAACAGCAGCCGCTAACTCTGGTCTGATACTGCGGATGTTCTCGTCAGCTTTAGGTGAGCGCCGGTCAAAACTTTCCCAAGCGTCAAATAGAATCGCTGAAGGAGACGTGGAGCCTGGTCTAAATATCGATACAGAAGGTGCTGGATTAAAACGAATCAGGTGTTAGTTAAAAAGGGTACAAGCATTCCCACCTGGAACTTTCTGGATAAAGTCGCAGACGTCCGAGTTTATTATTTTAACACCGTCTGGCTCTGTCACGGCAAAGACAGACCCATGATAGGTATATCTGGAATACCTGATCAAGCTCTGAAGGAATGTCTCGTATATATGCGTACCGTAGACTGTCCGCAAATGGTCCGACCAATACGACCAAACCTTCCCATATAACCGCGATCGCATCGTTTCCACACCATTCAACTTGACTTACGGCCAGTCCTTCAATACCTGCAATGCTATTTGTTTCAAGCTCCGCCATGCTGCGCTGAAAATCCACCGAGACAACCCAAAGCAAGCCGCTGTAATTCAGGAGCGCAAGCGATTTACCGTTGGGAGAAACCGTGACGTGTGTAAAAGGTCCACGAGAGAGACGCTGGTCGACGCACTCGAGGCCATCGACGGTGTGGATGGAAGATTCGACTGAGAGAAGGACCTCTACATGACGGGAAAGTGTGAGGTCGGGAGGGATTACAGCCCAAGCATAAGGCGGGTCGGTAAGACCTAAGAGGCGGAGTAAATCGAAGTGCTATAAGACTTCATTGAAAGAGATACCGGGATTTGCAAGCATCAGAGGTCTAGCACCCTGCCAAGCCTTGACCTCTAGTAATGACAATGATCCAGTCAGAGCGACAAAACCACTCCCGTAGATTTTGGCGTCGATAACGCCAACATCGCCTGCCTCAATGCCAAGGGAGTATTGCTGATACTCGCCCTGCAGGTCGTATAGCCTGTATGTCCCCTCCTCGTTTAAGACTACGAGACGTTCGTCTTGTGTCCAACCGAAGCTGACTATCTTGGCCTGTTCCCACTATAATAACCCAAATAAATTGGGGTAGGGACAATAAGGGGTGGGCCCACATTGAAGACGAGAATTCTCTCCCCTGCCGAGGAATACACCTGAACCTGAGCTTTTGGGACTGAAGCAGCAGGACGGTCCAGAGGAATAATCTTCGCTGTATCCCTCATGAGGGCTGAAATTAGGCATCAGGAATGTTTGTCATGCGTTGAGGTGAAATCGAGGGTACCCATTGGACCGCCATGCTGACATCCAGCGACGACATTTTCTGTGAGATGTGGTAGACCGGACGGCATGCAATAGAGCTGCTGACGCCTGTAAAAGACGCTTCCATCTTGCATAGCCTCCCAAAAGGCGCTTGGATGTTCAGACATTGAGCCCAAAGTCGTAGATAAATGACTGACGGTCAAGTCATGACAAGTCACGTGTATCATGGACGCGCAGACAATCATGTGACTGACTCGTGACCCAACGGCCAATGACGTCAAAGTTTGAAAGTATCTCATCGCTGAGCGCTGAACATTGTAGCCAATACGTGCACCTGAAGGTATGTATAACCTGGCTCAGTGCACATCAGCTTGTGATCTTCACATATTTTACAGACGGCACCATTTCATATTGGGCTCGTAGACCTCGCCCTTTCTCGCAGAGGTCGCCTATTCCGCAGCTTTGGTGAGACACCGTTCCCATTTTCTGTATTCAATGAAGCAGCCAACGCAAGGTATGTCAATCAACATGGCCAGCGCGTAGTGCGCGTCGATGCATCTCGGGCTATTCACGAAGGGGGAGAAGCGCACGATGTTGATAGGAATCAGGTCCTCTCTCCTTTCCTGTACCTGAGTTGTACCTGCACAACCTGGAAAGCGTCTGGTTTGAAGGATGATCCGCGGCCTGCTAAAGACGTGGGCTATGACAGTGCGTTGCTTCTCCTATTGTCTAATGGCATCACACGTCCCTTTTTTCTTCTTCGGTAGACATGACGAAATGCGCTGAGAAGGCGCACGAAGACACTAATGTAGAAAGAGGCTACTGTCGCGCGCAAATGAGACTCAATATATATGTTCTAAGGTTAGGGTTAGGACCCGTAATAGTGGCCAAAGCAGGACAACCCCTGTACGGACAATGGTCCACACACCCAGGTACTTGAAGGATGAAAATAAGAATGAAGTAGAGTCGGTATATAAAGGAAAGGGCCATTCGTTACTTCTATTTGGTGGATATGTATGTACTGAGGCCGACCAGCCCTCTCCGCACCATCGCTGTACTTACTGCTTTGAGAGAGGTGGACAATCCCATGGTGATGCAGCCGACCTGCTTCAGTTTAGCGGACTATTCCATGAATTGCTTCAGCAAACGATTCATCCAATATATGATGTATTGATTATGAGAGGTACACCAGGTACCGATACAATATTCCTGATTACAAGGCTACCTACACAACCTTCTACTTCTACTCAGGCGTGTATTAGCAAGGAGGACAAAAATTGCAGGACATGCGTGGATGTGATGATGGAGTGAAAGAAGTATGGAGGGAAAAAAATCAACGGGGGCTTTGTAGCGCGATGGAAGTGTAAGGCACCCCGGGGAAGGAAAGGAAATGCGAATTTTAGAAAGAAGAAAAGTATGCAGTGCGTCATCACGACACAGCAAACAACTTAGCAGGGGAGAACCAATGCCTTGCCGCCGACCGGAGACGCGAATGCCGACGACAATCGCCGTCGACTCTTCTGGTCTCCAGCTGGCCCAGCGGGTCGAGCGAGTTCGGCGTCACAGTGGAGAACAGTGCCGTCCATTTGTGGGCTGCACTTGGTGGTGGCGAGGGTGAGGGCGAAGGTGGGGGTGAAGGCGAAGAGGACGACGAGGGCGATGAGGACGACGAAGAGGAGGACGGCTCAGAAGGTGATCCAGGCAATGGCGACAGGACTTCAGACGACCGTGGAGGAGAAGACGATCGCGGGAAATAATGCCTCATGTGCGTCAATAGCCCGGTCGCCCTCTTCTTCCCCCCGGCACCCGTTGACACCGACCGCATGTCCGCGTTCTCCCCGCGGTCGTTGGAAGAGCTGTTGGGGTCCTCGAGCTGAGTGGCAGAGCGGACGTCGTCGGACCAAAAGGCTACGTCCATCTGCGGACTCACGACCTCGCCCGACTCCATCGAGCGCACCGAAGAGGGCGAACACGGTGACGGCGGCTCCTGGTCTGACTCTGACTCGCGTACACAGTACGTCCATGAGACGCCCATGCCATCGTCCGCCGAGGATGACGACGCAATCGCCACGGGCATGACCGTGCACGACGCCTTGGACGACACCGCACTCGGGAGGCAGAAGAACGAGCCATCGGCATAGTCGTACGTGTGGTTGCGGTAATCGTAGTCGGCATCGTCGTGGAAGTGGTATGGCAGGCCCTGCTCCAGCGCGGTCGTCTGCATCATCATCATCGAAGACGACGACCGGCAGGTCCGGTATACATCCGTATTGATGGCCAGCCGCGGCGAGACACTAGCAGACACATGGTTGGCGGCCCTGTTCCCAAGGGCGAGTCGGGAATCCGGATCCCGAGGCGTTGGGGGTGACAAAGGGGGCGAGTCCGAACCAGAGGCTGATGACAATGGCGAGTCCAGCGGTGAATCGAGCGGGGGGTTGGACGGCGGTGTAAGCCGCGTCTCCTTTGCATCAGCTGGCGAGAGCGGGGCGGAATCCACGCCCCAATTGGCCTGCGATCCCGAGTACTCCATCCACGCCTGCTGCGCGAACATCATCCGTCTCATCATCGCCTCCTCGGATAATGACGCCAACGACGACGACGACGAGGAAGACGACGGCGCCGAGGGCTGCGCAAATACCA
The DNA here is from genome assembly GCA_951802425.1 of Clavaria fumosa. Taxonomy (NCBI): domain Eukaryota; kingdom Fungi; phylum Basidiomycota; class Agaricomycetes; order Agaricales; family Clavariaceae; genus Clavaria; species Clavaria fumosa. Next base: position 1,930,824 of record OX637805.1, on the reverse strand, counting down.
TGTCTGAGTCGCGACTCCAGCACGACTTGGGCTCGTCGTCTTTGCCATCCATGATCCTGTCCTCGTCCTCGGCAATAGCAGCCGTGGCGACAGCAGCGACAGAGACAAGCCCTGCCTCGGATGCTTCCTCGTCGCTCTCCATCTCAATACCAGCCTCCCACTCGCACCGCGCCATGCTCCCCTCGAACACGGCGCCGGGGCTGTAGAACGTGTCGAGCTCCTCGATCGCACGGCGCAGTTCTGGCAGCGAGATACGGCGGCGCCAGTCAAGTTCGAGCATGCGCACCAGGACAGCGTTCGCACCGCGCGAGATGGGGAGTACCGTCGGTAGGAAGTCCGCCGGTCGGTGCAGGTACGCTTGGAAAGTCGGGTCCGCGAGCGACGCAGACTTCCACGGGTTCCGCCCAGTTGCAAGATTGAGGAGAATAATTGCGAGCGACCAGATGTCGTTTGCCTGGGGCGAGTATGAGCCCGCGCCTGCAAACCTCCCGCCTTGGCATTCTAGAGTGTGTCAGCGGGAGGGAAAATTTGGGAAGAGCGTGCGAGCGGCGAACCTGGACTCATATGGTACACGCTCCCTGTGCGGAACTCTTGGCTCATCTTCTCGGTAGTGGCGAGGCCAAAATCGGTGATAGCGACGCGGAGGCCGTGGTCGAAGCAGAGGACGTTCTCCGGCTTGAGATCGCGATGGTAGATACCAAGGAGATGGCAGTGCTCCACAGCGTCGAGAAGCTGGAGGAAGACGTGCTTGATGAGCTCATCGTCGCCGAGATAGCGAGAGTGATGCAAGATCTGAGAAAATAGGTCGCCATCGTAGGCGTAGTCCATGACGAGGTAAGTGTACCCCGGCTCCTCGATGACGCGATGTAGGTTGACGACGCCGGGGTGGATGGCGGCGAGTTGATGGAGGGTGATCTCGCGGATGTGGAGCTGGCGCTGGCGGGCGGTCTGGCTGGACTGCACGAGACATTTTACGGCGTAGGGGGTGCGCTTTGGGGAGCGGACATCGACGGCGCGATAGACGACGCCGTAACCGCCGACGCCGAGTATGTCGACGAGCTCGAGAGCTTCGCCATCGATACGGGTGCCGATGGGGGGATGTGCGAGCGATGGGGCGGTTCTTGCGGGCATGGTGTGCCAGAAGGATGAGAGAGGAAGGAGTGAGAGATGTGGAAGGCCAAAGCCGGGTAATGGCGGGGCGTGTAGCTCAAATACCCAAAACGTGAATGCGGTCCTGGTGAGGCGTGGTGAGCATGAGGTGTGAAGGATCAGATCAGAGAAACGGGGCATACCAGGCCTTTACCACCGTGGCTGGCTAGTGATGCACGTTGCGGTAAGGTAGAGCCAGAGGTGGAGACGACGGGGAGGGGAGGATGCTTTTGCAGTGGCGCATGGATGGCTGAGACTAAATGGACTAGGAAAGATGAGACAGTCACAGCCGATCTGAGCAGGCACGCGACGCTAGTCCTTATTACGTATTGATTAGGTCAGCGACGGGTGCCTTTTTCGGATCTGAATGCGCCTACCTAAGTGGGGCGGGCGTCGGTCAAAGCCTATCAGAGACGGAATAAGCACCCTTGGTTACAGTACTTCCCATCATGTCTCTGGTGCCCTGTCCAATGTTAGACCGTGAAACAGGGAAACCACTCGTCGAGTCGACACATTTTTTTTCATGTGCGACGCTTGCGACCTCCTCCTGTGTCACCCCAAAAGGGAACTACGTCGCGGCTAAACTGTAGCCCATATGGACACAGAGATGGAGCCGAATGACATTGCCTGTGGTGACCAATTGCTATTCTTCGAAGTGTGCTGTTGTCGGGCAAGAAGTGTCAGCGCGACCTTGCCCAATTGGTCAGTCCTGTGCCGTCGGTGCCGTTGAGCACTATGCCTAGTGCACACCGGATTTGGGGCCACCAGCAAGTTCAGGTCTAAGCGCCTCCTGATCGAAGAGGGGCAGGGACATTAGGGCTTTTGAGTCCTGCAACGTAGTTGGCTAAGTCGAGTTAGGCGCCTCGGGGCGGACGAACCCGTAGTCAATGTACCTTTTGCTTGTGGCGTCAAGGTCGATGCTCAGGGGTGGTAGGCGGGTCAGGTCAATGAAGGTGAGTAGCGCGCGCACTAGCGCCCTTTTCCGCACAGCAGCCGCCCAGGTCCGAGCCCGATGAAGGCCTGAGCCGAAACTCTAAAAAATATAAGTCAGCAACCTATCCTGGGTTTAGCAGTTGACGTCCGAATCCGAGACAAGCCAAAAAGGACCCAACATACCAATGATAACTTTTTTGTATAAGTCTCCGTTATCCACGCCCCACTTGGCGCGAAAATGACGGACGCCATGTCATAGCCATTGACTGTCGACGGGCAATTCAGTCGGTGTAAGCACGTGATCTCGAAGCGGAGCGGCTTTGCAGAATCAGTGCAAATGATCAGTGCAAATGACGGAATGACAAACGATGAAACGAAATACAATTGGTGTGCTCACCATAGAACTATTTATGATAGACCTGTCACTGTATTGGACATTGAAATGTCGTTGGTCGTATTGTGTTATTAAATACACTGCATTGCGCCATTGAACCACGCAAAGGCGAACAAAGACCTTTGTGGCGAGGTGGCGATAAAGGCTTTCCGCTACGCGACGATCGTATAAGCAGAGTAGCCACCGTAGATGACTTTTGAGTCAACCCGTCGCGTGTGCCGTGCACCATCACGTGACCTACGCGATTTCGGAGTTTGAACCTCTCCTTATAATCCAACTTGGGTTGGCCGTGTTCTGTTTTACCCTCAACAGCGAACATCGACGGCGACGACGACGAGGCACTCATCCACCAGCGACAACTCCTCAAGACGCCCTCCAACATTTCAGTTTCGTCTCATCAGCATCGTTGGGGCCATTCGATTTTTTCTCTTTTTTTCTATATCTTTTTGGTGGTTCTTTTGGTGGTTCATTCTTGAATAGTCCTTCACTTTCGCAATCCACACACCAATCCATCGTGTAGAGGCACCATGTCTACGTTTGTCGTTTTTCAGGATAGCCCCACCGTCGCAGCGCGGCCTACGCCATCCTCCACCGTACCCAGCCCGACCGTCAACAGCAGCGACACCAGCGGTGTCCTCGCCCCCGCCAGCGCGCGGACCGCCGCGAACCCCCTACCCGCCACAGCCGAAAAGGAAAATGTGCATCCCGTGACGGGAGAAGTGCCCCGCGCGGGTGCCGGCGACGCAAAGAGCAAAAAGCGCAAGCCTGCCGTGGGCCTTGGCATAAGCGGTGGCGGTGTGCTGAGTCCCAAGAGCGCGCTCGCGGACAAGAAGCACAAGATTAAAGAAGGCGCCGCCAAGCTGGAGACGAAAAAGCGCAGGGGCGTCGCACCCAAAGACAAGACGGCGACAGCGTCCAAGCCGGCTGCGACGAAGGCTGCCACGAAGGTGGCGGGCACAACCGGCCCTATGAGCAATTCTACGAGTAAAATCACCAACAAGACCAATACCAGCACCACCAACATGCAGAAGCCCAAGACCAGCTCTCTCGCGCCCAAGCAGAACGTCAAAAGGGGGAGCGCCAGCAGCCGTGGGGCCGGCCCCAAGCAGTCTAGCGCGACGCTGCCAAAGGTGGATGAAGAAGACGCAGAGAGGGATAGCGCGTCGCAACGCGAGGCAGAGCGCATCACGCAGGCCGAGATCGACTCCAAGGTGTACGAGCTGACCATCAAGCCGCTGGCAGACGTCACCAAGGCGTTCCTGCATGACGACGGCGGCGTGTGCCTCGAGGAAAAGCCCAAGCAGCGCGTGCTCAAGGTCAGACTTTTGCGCGGCATCTCTATGTCGCTTTTTGCTATGTTGCGTTGCGCCTAACGCCGGGGCTTGCCATTCAGGAGACATCCAACGCGCTCGATCTGAGCGCCCAGCCGGCGGTCCCGCTACGCGACATCGAGTTTCCCATCAAGCCTCGGCATGTTTCGGCACACCGTCCTCTGTCATCGTCGGCGGCGGCGGCGGCGGCCCCGGTTTTGCAAGCCAAGACGTTCTCCACACCTGAGCGAAAACACATTTACGCGGCATTCACGTTCCGCTCGCCTTCTCTGACCGCGGAGCGATACATCCAGTCCCGCGCGGCGAGCGAGCCTGTCGCCCTCGCGCGCGGACGTCAAGTCTAAATGACGTGACTCACCATAAGGCGACTGGCCGCGATTCGCGCACAAGAACTACAATGCAAAACTCATCGATTATTTACCTCTAGTGATGGCCATCATCTCCCTGGTACTCACAGGCGACGATCATCCGAGATCTTGGCACAACGCGATATAACAACTCCATTATATTTCCGCAATCAACATGGTTTCCTGATTTGAACATACATATCTCTGACTCCATAAACGTTCTTCATCTCATGTCCATCTACCTCAACGCGGTTGTCTTTTCCACTCATCTTCGCACACCATTGACAAAGGAATATAAAAAATAATTTTCATTTATCCCACATTGCGTTTTGCAATCCATTTAGCATTTGTTTTCGTGTATGGCTTCGTTAGTTTGGTTTTTTCATTCGCTTTGTAACATCTTTCTGTTCACTTGCTTCATGGCCTTGAGTTTGGAACCGCTTCAACTTCTCGAATTGGTGCGAGAATTGTCAAACGCGGAGTTGAAATAAGTAGAAATAGGGGTGTGGACTTAGCATACGCCGAACGCTCGTTATCCTAACCTTCTGGTATGCTCTCATCATTTGCTCCGAATTTCCAATTCATATTGAAATGCGCAGAGCACCATCTCTTGAATCACAGCACTTTTCTCTAGTCCATTGAGGAGCAACATGAGCCTGCTGGTTTGCGCATGTCACCAAGATTTTATTTTCTCTGGCCGCCAGTAGGGAGCGATAGGCGCCCCGGTGTGATTGGACACCTGACTTTGCTCTCGCAGCCTACCCTCGTTCTTTCAAAGTTTTTTGACCGTCTCCCCTTCTAGGCCGCCAGTAGTCGTGAAAGTGGTATGCCACAGGAAAGGCCACCCCTCGGCCCTACTCGCCTACCCGCATTCCGCCATAACACAAAAAGGCAATACTAATGACCCCCGCAGCATTGGTTATTACGTGGATCCCTGGAACAACTCCGCCTTGTGATGGATGGCGGATGCTTGATCCTGGTCGTTGTGCGTTACGCCTGCTGGCCTCACACCTCCCTTGCCACGTCTATTATCGTACGCGTCGTCGTCGGGTGAACACTTTCCGTTATTGCTTCATGAATTTCCCCGTTCTGAGTTCTGGTACTTGGCTTCTTGTTCCCCTAGGGGACCGTACCGCATGTCTTTTCATAAAACACGCAAAGACGTTGCGCGAGACACGAGGCCCTCTCCGGATCACAGAAGTCAGAACGCGGGTATCACAGGCACCGATCGCTGTTTGTGCGTCTACCCTTGAAACGGCCAGGCGATGGCCTCACGACCTGTTTGATGACACATGCTACTGCTGCTGCTCTTACTGCCGCTAGTTTACATTTTAAGTGTAGTGTACAAAACGAGCCACATACATAACACACACGCACGAGAGGTGATGTCCGCACACATTACAACAACATTGGCCATGTTCACTCGGCGGGGGCAGACGTTTCAAGCGTGGCCTTCTTTTTGCCTCTCGTGTCCTCGGCGTAGTTCTCATAAAAGTTGTTCTCGTCCTTCCCGACTTCTCCCCCGCCTCCGTCACAACCACCATCGTCGTCGTCGCTCCTGCGCCCCGGCCCGTCCCAGAAGTGGAACGCCTGGCTACGGACGCCATATGATGTGGGGACGACCTCAAGTAGGTCGCCACGCGCGACTTCAATGGCCGGGATTTCCGTCGCGGGCAGCCCGATCAGGTAAGCGAGTAGACAACGGATGACGGAGGCATGCCCGATGATTAGGAGATCCTCCATCTCCCGCTCTAATTCGATCAGGATGGGTTCCAGACGTACTGCCGAAGAAACTCAGCAAACGACGTCAACGATTCGGAGTGATGGGGGGAACTTGGATGTTCAAGGCCACAAACTGACCGCTCAGATCATGGTAGCTTTCTGCTCTGGGTGCCCTGTAGGCATACGGATCCTTGACGAAGCGGTCCCACTCCTCGGGGTAATACTTTCTCGCCTGCGCAGGCGAAAACCCGTCCCAAACACCGGGATTGATCTCTAGCATCTGGGCCTTCTCGATAACCTTCACATTAGGCATGGGTGTCGTTGGTACGCTACTGCTGCCCGTCTCGTGGCTCGTCGCGCTACCTCCGTCTGCGTCTTGGGCTGAGGACGCCGCCTTCGCGGGCGTCGATGCGGAGGCGAGAAAAGGCCATGCGGTATGATGCGACCTGCGCCGAGTGGACGTCCATATCTTCGCCACACACACAGTGGTTTTAACCACTGGGATTTCTTTGATATTTTCGAAGAACATACCACCAGCTTTCGTTCTTTAGGATCTAGGCCTCGTTGCTCGAGATTCTTTGCGCGTCGTTCGAGGACGAAATCCTTTAGGGAATCAGCGTACTCCCAGCCTGCAGGCGAAAGATCAGAGTCCGCTCTGTATGAATGCTCGATGAGCGACTGTCCAGACTGTGGGCGGATTTGTAGCCCTATCAACATATTGAAAACATCCGTCAACTGTTCACATACGCGTGCAAAGTATATGGTGCGGAAGTTGTTGTGGATGTTCATGAGAAAGAAAACGATGCGAGACTACCCGACAGGGAGCATTTCAGTGAGCGCAAAACATTTGGTGAAATTCTCACCTGCAGATACCCATGAATGTGCTTCGACAATAGGTGAACACCAAGGATCGATGAGTCACTAGCAACGGCTTACGTTAACCATAATCCTCTCGCCAACCTAAATAATCAAGAAGTGTGAGTCGTATGTACAGGATTGATGCGCGATTCGATAACCCCACATTGATGATGCGGATGTAAGGCCAGGTCGTTTCTGTCACAGGTTCGTAGTGCTGTTCGCGATCTCGTATCCTCCGATAGTAGTCTTGCACGGCTAAGTCAGGGTTCCATCCTCGATACTAAGAAGGTGCAGAGGCGGAGTTGGCTAACTCGTAACATGGCAAGCAAGAGCTTCATTCTCACGTCGGGGGAGGAGATTTTTACACTGCGAATATTTCGCTCGATAATCTCGTTATTGTCACAGAGAGTTTCTGGGAATAAATGCATTAGATGAACATCAACGTCAGGCAGGGAGTTTCCTATCGGCGTTACCTAGTAATACGACAAGAATTCCTGCTTTGTCAAACTTCTCAGCCAATGTTTGGCGTTGTGCCCTCGTCCCGTTATTAGCGTCATATACAACGACCTGGCCCCCGCTCTCGAAGAAGTCCCATATGTGCCTCTCGCAACCCGCAGAGACTTTCTGCCTCAAAGCGATCGTTTCTGCAGATTTTTCGCCTGTGATTATGAAACGAGGTCTCCTTCAGGGCTTGGATTGATGCCCAGGGTAAGAAAGAAAGGAGAGGCGAACCAAAGCTGAAGTAATCAGGTGGTAATTTCTGGGCCCCACCAATAAACTTGCGACGGTAGTCGCCCAGAGATACGACCAGAGTTTTGACGCCTAGCCAGCGCAAATAGCGTTCCAGCGCTCTGGAGATGTGAGTCTTTCCTCGCGCTGGAAGCCCTACCGTCATGACTATGATTTTCCCAGCGTGCCAGAGTAGTCCGGAGTCAGTGGTATAAAGAGGAGCAGCCATGATGCGCGAACGTGCAGGTTTCGACGTTCCGAGTCAGACAGATCACACCGTTGCGAGCCCCTTCAAGCAGGAGTCACGTGACATCACATGGCTCAAAATCACATGCTTATTCAGCTACAGTACTGTACAGTATGGAGTGTGTATCCTGTACTCATGCTCAATGGAAACCATGGCAAGGCCATTTGGCCAGTCACAAGAATGCTCAATCTCTTGCAAACCAAGGTCAGGATTATTTGTCAGCCTAGATGATCTGCAGCTTACCATAGTGAGGACAAAGAGCATGCCTGTGCTGCACACTGTGGCTTCAAGGGTCCATCCTCAGCATTTCCACTTAATGCCAGTTTAAAATGAACAAGGACCTGTGTAAGATGTCTGGATAAGCAGGCTGTAGCATGAGCAAGGAAGGGGAAGGAGAACTGCTCACCTGAACAAGAAATAACTGACAATGGAAAGCAGCCAAGTGAGAGGGCATGTTGGGCTTGTGACAGCAAAACCCCTTTGGTGTGCAAGGGTAGAGTGAAGTGTCTGTTCAGTTTCTAATGCTAGTCAATAATCCTGTCAGACTTGTCTCTCTATGTGCAGGGAATACTCCTGCAGTAGTCAGAGTGTCTGGTAATAGGTCTGTGGATTGGCTCTGAGTAGTTGATCCTTTATCCAAGTCCTTGTGTACCACTGGTAATACTCAAACTGATAGAGGTTCTGTTCGATCGATGGGTGGCTGGTGAAACTCTCAGGAGGGATGACTTGTGACCTTAAAGGTGGGAAGATGAATCCTTCCAGTGTGAAGTTCTCAGCAGTGACATTTGCTGTCAGACTTAGTTGAGCTCTCTCAAATAAGTTTATAGATGAAAAGATCAAAGCTAGGGTACATGTGGGCTAGTCCCAGGTCTTATATACTCTAGCTATGGGCTGTACATGATGGATGAGTCATTGATTAAATATCAGAACTGATAGATGATCAGGAAAGCTGTGCATTTGCACTGGAATGCTGAGTGCAAGCAGTGTTGATTCTTGCTGGGAATCTTATGATGATGATGTCATCAGTGATCAAGCATGGTCCCTGCTTCAATGCATTACATCATGGTCAGCTGTGTCTGATCTTGTTGGGGATTAGATCAGAGGATCTGATGATCCGTGATCAAGCTGCTCTGAGTCATGATTGTCTGATCAACTGATGTGATGTAGTGATCAAGTGAAACTGATCTTTGATCAGAGATTTTCTTAGGGGTGATCGTGATTGATGGATAGGGGCTTTGTCCAATCGAGGTCGAGATCAGCCCATCATGGTCACTCACCCCCTTCAGCACACCCACCCCCTATCCAAAAGGCCTAGCCAATTTTGACTGATGCCCTTTTTATAGGCCCAGCCAATTGTCGGCCGAGATATAGTCGTATAGGCTCGGCTGATCAACTTGATATACCAAAGTCATGTTATACATACACAGATTGTAAGGCAATAGGCCTTTTCTGTTCTTGTATTACATAATCTACCTACCATAATAGTCTACCAGCATAGCCGCTTAGGCTATGCTTACATCAGCGGCCCCTAGAGGGCCACTCGCCTATATATATAGTGTCGCAACTGTACAGAGAGGGGAGATCCCTCTACATAGAACTACTACACTCAATATACAGTTGAGTCTGGTTCTTTTGAGGGATAGAAAGCGTTACAACTTTTTTGAACCTTCAACACAATGAGTGTGGTTAGAAATGGGTTACACCCATATAGCCGCACAGAAAAAGCACAACAAGAAGGGAGGAGAAATGTTGCGGCGACATCACGTGACCCTCAAAGGTCGCGGACACGTGACCTGTCACATGATCAGTAAGTCACGAGAACTCACGTGACCACCACTGACAGTACGGCCCAAATATGTGATGGCACATCAAGCAGGATGCCATCACCCTGTCAACGAGCGGACACCTGACATTGCCCATCAAGTGACCATTCCTAACGCGACCTTGTTCTCTCCCGTGCCCCACCTTTACCACTATCCCGTCCCCTTGGCATCCCCATCTCCTTCCCACGACGACTTCCTGTTCCCCTGGCACCCTTATACCGCTATCCCATTCCCCCGCCGACCGACACTTCCCTTCTTGGGACCATGATGACTTCGCGATTGTTGCCCAGACACTTTCATTTCCTCCCTACCGTTGCTCCCGTTGTATGTCTTCCCTTACTACCTTGTACTAATATCGTTCCTATGGTCGCGGACTCCAGTATATATATGAGTAGACACTTAGCATGTATTCTCTAGAAATCGCCTCTTTCTACCTCCTTGTTGAGCCTTTACGTCAGCTACCCACGTGACCCTCGCGACCTCGTTGCGACCTCACCGCGACCTTTGAGCTCCAGATTTAGGATCGACCGCGACATAATATCAAAGTCTCAACCCCGTCCTTCGTCCCAACTCGACGTCCGCAACGTCCCGACATCGACGACCGACCCAAGCCAAACTTGCCCGGCCCTCCTAACGTACTTGGAAAGCCGCGACCCTCGCCATTCGCCAAACTGGATTCTCAAACGTTGAGAAAGAAGAACTTGCCAGAACCCCTAGGCCTCACAGACAGGCAGAAGCAACACCGCTTTTTCACTCTTCGCTACATCGATCACCGTACACCAGTACCCATTACTCGCTGCAACTCCCCGGACAGACGACCGCCGCGGAGCACCATTTATTGTTCAGTCGAATGACAGTTTATCAAAACCAGACCTTGGTCCTCAAGAGAGATCCGTGAGCAGAAGCTCCACCCAGGCTACTTCCCCAGAGAATTTCCCACGCTACTTACTGCCGCCCTTAACCAAGAGATATTCCGTCAGGCTACCGAAGGCCTGACGATTGAGGACATCGAAAACATTGAGTCCCCGCCGAGAACGCCCTCGCCCGCTCCTACCCCACGACCCCCTACCTACACCACCGCCTCGGTTCAGACCAACGCCCCCGAGCCCGAATCCAGAACCGACTGTTACCTACGAGTATGCACACCCAGTGCATGGCTCATCGTCGACACCCAGCGCCACCCAGCCCGACTCGTCACCTGGGTGCCCATCAACCCCCGAGTCTACCCTAGTGCCTGGCCTCGGCCTGCTTCGGATATCGGAAGAAGTCTTCAGGATGCCCTCGCACAGTCCCACACCCTCACTGCCTCTCGCGACCCTTGCCCTCCCCGTTCGACTCAATCCCCCATCACCTCGGACTCCCTCTCCCCCTCCACAGTCTCCTCCGTCTCCTTCACCTCAGAATCTACGGAACTCCCGGACATTAACGACGAGGTCTTCGGATACGATGTCTAGCGGATTTTCGATTGCTCCCTTCGATGGGAGTAGTGTTGCCTACCGGACTTTTGTCCGGCAGCTCAATGTCTTCTTCCTCGCAGAGCCAGAAAGGTTCAATATGGACCTTAAATGAATTTTGTTTGCCCTGAACCAGATGCACAGAGGATACGCCGGAGACTGGGCGAACTCTGTGGTCAAGAAAATAGTTGCAGCCCCTGCCTCGTGCCCCACCTGGGCTGTCTTCAGAGGAAGCATGGATGCCGAGTTTTCGGACTTGGTAGAGAAGGAGAATGCCTACCTTAAGCTTGGAAAGCTTAAGCAAGGTAAACGCCTGGTAAAAGAGTTCCTGACAGAGTTCGACCAGCTAATTGCGAAGGCTGAACTCTCCGAGCAAACTCACGGAGACCTCCTTGTCACCCTCCTCGAGCCCGCCCTCAATTATAACATCACCGATTGCATCTATGCCGCGGCCGCCCTTCCACCCAACTATTCCGCCTGGAAGAGGAAGGCCCTTGCCATCGACGCCATGCGCCCCGCCCGGCAGATCGTCTACGCCAAACCACCTGACCGCCCGACCCCGCAACCTTCTGCACCCCCACAACACGACCCGAATGCGATGCAGGTCAACCGGATACTGTCACGCGGCAATTGCTACAATTGTCAGCAGCCCGGCCACCTCATATGCAACTGCCCACTCCCTCGTAAACCCCCCCGAGTTCCCCGGATCGATGTCCGGGCCAATGACACCTCGACCACGACTGCCGATGAGCTTGAGGCACTGGTGGCCCAGCTCCGCGACACCATCGAGGTGAAGGATAAGGAACTCGGGGCACTGAAAGAGGCGAAGGCGGATTTTCCCGCAGGTGAGGAATGAAGGAAGCAGCTTCCCCGCCTAAGTCCCCCCCCTGTATTAGTACCGCGACAATGCCAGCCTCTGACTCATCTCCTAAACTGCTTCTAAGGATGACGAAAATAGTGGGCCGCCAAGAAACAGCCCAACTCGAATTCAGAGTTCGAATCTCCCCCCCCGCCTTCCCGAGTAGAGCCGTGCACGGGAAAGTGCTTATTGACAGCGGCAGTACAACCTCAGTCATGGACTACAGTTTTGCCAACCGGAACTGTTTCCCCATGGAGCGACTCCCATCCCTGATGATCACAAGGAATGCAGATGGTACGGCAGACTCGCGAGGACCCATCACCCATTTCACCAAGGTCGCGGTCGAATTTGGTCTTGGACACTGCGAGATTATTGAGTGCTACCTGGGCGACTACCCCGACTTCGACCTTGTGCTAGGCGATGATTGGCTCCGGAAGCACAATCCTACCATCGACTGGCGAACTCGCTCCCTCGAATTTCGACATTGCCGTGACCTTCCCTGCAGTGCTGCAGTCCGTGTCATCACGAACGACTCCCCCGACTGGCCAACTCTCTTTCCGCGAGTATTCGGAGAAGAGTTTTACAACGTTTTACCCCTGCACTGTCCCGGAGTCAACATCAACATCCAGCTAGGGAATGATGCCTGTCCATACCGGTCCCAGATTTACCCGACACCCAAGGCCTACCGCGCAGAGCTCCGGAAGTGGCTAGACGAGAACCTCGCGACCAGACGAATTTATCCAGGTCAGTCGCCCTGGGCTAGCCCTCTCTTTTTCAAGAACGAAGGAGATAAGCTCCAGCCTGTGGTCGACTACAAACGGCTAAATGAAGTCACAATCAAGAACGCCTACCCTCTCCCTCTCATCCGGAACATCTACGATCGCCTGCAGAAGTTCCGGTATTATTCAAAAATCGACATCTGGATTGGATTCAACAATATCTGGGCGTCGAAGGAGAGTGAGAAGCTGTTGGCATTCATATGTGAATACGGCCAATTTCTCTGTCGAGTCATGCCTTTTGGAGTGACTAATGGCCCCGCAATCTTTCAGGGTTTTATGGACAGTATCCTGAAGGATCTGGTGGCCACCGGCCAGGTCTTCGTATATATTGACGACATTCTCATCTGCTCCGACACCCGCGAAGAACTTCGTGACCTTACCGCGCGTGTTTTCCAAGTCCTTCAAGAAAATCACCTGACCATCAAACCTGCGAAATGCGAATTCGAACGGACGGAGGTGACTTTCCTCGGAAACAAGATCCGGCAGGGAACCATTGAGAAGAGTGAGAAGAGATGCTCGGCAATCAACAACTGGCCAATTCCGAAGTCTGCCAAGGATGTGCGCAGGTACACGGCCCTCGGAAGCTACTATCAGCGGTACATCCCGAATTACGCCAAGATTGCCGCCCCTCTCCATGCCTGCACTGGCAAAGGTGAATTTAACTTAACGGACGCCGTGCTAAAGTCATTCTACAACATCCAGGACGCAATCAGGAATTCGGTCCAGGTCGTGATCCCACAGGACGGAATGCCATGGAAGATCGAGATGGACGCCAGCGAAATCGCAACTTCGGCTATCCTATACCAGCAACAGGATGGAGTGTGGAGAATGGTGGACTGCCTATCAACAAAGCTCTGAGACGCCCAGCTAAACTACGACATCTACGATCTGGAGCTCCTCACGGTAATAAGAGCGCTTGAGGAATGGCAACACTACCTCCTCGGCCAGGATTTCGAGGTCCATACGGACCATAAAAACCTTTCGTATTTCTGGAAACCTAACCCGCTTAATGGACGCCAGAACCGCTGGAGACAGTTCCTGTCTCTCTTCCATTTCAAAATCGTTCCTCGCTCCGGAAAGTCGAACGCCGCCGCTGATGCTCTTTCCCGACACCCCGACTATGATGACCAACCTCCCCACCCTGCCCAAGTTCTGTTACCAGACCACTTCTTCTGGGTCAACGAGACCCTGTCTCTAATGGAGAAGCTGAGGATTGAGCAGGCCCTGGGAACCCCTCCAGAAGAAGCGGAGAAGGATAGGGAAAGATACTTCCGGGTACACGAGAAACTCTGGGTCCCGGCGTCGCTCGTGAAAGACATCCTCGACCTCCACCACTCGGCTCGAACTTCCATACACCCGGGGATCTCCAAAACCCAGGTTGCGGTTGCGAAGTACTGGTACTGTGGCCCACACTTAAGAAGGACACCCGCGCCTATGTCATCGCCTGCGATGTCTGCCCGAGGATCAAACCCCGACGCGGACGAAAGCCGGCCCCCCTCCACCCTCTCCCAATCCCCTTGCGACCTTGGCAAGTCATTGGTTGGGACTTGATCGGCCCTGTCTCGGAATCTGCAGGTTACGACATGATCTTGGTGATCAAAGACTACCTAACCAAGACCATTGTCCTCGCCCCGACTGTAAAAGAACTCACGTCGGAAGGAGCGGCCTCAATCCTCCTCGAGAAGATCTACGCCTACTACAGACTTCTGGAGAAGGTAGTGTCTGACCGAGGGGGCCAATTTATCTCCAAGTTCATGCGCAAGGTCTACGACAAACTAGGCATCAAGTCCGCTGCCTCCACTGCCTACCACCCGCAGATGGATGGGCAAGTAGAGAGGGCCAATCAGGAGGTAGAAGTAGTTCTTCGCGCACTGACCAAGGAAGACCAGGCTGATTGGGCCGCCGTGCTCCCCCTCGCCCAGTTTGCTCTCAACTCGCGACCTATCCGCGACTCGGACATCACTCCTTTCTCGGCTCTCCATGGTTTCGACCCTGCCCTGATCCCCGATTTCCCCGCCAGCTTCGATATACCCGCCGCCGACGAGTTCCTCGCACGGATTTCCGCTGCCCATGACCGCCTCCGAGACGTCTTGCGGAAGGGACAAGCGACCGACTCCGCGACTTACGACGACCACTCACGAGAGCCGGAGATCTATAGGAAAGGTGGCCTGGTGTATTTAGACTCGTGGAACCTCCCCCTCAAACTCCCCTCCAAGAAGCTTGGGCCTAAGTTCGTCGGCCCCTTCCCAGTGGAGGAGAAGGTAGGAACCTCGGCCTATCACCTCACCCTTCCTCCGGGCTGGCGGATCCATCCGGTCTTCAACGAGACCTTACTCAAGCCCTTCCGAGGAGACCCGTCTTCTGTCCGACCACCACCCGAACTCATAGAGGGAGGTGAGCAGTATGATGTTGAACGAGTCCTAGCCAAGAGGAAGAGGAGAGGGAAAGTCCAGTACCTGGTAAGCTGGGTTGGCTATCCACCCAAGGAAAACACCTGGGAACCCCTGGAGAACCTCACACGCGCAAAGGAGGCCGTTGTGGAGTTTGTTCAGGAGAACAAATCTTAGGAAGGGGAATATGTCGCGGCAACATCACGTGACCCTCAAAGGTCGCGGACACGTGACCTGTCACATGATCAGTAAGTCACGAGAACTCACGTGACCACCACCAACAGTACGGCCCAAATATGTGATGGCACATCAAGCGGGATGCCATCACCCTGTCAACGAGCGGACACCTGACATCGCCCATCAAGCGACCATTCCTAACGCGACCTTGTTCTCTCCCGCGCCCCACCTTTACCGCTATCCCGTCCCCTTGGCATCCCCATCTCCTTCCCACGACGACTTCCTGTTCCCCTGGCACCCTTATACTGCTATCCCGTTCCCCCGCCGACCGATGCTTCCCTTCTTGGGACCATGACAACTTCGCAATTGTTGCCCAGACACTTTCATTTCCTCCCTACCGTCGCTCCCGTTGTATGTCTTCCCTTACTACCTTGTACTAATATCGTTCCTATGGTCGCGGACTCCAGTATATATATGAGTAGACACTTAGCATGTATTCTCTAGAAATCGCCTCTTTCTACCTCCTTGTTGAGCCTTTACGTCAGCTACCCACATGACCCTCGCGACCTCGTTGCGACCTCACCGCGACCTTTGAGCTCCAGATTTAGGATCGACCGCGACAAGAAACTCCTCCCTTGGTAGGACCTCTGCACGACACAGGCATTGCACAGCCAGAGGGAATAGGACCCTCTGTCAAGCCCAGCAGTGAACCCCCGCTAAGGGCTGATGTGGCATCACCGGCCCCTGACGATGGCGTTAGGTCCGAAATGCCATTGACACGTGGCAATCGCCATGAGGAGGGCGCCACAATGCACCAAGTCACTGGCGAGGTGCCATTGTTCGAGAAGGCCAGGCCTTCAAAAGGAAAGGGCAGAGAGCCCTTAGAAACCCGCGAGAGGTGGCCACGAGAGCAGTCAAGCTTGCAGGCTCCCTCCAATAGTGGAGACAAGCCCACAGCGATAGCATGAGCTAATGCTGTAGCTGAGAGACTCTTGGACATTCAGGTGGAACTCTCCCACCAGGACGAAGAGTTTGAGGCTCTTGTAAGGGCGATGAAAAATCGCCAAGCCACTATTCGGCAACGGCTAAGCAAGGAGGCTACCCACGTGAGGCAGGTGTTGGACTCACTAGATGAGCAGGGAACCGCACTAGCAGCTCCCTTACAGCGGCAACGCCATGATTCATTGGAACCCGAAGTGGGGCTTGCCCCGCCGAGTCAGGCGCCCTCAGGGGTAGCCCTGGAGGCCAGATGGTCGGCGCCAGCCGACCGCGAGGAAGGGTGGCGAAGGGAGAACCGTGCGGACGGTTCTCGAACCCCTGGAAAACCAGGAATAGAGGGCGGCGGCCTTCGAGAAACAGCGGGGCCGGAGCCACGGCTTATGTCACGCTACCCACAGCTGGGTCAGCAAGAGCCAACGGGCCAGATGGGCCTGTTCGGATGGATGGAACCGCCCCAGAAGGAGCGGGAGATTACTCAGGAGGTATCCCCGAGTTCTACAAATTACCAGAGCAATGTATTACATCGCTACCTCGTGATGATATGAGATAAAACCTCGCTATTGCCTGAGGCAATAGCTGAGATTAAGGGGATTAAGATTGACCCCCCTGAGTTTTATGACAGACGAGATGACCTCGTCGTCTGGGAAAGGTGGCTTGATGGCCTCCTTAATTACTTCTACTTCTATAGAGTAGTTGGCCCGCAGTTGGAGCACCAACGTGTTATGCTAGCGGGGTCATGCTTAAGCAGAATAGCTGCTACTTGGTATACCCAAGAAGTAACGGGCCTATCCCATGCTCCTCAAAGGTCCACCTTCGAGGAATTGATCACCACTATGTTTAAGCAGTTCCTGACCAAGGTAACGGCCCAGAAGGCAGTGGATGCCTTCTACCAGGTGAAGTTTACAAAGGCGAAGGGCACCTTAGGATTCTGGAACGAACTGGTTCAGGCGGCAGAGAGAATGCTCACCCCACCTGACGCCGGTATGATGAAAAGGCAGTTCCTTAATGGACTGCCTAACAAGATGGTGGAGGCCATCTTCAAAACTCACGCGATTAGCGTTGAGTTATCCTTGGTTGAGGATATTATCGACGCTAGTCACCAAGTGGAAGCGACCCTCCACTACCTCCAGCAGCAGAGGGCAGTGCCTTTGGCAGGGAACCAGCCAGGTCCCAAAGGAAACCTGCCCACAGGCAGAGGTTTGTGAGACTGCAGCCGTATCGGCCGCACACAGAACGTAGGCCAGGGGAACCTGTTCCCCTGCAGATTGAGCGAGCGCGGGACGAGCATGCCCAAGCTGGAGGGAGCAAACCCCGGCTAGAACTGCCTAAGGCAGTGCCCAAGATTGGGGTACAAGGCAGAGAGGAGCAGAAAGCTCCTCTAACATGCTATGTGTGCGGGAAAGCAGGGCACTACGCGAATGTGTGCCCTCAGTCACAGCGAAAGCCAGAGGCTTTTAGGGGAAATGTAAGGAACTACGCCTTACAAGAGGATCCGGGCGAGACAGAGCCTGAGGAACCACAGGAAACACCTGCGGTTGAAAGCGAGGAGCTGGAGGGTGAAGCCCTACAGGAGGAAGTCGCAGAAGATGACTACGCTGGTCGCGGAGACCAGTACAATTCAGATGAGCTCTTTGTCCTTGAAGAGCTCGAGGAGGAGGCGGAAAGCGACCAGGTCGCTGGAATCTGGGAAGTGGAAGAGGATGAGATCCTCTACGCGACGGAAGTATGCATTGGCCATGTCGACGATGGGCCGTTCTGGGCGCATGTCTGGAAAGAGCGAACGGGATTGTGCCCAGTAGTGACAAAGGAGGCAAGGCAATGCCTTGCGGCCTACATCACTGTGAATGGTGTAAAAGCGTACACGCTTTTCGATTCAGGAAGTACTCCGGACCTGATGAGCCCGGACTTTGCCCAGGTGACGAAGGTACCAACCTTCCAACTGGATAATCCAGTTCCTATCCAACTCGGCTGTATCGGCAGCCGATTGACGATCACACGCGGATGCCGCGTAGCAGTGGATTTGGGAGGAATACTGGTGGAGGACCAGTATTTTGACATAGTGAACATTGACCACTATGACATCATAGTCGGAACAGCATTCATGTATGACCGCCGTGTGGTACTGGATGTGCACTGACATGCAATCTGGATTGGCGAAGGAAAGGGGAAAACCCTTCAGGCGATGTCACCCAGTGAGGAGACGGAAGCATTACACATCCGTATATTGGCTAAGAACGCGCCAAGGAGGGAAGCTCAAAAGAGCTGACTACACTCAGGCCCCTGGGATGAGGGTGAGCCCTGGAAGGGGGGAGAGGCTAACGCCTCTGTAAAGATAGACAATGCCTACCTCGAAGGCAGGCATGAGTACTGGTTTAACCAGTATGCCAAGCTCTTTGGGGGAGTTCCCTCCAGACCGCTGCCATTTCGGGCGGTGAACCACTGCATACCCTTAATAGACGAAAAGCAAGTCTATAATTATTACCTGCCTCAGTGTGCTGAGGCATTCAAGGAACAATTCCTGGAGAAGGTGAACCGTTATATTACTAACGGTTGGTGGGAAGCAGGAGCGGCATCACAAGCAGCTCCTATGCTATGCATACCAAAAAGCAGCTGGAACCCGCTGCTACGGACAGTTGTAGACTGTCGGAAACGGAATGCGAACACGGTACAGGATATTACCCTGTTGCCTGATCAGGATCAGATCAGACAGGACGTGGCTAGAGCCGTGTATAGGTCAAAGATTGACCTATCGGACACGTACGAGCAAGTATGCGTAGAACCTGAGGATGTGTGGAAGATGGCATTCGCGACCGTCTTGGGCACCATGTTCTCACAGGTGATGCAGATAGGGGATTGTAATGCCCCTGCTACCTTCCAATGCCTGATGACGCACATATTTCGTCATCAGTTGGGAAAGTACGTGCATGTGTACTTAGACGATGTATTCATCTTCTCCAAGACCTTGGAGGACCATGAGCGTCACTTAAAGACGGTCTTTGAGACCCTCAAAGGTGCGAGCCTTTTCTTGAGTAAGAAGAAGTGCTCGTTATATGCGAAGAGCGTAGATTGCTTAGGGCATACTATAGATGCCTGAGGAATCCACGTCACAGTGGATAAAATGGATAAAATCCATAACTGGAAAACGCTGACAAGCGTTAACAAGGTGCAGAGGTTCCTCGGATTAGTACAGTACATCGGACAGTTCATGCCCGATCTGTCCGCTTATACTGGCCCTTTGGCTAGTCTGTGTAGTGAAATGCGAACATTTCACTGGAGACCACTCCATGACAAGTGTATGGAGGTGATTAAGGCATTGGTGTGTAAAACACCAATATTACACCTGGTAGATGTGGCGGTACAGGAGCCAATATGGCTCGTGTGCGATGCCTCGGTGTTGGGCATAGGGGCCATGTATGGCCAGGGAAAGACATGGGAAACCTGCCGTCCGGCGCGGTTTATGTCTAAAAGGTTCAGCCCGGCCCAGTTTAGTTATAAAACTTGGGACTGGGAGGCCTTAGCGATTGTCGAATCGCTACAGAAATGGGAGGATAAACTCCTCGGTAGACGAATCAACGTGGTCACAGACCACGAAGCGCTGGGGTTCTTTAAGAACCAAACGCGCTTGTCTGGCCAGCAGGCCAGGTGGATGGAGTATATGGAGAGGTTTGATTACTCCATCACTTACATTAAAGGCGAGCACAACAAGGTTGTGGATGGCCTTTCGCGGTACCATATGAATGATGTGACAGATGAGATTCATCCAGATCACGAGTACGTGAAAGCGGACGTTCGCCTTGACCCCGAAGGGGACGAGTTGCCCCGTGGATGCCTGGAGGAGGTGCACGCACTACGAGTATGCGCATCTGCCGTGGACCAGGAGACCGAGCAGGAGCAACCGCCGCCTGTGCCCCAAGTGGACAGGGATGTGAGGGATGAGACGCTCGTGCCCTTAAGGCCCCGTGTGGAAGGGGGGGATAGCAGGATGCTGCAAAGCATCCGTGATGGCTATGAACAGGATCGCCTGTTTAAAATAATTCTGGAACAACCAGGAAACTACACCGGTTTTAAGATCAGGGAGGACCTGATCTTCTCCGAGAATAAAAAGGGAGACGAGGTGCTCTGCATACCTTGTACCCTTCATGAAGGAAAAAGTATCCCTGGAATAATAATCCAGGAAGCCCATGCGGTCCTAGGACACATGGGGTCATGGATAATGACGGATTATGTCCATCGTTACTACTGGTGGCCATCGGTGTCTAAGGACATCAATAAGTTTTGTACGTCGTGCGGTGTGTGCCAGACGAGCAAGACTTCCCCACAGAAGCCGCAAGGGCTTCTACACACCCTCCCAATCCCCAGGCGGCCCTGGGAATCAATAGGAATGGACTTTGTAGGTCCATTCCCTATGTCAAGAGAGGCGGACTACCTCTGGGTGGTGATTTGCCGCCTCACTTCACTGGTACATCTAATACCAGTTACAGTGTCGGTAATGGCAGCAGAGCTAGCCTGGCTCTTTCTAACCCATGTAGTGAGACTACATGGGCTGCCAGGATCGATCGTGTCTGACCGCGATCCTAGATTCACCTCTGCCTTCTGGCAGGAAACACACCAACTACTCGGTGTCAAGCTGCGGATGTCCACAGCTTTCCATCCGCAGACGGATGGAGCGACAGAACGGTCGATCCGATCCGTGTCTCAGATCCTCCGATCTGTGGTCCAACCGGACCAGATGGATTGGGCGGAACGAATCCCAATGGTCGAATTCGCCATTAACGCGTCAATCAGTGTGTCGACGGGGTTTGCCCTGAGCTCACCTATGGGTACATGCCCCAGATGATGGCAGAGTTGCCAGACGACCTCCGGGCAGTGCCCAGAGGTGTAAGGATGTTCGCGGAGAAAGCTGCACTCAACCTTGCAATGGTGCACGACGCGATTATAGAAAGTGGCGTCCACCAGACATTTCACGCTAACCAGTGTAGACGGGCAGAGCACCCATTTAGAGAGGGAGAATTAGTCTACCTCTCAATGGAGAACTTGAATCTCCCTAAAAAACAGGCTAGAAAGCTCATGCCGAAGTTTATTGGGCCTTACCCAATACGGTCATGTAGACCGGAATCGTCGACATATGAGCTGGAGCTCCCTGACTCGCTAAAGTCGAGGAGGATCCATCCAACATTCCATGTCAGCCGGTTGCGGCGACATGAGCTGAACGACGACGTGTTGTTTCTGCGTCATGAAGTAAAAGTCTTTTATGACTTTGGCATGGACCCGAAGGAGGAATGGCTAGTGGATGCCATTATTGGCCATAGGTGGGCAGGACACCACCTAGAATGCAAGGTCTGATGGAACCTCGGGGATATGACTTGGGAGCCGTATATGGGAGTCAAAGAGCTAGCAGCTCTAGACCACTACCTTGAACTACAAGGTGTAGACTCGTGGAGGGCGCTACCTAGGCGCCCTCAAGCAGAGCATGGACAGAGCACCCGCGCGGCATAGTAAATGCAATCGAGCCAGACCGCAGGGTCGTTAGCCACAATAATTAAGTCACGTGGTGGCTCCACCATAAGGTACAAAACCTTAAGAGGGCCCGCCCTCTTTTTCTCTTTTTCCTCATCAACCATTTTTTACAATGGATGATCCGATGGGGGAAACCCCATCTCCTCATGCTACCCGTGCCACTGCTGCTACCGCCGCCGTCCCTGGCCTCGCCAGGGAACTCGCTGCCAACGAGCATCGTCGGAACGGCTGGGTTGTCCCAGCCGTCGTTGTCGCAAGGGGAGGAAACCCTCCCCTGGGTCCAGGATCGCATGATCCATGCGATCACCCACGGATCCTGGTGCACTCAGTGTATCGGATTCCGTCGCCACATCTTTGAGTCGCTGCTGCACTCGGACGAAGCGTTTCAACAAATGCTTAAGGGAGCACAGGAAAGCACTAAGCGTGAGCTCGAGCCGGAGCTCGGGATGATGCAGCGCAAGTTGGATGACTTGCATGAAGAGTATGAGAAGGGCAATGCCCTTTGTGCCAGGCACCGGCAAAAGCTTGAAAAAGCTTATGATAGCATGGATAAGGTCGAGAACGACCTTAGAAAAGCGGGGGAGAAGATTCTCTCCTTGACTGAAAAGTTGGCAAGCGCCAACGAGGAGCTCGCCGCGGTGCGAACTGCGGCAAAAGGGACCCCTTGGAGCGGGACCCTAAAAGGGCCCGCACTGCCGTCTCATACACGGACATAGCGCCACCTATGGGAGACGTGGACGTCCCCATGAACGTTGAGGAGGGGTATCCCCCTCTTCCACCTGCTGGTATTAGCCAGCAGAACCCCGATGCCTCACTGAGGCATAAACGAACGTTTGCGGAGACGGTGCTTGTGCCTCCGACAAGGGGTTATCCCTTTAATGCTCCCTGCCCAGACAGGGCTCCAGATGGCTATCCCTGGCCATCGGGGATGTCTGTCAAGCCCGGTGTGTGGGCTGTCGAGTTGAAGACGGTTGAGGAGGTGATAGCCCTCAACCAGCAGGCGCATCATGGAGCGCCTGACGGCAGTTACGATATGACTGCCATAATGAAGATGCGATGGGCCATTAAGGAGGCCCAGAAGAATGCGGCAGCAGGAAAGCTGCCTATGCCAGTTGAGGACTGGCTGTTGAGGAACTGGAGAGTTCCTGCCGGCATAGAGAAATCGGCAGACCGGGTGGCACGCCATCTGCAGGGGCAGATGTTGCGAGAGAGCGGAGGGATGGGCGACCCATCCCTGAGGGCAGGACCCTTGGAAGTCGCAGGAGGGGGAGCACCCTCCTATCCGTCATACCAGACATTGCCGCTGACAGCGGCAAGAGTGGTTGCGCCTCCCATTAGGGAGTTTGTAGAGACCGGGGAGCTGTTGCTCCCCCAAGAGCTGTGGCTCTCCTTTGTAGGGGAAAAGGGGGAAATTCCCCCTATGAATCCAAAGGGCGACAGAGGCGCAGTGTCAGACCTGCGCCGCTGGGCTGCCGACATAAGGATGGGCAGGGCGGCTGTCCTTGGGATTGATAAAGATGGGGATTCACCCCTATCTTTTGCACGCAAGGTGGCCATCTGGCGCACCATAATGGCGTGCGCACTGTCTTGGGCCCGAATGCGGCGCCCATTCCTAGCTATGGCTGTGGCCCTCTTTGTGTCAAAGGGGGCATATGCACAGGCCATCAAAGGGAGAGTCCTCCCTGTATGACGTTCCAGGCACTGGAACACAAAGATAACGCCAACCATCATGCAGATGATTGAGGCGTTTGTAGACGCCGGAGTCTCCGTTGGGGAAACGGAGCTCTGGGACGAATTTGTACTCACGTGGGCATGCAAGTATGTGCGAAAGGGGAATGCCCCCTTGGACAATGATATCCAGCTAGCGCTGGGTGAACGGGAGAAGCCTCCTGTACCTCCCTGGACATATGCACTACTAGAGTGTATAGGGTGCGGGGCATGTCCGTGCCATCTTCGGTTGAGCGAGAAGACAGGAGACAAACGGAGGGGCGATGCACCCCTGGACGACGGTGGGAGTACATCCACCATTAAAAACCCCCTAGGGTTACCTATCAGGGGTTTAACAATATCTCAGACAGAGGGTGCGGGGCCCTCTCAAAAACAAAAGAAAGCGGCTAAGTCATCAGCCGCTAAGGCCGCGAAGAGGCCTGTCGTGTCGTCGCCCGACTGGAGCGATGACAAGGGCGAGCCGCCGTGCGACTACGAGCAGGGCTCGGACTAAGTGTCTGAGCTCTTTAAAAAATATGCCTACCCCGCAGGACGAGACAGCGGCACTTGGGGCACCCCCCACCAGGGCGTGCCGCTCGTGACACGCTGTCCAACTGGGGGCAGGTCACGCAGACCACCGGGTAGGACCCGTCAGCACCAGGCGAAGGCCCCAGGAGGGGATCGCGCCCGGTGACATGGCGGTAACCCTGCCCAAGGGGATGCGCCCCTTGTAAAATTACCCTACGATCCTGCTCGTCGTCCCGCGTTGTCTCTGGTTGGGGGCCTCTCCGGTGGGGGAGGGTGTAAGGCTATAGGCCTTTTCTGTTCTTGTATTACATAATCTACCTACCATAATAGTCTACCAGCATAGCCGCTTAGGCTATGCTTACATCAGTGGCCCCTAGAGGGCTGCTCGCCTATATATATAGTGTTGCGACTGTACAGAGAGGGTAGATCCCTCTACATAGAACTACTACACTCAATATACAGTTGAGTCCGGTTCTTTTGAGGGATAGAAAGCATTACATAGCTTCAAGGATCAATTCAATAAGGTTGGAGTTGAGGTTTGGCAGGAGTGGGATAAGTATCTGGCTGAGACATGGAATGGTAAGCAATCATCCTGGGCCACAGTTGCAAATTTTACTAACAGGGATTCAGATGAGGGAGGAAGGGGGCATCACATTGATCAGGAGGAGATGCTTTCAAAAAAGCAAACAGATGCCAGCGTACCATGGAATCTGCCCACTGATGATGAGGGATGGCCTGTTCTCCCTTTGGAACTGAATCTACCATTGCCCCAACTGAAAGAAATCTTGAGGTCATTTTTGACCATCACTTATTGTATGTCTCTCTTGCACCTCATTTTAGTCCATTTTTGAAATAAAGCCTTAAAAATACAGGCAACACAACCAAAAACAAGAAGGTTGCTGTTCCTTGGCTTCTGATAGCTGATCAGCCACACAAATTCATTGCAAAGGAATATCTTCCAGATGGCTTGCGGATCCAGGAGCCTTCAAAAATGCACTATGTGGATGTCAGGCACCTCTGTGATTTTCTCTGTCATCATCAGACGCTTGGCCAAAAGATATTCCGGTTTCAGCATGTCCTTCCACAGCATCTAAGAGGGAAGGCATCAAGGCCACTGGTCAGCCATCACCAAGGATCTGAAGAAGAACCTTCATTGTCATCTGACAACAGGGTGAAGAGGCTGTCTCTCAAGAAGGGGAAGGCACAAGAAGATTGTGTCTATATCAGTACTGAGTGAGTGTTTTCATGTCATCATTATCATCAATGCACTTTTTAATTGTATAAAGTGAGGAATCTGGCTCACAGGAGTCAGATAATGATGGGCAGAGTGATGATGGGGATGATGATAGGGTCAATGCTTCTGTTCCCCCAACCACTGATGCAGAAGAATCCAGTCTGTGGAAGCAGGTGGATATTGAACAGTGTGATGGTGCTGAGGGGGTTGGGGTAGAAAGTGGTGATCATCCTGCCACTCATGTGGTAGTTGAGATCCATAATGAGGCAGAACCCAGCCTACAGAAAAGGAGATGGGTGGGGGGTGAAAAGGATGAGGAAAGGTCCAAGTCACTATATAGGACCAGGGCCAGACAGAGGGCCTCCATGGATGCAAAGAAACGGGTACTGCAACCAAGGAGGAATGGTTGAAAATAGATCTCAGTAGTGCAGTAAAATGTGAACAGGTTCCATTTTACAGCTGTTTGACAATCATCTCCCAATAAGACAGTGAAGCATATCTTTATTCAGTATGGATCATATTCATAGCATGGAATATCTATATGTGCATATTGTGCAGGATGTCAGTCTCTCCAGATTCTAATAATTCTTTGTAATCTGTGCTCATGTAGTGCAATAGTTTAGCCCTTTTTAAGAGATACCAGATAATCACAAGGAGTATGCCCTGATGGATGGCATATTTGGGGCCTTTTATGATGAATTGTGGAATAACAGATAATGATACTGCCTGCATCACTTGCCACATTCAATTACAGATAGACAGTGCTTGCTGCATGGTATTCAAAAGGTCCATCCTTTTCTAAAGAATATCATCTTGCAACATTCCTGATTCAGTTGACAGACCACATTTCATCCTAAGTTCACAGTGGCTCTATTGCATGTTTGGAGGTTGAGTTTGCTCCAACCTATTGGAAGCCTATTATAAGGCATATTGGTTTTGATTTCACCCTGCTGTATTAAGGTGTAAGGTCTCATTTAACACTAATGCAGTCTCAGATGATGATGACCTTGTAATTTATGTTCCTATCAAATAGCATATCTGATCTCTTGCTTCATAAACTCTATATATGCTTCATCCCCAGCCTCTTTGATATTATTTGTCATGTAAGGAGAGAAGTGTTTTGAATAGGGTGCTTCAGGCCCTCTTCACTGGTTCCTAAAATGTTCATTGGCTAGCTCTTTTGAAAGGGCATCATTAGTACCATGAGATCTGTGTATGTATAACATGACTTTGGTATATCAAGTTGATCGGCTGAGCCTATACGACTATATCTCAGCCGACGATTGGCTGGGCCTATAAAAAGGGCATCAGTCAAAATTGGCTAGGCCTTTTGGATAGGGGGTGAGTGTGCTGAAGGGGGTGACCATTAATAGATGAAAAGAAAGTCTATAATTATTACCTGCCTCGGTGTGCCGAGGCATTCAAGGAACAAGTCCTTGAGAAAGTGAACCATTATATTACTAACAGTTGGTGGGAGGCAGGAGTGGCATCGCAAGCAGCTCCTATGCTATGCATACCAAAAAGCAGCCAGAACCCACTGCTACGGACAGTGGTAGACTGTCAGAAATGGAATGCGAATACTGTACAGGATATTACCCCGTTGCCTGATCAAGATCAGATCAGACAGGACGTGGCTAGAGCCGTGTATAGGTCAAAGATTGACCTATCGGATTCGTACAAGCAAGTACGTGTAGAGCCTGAGGACGTGTGGAAGACGGCATTTGCGACTGTCTTGGGCACCATGTTCTCACAGGTGATGCAGATAGGGGATTGTAATGCCCCTGCTACCTTCCAGCGCCTGATGATGCACATATTTCGTCATCAGTTGGGAAAGTACGTGCATGTGTACTTAGACAATGTATTCGTCTTCTCCAAGACCTTGGAGGACTATGAGCGTCACTTAAAAACAGTCTTTGAGACCCTCAAAGGTGCGAGCCTTTTCTTGAGCAAGAAGAAGTGCTCGCTATACGCGAAGAGCATAGATTGCTTAGGGCATATTATAGATGCCCAAGGAATCCACATTACAGTGGATAAAATGGATAAAATCTGTAACCGGAAAATGCTGACAAGCGTTAATGAGGTACAGAGGTTCCTCGGATTAGTACAGTACATCGGACAGTTCATGCCTGATCTGTCCGCTTATACTGGCCCCTTGGCCAGTCTGTGTAGTGAAATGTGAACGTTTCACTGGAGACCACTCCATGACAAGTGCATGGAGATGATTAAGGCATTGGCATGTAAAACGCCAATATTACGCCTGGTAGATGTGGTGGTACAGGAGCCAATATGGCTCGTGTGCGATGCCTCGGTGTTGGGTGTAGGGGCCATGTATGGCCAGGGAAAGACATGGGAAACCTGCTGTCCAGCAGGGTGTATGTCTAAAAGGTTCAGCCCAGCCCAGTTTAGTTATAAAACTTGGGACCGGGAGGCCTTAGCAATTGTCGAATCACTACAGAAATGGGAGGATAAACTCCTTGGTAGACGAATCAACGTGGTCACAGACCACGAAGCACTGAGGTTCTTTAAGAACCAAACGCGCTTGTCTGGCCGGCAGGCCAGGTGGATGGAGTATATGGAGAGGTTTGATTACTCCATCATTTACATTAAAGGTGAGCACAACAAGGTTGCGGATGGCCTTTTGTGGTACCATATGAATGACGCAACAGATGAGATTCATCCTGATCACGAGTACATGAAGGCGGATGTTCGCCTTGACCCTGAAGGGGACGAATTGCCCCATGGACGCCTGGAGGAGGTGCGTGCACTACAAGTACGCGCACCTGCTGCAGACCAGGAGACTGAGCAGGAGCAACCGCCGCCTGTGCCCCATGCGGACGGGGATGTGAGGGACGAGACGCTCATGCCCTTAAGGCCCCACATGGAAGGGGGGGATAGCAGGATGTTGCAAAGCATCCATGACGGCTATGAACAGGATTGCCTGTTCAAAATAATTTTGGAACAACTGGGAAACTACACTGGTTTTAAGATCAGGGAGGACCTGATCTTCTCCGAGAATAAAAAGGGAGACGAGGTGCTCTGCGTACCTCGTACCCTTCATGAAGGAAAAAGCATCCCTGGAATAATAATCCAGGAAGCCCATGCGGTCCTAGGACACATGGGGTCACAGATAACAACAGATTATGTCTGTTGGTACTACTGGTGGCCATCGGTGTCTAAAGACATTGATAAGTTTTGTACGTCATGCGGCATGTGCCAGACGAGCAAGACTTCCCTGCAGAAGCCGCAAGGGCTTCTACACACCCTTCCAATCCCCAGGCGGCCCTGGGAATCAATAGGAATGGACTTTGTAGGTCCATTCCCTATGTCAAGAGAGGCCGACTACCTCTGGGTGGTGATTTGCTGCCTCACTTCACTGGTACATCTAGTACCAGTTACCATGTTGGTAACAGCAGCAGAGCTAGCCTGGCTCTTTCTAACCCATGTAGTGAGACTACATGGGTTGCCAGGATTGATCGTGTCTGACCGTGATCCTAGATTCACCTCTGCCTTCTGGCAGGAAATGCACTGACTACTCGGTGTCAAGCTGCAGATGTCCACAGCTTTCCATCCACAGACGGATGGAGTGATGGAACAGTCGATCCGATCTGTGGTCCAACTGGACCAGACGGATTGGGCGGAGTGAATCCCAATGGTCAAATTCGCCATTAATGTGTCAATAAGCGCATCGACAGGGTTTGCCCTGTTTGAGCTCACCTATAGGTACATGCCCCAGATGATGGCAGAGCTGCCAGACAACCTCCAGGCGGTGCCCAGAGGTGTAAGGATGTTCGCGGAGAAAGCCGCGCTCAACCTTGCAATGGCGCATGACACAATTATTGAAAGTCGCGTCCACCAGACATTTTACGCTAACCAGCATAGACGGGCAGAGCACCCATTTAGAGAGGGAGAATTAGTCTACCTCTCAATGGAGAACTTGAATCTCCCTAAAAAACGAGCTAGAAAGCTCATGCCGAAGTTTATTGGGCCTTACCCAATATGGTCGTGTAGACTGGAATTGTCAACGTACAAGCTGGAGCTCCCCAACTTGCTAAAGTCAAGGAGAATCCACCTGACATTCCATGTCAGCCAGTTGTGGCAACATGAGCCGAACGACAACACATTGTTCCTGCTTCATGAAGTGAAAGTCTTTTATGACTTTGGTGTGGACTCGAAGGAGGAATGGCTAGTAGACACCATTATTGGCCATAGGTGGGAAGGATGCCACCTAGAATGCGAGGTCTGATGGAACCTCAGGGATACGACTTGGGAGCCATATATGGGAGTCAAAGAGCTAGCAGCTCTAGACCACTACCTTGAACTACAAGGTGTAGACTCATGGAGGGCGCTACCTAGGTGCCCTCAAGCAGAGCGCAGAGTAGTAAACGCGATCGAGCCAGTCTGTGGGGTCGTTAGCCACAGTGATTGAGTCACATGGTGGCTCCACCGTAAGGTACAAAACCTTAAGAGGGCCCACCCTCTTTTTCTCTTTTCTTCATCAACCATTTTTTACAATGGATGATCCGATGGGGGAAACCCCATCTCCTCATGCTGTAAGGATAATATACGGTCTGACTATGGAAACACAGCAGATATCGACTATCCGAACACTCTGGGATTCAAGTCATTCACCTCCGATAAGGATCCGATACTGTCCGATAACATCCGGCACATCCGACAAGTCCTGGATATCGGACTCCTCGGTCTCGAATCCCTCGTGGCGATCACAGCCTGCTGCTCACACACACTGCCCCCACCTTTCTATTTCATCACCACAGCATGGTCAGCACTCGAGATAATCACTATTTCATTTTCCTTCGTTTATTTCATATACCATGCTGTAAATTTCATATTGTGTTCCCTTTCAGATGTCTGTTGATTTCAATGTCTTAAACCCTCTGTAGCACCTCGTCCATTGTACCCAGCACTCCTTTGCTGTACGCCATACATTTTCCTTCATTTCACGAGTGGTCCGCAGGTACACCAATCATCGGACACTTCATTCCTCTGAACCGCATGACTCCTTTATGATTTATGACCTCCATATGACTCTGTACGCAATACCGCATTCTCCTCCATAACCTCTGGAGATTTCCGTAGAACCAGATTTGCTGTACTTAGGAAAATGTACTTAAGTATGCACTGGACTCTATGGAAAGCAAGCTTTTGGACTGTCATCCTCTTGTTGTGACTTTCAATAAGCCTGCCCTTCGTCGTACCCTTTGAACCGCTGGCCTTCGTCGACGCCGGCCTCTCGCATTCTTAATCCGGATATCGGACTCTATCGGACCCAATACCAGATACTTCGGACAGCGTATATTTTCATTCTTTGAACCCTTTTGCATTCATCCTCTATATCCTCAGAGGTTCTGTTTAGTGTTTCTGATGTGTTACAAGACCCCCTGAAGAACCAGGCCGTGAACACTTGTTTGCAGCCAACACCAGATCAGCCTACTACAATTTTGGAGCCCACCGTGAGGGGGTCACAACAACGCCTTCACTTCAGTCTTCGAGGATTCCCAGAGGCTTATCGGCTTCCCAGCCTCGACGCTCCGAACGCCTGAGAGTGCGAAACCCGAATCCGACTCCGGAACCATCGCATACCGAATCTGCGGGAGAAGTAATTGAAACTGCTCATCTACTTCCATCGAACATACCTAGTATCTCATCTATTGTATACTCCCATACGAGTTTTGCATCTCCCATCACTACATCACCACGAACCACCAAAGAACCACTTACACCACTTCCCCTCGAACTGAACATTCTTCAGTTCCCACCACAAATGCCTCAGAATTTACCAGACGAAGTTCACTTACCACCCCACACACCAATACAAATGGCCAATCAACCGAGATATCCACTCCGTGGCGCTCACGGGGCTCCTGCCTTTGACGGAGTACCGACGCACCTCAACCGGTACTTCGAAGACATCGACATCATACTAACCGGCATCAATCCGGACGCTCCAGAGGCCAACTTAATTCGGTACGCGAAGCATTACCTCGACACTGATACGTGTCTCCTTTGGGAGACTCTCACACCTGAACCGCACCCGGAATGGACCTGGGATACCTTCAAAGCAGCCGTTCGACGTCTTTATCCAGGCTCCGATGGTGGCTGTTTATTTTCTGTTGCCGATCTGGACTGTTTTATAACAGACTCAGCCCAAAAAGGACTTTACACGTGCGCAGAACACGGAGAGTATTACCGGGACTTTCTTTGGATCACCTCGCATTTAATCAGCTCACAGCGTATGAGTACAAATGATAGGAACTGGCTATACATCCTCGGATTTGGGGATCACACAAGGTGCCGGATCGAGAGCCGGCTTGCTATTATACTACCTGATCACCATCTGGAGGACCCATACCCGATGAACGAGGTTCATGCCGCAGCCGAATTCCTACTTTCCTCGACGTCCCCGCATTCCGTGACAACCGAACAATTCTCCGGACCCCTCCATTTTGCATCCACAGCCCCCGGGAGGGAAACGAAACCGGTAATCAAGAAGGAAGAGCTTGACATGTCCGCGGCCCTAGCAACATTTGCTTCCACAATGGCCCGCCTCGAATCAATTCTATCGGCTCAATCTCTCGAACTGGCAAAACGCTCCGCCCCTCAGACCACGAATGCCCCTACAAATTGAACGTGTAACTTTTGTTCGGAACCAGGTCATTTCGTTAATGCCTGTCTGAAAGCCCTCGAATACATCAAGTCCGGCAAGTGTATATGGAACACCGAAGGCAGGATTTGCCTCCCATCCGGACGATACTTGCCAGGCACTATCATAGGAAACAACCTATCCGAGCGCTTTGACAAGTACTACACTACTTATCAGTCCCAGAACACGCAACCGGCAACTACCGCGGTATTTGAAGCACAGCCGACCGGACTATCCGGTAATCCTCCGGATGTGGAAGATGAACCGGACGAGGACGATAACGAGGAAATCGCGCTAGAGAATATGGTTCGCATTTTCGCAAACGATGTAGCCCAGAAAACAGATAAGGGCAAAAGGAAAGCGCCTGCACATAGGAATAACGATCCACAGCCATCTAGGTTACCTCCTCCGCCCGCCGTTGTCATTACACTGACTCAGGTAACTCGTCCATTGAAGCCGGAAAGAACTGAACGACCTGACGTCCAGTATCATTACCAAGCTCTGATCAAAAACACTGTAACCGTTCAACAAGTTTTCGACCACGCACTCGACATCCCGGTCCGCATCACACCCCGTGAACTACTCGCCATTTCTGGAGATATCCACAAAAAGATGAAAGATATGGTTACCGCCCGCCGCGTCCCAGTCACCACTTCTGCTGTACAGGATACCCTCTACACAAATGTTACGGCCCCGGACACCTCCGATCTCGTTGTGGCAGTCGATGCTGCTCCGCTCCGCACTGTTGAAGGCATATTGGATGGACAGATCGCTGCGGAGTGTCTTCTTGACCAGGGAAGCTCGATTGTAGCAATGCGGCGAGACGTTTGGGAGAAACTTGGCAATCCATTACACTCCGAGCATGTTATTCATATGGAATCCTCTCACGGCACCATCGCCCCGACACTCGGACTTATCAAAAATTTTCCTTTGCAAATCGGTCCGTGCACGTTCCATGTTCAAATGCAAGTAGCAGACATGCTGCCCTGCGAGGTTCTCGTCGGACGACCGTTTTTTATGCTAACTGGTTCTCAGACAATCGATCATCCCCACGGGGCCCAGGATCTCATTCTTAACAATCTGAACACCAGAGAACGAATCATAGTGCCAACAAAAGAGCGAATCCCTGTCCGGAAAACCTCGAAAAACAAGAAACAGTATCCGGATTTTTGATGGCTGGAGCCCCGAATATCCGCAATCCCCTGGACTCACTTCCGATCAATGTGGACATGGAAACTATACCCAAATACGAGACTCCAGCCATCTTCTCTGTTTCCGTTCAGAATTCCTCATCGTCTTCCTTTGTAAATCTAGCCCCTTTTGACCCCCTTCCTTGTATCAGAGTCTCAGACATTTCCCTTGATTCCTTTGATCCCCCGGTTGTTATCGGATGTGAACCGACGCATCCGAATATGGTATACCCCTTGCCCAAAAATACTTCCGAAATGAATTTCCCGTCCACAGAAGCCGTTTTACCAGTTTACTTAGGAAAGAAATATAAGAAGGTGGCGAATCGTGTCAATCTGATCAAAGCGACAGTACCCGAAGAATTCCAGATTGTTCGACGCCGGCATCCGGACCCCCTAGCCGACATACCCATTCTTCCAACACACCCCCCCGATTTCACACCCGGTCACTGATATACTCAGGACCGGAAAGATGCGCATAACGCGAACCCCACTGGATTTTTATGGCCAGAAGAAGAAAAACTCGTTCACTATCTTGTTAAAATCCAGGAAGATGCCTTCGCTTGGAAGGAGACCGAAAAAGGACGATTTGATGCAAAATACTTCGATCCGATTATCATCCCGACAGTCGATCATGTTCCTTGGGTCTTCAAAAATATACCAATCCCTCCCGGCATCTACGATGAAGTCCTCAAAGTTATCCGAGAAAAGATAGCGGCTGGAGTCTACGAAGAATCCAATTCCTCTTATCGGTCTCAATGGTTCTGTGTATTAAAGAAAGACGGAAAGTCCCTCCGACTCGTTCATAACCTCCAGCCGTTGAACAAAGTCACCATCGGCAACTCCGCGGTTCCCCCAATAATGGAGGTTTTTGCGGAATCATTTGCCAGACGTGGATGCTACGGATCACTCGACTTATTCATCTCCTTCGATCAGTGGTCTCTCGACGAGCGAAGCCGAGACCTTACCACGTTTCAAACCCCTCTCAGAGCCAAACGACTCACTTGCGTCCCAATGGGATTGTCAGGATCGCTTACATAAGCAGGTTGGAAAGGCCAAGAAAGGATCGCAAAAGAGTTGTGGGAAGTTTGCAGACGAGTCACGTGACCCGAACGGGTGGTGGCTTACATAAGGGGAAAATCACGTGACCCGGGCCTGGACGCATCACGTGACGCACGGGGTCCGAGCGTGGGAACGCCGGCAACTCCCGAACCTCTCGCTATATATACTACGTCGCTTTCTTACTTGTACCCTTTTCCCCTTATGTTAGTATCGTCATCATCGACCTTACGTTAAGTTGTGTGAACCGTGAGACTAAGTCTGACACAATACTAACATCAACCCCTGTCTGCCCTAGCCCCGTGTCCTAACCTGGCTAGCCTGGACCCCTATCTCAAACTGTCACACTC
The DNA here is from genome assembly GCA_951802425.1 of Clavaria fumosa. Lineage (NCBI taxonomy): Eukaryota > Fungi > Basidiomycota > Agaricomycetes > Agaricales > Clavariaceae > Clavaria > Clavaria fumosa. The sequence goes on along the minus strand of OX637805.1, from coordinate 1,896,390 downwards.
TGTGACAGCTTATCCCCCTCATCCTCTTTCTCTTTACCCTGCCCACGGTGTGCAACAGAACCATGTGAAATTTTTACTGTGTGTAGATACACGTGACCAGACCCAGAGGAAGTCTACTGTGACCCTCCCCAAGAGACACCGAGTGCCAAAGGCCCGGAACTTTGCTTTACAGCTACGTACCAGTGAATCGTGTAGTGTACAGGGCACGGAAAGGCCCTATACATAGTTTTTCTGTAGTTTCCTGGTCCAGTGGACAGGGCCCTTGCTCTGTGACCATTGTCAGAAGGGCACACGGGCAACTCACTAGGAGTTGTGGAGTGACCACCTGGGACACCATTTGGGCCCCACGCTAGCAACAAGTTTTATAGAATAAGAGTTCTATAAGTACCTAGATACATAGAGAGCAGCCTGAGAGGACAGGACTGCTAAGAGATCGAAGAAATCCTGAGTGCCCAAGGCCCGGAATTCTATTTACAGCGTCTGCGTCCGAGACCGGGTCGAGCCCAGCTCCCCCCCGATTCCCCTGTTACCGACGTCCCCGAAACCCCATCACCACCACCAGGGTCTGTGATGGCTGACCACATCGCCCCGCCTGAAGTCCATGCCACAAGGCTGGATTTAGTCGTCGCCCCATTCGATGGGCAAAAAAGAAATTTCTGTACATTCCTCCGGTCGCTCCGCCTCCTGTTTATGGCGAATCCGATAATCTATGCCACGGACCTGGCAAAGGTCCTCTACACCCTCAGCAAAATTACTGGCGAGGGGTTTGCCGCAGAATGGGCAAATGTGAAGGGAGAGGAAATCCTGGGTAACAACGAGGTTGGAACCTGGGCAGAATTTGTGGAAGAGATGAAGCGAGCGTTCGATGACCCGAACGACCGTGCGACTGCCCTCGCAGATATTGCGAAGTTGAAACAGGGTGGCATGACGGCACCTGAGTTCTTCGCAAAGTTCGAAACAATGTTCCGAAGAGCGGGGATGACAGAAGTAGCCAATTCGGACATCCTGGTCCATTGGCTGGAGTCGAATCTGAGCAGGAGGCTAGTGGGAAAGGTCTATGGTGTTTCGCCAATGCCAGAGACCTACGTGCAGTGGAAGGCACTTGCCGAAAAGCTAGACGCTCAGCAGCATCGCCTCGACGGAGTCATCGCACAACAGAACTCTGTGCGTCCTGCTCTGCCCGCAACCAGCCGCCCCCTCCCTCAACAAACCCGCTTCGCCCCAGCCCCCCGTCCCTTCCTGGCCCAGCCTCTGGCCCGCACCCCTGCCCCTCCCACCATGCCGCGTCCCACCAATGCCGGTGATGCCATGGTGGTGGATCGTGCCCGTGCCCTTGGAGTGTTGCGCACCTGCTTCCGATGTGGCCAAGCTGGTCACATGGTGAGAGATTGCCAGCTCCAGGACACACGTCCGCAGATCCCGAGGCCGCAGATCCGCGCTGTGGAAAGCCAGGCACGTAGTGCAGAGGACTATGAGAACGAGATCGCACTGCTCCGAGACCGCCTGGATTTGCTCGAGAGAGAGAAGAGGGCTCCTGTTGAAGAGCCGGATTTTGGAGACGAGGCCCAGTGAGTCCGAACTGGAGTCTCAGGAGTAGATATCCCAGCCCCCCTCCCGTCCCTGTACCCACAGCTAGTATCCCAAAATACACTATCTTGCAGCGGAGACACACCCGGATTGGGGCTGAGGTGAAGGACAAAGCGGAAACAGAAACCGCTAAAAGTGAAATACCGAAAAGAGAAAAGGGGACTAGCAGCCAAGTGGAGCCAACAAAGCACCTTGCAGAGGTGCTGAAGGACACCCTATTGCGTATGCCCCGAGAGCTCTCCATCCAGGTGCACCTGGAGGCTCTCAGCACTGGCAAAGGGGCAACTACGAAAGCCCTTGTCGACTCAGGCTGCACCAACTGCTTTATGGACTTGGAGTGGGCGAAAAAAGTGGGATTGGAACCATCTCCCTTGCTGAATCCAATCACCATGTATAATGTGGATGGAACACAGAACAGAGATGGTAAGATCCAGTATGGGATGGAGCTGCTTGTGACGGTTGGCGACCACCAGGAGCGGATCCACTTCCTGCTAGGGAAGACTCAGTCCCACACGGCGATCCTTGGGCATGACTGGCTAAAGCGTCATAATCCAGAGATTGACTGGGTGAAAGCTGAAGTAAGGCTCACCCGCTGCCCCAACTCCTGTGCCTCCTCCCCACACAGCCACCGGTCCCCTGTTCGACCCTCAGGTCCACCAAAAGCGAGTACCCTGGCCTCGGCCAGTATCCCGGACACCCGTTTTCCCAACACTGGCCCTACCCCTGATTGGCCCAGCCGCTACCCTTTGGTTTTTAGTGAAGCAAAGTGGGATGAGCTCCCCCGCTCCCGCCCTGACTTTGATATCAAAATCGAGTTTAAAACAGACCCTGGACACCTCTCCTCTAAGCTATACTCTCTGACACGAGAAGAGATGGTGGAAATGAATCGCTGGGTGGATGAGCAGCTAGCTTCTGGACGAATCCGACCTTCGAAGTCCCCGTACGCAAGCCCCTTCTTCTTCAAATGTGAGAAGGACAAGCTGCGGCCGATTATCGATTACTCTAGGCTGAACTCATATCTAATCAAAGACAAGTACCCCCTCCCCCTCATACGAGACACTGTGGATGTGTTAAAGGGGGCGACCATCTATTCCAAGATTGATGCGAAGGGAGGTTTCCCATCGATGCAGGTCTGGCCAGAACATCAGCACCGCTGTGCTTTCCTAACGCCCCGTGGACTCTTCGAACCGGCAGTTATGTGGTTTGGGCTGCAGAATGCGCCTGCAACCTTCCAGCGCTTCATGAACCATGTGTTGAGAGAAGAGATTGCAGGGGGGCATGTCCGAGCCTATGTCGATGATGTTATAGTGTTTGCAGAGGATTTGGCTACACATCGGTATTGGATGGATCAGGTCTTGAAGAAGTTTGGGGAGAATGGCCTGTGTCTCAGACTCAGCAAGTGCGAGTTCGAGAAGAGTGAGGTTTTCTTCCTGGGGATGAAGATCTCCCACAACCGTCTAGAGCATGACCCAGCTAAAGGCGCGGCGATCCGTAACTGGCCCAGACCGAAAAATGTGAAAGAGGTACAAAGATTCAACGGGATGCTGAACTACCTCCGCCGGCACATCCCAAATCTCTCTGCCCGAGCAAAACCACTCTTCCGGCTGACAGGGAAAGTCCCATGGAGATGGGAGGAGGAGGAGGAAGCAGCCTTCCAAGATCTCCGCCTGGCACTAGTATCAGCCCCGGTCTTGGCTCTACCACAAGACAAAGGGAGATGGAAGGTAGAAACAGATGCGAGCAACTTGGCGACTGGAGGAGTTCTCTCACAGCAGCAGGTGGATGGGACTTGGAGAGTTGTAGACTACATCTCCAAAGCCCTCACTGCAGCTGAGAAGAATTATGATGTGTACGACAAGGAGTTCCTGGCTGTAATCCGGGCACTACGCGAGTGGCGGGCTTACCTGATTGGGGTGGAAGAGACTATCGAAATCTGGATGGACCATGCTAACCTCCAGTACTTCCGGAAGCCCCAGAAGTTGAAACCGAGGCAGGTCCGTTGGGTTGGAGAGCTCCAGTGCTTTGACTTCGAGATCAAGTACCGTACTGGGAAGTCAAACACGAAAGCGGATGCACTCTCACGGAGGCCAGACTATGGAGAGATGGTGGAGGAGGATGCACCAGTACAGGTCTTCCCAGAGGCTGAGACCCGCACATCGTTCACATCGGAGATGGAGACGCTACTCCAGAAAAACAGTGCGGTATATGTGCAGAAGCTGGAGGAGCTTGATGATGAGTGGACGAGAGATCGGATGGGACTCTGGCGGAAGGCAGAAATCACTTGGGTGCCCCCAGAAGCACGTGAGGCAGTGCTCACCTTTGAGCATGACCTCCCCATCGCAGGACACCCTGGTCCACGGAAACTGAGGGCGGCTCTGCTGAGGTCCTATTGGTGGGTGGGCATGGTGAAGGATTCCAATCGGTATGCAGGTGGATGTGAGACATGCCAACGAATCAAGCCTGATCGTACCAGGCGCGCCGCTCCACTCCATCCGCACCCTGTCCCTGAGAGCCCCTGGGCAGTCATCTCTTGGGACATTGTTGGACCTTTCCCCCTCTCACGTGGTCACAATGCGATCCTTGTCATTGTCGACAAGTTTACAAAACGAACTCTCATCGAAGCTATTGGCCTTGACCTCACGGGACTTGGTGCTGCTCGGATCCTTCGAGACCGGGTCTTCCGCGACCATGGAGTCCCGCAGAAAGTTGTGAGTGACCGGGGAACCCAATTTGTGTCCAGATTCATGAGGGAGTTTTATGGGATGATTGGAGTTAAGGCGAACCCGAGCACTGCCTTCCACCCACAAACAGATGGACAGACAGAGCGGGTCAATCAGGAGGTTGAAGTGTATCTCCGGGCCTATGTTGACCATCTGCAGGATGATTGGGCAGAGTGGCTATCCACAGCCGAGTTCGCGCTCAATAACCGAGAGCACTCAGCCACTGGATTCACACCTTTCTATCTGGAGTATGGCCGGCACCCTTGGAATGGAGGTATCCGGCCGCCCTCTGAAGTGAACCCTGCAGCAGACGAGTGGATGGCCAAGCTCACGGAATCCCGAAGAGCAGCCAGGGATGCAATGGGGAAGGCGGCAGATGCGATGAAGGCTAGCTATGATAAAGGAAAGCGCCCGAGTCGTGAATACTCAAAGGGGGACTTAGTCTGGCTGGATACCCGGAACCTGAAAATGGATCGACCATCCAAGAAGCTTGACAACAAGCGGGCTGGACCCTTCACCATCGAAGAGAAGGTTGGACCGGCAGCATACCGACTCAAGCTCCCCCGAGCATGGCGCATTCACCGGGTTTTCAATGAGTTGCTACTCACCCCATATATTGCTCCCTCTTTCCCTTCCCAGAACTTGCCTCCACCCCCACCCCCCACGATTGACGATGACCACTTGGAGTATGAGGTGGAGGAAATTCTTGATGTCAAGAAGGTTGGACGGGGAGTGAAGTATTTGGTGAAGTGGTTAGGATACCCTGCAGAGGAGAACACCTGGGAACCTCGTCGCAACCTCACTAACATTGCACTGTTGCTCCGGGACTTCTTCCAGCAATACCCTGACAAGGCGAAGTTGGCAGGTTGAGACGCCCAGCCTTAAGAGGGGGGTGATGTCAGGATCGCTTACATAAGCAGGTTGGAAAGGCCAAGAAAGGATTGCAAAAGAGTTGTGGGAAGTTTGTGGACGAGTCACGTGACCCGAACGGGTGGTGGCTTACATAAGGGGAAAATCACGTGACCCGGGCCTGGACGCATCACGTGACGCACGGGGTCCGAGCGTGGGAACGCCGGCAACTCCCGAACCTCTCGCTATATATACTACGTCGCTTTCTTACTTGTACCCTTTTCCCCTTATGTTAGTATCGTCATCATCGACCTTACGTTAAGTTGTGTGAACCGTGAGACTAAGTCTGACAGGGATACACCAACATGACGCAAATTATGCATAGAGACGTCACGCATATCCTGCAGGACGAAATTCCACATGTAACCATTCCATTTGTGGATGACGTAGCGATTAAGGGCCCGGAAACCCGATACGAGCTTCCGGATGGCACTCACAAGACGATCCTGGAGAATCTGCAAATACGGCAGTTCGTTTGGGAACACTTGAGTAACGTTAACAGGGTGCTCCAACGAATCAAGAAAGTCGGAGGAACCTTTAATGGCAAGAAAATGACAATCTGCACCCCCGAAACAGTCATTACCGGACACATGTGCACATATCAGGGACAAATTCCAGATGCTTCCAATGTTCAGCGTATCCGAGACTGGCCTCCATGCGAAACACTCACAGATGTCCGATCATTTTTAGGTGTTTGCGGACTGCTCCGGATGTTCATTAAAAACTACGCTGTACTTGCCCGACCACTCGTCAGACTAACTTGTAAGGATGTTCCATTCAAATTTGAAGAAGAAGAGCAAAATTCGATGGACCGACTCAAAAATGCTATAGCCAACTCATCCGCCATTCGACCGATCGATTACCATTGTGAACAGCCCATGATCATGGCCATTGACTCATCCAACATCGCCGTCGGCTTTGCGCTATTTCAAATTGGAGAAGATGGAGTCCGGTAGCCATCTAGATTCGGTTCGATTACCTGGAACGAGCATGAGGCCCGATACTCTCAAGCAAAAATCGAATTATATGGACTCTTCCGTGCCCTTCGGTCGTACCGAATATACCTTATCGGTCTTCTGAAATTCACTGTCGAAATGGATGCAAAATTTATTAAGGGTATGCTAAACAATCCGGATATTCAACCAAACGCTGCCATGAATCGATGGATTGCCGGTATACTGCTTTTCGATTTCAACCTTGTTCACATCCCCGCAGATAAACATACTGGAGCTGATGGATTATCATGCTGATGCGCTGCAGATGGTGAAGAAGACACTGAGTCCGAAGATCACGAAGAATGGATCGATCGGAGCTACGTGTTTGCCATGGAACACATGAATCGAGCATCAGAATCTTCCTACCCATCTGAGGCGCGGCTCGCCGGCATCGCCCATACTGGCTTCAAAGTTTACACAGGATCAATGCTACTCAATTTGACGGTACTATCCGATGACTCACCATCCCCGAACGAATCTTCCACCACCCTTATGCCCTGATCTGACGTAGCGAAGAAAAGAGAAGAACAGATCCGCAAAATTGAATCTTTCCTTCGAAACCCGATCCGTCCTTCCAGCACCGACGCAAACCAGTTCCGACGATTAGTCCGCTCCGCATCCGGGTTCTTCATCCTAGATGACAAGTTATGGCGTCGCCGACCTAACGGATGCCATCAGGTAGTACCTCCGGACCACAAATGGCTTGCAATTATCACGGAGGCACACGATTCACTTGGCCACAAAGGTGTTTACATTATCCGGACGCATCTTTTAAATCGGTTCTGGTGGCCGATGTTAGATCAAGATGTTAAGTGGTTTGTTCGAACTTGTCACCAGTGTCAGACTCGGCAAATCCGGAAGGTATTCATTCCACCAACAGTCGCTACACTGGCCGGTCTTTTCTGTCGAGCGCATATAGATACCATGTTCCTACCCAGAGCTCACAGTTTCCGACTTCTTGTCCATGCCCAATGTTCATTATCCGCATATCCGGAAGCAAGACTGCTACGGAACAAGACCGCCCGACTTATCGGAACCTTCATATTTGAAGATATACTCTGCCGATGGGGAGCAGTAGAAGAGATTATTACAGATAACGGTTCCCCATTTATCAAAGCCCTCGACTTCCTCAAGGAACAGTACGGAATCTGTCACATCCGTATTTCCAGATATAATTCCCGCGCTAACGGCATCATTGAATGTGCCCACCGCTCGGTCCGTGAGTCACTCATGAAAGCAGCAGATGGAGATGAATCGAAATGGCTGGATGTTTTGCCCTCAGTCATTTGGGCAGAACGAACCACAATCCAAAGATCCACTGGTCATTCTCCATTTTATATTGCACACGGCGTTGAACCGCTTTTCCCCTTTGACATAGCCGAAGCAACATATTTAATTCTGACCGCTGATGCCCCGATGACCACTCCGGAACTGATAGCCCTCCGTGCCCGCCAACTACAAAAACGGGAAGAAGATCTATCAACAATCGCCAATAAAGTACTCACTGCCCGAAAACAATCTGTCAAGCAGTTTATCGACACACACCGGAATGCCATCATCGACTACGATTTCAAACCCGGATCGTTGGTACTGATCCGAAACTCGGCCATAGAAATGGAATTAAATCGGAAGACAAAACCGCGATTCTTCGGACCGATGATCATTGTCCGTCGGACTCAATACGGCGCATATATCCTCTCAGAACTCAACGGCGCCATCTCAAAAATTCACTACACAGCCTTTCGCATCATTCCCTACTATCCACAGTCGCAAACATCGATTTCGGTCACATCTGTCATTGACCAAACGATGGAGATAAACGAGGACATCTCGCGCTATCAAACACACGAAGCCTCACACAACCCTATCGACACCGAGGATGGGGAAAACCAAATTGCCGAACTATCCGATGAATCCGATAATGAAGCGACCGACACTGATGCTCCGGAAACTCGTCCACAACGCTCGGAAGCAACCCGAAGCCTTCGACCACGCCATTAAGCATTTTTCTTTATTGTATCCTTTACTCCCCCACTATTCTCATTGATTTTACCGTCAAAAAAAAAAAAAAAAAAAAATCGGACAAGTCTAAACCTTATACCCAACATCCCCTTTTACCCTTTCTCTTACACTCTCACATCCCTCACTCACTTTTCTTACACAACATAGCAATCCAATACATAAATGAAAAGAAAAACACATATAAAAACAAAAACATTTATACGGTAAAGGGCTCACCAAGGAGAAGCATCCGGAGCAACTCGGCTCCGGCCTTCACCTGATCAGCCCCCCTTTCCATCATCTGGAGCACCCGCTCCAGCGCCTCTTTCACGGACGACCCCGCCGCCGTCTCCCGCTCCTTACCCTTTCGACTCAGACCCGCCTCCGCCTTCTTCCGCTTTGCTGGCAGCTCCACCATCTCCACGCTGTCATCATCCTCAATCTCATCCTCCTCCTCCTCCTCCTCCTCCGGAGTCGTTTCTTCACGGACCGGTGCCCACATCGCACCGCACCTTGGCCGCTTGCTCCCGACCGCCTCTGCCGCCTTTGAACCTGCTCTGATAGGTTAACCAACGCAGATCCGGTACTTTCCTGACTTACCTCCAGCGCCGGACACCGCCATCCTCTCGGCCCTCACTCCTGAAACATACCTATCAGATTGCCTCATCACGGATATAAACAAAAATACATATAACTTACCTCGCACAGCCGACAGACTACATGACACCTTGTAGGTCTGGCACCACCGGCACGCCACTCCGTAACACGAGTGCCGTTTCCGAGCGCACGCTTCGCAGGCCAGCTCGTGCTCCTATTCAATGGATCAGAAACTGGTACAACAAAAATCCCAAATTGACAACTTACCTTGTCCCCAGGCTGCCACGCAGCCCGGAGCCCGATATCCGCCCCCACTCCGACCCTCCTCCCTCGCCCTCATCCCTCCGGTGCCCGCTTCCCAGTATCGCCCCATCCCGACAAATGGTGGGGCGTCGCAGTCATCCGCCCGCCGACCCGATGCACCAAAACCGGGGGCACCTCGACCACCACACGGCACGTCCCGGCCTTCGCACTGGTCGCCCCCGCCTTGATGACACCGATAGGCGTTACCCCGTCGGTTCCCCATACGGTCCGATCAGCGTCTTGATGGCCTTCCGTGGCCCCTGTCTTGTCCTCGGCACCCGTCGTCGGATCCGTTTCTTCGCCCACGCCCGGCTCCAAGACGACCGCCGGATCTGACACGGCCGTGGTCACTGCTGCGTCGGCAGCCGGCGTAGCTATTGCTGTTGCTGTTGTTGCTGCTGCTGCTGCAACCCTCTCCCACTCCTTCATCGTCCTTGCTCTCGATGATCCAATGCGCCCGGGCGAGTCGTGCTTTCTTCTCGGCAGCCCTCGCCGCCTCTGCCTCTGCCTCCGCTGTGGCCCTCTCGATGGCCGCCCTCTCCTTGCTCGCGTGTTGTTTTTCGGCCTCGGCCTCCTCCTGCCTTCTCACCCGCTCAGCGGTCCACTCGTCCCCGCGGAGCCTCCGCCATTTCTTGAGCTTCCGCGCAACGAGGACAAGTCCCTCGTCCACCTCCACATCATCGTCGATTGCCACAATGTAGCCGGCAAGAAAATCATTCTAAAAACTTGTCAGCGTGATGTGAAGAGGGAAGAAACAAACACCATGTACCGCATCACCTCCGTACGCCTGCACCCATTCCGCGTACTCACTATCCTGCCCCCACTCCGGCAATTCTTCACCCAGCGCCATGGCCCGCGCCTCCGTCATCGCCTGGACTGCATTCCGGAACACGACAGAGTCGAAGTTTTCCATTTGGTGAATAGTTGATGTGTCGGTGTTGTTGGAGAAGACACAAGCACGTGTTTGGACTTATACGCACCCACGCGACGCGTACGCCACAATCAACGAACGATTATTTGGCCTTGTTTGGTTGCAACCGAGGGCAGTTGCATTTTCAGCCCCCGGGAGAATGTAAGGATAATATACGGTCTGACTACGGAAACACAGCAGATATCAACTATCCGAACACTCTGGGATTCAAGTCATTCACCTCCGATAAGGATCCAATACTGTCCGATAACATCCGGCACATCCGACAAGTCCTGGATATCGGACTCCTCGGTCTCGAATCCCTCGTGGTGATCACAGCCTGCTGCTCACACACACCACCCCCACCTTTCTATTTCATCACCACAGCATGGTCAGTGCTCGAGATAATCACTATTTCATTTTCCTTCGTTTATTTCATATACCATGCTGTAAATTTCATATTGTGTTCCCTTTCAGATGTCTGTTGATTTCAACATCTTAAACCCTCTGTAGCACCTCGTCCATTGTACCCAGCGCTCCTTTGCTGTACACCATACATTTTCCTTCATTTCACGAGTGGTCCGCAGGTACGCCAATCATCGGACACTTCATTCCTCCGAACCGCATGACTCCTTTATGATTTATGACCTCCATATGACTCTGTACGCAATACCGCATTCTCCTCCATAACCTCCGGAGATTTCCGTAGAACCAGATTTGCTGTACTTAGGAAAATGTACTTAAGTATGCACCGGACTCTATGGAAAGCAAGCTTTTGGACCGTCATCCTCTTGTTGTGACTTTCAATAAGCCTGCCCTTTGTCGTACCCTTTGAACCGCTGGCCTTCATCAACGCCGGCCTCTCGCATTCTTAATCTGGATATCGGACTCTATCGGACCCAATACCGGATACTTCGGACAGCATATATTTTCATTCTTTGAACCCTTTTGCATTCATCCTCTATATCCTCAGAGGTTCTGTTTAGTGTTTCTGATGTGTTACAAGACCCCCTGAAGAACCAGGCCATGAACACTTGTTTGCAGCCAACACCAGATCAGCCTACTACAGCACTGCCTGCGCCGCCGCCTCTACTGCCACCGCCGCTGTCCCTGGTGCAAGGCCAGGGAACTCATTACTGACAAGTATCATCGGAATGGCTGGGTTGTCCCAGCCATTGTTGTCACAAGGGGAGGAAACCCTCCCCTGGGTCCAAGATCACATGATTCATGCGATCACTCACGGATCCCGGTGCACTCAGTGCATCGGGTTCCATTGTCACATCTTCGAGTTGCTATTGCACTTGGATGAAGTGTTTCAACAAATGCTTAAGGAAGCGCAGGAAAGCACTAGGCATGAACTCGGGCCGGAGCTCAGGATGATGCAGTGCAAGCTGGACGACTTGCATGAGGAATATGAGAAGGGCAATGCCCTTTGCGCCAGGCACCAGCAAAAGCTTGAAAAAGCTTATGATAGTCTGGATAAGGTTGAGGAGGACCTTAGAAGTGCGCAGGAGAAGATTCTCTCCTTGACGGAGAAGTTGGCAAGCGCCAATGAGGAGCTCGCCGCATTGCGAACCGCGGCGAAAGGGAAGGGACCTGAAAGGGATCCCTTGGAGCGGGACCCTAAAAGGGCCCACACGGCTGTCTCGTATGCGGACATAGCACTGCCTATGGGAGACGTGGACGTCCCCATGAACATTGAGGAGGGGTATCCCCCTCTTCCACCTGCTGGTATTAGCCAGCAGAACTCTGATGCCTCATTGAGGCATAAACGAACATTTGTGGAGACAGTGCTTGCGCCTCCGACAAGGGGTTATCCCTTTAACACTCCCCGCCTGGACAGGGCTCCGGATGGCTATCCCTGGCCATCGGGGATGTCCGTCAAACCTGGTGCGTGGGTTGTCGAGTTAAAGACGGTTGAGGAGGTGATAGCCCTCAACCAGCAGGCGCATCATGGAGCGCCTGACGGCAGTTACGATATGACTGCCATAATGAAGATGCGATGGGCCATTAAGGAGGCCCAGAAGAATGCGGCAGCAGGAAAGCTGCCTATGCCAGTTGAGGACTGGCTGTTGAGGAACTGGAGAGTTCCTACCGGCGTCGAGAAATTGGCAGACTGGGTGGCACGCCATCTGCAGGGGCAGATGTTGTGAGAGAGCGGAGGGATGGGCAACCCATCCCTGAGGGCAGGACCCTTGGAAGTCACAGGAGGGGGAGCACCCTCCTATCTGTTGTACCAGACATTGCCGCTGACAGCGGCAAGAGTGGTTGTGCCTCCCATTAGGGAGTTTGTAGAGACCAGGGAGCCATTGCTCCCCCAAGAGCTGTGGCTCTCCTTTGTAGGGGAGAAGGGGGAAATTCCCCCTATGAATCCAAAAGGCGACAGAGGCGCAGTGTCAGACCTGTGCTGCTGGGCCGCTGACATAAGGATGGGCAGAGCGGCCATCCTTGGCATTGATAAAGACGGGGACTCACCCCTGTCTTTTGCAGGCAAGGTGGCCATCTGGCGCACCATAATGGCATGTGCACCATCCCGGGCCCAAATGCAGCACCTGTTCCTAGCTATGGCCATAGCCCTCTTTGTGTCAAAGGGGGCATACGCGCAGGCCATCAAAGGGAGAGTCCTCCCTGTTACGATGTTCCAGGCACTGGAACACAAAAAAACGCCAACTGTCACGCAGACAATTGAGGCGTTTGTAGACTCTGGAGTTTCTGTCGAGGCACCCCTCCGTTCGTCTCCTGTCTTCTCGCTCAACTGAAGATGGCATGGACACGCCCCACACCCTATGCACTCTAGCAGCGCATATGTCTGGGGAGGTACGGGAGGCTTCTCCCATTCACCCAGCGCTAGCTGGATATCATCGTCCAAGGGGACATTCCCCTTTTGCATGTACTTGCATGCCCATGCGAGTACAAATTCGTCCCAGAGCTCCGTTTCCCCAACAGAGACTCTGGCATCTACAAATGCCTTGATCATCTGCGCGACGGTTGGCGTTATCTTTGTGTTCCAGTGCCTGGAACGTCGTACAGGGAGCACTCTCCCTTTGATGGCCTGCATGTATGCCCCCTTTGACACAAAGAGGGCTACAGCCATAGCTAGGAACGGGCGCCGCATTCGGGCCCAGGACAGTGTGCATGCCATTATGGTGTGCCAGATGGCCACCTTGCGTGCAAAGGACAGGGGTGAGTCCCCTGGAAGATGGTGGAAGCACATCCACTATTAGAAACCCCCTAGGACTACCTATTGGGGGTTTAACAATATCCCAGACAGAGGGTGCAGGGCCCTCTCAAAAACAAAAAAAGAAAGCGGATAAATCATCAGCCACTAAGGCCGCGAAGAGGCCTGTCGTGTCATCGCCTGACTGGAGCGACGACGAGGGCGAGCAGGGCTTGGACTAAGCGTCCGAGCTCTTGAAAAATATTCCTACCCTGCAGGACGAGACAGCGGCACCTGGGGCACCCCCCACCGGGGCGTGCTGCTCGTGACATGCTGTCCAACTGGGGGCAGGTCGCGCAGACCACCGGGTAGGACCCATCAGCACCAGGCGAAGGCCCCAGGAGGGGATTGCACCTGGTGACATGGCAGTAACCCTGCCCAAGGGGATGTGCCCCTTGTAAATTATTATACAATCCTGCTCGACGTCCCACGCTGCCTGTGCATCGCCTCTGGTTGGGGCCTCTCCGGAGGGGGAGGGTGTAAGGCTATAGGCCTTTTCTGTTCCTATATTACATAAGCTATATACTATAATAGTCTACTAGCATAGCCGCTTTGGCTATGCTTACATCAGCAGCCCCAAGAGGGCCGCTCGCCTATATATACCGTGTCGCGACTGTACACAGAGGGTAGATCCCTCTAATTAGAACTACCATACTCAATATACCATTGAGTCTGGTTCTTTTGAGGGATAGAGAGTCTTACAATTACGCTTGCTTGTAATGCTGATGGGAGCAAGAAGTTACCCATTTTCTTCATTGGGAAAGCAAAATCCCCCCAGTGCTTCAAAGGGCAATCACCCCAGCAATGAGGATACCACTACCAATACAACAAAAAGGCTTGGATAACATCAGAACTGTTCAAAGAGTGGATTAAAGAGCTTGACATACACATGTGGTTGCACAACCACCATATCTGTCTCATAATCAACAATTTTTCAGGACACTTCATTCATTATGAGCCATGCAACATTCAAATTGAGTACTTTCAGCCAAACCTGACATTGCACATACAACCCCTGGACACTGGGATCATACATTGTTTCAAGGCACATTACCATTGTGCCTTCTGTATCTGCACAATTGAACTTGATGAAGCTGAAGAGCAAAATATCTACAACATGGTGTCAACATCAATCTTCTAGAAGCAATGGAAATGGCAAAGGAAGCATGGGACTCCATCACTGCCTCCACAATCCAAAACTGCTGGGATCACACAGGAATCCAGAGGTAAGACTAATGTTGTGATACTGTGGTGAAAACTTACAGGGCATATATAGTGTGTACCAGCCTGGATCCACTGGCACAGAAGAATCTTCACTCAATGACCCATGTTGCAATCTGACTGCATGGGATATCATCTATACATTTGCAACAGATGAAGAAATGACATTACCACAGGTAGAGGAAAAGCTTCTTGGACATCTTGGCAATTGTTTTGTGGATGAGCATTGGCAGCCAGCACTAAATGCAGTCATCAGCTCTGGGGGAGGTGTGTTGGCAGCCCTGGACACTCTTGACAAGATGAAAAAATGCACCCTTCAATCATTTACCCACCTGGTAATCCAAATCCCTCCCAGACTGAAGCCAGCACAGGTTGAACATACCACAGATGAGCTAATGGGAGCCATTGCTGAGTTACAGAAATTGTTGGAATAATGAGACGAGTTCGAATGTCGGTTTGATGGAATACCCTCTGCTTGTTCAACAGAGTGCGGAGGATGATAAGGACGATAGGGCACAAGGGTGGTAACCTGGTATATAGCTGGTCAAGCCGATGGAGAACCGCTCCCTCAGCTCTACTACTTATATACATTGCGATGATGACACCATGACTACACTATGGTGTGATATGGCGTCATACTATCTTACAAACAGGATTGCGCCATAAGGTGCGATACGCACACAATACTTATGAGTCATGACATAATGTTTACATGATCTTCCAACAGAAATGATGCAGGATCATCAGGCAACCACTCACCTTAGACAAGCTCATTGAGCTGCCAGAAGAGAGGGAAGATGACTCTGGTGATGGGTTCCCAGAAAATGATGTGGAGTTTGTTGCAGAGGTGAATGGGAACAGAGAGGTACTAGAAGTTGGATCAGACTCCAATGAAGATGAGGGTGGAGAGCCAGAGGTGAGCAGTGCTGAGCTGACACAGCTTTGCCAAAAGCTTGAAGACATTTGCTTGGCAAAAATTGGTGTGGTGGATAATGCCTGAGCACTTTCTCAAGAGATTTGACATTTTTGAGGGCACATGTGTCAGGCAGAGTTGAGCAAAGTGAAGCAGGTCACTCTGGAAGTGCTCAGGTTCCAAGTCACATCACAGAAGTCACACATGTGACAACATGTCACATTCCACTGTATCGAATAACTGCAGTACTGTATTACTTTAGACACCTGACAGTCACTATACATTATGAGGTAATCAACTGCAGTTGTTTGATGGGAAGGCAACAGCTGTCACTATGTTGAAAGGGTGATGGCATCCTGCTTGATGTACCATCACACAAATGGGCTGTACTGTCAGTAGTCATCATGTAGGTTTCCATGACCTACCAGTCATGTGACTGCAACCTTTGGTGGGTCACATGATGTTGCTGTGACAGCTTGGTTGGATCACAGACAGACAGGACAAACAATGGTGGCTAGCTTACTACAGAGGAGGCAAAAATGAACAAAGGATTCATTCAAATAGACATATTGGCACAGGTTTTACCAGCAACCACACAGAACCAGCCTGCAGTTGGTGGCCTTCACAATGTCTCTGTCCCCATTGCAGATGATGTTGTCATGGCCAATGTGCAAATTACTGTATCAGGTCAGGTAATGGGCCACCTAAGAGTAAAATGGCTTTGGGCAAGAATCTAGTGCCTTCACAGGCCACTCCTGAGCTGTTGTGTACAGACAAGTGACTTGTGTTACTGTACACAGTGCAAAAAGGCCATGATTGCCAGTTGGTCAGGTAATTTTGATGATGGGCCACATTGACATGAAAATTGAGTATACCTGTGAAATGGGCCACCTTGCAATTTAATGGCCCATTTCTCACATCATTGCTAATTTCTTATTTCCTTACAATATCATATGCAGGGTGAAGTTCCACAAATATTTTTGGAATTTTAGAACCTCTCCTTCATGCTAAACAGCCCTCAGAATCTGTGGTCCATGTGTTCTAAGAAAATCCACATTTCATCCCTGATTTGGATGCTTGGGTGTGTTTTTGGAAATAACTGTCACATGTCATCCAACAAGGTTATGCACCACTGGTAGGTGCAGTATAGAGATATCCTTGCAGCATAGTACTTTAGAAATAACAGCACTCATTCAATAGGAAAACCCCTTGTGGCCCATTTCTAGTGGTGGCCCATTACCTGACCCAATACAGTAATGTTGCAGCCAATTATGGAAGCACATGGATCACAAGATATTCTAATGTTGAAGTGCACACCAATGGACACACTGAAAGCCCAACAGAGAGTTCCACAGCACCATCAAAATTTATTGTGTAGGCTGGTATGAATCAGCTGGGTGGGGCTAAGGCCCATCATAAGCATAGGAGATGTATGGTTTGCATGAGGGCTGGGAAAGTGGGGCATGACTGTCCAGGCAGGAATGATATGTCCAAATGCCCTCTGTCATCTTAAGATACAAGTAAGCCAAACTGTTTCATTCTACCAAGTTCAAACTGACATTTAATAGATCATACAGCTGTCTCACATATGCTGAACAATTGTCTGTACTATGTTGTATATGAAAAAAAGTTGCATCCATCATCTGATGCTTGAGAGGAGGAGCACTTTGAGAGGAGGAGCATTTCAGATGATGAGAAAGAAAAGTGCGTGGTAAAGTTTCGAACCTGCGCACCGGATGAGATCGTGATGGCATCTTTTACCACTAGACTACACAGCCAAGTACAACATGCCTTCTTTAGATTCACATGAGCAACATTTTTTAAATTCAAAATCAAATATGGCAATTCCGGACATGACACCACAGCCTTCGCGTTATCTGCTTCAAAGCCATGGATGCTACACTGCAACAGCCAAAAGACCTTCTGTCTTCTCTGTTTCCCTCGGACTTGTCCATTGACCATATGCAAAGAGAGCTCGATGCCCAACGTATCTCTCCTGAAGGTTTCACGATTAGCAACACAGCCGGCCTTCTGCTTCCTAACAATTCCCCGTCAACCCAATTCAATATTGATATCTTGGCCGGCTGCCTGGCATCGACATCGGGCGTAGATAAACCAAGCCCTTCCCATCTGCCTCAGTACACCCCAACGATGCTTTTGGAGCAGCAGTTCAAGCTCAATCAACTGCAACAACTGCAACAGCTTCAGACTCAGATATTCCAACAGCAGGTGTGCACTAGCCCTCAACTCCTCTCCACCGACGATTTTTTGACTGATTTTCAAAAATTTGCGGAACCTGCCTTATGACATTTGGCAGATCGCACTCATCAGTCGTCTTCCGGAGCCATCCGCTACTCCAGAATCGCAAAGAGAACAAGTTGTGCGTTTCAATGGTTTGCCCACACCCGGTGAGTCACATCTCTGGCGTTCCAGAAGATCTAAGCGTAACCTTTGGAACCCCAGGCTCATCAACAGAACTTCGGGCACAACCCAGCACAGACTACGTTTCCCCCATGATCCTCCACTACCTAGATGTCCAGCAGCCTGACGCGTATCCGGATAACCCGATGAACAATGTTGCCGCACATGCTTCACATGCTAACGAATATTACCCTCCGCGTGGCTCGACTTCTGCTCCTGCCCATATCGCCTTCCACTCAAGTCCTTCTGTAACTCTGCCGTCACCCACCACTGAACTGGACTTTGACATTTCGCCGCTAACAAGCCCGTGGCTTGGGGCAAACCAACAATCAACAACTCCTCGCCAATCCACCAAAAAACGGCATGCATCTCCCAGCGGCGATGAGGCCGAAGTGAGCAAACCCCCGCAGAAGAAGGCGCCGCTCATCATTCGCCCTCCAACCGTTCAAAAGAAGACGCACCGGACCTCCAAGTCCGCGTCAGCGACGCCTCTCGTGCGCTACACCCCTCCAAGTAGAGGGAGCGCTGCCGGCGAAGCCCCAGGCGAGACACCCTCCCCAGTAGATTTCTTCATGCCTCCTCCCGCGCCGCCCTCCGGCCAGATGATGGAGTTGGGCTCCTCGTCTTCGAACGCAGCGATGGAGCACATGACCTCGCTATCTCCGCAGAATACTCCTCACCTCACGCCCGTCACCCCTGCTAGCATCATGAATCTTGGTCGAATCGGCCTCGACAGCAGTCTTACGCCTTCGTCGCAGCAGTTGTCGAAGCTAAATGTCAATTCTTTTGTCAAATCCAAGACCACTACGGAGCTTTCACCTAAGGGCAGAGCACTCCCGCGGGCTTCAAGTGGCCCCATGATCAGTCCAGGGCTCAAGCCAATCCTACCCGGTGAGTCCACTTTTCTTGGCCATGGACGACTCTGGCTGAGTTCCGGGGTCTTTCCGATTAGCGGGTTCGACGGCAGGCGTCCATATGGGGTCCATGAACGCCCCCCCATCACAACCGCCGGTGATGCAAGTGCGCAAGACCTCTCACAAAGCAGCTGAGCAGAAGCGGCGGGACTCGCTGAAGACGACGTTTGACGACTTGCGCCTGTTGGTACCGCCCATCCCGCTCCCTTCAGATGAACCGCCCCTCCCCGGGGCGCTCCCTCCGCGGGGGCCTGCCAAGGCCGGTAGTGAAGGCCCCAACAAGGGAGTCAGCAAGCTACAGCTGCTGCGATGCGGCAACGACTTCATACGACAGCTGAAAGGCCGTGTGGAGCGGCGGGACGAGGAGATTACGAGGCTGAGACAGGAGATTATGAGGTTGAGGAGCGCGGTCGGGCCTGAGATCGCTGCGGCTGGTGAGGACCTGGACCTGGAACGAGACCTGGATTCGGTTGAGGCCGCTTTAGGGGGCGTCTTCGGGAGCTCGATGACCACTGACCCTGAAATAGACGAAGACGGAGATGACTGACGGGAAGGAAAGAGAGAAAGAGAAGGACGATATTTCTTCTGTGTTACGAACGCTTTTACAAATGTATGATTAGCTCTTAGCATCATGACTTGTGTACATGAGTTTGGTCACATGACGTTTTCGCGACTTGCATTCGAACAACGACAGAATGTCCCAACTACAAATTACTGCTCGGAGTCCATTGTGAGGCTAGCGCCACAATCCGACTCTGTTCGTGGCTGATAATATTGGTTCTTTATCAGTAACTCTGTGTTCCTTCTCCATGTCGCGATGGAGATACCTCTAGTCATCCATTGCATATGGTCGGCCCCGAGTCTGCCGTTCCTGGAGCTCAATAACACTACACTCGTCGTCCTGAAGGTTCGCCGTCGTCTCGTTCTCTTATAAGCACTTAAGTAGTTGATGTTTGTTTGCCGGGCTAAGTTGTACGCATCCATCATCTTCGGGACGTGTTTGGCTTCACTTCTATGTTACCCCCTGCCCGGTGAGTCAACCCCGTGTTGTGTTCGAACGCTATATTCAGACATCGACGGACGCTTGACTCCTTAGAGTTTCTACCAGGGAAGCGGGCCCTTGCAATAGGATTGTTCATGTACCACACCACGGCGTCGACCATCCTCTTTCAGAGCCCAAGGTTTATTCCTCTCAGCTTCGGAGCATTGTGCGAAACGTATGCAGCTATCTCGTCACTTCTTTTCTACACATTTATTTTAATTTTTCTTCCTATCTTGGCCTGTCGGGCTTCCCTTTTTTCACTGGCAGCTACAAGTTCACTCCAGAGGTCGCATGGGGATTACTGCATGGTGTGATAAGTATGGTCTTCTTGACGTGGTGGCAAAACACCGTTCATATCACGTCACTCGCCCGCAAGAGGCAGTGAACAAGCGTTGGCTATGATCCATACGATTTTCTAACTTTGTAAATCTTTTTGGCCTTGGTCTGCTATAACTGATGTTGCTTGCTTCGACTTCGAATTCAGCACTACCTTCTTGAGCTCACGTCACCCTTTGACTGTCAAAATTCGTACCACTCGAGGGGCACACTTCACTTTACCCCGGCCGCATCGAATTGCCGGGTGCTATGGTCGTCCTCATCTACTTTTGTGATTGCGTCAAGGCAGAGTGAGGCCAGTGAGTGCTCGGCTTCACGCTCTTCCTTCTGTCACAACAAGAGGAAACGACGACGCAATCTTCTCTGCGCCCACGCCTAATGGAGGAACACCAGGGCCGCGACCTGCTGTTCTTCTGTCGCGTGTTGCGAGGAAAGACGCGATCACCGATGAACCCTATGAACCATTCATCAGGCCAATGGGTTGTCCCAAGCATCTGTTGACATGACCCGCGCCGCCCAAAGTCTCAGAATACGCAACTAGGAAGCTCACTCCAAATGGTCGTTTGCGGACGTAACGAGTCCAAAAACAGCAATTGATAACCTGAGAATTCCATCTCCTGGTGCAAATTTATCTCCGGTCGATTCGCACGTCAGGACGCGGTGTAATCGGGGAGCCAGACTATGCACCGTCCCCTTCCACGCTATCATCGGGATGTCCACTAATGTGGCGGCCCACCCGCACGCATGTGGAAGAATCAACAAAAGGAAGATAGACGGGCAGCGACAAAGGCAGCACCCGCAAATATCAGGTGGCTAAAAATAATAATTCATTCTCGAGGAACGGTGTGTGCTGTATACTTGACTGTATGGCATTGGCGACGCGGTGGCCGGAGGGCGATAAGCGCCGAGGAGGAAGGCGCGCAGGACAGCGAGTGATCCGACAATTCACCCAGGAGCTTCCATTCTGGCCGGCGACTGGCCTTCCCCCATTCACTCTATCTTTCTTTCTTTTTTAAATTGTGAGCTGGGCACGGTTGTGCGCATCCGCAGATGAGCGAGACGGACGCATTCGGAAGTAATTCACTCGGCCGGAACCTGGGGCCAGCAACACACAGCGAGAACTGTCGCGGAATCGAGAGCTTGAGTGAATTCTCCTTGGAACGTCGCCCTACAATCACTGCCGCTGAAAATCAGGTAAGTGGTTACTAGTAATACTACGGTTTACAAAACCTGTGAGGTCAACCTCGCTTTACCGGACCGCCCTCACCTATCACTCGCACAGTGTTGTTGCAGAGCGGCATTTTCCTTCAATGCGTCATCTATAGTCACATCTACGTCTGTATTTGGCTATCTTGCGTTATGCCCCTTCAGGGCCATCAGATCCCCCTGACGTTACCCTGCGACGAACCGACACAATATGGCAATTTCAAACGAACCAGCCAGTTTTGGTATCATGTTCTTTCTCGGCTCAGCTTCTGTGTGAAACTAATTATCCGTCCGATCAGTCAGCCATCAAATATCAGCATGATATGGGCAGATTCTGACATAACCCGCAACACGGACGGGAAATGATGCAAAGAGCAGTGCGAGCAGAGGAAAACAGCCCTGAGATCACACTCAAGATGTTGGGTGATTGGGGCATTCAGGTCTATCGTGGGCTGCCGTGTCAGATTGTAGCTTTGTTGCTCCGCCTGCGGCTTTCCCTCTTGCGCTACTATATAACCATCCTGCGACAGCAAATACCCTCGCCTGGAGAGTAAGATGATCAGAAGCTTGTGCCGAATATCAAGGAGCTATGACGCACGTTTCAGAGTTCGTCGTTGTGGCGGCGGAATCAACCTGCAATTTCAGGCAGGGGTGAAAAGGACAATGATACAAACTCACGCGGATATCCCCACACATATAAAAACAGCCACCCGCAGCCTCCTATTCCGTGGCGGTAAGTCCTGCACAACGCGGAACAGCCTAAACGAATGCACTGCGATGCGCACGGGCCCGTTTGGTGTGCGGGGGTCTCTGAGAGCGCAGGAGGACGTGTCAGGGAAGGCGGTTGAGCTCGCCCCCTTCGTACCCCTTCTCGCGTGGCGGCGGCCCGTGAATCAGGAGTAGAGCTGCCCGCCGGGAGCCGCCCCGTCCGCGTCGGGCGTGGTGTGCCCCGATCCGGGGAGCAGCGAGCACGGGCGTCTCGCCGAGTCCGCGCCGCCGCGCCGGAAGCGCAGCAAGGCGGGTGGCGGCACTTTGTTTCCGCCGCCAAAGGATCGTTTGCTCTTGCTTCTTGGGCCAAGGAGGCTGGGAAGCGGGGTTGACGGGGCCCTTGCAGAGAGGAGCGCGTCTAGTTGGTGCTTTTGGCCTGGTGTTGGAGCTGCTGCTTGCGGCGCCGGGCAGATTGTCTCGAACAGAGGAAATAAACAATAGAGAATTCGAAGAGGACAGAAAGAATTTTTTGTGCCGGGGCGCGGCTAACGCCGCTACCGCCGGAAGAGAGCCTTGGCCTGGGTGCAGCGAGTCAGGACTGGCCAACCTTCCAAGGATGGGGTTGTTGGGGCGGAAGAGTCCTAGATCACCACCAGGGTCGGGCTTTCACCGCATCGCTGGGTAAACGGCGAGGTGAAGAACGGAAGTTGCGATTGGCTGGTGTGATTTTTCTTTTCCTTCCTCCTCTCCTTCCTTTTCAGCCGCAGTTGCAACTGCTTACTGCAAAAAGGCAACAACAACAAGAACGTCACGGTAGCCCTCCTGCTGCGGTTTTGGTGACGGCAACGCGGCAGGTGTGCTACGGGCTGTCGTATAGGAGGCACGCGGGTGTCAGTACGCCTGACGATGACCGGTTGAGGTTGAGCCAGGCTTTAGGACCGCTTCGGACGACTGCAAGGCCAGCGTCGTCGTTCGCGGGTGACAAGTGGAAATGGAGGCGTTCTTGTTGGCAACCTAAAGTGAAACCTCGTGTCCCGCCTTCTGGTCACCGGGGGGGGGGAGCGCGGTTCTCCCAGCGGCGGGCGAGTGTCTAAGTCCTGACGCTGAGTAGCCAAGAATTTTGGGGGCACAATCCCCGTTGGCAGCGGCGTAACCAGTTTTCGACAAGCAGCAGTGGGCTCAAGAGGCAGCCTATACAACAGCCGCGCTGGCAACGGTAGACGCAGCGGCGCTCTGGGCGGCCTGCGCCGCTGCCGCGCAAGTGAGGAGCCGGTCCGTGACGGGGAGGACAGCGCTCCGACTGGGGTTTTGGTAGTTTTTTTTTTGTTTGGTTTTTTTGTTCTGCGTTTGTGCTTTGTCTCCCGTCCCTCGAGTGTGGCGCTGGGTGAGCGCTGGCGGGGGGGCGCCTTGCCGGCCTGGCCAGAAGGGTAGGCTCTGGTGCCAGAGACGGGAAAGAGGCAGGCGGCGGACGACAGACAACGGGAAAGGCAGAAGGCTCGGGTGGCCTGTTCCTGTGGGTTGTTCCCTATATAATCGGCCGAGGGGTAACATGGACAGCGCAGAAATCGAGGCAAGGCACCGAGGCAAAGGCAGGCAACTAGACGCACGCGAGGGTGGTTTCCGGTCTGGGCCGGCGCAGAGCAGCTTTTAGCCAGATCGGTCTCTTTTTACGATAAAATAGCTGTGGGGAAACAGAACAGAGGCGTAGAGACAACCGAGGTGGGGAACTGAGATGAAGTAGCCAAGCGCACGCGGCGGCAATTACAGTATATACAGTCCGGTTCAACGCAAAGGGAGCGAGCGCAAACCAGCTTTTGCGGACCAGACGATCCATACCATGCTGCATTGAGGAACTGCAAGACAGCGGCAAAAAAAAAAAGGGACACCACACCCCCCCCATCAGATGCAGATCTTCGCAAGCGCACGACATGTCGGTTGGTTTGACGTCGCCCGCTCTCATTAGCCGGGGTGTTTGCGGGGTGGCGCCAGAATGAGGGATCAGAATGCCATGGCGACATTCGGCTGGCCGCGTGGCTCCTCCACCTGGGATTCAGACCGCAGTAAGAGAGACCGGCGGCGCATCATCGTGATAACAACATCAGCAGAGCCATGGGAGTATGTACTGTATTCAGCAACTTTGGTACTGGTAAATGAATCATCTCCTTCGCGGTGGTTTTTCGGCCGAGTCGGACGAGGTCCCGTTGCCAGCCTGAGAGTACCCAGAGTACTGCATTTAGGCTGCCTATCTTTGAATTTGCAGTTTTCCTGTGTCATGTCAGCCAGAGCGCATCAAAAAAGAGGGCGCTCAGGCGAGTCAGCACCGGAACAAGAAGGTTTACTGATTCATTCATCCCAAGGCGGTGCCGGTGTACAAGTAATACAGTTTTATCCACTCCACTCCGTTCCCACTCCCACCACAACACCACAACACCACATCACCAACGTGACTCGGGGTGGATTGTTTTGACTAACACTTGCTTGGGGGATGTGATTGTGGACGACAAAGGGCGCTTCTCTTTATATAATAAAAATGTTCTCTGTGGGAAATGATGGACGGAACAATGGAGACTCGCCATCAAAGAAGGATATCCTTTTTTCGTATAACATACTAATTCATTTTTTTAATTTTTTTTATTGAGCCAGCCGTGAGTCAAGGACACGCGGTCAGGACAGCACACAGCACTGGGTCGGATGAAAGGCGGGGAAACCGTCAAAGTCAGCAATAGAAAAGATTTAAGCGCTCAATTTGACTCGATTGTTCTTCTGAAATGCACACTAAAGCTTTCAGATTCATTACAATAATGATTCCGAAAGGGTCAGACTGACCTGCGCAGCGATCTTCGTTGTGAATAAAAATCAATCAAAGAATCAGTCAATGAAAAACGAGCCAGTTCGACCAGTTCAACTTTGCAAATGAAATTTTTGAGGTGAGGTTACGGTGCGGTACTGTTGCTGCTTGCCACCAGAAGTTCAACCACCCCCCCGTGTGACTCGTTCGTTGTTGTTGTAGAGAGCCGTGAGTAAATAAATAACCATACCCAAAACGAACCCTCGCCACACAAACACGGCACACACCCTTTGATTATATTTAAAAACCCGCCTCCACAACTCCCCTTCCATTCATCTCCTCCTCCCACCCTTCCTTACCCCATTCCCCGTCTTTCTCCTCTTATCCTTTCCATGGCTGATAACTTCACATCTCCTCAATCCTCTATTAATCTTCCCCGTAAACCGACTAGACGCACCGCCACATCCGTGCTCGCCGGTGACTTCGACGTGCGTTCCTCGCGGGACGTGCTCACCAGTGTTCTCAACAGCAATCCCTACAAAGCGGTCGAAAATTGGGAGAAAAAGAGGGCCAAGCTTGACCGGAGGAGAAGACGCGATCGTGACCTGAACAAGGCCATGGCATCCGTCAAGGACCCCGCCAAAGCTCTCGCCGCTGCAGCCGTCCCTTCACCCCCCCGCGCAGCACTTCCCTCCACGGCCACTTCTATCCCCCTCCCAACTCTTGCTGCTCAAGATGCACCCGATGCGGGACCGTCAACCCACCCAGCACCCGAAATCAAAGACCCCCCGCCGTCAGCACAGGCGTCCTCATCGTCCGCTCCGCAGCCCTCGCCGCAGCATCCGTCATCCTCCGCGACCAAACCCCCTGTGTACCAACAGGGCCGCCCCCAGATCAACATCATCATGTCGCGCTCGATCTCCGTGACGCCGCCACCCCTGCTGCCATCGCGCGCGGCGACGCCTGTGCCCTCAGTCTCGTCCAGCACGTCGCACACCTCGTCGAAGCGGCCTGTCACTCCCATGGACGATGAGTCACTGCCCACGGACCTCATGCCCGACGATACGCCGATGGCCGCCCCGCGGCCACGAAAGAAGCGGCAGGCCGCAAGGAAGGGCTGGAAGGGCTGGGTAGAAGGGTCTCCCCCACCGTCAGATAAGTTGATCAACTTGGATTATGCCCCCATCCTTCAAGAGCGGAGGACCAGAAACGGCAAGCCGTTTGGGGCTATTGGAGAGAACGGATGGGTCTAGAAAGTGAGTCATTAAGTGTCCCCTGACCTTTTTTTTTCTCGTCACATAGCGGATCATTGCTCACCAGAGGTGATTGATAATACACAGTGCATATCGTAATGATGACTCGCCAATACTGTCGGTTGATACATCAATATCCTCAAAGTGCACCACCACCACCCCCAATTTTTACCCCATCACAATGCATTCGCTACAGATCTAGCGCCCTCTAACCTTGGATCCTTTGTCCTCCCGTCGATCTCCCCTACCCCACACTCTCCCCCTACGCATGCCGTTCTCCTCCCTTGCGCCTTTTTTTGCTCTGATCTTACCCCACCCTACTAAAATGTTTCTCGTGGTCGTGAATCTCTTTCTTCCTATCCTTCTTGTTCTTGTTTTCTCATGGGTTCTCTAGTGCTACTTGTATTGATTCCCCCTCTGTCGTTGAAATCGTCCTTTTTCCTTTGTCTTATGTATATCAGTGCTTTTTTGGCTTGGTTTGGTTGGTCACAGACTCCCTCCGTTTATCGCGATAACGAATTGGCTGATGACCGCCATTTCACCATGACTGTCTGCTATCGGATCACCTCAACGATGAGCGTGACATTGCAATGCTCCTCGCCAGATAGCCTTGCGACCACATTCTGTATCCCTTTTGATTTTTTGATCTTGAATTTCCTGATTTTGTATTCCTTCCCTTGTTTTTTAACGATGTCGCGGAATTTGAAAAAGAAAAGACAGACAGTAATATAAAGTGAAGGACGAGGACGACAGCGCAGGGTCCCCAAATCGGTGGCGTCAGACTCTTTAAGCCCTTTGTTGGTCAGGGTGGCCAGAATTGGGTTAGCGTGTGTTTTTTTTTTTCCCTTCCCTTCATTTTTTTGTTGTGTTGGAGCCTTGTGACCTTGAACCTGGGATCTGGAGCCTGGGAGGGTCGCGCTGATAAACGCGTAGTAGGAAGGTCCGTGTGGTGGGATGACCGTTTTCACAGCGCGTGGACACATGTTCACCATGTCACTGTCCTGTCGTCTTCTTCTCTCCCTTTTTTCTCTCTCCCTTTTTTTTTTTACCCCCATTTTTACGAGTCCCCGTTCTGACATGCCCAACCGTAGCAACAGCAACAGGCGCGACTCGCGGTAACGACCCGCGAACGACCCGCGAAAGACCGAACCGCCGGCTCGGACGCACCAGCGGACCGACTACATCCCGCCAACGAGGGAGAGGCGCCCACCGGCACACCAAAAAGCCCCCCGTCACGCGCCCTTAACGCGCCCCATCCAGTCGCCCCGTGGCGCCAACCCCCCCCCCCCAATTACCCGTTATCTCGACACCCCCCCAACTCCACCAATCATGCTCCTCCTCCCCGCACTGCCGCCGCTCCCGCCCGCGCCGTCCTGGTTCCCGGGGCACATGGCGCGCTTCGCGCGCGTGCTCCCCGCCGTGCTTGCGCGCACGGACGTCGTACTCGAGCTGCGCGACGCGCGCCTGCCGCTGACGAGCATGAACCGTGTGCTGGAAGGTGCGCGTGCCCTGCCCTGCTCCCGCCGCTGCTGCTGCGGCCTCCTGCCCCCCGTGCCGTCCCGGCCGTTCGTGCGTGCAGGCCTGCAGGCCTTTGTCTGTCTGTGCTTTTGCCCCCCTCCCCCCACGGGCGTGCGGCTGCGCTTGTGCGCGTTTTTTGTTTCGTTGCTGTGTTTGTCGTCCTTGGGCCGCGGGCCCTCTGCGGCAAAGTGCACGCGCGGGCGAGACGGGTGGGGTGCGCCGGAGGGACGGCGATACGTTCCCCGCGGCGTGCCCGCGCCTCGCTCGCTCTCCGCACTCGTCCCTTTGGCCGGGGCGGGGGAAGTATGCCGTGGACGCGACATTGACTCGTTTTTTTTTTCTCTCTCGTAATCCGTCCCTCTCACATCCCAACGACCTTGCCCGTCTGTCGGTCTCGCGTGAAACGGACCGTATCACCCCCCTTGTGCCTCTTCACTTTCATGTGATTGGTGGGAAGGAGACAGCGGTCGCAGTTGTCTTTTTTTCTTCCTTCTTCTCCTTCCCTCTTCTTTCTTTGTGACTAACATTCAATGCCGTTGTGCATCTTGTTCAACAGGTGCGCTCCGCCGATGGCGCGCAGAGCGGGGGCGACTCCAGCGGCCGGGGGGTGCGCCAGAAGTGACGGCGGCGGCGGCGGCGGTCCACGCGGGCAACGGCCCCCTCGCGCGTGGGGCGTCGCGGGGTGCTTCTGCGCGGGACGCGTGTGGCACGGTGTGCGAGCACATCGTCGTGCTCAACAAGCGTGACCTCGTCCCGGAATGGGGCCTTGAGGTGAGCCCTTGGGCTGTCTTTCTGTTGTGCCCCGTCGGTCAGGCCGCTAGAAGGGGAAGGAAGCGGAGGCTTTCCTCCTCGCGATTGC
Organism: Clavaria fumosa; assembly: GCA_951802425.1. Taxonomy (NCBI): domain Eukaryota; kingdom Fungi; phylum Basidiomycota; class Agaricomycetes; order Agaricales; family Clavariaceae; genus Clavaria; species Clavaria fumosa. Next base: position 1,867,972 of record OX637805.1, on the reverse strand, counting down.
TATTTTATTGCTGTTGCGCCGTCTTTTTTTTTTCTTTTCTTTTCTCAATTTCTTTCCTTGTATTGCATTTTTTTCACCGATGAGCACAGCCGTTTAGACGGGCGATGGCGAGCAAATATCCCGACCAGAAATTGTTCTTCGCCTCCTGGCGGCGGTCGCAGGATCTCAGGGCTCTCAACGAGCTCCTAGTGGGTAAGCAAGGCCGTTTCTCCCCCCCCCCGTTCGTTGCCGCGATGGGAGGCATGGGCGCACGAAAGTCTCTGCCTCGTTTGTTGTTTTGTTGCTGATGTGCCCATTCGACCCGACAAGGCATAGCGAAAACGCGTCCTCTGCGTGGCGCAGAGCTCAACGTCCTCGTCGTCGGGATGCCCAACGTCGGCAAGTCGACGCTGCTCAATGCGCTCCGGAACGTCGGGATACGAGGGCGTGCGTCGAGCCTTTTTCTCCCCCTCCCCTCCCCTTCCCCCTTCCTTTCCTTTCCAACTGAGGTTTTTCTCCCGTGCCGTGCGGACACATCCGTCTCTTTTTTTTTTGCACCGTTTGTTTGCCGATGTGACAGCGACGCCCAAGGCGCTCCGTACGTCCGGGGACCCCGGCCTGACGCGCGCGATTTCCACGCGTCTCAAGATCTCGGAGGACCCGCCGGTGTACGCGCACGACACGCCGGGCGTCATGCTGCCGTATCTGGGCCCGGGAAGCGCTGGCGCGGAGCGCGGCGCCAAATTGGCGCTAATAGGTGCGGAGGGAAATTTTCTTTTTTTTTTCTCTCGTTTCTTTGCGTGCTACGGAGATAGTGGGCTCAGTCCTTGATTGTTCCCTTGCTTCTCCCCCGTATGACTCATTGCTGATTATTAATTGCTTCCGACTCATTCGCCCTTTCATTCGGATTCAATGAAAATATACAGCGGGTATCAAGGAGGGGTTGTACGATGTGGAACCGCTTGCTGAGTATTTGCTCTACCGGTTGAATGTGCTGAACCCAACCTGTCAGTCTTTCCACCTGATCTATCCTCAATAAAAGGACCCATTTTGACTGACAACCCTGACTCTTTGTTCTTGTCCGAACTGCTTCGTTGTGTGTTCCTGTCACACGCTAGCTCCGGCGTATCTGCAGGTTCTTCCGCAGGGTGCACGGCCCACGACCGACGTGTCTGTTTTCCTGGAGCAGCTCGCGCGTCGACTCGGGATGCTGAAGCGGGGCGGCGCTGCGGACACGTCGCGTGCGGGGACGTGGTTCGTGCGGTGGTGGCGCGAAGAAGGCGGGCGGCTCGGCTCGGTGCTGCACACGGCTCCGGCCCGCGACCGCGATGGCGACGGTGCTGGTGGAGCCCCTGCGCCCGGGACGCGGACGGTGGTGGGATGGGGGTTTGACTTTGAGTGGACGGTTGGGGAGGGGGAGATGCTGGGGGGTGGGAGGCGGGAGGAGGAGGAGACGGTGCGGAGGAAGATGGAGGAGTGCATTGAGGTGCATATGCGGAGCGCTGCCGCGGCGGCGGCGGCGGAGGAGGAGGAGGGAAGTAGCGGCGGGGTCGGCGGTGCTCATGGGAAATCGGGGAAGGCGAAGAAGCGGGAGGCGATGGCGTCTGCTAGGAGGCGGAGAATGGGTGCCAGTGCCAGTGCCAGTGCCAGTGCCAGATCCGCAAGGGGGAAGGAGGGCTAACGGACGCGTCGGCGCGCCTGACGTGATGGGGCTTGACGTAATGGGCGGCTCGCCGCGCCGTATTACCAGTCACTGCTGCGCAAGGATAAGCTTTGGATGATGAAGCGGAGGCCATGTGACGTGTCAGCCTGTGCTTTGGAAAGGGGAGTAGGACGACGATGACCGAGGCGACGCATGGATTGATTACCAGGACTGTTTGGGGTTTATTCGACTGCCCGCGTGGTACCTCTTCACCTTTGCGTACAGTAGTGATTATCTGCGGCTTTTCTGCCGCTGAATGCCTTAGCAAAATACACAGGGGCAACCATGCCGTACGCAGGACTTGTGCGACCATTGACGGTGCGAAATTTTTCATAGAGCTTGGCCTCATCATCAGAAATTCAAAACTCATCATTTTTGTGGCTGGAAATAGATCCTTTCACCTGCTCTAGGGCAAGATCCATACTCATACACAGATGGGGTTAATTTATTAGTACCCAGGAACTAATGACCTCATTGAGGTGAGGATGGCTCTGAGGTGGGTTGCAGAGGAGGCTGCAAAGGAAGCACTAGAGAAGGCTAAGCGGCGGCATTCTAGAGCAGAGCTGTACAAGATGTCCAGCGTCAAATGTAAGGGTCTCAACACGTCAAAGTATTGGGATGGTACACAGGATTGATAGCGTAGACGCCGGTTGACGAGGAGATGGAATGCCGTAGACTGACTGACTGCTGTAGAATGCTGTCAATGAAATGGTGGGCGGTAAGAATGGTCAGCAGTCTTTTTCTTGACCAGCATTGGCAGGGCACCTTTGGCAGCATTGCACACAAAGGGGTCGAGTCACATGATCTTTGCCGTAACTTGATCACGTCAGCCACACGGTCATCACCGCACTTGACCGCCACTTCACACAGCCCATCTCCGTCTCTGCGCGCTCGTCGCACACCTCGGTCGAGTCCTTGACTTGCTCAATGGCCACCAGAACCCTGTCTCTCATCGGTATGCACCCTTTCGAGCAGCGCCCTTTTCATATTGCTTTTTGTTGTATTCCAATTCATCATATTTAGCAACAGCTCCGTGGAGAAGTCGCAACCAAGCCGACTCAAGGAGAATTTTACCCTCCAGAACACAGGGCGCCACCGTAATTGACATGGCAGACCTCACTCATGTCGTAAACAATGACCTTGCATCCCCGCCCCCCGCTTCATCCAATCCCACTTCCTTATCTAATAGAGACAACGAAACGGGCGTTCTCTTCGGTCCAAACCTTGGCTTCGTCAACAGTGGTCCAAATTGGACCAAAGCGGACCAGCCGAAAGTCGTTTCGGACACACTTACTCTCGATACCGTCAAGTTGTGGATCGCCAAAAGCAAAGAGGTCAATCCCACCCTTTTTTTTTTTTTGGTTTCCTCACCTTGACGACGGCTTAAGGCATCGCATGCAACCACAGTCCTCCAAGCTCTTGTCAACCTCAAGAGGCCCACTCTTCGTCTTTCTCCTTTGTCCATCGCAGATGACCCCTCAGACCCCTCTCACATGGACTCTCACCATCTCCATGGCCTCGAATTCGAATTTGATTGTGACGCTCCAAAGTGTGGCATCTACGTCTCCGTCTTCTTACACCCCGACCACCCAGAGTCCGATAAGGCTGTCCCCACCGCCGCAGGCAGTCTTTGCAAGACCCTCGTATTTGAGCAGGTGGTCGATGGTGGATTCGGCAGGATTCTCCGATTAGAGGAGGGCGCTGCCCTGGAGCTCGGCAAGTTTGAGCACCACCCCAAACAGCCCAAAAAAACGACAACGGCAGCGACCACGACCACGGCCAGCGAAGCAGCAGCATCCCAAGAGCAGTCCGAATCCGTACCGGCTGCAGAATTGCCCACTTCGCCGGGGCCTGATACCCTCGGTGTTCCTGCTACCACCTCTGCTGCTAGCGCCGAAGAACGCCGCAAACGCCGATTTACGCCGTTCCATTTCCGTAAGCGGATGCAGGGACGCGCCGTGACGGGACCCGCGTTGGCCGTCGTTGACATGGACCCGGCCCCTTCGGCTGTCGCTGACGGCGCCGACGGCGCCGCATCCGCCGATAATGGCGCCGGTCCCCCCGCGATGCCCGCTGCTAAGCCCATGGGGAATGGCGTCAAGATTGTTATCCGGCTCGTAGCGCTGGGCGAGGACAGCATGGAACTGGCAAACGCCAACGAACAGAAGACGTACTTACACATCGTCAGGTACGGCCCCGTCATTCACCGGCCGGATAGTCAAGACGATGGGGAAGATGCCAGGCCTTGGGTTGTCGAAGTCGTCAAGCGGGAAGCCACCGTGCGTTGATATCATAGGCTCAATCCCCCTGATTCAATCTACTTTCTCTAGATCGGTAATTTGACATTCCATCTGCACGAAATATACGGCCTGTCGTCGTCAGTGTCGTCCTGTCCCGCCCCAACCGCCTGCCCAGCACCGCCTGCCTCCGCTCCTATTCCAGCGATAGCGCACAGCTATCCTCCTGCTCCCCCGTTGTCCGCGCCATCGCCGCCATCGCCGCAGGGGGCCTCGTCCGAGTGCGTGGTGTGTCTATCAAGCGCGCGCGAGGTTGTGCTGCTGCCGTGCCGCCACCTTGTTGCGTGCAAGGAGTGCGCGTTGAACATGGTTGAGTTTGGCGCGGGCGGGACGATCGCTCAGGCATCGGAGGCGGAGACGTCGATGGCTGGTGCTGCTGCTGCTGCTGCTGCTAGTACTTCTAGGGCAGGCGCGGCTGGTGGTGGCGGCCAGGAGGGGCCTGCTCCTGGCACCGATGCGGTCCCGATAGCGCCTGGGACCACCGCGCCCCCAAATCAGCGGAGAAAGAGGCGACCGAAGGGGTGGTTCTGTCCCATCTGCCGATCATGTATGCGTCCCGTCCTTTTCTTTTCTGTTGGCCATGTCTCATTTGACTTGTCTTTTACAGCTTACACGTCGCTTTTGCGGCTAACCACTGCGCCTCCGGAGATGCCGCATAGTCATCACCATGAGGAGGGGAGTATATCCAAGAAGGAAACTGCTCCGAAAGTGGAGCCGGAGACAAGCACCCCGAACGTCATGACTGCCACTACCACCGCCACCACCGTCACGATCCCCACGACTCCTACGGCTCCTATGACCCCCACGATCTCCGCATCTCCCCCGACCCCTCCATCGCCGGCCCTGACAGTGTCAGTGACGCCGACGGAGCAATCGTCCGCTGGCGCGAGACCAGGGATACCTGGGTTCCTGAGGAGCCTGAGCAGTCGCGCGACTGGGAGTGTCCCCGAGGTGGACCTGGAGAGGGATGCGGGAGGAACGTAGGGTGGCTCTGAAGCTGTGTTTATCTCGCTGCCCTCTGGAGAGCATGTGCTGGACCTTCCTTTTTAGTTTCCCGACTCCTGTTTGGACTGGAACACTTGGAGCTGCTTTGGGAGCTATGTAAGCTTAGGCTACCTTCGTGGGATTCTTATGCGTTCCTTCCATTTCTCATTCTCATCGCGACCAGCAATGTGTCTCATCTGCTATATTGTAATTGTATATCACCTACGGCTTCTCTTTTCTACCCATTCTCCGTGTCGCTATTTCGCATGCCTGCTCTCGCAATCCATTTCTCATGTCTCTCTTACGGCGAGATGTTATCCAGCGTAGACAAGGAAGTGAGAGGGAGAACATGGATTGGACCGCAGCCACGAGGATGGCACGGACCATCTGCAAAGCGTAAGGGAAGAACGGAAGGACATCGAATGGAATAAGCGGATTAAAAATCCAGATAATCTTTCCCAGTCGTCCAGCCTCCCGTGCCGTACGGATCATCTACAGTACCCGTGGCGCCCGACACCGTGCCGGCGGAGGCGGAGGTAGAGGTAATGGCGCCGCCAGAGGGGCCAGCCCCAGCGACGCCGACGCCCAAACCGCCTTCGGCGTCCTTGAAGGAGAATTCGCGACGGAACTTGGCCTCGAGGGTGCTGATGAGCGCGATGAGCTTTGTACACGCCGCCTCGAGGGCCTCGACCGGGGTGAGAGAGCCGTCCGTCTGGATCTTGATGAGGAAGTATGGCTGGAGCGGGTGCGGGACTTTGTACCCGGCGAATAGTATTTGGGGCATTGAGAGGAGCTGGCTGGATGGGGATGGGATGGGTTTGAGTGGGAAAACGTCCAAGATGGAAGACACAGACGCGCGTATCATGTTGGCGAGGGTGTGGTCTTGCTTGACCACTTTTATAGTGGCTGCGTTTGGTATCTTGGTGTCTTCGACAATCTCGACACTATTCAGAAAAGTGGCGCGCGCTCGCTTCAGCGGAATGCCCCTCATGATTAGGGTGGTTACGCACGGTTTCTCACCGTCTTGGAGGGTGTAGAATTCATGGCGGTCTGGGGCGTTCATGGCCGCCTCCCTAAATGACCAAAGGGCAGACCTTTGGCAAAACACGAGCGGTAAAGGGAAAAATTAAACAAGCAGCGAAGACCGTGGCAGGAGGCTGTTGCTCACCTGCAACAGATTCACCCCGTGTGATCAACAATCCTGGATGTAGGCTTCCCCGATCGCACTGGGACCCAAGGAGTCGTGTGGATGCGCGTGACGAACTCGGGTTCGGCTAATCAAATTTCTAAACTCAAACATTTCGGCTTGTCGGCACGTCCCTACCAAGCGTCGCCGTCATCCCGCGCTCGTTCTGAAAGACTCGTCCAGCGCACAAGGTCAGTCAAAAATCTGTTCATCCGTTGAGTCACCGTTTCTGTCGCGATGCTCTGCGTACACTGGCACATCCGGTGACGAAACAGGGACACCGCTTTGAGATGGATCCATGTTGTGCTGACTGGATGACGCTCTTCTCACAGAACACATGCCCACGCGCTTCAGCAAAACTCGCAAGCACCGCGGCCACGTCTCCGCTGGCCACGGGCGTGTTGGCAAGCACCGCAAGCACCCCGGAGGACGCGGTCTCGCTGGTGGCCAGCACCACCACAGGTCAGACCCACTCCTTTTAAACAGCGCTCTCTCCCCAACTGTGCTTGCAGGACGAACTTCGACAAATACCATCCTGGTTACTTTGGAAAGGTCGGCATGCGCCGCTTCCATTTGACGCGAAATGCCCAATGGCGACCTGTCATCAACGTCGACAAGCTGTGGACACTGGTGCCGGAAGAGGAGAGGAAAGGACTGACGCCAACATCGGAAATTGTTCCTGTCATCGATACCTTGCGACATGGATACGGGAAAGTGTTGGGGAATGGACAGTGAGCACGCTCGATCTCTTCATCCATCCCATGTATCTGTATTCCTGACGGGATCCTTTCTTACCTTAGATTACCCAAACTTCCGTTCATCGTAAAGGCGCGCTTCGTATCACGGAAAGCAGAGTGCGTTTTCGTATTATGTCCCATGCGGTCAAACCAAATACCTTTTCATGACAGAGCCAAAATCAAGGAGGCAGGTGGCGTCGTGTCGCTGATAGCATGATGGCCAGCAGCTTTCCTTCCCCTTTCCCCCCCCTTCTCCGCCCATGTAATCCGTATTACATGAACGCAATACTATTCACGCCTCCATGTACTGCATTGTCATAGAAACTTCAGGCCTTGTGGTTTTCCAACCTATGCAACTCAGACAAAAAGCACAGGAAGAATGGCTACAAATCGAAAGATGCTGAGATACACCTCGGTACGCATAATTCTTACATCAATGCATCTAATGGTTGCAGATCCCAGTTACTTCTACACATCTATGCGAGCCTTAAGCTCGGGGCAACTCGCACTGTTCCATCCCTCACAGGTCGTACAAATCATTCGGGATCCAGCCACCACAGGTCCCTCAATCGACGGTGTACCGCCCTAAATGTTGACATTGAACCTTTCTCTTGCACCAGCATGATCGCACACGTGTATACGCCGACCTGCGTGGGACTCTTTCCTGTGCTGGGGTTCGGTGAGAACTGTGAGAACCTGCGGGAGGTGGCGGGCTGCGGTGAAGAGGCGAACCCGTTCCCGATGGAGAACTCGACGCGGAACTTCACGCTGCGATGCCCCTCTATTCCTTCCGTGACCAGGCACTTCAAAGGAGCTACACCGGCTTCTTCGCCCTCCGTTACCTCGACTCCCATGCTTTCAAGAAGCCTCCTAGCCTCGTTCTTCGTCGTCCACATGTCGCTCATCGAGCATAGAACGTACGAAAGCGACTTCCAGTTGAACAAATTTGAAAACCACCCCTTCACCTCTCCAAGAGCCGGAGATTGTAGTATGGTAGACATGGCAGGAGATGCGCCGACAGCATTTGGAGAAGTAGAGTGGTGCACGGATGGCGTATGCACTGACCATTTGCGATCTAGTGCGTGTGCCTGGTCCAATGTTGTCGCTGTGATGACGTCAATCAGATCATGGCCGCCCAAAATGCAAATAAATGACCCTACCTCGATGCCTTTTCTCTTTCTGCTTGCCTTTCCCTCTGTGTCCCTCTCTGTTCCTGTTGTTGGTATGCATGATATTTCCCATGTCCTTGCCCGCCCACCCAAGACCCAGCCCTTCGCTCACTTGCAAGTGCTTATGAGAAGGCACCATGACGATATCGACCTCAACGTCCGAGTCAACATCTGTATTCTCCTTGTTGGCATGACTTGCTGTCTGGGAGGTGTTCGCAAGGACCTTCTGAGCGACATTCAATGACAGAGTATTCTCGGGCTCGGGAGGGATATAGACGGCTGGATCAGGGAGTGGATAACCATCGACGTTTGTGTATCCTGGATAACCATTCGCATGTGAGAAACCGGTAACCCTTTCCGGCACCACATTTCTATCTCCAGGAGCATACCAACCCCCGTTCTGAAAGATGAGGTGTGCCCTAGCGTTCCCCCTCGCATTCAACTGGTTCACCCTCTCCGTGATGTCGTCGATCGCCCTCTGGACCTCCACGTTATCCGTTTTGGGCGAGGTGAACATCCGCAGCGGTACTGGCGAGCAGGGCGGTTCGATTGCAGAAAACATGGGCATCGGTGACGCTGCTGGCAAAGGCGATTGGATAGGGGAGTTGAGTGTGCTGCGCCTCGTGGGTGTCGGTACTTTAATCTGTGGGTAGAAAGTGTTATGCCAGTTCGGGGGTGAGAGTGTATTACGTCTGCTGCCGGCGCCCCCTGTTCTAGAGAGCCGCTGATCTTGACGAGAGTCGAACATGGCTCGCATAGCCGGACTTCCAATAGGTGGGACCAATGCGTCGGCTTGTGACACGTCTCGCGCCTTTGCTGGGAAAGGCACAGTCGAGACACCAGGTGGTGATGGCGTGGCTGTCGAGGGAACCTGCCAGAGCTGTTGAGAAGCAGCTGGGAGGTCCGGCCGACCGGAGTTGACTTCTTCGTACTGTGGGGGGGAAGATACTGGTGAAGATACCGTAAGCGTCCTGTGGTCAGATCCAGACTGGACCGCGGAGTTCGGTTCTCTTGGACCCAGAGGAGTAGGGGCACGCGATTGCGATTTGACAGAAGATGTCCGCTCTAACTTGGGAAGAGGTATATTCAAGTTCAGAGGTATGGGTAACAAAGAAGGTGATGGGGAACGAGAAGGAGGCGGAGCAGCTGGTCGGCCAAAGCGGAATTGTATGTGTGCGGTTGATTCCACGCCTAGGTTTGCTCTGGGCCTTGCGGACGCCAGAGCAGTGTATTGCTTCGTCACAATTTTCCCATTCTCAGGCGCCTCCTTATCTGTGTCGTCGACGATTCCAGTTGTTCTCTGACGATACGAACTTAGCAGAAAATAGAACGCCTTTGCGAGAGTGCCCTTCCCGGCAGGGCTGAGGAGATCAATCACGATTTCTTCTCCTTCCGCATCAGCGTGACGACCCCAGATGATTCGAAGGGACTCAAGGAGATCCCGTTCAATATGGGCGCGAGAAGGAAGTGGACGAGCCAGCAAAGAAATAGAGGGGGGCGGGGGTGGAGTTGGAATACGTGGAGTAGGTACAAGAAAAAAAGGGTGGGCCAGAATCTGCGGAATCTGCGGGGGATAGAGGTGGGGGAATCAGGACACCATATTTATATTCACAATCGCACAAACCGTGATGCGCTTTGCAACGTCAACGACAAGCATCCTCCTCACTAGATCTTTAGCCAGTGGATTTACGTAGTCAGGAATTTTGTATTTCCCAATCTTGACCTTTCCGAGCAATTTTCCGATGTTGTCGTCATCGAAAGGCAACCCTCCAGTAAGGAGGGCAAATAAAATGACCCCGCAGCTCCAGATGTCAGTTGCACCTCCTTCGTATCTCTCGCCGTTGACAATTTCGGGGGATACGTAATGCGGACTGCCACACATTGTCTCCAATTGCAGTAGAGGCGGCGCGAACGCCGCCATACCCCAGTCAGCGATCTTGACTAAAGGAGGATCTAGTGTGTGTATGAGTATGTTCTCTGGTTTGAGATCGCGATGAACGATAGAGAATGTGTGAGCATAATTGAGGCCGTGAATAATTTGTTTGAAGTAAGTTAGGGCCTCGAGCGGGGGAAGCTTGCCACGATTGACAAGGAAATCAAACAGCTCGCCACCCCCGACATATTCCAGCACGAGGTAGAGCTCAGTCTCGCCCTCATAGGCATCGTAAATTCGCATGATGTTTGGATGATCCATAAGCTTCATCATAGTGATTTCTCGGTCGACGCCTAAGCGTTGCTTGTCCGTCTTGGCTTGACAAGTCGCCTGGGAAGCTCGGGAGTTCAAGACAGGCTGCAAAGGAAGGATCTTGACGGCGGCGAGTTGCCCCGTGGTTCGGTGTTTAGCAATTTTGACACGCCCTGACGCGCCCTTGCCAACACATTCGCCTATAATCCATGGGCCTATGCGCTTTGGGTCATCTGGAAGGTCGAAGGCGCCAGCGCCAGCAGCTGCTTTCTCTCTCTCCCAGCGAGTTCCTAGAGGAGCAGTGTATTTGAATTCCGGTCGGCGTGGTGGGCTGTTTGTAGTAGGTTGAGACATATAAGCGGATGTGAAATAGTCTGTGGATGATGTGTAGATAGATGGGACGAGGAGAGTGCCCCGTTACCTCGCTGAGGCAAACGTTCAATCGAACTTGGTTGTCCTGATAAGGCAAAATGACGTAATCAGTTGCTAGATTGGATGCAAACACTCGAGTGTTCATTAACGTTCATTACTGTTCACAGAACACGTTGTCTAAAAGCTATGGGACGCTCAATCCAAGACAAAGGCAATGCACGGCTTTCACGCTTCTTCCAGGAAGAAGTAGTTTCCAGCAGCTGTACCACCAACATCAATATCAGCGGTGATCATGTTCGTGACCCTGAAAACTTACCCTTCTGCTCCCGATCCTTGATGCTGTTCAATTTGTTGACGCGTGGCCGGAAATTAGTTGGATCACGTCTGAAGGTGATTTCGAGCGAAGCCAAGAATTTGTTCATGCCCGTGAGTAAGGATTGCGGGCTGAACCAGACGAGAGAAATGTCGCGTTTCAGGTATGCCTGGCAATATTTAAAAGAATTACGCACGGTGTGGCTGTTGCAGCGATGGCAGGCTGGCCCTCAAAGACAATCACCCGATCGGCGAGGTAAGTAGCCATGATGAAGTCGTGCTCAATCACAAAAGCCGTCTTCTTCGCGTGCAGAACAAAGCTGTCTCCGCTTTCAGCAAGAGATGTGTTATTGTATAGAAAAATTGTTCTGACCGTTTTATGACTTTGCTGGCGATAATACGCTGCTCGGCATCAAGGAAACTGCAGAATGGTATATAACAAAACGCAAGAAGCCGAGTTCAAAGAAGATAATACCTGCTCGGCTCGTCCAGAAGATATACAGCCACGTTCGGTTTTCCTGAAACCGGTTCGACATCTGGAACCGAAGCGTGAAGGCGACAGGACAATACTCACCTAATGCGAGCACGATGGCCACCCTTTGCAACTCTCCCCCTGAGAGTGTCTTGACCTCTTGATCCATGACGCCATCCAGAGACATTGGTTTCATGACATCCGTCTGGAATTGCGGATGCATGAATGCAGTCTTGATCTGCTTTAGTAACAGCATGCGGACTGTGCCGCCAAACTTCGGGCTGATCGTTTGTGGCTTCAGAGAGACAGCAAACGTCTGCCTGTCCGTCTCTACATCCGGCGTATCCCCTGCTAGAAGACGGACAAATGTGGTCTTCCCCGTCCCATTCTCGCCAAGCATGACTATGATCTCCGAATCGTTGAAGGAGCCGGATTGCACGGTTAATTTGAACGAGCCGAGTGTCTTGGTCATTGCAGGATATGAGTAATGTCTCGTTTTCTCCGCAACGACTTCTTCTGCGTTTTCTGCCATCTTGAATGTGAGCGCTTCTTCACGAAAACGGAGGTTTTCTGTGGGTATAAACCCGTCTAGAAAGTTGTTGATACCTACGTATGCGATAAGCGTGAGGCACATTCTAATGCGAATCGAGAGCGCACCTTCTCGTACACCGGCGGGCATCGTCACTACGCCATACATAGATGGCTTACCATACAAGCAACAAATGAAATCAGAGAGATAATCTAAAACGGACAGATCGTGTTCAACGACCACGACATAACAATCAGGAGTGAGCAATGATCGTATAGTTTGTGCAGCCTTTAGACGTTGCTTGATATCGAGGTAACTTGAGGGTTCATCAAACATGTATCTATCCGAAACCAGGTTAGAAGGAACCAGTGGATTATGGCTGATTAAAGGCGTACACATCTGCCTTTTGTATGCACGACATGGCAATCGCGAATCTTTGCAGTTCTCCGCCAGACAATTGTGAAACTTCACGGTTAATAACTTCGTTCAATTCGAGAACGTCACACATATGCTGCTTGTTGTCCAACTCCACTTTGGAATCCAGCATTTGCGATACTGTCAAATTGCCCTTGATGGCCCGAGGGATGTGGTCCACGTATTGCGGTTTTATAAGCGCTTTGAGATTATCTTGTAATACTTTGGTGAAATAGTTTTGGAGCTCAGAGCCACGAAAGTATTTGAGGATTTCCTCCCATCCTGGTGGGTCCTGATTTGGAATTGCAGAAGTGCAACACAATTCAGGTGACCAGGACGTACGTCATAACGACCCAGGTTAGGCTTCAGTTTTCCCGCAAGAATTTTGAGCGCAGTGCTTTTCCCGATACCGTTGGTTCCGGCAAGTCCGAGAACCTGACCAGGTCTTGGTGTTGGTAGTCGATGGAGCTTGAAAGCATTCGCGGCGTATCGGTGGGTGACCTGCGAATCCAGATTTGTGGGTAAATTTATTATTGAGATTGCCTCAAAAGGACATCTAGGCCGACGGTTAGTTGTAAACTCCACACGGCGACGTGGCACACTTTTTAACGCAGATACCACAACCTATGCACAGGATCTCCGAGATGAATGCGATTTTATCGGAAGGTTTGACTTCTATGCATAGTTTGCCTGAACGGAAGCTGGCATGAAGACTTAAACGAGGGATGACGCGCATGCGGCGTACCCATTTTGACCACTGGGCATGACTGAGCGATCACCCTGATCATCAGCTTGGCCCTGCCTAGTACGAAAAGAATGATTTCACCTTTTTGCATTCCAGCGCACACCGCTTCGGTTTACAGCGGTTAGAATCTACGATGGCGATCCGGGTGATCTTGTCTGCCATTCTGTCTAGTGGTGCAGTGTAGAGGGTGTGATGTGTTGCCGGGAGGCTCGTGCTCGTCTCTCTGATCAGTACGGCACGTGCAATCTGCTCGTTTAGCGTTTACGACGATGGGCAAGTTCAAAAGCCCCACGACGGTAATCAGGCAAGCTCTCTTCTTAAGATCTTACGCCCATGTTCCGTATATCAGAATCCTGCGTCTCAAAATAAACCAAGCAAACTAGCACCAGCTCATGCAGTAAATGTGCGCCATATTCTTTGCGAGAAATATTCAAAGGTGCAGGAGGCGTTGGGAAAACTCATGGTACGCAACCTGCGGCCTACAGTCCGCTTATGCAACCACGCAATCTTGGTTTCCAGGAAGGACAGAGATTCGACAAAGTCGCACAAGATTATTCTGAGGACAAGGCTAGATGTGGGTATTCTCCTCATCTGCACAATATTTTAACCAGTTTCAACTTGTATCTTTAGCTGGGGGCAGCCTCGGTTGGAAGAATCGAGGATCCATGGTCGTACGTTTGAGCTCAGAACAGATATTATACCGGGTCCCTGCTGAATCTATTACATTCAGGAACCTTTTGAGAAAGCCGCGTTTGAGTTGACACCGTCGACCTTGGAAAAGCCCATCTGCTCTCCACCCATCAAGACGGTGTTTGGGTATCATATCATCATGGTGGAGGGCCGGCGGTGACCCAGATATCAACGGTTTCATTGCTCGATTCACGGCAGAGTATCTCTTGTTCATATCAAAATGAATGTAATACTGGCCGGCAGATATATAGCCCAGCTAATGACGCCCGCTCAGATTTGGATTAACTTGATCAGATACGACTGCGAAAGCAACCCTCACTCGAGATTCCCTGACCAGACACAGGAAGGGATTCACGAACTTCGGCTGAACGCACTGCGAGGGGCAAAGAAGCATCCGTCTTCCAACGCTGTCTTGGCTGAACGCATGGCGAGGGGCAAAGGAACATCCGTTTTCCAATGCTGTCCACGGAAAGGAATTATTACGGACGGATGCAGGGTATGGCAGACGTCGCGAAAGTGACGTTCTCGGGCGGCATGAAACGGTCCAAGCTTGCCTCTCCCGCAGCAGCAGTAGCTCCGTGGAAACCAGGTGATGTCACGCCTGTTCGAGAGATGTCGACATGCGAATCTGTGCAGTTCAACGATTTCAACGATCCAGACATGGTTCCTGATTTTCCAGGCCACAGCTTGAACTCATTCCATGATTCGCGCGGTGATTTCTGCAGGGGACTCAGAGAGCGTTTGGGTGCCTGAGCCACGATCTTGTCCAGTTGGAGTTTGGCCACGTTACTACGATAGTAATTGGTGACTTGGATTGTGGTTTTATTGGGCATCGCCGCCGCTATTCGCTTGAAATCGTCCCCATGCTGAGCCAGCAGGGTGAGGAATACATCTATCGGAATGTTCAATATCGCAAGACAACGCATGCAGTGTATGTTACGTACTCCTGTCGTCCTCGGACCATTGCACACCGGAGGTTGCAGATCTGCGCCGTGGAGCGGGATCACTAGGTCCGATCTTTGTCTCCCTTCCGAAGACTTGTGAGAACTCTTCCACGTGACTTGGTGCAGATGCGGCTTTGGGCTTCCTCTTTCTTGAGCGCTTAGGCTTACGCTCAAAATCGTGGTCCTACAAGGAGTCGCATCAATTTCTACGAAGGAAACGAGCCAAGGCTACGCACATTCACGTCATCTTCCAATCCGTCTCGCTCTATTAACGGAGAGATCCGGGTAGAGGTCAACGTTCGCCGACGAGTCTGTCGCGGTGCTGACCCGTTCGTGCCGCGGGCCACTTCATCGTCGTGCTGCCTGATATCGGCCAATATCCCGTGGCCCCTCGGCTTGTCTGCTCGTTTGCCCCTCCGTCTAGCAGGGACGAATCGCGCAAGGGCCTTGCGGAATCCGGGCAGTTTCTTGTGCAAGTAATAGTACTCGATGCATTGCGCCGGAGTCTTGTTTGGAAGATGCTCAGCTATGAAGCCAAATTGCTTTGGGTACAAGGCAAACTTCTGCAAGAAGATCTCCTCTTCTTCTCTGGTCCAATCGTGGGCGCCAGACGAGGAGCAATAGAACTCGCTCGGATTGGGCACAAGGTGGTTCGTATCGTCGAAGACATGGTCGACCCATCCATGCGTGACCGAAATCATATCAGGGATCTTGGCAAGATTTCGTGTCGCTAGTTGGTCGGGATCGGTGGCGTCATCGATCCCGAGGTTGATCATGACCTGCTCAAATTCTAAATCGGAATGCACAGCGTCGCTCATCATGGCAGAAGAACGTCGAGTGTTCCTTCCCATTGGCAAAGGAAGCGTCTCTTCGGTAACGAAACCTTTTTGATGGCTTTCTAGCTGAGCGCAATGAGCCAGCCAGCGCTTATGCAGAGTAAGGTATTCTTCTCGCAGGCGGTTGACCTTGATGTCAAGGACACGTTTTCGCTCTGCAAAGCGATTAGCAAGAGATGGCCGCACAGTCTCGATAGAATCAATCTTGTTCTGGAGAGCGTCGCCTTCGAAAGCCTGTTGTATTAGGCCTTCACCAGTTGATTGTTCGGTGACAGGTGGTGGTGGTTCGATAGTCAATAAATTAGTCATAAGAACGGTATTGACGCGCTCTTCGCGGGTCTGTTTATCATAGCGAAGGCGCTCCATGGCGGCGATGTGAAGAGCCTCCATGGACTTTGGGCATTCCGAGGATGGGGATTCTTCATCTGCTATTTCGAGGGCCGCGACCTCTTCCGATGGCAGTGTATCCGACTGGAGTTCCCCTTTCGCCATGACAACGTCATCTGGGCTCTGTGGACGAGGTGAAGGTGCTGACACCATGTCGGTGTCTGTTGTGGTGGGTACGTTAGGGCTTTCGACAAGCGGAAACTCCTCGTCGGCAGCAACCATGAGCGTCGCAGGACATGGTGGTACAACAACTGGCTGCTTTTTCGCATCATCCGCCGCAACGTCGCAGATCATATCCGGAGGCGCCAACGCCATGTCGGTGTCCGTTGTAGTGGTTACTTCGTTGGAGCTTTCGGCAAGCGGTGGCTCCTCATCGCCGTCGGCAATCATGAGTATCGCAGGAAGGGGCGGTGCAATAACTAGCTGCTTTGTCGCATCATCCATCACGGCATCGCAGATCATATCCGACACAGCCAGGTTTCTCTCGTTCTCGAGACAAGATCCTTCAACTGCGGGAGTGACAGATTCGCAAGGCACCACTGGTTGTTCTTGTGGCAGAGCCGGTTCTTCCGCCGGTTCTTCCTGTCTCGAAGAGGCTGAGAGTCTACCATCAGCATCAGCCTGGGGGATTGTGGACAGTACACCTACCGATGGAAGTCGAGTCCACTGATGACGCACGAACACGAGAGGCGTTAATGGAAACGCAGATGTCTTCCCATGTACATTCGGTAGTAACCGGCTCATCAATAGAATCCACATGAGATAATAGAGAATTCTCCTCTAGGCGGTCCCCTCGGGTCATCACGTCAATCTGTCCTTCTGGAGACTGGTGCTGTACTTCGGATGGGATCGCAGCAAGTTCGTCGCTCTTCTCGAGTTGTGGTGAAGACATCTTGGTTAGTTTGGGAGACTCTAGGTCAGAAAGGGGTGGGCGAGATACAATTGATGAGACTGAGGCGGATCTGGATTTGCATCCCTTCGCTACAAACTGGCTTACATCCTTGCGTAGTTCAGGGTCTGTGCGATTTGGGAGTAACAATTTCTTTAGATCAGATGCTGACCGAGCGACCAGGGCGCTGTCGCCATGCGAGGGACTCCGTCGAGCGGAATAAGGAGACTGGGAAGATCTCGCCGCTGGCGATCTGCTCCTCGACCCCTCAAAACTACGAGGCCGACCGCGTGGAGCAGAAGGATGGGGCACTTGAATGGATAGCCTAGGTCTGCGAGGGGGCAATGTGTCGCGACTGCGTGCCCATGGATTGTCATAATGAGGGCGATAACAATCCGATCGCGGCGGGTAGGGGTTTACAGAACTTGGTTGTGGAGGCCGATAGCGGTCTCCTCCAGGCGTATAATAGTAGGATGGGCGATATGAACGCTCGTCAATGGTCTCTCGGAGTCCGGGAGGTCGAAGGTACTGATCTGTGGAGGGGGGGCGGCCTCTGATGTGTGGGGTTCAGGAGATTAGAATGTTGAAGAAAAGACAAAGGCTTTACCCTTCTGGATGGTTTGGCCTGCTATGGTTCGATTGCTTCCATGAGTCCGATGGTTCGAGCATGGGGGTAGCAAGCGTATCGCGACGCCCTCTGTTGAAACAGGCTGCGGGCGCGGTCGGTATAGGTTTCCTATCCAAATCACTATAGTGATCCCAAGTGTTGCGTCTATCCCAAGCATCAACTACAGGACCAGGGCGAGAATAGCCATAACGTTCAAGCGAGGACGGAACATTGTGATAACTTGGCAAAGGAGGTCGCCAAACAGGTGGCCGATAGATATTAGGAAAATCGTGGCGATAGGAAGGACCGGCTCTAGTGGGAGTGTAAGTTTCTGAAGGTGGAGCATACTTGCGAGATGGCCCAGTGGGCGGAGACTTCCTCTTGACAGGGGTGTTGATGACCTGCAGAGTCTTATCGGGATGACTAGGCGGCTGGTACTTTCCAGCTCGAGCGTGAGGACCTGACAGCCGACGGGCATCGTTACGGGCAGCATAGGATGGAATAGCAAAAGGCCCGGAAGCCATTACTGCCTGGGAAAGCGGGTAGTGTATCGCAAGTTAGAATGCGGGTTAAGTACTGCGCAAGAGATGGGTGATGAGGAGTGAATCAAGCGAGTTACAAAAGCTTGAGAGAACGACCCAGACGACAGCGACGGCATAAACAGGTCGAGAGCGATAAACGCAAACGTGTCCAACGATGTGGAGACAGACGGACAGACAGACGCCACCGTACAGTACAAGTAGTTGTCAAGCGTTGAGTCTTAGGACAGCACCCACGTGACTCACCGGCACCCGTTTCAAAGCCCGCTTCTCCAGCACAGGCTTTCATTCATTCATGGTCTGGTCGGCGTGCCATGGCAGAGCCACCAGAGCCATCAGATCCTTCAAAGCTCGTATTTCAGTCAGATAGCGTCCGGAGGTCTATTTTCGCGGCCTATTGGCTCGTCATTATCTTGGCTTTACCACTATGGTGGTACACCACCAGTATACAACGTTTACACCTACCGGCGGCACAAGTAGCTGTCCAGAGCAGTCGCCAACTACGATTGCCCGTCAATGTCGAGCTCAGTCCTGAAGCGCGCGCATTGACTGTAGTCGATGAACTTCAGGCATTGCTGGACCGCAGGACCTCTACTGAGCCAATGCGCTGGAATGGCGTCGACGTCAAAGTAGGGTCTAGCGCGGCGGGCGGTAGGTTGAAACTTGGGTATTCGAGTTGATCCAAGGTTCACGTTGAAGTGTTCAAGGCCAACATGACGAACCTAGCGTTTACACTGTCAATTTGGTTGGATCCACCATCTCCCTGCAGAACAGAGGTCTCAAATTTCCCCTCAAAGACCTGCATTCGGGTATGTTGGAGGCAATCTAACTCCGAGCGAGTCTTACGCGTCAAGTTCTACAGTACATCGCCTAGCAGACCTGCTCGCAGACCTTCTGGTCTCTTACCCGACTTCTTCTAGCGAAGAGTTTAGGGTGGTTCAATATGCGCCTCGTTATCGTCTCGCATTCACTTTACTGAATGAAGACGCCTCAGAAGGGAGAGCTGCGATAGGGTGGGACGTACAACGCGCCATTTCCAGTCCGTCTTTTCCATTACAAGCTCACCGTGATTCAAATCTGGGGCAGGTCACATCACGCCCATCGTCGATTCGCTTTCTCTTTTACACAATTTCACCGTGGAGAGTCAGGCGCAGTTCTATGCACCCTTGGCGTTCGGACCGCAACAGTTCGCCTCAAATACAGAAGACATCTATGTACTTACCCCGGAAGATCTGACCGTCTTTGTCAATTCCGCTGAGTGGACTTTATGTCTGGCTGCTTCCGTTTCCGCCGTCCTTATATTTCTGACGTCTTCCCTCAGCTTCCAGTGTATCAAACGACCCCGTACTGCACTTTCTTCTCTTTGTTCCCACCTCTTCTCGGCGACCATTGCACATCCTCGATGACCAAGGTAAGCACGCTGTCAAGCCCTGCCACCATACTTCTTACCTAGGATCATAGGCCATCTGTCTGACTCTCACGCCTTCCTGCTCCCTCAATGGGGTGGTGTTGTTGTATTCAATCCACCCGCGGACTTGACAGATCACTTCCACCTCGACTCTTCGACCCTCGATCCGGTCTTCTCCTCCTTCGCTCGTCAGTTGCTCGCTTTGCTGGGTGTGAGGCCGCTACCCAAAGGCTTTGAGTCCATGGAGTCTGGTTCAGTCGTGACAGGTTGGCAATTCGATGCTCTTGTGCGACGGCGCACTCTTGAGAACGTCCGCGGGAGCCAAGAAACGCTCAAAAGCACCATCGAGTTAGTCAAGAAAATCGAGAATATGCCGATTGGCGAAAGCGTGAGGAACGACGTATTCAGTGCCTTATCCGCGCTCGACAAAGTGCGTTTCGCCGCTGTTACTATTGTGCTGCCTCATTTGCTCTAACGAATACCCAATCTCTCCGTCAGGTGTACGCCATGTCAGCTATATCACCCACCGCCGCCCTCCGACACTCCAGCGAAGCGGCGTCGCTGGCCTCGAGAGCGTTCTTTGACCCGGGGATGTTAGCGCTGCTGTATTTCCCGCCTGAGCACAAGTACGCCGTCTACGCTCCGCTGTTCGCGTCGGCGTTGCTGCCCCCTGTCGTGGCCGTGCTGCGGGAGCTGGTCGTTTGGAGACGCGCTCGACGTCAGCCGAGGGCGGTCGAGGCGAGGGAAAAGGATGAGTGAGCCGGTGTTTGCATGGAGAAGAACGCATTTTGAAGGTCTCTGGTCTTTATGCATTTGCATGGGCTGTAGTCCACACTCTCGCGATTTTTATTCTTGGGCAAACATTAATATATCGTCATGCATGACTTTGTGCATCCTGAGTTGCTTGAGAGGTGATGCCTGTGAAATATGAATGAGGGATAAGATCTACTGCATAAGATGCGAATTCGCTCAGTCGCTTTGCCACCAGCACTGCGTGCCAATCGCTGTCGACGAGAAAGGGAATCTCATTGTAGCATGGCAGAGAATTATGACAAAGGATCACCACTCAAGAAACCAGGTTACACGTTCTATGCTACTAATGTGCTTGTACTGATCTCCTCGGTTCATCCAGATCGGTCACGCCTACTAGCTCTGGGGTTGGAGGGCTCCGCGAACAAGCTCGGCGCCGGAGTCATCCAGCATTCTGAAGACGGCCAGGTCACCGTCTTGTCCAACGTGCGGCACACGTACATAACACCTCCAGGAGAAGGTTTTCTGCCTCGGGACACTGCTCAACATCACAGGGAATGGATATTGAACGTCATCAGCGACTCATTAAAGGAAGCCGGTATCGCCATGCGCGATCTGGACTGTATTTGCTACACGAAAGGCACGTTATTCATTCTCGCAAGCATAGATTCTAAATGGTTACGCGGAGCAGGACCGGGCATGGGTGCACCCCTGCAGTCAGTAGCGCTTGTAGCCCGGACATTATCTCTCTTGTTCCATAAACCGCTCGTGGGCGTCAACCATTGTGTTGGACGTGAGTCATTAACCCCCTCCTGAAGTCAAAAGGAGCGGCTCTGCAACAACATTTTCCCCCTCTTTTCAACCCGTCAGACATCGAGATGGGTCGTCAGATTACCGGCGCACAGAATCCGATCGTACTCTACGTCTCTGGCGGGAACACTCAAGTGATCGCGTACTCGCGCCAGTGCTATCGCATCTTTGGCGAGACGCTTGACATCGCGGTCGGCAACTGCCTCGACCGGTTCGCAAGGGTGATCAACCTGAGCAACGATCCGAGCCCAGGATATAATATTGAGCAAGAAGCCAAAAAGTGTGTTGCGAGGATCCCTCACGGGGCCCAAGTCTATGTGGTTGCTAACTTGCGTTCCTGACCTGTTGTGCTCAGAGGGAAGCGCCTCGTCCCGCTCCCATACACCACAAAGGGCATGGACGTCAGTCTGTCTGGCATTTTAACCGCAACGGAAGCATATACAACAGACAAGAGGTTCAGACCGGACAACACCGCGGACCAAGGCGAAGACATCATAACTCCTGCGGACCTCTGCTATTCCTTACAGGAGACAGTTTTCGCCATGCTCGTGGAGATCACAGAACGCGCCATGGCGCATGTAGGAAGTAAGGAGGTCCTCATCGTTGGAGGCGTAGGTTGTGGGTTATTTTTCTCCTTTTATCAAGCTTCACTTGAGTTTCATTCACCGTATGGACGTCAGGCAACGAACGCTTACAAGAGATGATGGGCATCATGGCTCAAGAGCGAGGCGGACAAGTGTTTGCCACAGATGAACGGTCGGGAACTCTTGTGGTTGCTCTTTCACTCTTCTGTGTCTGACGGTGTGTGGGTCACAGCTTTTGCATAGACAATGGAATCATGATTGCCCACGCCGGCCTGCTTGGCTTCCGCATGGGCTTTGTGACTTCGCTGGCCGACAGCACATGCACCCAGAGGTGAGCTGATTTAGTTCGTATTGATCGATCTTCTATTCACGCAACACAGGTTTCGAACAGACGAAGTGCATGTCGCGTGGCGCGCCTGAGTGATGCGTAGAGGCGGAATCTTCACGTTTCAGCGTGCCCTTGTGTTTATATTTTACACTCTGATGCAAATTCGAAGATCATGCTTTTGTCATGTCATCCAAGACACAATTCGACCTCTGTGGATTCTCGCATTGCAATTCTTGTCTCGATGCGACTAAACTCTTGAGTTCTTCATACTCGCTCGCCGTGTCGAGTCCGCGGCCCTACACGTCGCTTGACTTAGGCACCATGGTCCTCTCGCCGATCCCGCTCGTGCTTACCTTCCTCCCTGACCAACATCTGCTCGCAACCTCCCTCCGTGGGAAGCGAAAGCCTTCACCATACGTCTACAACGCGCACCGTTACCTTATCAGGTAAAATGTAAGGAAGACATCAACTTTGAACCGGTCAAGAATAAAATATTTCAAGTTCGACACTGAGCAAGACGTGCCGCAATTTCATCCGGCATCGGAGAGTTTGTGGACCCCTTCGACCAGAAGTTGGTCATGGTGCACTTCGCAAATGAGAATTTGACTCTGGCTTAAACTTGCCTCACTTCGTCAAGACGCGCGACTTTCTGCCAGTGGGCGGACACCACATCTTCAGCACTACGGGATGGTGTCGTGATTGTAGTTCATACACTGGTTCCTTGGTCATACATGGCTGTTCACACGTTCCGCTCCTATTTCACACTGGCGAGGCAGCTTCGTGGAGGCTCCCCTGCGTGGCCCTGCGCACGATAGTAGGCGATGTCCGTCCCGGTTCTCTGCTCCCTCGCTAGTCGGGCTGTCGGGCCGTCCCTCGCGTCTATTCTGCGCCTGCATCTCCGTCGCCTGCTCCTCCTCGGGCGCATGCTGCTGACTCGGAGGTCTCATGGACAGGTAGCGGAGGCGCGCACGCATCCAGAGCCGTACGTACCTCAGCCAGAACAGCCACCATTGGTCCCCGCGAGACCACAACAGCAGGGTGTAACAAACGAGGAGCCCAAAGAGAATCACCCATGCCGCGCCCACCAGCGACCGTGTCATTGTGTTGGACTTTGTCATGAACGAGAGGATGAACGCGACTAGGAACGAAATTGTGCTGGGAAAGAAAGAAGGCGCACAGGTTGGTAGGATCTTAACAGCGACAATGACCTTGGAGCGCACCCCCACATAAGCAACGCATACGGTAGAGCGTATACGATCGCCAAAGGTTCCAGTCCAACCGACGGTCTTGTCATCTCCATGAAGAAATCAAACTAGTACATTTTGGCGTTGAATACACGGGTGGTCAGTTGGGGTTACGGGAAAAGATAACATAAGGATAAAATCTCACGCCTTGTACGACAGAAGTATCTGCACGATGACGACGAGTTAGCAACAGGCCAAATACCACAGTTCCAAAGCTAGCGACAACGGAGAAATAGATGGCGATCTCGGCAGGAGAACGCGTCGTCGTATTTGGTGGCGGAGCTACGATTGGATTACCCAGAAATGCGACATTTGCGTTCAACAAAACGGTTGCCTAAAGAGTAGGAGGGAGATAAAAAAGACCTTATCATCAAGCGCTGCAAGTGAACTTACAAAGAGGATGGATTCTTGCCACTCTTGGTTCAATCTACCCAGGAACTTCTTCCATCCTTCAACATCACTCACTTCTCCACGTTTCACTGTCACGCTCTCTAAGGTGTGCAGGTAAAACTCAGGCACAAAAAAAAAGAGAGGCGACGAAATTCCTATCAGTATCGTGCGTCTCACTCTTGGGTCTTCGTAAATGTCCTGAGATGAATCGACGCGCGCTACGTGCTGGCCATACTGATTGGCATATCTTATCTGGGCTATCGACACAACTCCATTAATATCATTGGATACAGAAACGGGGATGCAGAGCAGCGTCTCACCGAAACCGTGAAGCAGGCGACCTTTGCATGGAGGGAATCAATCAGCCAACGAGCTTTATGTCTCAAGACAGGTGGCACATACCAACTGCACAAGCAGAATGCCCGTGACGGTGTCCATGACGCCCTGCAGCTGTCATTGCAAGAAACCTTAAGGATATGTGTCAAGATGCTGGGGGGTATCCCTACCTCCTATGTGCTCCAAAAGGTCCAGCATCCTCTTCAGATCTGTTAAGGAATACACTACAGCCGTGGAAGAAGACGTCATCGAATCTAGGGACGCAGTATTCAAACATGCCCGAAGCATTGAAAAGTACAGTATCTTACCACTAATCGCATGCACCAGAATTTCACGAAACTCGTCAATTAACTCGTCAGAGACAACTCGCTCCAGAGGGAACAAAGACCAATGCCTCCTGTCGATTGCATGTGGTTGGAATTGCATTTCTTCAGACACAACTGCAGGCCAACTTGCCAGTATTCTCCCTCGGCTGCGTATCCTGGCGGATGTTATGATCAGATCACGAGTAAAGAAGTGTACGAATACCAACTGAGCTCATGTATGTGTTTGACTCCTCTGAGTCGTGTTTCCAGAAAATCTGTATCATGGTCTTCTGGCCAGAACAAAGTCCGAGTATCGTGGTCGCTGTGAGCGGAATATTAGTATATCAAGCTTGGACAATCTCTGATTCATATCTTACACGAAGCCATAACCACAGAGTCGAGGTGTTTCCTTGTCATCCCTTTCCACCAGCTCCAAGACTAATTCCGCATCAGAAGGTAGAATCACGCCTACCACGTTGACGTATTGAAAGATGGATTTCATACACTCTTCGATGAACTTGGATATTTCGGGGTCAGATATGTTGGCATCGGTGAGGACACGCTGAGATGAAAGGAAGTCAGGTACGAGAGGCATTAGTAACAAGCTTTTACTTCTTGATTATTCCAAAAATACAACGAGCCCTCAGGATGCGTGTATGTGGTCCAGTTCCCTACAACCTCATCCCTGTCGACACTGGACTGAGAAATATAGCATCGGAATCTGGAGCACACGCACCTTCGATAACGTTTAGTACTGAAAGCGGGTATAGAAATATCATAAAGATCGGGTTTCCTATAATGTCACATTCAGAGCGTCATCGCATGCAGCAAATTGACCAATTACAAAAACGTCTTCCTTTCATATCGACCAATCTGGTGGGCAGAGCATGGTACGCATAAGTTGAAGTAGCTCTCATCGTCGGGATCCCATGCTGCATAGCGAGTAGCACGAGATTTGTTGATGAGATCCTCTGGGGAAGGCAGGCCTTTTCGGATCGGACTCGATGACCGTTTAGGGACAAACACCGCAAAGAGCCCGGGGTCATGTATCATGGGATGCTTTGCTATCGTCGCGTTCAAATGATCCGTGGATCTAGAATCGCGGGAGGCGTGAAGAGGTTCATTTCGCGAGCCCGGACGTGAACCTGGACGTGAACCTGCAGCGACTGCCGGTTGCGAGCTAGCATAAACAACCGCTTCCAATCGCGCCTCCGGTTCGCGAAAATCGGGGCCGACACTCCAAGTCAGCGAATTACCTCGTGGGTTGCTTGTGGGGCGCCCGCCAGTCCCTCTGCCGCTGAAAAATGATAACCGGCGCTCAATCCATCGGAGGAGAATCAGTAACGCCCTAAACGATTTTCTGCATGCAGCAAGTAACCTGAGCAGAACATTGAGCAGAAATTTAGATATTGAATGCACCATCTGGAGAGGTACTGTAAGCAAGTGGTCTGAGAAGAATAGACTGCATTATCACAACTGTTATCGAGGCAACATTCAAGATCACGTGCAACGACGCGAGAGCCGGCGCTGATCCATTTCATGGACCATGTTCTGAGTGTTCAAGTTCATTGTTCATGTAACACGAATAGGTCAGTTCGTGTCGTCGCACGTGATCTTGAACACGACTTAACTTAGTGGCTGTGGAAGGAATTGTTTAAGGAATACTTACTGAGTCTACAATCCCCTCAATCGTCCCTGCTGAAACATTGTGGCATGGCTTTTGTGTGGGAATTGCTGGGTCCCAGAAGTAGTTCAATTGCATAATTCAGTACTGGTGAGAATGCTTCCTACTTACATATTAGCAAAATAGTTGAAAAGTGTAATTTTAGAAGTGGAATTATCCAGAATAAGATAATAGTTCAGCATGTCCTGGTATTTATTTCACACTATTGTAATGCGCGTACAAATGTCATGCTTTTGTCATGTTATCTAGGACATATTTCAAGCCCTGTGGATTCTCGCATTCCAATTCCACTTTGACTGTCTCGAAGCGAGACCACCACCAACCATTGAGTTCTTCATACTCACCCGCTGTGCCAGGCGGAGTGTTCCATGGTTTATCAGGTAAAATGTAGTGAAGGCATTTGACTTCCTCATCCCTCCACAACGGTTTGTGAATATCACGCAACGTCTTGAGCGCATTATAGATATACGGTAGAGGCTTCCACTTCCCGTAGAAGTAGGCCGCAAGCAGATCTTGGTCAGGGAAGGAGAAGGTAGGTACGAGCGGGGAGGTGTGGAGGTAGTGAGTGATGGCGTCGGCGAGCTCGCGGGACGGCGTGAGGACTACGGCGCCCGAATTAAGTAGCGTGTAGGGCCGCGGGGTCGATGCGGTGATCTGGGGCGGCGAAGTAATTCCAGTCGGGTGGACGACGGACGTGTGCGCGCAATTCTCGGGGATCCTGTCTCACCCATGTCTCAGAGCCCGCTCGTGTAAGAGTGTTGGAGGATAATCACCAATCAGCAGGATAGTGCTTGAACTTGCGCGGATTGCAGGCGCATGCGTGCGATGCTGCAATCCAATCTGATGGCAATTGGAGCTCGTCGATCAGTTCGTCCAAGCTTTTCAAGGCGATCATGTCAGAGTCGAGCAGAACGACACGCTGTATCACCGATGTAAGTAAATTCTGTCGCCAGAGACGAAGAGACGACATAAACATCATACTGAACCAATCCGAAAGCTCTAAACGCGAAAGACCGTCAATCATCATCAAGACATTCAAGTTCGACGTGAGACGAGACGTGCTGCAATTTCGTCCATGTATCGTGGAATCTCGCGTCGGCATCCGAGAGTTTGTGGACCCCTTCGACTGGAAGAAGTTGGTCCACTTCGCATGTGAGAATTTGTCTCTGGCTCAAAACTTGCCTCGCCTCGTCGGGAAGCTGTTGTGTGATCATGACCAAGAGCGGGTATTTCGATTGCACGGATCGTAAAGACTGGTCAAGTACCAGAACCCCAGGAAGGTAGCTGGGCTTTGTGAGCAGGGTAACGTAGGCTCCTTTGACAGCCATATCCTACTGTTAGGAGGCAAAAGCGTTGGTCCGGACACGTGCCACGACGCGACTTGATTGTCCATGTCACAGTAACAAGGGGAGAACCACAATGTCTACTTGTGATTCCGCCTCCTTTGGGATGCGTTGTGGTTATAGTTCACATTTTAGGAACCTCTCAAACGGACAAGACAGCATCGTGGAGGCTCCCCTGCAGAGCCCCTGCGCACGATAGTAAGCGAGGCCGCGTCCCAGTTCTCCGCCCCCTCGTCAGTCGACCCGGGCCGTCTCTCGTGTTTGTTCTCCCCACGCTGTGTCTGCAACTCCGTTGCCTGCTCCTCGGACGGATGTTGCCGGTTCTGGACAGGCATTCATGCATCGAAGTCTATACTTTCCTCAGTCAAAACTGTCACCATCTGTCCCCGCGAGTCCACAACAGGAGAATGTAACAAATGAAGGGCCCAAGGACCGTCACCCATACCGCGCCCACCAGCGACCGTGTCGCTGTGTTGGACTTGGTCATGAACGAGAGGGTCAACGCAACTAGGAATGAAAGTGTGCTGGAAAGATAAGAAGACGCACATAAGAGATGGTTGGTAGCGTCTTGACGATGACTTTGGGACGCAAGCAATGCATACGGTAAAGCATACACGATGGCCAGGGGTTCGAGTCCAACTAATGATCTTGTCATTCTTTCAAGAAATTAAACTAGATTTTTTGGCGCCGAATACACGAGCGGTTAGCGGTCGCAAGGAAAACATGGCATAACAATAAAACCCACGACTTGTAGGACAGAGGTATCCGCACGATGACGAGGGGCTAACAATTGGCTAGATACCACCGTTCCAAAGCTGGCGACAATATGACGTGTCGTCGTATTTGGTGGCGGAGCTACGATTGGACTTCCTAGGAATGCGACATTTGCATTCGATAAAACGGTTGCCTGGGGGAGAAAATAGGGTCAGAGCGACGTCAAGCACGACAGGCGAACTTATGCAGAGGGTGGATTCTTGCCACTCTTGATTCAATTGACATATCTTGCGTGGGTGGTCGACGCGGTTTACTAGGCTATGTTCACTGAATGCAGAAAATAGATGCGCAAAGCGGCGTCTCACGAAACCGTGGAGCATGCAACCTTTGCAGGAAAGGAATCAATCAACGCGCTCTATCTATCGCGGCGGGAGATACACACCGACCACGCAAGCAGAACACCCATGGTAGTTTCGACGACGCCCTGCGACTGTCATTGCAGGTAGCCTTCAAGATCGCGCAGCCAGAATGCAGACTATCCCTACCTCCAATAGGCCAGATCTGTCGAGGAATACACTGCGGTCGTGGAAGATGACCTCATCGAAATGCTGTATTCTAATTGTGTCTGAACTATATGTTGCGTCTTACCGCAAGTCGCGTGCACTAGCATTTCGCGAAGCTCATCAACTAACTCGTCAGAGACTACTCGGTTCTAGGGAACAACGACCAACGCATCCTGTCGATTGTGCATAGTAGAAATTATGTTCCTTTAGACTCAACTGCAAGTGAGCATGCCAATAACCTTCCTCAACTACATATCGTGGCGGACGATATGATCAGGGCGTGGCTGAGGGAGAAGAATGCGAATACCAGCTGAGCTCATGAGTCTGCGAGGCGTGGTAGCATTTGATACTGCACGAGAATTTAACTGAAAGACAAGGTAACACGGACGCACTGTGGTATACATTATTGTGGTTCTACTACTTCTACTACATGATAGTCCGCCAGTTCTGCTGCTCCTTCTCAGACTCGCGAGGAAGCGTCCTGGACGCTCCCCTGTGTGGGCGTACGCACGATAACAGCCGAATTCTCATCCCAATTCTCCCTCCCCTCGTCAGTAAACTGTCTCTCGTGTCTCTTCTCCTCATGCTGCACCTGTCCCTCCGTCGCCTGCTGATCGGGGTTCTGCTGCCGGTCCGGATGCCTCTTGGGTATGCAGCAGAAGTATTTACGCATCAAAGCCCACACATTCCCCAGCCAGCGCAGCCACCAATGGTCCCCGTGAGTCCATGACAGCAGAACATAACATATGAGGAGCCCAAACACCGTCACCCACGCCGCACCCACCAGTAGCCGCGTCACCTTGTTGGACTTGGTCATACACGATAGAGTGAATGCAGCTAGGAACGAGAGTGTGCTGGAAACCACACAAAAGACGTTAATAGGGTCTCGGCAGCGGCAACGACTTGAGGACGCACCCCCACATAAGTAACGCATACGGTAAAGCGTATATAATCGCCAGAGGTTCTAGTCCAACTGACCGTCGTGTCATTTTCGTAAGGAAGGCGAACTAATTTTTTTGGCGTCAAATGCAAGATTAATCAGTTTAGAGTCGTAAGGAGCAGAGGGGAAGCGTAAATATGAAAACCCACGCCTTGAGAGGCAGAGTCCCTAAAGTTGTCAGCGCGATGTCGACGAGCTAGCAACAGGCCAAATATCATCGTCCCAAAGCTGGCAATGATGGAGAAGTAGATAGCAATTTGAGCAGGAGAACGGGTCTTCGCATTTGATGGCGGAGTTACAGTTGGACTACCCAGGAATGCGACATTTGCATTCAACAAAACGGTCGCCTATGGAGTGGGGGGAGGAATAAAAGGTCAGGGCGTCTACCAAGCGCTATAACAACAAAACTTACATAGAGGGTAGATTCTTGCCACTCTCGGTTCAATTTATCCAGGAACTTCCTCCATCCTTCAATGCTGAGGACTTGATCCACCCAGACGCTTTCCAGGGTGCTCAAGTATAACTCAGGGGCAAAGAACAAAAGAGGCGACCAGAATCCTATCAATATCGTCCGTTTCGCTCCTGGGCCCTCGTAGATGGTTCGAGATGAGTCAACGCGCACTATGTGCTGGCCGTATCGGTTGATATATTTTGCATTGGCTTTCGGCGCGATTTCATTATTTTCATTAAACACAAAAAAGAGGGATGCAGAGTAGCGTCTCACCAAAAGCGCGGAACAGGCGACCTTTGCAAGAAAGAAATCATTCAACGGGCTCGCTTCTCATGAGAGGATATGCGCACCAATAACGCAAGCAGAATGCCCATGGTGGTGTCCACGGCGTCCCGCAGCTGTCATGGCAAGCAACCTTCAGGATCAAGGGCAACGTGGATTAGAATGCTAAGTATCCCCACCTCCGATATGCTCCAAGAGGCCCAACATCCTCTGCAGATCTTTCAGGGAATACAGTACATTCGGGGTGGACGACGTCATCAAATCTGGAAAAGCTGTATTCAAACGTGCCCGAAGCATTAAAAGCATTTTGTATCATACCGCAAGTCGTGTGCACCAGCATTTCACGAAGCTCGTCAACTAGCTCCTCAGAGACTACTCGATCCATAGGAAACAATGACCAATGCATCCTGTCGCGCGAGGTTGAAATTGTGTTTTTAGACCCAAACGCAAATGAGCTTGCCAATATTCTTCCTCGGCTGCGTACCCTGTCGGATGACATGATTAGATCAGCGGAGGAGGGCGCGAATGCGAAAACCAACTGAGTTCATGAATGTGGCTCACTCCCTTTAATCGGTCTTCTAGAAAATCTGTATCGTGGTCTTCTGGCCAGAACAAAGTCCGAGTGTCGTGGTCGCTGTGAGCGGAATATTAGTATGTCAAGCTTGGACAATCTCTGATTCATATCTTACACGAAGTAATAACCACAGAGTCGAGGTGTTTCCTTGTCATCCCTTTCCACCAGCTCCAAGACTAATTCCGCATCAGAAGGTAGAGTCACGCCTAACACGCTGACGTATTGAAAGATGGATTTCATACACCCTTCGATGAACTGGGATATTTCAGGGTCAAACATATTGGCATCGGTGAGGACGCGCTGAGATGAAAGAATGTCAGACACGAGAGGCATCAGTGACAAACCTTTACCTTGTAATTATCCCAAAAATACAATGACCCTTCAGGATGAGTGTATGTGGTCCAGTTCCCTACAGCCTCATCCCTGGTCGACACTGGACTGAGAGATATAGCATCGGAATCTGGGGCACACGCACCTTCGATAACGTTTAGTACTGAAAGCGGGTATAGAAATATCATAAAGATCGGGTTTTCTATAATGTCACATTCAGAGCGTCATCGCATGCAGCAAATTGACCAATTACAAAAGTGTCTTCCTTTCATATCGACCAATCTGGTGGGCAGAGCATGGTACGCACAAATGGAAGAACTTCTCATCCTCAAGACCCCAAGGTATCGCCGCTGTACCGTCTGGTGTAGCGGCACGAGATCCAGGACGCGAAAAGGCTTCCACAGATTGGCGGAGTCTCGTGATACTCGCACGAGGAGACCGGGAAGGCAGGCCTTGTCGACTCGGACTCGGTGACCGTCTGGGGATATACACCGCCAAGAGCCCAGGATTAGATGCGCGCGACGCTGGACGCTGATCGGCACTGGCTATTGACAGGCGCGAGATAGAAGGGTTGGGATGCATCGTGGTATATTCTTCGATCGTCATGTTCAAGTGACCCGTGGCTTGAGAATTGCGAGAGGCGTTGCGACTTGGGACCATATATGGGTGAAGATTTTCATTTCGTGAGCCCGGACGTGAACCTGGACGTGAACCCGGACGTGAACCTGGACGTGAACCCGGACGTGAACCTGGACGTGAATCTGGATATGTACTAGCAGCGACTGCCAATACGTCGGGCTGCGAGCTAGCATAAACAACCGCTTCCAATACCGCATCCGGTTCGCGAGAATCGAGGCCGACGTTCCAAGTCAGCGTATTGCGCCGTGGGCTGCCTTTGGGGCGTCTGCCAGTCTCTCTGCCGCTGAACGATGATAACCGGCGCTCCATCCATCGGAAGAGAATCAATAACGTCCTGAACGATTTTCTACATGCATCAAATAACCTGAGCAGAGCATTGAACAGAAATTTGGGTATCGAGTGCACCATCTGGGGAGGTACTGTATGAGAGGAGCGCTTAGGATATACTGCATTGTCAAAGCTGCTAATTATTGAGGACAGAAGTTCATGTGACTGATCGCTGCCATGAGGCAGCTTTCGAGATCACGTGCGGAGACGTGACTACCTGGCCGCTCAAATGTCCATCTTACGTCAGATATGGAGAGTCCTTGGCATGGTCAGTCGACTGCACTGATGTCTAGGTGACTAAAGATTCCAATGCAACAGAGGCGCTATGTTGGTCGGGATCTTGAAGGTCTTCCAAGTCTTACGTCGCAACGGCGTATTTTTGAGTGCTCATTAAGACAGGCAATCGCTTTTATGAAGCCCACAACCCCTTGGGAGGTACACTTCAGTGTTGTTTCCTTTGTCGTATGTCTGAAGCGAGCTCCTCCAAAATTCGACAGACTCGAAAACCAAACGATCTGTCCAGTATATCGATACATGGCGTTATGTTGGAGGAGGCGAGAGGCTCCCTGGTAGGTGTTGTTTGTACCGGCAGTCAAGCTTGCCTTTCTGCGTGTGACTTAACCATTATTTAGTCCAATGGTCTGCTTGGTTAACTTACACCCGCCCACACCCACCCACCCTTGAGGTACGCGCATGCTTATCTGCTTCAATCCTCGTGCGCTGCTCCATATGCAACACAGGAGCTTCAGCTGGATGTTGAGCGTCAACTTCGTGTACAAAGGAATGCAGCAATGATCGAGGGCCGCGAGCAAGCACTGCGTGCGACGCTAGTTGGATCATCTATGCCGGAAGATAGAAGCACAGACGACTCCCGTAACCGTTCGGGTCCTGCACTGTCTAAACCCGCATCTCGCCCAGACTTGCACAACAGTCCAACATCTCGGCCTGCGCTGCCACGTATGTCTAAGGAACCGGAGTATGAACCTCAGCCTTGGACACCCAAAATGCGTCCAAGAGGTTGAAGTTCAAGTAGATATTTGGTCCGTGTGTCCTGTCCTGCCAATTGCATCGGATTCATTGCACGTGAACTCGCTGCGCGTCTGTCCACCGATCCAGCAGCACAACACGGGCGCTCATCTCAGACGTCTAGCTTACAAGACCTCGCCGCATGATACCCAGACTTCTGCCCATTTACTCAGCTTATTTACTGCACCCAGAAAAAGACATTACAAATCCTCTTCGATAATTCAAGCCCTCATTATCACGGTTCGGCGGCAAAAGGCTTGGCGGGCGCGACACAGGCGGCTCATGAGGTAATATGCTGATTTGGAATGCCAGCCCGATTTTTGTGAACCGGAGATGCTATTGGAAGTGGTCGTCGGCGCCAACTCGCAACCATTGCGATAATGGGCTAGCAGTCGCAGGGAGTTGCCGTCCAGACTCGCACAAAATCACAACGCCTCTCGCAACTCTTACCCCACGAGTCGCTTGAACCTTACGATCGAATGATGCGTCAACCTTTCTATCTTGCGTCTGCCAACAGCCCACCGTTGCCGATCGAAGGGGCGTCCGAACCGCCCGAGGAGCAAGCAGACGAATGAACAGCAGGCGCCACGCGAGGGGAAGGGAGACGGGACACGACCTGCCTCATCGTCGAGCTCGGTTGTCGTGCGCACGGCGACGCAGGGGAACCTCCACGAGATCACCTCGTCCGTTTCAGAGGAAGAAGCGGAATTTTTGAGGGGCCGAAATGGGCCCACCCCTTGCGGCACACAACGCGTCTCTGTACCTATCCGCTGACATTCTGCTCTTCAATATTTTCGGAAATAGGGGATACTTTTGCTTGCGGTACAATCTATTGTGGGCGCTCATGCATCAGCGCTCAATGCAGCGGAATTAATTAGGGAGACGCTGGCCGCATCGGCCTCAGATCCCGGATCGCGGCTCGGCATAGAAGCGGCAGTTTGAGGCGCCCGCAGTTGGCCTGGCCCATGGAAGAACAGCACCGACGCATGTGTACCAAAACACAGCTACCGTATACTTAGCATAGGCGAAAGTGCCTTGCCGAGCCTTTGCTCCACTTCCTCGTGGCAAGGTAGATTGTCATCATTGTCACCTTTGGCGGCCCAATTCGATGGGACCTCATGCTCGCGGGTTTACAGTATCATCTTCCTGCGCTCCCTTAGCTAGACATATGGGTATCGAAAGTTCCTTTCCAATTCACAAAAAAAAACTAGGAGCAGGGAGTGGCTACATCGGCTTCGGCTACATCGGGATCGGCTACGTCTGTTTCGGCTGCTGCGGTCAGCCCAGTCGTTGACAGAGAATCAACGCGCGGACGGACCGGCTGGGGACGAGCGGGAGCTACCTCTGGATTTGCGGGTTTCGGCTTACTGACTGGGGGAGTAACAGGCTGACTGACCGGCTGGGGCCTGGGCTTGGGCTTGGTCTTGGGCTGCAGGGGTTTGGGTGTGTTCAGGGTTGTGGCGATGGGCTTGAGCTGTGGTCCCCTGGGCAAGAAACTTTTGGGTAGGAGCAGACAACCAGCGCACAGTCAGTGCGAAGATCACTGGCTTCAAGAAAGAACGTACAGCTCGTCTTCATCGCTATCCTCGTAGGAGTCGTCGGAGTCGAAGTCGTCAAAGTCGCGTTCGACAGCGCGTTTTACCTTGTCTACATCAAAGGCACTATCCTTCTTCAAGTCGTCTCGTTCGACAGCGCGATTTTCCTTGTCTACATCAACGGCACTATCCTTCTTCAAGTCGTCTCCTTCGACGTCGCGTTTTCTCTTGTCAACATAGCCCTTCTTCAAGCCGTCTCCATCGATGACAAGAGCATAATCCTTCTTCAAGTCGCCTCCATCGACGTCGCGTCTTCTCCTGTCTACATCAATGGCACTATCCTTCTTCGAGTCGTCTCCTTCGATGACAAGAGCATAATCCTTCTTCAAGTCGCCTCCATCGACGTCGCGTCTTCTCCTGTCTACATCAATGGCACTATCCTTCTTCGAGTCGTCTCCTTCGATGACAAGAGCATAATCCTTCTTCAAGTCGCCTCCATCGACGTCGCGTCTTCTCCTGTCTACATCAATGGCACTATCCTTCTTCGAGTCGTCTCCTTCGATGACAAGAGCATAATCCTTCTTCAAGTCGCCTCCATCGACGTCGCGTCTCCTCCTGTCCACATCAATGGCACTATCCCTCTTCGAGTCATCTCCTCCGACGTCGCGTTTTCTCTTGTCTACATCATCCTTCTTCAAGTCGCCTCCATCGACGTCGCATCTTCTCCTGTCTACACCAATGGCACTATCCTTCTTCGAGTCGTCTCGTTCGACAGCGCGACTTCCCTTGTCTACATCATCCTTCTTCAACTCACCCCCTTCGACGTCGCGTTTTCTCTTGTCTACATGAACGGCAGCATCCTTCTTAGAGTCGCCGACGACATCGGCGCCATCTTTCTTATCCTCATTGGTCGCATCTGCAGTACCGTCCTTGTCCTTATCGACCCCATCAGCACTGCAAAAGGGAAAGGTTTAGGGCACGAAGCACGAGCAATGACTGGACCATGTATACGCACCCCTGAACCTCGTTACGGTGTTGCTTTACCGCAGCGCTGCTATACGTGAAATAGGAATCGAATGATCAGCGTCAGCGCGTGCGGAACTGGTGTAAGAATTTTTTGAGCCCCTTACTTGGACCCCTCCGCTTTCTTCTCGCTATTCTGAGAGACTGACTGATCGTCATCATGACTCTGATTGGCATGATCACCGTCACTCTGCTTCGGAGCTTTGCATGCTGGGTCGGTAGCAACGCTGACGCTTGTCTGATGCGGGTGTAGTTGTTGAGGATGAGACCGATGAGATGTTATGTTCCTGTGTGAAACAAGGTCAATTTGTCGAAAGAAAGTCACAACGATCAGGCGCTTGGGGGACAAGGGTATTCGGCGTTAAGAAAAACTCGTACAGCATGTTGGCAGATCCTTCAGATGAGTCTCCAGCGGACATTATGGAGGTTGTCAAGAGATGAAAAGTTCTTGGATATGGGAGATCGTTGGGCGCAACGAAGGTTTTGTAGAGCGCGCATTCCCACTACGTTCTTATATACCTAGCATTCTGCTGGAAGGGCGCCTAATGGGCGCTCTTCATTCACAAAGTTGCAGTGCAGAAAATGGGGTTGACACCACGCTAGGATGGACAGGAATTGCGGTAGTGACCAGTGGAAAAGTTTGACACGAATAGCGCTACCGAAACCTGTGTTTTTACTGTATTGCAGAGCTATTCCACGACTGCCGACATTGTCTGCACCTTATTATTAGCGTGGGTTGGAAATTGCGGTAAACGCTGAAATTTCGCCGTTCAACCCGCGGCTGTGCTGTTCTCCCTGAGGCGATGAAGTGGTGTGGCCCTGTCACATGCCCATTTGTAAAGTCTGTGGAAACGGAGTATAAATGCACCCACGCAGGTGTGCGCATTTAGTCAACTTCTAACCCTCCAGTCATGGATCTCAACGACCTTCACTCAACGACCGTCGACGAACCTCCTGCTTATAGCCAAGAATCGTCTTTACGCCCCATCACTACCCAGGAAGTCGCCGCGCGCAGGTACTTCAGAAATGCACAGTCAGTCAAGCCTCAGCGCGATCTCAAGTTCTGTACCTAACACAAATTGTCGTAGAGTCGAGTTACCCCACACTGTCATACCAGCAGGTTGCTCCACACTGCCAGAGTAAGCGCTTAGCTTCTTGGATTGTCTATGGCCGCCTGACATCCGGGTTCCTTAGACCCGGATACCTTCCACTGCATTGGCGTGCCTTAACCCAACCGGAGGGCAAACTCTACTTTTACCGGGACCAGCCGCTTAGAATCGTCACGGATGACTATTTATACAACCCAGACGTCCTAGACAGAATTTTACGTTGGGCAAGACACATTGAGAGCCTGCTGCATGCACAACTTTTCGTCATCAACCCCTCAATAGAGCTGCTTTTACAACTTGATGACGACGACCAGGACATTTGTTACTACTATTTCATCGACCATTCCACCTTGTCCCAATTCTGGATACACGAGGTTTGCACAGAGGAGCTTGGCCTCTGCCCTGGCAATCCGAGTACGCAAGCCACATTTCCTCCCAGGTCTCCAACGCTCATCCTGCAGCGCAGAATATGTTCTAGAAGAGCAGTATTGGTCGCATGTATCATACTTCCCCAATCACCTCACTCTCAGGAAAGAAGCAATTCGAGATCTAATTGATATTGTGTCCCACGCTCAGACTGGTTAGATCGCCATTCCTTCCATCTTGGGTCATCCACTTACCCTACTTGCAGACGCGCTGACGTCCAGCTCGTCTACGTTCCCTTACGACGCCAACCAATGTGCTCGCATTTTAGACATCTTACGAACTCCCTACAACGACCCTCCAAGCGTCTATACGACTTGCCTCGTGGCGAGGCTCTGGGGTTTTGTATGTGCGTATTCACGTGCAAATTTACGTCTTCGCACCGGACCATGTAATAATTCATTACTTTGCACAGCCCTCTATCGTTATTCTAATCATCACGGAGAAGAACATGCCCGGTTATGTCGCACGCAGCAGATCTTGGCTGCTCCTCCGCAACAGACGCACTGGACACACAAGGCAACGTCGGCGCTGCTCTTCCGCATCCCAGATCTATATCGGGCCCGCTTCGATGCCGCCTTCGTGGATAAGCAAATATATGTGTATCACTGGCAACGTCTTGTCGCAAAGTGTGCCCAGGAATGGGCGACGTCACTTGTGGTGGCTTTGGTACTTCTGCCTATGTGAGTCACTGTCCCAGGAAAACCGAAACGCGGAAAAACGCCGTTCTCAACGTTTTGCGCGCAGTTCGGCTGGACTTTGCATGCTTACAACTGGATCCGTCCGATGCATGGCGTCCGTCTCCCTGGTTCCCCTGATAGAATGCATCCTGTCGAGTCTCGTGCTCTTGCTGCGTTCTCGCCAGCTTGAAGCTGGGGATGACTTGGTCGGTCCACGCCTCCCCATCTGCTACTACTTACTCTCCTGATGCTTTGCACCCTTCGAAGACCGCATCCGTCTACTCAGCGCACAGTGATACGTACGGATTCAGCGTGCTTGCGACAGCAGCTGCCGTGCCGAGCGCTGCGGGCCTATGGGGTGCGCTCGCCCTCGTAGGCGCCGGGCTCGCATCGCTGTTCCGTGTCCTACCCCTCCCTCTCGCCGTGGCTACCCTCTTCTTCATCGTCGTGCCCCTTGGGCTCGTGGCGTCACTCGGTGCGGTCGTCTTGCCCGCACCGCCGTCTTCGTCCTCGTCTGTCCCTGTGCCCCCGTCAGAGCCCGCGTGCAATATCAGCGAGCATTTGCGGGCATCGCCCTTTGTTTCTACCGCATGGATCTCGAATCTGCTGTGTTTTTACAAAGAGCGTGTAACAGAGGGAGAGATCCGGGTGTAGGCTGGATTTGTTTTTTGGGCGTGTGTGTGCTGTTATGGTGGTCGTTTGGTTGTCCTGGTCTCGTGCTCGGAGTGGCCGCTTTTGGATATAGACGATGGACATGGCCACGGCACTCGTCGGTGGATTGTAGTAAACAAGTATTTTTGAAGAACACGGGCAGAACACCCTCAATTTTTTGCCTCCCCTCGGTGGCTTCGAGGCGATGCCTCGTCCAGGCTTCAAGTTTCAGCCGTCGGTCGCTGAGCCCGTCTCCTCACCTGTGCCACTTGACTCACGTTTTCATTTCATTGCAAGGGGGTGACACGAGAAATTTGTGTAAGGGTAAGTAGCTCCGCTATGCCTCCACGCTCCTCTGCTCTCTGAACGCGCTTTGGAGCGTTTTTGGTTGTTGGCTTGCCACAACTGCAGCTGAGGATGCGGCCCCACCTGGAGAGCCTTTTGCATCTGTGAGTGCAAAGCTCTCGGCATGCAAGAGTTTTGCCATGAAAAAAAGGGATAAAATACGGAAAATATTTCCACAGGTATACCAACAAAAGCAAACGCGTATAAATCACTGAGACCGTCCTTGTGAATAAGCAGCCGAATAGCGGAGAGATCGAAGATGTGCCCTTCTAGCATCTACTATTTTAAATAGGACATGGACCGCTCGTCAACGAAGCCGCCACGCGTCCCCCTCTTAATATTTCCAGGGCTGACGCGTCGCTCGCCAAATATGCGAGAGGGCTAGCGGCTATAACGGCCACGACGGCGAGAAAGAGAATCACGCGCCCGAGCCCGAGTCGCTCCGGGTCCGTGACGACAAGAAGGGCGGCGGCGGCGGCGGCTGTGGCTGCTGTGGCTGCTGCGTTTCTTTCGTCTGGCGCACCTCCCGTGCGTGGGCCTGCCGTACGTACGAGTACCGCAGAAAGTGGTTCAGGGACTGCAAGAACAGCCTCCCGACCTACGCGCGCGGAGCACGGGTTCCGTCGATCGATCAGCATGCTTGAGAGGCCAGGTTTTAATCTAAAGAACGCACGGGGTGAAGTCGGATTTCGTCCAGGATGTCCACGGTCCTCTCGCGGACGGCTTCCTGTTGGTGGAACAGGCCGAAGCAGAGCTGGGCAAGGCCTCCACTTTGTGGCGTTAGATATGCCAGAAGCTAGACGGGGGGATTGTCTTGCATCAAGACGAGAGAGAGAACACATGGCCATCGCGCTGAAAGTGTGCTCACCTCGACTACTTGCTCGTAGCTCTGGACGTTTTCGGCGATCGTGCGCATGATGAGTTCAACCTCGCCTTCGTCCATGTTTCTGGTCTGTCGCAGGCGGAGGAGCTGGTACAGAACATCAAATCCTTTGATGGCATTCGTAGTCTGCGACTTTTGGAAGTCCTGCTCGAGGGATTAAATCCGGTGGGTCACGCCATTCGCAAATAATGACGGACCATGACACAGTACTTGTACGTATCCGTCCTCCTCCATGCTTCGATACGACAGGCGTTCAAGGCGAGCTCCTTGGCGGCGCTCTGCTCGTCCCCAAAAACCACGCCGCTGCCGAGTTGAGCCGGACAACTCGGACCCTCGGGGATATACGACGCGCTGCGATGTCCGATTTTGGTAGAGATGGACATATCCTCCTCCCACCGCGCGGCGATCCGCACGAATCGCGTCACGTAATCCGTGACTTTCATCCGGACGAGGCTCTCGCCGAAATGGTAGGAAATGGCGCTGTTGAGCTGGTGGCGAGAAGGTTTGACAGATGAGCGCATCAGAAGACCACATTCAATCAATCGAGGCTCACGTCTTCCATGAACAGGTTGTCGTAGCAATCTGCCTTCCCGGCATATTCGCTTTTCGGCGGCGCTGCAACCCCTTCCTTACCAGGCAGTCTACCGAACTCATCGTCGCCTAATATCGAGGGCTCTAATTTGAGGGTAGCGGCGCGTAGGAGTGACGGAGCAGGCGGGGTAATGGAAGGGGGATAGTTGGCATAGATGTCCTTGGAAATCATAATGCGCCCCGAACCAACATCAAACAGGACATCCCAAGAACCTCCTGATTCGAAGATGGGATTTGTGACCCCTGCTATATATGCAGGACTTGGCCATTCAGGTGAGTGTTGATTTCTGAGTCAAAAGCAGGGAAGAAGATACACACACGGACTCCCACTCATCCCTGTTCGTTAAATTCGCGTACGGGAATGCACGTGCAATGAATCCTCGCAATACAACACCACAACCAGAACCAAGAGCGCATGCGGACAACACATAATGTGCCACTTGTCCCGCAGGTCTATTATGGCCTAAGAAGATGATGCGCTTGCCAGTGATGAGAGCGTTAAACAGAATGATTACGGGGTGGGTGAGGTTGCCATTTGTATGTAGATGTGGATGTTGAGGCCCAGATACCGTCACGGTTGATGTAGAAAATGCTTGGATCAATTGGATTAAGGAGTACTATCGCATTGGCGTCGTTGCGTGATTACGATATGCATGGAGAAATTACAGTCACTTACATCACCTACTTCTTCCGGAAATGTGAAGAGGGGCATCTTAATAGGAAGCCTGTGGTCCCTGTACCTGAGAGACGTATGAAAGTAGTGGGTGTCCTTGGCGCTATAGACCGTCGCGCCAGGGGTGCCTACGTGATTGTGGTGGTCCTTTCCATGATGCGAGGATGAGGAAGACGTCTCTGTCGATCTCCGACTTCGGTTGGCCAACGTGCTACTGCGAGCTGAGGCATTGCTTTTTGCCCGGCCGACTGGGACGCCCGATCCAGCAGCATTCTCTTGGGCTACTTCCTCTCCGACCCCCATATTTGGACCCCCTAGCGAGGCCGACTCTGGCGGCGGAGAATTTGCAGCGCCAGTGGACTCTGTACTAGGTCGTTCACGATTTTTGGCTGTGGAAGAAATAGATTCCAATGGTTTGGTGTCTCGGCTCCCATCACTTGGCCGCCCGCGTTGACGCATCAATAAGCCTTCCTCGAAACTAGAGTACGAGTCGGAAGACCGAAGATTTTTATCGGCCGATTGATCAGGCATAGATAAAGAGGAAAAGTCATGGAACTTTTCTGCAAAGATATCCTTGCGCTCAGAACATCGCATGACGATCTTCTCCTGCCGGATGAGAATCGGCGCTGCCGAGAGGTCCAACGCATTGACGGCATCAAAGAGACGAGCTAGACAATCTTGTGATGGGTTTGAGAAGTAGTCGTCGAGAGCCATGAGCAGAACGGGCTTCGAGGCCAGGAATCAGGGCCCAGAGTGAGGAATGCGTAACACAACCTCACCTTGAATATTTGAATGAAAGGATGCCGGGTACATATCGCCATGGCTTTTACGACGGCCCCTCTTTCAAAGATAACGGCGAGGGTTCATCGGCACGCAAAGGCAGAGAAGTTCTCGGCATACATACCTTCTCACCGATTTGTCGTGCTTCGTCCTGACTAAATTGAGGACATACAAAAGTGGGTTGGTGCCACCATCCTCTCCAGCTAATCCATTGGATTCAGGTTCTGGAGTTTCAAGTGCGAGAACGGGAGAGATAGTATTGAAGGGCGTCTGGTTGAGGAAGAAGATGGTCCAGTCTTCCAATTGCTTCTCTGCGCCGTCGGGTAGCATCAAGTTAGCAAGAAGTCTGCAAAAGAGAATCGTATAAGACTTCGAGGATATTGGATAGACCATGTCGCGTGTGGCAGGGCTACATACAGCTCATCCGTACCCAACGGTTGAGGAAACTGGTAAGTAAGTTGTGCCCCACGATCAATGTCGAATTCTGCGAGTAAGACGAAAGAACAGTGTTGAGCATCGTAGCTCATGTTGTTAGCACCGACCA
This sequence comes from Clavaria fumosa, assembly GCA_951802425.1. Lineage (NCBI taxonomy): Eukaryota > Fungi > Basidiomycota > Agaricomycetes > Agaricales > Clavariaceae > Clavaria > Clavaria fumosa. The sequence continues at coordinate 1,825,732 of OX637805.1, read as the reverse complement.
GGAACACGTTACAGGACCGTAGAAAAGATCAACGCTGGACGGGTCAACGCGGTGCGATGGGTAGCATTCCTACGATGCGACAAGAGCTCTGACAGCTTTGGCTACATTGCCCTATTTGGTCTTTTTATCGGTCACACGCAATAGGGGGGAAATAACATTCGAGGACCAACGGAAGCAAGTAAAGATATCAAACCCGTCTGTCTTTCTCATTCCAACCGTACAAGAAATGACCTTAACTAGCCCTCATCTCGGGGCTGGTAAGCCAGAAGCGACAGCCCCAATCTCCGTCAGCTGCGTAAGAGGGTCAAGTTTCCCTTTATATTCAGGGAGGAATGACGCATCCGTGAACGGGCAATGCACCGCGGGTGATCCTTTGTATATTGGAGTATAGCTCGCTGCGCATACGTTGAAATCGGTGAATTCGTCATACGAGATCTCTACCGCATTACGCGGGTTGCGATCGCCAGCCGCTATGCGCTGTCGTGCCTGTATGCATCACTCTTAGCACAAGATCATCGACTGACTAGGAGCAAGCCACTGACCTGAGCCACAATCTTGGGATCAGGATTGAGGTCCAATAATCGTCTCGCAAATTTGGCAGCAGTCGCATGATTGTTGGCCTTCGCAAACACCTGAATTGCGCTCCGTAACGCGATTTGCATGTGTGGAGGCTGCAATTGACAATGTGCGAAGTATGCAGCTAGTTCGAGGCTCCTCCGTGTATCGTCGGGCTTCTCTTGCGCCACGCGGCGCCTTTCCATCTCGATGGATACGCCAAGCATATATTCACGTGCTGCGGTGACTGTCTTCCGCCACTGTAGACAAACCCATGTGAGGAGCGTCAACGACACCAGAGGTAGATTCAAATCACCTCCTTCGCCTCATCATCAGAGGTTACAACGGTCAGGAGCAAAGAGTGAAGCACGGAGCGGAATGTTGCTTGAGCCTCCGGGAGCTTGTTCCCCGAGACGAATCGGTAGCCTTCAGTGAGTTCGGATCGTATCGACTGTAGCGAGCGAGCCACGACAGGCAAGACTTTACTGGGTGACGACTCTGATAAATTGCGCCTGACATGAAGCTGCAGCGGTGGTATTGATGCCAAAGGAGAGAGGTAGATGTGAGATGACCGATAAATCGATAGGAAGAGTGGGCGGAGCAACGCAAAATTGGCAACTCCGAATTGGCGATTCAAGAGCTGTTATCAGGGACAAATGTTTATGGAATTGGAAGAGGCTTCAGCGAACCCAGAACGCACCTGCAAGGCTGTGTCAAAGGAACCTGCCGCGACGTGATCAGCAGCAAACGGCGAATTACGAGTCCAGAGCTCCGCCTCGCTAACGCCAGGCGCTGCACCGGCACCGAGCTCTCCATCTTCCTCAATGGTAGGTTCTTCATCTTCAGTGGGCCCAGCCTGCGCGTCACCACCAGCGTCGAGCTCCCAACCACCTTCCTCCGGGTTGATATCGTCATGAACCTCTGACTCTTTCGCCCACGCGTCAAGCGCACTCGCCCCCGCAGTATCCACTCCGTTCGCGTGCGGGACTTCTACGCCAGCCTCCAGATATCCATTCGCGAGAGCGCGGTCAAATAGGCTTTCTGTTGCGGAAATAGACGGCCAGTTCAAATCCGTGGTCGTCGTGACGACAGGGGGTGGTCCGAGCAGCGAAACACCAGGAGACGGGACATCGTCAATATCTGTTTCGGTCAGACCGGCGCTCTCCAAAATTTCAAGCGCAAGGTCATCTAGCCCGTTTGTCTTGGCTGTCATATATGCCAACGAATCTGACGCAGTTTCAATTGATATGTCCAATGTCCGTTGCGCTTATCATACTCACATAGGTTGACATCTCGAAGAACGGCGATGCGACTTTGAACGTCACCCGCGTAAAGAGCATTGTGAAACCTTGACATAGGGTTCCCTCGTGCATCTGCGATTATTTGCATTTTGGACAGTTTGTCACTGCTCCCAGTGGCAAGATACAGGAACGATAGGCGGTCAAAGTCCTTGGTCTGTTGATACGCCTTTTCAACGATCTACCGACGCATCGTCATTATCGTGCTTGCTTGAGAGAGGATTTAGAATACCAGCCTTATGCTGTCCCTGTTTAAGCGCCTGCTGTGCTAGTCGGTGCCAACAGTCAAGCCGATCGATTTCTTTCGCAGTCTCCATGCCGACATCGAGGTTGCCACACTCTAGGGCCAGTTCAAATCGTGTGTTCTTATCCTGAACGAAGTGGAGCGCAATCTAGACACAAGCAGGGTAAAGCCGCTTTCAGGAGGAGATCGGATACGCTAAAGCAGATCATGCACCTCCGGAAAGCCCTTCTTCTGCAAGTACGCGATGATGCTCTGCCCAATTAAATTCGAGGTGCGAATGATGTGGAGCACTTCTTCGTAGTTATTACGCAACAAAGCTAGTTTGAAACGATACTCGGTTGGGTCGAAAGTGATCGTGCGGGGGCGGGCAGAGCGATCCAAGCAATACACAGTCTTGCCTTTAATGCGTGTAAGATAGACTGGGTTGTCGAGCGTAGAAATCACGCCGTTGTCGCTGCTAATAGTTTTAGCCTAGCAGATGGAGAAATGTGGGAAGCGTACCCTTGAGGCAAACAGTATTTAATATGGTTGAGAGTAGAATATATGAATACGCCTGCGTCTTCCCACGCCCCCGATTTTATCCTGATGGTCTCGTGAATAAGGCTATGGTGAGACAGAGTCTTATTTGCGATTATTATTGCTGAAAACTATGATGAGGAGCCAGAGCAACTCATATGTAGAAACAGGCTTACTGTGCTTGCTCATGAGAGCAACTAGATTGCCACTGGCGTTCCAGACAACATACTTGACGGGTGCGCTAGTTACCTCACCAATGCTCTTTTGCTGCTGGATGTCGTAGAGCATAACTGCAGTAGGTGAACTCAATAGCAAACTCGCAGTCCCGCCATAGAATATCTCGTTGGTCGTTATTGGCGGTTTGAAACTTTTGACGACGGCATTTGACAGGTCATGAATAGTAATGAGCTGAGGAAAGTTCGATTGAACAATAGCGTGCGCGCACAAAGGTCAGGAACATACTTGATCCGTTTTGTTGAGAACAGCAAATCTGTTCCTTGCGACAAAGATTGCGCTATGTCCGCTTCCCCTCTTCCCCTCCGATGCAGAATCCTTCACTTCGGGGCTAGAACCAGTGGGCAAGGGACTCAGCTCGTACACCCCATTGTCGGAAGAGACGGTGACAATGACGGATTTTTCAACGGGATTGAAGCTCAGCGTCCGGGGCGGCATGTAAGGACTGCCCAGTTTGCGTATATTGAGCAGGCCGATGTCAGAGCCGTTATTCAGGTCGTATGCGCGGACAAATTTGTCCCTGACATAGTATAGCACGTCTTGATGAAGAGCATATGCTGGTCGCTCACGTTCCAGCTTGAAGACGACAAGGCCGTTGTCGTGTCCTTTGATGGGGAAAACAACTTCGTTTCCTACCAGAAGAAGAAGGATAGTACGCACCAGCGGCAAACAGGTTGAGCGTAGGGTGTGACGCGAGTATCCAGAATCTGTCGTGTTCACGCCTGAAAGTCTGAATGGGAGTCCTTTTGGCCAAATCCCAGACTCTGATCGTTTTGTCTTCTCCACATGACACGATTAATTCATGCTTGGGGTGAAACATGGCATTGGACACATTGTTGAAGTGGCCTCTGCACGAATCCACTTCCCAGGCCCTCGTCTCGCTCATCCTCCAGATCTTGATTGTTCGGTCGTCAGCAGCCGACACGATCAACGGTAGTGTCGGATGGAACGTTGCGAAGTTAATGCCCCTGTCATGGCCCTCTAGAACATATTTGACGGTAGAGAAAGTATCAAAAGTCTCGAAGTTCCCAGGACCCGTGCTAGGAGCCCCTCTGCGGAGAGCGGAGATATCCCAGACGCGTACAGTCTGATCCATTGAAGCAGACACGACGAGATCATCCTTGGGGTGGAAGAAAGCTGACATTACATAGTGTGAGTGCCCCGTAAGGATCGCAATGCAATTTCGTGATGTGCTGTTCCAGATACGAATTGTCTGATCGTCAGAACAGGATATCTACGAGAGAATCAGCACAAATCGCCACGTCGAAAGACAGACAGCCTACAATCCACGGCATTTCGTGGTGGAATTGCACAGTTCGCACGTAGTCCAGATGGCCAGTCAAGGTGAACAGGCAACGTCTATTCTGGGGTCGTATATCTGGGCCACGTTTGCTAGGACACCTCGAAGACCAAGTATGACCACTTACCCCAAACTTTGACTTTGAAATCATCGCCGCCTGTCACCAACAGAGCGCGAGTGGGATGGAAGTTGACACCGCGTACAGGACCTTGACAAGTTTGAGTCAGCTACATGCACTACACTGTCAAGCTGTGACACCACACCTTCGTGTTCCTCGAAACGATCGACGAGCACGCCCATTCGATAATTCCATAGTTGTACGCTTCCATTGTGAAGCGCAGCCGCGAGTAGAGGCTGGCTCGGGTAGAATGCCAGGCCTGGAGAAGAATGATCAATCATCTTTGGGTCACAAACGAATGGACTGACCTTTGACGCGGCTGCTCTTGGATTCGAATTTTGTGAGCATTGTAGCCATGCTGGTCGGGCAAAGACTTGTTGACGCTCGCTGTCTGCTTGTTTTTTAGCCGGCTGGAACGCTGACGGTGAAAATGAGAGCCAAAGACGTTTTGTGTACGGTGATCGCGCGCGCAGACGTGTTCGGAGATCAAATCAAAGCACAACACGCCTACAGTAGCAGCAGCAGCGTAACTCAACGTCGAGCGTGGCAACCTCAGTTCAAGATCAACGGTACCGAGCTCGCTCTGACATGGGAGTTTTGGGTCTGGCAACCTTTTTACGAAAAGAGTGGTGAGCCCCAGTACAACGACGCGTATGCGCGTCCCAGAATTCCCGGTACTGAAGAAGTGCTTCTCTACAGCCCCGGAGTTATACATAACATCCCAGATCGCCTCAGAGCCTTCAGTGGGAAGACCGTCGTTATGTGAGCACATCCCTTACGCGCAAACTTGGCGTTGCTCATTGTATATGTCAGCGATGGCACGCTTATAACACAGCGAATGCATTTCGCGCCTGCGCCTCACCCATACCGCCACGTACTTGGTTGGTACAACCTGATTAAAGAGCTAAAAGAATATGGCGTGCAGATGATCTGTGTTTTTGACGGGCAACAACGCACAAAAGCGAAATCGCGCGAAGTGAGTGACGAGATTGTGATATTGTACACTTTTCGCGACCAATTCTTCCCTTAGCTTGAGCGACGCAAAGAAGTCCAAAGGCTTGCAGCAATTCGTGGGGCCATGGAGACTGGTAGACTGCGGCGATTGCGCAAGATGGGAGACTTGCTGGAGCAGTTTAACGACCTTCCAAACCCGGAGCAAGGCAAAGTCACTGTGTTTTTGAAAACTCTCATCGAGATGGCGGAACACGAAGCGGTCCACGCAGACAACGTACCTCCCCTTAGTAATGCTTTGAACGTACGAAATTCGCTAGCGCCAGAGCCTTCAGGAAGCTTACACAAATTCTCTCCTTCTACGCTCATTGCCTCCCCGTAGCCGCCTCTCTCCCTTCCACCAGCTCCAGTTGGCACGCAGTCTCGCACACTTGACACTCGTTTCCCCTTATTAGAGCAAAGCGACTTACAGCCGCGCGCACATGAGACCCTCCCTTTACCATTAACGCCTGGCGACACGCAGCCGCGCGCACTTGAGACCCTCTCCTCACTATCAGGCCCAAGCGACTCGCGCCCGCGCATATTTGGCACTTTCTCTCCTCTTTCGGAGTCGGACGACTCACAGAGTCGCGCATCCGACACCCTCTCCCCTCCAATAGAGCTAAGCAACTCGCAGCCGCACGTACTTAACACCCCCAACCCTTCGAAAGCCGAAACCTTGCTACGCGATGAGCTCTCAATAGACCAACTATCTGGAGAAAACACGTCGGAAGCTCCTCAGACGCCACCCTTGACCTTGTGGCTTGTGCATAACTTATTCTCTGTCATTGCTGCTGTGATGCATTGTAGCAAACGCTTTGCTCATGAAGTACATTCAAACTCAAGGGCATCTTCGGCTTATTTGCCCCAGACTAGCTCCCGAAATCTAGAGCACGAACTAGCATCTCTCTACATGGCTTATCGTATGAACAGCGCAACTTCTTCAAGTGCCTTAATCCCTCGACCCTCGGACGTCAGAGAATTAGACAATAAAGATATACGGGCGCCGTACACCATGTCCAAGAATCAACATCAACTGACACAAGAGGAAGGCAAACTCTGGGCTGAGCTCTTCGGAATTCCCTCGCTTGATGCTGATGAAGAGCCATCCGCGCAAACAAGCCTTCCTGAACTGGAGAAGAGAAGCAACGACATGTATCAATCGTATTTAAGACGAATAAAGTCGCCAACGAAGGAGGTTTTCGACGACTGCCGGGCGATCTTATGTGCCATGGGTGTGCCATGCCTTGAGGCCACAGGAGGGCACGAGGCTGAAGCCCTAGCATCATCTCTCGTTTTGAATGGCCATGCTGACTACGTTGCTAGCGAGGATACTGTGAGCATCGTTTATTTCACTTTGATCGCCGCATATTTCCTACCATATTTCCTACCAATATGTCCATTCCCCGCACCGTCACTTATGAGAAAATCCTCCACAGGACGTTCTGGTGTACGGGGTGCCTCTGCTGCGCAATCTCAGCAGCCGGTCTGGCCCGCTCGTCGTCGTCTCCGGGAAAGACGTGCGCACTGTGCTGGAGCTGGAGCCTGCACCATATGTCGACTTTGCGGTCCTGCTGGGAACGGACTTCTCGCAGCGCATCAAGAACGTTGGCCCGCACCGCGCGCTCAAGTTCATCCGCCAACACGGGACCATTGAGCGCGTGCTTGAATGTGAGACAAGGTACACATCGTGCCTGCCGTCCGAGGATTATCTCGAGCAGGTTGCGCTCGCGCGCTCGATTTTTCATACGTTGCCGCCCATCCCAGACGTTGATCTACTCCGGCCGCGTGAGAATGATGAGGATGAAGTTGTCAAGATTTTGCGGCGGTGTGGGCTACATAGAAACGCCAAACTCGAGTGGGACTATGAGGTGGCGCTGGATGGTAATTATTTTGGTGATGATCCAACTTCATGGTAGTATCCATCAGACACTCAGAACCGGCACCCAGAATGCAATCCATATTTTAACCGTATCAATACAGTACCCTAGCACAATCGAATGATTTGAGGTGGCGATACATGACTGCAGTAATACAGAATTATAGTTCATTCCGTAGCATGACGCTAAAGCACTCATGACAATACGGCTTGTCGTCCCTCTGAAAGAAATTCGGGTCGTCAAACGGCCTGCAGCAGTGCTGCAACATTCGTCAATCACAAAGCAAGCAGAGACATAACGACGTAGGACTGCTCACAGCACAGACAAAACAAGTCCAGCACCACTTCCCCCCAAGTGCCTCCACCGCCCTTTCCCAATGGCGGATGCTTTTGCTGCACTTCTTGCACTTGGGCATCCTGAGACGCACGTGGCACGGCTCACAATATGGGTGTCCCCTGTACACGGTGAACCCTACATCGTCGTCTACGCCGTTACTCTCGTTTGCGCTGTCTAAACGCGGAGCTAGGAATGGGTCCCCACATTCGGCACAAAAGAAGTGTTGCTCGTGATACGTTCGCGAACCTCCAAGCGCTGGGTCATCCAGCGTGATGAACCTCGAGTCAATGATTGCCGTCTTGCAATGCCAACAACGCGGCGCAAAGTTCTGCATATTCCGTGTAACGCAGCGGAAGGGAGAAACGACGTGCAATTCAACTCACCTCATGGTAATCCAGATGGCAGTACGCCCTCCCCTCGTGCTCATAGCTGCTCACGTGCTCCAGAAGCTCATTGCACTGGCAGCACCGGAAGCACCCCGGGTGCCAGCGCACGCCCATTGCGCTCACCACGCGTCCTACTAATGGCCGTGCGCATCCGCCACACGCCAGTCCACCCTTGCTGCGGAAGATCTCTGGTTTGGGCGCTCGTTGCTGCGGGCGCTGAAGCGCCATCCCCTGCGGTCCCGCTGTGGCTGACTCCGAAGCAGACACCATGATGCTAGGCCCAGGACCCGACAGTTGGATGCTCGGCTGAGGACCTGATACTTGGACGTTTGACTGAGGACCCGTCACCTCAATGCTTGGTCCCGACACAGAAATCATAGGGGGCAGTGGTGCAGGGTCATCCTGCACTGTGATGACGGGTGACCGCGCATCAGCACCAGCCTCAACTTCGGCTTTCCAGCTACCACCACTACTGCCACCACCGCCACCTTCCTTCCCTTGCAAGGAGTCAACACGGTTGCTCTCTCTGTCCATCTTCACTATATCCGCTGTTCTATCCCTGCCACCCACGGGCGCGGGAGACTCGATATTGATTAGTGGCGCCGCGACAGGCTGAACGCGTCGCGCGAACGGCATGCCCCTGAGCCCGACTGGCGGCTCATCGTCCAGATCCAAATCGTGTCGTGGGCCTCGGTATCCCACGGTGGATTTGGCACTTGGTGCCTTCGGCGGCAATGGTGCTGGTACTGAGGCGCCTCGCGCCGCCCTCGGTCCCCCACCAATCTGCTTTTCTCTGCCCACTGGCAGCTTCGCCGCCATCCCCGCTCCGAGTCCCGTTTCAGCGGCGAGGCGCGCGGGCAGGTCTCGAATGCCGAATTGCGGGCTGGAACCTTCCTGCGGTTTAGGTTCTTCTTCATCACCTTCGGACTCGTCATCCTCGTCGTCACCACCATCGTCATCACCATTTTCTTCCTCGTCTTCGTCGCTGCTCTCCTCTTTCGACGGAGCAACCCTGGTGTCGTTTTTCGGGCGTGACGGATCAAAGCGGGTAGCCGTGGTCGACGCGCCGACACCCACGTTCGGCGGATGCATGTGTTTGAACCTCGAAAGGTCTGGCGGTGCCGTGGGCGAGGGCGGCAGCGGCCTCCGCCCGGCGGCCCGGGGTGGGTGCCCGTTTATATTGAGCCTGCTCACCATCCCGGCAACAGTTCCCCTTCTCTGCAAGCTTCTACCTCTGCCGTTGGTATCACCATTCACGGGTGGCCCAAAATTCAGCCTGCTCAGGTCAGGCGGTTTCGTCGGCGAGGTCGGGAGCGGCCGCACGCGCGCTGGCCCACCCGTGCCAGCCGCGCTTGTCGGGCCCTCGCTCTTCCATAGTGGAACGAAGTGCGCGCGCTGTTCCGTTGCACTAGCCGGCGCCGACGGTGTCGCCGTCGTGGTGGCAGGGCTGGTGTAGATGACTTGGGCGGCGGGTTTGGTCGGGCTCGTCACGTGCTGGGTGCCCGGTTGGCGACTTACTGGGACAAAGGCAGAATGTGATGGCGGTAGGGGACTAGATGGCCCAATGGGCAGAGACCCCGTAGTGAACATTGAGACAGGCCGCGGTCTTGTCGTGAACCCGTTTGGCAAAGGGCCTCCGGCCCTGTTGTTGCCCTTCTGCGCAATATTCAACCCTGGCGTCGGCAGCGGGCGTCGTATCGGGGTGGAGCTAGAACCCACCGAGCCGGAAACGGGAAGGCTCGGCAACGGCAGCGAGGACTGGCGGGCTGTCGCAGGAGGGAAGACGGACCGCGGGGCTCCCGCTTGGGACATCGCGGCATTCATGGGCGCCGACGCTGGTGCGTGGGTGGCTGGCGGAGGGGGCACGGGGGTGCGCGAACGCATCTGTCCGTGCTGTTGCTGAGGCTGCGGGGAGGGGAGAGGCCGCCGGGGCGCCGATTGCGACACGGTGCGTGGGCGAGGCGCATGCTGCGTTTGGGTCTGAGGTAGAGACGGAAGCTGAGCCAGCTGAGGTTGCCAAGAATTCCAATATGTCATCGAGTCAACCTGTTCGGAATGGGCTCGGACGTGGGATGGCTGTGAATATGGTGGGTAGGGCTGTTGTGTGAGTGGGCGACCGGGAGGAGCAACCGGGAGCTGTCTTTGCTGCTGCTGCTGGAGTTGCTGTTGCAATTGTGCATAATCCTGTTGCTGTTGCGTCGTTGGTGGGAATGCAACTGAATGGGGCCGCGGCTTTTGTGACTGTGTATAGGATGCTGTTCGTGGCCGAGGCTGGAATGACTGTGCCTGTTGGCCCGAATACTGTTGTTGAACCTGTTGATGCGAGTATGCGTGTTGCTGGGATTGCCGAGGGTATGGATTAGGGTATTGGTGCTGTGGTGACGGCTGCTGCTGCTGCTGTTGGTGTTGCTGCTGCTGCTGCTGCTGCTGCTGCTGCTGCTGCTGTTGGTGTTGCTGCTGCTGCTGCTGCTGCTGCTGCTGTTGCTGTTGCTGTTGGCGAGGTTGTGAGTGAAATGGAGGGTAACGGTGGTCAGATTCCTGCAGCGGCAGCTGAGGGTAGAAGGTGCCATTCAGGGCGGGAAGGGTACTGCGGTGAACGGGCTGGCGAGGCGGGTAGTGCGCCATGGCCTATGGTGAACGTCGTTGGTGGGGTCGTACGAGTGTTCACAGCAATGTATTCGTCCGAGCTGAATAGGTTTCGTCCGAGGCCGTCGATGACAACGACGAGCACACGAGTTGGACGTTATAGTAAGCACGGGACTGGTTGAAGCGGGCGGCATTCCACGGCCCGGCGATGGCCCGGATCATCGTGTTCATCACGATCTGCCACTACAGTACCATCACAACCAGCGGAGGTCTCGTCACGGCTGAGACGATCCTCTTTGCGCAAAGCATGCTGCTCATGAATGGCCAGGTCGAATGTTCCTCGTGTCTTTTACGGTGCGCGGTAGCGGGACGACACCTAAACCACGTGTCGGAGGACAAGAAAGAGTCGAGTTTCACGAAGCATGCTCGTACTCCAATATTCCACTTCGAGAGCTCTCGCCGGATTTCAGACATCCGTGTCTGAAGTGAGGACGGCTCGGACCCGACTATGACCCAACGCACGGAAACCGAGCAGGAAACGAGCGAGGCGAATTATCAGCTACCCTCCACTCAGGTCGATCACCGCCGGTCGCTATCTCGCCATCCGTTGAGGTGTCTAGACTGTCTGGGCTTCCAAAGCTATCCGATCTCTTAGAGCCTGAACTCAAAAGCCAGGAGCAAGCTTTTCATCGCCCCTATCGACCACTCCTGACCCCGACCCTTCTTGTCGGTTCGTTGCTTCGCGTGCATCCCTCCGCCAAACGCTATGAAGAGTATAAGACGCACAATCCAGCGCTGTGCTGCACGATGTCAAACAACTACGCACGCACCTAGGCGTAAGTTTATGATGTTCCCCATTCCAATGTATTGATTGTATTCCCTTCCCTTCTTTGCATGGTGTAGCACGAACAGGATCTTATCGCCTATTGCAAGAATATGCCCCTTCTCCTCCCCCGCAACGTTCACTAGGCACACAGTGTGTGTATTCATTTACCCTCGGTTCCGTGAACAGCTAGTAACATTTTATCATGTTGAATCAGGCGCTGTACAGGGACCTCTTTTCGTGGATGCTGAGTGGTGGCTCGTGATGTTCATCTTCATACCTCGTTGGGTATGATGATCCGGCCGATACAAAGGACGACACTTGATGACACGAAGATCAAGAAATAGGAGATGATAGTCTGGAGAGGTTTTGTGGTATTATACAGCGACGCACCCTACGCTCTGACTGCATATCTTACATTCGCTTTGCGCTACTGTTAATTCCGGCTCCGAGGTTGTCCCCGCTCTTGTCATAACTTGGCTAGACGTGTCAAGGGCCATGAGCATACAGTTTGATTGATGTTGGGTTGGCGAAGTACGATAGACAACAAGGAAGAAACCAATACCAACGGAGACAGCAACTGGAGCATGGCGGGTGGGGTGCAGAAGAAACCGCGGAGCCAGATTGAAACTCATCAGAGCAGCAAAACTTCCCGATCCCTTTTCGTAGCCCTCAGTTCAACGCTTCCAATTTCTCCTTACTCTCGGCCTCGAGGTCAAAGCTCTCCACTAGGTCGGGCACGTCGTCGTCGTCGTCACGCGCCTGCTGTGTCGTGGGCCGCTGCTGGCCTTGCTGTTGGATGGCCTGGTACGACTCGGCGAGTTTGCGCAGCGACGCGAGCGAGTCGTGCCCGAGTTGGTTCAGAATTCCCGGTACGAGCTCCGTCAACTCCTTCACCTGTCCTACGCCGTAGATCACGAATACATTTGAAGAGAGTGCGGCGTGAACTGAGTCAAGGCTCCATATCAGCCAATGCTCAGAAGCAGGGTGTAAAAGCGATGGCCAAGGATGGCCGACAAACTCGCCTTTGGGCATATTGAAATGTAACACATTTCCGTCCTCTCTGAACATATTGACTTCCTCGACACCCTGGATGGGCTGAACGTTAAGCCTCTTGAGCGCCGCATGGAGCCGCTTGTCGTCGAGTTGATGGGCGCGCTTTGTAGGAGGACGTACAGACTTTCTGCGAGGAGTACCTGGTCCGCCTGCAGAAAAAAGTAAATTTGTTCAGCTCCAGCGAGTCTTACGACGGCGGAGCTGGTCGCGAACAGACCTATCCGGTTGGTCGGCTGCTGCTGCAACTTGGCCAGTTTCACCGGGTCCAGCATGGTAAAATGGTGTATAAGTAGTAGTTTTGAGTCGGAGAGAGATATAAGGTTTGCGCGGAGCTGTGGCTGAGTACTAAATATCTGTACAATGCGCCTCTGAACGTTTGTATCCATAGTATCGCATTGCATGCCTCGTACCCAACGTTTTTTACTGAAACCCAAATGCTATTTCAGCATTTTAGGAGTCACGGCAACGCATGATTGAAAACAAAATCGCAAGCACACACTCTTCCCATGCTGCCTTGGTGTGAATATACCACACAAGCTACAAGATCTGTATGTGAAACCGGATCACCGAAGGAAAGGTGTCGGAAACACCACTTTCGGCCGGCTCAGCCAGATCACCCAGGAGAAGGCGATACCAAGGTCACCTCCTTCCTCAGTTTCTGACCTTGCCTCTACAGAACTGCACCTGTATAGACTGGGATGTACTACAAGTGAGTATTCCAAGGAATTCTCTTCCTGTCTCTGATCTTCAACATGGATGAAAAAAGTGAAACAAGTCAGCAATTAAATTCTATGACAATATTGGCACCAAAGCCATATCTGAGTTGATGACTATGAGGCTCAAGGGAGAAGATCTCAGAGATTTATTGATAGACAAAGCAGTGACTAATTGAGGCCAGCACTTGTGCTGCATGGTGCAAGAGAGGTGCTTGCCAGTGGCATCCCTCATGCTGACTGTAGGGAGATAGGAGGGCTTCTGTGAGCTTGCTTCTTTGGTGCCAAAGTGGTGTAAAGGCATGTATAATGCACAGATTGTATGGTCCAATAATCAGGCCTTTCAGTTTAAAACCCACTTGTAGTGTAGTCAATTCAACCAATAAATATGCTGACTTTTGTATACCTGATTATGAAATATTTTAATACTGGTGATTTTCACCTAGAAAACCATTGCTATTTGCTATTTTATCAGGGTGCTTCATGTATAGTCCTTTTCATTAGGTTTCAAGGCTGTGATGTTTCAAAGATGGAAATGGGCACCGTTAAGCACAAACCTCAATGTGATCCGTTTTTCATGAAAACAGACTGTGCGCACACTGGTCGGGAAATTAACACAATTATGTTTGATGATGTCCAAGAGCTTTGCGTACATCTATCCAAAGAAAAACTTATCTTTCGAGTGCAGTCCTTTTGTTTGGTGCCGCTCTATAACCGGGTCGTCTTGGACGCTTGGCGCTGTCATGCGAGGCCGCTCGGCACTCATCCTGTTGAGCATCTCCAATCCCTTCTCCATGGCTAGCCTGTGCGTGACTATCTTTTTCATCTCCTCTAAGCGGTTCGCACTCTTAAGTTCCTCCCTCCTCCTCCTCTCTTTTTCAGCGAGTTTGATGCGCACCTCGCGCGTCGGCTCCCACTTGCTCTTCAGAATGCGTCTGACCGCCTCCGGGCTGATCCGGAATTTGTCCGCGAGGACAGGTGTGGTGAACCGCTCGGGATCGAAGCGGTTGAGATCACGGAGACCGTCCATCGCTTCGCGGGAGAGCTTGCGAGGGGGCGCCCAGCCTTCGGGGAAGGCTTTTTTAATGGCGGCTCTGTAGCTTTTGTAGCATTCTGGGGTCGGCCGTTTCGTAGGCTTGCGGCCGTGAACAGGGCGGGTGTCCTCTTCGAGCACTTCCGACAGATCGACCTTTGCGACGGGCCGGGGAGGCGGAATGCCCTGCAGACGCCAGTTTTGTGGGCTTGGAACACGCGAGGTCGACGCCGTTGTGTAGAATCGAAGCCATATGCACGCGCTGCTCGGCGCTGAGACCGCGCGCGAACGAAGCATGCCCGCCTTCGTGAATCATATACTACAGCGCAATGTCGCTCAGTGCGAGCTTTCAAGCTCCGCGACGTTGCTCGGCAATACCCGACATCGACAACAGGTGCTTGGACAACCATCTCATGGTAGATCAAAATCTACCACCTTAGAACTCGTCTTATTGCAAAGTGCTACTCATGGCTGATACCTCTGACCCCGCCATTAATGAAGGTCAGAGTTCTTCGACACTCGACAATAGCATCATGTCATAAACCTGCCGGATAGCTTACCTAGATGTGCGCAACGACAAGACGGATACAAATTGGGTCCTTTTGGATTACGAGGTCTGATTTTGCGCTGCCGTCCTGACTTGCTGTAATAATATCGCTTTTCTGTCTCTAGTCTGATCGCTCGGATAGATTGGTTCTGACCTCGAAGGGCACAGGTGGCCTTTCTGAACTGAAAACTGCTTTGGATGATAATAAAGCCTCGTATGCGTATGCCCGAGTCACCTTTTCGAATGACAAGCAGTCGCAACGCGAGAGGTTCATTCTCATTGTGTGGATCGGCCCAAAATGTAAATTGATGAGGAAGGCAAAGGTGCGTTGTGTCGTCTTATCTGAAACGGCATACAACATCCTCCAACCTGCGCCGATCACCGAGAAAACGCGTTTACGAGCTTTCTCCTCGTATTCATGCATGTCGTCACTGTCGTGTGATTTGCTCGGCAGGCTTGCTGACTGATTTTGTAGATATCTGTCCATACCGCTGATGTCAAATCGGTTCTGCGAGTCTATTCAATGGAAATCGCCGCACACGAAAGAGACGACTTAAACGAGGGCCCGATTGTTGTCAAATTACGCAAGGTTGGCTCCCATTTTCGTCACCACATCTGTTTGATGACGACGAGTCGCGACAGGTTGGAGGAGCTAGCTATGATGGTGTTTAGTTTCTTTTACGACACGGGATGCGCTCCCCGGTCGTACACCTCTGTCAAGAGGTCACTCAGGTTTAAAGTTTTGTATACTGTGCATTATATATCCCTCTACGGCGCTTCGGCACCGCGAGAAGCAAGATGCTCTCTTATCTTCCTACTTTCGGTCGGGGAGACTTCTCAAGCCCAAGAATCCGCACCACGCAGCACACGCTTAATCACGGCTTTGTCAACCGAGCGGCCAATTTCTCGAGATTTTTGAAGCTGTTTTCCTCGAGCCTCATTCTCATCCACTCAGACAGGGCCTTGGCGCCAACGTTCTCCTTGTAAAATTTGATCGAGGGGTCGTTCCACTTTTTTTGGGTCCGTGTTGAGCGAAGAGGATTCGTATTGCTCCCCGAAACACTCACCTTGAGTACGTCCCAGTCTATGCGGGCACAATTCTGCGGAGTCGGGTCAGAAATCACGACGGGCATTGGGAGGAGGTCAGTGTCACCTTCTCCTGGGCAATCTGACCGAGCTGGCCGAAGAGGGCGCTCCCAACGCCTTTCCTTCGGTGATCCGGTTTCACGTACAAATCATCGAGCTTGTGCGGAGTTCAATGACATCCGCATCACACGCCAAGAGAGTGAAATGACTCAACGAATATACCCGGGCGTCCTGTCCAGGTCGAGTAATTGAAGAAGTATAATGCCAATCCTGTTCCATGTGCGGCCCGCCCAGATTCGCGTCAAAGTATAGCGTCGGGGGTGCAATCTTACCAATGGCTTCTCCGGAGCCCTCGGAGTCGCCGCCAAACGCGAGAATCGCTTGCGCAATAGGCGTCTCAAATAAATACTTTCGCAGCTTAAGCAGTTGTCAGACTGAAAGGACCGAGGCGCGTGGTTAGACCGGTAAATGAGTGGCTCACGAGCTCTGGGGTTGCTTTGACAGCATCAGGCTCTTTCGCGTACACTGCCTTGAGAAAGTGTTAGAAAAATTGGCATTCGGTACACAATCAACGCGGCCCACAAGGTCGATTATGAGCTGCAGGATAACATCCTGTGTAATAGATGCATCAACGGGCTGGTACATATGTGGCATTCCTTTCTTACCACGTCGTCCGGTCGCGCAGGGCGTATATGAAAGTTTTGGCCTAGTCCAGGCATTGTGGCAGTGGCAGAGATTAGGATCACCTACAAGCTCAAATTGGGAACAAGGTTTGGCTTGCATGCGCTACGCAAATGGCACGCCCGCTTCTCCCGTAATAACCCAATCAGCCTTGATTTGATTTTGTACATACCTGAAGCTCTCCTACCTCCCAATGGTCGGCATGAGGCACCAAGCCAACTTCTCAAGCCCAAGCACCTCTCTCGCACCATGCAACACGCGCACTGACCTCGGCGCTTAGTTACGGCTCTGTCTGTCGATAAATTTCTTGAGATTTTTAATGCTATTTCCCTCGAGCCTCATATCCATCCACTCAGACATGGCTTTAGCACCAATATTGCTGTAAAATTTGACTGCCGACTCGTTCCGCTGTTTTTCGGCCCATGTTGAGGATTAGTGATACAAAGAGAATTCATATTATTATCGGAATACTCACCTCTAATACGCTCCAGTCTATGCGGGCACAGTTCTGCGGAGGCAAAGTAAGAAACCGCGATGGATATTGAAAGGAGGTGTTTTTGTATCACCTTCTCCTCGGCGATCTGACCGAGCTGGCCGAAGAGGACACTTCCAACACCTTCCCTTCGGCGCTCCGGTTTCACGTACACGTCTTGGAGCTTGTGCAGCATTTGTAGGATTGGCGTTACGAGTAAAGAGGGCAGAGTGACTCACGTGTATACCTGGGAGTCCGATCCGGGATGCGTAGCTGAAGAAGTATAATACCAATCCTGTTCCGTATGGGGCCCGCTCAAATTCACACCAAAAGCCATCGTGTTGGTGCATGGGGGAAGATTGTGTGATCCTACCAAAGGCATTACCAGGGGCATCGGCGTCACCGCTAATAGCGAGAATTTCGTGTACAACCGGTGTCTCGAATAAATACTTCGCAGCTTGATCAATCGTTAGATAAAGAGGACTAAGACGCGTACTTGGAGCAGAAAAGGCTGTCTCACAGATTCTGGCGTTGCTTTGATGGTAACTGTGTGTTTCTGTACTGCCTTCAGAAGGCAGGTCAGAAAACTTGAAAATGGTATTGGTTCATGAGTTTGCGCGGCTCATAAACATCTGTAGGATGGCACAGACGCGTCAGGTCCATGTATTAATTCTGGTATTCTCTCTTTGCAGGATGACATTCTGAGAAACAGGGGCATCAGGTACGTATTTTATTACAGTAACCAAATCCGAGTCACCTGGTCGGGCAGGGCGTATATGGGAGCTTTCACCAGGCATTGTAGTGGTAGGAACAAGAGTCGGATCGTGGTGACAGTTCTTAGACCATTCAAAACGCCTCTTGAGGGGTTGACGGCAGCCATCGTGCACTGGACGCGAAACCTTAAAAACATATGTACAAATAAAGAATGTCCGTACGAGGAGAAATCCTAATGTAACTTTGAATCCAATTACAATAATTCCTCGGCGTTAAACAGTACTATATGTAAATTACCTCACATATAAGTGTGCAGATAAATATGGCAGTCTTGCGGCCGATGTCTGAAGACGCAGAGATAAATGTGGAAATAAACAATGAGACGTACGATTGAAGGATAAAGTTAAGGATGTGGCAGGGGCCAAATATACGTTTAACGGTGGCCAGACCTCCTACAGCTGCATATTGTTGCGTTCGTACTTGATGTAACACGCGCCTTTCGCAGGCCGGCAGAGCAACGAGTCGTTCCAGTTCGGCTGGGGTAGCGGGTCGACCACACTCCCGTACCGGTCGACAACGGTGATGTCAAATCCAAGTAAAAACATCGCTGCAACCATTTTCAACATGATCTTGGCGAGTCGGGTACCCAGACAGACGGTGTTGCCTGAAAATGACAAGTTATTCCTGCGTAGCGATGAGCAACATGCAGACAGAAACATCACCTGCGCCCCAACCGACAAAACCGAACGCCGCCTTGGTGGCCATCTCTCGACTTGGGTCGAACTTCCACGGGTCGGGGTCTGCGCAGTTCATTCAACCAAAGCATGAGGCGGTCTCGCGCGGGCAATCTTACACAGCATCGGGTCCAGATGAACGTCGCTGAATGGGTACAGCACGTATGCCCCTGTCGGAACTAGCTTGCCGTCGATATAAACCTCCCGCCCCATGTTTCGTCGCATAGCGGCGTGAGGTTGCGCGACGCGCAAGGTTTCTTTGATGATGCGATCTAGAATTGGCGTGTTGTTCTCCCATTCGTCGAGCGGGATCGCAGAGAGATTGTCGGCCAGCGTAGGCGTCGGAGAGGGACCTTGATGGTCTGCCAAGCAAGCTTCCAGAAGCTGCTGGATTTCGGCTCTCGCTTTTGACCTCCACTCTGCGTTAGCTCCGAGGAACGTGATCATCCACGAGGCTGCAGACGAAGGCATCAAAACCTAGGAATACTGTAGAGGGAGGCACAAAGCGACTGACCCGAGGTGCCGGTGGCCCGTGCGCCCGCTATCAGAAGTCCCATGATGAACTGTGGACAGCGCCTTAGAGGTTTGCTACTCAGTTCGCTCCCGAAATGTACATACGCCAACGATAACTGCTTTTTCATCGCCAAGGTCTAAAAGCATTTGTAGCGTGTCGTCATGAGCGACGCCACTCTCCTGTCTGGTATTGATAGCTTTGGAGACGATGTCGTAGATCTGCTTCGTTGCGAATAGTTTATTGAGCATGCCAAGGCTTGGGAACCAAGGCAGAAGAACGATGGCCGGCGTGGTCCCATGGTCTAGTCTATCGTACAAAATTTTGAGGCGCGCGACGAGAGCTGAATCATCCGCTATTTCAGAGCAGGTGAGACTCCGAACTGTGCTCTGGAACAGAAGCTTTCGCGAAGGCCACTAAGCACGAAATAACCGAGGCGAAGAAGGCGGCGACAAACTTCGTAGACTGCGTCAAACGGATCGAACGTGCCAGACCGGCCCCAAGCATCCATCACACGCTTGAAGTCGCTCAGAATAACAGGGATTTCTGCAGGCTAGGATTGAGGGGACGCGAAGTGAGAAAGAGAGGTGACACTCACTCTGACTTAGGATAGCTGGTCGCTGGATAGCGCTTAAACGCTTGTGGATCAGGCTGATACGACGTGATTGCAGGTCTGAGGTCACCCCAGGGACCATCGGGATCTGGACAAATATAATCAGTGGCTGAAAATTGTTACATCAAACCAGACTGGCTACCGCTCCGGAAAGAACTTTGAAACCCTCCGTCAAGTCGAAGCCTCTAGTGGTGAAGAAAGCTTTCCTGGCTGACTCGCCTGAGACAGCAATGACTGTGTGCTACGACGCCACATGAGTATAGCAACAACAGACTCAGAAAGGATACATGCCTGTAGGAGGCTGAACTGAAAGACATGTTGCCCAACAGCATCGAATCCAGAATTGAGAAAGTCGAAACGACGAGAGAAAAATCTCCAGATATTAATGAGACAAAATCCTGGTAGAACGACAGGAGCGTCGTCCTTTTCGGTTGGTTGATCGACAGCGATCAATAAAAGGACAAGAGTGACGAATGCGACGGCAATCCAGATCCTAAACCCCGAGACCAGAAACAGATCCACTGCGACAGGTAAACCGAAAGGATACATGATAGAACTAGGGCTATCGCAGATGAACAAAGCTCTCCCTAAGACCAAGTCGAAGGTGGGGGGAGTTTTCTCGCTGCCGAGGCATCATAGGCAAGTATATAACGCCCAGGTCTGGGTTCCGTAAGGACCAAAGAAATATTAGCGAGCAGAATTTTCCGATTAATTTTGAGTGGCCGTTATGGCACGATTCGGCTGGGATAGACTGCTGGTCGGGCATGCGACGAGACTGGCAGTAGTCATTTTGCCAAAGTAGCTCGAAGTCGCGCTGCTCCCCGAGGCAGCACGAGGTACACATTGCATCCCAAACACATCATATCACACCCAAATTCGTGCCATCTTCTTCGCATAGACGCCTTGCGGCCAGTCCCTGCAGTAGAGTTACCTCCGTTGCCAGATAATTTTATCGATTCAGCTTCTTCGTACTGATGTTACCGAGACCGTACTGCTCGCCCATGTTTTCAGGAGCTCTTCGTTGCAGATCAACGATGTGGAGAGAAATGCGCCGACGTATGGTATCTTGCACCTTCGCGCTGGCAAGTCTATGAGGTTTGCGATCTATGAGTATACGAGTGCGCCTCGGCGCGAGTTGCGGGAGGTGCATTGCGGCTGCAGCGTGTATTCCGGCATGCAGCAACGGCCCGCCCAAGCGCGGACGGAAGGAGGAGCACGGCAACATACTGCCTGTCAATCAGACTTTCGCTCAATTCGGCGCACAATTTTCCTGATCACCCATAGTCTCTGTATTGAAGCCGGGGCCAATATTGAAACTGGGGCAGCTGCACATCTGTGGTGCTGCTCAAAGTTGGCCTGTCAGTTCGCATGCGTCCGATGGTGCATGAAAGCCAGTTCAAATTGTCAGCCAGACACCAAACCAATAAAGACAGTGCACGGACACGTCGGTATTTTCACCCTTCTTCTCTAAAAGCGCGTGTAAGCTATCATGTAAACACTTCCAACGCTATCTCGCATTTTTCCCCTTTCAACCTGAGAAAAAACCGATTCATGTAAGGGTTCCGCTTTCGACCCGTGCCACGAGAGAGGTCCTGAAACGGCAATAAGCTCAAGTCATTCATTGTGCAAACGCCAGCATACCAAATCGAGGGGTCGAAACCTATGAATTAATCGGTCGGAATTTTTCGGACGTCGGGTGCGTGGAAGTGTGCAGGCCATGAGCTCCCTTGGGAAACGAAGGACCACGAACTCGACGGAGAACCCTTTGTCTTCTAGGGCCTTCGCATGTGGTAGGTGCATCACGAATGATAGGAGATCAGAGTAACCCCGCTACGCGCTTCGCTATCACGTAAAACGCGTACAAGCGTCTCCACGGAGCGCCTAAGGATACCGTCATAGGATCGGACCCCGTGTTGAACCGATCGGTACCGGTGACGAAATCCAATTCTGTGGCTGTCCAAAGCTGTAGAAGGAAAAAGAAAAATGAGGGAAGATGGATTTATACTTACGGCTCCCCTGGAGTTTACGCAATTCCGTCGCCCACGCATCGTGGTCGAAGAAAGATGTGACAGACCCCTCGGTGCCGCCGGAGTCATGGGTTTGCTGACGCGTTGATACAGTAATCGCAAGACCATCCCTCCTCGGATGGCGAGCCGAAGCCAGATATGCCCACGCGACGTAACGAGCACATGTTGAGCTAAGCGATCCGCGGAGATGTTCGGAGAGTAGAAGGCGAGAGAACCCAGAGACCCAGGGATTGAAATCAAAACGTGCTCAGATCAGAAAACAGAAGAGATCTATACGAGATTCGAATCGCCAGACCAATGGGACAGGGCGAACGAGTGCATGGACATTTATGAGGCAAAAACAGAAGCCTGTACTACCACATGGAAAGTGGAAGATTTCAGAGTCGAGATTGGTCAAACAGCGGCCTGCATAAAGTGGGTAGACACATCAAAAATTTACCAGCTGGAGCATTCAAGAGACGAAGAAGCCAGTCGAGCGCCTAACGACCTCGTGCCGAAAAACGCGACGGTCACGCGACAGCCCTTCCAGCCGAAGGCACAGCACCCTTTCCTCCCCAGGTCAGCTACAAGTGGTGGAGGGGAGGAGGAGGGGTTAAAGGTCCTTTTATTACCTAGATTGACATCCATTGCCATAGGACTCTGAAAGCACCGCATCCCGTCTGATCTGCGCAGTTAACCAGAGTGCCGCCCAGTTAGTACCATGGTGGGGGACCACATGGGAATCCTGGGTGCTATGGTTTTGTTTCTCTGGAGTCTCTTTTTTCTTTTCTTCCCTTTAGTCTAATAGTCTATCATGGGACTGTAGTTTGAAGAACCTTCAATGCTTCCCCCTTTTAGCATTCAGCAATGTACAGTATTCTGAGAGGAATTGACTCTGATGTTGTGAACATTAAGCATTGTCACCAGTGGGCAATGAAACTCAGACATGTGTCCCACTACATTATCAGCATGGTATTGCTCCATCTGTACACTATCACATTAATGATCCCTGCCCTGCAGGTACGTACCATGAGAATAGTCTCCTCACAAAAAGCTAGACCAGCACCCTCGGCGACCAGCATACAACAGGTAATTCTTGTCATGATATGAACACTTTCCTAAGCTTCGAAAATTCGGTGGTCATATTGGATCGGGGACAGGTCACCATTCCGTCGTTCTTCGCCGCCATATCCTCTAATGCCTATAACAGACCCGCGTCAGGTTTCCTGAACGAAGCAACAAGAAGAGACGCGCCTCTCTGGAGTAAACATATCCATTCGGGAACGCCATAGGCATGTTATCCTCGTCCATGATCTTGCCGCTTAGGCGACACACTATCGTTGAGTTCACATGATGACTCAGAGGAACCTCTGTTGCGAGCTGTCCGAGATCAGGATCGCACACTGGACAATCAATGTTCCGCGTCCCTGCGTCGTAACAAGACGGCAGTTTCAGTGACGCAAGGCCAGCGTACAGAGCGAGGTGCAGGAGAGGTTCAGTGGGAAGAGTGTTAAGGCTATAAATGGCGACGCGAAAAGATTGAATAAGGGAGGTCCAGCGTGATTGGTCATAAAGGCGCTGCATTATGATCATCAGCGGGCTATCACCAGCCACTTGTTGAACAACATGCCGTGTAGCGTCCACATATGGTTGATGAAGGGAAT
Source organism: Clavaria fumosa (assembly GCA_951802425.1). NCBI lineage: Eukaryota > Fungi > Basidiomycota > Agaricomycetes > Agaricales > Clavariaceae > Clavaria > Clavaria fumosa. Next base: position 1,802,636 of record OX637805.1, on the reverse strand, counting down.
GCGAGGAGCGCAGATGCTTGGTTGATTTGCGCAGCGTGAGTGTCCTGCCATGATATAAGATGTTTCTTTGCGTAGGCAATTGCCTCAACTTGCTTCCGTGCGCGTGCTAGTTCAATGTATTCTTGTAATCGAAGCTCGAATTCGAGAGTGCTCTAGGAGGAGGAGTCAGTCTCACAGCACCGGACCGGCGAGCGTGAAGACTTGCTTTGATTTTGCGAAGGGCTGCTTTATTTTCATTACACCAAGCTAAAGCTTCAGTGCAGCTTTGTTGGGCAAGTGCGTTTTCAATGCGGCGAATGTCCGTAAACAGTTCTATGTCAACAAGTTTCTGCGCAGGATGAGAGAGCATGAGACGCAGCAAAGCAACCTTATACGCACCTCAATTGAATTCTCTTGAGCAATCTTGTGCGCGGTTTTCGTCTTCCCGCTTCTCAACGCCCAATCGACCAGCCAGCGGTTCATGCGCAAGTCGGTCCAGTTAGCTACGCCTGTCCCAACGGAGTGTTCTGGAGTTCCGGCTGTAGCAATAGTCTCAATGGCGATCAGGTGCTCAAATCTCTCTCGCATGATGTCTTGCGCAGGTCCACCGACAGTCTCCTGGAGGTCTGATAACTGCTAGGCCGGGGCAGGGGTCTCAGATGCGATTTCCGTAAATACGCCATGGCACGGACTTTTCGTTTCAAACTGTCTACTCGATTGATCATCGCCTGAACGGACTGGATCGCTTCCTCCTGGTTCATGACCCCCGCGCGTTTTGCAACGTCTTTAGACGCAGTCTGAACTGCACCTAATTCCCGCTCTATGTTCTTCTGGAAGAGGCGGAATACTTTGCGACAGTGTTCATAAGGAATCTCCGGACAGCCCAGCATGTGGATGAGTGGTCGGGGTGCACGCCTGTGCAACGACTTACCCTGGCAAACGGCTGCTCGAACAGCATGATTCCTTCAACGTTGAGCTTAGCGTTTGTCATATGCAATGGACGACGGGTATGAGGCAGGTCAGGGCTTGTGGCAGAAGAGAGAGAGAGAGATGATCACGCCTCATGCTGGATGTGATGCACTTTGTGACTGGGTAATACCAGTACATCCCTCCTAGATTTCTACGGTAACCGTCAGGTATCTGGTAGCTGACGTGTGCTCGACGTGCTCTGTTGTGTTGCAACAAATTTTGTTACAAATGGCTCTGATACTTTGGCGGTGCAGGAGCACATTGCATGGACGATGGACAGCCCGATTCGCCCCGGAGATGATCCTCGCAAGTTGACTCATTGGTTGCTCGTGATGCGTTCATTACACATACATGATGGTCGCAAAGTCCAGTGCAAGTGCCCCATGAGGCATCCATGACGATCCCAAAGTTGACGAGGAATACCCCAGTCGTGGTCTTCTCGACCCCGCTAACGACGTTGACGACCGCAGCCATTGACATCGTCGAACTTTCATGATGAACTTCGGGAAATGTCGTTGACGACCCAAATCATCATTCAACGCCCCCACGCTATTAGATTACATTCTCGGGGCTGTTTGTGATGATGTTAGCCTAGTCCTGTTCCTTAAGGGGCGGTGCTGGCCATACATAGGATCAACGTTCACGACCACTCAAAACGAGCCCTCTTCCAAGTTCACTATTCCCTCTCGTGGGCTCACCATCAACAACCGTGCAGAAACTATGGGCAGATGGACTCAATACGATGAGGTCAGTACGCTGCTCTCTCTTTCCAAGTTCTGCACTGATAACATTGGCTCCACGACAGGATGACTACCGTCTTCCAGAGGGCATGAAACGTGTAGGCTACGATGCAGATACTGGGCGCTACACCTTCATCGATAAGGCTTCCGTCTATTATGAAGGCCAGCCAGGGGAGGAATACGGATATATGACTCCTATTACTACCTTCGCACCTCTCCACTACGGCAAGTCACGTCCTACGCAGTCCGTCCATGCGCGCAGTCCTGATGTCAGCTCCGCAGACACCCCTTCCAGGCCCCGGATTTCTGTAGACGTGTCCCCCCCGCCGAAGACCTTTGCGGAAATTTTGTCCGCTATCCCAGCCTCTCCCTCCATCCCCTCAAAGTCTCCCTTCTCTGGCCGGCGCGCGTCGACCCTGCCGGCTTTCCTACCCTCCTACTACTCTGACAAGTTCACCGCTGCGGTCAATAAAGTTCGGGCTCCTCAGTTGGCCAATGTTGTACGAACTATGATGGCACGAAAGAACTCTGGGTCGTCGAGCTCGCACGGGGATCAGACAGAAGAAAATCCACCGCCCTATGCGCTCGCAATGGAACTTGCCCGCGCCGAAAGCTCTCTGGTCGAGGAACCCGACATCTTTGCAGCCACTCACGACGCATTGGAAGAGCAAACCCCAAAGAATGTCCCGTCTTCGTCCGACAGAGCAACCAAAGGAGCTGAATCTGCATCGGAAAAGCCAACGTCATGAGCACATGCCAGTTATTATATAAGTTCTGAACACTTCCTATGTGTTGTATCAACTATCATTTTGATTTATTTATTTATTCGGAGACTGCCTACAATGCTGTATCCTCGAAACATGTCCGAATGAGTTATGTTGCATGATTACTGTGGCAAGCTGGGGCTCTGGCAGTGCCAGAGCCAGGCGGCACACTATCATACCCTCACGCCATTCTGTAATTAGTCTAGAAAAGGAGAAGGACCTACTGTATATCTTCCACAGACACAAGTAATACAATGGAGAGGCACTTGCAAAGTGAGGCTTATTCTCAACAAAAAATCACCTGGCTTCTTTATAATTTATTTTTCTAGAATCTGACAGAGGAATGGTCATCCGCTTAAAGATACGGTTTATAACAATTTTCTCATTGCACTGGTCTCGATAGCAACTTGGGGGGCGGCGGACGGGCATGAGGATGGGACGATGACAGGGTCCTCTAGAAATCACCTCCCATGCTGCCGTCACCATTATCAAGTTCCCCCTCTTGTATTCCTTTGGCCAACTCCTTCTCCCGTTCCCGCGCGTCCTCCGCCGCGGCGAGTTCTTTCCGATGAGCATTGAGAGGATAACGCATGGCCTGGAAGTTTATCGTGTCAGCGACGTCAGCGGATAGACAGTGTAGACACCACTCGGAAAGATAAAAGACGTCACCTTGACGCTTTGGTTATGCAGCTCGAGGCAGTACGCGATGCGCCTCGAGAACACCTCGCTGACCTCCGGTCCATACCCGCCCTTCTGACCTCCGCACTCCATCCACCCTTTCTCGTGGTTGATCCGGCCCTCGATGACCCCGTCCCGGATCGCCTTGCCGACGATGTATTCTGCATCCTCCTCGGAGTCCAGGTGCAGTTTGACGCAGATGTCTCGCAGTGATATGCGCGAGTATGAGAGGGAGAGACGGCGTATCCCCGTCTTGATGACGTTCTGCCGGAGCCGGACGATGAGCGTATACGTTTTATCAGCCTCAAAGCGGGCGGCGTGTTCTGTCAGCGTAATTTGGAACTGGGACAAGGAGCCAGTGCGAACAGCTAGAAGCAAGCTTTGTCAGTCAAACTCTCCAGACACTAGAGACGTGCCTAGAGCTAAATGAATCGCTTACCTTTGACGATATCGAAGTATGCGCCCAGCGCCTTCTCAAGGACCGGATGTCTGAATAAGCTCCGCTCGGGAATGTCGCCCATAAGCAATTCAACCACCACGAAGAGCTTGTGCACAGCCTGGTAGAACCCAGGAGCCGTCTTTGGAGGAGGCGCACGACGAATCGCCTGCTGCAGGTTAATGTGGGCCTCCGTATAGTTGAGCTGAACGGCTTTGATCCGACCTAAATAGTAATGGTAGCGGGCAAACTCGGGATTGCCAGCAGAGGTAGGAAAGGTCGATTTCGCGACAAGTTTGTCAGCTTGATCGTATAGGTTGTAGTGTACGTAGTTGCGGAGCAGGCGGTTAATCAAGGACGCTTGGGTATCGTCGTCGTGACGTAAAGACGCGGTGCGCTGGGCAACGAGGAACAGTCTGGAGAGCGGAGTTATGAGGTGTTATTCGAAATTCAGCAGATCACTCACGGACGCGCATTCGCAAGTTCACCGGCGAGCTCGTGGGTCCTCTCCACTGCATACCAAACTTTGGCAGCGATTGGATCCATGCTTCGTCTATTCAGGCTTTGCATCCTTTCTACAGTCTGGTGAGCCAACTCCATGGCTTTTGGATATGTTGAAGGAGAAGTGAGCAGATAGTGAAGGATAAGAAGACGGAGGTAGATCTCCGCCTCCGGCAACAACTCGGTGGGAGGTGATGGCATCGAGGTGGATGTCTGCGCTGGATCGACATTCATCGACTCATCAGCTGCAGGAGCTTCTGGCAGCCATGAGAGCAGAGCCGCTTTAGCAGAGGAACCTACATCGAATGTCAAGGCCGAGTCATACACCAAAGCGTAAAAAGAAACCTGGAGGACAAACGTCCGTGACGGCTTCCCTCAAGACTCGATCGTCCAAGCGCTTCCTCAAAGACGTGAGAGTACGCAGGACACGGTGGGTGAAGCGCGGCTCGAGAGTTGTCACCGCTCGCTCTAAGAACGAGATATTCGCCTTGATTTCTGCAGCAGGCGACAAAGGTATGGGTTTGGTTTCTTCTTGCTCTTTCTTTTCTGCATCTGCGGTATCTTTGCCATTAGAATTGGGAGTGTCTGTAGGTTTCATCACTACGTCGGCAGCCATGGTGGTAGATCGTCGAGCTTAGAGTTTCAGCCACGCGTCTCAGTGCTGACGCGTTCGCACAACTTCGCGGTGGTACAATCGAAGTCTCCATCGACTCGCAGTCAGGTTTCTCTCGTCAATATACTCGCTGCATGATGAGCTCCAATGCCCGTGTTTGAACTATTGGGCTTGTATTTATAATTCTAGGACATCGAATTTGCAAAAACCAAAAGAAAAAAAGTAGAAAAAAAGAGACCCCACCGTGATTTGAACACGGGACCTCATGATCTGCAATCATTTGCTCTAACCACTGAGCTATGGAGTCCACTCCAAATAATGGGCAGTCGTGTGCCAACATCTCCGTGTGTGATGGCTCATCAGCGTAAACTCGCATCAAGTTCTTCTGTTGCAGCAGCCATGTTACTGCTCACCCCGCTGTTGCTGCTCGCGACGGCTGTTCGCGCCGCAGAGTTGACCATCGCTTTCCCCAAGTATTCCGTATTGTCTTCTGATGCTACCGAGACTCATTCTGGACCGTGAGTGGTTCTCATTGACCACGCGTCACTGGGAAACGTGGTCGCGCTGACCAGACTTGCAGTATCTCGTTGACAGAGAAAATCGCCCCACTGACGTTGTCGCCAACAGAAACGCTCAGATTGACGTTCCAGGTCATCAGGAAGGACTTGGGGAAGGGTATCCAGCCCCACCAGACATTCCTCCGCTTTTACGATCCAGAAAGCGGAGAAGAGGGCATCCAACCCGTGCGTGTGACCAATGGAGGGAAGGCCAAATTTGATCTGGTATGATATATCTCGCTGCTGAACGGTTCGAGAACGGTTTGCCTTAACGAACCATGCAGAACATGGCCAAACCCCCCTCTTCCTTTCCACCGACAACGGATTCACCACTGCAAGTCTCGCTCCTTCTTGGATCCTTCATCCATGAGCCAGCGAAAATAGAGCTGTTTGACCTACACGTCCCTGCCTCTCATCCGCCCCCCGTTCATCCAGACGAGGCATCGTATCACTCCCTTCCAACCATCTCGCACACGTTCCGAGAAGAACAGAAATCGCCCCCCAAGCTCGTCTCAGCGATAGCTACTGTGGTAACGCTTACTCCGTGGTTAGTCTTGTTGAGTTTGGTGAGCCCTATCATCATTCATCCTTGTAAAATGGTGCTGAGCACGGAATGCAGTGGGGTACTCTCCGACCGGATTGTACCTCCTTATCCTCTCCAAGCATACTGACTTTCATTGTGCTGCTTGGCGCATTTGAGGCGCTTCTTGTCTGGTATTGGGTGGCCCTTAAGCTCCCTGATATATTGCTCTACGGAGCCGTTCTTGGCCTTGTCACTGCACTGGTGGGTAACCAGGCATTGGCAACCATCGCAAGACGCCGGACGGGACGGAAGAAGGAAAAGATTCGTGCGGGTCACAGCGATACCCATAATTAGCGTCTTACATAGTCGGTATGTCCCTAGCTCTCTAGTGCAATTCAAAGACTAAAGAAGGCGTACCTCCAGAAAACCACCTGTACGACGGATGGCAGTACCGTAGTAGTGGTAATCCTTCCAGCCTGTAAAAGAGTCCCTGAAGCCTCAGGGGTATCATGAATTCGAGTACGCTCCTTCGCAACGTCATATTATTGCAACTCTTGGCTCTTTTTGCCTTTTCTGCGCGAAGGGAAGCAAGCAAAGGCCTTCAAGATGGTTCACCACCATCGTGCCAACAAGTGACTTTTCCACCGCCCAGAACGGAAACAAAGTTTGCGACTGTCGAGTAACTTGCAAATTACCCACTTGTAGATGCCATAACGTAACTCCCGTCTTTCTGCGGTTGAACTTTCCTCGCGTTGCAACTTGATCGCATCCCTACTCCAGAGCCGTTGACGTCCTGCTACAGATGACTCTTTGGGACATCGAAAGGTTAATACGTTCCTGTCGACGCAACAAGCTTTTCACATTGCGACTCGAAAACACCCAGTACCGAAATGGAGCTTCAGGATCGCGAGCTTGCGTAACTGTTACTGTAGTCTTCCATATTTTGAAGATATCTGCGAGGCCAGAGACAATGAATCTCTCTGTCTTGTGAGAAGATGTATTTATCTTTCATCCAAACTATGTCCTCTACTCATTGGTATACTTTTCCAGAGGCCTCAGATTACATGCACACTGGGATCTGAAGCGATGAATTGTGTTTGCAATGAAGATTGTGCCCAGAATTCTCTGCGAATGGTGAACTGTTCATCGGCCTCTATGCGAGTCGAGTTTCCCGTGAAGTATCAGAATTGCTCATGTTTTGGGGTTACCCTGGCCACCGGGACATAAAATATTCATGTCGAGATGCGTATAAGAAACTTTTCTGTCCTTCGCGTCTGTGATGTGGGCCGCTTCGAGTTGCCAACAGTCTTCTCGCCCAACATACAGTATCCCAAGCTCCCCATGGCTACAATAAGCGTACAGAAAAGTAAATAGGCCCGATCCTTGATGAGTGCATCAGGGATATGCAATATGGTAAAAATTGGCCCAATTTATCAAGTTTGTCGCGCTTATTTATCGCAGACGGACCATCAACTAGCTCTTGGATATTGCACAGGATGGTTATCGTCGCCTTTCTGATTTGATCCTCCATATATTGGCCACGAATTTGATATTTTCCCCTATCCAGGTAGCATTTAGCCTTTTCACACACTTCCACCTTGCGGCTGAGCCAGTTTATGCGAAAGCGCTGGGGGCCTTATCAGCGACGAAGCTGTGCCGAATCATACGGAAAGTGTTGCGACGCAACCATGTATTCCTATCTTGCACTTGTGTTCTCATGAAACTGAGCTGTTAGAGTGCGTCCGGGGTGGTTGACGTGCATTTCGTATAACCCGGTCCACATTAGAGGCACTGATGTCTGCGCTTAATTACAAGGGTAACGTCGACAACGAAAGTCTCACGATAACGATTTGGTAGTGGGGGAGTGGTTGTAGCCTATGGTGACGCCAAGTATTGCAACCTCACAAATGGGACGAGGATAACGAGGCGGCTCGAAGCAGTTATGGAGCGTTCAAAGCCCAGCACTTTCGGCGAATTGGCACTCCGGTGATCGAAGTCGTTGGGCACTTCTCGAAATGTCTATGATCTCGATCCAAGAAATCAAGCCGTTCTAATCGCCAGTCCAAGTGGGCCATGTGTCAGCGAGTTGGACTCAAATTTTAGAGCAGCGCATGCGTAAACCTGCCAGAAATAGGAAGTGTATCCGAGATCAAGCAGGTGACGCGGCTCGATCTAACTCCGAGATGTGTAGACCGCTGTCGGCAGACAAGAATAAAGGACATACCGGCAGCACCTTCCCCATCCTGAGGCCTGAGACGACTCGAACAAATCCGCCGGTACAATTTTCAGAAGCAAGAAATTTCCGGAATAATGACGTGGCATTGCCCCTTGCGATTGTTGCTGCGCCACGCCAGGTGTCAATCCAAAGAGTGTAAGTCCTTGGTATTTCCGAGCAATCACAGGCAGGGCGCACAAGAATTGTCACCAGTCACTAGTCACCACGAATTGGCCGAAAGCGCGACAACGACACAGGATCCGCATCATGATGAGGTTACCGGCGATATTAGTGCCTGAGGCCACTCATAGATGATTGCTACTTCCCTACGTACGAGTGAGAACCGCAGAAGGGTCTAACTTGTTTGCGCCGCGTTGCTTGAAAGATGGCTTCGAGAATAGCTAGACCGTGAGTCTTAGCCGTATATCGCTGTAGATTGTGAACACGCAAGAGCGTGCGGTCAGAAAAAGGCAAGTGAGGTATTGCCTGGCACAGCCACGACTCCTTTTGACATAATGCCTCCATTACCACACGCCGTGTTCGACGAGCACACCCGACAGCTGATAGCCTCCACCAGAAGGTACCAAATTGATTTGGAAGAGACCCAAATACCCCGCCTGCGTGAATGCAAAGGACCACTCGCTGTACAGCAGCGTCTGGCTGCCGAGTTGCGGGAGGACACGGAGACGTTTGCGCGGCAAGTGGAGGTCATTCGGCAACTCTCAACGCTGTTGCCGTTTTCGATCTCATGCAAAGGCTTAGGCTTTAGGAGATCTCATTGGAGACCAGAGGAGTGAGCTTAACCGAAGAGAATTGGCAGGGGTCGTCGGTCAACTGAGAATCGCACTTGCTTCGTGTGTCTTGTTATCTCCCCGAATGCGGCGTGACTGACACTGCGTGTCAGGATACGCAAAGACTCCAGATTGGCGCTCCTTACCTCAAAGCGCGCTATCGATTCACGGGTCCAGTCAGATCGCGAACAACTGCTGTCGTCGTCCGTGTTTCGGGAGAAAAGTGGTTCGACAGAGGGGAAAACGATGTTCGCGTTCCGGATTTCGGCTAGGCTTGTTCGCTGACTGGAATCCTTAGCGACGACTCTCTCATGAAAACGAACAACGAAGTGACGGCAGCCTTGCGGCGTACTATGAATCTCATGCAGGGCGAGCTGGAGCGCTCTGTGCTCACGGTCCAGATGCTGGGTGTGTGCTCTGTGCATAAACATACACCTTTCGCTGCTCAACAATTCCCGCAATACGCCAGACACGTCTACGGCAACTCTGCGATCTGCATCTACGACACATGACACTCTCAGCAACGTCATGGCGACTTCCAAGCAGCTTGTCACGGCCCTCGAAAAATCCGACTGGCTCGACCGTCTCCTGATATCCTCTGCACTTGTTTTTTTCTTTCTAGTGGTTCTGTTTATCCTCAAACAGCGAGTGCTGGATCGTGGACTCCGAATTGCGCTGTGGTGGACTCGCTTCATCCCCGACCTCAGCGGTGACCCCGAGTTCGTCGATATGGACCATAAAGGGGCCGGCGACGTGCTCAGCGTTGCATCTGCTACGATCGCAACAGCAATTGCTTCCACCACTGGCATAGCCACAGCAGCTATCTCCTCCGCGATGATGCAGGCGTCGTCGAATCCGTCCGACCTCTCGGAACCAAGCTCAACGCTCACCGTGAGTCTGGAGCCTCATCTGTCGCAGAGTTCAATGGTGTTTGAGGGTGTGCCCATAGAAACAATTACGCATGATGACTTGTAGTGTATTATCAACGGAGCGTAGTGGACGTAGTGTTTATTGCTCTGCAAGAACCTCCCAGCAAATTATTCATTAGTAATGGTACCATATCAGTTATCGAAATGCACCATAGCATACCCGTCATGTCTTATCATATTTGCAGTAGCTCTCTTGAGACGCTCAACGCCATGACAATCACTGGGAGTCCCTTCGTGACCATTATATTTGATCAATTGCATCACGGCTCCGAGTCAACCATGAAATGGACGAATCCAAAACAGCCATTTGAAGAACACTCCCGCGCTGTGCCGTAATCTACTATAAACGCTCGTGTCCATATAGGACTAGGACTAGCAGTTTGAAGGGGTTCGGGTCGCATCGTATTCAATGAGAGTGGTGATCCCCTGCAAATGTAATTTGTGTCACAAACTCTGCTCGACGATTAGTCCCGCGGGACGCCTGGAATATATAGCGGGTCCGTGGGAAGGCGGTTCCCCGCTCTTCCCCGCTTTGCAAATCCTTGTGACCTGAGAATGGGAAAATTGAATGCACGCCACCTCCTCCGAATACGAGGCGGAGGTGGCACCTCTCCTCGTTTCTCATGCGAAGATGCTTCGAAAGGGTTAAGGTTGTGGAGCCACGGCGTATACCAAGATGCCTCACCAAGCGGTGTTTGCTTTTTTTTTTTTCATCTTAATCGATCACCAGCTTGTGGCAGGCTCCAGGGGTTTGGCGGAGGAGGGTTAAAGTATTCCCAGCTTGTGGCCATGGAGGAGCGAGGCCATGATGGGCGTTTGTTTGGTGGGAGTTTCTGTTTACTTTTGAGCTTCCATAACGAAGTTTTTATTCAGTCTGCCAGGCGGACGTTAGGATGTTACCGCCGTTCGTCCTTCCCGTCAAGACAAACCCACAACAAGCGCACACACACACACGCCGTGCGTGCATGCTGTATACCGCATATGATCGATAATCGCTCGTGCAGGCCATGTACGACTCCAAACCTATTGAGGCAATGCTATAGAAGCTCAAACTACACACCGCTTTCAGCTGCCTTCACGGAACATGAGCTCTTGACTGACTTACCTCCCAGTAACCGCCCGCGGAGGTAAAAAGGGCACCGCGAAGCATGAGCTTGCGGGAAAATCCCCCTGTATTGCAAAGAGGCCAATCCCGAACAGCATGTGGAAGAAATGTTTCTTTCGATATGGCCAAAGGTTACAAAATAGAATTAAAAAAATCAACTGCAAAAGAAATATCGTGGATGGCGAAACGCAAGATATGCAGTTGCGAGTAGACAAAGAAATTGGTCAAAGTGGAAGAGTCGCTTAAACTGTCGTGACCGCTGCTTCGGGTTATCACATCTTTGAGATACCAGAGGGGAAGAAAGGGGACGAACGAGGCTTGTTGTTCCTTCCTTCTTCTTTCCGGGTTCGGTCAGTCGTTGTGTGATTGCTGTGGGTACAATCAAGTGATCTGAAGAAGAAAACCAAAATGTACCCGCATTCTATTGATTTACTGTTATGGTGCGGCTGCGGAAGCTGACTTTGAGAGGGCTGAGTACGCCGGTCATCTTTGTCTCCTGCCTGCTTTCGGGGTGAGAGCGCCCCCGACCCTCGACTAACCAAAAGCACCGACCTTGATGAGACACGCGGCAAGCGTCAATCACTCGAGAAATAAAAATGCGTCAATCACTGAGCCGGGGTCTCGATTGAGCTGTCTCGATTTGATTTCTCGGATTGCAGTAACAATGCGACCCTGATGAGTTAGACAATCTTCGGAATTCCTCTGATACTCACTTCCGTAAATATCGGCCCCAAGCTCGTTTCATTTATCAAGGAAGAAGCGGTGCTGGCCCAACGGAGAGGTTGAATAGCAGAGCAACGAGCTAGACCACTTTGGCGACATGACCCGCGGTGAATTTACAAATGGAGCCCTCGTTTTGCGGTGCCAGATTTCTCCACTTATTTATCAGCCCGCAGTCCATTCGCCGCAATGCACAAAAATGAGCAAGATTTGACTCGCGCGCATCCCAGGATTGACACAACCCATTTGGAGATGAATTGCGTGATGGTCCATTACGGAAATAGATCCTCGAAAGGCAATCAGCGCTGAGGGAACGCCCAAAGGGTTACCGTTGCCCAGCACGCCTGTTTTAGTATGCCACCGCCTTGCTTTATATTCGAAATTGTAACCCTGTTTTTTTTTTTGAACGAATTATTGAAATGGAAAAATAAACAGTCTTCCGCGATCTTACTATTGAGTTCGCCCTCGTCAAACGCGGATCTTGCCTTGTCATTGCGTCACATATCTGACTCACAGACGCTCAGTAGGAACCGCGGCGGTGGCGGCGGCGACGACTTCTCAGTTGAGCGAACATGTTTTTTTTTTTTCACACCACGTGAAACAACATTGGGTAGCACGCGTAAACCCACCCATATCATTATCCCGTCTGCGCCCAAGCGCTGATCGCAGGATCGTCGGGCATGGAACTTCCAAAACCATCCTCTCCCCCTCGGGTGCGATCTCCCATCACGTCGGAACCATTCATTAATGTCACACATCCCCTTTTTCATTCTCGGTCGGAAACTCCCTTTCTTGGAATCCAACCGCTAATCCCATGGACACCAGAAAAAGAAGGAAAGAATTGTACGACAAAAAAAAACAAAACAAAAAAAAACAAATGCTGAAACAACGCTCTCGTGTACAGTAAGCGCGGCTGTGACTCGGTGTTCTCGAGCGCTTGTCTTGTGTCCAGGCTGCGCTACCAGCAAGTTCCACCGCATTCAGGCTCGGATCTCTCCTGAATTGCAGTAGGCTCTGCATGGTAACCTATTTCAGGGTGGCGATCGAACGAATATCATGAGGCGCGTCTCCGAAATATATCCCGGTTGCCCATAGGCTCCCTGTCCGAACTTCATCAGTGCATGGTCACACCCTCTGCGCAGATTGCGATATCCCGTTCAACTCTCGTCACCATTCCCCCCCCAGTTCTTAGATTCTCATCTCGGCTTCTTCGTACGTGCGAAGACTCGAGGGAATTCACTACCGCCGCTCAACGTCCAAAGAAGCAAACACACCACCTCCTCTTCTTCCTCGAGGTGGCTCTCCCCCTCTGTGATTGGGGCTCTTTGCCAGTGCCCACATCTGGCGCCGGTAATCATCTCCGGTGCATCTTGTCAATCAAAGACAACGTTACTTCCTCGCCTGACATTACATACTTGCCTATTCAAGCGATCTCTTCCGTGCGCACTCGCTTTGTTGATCGATTTCCAGTGATATATACTCATTGTGATTCTTCAGTACACCCACTTTCTCCCTTGTCCGCCCTGCATCAGGAAATTGATGTCATGCATCAACTTCACCAGCGCTCTGGCAACGCCTCTGAGACAACTGTGACTCTGCCGAACATACGCGATATTTTCCCGGGTGTGTATCTGCCTCTTTTGCCGACTATCAGACATATTGTTCTAACTGAGCCCTGAGAAGAATTGAGCGATACTCGACAGCGTCTCGATAATTCACGATATCCCGGGGGAAAAATGGCAGATGCAGCAGTGGGTTTGACCCCATTCTGTGATTCTTGCAGTTCCTCTCATGTAGCCGTGGCCCCGATTCAGATGCATGGTTATAATCAGGCTGGGGTGCGTTCGGCCGAACTTGGGTGTTCTGCCTCTCGTGATGTAGGCAAACACGTCCAACCTCCAGCGTCTTCAGACGCCCCTGTTCTGGAGTGCATGTCTCATCTGAACATGCAGCGCCCCTTCTCAGGACCTCATCGACAACCGCGCCCGCGGGGTCACCACCACTCCCGCAGCCTCCCGCAGCCTCTCACCGCGCCTCGGGCCCACCGCATGCAATCAGCCTCATGCTCTCCCGCATTGTGCTCGGATCCGGGGACCCCGGTAACTCGCGATGCTACGCCAGGCACCAGCGTCTTCGGCGTTCATTTGGAGGACACATTCAGTGCCAAAGAACACGGAAATTTCAGCCCGGAGATCGGATCTGCGCCTGTGTTCCGAGTGAACATGACGCCAAGCGTTGCAGCATTACAGGACTCTCGGTCTGAAACGGGCGCCCGCGCAAATCAAGGCGGCGATCACAGGACAGATGGCCTTGTGGGTGGCGCCTTCGAAGCGCTTAATGCGAGTTTCTCCCTGTCTGCTGGCGCTTCCGCTCCGGCAAGCTTCAAGAAGACGTCTTCCCTTCGCCGGCAGTACCTCAAGAAGTATGAGTCCACCCTTTCTGTTGTGTCTCTCGACGGAGATAAGGGCAAGAAACACGAGTGTCCTCATTGCGCGAAGAGGTTCAATCGTCCAAGCAGTCTCAAAATCCACGTGAACACGCATACAGGATTGAAACGTACGTGGGCGTTATCTTTACGTCTATTCTCGGCTTAACTCAACACCCCTCTTTACACACGATTTCCCGTTCGGTGGCCCCCATCATGCAGCGTTTGAATGCCCCTTTCCGCGTTGCGGCCGTCAGTTCAACGTCAACTCGAACATGCGGCGCCATTATCGGAATCATATCCGCGCCGGGGGTTCGCCGGTCGATGCTAGCCAGAGACGGACACACAGCGTGTTCACGGATGCCTCGCCAGAGCCTGCAGCACAGCGCCATACCGATTGGGCGAAGCACACCACGCGAGAATTGCATGACCATTGGGAGAGCCTGGATACCGGTGAAGCGTCTGAGGAGGAGGAGATGGACGAGCTTGAGGAGGACGAAGGGCTTGACCACCCTGATGACGACACTGCGACTTCCACGACTTCCGCGACCTCTTCTCCTTCGCCCGCTTCGCTGCTCCGAGGGCCGTTTTTCCGGAGAGTAGGTGGGTACTCTGACGTCACGTCACGTAGTCCGCTCTCCGTGTCCTCCATTCTGTCGCCCTCGCAATCGCCCCCGTCGTCATCATGGAGTGGTCAGCACCCCACTTACATGCCTTCCTCATCGACGTTTGCGCGTTCCTGCAAGGACGCGAGCGTGTCGACCACGCTGCGGCCGGCGTTTGCTTCTCCGACCTCGATGGTCCGGGTGAAGCGAGAGGCTGATTGATTCGGGCCAAAAAGGGACAAGGCGGATCCTTTTTCCTGGTGCCGTTTTCGTTTGTTCTGCTGTCGATCCATTCTCTGTCTCCACTGTTCCGATCGATCCGTATCGCCTGACGGTGTTGGATGGCTAGATATGGGCAGATGTGTAACATCAGTTTCCAAGTTAGGCTCTCTTTTACCATGTTGTTTTCTTATCAAGAGCGTTGTACTATCTCGGCAAAGGATATTCATAGCTACCCTTGTATGCAATCATCATTTTCCTCGCTGTCACTCGAAGACTCGGAGTTCACCGTAACGACTTTGGCTCTCTCAGTGCTCCACCAAGTCACATTCACCGTGCGGGTATACGGGGCCGGACAACGCAGACCCATGTGCAGGTGTGATTTCCTTGCTCTTCCTGCAATACGTCTCCATAACTCCTTGCAGGTCCTTGCGCAGCAGTTTTAAATCACCTGACGACGGCGATTTGGACGCGCCACGTGGTGTTTGACCAAATGATCGATAATGATCGAAAAACAAGGTCCGTGTATAAAATAAATAATTACCAGAACACACCACTTCAGACCTGACGGAGCATGGGAACCTCGCAAGATGTTGAGTTGAGTCACAGTATGTGCGCTATTCACTATTTTATTAATTAATATTAATTAATTAATTTTAATGAACCCCAGTTCAATAGGACAGAGTACCCCTTATGACCGTGTTTTTTTTCTAGCCTTTTTGTAGTTCGCCAGAGTTCGATAATGAGAGGTCTTCAAATGACCCAAACCAACGGCGATGCCGTAACAGAAGGCGATCCCACACAGAAAACGGATTATCCATATGGCGGTCCCTCAAGGCCGTTCAAGAGATGTCACACAGAGCGCCTGAAAACCATTCTACCTCCAGCTGGTAAAAGAAGCTCCATCGTTTGGTACATAGGTCAGGGTCCCGTTATTCTGATTGACATGAGGATATGCGTCCGCTCTGGGCACGCTAAAACAGAAGGAATATATTCGCTTATCGATCATGCACAGGGACTTGTCAAGGCAAGCATTTAGGCTACCTCCTTTTGCATTCTTTTTTTGTTGCCCCTTTTTTTACCAGACGTATTTTCTTTGGCGGCAAAGCTGTTCTGATACCTGGCTGCTGGGTAGAAGTTTCTGCATTACAGAATTACAAAATCGCGCACCGCAGGGCTGGAATTCATGAAGAGGGCATTGCTTCGCTTCTCTGGCACTGCTTTTCAGCGCAGAATACCCTGTTCTTTGTGACTTTCCGTTTTGCTTTGTTTTCCGTTGTGATTGCATTCCGTGGTCTCCGACCGCCACGAGGCAAGTACAAATCAACTCAACGGAGGAGCTTTGCTTTCCCCAATGAGGTCGAGGCATTTTCCGAGTTAAAAAAACCGCCCAGGAGAGGAAGCGTCGAACTGCCTCAAATGCAGACTCACGTCAAATGCAGACTCACGTCACCCATCATCGGCGTGGTGCGGTCAAAATGACTGGTTCTGCGACTCCTGCACCCACGCAAAGGCCGATCGGCATCAATTCATTCCGAACAGGCGCAGAACAAAGAATAACATACAGGCGAAAAACGCGTTCGGCCGACGCTCGTCACTCTGACATGCTCTGTCGGCTTCTTAGGATACCCTGCGCTTTTTTTCCTCCGTCTGCGGCGCCCCATGGTGATCACAACGACCGTACGGCACCCGAGTTCTCGCCCGGGCCCCCTCCCAAACAATCACACCGAACCACTAGCCAAGTTTGCTGCGCCGCTTCTAACGTCAAGTCTCGGATCATTCCACGACGGTCTTCGCCCATTTTTCACGGTTCGTTTGGCGATGGCTACGGCGAAATTGATATTCCATCAAATAGACGCAGCACTAGGTCACTAAGCGAGGTTTGCTTTGTCCTTCATGACTCAGATCTCTCACAACCCCGGCCGTTATGCGTGGAAGGACGGCAGCGACTGCTTAAGCAAGAAAGCGTGGCTACATCGTGATTAGGGCATGAACGACTCGTCATCGAATGCTCCATGCTGACCTCCTTTGTCAGGTCCATTACGGAGTCCTTTATCACGTAAGAACGACACACTGAGCCCACGCACGACATCTATCGCCATCCTCCGCCGTGACAACGCAGCCGCGTCTCTATCCTCAACGTTGGAACGTCAGCGGTTCAAGCACTGCTACGCGCTGGCACTCACGTGGGTCACACCACGAACTCGCCCGGAAAACGGTGGAACACGCACACGAGGCAGATTCTCTGCTCCGCTGTAGCTGGCAATTCACTACGCCGGTCCTCACCGAGTACTTGAGGATGCATGGAGGACGCCTGCGTAAACGCCTCAGGAGAGGCTCGCCCGTCATCTCCATGTACCGGTATAACGTAAGAACGCCACTGAGCTTGCCTATAGACCAAGAAGTGACACGGGATAGATACTCGAAGCAACATGCTGACCGGCTGGTTCACGCATGGATCACCGACGCCGACGTTTGTGTCCAGCTTCCGTGGAGGAGCTTCAATTCTGAGCGTTTGCAACGACGAGATCGCCCCGCACGTCTCCAACTACGGCCGTAGGATCGATCTCTAGAACTATTCCGCATGTGAACAAAGGACAGGCCAACGCTTATTCGGCTCCTGGAACTCCGACCAAAGTACATGCCGTCTGTTTCACCCTGCATTCCACGCGAGGGCCGGGCCGGGTCCTGAGGGACAAGTTTAGCGCCCCAAGTAACAGTGTCCCAGGGTTTGCCACATTCCAGGGTTCACAGCGTTCCAGGGTCCGACCTCACCTTGATTAACATCTGACCCGTCTGCAATTGGTCAGGGTAGAGAGGAGGGTGCTTTCTGCATACGGAAATTCGAGACCAACTGGAACAGCCTTTTGCGAGGCGTCGTTGGTTTCGGCCGTGAAGAGCTGACAATATATGGAGGCAGGCAGAAATCCTTTGCCGTCGTAACTTTGTATGAAAGTGAGATTGTCCTATTCACGATTTGTCATAACAGTACACTTTAATAATGCTACTCATCAGGGTATCGTAAGGCGAAGCACGAGTGTTACATGCCTGCGGATCAATGGAAGCTGATTCAGCGGCAATTAGAGACTTGGTTCTCACCTGCATGGACTCACTACACGGGTTTATAACGAATAGTCAAAGCTGACGCAAGTGAATCGAGCCTACACTAGGCGCTAGAAATATCAACCTGTGGTCATTGGCAAGGCCCCTCGATGGTAGAGTAACCTGACCTCGGGAGCAACAAATTGGAAAAATGTAGTCTAGGTCAGGTCGTTGAATCATAGCATAAGAGCCGGTCGAGAAAAGCAAACACTGCGAGTTCTAACATTCCACAATAACGCAATGTTGACCGTGCAGGTCATGACCCAATCCGATAGTGTGGAATGGTTTCAAGTTTCAAGTTAGTCGATTCGCGAGCGACTCTATTACCGAATTCATAGAAATTGCGTAGCGTAAACCAAACCAAGGGGGCGAATTTTAGGCACTCGGGCCCAAGCGAAGAGTCGTCGTGCCTTCTCCTCCAGGCCGATACTGAAGGGGTCAGAGGATTAACACGACCTGGTCTGAGGCGGGCTATCCTAAACTCTAAAATTGGAAATTTAAGTTCACATGATTCACGTGACCATGTGGCCTTCTCCACGTCGTAAGGTGCTGATGCATTGATGAGCAATCCGCAGAATTTCGCACATCATTCACCAATCACCATCCAAATGTCCGAGGTTCGGGGCTTGCCAATGGTCAATGGTCCTCCTACCATGTACGACGATTCGTCTCAGCCGGAGATGGCGTGTAGGAAGTGTAGTAAGGAATTTAATATCATCTTCAATCGGCATCGTCGGTGTAATCACTGCGGTCGGTCTGCTCGCCACCTTTGCAATCGTTGTTTACCTTACACACGCCGAATTGCTACAGGCTATTCTTACTGCCATTCATGCACTGAATATCGAGCCATCATGCCACGCACCGACCCTACTTTAGCCGGATATGACCTGGTGCCCGTTTGTGCTTTCTGCATTGAATTCTTGAACAGTGAGCACACTATCACTCGCATTTAGAATGTAATCTAAACCATCTTAGTCACCGCAGCTGGGAAAGAAAAATTAAAAGCTATGCCCTTGAGCAAGCTTAAGAAGTATGCGGATGCTTATAATATCAAGGCGGTCGCCAGCGCCGTAGAAAAGGACGACTTAATTGACATTCTCATTGCCACCCGAGTAGGTTTCTTCCGTAAGGCCGATTGAACCCCTCTTATCATATAATTATCCCAGGACCAGCAAGGTTGTTTACCCCGAGCGAATGAGGTATGTTTCCATTAGCCAACTAGCCAGATGGTGAACAATCACTCACCCATCACTAAAGGAATTTTACCGGAAGTATTCAGTGCCGGTAGTCCCGAGAACTAACCCCCGTTCGCGCGACATATTCTCTCTCTTTTCCGGCGACGGACGTCAAATTCCAACGGTTGCTCCTGTTCTGCCTCCGCGTCCGCAGAATACACCGTCTGCCCAGCAACCACATTTCGCGAGGCCGGACTTGGACTCGTACTGGCAAAATCAAGACCACGCCGGCCATCCGCAACATGCGCCCCCCTCCCTTCCTCCTCGCGTGCCCCGTCGTTCGCGACCGTCTTCCCCGGGGACTCGCCCTTTGGTTCCCCCTAGACCCGCCACTTCATCCCGACGTAGCCCATCTCCATCTCCTGCTCCGAATGATCGGCGACCTCCCTCGCCGCATCCACAGACACATCCCGCCGCCAGCCCGGCTGACGCTTCCGATCACGCATCCGGCCATCCATCCACGGGAGACTCGTTGAGCCACCACCACCATCACCACCACCACCACCACTACTCGCGCCCCTCAGCGCGCACCTCGACCAGACCTGGCCATCAAAACCCCTCGGCGTCCTCATCCCGCGAACATTCGGAACCCCCCGCTACATCGCGAGGACCTACTGCACCCACCGCTCCGGCGGCAACACGTCCCGCTCCCACACCGACGCTCAACGAGTTGCTCGTGATGACGCACGAGTCCATAAGCGCGCTCTCGGTCGGCACACTCAAGGCGATCCTGTTCCGGAACCACGTGGCCGTCGGGGACGTCCTGGAGAAGGCCGATTTGGTGGCGAAGGTCGAGGCGCTGATTCAGGCGGAGGTGAGATATCGTGAGCGCGAGGCAGAGGCCAGGCGGCTGGAGGAGCTGCGAGAAATGGAACTTAGGGGCGAGGCTGCGACTGACGAGGATGCCACTGATGCGGGCAACCCCCCGTCCCCGTCGTCCCCGTCATCCCCGTCGTTAAAATCGAAGCAGGCGAGCATGAGAGCGGCCCTGGAGCGCGACGGTCTCTGCGTCGTGTGTCAGGACGAGGAGGCGAACATAGCTATCGTCGATTGCGGGTGGGTCTTGAACTTTCTTTCTGGTCATCTGCACTCCTTTTGCTCATTACGCCGCTTTCCCCCCCCTAACACCATCGTCTTGTTGCCAGCCATATGGCGTTGTGTCGCAATTGTTCAGACCAGGTCATGCAGAGCTCGCGAGAATGTCCGCTTTGCAGAACTAGAATCGTCACCGAGGCTAGGCTGCTCAGGATATTCAAAACATGATTAACCCCTTGTGACAGTAAGTGATGAATTCCGCGTGGTGATTCGCTTCCTCTCTCTCTCTCTCTCTTCCTTTCATTTACCTACTTCTTGCCATCAATCCATTGCCCTCTAAACACAAACCACGAAGGAGATTTACCACCATTCTCGCAATGTATTTATATGGCTCACAATGTTTTGATCCCCTGTCACCCACGAGTTTCTCCCTGGCCCTGGCGACCTTCCCATGAGGAAAAGGGTTCGCGATTGAACCCATATAGCCGCAGAACGCAGACGATGAACAATGTTATTTGTGTGCATTACATCCAAGCGGACAATGTCATTCGCAACGCGCTCGAGGCAGCTCGGGTAGATGCTAGCAGGGGTAAGAATGTACAGTTGTGGTAATCCGCCTGGGTTACGGGGTTTTGTCCTGCGGCTGAAACAGAAATGAAGGAAATGATATTTTTTCGTAAATTGGTAACAAAACATGTTTTACTATGGATTAAGGAGAGTCAGGCGGGGTACCCTACGGCACGACCGGAAAAGATAGGCGTAGAAGCTCAAGCTCAAATCCCAATCTCTTCTCACCTCCAAGAAACGGCTCGCATACTCCTCAACAAAACAAAACAAAAAACACCAAACCACGCACGCATCCACATCCTTTCCACGGGGAGGGATATTCCGCAACAACCCCAACTCACGCCACAACCTCATCAGGTGGCGGCCCCTGCACCTCCACCTTGCCCGCCTCGCTCATCGTCGCATCCTGCACAGCGCACGCCACGCCGCTCTCCCGATTCGCGCGCTCCTCCGCGCGCGCGAGCCCCAGCGGGTCCAGCGGGAGCCACACCACGCGCTGCGGGCGCGACGCCGCCGGCGGCGTGTACCCGTACTCCTCCGCCGCGGTCCGCGACACCAGCCCGTCGTCCTCCAGCACCTCCTCCTCCCCCCCCGCGTCGTGACGGTGACGGTGACGGTGAGTAGAAGTGCGTTTGCGCACCTCGATACCCTTGGCGCGCGCGAAGTCGCGGGCCTTGCTCACTGCGGCGACGGCGCCTACTTGGGAGGGAGCGGGCCCGGTGTCTTCTTCGGCTGGATCGGCGGTACCGTACGTTTTGTCGGCGAGGGTGAGCGGCAGAGCTTTGATGAGGGGCCCGTACGAGTCGTCAATCATCAAGTGGAACATGATCTATTTTTTTCATTTTTATCAGCATTGATATTCAACGAAAATTGTAAGTGAATTGTGTACCCACCGTGATAACGATAAGGACAACCATAAGCGCTCCCCCCCAAATGGCACCCGCATGCTTATTTTGATCCCTCGCGAGGAACAACAGCGCGCACAAGCAGACCTGACGAAAATGTGACCCGTCAGAACACGCCGGGCGTGTCTCTCCCAAGAGACGAGACACGCACTTGCTGGACGTACAGCCCCACAAAGACGTGTTGGATTGCCTTGGGGAAAAACAGGCCGCCAGTGTCGGACGACGCTGGCTGGCCGAGCTGCCACACGAACAGGTACTTGTACAAGAAGTAAAACAGGAAGAAGGCCGCACACGCCAAGCCGTTGATGATCGGGGAGATGATCATGTAGCCGAACGCTGCACGCGCATGAACAGGAATTCGAGCGGTCAGAACGCGCCAACAAGAGCAGGCATAGCTGGGAAAGATACGAACCGACAACTGTCAACAGCGTGATCCCAGGCCAGAGCGTACCCCACTGCACGCTGTTTAGGCCGTACTTGATCTCGTACACCGAGCGTGGCGTGCTCCCGAGCAGGAACAGCTTCACGTAGTACAGCACCAGCGAGATCGCCTGCAGGAAGCCACCCGCTGTCCCGGACAGGCCTTGTAAGACCACGTATCTGGGTAAAACCAACGTGTCAGTTTAGGAGCGCAAAATAGTTGAATACAAAAGAAAGTCGGGAGGGCATGAAACAGGGTTGGGAAGCAACGCACGTGAGGAAGAAAGTAGACGCCTTTGGCAAGTTCTGCGCCAGGAGAGTCGCGATCGAGCTCGGATTCTGCGCGATTTGCGGGAGCGCAGCGATAATGCCTGATGCTAGCGTGACGATGAGGAAGGAGTGCTATAATATTTGCATTGATGCGGTTAGATGTTGTGTATGGGCTAGATGGCAGAGGCGGAACTCACGATGACTTGGAATATAAAGAATCTGGTCATCAAGCTTAACTCTATCTCCGTCCGTTTGGGTATGCCTTCAAACCGGCCAAGCAGCCTACATATGTAAAAGAAAGGGAGGAAAAAAACAACAACATCAGTTTCCGCAAATCCTGTTTTCGAATCATTGGTGTGCACCTCAAGATAATCGGCAGGAGCAGCATCAGCACGACCAATAGCACAGGCGGTAATATACCCTGTATAATACCAATGATGGGTGCTGGGATCTTGCAGATCCAGCGTAGCCACTTGTAGGTTCTGCACAGACCGGCAATGTTCGAGATGATGCCGATAGCCGCAACTAATTGCAGCACATCGGGAATGAGATTAAGCGTGGGATCGAGGCGAGGTACTTAGACACACCGGGAAAACTCCACAATATGATGAGCCCCGCAGTTGCGGCGTAGCTGATCACTTTGCGGACCTGTGCGGTAAAGCGAGTGATGCATTAGCGTTCTGACCGGGCACCAAATCCAAAGTAGTTTGACGTACCCTCATCTCGTACGGGTTTAAGCCCAAATTAGACCATACAATATCCTCGGGCGAGACTTCCGTGTATCGGTCCACCATCCTGTCACGCAAATCCGCTGAGTAAATGAAGAGCAAGAAATACAGTTGGTCCCACCTGTACGGCTCATGGTGCGCCAACACCTGCCTTCCAATATGTGCCGCGATCTGCTTGTTGAACACAATGAACGCGGCGTTCAGCACAGGGTAATCGTCATGTGACCCAGCAGCTGCCGGCCCATCTCCATCCGTCGTCTTGACACCAACCCCCGTCTTCCCTGCCTCTACCTTACCCAAAGCCCTCCCCTCTGCATCCGTCGTCCTGGCACCAACCCCCGTCTTCCCCGCCTCTACCTTACCCAAATCCCTCCCCTCTGCATGCTCATCATCACTCCCCACCAAGCTCCCATCCACGCTCACCCTCCCAGACGCGTCCGCCTCGCCCCGGCCCTCGCCATCATCGCGCGCCAGCACCCGGCGCGCCCGACGCAGCTCCGTCGCACACGTCGAGATCTCGTCGCGCGCCCACTCGATCGTGTCCACCTTCTTGCCCACCAGCCCGAGGAACCCGAGCCGGTGCGTCGGGCGCTTCGCGCGCGGGACGAGCGTGTCGAGCGTGGCGCTGTCGGTGTCGGCCGGGGGGTTCTCGACGTCGACGTCGGCAGTGTCGGACGAGGGTTTCGTGCTCTTCTTGTGCGGCTCGGCGTCGTCGGGAACGGGAGCGCCGGCGTCGGTATTGGGCGCGTCGCCCGAGGCGGCCCGCTTGCGGTACGCCTTCGTCGCGAGCGCAAGGAGCTTAGTCTCTGCGGACTCGAGCTTCCCGCACGCGGCAAGTTGGCGCTCGTAGACATCCGGGAGGTGCCGCAGGTTCCTGGATGTGTGACACGTCCGTCATCATCAGTTAGTCAGCGTGTACGTCATTGGTGACCATTGCAGAGGTTTGTGATGATGGCTGGGGGAAAATGGAGACGCACCGGCTGATCCAAATCCGCTTGATCCCGCCGGGGAGGTCACCGAACAATTTGTGAAGTGCGCGCTCAGTGAGATATTTGCCAGGGATGCCAGTCACGAGGAGGGTCTTTGCCTAAAATGAACAACGGGTCACGAGACTTCATCTCGGGAGAGGTAAGAGGCTCCGCACTTGCTCAGACGAGGCGTGTGTCGGCGAGATAAGGAACTTCTGGCGCGCGGTGATAAAGTGGGACATTTCGGATCTGATGTTGTAGAAGATCCAGACTAGAAAGTCAACCAAGATAAAGGATATATTTTAGGTGAAGGGACTGGTCAGACGTACAGGTGAAGATGTAGACGAGGATGATGTGCGCGATGTAGCGTTTCTGTTGGTCACTGCCGACGTTTCCAAACGTGAATCTGCAATCAAAAAGAAGTCAATCATGTATCATCTAATCGGCGAAAACGCACAGACCGATCCAAGCCAGTGTGGCCCTCAACGCTGCTGTTCACGCTGGTGATAGGGAGGAGGACGGCCCAGCTGAGTAGCCACACAGGGAGGAGGATGCGGACCATCATGCGGAGATAGCGCAAAAAGAAGTACGCGTCGAGGCCGTTATAGCGGATCACGGCGCGATAGTCGGCGCGGTACACGGCGAGCGGCCAGGCGAGCAGTGAGCCGCCGAGCTGTTCGACGCGCTTCCTGGATCGGTGGTAGGATGAACAAGGATGCGACACAGGGAATACAAAGTACGCACGAAAGAACAGGGACATATGTGCGCGGCTCATAGATGGCCTTGAAGCGCGGGCGAAGGAAGGTGAAAACAAGAATCTCTGCCCCGAAGACCGCGGAATTGAAAATGATAGCGGCTACGAAGGAAGTCGTACTGGAGCTCTTCGCATTGGATATGTCTGACCTGGGGAATGTCAGTGCTGAATACGGCGTAGAAGGGGGATACTTACATGGTGGAAGGGAAGGTGGATAAGGTGGAGAGGAAGAGGGGGAGGCTGAGTGGGTTATTATATTCCGGACCTACTCCCACGTGGAGCGAGAGAGAGAGATCGACCCGAATAGCGTCATCCGAATAGGAGATAAATCACTTTATTTGGGTCAACTGTATATTTGTAACCCCGACAGAGTACATTGTAACCCCGATAGAGCGGTCTCTGAACTTAAAATCCATCATCAAATCATCAATCAACAGACCGTTGCCGTTGAATCGCTCGCTCGCTCATCATCATCATGGTCAGTCAACGCCCTCTCGTTTTAATGGATACTGTTTATTAACACGTCCTGAAGGAAGTCATCAGACCAACAGTAAAGCTCGCCAAAGTCCTTAGAGTGCGTCCGTCCTCATCTGTTTCCTAATTCCAATGTCATGGGCATCTTCTAGGTGTTGGGCAGGACTGGGTCCCGAGGTGGTGTCTCGGTCGTCCGTGTCGAAATTCTCGAGACCTTGCGCCAGCTCATCCGTAACGTTATCGGTCCGGTCCGGGAAGGTGATATGCTCGCCTTGCAAGAAAGCGAACGCGAGGCTCGGTGCGTTATCTACACTTCCTCAGAGGACGACCTCATTACTCATCTGGGTCTTTTAGTCGTCTCCGCTGATTACTCTTACCTTTTTTCTTCTTTGCCCGAGTGGTGTCTATGCGCAGTCGACGTTAGGCCTTCTCACCCCCAAAACGCATGTTTCGCATAAAATGGTTGCGGGAAAATGTACGATGTACGCAACCATCATGTATGGAGCTAAACTCTGAAATATATGTTGCTGCGGGCGCGAAGTATCTGCAGAAAGGTTCAAGCACGAGGTCAAAGTACATACTCTTAATAGCATGGCTTTAACGGGAGACGTGGGCCAGCTCGCAGCCTGTCGCTTTGGCTGATCGTAACAGACGGACGAGATGTCATACGCACTTGCAGCGGGCGCGACAACCGTGTTTGGCACCTGGGACAATGGCAACTGAAACTGTTTAGCGCTCAACGGGGACCTAGTCCAGGCAGTAAAATGCTTCTGCTTTATCATGCACGTTATTCTTCTTGTGCTGCAGTCCGGGCTGCCTCTCAGCTACGAGAAGGTCCTTGAAACCCTTGAGCGCTTAAGCAGCAGTTGAGAGTTGAGCTTGGCCAGGAATGACGTAGGTAGTTGGGGGTAGCCAGCTTGTAACAAGTTTGGAAAGGCATAATGGCAGAGAGCGGGACGTCGAAGTAGTTGTCTTGATGGTCAAAAAGAGCTGGAAGTGAAGCGCGGTGAGTCTGAATGGCGTATCGATAGAACAAGACACACATACCGCTGGCATCCTGAGCCACTTCAAGCGACTTGGATACATACAGCGAGGGACGCTTAGGCGAGACCGTGATAGGACTTGAATGAGTAGCTATCGTACGACAATAGAAACGACAGTCTATTAAATACTAACAAGAAGAGCTGAGACGTGTTTGAACAAGTACAGCTACACCACCATCACTGACTGCACTAACAAAGGTTAACACGACTCTCTAACACTGCCATGCTGTGCTGATGTCATCCTCCACTCTTCTCTTGCCCCACCAATTGTGTGTGCATCCGGTCTCACTCAAATGACCTCCTCCTCTTCTCCTTCCTCTCCCATCTATCCAGATGATCCCATTATTCCTCTTTCTCTTCGCCCTTCCAGTACTCGCACGGGCCTACTCCTGGCACTTCACCAGTAATCCTGTCCAATGCCAGAACCTCTCCCTAGCCATCGACGGCGCTGGCACTCCCCCTTATCGCGTCTTCATTATTCCTTTCGGGCCCTCTCCCCTCCCCAGAAACATTGAGGTTCGCCGCATCATCAGCCAGGACTTCCCAGATCACGCGACTCAACTCTCCTTCCAACTCGATTACCCCGCCAACTCGCAGTTCGTCGCCGTCGTAAGAACTTATTGCATATGTTGTATGTAGCCCGTCGTCCTGATGGCGTCCACAGGTCAGTGACGCGACCGGATTTGGTTCCGGCGGCACCAGTGTCGCCGCACAGGTCCTCGCCAGTCCGGTTGACGTCTCTTGCTTCGACGCCTCCAATAATGTCGCCCCCCTCTTCTACCTCAACATCGACCCACCCAACCAGATCGTCCAATGCACCCCCACTCGCATCTGGTGGGACCCTGCCACCGTCAGCGGCACTCCACAGTTCATGGGCATCATACCCGGCGGGCAGTCCTTCTCCATCCCTATCCCATCCACGGGGCTCACCACGTCCCCGAACCTCGGCACGGGCTTCGAGTGGACGCCTTCCGTGCGCGGCAGCACAACCCTTCTCCTTGCCGCGGGCGACGCGCGTGGACCCGGTGCGGGAGGGAGCATCCTCACCACCGTCTCCTTCGGCCCTTTCCCCAACGCTGACTGCCTCAGTAACACAAGCCCCAGCTCGACGTCGGCCCCGCCCGCGGGCGGCGTCTACCCGACCAACTCGGTGGGTGCTCGGACGTCCGGCGACCCCCAACCGGTCGCAACTCCTGGACCCAGCAGCTTCTCTTCACCTGGCAGCTCGCCGAGCAGCCCCTCGACGCCCGTCGGCTCCTCATCCACATCCGCCAACAACACGGCCGCCATAATTGGTGGCGCACTCGGCGGGCTCTTGCTCCTCCTTCTTGTGCTGCTCGGTCTGTTTTTCCTCTTCCAGCGGCGGCGCCGACGCGCCCCAGGACAGTTTTCCTCGATCAAGGAGCGCTCCATCGATCTCCTGCGTGGCCAGGAGGACGACCCGTTGGAGTTCTACCATCCTGCGCCCTTTGTGCCGCCCTACTCTACGTCTTTCGGCGACAGCATCGGGGCGGGCGCGGGGGCGCAGCACATGCGGGGTCTATCGGCCGACTCGACCAACACGACCAACACGACGGACGGCCCGCCCATGAGCGGGTGCTTCGACTCCTCGGCAGCACACAACACGGGCGTCACGACGCCTGACATCTATCCCCCCAACGACTATCCCTACCCCGGCGCCCCCCACGAAAGGACAGCGGACGGGCACACCGGCAACCCGAACACGGGCACGGGCACGGGCACGGGCCTCCGCACCCGCTGGTCCCTCCGCAAGTCCCCACCCCGGGCCGTCCCCCTCCCTCCGGGGGCCGCCGCGCCCCCGAGCACCGACGCCCATTCCACGCCTACCACCGCCGCCGTCACTACCGGCGCTGACGCCCCGCCTGTCAACGCCGACACCGATACCGACACCGACACCAACACCGACACCGACGCCGACACCGACGCGCACCGCCCCGCCGGGCGTCCCGTGCGCGTGATCCAGCACGACGACGCGGGGCCGCCCCCGCGCCCGGGCTACCTGGAGGGCCACGGCCAGGAAGCGGAGGTGGTCGAGCTCCCGCCTGCGTACTCCCTTCTCCGGATGCGGAGCCCGAGCCCGAGCCCGGGGCAGCGCCCCACATTGCCGCTACAACGCACGCCGCCGCCCCCGCGGCCTCCGCCCATGTTGCGGTCCATGTCGTCGCCGCAGCCGTCTGCGCTGCCACGTGTGGGTTGAGGGTACGCCTTTTGAACGAAACGAAAAAAAAAAAAAAGAAGAAGCAATACGTGTGATTGTAAGCCTGTTCTCCATATCACAAGCACACAAACTCTGTTGTACACCATCCCTACTACTCCTTTTTTGTTTTCCCTTTTCGCTGTGCATTTTTTTTCTTTTGGATAACGACCCCCGGAAGGATTTTTACTGGCTGCACAGCTTTTTTTTTTTCTGAAGGAACCTCATCCCTGTGTTATAATCCCCCGAGAAGTGTTCATTTACTTTTGACTTTTGCGCATGCATCTATCTTGATTAGGAGCAGAACGACAGTGTATATATATAACAACAATCTCCGCTGAAAGTTTATAACATCCATCCGCGCCCCAGCAGAAGACCCAAAATCGCTCGCAACCCCCAGAACACACCCCTAGCAACTCGGGCTTCGACTCGTACCGCGACATGTACAATCTCTCTCTGTGCCGTTCAGTCTGCGAGTGGCGCGCAGTCCATATCACGGGGCACACAGCGCGAGACGGGTAACCAAACGTCTAAAGTCTAAGACGCCCGTGTTTGCAGAAAGAGGCGTCCAACCGCGGGACGCCAAGCAGGCGGAGGGAATGTCATACGTGCATGGTGCGGGTCCAGCACGCTGACGCTCCCCGTCACCTGTCTACTCGGAACAGCCTGCATCAAACGGAAAGATCTCGTCAGATGACGATACGGAAAAAGAGAAGTCAATATCCTCACACGTTGCATGGTTCTTATGCCGGGAATTAGTTTGGCAGAAAGACGATCCCGTATTGTGTCCACCGACTGTGAATATGACACGCACCCGCTATGTGCACGTCCGACAAACGGGCCGCGCGCATCCACCATTGGCATACTGCACGACCGTGGAGTCTATAGCTGGCCTCTGCAGCAAAACGGGTCAGCTCATCAACAACAACAACAAAAAATCCAGACTGCACGCATTTACCCAGCCTCGACCATCTCCGGATACCGCGCCTCGAGGTCGTCCACCACCAAGTCCGCCAAGAGGTTAATCCCCCGCACGTAGTCCGCGCGGCGCAGCATGAGGTCGCGCGCCTCAAACGCAGCGAGCGGCTGCCCCGACTTCACAAACCCCGAGATCACAGCCGCGTACGTCACGAACGTCGGCGCCGGCATCGCGTCCAGGACCGACATCCCGCGCAGCGGCTTCGGGGCGCGCTGCGACAGCCTCAACGGCAGGAACTCATCGTCGTTGCCGAGGTCGACGGCGCCGTGGTGCCGCGATGCCGCCGCCGCCGCCGCCTCCTCCTCGAACGAGCGCAGCGTATACATGACGAACCTCACCACCCCGCGCGACGCGAGCTGCCCCAGCAGCGCGGTCGTGTGGTACGCGTCGGGCTCGCACGCCGGTATGCCGAGCGTGCGCATGTGGTGCATCACGAGGAGCGCGATATTGCGGCCCTTGTACCCGCTGCGGCTCGCGAAGAGCTCGATGAACGGCGTGAAGTGCGCGGCGTCGATCAGCTGCAGGGGCGGGCGTTTGGGTAGCAACGGTTGGCCCGTCTGCTGCTGCTGTGGCGACGACGACGACGACGACGACGTCGGAGGTGGAGGCGGGGCCGTTGAACCACACGCTTCGCGTACAAGCTCGGTGTACAGCGCGTCTAATTTTTCCTTGTTCCCCCCTTCGAGACGCGCGAGCGCGTGCCAGACGAGCGCGGTGTGGTGGTGCGTGGGATAGAGCTTCCGCTGCAACTGCTCTCGCGCGGCGGTCCTCCAGATCATGCGCACTATCCATGTATTCTTCGTCTCGCCGTTGATGCTGTCCCAATGGTCGAGGACCCGCGCAAAGGGGACGCCCGCCGGGACAAAATGTTTCGCAAATGCGACGAGAAGCAGATGGTACTCTTGCTTGCGGTAGTAGTACAGCATCTCGGCGAGGAGAAAGGTGGGCATGAGAGAGGGGCGCTTCGTCCTACTCGCCTTACGCAAGAGGAGCTCCAAAGCACGGACCCGCCCCGCGGCTTTGTATCGAGAGATGAAGTCGACAATAATGCTAAGACGTGGCGGATTCTGCGTGAGCATCGTATGCTTGATAAAACGGAGAACATCCACCAAGGAGCCGCTTCTAGGCGCGTCGGACGTCGGTATGGGTGCGAGAGTTAGAGGTTGGAGACGCTCAGGGGTAAGCGCATCGCCAAAAACGGCACCGTAAGCGAGGAGAAACTCCAGACTGCTGTGGTGCTTTGTTTGATACATGAAATGATGAAGCAAGCGGTAGGTTCGCAGAGAAATATGAAGGCCGCGATCCAAGCCTTCCTTGAATAATCGGAACGCAATACGTATTCTGCCAGCCAAGCAATAAGCCCGTACTGCAGCATTGTGATGGACGTTCCAATCGGCCCGCGAAAAGTGTTGAAAAATCACAGCCAAGAACGAGAGGCTGACAGAGGGCTCAGTGAACCTGACGACAAATGGGACAGCTCGCTTGTATATAGCTGGGGAGGTGTAGCCTTTTGAAGCTGCTATCTGAGCAAATCCCATGATGAGCCGAGCATCGGTGACTTTTCTGGCACGATAAAGGAAGTATTGTATGGTGTGAAAGGCATACATTTCCCTATTTCCAACAGAGGCGGGCGGGATAAGAGAGAACCAGTTCGTGAATGCTGTGAGAGCGTCGTCTGAGTACGAGCGCGACTTGAGAGCATGACGCGCGGGCAGTTCATAGATTGGATGGGGAGGAATGACATAGCCGATTTCTTGCAGCTCGTGACGCACGCGCTCGGCGCCGCGGAAGTTTCTATGCAAGACAAAGTCGAAGAGCTTCTCGTTGCTTGTCGTTGGAAAAGGGGACGCTGTCGACTGCTCTTGAGTGTCCGGGAGCACGGACTCGAAGATGTCTGGGTCGGGCGGAGTGGTGGGGTATGGATGCTGCCTGAGCGCTGTAATGTAGTGTGGTTCTTCTGTGAGCCACTTTGAGGAGATTCTACGGTAATGTAGCCACCACGACCAATCTAATGGCAGGCGAGAGCGCGCATAATGGATCCAGGACGCCTGCGACAGCGACCAAAGGATCATCCGCGACTGTGCACACCGAAAAAGGGCGGGGGCGCTTGACGCCACCAATGCGCATTTGTACTTATTTGGCTGTTGTCCTCTTCCTTCCCCGTGACAAAAGCGCAATGGATTCGCCGAAACGTGCAGGATCACCGTCACCCAGCGTATCAGACCCGAAAAGAATTAAATTCTCAGCGGAACGCGATACGACCCTCTCGCAAGTCGACCCAGAAAACGCCGCAGGAAAACGCGTCGAACTAGACCCCATTCCCGGCGGCGACGTTGCAAACTTGACCAATGAACCACCGCCCGAGGCGGGTGCCGAAACCGGCGGGAAAGTGCGCGTTCTGAAGGAGGGAGATGGAGAAGATGACGTGGACAAGGACGTGGACATGGCCGAAGAAGAGTTGGATTCTGGAGACGATAATGACGACGAGGATCCCGCGCAATTGGAAGCCACCCGCGTCCGGCTCGAGGATCAAGCCCGCAAGTATCTCGCAGCGCAGACGCACGAAGTCATCATTCCTTCCTATTCTGCCTGGTTTGACATGTCCAAAATTCATCCTGTTGAACGTCGCGCCTTGCCAGAATTTTTTAATTCGAGGAATCGCTCAAAAACCCCTTCGATATACAAGGACTACCGCGACTTCATGATCAACTCTTATCGACTGAGACCTACCGAGTATATGACCGTTACTGCTTGTCGGAGGAATTTGGCAGGCGATGTATGCGCCATAATGCGCGTGCACGCGTTTCTGGAGCAATGGGGTTTAATCAACTACCAGGCAAGTCTATGGAACACTCCTCATGCAAACATCACGTCTCACATACGATTCGTCTGCAGATCGATCCAGACGCACGTCCGGCGACTCTAGCACCACCTTTCACTGGTCATTTCCGCGTCATTCTCGACACACCCCGTGGGCTACAATCTTTGCACCCTGGCACTCGTCCATCTAACGCAACTACTAATGCGGCTGCTCAAAAACCACCAACTTCTGCGCCTGCGCCTGCGTCTCTGGAACTCCGCTCGTCTATCTACCAGACCACCGCAAAATCTTCGAGGCAAATTTCCGCCTCCGAAGCTGCTTCATTGACGAATGGAACTTCTGCTCTGAACGGTGCAAAACCAACGCACGCTATCACACACACCTGTGATACGTGTGGGACCGACTGTACTCCCCTCCGCTATCATTCGTTGAAAGTCAAAGATTTTGAGCTTTGCGGGCCATGCTACCTAGATGGACGATTCCCGTCTACCATGTTCAGCGGAGACTTTGTCAGGCTGGCAGTGGGCAGCACCGGTGGGTTCGAAAGCACTGGCGACGATTGGTCCGACCAAGAGCTGCTCCTACTCCTGGAAGGCATCGAGATGTTCGACGATGATTGGTCAGCCATCGAAGAGCATGTAGGTACTCGCTCGTCACAGCAGTGCATACGCAAGTTCCTAGAACTCCCGATCGAAGATCCCTATCTCGCGGCCGAGAGCTCCCGAATGCAAGGCGGCGAGACCAGCGAGGGCGAGATGGGGATGCTGCGCTTTAGCAGGATCCCCTTCGAACAAGCCGACAACCCCGTGATGAGTGTCGTCGCGTTCTTGGCGGGTGTTGTCAGCCCGGGCGTCGCTGCGGAGGCTGCGAAGACCGCTCTCGGCGAGCTGACCGACGGAGACGCCCAGGAACGTCATAGCGCGCGTGTAAATCAAGACGGCTCGGCGGCCGGAAGCGCCCTCGAGCAAGCCGAGCGCCAACTCGATGACCCCATGGAAGAAGACAATGACGTGCGGGACGATGCTGCACCAGCGCCCAAAGACAGCCCAGGCGCGCCGAGCGCTACTGCGGGTGGCGCGGGCCCCTCTATCTCCGCGAAGCCCAGCTCCTCCAAGATCCCCCACTCCAAGGTCGTCCGCGCGGCGCGTCTCGCGCTGTCCTCGTCCGCAAAAGCCGCGTCCACGCTCGCGGCGGCAGAAGACGCCCACATCCGGTCCATGCTCGCGACGCTCGTCAAGCTGACGCTCACCAAGCTCGAGCTGAAGGTGAGCCAGATGGAGGAGATGGAGGAGATCCTGGAGGAGGAGCGGAGGGGCCTGGAGAGCGCGCGTATGGCGCTGGTCGCGGAGCGGGTCGGGCTCAAGAGAACGCTGGACACGGTGCGTGCAGAGATCGCGAAGAACGGGAACGGATTGGGGACACAGGCTCTAGTCGCGCAGGCAAACTTGGGCACCACGGGCCAGGGCACCGTCGTCAGCGAAGTTGCGGCTGGAACATCTCTGGAAGGGGACTATGGGTCCCTGAGCGATGGCAATGTGCTTCACCTAGGTTAGCGGTGATGTGAGAGAGGTCTTCCGTGCAGCATTTTTTATCGTATCCGGCTGTAGTGTTCTGACCATAGTAATCTGCGATTATTAACCCTTATCGCGCTTTTCGATCCTAAGAGCTTACACCTTTCTGTCCGCTCAGTCAGACAACTTGATGCTTCCAATGGCACACTCAACATTTCCTTCTACTTCATTCAACATTTGACTGTACGCTCAACTGAAACTATCAATAGCGAGCAGTCCGTGCGGTGTGCGCTCACTTCTGGATTTGAATCAAGAACCAGAAGTCTCATAAGCCTCCGGTCAGCCCACAGTGATGCAGGGGATGAGGATGGCATTACAAGACTCGGAGGCGAGACACAAGTACAAGGCATATAATACAATATAAGTGAGGGTATAAAGATGAGACAGAAAGTGCTATGCAATGCGATACAGTGTCAATACAATCCGGCCACTGAAACGAGAGATAGGGAATGGGAAGCATAGAGGAGACGGAAGAGCATACATGTAAACAAGATACCCCCGAAACCAACCGCAAGAAAAATGACAACTTCGAACGGCTGATAACTATGAATTACACAAAGAGGGGGGAATGTAGCAAACTCGGGTGCTATTCGTGGATGTTGCGATCGAGGGTCAAGACACAGGAGGTACCCACGCCGTCCACCAGAGAGATGCCGGCGAAGCGAGTATACATCGCCAGACAGTCGACTCGCATGACGCCACGCTCTAACGGGCTGGTGGGTCGGCCGCTGGCACAGCGCTGATGGTACACCTGAGCGAAGCGGCGCTTCTCGGTAGGGCCAAGCCTCGCCCATTCGCCCATATGGATGGGGGTGTTGGCGGCTTCGTACAGGGCTTTGAGGACGTCGAAGATTGTCACGGCGGAGTGCTTTCGCACTTCAATCGGCCAACGGGACGGGAAGAGTCCGCATGTGATCAAAATGTGCGTGACAGGCGGGGTCGTCGCAGGCTGGACCAGCTCGCGGTGACTGAGACGGCGAAGGGGAGAGGACGACGATGCGATGAGGTTGTCGTCGGAGTCAGGAGAACTAGGCTGCGGGGGTGTAGCGTGCACCCGAGCCTGCTGTGGGGGGTCTCGCAGATCCCACTTGATGGGGCAGCAGGGATGGCCCGTACTGACAGAGTTGCTGTATTGTAGGAGGGGATGAATCCTGAGTGGTGTATGAGAGTGTGGCTGGGAACGGGGGTCGTTGATAGAGTGATACGTCGGAACCGCGGGCCAGTAGAGGAAGGGCGTAGGATGGGGGTACCTTGTAAAGTCTGAGTTGGTCGCGAAGCCCGACGACGCGCCCCAGAAACACATCTTGCGAAAGGGAGACATCGGGACCACACCAGTGTAAGGGCGGGGGGGGAGTTTATATCAGCCCTGTAAAGCGGTAGCGTTTGCATACCCGCCACTATTTTATTATCAGGTGAGAGGGAGGAGCAACGAAGCCCGGTGTGATCTCAGAAAAGGCAAGAATGGCAAAAAAGGTCCTAACTCCTGGCCATCCCCATTAGCATACGCGTGGTCCTAATTTTGCAGCAGAGCGGGTATAGCCTGTGCTCCGGCCCTTGCAAGGGGGTTTTTGACTCGACACAAGGGTGCTGTGGGGGGTGGTGGGGATGGGGGTGGTGCTGTGGGCGTTAACTTTTGCATCAAAATTGGAAATATCGGGCCGAACAAGAGAACGGGAGCGCGTGTGATTCACCCGAAAGGGGGCGCAGTGTTTCACTCAAGCGCTCGATTCATAGGATTGCTGTATTGAGAGTACTATACGCGACCTCAAGGCTATGTATGTTATGTTGGTGTAGTACCTACTTTACTGCGGACCGTCATCGCATCTTTTGTTATAGCCCCTTCAGTGTACTGGCAATGGGTCGGGCAAAGTGCAAATGCGAGACAACCAGTGTGAGACAACGTAACTTGGGATTGTCTGACCTTGTGCAGCATTCCAAGGAAATTGCCGTTATCAACAAGCTGGAAGGTACCGCTTACAGAACATCAAACATACAAAATGGCAGGCTGGCTTTCGGTGATTTCATCCGAAACTTTGAGGTGCCATCTCTGGTTATGACTTCTCAGCGTCTCATCCCCGTCGTCAGCTGGCGCAACAGTGAACAGGTGAACAACAGCGGAAATGACTCTGTTTCTTTGTTTCAGCCACCCCCGCCACCCAACGCAGCAGAAAGGGCCGGTGATTCGGTCGCGCTCGGCTGCTGGTGAATGTGATCTACATAGCCATTGCTACTCCCGAAACTAGAAAATGGAAATGGGAGCAAAACGTAACGTCGTACAATTACTGAACGGGACAATGATCAGGGTCAGCAAAATCAAAACCAAACGGGTGCAATCAATAACTTGAATAAGCCCAATATGGGTGGTGTCGCCCGAGTCTTCGCGACGTCCACAGGACATCCTGGGGTCTCGTAACACGTGAGCTTTTGAAAGACACATCGTTCCGTAAAGGCAACTACGAGATACAGGTGTTCACGGAAGAGGGAGGCACACATATGCCACATCAACTAGGATAAGAGCAGAGGGAGTACAGAGTCGGCACAGCGTACAACATCACCAAAGGGGAATGACTCCATGTGGACACGACTATTTCTTCTTTTTGGAGTCGTATAAAACCATGCCAGCCACGCTCGCCGCCGCTGCCCCTTGACCGACAGCAGTGGCAGTCGGATGGGCAGCCATCCAGGCACCGGCGGTGGCCGCACTGCCCCCTTTAAGAGCACCGTTGGCTGCAGCCGTGGTTGCGGTTTTCACGGTAGCTGCTTTTGCACCCATTGCTTTAGCTAAGGATAAGATATGCATTCAGAGGACGCGAGTGATGGCTTTGAGGAGGCGCACAAACCTGCTCCAGTCAAGCCGCCTTTAAGAGCACCACAAACCGCGGCGTGTCCATAGTAAAATGCAGCCTTGGCGCCCCAGGCGGCGAGCGTCATAGAGAGGGGTTCGACCATTATATATACAGTATGTGAATGGGACAGTGGACGCCGGCAGTTTGTGTGTGGAAATTGCGGAAGGGATCGCTCTGTGAGCGTTATGACTGGCAGTTTCAAATAAATACATGTTGGACTTGCACCGCCATGGCCCTCGAGGGTTTTATGCGGTGCGGTGATTGACGCTGAGATCATTGGCTGATTGACATCTTATTATTAAATCGACTCTGAGACGGGCAACTTCTCACGAGTCGACGCCGCCCATCAAGCCACCAGACCCCAAAGGCAAGTGGTATGGAGTCAGACCATGTGGTAAGCCAAGACAAGTAAGACGGACTGCAGACGTCTGTGGCCCTTTACGCCGCTCCACATGACACGAGATCAGTGGAACGGGTTGTTCCGCCTCGTCCCCCGCCCTGGGAGATAAGGGGCCGGTGCTTCCATGGCCGGTGCTCCATGGCCAGAGACGGTCCGCAACCCTCCCTTCCCCAAGACCACTTGGTACACGGTCCTTCGCCAGTAAAAGAGACGCAGAAATGTGATTGTGAATACGAGGATCTCCACGATGGTCCTCTGCGATCATTATTGCCAAGATGTACCATCATCCTTGTGAAGCACGGCGAATCGCAATGATGACCATAGGCAAATTAGAAGACTTCTTTCCGCGGTATCGTCCTATCATACTCTAGCGCTAGACTTCGTCAGCTCAGTTTTATGACAAATATTGGAGCCGGTACATCAAATGGACGCGTTGTCCAAGCATCCAAAGGCGTGATACCTCCGTCGCCACGACTCCATGCAAATCTTGCGGTGGCGTGGAGATCGCTCCCGAATCCGTGGTCGTCAAAGGCATAACGGAGCCTTAAAAGACGTGCATGAACAAACTCATAACAGATTTTGCGTGGTGTTGCGTCAAGCCGCCGAGTAGAAAAGAATGGTGATTGAAATATTGATAGGCGAGCTATCCTTGGATGAAACGCTCTTTTGGCGCAGTGTCGAATGTCTTCGAGAGTTATTGCCGCTCGCAAGGCGTGTTGCTCATGGCGAAAATACCATATTCATCAAAGTACTAACCCTACAAATGGACAATTGTGAAATATGCAAATTCAGGAAGCCGCTGTGGCTACTGAGAACCCTAGCAACATAGGAAGAGACTTCCGTCTCCTCAGGGTTGAACATGACATCTTCGGCTGGGGGGAAAGGGAAATCAATGCGGCAGAAGTAGCGTTCGGTATGGGAATGAAAAAAATAATAACGAGGATCGTCGGGCACGTGAGGGGTGGGCTCTTGCTGATGACGAGCTCTTTTTGCACCAGAGTGAAGCCGTCCGCATGGACGACGTGGACAGAAGGCAGCTAGAGAGAACCCGAGTAGGTCACCTGGCACGTTTTGCAGTGACCTACTCCACCGAACTGGAGCCATGAGCCAGCAGACGCAAAAGACGGCTCGCCGTTGGGAAACATGTCGAAATGTCCCGTACCTCCTTCGCAGAAGAGATCTACAATCCAAAGCATGGTATTACAACGGCTAATGGGGTCGATGCACGGGCTACAGTCCACGTGACCTCGAGGAAAGGTTAGCTCGACTCCAACCTCGCGTTCAGAAGATCTCGCGTCTAGGAGATCTTTCAGCACACTACAGCTTCTAGGGCCAGAGCGCGCATAGCAGCTATGCATAATTGGTCATGCAGTTGATAATCGGGGTTAGTCTGCCCCAAGCACATACATACGCATATCAGCGGCAAGCACGGTGATCCAGCCAGCAATGTGTCCTGGCAAGCGTACCTCTCCAAAATAATGCATGTAAATAACACGCGTCTACTACCCTTTCCCAACGAGACCAAGAGAAGGTGTGATATAATGTACGAATAGTCCCAAGAAGCGACAGTGTGCCTCCCAAGTGTTTGCTAAGGTCACAGACAAAGACGGTCCAGAAAATTTGTCCACAGTACAGAGTAAGAGGACTAGTATCCAACCGAACCATTGTACAACACTGTAAGGAACTTGATCTATTCATTTGCCGCCTGTCGTCTTGAAGAAGACAAGCCCCGCGAGGGCAACAGAATAGCCTTTCCATCGGACGAAGGGTCAGACGAGCAACAACGGAAGCGAAGGGGCAGGGATAAACAGCAAGACGCACCGAACACCTGCAGCGGCGTGACGATCGAGCCAAAGATGGCAACACTACCACTGATGAGCAGGATGTCTTTGAACACGCCCGCGAGCGTGAGGACGAGACCGCTCGCGGAGCTGACGAGGAATACCGCTGCGACGTTCAGTAAGAACGCCACGGCAGCATTGCTAAGGAAGATCCACGGGCTAATGTTGCCGTAGACGACCACGAAGAACGGCTCGAGACCCTCGGTGAATGGTAGCATCGCGAGGTTGAGGAGCGCACAGACGGGTGCGTAGTAATGTAGCGAGACGAGGGGGTCCATCTTCATGCCGTGCAAGAGCAGCTGTATCATTACGAGTCGGGAAGCCTCAAACTGCGATGGGCAAAGCTCGCGGTCAGGAGGGCGCTTGCGTCGAAGGAGGAAAGGGACAACGAACGACAACGGCGGCGGATTGGGTGGCGAATCCGAAAAAGTTGAATTTGAGCTCGCCATGCGAGGCAAGTGCCACGCCAAAAGATATCATGAGGACGATCACTCCAAGTTTCTTATTCGGTTCTTGAATTCGAAATGACCATGAGATGAGCAGAATTGCTACCGGGGTGAACGCCTGTCGAGTATGGTCAGAGTTTTCAGTTAAGCAATGAACGACGACAAGAGCACCTTGAGCATCTGAATGTAGGAGACAGACAAGTACAAGTAGGCACTGTTGCTAAGAATGAGACTGCCGCTGAACAAGACGCCTATCGGAAGAATGGAGCGTATGAAAAGCTCTTTTGACATGTGCACATCATTGGCGCCCTGTAGCAGATTTGTGGTTCTTTGCAAGACGCGGGTCCCGATGGCCTTGGGGCGTTGCTGTCATTCCAAGTAAATGTGGGTTCAAATTAACACGCACGGCAAATCCTAAATGGAAAGTGACCAAGAATACTGGATACCGGAAGTTGAGGGTGTTGTAGAGCCAGTTATTGTATATGATCACTGTTGAACTGAGTAAGATCCATAGCGGTATGATAGCGCTCGCGGACAGTTTCGTCTTCGGTCCTGGGGATTTGGGCACAGAAGCGGTGGCAGGTGAGGGAAGCGGCGACTTGAAGTCGAGCGATTCTTCCTTGTTGTACGATTCATCCGACTTGTGGGACATAGTGGTCGTGTCTGCAAAAGGAACGCCGCGCAAATTGAGGACCATCGACCGGACGCAAATGCGAAGAGATATTTTCAGGATGAGCCCACCCGCAAATAGTTGCCTGCCAAACTCGATGATCTAATAAGGAGCGGTGGGTGCCGTCGTCGTCCGCGTGAATTTGACCGAGCACGGTAAGAACGACGGTGCAAAATGTGAAAAAGAGACCTATAATGACCGGCGGTCGATGCACGCCTTTAACTTCAGGGGTTAGGAATCCCACGGCCAGATGACCAGCACCCTCGTCGTGTGTGCCTCAACCCTCAACCAGAACAATAATACATGTCCAGCCTACAAGGCTATGTCGACCGTATGCTCTCCTTCATGACCTGCAGATTAGCCCTCATCGGAACCACGTCCACCCCGCAGGACGTGTCGTCCTTCTTCTTCAGGACGGTCGGGTCCTCGTCGTAGGCGTCACAGTTTCAGCTTGAGCGCGATTCATTAGCTAACCTGGCAACCAATACAAAATTGATACAGGGCATATTAACGGGCTTTGATCAAAAATCCAACGTTGTGCTTTCCGATTCGAAAGAGCGCAGAGTGGACCCAGAGGAGCCTGGCGTGGAAGAGGTACCTTTAGGTCTTTACTTGGTCAAGGGCGACATGATGTATGTCTCCTGGCGTTTTGATGCATTTCTGTTGTTGATGATCTCTATTCAGCGTGTTAATAGGAGAATTGGATGAATCACTGGATAGCAGTATAGACTTCTCCAGTCTACGCGCCGAACCAATACCGCCCATTCGTTATTAGCAGTGTGAGTTTGTTGGTGGTACTCCTTGATGCAATGTGAAAATGCACTCAGATCACTGCCCCAAATTATGCGTTGATGAGCACAGGTCTTTTCACCAATATCGATATCAGGTTTCGGACGTTGGAGCTTTCAATTGCTGGTCTATTCCACTTGAGGCTCGTTCGTGCCCTCAAAATGATACAATAATACCAGTCCACTCGGCTAACATCGATGAATCTCCACTGCAATCCACTTCCTCTCCTGTTTTAAAGGCGCACGGTGAACTTCTGCCGTGGCCCCATACCCGCCATAGGCAACGCTCTAGTGTTGAGAAAATAGCCTTTGACCTCCGCAGCTCGCGGGCTGTCGCGTCCAAACTCTGCGACTCTTGTTTCCCATGTCAACTGTGCCCAGTACTTGGCGGAGGCCCAGTCAGAATGGAAGGCGCATATGGCAGCGGCGTCGTTGGTGAAATCATCGTAGTCAGCCCAATAACTTTCCGCTTGGAGCAAATGAATGGCGCG
Organism: Clavaria fumosa; assembly: GCA_951802425.1. Taxonomy (NCBI): domain Eukaryota; kingdom Fungi; phylum Basidiomycota; class Agaricomycetes; order Agaricales; family Clavariaceae; genus Clavaria; species Clavaria fumosa. The sequence goes on along the minus strand of OX637805.1, from coordinate 1,761,298 downwards.
CGCGATCTCCGACAGTCTGAGGCCCGTCCGAGACGGGGGGTAGTAGGGGACTTTCTCCCAAATACTGGCGACTTCCGTCCGTCGTTGATCACTCTTTGCGGCGTCCGGTCCTTTGAGGCTGCAGGAAGGACAAGTGCAAGTAAAAGCGAATCTTGCCAGTTGACGTTGTCGAGTAGCCCGGGTACTCCCATATACGTTCCTGCTAGCCAGGTACGATACGCAAATTTCTTCTCCAGCCGCAATTTCGCACAACGCATGGATTGTCAAGCGTCTGATATTACGATTCCACGAATACCTCGCATTCGGCGAACAGCTGTGGTTAAATCGCGAGGCGTCGAGGAAGATCCCCTTGGCGTCGTCATCAATAGCGATTCCATTCGTCCATGAAATACCGTCGATCGCACTTCTCAAGGCGGGGTGACTCGCGCCGGAGTGCGCGTTCATCAGTGAAAAAAACTTTTCTTTGTCGGCAGGAGAGAGCGCATTCACAGCGGTCTCAATAGACGAGTTTTCGTTCGTGACCAGCGGACGTTCACTTAGAATGAGGTCGCCTCTGCGGAATTGGTGCAAGGCGAAAGCACCTAAGCCTTTGACACCAGCGTCTGCAATGTTGTACCCCTTCTGTGACTGCCCTGTAGGTGTCGACATGACCGCCGAGGATACAAGGCTGGGAGATGAGCCTGTTTCCGCCAGCTTTGCCGTGTCGCTCGTTGCCTGAACCGTCACCGACTCCGCCTTGGAGATTTTGGCGAGAACATCGCAAATGGTCGCTTCGGCTCCTCCCAGCTTTCGAAAAGCGGAGATATCTGTGTGCCAATCAGATACTCAGCGCCGTCTTAGCGTGTTTTCCCTCACCATCTCGGGCATCGAAGAGTTTTCCTTGTTCCATCCTGGCTACAGATCTGCGGTAGAGGGCCTTGTGGTTCTGACCTCCGAGTTCCAAAGACGAAGTCGCGTCCTCCTCCGCCTGTGACCATCTGAGCGAGTTGGTCGATGGGATTGCAATCGGCATCAGCAATGAGTTGGAATCACCTTTCCAGCTTCAGATTTGCCATTGAACGGTTGAGGAAGTACAACGCGTTAGATGGGTCCAAGCCAATGGCTGACGAGTAAAAAGAAGCCGCGTCGCCGTACTCGCCTTTTTTGAAGGCGTCGTTGCCCTACGGATAAGGAGTTTGAGAATACAGAATTGGATACACTGCAGGGAAGACTTACCTTGTCTTTGAAACTTGCAGCAGTGTCCATAGCTCCTGAGGGATGTTTGTGGACGCCGTAATCAAAGTGAGTCGAGGATGAGTTCGACCCACAGGGGATTGGCACGCCGCTGTACTAATAAGTATGTCAACACGCTTGTGCCGCATTGTAGCGGCACTTGACAACGCCTTTTGAAAAAGGAAATGGATTGACAATGCTGTGAGTACGGAATAATCTAGTAATGGAAGCAGACGTACCCTCTCTTCTGCAAATGGAACTGAAATAAGTGACACGTGCGAGTGTGCGTGATAAACTCTATCGAAGGCGACTCAGGATAGAGGAACATTTTCCTTGTGCGGTCGCCGTACCGGCCAAGATTTAAAATATTCCACTACATGTTTAACGCCGAGATGTTCCATATGGAAAAGGGTCGTGGAGCGTGAGGGGAGTGGCAGGCATGGACAAGGTTGATTACCCGGCGGCGAAGGTAATTCGGGATTTGGGCATTCATGGTTAGAAAGAACTTTGCTTTTTCATGTCCTCGGACAAAGCGTGAATTGATCTCATTGCCTGGGACCAGTAGCCCAGAGCCAAGGGGTGGATGTGTAGGAGAAACTGACTAAAGAAAATCCTGGCACCGATGTATTGGTTCTCGCCTCGACTTGGCAAAGTCGCAAGACGCTCATAACCAATTCCACAGGCGTTTGACAATCGAACAACCTTAGAGTCGTATGCTGGTTTGAGGTAATGGACAATACTGTATCCTGGCGTCCGAAACAGTGAATCGCGAAAGAAGTGCAGGTAGGAGAAGCTTGAATGCGTCCGTCGACGAGCGAGCTCGAAGTGCAGAGAGTGCGGGTCTCGATACGACTAGAAGTAGCTTCGGAGGACGTGCCCATTTCCCAAGAGTGGGTGGTCGCTGTAGCGTTCATTGCAATTGAAAATGAGTCGTTGCGCGACTGGACGATGCGGCGCGTCAAGGTTCCTGAGCCACGCCCGAATCAGCCTGGCAGGGACTAGTTGCTTTTGATACCCAGAGTGTGGGTGAGTCAAAGTGCTGCCAATGGAGAAGACAAACTCGAAAGTGAATTCTGGCAAAGCACGATAGAATAATAGCCAACCCTCAGATTGACCTGTCTATTTCTTCGAACTCTCTGCATGTGTACTGACAGAGCGCCCAGGGGCCCAGATAATGTTATTTGAATGTATGCGCATATCCCTCGTTTTCCAGTAGGTTACATGATGACTCTGGGAGAACTGATTACGCCTGAAACTTGTAGCCTAGAGCCTGAGGTGTGGGTGTGCAAGATAAACCGACTAAGAAAAATTTGACACTGATGTGTTGCTCTCGCCTCGACGCGACAGAATAGCAAAGCTCAAAACCGATTCCACACGTGCAGATGAGAGAAGTTTGAAATACGCCCGTCGGAAAGCGAGCTTGGAAAGCGGAGAGCGCTGATATATGACCTCAGAGGATTGAGGCCCGAGACAGAGCTATTTCCGAAATCCCCGGACTTCTGCCTTGCTCGAGATTTGCGCGCATAGAGCCGTCCTCCTTGCGTCGTTTCATCTTCTTCGATTTCCTGACAAAGTAATCGCTTATCAGAGTTTGGGTATTGTCTTCCTTGGAGCCCGAGTTAGGTTTCGGTTTGATAGGCGCAACTGGTTTCAGCGAAAACGTCCGAGTGCGTCTCGACAGAGATGATTGAGAAAGAGGCGGCCGATTAAAGAGGGATGAAAATCGTCGTCTTTGGAGGTACATTGCTAGCTGTTCCGGTGAGAGATCACAGGTGAGGATGATGCGAGACACAAGAAGTGACGCCCAAGGACCTCCTCTGCGTTCTTGGCGGGTCGGATAGATTTGCGTTTAGAATTAGACGCTGAGCACAATTTGAGGCGTTCATGGGTGCCATCTAAGGATTCACCCAAGACCAAGACCAATTCTGCATGCTGTTGCGAGGAAGGCATTGGCATTGGCACAAGGTCATGTCCCAACACCGCCACATTTAGCCAACTTCCGCTGTACACGTATCAGCGCCAGCAAACTACCTCATTCAGTGTCCACCTACCCACACACCTACGTTTGCACCATCACCTAGCATCTTCCTGCGCCTGACCATATTGGCGGTCCAAGTTATCCAGGGTTTGTCCTCGGTGAAAGATTTCCACCAAGAAAAACAATGTCCCAAGTGTGGACGACGGAACAACAAGCGAAGGCGCCACAGGATATCCGTAACGTTGTCGCCTTTCTACGGACCGGGAATGCGGGTGTGAAAATACGCGTAGGAGCTTTGAACGGGAAGCGGCTCGATTATTTCAAAGGTACCCCGTTCAATCTTATAACTGTCGAAAACTCTTTGACAAATCCACATCCCATGCTTCTCCATTTACGTTGAAAAGGCAAATCTGCAGTCAAGGCCCTCCTTTCACCCGCGTATGCCAAGCTCTCCTCCGTTCCGAAAGTCACCTCCGAGTCTGAGGCACAGGCGGTGCTGAGTAGCCTTATGCCTTATGCCTTCTTCCTGCGCGTCGAGCGGGGCGGGCCGAGCGGTTCCTCCTCGTCGTCACCGAAGCACATCACGCTGGCGCACGCGCAAATGTTCGTGCCGGCGGATTACTACGCCTGGTTCTATGAGGGCTCGCAATGGACGACTTACGCAGGAGGCCTGCTCATGGTCACGGTCATCCTTGGCGGCGTCATGTTTCCGCTTTGGCCGCCCATAATGCGCCACGGCGCGTGGTACGTTAGCATGGGTATGCTAGGCCTCATCGCGCTTTTTATCGTGATCGCGATCGTAAGGCTGGTGTTCTACATCATTACCTTGGTCGTGGCAAGTCCTGGGATATGGGTATTTCCTAAACTTTTTGCGGATGTGGGATTCGTGCGTCATTTTCGTGTCTTTCTGGCCTGCTCCGCGTGCTGACATAGTCATTTATCAATATCAGGTTGAGTCGTTTATACCACTCTGGGAGTGGGATCTTCCGAAGAAAAAGACGAAGAAAAGGAGAGGCGAAAAATCAGATGAGAAGCAGAAGGAGAAAGCAGCTGGAGACGGAGATGGAGACGGCGAACAGGTGGATGATTCAGCTGACTCGAGACCAGCAAGCAGGGCCAGAGGAGTGATCGTAGAAGAAGTTCCGGATGACGAGGAGTAGAGGGTAGCTGACGACTTTAGTCCCCTCTGCGCTGGCGCCTTATGTCTAATGTTACTTTTTATTGAAGCTAATGCAGAGCTGGTTCAATGAGATACCAGCCGATCATTTTACAAAATCCTTAATCTTTCCTCAACAATTTCAAGTAGCTCGGGGAACCATAAAGCCTCTGTCCACATTCGTGTCGTGGACATCTCCGTCAATTTGTTTAGGTCAACCAGAGGACAGTAACTCACGGTTCCAGATGGCCATTCAACGCAGTCCTTGGGGTAAGGATGGTTCAGTCTGCGCCTAGTTGCTTAACTACACTCGTGCAACGTTTGAGTCTCACGAAAGCAGGCTAGATATCATGCGTCATGCGCTGAAGTTTCAAAGTTCGGAGCAGTTTCGATAGATGAACACACTATGCAAGCAGACCAAAATTTCCACGTGTCAATGTCGATCCCATCTTCCGGTCGTTCCCTCCCCAAGCTCCACTTTCTCCTTCACCAACCACGGGCCGTCCAGCCACATCTTCTTCTCCATGATCAGATACTCCACCGTACTCGTTGGCTCAGCTCCGGCGCGTTCCAGGCTGGTGGGCGCATGTTTTACGCTCGTCCCGAGCATGATCTTTCAAGGGCGTCCCGATCGAATGTCAGGCATTTTGGAGGAACTTCCCTCCGGCAATCTCGTACTCACTCGCGTGGATTCAAACCGAACTAACGCCTGCACAATGTACTTGGTCGTGTTCGGCTCGGCCTAGTCACTCTTGAGACCGGCTTGCACGTGTAGTAATAGCGGTAGGAGACATACGAGTCCCGATCTGAGGCTGACCACCCTCACAGGGGCACCCAACGCGCCGAATTTCTGGGGCACGCCTATGGCCACCGAGGGAAGAAGGGTTTGGCGGTACTTTCTGGTTGTGAGAGAAGAGATAGTTTGCAAATTGCCGCTATAAACTACCTCAGAACGGAGTGACTATAATGAAGTCACAAGCAAAGAGGACGCACGACGCGACAGCATCGACGAGTTGTCGATACGTGTCTAAACATGCCTCGCGCATTCCGGCGACCCAAGCCGAGGGTCTGACGGACGCCACGCGGGTGCTCTGCCATATCCATTGCGTCCAACGTTTGATAAGGCCTGCATGCCCGAGAGAGATTCCTGGAAGGGAATCAACGAAGGCTAGGAGGTATATGCTGCAGATGAGAAAATATCAAAGCGAGGGAGCAGTGATACCAAGGCAAGGAATACCTAGTTGCATTTTTTAGAAAATTAGAGAAACGATTGTCCACGGTGCGAAGGAGATGTTTCGGGTCGTTCCATAACGTCCTAAATTGCAAGCGCAGAGGAATGTGGACGTCTTATATCCATTTTTACTGCCGTGAGCGCAACCTGCTTGTTCGATGCGGGAAAACGGAAGAGTTACCAAAGACAGGAGCTTCCAGGGTCGCAGCCAGGTCCAGGCGCTGACCCATTTTCGCAGCTTCATATAATTGCCGTTCCATCATTGGCAAGTTGGCATCTTCCTTCGTTCGCTCTGCATGCTGGACATTTATTTGCGAGCGCGCCTTTTTGTATGCACTTGCGATGCTGAAGGTCTGCGACGATGCAGAGTGTGCAGCAACAGTTTCATTAGCAGTAACGGCAGTTTTTGATGAGGCCCTGTTTGAGTTGGCAGTTGCAACAGCAACTTTCTTAAAATGCTCCTGCCGGGCCTGCTCTGCAAGGGTCTTCTTTGCGGCAGCCTGTATAAGCGTCGTACGTGTTGGGGGAGACTTCTTTCTTGGTATCAAGGTAGACTCTTTTGACCGAGCTGGTTGCGAGCGCAAGGTTGGGTTGCCAGCCGAACGTTTCTGCTGTGGTGGTCCAGATGCCCCAGCGTTACTCGCATAAGAGCGGTTTGCAGTTTGGGAGGCTATTTTGGAAGCTCTATGAGTCCCATGAGATGAAAGGTAGCCCAGTACACCGATGTACCCGCGCACTGGAAGCATACTGGACAAGCGAGGGGGGACAGGTTTTCAGCGCGATCACGTTCTCCGGTCACGTGATCAAACGTCGTTGACTGCTCTATCAAAACATGTAGTGACAAATCAAACAGGAATAAGGGCCTCTGAAAATTTTAATGTAAATTCTATATTACATGTACTACTGGCAGGCAAAGATCTGGAGAATTTGAAGATGAGTTGATGACATAATAAATTCTTCAATGTATGATGATCAATTACCTGAAAAGGAACAGTACTTCCAGCCGGGAACTTACGCAATTTTCTTGCCGTTCGTCGCCTGCCACAGCACACCACCAACTACTCAACCGCGTTTTACCATGCCTGTAAGCTAATTTTCTCGTTCTTTTTCATATTATACACTCACAACCACCCACAGCGCAAATCGTCACGCCCTTCGTCGCGTCCAAAGCCACCGTCGAGGTCACATACCACGGCGGCCGCCCCTCCAGCGACGACCTCCGCGCCGCCCCCTTCCAAGGCTCCAGCCCCTCCCGCCGGGTCAAACACTGCTGAGAATAAGGGGCGGGGTCTACTCTCGGATATGGCAGCGACAGTTAGCTCGGTTGCCATCGGCAGTGTCATAGGTCACACCATTAGCAATATGCTCTTTGGCGGCACTCCGGACCAGGAGCAGGCCCCGTCTGCGCAGCCCCAGTCTACGCAGCAATCTACAGGAAACGAGGGGGAGCAGAGTGCTTGCGAGCTCACTCGAAAAGGTACGAGAAGCCTGCTTGATCCCTGTTGTCTACTCTAATATTTTTCATTTAATCCTTCAGCGCTCATGGAGTGCTTGAAGTCACAGTCCAACTGCGATGATTATGTGAGACTGTTTAAAGCGGTGAGCATTTCCTTGTATGATAACCACCAATGCCGTGCTCATCGGCCGTTTTCGTCAGTGCCAAGATCAAAATGCCGCTTGACCATGCTTAAGTATTAAAGCCCAGTCGTCCACTGCTACAGAGGAAACATTTGAATCTCGTTACTGATCATTTCTGTAGACCTCCGCATGTCTCAGCAACGCCTGTAGTAGCACGTCTATAGTAGCAACACGTTCTTGCTGCTACTCGTACATTACCCTCACACCCCACCGAACAAACGTCCAAGGTCATGTACCAATCAATGCCTGTGACAGAAGGCGGCACTGGCCAAACCTCTCGTCTTGAGATATTTCTGTGATACTCGCGCTCCATTGCTTAGCTAACCTCTTCACGCACTCTCCTAAGCCGCCTGACTCCAGCTCTTGCCTTCGCCATGCCTTCTCGCTTTCCAGGAACGTTGCTCGTCAGGGAGGCATAATGTTTGAGTGCACGCGCATAATAGGCCAGGGCTGATGGCGCGTCATTGGACATCTGAAGACAACACGTGAATCTTCCGAACATCCAGAGGGTGGCTGCACTCATCCAGAACAAAAGGGACAAAAACAAAAATTTGGCTCACCTCCCTCAACATGCCCAGATTGAAGAAGACGGCACCCAAAGCCGCATCACAGACATTGTCTGGGTTCTCTGCTGTTGACCGCATCCGCCTCTGGGCGTCTTCGCGGTCGTATGTACCGGAGCCTACGCCAGCCGCACGAAGAACGTCGTACGCCTTGCGCGCCCATGCTTCTGCCTGTGCTATGTTGTCGTTTGCCCAGGGTGATCGGCCGCCTAACTCAAGGTCCGGTGAACTGGATGGAGCGTGAGCAGGCGTTGTAGAAGGCGGAGATTGTACAATCACAGAGGCGAGGTTGGACATGAGTTGTGCAGCTGGAGAGGGAGAGCCAGAATCAAACTACAGGAAGATTACTACAAACTTTTGATATTTACTACGCACCACGACATTTATTCTCCAAGCTCACGGAGGCCAAGGATGACGAGTTGGGCGGAAGGAGCAGCGAGATGGCTTGCAGATACAATGCAATAGCGTACCTATCGGTCCACTCTGTCAGTTAGACGCATTCAAGCTGGTCCATATGCATCGGACTCACTCGTGCTTCCCCGCTTTGGCATAGTACGCCCCGAGCGCTTCGATCGGCGCACCAATGTCGACCATGCGCACCCAATCAGGGAGAGGGATGTCCACCAGGACAACGGCTACAGATTCCGGTTCGCCCACCGCGGAATCGGGGGTAGAAAACGTTGCAGAAGCATGAGATGAATGCGGGTGGGGAACGGCGGGGGCAGGTGGTGCAGCGTCTCTGACGACGCGTAGGACCTGCTCCACCGCCCAGACGAGCCAGCGCTCCTCGGCGCCCTCGCGCCTTCCGAACCCATGTCTCTCCGCCATCTCCGCGAGCTTCAATGCCACCGCCGTCCCGCGGAGACGGTCCCGCGCCGTCAGCCGTGGCGTGTGCCGAGGGTGAGCGTCGTCACCGTTGCCGTCTGAGTCGAGCACCAGGATCTCATCCGCGCGTCTCAGCCTCTCGAGCGCCACGGCTAGCACGTCGTAGGCCGCACGAGTCTTGTGCGCGTCTTCGAGCACGCCGGCGAGTAATATGGCGATGCCTGTGAGCTTGAGATGGTAGTCGGGTTCGAGGGAGGAAGGAGGCAGAGTGAGCGCTGCCTCAAGTGCTCTAAAAAACCAACCAACAACGAGAATTACATCACGCAAGCCTATGGGGAGTAGGACCTCCCATACCTTGTGATATACTGCTCGCTGTGATCTAGATCTTTCGCGTTCCGAGCTTTAAGTCCAGCCCGGAGGTCACCGCGTAGCTCCGGTGGCCAGACCGTCATGGTGACGTAGACCATCCATCTTGTCGGAAAGGGAACCCACAAGACACCCAGCTTAGCCGCAAGTTATATAACACAGTGGATGACCGCGTACAGGCCATACGATACCGCGCCGACGCCGCTAAGCGCTAAACTGGCCAGCACTAGCGGCCGAAGCAACCGCTTCGATGGTGAGGGCGACGCAGACGCGGTTGTTAGCCAGCGCTGTGTTCGCCGGTGCGCATTCCAGCTTGGGGCGCGAGATAGGACCTGCCTCGCGATAGCTGTCCTTGAGCGGGCGTAGAACGGAACGGACATTGACAAGGACAAAATTTGCAGCACGTGCCAGACCTACGCGTGTGTTCTTGGCGGTTCCAGGATTTCTTTATCATCTCGTTCGCTAGTGACAGTTGCTAGTATGCTGAGAATTGTATGGGAAAGCTTTGTGTTGTAGACACAAGCATCGGACTCGACACTTCCAGTGCGCGTCCGAGGCGGTAAACAGCTCGTCCAAGTCTGATTCTTTGACTTCAAACGAAATGTCGTCCAGTACGACTGAAGAATCCCCTACCAACAGTCGACTTGATCAACCTAGACTCTGAATTTACAGTCAAGTCAGACTCATTCAAGAAGTAAATTATATCCCAAAAGCATAGAATACAACGAATATTACAGGGCAGAGAAGGATGCCGATACACGTGAAGGAAATGTTCAACGGGCCAAAGCTCAAACTTCCTGACTAGCACCTTCTTTTTTGCCCTTCCTGCATGAACCGAGGGAAGTTGATCGAAACGAGTATTTTGAACGGGGCAAAAAATCACGTACGCTGATTTTGAAGGCAATAAAGCAGGGTCGATATGGGGCACCACACCTCCCTGGCTGATGACAACATCACCGAGCAACTTGTTCAGTCTAAATATGCTAAAATGAGCTTGGATCCACCCTGTTGAATAAAAGATACACACTCTTCATCATTCCTGATGGCTAACTGGAGATGACGAGGCACGATACGCTGCTTCTTGTTATCCCGAGCAGCGTTGCCGGCCAGTTCGAGGATTTCGGCAGCAAGATACTCCAAAACAGCAGCGAGATATACTACATCAAATCCAACTGAGTATACGCTGAATTTATTTAAAAGGAAACAAGACACATACCTGGTGCACCCGCACCAACACGTTGAGCATAGTTGCCCCTCTTCAACAGACGGTGGATACGACCAACGGGGAATTGCAAGCCCGCCTTCGAAGAACGGGATGTCGATTTGGAGGCAGCATCAGAACTAGTCTTGCCTGCTTTGCCTTTTCCTGCTCCTGCTACCGCTGCTTTTCCTGGTGTGCTCTAGTTGATGCCTGAGAACGGAGAGCAAAACCAAACGAGAACCCACCCTTTCCGCTCTATCAGAACCAAAATCAGCCAATTTGGCAATTGAAGAACGAAAAAGTGCATACCATATTGAAAAGAGTTGATTCGAGTACGATAATGGGTGCAAGAGGGTGAGATGATGGTGGTTCGGGGTCAGAAAGGTTTTGGTTGAACGCGTTGAGCGAGTCAGCTCTTTATATATGTGGTCATATCACGTGATCTTCGCGCGAAAATGCTGGCCAAAAACGATTTGTTGCGTCCGAAATGCTGCTGGCTGCACGGTCATCATTCCGCAACTCTTTCCATGGTGTTTCGTCCTTGCTAGTGAAGGGAAACGCAACAAGATACGATAGTACCTCGGCACATACCCACGACATCGCTTCCTCGTCCGCAAGAGACGATGCGAACATCATCCCTATGCTGCAGCGACCTCTGGGCCTGCCAGACCCTCCGAGATCAACTCCCATGACATGGGAGGAGAAGCGGGATGAGCTTCTAGATCAGGAGAAGCGTATGGCGAGGCGCCGATATCTGTAACTGTCATAGGATGAGTCGATTACTGCTAGTGCTGATGTCTTGTTTGAACAGAATCAAGGAAGCAACGAAGGGCTATTTCAATGACTTCCATGCTACACGGAGACATGGGGGTAAAACTTGGATTGCCCCAAGCGCTGTTATTCGGGAAGATGTAATGCATCTTCGCTGCTACGCCTGCTTATATTCACGCTGCTTTCCAGAAAGCTCTCTATTTTCCTGACATACGGGGGACCAGCTTGGACAAGAGCCGTGGAAAATTGCACACGACTGATCTCTGTACGGGCAAAATATCCGTTGTATCAATGCTGTCAACGAAGATATCTGAGGTGAAAACCCTTGACTTCCTTTATAAACTTGCCATTCACGTTTCAACTAGTTCCATACCGCAGGTTTCACAGCGCTAACCAACGAACGATTCGAGAGGCATCCGTTATACTGCCACATCCAAATAAATCTGCAAGAGAATATCCTCAAATCTTTCCTTGTCAACATGTTCGTGAACTCGATACGAAAGACGGTTCCAGTCGATCAACATCCGACGTACCTAGTCTCTAGCCAGAATATGGAATACGTCAGAGAGGCGATGGGGTTCCCGAACAGCAAGATTGGGTATGTCTACCTACTTGACGAAAAAGTGAGAATACGGTGGGCGGCTTGCGCAGATGCGATGCCAGAGGAAGCTCAGGCTTTGCTGAATTGCACCCAAGTGCTTTTGAAGCGATTAGAGGCTAAACGTGCCTCTGAATTGACCTAATGCACTGCGTTGTAGACCAATGTACTCTCCGTCCCTAGAAATCGAGCAGTTTGACTTTGCGTTTGTTGTCGCGATTACGCGAGAAATTTTGCCCTTTTATACGTGTCTGCCCTTTCTGCTTATCCGTACCGCTTTGGCAAAAAATCATCCATGGCGTCTCCTGCTCAAGAACTTCCCCCTGGTTGGGAAGCAGAATGGTACGTCGCGGTTAAGCCATTGCCAGACAAACCCGTTTCCTCATTGGAACCTTGACAGGGATGTACAGCATCAGCGATATCTATACATTGGTGCGCTTCACTTCATCTGCCTCAACGTGTGCTTCTCTCCTCATCACCAGCAGAGTCCGCCACAGGGCATACACAGTGGGAACTGCCAGTGCAAAGCCCTGGACCAACCGTGGATCGACAAGCGTCTCCTGCTCCTGCGCCCGTGACGCACCACACTTCGAAGCGTCGTCAATACGCCGCCGGTCAGACTCAGGTCTACTACGGGACGACAGAAGGACTAGGTATACCCGACCCTTCCTACGGCGGTGTTGGCATCGGCGCTGCCCAACAGCCTCAGCTACAGCCGTCCGCGGTTGGCTCGCAATTATTCACGCCTGGTCTCGCGGCTGAAGGTGCGCCTGGAGCGCAGCCGCTGCAACAACCCGCGTATTACGCAGCGGAGACGGACTACGCGACCCCGCCTGCGTATGGCCAACAGCCACAGCCCGCGTACGGCCAGCCGCCGCCCGTGACCAATCTGGCAGACCAGTTCGGCCACATGTCCATGGGAGGCTCGAAGCCGTTCCAGCTCTACACGACCAACCTTCTGACCTCGCCGCCCGATCCGCGAGAGCTGGAAAGACCCCCTCCCGAGATTCGGCTCCCGCCGAATGCCGCGATCACGCCTTCTCCAACTGCGAATGCAGATCCATCTTATCAGCGGTGTACGCTCAATGCGATACCAACGACGTCCTCTTTACTCGCAAAGTCGAAGATTCCGCTCGCTCTCGTCATTACGCCTTACCGCTCTTTGAAGGGTGACCCCCCCGTGCCAGTTGTAACGGATACCGTCATTGCGAGGTGCAGGCGATGCAGAACATACATCAACCCGTTTGTCCAGTTCATTGACGGTGGTAACCGGTGAGACCCGCCTTCCCTCGTTACGTACGCTGTCATGAACAATTTCAATTCCATCAGGTGGCGGTGTTGCATGTGTTCCATGTCAAATGAGGTTCCGCAGATGTTCGACTGGGACGCGATCCGTAACGCACCGGGCGACAGATGGGCTCGTGCCGAGCTCAATCACTCTGTCATGGAATTTGTTGCCCCAACTGAGTACACGGTTCGCGCGCCGCAGCCACCAGTCTATATATTCCTACTCGACGTCAGTCATAACGCTGTCCAGTCCGGTGAGCGAAGACTCTTGTCATGGCCTCTTTTTCCAATTCTTAGCCAGTACGATTGCAGGCATGGTCGCCACAGCTACCCGGACTATTCTCGAGAGTCTGGACCGAATCCCCAATGAAGACGAGAGAGCGAAAGTGGCCGTGATCGGCTTTGACGCCTCTATCTATTTCTACTCCATAGTCGTAGGTCACTTGCAATCATACACTTTTCTTGACTAATGCTTTGTTCAAGCCCGGAAATGCGGACTGCTCTATGATGGTCGTGTCGGACATTGACGATATCTTCCTTCCGAAGCCCACGGACCTACTCGTCAATCTGACGGAGTGTCGTGCTGGTTTGGAATCATTACTCGGACGTATCAACGATATGTTCAAGGACAATCACACGGTTGGAAGCGCTTTGGGCCCTGCCCTAAACGCTGCTTTTAAATTGATGGTACTTAACCGTGACTTTCATAGTTGCATCTCTAAGATTCTTCTTCCAGTCGTCAATCGGTGGCAAAATTATGGTCTTGTCCGCCTCTCTGCCAAGTGTTGGCCCGGGCACACTCAAGAACCGTGAAGACGTCAAGACACTCGGAACATCTAAGGTGCGAGGACTGTGAAGTTAAAAGCTAGGCTGATCAGTCATGCATTTCACTAGGAATCAGGTCTCCTTATTTCCGCCTCGCCCTTTTATAAAACGTTTGCAATTGAGTGTTCGCGAGCGCAAGTCTCTGTCGACATGTTCCTGTTCAGTGCCATGTACCAAGATGTGGCCACTCTTGGTGAAGTCTAGTCTATCTATTGAGTGGTAGGAGACTGACCCGTAATGCAAGCCTGCCTTCCGCACTATACCTCTGGCCAGACATACTTCTATCCCGCCTTCAATGCGGCGCGGTCTGAGGACGCGCTCAAGTTTGCCCACGAATTCGGGAACGTCATTGCCATGCCTATCATGTTGGAAGCCGTGATGCGTGTCCGTGCATCTAGAGGTATCTCGTCATGTTACTCTCAACTTTGCCAGCACTAGATTTTTTTCAGGTCTTCGCATGTCGACGTTCCATGGCAACTTCTTCGTCAGATCCACCGATCTTCTTGCCATGCCTACGGTCCCTCAAGATCAATCTTATGTCATCGAGGTGCAGATTGAAGAGACTGTTACGGCTCCGTTCGTCGTCTTCCAAACCGCCGTGCTCCATACAACATGCTTCGGTTGGTGATCTATCACTCCCACGGGCCGCGGCTGCCACCTGACACGTGATCCAGGCGAAAGAAGAATCCGTGTCATCTCTCTAGCCCTTCCAACAACTTCCAACTTGTCGGAGGTGTTTGCTTCTGCGGATCAAGTTGCCCTCGCCACCCTGCTTGCAAATAAAGCGGTCGAGCGATCACTCACGCACAAGTTGGAAGATGCGCGTGACTTCCTTATGCAAAGGCTAGTCGATATCCTGCAATGCTACAAAGGCAGCATGACCGCTGCTGGTGCCGGGGCCAGTGCCCAATTAGCGATATCAGATAATATGAAGATGCTTCCGGTGCTGGTGCTGGGTTTGCTCAAGAATGTGTGTGTTGTTATAGACCAGGCAGGCGGATGTGCAAGCTGACCCTGTGTGAAGGTCGGCATACGCCAAAGCGCGCAGATCCCACCGGATCTAAGGGCTTACGCTCAGGCTCTTCTGTCGTCGCTCCCCTCCCAACTCTTGATACCGTACATCTATCCCAATTTTTACTCCCTTCATAACATGCCACCGGAGGTATGTCTCCCGGTTCTCGTCTTCCTCGGTTACCTGACTCGTTGCAGGCAGGAACGGTCGGTGAACGGGGCGTCATCATGCCACCCCTTCTACCTCTCACTGCAGAGCGGCTAGAGCGGCATGGCCTATTCATGATTGAAGATGGACAAACCATTTTCCTTTGGGTGGGGCGCGACGCGGTTCCGCAATTAATTATAGATGTCTTCAACCTCCCTAGCTACGATGTCTTGCGTGGCGGCAAGGTGATGGATATTTCATTCTTTATCATTTCCTCCTCGACCCAACTGATTTCAACCCGTCTCGCCAGACTACGCTTCCTGTTCTCGACAATCCTTTCAGCCAACGGGTTAACGCTATCATTCAAAAGACAAGGGAGATGCGACGTGGCGTTTACTATCCACACCTCTACGTCGTCAAGGAAGATGGAGAGCCGCCTCTCAGGTTATGGGCGCTCAGTTGCTTGATTCAGGACCGCGCAGACGTGCTACCAAGCTACCAGCAGTTCATCACACAGTTGAAGGACAAGGTAAGTATCTTTCCCCGGATCACGGGGCCACTTGGTTGACTGCTTACGGTTAGGTTAATGGCGCGAGCTATTGAACAACGAGAAATATGTGCTAGATGATTAGCCTAATGATGTGTTCCAGCATTTCGAAACAAATTAGTAATCTGGGCGCATTGGGCGTCGCATGACCGACCGTACAAAGCCAATCTATCATTCTTTAAGCCTCTGCTTCTCTGCGGGTTCAGCCAATGCTGGGCTTCGAGCTTCAATGATTCGTCTGCTGTGCGCGATCCTCTTGGCTGTTGTCCTTGCATATCGGCCCCTCTTTCTGCCCAGGACTGAGCTTACTAACTGAATGGCCTCGATTCTGCCTTTTGCTTAGATCTGATGTTCGCCGATTACTGTATACTTTCCCGCTAGAGCCTTTGTGTCTCACCTGTCATGGCTGCTGCGCCGAACGCGGACGTTGAGGGTAAAGCTGCTTGGAGCAATAAGATACGCAACAAATCACATATACTACTGTGGTGTTGCTCCTCTTTGCGTGCGTGCTGCGCCCCCTGGCTCGTGTCAGTTTCTTCATCGTTCGAGAGACAAGGGGCTCTTAGTTAGCGGTGCAGTCAGCTTCTATCTCAGACTGAAGAGGTTTTGGAAAGGTATGCTATCTGCTGCATTTACGAAGGCCGTGGATACCGAACACGATTCTTGGACCACTTCTATCGGTATTGCATTTATCGAATCAGATTCGCCGCCTAGAACGATGGTCACGATTGCAAAATCGATCGATCATGCTGGTGCCTGCTTGTGCAGTCCACTTTTAAATTTTATTCGTTGTCCTGTGGTACGTCTTTTACGGCTGGCTCATGTAAAACCTTTTGCGGATTAGTAGGGATGGCTATGTTGCTGCTCGTCCCGTTAGCTTTAGTTCCAAGCTGGCCCTAGGAAGACGACACCTTTTATTCATTTTACCATTCACCGTGCCGACTCAATGCAAGGGAGACTGTCTTAGTTAAGTGTTGGCTCTGAACCAGGCTGAGAGACGCTTCTTGCAGACATGATGTAATGCAACGAAGCCAAGAATGAGCAAGCAGCATTCGGAGTCAGTTTCTAACCACAAAAATGCTCAGTATGATGGAGCAGCGCCCTGTTTGGCCTGTTACAAAAAGTGAGGCCGACATTATTATAATTGAGGCGACTCGTATTGGAGGAAGTCAAAAATGTCCGTCCAATGCCAGGAGAATGCATGCACATCTGATCTATACGTCTTAGCTTAGAGCGAGGGAAAATTCGGTCAAAGGTAAGGTATGTATGCCTTATATTGAGGTGTATGCTGGAGGAGGATAGGTCAAGTCTTTCCCCTGATCTTTTTGGTCTCCCGTTGGGCCATTACCTGCGCTGTCCCTGGAGATAGAGGCTGAGTGATAGTCTGAGCTTACACAGGAGTCGTCATCTGCCGTGCAGCTGATACGGAGCGGACCATGGGCAGGTAATGACGTCGTAATCGTTCGCGGAGACGTGGATTGCGATCCCGCGTACGTTATGTCAAATGGGATGTTGTCCACAACGAAGGAAGTCCGAATATAATGATTGTTCGATGGGGGATTCCAAACTGAACCTGAGGATGGTATACGGAGGGCGATGTGCGGCGGAGCAGAGACGGCGGCGCGCTCCTGCGATTCACGGGCTTGGGCTCCCATCCAAGCTGAATTGCGAGAAGCGTCATCCAGTGAGAATGACCTCTTCCCCTTAGTGAGACGTTCATCTGTACAGAAATCCGACGTGGCGGTGAATGGGACAATGATCGCGTGTCCTCCGCCTGAGCCCCCACTATCCATAGAGGTTGGAAGAGTAATGACACTAGTCGATTCCAGTCCCGCACGCCGGCGAAGGTGGCGGACAAGCAGATACGCCGGAAGCGCCATTAGTCCTAGAGCGATAAGTGCTCCGATCACAGCAGGAGCAACGACAGAGACAAAGCTAAACGACGCATGTGAGGGTGTTGTCGTTCCAGAAGTATTGGCGGCGTTAGTCGGAGTCGGATTAGTAGAGGTGGCGGCGCTTGGGAGTGTATTCGCAACGTCGGCCGCGTCACCGGGATCAAGAACTGTGTAGCTATAATGCTCCATGAGATATTCGGCGCTCGACATTGTACCAAAGTGAAAGGAGGGACATACGTGAGGGCATCCAAGATGACCCACATCCCGGTTGGATGCCTGGAGACTACCAACTGATGAGTGGTGTTCTTTAGGCCAGTTTTCCCCCAAACAATCTGTGACTTCACGGTCGGTGCAGCGTTACGGGCTAGCGAGGAATAGTCCTGAAGATCCAGAAGCTCGCTCGTATCTGCGTTGTCGAGACGAATGACAGTTGTAACTGGGTACGGCCATTTAGGCGACCAGAAATAGATTGCGGTACCTAGAAATGACATTGAATTGTTCCATTCCAAGGACGGGGCTCTGATCCTCACCAATAAAGGTAAATGACGCATTTGCCTTTGGATCGATAGTAATATTGCTGTAATGATGTGTAGCGCCATGGTCAAAACCACTATAATCTGGTGAAGTGAAGCTCCATATTCCAGCGTAGACGACGCTCGAGTCGGTATCCTCAGCTGTGACGTTATGCGCTGCGTGCCCGAAGCACGCGAGCAGCAACAGGAACACAAACGAGATGACTCTGCACATAACGGCACACGAAGTCTAGTTCTTTTTGGAGGAAAGCTCGTCGAGATTCGTGTTGAAGGAGGCCCTTTCGGGGAGAAAATACAGCCGTCGCAGATGCAGGTACCTTATCACCTGCAAACGAAATAGATTTATTGTAGCCGCGCGAACCAGACTAGCCAAGTCCAGTAGGAGTGGATCCAGCTGTCAGCTCCCGACCCTCGCGTTGTGGAATGTGCTCCACAGCCATTCCCGTGGTCTCCTTAGCGCCGAGCGTCCGGACCAAAGCACGACTTGAGATCTTGCTGCAAGTAAAATTCTACCGCCAGAGGCGGCCAGAAGCTGCCTGGGCGAGCCGCAGGTGCGTACGGGGGACGCATACTTTTGTCGTCCCGCAGCGACAGAACCGACCACTTCCCGATCATGGATGCGTGTAGTCACGTGTTGAGCCGCTCGCCAGTCGTTCAACGATTAGCGCTCACTGGTCTTCGTTCATCAACGTTCATCGTTCAACCTCGGTCAGTCAAGTAATGGTGAAGGTCATTGTAACAGGTGCATCAGGTCTGCTTGGGTCAGCGATCTACAACGCCTTCAAAGCTTCTGGATCTCATGATGTTATCGGCCTCGCGCATTCACGTTCGCTTGGAGAGCTGCAGTCGCTTGACCTGACGGATACCGACGCTGTCCGCAAAAAGTTTGCTGAGCTCTTTGGTGGCAATACTAACAGAAGTGTTTGCAACTGTAAGTCTCTCCGGCCAGGGGTCGTTGCTTGCATGGCGAATTTGACGACGAAGGGGTGATCCATTGCGCGGCGGAGCGGAGGCCGGACGTAGTGCAACAGGTGTGCTACATGTCCATTCCGATCGTCTACCGTGTTTAAGGCTGGTTTTGCGTGGTAGGATCCTGAAGGCGCGAAGAGGGTATGGTTCCTCTCGCTTTTCACGACCACAATCTCTTATGGCAGTTCTTTAAGCTCAACGTGGCCGTGCCTGCTTTGCTTGCTCGGTTATCGAAGGAGCTAAAATTCAAACTGATCTACATATCCACCGGTGAGACTGCTTTCCGTCGCCAAGGACCTTCATCCAATCTCAGGACCTTCGATAGATTACGTGTTTGATGGGACCTCCCCTCCCTACACCCCCGCATCCAGGACGAATCCGCTGCAGCTCTACGGGCAAACAAAGCGCGACGGCGAGGAAGTCGTGCTCGGTGAGTTGGGCGCTGACGCTGTCGTCTTCAGGGTGCCCGTACTGTGCGTTCCCTCCGCCTCGGACTTCCCCCCTGCATGATTTACCGAAGTTCAACCTCAGGTACGGTCCCGCACGCAACAATTCCGACTCAGCGATCAACATCCTCTTAGACGTTGTGAAGGATCAGTCCGGGAAAAAGTACAACATGGACCACTATGCCACGCGGTATCCCACAAACACAATTGACATCGCGGGTTTCCTGGTTCGACTCTCCGGTCCGTTTTCGATTTTACGCGTCGCATTCTCTACAGCTTCTTCAATCGACGTTCATCTTATAAATAGAGCACAACCTCGCTTGCGGGGCGCTACCGCCGATAATGCACTACTCAGCCGCGGAGCCATTCACTAAGTATGAGATCTGCCTCATCTTCGCGAAACTGCTCGGCTTGCCGCACGGGCACATCGTTCCTAGTGCAGAGGAGCCCAAGGGCGCAGCCGCGGTCATTCGACCGCGCGACACACAGCTGTACGTCAGGGAGACGGAAGAGCTTGGGGTTGAAGGCGAACTGGGGTGTGGCGGGTTCGAGGAGTGGTGGGGAGAGCATTTGAAGGCTGAGTAGCTTGGGGATACGTATGGTAAAAATATCGTTGACGAAGTTATGATCCGCCCTTTTCCCTACAGAAATTAAGGATATTGTCTTGGACCACTACTGTATCTAATAAGCACCACGACAGAGCAGCGCTTAGTTTCCAGGTGAAGCACACAAGCCAACTTGCAAGGCCCCATCAAGTAAACTAAATCCCACTCAGTCTTACTCTGGCAATGCTATCTTTGAAAAGTCGTCAATGTTATCTCATCTCTATTCCTGATCAGACCGTTGTTACAATGAGGTCAGACAACAATCTGTCCGTTGCTCATCCTCGGAACCTAATGCGCTCTCCCCAGGTGCACAGCACACTCCTACATCAGCTTCGCGGCCCGATTGTCGCTGTGGCAGCGCAATGTACGTAGGGTACCATCAGACGTGCCGCAAATGATGTGTACTAATACTATGCCCCGCACCCTGCATGCCAGTGATTAGGCAAGTGCTCTTTCGCATTCACCTCATACGTGATGTGATGAGCCATTTGCATCAGGACAACAGTCGTGACAGGCCTTCATGTCCGAGCAGGTTTTACTCATCGCTTTTGCGAAGGGTCGGCGATTAGCGCAGTCACTACTTGGCCTCCCATTCAAGGTACTATCATCGGGAGAGGTCGCGTGAAGGTTGGTATGAAACACGAAACGGGGACCCTGCGTCGGTGCTGTTCTGCCGGAACTGCCAGTTAATCCTAAGAGTTTGTTTGTAAGTTCTCATATCGGTACCGTCTGTGTTGTGGGAAGGACAACGAGCGCGGCCGTCGTTCTGCTTCCACTGGACGCACCCTGCGAGGTATCGCGAGATCGGTGGCAATGTTAGTCGCCGAGAACCGAGAGAGGTGTTATCTTCTTGGTTCCTGTGTCAGTTCGCTGCTAGAATGAGTCTTAGGCATAGTCGCGTAGTTCATACAGAAACGATCAAGCTCCAGGCGAAGATGATCAAGTCGAATGATGGTCAGATACCGTCGCTGGCCGGATGAGGAATGTTTAATCCGTTCTGTTGATCAAGAAGGACACCTCGCGATCTAGCACAGGCGGAATTCCTCGGGAGAATATGCCAAGGAATGAAACCGGAACGCGCAGAGGAATCAATGATAGGATCAATTGTTTGCGTTGCGGGCACGTTGAAAGGCTGTTATTGGCAGACTTTTTGGACGTGATCGCTCACGTACATTGAGCGAGAATCTCGTGATGGAGAGACGTGGAAGGTACCATTTTTAACTGTAGCCGTTCTGTTGCCGGAGAATCCTCGACATGTGTGGGATCTACCTTGGCTTGGAATGGAGGCTGTTTCTGGTTTGCCTCACGAGATCACATCAGGAGCAGCCAGTGGTATCAGGTAGCGGTGAGATAAGCGTTGTCTGGGAATTGAGACAATTGCCATGGTGAAGGACGGGCAAAGGGACTTGTCGCGATGCAACGCTGAAGCACAGGCAAGCCTGGCTTATCCAATTGTGGCTGAATGTTCTCCAGCCTGCTCCCTTTTCTAGTCCGGTATAATTTTGGCCCCTTCACCTAACAAGACCTTCTCCTCGTCTCTTCCCACTTTCTGTTGTTTTGATAACACCACCTCCACCTCTCACTCCCAGACATGCCTGATCCAGCAGCAGCGACGACAACTTCCTCGACGACGACCACCACAGCGTCCACAGCGCCATCCACAGAAAAAGCTTCAAAGTCAAAGCAGCCCGCCCCGCGAAAAGTGCGTTTCAACGTCGGTGAGCAACTTTATCAGTCGAGCAAGTCATGGAGCAGTCTTTCCTCATCGTTGTCACGCAGGTACCCAGTACCAGGTGCTGGACGTCGTCGGCGAAGGCGCATATGGCATCGTCTGCTCTGCAGTGCATCGGCCGACTGGTCGTAAAGTCGCCATCAAGAAGATCGCTCCCTTCGACCACTCTATGTTTTGTTTGCGGACCCTCCGAGAGCTTAAGCTACTCAAGTTCCTCAGTGAGGCTGGCGTCAGTGAAAACGTGAGCATTGTCTCCTTCGCCAAGTCCATGCGCCTTGACCTCGTTCTCGATCAGATCATTTCAATCCTCGACATCATCAAACCTGCTTCAATAGAGGCCTTCAAGGAGGTCTATTGTAAGAGTTGATTCCAATGCTTTGCCGCCGCCTCCTTATAGATTTCCTCTCAAAGTGATCCAAGAACTGATGGAGACTGACATGCACCGTGTCATCCGGACACAAGATCTCTCAGATGATCATGCCCAATACTTTATCTACCAGACTCTCCGCGCACTGAAGGCCCTGCACTCAGCCGACGTCATCCACCGTGATCTGAAACCATCCAATCTTCTCCTCAACGCGAACTGCGATCTCAAGGTCTGCGACTTTGGACTCGCTCGCTCCGTCAAAACCGCCGAACCCTCAGGGACGGAAACAGGATTCATGACCGAATATGTTGCCACGCGGTGGTATCGCGCACCGGAAATCATGCTGACATTCAAGCAATATACCAAGGTAAGATCAGTTCCTCCTCTCCCAACCCGCAGTGTCTAACACCATCCTGCCATGCGCCCTTAGGCTATAGACGTGTGGTCAGTGGGCTGCATCCTCGCGGAAATGCTTTCCGGCAAGCCGCTCTTCCCCGGGCGCGACTACCACCACCAGCTGACACTCATCCTCGACGTACTTGGCACCCCCACCCTCGATGAGTTCTACGCGATCACGACGCGCCGATCTCGCGACTACATCCGCGCGCTGCCCTTCCGCAAGCGCAGACCGTTCTCCTCGCTTTTCCCAAATGCTAACCCGCTAGCAGTCGACTTCATGACCAAGACACTGGTGCGTCACCTTTTCGTAACTACTGCATGTGTGCCGCCTGTTGACGAAATTCCATTTCTTTTTTCATCGACTGCAGACTTTCGATCCGAAGAAGAGGATCACGGTCGAGGAGGCGCTGGCTCACCCTTACCTTGAGGCCTATGTATGTTGATTGCACGCGCTGCATCATATCTTTTCTAATATCAACGACTGGTAGCACGACCCAGATGATGAGCCCGTTGCCCCACCTCTTGACCCTGAGTTCTTCGAGTTTGATTGTCAGCCTTGTCTTTCCGTCTTCACATTGCCATTACTGAATATTTTCCCTCTTCGCAGTGCACAAGGATGATATCAGCCGAGAACAGCTCAAGGAGTTGCTCTACGAGGAGATTATATCCTTCCAACCAGTGATCAACTCATGAACTCAAATGGAGCGCTGCGCGTCGACTCCCACACGCCGGACATCAAGCTGGTTCTTTGTTTTCCTTGTCATTCTTCCCTTGTCTAAATTTTTTCGGCAATTGCCTCTTCGAGACGGACAATTGCGACTTCCGGGAATGATGGATGAGATTTCTCCGTGGGCGACGAACGACAAGTCGACAAGCGCGCTTCTTTCTGCATTTTTCCTGATCTAGTATTTTCAAAATTTCGTTTGTATATCTGGGAGACTTTCTGTTCAAAGTCGAAGGCGGCTCTATTACATCTAAGGCACCATTTAAGATGTGTGCACCCTATCAAATTCTCTTTGCTCGCGTTCACGGACTCGCTCGTATTAAGAATTTCATTTGCTGCTTTTCCGTTCATTTTTCATGAATTAGTTAGTTGGTACGCTGCTGTTTTGTACGTAGGCTGTTTGTACAAGCACAATCTACGGGATGACATTCCCAACATTCCATAATGCGCCGCATCGATAGGAGCATGGGAAAAGAGGCATATGGGTAACGTAAATCTCGCCAAAAAGAAAGGCCACCGAAGACACAGGAAAGCAATGAAGAACGACAAAACTGGAGAAATTGATGTTGGAAGTACAAGTACAAAGAATACAAAGAACTACAGTCGTCGTAGTCTAGATATTACGTAATTCACCTCGACATACTACATGGCACATAGCGTAGTCATTCCTTACGCGTTTACAGAGCTTACACTAGTAGCTAAACACGGATACCTTTTACTCCATTCTCGTGGTCCCGGGGCCGGGTTATTTCTACAATTGACATGCTGATCCTTTGTCAAGGATTTTTGTGTGTTTTTATTTTTTATTTTCCGTCCGCTTATAGGCTCTGTGACCCGCCGTTCCTTAACCAGCGCTCAAGTTTCGGTTGCTGTCACATCTTAGAAAATCAACAAGGTCATCTTGCAAAGAATAGACGGCAGATAATTTCTTGTGGTATATATACACATACGATGAACTCGGCGAGAGTCGCGTCTGCATCCCGTTTGAGCCTTTCTCCTTTCCGGTTTTTGCGATAGAATTGGTGAGAGGGAGAATGTGGAAAAGACAACGCAGCATGGTCGAGGTGCAATGTGAGAACTAGAACGCGGATGAACGCAGAGAAAGGCGAGGCCTGATGGGCGCATTGCCACAGTCGTCATCTGAAAAGCTTTTGTAGGTATCTAAGGTGGTCTTGAGGATGTAGCGGGCCTCTGATAGCTGATCTTCGACGACGGCATGATGTGTCAACATGCAGACAGCTGGTCGTGAATGGGCAACAGAAGTGCATTTCGAGAAACATGGTAACGTATGCGGGAACAGGAGCAGTGACGACATGTGCGTTCGAAGGTCTGCTTCTCGTGGCTGGGAGCCGTTCATATACGCTCCGCAATCATAGGAATCGATGAAAGGATACAACTCCTCTCCTTTAGTCACTTGTTAAATCTGAACTCCATCCACTGCCCTCCATCTGTCCCTTGTCTCAAATATGATCAATTCTGAAATATGCGACCCCCAGGACTCAGTAGGGGCATTTAAGTTAACCAAACCCCAGAGTCCTATTCTGGAAAGTTTGGAATCCTGAACCTGAACTCCGACTGGACTTTGCTCTGATCTGCCTGACCCCCTGACATGCACATAACACAATCTGTAGAGAATAGACTCAAACAGGTCAGCTAAGACACTAAGAAGATAGTCTGG
Organism: Clavaria fumosa; assembly: GCA_951802425.1. Classification (NCBI taxonomy): domain Eukaryota; kingdom Fungi; phylum Basidiomycota; class Agaricomycetes; order Agaricales; family Clavariaceae; genus Clavaria; species Clavaria fumosa. Next base: position 1,736,593 of record OX637805.1, on the reverse strand, counting down.
AACTCAGTATTATTCAATACTGAATGATTAGACATTGCAGATACCAAGTATGTCTAGTAATTGTAAGTAAACAACTGATATATGAATGTGAAAAATGGTTTGCAACTCGCAACTCAGGATTATTCAATACTGAGAAGTACAGTGGTCCAACACACTACAGTAAAATGAAAAATTTTCAAGCTCCAACCCAACCTTACTGCGGATCCGGAACACCACAACCCACAGATTGGGTGGTACATGCCGATGCTGTACTGGCTGCGGACAGCATTAGCACAGGCCCGGAAAGAGCTGACGACACGGAGGCACACACGAACTGGCCCTCCAAAACGAAGGCTGGGGCGGCCAACCTTCCTGCAACGGGGGGCATCACCAATCGCTAAGGCTGATGGTGCAGCCACCTTCCGTTGGGGCCCTCCTCTGGTGTTGCCCATACATACGGTCGTCGGCGCCCGTGGGTTGGGTACGGGTACGGGTGTAGCCCTGGTCTTGGGAGCGGAGGGAGGGGGTCGGCGCCGTGTTTGTGGGTCGCCCTGGCTGCAGCGGCCTTCGCAGGGGCCGCCGGGCAGTTGTTGCAAGACTGCCAGTCGGTGTTGAAGCTTTGACGCAGTGAAGCGTTGCAAAAAGGGGGGGGGGGCAGTTGCCACGCACATCCTGCAGCGCGTGCGAGCACATGAAGATCCCAGTTGCACATCGCCCCTCTCCAAATTGAAAAAAAAAGGGGGGGGGGGGAAGGTTTCAAGGGGAAACGCGTCCCTTGCTTGGAGATCGTCGGGAGGCTGATCCGAGCGAGGATGGTGGAGGGGATGCAGAGATGTGTCGTGTAATAACAGTGTGTTGGAAACAACAGAGAAGACCGGGACCGGGACCGAGAGACCTTCGCGTGGGCCCCAGGAAACTGTAGCGTGTAAGACCAGAGGCCACCACATGCGCACGCATCCGCTGAGTCGCAGTTCGTTGCGCAACAAGGGGATCCAGACGTGGCGCGCACAGGCCAGGCTTACCAATACCAGGACCACGAGAAAGCGCGTGGCGGGGGGGGGGAACGAAAAGGCGGACGACGCGCGCTGCGTGAACGAACGGCTACTACACAGCCAGAAGAAGCAATGGCGCTTATTCCAATAGATATACATGCTTTCGCCCGAGGCTCAAGGAAACGTGTTCGAAAAGGTGCTACGCTATGATAGGTCATCCCCGTCCTCTGAGCGCGACCAGCAACCCGAGGACCAGTGCCGACCCCCTCACCTCCACAGGCCGCAAGGGAAGCCAGCAAGCCACAGCACCCTCGCCTCCACCCTTCACCGTTTCCTATTCCTCCGGGTAGGGGTCGACGAGGACGGCGGTTTCGCGCCGGCAGGCGGCGCGGTCCCGGCATTCGGATTCGACGGCGCGGCACTAGAATAGAGAGAGAGGGTGGGTTCGGGAGCATGGTGAACGTATGTCTTGTAGATGACATGAATTCCCAATCACTTTGGTTGGGCATCACCGCCCAGCAACGACTGGCGCATCTTGGCTACATCCGACTGCCCGCGCTGCATCTCATGCAGCACTTCGGGGTCCATGTGTTTCTAAAAAAGTTTTTTTTAAATAAAAAAAAGCACGACATGAGTGAGGACACAACGGGGCCACAGCCGGCCCCCACGCGCACCAGGAGATACGGCGTCGCGAGCGCCAGCGCCGCCAGGGCGACCATCATGAGGATCATCGGGCTCTGCAGCATCGCGAGCAAGCTGAACGTCTTCGCCGCGACGTGGTAGTCGTACCGCGCGCGCGGGACGAGCGCGACCGGGTACGGCAGCGCGACGCCCGCGGCGCTCCCGAACGGCGTGCCGGGGACGTACGGGTACACGCGCGGCGCGGCGGCTGCGCCGCCTGCGTCGGGGACGTCGACGCGGAGCTGTGGGACGCTGCTGAGTCAGAGGGGGGCGGCGGGGGGGCGATAGACGGGAAGGAGAGCTGACGTGGTCGAAGAGGTGGTCATGCGCCTGGACGGACAGGATGTAGCTCCCGGGTGGGACGTCAGGTCTGAGGGGGGCGGCGAGCGGCATGGTGAACCCGCTGCCCGGCGCCAACGCAATGCAGGAGGAGGACGCGATTTTTCTTACATGGTGAACCTGCCGTCCTTGGTGACCCCGCCGCGGAGCCGCCCGTCATCCAAGAGCACCTGCGCCGGACCCAGTTCTGCAGCGCCTGTGGCAACGGCTGCGATCAGCGAAAAGAGGGAGGGAATGTGATGTGCCACCAAGGGCGCTCTCACCGACGCAGTGCTCGTTCCATGATATGCGGCCTTGGATGCTGGTGGCGAGAGCAGAACAGAACACCCTGCGCCGCTGTCAGCCATCACGAATGCATAAACTAAGCGGAGACTATCCAGCTTTACCAGGAGAGCAGCAAGAGCAAACGCGGCATCCTCGTCATTGCGGATTTGCAAGTTACAAATTACAAAGTCGTTTTCGCGTTAGCACAGCAACGTAATAATCGCATATTCCCACGGTCACCCATCTCCTCCAACGCCTGAGTATGCAAATCCATCATGACTGGACTGACGAATGGCGACGGCAATCACTCCCATGACACACCACCGTGGCAAACGCCCATTCCTAACCCGCTTGCAGCCCTCCAAGTTGACGCGTCGACATTGACTCATCTCGTCCTGGGCTGACTACAAAGTCTCTCTCTCGCGCGCGCGTGTCATCATTGATGATGATCGCCATGCAGCAAGTCGTCTCATCGGCCGGACCGACCGACGCCACCACCACCACCCTGCTCGCAGAAGCTCACCCCTGAGCTCGTCTCGACCACTTTACTTACTTACCTCCATGCGGTGTCCGAGTCGGCTACTCCCAGGACGCGAGACACGCTCGCCGTCCAAGCCCCCCCCCCAAACGACCCCGTCGCCCCTAGGCTCGCATACACGAAGCGATTCCTTGCCATTCGGGACACGCGATGGTCCGTCAGCACACACACACACACACACACACGCCCCGGAGTAGGCACCCCTACTGTACGCGCTTCTCAACCCGCCCGCGCTCGGAGTCCTGCACTTAACGACGCAGCGCTTGACGTGACGCGTACGGCCCCTCGACCGCCGCCGGCTCGGGGCGGACGGCGGACCCATGTTTGGGGGGGTTGCGTCTTCCCCCGATCTCCGCCCTGCCCTGGATCCCGGTTTTGTCCGCTTTGGAAACCTAACTCCAACCCGGGCAGCGGGACGATCTCGCGCACTCTATCTTGCATGCATCTTGCTCTGAGATAGCGCACCCACAGATTTGGGGGGACACACTGTCACTTGTCATATAGTCAGACTTTTTTCCCCTTCTTTTTTTCTTTTTGACGTCGTGTCGTACCTAACAATTTATTTGCGTTTATATCTCCCTATCTGCGATCGTGGCTGTCGTCTTAAAGAGAGAGAGAGAGATACACTTGGACCATTCGCGACCACCGCAACTCCGGACACCGATATCTCCGACAGACAGAAAAAAAAGTATATGAGTCAGGTCCTTTCATGGTGCCTTTCATCTCACGTTCCAGTCGCACAACCCGCGACTACTTCAACAACATCACCGCAACTCTTCGTAGTTACCGGTTCTGTTACTGTGCTGTGTTACTACCGCTTTCACACCAAGGACACTTGTAATCAGATGAGCCGTGACCTGTGTAATGTCACTCACTTACTCTCTTCGACGTCGGCAACACAAATTGTCTTAGATTGGCGTGTCTCGCGTCTCTTCTTTTCAAATTCGGACCCGTCGTGTTGGCATTGGCAATTCATGAGAGACGACCCTGGAAATGATTTGATTGAATGAATGAATGAAGGGTAGTATCTACGAATGGGTTCAGTCCTCAGATGGTCTGAGCAACATACAAGGTGCTTCTCTTCTCTTCCCGGACTCTCAAGCTCGAGTTGCTTCAGTAGGATAGATGACGGATGACGTTGATGATGGGTGGGTGGGTGATGATGGGGAAGGGTCGAGATCGCATGGTGTGTGCTCCCTTCGGTTTGCATCCATCAATTCTCTGCAAAAGAGTGGGTTCACGCGAAGCACCTTCACTTCACATCCTGAGCGCCTGAGCGCAGGTAAACCCGTAGCGTGTGAGCAACGTGGTGGTGGTGATGATATTATGTCTCGTTATCTCTCGCGCTTGCTCCGAAACTCTCCCCCTTCCTCCCACCAGCTGTCGTTCGTTTCGTTGTAATCACCACCCCAATCACCACCACCCCGATCACCCACCCCGATGCAGTCGGATGCGCAGAGTTTACGAAGAAGGGGTACAAACCTTGTCTCCCCGGGATGACATATGCGCGATCTCACGAGATGGGTATCGTCATTTACAAATGCGAACGCGCGCGCGAGTGGAGCGCTATCTAGCCGTGTACAGCCCCTGCGACAGACACCCTGATTGCATGATGATGCATGATGGAACGAGAGAAAGAAGGGGGGTAGTGTGTGGTGATACATGATCTGCAAAAAAGAGCGAAACGAAGAGAGGGGTGGCGCGTACGTCATCATTCAGTAATTCAGTAAATTATCCCGCTCCTTCTCTTTTTCCCATCCGTCGATCTGGCTAACGACTTCCTTCGCGAGCCCCGGATCCTGCTTGAACCGGGGGGGCCTCGTTTCCCTCGAAAGCTTCGCTCGCCTCTTTTCCCTCTCTTGTGTTGTGTTGTGGCCTCGTGTGTCGCCTTGTGATTTTATCAGATCTCGTATCCGGGAAGGGGTGGAGAACGGCATGACGTCAGAGACGGATGCACTCTCAAGCCCTTGGCACACACACGCTCGTCTTCGCTGTCCCTCCTCATCTTCGCTGTCCCTTTCGACGCAGGGTTGGAAAATGGATCAGCAGACCCGCCTCCGCGTGCGACGTTGTGCTACGTTTCCTCCCCCTCCCCCACATGGAGATAACAACGACGAGTTGATGATGGTCGTTAACAGCATTTTTCAACCAGAGGTCAGCAGATGACAGAGCATTGATCGAAGAGGAAGTTATTTTTAAAAGAGGTCAGATGAAAAGTAAATAATAATGAAAATAATAAAAAAGTAGTAAAAATAAAATGGATGACAATTTCTGACGTCATTCTTTACCCGCTTTGACACAGCCTCTTATTGATATATTTTGATGATCACAGGAAAGATTACACAAACAATCGATCGCAATAAACACGGCGTGTGAAAGAAATATATCCCATCTCCCGTATGGGTTTCTCAGTATAGTAAGAGAAGAGAAGAGGAGCAACATGTGTGCGAGAGTGAGTGAGTGAGTGAGAGCGACAGAGAGCCGTTGTTCAGTGTGTAGAGCCCAAAAAAATAAAGAGAAGAAAATTTGAAGAAGAAAAAGGAGATCCAAAAAAGCGAGACGATTAGTCCATCCAGTAGAGAGCCATACAGTATAAACCTGTCCAGCAAGTTAGTTTATTTCCCCGTCCCCCTATTTTTTTTGTATCGACCCTGCACACGGCTCCCTGCCCAGTGCGCGTTTCTCGGCAGGGCAAAAAAAGCGATCGAGGAGGTGGGGACTCAGTTTGCCGCCAAGCGCGAAGGTGAGAGAGAGACGCCGCGGACATCGGGTGTAAGGTGGGATTGGGGTTGGGGGGGGGGATAAGCGAGAGGTCGTGTGGCCAAAAGGAGTAGGGGGGCATGCGGTAATGCAGGCCGATGCTGCGCAGGCTCCTAGACGACGAGATAGCGCTATCGTCGACACGGGGTGGCAGTCCAGCATGCGATGTCTCGGGGTGTCGCTCGTTCATCGCCGGCCCAGGTAGAACCAGTAGAGGCTGTTTGGAGGCTGTATGGGGGACGTCAATCTTGCGGTTGCCAAGACAAGGGGGGGAGGAAGCGTGTGACAGACCTGTGTGTTCGGCGTGGATATGTCTGTGGGAATCGCGGACGGGTTCGAGTCAGTTTTTCAATTGTGCATGTGTGAGTACGGAAAAAGGAAAGGGAAGGGAAGGAATAGGAAAGGGGATAGAAGGGGAAGGGGATGAAAGGAAGGGGGACATCATCATGTGGTCTAACGCACGGGCTCGGACGCATTTCCAGACATCGACGCCATGCCTCTTCGGATCCCAGATCCCACAGTTCTCGTTTTCCGACCAATGAAGATTGGGCTCCCATGCGCGAGTAGCGCTTTGGATGTCGACCCCAGGCATGATGCTGCGGTGGTGGTGGGCGGGGGGTGCCAGTGGTGTAATGGCGGGTGATAGGGGGGGCTGAGTGATAATGGTGGTTGTGGTGGTGAGGGTGAGAGAGGGGGAGAGGACGATGAAGGAGAGAGAGAGAAGATAATTGGGATTGTGTGAGTGAGGTGGGAGAGATGTGAAGTTCGGCGGTTAAGTGCCATTCATTATATAGCAGTTGTTACCATATCATGAAAAATGTCGGTGGAAATGGAGTTGGTGGATTTGGGTAATATTTTGTGGATTGTGTGTGATGTGTGATGTGTGGATTGGGTTGGCGGGATACTAAATTGACCGTTGAGATTACTTTTTATAGAAAGTAATGTTCAAATTAGGAAATGTCATTCTTTATTTTATTATTATTATTATATTATTGACTTCTTATTGCAAAAGAATACCCCGCGGTTATGAAAAGAGATATCATCGTAGTGTAGAGTGTATGACATCAAGGTATCGTCTCGAGAGTGTCCCCGTTAGTGGGGCTGGGGAAGGAGAGAGAGGGGGGTGCTCATCGACAAGTTTAATGCTCAGAGTGGCTCTCTCTCACACAACAAAATCTCTTCCCATCCATCAAGAAGTAAGAGGGTGGTGGGACCCGAGAATCGAAGCGACGATACCCGTCCATGTCCCTTGTCAGCAAAGAAGGAACCCCCCCCTCACACACACATAATGATCAGCGCTCAGCGTAGGGTCGCTCATCAGCAGCACCGGCGACCCTGAGAAGGGGGGGAAAGGGAAAAGATGGCAAGGCAACAACGTCATTGGAACGTGGGGACTAGCAACTGTAGGCTCATCCACCACACTAGTCGAGAGCAGCCATTTGGGCACGTCCTCGTTCGAAGCAACGGTGGGTGTGGGTGTGTGGGTCGTGCGGCACGTGGAGCCGGAGAAGGCTCAGCTCAGGCCACTGTACAACTCCGAGCCTCGGGCCGTGGCACAATCCACAATCCCATATCCTCGCCAGCACAGCACACACACACACCACCCAGCTCACAGCTCGCCAACTTCCTAAACCCGATCCAGGGACCCGAGCCAACTCTATGCGTTGTCATTCATCGATATTTTAGCACCTCCTTATGGGATAGTCCCGTAGTGTATTGTGTATATGTTAGTGATGCTAAGCCCGTTCTCGACGACTTGTGCTCTCTACCCCAGTAGGGAAACGATGGCCTTTCTCTCTGTGTTTGCTTTGCCCCATCGTCGCCCATCAGGGACCCCCTCAGGACAGGGGAGCGGAGAAACCATACATCCCAAGATCGTCCTAGTCCATCTGCACAGCAAAGCGTTCACAATGAGCGCCCGATGCACACACCCCCCACTCCTCTTTCTCCGATGGCCGAGGAAACCAGGTTGGCCAACCGCGCGTGCAAGGGTGTGTGTGTGTGTATGTGCGTGGCGGAAAAATGGAAAAACCCCACGTTTTTTTTGTTTTGCCGATCCTGTCTGGTCCATGGGCGTGGTGTGGAGCGTCGACGAAGCGCGCGGCTCCGCCGCAGCGGCAAAAAAGAGTTCCTCACCCAAGATGGTGGGATTTTTTTGGTGATTGAAGGACCCAAAGGCCGATTGGGGTGCGGGCCCCTTGATCATGCGTGAGGGTCGCTGCCCATGGGGCTGACTGTAACTCATGCGTGGCACACACACACGCTGCGATCACAGAGGATTGGGCCACTGGCGGCTCGGGTGAAAAGGTGGCCCGTCCCCGATTTTTTTTTTTCAGGGTGGTGGGGAGATGCACAGCCGCCTTGTCTTGGGTTTGATGGGGTTGCTCACATAATCTTTTTTTTTTTGTTGATCACGATCACTTCGACGCGGCGATCGACTGCTCTCTTCTTTGCACTTTGCACATTGCACCGTGTTCTCGTCTCGTCTCGTGAGAGGGAAGAACCCAAATGGTGTTGCGGAGGGGCGCCCAGAGCCCTCTGGTTTGACAAATGACACTTCCAGGTTGCTGGTCTAGATCACGGGGAGTTTTTTTTTTTTTTGGAGAGAGTCTTGTCATCACCCGCCACCAACCACCACCATCATGTCATATCTAGCCGGGAACACCTCGCGGGCTTGGCGCGCAGAATTGGCCAGACTAACGCGAGTTTACGAAGCAGAGGGGGTGTGGGGATAGGGGCAGGGTTGGGCGCTTGAGGTCTTGAGGCCTTGAGGCCTGGTGACGGGGTAAAAAGGCAGCAGCCGAGCGCGCGGCAGGCCACCACCACCCAAGTTCTGATTGATGTGCGACTGACACAACCTCCCCATCGCATTACATCGCACCGCATCGCATCGCATCGCGGGCGAAGTGTCCCCCTTGGGCGAGCTTCGCGGCGTTGGTGGGTCTTTTTTTTTGATGAAAACGGCGCACACTGCGGGACACACCCCCCTCCTCATTTCCGCCCCGCCACACGCGCAGAAAACCCTCTCGCCTCATCACCGCTTCACGCCCCGTATTCCTATATTGGCAACGGATGGCTTGCTTCTCAATCTTTCTTTTTTTCTTTTCTTTTTGGTGTGTTTGTTCTTGGTTGGAGAAACGCCGCGAGGAAGCCCGCTGCAGTTAAGCGCGTGCGCACACACAAAAACTAACTTTCCTTGCCTGAGGATTCCAGGGTCTGAGGCAAGACTGTGCAGGGCGGGCGTTTCTTGAGTCCAGAACGGACGATGGCGCCGCGGGTCGGGTCGGCCAGGCCGTGCAGGGTGCACTCTCACTCATTACACTGTAACCTACAGGAAGAAGATGGGAGTTACTTGAAGCCTCCCACCCATCATCCCCCGTATCTGCCTCTTGGCGAGGACAATTTGGCTATGGGTGCTATTGGGCGGGGGCGCTGCGGGCCTGGAGCGCGCCCAGCGCCTATTGTGTCCTCGGCCTCCGCGACTGTTCCGACGGACCGCTGCTGCCGCAACCCTCCATGGCGAAGGGGCCAGTCGGTGTTTAGTGCAATCGCCTTTTTTTGCTGTGCAAATGGCCCCTCTGGTCTGGCCCGTTTTGTTGTTGTGGGGAGGGGAGCAGATACGCCTTGCCTTAGCTGTCGAAGCAGAACTGTGAGCCTGAGCTCCGATTTCGGACACAATAGCTAATGGATTTGATTTGCCTTAGGAAATTAGTGGTGTTACCCCACCAATCGAAATGGTACTGTGGTGTGTGGGAATGGTTTGACGCTGCCGTCTTTATGTCACCGCGAACGTTGAGAAGAGATAATCGATAATTACCGTTACAAAGAACTTCCTCATTTTGAATGTTCGCAATGCAACTGTAAAGTTGTCCGTGCCGCCGGAAATGGAGGGGGGACCTCGGCACGTGGTCAGAGATCGGAAGGGAGACAATGTCACGTGGATTCGACCCGTCTTCATACCACCAACAACAACAACAACAAAAAAAGTCCGTCCAAAGGCATGCCCGAATTGTGTCAAGGTCCGCAATGAAAGCGAACTATAAGGCCAGAATGCTCCATTTTTTTGGGGGAAACCCTGGATGGTGGATTGAAACCTAACCTGCTGGCATGTACAGTTCTCCAACCTTTGCGGTACCGTGTACAGCCAGGGCAACGTCGTCTTCACCCGCGACGGCAACTCGCTTTTGAGCCCGGTAGGCAACCGCGTATCGGTGTTCGACCTTGTCAAGTAAGGAGACCCACCCAAAGATTTTTTTTCTTTTTTTTCTCTCTTTTTCCTCCTCTTTTCTTCAGCGGAAACTCACGCCGCAGCGCAGCAACAAGTCATACACCCTCCCGTGCGAGAACAGGAAAAACATCGCGGCGATCGCGCAGAGCCCAGATGGGCACGTCCTCATATCCGTCGACGAAGGTATGTGTGTGTGTGTGTGTGTGTGTGTGTTGCCGTCGTTCTTGGCATCGCGGGTAGCCTCTGGGCTCCGCGGATCTGTCTGGGAGAGATGTGCTGATGGGTTTTTTCTCGACCCCCGTCCCCCCGCCGGCGGCGTGTAGATGGTCGTGCGCTGCTCGTCAATTTCCGACGCGGCGTCGTTCTGCATCACTTCAACTTCCAAAAGCCCGTGAAAGACATCGCGTTCTCCCCGGACGGAAAGTATGTGTTTTTTGGTTGTTCTCAAAGTACACCAAACCCCCCCCCCCCCCCCCCCCCCCCCCCTTCGCATCGGCGTTCTGAGCGCATGGTCCGCCACCTAGATATATTGCGGCCACGCATGATGCGCACGTTCAAGTGTGGCACACGCCGAACCATCTGGTCCGCGAGTTTGCGCCGTTTAATCTGCACAGGACGTACACTGGGCATCACGATGAGGTTCTTAGCATCACGTGGGCTCCTGACTCGAAGTACGTTGGTCGTCTGTTCGAGTACATGCTGTCCGCCCTCGCCGTGTGCTGAATGCTTGGCTAAAGATGTTTCTTAACGACCTCGAAAGACATGACTGCCCGTTTATTCACTCTTGACCCGGTGGAAGGCTTCCGACCCAAAACCTTTGCAGGCCACAGGGACGCAATCCTGAACGCCTACTTTGCTTCTGATTGTCGAACGGTGTGTATTGTCGTTCTCACTTTATTGCATTACACGTTCGAATTCTCCTCAGATTTATACGGCCAGTCGAGACGGGGCCGTGTTCAGCTGGCGGGCGAAGCCCGACGAAAATGCGGATGAATCAGGGTCTGAGATGGCCGATGGCGAAGCGGACCCAACAGACCCCAGCGACGTGAAGCAGATCGCAAACACACGATGGGGCATACGCAAGCGACACTACTTTAACCAGCCCGATACTAAAGTCGTGTGCACGGCGTTCCACGTCGCCTCCAACATCCTCATTGTGGGCTTCTCCAGCGGCGTCTTCGGCCTCTGGGAGATGCCCGCTTTCACGAACCTCCACACGCTCAGCGTCTCTCAGGAGAAGATCTCCTCCGTCGCCATCAGCCCGTCTGGGGAGTGGCTGGCGTTGGGGGCCCGGAAACTCGGCCAGCTCGTCGTGTGGGAGTGGCAGTCGGAGTCGTACATCCTCAAGCAGCAGGGCCATTACTTCGACATGAACACGCTGGCGTATGCGCCGGACGGGCAGACGATCGCGACGGGCGGCGACGACGGCAAGGTCAAGGTGTGGTCCACGCACAGCGGCTTCTGCTTCGTGACGTTCAGCGAGCACACCGCCTCGGTGAGCACGCTCGCGTTCGCCAAGCACGGGCAGGTGCTGTTCTCCGCCTCGCTCGACGGGACCGTGCGCGCGCACGACCTGCTGCGCTTCCGGAACTTCCGCACGTTCACCTCGCCGCGCCCCGTGCAGTTCTCGTGCCTCGCCGTCGACCCGTCGGGCGAGGTGGTCGCGGCCGGCTCGACGGACTCGTTCGAGGTGTTCATGTGGTCGGTGCAGAGCGGGGCGCTGCTGTCCGTGCTGGCCGGGCACGAGGGCCCCGTGAGCGCCCTCGCGTTCGCCCCCGCGGGGGCGAACCAGCTCGCGAGCGGCTCGTGGGACCGCACCGTCCGCGTGTGGAGCGTGTTTGGGCGCTCGCGCGCGGTCGAGCCGCTGACGCTGGGCTCGGACGTCCTCGCGGTCGAGTTCCGCCCGGACGGCAAGGAGCTCGTGGCCGCGACGCTCGACGGGCAGATCACCGTGTTCGACGTGCAGCTGGGGAAGCAGACGAACGTGATCCACGGGCGCAAGGATATTTCGGGCGGACGGAAGGCGGACGACAAGGTGACGGCCGCGAACAACGCCTCAGGGAAGGCGTTCAACAGCCTCGCGTACTCCGCGGACGGCCGGTGCCTGCTTGCGGGCGGGAGCAGCAAATACGTCGTGCTGTACGACGTGAGCGATGGGGAAGGTGTCATGCTGAGGAAGTTCCAGATCTCCCAGAACCTCTCGCTCGACGGGACGGAGGAGTTTTTGGACAGCAGGAAGGTCAACGAGGCCGGGATCAATCGGGACCTGATCAACACACGGGGCGACGAGAGCGACCTGGAGGACAGGATGGACCTGAGTCTGCCGGGGGCGTCGAGAGGCGCGACGGATCTGTCGAAACGGAGGTACCGGCAGGAGGCGCGGACCAAGTGCGTGCGGTTTTCTCCGACGGGGCGTGCGTGGGCGGCGGCGTCGACGGAGGGGCTCCTCATCTACTCGCTCGACGACACCGTGGCTTTCGATCCGTTCGATCTGTCGCTGGACCTGACGCCGCAGTCCGTGCTGGCGATGCTCGCGAACCGCGAGCATCTGAAGGCCCTCGTCATGGCGTTCCGGCTGAACGAGAAGCCCGTCATCCACCGCGTCTTCGAGTCGGTGCCGGCGGCGGACATCCGGCTTGTTGCCCGCCAGCTGCCGGTGATGTACGTGCACATGCTGCTCAGGTTCGTCGCGGAGCACCTCGAGAAGAGCCCACATTTGGAGTTCGATTTGCTGTGGGCGAATGCGCTGCTGGGGGCTCATGGGAGCTATCTGAAGGAGCGGAACGGAGAATATGCTAGCGTTTTCAGGGTCCTACATAAGGCCCTATCGGAGTCGCAGCAATCAATAGCGAGGCTGTGAGTGACTATTCATTCGCATCTCGTTTTTTTTGTTTTGTTTTTTGAAGCGTACTATATTACAGGTGCGAGGAAAATGCTTCGACTTTGTCATACATCATAGATCAGTCAAAAGTTGGGCATTCTGACGTGGAAATGCGCATTCTTGCTTGACCCCTCCTACGGTCACTTGTTTGAGATAACAGAAACGACATCGGCAGCATAATTCGGATCTTCTTCTCAAAGGCGCGCAATGGAGAAGACGAAGCGCGTTTTTTCTCATCGATCGGCATTTCATTTATTTTCTGTTCCTCTCTTCTAGTCAACATTTCCGGGGAGGGGTTAAGCGGTCCACAAAAGTCAAGCATGTGCGCTCACGCTGTGTCTCCTATCCACATCTCTATATCCCCAGTAATACACGGCGCCCGTGAGAGTGATGAGAGCCGCCACTCCTAGGGCCTGCATGGACAGACCTCTTCAGTCACCCCAAGATTGGCCGCTCATGCGCGAAGACCATCGAACTCACCACGTTGTTCTTGCCGCCAGGCGGGTTTTTGAAGAATTTAGCCGCACCTCCTGAGCCACCGGGAGGGGGAGGGCTATGGACAGTGTCTCGCACGGGGCGAGTCGGACGCATTCTCGTTTTTATATGTTTGCGATCTCTTTGAGCCGAACGTTGAAGGTGGCGAGCGTTTATGGGGTAAAGGATGCTGCGCTGACGTCATACGCTGTGGCGAGTTTGCGACCTAGTCGCGTGATAGGTCCGTGCGGGGGTTACCATACAATACAAGATGCGATATATCTAGTTCTACCGAATGACGAAGCTGGTACAGATGGCCACAGCGCAAGCCGCTGAGCAGACGAAAAATCCGAGAGGGTAGCCCGTGGGGTGGTCCTGGACGCTGACAGACCAAAGCTGTGCAGTAGTTATGTGTCAATATTCCGCGGAGCGATGAGCACTGGACGGGCTTACATAGCCGCCAAAAACGGGTCCAATGCATCTAGCAAGGCTGACGATGCTTTGGGCAATGCCATTTGCGTATCCAACGGCAGACGGCGGTGTCACTACATTGATGGAAACATAAGAAAGAAGAAGTCGGATGGCAAGGGACATACTGTAGTTGAGAAGAATTGAAATCGCCGTGTAACTGAACGTCATTCCACAATAACGCAATGCCCTATATAGCACATGATCAAGAGTCAGGCAAAAGAGTAATAAACGAAGCTTACGTGCTCAGTGTCAGACCTGAACGATTGTCCATAAGCGGGCACAGAAAACAATCGCAGAATCGAGCTTACCGAGCATAATTACGGGACTACCATCGCCTGAGGGACTCGCGAATGCGCGGTAGAGGATGACGGTTAAGTAGGATGGTATGAAGAGGCATGACCCGATGCGAAACATGGCGAGATGCGAAAAACGTCCTCTGGGAGGCCTATAAAAAATATGATAAGGTCTCACTTAAGGCAACAAAGGGAGTAACGAACCCCATATTTCTATCGGACAGAAACTCAAGCTGTAAGCCGGAGCCTAAGAAATGGAGGTGGGGAAGCTCACGGGTACAAATAAAATTGATACGCAATTTGAGCGAGAGACATTAAGGCGACTGTCAAAAGACGTTATAGGCAAAATCATTTCCAAGGAGGATAGATCAGACAAACTTAGTTGCGCGAAGTTGGCTGCGTTCAGATTTAGGCCACCCGCTTCGTACTTCCTGTGAAACAGTTCAACAGAGATAAGGAGATTAGAAGGGGGCACGTACGAGACCAAGTAGGACATGAATATCTGATCGTGAGTGGTTGAATGCAGTGCCAATAAGCCATACTGTACAACAATCAAGAAGGGAATCTGCGACGTCAAAGATGTTGATTTTTCAGAGACAGCCACGGATGCTTGGCCTTCGTTAATGGGAGGCAAAGGTGTATCATTCGGGGACCTCGGGGGTTGTCTGTCGGGGGGTGTCCGCACGCCCGAATGTGAGAATATGGATGGGACTTGAGCAGAACCCATGGTGGAGAAACGTCGAATGCGCAGATCCGTCGGCGATATGCCTTCTCTGGATTGGTAACGGGGCGAGGTGGTCCTGGTGCGACGCAGCGGCGACATGGTCCGGTGTTGTGGTGAAGCGTATGGCGGACGGGAAGAAGCATTCGAACTTCGGTGCGACAGCCGCCCAGGTACAGGGGGGCTTGACCCGAAAGCAATGTCTGACTCAAACAACTCGCCCAGTTCACTTTCTTCCGGTTCACCCATCTCTGTATCCATATCAAATGGCTCTTCATTGTCGACATTCATGGCGGCTGCAACCCAAAGGTCCGCAATGTTGGTAACAGCATTCTCGTTGGCCATTAGAAGCCTCTGCGCAAAGTTAAGTTCCCCTTCCTGCGGTGTGCCGATACCATCAGCTTCGCCGCCTCTCTGCCTTCTGTTTGAAAAGCTCCACCTCCGTGCGGTAGCGTTGCTGGCTAGGCGATTCCTGAAGTTACCAGAGTAACCGTAGGCCGAGCCACTTGCTCTGCTCGGTCTCGACGGGGACCTAGAACTGTGCAGAATTGGTATTGGACGAGAAGCGTGGGGCGACAAGGGAACGGGAGAAGACATCGATGGAGAGTCATGATGCCTTGGAGAAAAGCGTCCGGAGAAAGGAAGCGATATTTTCCTTCGAAGAACAGCCATGATACCTGGGCGTTCTTCGCTAGGACTGGTTGGAGATGGCGGTTCTTCAGGAATTGGATGCATATTATCGTCTTTCCCAAGGAGACGGATGGCGCCTTCTCGAGGACCAGCGTCAGGCCCCAGGAAAAGGGACAGTATTGCGCCTACAACATAATTAAGAGAAAAGTACTGCAGATTGATACAAGCTCATACCGGAGAAGGTAATCAGAGAGGCCAATATACATGGAAGAAGGTAAGGATAGGTGACAAAGAGCGGGTACTTCTCAAAAAATTGGGGCCACTTCGAGGCGGGCGTTTCGACTGCAACAATGTCAACAGCGTCATGCAGTGAAAATTAGAGTCGTACACGAGCCACCAATTATGGCACCAATAACACCACCGATTCCCCAGCAAAACCTAACATACATGCTCATAAACAATGTTACAAATACAAAGCCGTGAAACTCATACCCAAGGATTGCGTACGCCCTACCCTCGTTGCTAGGATCGGTGACAAACGTGACGCACCCTCTTGCCACGCCGATCGCCCCCGCAAATACCCCTTGAAGGAGGCGCACGGCAATAGCTTGCCGAAGCGAAGTGCACGTGCCGAAGATTGTACAAGTAACTGCAGAGCCAAGGAGTGACGCAAGCAAGACACTCCGCTGGCCATGTTTTGCGGCTACTGTCGCCTGTGGATAATATATTGAGAGTGTAAGTTGATAAGTCAAGACAAACACAAACCCAGAGCAATGAGGTCACAAATTGGGTCAAGAAAAACGTCGCCACTATCGAGCGAAATTCAACAGAAGCAGTGCAGTTGTAGTCTCGATTACAAACCGAGTATTCCTGTCCAGTATGCAACTTCCGCGTCATTTGAGAATCCTCCGAAGCCTAATGGGGTCTTAGTGGTCGAGGAATAAGTGGCATGAAAATAAACGTGCCTTTGACCATAAAGAGTAGGAATGGCAAGCAGACATTGGCAGACAGAAACTCTCCAAGCATAGCCTACCATTCAGACATGAGTGTTCCATCAGACAGAAAAGCATAATCTGACGCACGATAGATAAAACGATAATGGACAGGGTCGGCAATGGCGTTGAGTACGGCTCACCGACCGAATGCAGTGCGCTTGGTATTGGCAGCGGCTCTGAGCTGGATCTATCATCTCTTCCGCTCGAATTCCCCTCCCATAATGCAGCTAAATTATATCCACGCCGATCGCGACCGCACGCTAACAGTCGTTGCAGGAAGTTCCGCGGCGGCCCTAGCGAACCTTCGTCATGATCGAGCGGAACCTCTGGTGTGCCGAACGTCCTGCGAGGATGCAGCAACGCCTCTCGTGCACTGGGAGGCGTCGTCATGATGTGTAGCGCCGTGACGGCGGCCTGCGTTACTAGAAGTAAAGCACCCGTGTTTGTGATGGCTTGGTTCAATATTTTTAAAGGCTATCGCGAAATACGAAATACATAGCCAAAGTGCACATTGTCATTCTGCATGACATACTTATATGTAGTAGAAGAGCCTTACAAGCAACCACTTATCCAACTGAGCATTGAACTTTACAGACATGTTGAAACAAGCATCTTGTCAATTGCCTGCTGCATTGGACAGAAGACTTTAATATCCACCTTTACTTTCCGAAGGAGCAGAGGGAGCAGATTCACAGCATTCTCTGCACCCTTCTCTGCTGCATATGAGACTTGTTATCAGACTGGGTCTCACACAACTTAAGCGTAAGGTCATGACGACAATACTAAGATAAGGGGAAAAGAGTACAAAAATGGAAAGGACGCAGTATATATAGCGAGAGCCTCGGGACTTGCCGACTTTCCCACGCTCGGACCCTCAGATCACGTGATGCGCCCAGGCCCAGGTCATGTGATCTTACGATTATGTAATCTGACCACAGCCACAGGTCATGTGACCTTCCAACAACCCTCCCCAGTTTCTCCACAACTGCACTTTGGGATGGCTTACATAAGCGATCCTAACATCACCCCCCTCTTAAGGCTGGGCGTCCCGACCAGCTAGCTTGGCCTTGTCAGGGTGAGCAAGGAAGAAGTCCCGGAGAAGCAGTGCCACATTGGTGAGGTTCCGTCGTGGCTCCCAAGTGTTCTCCTCTACAGGGTATCCCAACCACTTCACCAGGTATCTCACTCCACGCCCCACCTTCTTAACATCAAGGATCGCCTCCACATCATACTCCAGGTGGTCATCATCAATTGTAGGGGGCGGAGGGGGAGGCAGGTTCTGGGAAGGGAAGGAAGGGGGGTGGTATGGTGTCAACAGCAACTCATTGAAGACCCGATGGATGCGCCAGGCCCGAGGGAGCTTGAGGCGATACCCAGCAGGTCCCACCTTCTCCTCAACTGCAAAGGGGCCTGCTCTCTTGTTGTCAAGCTTTTTACAGGGCCGGTCCATCTTCAAGTTTCTAGTATCCAGCCAGACCAGATCTCCCTCAGAGTACTCCCGACTTGGGCGTTTCCCCTTATCATAGCTCTTCTTCATCGCTGCCACTGCTTTCTCCATTGCCTCCTTGGCTGCTCTTCGGGACTCCGTGAGCTTAGCCATCCACTCGTCCGCCGCCGGGTTCACCTCAGAAGGTGGCCGGAGCCCCCCATTCCATGGGTGTCGTCCATAATCAAGGAAGAAAGGTGTCTGTCCTGTTGCTGAGTGCTCACGATTATTAAGAGCAAACTCCGCAGTGGACAACCATTCAGCCCAGTCATCCTGGAGATGGTCCACGTAAGCCCGGAGATAGATCTCCATCTCCTGGTTCGCCCGTTCCGTCTGTCCATCAGTCTGCGGATGAAAGGCAGTACTTGGATTTGCCTTTACCCGGATCATGGAGTAGAACTCCTTCATGAAGCAGGACACGAACTGGGACCCCCGGTCACTCACAACCTTGTGAGGGACTCCATGGTCACGAAACACTCGATCCCGGAGGAGACGCGCCGCTCCAAGTCCTGTGAGGTCGAGCCCGATCGCTTCGAGCAGTGTCCGTTTCGTGAATTTGTCGACAATAACAAGGATGGCATTATGTCCACGGGAGAGGGGGAGGGGACCGACTATGTCCCATGAGATCACCGACCAGGGACCATCGGGCACCAGATGGGGGTGCAGTGGGGCAGCACGCTTGGTACGGTCGGGCTTCGTCCGCTGGCATGTCTCACACCCCTGGGCATACCGATCCGCATCTTTTACCATGTCCGGCCACCAATAACCCTTCACTAGTGCTGCTCTCAACTTCCGGGGCCCAGGGTGTCCAGCAGCGGGGAGGTCATGCTCAAACTCGAGAACGGCCTCACGAGCTCCTAGGGGGACCCAGGTGACTATCCCCTTTTGCCAGAGTCCAGCACGATCTCGTGTCCACTCATCATCAAGCTCCTCCGGCTTCTGTATGTGTACCGCGCTATTTTTCTGGAGTAGCGTCTCCATTTCCGATGTGAATGACACACGGACTTCCGTTTCCGGGAAAACCTGCACTGGTGCATCCTCCTCCACCATCTCTCCATAGTCCGGTCTCCGGGAGAGTGCATCTGCCTTTGTGTTCGACTTGCCAGTGCGATACTTTATCTCAAAGTCAAAGCACTGGAGCTCTCCAACCCAACGAACCTGCCTCGGCTTCAACTTCTGGGGCTTCCGGAAGTACTGGAGGTTTGCATGGTCCGTCCAGATCTCAATCGTCTCCTCTGCTCCAATGAGGTATGCTCGCCACTCGCGAAGTGCCCGAATCACAGCCAAGAACTCCTTGTCGTACACATCGTAGTTCTTCTCAGCTGCAGTGAGGGCCTTGGAGATATAGTCAACAACTCTCCAGGTTCCATCCGTCTGCTGCTGCGAGAGCACTCCACCAGTTGCCAGATTGCTTGCATCTGTCTCTACCTTCCATCTCCCTTTGTCCTGAGGCAGAGCCAAGACCGGGGCTGATACGAGTGCCTGGCGGAGATCTCGGAAGGCTGCTTCCTCCTCCTCCTCCCATTTCCACGGAACATTCCCAGTCAGCCGGAAGAGTGGCTTTGCCCAGGCAGAAAGATTTGGGATGTGCCAGCGGAGGTAGTTCAGCATCCCATTGAACCTCTGGACATCCTTCACATTCTTAGGACGTGGCCAATCTCGGACTGCCGCACCCTTGGCCGGATCATGCTCTAGTCTGTTGTGGGAGATCTTCATCCCCAGGAAGATGATCTCACTCTTCTCAAACTCGCATTTACTGAGTTTGAGACACAACCCATTCTCTCCAAACTTCCTCAAGACCCGATCCATCCAGTACCGGTGTGTAGCCAAGTCCTCTGCAAACACAATGACATCATCCACATAGGCCCTCACATGTCCTCCTGCAATCTCCTCCCTCAACACATGGTTCATGAAGCGTTGGAAGGTGGCAGGGGCATTCTGCAGTCCAAACCACATGACAGCTGGTTCGAAGAGTCCACGGGGTGTCAGGAAGGCGCAACGGTGCTGGTGCTCGGGCCAGACCTGCATAGATGGGAAACCTCCCTTTGCATCAATCTTAGAGTAGATCGACGCTCCTTTAAGCACATCCACTGTGTCTCGGATGCGGGGGAGGGGGTACTTGTCCTTGATCAGGTGTGCATTCAGCCTCGAGTAGTCGATGATTGGCCGCAGTTTGTCCTTCTCATGTTTGAAGAAGAAGGGGCTGGCATACGGGGATTTCGAGGGCCGGATTCGTCCAGAAGCAAGCTGCTCATCCACCCAACGGTTCATCTCCACCATCTCCTGCCGTGTCAAAGAATACAGCTTGGAGGAGAGGTGCTCAGGGTCCTTTTTGAACTCGATCTTAATATCGAAGTCTGGTCGGGAGCAGGGAAGTTCATCCCACTTTGCTTCACTAAACACCAAAGGGTAGCAGCTGGGCCAATCGGGGGTAGGGCTAGAGTTGGGAAAACGGGTGTCCAGAATACTCGTGGATGCGAGGGTACTCGTTTTCAGGGGTGCAGGGGCTCGAGGGGATGGGGAACACTGTGGGGGGCAGCGGGTAAGGCTCAGCTCTGCCTTCTGCCAGTCGATATCCGGGTTATGCCGCTTGAGCCAGTCATGCCCAAGGATGACCTTGTGGGACTGGGTCTTTCCCAGCAGAAAGTGGATCCGCTCCTGGTGGTCACCAACTCTCACCAGCACCTCTATCCCATATCGGACCTTTCCATCCCTGTTCTGTGTCCCATCCACATTATACATGGTGATTGGGTTCAGCAGGAGAGATGGCTCCAGTCCCACTCCTTTCGCCCACTCCAAATCCATGAAGCAGTTGGTGCACCCTGAGTCAACAAGGGCCTTCATTGTGGTCCCTTTGCCAGTGCTGAAAGCCTCCAAGTGCACCTGGATGGCTAGCTCTCGTGGCACATGTTTCCGCACTTCTGGCCGCACTCTGGTTAGGCGCTCTGCCAGTCTCACTTCCTCCTTCACCTCAGCCCCAATTCGGGTATGTCTCCGCTGCAAGATAGTATATCGGGGTATACTTGCAGCAGGCACAGGGACGGAAAGGGGGCTGGCACACTTCTTCTCCCCAGTGGGAGTCCTCCTCTCTCTCTCACACAGCTCTATGCAGGCTCGGAGCCGTGCAATCTCTTTCTCATATCCCTCCGCCATTTGGGGGGCACATGGTGCTGCCCGGGTTTGGGCCCTTGGGACCTGCAGACGCGTATCAGGCAGGGGGCAGAAACGGACAGCATGGCCAGTCTGGTGGCATCGGAAACAACATCTCTCATCAGCAGGGGCCCATCCTCGGGCCATGGCCACATCTGGAGTACACAGCAGAGGGGTCACAAGAGGTCGCGAAATGGTCACGGCAGGTCGCGGTAGGGTTGCGGTGGGTCGCGCAGGGGTCACAGTGGGTCGCGGTGTCCGTTCCGTGAGTATCCCATCCAGTCGCCTTTGCTGGGCATCAAGCCTCTCAGCCAGCACCTTCCATTCTCCATATGTCTCTGGCATCGGGGAGACACCATAGATTCTCTCCACCAACCTCCTACTCAGGTTCAACTCCAGCCAATGGACTAGGATTCCTGAGTCCTTCTCTGCACTCAACTTCGCCCGTCGGGACAGCATCTCGAATTTCGCGAAGAACTCTGGTGCTGTCGTGGCACCCTGTTTCAGCCCTGCAATATCAGCAAGGGCAGTCGCACGGTCATTCGGGTCGTCGAATGCGCGCTTCATCTCCTCCACAAACTCTGCCCAGGTTCCGGCCTTGCCACTACCCAGGATCTCTTCCGCCTTCATATTCGCCCACTCCACAGCGAATCCTTCTCCAGTAATTTTGCTCAGAGCAAAAAGGACCTTCACCAGGTCCACAGCATAGACAGTCGGGTTCGCCATAAACAGGAGGCGAAGGGATCGGAGGAATGTACGGAAGTTCCTTTTCTGCCCATCAAAGGGGGCAACAGATAGGTCAAGCCTCATAGGTTGGGCTACAGGCGGGGCGACATGGTCTGCCATCACAGGCCCTGGATGCTGTAGATAAAGTTCCAGGCCTTGGGCACTCAGGATTTCTTCGATCTCTTAACAGTCCTGTCCTCTTAGGCTGCTCTTCTGTGTACTTATGTACCTATACAGTCATCCACCACTCCTTGGGACAACACTACTCCTTGGGTCAAAGATTTCTTGCACATGATATGTTTCACTTTAGGTTCTGAAAATCTGTGTGAACCTTTCAATAGGCTGTTGCTACCTGTCTTAATTTTTTTGTCCCCTCAGAGTAGATAGATCTGAAGGCATAAACAGATCTGTTGTCTTTTTGATGTCCAAAACATATTTCAACAGCAACTACTGCTAGAAAAAAATTAAAAAATTCCCCCTCACATGCAAGAACTGCCCCAATGTCTCATTTTTATTGCTTTGGGCATGCTACAAGGCACTGGCCACTGGCCATGGCCAACTCATGAAGTCTTTTATCTGAGTCAGGTCACATCACAGGTTACATGCCTATTTTGGAAGGAGGACACGGATCTCGAAAATTTGTCTTCCTGTGTCCCATATCATACTAAAGTCCCCAGTTCTGCTGTGCTTATGGTCGGAAAGGCAAAATCCAAAAGCAAACAGCAACAAGACTTCTCAAATTTAAAAGAAAAATGGATGCTAAAGGCTATCGACTGGTACCGGGCTGGTCAAAGCACCTCAGACCCTGAGACAAGAAAGTCCCGCAGTGCGCGAGAATGCTGTCAAGATGCTGAACAACAGTGCTACCAAGAGACAAAGAAGACTATCAAACTCTCAAAGAGTACTCTCTTACGGCGTTTCGATGGCGGTTACAGTATTCGAGAATTCAACGCTGAGAAGCGATGGTTGTCAGAGGTGGAAGAAAAAAAAGTCGTTGAGTACGCTGTTGAACTCGCAAACCGTGGGTTTCCATTGAGCCACCGGCGGCTCAAGGAGCATGTTGATGAGATCGCATATGCCCAGTATGGGACTGGAGAAAATGTGGCAAATGCTAGAAAATTTCCGGAGGATGGTGTTGGCGAGAATTGGACGATGCGATTTCTTGAAAGGCACCCTGAACTTCAGATCTACCGGGCACATGCACTTGAGCACTCACGGGCACGGGCTGTGAACCAAACAACGAAGGAAGCATTCTTCAAACTCTTCAAGAAGACTGTGGATGGTGATGGAGGCGACGATGTTATACCGGCCGAGTTGATATGGGGTGCTGATGAGACTGGCTTCCAGGAAGGTATTGGGGGCAAAGAGCGAGTCTTTGGACCTAGAGAACAGTCAGTCCAGCATCAGCAAAGGGGAGGAGATCGCGAGAACATTACTGTGATGGTGGGGATATGTGCCGATGGTACAACAGTGCCACCGGCAGTAATCTTCAAGGGCAAGTGCTTCCGGACAAGCTGGAAGCAAGATAACCCGCTTAATGCCTCGTATGTTCCCCATTTCATACAGTTGAATCGAATACTCACATTCTGTAGTCTGGGCTACTCAGAGAAAGGGTATGTGAATGGGGAGATAGGCATTGAATGGGTCAAGTCATTTGAAAAGGCCACCAGGGCAAAGGCAGCTGGTCGTCGACGGCTCCTAGTTGTGGATGGTCATAACTCGCACTATACTCGAGGCTTTCTAGAGCACGCACGCGCAAACCGACTTCATGTCCTCTGCTATCCTTCGCACTCAACACACGTATATCAAGGTCTTGATGTGGTTATCTTTGGTGTGCTGAAGAGGCGATGGTGGGAAGCACGCGACGCATACGAGCGACAGCATGGAAGAAAAGTTGACAAAACCAATTTTCTGTCAGTTTATGCTGAAGCGCACAGAAGAACACTTACTGTCGAAAATATCAAGACTGCATTTCGGAAAACAGGTCTTGTTCCATACAATCCGGATATTGTGACAGACGAAGCCATGGCACCGAGTATCGAGTCCTCAACCCATGGATCTTTGCCAGTGATGCAATCAAGTCCCATTCGGGCCATGGCAAATGTGATACGCAGGGAAATTGTGTGGCGAGAGAGTATGCGAACAGTCTCAGCAAATGAAGATACTGAAGAACAAGGTCCCATACCTCAGATTGATCCTGCCTTGACCGCATTGGATGCGCTTGCCTCAACATCAGCATCCTTCATCGTATCACCATCGCCAATCACCTCGACATCAAAGCCGCCCATCTTCAAGCCAGGAGCCATATCCCCTGTGGATCGTAACCGTCATCAGTCTCTATTGGATGAGAAACCAACGACTTACCAGTCCATGTTGCTGCAAAATGCTTTGCGAGAAGCCGAAGGACGGGAAGCAGCGCAGAGGGAACGATTGTTGGAGATGCAGGCATCGACGATCTTGCATGCGATCTATGTGGACCGTGCTCAGAGGCAACTGCAAGAACAAGAGAATGTCAAAAAGAGAAAGAAATCAAAACAGATCATGGGCGATGGGATGCCGCACCTCTTGGATGGAGACGAGTTCTTTGACAAGGTTGTTCAGCTTGAGGAAGCGCAAAAGAAAGAAGGGGAGGAGAGAGCAGCTAGGAGAGAGCGCAGAGAGAGATATGGTGAACTTTTAGCAGAGTGGAAGCAGGAAGAGAACGCACGCAAAGCAAGGAACCAGGCTGTGAAGGAGCGGTGTGCCGTTGCAGTTGGAGAGTGGGTAAACGAACGGGAGGCTGCCAGAGCCGAAGGGAGGAGGCTGGGATGGAAGAAACCAGCACTCAAAGACTTTGGTGGGTTGGAAAAGGCCCCATGCCGACCAAAGCTTGTGGCCGAGGACACCAACGAGAATGAGGAGACATCAGATGAAGGGGCAGACGGTGATGATGATTGATGGACCGGCAACTCGGCAAGCAGCGTGATGTGACGTGTCCCAAGGAGTAGTATTTGTGGTGATAAGGACTTTTCACACTGATCTGCTTCAATATCACGCAATTTACATGTGATTATGTCTCAAATTATGTTATCTTCTAGCCCTTAGTAGGTAGAATAGGGCCCAAATGCCAGACTTTGTGTGGAAGTCTCAAATATTGAGTAAAATCTGCACCAAAAATTGCTTGTCCCAAGGAGCGGTGGATGACTGTAGAACTCTTATTCTATGAAACTTTTGTTAATGTGGGGCCCAAATGGTGTCCCAGGTGGTCACTCCACAACTCCTAATGAGTTGCCCGTGCGCCCTTCTGACAATGGTCACAGAGCAAGGGCCCTGTCCACTGGACCAGGAAACTACAGAAAGACTATGTAGGGGCCTTTCCTTGCCCTGTACACTACACGATTCACTGGTATGTAGCTGTAAAACAAAGTTCCGGGCCTTGGGCACTCGGTATCACTTGGGGAGGGTCACAGTTGACTTCCTCTGGGTCTGGTCACGTGTATCTACACACAGTAAAAATTTCGCGCGGTTCTGTTACACACCGCAGGCAGGGTAAAGGAGAAGAGGATGATAGGGGCTGAGCTGTGACAACGTGTCACAGTTTGAATTTAAGGGTCCAGGCTAGCCGGGTTAGGACACGGGGCTAGGGCGGACAGGCGGATCTTAGTATTATATCAGACTGGGTCTCACACAACTTAAGCGTAAGGTCATGACGACAATACTAAGATAAGGGGAAAAGAGTACAAAAATGGAAAGGACGCAGTATATATAGCGAGAGCCTCGGGACTTGCCGACTTTCCCACGCTCGGACCCTCAGATCACGTGATGCGCCCAGGCCCAGGTCATGTGATCTTACGATTATGTAATCTGACCACAGCCACAGGTCATGTGACCTTCCAACAACCCTCCCCAGTTTCTCCACAACTGCACTTTGGGATGGCTTACATAAGCGATCCTAACACTTGTGCTCTTCTCATCCATGAATTCACATCTTTTTCAAGAAGCAGCTGCACAACTTCTATTCTGGTACTGTATTATTACACTGTATACATTGGCAACTCCCTGCTGCATATGAGAGTCACTGAGAGGACTCTGAGCAAGTCAGTTTGAAGATAAGAATGTGTTACCCTGTGCCCAAGTACAGCAATGCAGGCAGCTTTGTTGTCCAATGGGTTGCATGCGCTTCGGTGACTGGCAGGTGTACAAGCCCCGCGCCACCATTTCCTCGGATCCCCAAGAAGCAAGACGGAGGCCTCATGAGGCCCAGGTCCTTAAACCCGAACCACCCACCACAGAGCTCGGGAGTTGATCAGGACTCGTGTTGTTAGGAGGCCGTGAAAAGTACAAGAGACCTGTTTCTCGATTGGTGCCTTTGACATTCCAGGGCGGCTCAAATACACCAGGCTTCGGACGACGTCAATTTGACTTCTTCGCTCTTCGGGTCGATCTTGGTCCTCCTCGGCTTCAACGACGCCATCAACACACACTTTCTGTGACTCAACAAAACCTGCCATGTCTTGCTTTTGCTCTCAAGTGTTGCCCTCAACCTTGGTCATTCGGAACTTTATGAGGCGACCTCGCTGCTCTCTGCTGAGAACTTCGGCCGTTCATTCCTCGTGCGATGCTACGATGTTTGCGTGTTGTGTTCTCAGTTTAGCGTTTCCGAGGCTCCGAAGAAGGCATCCAAATAATCACGTCCCGCACTTCAAGATCTGGCAAGGCACACCGCAGTCACCCACACCCTTTCCCATGCGTCCGAATGTCTGCAAGGATGTAGCTCTCTAATTCATTTTGTCGCACTCTATGTGGCGTTGTTCGGCGCTGAAAAATCCCTGGCACGGCGGAGACTTTTTCTTCTTGCTAGATTGAGGCCGCTCACCACGAGATCTCGTTAGATTGAAGGGGCCACGACTCCAGCTGGGATCTCGGACACGTTTTGCCCGTTACTTCCATGACACGTGGAAAGAACGGAGCGGAAAAATATCCAGCCATGCCGTTCAGATCACAATCTTCACGTCTCAGGCCGGGATGAAATTTTCTGGGTATAAAGCAAGGCTCTCAAAGTCGTTGTCTTGCCAGCCTTTTGCTCGCCATTCCTTTCTAACTCACACTCTTTTACATTGTCGCTCGCTATGCCAATCAAGTCTACACGTACCATGGCCGCTTCTTACACACCTACCCCGAATCCTCGCAAAATTATCCTTCCGGACCTTGTTTCGCACTGTACCTTTGCACTCCGATGCAACCGTCATCGCAAGCAGGCCACCGTCGAGTCGAAAAAGTGGCTTTTCCGGGGAGACAATCTGAAGCTGGGTCAGCGGAAGGCATTCCACGGCCTCAAGGCTGGGCTCCTTACTGCGATGTGCTATCCTGAA
The DNA here is from genome assembly GCA_951802425.1 of Clavaria fumosa. Classification (NCBI taxonomy): domain Eukaryota; kingdom Fungi; phylum Basidiomycota; class Agaricomycetes; order Agaricales; family Clavariaceae; genus Clavaria; species Clavaria fumosa. The sequence continues at coordinate 1,709,634 of OX637805.1, read as the reverse complement.
GCAGGACTCCCTCAGCTCAGAGTGTGCTGCGATTTCATGAACTATCTCTTCCATCTCGACAATCTGTCAGATGACATGAATAATCGTGAGACGCGCAGCATCGCAGACGCAGTCCTGAACTCGCTCTACCATCCGAATACCCGGCGTTCTCCTGCTAGAGTCGGGAGGATGACAAGAGAGTAAGTGTGGCTGCGCTGTCGTCCAATTGATGTTCACCCACCCCCTTCTAGCTACTGGAGACGACTCGTCCTCACTGCGAAACCCGGCACGCAACAGCGCTTCATTGAGACCTTCGACTTCTTCTTCCAAGCAGTGACTCAACAGGCACGCGATCGTGCGAACGGCGTCATACCCGACCTGGAAACATACATCGCCCTCCGACGTGACACGAGTGGCTGCAAGCCCTGTTGGGCCCTCATCGAGTATGCGAACAACCTCGACATCCCAGACGAAGTGATGGACCACCCTACCATCCGTGCTCTAGGCGAAAGCGCGAACGATTTGGTCACCTGGAGCAACGTGCGTCACGCCAGCCCTCTGCGCTTTTTCGCGTATCCTAACTCTCGCTCGGAACATAGGACATCTTCTCCTACAACGTCGAGCAGTCCAAGGGCGACACGCACAACATGATCTCCGTGATCATGCACCAGGACGGGCTGGACCTGCAGGCCGCGGTCGATGTAGTGGGCGCGCTCTGCAAGCAGTCCATCGACCGCTTCGTTGCGCTACGCGCAGGGCTGCCCTCGTGGGGCTCCGCGGTGGACCGCGATGTCGCTGTGTATGTCCAAGGGCTGGCGGACTGGATCGTCGGCAGCCTACATTGGTCGTTCGAGTCGGAGCGTTATTTTGGCAAGGACGGAAGACGCATCAAGGCTGAGAAGTACATCACTTTGCTCCCTAAGCGTCGTTGAGTGCGTGCCTTTTTTCCCTTTCTTTTCATTATGACGCTGACCGTAGACTTCAAAAGTAAGGGTTCTGATAATTTTGCAGATGCGACCACCAATTTCTCGTTTCGATTTCGCTATTCATCTCACCGTCATGCTTTAGCTGTAGCCTTTGGACAACCTTTTCTTGTTCTCTGTTATACAGAATCTCTATATCGGACGCTAGCTCAAGCGAACTTGTAGCACCATGTTACGCCCGTTTTGCTCTCCATCTACTCGCACTTCGTGCCTGCTTGTTTACGGACCTATTGTCGATTATACTGCTTAGGACTCAGGACTCCGGATGTGGACACTAGTTGACTCTTCACACGTAGCACATTATGATTCATCACTTGCTATGGCATACTACGTGTATTGCGACGATTCAGTTGCAATTGAGTGGTAATTTGCAGATGCGTCCAACGACTACAGTACAGTCCCTGATGAGTCCATTTCTATGCGTTTCCTGCGAGTTCTCCGTACCGACTTGAAAAAAATACAATCATCTCGGGAATAAAAGGTCTAAGGAGGGAGGTTGATTAGAGAATCGAGCTCGTCGAGGGGCTCTGAGGGGGCTGAGGCTTGCGAGCCGCATTCGCCGTCGTGGCTGTAAGGTTTGAAATCGACGTCATCTGCGGCGTGCTGTGCAATCGAGGATTCAGCACAACAAAAACAAGAAAACAGAAACTGGACGACCTCGGACGAGGGGTGGGTTTGAGAAGAATTTAAGATGTGCATATGTGTGGGGGAAAGAACAGGAGGAGATGGAGGAGAATGAGAGTCTGAAAACGAACGTGACCAGTGCGGGTGGAGCGAGAAAGGCGTGGGCTTGGGGACGTATATTTGCGAAGAGGATTCGAGGTTCCAGTCTGGGAATGCGAATCCAGTTTCGGAAGCAGGCTTTGAGCCGTTGGGGGATAACAGAGAAGGAGCAACAGTGGGCTACCGCGAGATGATCAGCGTAACGTGAGGGAGAATGCCAAAAAGGGAGCGCAAAAAGCAACAGAACAATAAAGTCTTCTACACACATCGGTTAAAAAAATTGCTGATTGTTGTACACTGCCTAGAGCCAACCTCCTCGCAACTGGAGACATGTCATCAGATCTGAGCAAGCCAGAAGGATTCGAGACCCACTGTCGCCCTGTCTTCGGTGCCAGGCGAGGTGTCTGCTCATCCCTGTAGATGTATAAGATTTGGGACACAGATGACACTTGACAGTCGGCCTCGCCGACTTGTCTTGTCTCGATTTATGCTTGGCGCTAGAAGTTTCGATGGGAGAAATGCATAAAGGATCCGGTGTTGGGTGGAAAGATAATCCGAGAGCATTATGAAGGGAAGAAGACGAGGACTGAAAATGAGGAGGCGGCACGAACGGCTCGTACATCAAATTTGGCGATATGAGCTGTTCAGCGTGCGGATATTCGCGATGGTGCGCATAAGGCTCGCCGAAGTTGAAGTGAGGTGAAGGGTATGAAGGAAGAAGAGACTGAAAATCGGGGGAAAAGGCAGGTGGATTAAAGTGGAAGTCTTTGTTTTCATAAGCAGGCTGCTGGCTGCTGTTGTACTGGTAGAGGTGGGGAGTGGGCGATACCGGCGGGAGGGGTATAGTTCGGTTGCACCGGAGGTCGCGAGTCGGCTCAGGAGCTGTAAGGGCAAGAAGGGAGCGAGGGGAAGGTAACGGTAGAGGCGGGGTGGCTTCGTTAGGCGACCACATGGGCGTAAGGGGCTGCCCTGGATTGGTGTGGACGAGCTCTGGCTGTATGGGCAGCACCTCGGCGCGGTTCTCGAGGGCAACGTCTGCGACGTCGAATAAATCCGAGATAGAAGGGAGAGTAAGCCCGCAAGGGCCAAATATTTTGCTGGGCGACGAAAACAAGGATGCGGTTTGGGGAGGCGCCCGTGGAGGTGCGTCGTTCTCGTTAAGCAAGGGAGTGTAGGTCGTGTTCTCGAGCTTAGGGTCTTTGGATGCGACGGGTGACGTGGAGGGATGGCTCAAAACGACATTTGTGACGTCTACAAGAGGAGGTAGTGCGGGCGGTAAAGGGTCAAGAGAGCTGTGGGCGCTCGCTGCCATGGCCGGTCCTTTTGAGCAGAGCACTTATAAGGGCAGTCCAGGTCGGTGCTTGAAAAGGCAATTGCCCGCCCAAAAAGCGGTAGAGGGTTAACAAACAAGTGCATACACCGGACTTGGTGAAAGAAAGCAGTATTTGTCGGTCCCGAATGGGGCACTCAAAGCGCAAGTTAACAGCGTCTGTCGGACTATCCAGAAAAAAGGCAAAGAAAGAGTATCGCTCAACAGATGAATTACCGTGGACAAAAGTCTCACGTCCAAAGGAGGCCGGCGTGGGAGGAGACGATGGCATTTTGGACCTAGAAGAGGTAGACAACGTGCAAGTCGTTTACGAGGAGACGCCGTCAGGCAGGCTAGTCAAGTTCAAGGTGAGCAACACAGACTTTCTTAGGGCACAAGACAGTATCAACGCGAAGGTGCAGGTGATGTCTAGTTCCCAGGACCAAGACGATCCTGATCCGGGGAGTGAACCTGCAAGTCGTGAGCCGCCCGGACCCGCACGGATTGAGCCCGCGGCTTCCTCGGTTTTGCTCGAATGTGAGTAGTTCATCGCTATCGCTTCCAGCGCATTGCCTGACTACACGTATTTCCACAGCCCAAGCTCTCCTCCCGGCGTGGCATTCTATGACCCTCAACCCCCTTCTCTTACAATCCCTCCACAAAAAGTCGTTCACGACGCCCACACCTATCCAAGAAAGCACAATACCCCTCGCATTGGCTGGGAGAGACGTCATCGGCGTTGCGCAGACAGTACGCCTGCCCAATTCTGTCCTTTGCACCTTTGATCACGTGCTCTTTTACTTTGACAGGGCTCGGGCAAGACACTCGCATATGGCCTGCCAATCTTGCACTCGCTGCTGTCCGACTCACAGGACACAATAAAGCCAAATTCTGGACTGCAACGAACGCTACGCGCGTTGATCCTCGCACCAACACGTGAATTGGCCTTCCAAGTGACCGCGCATCTGAGAGAATGTCTGGATGTGTTACATGAGCCTGGGCATAGTGAAAGCAGTAATTCTTCTGCAAAGAACGTCAAAGGCAAGAACAAGAGACCCGATTCCGTCCTTTCCGCATCGAAACCTCCCCCACCCGTTAGCGTAGCAGCAATTGTTGGTGGTATGTCTGCTCAAAAGCAGCGTCGGATTCTCAACCGCGGGGTCGATATCCTCGTCGCTACACCCGGCCGGCTGTGGGATATTATGGAGGAGGCACGTGTATTCGTTCCCTCTGGAGCAGATGCGTTCTCTAACCCGCCCTTTCCAGGACGACGCGCTCTGCGCGAAGATTAGAGCCCTCCGGTTCCTTGTCCTGGACGAAGCGGACCGGATGATTGAGGCTGGTCATTTTGCAGAGCTAGACAACATTCTGAGGCTCACTCTCCGCCCGTCGTCCGGGTCAGTTGCCGCTCCACCCATTATCAGCCATGCTTATATGCTCATGTCGTGATATGTCAGGGTCGAGCAGCAATTCGACGATGACGAGAGGGTAGCGGCGCTCGGCTCAGACAAAGACGAAGACGGGCGTCAAGCGAATACGGGCGGAAATTTGACCATGCAGACCTTCATTTTCTCCGCCACTCTCAGCAAGGAATTGCAACGTAATCTGCGACACCGAGGTCGTCCCCACCATAAACAAAAGAAAGACGATAAGCCAGCAAGCACCCTCGGTCTGTTTCCCCTTGCTTGAACCCCATCTGTGTTTATTGACTGTGTAGGACACTGGTCCTTGTAGACGAACTGCTACTTCGGCTGGATTTCAGAGATCCAGAGCCAGCGATTGTGGACATTGCTCCGTCGGATGGAGTTGTATCCACCTTACGAGAGTGCAAAATTGAGTGCCTCACGACGGATAAGGTTTGTCTCACCACGTGTCAACCTTTGGTTTTTCTGACGGACAGTTGCAGGACGTGTATCTGTACTATTTCCTCCTGCGCTACCCTGGCCGCTCGCTTGTCTTTCTCTCGTCCATAGACGGGATACGGAGATTGATGCCCTTGATGGATCTCTTGGACGTGAAGGCTTTCCCGCTGCACTCGCAGCTCGAACAGCGGCAGAGACTGAAAAACCTCGATCGGTGAGCGTCCCAATCGGTTGTCTGCCACCGGACGACCCGCTAAGTGGTCCCGCTTCTCAGCTTCAAGGCGAACGCATCCAGCGTCCTGCTCGCAACGGACATCGCCGCACGGGGGTTGGATATCCCGTCTGTGGATCATGTCATCCACTACCAGATCCCGCGCTCCGCGGATGCATACGTGCACCGCAAGGGGCGGACGGCGCGGGCGATGAGGAAGGGCTTCAGCATGCTTATGTGTGCACCAGACGAGCGGAAGCTGGTCAAGGGGATACTTGGCAGTCTTGGCAGAGGTGGGTAATGGCTCTTTTTTTTTTCTATGGAGGTTTTGATGATCGGACTATTTATGGTTAGAGGAGGGCGACATTCCGGAAATGTCAGTTGATCTGGACATCTTGGACAAGCTGAAGAGCAGGGTCCAGCTGGCGCGGCAGATTGACAGTGCGCAGCACAAAGTGAAGAAGGAGCAGCATGACCGGAATTGGGTGAAGGAGACCGCAGCGGCCATGGAACTTGAGGTCGACTCTGATTTTGCCAGGTGAGAGGGAACGAGACATTCACGTGCTTTTTTTTTTCTCAAACGTGGCACCAGCGATGACACTGCCGGGGATGGGAGGCACGGTCTGACGTGGCGCAAGAAGCGAAGACAGGAAATCAATGTCGCGTCCCTGAAAGGAGAGCTGAAACGTATGCTCCGCCAGCCGTTGTTGGCTAAGGGCGTATCGGCTAAGTACATCACGTGGGGAGTTCGGCCTGCAGCGGAGGACCTGATCAGGGACGACAGTACGTAAAGTGCCCTTTTTATTGTCAGTCCTTGCTCGGTCTGATTTGAAAAAATGTAGGTCACCATGTCCTGCTTGGGGTGATGAAGGTAGCAGCGGAGAATTCGATTTTAGTGTAGCAACGGATTGTGTTTGATGAGGAGTGCATGGTCGTGATGTGTGGCGTCAAACATCTGAATTGGCTTCAAGTACGTACAGGAGGGAAATTCAATCTGAATCTGAATCATCGGATCTCGCGTTACCGGCTCATTCACTCGCCGCTTCAAGCTCGATCTCGAGCTTCTCACAATAGCATGCTAATCATCGTTTCAATAATAATATTCTATAGCAATTCACACTTCTATCATTGCTGTTGATTGAAGACATAGGGAGTTTTTATAATGCGTCGCTCGTACTCCTCATCAGTCGTATATATTGACCACAACTGCCAAAGTTGCGTTGCGCTTGGTGAGCGCCAGTGAGCGGTGAGTCGTGTCCGCCAGGGAATTTCCAATTGCGGACGAACTGTGAGCGTGGTGCGTTGATGTGTGCCAGCATCACACAAAAAATACATATATAAATAATCATTTACACGCTCATCCCTCACCAAACCCTTTGCTCCCATCATGGCCACCACCATCGCTGGCCCCGCCACTCCCGTTCCCCATCCCCCCGTCACCGCAACAGTCCCCTCCTCGCCCACAAGTCCCCCTCCCCCGTCCTCCCCACGTCTGCGCAAGTGGCCTCGGGGCGTCCTGGATGCCGTGAGCTTCTTCGTAAAGCTTCGCAACACGACGCACCACCGTATCTCGTCGTCCTCGGGCGACGCCCAGACGCACCCGTCTCTCGCGACGCAAGGCGCGACGTGCCCTATCAAGGTGCCCATTGTGCGCACCGAGTCCTTCGTGTGTCAGGGCGCCGTCGACACTGTCAAGCTCCTTCGCGCCGTGCGGAGCCGCGTATTCAAGCATGCAGCGGCAATGGGCGCGAACGTCCTCATCGACGAAAGGTCAGTTATTTCCCTCCTTTTTTCTTCTTTCTTTATCGTCCCCTTTCTCTCCCCCGCAAGGCTGTCCACTTACTTCTTTCACTCTGCAGATGGCAGTCCACCATAACAGAAAACTATCGCGGTTCGCCGGGAATGTATCATGCACAAGTGCGCCCTTCCTTGAGGTTTCTCTGGCCGATAGTAACTGTGCTCGTGTCTCTGCCTCAGATAACCTACTGGGCATCCGCTTCCCGCTCAGCTGCGGTGCAAGACCCAGCCAAGCCAATTGCAATCGATCAAGCACAGAGCATACCAGGCCTTATGACTATCCTCAGTCGGGATTAACCCTTCGCTCCCCTTCCTCTGCAACTATGCCGCCGGTACATATATCCGATACATCAAGGACGTTCATCAAACCCGCCAACTTCAGGTTTCATATTATAAAAAGCACGCTAAAGATTGTACTGTACTCCACCTCACTTCTTCATACTGTATATGGGTCACCGAAGTTTTACCTACCTAGTTTGTTCTTGCGCTTCTCTTGTTTTCCCGTCTTTATGGACCTTGAGTTGCCTTTTCACCATGTATCCCCAGAAGTGCCAAGGAAGAAAGAAAAACACATTCGATTGCCGCCGTAGTCGGGCGCTTACTATGTAACATATTCACAACGTTACAGTGATGCGCTGTTACAAGAAATAAGAATGAAGGAAATACACGCAGGGCGACAAGTCGCCGAACAAGCCGAAACGCGGATCAGCGTGCATGTTTGAGCTTTTCATAAGAGCCTATCACTGATACCAACCACTCGATCCGGTGCCATATTGTGACTGCTGGCCAGTTCCAGGGAACGGGGGTGGAGCTTGCTCAGGGAACCCGAAACCACCCGGCGGACCTGGAGGTTGTGGAAAGCCTGTAGGGCTGCCAGGGAACGGAGGGGGCTGAGCGGCAGGGAATGAGTCCGACGGCTGGGGGTACGACGGCGCGTAGCCCTGGTGCGGCGCATGCGCTCCCTGGTGTTGCGCGTGCCCTTGTTGCGGCGCATACCCAGTAGACTGCGCGTGCGCTTGGTGCGGCGCATACTCCGCAGGCTGCGCGTGCGCTTGATGCGATGCATACCCCGCAGACTGCGCGTGCGCTTGATGCGGTGCGTACCCCGCAGACTGCGCGTGAGGAACATGCGGCTGGTGGGGCGGAAAGCCTGGAGCGGGAGTAGGGACAGTAGGCTGCCCCCACGGGCTTTGCGCAGGCGAGGTCAACGAGGGGCTGAAAGGGGTCGGAACGGCAGGCACCGTGGGCGATCCGAAGCCGCCCGAAGTAGAAGAGCTAAACGAGCCTGGAGTCGAGCCGTAGGGGCTCTGAGTAGCCCCGTACGAAGGAGGGTTATACGAAGGGACGTAGGGCGCGTGCGTGGCAGGCCCCGTAGGCTGGTTATAGCTGCTTTGAGGAGCTGGCGCTGCCGGCGCATTGTACGAGTTGTCAACGGGATACTCCCTACCAAAGCCAGCACTGCCTCCAAACAACGACTGGACTTGCTGGACACCCGGGATACCGCTGACCAAATTCTGTACTTGAGATTGCACCTGCGCCTGTACATGATGCGCTTGCGTCGCGGCGAAGCTTCCCTGTGAGGGTGCAGGCGCGGCGCCGCCAGTACGCGTGTTCCTGTGGTTGCGCACCGCGTCCTTGCTGAGCCGCCCCAGCACTTCGTGTTGCTTGTGTCCGAGGCTTTGCACCCACTGACGCATATTCTCGAGCATCTCGCGTTGCACTTTAGACTGGGGGCTATGGAAGTCGGGGTGGAAGCTATCCGAAATGTTTTAGCGAGATTGAGGCGAGAGATGTCTTTCAGAACATACAGGCATTGAAGGATGTCCTCGGTACATTCTCGCACATTGATTGAGTTATTGTCCCATGCCTTTGTCACCCAAGCTACCGTATGTGTCTGAAATTCAATCGCAATAAGCAATGTGCATGTACAACGGTATTCAATACTGACGAGAATAACTTTGGCAATATTGCCGGCGGGTTCATTTAAGACCAAATCCTGTCAAGTCAAAAGTTATACACCTTACTCTAACAAGGGATATTAGCTTACGAAGTGATCCTTGCTGAGAATAGAATGCGTAGGGTCAGACTAGATGGTCATCGTCAGTGAGATATTTCTCGAAATGCTTATGTGAAGACCCACGGCCCGGGGGTCGTTGAACACCTGTAATTTAGCACAAGTGAGCTTGTAAAATCGGTTTGCACATACGTCAAACGCACCTCGTACTGATCGTGGTTGCTAATCACCTCCGCGGATGCTGCGGAAAGTCCCGTAGTGGCGGACTTCAAAAGGGGTTTCATGAAGGGCTACAAATCCTGAACTTAGCACGTCATGATTCCTGAAAAGGACTCCCCATTCGCACCTCAATAGTGGTGAAGACGAAAACTGCAAATTATTAGGGATTACTCAAATCGGAAATGGGCGTCGCGCTGACCGGCAATGGACTCTGTGATCTTTTCGACCAGAGAGCTTAAACCTGGAATCTTCTCTGCAACAAATTATCAAATACGGAACAAATAGTGGAGGGTTCACCTACCAATTGTTATTTCAATTTTCTTCATGACTTTCATTAATTAGAGAGCATCGCAACGGAGCATTACAATTAGTTCCCCAGGTGAAGCGAAAAAGGACGCACTCGAATCCCGGAAACTTAACACTTGCCAAAGTACAGCATGCAGCTCTTGCGGACTCATATCCTCTGGTCTCTTGCCTCCTGGAGTTTCTCCCGCCCTCATCCTCTGTATTCCGTCCATTTCCCTGCTCATCTGGCCACCAGAGCCACCGGGGATTGTGAATAGCAAGTCGCGCAGCGCATCACCAGGGTCGCTTGATCCCGACCGCGACGCAGTAGAACGTGCGCCGGCGAACTTCTCGTTGAGGTCAGATACCGATGCCTGCGAATGCAGTGATGGTAGTGAGATGCTGCGTGGCATACAAGAAGTGTGGCGGTACAGACCTCGCTCTACGGAATAATCAACCAGGTGAGATTGAGAAACCAGGGCTGAGAACTAGGGACACACCAGATGATCGGTAGCCTCTGGCCATTTGCGTCATCATGAGAAGGAATTTATGCTACTGAAGTAGAACTCACCTCCCAACAAACTGTATATGAAGTCGCTGGATCCAAACGTCCCTGAGAAACCGTAAATCACGTGTTACGTCCGAGCAATATTGCAACTCTTACCTGTCACGATCGGGGCAACCCATTTTCCATTGGGTGCCTGTACGCGTACCTGATCGCCGACGTGAGTGAACACTTGAGTATAGCCGAAAGAGACGAGGGCAAGTTCGCAGAAATTAGAGTGTGCCGAAAAGTCTTCCAGGGTGTGCAACTGCCGGACTTAAGTTGTAAATACTAAGTGAGGAAAATGTGTAGACGGACGGCGGTGCCAAGCAGTCGGTATGCTTCATATAGATCCTCTTTCTTGCCTGAGGCACGATGTTGACGGCCAAGATGTATGCATTTCTCGAGGGTACGGCGAACAAGTGCCTTCGAAGTATCCCAAGTGCCACTTTCTGCCAACGGGATATGAAATCGTATTGTATGGCTTAATTACAGAAGCATACCATTTGCAATATAGTTCTTCATCCCAGTCCTAGGATCAATTTCTAGTTCTCGAGGCTACCAGCGCGATTGAGATTGCGTGTCTATAATCCGTAAAAGAGATGGACATACATCAACGGGAGGACGTAAGGCTGGGTTATATTTTCTGGCGTCTTCACCGTCTCCGTAACCTTTAGGATTGTCGATATGTTCAACCTATTGGACAGCACGCATTAGAGGCTCAGAATGGGATGTTGTACAAGAGGCTGCTGACGGGCAGATAAACGCCAAGCCGTTCTATAGTCACTTCGAATTCTTCCGTAGCATAGCCATGAGCCTGATTCGGATTGAGATTCTGAATGACTGAGCGATATAGATTACTTGCCAGGAATCCGAGCGCCATGCACAAGTTAATGATGGACTGTATATAGAATGATGATTAGCAGCGAATCGGTGAACGAGGAACGTCGCTTACTTGGAGTTGCATTTTTTTCAAACCTGTGATGTCAACCGCCTGGAAGAAAATGTGTCAAAATGTTAGCACAATACGGAACAACGCCTACTCCCCTGACTATAGTCACGCAGCCAGTTCCTTATATGCAGGAATTTGAGCCATGATCACTCTTACTGCAATCCAGACATACCCGAAATAAATGCGCTTGATGTCGAGACCACCAAACTTTGATCCTCCGAATAACGAAAATGCACCACTGGCGCCCTTTTTCGCCAAGGTTGCCAGAGTATCCTCCTACACCTGATCATTAGATTTGACACCCCAAAGCGTGATTTGGACAAGCGCACAATATCACCATGCCTGAAAGCCTTTCCTTCCAGATAAGCAAAGCTGCGAGATCATTTAGGATCGGACCCGATGCGTTATGTACATGGGAGCTCACGAAGCTAGATAGATAGATAATCGGTCAGCTAAGATGAGATCTAACAGTCACCGAGCTCACGAATGTTGCCTGCGCCAAACCCAAAGACGCAATGCTCTGCCAGACAGAACGCAAGGATGATCAGCAAAAAGACGGTCCATTTGAGATGCATATTGGCCATCGCTTGCTTGAGACGAAGGGCAAGCGCGATCTCACAGGGGTCAATGTGGCGGTGCGTATCTTTGAACGCGTGATAACGCTGACAAATCATGATTGGTCAGCGAGCGTGAGAAAAATGCCCCTAGTACCCGCTTACCGCGGCTCTTCCGTCCTTCGTGTGTCCTCGTGCCAGTCCACGTCTTGACAATCTCTCTCGCTCCTCAGCCTCTGTGGCCCCGTCGTCGCTGTATTCTTTAGAATTTCAATACCTACGTCTTTCTCAACCTACTTATAATCTTTTTCTTTTCTCATTTTGGTGCGTCGTTGTCAAATCCTAACCCCAAACTCAAAAAAATTTCAAGTGCAAAAACTCATTGCAGCACCGTTTTCAGAGTATCATGGCCAACTCAGCATCATCTCCCATTCACACCAACGTCGTTCCCTACGAAGTTGGATGGCAATTTGTCACTAAGTATTATACCTTCGTCAATAAGCATCCCAATCGTTTGCATTGTTTCTACTCCAAAACCTCCACCTTCTCGCACGGCACAGAAGGGGAGGAATGCATTCCCTGCCATGGCCAGCAGGTGCGCCTCTATTTCTCCGTTCAGGTAGTTGGTTTCTTACTGCCATGTCATAGTCCATCCACAACAAGATCACTTCAATCGGCTTCCAGGATTGTAAGGTGTACATCCATTCCGTCGACGCCCAGTCTTCGGCGAACGGCGGTATCATCATCCAGGTTATCGGTGAAATGGCGAACGAAGGCGACTCGAACGGCCACGGCGAACTCTGGCGCAAATTCGTGCAGACTTTCTTCCTCGCTGAGCAGCCCACAGGCTATTTTGTCCTCAACGACATCTTCCGATTCCTTAGAGAAGAGTCCATCGAGAACGAGGAAACCACTGAGACCGACGCCGCTGCACCAGACTCAGATCCAGCTCCAGCTCCGACCCTAGAGCTTGTCGCTGAGCCGAAGGTGCCAGCCTACGAGCCTGAGCCTGTCCTCGCTAGCGCCCCCGTCCCCGTCTCCGAACCTGCGACTGAAGAGCCCGCCACTCTCACTACCCCAGAGCTGACGACTACATCTTCTCAGACTCAGGCTCAGGAGACCGGACCTCACACCAATGGGGTGCGCACCCCTCCCGCCGAACCCGCTGCCTTTGCTCCCTCTCCCACTCTTGAGCAAGCAGCCCCCCAGCTCGCCCCTACCGCTCGCGCCGTAACGCCTCCACCCACTGCCGCCCCCGCCACCCCCGCTCCTCCACCGCAGGTTACACAGACCGTAGCACCCACACCTACCCCACCCGCTGTTAAGACATGGGCTAATCTTGCTGCCCAGAATCCAAAGAAGTGGGGTTCGGCGGTTGCCCAGGAATCACGCGGCACCACTGAGGTACCAGTGGCACCCAGCAGCCCTGCTCCTGCGCCCCGCGAGCAGGGGGCTTCCGTTGCGCACAGCCATGGTACTGGCGCGGGTCGCGGTATGGGGCAGCACGGTCAGAGGGAGCATGGTCAGAGGGATCAGCACCCAAGGGAGTCGCATGGATCGAAGGAGAACCACCCTCTCTATATCGCGGCGCAATCTATTTCCACTCCGCAGGTCTTTGTCAAGGTAAGTCATGTCCTCGTCGTGGGCACGCGAAATTCTGGCTGACTTCATTGTCTCCCACGCGACAGGGCGTTACAGAAGGTGTCACTCACAGCCTCCTCACTTCCGTCCTCACGACGCGGTTCGGCGGCATCAAAGAGATGGAGATCGTGCGTTACAAGGCATGCGCCTTCCTTGAGTTCAACACGCTCGAGTCTGCACGCAAGGCCATTCTTGCGTCGCTGCCGCAGGCCGCGGGTGGCGATGGCGGGATTCGCATTGATGTTCCTGGAGAAGCGAACCAAGTGCGCATCTCCGTCGAGATGAGGAAGGAGCGTGCGGACCGGCCCGTCAGTCGACCTCGCGGTGGCGGTGCCAACGGTGACCAACATCGCGGTGGTGGCGGCAGTTACAGAGGAGGACGGGGCGGGCCAGGGCGTGGAAGGGGTGGTGCTTCGGGGAACGTCCCTGCACCCTCTCCTAAGGCGCCTTGACATTTCGCCCTTTTTCTTTTCTTTGGTTTGCCCATTTTTCCTTGTTTTGTCTCTTCTCACTTTCTTCTGGCCTGGTCGTGGGATGGCTGCTCCCGCTTCATCTCCTAGCCTCCCTCCCCACCCTCTTCCCCTTCCTTTTTGTTGTTTTCTGATGATAGTACAAGGATGGTACCCAAAAAACCACAGCGAACGGGTCGCAAAGGGGTAGCTCGTCGAGGAACGGGTCACCCACCACACGGAGCCAATGCCAAAATAATAAAAATAAAAAACACCAAAATCCCTGATCATGACAAAGGACTACATGTCAATTCTTCCATCTTTGTCGTCGTTGATTGCTTTCCCGTGTCTTTGGTAGTCTTTCTTTTTTGACGAAAATCTACGTGTGTCATATGTATGCATGTCTATTTGACCAGCCCTTCTCATGCTTGTAGGGATCGTCGCATTGGTGGAAGAACTGCTGCGTAGTTAATTCATGAAAAGCAACAAATAAAATTCTCAGCGCAAACCAATTACTCTAGTAAAGAGAGGTTCGAAAAGTGACAAATGTTCTGGCTTCACCACCTTCACCATTGACTAGATGTTGACTAGCGGAGGCGTGCGGGGAGCAACGGTTCACATGCTTGCTGCTTACCGCATCCCTGGCTGTCCAATTCCCTTTCCAACGCTGTTGTCTATATATCTCTCTGACTCAGCCTCCGCGTGGTACTTGTGGTCATAGAGATGACATCGAGAAAAGGGTGTCGACATTTGTCTCTGGGCCCCGTTCGCGAGAACTTGGCTCAGAGGATGGAGTTACTTATTCGACCGCACGGCACAGCACTCTGTTAAGCGAGTTTCCTTGATCCTTGAGCGAAAGAAAAAATTTGCTGGAATAACACCTGCGCAGGCGAGCTCGGCAGATGCGTGCTGCGTCTGAGTCTGCTAGTTCGGCAAATGACAGTTCCGGTAATTCACCGCGCAACAGTACTTTTCAGCCCTTCTGTAATACATTCATTACGTAGACCCCGAAGTGTAGCATGAGATCCAGGCGGTCAGACACAATCAAGATGCGACGGTCACTACTGAGCGTGATCTCATTTGAGGTGGGACTCATTGTTCTCATCCTGTGCTCATTCACCATACTCAAGTTACCTTGCGTCCACCATTCCAATTTTGCGCTGTCGAATTCGAATACCGAGACGGTGTCGCCCTCGGACCCGAAACCACCGTCATTTATGATCTGTACATTTGTCTGCGGAGTGGTGAATGCGCTCGTCTAGGCACGTTCGCGACAACTAGGCGTGCTGGTCGCGTTCAGAGGATGGGATTAGTTATTCGACCGAACGCCGAAGAGCGGCATTGCTTGGCCCAATTATGTTAGTACTCTTTCAAACAGGTTACCTTAAACGAAAACACACATTTGCTGGAATAACACTAGTGCGGCTTGGGCAGATTGGAGGTCTGGCTGCGATGTCCCAAGAGATGGTCTATGGTTGACAGCTGGTCAAGGGACACAAAATGCAGCCACCGGTGACGTACTTGTCTTCAACAGCGACAGTCGTCTCTAAGACGTACATCTTGTCATTGACCTTGTTCTCGCCTCCGGCTGCCCCGGGAGCCTCAGCGACCTTGACATGAGTGATGGCGACATGCGGGGACAAACTACGCGCCACCAGCTGGCGCTGCGCATCGCCGTCTGGGTCGTGGCCGTACTTGAGGAGTAGCACGTGCTCGGTCGGGGAGACGGGGAGCAGGGCCGTCAGGGGATCGTCCATGTAGTGGTACTGGATTATAGGATGACTCAGCGAGCTGGAAAGGGCGGCCGCGTTCTGGGATGGCCTGGAGAAGGAGGACTGCGAGACGAGAATGTAGTAGGGTGGTTGGATGCTGTCTGTTGTTGTTGATGCTGCTGCTGCTGCTGTTGTCGCCTTCGTCGTCGTTGAGTTGGTCGTCGTTGAGTTGGTTGTCATTGAGTTGGTCGTCATCGTGACTGCTGGAGAAATGGCTCTACAGAGCTGCTTTAGCCCTCCCACGCTTACAGCAGTCGAGCCTAGTCTCACGTGCCGAGCATTTTTTTTTTTTTTTTTTTTTTTTTTTGAATCAGCATTTCTATACCGCAACATGTAGCTATGACAAAGACGCGGTTGTACGTATTGTACATGTGTATGTAGTGTGTTCGTGGCTTGGGTGTGTGGTAGTCTGTCGTGTGGTTTGTGGTTTGTATTGATGTCATCAGTCAATCCGTTGTTGTGGTTTAAACCCACACACAGATGGAAAAAAAAAACGGAAGTCACCACATTCTTTCTTGACCATCATTTTGAAGAGGAAACCTCTGGGCTTCAGAGCCCCCGTCGTTAGGGGTTGACTGGAACAGGCTTTGTGCTTCATCGTTGAGCTTCTGCAAAAGAAATCTTCCTTGTGAGTCGAAGCCATCATCAGCCACGCATACCCTTTCCCTTCAACCGCTCATTCACACCCTTCGCCAGGATGCTACCTCTACGTTCGCTTTCTTTTTCTCTCGTAGTCCATTTCCTTTCTGCGCGGGCGAGCCCAGCCTGTGCGCATCACTGGCGGGCGTCCTCCGCATCCGCTTGTTTGGCGAGTTGCGAAGGTGGATGGGGCTGGCCCGGCATGGTGCGCACGGAAAGTCGTTGGGGTCCAGTAATACGGCCCCTCCCGCACGACGGCACCCTTCAGATGGTCGTCGCGATGGCATGCGGGGCCGCCTCCCAGATTAGTGCTAATCAGCCACCCGATTCGTCTTCCGCACTGTGGGACACCACGGTTGGCGGACCGGTCGCACCTTCTGCGATTCACCATTTTAACACGCAAGTCGCTCTTATTCATTCCAATACATTAATGTGCTGCCTGACACAAAAATACGCAGTCCTTCATCTTCGCTTCCCACCATCAATACAGAGCATCCGCAAGGACCAGCCTCGAGCATGGTGGACACGTTGGCAGAGCCAACGCCTCCTTCGACATCGGCTGCCAATCCTCCATCGACCGCCAGCCCATCTCTTGCATCTCCTTCCTCTCTAGCTACTGCTATGGCCACTTCTCATCCTACGAGCGCGCCACCACAGCAGAGCTTCCCACCTGCCACTGTTCCAGGCCCTCCTTCAACTGGCTCGGCGTCTCCTTTGGCTTCCCCCGCGCCAGTTCCTCCTCCCATCGCTATTCCTTCAGTCCTACCGGTTCCTCCAACCGTGCCTGTTTCACCTGCGGTACCTACATTTTCAGCTAGCTCCTCACCCTTGCCAAGTGTGTCCCCAGACCAGTCTAATATCGATGCCTATCTCGCGGCACACAACACGTTCCGCACCCAACACGGCGCCAGCCCCCTCAGTTGGAACACGACCCTGGCTCAAGTGGCGCAACAGTGGGCAAACCAGTGTGTGTTCAAACACTCGGGGGGATCCCTGGGAGGTGGGCATTCTTTTTGCGTATGAGTCTCATGTTGGCTTAATGATTGATCATGCCTTATTTCAGAAAATCTGGCTGCTGGTACAGGCAATTATAGTCCTTCGGCAGCTATACAGGCCTGGGAAGATGAGGCTCGTGAGTGCCTTTGCGCCGTCAGCCCTCAATGAGCCCCTCAATGAGCATATCCTAATGCTGTTCGCAGCACAATACAACCCACAAGTGCCCCAACCCTCTCACTTTACACAGGTGGTATGGAAGTCCACAACCAGTGTCGGCTGCGCAGTAGCCTCTTGCACAGGTATATTTGATGCGAGTTTTGGAGTGAGGTTTCGAATTCATCATATGTGCCTCTGCAAATCCTGATTTATCTCTTAGCCTGCTAATTTCTATGTGTGTGAGTATTACCCTGCAGGCAATGTCCTCGGGGAATTCAGGTGACTCCTTGTTTCCATCTCTGCCTTTCATAGCTTATTCAGCTTTCTCTCTTAGTACCAATGTTCAGATTTGAGAAGTGAGACACATGGCCTTTTGCTTTCTGCTTACAGGAAGTTGCACATGTATTGTTTGGGCTGTTTGTTACTGCTCCCATTTACATAATGTGCTGGCTGCTTATACACAGCAGCTTTTGTTGACTGATCTTGTGGATGCACTCTCGTATATACCGTTGTGGCAATGCAGCCTTGAGGTGACTAGGGCCACGGAGGCAATGGCACGGGCTGCCAAAAAAACGGTTGAATGTCAAAGTCTGAGAAGATACAACTGATAAGGAGCCAACTTACATTCCAAGTCTGTTGCTGCTAGTTATCATGAGAACAATGCATCTAATGAATAGAGGCATCTAAGGAATGATGATGGCAAGGAGGGGAGGTGGCAACAGTCCAAATGTCAACAAGTATAAAGATATGGAGTGGTTTGATAGTACCATACAAGATGAACCATCAACAGTTGCCAAGGGAGATGATATCTTGTTTGATGGGCATCAACAAATGACCTATCAATGATGACAGTGGTGATGGGCCATCACACATTTGCACTGATTCCTTGGTGAATTGGTGATTCCATGACTTGGTGCCTAGTAGGGATGCCACAGTTCAGTTCTGAACTTTGGTTTGAACCTGACCTGGACTGGACTGGACTGAAAATCAGGTTCAGGTTCAGCCAAGTGGGTGAACCAAACCAAAATTTCAGTTCAGAAGCCCAAAATTGGGCAAACCATTACCTTATTTAGTAAAAGTCTGGTCCAACAAACCAGACTTGGACCAAACTCAGGTTTAAGGTTTGGAATTTGGCCTGAACTGGACCTAAAGTCCAGTTCTGGGTTTGAAAGATTTTGCCCTGAACTGGACTTAACTGGACTGTGGCATCCCTAGCACTGCCTAGTAGAGGTAATATGACATTCAGTTCCTTACCATAACATAAACCTCCCCTTCAAAGTTTGTTCTCCTAGATAAATTCTCCAATTGCTTCCCTCATGTTTTTGAGATTAGTCACCTGCTCCCATGTGTCTTCCTCAGGTGCATAACCCTTCCACCTGAGCAGGTGTTGGACCCATCCCTACTGTCATCATTTTGCTAGGATATTCTCAACCTCCACAACCAACTAGCCCAGGAGCTACACCAGGGAGGCATCTCCAATGAATCATTTGAGGAGCCCTTTGATAAATATAGGATGGACTTTCTAGGTAGGAGCCAATAGGAGCCAGTAGGATGACAGGCCAACCCTTTCTTCAACTGGGAAGGGGCCTGCAGATTTGGGACCTAGCTTCTTTGAAGGGAGCTTGAGAGGGAGGTTCCACATGTCTAGCATGATGAGTTCCCCAGATTGGTAGCCAATACTCTTGCAGGTGTGGCAGTCATGTTGGGGTTTAGCAATAGGTGCAGTGTTTCAGAGTGTTTCAGCAGCTGATTCAACAGCTGATTCAGCAATTATCAGACTGGGTCTCACACAACTTAAGTGTAAGGTCATGACAACAATACTAAGATAAGGGGAAAAGGGTACAAGAATGGAAAAGATGTAGTATATATAGTGAACGCTTCGGCATTTGCTGGCGTTCCCACGCTCGGACCTCTCGGATCACGTGATGCGCCCAGGCCCAGGTCATGTGATCTTACAATTATGTAATCTGACCACAGCCACAGGTCATGTGACCTTCCAACAACCCTCCCCAGTTTCTCCACAACTGCACTTTGGGATGGCTTACATAAGCAATCCTAACATCACCCCCCTCTTAAGGCTGGGCGTCCCGACCAGCTAGCTTGGCCTTGTCGGGGTGGGAGAGGAAGAAGTCCTGGAGAAGCAACGTTATGTTAGTGAGGTTCCTACGGGGCTCCCAAGTGTTTTCCTCCACTGGATATCCCAACCACTTCACCAAGTACTTCACCCCACATCCCACCTTCTTAACATCAAGGATTGCCTCCACATCATACTCCAGGTGGTCATCATCAATCGTAGGGGGCGGAGGGGGAGGCAGGTTCTGAGAAGGGAAGGAGGGGGGGTGGTATGGTGTCAACAGCAACTCATTGAAGACCCGATGGATGCGCCAGGCCCAAGGGAGCTTGAGGCGATACCCAGCAGGTCCCACCTTCTCCTCAACTGCAAAGGGGCCTGCTCTCTTGTTGTCAAGCTTTTTACAGGGCCGGTCCATCTTCAAGTTTCTAGTATCCAGCCAGACCAGATCTCCCTCAGAGTACTCCCGACTTGGGTGTTTCCCCTTATCATAGCTCTTCTTCATTGCTGCCACCGCTTTCTCCATTGCCTTCTTGGCTGCTCTTCGGGACTCCGTGAGCTTAGCCATCCACTCGTCCGCTGCCGGGTTCACCTCAGAAGGTGGCCGGAGCCCCCCATTCCATGGGTGTTGTCCATAATCAAGGAAGAAAGGTGTCTGTCCTGTCACTGAGTGCTCGTGATTATTAAGAGCAAACTCTGCAGTGGACAACCATTCAGCCCAGTCATCCTGGAGATGGTCCACGTAAGCCCAGAGATAAATCTCCATCTCCTGGTTTGCCCATTCCGTCTGTCCATCAGTCTGTGGATGAAAGGCAGTACTTGGATTTGCCTTTACCCGGATCATGGAGTAGAACTCCTTCATGAAGCGGGACACGAACTGGGACCCCCGGTCACTCACAACCTTGTGAGGGACTCCATGGTCATGAAACACTCGATCCTGGAGGAGATGTGCCGCTCCAAGTCCTGTGAGGTCGAGCCCAATCGCTTCAAGCAGTGTCCGTTTCGTGAATTTGTTGACAATAACAAGGATGGCGTTATGTCCACGGGAGAGGGGGAGGGGACCGACTATGTCCCATGAGATCACCGACCAGGGACCATCAGGCACCAGATGGGGGTGCAGTGGGGCAGCACGCTTGGTACAGTCAGGCTTCGTCCGCTGGCATGTCTCACACCCCTGGGCATACCGATCCGCATCTTTTACCATGTCCGGCCACCAATAACCCTTCACTAGTGCTGCTCTCAACTTCCGGGGCCCAGGGTGTCCAGCAGCGGGGAGGTCATGCTCAAACTCGAGAACGGCCTCACGAGCTCCTAGGGGGACCCAAGTGACTATCCCCTTTCGCCAGAGTCCAGCACGATCTCGTGTCCACTCATCATCAAGCTCCTCCGGCTTCTGTATGTGTACCGCGCTATTTTTCTGGAGTAGCGTCTCCATTTCTGATGTGAATGACACACAGACTTCCGTTTCCAGGAAAACCTGCACCGGTGCATCCTCCTCCACCATCTCTCCATAGTCCAGTCTCCGGGAGAGTGCATCTGCCTTTGTATTCGACTTGCCAGTGCGATACTTTATCTCAAAGTCAAAGCACTGGAGCTCTCCAACCCAATGAACCTGCCTCGGCTTCAACTTCTGGGGCTTCCGGAAGTACTGGAGGTTTGCATGGTCTGTCCAGATCTCGATCGTCTCCTCTGCTCCAATGAGGTATGCTCGCCACTCGCGAAGTGCCCGAATCACAGCCAAGAACTCCTTGTCGTACACATCGTAGTTCTTCTCAGCTGCAGTGAGGGCCTTGGAGATATAGTCAACAACTCTCCAGGTTCCATCCATCTGCTGCTGCGAGAGCACTCCACCAGTCGCCAGGTTGCTTGCATCTGTCTCTACCTTCCATCTCCCTTTGTCCTGAGGCAGAGCCAAGACCGGGGCCGATATGAGTGCCTGGCGGAGATCTCAGAAGGCTGCTTCCTCCTCCTCCTCCCATTTCCATGGAACATTCCCAGTCAGCCGGAAGAGTGGCTTTGCTCGGGCAGAAAGATTCGGGATGTGCCGGCGGAGGTAGTTCAGCATCCCATTGAACCTCTGGACATCCTTCACATTCTTAGGACATGGCCAATCTCGGACTGCCGCACCCTTGGCCAGATCATGCTCTGGTCTGTTGTGGGAGATCTTCATCCCCAGGAAGATGATCTCACTCTTCTCAAACTCGCATTTACTGAGTTTGAGACACAACCCATTCTCTCCAAACTTCCTCAAGACCCGATCCATCCAGTACCGGTGTGTAGCCAAGTCCTCTGCAAACACAATGACATCATCCACATAGGCCCTCACATGTCCTCCTGCAATCTCCTCCCTCAACACATGATTCATGAAGTGTTGGAAGGTAGCAGGGGCATTCTGCAGTCCAAACCACATGACAGCTGGTTCGAAGAGTCCACGGGGTGTCAGGAAGGCGCAGCAGTGCTGGTGCTCGGGCCAGACCTGCATAGATGGGAAACCTCCCTTTGCATCAATCTTAGAGTAGATTGATGCTCCTTTAAGCACATCCACTGTGTCTCGGATGCGGGGGAGGGGGTACTTGTCCTTGATCAGGTGTGCATTCAGCCTCGAGTAGTCAATGATTGGCTGCAGTTTGTCCTTCTCATGTTTGAAGAAGTAGGGGCTGGCATACGGGGATTTTGAGGGCCGGATTCGTCCAGAAGCAAGCTGCTCATCCACCCAACGGTTCATCTCCACCATCTCCTGCCGTGTCAAAGAATACAGCTTGGAGGAGAGGTGCTCAGGGTCCTTTTTGAACTCGATCTTAATATCGAAGTCTGGTTGGGAGCGGGGAAGTTCATCCCACTTTGCTTCACTAAACACCAAAGGGTAGCAGCTAGGCCAATTGGGGGTAGGGCCAGAGTTGGGAAAACGGGTGTCCAGAATACTTGTGGATGCGAGGGTACTCGTTTTCAGGGGTGCAGAGGCTCGAGGGGATGGGGAACACTGTGGGGGGCAGCGGGTAAGGCTCAGCTCTGCCTTCTGCCAGTCGATATCTGGGTTATGCCGCTTGAGCCAGTCATGCCCAAGGATGACCTTGTGGGACTGGGTCTTTCCCAGCAGAAAGTGGATCCGCTCCTGGTGGTCACCAACTCTCACCAGCACCTCTATCCCATACCGGACCTTTCCATTCCTGTTCTGTGTCCCATCCACATTATACATGGTGATTGGGTTCAGCAGGAGAGATGGCTCCAGTCCCACTCCTTTCACCCACTCCAAATCCATGAAGCAGTTGGTGCACCCTGAGTCGACAAGGGCCTTCATTGTGGTCCCTTTGCCAGTGCTGAAAGCCTCCAAGTGCACCTGGATGGCTAGCTCTCATGGCACATGTTTCCGCACTTCTGGCTGCACTCTGGTTAGGCGCTCTGCCAGTCTCACTTCCTCCTTCACCTCAGCTCAGCCCCAATTCGGGTATGTCTCCGCTGCAAGATAGTATATCGGGGTATACTTGCAGCAGGCACAGGGACGGAAAGGGGCTGGCACACTTCTTCTCCCCAGTGGGAGTCCTCCTCTCTCTCTCACACAGCTCTATGCAGGCTCAGAGCTGTGCAATCTCTTTCTCATATCCCTCCGCCATTTGGGGGGCACATGGTGCTGCCCGGGTTTGGGCCCTTGGGACCTGCAGACGCGTATCAGGCAGGGGGCAGAAATGGACAGCATGGCCAGTCTGGTGGCATCGGAAACAACATCTCTCATCAGCAGGGGCCCATCCTCGGGCCATGGCCACATCTGGAGTACACAGCAGAGGGGTCACAAGAGGTTGCGAAATGGTCACGGCAGGTCGCGGTAGGGTTGTGGTGGGTCGCGGTGTCCATTCCGTGAGTATCCCATCCAGTCGCCTTTGCTGGGCATCAAGCCTCTCAGCCAGCACCTTCCATTCTCCATATGTCTCTGGCATCGGGGAGACACCATAGATTCTCTCCACCAACCTCCTACTCAGGTTCAACTCCAGCCAATGGACTAGGATTCCTGAGTCCTTCTCTGCACTCAACTTCGCCCGTTGGAACAGCATCTCGAATTTCACAAAGAACTTATCAGACTGGGTCTCACACAACTTAAGCGTAAGGTCATGACGACAATACTAAGATAAGGGGAAAAGAGTACAAAAAAGGAAAAGCGAAAGTACTTATAGCAAACGCTTCGGCACTTGCCGGCGTTCCCACGCTCGGACCCTCGGATCACGTGATGCGCCCAGGCCCCAGGTCATGTGATCTTACATGATTACATAATCCGACCCAGCCACAGGTCATGTGACCTTCCAACAACCCTCCCCAGTTTCTCCACAACTGCACTTTGGGATGGCTTACATAAGCGATCCTAACATCACCCCCCTCTTAAGGCTGGGCGTCCCGACCAGCTAGCTTGGCCTTGTCAGGGTGAGCAAGGAAGAAGTCCCGGAGAAGCAGTGCCACATTGGTGAGGTTCCGTCGTGGCTCCCAAGTGTTCTCCTCTACAGGGTATCCCAACCACTTCACCAGGTATCTCACTCCACGCCCCACCTTCTTAACATCAAGGATCGCCTCCACATCATACTCCAGGTGGTCATCATCAATTGTAGGGGGCGGAGGGGGAGGCAGGTTCTGGGAAGGGAAGGAAGGGGGGTGGTATGGTGTCAACAGCAACTCATTGAAGACCCGATGGATGCGCCAGGCCCGAGGGAGCTTGAGGCGATACCCAGCAGGTCCCACCTTCTCCTCAACTGCAAAGGGGCCTGCTCTCTTGTTGTCAAGCTTTTTACAGGGCCGGTCCATCTTCAAGTTTCTAGTATCCAGCCAGACCAGATCTCCCTCAGAGTACTCCCGACTTGGGCGTTTCCCCTTATCGTAGCTCTTCTTCATTGCTGCCACTGCTTTCTCCATTGCCTCCTTGGCTGCTCTTCAGGACTCCGTGAGCTTAGCCATCCACTCGTCCGCTGCCGGGTTCACCTCAGAAGGTGGCCGGAGCCCCCCATTCCATGGGTGTTGTCCATAATCAAGGAAGAAAGGTGTCTGTCCTGTTGCTGAGTGCTCACGATTATTAAGAGCAAACTCTGCAGTGGACAACCATTCAGCCCAGTCATCCTGGAGATGGTCCACGTAAGCCCGGAGATAGATCTCCATCTCCTGGTTCGCCCGTTCTGTCTGTCCATCAGTCTGCGGATGAAAGGCAGTACTTGGATTTGCCTTTACCCGGATCATGGAGTAGAACTCCTTCATGAAGCGGGACACGAACTGGGACCCCCGGTCACTCACAACCTTGTGAGGGACTCCATGGTCACGAAACACTCGATCCCGGAGGAGACGCGCCGCTCCAAGTCCTGTGAGGTCGAGCCCGATTGCTTCGAGCAGTGTCCGTTTCATGAATTTGTCGACAATAACAAGGATGGCATTATGTCCACGGGAGAGGGGGAGGGGACCGACTATGTCCCATGAGATCACCGACCAGGGACCATCGGGCACCAGATGGGGGTGCAGTGGGGCAGCACGCTTGGTACGGTTGGGCTTCGTCCGCTGGCATGTCTCACACCCCTGGGCATACCGATCCGCATCTTTTACCATGTCCGGCCACCAATAACCCTTCACTAGTGCTGCTCTCAACTTCCGGGGCCCAGGGTGTCCAGCAGCGGGGAGGTCATGCTCAAACTCGAGAACGGCCTCACGAGCTCCTAGGGGGACCCAGGTGACTATCCCCTTTCGCCAGAGTCCAGCACGATCTCGTGTCCACTCATCATCAAGCTCCTCCGGCTTCTGTATGTGTACCGCGCTATTTTTCTGGAGTAGCGTCTCCATTTCCGATGTGAATGACACACGGACTTCCGTTTCCGGGAAAACCTGCACTGGTGCATCCTCCTCCACCATCTCTCCATAGTCTGGTCTCCGGGAGAGTGCATCTGCCTTTGTGTTCGACTTGCCAGTGCGATACTTTATCTCAAAGTCAAAGCACTGGAGCTCTCCAACCCAACAAACCTGCCTCGGCTTCAACTTCTGGGGCTTCCGGAAGTACTGGAGGTTTGCATGGTCCGTCCAGATCTCGATCGTCTCCTCTGCTCCAATGAGGTATGCTCGCCACTCGCGAAGTGCCCGAATCACAGCCAAGAACTCCTTGTCGTACACATCATAGTTCTTCTCAGCTGCAGTGAGGGCCTTGGAGATATAGTCAACAACTCTCCAGGTTCCATCCGTCTGCTGCTGCGAGAGCACTCCACCAGTTGCCAGGTTGCTTGCATCTGTCTCTACCTTCCATCTCCCTTTGTCCTGAGGCAGAGCCAAGACCGGGGCTGATACGAGTGCCTGGCGGAGATCTCGGAAGGCTGCTTCCTCCTCCTCCTCCCATTTCCACGGAACATTCCCAGTCAGCCGGAAGAGTGGCTTTGCCCGGGCAGAAAGATTTGGGATGTGCCGGCGGAGGTAGTTCAGCATCCCATTGAACCTCTGGACATCCTTCACATTCTTAGGACGTGGCCAATCTCGGACTGCCGCACCCTTGGCCGGATCATGCTCTAGTCTGTTGTGGGAGATCTTCATCCCCAGGAAGATGATCTCACTCTTCTCAAACTCGCATTTACTGAGTTTGAGACACAACCCATTCTCTCCAAACTTCCTCAAGACCCGATCCATCCAGTACCGGTGTGTAGCCAAGTCCTCTGCAAACACAATGACATCATCCACATAGGCCCTCACATGTCCTCCTGCAATCTCCTCCCTCAACACATGATTCATGAAGCGTTGGAAGGTGGCAGGGGCATTCTGCAGTCCAAACCACATGACAGCTGGTTCGAAGAGTCCACGGGGTGTCAGGAAGGCGCAGCGGTGCTGGTGCTCGGGCCAGACCTGCATAGATGGGAAACCTCCCTTTGCATCAATCTTAGAGTAGATCGACGCTCCTTTAAGCACATCCACTGTGTCTCGGATGCGGGGGAGGGGGTACTTGTCCTTGATCAGGTGTGCATTCAGCCTCGAGTAGTCGATGATTGGCCGCAGTTTGTCCTTCTCATGTTTGAAGAAGAAGGGGCTGGCATACGGGGATTTTGAGGGCCGGATTCGTCCAGAAGCAAGCTGCTCATCCACCCAATGGTTCATCTCCACCATCTCCTGCCGTGTCAAAGAATACAGCTTGGAGGAGAGGTGCTCAGGGTCCTTTTTGAACTCGATCTTAATATCGAAGTCTGGTCGGGAGCAGGGAAGTTCATCCCACTTTGCTTCACTAAACACCAAAGGGTAGCGGCTGGGCCAATCGGGGGTAGGGCCAGAGTTGGGAAAACGGGTGTCCAGAATACTCGTGGATGCGAGGGTACTCGTTTTCAGGGGTGCAGGGGCTCGAGGGGATGGGGAACACTGTGGGGGGCAGCGGGTAAGGCTCAGCTCTGCCTTCTGCCAGTCGATATCCGGGTTATGCCGCTTGAGCCAGTCATGCCCAAGGATGACCTTGTGGGACTGGGTCTTTCCCAGCAGAAAGTGGATCCGCTCCTGGTGGTCACCAACTCTCACCAGCACCTCTATCCCATATCGGACCTTTCCATCCCTGTTCTGTGTCCCATCCACATTATACATGGTGATTGGGTTCAGCAGGAGAGATGGCTCCAGTCCCACTCCTTTCGCCCACTCCAAATCCATGAAGCAGTTGGTGCACCCTGAGTCGACAAGGGCCTTCATTGTGGTCCCTTTGCCAGTGCTGAAAGCCTCCAAGTGCACCTGGATGGCTAGCTCTCGTGGCACATGTTTCCGCACTTCTGGCCGCACTCTGGTTAGGCGCTCTGCCAGTCTCACTTCCTCCTTCACCTCAGCCCCAATTCGGGTATGTCTCCGCTGCAAGATAGTATATCGGGGTATACTTGCAGCAGGCACAGGGACGGAAAGGGGGCTGGCACACTTCTTCTCCCCAGTGGGAGTCCTCCTCTCTCTCTCACACAGCTCTATGCAGGCTCGGAGCCGTGCAATCTCTTTCTCATATCCCTCCGCCATTTGGGGGGCACATGGTGCTGCCCGGGTTTGGGCCCTTGGGACCTGCAGACGCGTATCAGGCAGGGGGCAGAAACGGACAGCATGGCCAGTCTGGTGGCATTGGAAACAACATCTCTCATCAGCAGGGGCCCATCCTCGGGCCATGGCCACATCTGGAGTACACAGCAGAGGGGTCACAAGAGGTCGCGAAACGGTCACGGCAGGTCGCGGTAGGGTCATGGTGGGTCGCGGTAGGGTCGTGGTGGGTCGCGGTGTCCGTTCCGTGAGTATCCCATCCAGTCGCCTTTGCTGGGCATCAAGCCTCTCAGCCAGCACCTTCCATTCTCCATATGTCTCTGGCATCGGGGAGACACCATAGATTCTCTCCACCAACCTCCTACTCAGGTTCAACTCCAGCCAATGGACTAGGATTCCTGAGTCCTTCTCTGCACTCAACTTCGCCCGTCGGGACAGCGTCTCAAATTTCGTGAAGAACTCTGGTGCTGTCATGGCACCCTGTTTCAGCCCTGCAATATCGGCAAGGGCAGTCGCACAGTCATTTGGGTCATCGAATGCGCGCTTCATCTCCTCCACAAACTCTGCCCAGGTTCCGGCCTCGCCACTACCCAGGATCTCTTCCGCCTTCATATTCGCCCACTCTGCAGCGAATCCTTCTCCAGTAATTTTGCTCAGAGCAAAAAGGACCTTCACCAGGTCCACAGCATAGACAGTCGGGTTCGCCATAAACAGGAGGCGAAGGGATCGGAGGAACGTACGGAAGTTCCTTTTCTGCCCATCAAAGGGGGCAACAGATAGGTCAAGCCTCATAGGTTGGGCTACAGGCGGGGCGACATGGTCTGCCATCACAGGCCCTGGATGCTGTAAATAAAGTTCCAGGCCTTGGGCACTCAGGATTTCTTTGATCTCTTAACAGTCCTGTCCTCTTAGGCTGCTCTTCTGTGTACTTATGTACCTATAGAACTCTTATTCTATGAAACTTTTGTTAACGTGGGGCCCAAATGGTGTCCCAGGTGGTCGCTCCACAACTCCTAATGAGTTGTCCGTGCGCCCTTCTGACAATGGTCACAGAGCAAGGGCCCTGTCCACTGGACCAGGAAACTACAGAAAGACTATGTAGGGGCCTTTCCTTGCCCTGTACACTACACGATTCACTGGTACGTAGCTGTAAAACAAAGTTCCGGGCCTTGGGCACTCGGTATCACTTGGGGAGGGTCACAGTTGACTTCCTCCTGGTCTGGTCACGTGTATCTACACACAGTAAAAATTTCGCGCGGTTCTGTTACACACCGCGGGCAGGGTAAAGGAGAAGAGGATGATAGGGGCTGAGCTGTGACAATGTGTCACAGTTTGAAATTAAGGGTCCAGGCTAGCCGGGTTAGGACACGGGGCTAGGGCGGACAGGCGGATCTTAGTATTATATCAGACTGGGTCTCACACAACTTAAGCGTAAGGTCATGACGACAATACTAAGATAAGGGGAAAAGAGTACAAAAAAGGAAAAGCGAAAGTACTTATAGCGAACGCTTCGGCACTTGCCGGCGTTCCCACGCTCGGACCCTCGGATCACGTGATGCGCCCAGGCCCCAGGTCATGTGATCTTACATGATTACATAATCCGACCCAGCCACAGGTCATGTGACCTTCCAACAACCCTCCCCAGTTTCTCCACAACTGCACTTTGGGATGGCTTACATAAGCGATCCTAACAGAACTCTGGTGCTGTCATGGCACCCTGTTTCAGCCCTGCAATATCGGCAAGGGCAGTCGCACGGTCATTTGGGTCATCGAATGCGCACTTCATCTCCTCCACAAACTCTGCCCAGGTTCCGGCCTCGCCACTACCCAGGATCTCTTCCGCCTTCATATTCGCCCACTCTGCAGCAAATCCTTCTCCAGTAATTTTGCTCAGAGCAAAAAGGACCTTCACCAGGTCCACAGCATAGACAGTCGGGTTCGCCATAAACAGGAGGCGAAGGGATCGGAGGAACGTATGGAAGTTCCTTTTCTGCCCATCAAAGGGGGCAACAGATAGGTCAAGCCTCATAGGTTGGGCTACAGGCGGGGCGACATGGTCTGCCATCACAGGCCCTGGATGCTGTAAATAAAGTTCCAGGCCTTGGGCACTCAGGATTTCTTCAATCTCTTAACAGTCCTGTCCTCTTAGGCTGCTCTTCTGTGTACTTATGTACCTATAGAACTCTTATTCTATGAAACTTTTGTTAACGTGGGGCCCAAATGGTGTCCCAGGTGGTTGCTCCACAACTCCTAATGAGTTGCCCGTGCACCCTTCTGACAATGGTCACAGAGCAAGGGCCCTGTCCACTGGACCAGGAAACTACAGAAAGACTATGTAGGGGCCTTTCCTTGCCCTGTACACTACACGATTCACTGGTACGTAGCTGTAAAACAAAGTTCTGGGCCTTGGGCACTCAGTATCACTTGGGGAGGGTCACAGTTGACTTCCTCCTGGTCTGGTCATGTGTATCTACACACAGTAAAATTTTTGCGCGGTTCTGTTACACACCGCGGGCAGGGTAAAGGAGAAGAGGATGATAGGGGCTGAGCTGTGACAATGTGTCACAGTTTGAAATTAAGGGTCCAGGCTAGCCGGGTTAGGACACGAGGCTAGGGCGGACAGGCGGATCTTAGTATTATATCAGACTGGGTCTCACACAACTTAAGCGTAAGGTCATGACGACAATACTAAGATAAGGGGAAAAGGGTACAAGAATGGAAAAGACGTAGTATATATAGTGAACGCTTTGGCATTTGCCAGCATTCCCATGCTCGGACCTCTCGGATCACGTGATGCGCCCAGGCCCAGGTCATGTGATCTTACAATTATGTAATCTGACCACAGCCACAGGTCATGTGACCTTCCAACAACCCTCCCCAGTTTCTCCACAACTGCACTTTGGGATGGCTTACATAAGTGATCCTAACAATGTGGTGGTTCACCGCCCGAAACAGCGGCGGTCTGGGGGGAACTCCCCCAAAGAGCTCAGCATACTGGTTAAACCAGTACTCACGCCTGCCTTCAAGGTAGGCATCATCTATCTTTACAGAGGCGTTAGCCTCTCCCCCCTTCCAGGGCTCACCCACATCCCAGGGGCCCGAGTGTAGTCAGCTCTTTCGAGCTTCCTTCCTTGGTGCATTCTTAGCTGACATACGGATGCGTAATGCTTCCATCTCCTCACTGGGCGACATTGCCTGAAGGGTTTTCCCCTTCCCTTTGCCAATCCGGATTGCACGTTGGTGCACATCCAGTATCACACAGCGGTCATACATGAACGCCGTTCCGACTATGATATCATAGTGGTCAATGTTCGCTATATCAAAATACTGGTCCTCCACCAGTATTCCTCCCAAATCTACCACTACGCGGCATCCGCATGTGATCGTCGATCGGCTGCCGATACAGCCGAGTTGGATAGGAACTGGATTATCCAGTTGGAAGGTCGGTACCTCCATCACCTGGGCAAAGTCCGGGCTCATCAGGTCTGGCGTACTTCCAGAATCGAAAAGCATATACGCTTTTACACTGTTCATGGTGATGTAGGCCGCAAGGCATTGCCTAGCCTCCTTTGTCACTACCGGGTGCAATCCATCCGCTCTTTCCGGACATGCGCCCGAAACGGCCTGTTGTTGACATGGCTGATGCATACTTCTGTTGTGTAGAGGACTTCATCCTCTTCCAATTCCCGGATTCCAGTGACCTGGTCACTTTCCGCCTCCTCCTCGAGCTCATCCAAATCGTACTGGTCCCCGCGACCAGCATAGTCGTCTTCCGCGACTTCCTCCGGTAGGGCTTCACCCTCCGGCTCCTCGCTTTCAACTGCAGGTGTTTCCGGCAGTTCCTCGGGCTCCGACTCGCCCGGCTCCTCCTGTAAGGCGTAGTTCCTTACATTTCCCCTAAAAGCCTCTGGCTTTCGCTGTGACTGAGGGCACACATTCGCGTAGTGCCCTGCTTTTCCACACATATAGCATGTTAGAGGAGCTTTCCGCTCCTCTCCGCCTCATACCCCAATCTTGGGCACTGCCTTAGGCGGTTCTAGCCGGGGTTTGCTCCCTCCAGCTTGGGCGCACTCGTCTCGCATGCGATCGATCCGCAGGGGAACAGGTTCCCCTGGCCTACGGTCTGTGTGCGGCCGATACAGCTGCAGTCTCACAAACCTCTGCCCCACAGGCACTCTGCCTGTAGGCGGGTTTCCTTTGGGACCTGCCTGGCTCCCTACCGAAGGCACTGCCCTCCGCTGCTGGAGGTAGTGGAGGGTCGCTTCCACTTGGCGACTAGCGTCGATAATATCCTCAACCAATGATAACTCGATGCTAATCATGCGAGTTTTGAAGATGGCCTCCACCATCTCGTTAGGCAGTCCATTAAGGAACTGCCTTTTCATCGTACCAGTGTCGGGCGGGGTGAGCATTCTCTCTGCTGCCTGGGCCAATTCGTTCCAAAATCCCAAGGTGCCCTTCGCCTTTGTAAACTTCACCTGATAGAAGGCATCCACTGCCTTCTGGGCCATTACCTTGGTCAGGAACCGCTTAAACATAGCGGTTATCAATTCCTCGAAGGTCCACCTTCGAGGAGCACGGGATAGACCTGTTACTTCTTGGGTATACCAAGTAGCGGCTATTCCGCTTAAGCATGACCCCGCTAGCATAACGCGTTGGTGCTCCAACTGTGGGCCGACTACTCTATAGAAGTAGAAGTAATTAAGGAGGCCATCGAGCCACCTTTCCCAGATGACGAGGTCGTCTCGTCTGTCATAAAGCTCAGGGGGGTCAATCTTAATCCCCCTAATCTCAGCTATTGCCTCAGGCAATAGCGAGGTTTTATCTCATATCATCACAAGGTAGCAATGTAATACATCGCTCTGGTAGTTTGTAGAACTCGGGGACACCTCCCGAGTAATCTCCTGCTCCTTCTGGGGCAGTTCCATCCATCCGAACGGGCCCATCCAGCCTGTTGGCTCTCGCTGACACAGCTGTGGGTAGCGTGACATAAGCCACGGCTCCGGCCCTGCTGTTTCTTGAGGGCCGCCGCCCTCCATTCCTGGTTTGCCAGGGGTTTGAGAACCGTCTGCGCGGTTCTCCCTTCGCCACCCTTCCTCGCAGTTGGCTGGCGCCGACCATCTGGCCTCCAGGGCTACCCCTGAGGGCACCTGACTCGGCGGGGCAGGCCCCACTTCGGGTTCCAACGAATCACAGCATTGCCGCCGTAAGGGAGCTGCTAGTGCGGTTCCCTGCTCATCTAGCGAGTCCAACACCTGCCTAATGTGGGTAGCCTCCTCGCTTAGCCATTGCCGAATAGTGGCTTGGCGATTTTTCATCACCCTTACAAGAGCCTCAAACTCTTCGTCCTGGCAGGAAAGTTCCGCCTGAATGTCCGAGAGTCTCTCGGCTACAGCATTAGCTTGCGCTATCGCTGTGGGCTCATCTCTACTATTGGAGGGAGCCCACAAGCTTGACCACTCTCACGGCCACCTCTTGCAGGTTTCTAAGGGCTCTCTGCCCTTTCCTTTTGAAGGTCCGGCCTTCTTGAACGATGGCGCCCTGCCAGTGACTTGGCGCATTGTGGCGCCCTCCTCGTGTCGACAGCATTTCAGACCTAATGCCGTTGTCAGGGGCTGGTGATGCCACATCAGCCCTTAGCAGGGGTTCACCGCTGGGCTCGACAGAGGGTCCTATTCCCTCTGGCTGCGTGATGCCTGTGTCGCGCAGAGGTCCTACCAAGGGAGGAGTTTCTCCTCCCTTCCTGTTGTGCTTTTTCTGCGCGGCTATATGGGTGTAACCCATTTCTAGCCACACTCATTGTGTTGAAGGTTCAAAAAAGTTGTAATGCTTTCTATCCCTCAAAAGAACCAGACTCAATGGTATATTGAGTATGGTAGTTCTATGTAGAGGGATCTACCCTCTCTGTACAGTCGCGACGCGATATATATAGGCGAGCGGCCCTCTAGGGGCCACTGATGTAAGCATAGCCTAAGCGGCTATGCTAGTAGACTATTATGGTATATACATTATGTAATAAAAGAATAGAAAAGGCCTATAGCCTTACATTCTCGATGATGGTGAAAGGCCCAGTGCACTTATTGTCGAGTTTCTTGTTTGGGCAGTCCATTTTCAGGTTTCGCGTGTCGAGCCATACCAGATCTCCTTTCCCATACTTGTGACTGGGTTGTTTCCCACTGTTGTAGCTTTTCTTCATTGCCAGTGCAGCCTTTTCCATGGCTTCCTTGGCAGCTCGCTGCGACTCCTCCAACTTGGCCATCCACTCATCCGCAGCTGGATTCACCTCTGTCCAGGGATGAATTCCTCCATTCCATGGATGCCGCCCATAGTCCAGGAAAAAGGGGGTGTAGCCAGTTGTGGAGTGTTCCCAGTTGTTCAGCACAAATTCCACAGTGCTCAGCCACTCTGCCCAATCGTCCTGGAGATGGTTGACATACCCTCATAGATAAGTTTCAATCTCTTGGTTCACTTGCTCTGTTTGTCTGTCAGTTTGGGGGTGGAAGGCAGTGCTCAGATTAGCCTTTATCCCAATCATGCAGTAAAACTCTCTCATGAACCTTGAGACAAACTGTGGCCCATGATCGCTGATGACTTTCTGGGGAATGCCATAGTTCTGGAACACTCGGTCACACAAGATCCTTGCTGCTCCTAGACTTGTCAGGTCAAACCCAATTGCCTCAATGAGCGTTCATTTGGTGAACTTGTTGATGATGACCAGGATGGAATCAAACCCACAGGATTGTGGCAGCATGTCAGACTTAGTCTCATGCTCACACCACTTAATGTAAGGTCAATGATGACAATACTAACATAAGGGGAAAAGGGCACAAGTAAGAAAAGGATGCAGTATATATAGTGAGCGCTTCGGGAGTTGCCAGTGTTCCCACGCTCGGACCCCATGCGTCACGTGATGCGCTCAGGCCCGGGTCACGTGATTTTCCCATTACATAATCTGCCACCCATTTGGGTCACATGACTCGTCCACAATCTTCCTGCAACTCTTTTGCAATCCTTTCTTGGCCTTTCCAGCCTGCTTATGTAAGCAATCCTGACATCACCCCCTCTTAAGGCTGGGCGTCTTGACCTGCCAACTTCACCTTGTCAGGGTATTGCTGGAAGAAGTCTTGGAGCAGCAGTGCAACATTAGTGAGGTTGTGACAAGATTCCCAGGTGTTCTCCTCTGCAGGGTATCCCAACCACTTCACCAAATACTTCACTCCCTGTCCAACCTTCTTGACATCAAGAATTGCCTCCACATCATACTCCAAGTGGTCATCGTCAATCATGGGGGGTGGGGGTGGAGGCAAGTTCTGGGAAGGAAAAGAGGGGGCAATATACAGGGTGAGTAGCAACTCATTGAAAACCCAGTGAATGTGCCATGCTCAGGGGAGCTTGAGTTGGTACGCTGCTGGTCCAACCTTCTCTTCGATAGTGAAGGGTCCAGCCCACTTGTTGTCAAGCTTCTTGGATGGTTGATCCATCTTCAGGTTCTGAGTATCCAGCCAGACTAAGTCCCCCTTCGAGTATTCACAACTCGGGCACTTTCCCTTATCATAGCTGGCCTTCATCGCATCTGCCACCTTCCCCATTGCTTCCCTGGCTGCTCTTCGGGATTCCGTGAGCTTGGCCATCCACTTGTCTGCTGCAGGGTTCACCTCAGAAGGCGGCTGGATACTGCCATTCCAAGGGTGCCAGCCATACTCCAGATAGAAAGGTGTGAATCTGGTGGCCGAGTGCTCATGGTTATTGAGTGCGAACTCAGCTGTGGATAGCCACTCTGCCCAATCATCCTGCAGATGGTCAACATAGGCCCAGAGATACACTTCAACCTCCTGATTGACCTGCTCTGTCTGTCCATCTGTTTGTGGGTGGAAGGCAGTGCTCGGGTTCACCTTAACCCCAATCATCCCATAGAACTCCCTCATGAATCTGGACACAAATTGGGTTCCCCAGTCACTCACAACTTTCTGTGGAACTCCATGGTCGTGGAAGACCCAGTCTTGAAGGATCCGAGCAGTACCAAGTCCCATGAGGTCAAGGCCAATAGCTTCGATGAGAGTTCATTTTGTAAACTTGTTGACAATGACAAGGATCGCATTGTGACCACGTGAGAGGGAGAAAGGCCCAACAATGTCCCAAGAGATGACTGCCCAGGGGCTCTCAGGGACAGGGTGCAGATGGAGCGGAGCAGCATGCCTGGTACGATCAGGCTTGATTCATTGGCATGTCTCGCATCCACCTGCATACCAATTGGAATCCTTCACCATGCCCACCCACCAGTAGGACCTCAACAGAGCCACCCTCAGCTTCCATGGACCAGGGTGCCCTGCGATGGGGAGGTCATGCTCAAAGGTGAGCACTGCCTCACATGCTTCTGGGGGTACCCATGTGATTTCTGCCTTCTGCCAGAGTCCCATCCGATCTCTTGTCCACTCATCATCAAGCTCCTCTGGCTTCTGCACATGTACTGCACTGTTTTTCTGGAGTAGCATCTCCATCTCCGATGTGAATGATGTCCGGGTCTCAGCCTCTGGGAAGACCTGTACTGGTGCATCCTCCTCCACCATCTCTCCATAATCTGGCCTCCGTGAGAGTGCATCAGCTTTTGTGTTTGACTTCCCAGTACAGTACTTGATCTTGAAGTCAAAGCATTGGAGCTCTCCAACCCAATGGACCTGCCTCGGTTTCAACTTCTGGGGCTTCCAGAAGTACTGGAGGTTAGCATGGTCCATCCAGATTTTGATAGTCTCTTCCACCCCAATCAGGTAAGCCCGCCACTCGCATAGTGCCCAGATTACAGCCAGGAACTCCTTGTCATACACATTGTAATTCTTCTCAGCTGCGGTGAGGGCTTTGGAGATATAGTCTACAACTCTCCAAGTCCCATCCACCTGCTGCTGTGAGAGAACTCCTCCAGTCGCCAAGTTGTTTGCATCTGTTTCTACCTTCCATCTCCCTTTGTCTTGTGGTAGAGCCAAGACCAGGGCTGATACTAGTGCCAGGTGGAGATCTCGGAAGGCTGCTTCCTCCTTCTCCTCCCATCTCCACAGGACCTTCCCTGTCAGCCGGAAGAGTGGCTTTGCCCAGGCAGAGAGGTTCGGGATGTGCCGGCAGAGGTAGTTCGGCATCCTGCCGAATCTTTGTACCTCTTTCACATTCTTCAGTCTGGGCCAGTTATGGATCACCACACCTTTAGCTGGGTCATGCTCCAGATGGTTGTGGGAGATCTTCATCCCAGGAAGAAGACCTCACTCTTCTCAAACTCGCACTTGCTGAGTCTGAGACACAGCCCATTCTCCCCAAACTTCCTCAAGACCCAATCCATCCAATACTGGTGTGTAGCCAAATCCTCTGCAAACACTATAACATCGTCAACATAGGCTCGGACATGCCCCCCTGCAATCTCTTCCCTCAACACATGGTTCATGAAGCACTGGAAGGTTGCAGGTGCATTCTGCAGCCCAAACCACATAACTGCCAGTTCGAAGAGTCCACAAGGCATTAGGAAAGCACAGCAGTGCTGATGTTCTGGCCAGACCTGCATCGATGGGAAACCTCCCTTCACATCAATCTTGGAATAGATGGTCACCCCCTTTAACACATCCATGGTGTCTCGGATGAGGGGGAGTATCAGACTGGGTCTCACACAACTTAAGCATAAGGTCATGACAACAATACTAAGATAAGGGGAAAAGGGTACAAGAATGGAAAAGATGTAGTATATATAGCGAATGCTTCGGCATTTGCCGGCATTCCCACACTCGGACCTCTCGGATCACGTGACGCGCCCAGGCCCGAGTCATGTGATCTCCCGATTATGTAATCCTCCACCACAGGTCATGTGACCTTCCAACAATCTTCTCTAATTTCTCCACAACTCCTCTTTTTGGGATGGCTTAGGTAAGCAATCCTAACATCACCCCCCTCTTAAGGCTGGGCATCTCGACCAGCTAGCTTGGCCTTGTCAGGGTGGGCAAGGAAGAAGTCCTGGAGCAGCAGCGTTACGTTGGTGAGGTTCCTACGGGGCTCCCAAGTGTTTTCCTCCACTGGGTATCCCAACCACTTCACCAAGTACTTCACCCCACGCCCCACCTTCTTGACATCAAGGATTGCCTCCACATCGTACTCCAGGTGGTCATCTTCAATTGTAGGGGGTGGAGGGGGAGGTAGATTCTGGGAAGGGAAGGAAGGGGGATGGTATGGCGTCAACAGCAACTCATTGAAGACCCGATGGATGCGCCAGGCCCGAGGGAGCTTGAGGCGATACCCAGCAGGTCCCACCTTCTCCTCAACTGCGAAGGGGCCTGCTCTCTTGTTGTCAAGCTTTTTAGAGGGCTGGTCCATCTTCAGGTTTCTAGTATCCAGCCAGACCAGATCTCCCTCAGAGTACTCCCAACTTGGGCATTTCCCCTTATCGTAGCTCTTCTTCATCGCTGCCGCCGCTTTCTCCATCGCCTCCTTGGCTGCACTTTGGGACTCTGTGAGCTTAGCCATCCACTCATCTGCTGCCAGGTTCACCTCAGAAGGTGGGCGGAGTCCCCCATTCCATGGGTGTCATCCATAATCAAGGAAGAAAGGTGTCTGTCCTGTCGCGGAGTGCTCACGATTGTTAAGAGCAAACTCAGCAGTCGACAACCACTCGGCCCAATCATCCTGGAGGTGGTCCACATAGGCCCGGAGATAGATCTCCATCTCCTGATTCGCCCGCTCCGTCTGCCCATCAGTCTGTGGGTGGAAGGCCATACTCGGGTTTGCCTTTACTCGGATCATAGAGTAGAACTCCTTCATAAACCGAGACACAAACTGGGAGCCTTGGTCACTCACGACCTTATGAGGGACTCCATGGTCCTGAAACACTCGATCTCGGAGGAGACGCGCAGCTCCAAGTCCTGTGAGGTTGAGCCCTATCGCTTCGAGCAGTGTCCGTTTTGTGAACTTGTTGACAATGACAAGGATGGCATTATGTCCATGGGAGAGGGGGAGGGGACCAACTATGTCCCATGAGATCACTGACCAGGGACCATCGGGAACTGGATGGGGGTGCAGTGGGGCAGCACGCTTGGTACAGTCAGGCTTTGTCCTCTGGCATGTCTCACACCCCTGGGCATACCGATCCGCATCCTTCACCATGTCTGGCCACCAATAACCCTTCACCAGTGCCGCTCTCAACTTCCGGGGTCCAGGGTGTCCAGCAGGGAGGTCATGCTCAAACTCAAGGACAGCCTCACGAGCTCCTAGGGGGACCCAAGTGACTATCCCCTTTTGCCAGAGTCCAGCACGATCTCGTGTCCACTCATCATCAAGCTCCTCTGGCTTCTGTATGTGTACTGCGCTATTTTTCTGGAGTAGCGTCTCCATTTCCAATGTGAACGACACACAGACTTCTGTTTCCGGGAAAACCTGCACTGGTGCATCCTCCTCCACCATCTCTCCATAGTCAGGTCTCTGGGAGAGTGCATCTGCCTTCGTATTTGACTTGCCAGTGCGATACTTTATCTCAAAGTCAAAGCACTGGAGCTCTCCAACCCAATGGATCTGCCTCGGTTTCAACTTCTGGGGCTTCCGGAAGTAGTGGAGGTTCGCATGGTCTGTCCAGATCTCAATTGTCTCATCCGCTCCAATGAGGTACGCCCGCCACTCATGAAGTGCCCGAATCACAGCCAAGAACTCCTTGTCATACACATCATAGTTCTTCTCAGCTGCAGTGAGGGCCTTGGAGATATAGTCAACAACTCTCCAGGTTCCATCCATCTGCTGCTGTGAGAGCACTCCACCAGTCGCCAGGTTACTCGCATCTGTCTCTACCTTCCATCTACCTTTGTCCTGAGGCAGAGCCAAGACTGGGGCTGATACAAGTGCCTGACGGAGATCTCGGAAGGCTGCTTCCTCCTCCTCCTCCCATTTCCATGGAACATTTCCAGTCAGCCAGAAGAGTGGCTTTGCCCGAGCAGAAAGATTTGGGATGTGCTGGTGGAGGTAGTTCAACATCCCATTGAACCTCTGGACATCCTTCACATTCCTAGGATGTGGCCAATCTCGGACTGCTGCACCCTTGGCTGGGTCGTGCTCTAGCCGGTTGTGAGAGATCTTCATCCCCAGGAAGATGATCTCACTCTTCTCAAACTCGCATTTACTGAGTTTGAGACACAACCCATTCTCTCCAAACTTCCTCAAGACTCGATCCATCCAGTACCGGTGTGTAGCCAAGTCCTCTGCAAACACAATGACATCATCCACATAGGCCCTCACATGTCCTCCTGCAATCTCCTCCCTCAACACATGATTCATGAAGCGTTGGAAGGTAGCAGGGGCATTCTGTAGTCCAAACCACATAACTGCAGGTTCAAAGAGTCCACGAGGTGTCAAGAAGGCACAGCGGTGC
Organism: Clavaria fumosa; assembly: GCA_951802425.1. Lineage (NCBI taxonomy): Eukaryota > Fungi > Basidiomycota > Agaricomycetes > Agaricales > Clavariaceae > Clavaria > Clavaria fumosa. Next base: position 1,670,107 of record OX637805.1, on the reverse strand, counting down.
TGGTGCTCTGGCCAGACCTGCATGGATGGGAAACCTCCCTTTGCATCAATCTTAGAGTAGATCAATGCTCCCTTAAGCACATCCACTGTGTCTCGGATGCGGGAAAGGGGGTACTTGTCCTTGACCAGGTGTGCATTCAGTCTTGAGTAGTCGATAATTGGCCGCAGCTTGTCCTTCTCATGTTTGAAGAAGAAGGGGCTGGCATACGGGGATTTTGAGGGCTGGATTCGTCCAGAAGCAAGCTGCTCATCCACCCAATGGTTCATCTCCACCATCTCCTGCCGTGTCAGTGAGTATAGCTTGGAGGAGAGGTGCTCTGGGTCCTTTTTGAACTCGATTTTAATATCGAAGTCCGGTCTGGAGCAGGGAAGCTCATCCCACTTCGCTTCACTAAAAACCAAAGGGTAGCGGCTGGGCCAGAGTTGGGAAAACAGGTGTCCAGAATACTCGTGGATGCGAGGGTACTCGTTTTCGGGGGTGCAGGGGCTCGAGGGGATGGGGAACACTGTGGGGGGCAGCAGGTAAGGCTCAGCTCTGCCTTCTTCCAGTCGATGTCAGGGTTGTGTTGCTTGAGCCAGTCATGCCCAAGGATGACCTTGTGGGATTGGATCTTTCCCAGCAGGAAATGGACCCGTTCACGATGGTCGCCCACCTTCACCAGCAGCTCAATTCCAAAGCGGATTTTACCCTCTCTGTTCTGTGACCCATCCACGTTGTACATCGTGATCGGGTTCAGCAAGGGAGATGGCTCCAGGCCCACTCTTTTCGCCCACTCCAAATCCATGAAACAGTTGGTGCATCCTGAGTCGACAAGGGCCTTCGTCATAGCCCACTTGCCAGTGCTGAGGGCCTCCAAGTGCACCTGGATGGCTAGCTCTCGTGGCACACATTTCTCCACCTCTGGCTGCACCTTGGTTGGGTGCTCTGCCAGTCTCACTTCCTCTTTCACCTCAGCCCCAATTCGGGTATGTCTCCGCTGCAAGATAGTATACTTCAGTATACTTGCTGCAGGCACAGGGATGGAATGGGGGCTGGAACAACTCTTCTCTCCAGCCAGAGTCCTCCTTTCTCTCTCAAGTGGCTCCAGTTTTGCTTGGAGCAATGCAATCTCTCTGGTAGTCCTCTGTTGTTCGGGGGGTACCTGGCACTCCACAGGTTCGGGCTCTTGGGACCTGCAGATGCATGTCGGGCAGGGGGCAGAAACGGATGGCATGCCCAATCTGGTGGCATCAGAAACAACGTCTCTCATCAGCAGGGGCACATCCATGGCCCATGGCCACATTCAGAGGGTGCGAGAGGGCCGCGGCAGGTCGCAAAAAGGTCGCGGTGGGTTGCACGGGGGTTGCGAAAGGTCGTGCAGGGGTCGCAATGGGTCGTGGTGTCTGTTCCATGACTATTGTGTCAAATCGCCTTTGCTGGGCATCCAGTCTTTCTGCCAGCACTTTCCATTCTCCATAAGTCTCTGGCATCGGGGAGACACCATAGATCCTCTCCACCAACCTCCTACTCAGGTTCAACTCCAGCCAATGGACCAGGATTCCTGAGTCCTTCTCTGCACTCAACTCCGCCCATCAGAACAGCATCTCGAATCTCACAAAGAACTCTGGTGCTGTCATGGCACCCTGTTTCAACCCTGCAATATCGGCAAGGGCAGTCGCACGGTTGTTCGGGTCATCAAATGCCCACTTCATCTCCTCCACAAACTCCACCCAGGTTCTGGCCTCGCCACTACCCAGGATCTCTTCCACTTTCATATTCGCCCATTCAGCAGCAAATCCATCTCCAGTAATTTTGCTCAAAGCAAGGAGGACCTTCACCAGGTCTGAAGCATAGGTAGTCGGGTTCGCCATAAACAAGAGGTGAAGTGATTGGAGGAATGTACGGAAGTTCCTTTTCTGCCCATCAAAGGGGGCAACAGATAGGTCAAGCCTCGTAGGTTGGGCTACAGGCAGGGCAACATGGTCTGCCATCACAGGCCCTGGATGCTGTAAATAAAGTTCCAGGCCTTGGGCACTCAGGATTTCTTCAATCTCTTAACAGTCCTGTCCTCTTAGGCTGCTCTTCTGTGTACTTATGTACCTATAGAACTCTTATTCTATGAAACTTTTGTTAATGTGGGGCCCAAATGGTGTCCCAGGTGGTTGCTCCACAACTCCTAATGAGTTGCCCGTGCACCCTTCTGACAATGGTCACAGAGCAAGGGCCCTGTCCACTGGACCAGGAAACTACAGAAAGACTATGTAGGGGCCTTTCCTTGCCCTGTACACTACATGATTCACTGGTATGTAGCTGTAAAACAAAGTTCCAGGCCTTGGGCACTCAGTATCACTTGGGAAGAGTCACAGTAGACTTCCTCTGGGTCTGGTCACGTGTATCTACACACAGTAAAAATTTCGCACGGTTCTGTTACACACTGCGGGCAGGGTAAAGGAGAAGAGGATGATAGGGGCTGAGCTGTGACAACATGTCACAGTTTGAAATTAAGGGTCCAGGCTAGCCGGGTTAGGACACGAGGCTAGGGCGGACAGGCGGATCTTAGTATTATATCAGACTGGGTCTCACACAACTTAAGCGTAAGGTCATGATGACAATACTAAGATAAGGGGAAAAGGGTACAAGAATGGAAAAGACGTAGTATATATAGCGAACGCTTCGGCATTTGCCAGCATTCCCACGCTCGGACCTCTCGGATCACGTGATGCGCCCAGGCCCAGGTCATGTGATCTTACAATTATGTAATCTGACCACAGCCACAGGTCATGTGACCTTCCAACAACCCTCCCCAGTTTCTCCACAACTGCACTTTGGGATGGCTTACATAAGTGATCCTAACAATGCGGTGGTTCACCGCCCGAAACAGCGGCGGTCTGGGGGGAACTCCCCCAAAGAGCTCAGCATACTGGTTAAACCAGTACTCACGCCTGCCTTCGAGGTAGGCGTCGTCTATCTTTACAGAGGCGTTAGCCTCTCCCCCCTTCCAGGGCTCACCCACATCCCAGGGGCCCGAGTGTAGTCAGCTCTTTCGAGCTTCCTTCCTTGGTGCATTCTTAGCTGACATACGGATGCGTAATGCTTCCATCTCCTCACTGGGCGACATTGCCTGAAGGGTTTTCCCCTTCCCTTTGCCAATCCGGATTGCACGTTGGTGCACATCCAGTATCACACAGCGGTCATACATGAACGCCGTTCCGACTATGATATCATAGTGGTCGATGTTCACTATATCAAAATACTGGTCCTCCACCAGTATTCCTCCCAAATCTACCACTACGCGGCATCCGCGTGTGATCATCGATCGGCTGCCGATACAGCCGAGTTGGATAGGAACTGGATTATCCAGTTGGAAGGTCGGTACCTCCATCACCTGGGCAAAGTCCGGGCTCATCAGGTCCGGCGTACTTCCAGAATCGAAAAGCATATACGCTTTTACACTGTTCATGGTGATGGGGCCAATGTTGGGAAAGCAGATGTCCAGGATACTGGCTGAGGCCAGGGTACTCGCTTTCGGTGGAACCAAGGGTCGGGCAGGGGGCCGGTGGCTGTGTGGGGAGGAGGCACAGGTGTTGGGGCAGTGGGTGAGCCTTACTTCGGCTTTCACCCAGTCAATCTCTGGGTTATGACGCTTTAGCCAATCATGCCCAAGGATCGCCATGTGGGACTGGGTCTTCCCTAGCAGGAAGTGGATCCGCTCCTGGTGGTCACCAACCATCACAAGCAGCTCCATCCCATACCGGATCTTACCATCCCTGTTCTGTGTTCCATCCACATTATACATGGTGATTGGATTCAGCAAGGGAGATGGTTCCAGTCCCACTTTTTTCACCCACTCCAAGTCCATAAAGCAGTTGGTGCAGCCTGAGTCGACAAGGGCTTTTGTAGTTGCCCCCTTGCCAGTGCTGAGAGCCTCCAGGTGCACCTGGATGGAGAGCTCTCAGGGCATATGCAATAGGGTGTCCTTCAGCACCTCTGCAAGGCACTTCGTCAGCTCCACTTTGCTGCTAGTCCCCTTTTCTCTTTTCGGTATTTCACTCTTAGCAGTTTCCGTTCCTGCTTTGTCCTTCACCTCAGCCCCAATCTGGGTGTGTCTCTGCTTCAAGATAGTGTATTTCGGGATACTAGCTGTGGGTACAGGGACAGGAGGGGGGCTGGGATATCTACTCCTGAGGCTCCAGTTCAGACTCACTGGGCCTCGTCTCCAAAATCCAGCTCCTCAACAGGAGCCCTCTTCTCTCTCTTGAGCAACTCCAGGCAGTCTTGGAGCAGTGCAATCTCATTCTCATAGTCCTCTGCACTATGTACCTGGCTTTCCATGGCACAGACCTGTGGTCTCGGGATCTGCGGACACGTGTCCTGGAGCAGGCAATCTCTCACCATGTGACCAGCTTGGCCACATCGGAAGCAGGTGCACAACACTCCAGGGGCACGGGTGCGATCCACCACCATGGCATCACCAGCGTTGGTGGGACACAGTATGGTGGGAGGGGCAGGGGTGCGGGCCAGTGGCTGGGCCAGGAAGGGGCAGGGGGCTGGGGCAAAGCAGGTTTGTTGAGGGAGGGGGTGGCTGGTTGCAGGTGAAGCAGGACGCACAGAGTTCTGCTGCATGATGACTCCATCAAGGCGACGCTGCTGAGCATCTAGCCTTTCTGCGAGTGCCTTCCACTGCACATAGGTCTCTGGCATTGGCGAAACACCATAGACCTTTCCCACTAGCCTCCTGCTCAGGTTTGACTCCAGCCAATGGACCAGGATGTCTGAATCGGCCACTTCTGTCATCCCTGCTCTTCAGAACATTGTTTCAAACTTTGCAAAGAACTCAGGTGCTGTCATGACACCCTGTTTCAACCTCGCAATGTCTGCGAGGGCAGTCGCATGGTCGTTTGGGTCATTGAACGCTCGCTTCATCTCCTCCACAATGTCAGGACCCATCCATTTTTCCTCAACCTAACAACTCTATCACCACCCATGGACCTCTCAACATTCCCCTACCACCTTGCGAACCCCCCTACCACCTCGCGAACCCCCCTACACTCTTCTGAAACCTGCTACCAACTTCCAAACACCTCTCGGGCCTCCATCATCTCCTCACAACATTCTGCCATACTCGCATCACCTCCTGCCACCTCACCTTACGTGTACCCACTGCCGAACCCACTATTCGATGCTCAACATGCTCTTACACGACTCCTACAGCGGCACATGACTTGCCGCACGGCACACCGGCACTACTCGCATTACTTGTGTTACCAGCATTACTCACATGACATACCGCCCAAGGACCACCCAAGGTCACCTGTCTCACCAGCGCCATCCATGTGACTGCTCACCTGACCTCGTGACCTTAATGATGAAATGTGCCACTGGTGGTCAAGCTGTGTATCCTTTCAAATTATGTTCTCCCTTCTTCTTCTCAGTCGTCTATAACTGCATTAGCCTTGGACCAAGCACCTCTGCTCAGTTGTAGTTACACATATGCTTATTTAGTTAGGTCGCAACCCATGACCGGTCATGTCCGCAACCTTACCTATGCTTAGTTTACCCCTCGCGACCTTAGTAGAACACGCACACAGTCACTCTATGACTAGTTATACCCTGTACTACTATAGTCTTGTCGCCTGGTGCTCTCTGTACTTTCCCTTTCTCGTCATACTCTCTGTACATACGTATATATAAGTCTCGCATGTACTTACTGTACTCCAGACTTGATATTAATGCACATTAGTTTAAGCTTGAGGCCTTGACGTCCTTTGAGCCTGGAACCATCGCGATTGATAGGTCTTGTCTCACTTGGTGACCTCGACAACACCAAGACCACTCTGCTTCTCTTTACTTTCATCCTCCGCGCTCGTACAACTCGTGTGCCTAAATATTTCCTTTACTTCGTCTTGGTACTGACTTCTTTGAACCCTACAGGTTTTCCCGTTGGTTGGCAAAGTCATCGCCTTCACCGACACACTCTTAAACACCGTCGCAACTACCTGCAACTCTTCCAACAACATCTCTTTCCTTCACCTCATCTTTTTCTCTCTCACACTTCATCGGTCAACTTCACGACCTTCTCAGCATCACCTGTTTCTCCCACCTCATCTATTCCTTTCTTCATGCTTCGTTGGTCGACCTCACGGCCTTCTCAGCGACATCTCTTGTCTCCTCACTCGTCCCTTTTCATCCTACATCTTGTCTACTGACTTTGCGACCTTCCTAGTGATGTCTCCCATCTTGCTACTTGTCTGTTTCCATTCTTACATCTTCCCAGACGTCTCCACAATTTTCTGGGACCAAACATTTCGACTGTGCTCAACAGTTGATTGGTATTAGCGAGTTTCCAGGACTGGTCACCAACAAGTCGACCTCCGGTATCACTTTCGAGACAGGACAAGCCCTAACACACAAATTCTGCCCAGGTTCCAACCTCATTGTTACCCAGGATTTCATATTTGCCCATTCTGTGGCAAACCCATCTCCAGCAATTTTGCTGAGGGTGTAGAGGACCTTTGCCAGGTCCATGGCATAGATTATTGGATTTGCCATAAACAGGAGGTGGAGCGACCAGAGGAATGTACAGAAATTTCTTTTTTGCCCATCCAATGGGGCGACAACTAAATCCAGCCTTGTGGCATGGACTTCAGGCAGGGCGACATGGTCAGCCATCACAGACCCTGGTGGTGGTGATGGGGTTTCGGGGACGTCAGTAACGGGGGAATTGGGGGGGAGCTGGGCTCGACCCAGTCTCGGTCATAGACACTGTAAATAAAATTCCGGGCCTTGGGCACTCAGGATTTCTTTGATCTCTTAGCAGTCCTGTCCTCTCAGGCTGCTCTCTAGGTACTTAGGTACTTATAGAACTCTTATTCTATAAAGCTGTTGCTAGTGTGGGGCCCAAATGGTGTCCCAGGTGGTTGCTCCACAACTCCTAATGAGTTGCCCGTGCACCCTTCTGACAATGGTCACAGAGCAAGGGCCCTGTCCACTGGACCAGGAAACTACAGAAAGACTATGTAGAGGGCCTTTCCTTGCCCTGTACACTACATGATTCACTGGTACATAGCTGTAAAACAAAGATCCGGGCCTTGGGCCCTCGGTATCACTTGGGGAGGGTCACAGTAGACTTCCTCTGGGTCTGGTCATGTGTATCTACACACAGTAAAAATTTCGTGCAGTTCTGTTACACACCACAGGCAGGGTAAAGAAGAAGAGGATGAGGGGATAAGCTGTGACAGAGTGTGACAGTTTGAGATAGGGGTCCAGGCTAGCCAGGTTAGGACATGGGGCTAGGGTGGATTGGGTGGGATGTTAGTATTGTGTCAGACTTGGTCTCATGCTCACACAACTTAACGTAAGGTCAATGATGACGATACTAACATAAGGGGAAAAGGGTACAAGTAGGAAAAAGATGTAGTATATATAGTGGGAACCCTGGGAGTTGCCGGTGTTCCCACGCTCAGACACTGTGAGTCATGTGATGCGCCCAGGCCTGGGTCATGTGACTTTGCATTACATAATCCACCACCTGTCTGGGTCACATGACTTTCCTGTGATCTTCCCGCATCTCTTTCACAACCCTCCCTCTCGCTTCTCAGGTGCTTATGTAAGCAGTCCTGACAATTATTGTAAATATTGCACCAAAAATGCAAACTATTATAGCATGCCAAGTTCCTATTCAACTATTCTGCATATAGTATCAAATAATAACTATATTTATCTCTACCTATGTGCAAAGTTTCATGACGATTGGTTGAGAACTCATGGAGTTATTCACAATTTGGTAAAACTTGTTGACAGTCAAAGTGCTGTACCTGCCCAGTTGGGACAGTCATCCAAAGTCTTGGTCAGCCATCCATCCTAAAGGGGGATGAATTTCACAGGGGAACCATATCCAGGAATTGTTACATAAGCTGGATTGCTTAAATAATCATTTACCCTTGTTATTTTCCAAGGGCAAAGCCCCCTGGACCCAAAATGGTCCAGAACACCCATCAGAGATGGCCAGACAGTGGCACAGAGGCCAAACAACCTAATTAGGCATGATTTAAGTGGAGTTTGAACTTTAAAATCAAACCTTCAGTTTTGAACTTTCTTTCAAAACTGACTCAGAGGCCACACACTCATTGGGAGTACCTATTAATAATTTTACTGTATCAGGGTGGCAAGTACCTTTCCTATCAGAAGTAGCTGGACCTTTGAAGATGGAAAGGGATATAATATTTCCATTGCTCAGAGTGTAACAGGAATACTCCCAACCCTAGTTAGTAGGAGGGAGCTGTTGAAAAGTGTCATACTTAGGAGGAATAAAAGAACAACCTTAAGAAGCCAGTACCTTGGTAGTGATGTTAGCTATGACAAGATGTCCAGGACTGTTGCCAAGAAGTACTCAAAAGAGTTGGGTTTAGTAAAAGAGTTGTTCAGGAAGATATGGATGGTCCCTGGGAGAGGGTTCTTCTTTGAGTATCCAAGGTATCAGGCCATTAGAGAGGCTCTTGGAAGAGTGAAGAGAGATGCTATGGAAGCCAGTGTGTACTCTGAGTTTCCTATGCCACCCCTGCCTAGGATAATGTTTCAAATTTGCTTTCTAGTTATCTGAAGTCCAAAAGGACTTCAGACAAGGATTTTTTGAGATTTGACAAGCATGTATCTTTGTGTAACTTGTGTTAAAATTTTAAAATAAAATAAAATAAAATAAAACCTACCATATGACATGGTAGAACACATGGACCAGCAAGGAGGGAAACCCTATGCAGATCTGGTCTGCTAATGACTATGAGGTTATAGGTTGTGACTTCTATCATGAAGTAGAGAGCTTCTTAGCTATGGTGGATAAGGTTGGAAGTAAAAAAGAGACTAGGAAGGACTTAGATGGTCACAAGGAGTGGAAGAAGATGGTTGAAGCACTCCCCATTGAAAGGGATGTTAGTGAAGGAGCTACCTTGGAGAGGAGGACCCATAATCCTATTCCACCACCAACTTCCCACCTATCAAGTTTCACAGAAGATCCCCAGACAACCAAACAATCCACCCATCACCAGACTACACTCCTGCACTCAAGGATCCACATTCTGCACCATTTATCACTTATACTAGAGGAAACTTGGAAGATCCATCCCCATTATCCATTTCCTATAGAGGAGCAGAACAACCTAGGACTGAGTCTGGTGCTAAAGGGAAGAAGAAGACTACTCACTATGGAGAATCTCAAGGGCAGGTTCCTTCTTCAAGGACCAGTACAAGAAGCAGATGGACCCCCCAGACAACCCTTTGGTAGAGGAACACCTCCAGGAAGTTATCCAGGACCAGGAAAAAGAACAGGGCAAAGACCAGGACAGCCAGGTTGGCCAGGAGGTCCCCCTGACCCCAGAGGCCAACTAGGACCATCAGAGCCTAGAGGATCACCTGGTCCAGACCCTGGAATGAACCCATCACCAATCAGAGACCCTTATGCTTATGTGTTTGACCCCAAGCTCAGAGCTTCTGACATACCTAAGTGGAATGGAAACCCAGACACCCTAGCTAAATGGCTTACACAGATCTCTGAGAGATCCTATCCTGTCTTTAGACAGCTAGGAAGCCTTGTACCCCAGAAATTGACAGAGTCTGTTGAAGTACTATGCAAGCCCCAGCTGCTTACCCCAATGGATCTCATGTGCTCTTTGGAACCTTTGGAGTGATGTATGGCATAGTCATTGGGACAGTGCACATGGGACACAATGTGTCATGATCAAAGTGGATGGAGAATCAGGGAGGCCCAGAACACTCCCTGTAGCTACTGTGCATCACATGCCACTTGGACATTAGGCCATTGTGAGTGGCCTTGTATTCCATCCCATTCATTGTTGAGAGCCAGACCCTCCCAGCAGGATTGCTCTTATGTGGTTGGAGTGTGAGGACAGTCACACCAGGCCAACTACTGGTGCTTAAGACCACTCAGCCAAAAGGCCACAATACTCAATCCAGATTGAGTATGCCAGTTGGTCCTTATATAGCACATGTTTTTGTCACACCCCCATCCTGTATGGGTGATGACATTGAGGAGGAATGTGAATAGAGTCATGGAGATGAGATGGAGTTTAGCCTTCCATAGGCTTATGTAACATGATTTTAGCCTTCCATAGGCTTATGTAACATGATAGACCTTCCATAGGCCTGTAGAGGTACTCCATTTCCCTCATTTGACTTGTACCTGAATCAGAACATCATTATTGCCATAGAACAAAATTCAAGGAGGTGAAAGAAATTACAAGTCAGTAGAAGAGCTCAGAGAACATAACACAGGTACTGTAAAATTGTACATCCCTGGTCTTCTCATAATGAAGACATGAGTGGGGAGCCGGGGGTGGTCATGATAAAGAAAATTTCTCTGGTCCTACATGAGCCACTGGACCAAAAGTGGCTGGGACAACCTGTCCATCTACCCACACTCCTATCATTGTCCAGGGGACAATGGGGTCAATGGGGTGGATTGTGATTCCCCAGGGAAGAGAAAGGAGGTCCTGGCCCAGGAGGGAGGCCTGATCCATGTTGATGATGGTGAAGAAGAACATTCTGGTTGGAAAAACATATTAGAGAATCTCTAACAGTGTAGAATCAAATCATACTAGTGTTTTAGGTGATCTGAGTGGGTGATAGAGAGTAGTGGTGGTGGTGGAAAATAAATGTGTTCTGGGGGGTGACAGAGCCCCAAATGATGAAGTAAGATTACTTAACTCCATCCAATATAGTACTGACTTCTTGCAGTGGTGCTGCAGTTGTAGCAATGGTGGACATCTCTTGGACTGCAATTCCTGTGAGCAAGCAGTGTGCAGCAAATGCCTTGACCTTTCCTGAGGCTGGTGTGGCACAGGTGTGGCACAGGTGCATCCATTGTTGTCACATGCTCATCACATGACACTCTGAACAATGCAGGTGTGGTATTTGCTCTCTCATTTTTCTTCTATCTCATTCTAACTGCCATTCTCTCTCAACTAATCACTATACTCATGGACTCCCCCAACCACTTCCCTAATGGAACTAGAGTATGGATGTTTGGACATCAAGGCATCCTGTATGGGACTGTTGTTAAAACAGTAGGATGGCTGATGGGACCCAGCTGGTGGAGATTGGGGTGGATGGGGAGGATCCTAGCAAACGTAGGGCATTGCCTGTATGCACTGTCCATCAGATGAGCAAGTGACCTTCTCTTTGTCTTCTTCTGTTCACTAACTTGCTTCTAGTGTGACAGTGGTTTTGTAGTTCTAGGTAATCTCTGACAAGTCTCATTGACCAAACAATCCCCACACTCATATTATGAATATGCCAATATTACACAAAGCTATGCACATCTCATTGCATAATTGCAAGGGCATATGAAGGATGTATTGAAAGTCATGTTAATACTTTTAGGATTTCAGTATGTATGCCCCTCAAGTGGAGACATTGCATGTGGCATCCTTATAGTCAAATCATTATATCCACCTATGATACTGTTCTATTGTACCATGTAGCATATAGGTGTATGCCTACATTTATTGTCTACATGTCTACAAAGTTTCATGGAAACCAATAGAAACTGGCTGAGATATTTACAAAGGGAATTATCGTAAAGATTCCCATCATGTTGCAGTATGCTTGATCAGCTCTGGCAAGGTAAAAAATGCTGTGCAGATTGCCAGGACCCTTAGCAGTATTACTAATCAGCCTATTTCTGCATGAACTGTTAGAAGGTGCCTAAGGACTGTAGGTATAAAGGCTGTGACTAAGAAGAAAATGTCCTTACTTAGTAGTAGACATAGGAAGGAGAGGGTGAACATTGCTGTAGCAATGAAGATTGGACTGCCACTGTTGGATTCACTTTCCAGACCTAGCTGGTGTCCAGCTGCAACCCAATGCCAGGAAGGAAGCCACTAAACTTGCCAACAAAATCACTGCATGCTACCTTCAAATGCCTGAGAGGATTGTTGCTGACAAAACTTCAGAAATGTGAGACATCTTCTATTATCCTCTCTACTGCTCTAACAGGAGTTTCAGCCCAATGAAGCCCATACCTGCTGTTATTTACCATCAGGTTGAGGAGGATCTCCTGGGGCGGGGGGACCTTTCCAACTCAGATGAGTAGGCACTTATTTAACTATATCTTGTGACACTTTGGCTCAGACCCAGAGAGCAGAGGCATCAAATGGCAAAGGCTGTAAGCATAATTCTCATCATTTTGGGCACTTACCCATGCACTATAACAGCTGCAATTGTGGGCCACTGGCCCAGCACAAAAAGCTTCTCACCAATCTTAGTAGATTGATGGAGAAAGCAGCTGAAGAAGCCAAAATAAATGCCAGTACATTCTCAAGTTACTGACAAGGCCCACTTTCCCATTAATTTATTGCAGTCACTTTTACATTTTTCAATTTCTGGCATGCAGCTCATGGCTTGCAGCAGACAAATCCACCTTTCAAGGTTCTCTGGGATAATGATCTTTGCTGCATGGCCTATAGCCAGGACAGTATTAACCTCATTCATTACCTCCCCAAGTCTCTCAGTGAGAGAGCTACTGTGAGTCATCTTAAACTATTTCCACCTCCATACTAACTTCCAACAGGCTAAATTGACCTGAACTATGCTGGGTGTGTCACCCCCAAAATAAGAGATCCTGATGAGAAAGACCCACATTGCACAGGGGAATTCCTTCTGCATGATGGACAAGTCACAGGAAAATTTGACTGTGTCTGAAGCTGGCATGGTCAAATGGACAAGGTGGATTGTTCATGCTCAAGTGTATACCACAAAAATCTGACATGCTGAACAGAGGGCTCCAGAGAAGCTGGTCCCCTGCTGGGACATCATTGCAACTGGACTCACTGCAGCCTAGCCAAGAACCTCACTGAATGGATCTCTGAAATGTTCCTTGATGAGAACAATCACTCTTCCATGACTACTGCATCCTCACTGGACACCCAGATGCATACATCTTCTCCTTGCAGGACTGGTGCTCAATGAAACTCATCCTGGAATCAGCCAATTGATTCAGTAAATACTTTGCAAACTCCAAACTCAACAACCTCTCAGTCCCTGCACTTTTGTTCAAACACAATACCACACCTTTTGCAAGAGGAACATTGTACCAAGATTGAAGCCAGCACCACCCAGCTGCTACAGCAAATCAAGATCACTGAGACTAACATCAACAAATGAATGGATGCACTCAAGATCTCCACAAAAGACTCACTCACAGCAACAAACAACCAAGTCCAGGCTGTCACCCAGAGCATACTCCAAATGGGACAGGGAATCCAGCTGCTCATTGACCAGGTTCAAACAAATGCAGTAGGGCTCAAACAGATGCAAATTGAGAACTATTATCAGACCCTGATTGCCAACATTGATGATGAAATTAGATACCATTGCAATAGAATCCATTTTAGCAACAACCAGCTTGAAAGCCAACAGGCTGAGGATGAACTCAAAGCCCCTGTGCTCCAAAAGAAACAACTCCTGGATGAATGAAGGACAGTGGCAAGCTCATTCCTGGGCCAGCCAATGATTGCCCCTGCCCCTCCTCCTCCTATCACAGCCCCTATCACTGGCCCTACACCCACATCTAGAACACTGTAAACCACACACCCAACCCTCACCCAACCACTCCCTATGTTCACTCAAACAACATCCACCCACCCCAAGTTGTGAACTGGTGCTCTGACATACTCTCAAGCACAACCCTCCCTGGAAACACATGGCTGGTGCCCAGCAAAAAATGGAAAGTCTCTGATGACAAAGGGACAGGCCCAACCAAGACAAACAACACCACAACAGCAATGGAGGTAGTGGATATTGAACTTGTAAGTCCCAAACTCTATCATAACACTAGACTAACCAAAGGCTGTGACACTTGTTACCTGTTCCCAGTGAGAACTGCAGCCCCCAATCCATTTTCCCTCACAGCCTCATGTTTACACACAGAACCTACAATAGTTACAACACTCACAACATCCATGACTCCCCATATGACTATTATGACCCCCTCACACTCTGTGTTAGCCACACCCTGCCCCCCTGTGATTGTCCCTACTCTTACAAACCCATTCTGAGTCATTCACTTATATTGTTTCCCATGCTCTGGTTGCTACCTTTCCTAATGCTTATCACAACAGTAGCTGCAATGCCCAGTTTTCATATGAGTAATGCTTTCTCCATTTTTGCTCTGAATGCAAATGGTTTGGTCCACAACATAAAAATTTCCCATGTGAATGCAGTGATCACTGCACACAGGCCGCTCACCTTCATGATATCTGAGACAAAAACCAAACTCCTCCCTCAAGTCAAACTCCCCTACCAGGACCAGGATTACAACATATTTGAGGAACTGGGAGTTCACACAGACAGCCATCACATTTACAAATGGGGAATACTAAACAGTAGAGTCAGTGTTAGGGTACTTGATGATCCACAGCACCTAGCCCCTTGGGAAAGCAATTCAGCTAACATGTGTCCCTTTAATACATGCTCTCTCTATGTCCTTTACCTACTCTGTACAATTACCCATGCAAACTTACTCCCAGTATGATTTAAGCTAAGGAAAGTGGTACTAGGAGGGAAAGAAATGGCTCTACAGTAGGAACAAAGAACTGCACAAACAAATGGTCTTTACCATTGAATTCCCACTGCTTTATACATAAAGGCAAAGGGAAATAACTGTTATTTACTCCCTCAAGCTGGTTCTACTACTGTTTAAGCTACATCCTAGTATTACTAAAATAGTGCCAAAGGGAGGCTCTAAATGGGAAAGGTGAACAGACAGAAATGTCAGGAAGGTCTATAAAGTCATACCCATGAGTTTACAAGAGGAGTGGGGCATTTGTGGCTGAGATACAAGGTTGTGAACTTGCTGGTGCAAGCCTGGCACCACTCTGACATTGTGGGGTGGCCCTAATCATGATCGGACCTTGATCAGGCAGTCAAGGACCAACAGGTCAGCTCATTCTCACAAAGGTAGGGGCAGTGATTGGCACTGATGGCTGATGCTGCTGCATTGCCAAACTGGGAATGCTCATCCTCACAAGTGGACTGCATGCCCACAACCTTTGCACACAGTCCCTTGGCCCTCCCCTTGTCTCCCTTTATATTAGGGTGTTACTAGTGTATATCTGGCATAGAGTACAGTTGAAACACAGGGCTAGTGCACTTAATTATGACTAGTCTGGGGGAGATAAGAGGAAGCAGAGGAGGTATAGACAAGAAAACAACACAATCAAGGCTGGGAACATTGCAGAATGTCACAGAAGTGATCAGAGGGAATCATGGTGTCCTTCCCCACAATTCCTGACATTTGAACCCCTAGAGACTAGTCAGTATGAGTCAGTATGATTATTTTTAGAAAAGCCAGAATGTTTGAGATGAAATATCTCAGTGAGGAGATAAGATAAAATTATGATTTTACCTGATATGTAAAGCCACTGAATTCTCCTTAATTTAGAGTCCTTAAATGGTATGTTAGAATTACTAGTTAAGGAGCCATGTTGGATTCTTCCAAATGTAGTAGATATGTGAATTTGAGTATAAGTAGCCAACTGAACTTTGCATTCCAGGCATCATTACATACCCATACATTGATTGCATCATCCTCTAAGAGGACTAAGCCTGAGTCTAGCTCCCCATGGAGCTAAGGACATATTTAGCTAAAATAAGGACAGGGTCCAGTTAAGCTAAATGTAGTATCTGCTGACTAAGGACTTAGTCTGGTCAAGTGATCTGGGTACCCAAAGGTACCCAGGCTTCGGATGAGTCACCCTGTGCTGGCTCCCCCCAGCACAGTAAGTATTGAGCGAGTTATGAATCTTTTGGGATAGGGTACAAGGTGTTCTACTGTACAATGTACCAGTGTATTCATCAGAGTAAGTAGTGAATAACTAGCCAAGTATTGAAGGTTTATAGAGCTAGAATGGTCTACAGAACCAGGAGAGTCTCATGAACTCAGCTTAATTCTCCCATCACTGGCTAGCTAGTTATTCACTAATCCATTATTGACCTATCTATATTGATTTGGCTTAAGTGTACATACCTATGGAGTGGTCAGTCATTGAGCCATAGTATCAACCTGTGGAGTGATACCAGGTTGAGGCAGACCATGGGGGTCAATGGCTAAGCCCATGGGATGTTGTGACTTAGGTTAATAATATCTGCCCAAAGCAATGCCTTGCTAGCAGTGTTGGTTTCAGTACTGTTAGCAGGAAGGTATGGAACTGAAGAATCTACTAGTCCTGTAGACCAGTTGCATAAGAAATTGAGGACTGGTCTGAGTCATCCTGACTCTCAGTGACTCATTTCCATTTGCATCCAGTACCAGATCCATAACAGTCAGCTGAACAGGCCACAGATTGCACTATGTCTCACCTCAGATACATCAACTTTCTGTGAAATACTGATGGCATTGATCTGTGGTCTTTGAAAACCAACAGAATGTGATGTCATGACTGAACAAGTAGAGCACAGGGCAAGAGCAACATGGGGGGAAACATCATTGGCCATGTAATTGCATCAAGAATTGGCTTCACAGATGGAGACATCCTGGTCACCAATAGATCTGCTGACTACATCCCAATGACTGACCACAGGGCTACATAGGAATCAAACAGCATCAACTGTGTCTTTGTGCAGTTCTTAGTTCTTGCTCTAGAGCCTCATCTGTTAGGATTGCTTATGTAAGCCATCCCAAAGTGCAGTTGTGGAGAAACTGGGGAGGGTTGTTGGAAGGTCACATGACCTGTGGCTGTGGTCAGATTACATAATCGTAAGATCACATGACCTGGGCCTGGGCGCATCACGTGATCTGAGAGGTCCGAGCATGGGAACGCCGGCAAATGCCGAAGCGTTCACTATATATACTATGTCTTTTCCATTCTTGTACCCTTTTCCCCTTATCTTAGTATTGTCATCATGACCTTACACTTAAGTTGTGTGAGACCCAGTCTGATATCATCTTACTCTGAGTATAGATTTCTTGTGTTTTTACTTTAGATACCAAATCAGACATCAATGGTTTTCATGGCTATTGGTACATAGGCATATGTCAAGGGCCATATCAAGGCATAAACATGTTACTACACATAAGTTTAAGAATATTATTATTGTGCAGTGCAAGGTGCTTGTCTTAATGCATGCAGGCCATTTGGGGTGGAGCAGGGGACTGTGTCATTGCACATAAAGGTGTGTGTCAGGATCAACCCATTTTTCCCTCCCCAATTCGACCATATCAGCACCTACAAGCCTCCCAACACCCCTCAGTAACCCACATGCCTCTGACAGTTACCATCACTTCCTGAAACCTTCCCTGACTGCCCACAACATCCCACCATACTTGTGACCACAATACCACACTCACACAACTCCTCACAAGCTCACCCTACACATATCCCCTGCCAAATTCTTCATGTTGATGCGCAACATGCAGTTGTGCAATCTCTTCATCCAGCATGTGACTTGTCATGCACCATCACCAGCACTACTGATACCACCAGCACTACCAGCACCACTGGCACTGTAAAGCTTTGATTGGAGTGAGACCAGATATCCTCAGTCACAAGTGCGTTAGAACCCTGTTTATAGCAGTTATGCAGTCATAGTGACAGTAGTAGGATAAGTGTGGCTGATTAGCTAAGCATCCAGGGAAGTCCCTTCACCCCTAGGGTGGACCCTTACACCCCCCCCCCACTGGAACCTGCTCAGGTTTCAAAACAACAAAAAATAGAAAAGGAAAGGCATAGGGGTGCCCTGCAACTCCACCAAGGAGCCATGGGCCCATCCAATCACTCAGCCAAGGCCTTGTCAGCCACGGGTCCTTCCCGTGTTGAGGCGCATAGGGGTTATTTCTGTATGGGGCATGGGTATCATGGGGAGTAGGGAAGGGTGCAGCAGGTGATGGCGGACCTGCCAGAAGATGGGGTGAGGTTGGTAGACCTTAGCAAGGCTGTAAAGCCTGTGGCAGTAACCAACTGCTGCGGACCTCAGGGAGCAGCGGTGCCGGTGCGAAGTTCGCGATATCTCAATAATGACGAAAGCTCGTTGGAAGTGCTTTGGACCACATGAAAGCACATCGGAAGCGCTTTGGACCATGTGAAAGCGCGTCAAAAGGAGCCCATAATTGATCCCAAATCGAAAGGGATCAGCCAGGAATTGATGGAGATGCCGAAAAGGTGGGGGGAAGGGGGAGCAGATCGGAGAAGGCGGCGATGCGCCATAACGGCTGGACGGATTGGCGCGCGAAGGGTATCGTCTGAACGCGGTTGAGGCGGCCTTTCGAAAGAGCCTACCCGCGTGCGATTTCGTCCGCTCGATGTGAAGATATCGCCGGATCTTGTTTCCAGAACTGTGTCCGTGTTTCTCCCCAACCGCTCCACCAACACCCACGTATTAGAGCTCGTTCGAACGCGGTTCTTGAGGCGAATCGATCGGCGGTCGAATCGAGTGAATCCGATAGGTGGTCGTCGAGAAAAAACGCAAACAGTGCGTAGCACTGCTACAATGCCTGCCCAAGTTAATGGGAGGCGAGGTAATGCAAAAAGGTGTAAAGCTTTGGTTGGAGTGAGACCAGATATCCTCAGTCACAAGTGCGTCAGAACCCTGTTTATAGCAGTAGTTATGCAGTCATAGTGACAGTAGTAGGATAAGTGTGGCTGATTAGCTAAGCATCCAGGGAAGTCCCTTCACCCCTAGGGTAGACCCTTACAGGTGCTATGACACCACCAGCACTACCAGCATTACTCACATGACCCTCCACCCTAGGTCACCCATGTGACCACTCCTATGACCTCATGACCTTAACACTCAAATGCGCCACCAATGGTCAGCTGTGTATTCCTTTCAAATTATGCCCTCCTTCTTGTCCCCAGTAGCCTATAACTATGTTAGTTATGATCTGAAGATCTCCCCGTAGTTATAGTTATGTATATGCTTATTTAACTAGGTTGCAACCCATGACTGGTCATCTTCATGACCTTACCTATGCATTCCTAACCCCTCACAACCTTAGTAGAACATGCACATAGTTACTATACAACTAAACATACCCCAAACTACTATAGTTCCGTCACCTGGAGACCTCTGTACTTTTCCTAAATAGTTACACTCTCTGTACATATGTATATAAGTCTTGCATGTACTTATGATACTGTAGACTTGATATTGATGCACTTTGGTTTAAGCTTGAGGCTAGTATGCCCTTTGAGCTTGGAACCACCACGATTGATAGGTCTTGTCTCACTTGGTGACCTCAACAGCACCAAGACACATCCTGCTTCATTCTAACTCATTCTCTGCACTCATACAAACTTGCACACTTAAGTATTCTCTCTATATCATCTTGGTACTGACTTCTGGAACCCCACAGGTTCTCCTGTTGGTCAGCAAAGTCATTGCCTTCACTGACCTACTTCTCGACACTGTTGTGACCACTTGTGACCTTCTCAGCAACATCTTTTCTTCTTTAATTCATCTATTTCTCCTTCTGCACTTTGACTGTCAACTTCACAACCTTCTCAGTGATGTTTTCCCCTTTCAAACTTGTCTTTTCCTCATTCTACACTTTGTTAAACATCTCTGTGACCTTCCGGGACCAAGTATTCTTGATTGTACTCAACAGTCGTCTGGTCTTAGCAAGTTTTCAGGATCAGTCACCACCAAATCAACCTTCAGTGTTATTTATGAGATGGGACAGGCCCTAACAGTGTGCAGGAGGTGATACAGGAGGATCAGATGGGCTGATTGGGGCTGAAGAGCTCACCAATGGCCTGGGAGACACAGTGCATAGGAGAGGAGCTGGGAATCTGACAGCCAGCAAGGTAAAAGAAATTAATGGCCTAGGTCCCTGCCATTGGTCTCTGACTGCAGAGAGGGGCCTGGGCTGTTGCTGCCACTACTCTGGTGGTTCTCAAAAGCTTGTATGGCAAGAGTAGTACACAGCAGACAGAATTGGGAGGTTCCAGGAGGTGTGACAGAGAACAAGGTGGCAGGGGAGCCAGGCAGCATTGGCTGCAAGCAGGGGAGCCAGATGGTGCAAGGCAGTGTTGGGAGGTGCCAGGAGGTGTGGCAGGGTGAGGCAGTATGGGTAGCAAGCAGGGGGTGCCAGTAGCAAGCAGGGGGTGCTGGTAGTGAGCAGGGGGTGCCAAGTAGCATTGGCTGTGAGCAGGGGTGCCAAGCAGAGGGTGCCAGGCAGTGTTGGTTGTGAGCAGGGGGTGCCAAGTGAATGTGGGCAGTGTGCAGATGGAGCCAGGTGGCATTGCCTGCAAACAGGGGCAAACAAGCAATGAGCAGGCCACACCAGGTAGTGTGGGCAAGCATGTCAGGACCAAGGGTGAGGTGTGATGACAAGGCCTACACATTCCCATCATCTGCATTCCCAGGCTCAAGTACAGCAGACATATTGGAGAGTGTGGTGTTTGGAGTCAGAGTAAAGCCAACCAAAAGGAGTTGTTCAGATTATATAAGCTGTGGGAAATCAGCACAGACCAGTACATGGCCTGTACCCATTTTAGGCATAAAGGTGTAATATTATATGTGGTGACACATGCTAATGATCATGTTGCCATAAATGGATGCAGATATCTGTGTGCCATTTCCTGCATTCCTCAGCCACTTTTGAGCTTAGTTTTAGTGAGAGATATTGTTTCTATGTATGTTGTCTATATTCTCCAGCAATCAGAATATTTTTACACAATTTTTATCTCACCCAATATATACAATTTGGTATTGAACACATCATCATTATCTTTCTGACCTCTCTATTGAGTTTGGTGCTTCATCTTAGTGAGATAAAACAATCCAAGAATTATTTTAAACAGATTGTCTAAGGCAGAAATTTTAATTTTGACTTCAATGAATTTATATGACACCACCAGTGCTCATAATTAAATATTGAGGCAAAAAGTAAAAATTCTATCTCTGACAATTTGCTCAAATTAAATCTGTGATTATTTTATCTCACTCAAACTAAGCTTCAAAGTACTTGTGGAAGCCTATAACCTCTTTACAACTTTTGGGTCAGTGCTGTAGCAGGCAGCAACAACAAGTACAAACAAACCCAAGTTGGCAGGCATTGCTGGTCCCCATTGGACAGGTAAGTGGCATGTAAGTGGACAGGTAGATGGACATGACACTTCATCGGCTTCACCACGCGAATGGACACCTATTTGTCTGCCGTGTCAATCCCATGCGATATCCACGTATTCCTCGCCTTCTGCGCTACACCACTCCAGGCGCTGGCCCTTCTCCGTCTCCCGGCGTCACGCCGCTCCGCCGGGGAGATGAGTCGTTAGACACGCTGAGAGCCCGCCTGACCTACCAGTCGCGCAAGCGCGGGATCCTCGAGACCGACCTGCTTCTCAGCACATTCGCCAGGGAACACCTGCGTGCGATGTCCCGCCCCGAGCTTCACGAGTACGACAAGGTGTGTGTGTTTCCTGTTGTGTGCTACTTAATCACCGCACCGCGACGATAACACTTCCCCTCTCTGCTGTTGTTATCCCCTTTTCGCTGTAACTGACAGAGTCTGCACACGCTTTTTTCGCTCCCTACAGCTGCTGGATGAGCCAGACTGGGACATATACTACTGGTCGACAGGGAAGCGGCTGCTTCCCGAGCGATGGAAGAACTCGGGTTTGATGGAGAAGCTGAAGATCCATACGAGGAACGAAGGCAAGGAGGTTCGTATCATGCCTCCATTAGAAGACGTGTCACGATGAGCGGTGAGCGTGCTGCCCTATTTGGCGGCGAGAGTGTAGTCATTCGGCCTGCGGTTCAGCGCATACCCTCGAATAGACCAGTTGAACTGTCATCGCTTGCATTCTTCAAGCGCTCCTCGTAACGCCTTAACAGCAGCCGCTCGACCCAGCCGTCTTTAGGGAACCGCTTGTCCCATTGGTTGTGCAGATGCACGCTGAACACTTTACCCAACGCTTTATCCAGCCCGCCGCCCTCCTCCATGCCAAAGCCCATTGTCCACTTTCCATCTGGCCTGTCTGACTCAAAAGGGTCTGGCAGCCTGTTGTCCAGTCGACATGACCGCCCATCACTGAAGCAGAACGGGAGCACTGAGAAAGGAGGTATCCGCGCCTGTAGAAGGCGCCTCCACAGTCGAAAGTAAAGCGTGGAACCCCAGTCAGTGGTGCCTGCCCTTGGCAATGGCGAGTGTGACATGATGTAGAACATCTCACAGAGGTATGGAGAATGCTGGTGGAAGTGCATCAGAGCTCCATTGAGTGGCTGGTAGATCTTATCTGCCTGGATCGTGAGGTGATGTCCAGGCTTGTGGGAGGCAAACAAGCGAGAAGATACGACGCACCGTAGCAGTCCCATTGTATGACGAACTCGTGGCCGAGCAGCGGCGTCAAATCTCTAGTGAGCAAAGAGTCCATGTCGACCCAGACACCTCCGAAGTTCCAGAGCAGCAGCAGCCGAATGATATCACCATCCACCCACGCCCTCTCGTCCTGCAGGGCGGCGAGGCGTGGATCCAACGCAGTCCCTTCTATCAATACCGAAAGGTCGACCACGTCAACAGAAAAAGAATATGGGAATTGCTCGAGGTACGGCCGCAAGAGCGGATGCCGCGCCAGCTCCGGGCCGTTCGTCCAGAGGGTGAGGTGGGACTCAGGCAGATGCTGCGTCGCGAAGAAGGACTGTAGCATCGCGACCTGGCGGGTGCCGAAGGGCACGAGGTCCACACGCCAGTACGAGTGAAACCGCGTCCTGTGCACATCCTCGACGCGCCGCTGCCGCGGTAGGAGTGATGGCTGGCGCACCGTCCCTGCGAAGTCGTAACAGTCGAGCCCGGAGCTCATGGCGAGCCCGCTCGCGAGTGCGCCGTGGCGCGGCCCCCACACGCGCGCGCTCGCGTTGTACGAGGAGCTAATGCGGCGCTCGGCGAAACACCCGTGCAGCGGCGAGGTCTGGAGTACGGCGTCGCGTACCCAGCTGCGACGGTAGAACTTGATTTCGATGTGGATCTGGAGGAAACATAAACCCGCGAGCGCGAGGAACAGCGCTGCGAGAGACACCAGCTTGCGAGGCGTCCAAGGAGAGCGGAAACGCAGCCAGGCCTTGGCGCGCAGGCTCTGTAGGGACGTCGCGTAGCGCGACACAGAGCGATGAGTGGACGGCGGAGGTAGGAGGCCAACGTCTAAATCATGTGAGGTCGTGCCACGCGGAGGGCGCACTATTATACGGCGACGAGATTCTCGGGCGACTTGAGAAGTGAACATTCCCAGCTCGTCGTCACTAGTGAGGCCGGTGAGGAATCCGCGGTATTGGTATGGGTAGCGCTTGTCCAAGTCGTGCGATAAGGGACACGCTGGCGACGAGGCGAGCGCTTACCGCAGCCCTGAATCCACCTCACCCCGTTTCAGTAAATCCTTGCATTCAACCTTACAGAACGCATCTGCGGAAGAATCATCGATCTCGCTTCACCCTTGCATTCCGAACTATTGGACCGGAATCAAAGACGGGTTTACTGCCTCCAATCCTCCGAATTCCACTCAATCTTGGGTCGCATTGCGAACAGCTCGATGACACCCACTCGCGAGGGGTAGAAGCATCCCTGTGGAATGTCAAGCTAAACTGGGCCGCGAGCTGCCGCCTCAGATGGGAACAACTCCCGCAGGATCATCGCGAACGTGTCCATCATTTCATTGACGCGTTCCGCGCCATAGTGGACCGCAGGCCGCCCTCCACAGCTCCACCAAAAATTTCATGTGCTTGTTGTTCGTCGCTGCGAACCGGCGGCGGAGTTCTTCGATGTGAGCCGATACCGCCTCTTGGTCGATCAGGAAACGCGTCTTCTCCGTGTCGAAACGGAGACTTCAGCGGGCGTCTCCCGTGGGCAGTTCCCCACAGACAACGCCGGTCTTGCTTTCGTTGAACCGGAGCCCGACCATTTGCGCGTGGTTCAATTCGCGTCAGGCTGCGCTGCATCTGTATGGGTCCGCATCCCAGAGCCAGAGGTCGTCGTGGATGCGGTACAGGAACAAGCCGTACGCGGGCTGTAAGACGGCGAGTCCATCCCGGACGTGGCTTAGCGCGTAACTGATGGGTGTGCCTCGCTCGCGCACGTGGACCTCGCGTGTCGGACCGTCAATGAGGAAAGGAAGGCTCAAACCGGGTCATACTCTTGAGTCAGGAAAGACGTGGACTTGCGGATGCCTGGGCCCTCAGGGTTTCCAGAACAAGATTCAGCAATCGAGTTGTGCCTTGGGGAGCGGAATAATGCTGGGTTTCCAAGCTTTGTCTTGCAAAAGCTTGTGATGGACCTCTTTTGCTAAGCGACTCCGACATATTCGAGGAAAAGCTTGTCGATATATCCGAGTTTGTAAACATTCGATGTTTCCCTCGAGGTGTTGGCGTGCCCCAACGCAAAGTTTGGAATCAATCCTCTGCAAGATTCGCGTGTTCAAAACACATCTAGGACGAGCGGACTGTTCTTGAAATGCCGGAGGCAGTCGATCTTTTCCTCGGCACGATGAGGGAGTTGATGGTCTGGGACATGTCGGCAGCCGTGGGCAGTCTCAATTGGAAGTAGGAGCCGAATTGATGTTGTCGCGCAAACCTTTGAGTGCCTCGCTCATGGCTTTATCGAAAAACAGCTCAGACGGATAGGCAGTCGATGCTTCGGCATCGATTTGCTTGTGCTCGACGACGAGCGAAGCGAACTCCTCCTGTTCGCGCAATTCCTCCAACCTCGAACGGGATGCCCGAGTGGCGGGTCTGCTGCACCTTTTCCACCGTGTCGCCGACGGCGACGGCGCCAGAGCCCGTCCAGGAGCGTATGCCTTTGAGAAGGATTTCCACCTTCGTTGGCAGATCTTTGGCTGCCTTCGCGGCGTCAAGGGCCTTCGCGTATTCTCTGTAGACAGTAGTCTGGTTCCCCAGCCCGTCCAGCTTTGCGTCGATGATAAATTGCACGACCTGACTGCATGCTGCACGAAGACTCACGACGCCACTGCAGCGTGCGGGGTAGCCAATGCGCCGCAACAGCTGTTTGAGCCCAGCTAAGTTTGCCATATATATCGGTTCCGAACTGTCTTCACGATCACGATCATGATCGGAAGTGCGGATTAGTTGACGGCGGAATGGGCTGCTAAACTCAGCGCCACCCGTGTGGGACGACTTGGAACGTATTGCCATCAACCACCACCATCGATTCACCCGTACCAAAACGAACGAACCAAACGACACATCTCAGTAACTACACGATCCGACTACACCCAAACACCCAAGACTCGCACGTCCCAATCCCATCACAGACCGCAGGATTCCCTTTAACAAGGGGGTAAAAAGGTAAGAAAAGACCACGCGCCGAAGAAAGGTTGTCTACATATAAGACACAGCGGGACGGAAGGCGTGGGATTGGAATATTCTCCGACACCCTCCGTATAACGGCGAGACCAAAAAAAAGAATAAGGCCGGAACCAGAAAAGTAAAGAGAGAAAGAAGTACTAGAAGCAAGAGTTAGTGCAAAATGGAGAAAGAAAGGAAAGAAAAACAGCCATGAAAGTTCGAGTGACTGCGCCGCGGTCTGTGATGGGATTGGGAAATGCGGTAGGGGTGCGCAGGTGCGACCGATCGAGACACCTCCGCCCATACCCCACTCCACCCTCTTCCACTCTTACACCACCTCCCTCAACCACACCTCTCCTATGCCTCCCTCCACATCGACCCGCCCACACCTCTAACGCCGGAACGACGCCGTCGCAGTCGGCGGCGGCCGGTTCCGCGGGCCCGGCCCTCTGCTATCTCTGCCGCCGCTCGAGGCGCCGTTGTTGCGCTCAGCGTTGGCGCTGCTGTGATTCCGGCTCCTGCTGTTGTGGTTGCTAGTGTGGTTGGTGTTGTTCGCATTGTTGGCATTGGCCGGGGTGACGGAGGCGGGGACGGCGGGGACGGCGGGGACAGGGGTGGGAACGGTGCTGTTGTTAACCATGTTGTTCGGCAGCGGGGGCTTTTGGCCCGCGGGATCTGACTTCTTCTGTTGTTGTTGTTGCTGCTGGTGCTGATGCTGTTGTGGTGGTGGCTTGACTGGCTCTTCCGGCGCCGGAGGCGCAACGTACAAGCCCTTGTCTATGTGCTGCGGGATGGGCTGTATCTCGGTGCCTATTTCCTGCTCAATCCTATACAGGTTGAACCGATCCTCGAATGTAACAAGATTAATGGCGAGGCCGAGGTGGCCAAAGCGGCCTGAGCGGCCAATTCGATGGAGGTACGTCTCCGCATTCTTGGGGAAGTCAAAGTTGATAACAACGTTGACGGCCTGGATGTCGATGCCGCGAGTGAGGAGGTCGGAGCAGACGAGGTTGCGGCACACCCCGTTGCGGAAGTCGTGGAAGACGCGGTTGCGGTGAGACTGCAGCATCTTCGCGTGCGAGTAGAAGCATGAGTAGCCGAGTTCGGTCACCTTCTTCGCGAGCAGCTCGACCCGGTTCGTGGAGTTGCAAAAGATGATGGATTGGTTGATTTGGAGCTGGGACACGGGAGAATGAGATATTGAAGAAAGGTAGAGGTAATGAGGTGAGAGAGTGCTTACCTTGGAGAAGAGGGTGTTGAGACAATGGACTTTTTGTCGCTCTTCGACGTAAGCATAGAATTGAGTGACGCCGCGCAATGTCAGTTCGTCCATGAGATTAATCTCGTACGGTTGTGACATGTGTTTATCCTAAGGAAAAGGCGAGTTGAGCGATAGGCCGAGGAGTGCGTCAACCTCAAAAGCTCACTTTGAAGTCTTTCACGATCAACGGGAAGGTGGCGCTAAAGAGCATGACCTGGCGATCTCTAGGCAAGAAGGAGAGTAACTGTTCTACGACAGGTGTAAATTCGGGTGATAGGAGTTTGTCCGCCTCGTCCATAACAAAGATGGGACATTCTGACAGATCGGCGACATGTTTTCCGGCCAAATCGAGGATGCGGCCGGGGGTGCCTACGAGGACGTGGACAATCTCGGACAACCGGAGGATGTCGTCTTTGAGCGTCGTGCCGCCAGTGGTGACCATGACCTGCACACCCATATGCTTGCCAAGGGTCTTACACACTTGCGATGTCTGGAGCGCGAGCTCGCGCGTCGGGACGAGGAGCACGCTCTGTATTTTGGGCTTGGAGACGTCGACCTGCTGCAGAGCAGGAATGACGAACGCGGCGGTTTTGCCTGTACCGTTCTTGGCGCGCGCGAGAATATCGCGGCGGCTGAGGGCGATGGGGATGGCTTCCTCTTGGATTGGGGACGGCTTCTCGAAACCGGCCTCGAATATGCCCATGAGCAGCTCGCGCCGCAACGACATGTCCTCGAACTCGGAGCCTTTGGTGCAAGTGACGTCTTCAGTTTGGGGACGGTAGTCTTTTGGAGGGGGGCGGAGTCCGGCCTTCCAGGAGGCGGTATTAGATGATGGGCTGCCAAAAGGCAGGAGGAATAGATAAACGAGTTGGTTTTGAAGACACATTTCAGTGTAACACGTACATAGAGGACGATGAGGGTGCTGTTTGTTGAGACATTGTAATTGATACAGAGGTAAGACGACCTTTGAGAGTCTGGAAGAGCAGCTGGTAGAGGGGTAACAGAGAGGAGGGGGGCTGCAAGGAAAAAATGAGGTTTTAAAGAGTCACCGAGACGAAAAGGGTTTGGAATCGTGGAGTACTGAAAATTGCGCGGGCAGAAAGGTAGGTTGTCGATGGATGGGCTGTGGAGTGGGTGAGCGGGCGGGTTAGGTTTGTGTTTGCTGGTCGTCGAGGGTCACGGCGAGGAGAAATGGGTCTTGTTGTTGCTCGGAAGAGGCGCGAAAAATGTGTTGCAAACGAAGAAACGGACGAAAAAAAGGCGGGTGACTATTTTGCAAGTAATTTCACACGCTTTAGGGAAGATTTCCGGTTCAAGAAAAAAAAGAAAGAAAAAAGAGGATCACTGGCTCAGATGCAAAAAGGGGGACAACGAGCGAGAACCCAATCATAACTGGCTCACATGCATCAGCGCTGGCGGTGATTGATGCTTGAGGTACCGCGCATTATGAGATGCGACAAGTCGACAATGTACGTTGCGTCGCTGTGGCTACGATCTGTAGATTACTAGATTGTCGTCTGTGCAGTTACGCAATTCAACCTTCAACGGAGACAAAGACGTATTCGTCTAGCAGACGTGCAGATAGCCGCTCATATACGCTCCTGTGATAACACCGTGATGAAGGGTACTGATGTTTTTTTTGCATCGGGCCATTGAGCGGACGACGGAAGCAATGGCCAGGATCTACGGAAAGATTTGCAAATCTAACCCCCCACCTGAGCCTTACTCTACGGCTACAATACAGTCACTCTTCAGACAATTGCAGCGATGTTACACTCCGCAGTAAGTAGTTGGTTAGGTAGTTACCCTCGCCCTGAGTATTTTTGATCTGCGAAATCAATCAATGAAAAGCACCCCAGTTCTCAGTGCGGGCCGTCTACTGTAAAGTCAAAGCACGTGGCCAGTAATACAGGCAAGGCGACCCTTTTTTCTCTCTGTCTCCTTTCCTACCTCTCCTACCTCCCTCCTCCCTCCATCTTCTTATCCGCCCTCTACCCACATCACTCCCAGTCCGCTTGTTTTCTTACACCTACAGACATCCCCTACATCTCCACGCTCCTTGCTTCTTTATTTCCAATTTCTATCATCAAAGCCATCGTCGCAGAACGAGGGCCCTCCATGTTCACCCCGCCAGCGTCTCCCCTTTTTCAATCCACGCACGACACAAAATCCACTACTAATGCCCCCGACACGCGCCACGACCACTATTCCACTCCACTGCACCCTCTGCCCTCTGCCATCGCAGACAAAAAGGTGGTCACCCGCCGCCGCACCATGTGCACCGTCGTCCTGATCCCACTCGTGCTCATGCTCGTGTCTCTTTTCTCACACTATCTCGGCTTTCCGGCCGTCTTTGACGTGCTCGCCCGCGCCCGACTGCCGGTAATCCCTCACAACTCAATACCCCATTTTGCGGGGGGGTGCGGGTCACACAGTCTGCCCCGGAGGGGCCTTGCGGTCACGACGGCCAGCGCGGCGACCACCACATCAACGGGCACGGCATCATCATCCACGGCCGTCATCTCCTTCCCCACCGGCTCGCCGAGCGGTTCCTCGACCCCGACGAGCTCTGCGCCAGTGACCTCAACCCTCCCCCCGATGATCCCGCTCTCAGAGCCCCCACTCCCGACTCCCTTCCCGCAGCCCCTGGAGTCGCTGTCGCGCGATTTCAAGAGCTCAACGTGCTTGGACTTTTTCGTGAACATGACCAACGCGCTGCCCTTCCGCGCGTGCCGCCCATTCGGGCTCCTCCTCCAGAGTTCGAACAAGTTCACCGAGGTCAGTCCCCCTTCTTATTTCTCTCGCCCGTTTCGGCTCGCATGTCGCCGTATTTCCTCACAATGGATTCTGAATTGTTCTCGGTCCCCCCCGATCACAAGCAGTCCCAGACGAATATTTCGTTGATCAACGATATCATTTGGGGAACATGTAACCCACCTCCGATGTTGGTGCAGTGTCGGTTGAACATGGCTTGGTTTGCGGAGAACCTCCAGACTGCGTGCCCGCAGGATTTAAAGGACCACACCCAACAGGTGGTGGACACCTTGCTCGGTGCGTCACACTTTCTTGTGTTTCATCTCAAACATTTTATTAAGAACCGCCTGACCAAAGGTCTCAATGCGTACGATTTAATGTATCAAGCAGGGTGCCAGTCCGACAGGGCGACTCTCACGTACTGCTACGTCGAGGCCGTAGACATCTCGAACCCGTCGGACGTGTACATCTACCAACTACCGCTGGGGACCAAGCTGCCGAGCTCGACAACGCCGACGTGTTCGCCATGCTCAAAGCTGCTGATGGACCTGTATTTTGGCGCGCTGAAGCAGAACGGGACGTCTGGGGCGACAGCGGGGCTCGCGGTAACGTACCAAGACGCGGTGGACAAGTTGGGCCGGTCGTGTGGGAACAACTTCTTCCAGAGTAACGGCGCAGGAGAGAGTGGGTCGGGGCCTTCGTTGATGTTGATGTTGTTCTGGGCGCTGCTGGTGTCCTCAGCCGGGCTTGCGCTATCGCCATTGTGATTTTGCACCTCCTCTTTACCCCTTCTTTCCTCTCCTCCTGCCCATCATACCAACAGCTCTTAACGTACCCTCCACCATATCCTGCATCTCCATTTCCTTCATACCACATGCACGCTCAGTCGTCCGTGATGGATGCATCCACCTTGTTTTCTTTCCGGAATACCCCTCCATGGTATTTATTTGGGTTCTGCACTTGCTTTCCTACTTTCTATTCGGCTCCCCTTTTCATTAGCACAAGATTAGTTTGCTAACCTGATATCTAGTTATTTGATAAAAAAAGAATTGTGTGTAAAGCACCGCATTATGTCCAAAATAAAGTCTGCAATCATTGGAGAACAACACACTGGGGTGTTATGCATGGGATCTTGGTAATGGGTGAGGCTCCAGGAAGTTGTCAAAGCATGTCTCCTCACTCTTATTTCTGTGCAAATGAAGAGTTATTCCTCAGCCTCAGCTGAATATCCAATGTACCCAAATAATGCAAAATATGACACGCACTTCCGCACCACAACAAATGATATCACGTCACGTGGTAACAACACATTTCTTTCACGTGATGTCACCGATCTTCTTAGTCCTCTCCCAATACCAATGCCACTGCTCTACGACCGCCATCCTACATACCCTCATCACGCCCACCTTCCTTTCTCACATGAGCCCCTTAAAGCCATTTATGTCCTCTACCGTTTGCTCACCACTCTCCTGCTTGTCCCTTTCTGGCTCATCTACTACTTGCTTGCACCCTACAACAAGCGTCCGCGGCCATCCTGGTCTTTGCGCCAGATCCTGCTCGTCAACTTTACGCGCCGCATCTTCAAAGTCACTGAGGTTGCCGGCGTGACGTGGGGTACCCACCGTCCAGACGAAGAGCCCACGCCGGGCAAATTGCGTGAGACGCGCTTCATGTGGGTCGACCCTCTGCCCGCAGAGTTTAGGACGGGCATTGTGCTTGGTGATCCGGAGGTGCCGTTCGTAAGGCTGGGTGTGTTTGTGTGGCCGCGCAATGCGGCACGCTCGACAGACGCTTTGGACGCGAATGGTTCTCTGATGGGCTTGTTTTATTTTATCTATTTACTTTTGGTGACCTCGCGCTTCTGTGCTAGGTCCCCGCCTCGTTGGGATCTTTATGCATGGCGGCGGTTACTGCCATATGTCTGCTCACGAAACCGCAAGGACATCTCGCATTCCTAGACGTCTCATGCAGGTTGTTTCCCGACTTCGGATCCGTTGGAAATCACGGTGACCTGAACTTCACACACTCAGAACTCAGCCTTCCTCGAAATATATGCTGTAGAGTACCGTCTCCTCCAATATGCGCCCTTCCCCGCTGTGATTCAGGACGCCGCAGCGGTCTACTCTCACGTTGTGCAGCGGTATCGGCATGGGCCAGAAAACCACCGCCACAGAATTGTTCTCATTGGAGATAGCTCTGGTGGAAACCTCGCACTCGCGCTGGCCAGATGGATCCGGGACGAAAGAAAGTTACCCTTGCCCGATGGCCTTTTGTTGTTTTCGGTATTCGCTTCCAACCCCCCTTTTCTTCCTGATGTGAGAATCTGATCATTCGTCTCCCCATTAGCCTTCGTGTGACCCATGTGAAGCCAACCTTTACATCCCCCTGACTTGTACTACCGCTCATTTCACGTCTATCATAGCACATGCCTTCCCACGCACACCGTCCTCGTACATCCCACGACCACACGGATCCATCGACTATCTCGTCGACACGCCCGAGCCCCGCGCGCTGCTGCAGCGCACATTCCTCGGCTTTGGGCGGCACCACCACCACAATCACTGGCCCATGGGCAGTGGGAGCAATCACGTGTGGGACGACGAGGAGGAGTACGCACGCCTGTTGCGGATCGTGCACTCGGAATATGTGAGTCCTGCGAGCGCGGAGGTGCTTCTGCGCCATGGGCATGTCGTGCAGATCCACAATGGGGAGGAGGAGGTGCCGCTGGTGCCGACGATGCCCTCACCGGCAACGCTCGCGGAGGGGGAGGAGGGGCGGGGACGACGCCTGTTTGAGGGCTTTCCGAGGACGCTAGTTGTCCTGGGGACGCATGAGCGGCTTGTGAAGGAGGTGGAGTCGCTCACGGGTGCAATGGAGCGGGATGACGTGCGTGTGGAGATAGTGTGGGTTAGGGATGCGGTGCATGATGTTTTTATTTTTGCGGAGGGGTGGTGGGATGAGGGTGCTAGGAGGGAGGCGTGGGCGAAGGTGGAGGTGTGGGTGGAGAGCTTGAGGGCTGATGGGGAAGGGAACGGAGGTAAGCTACCCGAAGGGTTATATCCGCACAGTACGGTCGTATAACCGAGGCATTTTATCATCCTACAAGTTGAGGTCAATAAAACATGTTCTTTGCACCTCGGATGTTAACAACAGGGTCGTTGTTCGCTGTTACATGTACAATAACACATTGAATAAAACCTTTCGCGGTAGTGTTCCTGTATTGAGCGGGAGGCTTGATCTTCTGAAAACCCGCGAAATGAAAATAGCCGTATACACGTTGTTACTTGCTCATGACTTTCAGCAGGCCGTGTAAGCCCTCGAGCCCAAAGCCATCCTCAGGATAGCAGACATACATATGCTCGGCGCGCGGGTCAAATTTGTTCTGAACAAAAACACAGGGTTGGTCAGGGTGCATTGGCGCAAAGGAGGTCTAAAACAAAGAGACCCAACCCGGTATCGGCCACGCCGACTCAGCCCTGTGGTGCGCGCAACGCTGCTGTACATCTTGGCGAGCCAGGTGATCTTCCACCCGCTCAGATTCTCCACAGCCTTCAGGTCATCCGACGCGCTGATGCCGAAGTTGACAGTGATGAGGCTGCGCTGGCGCCCGTCGGCCTCTGTGTCTTCGGACTCTGGGGTGCCATTATGGCGGGACGAGTCGACATCGGCTGCTGAGGCGTCGGTGTCGCTGGAGCGCTTGACTTTGGGTTCGGCAACGAGGTCTTTGAGCGCGGTGAAGATCAGCTCTTCGGAGGTGCCTCGGGGCGCAGAGGCGAAGGCTATGGCGTTCTTGACTTGGTAGGATGCGTAGTGCTTTATTGGAGTCAGTATGAGCAAGCCAACAATCTGGGTTGGATGGTGGGTTCATCGTTGGAGAACGGGAGAAAATGGGGCCAGAGCCAACCGTGGGTCCCTTCCTGGCCAACCAATATCGGCGATGTTCAAAATCGAGCCAGGGATAGAATGATGACTGGTGGAAGCTGTTACATGAACTGGGCATTGCAGGGCATAGACGATTCCACTTACAGAGGCCAAACCCCCCGCCTTCTCTGCCTTCCACTTCTCCACACCAGCTTCCACCTGCTCCTTGTCTTGCTCCGTCCACTCCTCTGGCTTGACCTCCTTCACTACGACGCCCTGCCTCTCCGCCCTCCGAATATTCTTCTTCAAGTCCTTCACCAGCGCGGCGCCCTCCTTGCCCTTATTGTGCTCGCTGGCAAGCTCGACTACGTGCGTCGGGTCGACGATGTCCTCGTGTATACAAGTAACGGTACACCAATGGAACTCGTGCGCAAGCACGTCTTCGAGGTCGTGGTCGACACAGCACCACACGAGTCTGAATCCCTGCGCAGCGCACCACTCGATGAACGCCCGCGCGGTGACAGGGAGCAGCGCGGGGTCCGCGATGACGGGGTTGCCCCATGCGAAGACGAAGGGGTCGTGCTGGAGGTAACCCTGTATAGAGGGAAATGAGGAGCCGGGGAGCAGCGCCGGGGGGCGCCAGAGCTTGTACCTGTCGTGCTCGAGCCACGGTGTCGCGCTCGTGGAGCCGTACTCGGCGATGAGCGCAGAGAGCTCCGAGAGTGGGATGTGTGCACCGTTGTTGTCGACGACATAGGGTGGGTCGGGGGTACCGTGGTTGTTTGCCATGGTCATTGTCAGCATCGATGAGCTTCTCTGGCGTTTTGTTTTATTTTATTTTTACGGAATCCTTTGTAGAGCCATGGACCCGGCGCCTCCCTTTCTATGACGTACGCCGAGTCGTATTATGTTGTTTACGGTTTCGGGTGTTGGCAATGACTCACCTGGCTCCACTCTGCGGCAGAGGTAATAGTCAATAGTTGTCCAGATTACTCTTATTATTAAAGAGATCCTCGCCTTTCGTATGGTCCTGTTTGGCTTATGTTGCGTTCTTTGGCCTTCTTTGTCTTAGTTCGACCCTGTTTGCACTTACTTACATGGGTCTGCAGTCAGTTTCTCCATCGTGTTGATGGTGATGGCATTGAGCTCACACATGCCGTTTTCTCACATGGTCAGTTGTATACCACATTATCTCGCATACGTAACAGTTCAGACGCCAGAGTATGCCTACCATCTGATGAGACAAGCATAACTAATGTCATACACTTTCCTTGAACTTTTAGTATAAACTATAATGTATACTTACATACTACCTCAAAATCCTGTTTCAAATGGCCGGAGCGAAGTGAAGGCGAACCTTGTGATGACCATGAATGCTGAGGGGATTGTCGCCTGAGGCCTTTGTAAAGCCATAGTGTTCAAATTGCTGGTCTGGAAGCTCAGCGCAGCAGCATAACGTTGAGCTGAATGGCTGTGCAGTAACTGATCGGCGTTGGTGTGTATCAATCAGGCTTCATTCCCACCACCACACAGAAGATGCATTGAATATCCTTTGTCAACGAGTGAAGAAGTTTTTCGCGACGAGTATGTAAGAGGAATCATGAAATCCTTATAGAAGGAAAGAAAATATTGTTGCCCGTAGCGGAAGAGATTCATGGGTGTTGTGATAGCACATATGGCTGGAGGAGGATTGACGGCAAGGTTCGCCGGCAAGGGAACCCCTCCGTTCAGGCCCTTCAGGGCTACTGCGAGAGGAGTACCAGACCTCGCAATCTGTTATTTAGCGCACATATGAAAAGGGATCTAGATGGCTTACCTCTTTCTAGCGCCACTGAATTTGTCCAGGACCTGACGTGCTCGGGTCCTTTTCTTGATTCTTGCATTTATTAGCATAATTTCGGCACGACGCAAACGTGCAATTCATCACATCCAAAAGAACGTCTGCCCCTGCCGGGCCAAAGTCAAAAAATGAATCTGATGAAAGATTAATGAATTGGTCATATCATAGGAAGCAAGCAGAGTGCAGCTGCATGGCTAGTTAGTCATTTCACTCACGCAACTCTATATTACCTTGCACATTTAAGAGCCCACCAACGACACCTTCGTCATTCTTAGCATCCAAGAGTTCAAGCTGAAATGCTTGAACAAGTGGAAGCGGAAGGCCAGGGTGGATGTTGGAGATGTTGAGGAGATGCAGAATGCGGCTGTGAGGAGGTAACCGTAGGTCACGTGGCCTCCGTGGCAGCGGTGGCAGAGCGAATCAGTTCATGGCATTGGACACCTCTCCTGCTTAACTCCTGTCCTTTCTCTCAAAATGTTGCAGATTTGTCGGGCGGAGGATGGGGAGGTATTTCAGGTGCGGTTTTTGCCCTTGTAGATGTTAGCCATCATCGTTCACCATACATCCTACTGCGCACCATAGACCAATGCGTCTCTACGAGACATAGAACGGTGGGAGGCGGCTCCATGTATTCATGACACAGATCGGTAACGACACTTGTGCTCGCCCAGGTCGGAAAGCTTGGAAGTTTTTTTGCAAGGGGAGACTGGGGTAGATGCTCAAGCTGTCCTTGCGTACCTCCCGAATGGACAACGCCTAAGAAACGATAATCTACGCGAACTGGCCGGGGTGCAGGGTCAGGTACGCCCATCTTGTTTTTGGCCTCTGATTCTGTATTTACTCAGGCTGCCTGCCCAAGACAATCTATGTCTTCAACAAGTACCATCTAGACTACGACTTGGATGAGGTCCTTCGTGACCTGCGCATTGATGCGCCGTTGCAACCGCCAATAGAAGGTGCCGTATCTATCTGCATGTCTCAGTTTCAAGCAGTGCACCAATACCCTCTCACAGACAGCGTAGCCACTCCTCCGTTGCGCCTGGGCCAGCTGGCCAACTCCTGCCTCCGAGCTGCGCACTCCCATCACTCCTTCGTTACGCGCGCCCAATCCACTCTGCATAACCAACACGCCGCCCTGCGCATAGCCTCGTCGAGTCTTGACCTGAACGTCCTGACCGTCACGGAGACCTTCCAGTCGATCGCCGGCGCAGCGCGTCGGGAGCTCGACCGGCAGACGGCGCTGCTCGCTGTGGTGGACGCGGATCTGAGGATCATCGCGCGTGTGCGTATCCACAAGGAGTTCATGAGCACCGCGGTGAGGAAAGCCATCGAGGGCGGCGAGAGGCTCAGGAGCTTGGGTGACTACGTGTCCAATGTGAAGATGAAGCAGGTCGCAGAGACCTGTGTGAGGACTCACGGTGTGCTAATGCGCGAATCTCGGCTAGGCCGTGGAACCTAATCGATTCTGGAGTACAGAGGACCTCAAGGCACGCCTCCTACATTGCGAACA
Organism: Clavaria fumosa; assembly: GCA_951802425.1. Lineage (NCBI taxonomy): Eukaryota > Fungi > Basidiomycota > Agaricomycetes > Agaricales > Clavariaceae > Clavaria > Clavaria fumosa. The sequence continues at coordinate 1,633,603 of OX637805.1, read as the reverse complement.
AATCATGACCGGTTTGAGCCACGGCACAAATGTGGTGCGCGCCTCCGCGACAAAGGATAAGTAAGACTTCGCTCTTCTAATAGCTGATGCTGATCTGACGGAAGCCAAGCTTACGCCAGGATGCTGATGCATGTCTTCGGCGGTCGAAAGAGTGTTTTGATCGCATTAGCGATCTCGTTGTTGCGCTTGAAGGTCAGGTTATATTACCTGCGAATATATTCATTGTCGTACTAACTGGTATCAGATCCCAAATTGAATGCTGATGGTGTATTGAATGGTAGATACATCACCTTGATCTTCCCGCTCTAGCTGACTCCTTGCAGAGCTCAAACTGCTGGATAGCAGTCTACGTAACGAAGTCCGTTTGATGGCTGCCACCAAGGTCGAGTTCAGGTCCGTTTCTTCGCTGCTGTTAACCAACTGAACGCCATTGCGCAGAATGCATACACCGAGGAGTGCGTTCGCGCTCTGCGACACATCAGTACTTTAAATCATGACCTTGTTGCCTTACCGCCGGCTATGACTTCTCTGCAGACGACCATTCGGAGCAAGAACAGTTTTTCTCACATACAGCGGTTACACGGCATGTTGTATGCGTATGGGGCAACTGTTATCGAGATCGTTAGGCGGAAGGAGTTCGGTGTGCCCTAACTTCTCTGATACCAACATCAACAATTTTGACCCCACGTCTCAGCGAGATTTTTTTATCAGAGAGCCCAGAGCATACTGGAGGTCATGGCGAGGCTTTCGTATGTGTAGTTAGACTTAGCGTGTCTCCCACTCACTCACCGATCGGCCCCTTTACAGCGCTAGCGAGCGGAAGCGACGGCAGGTCTACAAGGGTGAGATTCACGGTCAACTCCCGTTCGAAACGCGGGGAATGGATGAGGTCGTTCCAACGATCGACTTTTCACCTTCCGGATCCGGAGAAGCTGCTTATTCGCTCGAAAGGGGTGACGTGGACGGTGTGCATCAACGTTTCATCCTATGAATCAGATATTGCTCATTTGCCCAATAGCGTTGCTTGCTTTACTAAACGAAATGGACCAGCTTGCCACAAAAGAGGCCGACCACGTTGGCGCAAGCGTCCTGCGAGAGTGTCGAACGGCTCTGGAGAAGTTGGTCAGTAAGATGGACAGCTTAGAGTCCGGGTTCGATAAAATTGCTGAGCGCTCGCGTGCGTGTGTCTCATTGGCAAGTTTTGGTGTTCGTCTACGAATTCTGCTTCCCCGGATTAGTGCTGTCCAACTCAAGACTCTCATCATCTCGCCGGCGGCGTGGGTATTTGTGTCCATTTATCTCAGCGCTTTATTGATTCATCGAGTCAGTAACTGGAATCGACGAGCAGGCTTTTAACGAGCTGGCAGAACAATACGAAGTTTCGCAACAGGCTCTTGCTCATCAAGAGGCCCAATTTCAAGAAGAGCGTGTCGCAATGCAGGCCGAAATCGACCGTTTCAAGTCTGAACTTGAGGAAGCCAAAGTGACGAGCGCAAGCGAGACTGAGCGCGCCGACCACCTGGAACGCGACTTGACGCATACACGGTCTCAGCTCGAGAACGAACTCTCCGCCCGTCGGCTCATGGAGCATCGACAGGCCGAATTGTCCGCCGACGTCGAAGGCCTACGCGAGAGCCTCGCTACCGCCCTCGCTGACGCCACGAACCAGACGAAGGCCGCAGAAGTGCTGCGGCAAGCGCTTATCCAGACACAGGCCGAGTTTGAGGACGTCAAGCAGCTGGAGGCCAGGAACGCCGCCAAGGTCGACAAGCTGCTGGAGGACCAGGCGGACACGTTGCGCAACCTTGCAGCGGCGAGGACGCGTGGCGAGGATCTGGAAGCGCAGATCCAGGCGGCCCAGCTTGAGAGCGCCGACGTGAAACGTGCCTTAGAAGACGCAGGGCGGGAGAAGGATCGTCTTCTCCGTGCACAGGCGAGCGAACACGATCGAATCATGCGGGATCATATCGCCGAGGCGGACGGGGACCGCGCTGTTCTGGAGCACCAATTTCACGAGCTACAAGCTGCACGAGAAGATGCGGAGCGGCGGCTTAAAGACGTTCAATCGAAGTACGAGGTGTCATGCAATGACGCAGCAGGGCTCAAGGAAGAACTACAACGCATCGAGCACGAAATGCGCGAGGCCCGGCACGCTGAGCGCGTGCTGCGGGACGACCAGAAGGTTGGGCGAGCGTCGCAGTTCAATTACGAGCAGAGGTTGGAGGCTAGCAGTCGCTTTATCGCACAGATCCTGGACGTTGCCATTGCTTTTCGGAATTCTCATCTGAAAGCTTTGTCATGTGCCCAGGCTATGATTGTGCCTCCGAATTCCGGGACAAGGCAATCAACCCTCAATGACTCCACATTCTTGTCTAGTCCACGGCATAGCATCGCTGGTCCTCCAGAGGAACCGTCGCCTATCGACCCATCAGACCTCCCAGCTGCCCTTGATGCGCTTCGAGCCTTTGATCATGATCATTTCTTAGAGTCCATTATAAAAGTAGGCTCAACAATTAAGAAATGGCAAAGGCAATGCAAGGAGTACAGAGAACGGGCGAAAGGAAAAATCTCGTTCAGGAGTTTTGGAAAGGGCGATCTAGCGCTCTTTTTGCCCACTCGGAACTCGGTCTCGAAGCCGTGGGCGGCTTTCAACGGTTGGTTTTTCATGCCCGACTCCATGGCTTCATTGTGATTCAAGACTTTTATAGTATCTTCTCCTCATTATTTCTTAAAAGCAACTGGGCATCTGGCGGAGCAGCTCAAGACTCGTGAATGGATTGTCGCGAAGATTACGTCGATTACCGAGCGTGTCGCGAACCATAACGTATGGCATTTGGACAAATATTCACTGATCGTTCATTTGACCTGACTTCTGTCGCTCGTCTAGGATCCTACCAGCAATCCATACAGCTTGAGTGACGGAGTAAAGTATTACATGCTCGAAGTTGAGGCATGGAATCAACAAAGCCAGCAAAACAAGAGACGAGTGTCGTCGAGAAAAGTACCTTCCCCCGGAGAAAAAACTCTTGCAACTTCCTCGTTACCCGCGCAGAGCCCTCTGACTCCAGCACCACCAGAAGCTGAGGTTGAAGATTCCTTCCCCATACCGATCCCAAATACCTCACATGTATACCCATCACGCACACGAGCTAATACATCTCCACCCGTAGTGCCCTCTTCGTTATCAAAATTGCTTGCACAAGCACCTCAGGATGCCGCGTCAGAGGTTGTGCCGACACCTAACAATGAAGTTGCGTCCCCTGCGACTTCACCACCTCCGCCAGCGTCCCCTGCTCATACCGAGCCACCAAACCATGTACGCACATCCAACCTCTCGACACCTCTGCGGCCAAGCTCTTCCGCTTCTCGGATGTCCGCGTCATCAAAGTTTTCTTTGCGAGGAATTCCGGCAATGGGAGACCCTGCGAGTGGGGGAAAGAGTGCCCCCACGACCGCAATATCTGATCATCAGTCGACCTCTACGCCCGTGACAACCAGACATTCGGCTGTTATTGAACGAGCACCGCCGTCCCCTGATGGCTCAATGTCGGAGGGCATGTCGAATTTCATATCTCATCGTCGGCGGACGACGTCTTACCACGCATCGCCCACGTCACCCCTGATATCGTCCTCCCATTCGACAAATGGCACAGTGCCAAGGAGTCTGCGGACCTCCAATACTTTCGCTAACCTAGCCGGCGTTTTGGGCTTTGCGCGGAACAAAATACCGGAACTCACGAACCTTCCTGCTGCCGCCGCCGCCGCCGCACGAACGGAGCCTCCTCTGCCTGAAGCGACAGATGGTGATGATGAGCGTGCGTTAGGGACGTCGGCGCGGGACATACTCAAACGGTTCTAATCCGTGCTTTTGACCATGCTCTGGTCTTCATTTCCACCCGCTACAAGCCAAAGCATCCGTTAACCCGCTCCCCCAACCTCGCCTCATCACGCGTGCCACCGAGGCTGTCAATCAGTGCGGTTAGATGCGTTCACTGCAGTCTGGACCTGTGTAATGCTTCACAGGCGAGCATGATCCGTCGCCCCGCATTTACTCAATGCCCCCCCCCCCCCGCAGTTGGGTTCATACGAACTCCGTAGCTGCAAACCATTTGATGTCTTTGCGGTCTACCAATACGATACAGGAATTAGTGTCTTACTAGGTTGTGCACATGTTTCATTTACTTGAGCGCCAGCGCCTGCTACCCCTTGGGGAGTGTGAAATTGGCAAACTCGATCCTTGTGCCTCAGAATTTAGTGGAGATGTGAAATCAGACTGCCCCGGAGGCGAGTTGTTTTCGGTGTGAAAAGTCTAGACTGATTTACAACAGTACCACGAATTACAATATGGGCAAGCTAGGAGGGGAGGGTTCGTTAGGAGCAACGTAAGATGGCCTGGGTCAAGGAGAATGAAACGGTGGCGTGTAGGTAGGAGGTTAACCATGCTTTGATGGGGAAAGGGAAACGTCAATTCGTGAACGTCTGGATGTGGAGAGGGGAGGAGATATAGAAAAGATGTCGTAGAGAAGGTCTAGTGCTCTCTAGCTGCGTTGGATGACAATTGCTCGTCGGAAACAACCCCGTAGTGGTGTGCCAACATTCATTTGCGCCGAACCGATCTATAAATCCACAAGCCCAACCCGTTTCCCGCTCCGAATGCATTGGTACATTCTCCCCAACTCCCAACGGGTGGGGTCCCTGCCCAGGCCACGGTAAATACCAAGCGCAAGGATCCCCATACAACAGCGCTCCCGCCGCCAAAGGAAAGGAATAATAATCAATGATTGGAAGTGAAGGGAGGAAGGGGTAAGAGGGAAGAGAGTACAAGAGCAAGACGAACGGCACAGGAAACGTGTAAAGAAAGAGACAAAAGAAACAATGAGGAGGGTGAAATGGTTCATCTAAAAAGAAGAAAAACCCCCTCCCCCCTATGAGCTCAGCCCATCTTGCCCTCTTTCTTCTTCTGCTTGCGAGGCGGTGTCATTTGCCGTCCCATATTCATACCCCCGTATGGGTACTTGGTCTTCTTCTCAGCTGGCTTGAGAATCTGGGGGGGCGGAAATAGACAACGAAGGAGCGGGTTAACATTATAGCAGATAAAGCGATACAGAAACAAAGGTCACACCTGAAAAGAGCACAATAACGTCTCATCCACGCTCATCATGGCGCCCGCATTATCAAACTCGCCACAGTAGTTCGGCGCTGAGAACAAGGTCACCAAATGTCGTTTGGCGAAAAACTCATACCCGTCCTCCACCACCTGCAAGAAGTAAAAGGAGTATGGATCAGCAGCAAAAAAGGAAGAAGTGGAGCAGGCGCACCTGGTGAGCTCGGCAGATTAAATCCATATCGTGTTTTTGTAGGAATCGGGAGACAACGTCTGGGCCAAACGTAAATGACACCCCTCGATCGTTCTCTGACCACCCAGTGATATCCTTGTCAGGATCCGACCACAGAAGGTCGCACAGCAGCCCTATGATTGTAAAACGCTCAGCGCGAGGCTGACCGCTCATATGATCAAACGCAAACCTGTGTCAGGTACGTCTGTCGGCCTCATGACCCGTCGTATTTGCTCCATCGATTGTAGGTCAGGACTCAGCCCGCCATGCATTGTGAAGATCTTTTCATCGATGATGGCGGCGATTGGTAGACAGTTGAAACAATCTGTAAACGTCTTCCAAAGCTTGATGTTGTATCGCCGTTTGCCTAGAGTGTGAGGAAAGAGAGGGGGAATTGAGCTTACGCCGGTTCGCGCTGCAGTTGCGGCGCAAAGCTGCGTACACTCATCGTAGAATCCATAGATCCGATTAATGCTCGCACATTCGTGATTCCCTCGTAGAATGAAGAAGTTTTCAGGGTATTTGATCTTGTAAGCGAGCAGCAGGCAGATGGTTTCGAGGGATTGCTTTCCTCGGTCGACGTAATCACCGAGGAAGAGATAGTTGGCTTCTGGTGGGAAGCCGCCGTACTCAAACAGACGCAGCAGGTCATAATACTGGCCATGAATGTCACCTGAGACGGGAAACGCTGGGCGTCAGAAAGGCCAGGAGGCCTGGCAATGTGAAGGGTCAACGATGCGGGACATACCGCATATTTTTATAGGCGCCTCCAGCTCCAGCAGGATAGGCTGATTTATGAAGATCTCTCGAGCCTTTGTGCAAAGGTACTTGATTTCATACTCTTGTAGTTGGACCGGCTTGCCGGGTCGGTTTCCTCGGACTATACGAGATTCAATCAGAGTAAGACCAGAGACAGCGCACTTTCCAAGGTCGCACGAGCGATCAGGATAGAATGACGAGCATCATGGCGGAGCGAGAGGCAGTGACGTGGCGAGCGAATTCGCCACAGCGGGGACCTGTGTAGACCGGCTGTTCGGCCTACGCCGGTCTTACACCTGACACCTAGAGGTGTGACAGAGAATGTGTAAGGGAGGCCTCGAGCCTCCCCGCGGTGCAGCCGACGCGGACAAAATCAACGAAGAGGCATATCAAAGGGAGACACCGTCCCCAATCATTTGCGTTCTGTTACCCCACACAGCCGCCGCGTGTCGTGCGAGTGCCAGCTCACCTTCGAGGAGTCGGTCAATGACCGAGTCAAGATCAATCTCTGTTGTTGAGTCCGTCATTCCTCAGCTTCGGATCAGGTCGGGCGATGGTCCGGTGTGTCGGTGGGCGGTGGCGGGTCGAAGTGAGAGCTGGAGCAAGATCGGGGAGTACTTTTTTTCGTGAATCGGTGGTCAAGGCAACGATGAGGTACGAAGGAGAAAATGAAGAGGCTAGGATTCGAAAGGCGGTGATGGTGGACTCGACGTTGAGGAATTGACGGCGTCGGTCGACGTTGAGGAGGACGGGGGGAGGAGAAAGGGCGGAGGAAAAATCGATGAGCTCTTTCAGTGTGCGGAACAGATAACGTACGGCTGTGTTGTGCGATACAAAAAAGACCAGCGCAAAACGCGGCGCTGACTCTGTGTTTGGCTCTTGTTTGTCTGCCGTGGGATAAAAAAATTTGCTATTATTACTTAATATACGGATACAGTAGAACAAGCCTTGCCATGGAGAAAGAAGAGATGGAGAAGAAAAGAGATGAAAAAAGAAAGAACACATCCACCCCATTATGTCTCTTCGCCTACAACAACCTGTGCAGAAGCACGTCCCAGAGATTGTGCTTCATTACTTTCCTCTTGACGTCGGTTTCGCCGTCGCCGTCGTCTAGGTGCAGTCAGCGCGGGTACAGAAATATAACGATATGGATTGCTTCACGAACCTCGGAAACATTGGAGGTCTCGGCATAGGACGCTCGTCTAAATCCAACGCAATGTTGGTAGAGGCTTGGAAACCCTAAAGAGACATCATTAGCGTCCGAAAAACACCGTGCTATGCGCTCACCTCGATCCATTCAATGACAGCGCCAATGTCACGTGCTTGCAATAGAAACTGCTCCCCTTCCATCCTCACCCTGATCACATTCTTACGCTTCACATAATCGTTTCCGAGCCCGCTCTCCGCGTGCTGCAGCGTGTACCTCCGCAGTAAGTCAGCCGCGTTCGGACCAGGCATCTCAGTCGTTTCTCCTCCCGCTGGTGCTGACAGCGGCGCCGTGAAACGCGCCGGCCGGGTCGGCGTGGGTGAATGTCGCGTAACACCAGAACTAGCCACACCGGGAGGCAACGGAGGTGGCGGCGGCGTTGGCGTGGCCGCCCGTCTTTGTCGGTTCTGCGAGGACGAGACGGCGCTACTATTCCCTGCAGCAGCGCCCCTCGACGCGTCACTCCGGGTACGCGAATGCGAACGGAGGGTCGTTGCTGACTTGCGAAGAGTGAGCGCCAAGTTCAGCATCGACCGATTCGAAGGAGGCGGCGTGGCGGGCGTCGGTATTGGTGTCTGCGACCGCGAAGGCGACGGTGATGGTGTCACAGAGACTTGGCGCACCGCAGCCGGCATGGACATCGACAACGACCTCGGACGGTGAGCACGTACAGTGTCCCCGTCTGCCTCGAGCTTCTGGGGTGGAACCTTTGAGACAGCGCTACTCGGCGACGCGGGAGGGGCCGCGGTCGCAGTCTGCGGCTGAAGAGAGGCATCCCCAACGCCCACTCTCTTCTCCCACCACTCCCCAATGATTCCAACACCAGCTACACCAGATGGACACTTGTACACGCTAAACATTGTCCCTTCCAGAACACATAACATGCGCCTCCACTTCCTATCCTTGGCCTGCACCCCGGGCGCACTAAACTCCATTTTGCGTGGCATGATCGCCTTGAGATAGATATCATTCGTGTACTGTGGCAGCTTCTCGTGGCCTTCTTCCTCGTGCGGCGGCGCGTAAGAGCCTAGATGGTTATGGTGCCACGAGAACAAGGGGTATGGAGGGGGTGGAGATGTCGAGGAGTGGAACGTAGGCATGGAGCTCTGGCGTCGAAGCAGCGGATGAGCATGAGTCGACGCCTGGGTTGGTGTAGATGAAGAGGCTCCCGAACTCGCTGACTGCGTTGGAAGCTCGTGTTCCGGGCTCCCCGCCGTCGCCGTAAGGGACGGTGACCCTTCACGGGCCTTCCCTTTTCCCTTCCCCAGGGACCATTGCGTCTCTTCATGTATCGTGGCAGCGGGCGCGTGCAGCTCCCGCGTGTCTTCCATCATACTTGTCGTCGCAATATCAACCATGCTCTTCGACGTGTGTCGATACATTCCAACGCTAGGCGACCATTTGGGCGTCAGCATCTCAGACGCCCGGCGCGAGGCAGACAAACGCGGCATGATCGTGCTCGAGCTGCTCTGACGCCCCACCGGCAGAGGTCTAGGATTGAAGTAGTCAGCCGGGGCAGAGAAGGCACCAGCAGCGCTGGCGGCTGTCGGCGTCTTCTCGCTACTGACACTCCTATGGCCGATCCAAGAGCCCGACGCGGTTGACAGTCCGAGGAACGAGGTATCCATGGGTGAGATCGCGACGCGGGGCAGAATGCCATCACGCTGCCAGAACAGAGTGGTGGCACCATCACCGTTATCAAAGTGGCTCGTCTGCGATGATGACGCTGCTGCACGTGCATCCTCCTCTTCCTCGTACCCTGAATCCTCTTCATCATCACTGGGCGCCAAGGGCGGAATCCCTGTCTCCACATCGTCGTCATCATCCGCAAAATCCTCATCCTGTCCCCCCTCGTCATCTGCAGCGGGGTGGCTCCCCTCCCTGGGGAGCGCAGGCATCGCACGCAGCCGTCTGCGAGATGGCATGCGACTCATCGTCGCTCGATCACTGTTGCGCCCAGTCGCCGAGGACGAGGCCGACGACATAGGCGGCGCGGTCGGGAGCGGCGGGAGATTGAGCGGCATTGGCGGCTGGCGGTAGGCGACGGACGGTGGAAGGCGCGCGCCGGACGTGCTTGGACTGTGGGCCCATGAAGTCGGCAAGCCCGTCGGCAGAGAGGATAGACGCAACGCTTGGGGACGAGTGGTGTCTGATGGCGGCGCGGTTGGGGTTGGAGTAGAGGTGCTGGCGGGTGTCGCAGGAGAAGAGGCGGCCGGGGGCAAGTCTGAGATGGCGCGCGTCGGAGAAGGTCGAGGCTTTAGGGAGCGTTGAGTTAGCCGTGGCAGCGCTGCTTCTAAGCGGTTCTCATTTGGGGAGTTGCTTTGTGTGGTGGTTGGCGTCATGGTCGTAGTCGTGGTGGGCGTCTTTGTCGTCGCCCTGCCAAACCCGTGGTCGTCATTGTCATTTTGAAAGGGAGGGACAATGACAACGGGGGACGCTTGGCTCGGACGATCGTTAATGTCGAGAGCTGGCATCGTGTCGGCCCTAATGAGAGGAATAAGGTTGGAAATGGTGGTGTTGGCGGGCATCCTGTCCCACGACATCCGCCTCGAGTGGCGCTTGGAAGGCGAGCCCAGCGGGGACTCGGAGAGAGACGAGCTATCCGTGTCCCCCCCGCCTTGGCCACCGTCTCCGCCAGTGATAGCAGCGGCAACGGCGACGCCATCGCTGGCGATCTGCTCCAAGCGCAGAGCGGGTTGCGAGAGGTAAGGCTTGGGCTGGCCGTCGAGCGAAGTGGCAGCCTCATGCCTGTACACGGGGGGCGGTTTGTTCTTCCAGATCTTCCAGCTGTTGGCCCTCCCTCGGAGACCCGTGAAAGTTTTGAGTAGCTGGCTCGCACGAAGCTGTACAGGAAGGCTTGTCTGTCAGTGTGATGAGACAATGAGACAACCATAACAGGCTGGATTCCTCCGGGAATCCCGCCCGTTACACCTCATTGAAACTCACTTGAAACCTGGATGATGTCCTGGTCTGCAACGCAGACTGTGAGCGCAGAGGGGTGTCCATAAAATTCTGGTTCGCGACTCAGAGGGGCAAGGTGGAGTCGGGGGGATATTGTGGAGCGTAGTAACCAGCTAGCTTCACAGGCGCATAAAAATGATGGTCAGCGAATAGGAACCCTCTTAATTGCCCTCAGAAAAGAGTTTCGAGGGTAGCCTCTGGCATACAAACGAAGGAATCAAGACCAGGATTGCGTGGAGTAAGAGGAGCGGTCTTTCCTGTCTTGGCTGACTGTCTTCGGTAATGGGCGATGCGGTGTTGGCCGTGATCCTCTTAGCCCAACATGTATCTATGCAAGGGAAATAACCATCACACCATCAGTAACAGAACCGCGTTCGGTGATGTCCTTGTCCATTCTTAAATTTTAGACACAAAATGGACGCCCTGACGAGCTACGACGGTAACAACAGCTCGGACCACTTTGGACATAGAGTCCTAGTGACTTGGAAAGAATAGACTTCCAGCAACCTCCGATCTCGGTGGTGCTCAAGACCCTCACGCAACGGTATGCTTGAGCGGGGAAATTGAAATGGGAGGAGAGAATAGAATTGATAGCTCGACACGAGCCATCAGGCCATCAGGAACCAATAGTGACGATTTTTGGCGTCTCGGGTTCAATGCAGGAAAAAAGTTGTCGCTCTCTCCAGAAATGCCGTCGCGCAACGGACTGCGGCAGGCGTCGATCAAAAAAAGTGCCGTTCGAACACGGCAAGGAGTGTTCTACAAAGCTGAGCGCCATTAGAAGGGCAATTTTTGTGGCTTCCCGCCTCTGGGCCGGAGCGGATTTGGTTTGACTCTGTGCGTGTACTAATAAAATGGAAATAAAGAGTAACAGAGGGCTCAGGAAAACGAGCTTTGTAAAGCAATGATTTTTAGAGTGACTCACCGACTTGTACCTCTTCACCGTCTTCTTCATGGCCTTGAGCACTTCCTGTCTCTTCTTCATCCGCACCTCCATCGTGCGCTCCCACTTGTGTCCCTTGAACATGCGCCTGCGCCCGGTGTAGAGTCGGCTCAAGAGTCCCGATAGAACCTCATGCCCGTCGCTCCTCCTCGGGGGCTTAAAGGCACTACCAGTCCACGCAATGGGGTGTTGCCAGTCAGGCACACTGGGCGAAGTGTCGCCTGCTCGACTCTCGGGCGAAAGAGTGAGTGCGGACGTAGACGCGAGTGCCACGTGTGTTCGCCCCGATGCCTCCAGCTCCGACTCATGCACCTTCAAGGAGAGCCCGTGCTCAGTGACGAGCGAAGCCAATAGCGGGCCCCGCGGCGTCTTCGGCCCGGGCGGGAGGAGTGCGAGCGCCTCAGAGCCAAGCAGACGCGCTTTCTTCACCAGATCGGCTTGGCGCCGGAGGGAAAACTGCGGAGGCGCCCAACGACCAGTGCGTGGGTTCTTCCAAGGCAAGAACGGGTTGAAGACCTCGATAGGCTGTTGCTGTTCCTGCTGCTTCTGCAGGGGAGAAGATGCAGTGTGCGGTGGCGCAGGTGATGTTGATGAATCGAAAACGGAGGGTGTCTCTGATATTGAAGTAGTGGTTTGTTGATGCGTCGACGCTGCTGCGGGTGGTGCGAAGCGTTTGTACTTTACATTTGCGTTGAGAGCGTAAAGGCGAAAGCGTTTAAGAGCGCGTAGGGAGGAAGCAGCATTGCTGGTTGTTGACATGCTGCAAATGCAACGCGACGAAGATCAGTTTCTATATTCGGCCATCCTTGTTCCAAGTCGTCCAGTACACAGTATCTCGTTGCCATCGATGATTCCGAGTCCACAACTCTGCGGCTCGTCCTGCCAAATTTGCCAGGAGCTAAGCTCCGGGTTGTCTGAATGTTGGAAAGAAAACACGCGGCATTCGTTCTCAACGCCACGTTCCACTGGCTGATGCGCGCTCATGGTTGTCAAGTGAAGCTGACATCTGTCTCCACAGCGAACCCCGGTTTAATCTAAGGGACGTTATCCTTGACTAAGGTCGTGGATTCTCTTCAGCACAATCGAGGCAAGCCGTGCTGTGGCATCTCGTACATTTGGCACAACGCATCGTGGAAGCACGGCAAGTTGCACTCCGACGTGTTATTTGGGACTGGGAGGAAGGACGGAGAACAGGAACGAGGGCAATGAGATCTTCTTTTTCAACCGCAGCGCTTGTCTCTCAAAACTAGATGCTGTCCAAACTTAAGTCGTGTCCGGACTGGTAGGATTCGTCCGCTAGAATGGCCCGGCACTGCATATATATTGTAGCACCGTACTATGCAAATGGTCACCCCGTCCATTCCTTAGCTTTAAAATCACTCTCTTGTGATGCCTACACCAATATGTTTGCCCTTTCAGATCATCTTCATGTCGAAACGTATGTGATATCTCTCCCCAGCTAGCGGTTACTATCGCCAGATAATGGCACCAGAAAGTTATTCATTCGTCTGTAAGTCTGAGGGCCTCGAAGCCTATTCAGTCTCGCGTACGTGCTCAAAAGAAGAGTAGCAGCTCAGACAAGTTTACGCAACGCTTCCCGTGACAGGCGCGTCGCGCGCGAGCCTAGTCCAGATCCCACGACGCGTATCCCGGTGCGCTCGGGCTCTCGTCAGCGACACCCGATCACCACTGATATCGGTGAGTGTAGCTGTCCATTGTCATTGCGCTATGACAGTGCTGACCCTCCACTCAAACAGACGACTTCTGGCCCGGCTTCAGGCAGTCTTTTGAGTGCTTGCCCTCTTACGACAATGGGCCGCTCTTCCCACTCTATACACGCCTGCTTTACTGGCTTTTCGGCGTGGATGGTGATTATGGGGTCGTCCCAAGGTTCGGCCCGAACGGTTCAGAGGAGAGCCGAGCTGGTACGGCGCTTGTGGTTGAAGTCTGCCATCAGCCGGTATTCTTCATAGACATCGAACCGCCCCACACCAACCGTTACAGCAGCATCCGCTGGCGCGAGATGCACCGCAAGTTTGAGCATCTAGCGCATGGCTCAAGGCTTCCCATCTTCCACGGAGTCAGCGCCTTCGGCACAAGTCTCACCTTTTTCAAGTACGACGCCGCTAAGCGTCGCACCGCGAGGGTGCGGGTGAAACCCTTTATCCAAAAGCTTGACCTCCTGGACCGCGCCGGTCGTCACCACCTCAAGGCCGTCGCGAGCGAGGTCCAGGAAATGTGCGCAAGCGTGGGTTTGATCGGCGAGTAATGGTGTTTGGGCCTTCTGGCGGGCCAGAAAGACGCAGGTCTCTGTAGATGTGTGATGATAAGAAGAACCCTGATATCTTCCTTTGCTCCGGCTCTGAATCTTATTTTCTGTCGTGTGGTGCATCCTAAAGTGATTTCGCCTGCAAGTCGTCCGCCAGCTGTTGATTCGTCAGCCAGAGGCGGGCCACAGATGTATGAACGAGCTTCAGGGTTAGACCTCACTCAAAAGCCATCGTCACAAAATCGCGGGTCTGGCTGTCTATTGACGAACCGCTGTTACACGCGTTGGCTGCAACGTCGCTCTGTACGGATAGTTTCTTTTCCTGCGTCTCGCACTACTGTATTTGTCAATACTGAAGTGACATTGAGATCGTCCACTCACATCGAAAGAGTGAAACATAAAAAAATTGTTGCCCGATCCTTTGCGGCCGTTCGTTTTGTTACAATTTACCCTTGATCTCTTCGCATAGCTCCTTCAGCTCCTTCATCTCCACCGTCTTAGCAGGCCAACTAATGACCAGTCCTTCCGAGTCGTCCGCCACCGGCTTCGGAATCACGTGGAAGTGGACGTGATCCACTACCTGATGGGCGATCCGTCCATTGTTCTATACCGCGAGATGTTTATATTGCCATTTGAGATATGGGTGACCCAGAACCGGAGGTCGGGGACCTTTGTGAAGTTGAGTGGTATCTTACCTGTAGGATGTTGTAGTTCGCGAGCCCCTGCGCGAGCGCAATCTTCTTCGCAATGGGTCCGACGTCAGAGAGGTATTCATCTGGGAGCTGGTGCAGCTTCTCGGCGTGATCTGTGTCATAATACTTGGTATGAGAGGAGGGAGACATAGAGGGGGGAGGCGTTATTGTAACGCGAAAAAGAAAGTCCTTACATTTAGGTATAATGAGCGTATGTCCCTTCGCTAGAGGGTTGATGTCAAGAAAGGACAACCTATACGCACGTCCAATTTACAAAAATCATAATTGGTTGAACCGTCAACTCCGAGTATGCGGCACCCAAAGAGCAGCAGCGCACGAGAGATCCGTTTCGACGAGTTTGAAGCTCGGTATCTCGCCTGCTTTTCTTTATCGCCAGATGAAAGCGATGCAAACGAGCAAGCGCACCTTTAATAATTTTACAGAATATACACGACGCAAGGGATCTGGCAAGAACATCAGCACGAAACATTAGTCGAACGCAGACATGGCGGGCGGGTCGTACTCACTTCGCAGCAGCAGCCATGTTGTCAGTAGACGGACTTGAAATGGAGCTCATGTTATCACGTGTGCGCCACTCTGCTAGCATCAATCTGTGTTCATGGTACAGTTGGATTCTACAGGTCCTTTTGGACCACAGTACACTCGTTGTGATCACAACCCCTCATTCAAGTTGCTCATGCACTGATCCACAACAATGAATGGGTTAGCGCAAGTGAGACCCCATCGTATTACCACATTATTAGTCGAAATACTGGACAAACGGAACGAAAAGACATTGAACTTTTCACATGAGAAACTTGTGCAGCATTCTTCGGCTCGTCGCGGAGCACTCAACTGGAGCCCCCAGACGATTTGGAAATAGTCGAAAACGTAGGAACGATGTGGGGAGGTGCATCTCCTGCATGGTACATGTGAGATAGGCGTGCCAATGAACGTCAAGCGGGAAATCATCTGCACTGAAGCTAAATCTCCATTTGATCATCATCTTCCATTGCTCCAACTGTGCGGACCGTTGGACCGGTCTGAGCTGTCGCTGGCTCTCGCAGAAGCTTTTTGTGAGGTCCTGCCCCGAAGCACCCGGACTCAATGAACTGTTTGCACTGTAACCATAGGCGAGAGGCAGCGGCTTGGGCTAGCTCCCTTGCCTGGATCAACTCGTCTTCGCGGCACCGCGTTGTCGTCTGCCAATCGCTCCATATTGCCGCGCAGCTAGGCGAAGGCAATGGCGCTGTGTTTGAAGTCGGGTATGGATTGGTAGAGAAGAGAAAGGCGAAAGCGCCTCCATATTCGAGCAAAGAAGCCTCGTCCTCTCCTGGGTCGACGACGAGTTGGGACGGCGGGGTAGAGCGCAGATGGCCGATAGCAACAGCGAAGACCACACCACACATGGGGACCGAACCAGAATTTAGCAACGCCAGAGTCGAAGCGTTGATCGTGGCTGCGATTAGTGAGTAGCGCGGATGATGTAATGGCATAGGAGTGAGCAATTGAACGACGAGCTGGATCAGGGTGCGGGGGTTTTGAGAGAGGATGAGGGATGGCGCAAGGACAGAGCGGATCGTCGACGCCAAAGATTTTGATTCTGTGCCTGGCAAGTCAGAAAGAGGTCGCACGACAACCTCAAAGGTAGCATGCGATGCTTGTTCGTTGGCGAGGCGAACTTCAATAGGTCCGGACACTGATGCGATCACCTTGGTGTCCCCTGTAGTCTATACATTTGCAACCTTCGAGGCGGAATGATCTCAGCAAGAACGAACCGAAGCCAAAGCTTGCGGACCCATCAACTCTATCAAGCTTTTCAAATGATATCTGGAGGCGCCGTAGTTCACCCTGCTGTCGTCCATCTAGACGTGGCCTCGCCATTTCAGATAGATCTGATTGCCAGTAACGTAGGGTGCACCAGTCACATGACAACAAATTCCCTTGCTTGTCAAGGGTTCTATCAGGCCTTAATTCAACTACCCCTGTCCGACAGAACAAATATTGATAAATAAAGTTTACAGTTTCATGTATTAAATTGGTATTTCGTTTTCTCACAGATACAGTATTTATTGGTTTGTACAAAATTTGGCTGATTCAAGCAAGGGTTCTGCTGACGGTAGTCAGCCCTTCCTAGTTGATGAGAAAGTATAGAAATCGAGGCGCATTACAGTAATAGATCATGACTCTCAATTCTTCCTGAAGGCAGCTCAGGATCTACTGTAACGGGACTTACTTTGCGCTTGAGTTCAAGTCCCGAGGGTTACTCCTTGCAATTTAGTATCGAAGTTACCTAGCGGGCCTTCCAGGGGTCCGGCGACTTGCACTTTGTGCCGAAGTAAAATTATTACTTGCTCCACGAATAGGATAAACAGTGCTGCACCCCAAACGGGGTAGATTGTCGAGGATCTGCGGAAGGTAGCCCATGACCTTGCCGGTATTGTTGCAAAGATAAACGACTCCGCCGCTGTTATCCTATGCCCTGTATCGTCAGCTGCAGGATACAAAACAAAAAGCCAGTCGGCGCACATGAAGCAAAAGTTATTGTTAATATCTATGATAGTAATATAGGCAACACCCGGAAGCATTGGCTGGATGGCGATCGTAAATGCTGCCTAAATGAACATATTGAATTACGACAATCGCTAGGCTCGAATGCATTCACCTGTGCAAGAAGGACAGATACAGTAAGTCCCACCATAGCGAGGCGTTCCGACACACTCGGACCGACATCGCCAATTGCCGGGACCAGTAATAACACACTGATGCCGATGAATGTAATGATATCCATAGGAAGAACCATTTTCATAAACCAGTATGGCCAGCTTCGCTTGAATCGAACCGTCAACACAATCTTGCGCAATGATTAGGTATATCGGATGAATATTAGCAGTTCCATCGATGATCATACCTTAGACCTTCTTGTGTGTTGGAGGTCTTGTGGCCAATCCTTGAAATGGAGGTCGCGGTGGAGCAGCTCAATGTCGATATCTCGTTCTGAAAGACACAAAGTAAGATATTGAAATCTAGAGCATCTGACACTTAGAGAATGTTTACCCACCGCTGGCTGTCCATTCATTCAGCTGAGAACGCTTCAGCGATTCGGAGATATCAACATTATTATTCGGACATCGTGGCCTTTCGAATTTGATCTCTGTATGGCATTCACGTCCAAATCACTTGGGATTGACACAATATAACGTACGGTTATTGAGAACATCTGAAGTGAAATGAAATACAACAGCTTTGGTGTCGAAAGGGAAATCTTTGTAACCGCCTGCTCAAGATCTGTTACATCCCGATGGGATGATTGAAGGGAATGATAGCGTGCCTTTGGTCACGACGTCACACATATGCTCTGCTCTAGATCGAAATTTGACAACTCTGCCATCGCCGGGGGCATCCGCGAATTCGACGATGAAGCGTGCACCACCTAGGTCGTGGGCGGAAGTGTTGCGAAATCCAGTTGTAGATCCCAAAATCAAGCCCGGAGTATAACCATTCTGGATTTGCAAATCGAATTCGTTCAATGGTTGCTCAGCATATACCTATTAGTTGTCAAAGTTCAACACATTAAGAAGTATCGCCGAATCGACGGAGACTACGCACAGGCAGGATGCCACCATCGTATTCGCGATATTCGCCTAGGGCCGCCTCCCACGACGCTATTAGCACAATGGTCAACTTCATTCTATTGGTCGCCGTGTTATAAGAGTCGACTGCCAACGAGTCAATCTGTATAGTGATGTTGGGCTTCCCATCGAAATTGACTGGGGGATGAAAAGGTGGTAAGAGGCGATGATAGCCTGTGTAACCGAGGTGTTCGTATAGAGCCTTGAGATCGGTAATGCGTTGTCCCTTCCTAGTGGAGAATGGACGGTCCTGTAGAATTTCGCTAATTTCGTGGTGGTTGAACCCGACTAAGAGATTGGATTGGTCATT
Organism: Clavaria fumosa; assembly: GCA_951802425.1. Classification (NCBI taxonomy): domain Eukaryota; kingdom Fungi; phylum Basidiomycota; class Agaricomycetes; order Agaricales; family Clavariaceae; genus Clavaria; species Clavaria fumosa. Next base: position 1,615,494 of record OX637805.1, on the reverse strand, counting down.
TGACCCAAGGTATTCGGCAAAATGCTTGAAATCTTCCTCGTCGTACGGCTTGTCTGTCATTGATGAATCAGCGGAGGATGCAGGTCTCTCAGCCCGAAGATACCAGTGGATGGATGGGTGCTGATTATCGCTCCTGTGTGGGAACGTTGCGTGTGGGCTTTCGTTATCTGGGCGCTACTCCTCAGGGACGCGGTTATCTCAAGTGAGAGGTCCCGTAAATGGAAGCGACAGCAGAAGCCAACGGACATAGAGCGGCGGGTTGTGAGTGTTGCCTTTGCTCTTCCCGCCTGTTCATAGCACAACTGAGGAAGACCCCAAGGCCCTCCCCAAACAAGAGTTGATTGAGGAACATGTGTGAACAAGAGACATACCCTAGCCTACAGAAAATAAGTTATCCGCGGGAACAAACCACGCTGGCTAAAGGAATAAAGCCACCTGAAGTTGATTGCAAGAAAGTCATCCTAAAGGCAGCTCAGGATCTAGCTGGTGCTTATAAGCAGTAGAAAGGACGTACATCAAGCTTGGGATCAGGTGGGCCCGCCCCAGCTCCCGGGCCCGAAAACTACTTCTTCTAGCGCACCACCATTTGCGACTGGCGCCTTACGCAGTAAAGGATAGCAAAGCACTAGTTGTTCCACCAACAGTATACACAGTGCTGCACCCCAAACGGGGTAGATTGTCGAAGATTTGCGTAAGGTAGCCCATGAACCTGCTGGTATCATGGAAAAGGTAATGGACTCGGCTGCTGTGACCCTACACCCCGTATCATCAGCTGCAGAATACAATACAAATACCGGTCGGCGTACAAGAAGCAGAAGTTATTGTGTTTGTCCATTATAGTAACATAGGCAATGTCAGGAAGCATTGGCTGGACGGCGATTGTGAATGCTGCCTAAATTAATATATTTGAGTTGCAATCATCATTAGGTTCAAATGCATTCACCTGTGCAAGAAGGACAGATACAGTAAGTCCCACCATAGCGATGCGTTCCGGCGCACTCGGACCGACATCACCAATGGACGGGACCAGCAGTAGCACACTGATGCCGATGAATGTAATGATATCCATAGGAAGAACCATTTTCATAAACCAGTATGGCCAGCTTCGCTTGAATCGAACCGTCAACACAATCTTGCACAATGATTAGGTATATCAGATGAATATTAGCAGTATCGATGATCATACCTTAGACCTGTTTGTGTGTTGGGAGTCTTGTGACCAATCCTTATAACGGAGGTCGCGGTGGAGCAGCTTGATGTCGATATCTCGTTCTGAAAGACACAAAGTAAGATATTGAAATCTAGAGCATCCTACACTTAGAGAATGTCAACCTACCGCCGATTATCCATTCGCTCGTTCGAGGACGAGCCTTCGACGATCGGACGATTTTTCTAATATCATTTGGATTGTCTGGCTCCTTGAATTTGATCTCTAATGACGTTCACGTCAAAATTGGTTGGGGCTGTTACATTCGACGTACGGCTGTTGATAACGCTTGAGGTGAAATGATGTATAATGGTTTTGGTGTCGAAAGGGAATTCCTTATAATTCCCTGTTCAAGATTCGTCACATCCCGATGAGATGATTAAAGGGAGTAATAGCGTGCCTTCGGTCACAACGTCATATGTATGCACTGCCCTAGATTGAAATTTGACAAGCTTGCCAGATGTAGGGAGACTCGCGGATTCGAAGAGGAATCTTGCAGACTCTAGGACTTCTCCTGCGTGGAAAGGAGTATCGCGATGTCCTTCTGTGGCCTTGAGAAACAATTCTAGAAAAGATATGTGCCTAACGGCATTCTGATTGAAAATATGCATTTGCGTGTCGGGTGGTAACTTTGGATAAGTCTAATGGTTGTCAAAGTTCAAGGTGTTAAAAATGTAAACGTCGAATCGACCCGTAAACGACGCACAGGCAGATTGGTGTTATCACAATAATCGTTGTACACACCTTCGCGATACTCGCTCAGAGCTGCCTCCCACAACGCCACTAGCTCAATATGCACTTTCATCTTGTTAGTCGTCTTGTTATAACACTCGATTCTCAGTGACCCAATCTGTACGGTCATGCTGGGTTTCCCTTCGAAATTGACTGGGGGATGATAAGGTGGTAAGAGACGATGATAGCCTGTGTAACCGAGGTGTTCGTATAGAGCCTTGAGATCGGTAATGTGTTGTCCCTTCCTAGTGGAGAATGGACGCTCCTGTAAAATTTCGCTAATTTCGTGGTGGTTGAACCCGACGAAGAGATTGGGGCGCTCATTTGGCCCAAGGTATTCGGCAAAATGCTTGAAATCTTCCTCGTCGTACGGCTTGTCTGTCATTGATGTATCAGCGGAGGATGCAGGTCTCTCAGCCCGAAGATGCCAGAGGATGAATGGGTACTGGTTATCGCTCCTGTGTGGGAACGTTGCGTGTGGGCTTTCGTTATCTGGGCGCTACTCCTCAGGGACGCGGTTATCTCAAGTGAAAGTCCCGTAAATGGAAGCGACAGGAGAAGCCAACGACAAAGAGCGGCGGGCGAAGTAGGTTGTGGGTGTTGCCTTTGCTCTCTCCGCCTGTTCATAGCACAACTGAGGAAGACCCCAAGGCCCTCCCCAAACAAGAGTTGATTGAGGAACATGTGCGAACAAGAGACATACCCTAGCCTACAGAAAATAAGTTATCCGCAAGAACAAACCATGCTGGCTGAAGGAATAAAGTGGATTGCAAGACAGTCATCCTAAGGATCTGGCTGGTGCTTATGAGCAGTAGAAAAGACTTACATTAAGCTTGGAATCAGGTGGGCCCGCCCCCGCCCCCGGGTCCGAAAACTACTTCTTCTAGCGCACTATCCTTCGTGACTGGCGCCTTACGCAGAAGTAAAGGATAGCAAAGCACTAGTTGTTCCGCCAACAGTATGAACTGTGCTGCACCCCAAACGAGGTAGATTGTCGGGGATTTGCGGAAGATAGCCCATAAATCTGCCGGTATCACGGCAAAGGTAATGGACTCGGCTGCTGTGACCCTACACCCCGTATCATCAGCTGCAGAATACAATACAAATACCGGTCGGCGCACAAGAAGCAGAAGTTATTGTGTATGTCCATTATAGTAACATAGGCAATGTCAGGAAGCATTGGCTGGACGGCGATTGTGAATGCTGCCTAAATTGATATATTTGAGTTGCAACCATCATTAGGTTCAAATGCATTCACCTGTGCAAGAAGGACAGATACAGTAAGTCCCACCATAGCGATGCGTTCCGACGCACTCGGACCGACATCACCAATGGCCGGAACCAGCAGTAACACGCTGATGCCGATGAATGTAATGATATCCATAGGAAGAACCATTTTCATAAACCAGTATGGCCAGCTTCGCTTGAATCGGGCCGTCAACACAATCTTGCACAATGATTAGATATACCAGATGAATATTAGCGGTTCCATCGATGATCATACCTTAGACCTCTTTGTGTGTTGGGGGTCTTGTGGCCAATCCTTGAAATGGAGGTCGCGGTGGAGCAGCTTGATGTCGATGTCCCGTTCTGAAAGACACAAAGTAAGATATTGAAATCTAGAGCATCCCACACTTAGAGGATATCAACCTACCGCTGGTTATCCATTCGTTCGTTCGAGAACGAGCCTTCAACGATTGGACGATTTTTTTAATATCATTTGGATTGTCTGGCTCCTTGAATTTGATCTCTGATGATATTCACGTCAAAATCGGTTAGGGCTATGACATTGGACGTACGGCTGTTGATAACGTCTGAGGTGAAATGAAGTACAATGGTCTTGGTGTCGAAAGGGAACTCCTTATAATTCCCTGTTCAAGATTTGTCACATCCCGATGAGATGATTATAGGGAATAATAGCCTGCCTTCGGTCACAACGTCATACGTATGCACTGCCCTAGATTGAAATTGAAATTTGACAAACTTGCCATATCGCTTTTTGCCAGGAAGGGGATTTGCGGTTTTGAAGATGAATTTTGCAGGCTCTAGGTCTTCTCCTGCATAGAAAGGAGCATCGCGAGGTCCTTCTGTGGCTTTGAGAAGCAATCCTGGCCCAGTAAAAGACTTGTCCTTAGAAGCATTCTGCTTGAAAATATGCATTTGCGAGTCGGATGGTAACTTTGGATAAGTCTAACAGTTGTCGAAGTTCAAGGTGTTAAAAATGTCAATGTCAAATCAACCAGTAAACGACGCACAGGTAGATTGGTGCCACCATCATCTGTGTACACACCTTCGCGAAACTCGCTCAGAGCTACCTCCCACAACGCCACTAGCTCGATGTTTAGCTTCAACTTGTTGGTCATCTTGTCATAATACTCGATTCTCAGTGACTTAATCTGTACGGTCATATTGGGTTTCCCTTCGAAATTGACTGGGGGATGGTAAGGTGGTAAGAGACGATGATAGCCTATGGGACCGAGGTGATCGTATAGAGCCTTGAGATCAGGAATGTGTTGTCTCTCCTTAGTGTAGAATGGAGTGTCCTGTAATATTTCGCTAATTTCGTGGTGGTTGAACCCGACGAAGAGATTGGAGTGCTCATTTGGCTTAAGGTGTTCGACAAAACGCTTGAAATCTTGCTCGCTGTAGGACGGTTTGTTCATCGATGACTATCAGCGGTGGAAGATCTCTTAGTCCAGAGCTATCCCCATGCACCCTTATGATCACTCTTGCGTGGGAATGTCGCGTGATGGTTTTCGTTATCTCGGCGCTCGTTTCAAATTGCTTCTTAGGGACACGTTGTCCCGAGAGAATGATTGGTGCCCGTATCGGACATAGAGTGAGCACAGGGGTAGCACGTGGAACATAGGGTTGTCATTGCGTGTGATAAAAACTTATCGAGTGTTGCACTTGACGTTGAGATTATCGAGGTGACCTCGCGAAGATAAAGGAAATAGTGAGTCCGTGATTACGCAAATGTGGACTTCCGTCAACCGTGTATCATGGTGCTGCGCGTGTGCCCTCACGATGTGCGATTCGGTCACGCCGTTTTTGTATAATCTCCACAACCTTTGGCGGGACAAGATTTTTGCCGCCAAAAACCGCCGTAAAATCAAGCAGATCCGGGAGTCTTCGCGCGCAATCCAGCATATCCGCCTCGGGAATATCGAGGCCTTCTATGGTGAGGCGTTGTAGCGGACATCTGGACCTGGTGAACACAGCAAGCATTCGCTGCTTCTGCCAAGGGGCTGGGAAATAGAAAGTAATCTCCAGGTCACGTAACTGCGGAGTCTCTAAGCAATCGAGAATGGCGTATAGATCACCGCGCCCGTAGATTTTGAGCTGATGTAAATTCCGGAGTGGAATGATATTGGGAGGGGGCGTTCGACTGTAAGGCTCCATGACGCGCATAAAAAAGCATTCTTGAAGCTTGGGACATCGCACGAGGATGGAAAAGCAATCGACTAATGATACATCTGAACTCAGTTTGAATGTGGTCAGTTGAGACCAGGCCATAGGGTGACGGAGGAGCGTTTCAAGCGCGTCACTTGTGATGTGAAGTTTAAGGTTGTGCCAACGTGGGAAGTAGGGTGCGAAGATGTCGAAAAAGTCAACAGGGACTTTATAAGCCGGGTGAGCGTCCAGTCGTATCTTCAACGGTAGAATGCCAGAGCGGCTCAACCAAGTTGTTGCGCCGAATGAGACGGCTTTTGATGTCGTCTTTGGTGGAAGGACAAACATTAGCGAGTCCCACAGTTGTGGAATGCCTATGGCAACTTTGCGCCAAGTGCTGCAGACATGGCAGAGAAGCAGCGGAGCGTCTGCAATGTGGGGCAGCAAATGTTCATACTTCGGGAGGCAAAAAGTAAAGATGACTCCGAGGATTTCGTTTGGGAGTCGTTCGATGAACGCCAAATTTCCACTGAGGCGCCTTCGCAAAGTGATACGACGAGATGGCGTAGTGGGTAGGCCGGCCCGGAGGCATCCAGCATGATCAGGATAAAAAATATCCTCGTTCGCCATGAACTTGAGGAACTGCGTGTGAATATCCTGGAGTGATGTTCAATACGAACGGCCTTTTTGCAATGAGGTAGCATCGCTCACCATGGCGAACGGGTAGCCAGTAGGGCACGGAAGAGATCCTTAGCCCAAATTTCAAGTCTGACAGCGCGCCGAACTGGTTGTTGGCGACAGTGTCACGGTTGCACATTGTGATGTGCACTGACAGGTGTGACAATGTGACACTGACATCACAACCAGGGAACAGATCACGTGGTGGAGAGGCTCGCGAGCGCGGGACGCGCATATTATCGACCAAACCAAACTTCTGTCAGCTCGGCGTCAAACGCGTCCTATTGCGCTTGAAACTTGAAATTTGTATCAACATGATGGAAGGCACCTCGCAGCTCGCTGGCTATAGAAATTTGTCGCTCCAGAGCCGACCGGAAACATCATTCCGCCTGGACCCATCATTCATGGACATGTGTGAGGCCACGGCGACAAAGACTGCGAGTCTCCAAGTTCAGCTTAACCGGAGGCTTGGCCCCGAACACATCTCTCAGCGACCCGGTCCAGGGGGTGGCCCAAGGCTGACGTATGTCGAGGGTTGGAAGTTAATACAGATTGCGAATGAAGTTTTCGGCTTCAACGGCTGGAGTTCGAGCGTTATCAGTTTGACAACAGACTTCATTGACGTCAACGAGGAATCGAAGAGGTGCAACGCAGGCGTCACGGCGATTGTGAGGGTGACGTTGAGAGATGGGACGTATCATGAAGACATTGGTTATGGGACCGCTGAGAATTCGAAAAGCAAAGGAGCCGCTCTAGACAAGGTCTGAATTTATCTACACATTATTTTTAACAAGCTGATGGGTACTAGTGTAAGAAGGAAGCCGTTACAGATGGATTGAAACGCGCTCTGAGAAATTTCGGGAATTTGCTTGGCAATTGCCTCTACGACAAACATTACACTCAGGAAGTGGTCAAGCTCAAAGCTCCTCCAGTAAGACCCAACTCAGTGACGAAACTATATTGATTTAATGATTATCAGCGCAAATTTGACCCATCCAAATTATATAGTGGGCCAAACATAGAAGAAGCAAAACCGTTGCGTCCACCTGAATCAGAGATGTCATTGGTATCCGAACCTTGCGCCCCATCTGGCGAAGCCATGATTCCACGGCCTCAAAGAACAGCAGTAACCCAACATAAACGTCCAGAATCGAGCGTCCCCAAGGGCAAGGCGACTGCTGTACCAACCTTATCCACGGGGCTCAGCACTCCCAAGACCACTCCTACTGCCCAATCCCACGCAATGAAGCAGGAAAATCAATGTCTACCCACCAATAGACGCGTCGCCTTCGTCGAACCAGGTGCTGATGTCCCAAATGCAGATGAATCATTTACATTCGATTCGGATGACGTTGCCTTCCTCGATGCGGTGAGAGACACGGATACATTGCCGGGCGACGACGTTACTGTCGGCCGTCGAACGAGGCTCGAGGATAAGGCTGGCGAGTCCAAGACCGGTCGGGATGAAGGCCGGACGTCGCGTACCATCGTTGGTGATAAAGTTGCGCCCATGGCTGCTGGATCAGCCGCTACTGGGATCCTTGTGCACAACGTGGTAGCCCGCCCGGGGCAAACGAGTAATGCGGCTCCTTCTCGATTACAGCAGGCTGGGGCGCATCGACCTACTGCAGACCTGAAGAGCAGCGCGCACGACCAACGTCTTCAACGAACTTTGGTGCAGCCGCCAGTATGTGCACCAACGATTCCTCAATCCAAAATAACAACGACCCGACCGCAGAACGCAGGACAATCGCGATTGATCGACAAAGCCGTTCACCCCGATGCCAACACCCACCCAGTCAACTCCGAGATTCGCCAACGACAACAGCGTGGAGTCCTCCCGACTGCTTCCTCGGGCTCCATCGTGCCCCGTGAGGTTCAAAGTATTCCAAGCGCTCCGGCTATACCTGAAGGCAAACGTCCCACTACGCCATCTGTTGGCGGTTTCCATTTTCCTCCTGGAATGGTGTGTACCCGTCGCTCGTTTACATGGGCTCGTTAATGACCACGGCATATGGGAAGACGGATTCCCCTTCGAGCCATGGCCAGACTGTCCGCCCGCCCCAGAATGGCCAACACCCTTCCGCTCATCGGCCAATCGCATCAACCATGTCCACGCATGCCGTGAAAAGATCTGCAGATGGGGTGCAGTATGTCTCCATTTCGTGTGGATGTATTGACCTTTTATTGAGCCATTCAAACGTCCACGTAGACGACCTGTTCAAGGACTTGGCCTCGCTCAGCAGCAAGTGGCCATGAAGAGGGAACCTCTCGGACAACTCGATGTTGGAGAACGTGGCGAGGTGAAAAGGATGAGGCGGTGAACACGAAGCGCTGAGCGATAGCAGTCGTAAGGTAGGTTGCAATGGTCGTCAATCGAGTAAACTACATGCGCCGGTGTTGTGTTATAATTCTTCTCTACTAGACGGCGAGACGCTGCAGCACGACGACCTCATAATTTCACCTCTCTCACACCATCCTTGTCGACTACTTTGACTGTGAAGACATTTGATGGAAAGATGAGTCGCTTTGAAATTGCGTCTAGGCATTGCTTGAGTACGACCAAGCCCTCTTCGAGGGATGCCTCTGGATCATGATATCTGGTGTAGATATACGTCGCGTTAGATAAAGTCATACAAATTATAGGAGGAGACACGGACCGGTCGAATAAACTCAGTACAATATGTCCAGCCCATCCATGCACCGCGAAGGGCACCTTCACCTGGGTGCCAAGATTATCAATCCAATAGAGCTGCGGCTCGTGTGAATCCGTATCATATCCGGCAAGGAGAACGTCCGATTGTATGTGGTTTTTTCGCAGTGCTTCAGCAAAAGCACGGCGGATCCACGAGGCGGCCGCTGACGGGCGGAGGGGGTAAAGATTTCGAATCTGGTAGAGTCGGATGTTCCGCTCCACGTATTCTGTGAACTGGCCAGAGTCGCCTGTGTTTTTATGTATGGTGACGGTCAGATTGGAACGTGAGCTTTGATTTTGGGTATTGGCTGTATACCTTCACTGCCGCTGTATGCCATCAGCAGATGAGGACCAAGGACTTTGATCTTGTCTTGGTCGGATTTCATTTTCAGGATAAACCTGTCGACGTTACTATCCGCGGCAACGATAACATATCCTTTGCCGCTCAAGGCGAGTAATGTTTCCATGTTCGACTTGAGGCTTGGAGGCTTTGTTGTCGAAGTGTGTAGGAGCTTGCGACAGAGCGTACGCGTACCACATTGCGTGACCTCGTGACCGTTGCCTATTTCAGGTAACCCCATATACAATGCGCCAGAGGATCTCCCGCGCTTGGTGCAAGATTTTTCTTTGCTCTCGGGAGGTATGCGCGGAAGGCCGCAGCGAAAGAGTCAGACGACTTGCCCTCGTGGTATCGTTTGAGCTACCTTTTGGCGGCAATCTCTACCTCAGGCCTGGGACAAGAGCCGAGTGGTGCAAGCCTATTCGTTACGGACATTGGGATGATGACAAAGGTGTTTCTCTGCAAATACATTGCGTTGAACCTTGCTGAAGAACCCTTGCGAGTCCGTGGGCCTCCACGAGACACTACAACAACATATCATGGAATGATCATGATAAGAGGTATCAAGGTGTCATACATATGGGGCGGTCTGCCTTTGGGGAGGGTGACATGCCACCGCGGCCAATTCTTTCATTTGCGGCCCATTCAGATGCCAACTAATTCTTTACCGCCGCGCTCTACCTTGCACGAATGACGGGTTTTCCGGCGGCTATAACAGTCTCACTGTCACTACACTGGAAATCTTGCGCAACGTTGGGCTCTTCGCCCAAATGTCGTTCTGTTTATGTTGGATGGGTTGACTCATGACTTTCAGTATTGATCAATTGATTGTCGTTTCGGTTTTCATGAAGGCAAAGACGGGGATCGTAAGGCGTCGTAAAGAAAAGAAAAGAATTGTTTACAGATATATGAACACTTTGGGCAAGCTAGGGAAACGAAAGATAAAGGGTCGTCTGCGCAAAGGAGTAGATGGAAGAAAAATTCCTGGCAAGTGGATTAAAGGGGTTACGGGTAGTGTGCAACTAGAATCGCTTCCTTTCCATTCCAAAGGTACTGTATGTGATTGATCACCATAAGAAAGCGGAATGTGAGGGAAACACGAGTGAGAATCAGGTGAAGAAGCAATCGGGGATGAATGAGTGCGAGGTAAAACTGTGAGCAACGCAAAGAGAGCGGAGAAAAGCAAGGGGGGATGAGATGAGCGAGCGAGAAGAAAAGAAGGGGAACGAACAGAAGAAAAAGAAATGTAAAGCTGCGAGGCCTCATTTCTTCTTTATGTAAGCCGCCCCAACGAGCATCGCCTTCTCTTTCAGCACGGATGGGTAACTGTTCATGAGATGCGCCAACGCCCGCAAATCGTCCGAGTCGAGCAGCATGATGGTCAACTTGGGCGTGCCTCTAATACCGAACGTCTTCACTACTTTGTGCCTAAAAAGAGCGGGACCATCCAGGTTAACTATGCCACTATACCATAGGAATGAAACGCACAGTTTGTCGCCCAAAGCCTGTTTTTGAGCCGTGATCGGCTTGTCCAACAAACTATCGATAAATTCGTCCGTCGCCTTCACCACAAGCGGGTCCGGTTTCGGGAGCAGCCCCGTCCCCGGCGTCGAGTTTGCCAGCCGGATGATCTCTGCCGCTGGCAGCTTTGCAAGCGACGCGAGCGTCAGCGGCTGAGATGGCGACGACCGCGACTCCGTCAAGTCGGTCTGTGTTGTTACTGTTGCGGCAGTGATGGGATCGTGGTCGTTGCCGTTGCTTGTAGCGGGCACATGCGGCGGCGCGTCGGGAGGAGTGGCCCCTCCATACCCACTACCCTTGTCCCCACCCCCGTCTTCTCCGCCCTCAACCTCGCTATCCAGCACCATCTTCGCATCCGCTAACTTTGCGCGCAGCACCTCCACATTGAACAGACACAGCGCGCGTTCGCGCTTTGGCAGACTCATCACTAACGCCGTTAGCTCCGCCTGACGGTGCGTCTCAAGGCGCGCCACCGCCGCGTGCATGCGCTCCCGCTCTGTCGCCGCCCCTGCCGACGCCGTCCCGCTCCCGGGTCTACTCCCTGCGCCTGTTCCCGCGCCCACCGCTCCTGCAGAGGCCGGACACACAGAGCCAGACGGCGACGATGTCCGCGGAGGGGTCGACAGCAGCGACGCGCTCATAGAGATCGGCGTCGAGGGGTGCTCCGGCGCGGACGCGGTTGCGGACAGCCCGCTGGGATCCAGCAACCGCGAGTCTTGCGAAGCGGACACGGACACGCTTGCGGACGCCGAGACCGATGGCGAGGGCGATTTCTCCGGAGGGGACGCGGGCGTGTGCGCTAGCGCTGGCGCTGGTATGGGTGCGGGCACTGGTGCGGGCGACAGGACAGATGGTGCGGGCGGATAGAGCGACCGGGCCACTGTGTCCACTTGTTGTGCGAGCCTCGACGCGTCTTGGATACCTTGCACGACTTCACCGAGAGAGAGACCGACGAGCGCCTCGACGACATGGTCGACATCGTTCGGCGCGACGGTGCCCATGGACTTGACGCGCCGGCTGAGCTCGCCCGTGAGCACCTCCTTGCGCACCACCGGCGAGAGCGCTGCGAGGTCGTCATACCGCATGGGCAGGTTGAGCGTGCCGGACAACGCAGCCTAAAAGCGTGCACAGATGAGCCTCCTTGCATGGTCACGCAGAGAGAAAAAGTGTATTCACATTGTAATAGCTGCCAGATCCTCGTCTCCCCCTCTCCGGTCTGTCATACTGGCTCGACACCGGGGATCCAAGCGCGGACGTCCGCTGGCGGGGGCTGGACCAGCCGATGTAGCTCTCGCCACCCTCGCTGACGGTCGGGCTCGTCGCCCCGCTCGCGCTCCGTGGGTGGCCGTTGTGTCCGAAGCGCTGTGCGAGCTTCTCCTGCCGTAGCTGCTTCGGCTCGTGCAGGCGCACCACAATCTGCTTGGAGCCCAGTTGCGCACCGTTCATCGTGCGCATCGCAGCCGACGCTGTGTACGTCGTTTTAGAGATATACGAGAAGGTGGACGAAGAGAGGATGGACGAAGAAGGGACGGGGATGGTGTCGTACCTTGATCTGGTGTCTGGTAAGAGACGAATCCGAACCCTCGACTTTCCCCGTTTTCGTTCCGCATTACACGGGCACTGGAATTCCTTTAAGTCAACGATGCTCAAGTAGTGACCCGGGGAATGTGGCATACCTCACTATCTGCCCAAACTGTAGAAAGGACAATGGTCAGATCCTTCTGGAGGGAGAAGGGCAACCCCAGTATGGCGCTCACCTGACGGAAATGGGTGAAGAGTCCGTTCGAGTCGATGTCTGGGTCAAGGTTCTAAGAAAGAAGGAATCGCACATGCGCACAAAAGTTCTGCGGAACACAGATGAATCATACCTTACAAAATAAGTTGCATGGATCGATGAGACCGCTATGGCTTGTTGAGCCGGGACCGGTCGGAGGAGCCAACTGCACCTGTTGGCCTGGACCGTGAACGAACATGGTTGGTCGCATGAGGTACTGGGTGCCACGCGGAGGTGAATACTGTAAGGGGATGACAAACGCGTCAAGGAACCCTTTAGTAGACAACACAACAGCGTTACGAGACACACCTGAGTTGGGTACGCATACATGGTACCAGTGGGCACAAAAGTGGGCGCATTTGCATTGGGGCTAAACTCATGCGCGGGGACGGCCATGGCGCTGCCAGTGGAGGGTCTGCGGGATTGGAAAATTTGTACAGATATGTTCATGCCGTCGACTTCGGCGCAATGCATAGCCTCCTCGGCGGTACGCGCGTCCTCCTCGCGCCAGAACTCGACTATCGCGACGTCCGGGCCGAAGCCGGTCTGCGAGCGCACGGATGCGAGCGCGCCGAAGGGTCTGAAGAGGTCGAAGAGGTGCGCGTCGTTGTAGTGTGGCGGCAGCTGCTTGACGATGCGTGGGAGCGCGGACGGCGGGGGGAGCGGCGTGGGTGGGTCTGTTGGTGGCCACGGGGAGAGGACGAGCGGAATGGGTGGCATAGTGTTTGGGATGGGACGCCCTTGGAGAGTAGCAAGGGCCTTTTCGGCTGGGTAACGATAAGGGCTGTGTTAGCTGGTTTTGCGCAATGTGATGGGTGAGTCGATGTAGACCGACCTCTGTCTAAATATTTGAACTCGATTGTCCCGGACAAAGGTCTTTGTGAGTCATCTCTAGGAATGATGGGTCTGAAAGGAGCGCAGCTAGCGAAAGCGGCTGCAAGCATCTCGTCTGTTATGTAGGGAGGGAGACTAGTGATATAAATGACGGGTTCGTGGAGGTAGGGGTGTGGTTCTGGGATGTTTGGGGTGTTTTCAAGTTGGGGAGAGGCCATCTTGATTGCGGATGGATTATTGTCCTTGTCAAGGATGGTGATGGACGCTGCAAACGATGAGCAGGCCAGCGATGAGAGCGGAGACGATAGTGGTAGGGGAGAGAGAAGGTGGGGTGCTGGGTGTGTTGAGATGACGAGTCAAGAATCGCGTGCGGTTGGAGTGACGGTATGTTGCATGCAAGCTAGACAGGTGTGTTTGTGTGTGCTCTGAGAGGACTGGGAAAAGAAAAGATTGACTCATCCGAATATAGGTTAGTACGTAATACAGGTAAACACATACAAATACACGGAGGTAGATTATGTAATAATATATTAGATAAGAAACATTTGGTGGCTTCATTGTTATCCTCTGCCGTACCGTTTCAATCATTGTCATTGTGGTTATCCAGTTTGGCCCCTGAGTAAAAGGCTGTCGTAACGCTTCATTCTGTGCGATGTGCAAACGGGTTGGTGAGGCTAGCAACAAGTTGAAGACCGTGATCGGAGCTTCGGGATTGCTGCTGCGAAGGGGATTTACCCGTTTGACTTTGGAGTACACTGGACATGGCATCGTCCACGGCAGTATCGCCAGCGGATAATGGCCTCTATCGTTGCCACCATAGCCATAACTGTCGGTTTTGGTGTCGGCCGTGGACGTCCATTGCTTAAAGGCCATCTCTTCCTTGGAAAAGGAAGACACTGGAGAAAGGCATGTATGGATCGTCCACCTTGAGATTGACTGCGCCACCGTGAAAAGGTTCTATCTAGTTCACTCTACCTGGAGTAATTTATGAACACGAATTGTCGAGGCTGTACATAGTAATGGTGAGTAGACAAGCAGCAATGAATAACAAATCTCAGGGAGCCATCCGATGATATTGTGAGTGGTCGGACAGCCCATAGTACTGTAGTGATTTCTACGCATCACGCGGTTCAGGTTTCATGGGTGGTGAAAGTGAGCTCGGCGCAAGTCATCCCACCAGAAGCCAATAAGTCTGACAAGAGAGGTGATCTCAGTCGCGTCTTCGAATTTGGGCACGAGATGTGCAACTTCGAACGGACGCTGAACAGACTTCACACCGCGTATATTGATACCTGTATTGAACGCAGTCGTGCAGGATATCTTTGAAACGGGTTTCCCAGTCATAGGCCACGAAACATATCGGTCAAGGAGCCGTGCCATGCCGAGCTCATAGATCACGAGGACGAAAATTCTGATCATCGTACGAGCAGCATCTCTTTTGACCCCAGCTCAAGAATGAGACAAGATGCGAATGGCGACGCCCGCGTCGAGGGACGAATACAAGGTTACACCAACTTCTGGCAGAAGGGCGATTTCGCGACAGATACAGCTGAAAATAACGACAACCGTTTAGGGAGCTACACCGAGGTCGTGAACGGTAAAGTTTGGCTTTCCCCGCCTTGTCACGTATGAACTCCTTGTGATCAGGTTTTTATGACGGCGCTACTGAGCTATACGAGTACGGCTGGGGGAAAAGCTTCCACTTCTCGCGTTTCTACAAAGGGGAGTCGTTCGCTGCGTCTATAGCCCGCCACGAGCATTATCTGGCCGCGCAAATGGGTCTTCGTCCTGGCATGAAAGTCCTCGACGTGGGGTGTGGCGTTGGAGGTCCTGCTCGCGAAATAGTTCAATTCGCGGACGTGCGTATCGTCGGTTTAAACAACAACGAGTTTCAAGTTCACCGGGCCAGGAGGTACACCAGAGAGGCGGGACTCGAGAACAGGCTGGCGTTCGTAACCGGAGACTTCATGAAGCTGGTCGAACAGTTTGGCGAGAACTCATTCGACGCAGGTGAGCTAGTCATGCCTTCCGGAGAAAATAATACCAACGACGCTCGATAACATAGTTTACGCTGTTGAGTCGACCGTACATGCCCCGACTTGGGAAGGTGTCTACGATCAGATCAGAAGAGTTCTCAAGCCTGGAGGCGTGGTTAGGCCTCTCCATTTCGCATTCCGTGTTCACTTTTGCTCAGAAAGGTTATCCGCAGTTTGGCCTCTACGAATGGTGTATGACCGATGCCTGGGACCCATCGATTTCCTCACACAAGGCTCTCGCGCATGAAATTGAATTTGGCAACGGCATACCGGAAATGCGCCCTCTCCGGCAATCCCGAGAGGTGCTCAAGTCTGTGGGTTTCGTCATTGAGCATGAAGAGGACCTTGCGGACAGAGACGACCACGTCCCCTGGTATTATCCCCTCGAGGGTGACATCCGCAAGGCTCAGACGTGGTGGGACTATGTCACAGTGTTTAGGACATGCCCTCCTGGAAGGGCATTCACCCACCAGTTGATGAAAATATTGGAGTTTGTACGCTTGATACCCAAAGGTACTGTCCAAACGTCAGAAGCATTATTGGTTGGCGCGACTGCATTAGTGAAGGGTGGTCAGACGAAGGTATGCGCATATCTTTGTTTGTGCGCAAGTCACACCCTGACGCGTTGTAAGCTTTTCACACCGATGTACCTCGTCATATGCAGGAAACCTCTTTAATGCTAGATACACGGATGAACCCTTTCCCCATCTGTTCTATACCATATGATCTAGAATCTGATTATTGACTTTGATGATAGTCTCACATAGTGCTGAATTACTAGAGGAAGATGACAGGCTGGAAGCACTCAATCATGACACAAAGGGAAAACAGCAGGGAAGCTCTAATGTGAAGAACACATAGACTCTTGGTAGAAGGTCATGGGTACTGTACTACCAAAACTCAAAGCATGACATACATCATTGATGTCAAAACGCCATTGCTCCTGATAACTTGCAGTATCAGAGAAGTAAGGCATGCCCACATGTGTTCATATTGAAGGATGCTGTGGGGCAATTGGGAATAGTTAGTTGGGTCATGCTGACCAAGCACAGTTATCACTGCATGGCTTCTGGAAGGACCCTTGAACTGGGGTCTTTACGCTAAGCAACGCCACAGATGTCGACCTCAGGCTCAGCGCAACCCCGGGTTCCGAGGTACACCGAAGAACAGCTACACTTCCTGCGTAGCAACCTAAGCGAATTCGAGCACAAATCTCAGAGTCCTGTCAGGGGGGATGCCAAGAAATTTGCGCTTGATAAGGCTGCCGAGTTCATCGTGAGGTTCGGGATTCCTGCTGATCCCAACGCATGGCCCAACAACGGTGACGCAGCAGAGGGAAGGTTCAAGGAGGTGAGTCAAGAGATCTAAGCGTAGGCTCTTCCTTACCTTCCCAGCAAATATACAATTGGTTCAAGAACACGGTAGGACGAGCGCGCCGCAAGTTGAGCCGCAGATCACCCCAATCATTCAAAGATCCGTCGTATACAGTTGGTCAACAGCATGCAAAATTCAGTGCTCATTCGCTAGACTGACCAGGATCTCGTTTGCATCAGGTGCAGAGGCGGGGAAGTCCAGCTACAACACCGGCCTGGTTACAAGTCATGACACGCCCGCCACTGCCAAGTCAACCTCCGAGGAACCGTTGGCAAATCCCCCTACCGGTGAAGGCCACCCAAACTCTTCCGTCACCGCACAGAACATCCCCCTCAATCTCAACGTGACCACCATGCGCGATGCCTTTCTCACACCCGCGATTGATGCATCGACGCTCTCCACTATATTCCAGATCTATACGGTGTCGCATCCGTCGCCCACGCCGCTAACCACAGTCATCCACGCCCTTTTCGAGGCCGTCGCCACCGAGGCGGAGCCACCACAAGCCCCGTCCAACTCACCGAACCGTCCAACGCCTCCGCCGCCACCATCACATGTGCTCGTCCGACGCTTTCTGGACGCGTGCGCGTTATTCCCGCCTACGGTTGTCCATGCCTCCGTCGCGGGCCCGCCCGCAGGCGCGTGTGCGCTGCAGATGCAGCTGCGCAAGTGCTCGGTCTGGGTGCCCGCTGCCCTGTTACGCCCAAGCTCAGCGAGCACGTCTTCCCCGCCTCCACCCGCGATGACGTCATTATCATCATCGCCGTCATCTATGACGGAGGACATGCAGCGCATCGCGGCGGATCGCCAACGACGCAAGGACTACATCCAGTGGGCGCGGATACATGGAGCAGCGCTCGAACTGGGGGTGTTTGGTCCCACAACGGAGCCCGCGGCGCGGGTGTTCTCTTCCTCGTTTGCGCGCGACGCAGTTTGGGAAGACGAAGAGGTAGCGTGGGTCGCGGGTGTCTGCGTACTCCGCTCGCTGATCCGGACCGCGGTCAAAGATGACGAGAGGCAGAAAGCCGAGTTCCAGGACTTGCTCAGGGTGTACGAAGGCAGGTGGAAAGAGATCAGAGACGATGGCAGACAAGAGCTCGTCACGGTGAGCAGCTAGCTCGTTTCATAGTTGAATGGTTGGCGTTCACGGCGCTCACTTTATGCACAGGAATGGCTCCTCGATGCAAAGCAGGCTCTTTTGGCTCTTGATGATAGCCCGAGTGTTGGATTTATACCAGAACATTAGTAGTTTTATAACCCTGAGATCAGGATTTTGTAACACCATGCCGCAAGAGATCCGCGGGTTGGGATTTTCTGGATTACGCTTTTTGGACGTAGGCTGTAGAACCCCACTCGTTCAAAGCCGCACGTCCGCTACTGATAAATTAGGTCAATCGACTCAACGCGAGATTCAGTAAGACATGCGAGGCAGCATTTGACATGGGATGAAGACAGGATGAAGAGCCAAGCAGCGTGCCTAGAAGTACCATATTGATCCTAAATATCACAGCAGAGCGAATGACAAGTTAGCGATGTATAGTACACAGTAGTTTTGGAGAATGTCAGGAATATGGTGAAAGCTCCAGCTGGAAGAAGGAAAAAGACTCATGTCCAGTTGAGTAAGCGGCCACGGAAAACTAGCTGTCACGGTCCAGGGACAGAATCCGCGGGCGGGTTGACACGGTCCGCGAAACCAACGCGCAAGGGGCCGCCGGCGGGTCGCGTCTCCGGTAGGAAGATGATGCTCCCCACCCTGCCCCCCACCCCGCCTGCCTGGCGCAGCATGTCGATCCTGCCGCCCCGCATGGCGGTCCCGATGCCCGTCATGAGGACGACGCCCTCTTCCTCTCCCTCCGCACCTCCGTTGCTCGTCTCCACCGGCATCCCAAACTCATTACTTCTCACTGCTGCCCGCGATTGTGCGGCAGGGCGCGGCGGCGGCGGGGGTGGTAGCGGCGGGAAGTAGTCGGCCACGGCAGCATCCACGTACGGCGACACCAGAAAAGTGGGAGGAGACGCGGCCGCCACAGGGCGCGTCAACGACGGTGCCAGGCTCGAGGCTGGCGGGATTGGCCGTGGTAAATCGGCCGTGGACGCGAACGGGTCGTCTGCGGGCAATGACGCGAACGGGTCGTCTTCGGGCAACGACGCGAGCGGCGGGTCGTACGGCCCTTCCTGATGACCACCAGAAGAGTAGCCCCTCGCGGGCACCAACAAAGGAATGCTCGCCTCGGCCCCGCTTCTGTTCGGCTCCGCAGTGGACGACGATCCAAGGCCATTCTCTAACTCAGTGGATGTCGGGTGCTGCGATGCGGAAGATGGATTGGGAGGCTTGTAGGGGGAGAACTCGTTGTTGCCGTTACCTTGCATGTTCGAAGATTGCGGCTGGCCTTCGGAGGGGGTGTCCCGTTTGCTCGTGGGATTTTCCGTAAGAGGAAGCTGTCCCGCTCCAGCTTCCAAGCTGGAGTTCAAGTTCTGCACAATAGGAGGCCCAGCACCGAGATCCCTGTGAGGGACTTCACCATCCTTCTCTTCAGCCCCTTTGACCTGCGTCAGCCCGCTGCTCATCGTGGATTCGACGGGAATTCGATCTTTCTCGGGGCCCTGATCCTCCGTGGGCTCTGCCGAAGGTTCTTTGCCCTTCTTCGTCTTCTTCTTTTTGCTCTCGGGCTTCGTGATCGCGAGGCTGGTGAAAATACGACGTGATTTGGTGTCCCCGGTTCTACCACGCGCGCGCAGCCGCCGCACGAAAAACCAACGCCCAGCGAATAAGAGGAGACAGAGCCCAAGGAAGGACAACACTCCGATCAGTACGTCGATGCCGATTCGAGTCGACTTCTTCGCCCCAGAGCCGCGTGGTGGAGGTTGCCCACTCAGCGGCTGCTTGAGCACCCGAACCTGGCGGAACTCCTCCAAAGCCGTCGTTGGGTCCGTCAGTGGGAGGAGACCGAGTCGCGGCATAATGGGACCACTGCGCGACAACCCAGAGTTGAATCGCCCCCGAGCGTCGGGTGCGTCGTATGCCATGACAGTATAAGTATTCCGCATGAAGGCAACGCCAAGTATCATGTCTCCAATCGGCTCGCTTAGCTTTTCATCTGCGGGTTGAATCAGACCAATGCAGCTTTTAGACGTGGCGTCCTGAGCGGGTGGGGTGGTCATATCAAGCGGGTGTAAGGGGATCACGTCGTGCCCACTCAATTGAATAGAAATGTTGAGCGGTGTTTCACAGGGAATATAGTCTAAGGAAGCGGTCGTTATCGCATTGGGCATTGCCGTGAGCTGATAAGTTGCACGAGCGGCAGAAGAACTAGGGCAACTTACAATTACCGTCGCTGGAGGGGGCTATGCCCAGCGCTCCATAGATCCCATTCGCGACCGAAGACGATGTAAGGATAACAGACACGCCAGTGTCGAGGGTGGCTTCAAGGGCCGCTCCATTACCAATCTCGCTCACCAGTGACACGGGTTTAGGTTGTCCATCGACCCAAACAGTGATTCCTTCTACGGTCGTCTTCCAGAAGACGCCTGTCTGATCGCCAACAATAGAGGTGTACCGCACAGCGGATGGATCATTGACGACGTCCGGCGGATGTTTGCCGATGCCGAGGAACGATGGCACACGGTTTGAGCCGGGACGAGCCAAGGAGAGGGAGAGAAAGCGCGCGGCCGGGGCGGCAGACACAGGGGAGATGCCAAAGATATTAGATGGCAAGGTCGCGCCGTCGGGTGTACTGCCTGTGCTCGGGGGAATCTGGGTCGAGATGAAGGAGTTGGTCGGAAGAGCGAGGCCCAGGAGACCGGAGAATTCAGGGGTAAGGTCCTCGTCTATGACGGTGTCGGCTGCAGCAAAGGCTTGGTTTTGGACAGTGTATCCGCCAATCTCGACCTGATCCCATACGATGGGACCCGAAGCACGCCCGCGTAGAAATTGAATGTTGAAATCTTTACCAGTTGGCCTTGATTGTGAAGGGTTATAGAGTCGACCATTAGTTTGAGAGCAAGGTGGAGATGAACAAGTACTTGAAGCTATCCACTGAAGATCGTTCAGAACGTTCAGTTGTTAAATAAAGGGACTGCGCAGTAGTGCGACCTACAAGATCAGAAGAGCCGGTGTCAACTTGAAGTGATAGATTTTGGGAGCCATCCGTTCCTACTAGGACAGAGACAGTATAGATTCTGTGGAGTGGAAGAAGGTATTAATATTGTCTGATTTAAAAAGGAAGTGGAATGAAAAATGGGGAATGAAAACGATCTGGCGTCGTCGCATGCAAAAAAAGGCTTGCACGCATGTACGCACAAGTAGATCAAGGCGAAAGCAAATATATAGGTGTTGAACAGTTAGGTTGCCTCGCGCAGACAGAAGCCTGCAACGATGGCTCTATCGAAGGCGGGAAGAGAAGCTCGGGTGGAACGGAGCTTATTTCCTTCAACAGTGATAAAGACAACTTACGCGTCCAAGACTCCGTCTCCGACCATGGTGAGAGGTAGCAGCACGCCTGAAGCGTCTCCGACGGGCGGAGGGGCTCGAGCACGCAACCTCGCGTCGTCCAGCTTTTGGCGCCGTTGTGCTGGCATGAAGGTGTAGAAATGTACGATGAAAGTAATTGAAATGGGAATCAAGAGAAGCAGGGAATGTGGTAGGAAACGTCGGGAGGAGGGATATTAGAGTCAAACAGGCGGAGGGATTGTGCTGAGGCGCTGTTGCCAGCGATGAGGCCTGTGAGGAAAGGAAGGAGGGAACAACACCAATTTGGACACGACACGGGTAATAACTTGGCACGCACAACAGCGCAGCATTTCCTATTTAGTAAACCCGCCGCCCCTCCCTTCATCATCGAGGTGAGTGAGAGAAGACCCAGGACGACGGCGAGAGCCAAAAGCTAACTGTAGCAATCGGCTGGCGCCCGTATTGTATGCGGACATCCACGAAACCTGGTTAGGGTCGCTTGGTGGCCGAGGATTGTTTCCGGGTTTGGTGGTCATCGTTGGAGGGGACTAGTCTTGTGTGTGCGTCCAAGGACTTCGCGTGTCCCCATGACACGGGTGAACTTCTACTCCCACTCCTTGTTGTCGCCACGACCAACCTCGGATGTTTATCCTGCTCGAGGCTGAGGTGATTTGATCCGTGGGTTGACAATAACTTACAACGTCGCGGTCTGCTGGTCAGCTCTGGCCAACAAATGTCGAACGGGATCATGCCCAGTGGAACTTTGAATCTATCGGACAAATGTCCTGCACTCGATGCCAGGCGACGCGCGTTCGTGCAAAGTCAAGAAGATTACCGCTGAGGTTACGCTACGGACGCAATCGCGATCAACTTTCCCAACTCACCCTAGGGCTCTGTCTCGGAACTAAAGGAAAAGGGACCTCTCCACCTCGTGCTTCCTTACGGCAGGAATAGGAACGTCTTGTTGCAACCTCCATATAATAGGCACTTCGACGCGATGTCTTCTCAATCTGACAATGCTGCTCAAGTCTATATCCACCCTCGCATTCCTCATTGCTGCAGTATGCTCCACAAACAACCGGTATCCAGGGGACATCGTTCAATTCTGGTAATATCTTCGCGTCTATTTTCCTGCGTGGCAAACTGACCATCTCGGATAGGAATGACCAGGTTGCGCTCGCCATCAACGCCTCCGTTCCTGCGATCCCTTCTGCCCATGCTGCATACGTCATGGCCTACGTCCACAGCTCGATCTATGTCGCGGCTACCTGCGCCGCTAACGAGTCTCTCCCTGTGCAGCAGCTCGCAGTGAGCTTCGCCGCCCACGACACGCTGCAATCCCTTTTCCTCCCGCAGTACCAAAGCTTTGATTTGGCGGTGAAGTCGATCGAAGATGTCATGAAACCCTCCACCGACCAGCTATCCACCGGTCGGCAGCTCGGTTCAGACGCCGCTCTGAAATTTATCAGCTCAAGGTTGGGTGATGGCGTTATCAGGGCAAGCCCAAGTCTCGCGTGATAAAATAACGTGCATCCTGACCCTAGGCATTTTTTTCCAGTTTGTCCGTTATGACTACAGGCCTCCTGGGGTGGGCGTATACCAGGCCACTCCCCCTGACTTCCCGGCAGAGCCTCTCGCCCCGTCTGCGCCTTTTATCCGGCTATTTGGCAATGTCGGGGCTACCCAACCGTGGCCGATACCACCTCCGGACCCCACCCAGCCAAATTATGTCATGTTTCTCCAGGAAGTGATGGAGAAGGGTATCAGGTCAGGGAGTAACAGGACCGCACGAGAAACCGAGGTCAGTCTTTCCCCCACCGATCAGCCTCGTTGTGATCTTTCTTTACCAAACGCCGTCTTCTTAAATGATCACATTCTTCGGATAGACGGCGTATCTTTTTCTGGAGGGGATGGCTACGTTCCAGCCCCGCTATGTAACATCAATAATAGGCAACAGATTCCAGGACAATGTCCTGATGTCCGCCAAATTCTACGCCATGATCGGCCATACGCTCGCTAACGCTGGTATCGTCGAGTACGCGACCAAGTATACGGTGAGTCTCGATAGAGATACTTCTCCGATCAGTCGACCGAATGCCCTTACTGAACTGACTTGATTCGGGATTGCTTCTAGTACAACTCGTGGAGGCCAGTGACAGCCATTCGCTTCAACCAGACGTACCTCGCGGACGGCCAGTGGTTGTTTGATCCCAACTGGACTCCGCTGGCCTACACCCCCACACATCCGGAGTACATCTCCGGACACGCCATTTTCTCCAGCTCCGTCGGCGGTATACTTCGGCGGTTGGTCGTTTTCGGGTTCCTTTTCCTTCGCCGTCCTCACCATCTCGATAACACAGGTATCTGGGATCTGACGTGCTCAGTCCGCCAGTGACCGTCTCCTCCAACGCGACCGCCAATTCGGGGGACCCCGTCGGCGTGCTCAGCCGCACGTACGACTCCATCACCCAGCTCGTGCAGGACGTCGGCGACTCGCGTGTGTTTGCGGGTCTTCATTTCAGGTTTGCGTGTGATGAGGGCATCATTGCTGGGTTCGTCCGTCCTCTTTGCTCGATCCGTTTTTGCTTTCGAGTGTCTAAAGGCTGTTCTTGCGCGCGTTCTTTTCCATGTTCCTTGGGGACACCGCAGGGATACCATCGCCCAAAAGGTCTTCGACGATTTCAAGATGAATGAAGGGCTGTGAGTAAGTGGGTCACGGGGGCATACAACCAAGTGGGCACGCCGAACGACCCACGGTTGGAGATGTCTTCGCTGGACACACGGGCAGGGGTGGGACGCAGGAACTCGGCTACAAGACAAGACAAAATCGGAAAAGCAAGAGCGAGAAACGAAAGAAGAGCAGAACTGGGGTGCGCCCCATGGGCCCACCACCTTCACGAGCCCGGGCGAACGACGGCGGGGGCGCAGAGCTCGTATGATTGCGCCACTGCATATCGCTACACCCGGGACCCGTATTCTCCATTCGCGTGGGGTCGGCGATGACGGCACCGTCATCACCGCCAAGGTGCGCCCCCGGTGTCGCTGTCGAGTGCGTTTCCGGACTGCAGTGTTACTTTATACGACGTGGACATAGGACTTTAATTCTGCGCTCAAATACGGCATGCATTGTCATGTGGACTATCACTAATAATCACATCTCGCGGACAAGCACACGTCGAAAAACCCTAAGGAGTCAGCCATCAGCACAGCGAGAGAAAAATAAGGCAAGTTAAACGCAAAAGGAAGAAAGAGAGAGAGATGAGAGAGGGAGAACGGACGCAAAGCCACAGCGGGCGAGTCCCTATCACACGGGCAGCTCGTCGTCGTCCAGGTCCAGATCCAGGTCCAGCCCCAGGTCCAGGCGCACATGGCGGCCCGGGTGGTTCTTGAGCGGGTCCTTGCGGAGCGCCTCCGCCTCCGCCGCGGCAGACGCGCTGTGCGCGGCGCGCCCCAGCAGCAGTGGGCCTTTGCCTTTCTCCCGCTCCCGTTCCCTGTCTCTATCTCTTTCTTTGCCCCTGTCTCTATCTCTTTCTTTTTCTCTTTCCCTGTCTCTATCTCTATCTTTTTCTCTTTCCCTGTCTCTTTCCCTGTCTCCGTCTCTTTCTTTTCCCCCGTCCTTTGCCTGTTCCCTTTCCCTTCCCCTGTCGTTCCGTTCGCGCTCGCGCTCGCATTCGCCTGCGCCGCCCGTCCCCGTCCCCACTCCGGCGCCGGCGCCGGGGGGCGTAAGCGTGCGCTTCACCTGCACCATATCAAGTCAGGAACAGGACGTATTGTAAAGGGCACACAGGCTCTGCGCACGCCACGCACCTCGTTCATATTCAGATCCCCGCGTCCAGATGCGGGCCCAGCGCCCAAGGCGTCCTGACACGGCGCGGACCCCGAGGAGGGCCCGGAGGGCGGTGTCGGCACCTGCGTCTGCGTCTGTGTTTGCGTCTGCGTCTGCGTCTGTGTCTGCGTGTGCTGCTGTGCCTGTGCCCGCCCCGTCCGCGTCTGTGTCTGTGTCGGCTGCTGCGCCGTCATAGCTGCCGTCCTCGCCGTGGCTGTCTTCGTCTTCGCCGCGGCGGGGACCGCCCCCGCCCCCGGCGCAGTAGCCGTAGCCGTAGCAGCAGCCGTAGTCGTTTTCGGTTTCGCCAAGGCCACCTTCGTCTTCGCGGTCCTCAAGGACGAGGACGCACCACCAGCAACGACAGCCAGCGCGGGGCCGCCGCCGCGCGGCCGGGCCCCCCTGGGCGGAGGAGGCGCAGGAGGCGCAGCGGCAGCGGCAGCGCCCGTGCGTGCGCGTAACGCCGACGCCGACGCCGAGGGCGCGGGCGCGGGCGCACCGTCTTTCCTGCCCCGGGGCTGCCCAGTGCCGGTGCCAGTGCCAGTGTTAGCGCCAGTGCTGAGGCCAAGGCCGCGCGTCAGCCGCGGACCCGCGCCCCCACCAGCACCAGCAGCAGCAGCACCAGGACGCGCCGGGGTCCCCGACCCCGACCCTGATCCCGACCCTACAGCTGCGCCCCACAGCCGGCGGCCCGCTATCGCGCCTGCGCTCAAGCCAGCCCGCCTGCTAGTGCTAGTGCTTGTGTTAGTGCTCGCGTTAGTGTTAGTGCCGGCATTGGGCCTGGCGGGCGCGGGGCGGACGCGGCTCGCGGGGGCCGCGCTGCGCGTGGCAGTGGTGGCAGTGGCGGTGGCGGTGGCGGCGGCGGCGATGGCGGGTGCTGGTGCGGGTGCGGGTGTGTTGGCTGTGCCGCGTGTGCTGGCTGTGTCGGTGGTGTCGGTGTTGGTATTGGTGTCGGCGTCGGTGGCGAGATGGGTAGGGAGCAGCAGCAACGGCTGTGACAGCAGAGACGGGGGGGACGCAGGGCGGGCGGTGTCTCCCTCGCGCGCGCAGTCGCCGTCATTCCCGTCATTCTTACTCTCGCCATTTTTGGCGTGATCATCACCAGCGCCGCCTTCTCCTCCGCCTCCGCCTGCGCCCTCTTCTTCCGCCTCGAGCGCCTTGAGCGTGCCGCCGGGGGTCCCGCCAGCGACATGGCCCGTTGGGGTGGTCCCGTCGCGGCGAAGCTCAGGCTCAGGCTCGGGTTCAGGCTCGGGCGGGGGTGGCGTCACATCAGCAGCGGCACCCTCGTGGCCGTCCCCCTCGCCGCCGCCGCCACCGCGCCGCTCGCGGTCCTGCTTCTGCTCCTGCCCCTGCTCCTGCTCCCGCTCCTGCTCCTGCTCCTGTTCCTGTTCCTGTTCCTGTTCCTGTTCCTGCTCGTGGTCGTGATCGTGTCCGCCGGGGTGGCGGCCACCACGAGCACCCTCCTCACCATCCCGGAAGACCATGAACCCGCGTGGCGGCCCGTCCGCCTCTGCCTCCGCCCCCGCCTCCGCCTCTGCGTTCACGTCCGCCGCCTCCAGCCCAGGCTCCGGGTCCCGATACACACTAATCACTGGCGCCCCTCCCCCTCCCCCTCCCCCTCCCCCAGCAGACCGCCGCGCCACCGCACCAGCACCACCACCACTAGCACCACCGGCGCCACCGGCACCGCGCCGGGGGCGCGCCGCCATGACCTGCCCCGCCATCTTGCGCACCTCAGGGACGTTCTCCTTCGTGCGCGTGCGGCGCGTGCCCAGCGCGGGGTACGCGTTCGTCGGGAAGGCCGCCGCGTCGTCGGGTGCCGTGGCCATTGCCGCAGCCATTGCCGCAGCCGCGGATGTGCCAGCCAGAGAAGTGGGGGAGAAGGAGAAGGGCGCGGACGGGGCGGCGTCGTGGAAGACGGACACGCCGTGTGTGGCGGGGGGCAGCAGCAGCAGCATCGCGCTGCTGCTGCCGGTGCCGGTGCCGGGGCGAGGCGGGGCGGGGGCGCTGGGGAAGAGTGCTGGGTTGGCGGCGGCGGCGGTGCCGAGGACGGTGCGTTTCTTTTGTGTGTTCGAGTGGGTGATAGTGTTGGCGCTAGTGCTGGTGGAGGGCGGGGCAGGCGCGGGGGCGACGGCGAGACGGGACATCATGCGTTTCTGGAAGTCGCGGAAGCGGCTGCGCAGACGCTCGGGCGGCGCGGCGTGCCGCGCGAGGCCGAGCTCGTAGATCCGGTCTGCTTCTTTGTGTCTGCGCCGCGGGAAATAAGAATGAAGAGAAGAGTAAGAATGAGAAAATAAGAATGCAAATAAGAATGAGAAAGGACTGGCACACGCACCGGCCGGCACGCTCGAGCGCGAGCGCAAACTCCTCATACAGCAGCGCCCAGCGCGTGCCAATATCGTTCGCGAGCACGAAGCGAAAGACGATACACGGGCGCTCGACGAAGCGCGCATAGAGCACCCAAAGCTTAAGGTACCGCAAATGCGCAGCGAAGCGCCCGGCCCCTCCGCTTCCTTCGCCGCTTCCTCCACTTCCTCCGCTTCCTCGGCCACGCCCATGCCCGTCCCCACGCAAGCCATCGCCAACGCCCATGAGCACGCGCGTCGCCTCCTCGAGCAGCGCGAGCAGGCCCGACTCGGCGCTCGCGCCGTGCGGGTAGTGCTCGAGCGTCCACGCGACGAACGCCTCGTACGCGTCGAGCGCGCTCGGCGGCGTGCGCGGCGTGAGCGACCCCGGGTCCTCTTCCTCCTCCTCTTCTTCCTCCTCCACTTCGTCCTCGCCCACGTCCGCGCGTGCGCCTACTTCCCCATCAGCGCGGCGCCGCTCGCGCCGGAGTGCCTGGTCGACGGCGGCACGCAGCTGGGCACGCTCGCGCCGGAGCGACGCGTCGCGCAGCGCGTGCGGGGTGCTCAGGACGGCAGAGAGGGCGGTGACGCGCCGGCCCGCCGCGAGGGGCTGGACGTTCTCCTTGGCGGCCTCGAGGAGGTCGCCGTCGACGATGAAGGCATTGCTGGGCGTGCTCGGCTCGCCCGTCGCAGTCGCAGTCGCAGTCGCCGTTGCTGTTGTTGTTGTTGCTGTAGCCGTCGCTGTTGCCGTGGCGCTGGGTTTGGCGCTGCTGGCGGTGTTTGTGCTCATCGGAAGAGACGCTGTGTGTGTGGCTCTGCGAGCGTTTTCGATCGTCGTCGCCGGCACACACATCACGCGCGCGCAGCCACCACTACTCGTCACACGTGAAATCCACGTGACGACGCGTCCCTTTTTAAAGAATTCAAGGGGATGCTTGGCGTTTTTGCTCGTTTCACAGCGGGCACGTCGGGTGCGGTGCGTCGTACGACGCAACCTCTGCGTTTTGCCACTGAATCGCAGCTGTGCACGGCGTGAGGTTCGGCGAGGGTTGTGTGTTTTCTTTTTTTGGGTTGTACAGTAGTTGTTGCATTGGTTGTCTAGGACTAACACGCGGGCAGTGGCCACGTTGGTTTGCACTGCACACCTGTCATGTCATTGTCAATGCGTTCCATTACGGAGGCGGGCAACGTGAGCCGCTCGTGCCTCTATTGACAGTCGGGCACACCGCGCGCTTGGGATGAGAGACCACATGATTTGATGTCTCGTGTACGCCACTGACTGAAGTAAACTTGTGGAGATAAGACGGTTTAGCGCGCAGGGACAGCCCTGACCCCCGCTAAAAGGACGATCAAGAGGAAAGGGCTGTGTTTTGGGATAGGTACAACAAGATGGATGGATGACCACCTAGGAATAAATACACGTTGTGATTCGAGTCGACATAGAGATGGATGGGGGGTAGTATAGTACTAGTCATGATGAGAGAGAGAGTAGATAGTAGAAGTACAGAGTGAGTGAGTAGTAGAGTATCATCGGAGTAATAGACATCGGAGGCTGTTCCTTACCGAGTGAGTAACAGAGTGACAGAAGTGTGACAGTAACTAAAACGAGGCTGTGTCTATTTATAATATTATAATAATATAATTTAGGAGAGAGGAGAACTGCACAGCTGCAAGACTGAAATTGACTACTGTGTGTGTACTGTGACGACGACGACGACGACAACGACAACGACGAGTCTCTGTATCCATCAACTATCAACCAACCATGGATAGTAAGTAACATTTATCTCTATCTCTCTTTCCCTTTCCCTCTCTCTTTGTTCTCTTTTGATCTCGGCATCGGATCAACATCATCATTTACATCTTTGTCTCTCTCCCTCTCTCTGTTTCTCCCTGTCTTTCTTTCTCTCTTCTTCTTTCTTCCCTTTTCCGCTTTCTCTCTTTCCGAAGAAGTGGCGTTTGAAACCCGTCATTATCCCACCCCCCCTTATACTCCCCCCCCCCTCATACTCTCTTTCTCAACTCTCCGCCCCTATAACGACACTTCTAAAACAGCGCCTGGTGCACGTTGCATCACACTCAGCGTTACTACTCTTCGCCGCCTTTGAAAGGCTCTCTCTCCTTATCGGATCACTACCTCCTTTTTAACCTCTTCCCTCTTATTCCCCCCCCCCCTCCTCGGTCTATCCTATCCCCCCTTCCACCATGTCCAATCCCATAGCTCCAATAAGGCCGAGTTCGTCTACCTCCTCTTCTACCTCCTCTTCTTCTTCATCTTCATCTTCACTCACTGACCGTTCCACCACTGGTATGATCCTTACCACCCCTTTCACAACTGCGTCTACGACCAGTTTGTCTCCCCCCCCCGTGTTCTGTCTCTTTTTCTCTTCTTTCCGTCTCCGCTCTCTCTGCTTATGACGTCCGGATCCTAATCTACCACTCTCACTAGCTGTCATCACGCTTCCGACCGTCATTCAGACCACTGGAACGCCCACCACCACCACCACCTCATCATCAACCACCACCACTTCGACCACTCCGTCAACTACCACCACACCCACCACCACACCCACTACTTCACCCACTACAAGACCGACAGCACCTTCTACCGTAACCAACCCATCCACAACTCGTA
The DNA here is from genome assembly GCA_951802425.1 of Clavaria fumosa. Taxonomy (NCBI): domain Eukaryota; kingdom Fungi; phylum Basidiomycota; class Agaricomycetes; order Agaricales; family Clavariaceae; genus Clavaria; species Clavaria fumosa. The sequence goes on along the minus strand of OX637805.1, from coordinate 1,585,657 downwards.
AGTTCCCACACATTCTGATCTCTTCTTGAGAACGTCTTCTCACTCCACTCCATAGCATCAACCCGCTCCACAGAGACCACGACGTCACAAAATGTCGTAGTTCCCACCACCCCAACATCTGTCGTCTTCTCCTCCGCGTCCCTGTAAGCACCTTTTTCCTATGAAACCTCACAAGTCTTGCCGGTGCTCACCAACCCCCTCTAGCGCAACTAGCAGCGATGGCGTCGTCTTCACCACCGTCGTCGCGCGCACCACCGTCGTAGCCCCCGGGTCCACTTTCACAGTCCCCCCAGGTGCCTCCTCCGGCAGCGCGCGCGGCGCGTCAAACAACACCCCCGCCATCATCGGCGCCGTCGTCGGCGGCATCGTCGCGCTCATCGCGCTCATCCTCGTCTTCATCTTCTTCCGGCGGCGCCGCAACCGCGACGACTTTGACGGCATCTTCGACCCGGACCGCGTCAACTCCGTCGCCGGGGACAAGTACGGCGTTAACGGCGGCGGGCCGAACCTCGCGGACGAAGGGGACATGGCCCTCGGCGTCGGCGCCGCTGCGGGTGCGGGTGCGGGTGCGGCTTCTCAGGTGACCCCGTTCAATGCGTACGAGACAGGCCCGTATGTGAACGGCGCGACGTTGCCTGGGATGCTGCCTCCACAGCAGCAGCAGCAGCAACAGCAACAGCAACAACAACTGCAATACGACCCACGCACGGGGATGTCGACGTCGCCGCCGCCCGCCTCGTACCCACTGCCATCGCCCGGCTACGGAGGGCCGAATGGGGGGTACTACCCGGGAGGAGGAGGCATGAGCGAGAAGCAGCAGCTGGCGTTTGGGTACGGTCCTGGCGGGTACGGCCCGCCACCGCCGCTGGACGCAGCCGTGCTGGCCGGGGGGTCCGCGTACCCTGGCGCGTACGGGCAGCAGCAGTACCAGCACCAGCCGACGCCCTCGCAGGTGTCGTCGTCGGGGTACTCCGCGCAAGGCCTCGTGGCTGGTAGCGGGGGCGGCGGCGGGGGCGGCAGCAGCAGCGGTGGCGGTGCGGGGCTGCTGCGCGCGACGAGCACGACGCAGTCGACGCACAGCGGGTCGTCCGGCGCTGCGTACGGGGGCGTGGCGGGCCTGGGGGCGGGGGTGCCGCTGGCGCTGCAGCCCGGCTCTGGTGCGAGCGCGAAGGAGCGGGAGGCGATGGGGTACTACGGCGGCGGCGCCGGGGGATCGGGGCAGCCGCGCCTGGCGCTTGCGAATTCGAGCGAGTTTGACGAGATGGATGGGGGTGCGGGGGGCAGGTACTCGCATGTGAGTCGGCCGAGCGAGGCGAGTGCGGGGAGTGCGGGTGGGAGTGGTCTGCAGGGACCTCAGGGACAGGGGCGGCCGCCGAGCTCGGTGGTGCATGCGCAGGATGGGGGGAGGATGTGGACGCCGGAGGAGGAGGCGGAGGAGCAGCGGAGGGCTGCGCCGCCTGAGGTGCTGCCGCCGCCGTATATGTCGGTCCCGACCGCGCGGAGGGAGGAGTGAAAACGACAGGGCGTAAAATAAAATTTGGAAGATTGAGAGATTGAGAAACACAAAAAATTGGCCTTTTTTTTCTTTCTTTTTTGCCCTACTACGTTCCAACTAAATTTCCTCTGCGCCTTTACTTCGTCATACGTTTACTTGACCCCTTGCTAGTTTTTTTCTCTCTGTTCCTCTCTTGAAACGTCAGTATGTATACTTACTCTACTCCGGTGTATGTCCCTTCATTTCCCCTTACTCTTTATTTCCGCTTTCTCCTTCCCTCGTTCTTGGCGCCCTGCGTCTGCTCTTATCGCTGTTCCTCTCTCCCCCCCCTCCCCCTTCCCCCCCTTTGGCTTTTGGCCCCTGGCGAGCGGCTGTTTATTTTAGGCTCTCGTGACGCACCCGCTCTTCCTTCCTTCCCCTCACCTTTCTTCCATTTTCTTTTTTCTTCTTCCATTTTTTATTTTTCTCTACCATCGAGGAGGGTATTGTAATGAAATGACGAAAAAGCCAAAAAATAATTTCACGAGGAACGAGGAAACGATAGCACGAACACGACAGAGCGACGTTGTCACAGGGTCTGACTGAGGACAAGCACAGTAAGTATCCCCGAGGCCGGACTTGGGAGTTAGTCTTTCGGGGACGTGGGTGCCCCGAGAAGACGATGCAGCACCAGAACTCGCCGCTGCCCGATTTCTTTTCCCCCCTTTCTTTTTCCATTATATTTTTCTCTACTATTGAGGATGGTAGGTAACGTTACAGTAATAAAGCAACAAACAAACAAAGAAAGCAACAACCCGGGTTTTTCATTACCGACTGGGTTTTATGTGAGATGTGTGTGTCTAGGGGGATACAGTGCCCCCGAGACCGGACTCGGGAGTAATTGGTCCGGGGGGGGGGGTGGCGCAGCGTCGGCGGTAGGGTACGCCGCGGGGGGGAACAACATACCCCCACCCCCCCAGCCCACTCAACACTCAACACCCAGCACTCACTCACGCCGCCCCAGACGCGCATACCACCTGCGATACCACCCCGCGCGGCGCCGCCCGTCGCGCGCCGCGGGCGCCCACACGTCCCACCAGTCGCGCACCGCACACACCCGCGCGCCGCGCGCGTCGCGCAGCCCGCCCCGCGTCGCGTACACCACGCCCCGCCCGTCCACCGCCGCGATCAGACCCCACAGCACGAAGTTGCGCGCGAACGCGGGCGTGCCGTCGCCGTCGCCGTGCCCGTCGCTGTTGCCGCTCTCGGTGAGCGGCCATACCCAGTTTTTGGCGGGGCAGACGAAGGCGCCTACGTATGCGGAGTCTGGCGTGTGTGTGGTTGGGGGGGGGAGAAATATATGAGCTGGTGTGGTCAGGCGGGGGGACCGGCGCAACGAACGCAACTGAGGAATACCGTCCAGTCATAATGCGCGCCGCCACCGCGCGCCGCGGCGGTGTGGTGCTCCGAAAAGACGATGCGGCACCAGAACTCGGCGCCTCCGGCACCAGCGCCGGCACCAGCACCAGCACCAGCACCGACGCGAAACGGGACGTCCGCGCTCGCGAACGGGAACGCGCGCGCCGCGGCCGCGTCCGGCAGCGCGAGCGCGCGGCGCCCCTGCCAGACGTCGCGCAGCCACGCCGCGACGAGCGTCTGCGCGTGGCGCGTCGTGTAGAAGTGGTGCCGCATGGAGTAGCGTTGCATTGTTTGCCTTGGGGTTGCCGTGCCGTGCCGTGCGTGCGTTGGGCTGGGTTGGACGGGTGGATGGGCGGTGGTGGGGAGGAGTTGTTGGGGTGCGGACGAGAGTTGGGAGTGGTGGGGCGATGGGGGGCTATTGTAAACGCATGGCCCCTCTTCTCGTGCTGTGGGGGGGTTGGCGCTTACGCCGCTTGGGGGGGGGGGGGGGGGGTGGGGGCCAGGGTCCAAGCGCAGTGTGTGTCCTGTATTATTCTCGGACGCACTTTGAAACGGGGACGGGGGAAAACCTTGGAAGGGGGGGGGGGGGAGTTAGAGAGAAAAGGGAGATCACGTCACCAAAAAAGGGGGTCATCGTTTCAATGTCCGGTCGCGAGTGTGTGTCCCCGGGTGCTTTTGATGTCCCCGATGCTTGGTTGACACCTCGGGCGAACATACACGGGCGGAGGAGGGGGGGGAGGATCCCTTGACGCAGCACGGAGAGTGATGGGGTCAAGCAAAGCGTTTCATTTTTTTTTTCAGAACTGTAGTCAACGAACATCAAATGGGGGGGGGGGCTGGCAGACGGATGTGCCACAGACCCTAGAGTCTCGCCGCCCCGCGCGGCGGCGGCGGGGGGGTGGATGCACCATCGCCCGAGACAGATGCGCGGATCTTCTGCAGGCCGTGTCTGACCTCGGCGGGGAGGGCGCCGCTCTTCCTTGTCTCGCGGTCGACGAAGACGTGCGTGAAGCCCCCCACGGCGCAGGGCGTGTCCTCGCTGCCGCCGGCCACAAAGATGCCCACTTCGTAGGAGACGAGACGGAGCTCGTGCCCAGCTTGGTGACCCTGAGCTCCAGATCGAGAAGCTGGGGATAGGTTACTGGGGCGAAGTACTGCGGAGGGGGGGGGGGGGTGCATGTCATGAGTGAGTGACGGGAAGTAGACCTTGTCATGTCACAACTTGGGAAAGAAGAAAGTGGGGGGGGGGACTTGTCTCGCAGAACGAGGAGACAACGAGGCCGCGCTGCGGTGACGTGGTCGGAGACAGGTTGCAATGTGCAATGAGGTACATGTTGACGATGGAGTCGATGAGATGGAAGTACACGGCGTTGTTCATGTGTGCGTATTGGTCGTTGTCAGTCCTGGAAAAAATGAGGAGGGGGGGGGGTGAGGTGCTTGAGCTTCACCCTTGGCAAACAAAGTTGAAATCGAGACGTTGACTTGCCATCGTGTCTGGAAAGGCTGGAAATACGCGTAGTCGGAGCGTCTTCTCGCTCTTAGTTTGTTCGAGTTGGCAGACATCGGTTGAAAGGCGGAATTAGACTTTCGATGGCGGAGCAATCAGTGAATCTCACGGGCAATTTTGCTGCCGGAGTTGGAGTTGGAGAATATATACACTTTTACACAAGCGCTGTACAGTTCGGATACATTGGTTGCATGGAAGTCAAATGAGCGTTGTTGTAAATCAATAGAAATAAAATAAAATAGTTCAAGGTCACCTGACTATCACAAAGTCGCGCGTCGCGTCATTGACTGGCCTTCACTGGCCTCTCTCTTCGCGCAGGATGCAACTCACGCTCAACCAAACGTCCCTCATCTTCTTTCCGCCATGTTCAGGGTCTGCGGTGGGCGACAAATGTTCGGTGAAACCGGCGCACGTCGCGCAAGTCCGCATCATGACCAAAACGTGCGCACGTCTTGCGAGTGCATCCCGCTCTTGGTTTTCCAAAACGGGGCTTCGTTCTCCGATGCACATGCATTCATTCATTCATTTACTCACAGGAGGCCGAACGTAGGCGTACTCGCGCGGTTTCACCTCGCCCAGGCGGAGATCACAGTGAGTGTGTGTCTGCCATGGGCCAGACATCCGCTCCTGTTGTACACCACCAACACAGAGAACGATTGAGACCCTCGTACTAGTCCACATGTACGAACAGCAGCCGGCGAAGCTCATCCTACAAGGCGAGGGGTACCAGCTCATCGCAAGTCCGTCCCCTAGATATCCCATCTTCTCCGTCCACCCCGTTATTTGACCGTTTCTCAATGCGCAGCGCGGAAGGAATGGGAATACGGCAGATCGCTCCGCCTCGGGTGGGGAGACGAGGCCATCGTGCCTCTCGCGGATAAGTGGACGTTTGTGTTCTGCGTGGTCTGGGATTGCTCCTTTTCAACTCACAGTACGTGGCAATCCGCTGAGCGCGACACGAACAGGTGTAAATGTGCTTGTGATGATGATGCGGGCGATGGTTCCCTCTTTTTTTTGGCATGGGCATATCCTGGCGTTGTGCCTACTCTAGTTTCTCGCTGTACTGTGGGTTGTTCAATTTCTTGCCGCTAGTTGAGTCTCTGCAATTCCACAAGCCCCGGGCCGGTCGACCGCTTTTGCCCGGACCGTGGGGCGGCTTTGAGTCTTGATATGAGAACGCGAGGCGATAGCGGAAACGTTCGTTGTCCCTGGACACAGCTGAGTCGATGAGACCAAGCGAGGGTGTTCATTAGTGAGGTCGCAAATACCAGTGGCCCACCAACATTCGACGCACGAGAAAAAGCTGCGCACCGGAAGCACACGCGCGTGACATCTCGAGGTCTCTAAGCCGTCATGTCCTTCAAGCGCGTCGCAATCTACCCCGCCAATCCCGTCACCGCGCGGGGCACACCCACAAGGCTCAGCGCAAGCAAAGACAAGGTCATCTACACCAACAGCAAATCGGTCATCGTGTGCTATCCTGTCTTCCTTGCTACCGTGAAACCCGTTCAGATGATGTTCATCGCTCCCAGATACGCGATCTGAATGTCAGTAGCACACCGCGGTCTTTAGGCCCTCGTCGAGACTCACAGGAGTCTGTTAGAGACCCTCACATGCGATCACGTACGATGGGCATGGGTATAACACCACCATAGCGCGCATCTCGCCTTCTGGATATTACTGCGCATCCGCGGATGCATCGGGCAATGGTAGGTCTGGTATGATCGTCCTCTGCCGGCCCAGCTCATAGCACGGGCCGCCTTTTGTCAGTAAAGATCTGGGATGTCATTGGGGAGGACCAGGTCGTGAAGGGAGAGTACAAGGTCATGTCCAGCCGTATGTACGTATACCTACCTGGTCCTTCCACCCTCCTTGGCTTTGATTTCTGATCCGACTCGCAGCAACGATCTAGAATGGGACGGCGAAAGCAAACGAATCATCGCAGTTGGTGAAGGAAGAGACAAGTCTCGCATTCCCAATCTCCGCCGGGGCGGAAACTGACCCGTCGTCCTGTGCAGGTTTGGCCATGCATTCTTGATGGACACTGGCACATCTTGTGGAGTGATTGGAGGCCACTCGAAAGTAAGGATCACTATTCTGCTATTCTGTTGCGTGCACCATTTTGTACTGACCTTCTATCGTTCTGCGCGGTCAGACTATCAACGCTGTCTCCATCAGACATCAACGCCCTTTCAAAGCGGTGACCGCCTCCGACGATGGGAATATCGCTTTCTATCAAGGTGCCATCTCTGTTGATTCAATAATGTCTAGGTGGTTTTTTAAGCTTGTCGTTCCCAGGGGTGCCCTTCAAATACGACAAGGTAGAGGGAAACGTCCCATCGCACCTCAAGAGCACGACTGACGTTCGCGCAGGCGATCAAAACTCACACTAGATTCGTTCAGGACGTTCGTTATGCGCCGTCTGGCGATCACTTCGCGAGCGTCGGCTCAGATGCCAAGATATTCTTGTACGACGGCAAAACTGGGGAGACTCTGGCTGAATTTACAGAGGCTGCTCACAAGGGTTCCGTCGTGAGTCTAACCTTCTGATGCAGGCTAATTTATCTCGCTATACCCACTTTGCGCCAAAGACAGCGTGCAGTTGGAGTCCGGATAGCAAATCGCTGGCGACCTCATCGTTGGATTGCACCGTGAAGCTTTGTGAATTTGAAGTTCTTTGAAAAAATCGGCATATATGGATGATTACTGTTCCAGGGGATGTTGAGACTCGAAAAGCCGTGGCAACTTGGACGCTTGGCACGGGAGTAAACCATCAACAAGTCGGAAACGTCTGGGCGGGCACGGCAGACATCGTCTCGCTCTCCTTGTCCGGTGTCCTTAATGTGTTTGATGCGAGGAGCCATGACAAGCCCGCGAGAGTCCTCAATGTGAGCCCTGTGCTTCACTCTTGTAGTGAGAGGTGGCATATACGTAGTCTATCAGGGTCCGCAAAAGCCCGTCACCGCCATTGCGCCTACGTCCGACGATACTTTCCTAGCGGGGACTGCTGATGGCCGAGTGCTCTCTTACACCGTACCCGGCGGCGAAGCTTCTTTCGTGAACGGCGACGGCCACGCGACGCTGGTGACTGGGCTAGCCCCAGTTCCGGACGGAAGAACGCTCTCCATCGGATTCGACGACAAAGTCAGGGAAATGCAAGGCGGAAGCTATGCGTAAGGCACAATTTTTTTTTTAGCGTTGCACCGCGGTGCCGTTGTAACCACGATTTTTTGACGTACTGGGGACAGACCCGCCGTTTTCTCGACCGGCTCGCAGCCGAAGGCGGTCGCCAGCTCCGACGACGGGACCGCGTTCGTCGCCGAGCTCAAGGGCGTCGAAGCCATTCGGCACAACCAGAAGGTGTTCGAGCTGCAGACGGCGTTCACGCCCAGCTCGATCGCTGCATCGAAGGGGGTTGTTGGCGTAGGCAGCGAGGTTCGTCCGCGCTCCGCAGGCTGGGAGCGGACGAACTGCGGGGCTGACAGTTGCGATGTTTGTCCAGGACGCGAAAGTGCATCTATATACCTGGGACGGCAAATCGCTGAAGGAGATCGCGGTGCTGGAAGGGTGCAAGGGGACCGTCAGCGCCGTGTCTTTCTCTCCGGACGGGACTATGTTAGCCGCCGGTGATGTGAGCTCGTCGCCTTTCTTTCGCTTTGGTGCCTTCTTTGACCAAATGGGTACACAGTCGTATGGACGCATCGTTCTGTTCGACGTAGCTGGACGAAAGGCACTCTCCCTCCCCCAAATAGTCCAAGTGTGGATATTCACTAACGCCCTGCCTTCTTTCTACCTCCCAACAGGCCTTGCATTCACATTGGGCGTTCCATTCCGCGCGTATCAATTCTCTCTCATGGACCGCCAACTCCAAGCATTGCGCCTCTGGCTCTCTGGACACAAACGTCTCCATCTGTAGCGTGGAGCAGCCACTCAAGAAGATCGCCATCCCTCGGGCTAACCCCGGAGGCGTCAACGCGGTGCTTTGGATTGGTACGCCAGGCACCCTTGTCAGTTCTGGAGCAGATGGATGTGTGCGAGTATGGGAAGTAAAGTTCCACTGATTTTTTGTTTGTTTGTGCTGGTTACGCGTCAAGAACACAACACGTACAGTAAATGTACATACGACGAGCCGGTGTAAGATAGGGTTGGAGCAAACACAAGATTTCCACTTGTGTACAGCGGAAAATGATAAATAATGACGCGTTAATGACGGCGCGTCGTCAAGTCATTTCATCATCGCCTTCTGGCTGGGCCACAGCAGATGCACTGGGTGGAACACTCTCATCCTTTCCGTCAAGCATAAAAGCGTCCAATTCCTTGTCAAGATCTTCCACAGTTTTCACATTCCTGGGGCCGGCGACCGGCACACGTCCTCGTGCAGTTCGAGAGCGAACTGGCCCGACACCCGCTCGCCTGTCGACACTCCCCCCGTCGGTATGTGTTCATTACGGGGAGGAACTCGGCACTCACGGTCCTGAGGGTGGTCTGACGGAGTCGTCGTCCCTCCCAAAGCGTTTGAGCAAAGGGGGCCTCTGGATCCTGTTCAGGAGAGAGGGCGCGCTGACGACGCGACGCGAAACTTGTAGAGTGTCATAAGCGATCGACATGGGCTGTCCTGCGACAACGGTTAGATGGGGCGGCCCACAAGCAGTGAACTCGAGTGGTAGCGAGAGACCAGTCGGAAGAGGGGGGTGAGGCGGAGAAGGGGGGGGGGGGGGGGGCTCTTACCTTTGGCGAGGATTCCATTAAACTGATTTTTGGCCCTAGTGGCCTCGGCGGGGGTCTCGAAGGTGATGATGGCGACGCCGGAGGAGCGGCCGCTGCGATCATACTGGTCGGGGAAAGAGCACGCGGCATTACCCAAAATCGAGGGCAGAAGTCGGAACGTGATGCATTTCTCGGGTGGAAATTCGGATGGCTTGGTTTCGTACCCTAATATGTGGCTCACGGATGAGTGTGCCTATCTGTCCAAAGATGGACTTTTTTTTTTTTTTGGAGTGTGTATGAGGCAAGGTTGAAAGAGCGTCCAGGCGAAGAAGAAAGAGGAGATGGCAACACACAGTAAGGTCCTTCGGCGTAATTTCGTAATGCAGGTTCGACACGACGAGCTTCGTGTTGATACTCGCAGGCAGACGATTGCCATTGGAAGCGGCCGCAGGGGCTTCGGGCGGTGCTCTGTCATGCTGCCACCTGTCAACGGTGCTCGCACCAGCGCGCTGCGCGTATCAGAGAGCCTTCGTGAGCATCGGCACTAGCAGAGGCTAAGACACAAGGCTGGACTCACGATGTACGGCTTGCGTGCTCTGTCGGTGCTGAATCTAGCCATGTGGAAGGAGCCAGAGGTGACGACGAGCTTGCCGCCTCAGATTTAGGCGAGGCGTGGAGTCACGAGCAACGCGTGATTGAGTTTGAAACTCGGCGTATGCCGAATGCCAGGTTCTGGCCACTTTGGGCTTAGCACAAGTGAGATAAATCACCACTCTCACACCTCACACCTTATGGTGCAGGAGGAAGAGAAGGCATTGTAGTTATTAGATAAAGGGTGATTGAGTCTGTGTTCTGGGGGGGTAAGGTGGTCAACTGGAAGGGTGTGACTTCCTAACTGGGATGTGCCGGGGCAGGGGAGCCCCCCGGCAGACTCAATCGAGGGAGAGGAGGGAGGGTACGAAAAACTGCAGAGGGTGCTACGAAGGGTTCTACTATGGAGATGGAGGTGGTTGAGGGAAAGAAGCGCCGGGATGTTCGGAGTTAAAAATCCGGCTGGGTTTGAGATGTCAATCTCGAGCTCGTTCCGGGCTGAGATCAGTCATCTCACACTTCACGCCTTATGGTGCAGGAGGAAGAGAAGGTGTTAAAGTTATTAGATAAAGGGTGATTGAGTCTGTGTTCTGGGGGAGTAAGGTGGTCAACTGGAAGGGTGTGACCTCCTAACTGGGATGTGCTGGGGTGGGGGAGTATCAGACTGGGTCTCACACAACTCAAGCGTAAGGTCATGACGACAATACTAAGATAAGGGGAAAAGAGTACAAAAAAGGAAAAGCGAAAGTACTTATAGCGAACGCTTCGGCACTTGCTGGCATTCCCACGCTCAGACCCTCGGATCACGTGATGTGCCCAGGCCCCAGGTCATGTGATCTTGCATGATTACATAATCCGACCCAGCCACAGGTCATGTGACCTTCCAACAACCTTCCCAGTTTCTCCACAACTGCACTTTGGGATGGCTTACATAAGCGATCCTAACATCACCCCCCTCTTAAGGCTGGGTGTCCCGACCAGCTAGCTTGGCCTTGTCGGGGTGAGCAAGGAAGAAGTCCCGGAGAAGCAGTGCCACATTGGTGAGGTTCCGTCGTGGCTCCCAAGTGTTCTCCTCTACAGGGTATCCCAACCACTTCACCAGGTATCTCACTCCACGCCCCACCTTCTTAACTGTCAGGACCCATTCATTTTTCCTTGCCCAAGCCGACTTCACCCACATCCACGAGCTTCCTGATGACCCTCTACAACCTCACGAGTCCCTCTACACACTTCTGGGACCTGCTGTCTCCTTCTGGAAGCCTCTCCAACCTCCCCTGTGCTCACACAACACTCGCGACCACCATGCTGTACTCGCAACACTTCCTACTACTTCACCCTACGCGCATACTTCACCCGGACCCACCAATCCTACATGCGACACACTGATACGCCTCTACTTCCACCAGCACGTGACTTGCCGCGCGGCACCCCCGGCACTACCACTACCAGCGCCAATATGTTACCAGCATTACCCACGTGACTACCTGCCCATAGGTCACCTGCATCACTAGCATCACCCACGTGATCGCTCTTGTGATCTTGCGACCTTAACACTCAAACATGCCACCAACGGTCAGCTGTATGTACACTTCAAATATGCATCCCTTCTTCTCCTCAGTCGTCTATAATTACATTACTTATGATCCGAGAATCCCTCCGTAGTTATAGTGACGTATATACTTATTTAACTAGGTTGCAACCTGTGACAGGTCATCTTCGCAACCTTACCTATGCATACCTAACCCCTCACGACCTTAGTAGAACACGCGCCTAGTCACTTTACGACTAAACATACCCCGTACTACTATAGTCTTGTCGCCTGGTGACCTCTGTACTTTCCCTTTTTCGTTATACTCTCTGTATGTACGTATATAAGGTCTCGCATGTACTTATGGTACTCTAGACTTGATATTGATGCACATTGGTTTAAGCTTGAGGCTAGTACACCCTTTGAGCTTGGAACCACCGCGATTGATAGGTCTTGTCTCTCTTGGTGACCACAAGATCGCCAAGACACACTCTACTCTATTCTAACTTGCCCTCTGCACTTGTACAACTTGCGCAATCTAAGTATCCTCTCTTATTCATCTTGGTACTGATCTTGGAACCCTACAGGTTCTCCAGTCGGTTGGCAAAGTCATTACCTTCAACCGACTTACTTATCAATATCATCGCAATCTCTCGCAACCTTCTCTACGTCGTCTATTTCCTTCACCTTGTCCTTTCCCTTTCTTATGCTTTGTTGGTCGATCTCGCGACCCTCTCAGCGTTACCAGTCTCCCCCACCTCGTCTATTCCTTTCTTCATGCTTCGTCGGTCGACTTCGCGACCCTCTCAGCCTACTCATTTCCCCCTCCTCGTCAATTTCCTGCTCTACACTTCATCTACCGATTTCGCAACTTTCCCAGCAATGTCTTCTCTTTCTATACTTATCTTCCTTTGATTCTTACATCTTCTGAGACATCTTCGTGACCTTCTGGGACTGAGCATTCTTGACTGTGCTCAACAGTTGATTGGTCTTAGCGAGTCTTCAGCATAGGTCACCAACAAGTTGATCTCCAGCACTATTATCGAGACAGGACAGGCCCTAACATAATATCAAGTCTCCCCCTCACCCCACCACTCAACACCCGGATAGCACCCTATTATGTCTTCTAGTCACACTCCTCCCCAACCAACCACTCATCACTTCCAGACACGCACAGGTAGCTGTGCGATCACTCCAATGATCTTGGAGACTACTCGCAAGCCGCCTACCACCATACAAGAACGACCCACGTCCGTCGTTCAATCACAGCCTGAAGAACCCACCCAAATCGTACCTAGCCACACCTTGTCACTGTGAGAAGAGGCCGAATCGCTCGTGGAGCAGCTCGGCTACCCGCGCTTCGATCGCCCTCACCACCACACCTACCAAATCCTTAACAATACTCGCCACCAATACAAGGCTGGAACTCTCGATGAAGAACTTGCATATCTCATTGAGACAACAAACCTCTACGAGGCATTGGTACGATTGATGGATAGATTCTGAGCTAACCCACAGAACCGGTTATACAAGAGTCAGCGTCAGTATCCAGGAACTACCGACCATGGAGTTCTGACTCCTCCTGATCTGGATACCCCCTCACGACCTCCAAGACAGGTTCAACCCACCAGAGGACCCTGGGATATGGCCCTGCTTTTCCAGGTCGCGGCCCAATCTCTTCAGAATTTCGCGAATCCTGCCACGCCCGATGAGTGACCAGCCATTGTCTCCAGGATCCCAAGGTACACCGCCCCTCACAGTAGCTGGCCGACGTGGACACAGCCAGCCACTACTCCGAGTAGGGCGCTCCCTCGCGACCCTATAGGGACCGAAGCAATGCTTCAACCTGCCCCTCGCCTCGAGATTCCGGTCGAGCCCTTCCGTATTCCACAACTGGAAGTGCGACCAGTACCTCCGATCGAGACGTGACCAGCATCTCGCCCCCCGTCTCAGGCTGAAGCCCCACAAGTCCCTCCGATCCCACCTATGCCTCCACACCCCACCGCCGCGCTTCGAGATGAGGCCTCTGGTACCCACCACCACCATTACTATTACCAGGCTCCTCCCTCCGAAGGACCATTGACCCGAGACGCCTTCGCTTGAGAATCCAAACTCGACACCAGATGCCCCGAGCCATTTAATGGTCACGACTGGCATAGATGGAAACCCTTTGTCATGGAATGTCTTATGACTTTCTTCGCAAAACCTGTAACCTTCCAAGGCGACCACAAGAAGGTTACTTTTGTGGCCTCTTATCTCACGGACACTGTGCAGAGCCACTACACCTCCCTCCTTCAATTCAATCCCTACCACCCAGCCTTACACTCGTGGGAAGACTTTATCCGTGAGTTTGGAGGGATGTTTGGAGTGGTTAATACGCAGATTGAGGCGGACCAGAACCTCCGCATGTTGCAAATGGCTGAAAACGAGCGCTTCTCGAACCACATCATCTGCTTCGAGTCGTTCGCCTTCGAATCCAACTGGAATTCGGCCGCCTTGCAGTCAGAGCTCTACTGCTCGATGTCCACATGTATTAAAGAGGCCATGAAAGTCATTCCATGACCTATGATGTATCAGGAACTTCGTGATTTGGCTATGCAGATTGACCAGAGGCACTGGGAATATGAGAGTGAGACTCGCCGAACTCAATTCCGCGCTAACCCTCCTGCTCCCCGTCCCCCTGCCCAACAAGGTGGAAATCGCCCCTTGGCTCAACAAGGCAGAAATCACAACTACCAGACAATGTCACGACCTTATCCAGCTGCTGGCAATAATCCTACGATGCCCCAACCAGCCGCAGGGAATCCCGTGACTTCGCCGCGACCCGCTAATCTGCCCCGTCAGCCAAATCCGAATCCGCCCTACGTCCCCCTCAGCGATGAGGAACGAGAACATTGTCATCAGGGAAATCTTTGTTTGAGATGTGGAAAGTTGGGACATTACAGCATTGCATGCCCCGATCGACGATTAGCCAGATGAGCTGTCTTCACACTAGAGGAAGGAGAAGAAGACTTACGGGAAGAGTATGAAGTTGAGGAAGAAGTAGAAGAGGATGTGGATGACCCGCACGAAGAGTTAAACGAGGAAGCGACTCAGGAGCTTCCGGGGGAACTCTGAGTCGCGATGATCCAACCCCCATACTCGCGTGGGCCGCGACTAGTTCCTCTTCCCCTCAGTTTCCTCGCGACCTTTCTAATACTCCCATTGCTTCCCAGTCTTCCCAATCCTTCCTCATAAAGACACAAATACCAGATTTCAGCTCAATTCCCTTAAATACTCTCGTTGATTGCGGCTCATCAATGAATTTCATCGATTTCACCCTCACGAACTCCCGTCCAAACCTCTTAATGCCACTTCCACAACCTCTACCACTTCAATACTTCGATGGAAGTTCCTCCAGCTCCAATATAACCCACTATGTCCACGCTAATACGAAATTCCCCGACGATACTATCCAATCCATTAAGTTCCTCATCACTAAAACTCATCCTCTCACTCCTGTGGTTCTAGGGCTCGATTGGTTGCGAACCTGGAACCCTAGGATCGATTGGACCAACCTCACTTTTAGTTTCGGACAGACAGCCTGCTCCGCGACTATCCCTCTCACCCTTCTGGATGCGAAACCCCCGAGTAAACCTCCCCCTGACCTCGCGAACTCGGCACCGAAACCCTCTAAACCCCCGCGAGTTCAATTGGTCAAGGCCACCACGCTTCGCTGCTTGGAGCAACAAGGAGAATTTATAGGTCTCCTATACTTCCAACCCACGAACAACCCCCATGACGACGAATCCATACTTGCGAGTTCCGCGACCACTCAACCCCCTCCAAAACCCGAAGAAACAGTACCGCACGAGTACCATGACTTTATGGACGTATTTTCCGAAGATTTAGCCTGGGAATTACCTCTGCACCATGACTACGACCACCGAATTGAACTTGAGGAAGGCAAAACACCTCCTCACGGGAAGCCGTACAACATGTCAGAAGTGGAGTTAAAGACGTTGAAAGATTATTTGGATGACATGTTGGACAAAGGCTTCATTCGGCCATCAAAATCCCCCGCAGGTGCACCAGTACTCTTTGCGAAGAACAAAGATGGAGGCCTTTGCCTTTGTGTTGACTATCGAGGTCTCAACAAGATCACCCGCAAAAATCACTACCCTATTCCCTGAATTGAGACCCTTGTCAACCAGTTACGATCGGCCAAAATCTACTCCAAGATTGACCTCCATGTTGGATATAATAACGTAAGGATAGCTGAAGGAGACGAGTGGAAAACTGCGTTCCGCACTCGCTATGGTGCGTTCGAATATCTTGTCATGCCTTTTGGACTCACGAACGCACCCACAACCTTTCAGCACCTCATGAATGATATCTTCCATGATTTGGTCAATGTGAATGTGGTAGTCTACCTCGACGACATCCTAATCTACTTGGACAACCTCGAACAACATCACGACCACGTCCGGGAGGTTCTACGACATCTACGAAAGGCAGACCTGCACGCACGACCCGAGAAGTGTGATTTCCACACCGCGATGGTCAAATATCTCGGAGTTATAGTGTCCCCCGACAGAATTGCCATGGACCCTTCGAAGATACAGGCCATCCTAAGTTGGCCCGTACCTACGAAGATCCACGACCTTCAGAGCTTTTTAGGCTTTGCTAACTTTTATCGATGATTCATAGACAACTATTCCGGCATCATTATTCCACTTACGCAACTCCTCTGCAAGGACACATCGTGGAAATGGAGCCTGCAATGCCAAGAAGTCTTTGATATCCTCAAACAAGCCTTTACCAAAGCTCCTGTCCTCCGGCACTATGACCCTGATCACCCCATTACTCTTGAATGCGGCACTACGACCCTGATCACCCCATTACTCTTGAATGCGACACTTCTGACTACGCGATAGCAGCCATTCTCTCTCAAACTGATCCCGCGACTAATGAGCTATGTCCCATCGCTTTCCACGCATGTACAATGATCGCTGCAGAGCTCAACTACGACATTTACAACAAAGAGCTACTCGTGATACATGATGCTTTCAAGCAATGGAGAGTGTACCTCAAAGGTGCGCGATACCAAATTCAGGTCTTTTCAGACCACAACAACCTGCGACATTTTACCACCATGAAGCAACTCAGCCATCGACAAGCCCGCTGGGCAGAGTACCTTTCCAGTTTCGACTATGTAATTCATTATCGAGCAGGAAAGCTAGGCATGAAGCCAGATGCCCTCATGCGATGACCCGACGTCTACCCGAAGAAGTCCGACCAACCCGCAACTAATGCGCAAAACAACAAGGTTGCAATACTGCCGGAACTACTTTGAGCAGCCGTTATCCTCAACGAAGAAGCCCTGATTTCGCGAATTCGACATGCCCCTCGCGACTCCTACTTCTCCAAGAAATCACAGGGCGCTCCTCAAGGTCACGACAAGGCATTCTTGCTCTCGCCCAATGGCTCACTACTACTTCGCAACGGTAAAATATACGTCCCCAACCACAACTCCCTCCGATTCGATATCCTATGCTCCAACCACGACCACAAACTACGAGGACATCCAGGTATAAGGAAGACAACCCAACTAATAAATAGGTTGTTTTTCTGGCCAGGACTCCGAAAAGATGTAACCGTCTACGTCCGTGGTTGTCACACCTGCGCAAGGGCAAAACCCATCTGGCACAAACCCTACGGACTCCTCAAGCCCTTGCCTATAGGCGAGCGACCTTGGTCTTCGATTTCGATAGACCACATCGAAGCCCTCCCCCTCTCAGCGACCTTTGACTCGATTCTCATTGTCGTCTGCCAACTTACGAAACAAGCAATCTTTATCTCCACCAACACTACCGACACTGCGAAAGAGTTAGCTCAACATTTCATCACCCACGTCTTCTCAAAGCATGGGCTACCTGCAGATATAGTGTTGGATAGAGGAAGATTATTCGTTTCTAAGTTTTGGTCTTCATTATGTCAGGCTCTGGATATTACTTCCAATCTCTCCACAGCCTATCATCCCGAGACCAACGGACAAACCGAACGAGTCAACCAGATCTTGGAGCAATATATACGAATCTATATGAACTACCAGCAGGATGACTGGACCCACCAACTTCCGCTCGCCGAGTTCGTATACAACAACACCCCCCACAGCACGACTGGTGTCTCCCCATTCTTCGCGAACAAGGGATACCACCCAAGACTCATGATTTCCCTCGAAGGGATACCCGCGCATGAAGCCCACATGGTCGCGACTGATCTCAAGACGCTCCATCAGCACTTACAAGATCAACTCAAGGTTGTGAACGAGGCCTACTCGCGCTTTGCAGACAGGAAGAGAGAGGTTACACCGGACTGGAAAGAAGGAACGAAGGTGTGGTTAGACTTGCGGAATGTGAAGACGAAGAGACTGATGAAGAAATTGGACTCAAAACGAGCCGGACCTTTCCCCATACTCGCGAAAGTTTCGACTCACGCATATCGTCTCCAGTTACCGAAATCGATGCGAGAAATTCATGACGTTTTCCATGTTTCGTTACTCGAAAAGGTCTACGATGACGCTTTCCCCCAGTAGCAACAGCAACCCCCGCCCCCTATCGAGGTCGACGGTGAACAACATTATGAAGTCACTGACATACCAGATTCTCGAAGGAGGGGTGGGAAAGTGCTTTACCTCGTACGATGGGAAGGTTACGGACCCGAGGATGACACCTGGGAACCAATAGAATCACTTTCCGGCTCGAAGGAACTCCTCAAGGACTTCCACATGACCTACCCAGAAAAACCTCGCATGACTTGCGCAACTCAATAATTTTCCTTGCCTCTTTCTCGTTTTTTCTTCACTTTCTCACTTCGGACTTCACAGCAATTCATATATACGCAATAAAAATACAACAAGAAAATTTTTATCTACTGGTCACAAGCTTTTTCCTTCCCCTTTCACGACCCTTCTGCTCCTTCCCCACCTTCCACACTTGCGAGTTTTTTCTTTTCCCCCTCCTCCTCCTCTCCAGCCTCGGGAGCCTTCAACTCAAAACCTCAATGGTCCACCCTTGGAATATCCAATAACTCCCTCCTCACGTGACGCTGTTCCTGCTCCACCCACCTTTCCACCCACGACAGGAGTTCTTTCGGTGACTTCATCAAGAGGTCTTCGTAGGCGAAGAAGACCATCTCGAGGCCTTGCCATCCTTGAAAGCGAGCCTCGCGGAGCTCACCAACCATACTCTCGCATTGGTCACATAATTCTAGAAACAAACTGTTAGCTTATCATTAAGAATACGAAACTTGCGACCTTGTTCTTATTTTCGCACTTCGCGACCTCCTCTCGGGAACGCACACATCGCACCTGTTCAGCCTTTTGATGGGCCAGCGCATCTTCTAGGATCCCCAGATTGAGGCTGGGTTCTGTTTCATCATATATGCGCATTTTGTGCGCGACCTTGTTCTCGTCCTTGTTGGTTTCAGTTTTGTGTTGTTTGATGAAAGCAGAGACCATGGTGGTTGGACTTAGAGAAAAATTTCGGGTGTCGTGACTTGATCAACAAACATCGCACTGACTAATCATCACGTGACCTCCACTCTTGCAGGGCTCGAGGCTTGAAGGGGGGGTAATGTCAGGACCCATTCATTTTTCCTTGCCCAAGCCGACTTCACCCACATCCACAAGCTTCCCGATGACCCTCTACAACCTCGCGAGTCCCTCTACACACTTTTGGGACCCGCTGTCTCCTTCCGGAAGCCTCTCCAACCTCCCCCGCGCTCACACGACACTTGCGACCACCATGCTGTACTCGCGACACTTCCTACTACTTCACTCTATGCACATACTTCACCCGGACCCACCAATCCTACGCACGACACACCGATACACCTCTACTTCCACCAGCACATGACTTGCTGTGCGGCACCCCCGGCGCTACCACTACCAGTGCCAATACGTTACCAGCGTTACGACCGTTACTTGCGTTACCAGCGTTACCCATGTGACTACCCACCCATAGGTCACCTGCGTCACTAGCGTCACCCACATGATTGCTCTTATGATCTCGCGACCTTAACACTCAAACACACCACCAACGGTCAGCTGTATGTACACTTCAAATATGCATCCCTTCTTCTCCTCAGTCATCTATAATTATGTTACTTATGATCCGAGAATCCCTCCATAGTTATAGCAATGTATATACTTATTTAACTAGGTCGCGACCCGTGACAGGTCATCTTCACGACCTTACCTATGCATACCTAACCCCTCGCGACCTTAGTAGAACACACGCCTAGTCACTTTATGACTAAACATACCCTGTACTACTATAGTCTTGTCACCTGGCGACCTCTGTACTTTCCCTTTTTCATTATACTCTCTGTACGTATGTATATAAGGTCTCGCATGTACTTATGGTACTCTAGACTTGATATTGATGCACATTGGTTTAAGCTTGAGGCTAGTACACCCTTTGAGCTTGGAACCACCGCAATTGATAGGTCTTGTCTCTCTTGGTGACCACAAGATCGCCAAGACACACTCTACTCTATTCTAACTTGCCCTCTGCACTTGTACAACTTGCGCAATCTAAGTATCCTCTCTTATTCATCTTGGTACTGATCTTGGAACCCTACAGGTTCTCCAGTTGGTTGGCAAAGTCATTACCTTCAACCGACTTACTTATCAATATCGTCGCAATCTCTTGCGACCTTCTCTACATCGTCTATTTCCTTCACCTTGTCCTTTCCCTTTCTTATGCTTTGTTGGTCGATCTCGCGACCCTCTCAGCGTTACCAGTCTCCCCCACCTCGTCTATTCCTTTCTTCATGCTTCGTCAGTCGACTTCGCGACCCTCTCAGCCTACTCATTTCCCCCTCCTCATCAATTTCCTGCTCTACACTTCGTCTACTGATTTCGCGACTTTCCCAGCGACGTCTTCTCTTTCTATACTTATCTTCCTTCAATTCTTACATCTTCTGAGACGTCTTCACGACCTTCTGGGACTGAGCATTCTCGACTGTGCTCAACAGTTGATTGGTCTTAGCAAGTCTTCAGCATAGGTCACCAACAAGTCGATCTCCGGCACTATTATCGAGACGGGACAGGCCCTAACATTAACATCAAGGATCGCCTCCACATCATACTCCAGGTGGTCATCATCAATTGTAGGGGGTGGAGGGGGAGGCAGGTTCTGAGAAGGGAAGGAAAGGGGGTGGTATGGTGTCAACAGCAACTCATTGAAGACCCGATGGATGCACCAGGCCTGAGGGAGCTTGAGGCGATACCCAGCAGGTCCCACCTTCTCCTCAACTGCAAAGGGGCCTGCTCTCTTGTTGTCAAGCTTTTTACAGGGCTGGTCCATCTTCAAGTTTCTAGTATCCAGCCAGACCAGATCTCCCTCAGAGTACTCCCGACTTGGGCATTTCCCCTTATCGTAGCTCTTCTTCATCACTGCCACCGCTTTCTCCATTGCCTCCTTGGCTGCTCTTTGGGACTCCGTGAGCTTAGCCATCCACTCGTCCACTGCCAGGTTCACCTCAGAAGGTGGCTGGAGCCCCCCATTCCATGGGTGTCATCCATAATTGAGGAAGAAAGGTGTCTGTCCTGTTGCTGAGTGCTCACAATTATTAAGAGCAAACTCCACAGTGGACAACCATTCAGCCCAGTCATCCTGGAGATGGTCCACGTAAGCCTGGAGATAGATCTCCATCTCCTGGTTTGCCCGTTGTAAGGATAATATATGGCTCCAGCACGGAAACATGACAGATACCTACCATCCGAAGGATTCAGCATGCATCCGCCTTGTACCCGACGTGAACCGACCACCATCCGACACCATCCGATGCCCTCCGATGACCGTCCATAAAGCCCGATACTCATCCGATAACTATCCGGTACCGGACCCTCGTTAAATTAAATTCCTCATTACACAGGTGATCAATGGCGCCCATATACTCCAATTTCATTACTTTACTCTGCTTAGCGCTCCTTGTGACCGATGTTTCATGTACTCTCCCCTGTTTCATCCTTAATGCTGTAAATTTCATATCATGTGTTCCTCTGAATTTGTAAACGTTTCTACACTCAAAAGTGTTTTATCTACTATGTACTATACTCGATTATGCCTTCTCTTCTTTCCTACCAGCGTTCCAGATGACCGATTAATTCGGACTCTTCATTTCTATGTACTATGCCGTTTCTTCCATGACCTATGACCTCCACATGATCTTACCTATGACCTTCCCCCATTCCCCATGACCTCCGGATCATCCGGTACAATCCGGAGCATTTGTAATTACAAAAATGTACTTAAGAACGTATCGGACTCTACAAAAAGCAGCTTATTCTCATTGCCCACATCTTGCGTGAGCTCCGTTAGGCTCGTCCTTCGTCGTACACATCGTTCCGCTGGCCTTTGTCATTGCCAGTCCTTCGTATCTTCGACTACTCTCTTGCTCGACATCGGATCCGATATCGGACTCATATCGGAATCTATCGGACACCTTGGACATCGTATACTCTCGTCTTATCAACTCATTTAACTCATCCTCCACACCCTCCAAGGTTGCACTCACTGTTTTAGGCATTGGGTCAGACCCCCCCTGAAGAACTTGACTGTAATCAAGCAGTTGCAGCCAATACACGTAATACCTACTACATTTCTGGAGCCCACCGCGAGGCGGGGGCCACAAAAACGTCTTCACAACCACCTTCGAGGATCCCAAGAGGATCATCAGCATCCAACCCTCGACGTTCCGAACGCCTGAGAGCCCAGATTCAGCTACCGACATCGGACTTGCCACAATCTGAACCATCTGGAGAAGTTATCGAATCTTCTCACCTTCACCCATCAAATATCTCCAGCATCTCTTCCATTGTATACTCTCACACCAGTTTCAATACACCAGTTATCGCTTTACCACAGCTCCTACCCGACGAACCACAATCATCCCTGTCACCGCTCACACCATTACCACTCGACCTGAACATTTTACAGTTTCCACTGGACATCGAACAGCAAATGGCCAATCAAGCGAGATATCCACTCCGAGGCGCACACGGCGCACCAGTATTCGACGGAGTACCGACACATCTCAACAGATACTTCGAAGACATACATATCATCCTCACCGGCGTGAATCCCAACGCTCCGGAAGCCGACCTGATCTGCTACGCAAAGCACTACCTCGACACCGATACCTGCCTCTTATGGGAAACCTTAACACCACCACCACCAGATGAAGCCTGGACCTGGGACACGTTTAAAGCAGCAGTCCGACGACTGTATCCAGGTGCCGATGGTGGAAGGTTATTCTCCGTCGCCGATCTTGATCGTTTCATATTGGACTCGGCACAAAAGGGCATATATATGCGTGCCGAACATGGAGAATATTACAGGGACTTCCTCCGCATTACCTCACACCTCATAGAATCGCAGCGGATGACCACTAATGACAAAAACCACCTATACATTCTTGGATTTGGTGACCACACAAGACGCCAGATTGAAAGTAGGCTCGCAATAAAGCTTCCCGACCACCACCCCGAGGATCCATACCCGATGAACGAAGTACATGCCGCTGCCGAATTTTTATTGTCATCAACGTCCCCTCTTTCTGCGTCCACCGACTATTCTTCCAGAACCATCCGCTTCGCATCCGCAGCCCCCGGGAAAGAAGCGCAACCCAAGATTAAGAAAGAAGAATTCGACATATCGGCTGCCCTTGCGACCTTTGCATCCAGCATGGCTCGGCTCGAATCTATTTTATCGGCATCATCCCAAGACACGGCCAAGCGACCGGCACCAAGGACAATCAATGGACCGATAAACCGAACATGTAATTTCTGCTCGGAAACTGGTCACTTCATCAGTGCCTGCCCGAAGGCCCTCGAGTATATTGCAGCAGGGAAATGTGTCCGGAATAGCGAAAATAGGATTTGTTTACCCTCCGGACGCTACCTACCAGGTTCTATCGTTGGAAAGAACCTCTCCGAACGCTTCGACAAGTACTATGCAACATATCAGTCCCAGAACGTACAACTGACGACAACAGCCGTGTTTGAAGTCAAGCCGATGATGATGTCCGATGACAATGCCGACATGGACAACACATCTGACGACGAAGAACAACCGGATGCTGAACTGGAAGACATGGCTCGCATTTTTGCTAACGAAGTTGCAAAGAAGGTAGACAAAGGAAAAAAGCGAATGCCCGTCATCAGGAACAACGATCCGCAACCATCTCGACTGCCCCCTCTACCTGCAGTGGTTATAACCCCGCCAACAACCACCCAACCAACAAAGCCCGCGAAGATCGACCGGCCTGATGTTCAATACCATTACCAAGCACTGGTCGAAGACCCGAAAACCATTCAACAAGTTTTCGATTGGGCACTCGATGTCCTGGTCCAGATGACGCAGCGCGAACTATTAGCGATTTCCGGAGAAGTTCGAAAGAAGATGAAAGACATGGTAACGGCTAAACGAGTTCCTGTCACCACTGGCATTTTGCAGAACACGTTATTTACGGACGCTGCCGCACTGGACACCTCAGATCTCGTCGTAGCAGTCGACGCCACACCGCTCCGAATTGTAGAAGGAACCCTCGATGGTCGGATCACAGCAGAATGTCTCCTAGACCAGGGAAGCTCAATCGTCGCAATGAGACGTGACGTTTGGGAGCGGCTCGGCAATCCCCTATACTCCGAATGTATACTACACATGGAATCCTCACACGGCACCATCGCACCGACACTCGGACAGATCAAGAATTTCCCATTACAGATCGGACCATGCACCTTCCACGTCCAAATGCAGGTTGCCGATACCCTGCCATGCGAGGTACTTATCGGACATCCGTTCTTTATGCTGACCAGATCGCAAATGATAGATCACCCACACGGAGCCCAAGACTTGATTCTAAACGATCCGAACACTGGAGAGAGAATCATCGTGCCGACTAGGGAGAGAATTTCGCTCCGGAAAGTTTTAAAAACAAAAACTAACAATCCGGATTTTTGATAGCTGGAGTATTGGACCTGACCAAATCTTCGGACGATTACCCGATGGTCACCAAAATCAAAGCTATACCCACATCCGATACTCCAACTGTCCAATTATCTCCTGCTCATTCGTTTCACGCATCTCAATCTGTACCATCAATGACTCTCGACCCATTGCCATTCACCTATTTTTGGGACATCTCTCTCGAGCCATCCGGACCTCCGAAAATCATTAACAAAGCATCGGAGACACTGGTATCACCTCAGCCTACCTTTTATTCCAATGTCCAGTCCATCGAAATATCACCAACAGAAGCAATTATACCCGTATATGTCGGGAAGAAATACAAGAAAGTGGCCAACCGCATCAACCCGATTAAAGCAATCGTTCCCGAAGAATTTCGGATCATCCGATGCCGACACCCGGACCCCCTCGCCGACATTCCTATCCTGCCAAAGCATCCGCCTGAGTTCGTTCCCGGCCCCAGGTACACACAGGATCGAAAGGACGCACATAACGCCAACCGAACAGGATTCTTGTGGCCGGAGGAAGAAAAACTCATACACCATCTTATTAAGATCCAAGAGGATGCTTTCGCCTGCAAAGAGACTGAAAAAGGACGTTTCGACGCGAAATATTTCGATCCGATAATTATCCCGACGGTCGAACACATCCCTTGGGTCTTCAAGAATATTCCGATCCCACCCGGCATCTACAATGACGTTTTAAAAGTTATCCAAGAAAAGATTGCTGCCGGAGTCTATGAAGAATCAAACTCCTCATACTGATCTCAATGGTTTTGCGTTCTGAAGAAAGACAGAAAGTCGCTCCGGCTTGTCCACAACCTTCAGCCTCTCAACAAAGTCACGATCGGAGACTCCGCCGTCCCTCCAATCATGGAAGTTTTTGCGGAATCATTCACTAGACGTGGTTGTTATGGATCCCTCGACCTTTTTGTTTCCTTCGATCAACACTCCCTCGACGAACGAAGCCGAGACCTTACTACATTTCAAACCCCCCTCGGAGCAAAGTGGTTGACTTGCGTGCCGATGGGATACACCAACGCGACTCAGATAATGCATAGGGACATCACTCATATTTTACAGGATGAAATTCCTCACATCACCATCCCCTTCATAGACGACGTAGCCATCAAAGGCCCCGAGACCCGATATGAACTACCCGACAGCACCTACGAAACCATTCCAGAAAATCCGCAGATCCGCCGATTTGTGTGGGAACACCTAAACAACGTCAACTGGGTACTTCAACGAGTCAAGAAAGTCGGAGGAACGTTTAACGGAAAGAAGACGACGATCTGCGCACCGGAAGCGATCATCACCAGACACACCTGTACCTACGAAGGCCGTATACCCGATTCATCAAATGTCCAACGGATCCGTGACTGGCCATCATGTGAATCATTGACTGACGTCCAATCATTTCTAGGCGTTTGCGGACTCCTCTGGCACTTCATCAAGAATTATGCTCTACTTGCCCGTCCACTTGTCAACCTGACTTGAAAAGATGTGCCATTTAACTTTGGAGAAGAAGAACAAAACTCGATGGATCGACTGAAACATGCCATTCTCAACTGTTCTGCCATCCGACCTATCGACTACCGTTCCGGACATTCCGTGATTATGGCCGTTGATTCCTCCAACATCGCTGTCGGCTTTGCATTATTCCAAGTCAGCGAAGATGGGATTCGATACCCCTCAAGATTCGGATCGATCACCTGGAATGAACGTGAAGCCCGATATTCGCAAGCTAAAATCGAATTATACGGACTGTTCCGAGCACTCCGATCATATTGCATTTACCTCATCGGACTCCTGAAATTCACCGTCGAAATGGACGCAAAATTTATCAAAGGAATGCTCAACAATCCCGACATTC
Source organism: Clavaria fumosa (assembly GCA_951802425.1). Taxonomy (NCBI): domain Eukaryota; kingdom Fungi; phylum Basidiomycota; class Agaricomycetes; order Agaricales; family Clavariaceae; genus Clavaria; species Clavaria fumosa. Next base: position 1,559,537 of record OX637805.1, on the reverse strand, counting down.
AACCAAACGCTGCGATGAACAGATGGATTGCCGGCATCCTACTTTTCGACTTCAATTTGACTCACATTCCCGCAGATAAGCATACTGGAGCCGATGGATTGTCCCGTCGACGAGCCGCAGATAATGAAATTGACACAGAAACCGACGACCATGAAGATTGGATTGATTGGAGCTACGTATTCGTCACGGAGCTCATCAACCGAAAATTGGAATCGCACCATTTATCCGACACCAATCAAACCCAAGTCGCCTACCCCTACTTCAACGTTTACACAGGATCGATGCTACTCAATTCGATGGAATTGAACGAATCCCCTCCTAGCAAGCCCGCCACCACGACTATTCCCCGACCTGATGCGGCCATCAAACACCAGCAGCGCCTCCACAACATCGAAGCATTCCTCCGCAACCCTATTCGATCATCGGACATGGATGCTACGGAATTCCGACATTTGGTCCGATCCACATCCGATTTCTTTATACTCAACGACAAACTCTGGCGCTGCCAACCCAACGGACATCATCAAATCGTTCCTCCAGACGACAAACGACTCGCTCTTATAACGGAAGCACACGATTCACTGGGACATAAGGGAGTTTACGTTATTCGCTCACACCTTCTGACCCGATTCTGGTGGCCGATGCTAGACCAGGATGTGAAGTGGTTTGTACAAACATGCCACCAGTGCCAAACACGACAAATTCGCAAGATATTCATCCCTCCAACTGTCGCTACCCCCGCTGCGCTTTTTCGACGTGTCCATATTGACACCATGTTTTTACCCAGAGCCCGCGGATTCCGACTCCTCGTTCACGCCTGATGCTCACTTTCCGCTTACCCAGAAGCCAGACCGCTCCGAAACGAAACTGCCTGACTCATCGGATCATTCATATTCAAAGATATCCTCTGCCGATGGGGAGCTGTTGAAGAAATTATCACCGACAATGGGGCACCGTTTGTCAAAGCCCTCGACCTACTGCAAGCACGGTACGGAATACACAACATCCGCATATCCGGATACAACTCTCGTGCCAATGGTGTCATCGAACGCACTCACCGCTCCGTCCGCGAATCACTCATCAAATCGGCAAACGGCGACGAATCGAAATGGCCCGATGCTCTTCCGTCTGTAATATGGGCCGAACAAGTCACCATCCAATGTTCCACTGGTTTCTCCCCCTTCTACATTGCTCACGGAGTCGAGCCTCTTCTCCCATTTGATATAGCTGAGGCTACATACATGATTCCCACTGCCGACGCCCTGATGACAACGCCGGAACTTATCGCACTTCGCGCCCGTCAACTGCAGAAACGAGAGGAAGACCTCGCACTGATCTCCGACAAGGTTCTCTACGCCCGAAAGCAATCCATTAAGCAATTTATCGATGCCCACCGGAACGCCATCTTCGACTTCGACTTCGAACCCGGATCGCTTGTTCTTATTCGAAATTCAGCCATCGAAATGGAACTGAACCGGAAGACCAAGCCTCGATTTTTCGGACCCATGATCGTTGTCCGCCGATCTCCACATGGCGCATACATTTTATTGGAACTAGATGGATCGGTTTTGAAAATCAGATATGCCGCTTTTCGAATCATTCCCTACTATCCTCGAACGCAGACATCGATTCCGGTCACCTCAATTATCGAGCCCCTGGAAGACCACACAAATGACTCCCCACCCAAACCTCACCGTGAAGCATCCGATATCAGCCCCAATGTTGAACAAGATAATGACGAACCCGTCACACACGCAGAGCGTTTCGTTGACCCTGATGCACAATCTGACAATTCCGACCACACTGCCGACGAATCCAATACATCCGACACACCTCTGCACCGTCCTAGAACAGTCCGAAAGCTACGGACAAACCATTGAACGCCTTTTACTTATTCTAACTTATTATCCATCCTTCATTCGCTGATTCCAACTACCCCCAAAAAAAAAAAAAAAAAAAAATCGGACAAGTCCAAATCTTCCACACAGCATTTTCAATCTCCAATTCTTGAGTTCCCTTACTTTTCGTTCACTGTCCGTCACATTTCTGACACATATTCCAACATATACAAAAAAATATATATATATAAAATATATATATATATATATTATTATTTACAGGAGTGGACGGCTACTCGAGGAGCAGCACCCGGAGCAGCTCCACACCCGCCCTCACCAGCTCTGCTCCCGCCTTCACCTGATCGGAGCCTCACTCCATCATTGTTAACGCCCGTCCAAGAGCCTCCCTGCCCTTGGACCCCGATGCCGGCTCCCTCTCCTTCCCCTTCCGACTCGGCCCCGGCCCCATCTCCGACCTCCTCCGCTTTGCCGGTGGCTCTTCTACCACCTCCACGCTCTCCTCAGCCTCGAGTTCGTCCTCCCCATCCTCATCCGTAGTCGTTTGGTCGCGCACCGGCATGTGTACCACCACCCGTCACGGCCGCTTACTGCCCGGCGCCTCCGCCACCCCCGCACCTGCTACATGCCATTAGCCGATACGTGACCGACAGTTCTTCCGACTTACCCTTGTCTCCGGACCCTGCTCCTTTCTCCGGTTTCACACCTAAAAAATTCCAACCTTCAGTTTTTCTCTTATACACAGAAACAAAGAATTTTCCACTTACCTCGAGCAGCTGATATGCTGCACGAAACCTTATACACCCTGCACCACCGGCATGCCACCCCCTCCAACCTGTAACACTTGCGTCCCTTCCGAATGCAAGCGTCACATCCCGGCTCGTGCTCCTATGGATAAATCAGCTAAGAATTGATCAGATAAATTAACAACTTACCTTATCTTCGGGCTGACGTGCAGCCCGAGACCTCACCGCCGCTCCCACTCCGGTCCTCCTGCCTCGCCCCCGTTCCGCCGCCTTCCGCCTCGTGATCTCCACCCACACCGGTGTCGCCATCATCCGCCCCCCGACTCGAGCCTCCAGCACGGGCATTTTGATGACCACGCCGTGCCCCCCAGCCGCTGCATCCACGGACCCCACCTCGATTGTACCAATGGGAGTTACCCCGTCGGTCCCCCAAACGGTCCGATGACCATTCCCCGACGTTTCCTCTGCACCCACGGCCGATTCCGTGTTCTTGACCGTCCCGTCTGCCTTGATCTCGACGATGTGCGGCACGGACAATTCATCCACGCCTGCCGGTTCCTCCTCCACCCGCTCCGCTGCTGTCATCGCCGCTGCTGCTGTTGCTGTTGCTGCTGCTGCTACCCCCGCCACCGTCGCCTCATCGCCCTCCTCGTCCTCGCTGTCGATGATCCGGCGTGCACGGGCAACTCGCGCCCTCTTCTCTGCCGCCCTAGCCTCCTCGGTCCGCCTCTCCGCCACCTCTGCTTCTGCCGTCGCCCTCTCCGCGGCAACCCTCTCCTCCTCCGTGCGTCTTGCAGCCTCGGCCTCCTCACGACGTTTGGCCCGCTCTGTGGCCCACTCCTCGCCACGTAACTTGCGCCATTTTTTTAACCTACGGGCAATGAGGACTAACCCCTCATCGATATCCACGTCCTCCTCAATTGCGGCCACGTAACCGGCAAGGAAATCATCCTGAAAAACTGTGTCAGTAAAACACGATAAATAAGAAACCTGGTTATGCACCGCATCACCCCCATACGTCTCCACCCACTCCGCGTACTCCGCATCCTGCCCCTGTTCCAGCAGCGAATCGCCTGGCGCCATAGTTCGTGCCTCTACCATCGCCTGCACCGTGTTTTGCAAAATTGTAGCGTCGAAGTCATTCATGTTGATGGTTTGGTCGTAGTGCTGGTTAGAAAACAAGTGTGTTTGGACTTAGGCGACTCACGCGACGCGCCGCACAATCAACAAGCGATGTTTGTCCTCGTTTGGTTGCAACTGAGGACAGTCGCATTTTCAGCCCCCGGGAGAATGTAAGGATAATATACGGCTCCAGCACGGAAACATGACAGATACCTACCATCCGAAGAATTCAGCACGCATCCGCCTTGTACCCAACGTGAACCGACCACCATCCGACACCATCCGATGCCCTCCGATGACCGTCCGTAAAGCCCGATACTCATCCGATAACTATCCGGTACTGGACCCTCGTTAAATTAAATTCCTCATTACACAGGTGATCCATGGCGCCCATATACTCCAATTTCATTACTTTACTCTGCTTAGCGCTCCTTGTGACCGATGTTTCATGTACTCTCCCCTGTTTCATCCTTAATGCTGTAAATTTCATATCATGTGTTCCTCTGAATTTGTAAACGTTTCTACACTCAAAAGTGTTTTATCTACTATGTACTATACTCGATTATGCCTTCTCTTCTTTCCTACCAGCATTCCAGATGACTGATTAATTCGGACTCTTCATTTCTACGTACTATGCCATTTCTTCCATGACCTATGACCTCCACATGATCTTACCTATGACCTTCCCCCATTCCCCATGACCTCCGGATCATCCGGTACAATCCGGAGCATTTGTAATTACAAAAATGTACTTAAGAACGTATCGGACTCTACAAAAAGCAGCTTATTCTCATTGCCCACATCTTGCGTGAGCTCCATTAGGCTCGTCCTTCGTCGTACACATCGTTCTGCTGGCCTTCGTTGTTGCCAGTCCTTCGTATCTTCGACTACTCTCTTGCTCGACATCAGATCTGATATCGGACTCATATCGGAATCTATCGGACACCTTGGACATCGTATACTCTCGTCTTATCAACTCATTTAACTCATCCTCCACACCCTCCAAGGTTGCACTCACTGTTTTAGGTGTTGGGTCAGACCCCCCCTGAAGAACTTGACTGTAATCAAGCAGTTGCAGCCAATACACATAATACCTACTACACCATTCCGTCTGTCCATCAGTCTGCGGATGAAAGGCAGTACTTGGATTTGCCTTTACCCAGATCATGGAGTAGAACTCCTTCATGAAGCAGGACATGAACTGGGACCCCTGGTCACTCACAACTTTGTGAGGGACTCCATGGTCACGAAACACTTGATCCCGGAGGAGACGGGCCACTCCAAGTCCTGTGAGGTCGAGCCCGATCACTTCGAGCAGTGTCCATTTCGTGAATTTGTCAACAATAACAAGGATGGCATTATGTCCACGGGAGAGGGGGAGGGGACCGACTATGTCCCATGAGATCACCGACCAGGGACCATCGGGCACCAGATGGGGGTGCAGTGGGGCAGCATGCTTGGTACGGTCGGGCTTCGTCTGCTGGCATGTCTCACACCCTTGGGCATACCGATCTGCATCTTTTACCATGTCCGGCCACCAATAACCCTTCACTAGTGCTGCTCTCAACTTCCAGGGCCCAGGGTGTCCAGCAGCAGGGAGGTCATGCTCAAACTCAAGAACAGCCTCACGAGCTCCTAGGGGGACCCAAGTGACTATCCCCTTTCGCCAGAGTCCATGTCAGGATCGCTTACATCAGCAGGTTGGAAAGGCCAAGAAAGGATCGCAAAAGAGTTGCAGGAAGTTTGCGGACGAGTCACGTGACCCGAACGGGTGGTGGCTTACATAATGGGAAAATCACGTGACCCGGGCCTGGACGCATCACGTGACGCACGGGGTCCGAGCGTGGGAACGCCGGCAACTCCCGAACCGCTCGCTATATATACTACGTCGCTTTCTTACTTGTACCCTTTTCCCCTTATGTTAGTATCGTCATCATCGACCTTATGTTAAGTTGTGTGAACCGTGAGACTAAGTCTGACACAATACTAACATCAACCCCTGTCTGCCCTAGCCCCGTGTCCTAACCCGGCTAGCCTGGACCCCTATCTCAAACTGTCACACTCTGTGACAGCTTATCCCCCTCATCCTCTTTCTCTTTACCCTGCCCACGGTGTGCAACAGAACCGTGTGAAATTTTTACTGTGTGTAGATACACGTGACCAGACCCAGAGGAAGTCTACTGTGACCCTCCCCAAGAGACACCGAGTGCCAAAGGCCCGGAACTTTGCTTTACAGCTACGTACCAGTGAATCGTGTAGTGTACAGGGCACGGAAAGGCCCTATACATAGTTTTTCTGTAGTTTCCTGGTCCAGTGGACAGGGCCCTTGCTCTGTGACCATTGTCAGAAGGGCACACGGGCAACTCACTAGGAGTTGTGGAGTGACCACCTGGGACACCATTTGGGCCCCACGCTAGCAACAAGTTTTATAGAATAAGAGTTCTATAAGTACCTAGATACATAGAGAGCAGCCTGAGAGGACAGGACTGCTAAGAGATCGAAGAAATCCTGAGTGCCCAAGGCCCGGAATTCTATTTACAGCGTCTGCGTCCGAGACCGGGTCGAGCCCAGCTCCCCCCCGATTCCCCTGTTACCGACGTCCCCGAAACCCCATCACCACCACCAGGGCCTGTGATGGCTGACCACGTCGCCCCGCCTGAAGTCCATGCCACGAGGCTGGATTTAGTCGTCGCCCCATTCGATGGGCAAAAAAGAAATTTCTGTACATTCCTCCGGTCGCTCCGCCTCCTGTTTATGGCGAATCCGATAATCTATGCCACGGACCTGGCAAAGGTCCTCTACACCCTCAGCAAAATTACTGGCGAGGGGTTTGCCGCAGAATGGGCAAATGTGAAGGGAGAGGAAATCCTGGGTAACAATGAGGTTGGAACCTGGGCAGAATTTGTGGAAGAGATGAAGCGAGCGTTCGATGACCCGAACGACCGTGCGACTGCCCTCGCAGATATTGCGAAGTTGAAACAAGGTGTCATGACGGCACCTGAGTTCTTCGCAAAGTTCGAAACAATGTTCCGAAGAGCAGGGATGACAGAAGTGGCCAATTCGGACATCCTGGTCCATTGGCTGGAGTCGAATCTGAGCAGGAGGCTAGTAGGAAAGGTCTATGGTGTTTCGCCAATGCCAGAGACCTATGTGCAGTGGAAGGCACTTGCCGAAAAGCTAGACGCTCAGCAGCATCGCCTCGATGGAGTCATCGCACAACAGAACTCTGTGCGTCCTGCTCTGCCTGCAACCAGCCGCCCCCTCCCTCAACAAACCCGCTTCGCCCCAGCCCCCCGTCCCTTCCTGGCCCAGCCTCTGGCCCGCACCCCTGCCCCTCCCACCATGCTGCGTCCCACCAATGCCGGTGATGCCATGGTGGTGGATCGTGCCCGTGCCCCTGGAGTGTTGCGCACCTGCTTCCGATGTGGCCAAGCTGGTCACATGGTGAGAGATTGCCAGCTCCAGGACACACGTCCGCAGATCCTGAGGCCGCAGATCCGCACCGTGGAAAGCCAGGCACGTAGTGCAGAGGACTATGAGAACGAGATTGCACTGCTCCGAGACCGCCTGGATTTGCTCGAGAGAGAGAAGAGGGCTCCTGTTGAAGAGCCGGATTTTGGAGACGAGGCCCAGTGAGTCCGAACTGGAGTCTCAGGAGTAGATATCCCAGCCCCCCTCCCGTCCCTGTACCCGCAGCTAGTATCCCAAAATACACTATCTTGCAGCGGAGACACACCCAGATTGGGGCTGAGGTGAAGGACAAAGCGGAAACGGAAACCGCTAAAAGTGAAATACCGAAAAGAGAAAAGGGGACTAGCAGCCAAGTGGAGCCAACAAAGCACCTTGCAGAGGTGCTGAAGGACACCCTATTGCGTATGCCCCAAGAGCTCTCCATCCAGGTGCACCTGGAGGCTCTCAGCACTGGCAAAGGGGCAACTACGAAAGCCCTTGTCGACTCAGGCTGCACCAACTGCTTTATGGACTTGGAGTGGGCGAAAAAAGTGGGATTGGAACCATCTCCCTTGCTGAATCCAATCACCATGTATAATGTGGATGGAACACAGAACAGAGATGGTAAGATCCGGTATGGGATGGAGCTGCTTGTGACGGTTGGCGACCACCAGGAGCGGATCCACTTCCTGCTAGGGAAGACTCAGTCCCACACGGCGATCCTTGGGCATGATTGGCTAAAGCGTCATAATCCAGAGATTGACTGGGTGAAAGCTGAAGTAAGGCTCACCCGCTGCCCCAACTCCTGTGCCTCCTCCCCACACAGCCACCGGTCCCCTGTTCGACCCTCAGGTCCACCAAAAGCAAGTACCCTGGCCTCGGCCAGTATCCCGGACACCCGTTTTCCCAACACTGGCCCTACCCCTGATTGGCCCAGCCGCTACCCTTTGGTTTTTAGTGAAGCAAAGTGGGATGAGCTCCCCCGCTCCTGCCCTGACTTTGATATCAAAATCGAGTTTAAAACAGACCCTGGACACCTCTCCTCTAAGCTATACTCTCTGACGCGAGAAGAGATGGTGGAAATGAATCGCTGGGTGGATGAGCAGCTAGCTTCTGGACGAATCCGACCTTCGAAGTCCCCGTACGCGAGCCCCTTCTTCTTCAAACGTGAGAAGGACAAGCTGCGGCCGATTATCGATTACTCTAGGCTGAACTCGTATCTAATCAAAGACAAGTACCCCCTCCCCCTCATACGAGACACTGTGGATGTGTTAAAGGGGGTGACCATCTATTCCAAGATTGATGCGAAGGGAGGTTTCCCATCGATGCAGGTCTGGCCAGAACATCAGCACCGCTGTGCTTTCCTAACGCCCCGTGGACTCTTCGAACTGGCAGTTATGTGGTTTGGGCTGCAGAATGCGCCTGCAACCTTCCAGCGCTTCATGAACCATGTGTTGAGAGAAGAGATTGCAGGGGGGCATGTCCGAGCCTATGTCGATGATGTTATAGTGTTTGCAGAGGATTTGGCTACACATCGGTATTGGATGGATCGGGTCTTGAAGAAGTTTGGGGAGAATGGCCTGTGTCTCAGACTCAGCAAGTGCGAGTTCGAGAAGAGTGAGGTTTTCTTCCTGGGGATGAAGATCTCCCACAACCGTCTAGAGCATGACCCAGCTAAAGGCGCGGCGATCCGTAACTGGCCCAGACCGAAAAATGTGAAAGAGGTACAAAGATTCAACGGGATGCTGAACTACCTCCGCCGGCACATCCCAAATCTCTCTGCCCGGGCAAAACCACTCTTCCGGCTGACAGGGAAAGTCCCGTGGAGATGGGAGGAGGAGGAGGAAGCAGCCTTCCAAGATCTCTGCCTGGCACTAGTATCAGCCCCGGTCTTGGCTCTACCACAAGACAAAGGGAGATGGAAGGTAGAAACAGATGCGAGCAACTTGGCGACTGGAGGAGTTCTCTCACAGCAGCAGGTGGATGGGACTTGGAGAGTTGTAGACTACATCTCCAAAGCCCTCACTGCAGCTGAGAAGAATTACAATGTGTACGACAAGGAGTTCCTGGCTGTAATCCGGGCACTACGCGAGTGGCGGGCTTACCTGATTGGGGTGGAAGAGACTATTGAAATCTGGACGGACCATGCTAACCTCCAGTACTTCCGGAAGCCCCAGAAGTTGAAACCGAGGCAGGTCCGTTGGGTTGGAGAGCTCCAGTGCTTTGACTTCGAGATCAAGTACCGTACTGGGAAGTCAAACACGAAAGCGGATGCACTCTCACGGAGGCCAGACTATGGAGAGATGGTGGAGGAGGATGCACCAGTACAGGTCTTCCCAGAGGCTGAGACCCGCACATCGTTCACATCGGAGATGGAGATGCTACTCCAGAAAAACAGTGCGGTATATGTGCAGAAGCCGGAGGAGCTTGATGATGAGTGGACGAGAGATCGGATGGGACTCTGGTGGAAGGCAGAAATCACTTGGGTGCCCCCAGAAGCACGTGAGGCAGTGCTCACCTTTGAGCATGACCTCCCCATCGCAGGACACCCTGGTCCACGGAAACTGAGGGCGGCTCTGCTGAGGTCCTATTGGTGGGTGGGCATGGTGAAGGATTCCAATCGGTATGCAGGTGGATGTGAGACATGCCAACGAATCAAGCCTGATCGTACCAGGCGCGCCGCTCCGCTCCATCCACACCCTGTCCCTGAGAGCCCCTGGGCAGTCATCTCTTGGGACATTGTTGGACCTTTCCCCCTCTCACGTGGTCACAACGCGATCCTTGTCATTGTCGACAAGTTTACAAAACAAACTCTCATCGAAGCTATTGGCCTTGACCTCACGGGACTTGGTGCTGCTCGGATCCTTCGAGACCGGGTCTTCCGCGACCATGGAGTCCCGCAGAAAGTTGTGAGTGACCGGGGAACCCAATTTGTGTCCAGATTCATGAGGGAGTTTTATGGGATGATTGGAGTTAAGGCGAACCCGAGCACTGCCTTCCACCCACAAACAGATGGACAGACAGAGCGGGTCAATCAGGAGGTTGAAGTGTATCTCCGGGCCTATGTTGACCATCTGCAGGATGATTGGGCAGAGTGGCTATCCACAGCCGAATTCGCGCTCAATAACCGTGAGCACTCAGCCACTGGATTCACACCTTTCTATCTGGAGTATGGCCGGCACCCTTGGAATGGTGGTATCCGGTTGCCCTCTGAAGTGAACCCTGCAGCAGACAAGTGGATGGCCAAGCTCACGGAATCCCGAAGAGCAGCCAGGGATGCAATGGGGAAGGCGGCAGATGCGATGAAGGCTAGCTATGATAAAGGAAAGCGCCCGAGTCGTGAATACTCAAAGGGGGACTTAGTCTGGCTGGATACCCGGAACCTGAAAATGGATTGACCATCCAAGAAGCTTGACAACAAGCGGGCTGGACCCTTCACCATCGAAGAGAAGGTTGGACCAGCAGCATACCGACTCAAGCTCCCCCGAGCATGGCGCATTCACCGGGTTTTCAATGAGTTGCTACTCACCCCGTATATTGCTCCCTCTTTCCCTTCCCAGAACTTGCCTCCACCCCCACCCCCCACGATTGACGATGACCACTTGGAGTATGAGGTGGAGGAAATTCTTGATGTCAAGAAGGTTGGATGGGGAGTGAAGTATTTGGTGAAGTGGTTAGGATACCCTGCAGAGGAGAACACCTGGGAACCTCGTCGCAACCTCACTAACGTTGCACTGTTGCTCCGGGACTTCTTCCAGCAATACCCTGACAAGGCGAAGTTGGCAGGTCGAGACGCCCAGCCTTAAGAGGGGGGTGATGTCAGGATCGCTTACATAAGCAGGTTGGAAAGGCCAAGAAAGGATCGCAAAAGAGTTGCAGGAAGTTTGTGGACGAGTCACGTGACCCGAACGGGTGGTGGCTTACATAATGGGAAAATCACGTGACCCGGGCCTGGACGCATCACGTGACGCACGGGGTCCGAGCGTGGGAACGCCGGCAACTCCCGAACCGCTCGCTATATATACTACGTCGCTTTCTTACTTGTACCCTTTTCCCCTTATGTTAGTATCGTCATCATCGACCTTATGTTAAGTTGTGTGAACCGTGAGACTAAGTCTGACAGTCCAGCACGATCTCGCATCCACTCATCATCAAGCTCCTCCGGCTTCTGTATGTGTACTGTGCTATTTTTCTGGAGTAGTGTCTCCATTTCCGATGTGAATGACACACGGACTTCCGTTTCTGGGAAAACCTGCACCGGTGCATCCTCCTCCACCATCTCTCCATAGTCTGGTCTCCGGGAGAGTGCATCTGCCTTTGTATTCAACTTGCCAGTGTGATACTTTATCTCAAAGTCAAAGCACTGGAGCTCTCCAACCCAATGAACCTGCCTCAGCTTCAACTTCTGGTGCTTCCAGAAGTACTGGAGGTTTGCATGGTCTGTCCAGATCTCGATCGTCTCCTCTGCTCCAATGAGGTATGCTCGCCACTTGCGAAGTGCCCGAATCACAGCCAAGAACTCCTTGTCATACACATCGTAGTTCTTCTCAGCTGCAGTGAGGGCCTTGGAGATATAGTCAACAACTCTCCAGGTTCCATCCGTCTGCTGCTGTGAGAGCACTCCACCAGTTGCCAGGTTGCTTGCATCTGTCTCTACCTTCCATCTCCCTTTGTCCTGAGGCAGAGCCAAGACTGGGGCCAATATGAGTGCCTGGCGGAGATCTCGGAAGGCTGCTTCCTCCTCCTCCTCCCATTTCCATGGAACATTCCCAGTCAGCCGGAAGAGTGGCTTTGCCTGGGCAGAAAGATTTGGGATGTGCCAGCGGAGGTAGTTCAGCATCCCATTGAACCTCTGGACATCCTTCACATTCTTAGGACATGGCCAATCTCGGACTGCTGCACCCTTGGCCAGATCATGCTCTAGTCTGTTGTGGGAGATCTTCATCCCCAGGAAGATGATCTCACTCTTCTCAAACTCGCATTTACTGAGTTTGAGACACAACCCATTCTCTCCAAACTTCCTCAAGACCCGGTCCATCCAGTACTGGTGTGTAGCCAAGTCCTCTGCAAACACAATGACATCATCCACATAGGCCCTCACATGTCCTCCTGCAATCTCCTCCCTCAACACATGATTCATGAAGCGTTGGAAGGTAGCAGGGGCATTCTGCAGTCCAAACCACATGACAGCTGGTTTGAAGAGTCCACGGGGTGTCAGGAAGGCGCAGCAGTGCTGGTGCTCAGGCCAGACCTGCATAGATGGGAAACCTCCCTTTGCATCAATCTTAGAGTAGATTGACGCTCCTTTAAGCACATCCACTGTGTCTCGGATGCAGGGGAGGGGGTACTTGTCCTTGATCAGGTGTGCATTCAGCCTCGAGTAGTCGATGATCGGCCGCAGCTTGTCCTTCTCATGTTTGAAGAAGAAGGGGCTGGCATACGGGGATTTTGAGGGCCGGATTCGTCCAGAAGCAAGCTGCTCATCCACCCAACAGTTCATCTCCACCATCTCCTGCCATGTCAAAGAATACAGCTTGGAAGAAAGGTGCTCAGGGTCCTTTTTGAACTCAATCTTAATATCGAAGTCTGGTTGGGAGTGGGGAAGTTCATCCCACTTCGCTTCACTAAACACCAAAGGGTAGCAGCTGGGCCAATCAGGGGTAGGGCCAGAGTTGGGAAAACGGGTGTCCAGAATATTTGTGGATGTGAGGGTACTCGTTTTCAGGGGTGCAGGGGCTCGAGGGGATGGGGAACACTGTGGGGGGCAGCGGGTAAGGCTCAGCTCTGCCTTCTGCCAGTCGATATCCGGGTTATGCCGCTTGAGCCAGTCATGCCCAAGGATGACCTTGTGGGACTGGGTCTTTCCCAGCAGAAAGTGGATCTGCTCCTGGTGGTCACCAACTCTCACCAGCACCTCTATCCCATACCGGACCTTTCCATTCCTGTTCTGTGTCCCATCCACATTATACATGGTGATTGGGTTCAGCAGGAGAGATGGCTCCAGTCCCACTCCTTTCACCCACTCCAAATCCATGAAGCAGTTGGTGCACCCAGAGTCAACAAGGGCCTTCATTGTGGTCCCTTTGCCAGTGCTGAAAGCCTCCAAGTGCACCTGGATGGCTAGCTCTCGTGGCACATGTTTCTGCACTTCTGGCCACACTCTGGTTAGGTGCTCTGCCAGTCTCACTTCCTCCTTCACCTCAGCCCCAATTCGGGTATGTCTCCGCTGCAAGATAGTATATCGGGGTATACTTGCAGCAGGCACAGGAACAGAAAGGGGGCTGGCACACTTCTTCTCCCCAGCGGGAGTCCTCCTCTCTCTCTCACACAGCTCTATGCAGGCTCAGAGCTGTGCAATCTCTTTCTCATATCCCTCCGCCATTTGGGGGGCACATGGTGCTGGCCAGGTTTGGGCCCTTGGGACCTGCAGACGTGTATCAGGCAGGGGGCAGAAATGGACAGCATGGCCAGTCTGGTGGCATCGGAAACAACATCTCTCATCAGCAGGGGCCCATCCTCGGGCCATGGCCACATCCAGAGTACACAGCAGAGGGGTCACAAGAGGTCGCGAAATGGTCATGGCAGGTCACGGTAGGGTCGCGGGGGGTTGCATGGGGGTCACGGGGGGTTGCGGTGTTCATTCCATGAGTATCCCATCCAGTCGCCTTTGCTGGGCATCAAGCCTCTCAGCCAGCACCTTCCATTCTCCATATGTCTCTGGCATTGGGGAGACACCATAGATTCTCTCCACCAACCTCCTACTCAGGTTCAACTCCAGCCAATGGACTAGGATTCCTGAGTCCTTCTCTGCACTCAACTTCACCCATCGGAACAGTGTCTCGAATTTCGTGAAGAACTCTGGTGCTGTCATGGCACCCTGTTTCAGCCCTGCAATATCAGCAAGGGCAGTCACACGGTCATTCGGGTCATTGAATGCGCGCTTCATCTCCTCCACAAACTCTGCCCAGGTTCCGGCCTCGCCACTACCCAGGATCTCTTCTGCCTTCATATTCACCCACTCTGCAGCGAATCCTTCTCCAGTAATTTTGCTCAGAGCAAAAAGGACCTTCACCAGGTCCACAGCATAGACAGTTGGGTTTGCCATAAACAGGAGGTGAAGGGATCGGAGGAACGTACCACTGTAGGCCTGAAGTTGGGTGAAAATCACCACACAAATAACCCTGAAATGTAGTGAATATCAATGGTTTCCTAAGTGAAAATCACCATGACTAGTTGATAATCAAGTGTTTATTGGGTACAGAGAATGGGTGATTTTCACTACTTTTATGTCTGAATTCACCCACTGTTTTTTGGGTGAATATCACTTCAATACAGTGTATTATAAGCTGATCTCTACTAGGTAGATTTCACTCTATCATGAGTGCCTTTTAAGCTGATCTAATAGGTGAATTTCATGTTAGTTTTTTGGTCATCTTAGCCATAATCTTAGGTGATTTTCACTATCTTTCACCACAAGAAGTTGCACAAAATTAATTTATTGATGATATCCTGAAACTGTATTGGTTGATAATCAGGTAAATGATATGGGTTATTTTTGGCACATATATGACCAAATTCACTGCTGCTCTCCAGGTGAATGTCACTGCTATCAAGCACATTTTAATTTGATATTTTAGGTGGCCTCTACATACTTTCAGTGATTTTAACTATATCTCCAAGTATTTTTCTAGCCTGTAAATTATGCACTCAGTGGGAGTTGAACTCAAGTGCTCATGGAATTGGACTCAACCCACAACTGCTGTGTTATCCATTACACTACAGTCCCCATCTAGACAATAAGATTTTGTGGCTTAATATCACTCAAATTGAGAGGTGTATCACTTAATAGCCTCCAGTTTAATATCACCTAGATTGAGGGGTGTATTGTATCACTCAAAGTCCTCCAGTTTAATCACTCAAATTGAGGGAGTATATTGTATCACTCAATATCTTCCAGTTTAATATCACTTAAATTAAGGGGTGCATTGTATCACTCAATATCCTTCAGTTCAATATCACTCAATATTTTCCAGTTCAATATCACTCAAATTGAGACATGTATATTCATCAATTTAATATCACTCAATATCCTCCAGCTTAATATCACTCAAATTAATGGGGTGTATTGTATCACTCAATATACTCCAGCTTAATATCACCCAAATTGGGGGGTGTATTACAGTATATAACTCAATCTCATCATGTTGAATATCCCTTGATGTAAAGAGTGTTTTGTACAACCCAATATCTTCTAGTTGAATATCACCCAAATTGAGGGTGTATTATATAACTCAATCTTATCTAGTGAATATCCCTTGGTTTTGATGGTGATTAGAAATCACCCATCACCTGTTTTGCACTGATTTTTGGGTGAAAGTCATAAATCATCTGACCAGATGGTGATAACAACCTGCTATTGGGTCCATAGTGTACGGAAGTGCCTTTTCTGCCCATCAAAGGGGGCAACAGATAGGTCAAGCCTCATAGGTTGGGCTACAGGCGGGGCAACATGGTCTGCCATCACAGACCCTGGATGCTGTAAATAAAGTTCCAGGCCTTGGGCACTCAGGATTTCTTTGATCTCTTAACAGTCCTGTCCTCTTAGGCTGCTCTTCTGTGTACTTATGTACCTATAGAACTCTTATTCTATGAAACTTTTGTTAACGTGGGGCCCAAATGGTGTCCCAGGTGGTCGCTCCACAACTCCTAATGAGTTGCCCATGCACCCTTCTGACAATGGTCACAGAGCAAGGGCCCTGTCCACTGGACCAGGAAACTACAGAAAGACTATGTAGGGGCCTTTCCTTGCCCTGTACACTACACGATTCACTGGTACGTAGCTGTAAAACAAAGTTCCAGGCCTTGGGCACTCGGTATCACTTGGGGAGGGTCACAGTTGACTTCCTCCTGGTCTGGTCATGTGTATCTACACACAGTAAAAATTTTGCGCGGTTCTGTTACACACCGTGGGCAGGGTAAAGGAGAAGAGGATGATAGGGGCTGAGCTGTGACAACGTGTCACAGTTTGAAATTAAGGGTCCAGGCTAGCCGGGTTAGGACACGGGGCTAGGGTGGACAGGCAGATCTTAGTATTATATCAGACTGGGTCTCACACAACTCAAGCGTAAGGTCATGACGACAATACTAAGATAAGGGGAAAAGAGTACAAAAAAGGAAAAGCGAAAGTACTTATAGCAAACGCTTTGGCACTTGCCGGCATTCCCACACTTGGACCCTCAGATCATGTGATGTGCCCAGGCCCCAGGTCATGTGATCTTGCATGATTACATAATCCAACCCAGCCACAGGTCATGTGACCTTCCAACAACCCTCCCCAGTTTCTCCACAACTGCACTTTGGGATGGCTTACATAAGCAATCCTAACAGGGAGCCCCCCACAGCGAGCGGACCCGTGACCCTGGAACGGCACCCAAAACGAGACTCTTCATTGACAAGTTCAACATGTAATGCTGTGATTTCGGGTGCATTCCTCCAGTAGTGTAGGAAGCTGTCTGAGTCCCACCGGCCCATGACACATACCACATCAGGATGCACACCACACAGCAGAAGCTCTGTGTAGTGTTGCCACGGTTCGACTAAAAGCAGTTAAACTGATGAACCAAACCGCACTTTAGCCAAACCGAACTGACTACTCAGGTCCTGGTTAGTGCTGGTTTACCAACCAACCCTTGCCGGTTTAAGCTGGTCTCGAGTGACTTGAACCATGGTTAATTTCCAAATAAGGGTATACCCCAACACATGGGCTTTGCCTGCCTTTCAAAGTGCGACACCGCTTGCCACCCGAGCTGCCTCGCACCCTCCGCACACCTGGCGCTCTCTGTGCGCTGACCACGCTGCCCAGCGCCATCTGCTCGCTGCCAAAGCCGTTTGGCTCCCCCTGCTCGTTGCCTATACTTCTTGGCTCCCCCTGCTTACTGCCAATGCCACCTGGCTCCCCTGCTCGCCACATCACACTCTTCCACATTGCCTGGCGCCTCCTCTTGCAACAGCAGACAATGGTGACAGTGGGCAAAGGCGGACAACAGCAGGCAACGGTGAGCAACGGTTGACTCCAGGTGAGTGACAACTTCAATGATGCCCCCTCTCTTTCTCCTTCTCTGATGACCCCAAGTAAAGAAACAGCAGATGCAATAGGAGCAAGGATGGCCGCAACAGCAGCAACGGTGGCAAGCACAGTAGCAGCAATGGCGGCCAGCACAGCGGCAGCAGCAATGGTAGCAGCAACAGCAGCCAGCGCACCCCCTCACGCCCCGATGGCCTACCAGACTCCGCCAACCCCACGCCTGCCAACCCCGTGCCTGCCAACCCCGCGCCTGCCAACCCCATGCCTGCCAACCCTATGCCTGCCAACCCCATGCCTGCCAACCCTACGCCTGCCAACCCTGCGCCTGCCAACCCTGCATCCGCCAACCCCGCGCCTGCAACGCCAATGGCAGACTCCGCCCTCCCTGCGCCCGCAACACCAGCAGCAAGCTCCTCCCACTCCGCTCCCGCCTCTGCTGCTGAGCCGTGTGCGAGGCGGCGCTCCTGGGGCGCGAGAGGGCACCTGGCAGCGGCGTTCCTAGCGTTCCAGCAGCGGCCCGTGCGGCCGGGACAGGGGGACCGACGACATGAGCATGGCGTGGGAAGTGACACACAGGACGACCGGAGCCCTGTGGCAACGATGACGGGCGGCAGCAGCAATGGCAGCAAGCACAGTGGCAGCAGTGATGGTAGCCAGCACAGTGGCAGCAGCAACGGCCCAGGCCCCCACTGCAGTCAAAGACTGACAGTGGGGGCTTGGGCCGTTGATTTGCAGTGGCTGGTGTGCAGAGGAAGGGAGGGGTGGTGGTGGTAGTGGTGCGATGGTGGGAGGAAGCAACATCTCCATAGATCTACACAGTGTTATATAGAATAATCAACATTTATGTAGAAATACATAGAAAGGCCCATATCTATGTAGTTCTACATAGACCAGGAAGTAGTCTATGCGTTCTATGAGTCTATGTAGATCTACAAAGCACTGCCACAGTCTACTGTAGCATCAACCCTGGTTTGCTAATGTCCACGTGCACACACAACCCTGGGTACCACGCCTCTTCGCAACAGCAAACTCAAGCCTCTCGTCCTTGTAGAGCGTCTCCAGTCCCAAGGGCTCCTTTTCCCCATGGCACACCGCTCACCACCAGCTTCCGTTGGCGCTTCTCCCCAACAGCAAGTCCCAACGACGCCGCAGCAGCATCAGCACAAGCACAAGCCCCAGCACAAGAGGAACCACCCCCCAGCCAGCTAATAAACGACACCAAGCGCTGTCTCCGCCCCACCCGCATGCCCTCCTTCCCCGCCTCCTTCCCCTCCCTCGGCGCCACCGCATCCCGCCTGTCCTCCTCGCCCATGACGACACCCTCTCTCTCCCCCTCCCCCTCCCTCTCCTCCTCCTCCGCACGGAGCGCCGGTGCCCAGCGTGAGAACGGCGCGCGGCCAGCAGCAGCAGCGCCAGCGGCGGCGGCAGACGGGAAAGCAGGGAACCCCACCAACGAGGACGACGGCCTCGGCGTCAACATGTGTATCGTGCTGCGCATCGTCAGCCCCGGCCCCAGTGTCATCGTCATCGCCATGTTCGCGCCCGCCCCTCGCTGGCCCGCGCACGCCCGTGTGCGTCTGCACCAGCTGCGAGTCCGACAGCATGTGCTGCAGCAGCGGCAGGTGTGTCGGCGCTGGCTCGTCCGCCGCTAGAACGGCCGTCTTCTCCGTTGTCTCCGCATGCACGTCCTTCCCAACCGCCTCCTCCCCTTCCACACCAATCCCTGCCCGAATGTCGTCCCGCACCCCCATCCCCAACCCAGACACAGGCGACCTGACGGGCGGACCACCACCGCCAACAACGACTGCGATGATGGAAGAAGGGTGGCTGTTGGTCTTAACTGGTGTTGAGGACGGCTTGGGCCTGCCAGAGGACGTGAACGCCTTCATTGCTGGGCTTACTACTGACTTCAGGGAGCTGCAGATGTGACATTCCCACATATATCTATTTTTGGTAGTTTAACCATGACTTGAGTCACTTGTGACCGCTTCAACCAACTTGGTGCACTGCCTTGATTGGTTCTGGTTCGCTCGGTTTTCTACATTTGGAAAAACCAACATAAACTGGACCAGACTGGACCTAACTGGACTGTGGCAACACTAGCTCTGTGGTACCACCTACATCAGCAAAACCTGTTTTTGGATTGTAGAAGCCATAGAAGGCCATAGACACCATAGAATTGGGTGTATCTATGCAGGCCTCTGCAGCTCTTCATAGACTAAGGTGCATCTATGCAGTACTATGTAGATGAGGCCTTTCTGGAGCTGCAGTCTGTTCAATGAATGGCCCTTGTTCAAGTTGTAGAACATGGTGCTATGTACCACTAGTAGAGCTGCCCACCATCATTGTCATGGTGGTGGTCACTGCTGTGGCCATCATTGTCATGCACTGCCACTGCCTTCATCGTCACTGTGTGTCAAGGTCTGAACAAGGTTAGCAGCAGAGGGGTTAGCAGAATGAGACAGAGTTATATTATCAGAGTCTGATCAGAGTCTGATGTCGGACAAGCGGAGGAACGAATAAGAAGTACAGAGGCGAATGGGACTGCGGCCTCAATGTATGTGTTGTGCCACCACGTATATACTTTGTCCCTATTTGTCAAACAGAAAACAATACCAAAAGAAAGTCAAACACAGAAGTCAAACTCTGAAATTATCAGAGTCCACCAGAGTTGGTTGGAGTTGGTCGGATGACATGGAGAATGTCGCACCAGATGCTGGCATATCCATGCATGGAGAGATTCTAATTAGAACAATATGACTAGTGCATGGGAATTGTAATTTACCATTTGCAAATATATTCTAATTAGAATTGATTGAGGCTGTGCTCTGGGCTAAGGTAGCAATGCATCAGATACTGTAATTACCAACCAATTGTGTGATGCATTGGCTTATAAACTCAATATGGAGCAGTGCATCCATGAAATCATGCATTATGAATTGTAATTACAAATCAGATTGGTGAATCAGCAAATGTAATTACAAATCAGATTGTTACATTAGCAATTGTAATTACAAATCAGATTGGTGCATCAGCAATTCTAATTACAAATCAGATTGGTGCATCAGCAATAATCAATTGTGTCATGCATTATCAATTGTAATAACAAATCAGACTCATGCATCAGTAATTGTAGTTATTAATCAATTGTGTCATGCATCAGCTTATATGGAGCATTGCATGCAGGCTATCATGCATTATCAATTCTAATTACAAATCAGATTGATGCATGAGCAATTATAATTATTAATCAATTGTGTCATGCATCAGCTTATATGGAGCAACTAGCAAAAACCCTTGCAGACACTGCAAGGTGCAAGAGAAATGTTAGTTGAGTGGTGTAGAGATACCCTGAAAATTTGGTGAAGATTGGCCCAGTGGTTGTTGAGATATAAATATTTTAGTATTTAAGTTTGTAGTCTCAAGTATTATACTACCAAGACATGCCAGAACACAAACTAATAACCCTCATCACCCTCATGATGGGCATCATCACCCTCATCACCCTCATCACCCTCATCACCCTTGTAACACTTACAGCCCACATAACCCACATAACCCTTATGACCCACATAACCCAATCCTGCACACACATTTACACCCCTCACTCACTATTACCATCACTTTCACTCTCATACCTTACCCTACCCCATTTAACCTCACCATCACACATGCTCACTGATCCCTCACTAACCCATTCACACAGCCTTCTCTCACTCACCCACTCACACTCACTCAATCATCTTCACCCTCACATACTCTCAGCCACCTTTCCCCCACTTCCCCATGCTCAGTCACCCTAACTGCCACATTTTACTCACCCTCACAATCATCATCAGTCATACCCTTGCTCACACTTCCCTTTCACCTTCACATCCCTTCACACCCCTCATGCCCTCACCTCCCCCAAACACCCCACATGATCAGCACCTTCACCCTCACATAACCACACTTACTCACCTTCACCCACTCTTGTCTGGTTACCCATCACCCCCTCACACCCCCCTCACCCCCTACTCCCTCCCAAACTTGCCTCTCCCCTTCATATCCCCTCACACCCCTTCACTTGCCATCAATCCCCTCACCCTCTCACCCTCTCACTCCCCCCACTCACCCTTCACTCCACCATCTGCCCATACACCCTCCCCTTGCACTCTCTGCCCAAATCCCATGCATCATTCACTCTGGCTCCCCTTCACAACCCCTCACCACACCCCTCACTTGCACTTACACCCACCTCACACCCTCACACCCTGACAAATCCTCCTCACTCCCCCTTCACTTCCCTTTCACTCCCTTTCTACTCCCCCTCACTCTCACCTCCTTGCCCATACCCCCTCCCCTTGCCCTTACTCTCTGCCCAAATCTCATGCATCATTGGCTACCCTTCACAACCACTCACACCCCCCTTACACCCTCTCACACCCTTACTCACCCCCCCTCACTTCACTCACCCTGCCTATCCTCACCTTCTTACTCTCACCTCTCTCACATATTTGCCCATACATCCTCACTTCACTCCACCACCCTACCCATCACCCCCCTTTCTTGCCTATACACCCTCCCTCCACCACATCCTTGCCATCCATCTTTGACAATCAGCTTCACTCTCAGTATTGCCACAAAAGGAAATCTTGAATGTAACAGCCACAATTTTGCCTCTTGCACCTCCATTAAATTAGGTAAATTCATGTAAATATTACAGTAGACACTGCCCATAGCTATCAACCTACCCTGAAAATCTGGCAAGGATCTATGAAGTGGTTGCTGAGATATACCCATAAAGGTGTGCCCAAGGTGACTTTTTGGAACGTCAGAGTTTAAAATTGGCACAACGCGGATTTGTTCCCATGCCCACAATTCTACTGATAGAATCTTGAAAATATTAATGGAGGGTCTCTCTATAGGGACCTATCTACTTACAAAGTTTCAAGTAATTCCATCCATTGGTTGTTGAGTTCTGGAAAAGTGCTCTTATCTGAGTTTGAAATTGGCAAAACTTCGCACTGTTAAGTTGCTGACCAATGCTGACCAATTCTTACATAAGAAAATGGACCATGCTCATGAAATATATAGGCTAGCAAGGGGTACCCATGGACACCACAGGATTCATTCTGTGGTATATAGTGAGATACCCTGAAAATTTGGTGAAATTTGGTCCAGTAGTTGTTGAGATATGATTATTTTGATTTTACAGCATTATCACATTGTAAAGGGTACCTGTGAGTACCATGGGATTCATTCTGGGGTATATACAGAGACATCCTGAAAATTTGGTGAAATTTGGGCCAGTGGTTGCTGAGATATGAATAAATTAGTGGTCTGAGCATTCCTCCTTGTGCTCAGTACCCTCACATCCCCACCCTCCTCCAGCCTTACCCTGACACCTTCACACCTCACACCCTCATGATCACTATCACCCTCTCTAGCTGTACACTCACACCCCTCACAACCCACTGTATCCTCACCACCCTCACCCTCACTCACCCTCACCCTCACCCTCACCCTCACCCTCACCCTCACTCACCTCCAATCTCAAATTGCACTCAAACACATACCTGAAACACCCACCACCCATGCTCAGCACCCTCACTGTCACCCTCATCCCTTCACATAGCCTACCCTCAGATCACCCTCCCTCATGTGTGACCTCACTCACTCACCCTCATTCTCACTCACTCTCACTTGACATGGCTGAGCATGTAATACACTCAATAGTCTATCCAGTACACTCACAAAGAGACAAAATGAGCAGAAAGGAAGGTGCAGATAAGGAAGCAGCACAGAAAGAGCTTTGGCTCGCATTTTGGAGCATTTTAAACTCAGATTCAAATTCAGAGCATGGATTGGCCCACTTTTGGTATATTTCAAGCTCATATTCAAACTCAGACCCAAAAAAGCGAACTGGACGCCGTACACGCCTGAACAGAACAGCATTGCCGAATGCTCGATCGCTACCTGCCTCGAGATGGTGAGATGTATGCTTCACTCTAGTGGATTGGACTTACAGTATTGGGGCAAGGCCCTGATGTACACCGTTCATATCCGTAACCTTTCGCCCACCTCCGCCCTTCCTGACGTTGCCCTGCACGAGGCTTGGACAGGCCGAAAGCCCGACCTGTCACACCTGTGTGTGTTCGGAGCAACTGCCTATGTGAACATCCCTAAAAAGGTGAGAGGGGGTAAGCCAGAGGCGACGGCAGTTAAGTGTCACATGATAGGGTGGTGGGCAGACGAAACAAAAGGGTACAGACTTGAGAATGTTGACACCAAGGAGCTGGTAACGTCAAGGGACGTCCGATTCATCGAGGATGAAAGCCCGTCGGACCTGGTCGTCTTCGGAGACTCAGTTGCAGCCGGGGCGCCTCCCACTGGTCCAGTACCAGCAGCGGTGGCACAGGTTGGCGACGATCAGAATGATGGGGAGGATCTTCCCAGCGAAGAGAACGGTGGGTTAGTAAACGAAGGACAGGTAAACGAAGACGCACCTACGGTCCTCGAACCCATAGACGAAGA
Source organism: Clavaria fumosa (assembly GCA_951802425.1). Classification (NCBI taxonomy): domain Eukaryota; kingdom Fungi; phylum Basidiomycota; class Agaricomycetes; order Agaricales; family Clavariaceae; genus Clavaria; species Clavaria fumosa. The sequence continues at coordinate 1,535,763 of OX637805.1, read as the reverse complement.
AACGCCAGATCATCTGCCTGCCCAGGAACGACCCTCCCACACACGAAGAGCCCCAGCGAGGTTTGGCGTTGCGGCGACCGAAGACGAGGTCGAAGCTGCAATTAACCCAGCACCCGCATCAGCCTGGCACGCTCTCGTTGTTACTGCGGGCGACCCACTCACCTACCGTGAAGCGATGCGATCAGAGCATGCAAAGCAGTGGGAGAAGGCGGTGGAGACAGAGTTGGAGCAGCTGAGGACGTCTGGGACGTTTGAATGGGTACTGCGCATGCCGGACAGACAGAGGCCTATTGGCAGTCGTATCGTTTTCCACACGAAGCATGACGGCGATGGGAGGATTGTCAAATACAAGGCGAGAATTGTCGCAAAAGGGTACTCACAAATTCCAGGACAGGACTTTGAGTTCACGTTCTCCTCTGTGGCCCGCCTTACGACGCTCCGTGCCCTCCTAGTGATGGCGGCGAGGGAGGACTGGGAGATCCATCAGGTCGATGTCGTTGGTGCATACCTGCAGGGAGATCTAGGTGAGGACTTATATGTCGAGCCACCTGACGGGGTACGTACGAAGGACGGCGACCGGCGCATTTGGCATTTGCGGAGGCCGCTCTATGGCCTCAAACAGGCAGGAAGGCAGTGGAAATTGAAGTTAGACGGTGCAATGAAGAAACTCGGGTTCGCCAGCAGTACGGCAGACGAATGTCTCTACACCAAACGAGCGAGTGGGAGAGTGGAAGTGCTGGTGCTGGTGTACGTCGATGATATGGCCGTCGCTGCGCCGCATGTTTAAGGGGTGATGTGGTTCAAATCGGAACTAGGGAAAGTGTTTCCAGTTACTGATCTAGGGGAGCTGAAACATATTCTGGGGGTCCAGGTTCGTCGAGACTGCATGGCACGAACGATCCGATTGGACCAGACTGCCTACCTTCAGGCACTGCTCACACGTCACAGCATGGAAAATTCCATGCCTGTCGCAACGCCAGCCGTCGTCAAGGACAAACTCACCACCACACAGTGTCCATCCAATGCTGAAGAGCAAAAATCATACGATATTTTTTCTGGGGGCTTCTGGTACCTCGAATGCCTGGGCGGCATACTCTACGCCACGCATACCCGCCCCAATATACAGTACGCTACTGGAGTGTGCGCACAGTTCAGTGCCAACCCTGGCAAACCTCACCTTATCGCTCTCAAGCGTATTCTTCATTACCTCAAGGGAACGATTGACTATGGACTCGTCCTAGGAGGAAAGAACGACGGAGCCGACATCGTCGGATGGACCGATTCCGACTGGGCCCAGAACCTCGACGACCGCCGCTCCATCACAGGTTTCGTTTTCGACATCGCGGGGGCACTGTGTCTTGGTCATCGAAAAAACAGCCCACTGTTGCGCTCTCGACCGTCGAAGCTGAGTATATGGCTTCTGTGAATGCGACTAAAGAGGCCATCTGGCTTCGGACGTTACTTTCAGATCTAGGATTCCCCCAGATGACCTCTACACTCATTCGAGCGGACAATCAAGGCTGTATCTCGCTTTTGCACCATCCCATTGCACACTCTCGGGCCAAGCACATAGATATATGACATCATTTCATTCGCGAGCGCGTTGCCTCCTCCGAAGTTGAGCTTCGTTTTTGCCCCACACATCGCATGCTCATCGACATTCTCACAAAACTGCTCCCTCATGATGCATTTGAGAAGTTTAGGAGAGCACTTGGAGTCATTGAGGAGTAGCGACTCGCCGAGTGGGAGTGACGAGACGTAGTGCACGTCAGGTACGGCTCGCGCTTCTCCGCGACTATGCCGGCTCCCGCTTTTTGGCTCCCACTTGTAGTTCTGCTTCTTTTCTTGATGTGCTCAGAGTGCGGATCCTACTTGGGGATCCTGTGATGCTTTATAGTTTATTGGTCTGCCCTCCTCTACTTAAACCGTACTACGACGACCTTGGGGAGTTCACGTTTGACTTACTCGCATGATGTAAGGCTATAGGCCTTTTCTATTCTTTTATTACATAAGATACATACCTTAATAGTCTACTAGCATAGCCGCTTAGGCTATGCTTACATCAGCGGCCCCTAGAGGGCCGCTCGCCTATATATATCGCATTGTGACTGTACAGAGAGGGTAGATCCCTCTACATAGAACTACCATACTCAATATACAGTTGAGTCCGGTTCTTTTGAGGGATAGAAAGTATTACAACTTTTTTGAACCTTCAACACAACGAGTGTGGCTAGAAATGGGTTACACCTGTATAGCCGCGCAGAAGAAGCACAACAGGAAGGGAGGAGAAACTCCTCCCTTGGTAGGACCTCTGCGCAACACAGGCATCGTGCAGCCAGAGGGAATAGGACCCTCTGTTGAGCCCAGCGGTGAACCCCCGCTAAGGGCTGACGTGGCATCACCGGCCCCTGACGACGGCGTTAGGCCCGAAACGCTGTCGACACGAGGAGGGCGCCACGACACGCCAAGTCACTGGCAAGGCGCCATTGTTCGAGAAGGCCGGACCTTCAAAAGGAAAGGGCAGAGAGCCCTTAGAAACCCACGAGAGGTGGCCGCAAGAGTGGTCAAGCTCGCGGGCTCCCTCCAATAGTGGAGATGAGCCCACAGCGATAGCGCGAGCTAACGCTGTTGCCGAGAGACTCTCGGACATTCAGGCGGAACTTTCCCGCCAGGACGAAGAGTTTGAGGCTCTTGTAAGGGCGATGAAAAATCGCCAAGCCACTATTCGGCAACAGCTAAGCGAGGAGGCTACCCACACCAGGCGGGTGTTGGACTCGCTAGATGAGCAGGGAACCGCGCTAGCGGCTCCCTTACGGCGGCAACGCCGTGATTCATTGGAACCCAAAGTGGGGCCTGCCCCGCTGAGTCAGGCGCCAGCCGACTGCGAGGAGGGGTGGCGAAGGGAGAACCGCGCGGACGGTTCTCGGACCCCTGGCGAACCAGGAATGGGGGGCGGCAGCCCTCGAGAAACAGCGGGGCCGGAGCCACGGCTTATGTCGCGCCACCCACAGCTGGGTCAGCGAGAGCCAACAGGCCGGATGGGCCCGTTCGGATGGATGGAACCGCCCCAGAAGGAGCGGGAGATTACTTGGGAGGAATCCCCGAGTTCTACAAACTACCAGAGCAATGTATTACATCGCTACCTTGTGATGATACAAGATAAAACCTTGCTATTGCCTGAGGCAATAGCTGAGATTAGGGGGATTAAGATTGACCCCCCTGAGCTTTATGATGGACGAGACGACCTCATCGTCTGGGAAAGGTGGCTCGATGGCCTCCTTAATTACTTCTACTTCTATAGAGTAGTAGGCCCGCAGTTGGAGCACCAACGCGTTATGCTAGCAGGGTCACACTTAAGCGGAATAGCCACTACTTGGTATACCCAAGAAGTAACGGGTCTATCCCTTGCTCCCCAAAGGTGGACCTTCGAGGAATTGATAACCGCTATGTTTAAGCGGTTCCTGACCGAGGTAACAGCCCAGAAGGCAGTGGATGTGTGCCCTCAGTCACAGCGAAAGCCAGAGGCTTTTAGGGGAAATGTAAGGAACTACGCCTTACAGGAGGAGCCGGGCGAGTCGGAGCCCGAGGAACTGCCAGAGACACCTGCGGTTGAAAGCGAGGAGCCGGAGGGTGAAGCCCTACCGGGGGAAGTCACGGAAGACGACTACGCTGGTCACGGGGACCAGTACGATTCGGATGAGCTCTTTGTCCTTGAAGAGCTCGAGGAGGAGGCAGAAAGCGACCAGGTCGCTGGAATCCGGGAATTGGAAGAGGACGAGGTCCTCTATACAACAGAAGTACGCGTCGGCCATGTCGACGACAGGCCGTTTCGGGCGCACATCCGGAAGGAGCGGACAGGATCACGCCCGGTAGTGACAAAGGAGGCTAGGCAATGCCTTGCGGCCTACGTCACCGTGAACGGTGTAAAAGCGTATACGCTTTTCAATTCTGGAAGTACCCCGGACCTGATGAGCCCGGATTTTGCCCGGGTGACAAAGGTACCAACCTTCCAACTGGATAATCCAGTTCCTATCCAACTCGGCTGTATCGGCAGCCGATCGACGATCACACGCAGATGCCGCATAGTGGTAGATTTGGGAGGAATACTGGTGGAGGACCAGTATTTTGATATAGTGAACATCGACCGCTATGATATCATAGTCGGAACGGCATTCATGTATGACCGCCATGTGATACTGGATGTGCACCAATGTGCAATCTGGATTGGCGAAGGGAAGGGGAAAACCCTTCAGGTGATGTCGCCCAGTGAGGAGACAGAAGCATTACGCATCCGTATATCAGCTAAGAATGCGCCGAGGAAGGGAGCTCGAAAGAGCTGACTACACTCGGGCCCCCGGGATGCGGGTGAGCCCTGGAAGGGGGGAGAGGCTAACACCTCTGTAAAGATAGACGACGCCTACCTCGAAGGCAGGCGTGAGTACTGGTTTAACCAGTACGCTGAGCTCTTTGGGGGAGTTCCCCCCAGACCACCACCGTTTCGGGTGGTGAACCACCGCATACCCTTAATAGACGAAAAGCAAGTCTATAATTATTACCTGCCTCGGTGTGCTGAGGCATTTAAGGAACAATTCCTTGAGAAAGTGAACTGTTATATTACTAACGGTTGGTGGGAAGCAGGAGTGGCATCGCAAGCAGCTCCTATGTTATGCATACCAAAAACCAGCCGGAACCCGCTGCTACGGACAGTCATAGACTGTCGGAAACGGAATGCGAACACAGTACGGGATATTACCCCGTTGCCTGATTAGGATCAGATCAGGCAGGACGTGGCTAGAGCCGCGTATAGGTCAAAGATTGACCTATCGGACACGTATGAGCAAGTATGCGTAGAGCCTGAGGACGTGTGGAAGACGGCATTCGCGACCGTCTTGGGCACCATGTTCTCACAGGTGATGCAGATAGGGGATTGTAATGCCCCTGCTACCTTCCAGCGCCTGATGACGCACATATTTCGTCATCAATTGGGAAAGTACGTGCATGTGTACTTAGACGATGTATTCATCTTCTCCAACACCTTGGAGGACCATGAGCGTCACTTAAAGACAGTCTTTGAGACCCTCAAAGGCGCGAGCCTTTTCTTGAGCAAGAAGAAGTGCTCGTTATACGCGAAGAGCGTAGATTGCTTAGGGCATATAATAGATGCCCGAGGAATCCACATCATGGTGGATAAAATGGATAAAATCCGTAACTGGAAAACGCCGACAAGCATTAATGAGGTGCAGAGGTTCCTCGGATTAGTACAGTACATCGGACAGTTCATGCCCGATCTGTCCGCTTACACTGGCCCTTTGGCTAGTCTGTGTAGTGAAACATGAATGTTTCACTGGAGACCACTCCATGACAAGTGCATGGAGATGATTAAGGCATTGGCATGTAAAACACCAATATTACGCCCGGTAGACACAGCAGTACAGGAGCCAATCTGGCTCGTGTGCGACACGTCAGTGTCGGGCGTAGGGGCCATGTATGGCCAGGGAAAGACATGGGAAACCTGCCGTCCGGCGGGGTTTATGTCTAAAAGGTTCAGCCTGGCCCAGTTTAGTTACAAAACCTGGGACCGGGAGGCCTTAGCGATTGTCGAATCGCTACAGAAATGGGAGGATAAACTCCTCGGTAGACGAATCAACGTGGTCACAGACCACGAAGCGCTGGGGTTCTTTAAGAACCAAATGCACTTGTCTGGCCGGCAGGCCAGGTGGATGGAATATATGGAGAGGTTTAACTACTCCATCACTTACATTAAAGGCGACAGCAACAAAGTTGCGGATGGCCTTTCACATTACCATATGAGTGACGCGACGGATGAGATTCATCCGGATCACGAGTACGTAAAGGCAGATGTTCGCCTTGACCCTGAAGGGGACGAGTTGCCCCGCGGATGCCTGGAGGAGGTGCGCGCACTACGAGTACGCGCACCTGCCGCGGACCAGGAGACCGAGCAGGAGCAACCGCCGCCTGTGCCCCAAGCAGACGGGGATGTGAGGGACGAGACGCTCGTGCCCTTAAGGCCCCATGTGGAAGGGGGGGATAGCAGGATGCTGCAAAGCATCCGTGACAGCTATGAACAGGATCGCCTGTTCAAAATAATTTGGGAGAAACCGGGAAATTACACTGGTTTTAAGATCAGGGATGACCTGATCTTCACTGAGAATAAAAAGGGAGATGAGGTGCTCTGCGTGCCTCATACCCTTCATGAAGGAAAAAGCATCCCTGGAAGAATAATCCAGGAAGCCCATGCGGTCCTAGGACACATGGGGTCACGGATAACGATGGACTACGTCCGCCGTTACTACTGGTGGCCATCGGTGTCTAAAGACATCGATAAGTTTTGCTCATTGTGTGGCGTGTGCCAGACGAGCAAGACTTCCCCTCAGAAGCCGCAAGGGCTTCTACACACCCTTCCGATCCCCAGGCGGCCCTGGGAATCAATAGGAATGGACTTCGTAGGTCCATTCCCTATGTCAAAAGAGGCGGACTACCTCTGGGTGGTGATCTGCTGCCTCACTTCACTGGTACACCTGGTACCAGTTACTGTTTCGGTAACGGCAGCAGAGCTAGCCTGGCTCTTTCTAACCCATGTAGTGAGATTGCATGGGTTGCCAGGATCGATTGTGTCCGATTGTGATCCGAGATTTATGTCTGCCTTTTGGCAGGAAACACACCAACTACTCAGTGTCAAGCTGCAGATGTCCACAGCTTTCCATCTGCAGACGGATGGAGCGACGGAACGGTCGATCCGATCCATGTCTCAGATCCTCTGATCTGTGGTCCAACCGGACCAGATGGACTGGGCGGAGTGAATTCCAATGGTCGAATTCGCCATTAACGCGTCAATAAGCGCGTCGACGGGGTTTGCCCCATTTGAGCTCACTTATGGGTACATGCCCCAGATGATGGCAGAGTTGCCAGACGACCTCCGGGCGGTGCCCAGAGGGGTACAGATGTTCACGGAGAAAGCCGCACTCAACCTTGCAATGGCGCATGACGCGATTATAGAAAGTCGCGTCCACCAGACGTTTTACACTAACCAGCGTAGACGGGCAGAGCACCCGTTTAGAGAGGGAGAATTAGTTTACCTCTCAATGGAGAACTTGAATCTCCCTAAAAGACGAGCTAGAAAGCTCATGCCGAAGTTTATTGGGCCATACCCAATACGGTCGTGTAGACCAGAATCGTCTACGTATGAGCTGGAGCTCCCCGACTTGCTAAAGTCGAGGAGAATCCATCTGACGTTCCATGTCAGCCGGTTGCAGTGACATGAACCAAACGATGACGTGTTGTTTCCGTGTCGTGAGGTGAAAGTCTTTTATGACTTTGGTGTAGATCCAAAGGAGGAATGGCTAGTAGACGCCATTATTGGCCATAGGTGGGAAGGCCGCCACCTGGAATCAGTAGTACTGAATGAAATAATTAACTAGACACAGCAGTTAGGTATAATTCATAGTGTACTCTTTGCAGCTACAGCTGGACAAGGAATCCTTATGGTCAGTCAACTTGTCAAGTTAACTTGTCAAAGGTAGTACATGGGGGACTAGTAGACTAGATACAGCTGACAGCTGTGGATCTAGTGGACTAGTTACAGCTACTAGGTGTGGACCTGGTGGACTAGTTGCAGGTGCTAGCTATGGTTCTAGTGAACTAGTTACAGGTGCTAGCTGTGGGTCCAGTGGACTAGTTACAGCTACCAGTTGTGGATCTAGTGGACTAGGTGCAGCAAGTAGGTGTAGGTCTAGTGGACTAGTTGCAGCTATTAGCTGTAGATGTAGTGAACTAGTTACAGCTAGTAGCTGTGGGCTTAGTGGACTAGTTGCAGCTACTAGCTGTGGGCCTAGTGGACTAGTTGCAGCTAGTAGCTGTGGGCCTAGTGGACTAGTTGCAGCTACTAGCTGTGGGCCTAGTGGACTAGTTGCAGATACTAGCTGTAGATGTAGTGAACTAGTTGCAGCTAGTAGCTGTGGACCTAGTGGACTAGTTGCAGCTACTAGCTGTGTATTTTGCAAATTGACACTGAACCAAGGCAGATACAAATGTGGGGTGTCCGGATCTGGAATCTCCTGATTTTTGCCAATTTTTTGGTGTATAAAAAGTCATATTTTGCAAGCCATGCAAATTTTTTCCCACAGTCATAGCAGCTTACCAAAAGCAGCTATGCTTGATTGGTAACCTGTACCTGAGGGACCAGGCACAGGGCTGCTCAATTTCGAGTTTTGTTTTTATTTTTAGCATATTTTGTTTGCCATTGTTTGTTCAGTCATTCTCGCAATGGCCACCTATTGTAATTACAATAGTTTATTGCAAGGAATCTACATCATTGACTGACTAGATCCACAGCTAATAGCTGTAACTAGTCTACCAGACCCACAGCAACTAGCTGCAACTAGTCCACTAGATCCACAGCTAGTAGCTGTAACTAATTCACCAGATCTACAGCTAGTAATTGACTAGACCCACAGCTAGTAGCTGCAACTAGTCCACTAGGTCCACAGCTACTAGCTGCAACTAGTTCACTACATCTACAACTAATAGCTGTAACTAGTTCACTAGATCTACAGCAACTAGCTGCAACTAGTTCACTAGATCCACAGCTAATGGCTGTAACTAGTCCACTAGACCCACAGCTGGTAGCTGCCACTAGTCCACTAGGTCCACAACTACTAGCTGCAACTAGTCTACTAGACCTACACCTACTAGCTGTAACTAGTTCACTACATCTACAGCTAGTAGCTGCAACTAGTCCACTAGACCTACACCTACTAGCTGCAACTAGTTCACTAGATCTACAACTAGTAGCTGTAACTAGTTCACTACATCTACAGCTAGTAGCTGCAACTAGTCCACTAGGCCCACAGCTACTAGCTGCAACTAGTCCACTAGGCCCACAGCTAGTAGCTGCAACTAGTCCACTAGGCCCACAGCTACTAGCTGCAACTAGTCCACTAGGCCCACAGCTAGTAGCTGCAACTAGTCCACTAAGCCCACAGCTACTAGCTGTAACTAGTTCACTACATCTACAGCTAATAGCTGCAACTAGTCCACTAGACCTACACCTACTTGCTGCACCTAGTCCACTAGATCCACAACTGGTAGCTGTAACTAGTCCACTGGACCCACAGCTAGCACCTGTAACTAGTTCACTAGAACCATAGCTAGCACCTGCAACTAGTCCACCAGGTCCACACCTAGTAGCTGTAACTAGTCCACTAGATCCACAGCTGTCAGCTGTATCTAGTCTACTAGTCCCCCATGTACTACCTTTGACAAGTTAACTTGACAAGTTGACTGACCATAAGGATTCCTTGTCCAGCTGTAGCTGCAAAGAGTACACTATGAATTATACCCAACTGCTGTGTCTAGTTAATTATTTCATTCAGTACTACTGCTGGAATGCGAGGTTCGATGGAACCTCGGGGATACGACCTGGGAGCCGTACATGGGGGTCAAAGAGCTGGCTGCTCTAGACCATTACCTTGAACTGCAAGGTGTAGACTTGTGGAGGGTGCTACCTAGGCGCCCTCGAGCAGAGTGCGGACGGAGCGCCTGCGTGGAGTAGTAACGTGATCGAGCCAGACCGCTGGGTCGTTAGCCACAGTGATTAAGTCACGTGGTGGCTCCACCATAAGGTACAAAACCTTAAGAGGGCCTGCCCTCTTTTTCTCTTTTTTCTTCATCAGCCATTTGTTACAATGGATGATCCGATGGGGGAAACCCCATCTCCTCGTGCTACTTGCGCCACCGTTCCTGGCCTCGTGCCAGGGAACTCGCTGCCGATGAGCATCGTCGGAATGGCTGGGTTGTCCCAGCCGTCGTTGTCGCAAGGGGAGGAAACTCTCCCCTGGGTACAGGATCGCATGATCCATGCGATCACCCACGGATCCCGGTGCACCCAGTGCATCGGATTCCATCGTCACATCTTCGAGTCGCTGCTGCACTCGGACAAAGCATTTCAACAAACGCTTAAGGAAGTGCAGGAAAGCGCTAGGCATGAGCTCGAGCCGGAGCTCGGAATGATACAGTGCAAGTTGGATGACTTGCATGAAGAGTATGAGAAGGGCAATGCCCTTTGCGCCGGGCACCGTCAAAAGCTTGAAAAAGCTTACGATAGCCTGGATAAGGTCGAGGCCAACCTTAGAAAGGCGAAGGAGAAGGTTCTCTCCTTGACAGAAAAGTTGGCAAGTGCCAACGAGGAGCTCGCCGCGGTGCGAACGGTGGCGAAAGGGAAGGGACCTGACAGGGATCCCTTGGAGCGGGACCCAAAAAGGGCCTGCACTGCTGTCTCATATGCGGACATAGCACCGCCTATGGGGGATGTGGATGTCCCCATGAACATTGAAGAGGGGTATCCCCCTCTTCCACCTGCTGGTATTAGCCAGCAGAACCCCGATGCCTCACTGAGGCATAAACAAATGTTTGCGGAGATGGTGCTTGCGCCTCCGACAAGGGGTTATCCCTTTAATGCCCCCCGCCCGGACAGGGCTCCGGATGGCTATCCCTGGCCATTGGGGATGTCCATCAAGCCCGGTGCATGGGCTGTCGAGTTGAAGATGGTGGAGGAGGTGATAGCCCTCAACCAGCAGGCACACCATGGAGCGCCTGATGGCAGTTATGATATGATATGACTGCCGTAATGAAGATGTGATGGGCCATTAAGGAGGCCCAGAAGAATGCGGCAGCGGGAAAGCTGCCTATGCCAGTTGAGGACTGGCTGTTGAGGAACTGGAGAGTTCCTGCCGGCGTCGAGAAATCGGCAGACCGGGTGGCGCACCATCTGCAGGGGCAGATGTTGCGAGAGAGCGGAGGGATGGGCGACCCATCCCTGAGGGCAGGACCCTTGGAAGTCGCAGGAGGGGGAGCACCCTCCTATCCATTGTACCAGACATTGCCGCTGACAGCGGCAAGAGTGGTTGCACCTCCCATTAGGGAGTTTGTAGAGACCGGGGAGCCGTTGCTCCCCCAAGAGCTGTGGCTCTCCTTTGTAGAGGAGAAGGGAGAAATTCCCCCTATGAACCCGAAAGGCGACAGAGGCACAGTGTCAGACCTGCGCTGCTGGGCCGCCGACATAAGGATGGGCAGAGCGGCCGTCCTTGGTATTGATAAGGACAGGGACTCACCCCTGTCCTTTGCACGCAAGGTAGCCATCTGGCGTACCATAATGGCGTGTGCACTGTCCCGGGCCCGAATGCGTCGCCTGTTCCTAGCTATGGCTGTAGCCCTCTTTGTGTCAAAGGGGGCATACACACAGGCCATTAAAGGGAGAGTCCTCCCTGCACGACATTCCAGGCACTGGAACACAAAGATAACGCCAACCGTCACACAGACGATTGAGGCGTTTGTAGATGCCGGAGTCTCCATTGGGGAAATGGAGCTCTGGGATGAATTTGTACTCGCGTGGGCACGCAAGTACGTGCGAAAGGGGAATGCCCCCTTGGACGATGATATCCAGCTAGCGCTGGGTGAACGGGAGAAGCCTCCCATACCGCCCCGGACATATGCACTGCTAGAGTGCATAGGGCGCGGGGCACGTCCATGCCGTCTTCGGTTAAGCGAGAAGGCGGGAGACGAACAGAGGGGCGATGCGCCCCTGGAAGACGGTGGAAGCACATCCACCATTAGGAACCCCCTAGGGCTACCTATTGGGGGTTTAACAATATCCCAGACAGAGGGTGTGGGGCCCTCTCAAAAACAAAAGAAAGCAGCTAAGTCATCAGCCGCTAAGGCTGTGAAGAGGCCTGTTGTGTCGTCGCCTGACTGGAGCGACGACGAGGGCAAGCCGCCGTGCAACTACGAGCAGGGCTCGGACTAAGCGTCTGAGCTCTTTAAAAACATATGCCTACCCTGCAGGACGAGACAGCGGCACTTGGGGCACCCCCCACCGGGGCATGCCGCTTGTGACACGCTGTCCAACTGGGGGCAGGTCGCACAGACCACCGGGTAGGACCTGTCAGCACCAGGCGAAGGCCCCAGGAGGGGATCGCGCCCGGTGACATGGCGGTAACCCTGCCCAAGGGGATGCGCCCCTTGTAACGTTATTCTACTTCTGCTCGTCGTCCCGCGCTGCCCACACATTGCCTCTGGTTGGGGCCTCTCTGGAGGGGGAGGGTGTAAGGCTATAGGCCTTTTCTATTCTTTTATTACATAAGATACATACCTTAATAGTCTACTAGCATAGCCGCTTAGGCTATGCTTACATCAGCCGCCCCTAGAGGGCCGCTTGCCTATATATATCGTGTCGCGACTGTACAGAGAGGGTAGATCCCTCTACATAGAACTACCATACTCAATATACAGTTGAGTCCAGTTCTTTTGAGGGATAGAAAGTATTACACATGAACTCCAGGTCTGTGCTTCGCTATCTTGGAATGTTATCACATTTGACTTACTCGTGTGAACTCCAGCGCCGTTCCAGCGCCGCTGTGACAGGTGTACATGCACACTACCACCATTCCCACCTTGGCAGTTTATCATTTCAGGTTGAGCAAGCTTCCTGCTGTCTCAATATGGCTTGCTTGCTATTGAAGTCACTTGCTGTTTGACCGTTACCTCTAGAATGTGTAAAGTGCAATGTGCACTGTGTGTTTGCATCGTAAATCCAGATGAGCAATGCCATTCAACTTGTTGTTCGTCGTCGCCTACCTGCTGCTAGGGGTGCCATTGTTCGCTGTGCTTACTGCCGTGCCATCCTTGCCTGCAGCTGGCACTATCATCTTCAACCATCGCCTGCTGCCATTGGGGGGGGCCATCGCCACCCATCGTAACCGGCTGCTGGTGCTATTGTCATCCGCCATCGCTTGCCGCTGGTGCCATATCCATCTGTGCCATCGTCACCAGCCATCACCTGCTGCTGTCGTCTGCAGTTGCCTACATCAGGAAAAGTGCGAAGTGACTTATGATTACTTAACTTTACTTAGCCATCTTAAATGTGTGATTAAGACTATCAAGACAGTCTCAGATGACAAAGTTGTCTTGGGGATGTCTTAATTTTTTTATAAATAATGGAATCTAAGACATGATAAGTGTAATCAAGTAGCCAAGATCATAAGCACCAGATGAAAATAGTACTAAGAGCAAAAAGTCATGGTATAAGAGCTCAAGTGCTATGCCTAAGAAAACATCTGTCTTAAGACTGTCCAGGCATTAAGATAGTATCTTTCATAAGACCATCCAGAAGTTGAGATGTAATTTTAAGAAATGGTTTCACCCAATCCAAGACCAAATAAGATGGCTAGATGACAAGCTTTAAACCTAAGAAAATATATTTTCTAAGACCATCCAGATGTAATTACAAAGAGGAGGGTGCCACCCAATCCAAGACCAAATAAGGTGGCAAGTACAGCTCCATCTTTCTCAAGATGACAAGATCTAAACCTAAGAAAATAACTTTTCTAAGACCATCTAGATATTAAGGTAATATCTTTTTTAAGACCATTCAGATATTAAAATGTGATTCAATGAAGTGGTGCACCCAAGCCATTGAAGCCAAGACCATGAAAATGACCAGCAGAGTCTTAATCAAATGTCTTAAAATGACTTAATCTGCTGCATCAGGAAACATCAAATTTTCTTAACCAAACATAGCTGAACTTAGCCAGCTTAAAGCACCTTAGCCAGCTTGACACAAGTAGCTACATATCAAATAAGACAGCTAAGATGGCTAAGATGTATAAGACAAGCTGCCACTGCTGCCACCACTGTCACTGCTTTGCCACTGCTGCTGCATTTCTGCCACCATCACTGCTTTGCTGCTGATACTGCTGTTGCTGTTGGTCTTAGAATGAATGTTGTCTTAGGTGTGGTGCTTGAGCACCCTTACAGCCAAAGATCCCCATGGTGCAGTCAAAGTTCAGTCTGAACTGGTCACTAAATCCAAGATTTGGTTCAGTCCTCAGATGTTCACTTCCTCACCTGAACTGAACTTGCAGTTCAGTTCAGGGTTCACTATAAGAGGGTACTGCCTAATCAGGGTGAGGCTGTGTCAGCATTGCATTTGCCTGTAGTGTGAAGTGCGAAGTTCCTGCAATTTCAAACTCAGCATGACAACACTGTGGGTTCTCAACAACCAATGAATGGATTACCTTCAAATTTTAATAGGATATAAATGCTTATTAGGATGGCTTATATTAATATTTTCATGATTTATACACATTTACTGAGGGTGCAGGAACAAATCCACATTGTGTTTATTTTAAACTCTGACCTTCAGAAAGTTGTCACATGCTATGTTGAACTTGTCATTCTCCCACCATCACCCATGCCTCTCTGATGATGACAGTGGCAGCACCTTCTCACTTTCCCTTCCCTCTCTCTCATCCCCAGCAATGACAACAATGGCGGCAACACCCTCTCCCTCTCCTCTCCTCTCCTCTCCTCTCCTCTCCTCTCCTCTCCTCTCCTCTCCTCTCCTCTCCTCTCCTCTCCTCTCCTCTCCTCTCCTCTCCTCTCCCTCTCTCTCCTCCCTTTATCCCATCCCCAGCAACGACAACGGCACCCTCACCCTCACCTCCAGCAATGATGACAATGGCAATGGCACCCTCGCCCTCACCTCCAGCAATGATGATGGTGGCACCTTCACCCTCACCCTCTCTCTCCTCCAGCGATGACTGCGGCGGCAGCAGCCCTCTCCCCCTCTCTCTCCTCACAACAATGACAGTGGCGGCACCCTCAGGGAGGGTCCATCAGGTGCATCCTCTCCCCTTTTGTTCATATTCTTTTCATTTTTTATTATTTACAGAGCGATGGTGAGGGTGGCTTCTCCCTCTCCTCTCTTTCCCTCTCCTCCTCTCTTCTCTCCCCTTCCTTTCCCTATCTTTCTCCTCTGGCATCGATGACGACGGTGGCAGCAGTGGCAGCAGCAGCAAAGCAACAGCAGCAGCAGTGGCAACAACAGCAGTGGCTACAGCATCAACAACCATGGCGGCAGCAGTGGCAGCGACAGCAAAGCAACATTGATGGCAGTGGTGATGGCTGTCAGGACCCATTCATTTTTCTCTTACCCAAACTGACTTTACCAGCACCTATGAGCCTCCTGACATCCCTCTACAACCTCACGAGCTCCTCTACACACTTCCGGGACCCGCCATCCCCTTCCAGAAGCCTCCCCAACCTCTCCCGCATTCACACAACACTCGCAACCATCATACTGTACTCATGTCACTTCCCCACTGTCTCACCATATGTGTGTCTACCACCCGAACCTGCCAAATCGAAGCACAACACACGGTTATGCAATCTTCTTCAGCCGGCACGTGACTTGCCATGTGGCACCACCGACACCACTAGCATTACCCGCATTACCAGTGTTACCCACATGACTTCCCGCCCAAGTGTCTAGCATCACCTGCATCACTAACACCATCCACGTGATCGCACACATGGACCTCGCAACCTTAACGATGAAACACACCACCGGTGGCCAGTTGAGCACTACTTCAAATTATGCTTCCTTTCTTCTTCCTCGTCATCTATAACTATGAAACTTATGACCAAAGCATCTCTTCGTGGTTATAGTTACCCATATGATTATTTAACTAAGTCATGACCCATGACCAGTCAGGTTCGCAACCTTACTTATGTTTCCCTTACCCCGCGTGACCTTAGTAGAACATGTCCATAGTCACCTTATGACTGACCATACCCCGTACTACTATAGTTCTGTCACTTGGTGACCTCTGTACTTTTCCTTTTCCATTATACTCTCTGTACGTACGTATATAAAGCCTCACATGTACTTACGGTATTCCAGACTTGATATTGATGCACTTTGGTTTAAGCTTGAGGCTATTACGCCCTTTGAGCTTGGAACCACCATGATTGATAGGTCTTGTCTCATTTGGTGACCTTGACAACACTAAGACACACTCTGCTTTATTCTAACTCATTCTCTGCACTCGTATAAACTCGCGCACCTAAGTATTCTCTTTCACTCATCTTGGTATTGATCCTTTGAACCCTATAGGTTCTCTCATTGGTTAGCAAAGTCATTGCCTTCATCAACACACCTCTCAGCACTGTCGTGACTACTCGTGACTCTCTCAATATCATCTATTTCTCCCTCCTCATTTATTTCTTCCTTCATGCTTCGTCAGTCAATTTCACGACCTTCTCAGCATTACCTATTTCTCTCAACTCATCCTTTTCCCTCTCTATACTTCGTCTACCAACCTCACTACCTTCTCAGCGACATTTCCTTCCTCTTTACTTGTCTCTCCTCATTCTCACATCTTCTCAGACACCCTTGCGACCTTCTGGGACCAAGCATTATTGACTGTGCTCAACAATTGATTGGTCTTAGCAAGTTTCCAGGACCAGTCACCAACAAGTCGACTTTCAGCATTACTTATGAGACAGGACAGGCCCTAACATAATATCAAGTCTCCCCCTCACCCCACCACTCAATGCCCGGATAACACCTTATTATGTCTACCAGTCACACTCCTCCCCAACCCATTACTCATCACTTCCAGACCTGCTCAGGCAGTCGTGTGATCACTCCAATGGCATTGGAGGCTACCCACGAGCCGCCTACCACCATTCAAGAATGACTGGCGTCCATTGTTCAGTCGCAACCCAAAGAACCCACTCAAATCACAGCCAGTCAAACTTCGTCCCCACATGAAGAAGCCGAGTCCCTCGTAGAACAGCTCTGCTACCCACACTTTGACCATCCCTGCCACCGCACCTATCAAATCCCTAACAATACTCGCCGCCAGTACAAAACGGGAATTCTCGATGAGGAACTAGCCTATGTCATCGAAACAACAAATCTCCATGAAGCTTTGGTACGATTGACAGACAGATTTCATGCTAATCCACAGAACCGATTGTACGAGAGTCAGCAACAGTATCCAGGGACAACTGACTGTGGAGTTCCCACTCCTCCTGACCTGGATACCCCCTCGCGACCCCTGAGACAGATTCAACCTGCCAGAGGGCTCTGGGATATGGCCCCGCTCTTCCAGGTCATGGCCCAATCTCTTCAGATTTTCGCGAATCCTGCCACACCCAACAAGCAACCCGCCATTGTCTCTAGGATCCCAAGGTACACTGCCCCCCATAGCAGCTGGCCCACTTGGATGCAACCAGCCACTACTCCAAGCAGGGCGCTCCCTCACAACCCTATAGGGACTGAAGCAATGCTTCAGCCTGCCCCCCACCTCGAAATACCAGTCGAACCCTTCCATATTCCTCAAATGGAAGTATGACCAGTACCCCCGATGGCGACGCGACCAGCACCCCGCCCCCTGTCTCAGGCTGAAGCCCCACAGGTCCCCCCGATGCCTCCACACCTCATTGCCACACTTCGAGATGAGGCCCCTGGTACCCACCACCACCACTACTATTACCAGGCCCCTCCCTCCAAAGGACCATCAGCCCGAGATGCCTTCGCTTGAGAATCCAAACTCAATACTAGGCACCCCAAGCCGTTCAATGGTCACGATCGACGCAAGTGGAAGCCCTTTGTTATGGAATGTCTTATGACTTTCTTCACGAAACCTGTAACTTTCCAGGGAGACCACGAGAGAGTTACTTTCGCAGCCTCTTACCTCATGGATACTGCGCAGAGCCACTACACCTCCCTCCTTCAATTCAATGCCGAACATCCAGCCCTACATTCTTGGGAAGGATTCATCTGTGAGTTTGGGGGGATGTTTGGAGTGGTTAACACACAGATCAAAGTGGACCAGAACCTCTGTATGTTGCAGATGGGCAAAAACGAGTGGTTCTCGAACCATATTATACACTTCAAGTCCTTCGCCTTCGAGTCCAATTGGAATTCCGCCACTCTGCAATCAGAACTCTACCGTTCACTGTCCATGCGCATCAAAGAGGCCATGAAAGTTATTCTGCGACCTACGATGTACCAAGAACTTCGAGATTTGGCAATGCAAATAGACCAGAGGCACTGGGAGTATGAGAGTGAGACTTGCTGAACTCAAATCCATGCTAACCCTCCTGCTCCTCGTCCCCCTGCTCAACAAGGTGGAAATTGTCCCTTTACTCAACAAGGCGGAAATCGCAACCTTCAAACAACATTGTGACCCTATCCCGCTGCTGGAAACAACCCTACAATGCCCCAACCAGCTGCAGGAAACCCTGCAACCACACTGTGACCCGCTAATCCGCCTGGTCAGCTGAATCCAAATTTGAATCCGCCCTACGTCCCCCTCAGTGATGAAGAATGGGAACGTCAACGTCAGGGAAATCTTTGTTTGAGATGTGGAAAGCCCAGACATTATAGTGCTGCTTGCCCCAATTGATGAGTAACAGGACGAGCCATGTTTACACTGGAAGAAGGAGAGGAAGATTTCCAGGAAGCGTATGAAGTTGAGGAAGAAGTGGAAGAGCATGAGGATAACCCTCACGAAGAGTTAAACGAGGAAGCAGCTCAGGAACTCCCAGGGGAACTCTGAGTCATGACGAAGAAGCAACCCCCATACTCACGCGGGCTGCAACTAATTTCCCTTCCCCTCAATCTTCTCGTGACCTTTCTAATATGCCCATTGCTTCTCAGTCTTCCCAATCTTTCCTCATAAAAATGCAAATACCAGATTTCGGTTTGATTCCTCTCAATACTCTTGTTGACTGTGGCACATCAATGAATTTTATCAATTTTACCCTTGCAAACACCCGTCCAAACCTCCTAATGCCACTCCCACAATCCCTACCTCTTCAATATTTCAACGGAAGTTCCTCCAACTCCAATATCATGCATTACATCCTCGCTAATACAAAGTTCCCTGATGATACCATCCAATCTATCAAATTCCTTGTTACTAAAACTCATCCCCTTACTCCCATCATTCTAGGGCTCGACTGGTTGTGAACCTGGAACCCTAGGATCGATTGGACCAATCTCTCCCTTAGTTTCGGACAAACAGCCTGCTCCGCGACTATCCCTCTCACCATTCTGGACGCAAAACCCCTGAGTAGGTCTCCTATACTTCCAACCTGCAAACAACCCCTACAATGACGAATCAATACTCGCAAGTTCCATGACCACCCAAACCTCCCCCCCAAACCCCAAAGAAATAGTTCTGCAGGAGTACCACAAATTTATGGATGTATTTTCCGAAGCCCTAGCCTGGGAAATACCTCCGCACCGTGACTATGACCACTGAATCGAACTTGAGGAAGGTGCAACACCTCCTCACGGGAAACTGTACAACATGTCAGAAGTGGAGTTAAAGATGTTGAAAGATTATTTGGACAACATGTTGGATAAAGGTTTCATTCAGCCATCAAAGTCACCCGCAGGCGCACCAGTACTCTTCATGAAAAAGAAAGATGGAAGTCTTTGCCTCTGTGTCAACTATTGAGGTCTCAACAAGATTACCCACAAAAACCGCTACCCAACCCCTTGAATCGAGACCCTCATCAACCAGCTGCGTTCGGCCAAAATCTACTCCAAGATCAATCTTCATGTTGGGTATAACAACATGAGGATAGCTGAAGGAGATGAGTGGAAAACTGTGTTCCGCACTCACTATGGCACATTCAAATATCTTGTTATGCCTTTTGGACTCACAAACACACCCACAACCTTTCAGCATCTCATGAACGATATATTCCATGACTTGGTCAATGTCAACATAGTCATCTACCTTGATGACATCTTGATCTACTTGGATAATATCGAAGAACATCGTGACCATGTCTGAGAGGTCCTACGATGACTACACAAGGCAAACCTACATGCGTGACCTGAGAAGTGTGACTTCCACACCGCGATGGTCGAATACCTCAGAGTTATAGTGTCCCCTGACGGAATCACGATAGACCCTTCAAAGATTCAGGCCATCCTCTGCTGGCCCGTACCCACAAAAATTCGCAACCTTCAGAGCTTTTTAGGTTTCACTAATTTCTACAGGAGATTCATTGACAACTATTCAGGCATTGTCATTCCACTTACGTGACTCCTCCGCAAAGATACACCATGGAAGTGGAGCTCGCAATGTCAACAAATCTTCAAAACTCTCAAGCAGGTCTTCACCGAAGCTCCTGTCCTCCGACATTACGACCCCGACCACCCTATCACCCTCAAATGTGACGCTTCCGATTACGCCATAGCAGCCATTCTATCCCAGACCAATCCCATGACCAACAAATTACCGCCCATCGCCTTTCATGCACGAATGATGATTGCCGCAAAGCTCAATTACAACATATACAACAAAGAGCTCCTTGCGATCCATGAAGCTTTCAAGCAATGGCGAGTGTACCTCAAGGGCGTGAGATATCAAGTTCAGGTCTTCTCCGATCACAACAATCTATGTTATTTCACCACTATGAAGCAACTTAGCCACCAACAAGCCCGCTGGGCCAAGTATCTTTCCAGTTTCGACTATGTAATTCATTATCGAGCAGGAAAACTAGGTGCAAAGCCAGATGCGCATTGGGGCTGCGGGGGTGGTGTCTGCCATTTCAGGTATGGGCAAGGGCAGTGGCAAGGGTTCTGGCAGCAATGGATTCTTGGGTTGGCATCGCAGTTCCAGCTCTGGAGTCGCAGGTGATTGTGGTGGTGGTGGTGGCGACGATGCTTGCCGGGCTAGGCGCTCGTCTAAACTCGTGAAGTCTATGGGGGGCTTGGTATGAACTGGTGGTGCTGAGGGGGATGGGGTTGACGGGGCGACAGACAAAGGCAAGGGGTCGATATTCATGGATGATGAACTGTTCAATTCCGATGAGGCTAAGCTCTGTCTGGATCACCACAGAAATGTGCATGGGTTTGTTCATTGGCTTGTTGTTGTCAGAGTTTACATAGTCCTTGAGGTTGTTGAGGTTGATGTCAATGGTGCTGTGGGCTGGTGACCTCTCTCCTGAGGTTGCGGAATCAGGTAAGACTGCTCCCAAGGCTTCTCTCAATCTCTCTTCTCGTCTGCTCTGCTCCTGTGTGTATAGCCTTGCGAAGTAAGGAGCAAGTCTTCTCTCCTCTTCAATAATCCACAGTTCAAAGGGGCATAGCTCTCATGGTCTCAGCACCACAGTTTCGGTCTCTGAATAGTCTGACTCAGTAGGCATGTCCAGGTAGAATTCGGCTCTTACGCGGCTGTCAAAATATCTGCTCCAATACTCATTTTCTCCAAAGTCCAGGACCATGGTGAGCCACTCATCCATAATGTCTTTGTTATGCATCAGGTACGCCAGGATGATTCTCTCATTGTTCTGTTATACACGACAGGCAGGGGGGTGGAAAGAAAGCTAGGCCAACCAGGGTTGACAGGGCCGAGGTAGCTAGGGATGGACATTGAAATTGTGTCAGTCCAGTTCCCTAACAAAAACAGAAGGGGGAAGATAACTCAATTTCAACATGAGGAACTACACTCATTACATGGACACTATATATACCAAAGGAGGGGGCTGTGTAGAGGGTGAGTCATAAATGGGAGAATGAGGTTACATGCTCTGAGTTGCGCGGGATAGGGGAGGCAGCATAGGGGAAAGGGGATACCAAATGGGGAAGGTAGTGGCGAGGTACAGATAAGGGGAGGATGACAAGAGGAATGCTTGGCAAGGGCTCAGCTGCCCGTGGGGAGGCCTGGATTAGTCCCAATTAGGATAAATTACTTGATGGGAACTGTCAGAGCATTTATTGCTGATCCGCCTCCATCACGAATTGTAAAGCATGGGAAAAGGTCAAGGAACGTGGGTGTGAGCACGTGGGGGTGCTTGTGGGAGGCTCATAGGCGCCAGAGCATGGTCACGGGGGGTCACATGATTCCATATTTGTTCCTCATAACTAGTTCCTAGTGCACTGTGGGTTCAGTGACAGTGGCTTACATAAGCAATCCTGACACCTGGGGTGCAGAAGCAGGGACAGGATAACACACCCTCAAACCCTGGGGTGCAGAAACAGGGCAAACATCATGACACACCCAAAAACCCTGGGGTGCAGAAGCAGGGACAGGATAACACACCCAAAAACCCTGGAGTGCATTCCAGAAACAACCTTAACAACACAGAGTGAAATCCTGATTTGAAATTAATGTAGAAACTGCACCTTTTTGTCCTTCAGAAGCCATATCTTTTGTGCTCACATGCAAAGGAGAACAAGTTTCTGCCAGAATATTATGTGTCAGAAATGTGAGACAGAGGGAGATAACACAATGGACACACCTTCAGCCTGAGCACAGGAGTCTCTCAAACCCTCAACAGATGTGTTTGAGCCAAGAAAACAAGTATTTTCTGCTCAAAAAGGCCAAAAAAAGCGCCCAATTGCAAAGACAAAAAGTGGTCAAAAAGAGGGAATGAAAGGGAATGACATAAATACATGCCTTCAACAAGGACCCATGAGTCTCCCAAACTCTCAGCAGATGTGTTTGAGCCAAGAAAACAAGTATTTTCTGCTCAAAAAGGCCAAAAAAAGCGCCCAATTGCAAAGACAAAAAGTGGTCAAAAAGTGGGAATGGAAGGGAATGACACAAATACATGCCTTCAACCAGGACCCAAGAGTCTCTCACACCCTCAACAGATGTCTTCACACCAGCTAATCCCATTCCAAGAGTGTAGAGAGCAGCATTATCAGGCCCACAGATCCAAGGCTGACACAGAGACCAGTTAGCAGGTGTAAAGGATAGAAGAGGGCCTAAACCTGTATAGGAGCAGTCTTATGTAGTGTTGAAACAACAGGAGACGTAGACAGTAGCAGGAGAGTCAAGAGAGTCAGAGCCAACATGGTGGTTGAAGATCAAAAGATGATAAAGCAGATGATGATGATCAAGTTGGGTTGAGACCCATGTATTCACAGGGACGTCTAATGTGAGACTAGATGAATGACTATTTACACCCCTGGGACCATGTCCCACATCCATGGACATGATCACCTGTTAACGGTTCCTCCCATCATTCCTTTCTCCATCTTGTCTGTAAGTATGTGGCTTGTTAACCTCCACATTGCCCATTACCCAGACCAAACAGAGCCTCATATTGAGGTAACCCTGTTAAGAGTTGGTATCTGGCCCACCTCCACACCAGTATTGGTACAAGCACCCCCAGCGGTGTCCACAGACCCATCCCAATTGGGGACTGGTCTACCATCCTTTGTCATGGTCCAGCAGTTAATGGCTCACCCCAGACTTGGTCTATCCCTTCCGGGGACTGGTTTACCAGCCTTGCCAGGATTGTGGCATTACTCCACAGCTCCCCTCAGGGGCCACACAATCAGGCCACTTACAGAGAGTACCCTGTGCATCCAAGTCCAGGTCCGTCCCAATTGGGGACTGGTTTACCAGCCTCGAGTGATAAAGCAGATTGGAACACGGCCGCTTTCAGGTCACTTTTTTTGTTGTTTTGACCATAACTTGTTCATTTCTTGATCAAATTGCACGCAATTTATCGCATTCAATTCGCAGTAAAAAACGCTTTAGAATAGTGTATAATATGACTGGTATCTCTGAGATTAAAAATACAATGTTTTCATGGTATGGAAGTGTTAAAACTACTATATCTCACTTATTTCTTCATGAAATCATAAGTGGTTTACAGTGTTGCATTCAGCATGAAATAAGCTTCAGAATCATGTATAATATGCATGCTAATTGTGAGATAAAAAATACCATGGATTGGCAGTCACTACAAAGTGGAGCACAGCCGCTTTGAGGTCAATTTTTTTTTTCATTTTGGCCATAGCTCCCTCATTTCTTGACTAAATTACATGCAGTTTGTTGCGTTCGATTGCACGTGAAAAGCACTCTGGAATGATGTGTAATATGATTGGTATCTCTGAGGTAAAAATAAAAAAAACCATGATTTGGCAGTAGGGAGGTGTTAAAACCATTATACCTCACTCATTTCTTTACGAAATCACAAATGGTTTCTGGCATTGGATTCAGCATGAAATATGCTTCAGAGTTATTTACATATGCCTGCTAACTCTGAGATAAAAACTTCCATGGTTTGCACTGTGCTGACATAATAGTTTCTCACAATTTAAAGTGGTCATTGCTCAATCAACTGGGCTTGTAAAATCATGAAAATATTACAGTATAGACCTTGTACTAGCAGCTACATGCCCTCTAAATATTTAAGGAATGTGACCAGATTTGAGTCAGAACTACTTTAGATGGCAATTTAGGTTCCCAGACTTAAATGATGACAGAGTCAGTGAAGCCAGCTGGTCTGAAAGAGTGAATCTTCCATAACTAGAGCATCTGATGAGTTGAGATAATTTAAGAACCATTTAACAATGTGGGCAAGCTTACCAGAATATCTTTACAATTTGTAATATTTTCTATGAATATCTAAAAATGATTCTATTTATTACACTAAATCATTATTTCTGGAAGAACTAGTGGGATTTAATAGAAACCTGGCATTTAAAAAAATGCTATCATGATGGGCTACCTTCATGAATATTTTCAAGATTTTTACAATTAAATTGAATTCAGAGAATTTTTTGCAAGAATTTCTCATTTTTCACACATTGTTTCCTAAATTGTGAGTGAATGCATGGATATATCAATGCAGTTTTGAGATATATCATGTGTCTCATTGTATCCTACATTGCCTAATATTTTCAAAATTTTAGCTAACAAACTGAAAAAGTTTTCTCTATATGCATTCAAAAAAGATGAATCAATCAATCAATCAATGATACACCCTTTTCTGGGGTTGATAAGAATGAAGTCTTGATAAATCAAGACCTCGTAACTACTTAGGACTACTTAATAAAATGCATACTAAGATGAGATTAAGGTGAGTAGTGTGACTTAGGTGACTTAATCAGCTTATTTTGAGAATAAGTGTAATAAGTCACCCTAAGTGATTTGACGTTTTGCTGATGCACTAGAGGAGAATTGGGATGTAATTCAATAGTAGATAGTATTTCTCGTATTATGACACACACCCCACACAGGTTTTGTGACCCATCATACCTGCTGTACCCTTGACCCTTACCCACCCTTACCCTTACCCTTACCCTTTGTTCATGGGTATGGGTATGCACAGGTAAGGGTACAGGTCAGATTTTTTTACCCCAGGGTTACCCGGGTCATTCACTAATTATCAAATACTGAGAAGTGCATGGTAAAAGGTAAAATTAAAGCTCCGACCAAACCTTGTGATGAATGTTGCATACTCACTCGTAGTGATGTACAGGGCCCGGCTCGGCTCAAAAGCCCGGGCTTGGGCTCGGCTTGACCGGGCTCAGGCTTGGATAAATTGCGAGCCAGGCCCTGGTTGAGGGCTCGGGCCAGGCCCGGGCTTTGTAGTGAAAATGGACAAGAAGTCTACAACAAATTTTGTACAAACATATCATCATCATCTCCCCTGGCCTTGGACACAGCAAGCAGCTCAAGACTGGCATAGAGCGACCTCAGGCCCGGGGCTTGTCAGAGAAGAGTCCCAGTCCCATGTCCAAACCTACCTAGGGTCATGCAGCCCGACTCAGCCCTGTTCCTCGAGAGTCGAGACACTGCATGCAGAGAGCCTTGAGATGCACAAAAATGGGGTGCCATGCAGGGGGGCAGTTAGAGGAAGGATGCACTCATCGCCAGGCACCGCATCTTCGGCACGGCAGGGGTGATGGACACTGTTGAGCAGTTGGGCAGCAGTTGGGCGGGGCTGTGCGCACCTGGTCCTGCCCGATGTCTGCGAGACCGACTCGTGCTGGCGCCCTCTTCAGCGGCGCACTCCTGGGGCACTGGGCAGCGAGAAGGGGGTGACGGGCGATGGCGAGAAGCGCGGGGGCGCGAGAGCGGCAGGCGTCGCTTGCGCCACAGCCACGTAGAGACCCGCCTGATGGGCGGGCACACCAGGGTGGTGGATGTGACGGGACGCAGGATGCCGGCCATCTGGCTTCTGTGTGATGTGTTCTGGACTCATGCTGGCCAGCAAGCCTGAGGTGCAGGGGAGCACAGTTATTGAGTAGGACTTGCTGGGGCAGGTGGGTGGGTGGCGTGGCTGAGCACATGTCACAAAATGTCACGTGTGACAAAGCCGGGGCTTCAGGGCTCGGCTCAGGGCTTTTTACAATACAAGCCGAGCCTTGAGCCTGACAAAGCCGTCACTAGGGCCCGGCTTGGCTCGGGCTTCAAGGGCTCAGCAGCCCGGGCTTCCGGGCTTTGAGCCGGGCCCTGTACATCACTACTCACTCAACAAGCGTGAGATGTGAGTCGTACCATCATCAAAACGTGCGGCCCTGGCCTCATGCAAGGTCTCAGTATGGGAAACCGCACATCGGCGCATCACAGCCTCTTTGACATGATCCGGAGTTGGGCGACGAGATACTGTACCATTTCGACCACATGTTCGTCACGCGTCACGCGGACCTCTGAACTGAACGCAAAATGCGTGACTGTCACGCCATATTTTCATAGATGAACTTGGAGGTGTGACTAATTTCAATGAGCCTCAAAGTTGTTGTTGTACCTACTGCATTTCAATTTATGCCTTTGCCCTCTCCCCCCTTCTTGTATCTCTTCAAGTTGTTTAACAATTGCTGCAATACTCAACTGCTGAGCCTCCTCTACCTCCTCTGCCACATCCTCTGCAAGCACAACAACACTTCAGGCAAAGCTTGAACTTGTTTCAACTTTGGTCACACATCATGTTGAGCGCTGAACTCCGAGTGGATGCGTGACCACCTGCTTATGTAAGTGTGGCGTGAACATGTGGTCGAAATGATACAGTATACGATCCTGCGCTCGGTGGCGTCATCGCCTTATGGAAGCCGTCCTCGACGACAGCGTCAAGCAGCTTGGCGAGCCCAGGGTCGCAGTCGCTCTCCAGAGAGGGCCACTGCCCTGGGCTCGAGTCCAATGTCTCAGACGCGCCTCCTGGCGAGGAAGCCTACGTACCGCTGACGCCGTGCTACCTTGCGGGACCCGTGCGGCGGGCATTGGGCACACTGGCGAGCATGAGAATGGCCAAAGAGGGAGCGACGACGGACGAAATCACCCGCTTCCTGAGGCGGCGTGACGGGCGGTGGGAGAGGGTCGGAGAGTGGGTCGGAGAGTGGGCCGTCAAGGATGCTTTGAAATGGCTAGGAGAGAAGGGGCTGGTATCGCACATGAGCGACGGAGCATGGAAGTTGACCAACGCGTGAAGATCGTGCCCAAAACCGAGCGAATGGAACATGTGGAGATCATACATCACATCAGGAAAAGTGCAAAGTGACTTATGATTACTTAACTTTACTTAGCCATCTTAAATGTGTGATTAAGACTATCAAGACAGTCTCAGATGACAAAGTTGTCTTGGGGATGTCTTAATTTTTTTATAAATAATGGAATCTAAGACATGATAAGTATAACCAAGTAGCCAAGATTATAAGCACCAGATGAAAATAGTACTAAGAGCAAAAAGCCATGGTATAAGAGCTCAAGTGCTATGCCTAAGAAAACATCTGTCTTAAGACTGTCCAGGCATTAAGATAGTATCTTTCATAAGACCATCCAGAAGTTGAGATGTAATTTTAAGAAATGGTTTCACCCAATCCAAGACCAAATAAGATGGCTAGATGACAAGCTTTAAACTTAAGAAAATATCTTTTCTAAGACCATCCAGATGTAATTACAAAGAAGAGGGTGCCACCCAATCCAAGACCAAATAAGGTGGTAAGTACAGCTCCATCTTTCTCAAGATGACAAGATCTAAACCTAAGAAAATAACTTTTCTAAGACCATCTAGATATTAAGGTAATATCTTTTCTAAGACCATTCAGATATTAAGGTAATATCTTTTCTAAGACCATTCAGATATTAAGGTAATATCTTTTCTAAGACCATTCAGATATTAAGATGTAATTCAATGAAGTGGTGCACCCAAGCCATTGAAGCCAAGACCAAGAAGATGACCAGCAGAGTCTTAATCAAATGTCTTAATCTGCTGCATCAGGAAACATCAAATTTTCTTAACCAAACATAGCTGAACTTAGCCAGCTTAAAGCACCTTAGCCAGCTTGACACAAGTAGCTACATATCAAACAAGACAGCTAAGATGGCTAAGATGTATAAGACAAGCTGCCACTGCCATTGCCACCACCATCACCACTACTACCTCTATTGCCACTGCTGCCACCACTGTTGCTGCTGCCACTGCTGCCACCACTGTCACTGCTTTGCCACTACTGCTGTATTTCTGCCACCATCACTGCTTTGCTGCTGATGCTGCTGTTGCTGTTGGTCTTAGAATGAATGTTGTCTTAGGTGTAGTGCTTGAGCACCCTTATGGCCAAAGATCCCCACAGTGCAGTCAAAGTTTGTCTGAACTGGTCACTGAATCCAAACTTTGGTTCAGTCCTCAGATGTTCACTTCCTCACCTGAACTGAACTTGCAGTTCAGTTCTGGGTTCACTATTAGAGGGTACTGCCTAATCAGGGTAAGGCTGTGTCAGCATTGCCTGCAGTGTGAAGTGCGCAGTTCCTGCAATTTCAAACTCAGCATGACAACACTGGTTCTCAACAACCAATGAACGGATTACCTTCAAATTTTGATAGGATATAAACACCTATTAGGATGGCTTATATTAATATTTTCATGATTTATACACATTTACTGAGGGCGCAGGAACAAATCCGTGTCGTGTTTATTTTAAACTCCGACCTACAGAAAGCCGTCACATGCTGCTATGTTGAACTTGTCGTTCTCCCACCATCACCCATGCCTCTTTGACGACGACGGCGGCGGCACCTTCTCTCTTTTCCCTTCCCTCTCTCCCATCCCCAGCAATGACAACAACGGCGGCGGCACCCTCACCCTCACCTCTCTCTCTCTCCTCCCTCTATCTCATCCCCAGCAACGACAACGGCACCCTCACCCTCACCACCAGCAACGACGACAATGGCGAAGGCACCCTCACCCTCACCTCCAGCGACGACGACGGCGGCACCTTCACCCTCACCCTCTCTCCTCCAGCGATGACGGTGGCGGCGGCGGCCCTCTCCCCCTCTTTCTCCTCCGGTGACAACAACGACGGCGGCGGCACCCTCAGGGAGGGTCCATCAGGTGCGTCCTCTCCCTTTTTGTTCATATTCTTTTCATTTTTTATTATCTACAGAGTGATGGTGAAGGCGCAATGGCGGCGGCAGCAACATCGACGGCGGCAGCAGCGGCAGCAACATCGATGGCGGCGGCGGCGGGGGCGGCAGCAGCAACATCGACGGCGGCGGCGGCGGCAGCAGCAGCAGCAACGGCTGCGACGGAGCAACGGCGGCAGCGGCAGCAGCAGCAACGGCGGTGGCGGCGGCAACGGAGCAACAGCAGCAACGGCGGCAGCAGCAGCAAAGCGACGGCGGCGGCGGTGGCGGCGGCAGCGGCAGCAACAGCAGCGGCAGCGGCAGCGACGGCAGCAGCAACAGCAGCGGCGGCAGCGATGACGACAACAACAGCAGCAGCGGTGGCAGCGATGGCGGCAGCAGCAGGAACGGCGGCGGCGGCGGCGGAGCAATAGCAGCAGCGGCGGCGGCTCCTTATATGTTCTCATGTGTACTTGACTGTACTTCATTAAGAACATTTGTCTTAATAACTACTTGAATACTAATAAGTTGAGTCTAATTTGAGGATTAAGATCATTGAAGTTTGGCCAAGTTCTGGTCAAGAAAGTTTTAGGTGTTTAAGACAGGTTTCAGTCAGATTCAGTAGCTGTAAGGCTAACTTTCAGCTCTTAATTATACTTGATACCTCTTGGTCTGCCAGATGCTAAGAATCATTAAGGCCTGCCAAGATTATTAAGATGTATCTAAGACAAATCTGGAAAATTGGATTGTCTTAGACTAAGACAGTCTCGTCTTAGTCCAACTTGTCTTAATTTTTCTTAAATCCAACATAAGACAGGTCTAAGACTGCCTAAGTCACTTTGCACTTTTCCTGATGGCCAGTGAGTATGCTTCTGCATGTTGCATGTGATATTAACAATGTGGAACCTTGTATTCAGGCATGAGCACATTTTCTCCTTTGCTACGTCAATGCGATGGTGTCTCGCTGTACGGGTTCAGGCGTGGAAGTCGAAATCCATGACGCTGAAACCAGCAAGGGAAACGAGATGTGTGTTGCTTCCGACACGGCCCCCCTCCCCGTCAAGGCGGCTATCTGCTGGACTGAGGCATATAATTCTAATGGTAGAATTAATTTCCAATCCACACGTCCCTTCGCGATGCTTTGGAGTTGCTCTCGGAAAAGACAGAGAATTCCCTCGGTGTATGATTTCAGCCGAGAAACAATTCGCTCTGGCGCTAAAGCGATACAGTTCTACAGGAAATGGTTTGTCATACGGTCACAAAATGCCCAGGACACGACCTCCCTCTGTCGGTGTTTAGCCTAGAATGCACTCATCGGCATTCACGCGGGTGCTTGTCAAAGTCATCTGTCAACTGCGCCATGATAAAAATCAAGTCTGGGCACTGGTCTGCACACTCACTTGACAAGCGTGAGATGTGAGTCGTACCACCATCAAAACGTGCGGCCCTGGCCTCATGCAAGGTCTCAGTATGGCAAACCGCACATCAGCACATCATAGCCTCTTTGACATCTTCGGCGCTAGATTATAATAAGACCATGATCAGTCAGCCCAAAAATTCGGCAATGCACAGGATGGTTTGCATCGAAGCACGATTTATTTTCTGCGAAACATATATGTGCGGAACCAAGAGGCCTGCTGTGCCTAACATCGCTCGCGACGCTGCTCGTGCGTAGTTGCGTGACTGACTGAATGTCGATTACCCAGCGCCTATGTTAACAAGTGCCTACACTGCATATCGGTCTTGAAGTGGCCGTTGTGCTCTTTTGAATCGAATCATGAGACCTTTTATTACTCTTCCACATGTCGTCCATTGACAAGGGCCGTACGATACTCGGAAGTCACCGCCGCCAAATCATGTCTCAACAGCTCGATCATACCTCCGTTGAAGCCAACTAGTCAACTTCATCATGCCGCTCCCACCAGTTAGTACGTGCTTTGTGAACATTTAGGGCGCCATTCGTAGCTGATCTGCTTCCTAGCGAGCAGAGAGAGCCTGAGGACCGAGTGTAAGTCTGCTCAAACCCGATCTGCTTTGTAGCATAGGCTCTGATAATCTTTACTCAGACAATTCGCTTTCTGATTCTCGCTCTTACTCTCGCTCTCGCTCTCCCTCCCCGGATCACCGGAGTAGCTATTCTGTAGACAGTGCTCAGGGCAGATGTAAGCTACTTGCCTTTGAGCACTTCATTGACGTTCTCTCTGACCCAGTCTCTGTAAAGCTATCCCTGATCCAACGGAGCCATGGGAAGATTTCAGGTCCTCCTTCACTCACCCCGTGGCGACCGAGTCTGTGTGGTACCAACCATACACACGGCTACTCTACACATTCTTCTCTGTCAACGGCCCGTACAATGTGGTTCGCAAGTTCCCAGATCTTAAACGAGTCTCGCCAGAGGGAAAGTATGTTGGCACGGCTTTGGTCGTCGAGGTCCGTCACCGGGCGGTCTTCCTTCTGGATATCGAACCATTCCACGGATCCGTCAGCTACTCTGAGACCAGGGGGGAGCAGATGGAGAGCAAATTCAAGCAGCTACGTCAAGATACATACTTCCCTGTCCTTTATGGAGCCAGCGCATACGGGCCTCGCCTTCATTTCTACAGGTACAACCCGAAGACGGATGTTATGAACATGGAGCCCAATGAAAATAATTGCGGGGAACTTTTGAACGACTCTGGGATGGGGTTGAAGTACCTGAAGCGCCTTATCGAGAACATCAAGGATTTGGTGGACAAGAAGCGGGGCGGAAGTGGGAGTTAGGTTGTTTCTCAGTCTCTGATTGTTCGAATAACTGCTACTTGCTCACCCGCGCATGTATCTAGTTTGTAGCATTCAGCATTACGTTTCACATATTGACGTGTGCGGTGCAGATAAAAATTTCTTGACATCTGGAAGGCGCTGCCGTCTAAGAAGAAAAATTATGTGCCTCTCAGAGGGCATGAGGCATACCTCCCGTGTGGAGCCTTGGATTGTACAACAAAGCGAGGCAGTATCAAACCTAGAAAAGTATTGCCTAATGAGCGGTGCAGCGACGTCTGAAATGCAGTATGTCGGGTGTGACTGCGGCGACTACAGTACAATATACATCAGCAAAAAAAGGATATGCAACATTGGCCAATGTAGACAACATAGTTGTGGTAGGGCTGTAGCTAGCTCAAATATATGTAGACTCCATAGATTATGCTGCTTGATCTATCATGATAGGACAACATAGCATATGGTAGTGACAGCCAAACTACTGCAGTCTACTGTACCTTGGCTGTAGCTACTGTAGTCTGGCCCGTAGCTACAGTAGTCTTGGCTATAGCCCCCATAGGTTGTGGACCAGGCATTTTACTATGGAGTAGTATATGTATTGGAGCTAGCCCTACAACAACTAGTGATGTACAGGGCCCGGCTTGGCTCAAAAGCCCAGGCTTGGGCTCAGCTTGACCAGGCTCAGGCTTGGATAAATTGTGAGCCGGGCCCTAGTTGAGGGCTCAGGCCAGTCCCAGGCTTTGTAGTGAAAATGGACAAGAAGTCTACAGCAAATTTTGTATGAACATATCATCTTCATTGTGATCAACATAATGTATGGGGCCTCTGTGTGTTCTGTCCTCTTCATCCACCAGGTAGACCTGAACGTTCTCGCAGCTGTCAGCACATTCATGTTGTACGTCTTCTCTGTCGTCGCATATGCATTTCAAGCCGCACACATGCCTTTCTCGGCGCCATTCTTCGAGACGTGGTCGAG
Organism: Clavaria fumosa; assembly: GCA_951802425.1. Classification (NCBI taxonomy): domain Eukaryota; kingdom Fungi; phylum Basidiomycota; class Agaricomycetes; order Agaricales; family Clavariaceae; genus Clavaria; species Clavaria fumosa. Next base: position 1,503,063 of record OX637805.1, on the reverse strand, counting down.
AGTGAGACGAGCTGTACAGTCGACTCTCGGCTCTTGCACTACGGCGACTGCATTGAGATTCTCCCGAACACACGCATCGTCACACATCAGGAAGAAGGGAAATCTCTGAGGGTTACTTAGGGTGACTTAGTGGACTTAGAATTGAGTTTAAGACAATTAAGGCATCTAAGACACTCTAGTCATCCTGACGGTGTCTTAGTAAACATTTTGTTAAGTACAGAATAAGGGGTTAAAGTCAAAGTCCATTCTACAATGTATGGCAAGGCACATTAAGTTAATATAAGTCCAACTGAAGGAAACAAAGATGAAAGGTGGAGATAATAATAAATTGCCCCCCCGTTGCTCTGCCGCCGCCGCCGCCGCTGCTACTGCTTTGCTGATGTCGCCGCCACCACCACTGTTTCTGCCGCCGCTGTTGCCGCTGCCGCGCTGTTGCTGCCGCCGCCGCCTCCGCCGTTACCGCTATTGCTGCTGCCGCTGCTGCAGCCTCCGCCATTGCCACTACTGCCGCCACCGCCGCCGCCGCCGTTGCTCTGCCGCCGTCGCCGCCGCTGTCATTGCTGCAGCTGCGGGTAGGATGGCGGCGACACGCCCTGCTGCCGCCGCCGGGATGTTGGAGTCCAAACCGGAAGGTGTAAGTGTCATGAGACATCTGGTCGATCTTGGTCAGCACAGCGGAGTTCCATCGATTCGGGGTAAGGAATGGATCCTCATTATTATTGTGAACCACCGCTGGGGGAGGCGACGGAGGCGCGTCCGTGGAAACAAGAGTGCCAAGGTGAAACTGCAGAATAGCATGCTCGTTAGGTTGAGAGGGCGACAGGATGTAAAGATACTCACTTCGTCGTGCCTGTTGCACTGGGACAGAACAATACAGTAATGAGACCTGCGTGGTTGAAGAATCCGATGGTAACTTACTTCCAGTACATATCTCTCGGCTGAGAACCTAGACCTTCGTCCATCGCGTGCACAGCGATTGCCGCTGCCCCCGCTCCCGCCGCTTTTGCTGCTGCTGCCGCTGTTCCTGCTTTGCCGCCGCTGCCTTTTGTGATTGCCGCTACTGCTGCTGGTCACCGCTTCCTTGTGGTTGCCGCACCACTGCTACTGGTCGCAATCACTGCCGCCACATGCTGCTGGTCGCTGCCGCCGCTCGACACAGGGTGCCACAGCCACCTTCAAGCGGTTCCTCAGTGGAGAGCGAGCGCGACCAAAAGTCGAGATGGTGGAGGGTTGGGCAGGGCAGCGAGGGAGGATGGGGAGGGTGAGGGCGTAACGTTCCGTGAACCGTCCAAGGATGGCTGTCGCATCGCAGGAGTTTCGGACGAGCAAGCATCGGACTTGAAGTTTAAAAAAGTGTGACATAGGATCATGTGATCATATGTTGAAATTTCTTTGAAGTCCGACATGCCCCCTTGCTCTACCCATCACCGCCAACAATGACAGACGACAACCACGGCGGTGGTGGCTAGTAGTCATAGCGGCAGCGACCAGCAGGCGGTGATGGCGGCGGCGGCAGCAGCAGCAGCGGACGACAGCCCGCAGCTGCGACAGTGGATGACGACGATGGCGAAAACAGCGACGCCGACCTCAGGTGATGCTCCCCCTCTCTCTCTCTTTCTGATGACCCAGGTGAAGAAATGGTATGGCAACGACAGTGGCAGCAGCAGCAGCGTCGGCGGCAACAGCAGCGGCAACAGCTCATGACAGCGGCAGCGGTGGCAGCAGCCGCAGTGGATGACGACGATAGCGAAAACAGTGACAATGACCCCAGGTGATGCCTCCCCCCTCTCTGTCTCTTTCTTCCTGATGACCCCAGGTGAAGAAATGGCAGGTGGCAATGACAGCAACGGCAGCGGCGGACAACAGCGGCGGCCGCAGTGGCAGTGGCAGCAGTGGCAGTGGACGACGATGGCGACCTCAGGTGATGCTCCCCCCCTCTCTCTCTCTTTCTGATGACCCCAGGTGAAGAAATGGCAGGCAGCAGCAGCAGCAGCAGCAGCGGCAACATCGCACGACAGCGGCAGCCGTAGTGGACGACGACGTTGGCGAAAACAGCGATGATGACCCCAGGTGATGCCTCCCCCCTCTCTCTCTTTCTTTCTGATGACCCCAGGTGAAGAAATGGCAGGCGGCAATGACAGTAATGGCAGTGGCGGCAGCAGATGACAGCGGCGGCAGCGAACAACAGCGGCGGTGGCAGCGGACAACAACGGCGGCGGTGGCAGCAGATGACAGCGACGGCCGCAGCGGACGACAGCGATGGCGGCAGCGGACGACAGCGGCGGCGGCAGCAGATGACAGCAGCGGCGGCAGCGGACGACAGCGGCAGTGGACGACAGCGGCGGCAGACGACAGCGGCAGCGGTGGCAGCGGACGACAGCGGCAGCGGATGACAGCGGCAGCGGCAGCAGTGAATGGTGATGGTGTAGCACTGCCTATGTTTTACTGAGGTTTTCTGAAATGACATGATCTGCTTAGTGACTTGATGTGACTTGGTTTGTCTTGAGTACATGCCTAAGACAAGCCTAAGGCTAATCCATAAATTGGATAGTCTTAATCTAAGTCAAGTGTGTCTTAATCTCTTGTGTCTGAATGTGTCTTATTCACCATTTTAAGACAGTTTAAGTAATAATAAGACAAATTCAGAGATTTCCCCTTTTCCTGATGCAGATGGTGTGGGTCCTCTCTGGCTCGAGCGATGTCGACGAGTCATCTGTGACAGGCGAGAGCGCCGCTGTTTCCAAGGTCCGGGGAGCTGCGTGATAGCAGGGGACAATAAACCTCGATGGCGTCCTGCGTGTTGAGGCGACAAGGCCGTTGCACAAGAATTCTTTGGCCAGGATTACACAACTCGTCTGGCATGCGCAGAGCTCATGCGTGCCGCTGCAAGACCTCACCGACAGACTGTCAGCAGTCATCCTCCCACTTGCAGTGGCTGTGTTGATTATGATAACTTGGGGCAATGAATGAGCACTAGAACCGATGCTGCACCCAGATTTTGCCCCATGGGTTAAGTACAGTCATGTAACTACCAGCAGTGCCTATGGTGTAACAAAAGCAAATCATAACTACAGTAAGAAGGGTCTAGTTGCTCTACAACCAGATCTCCTACACTACTGATACATAGATACAGTCAGAGACCTTTGGTTGCACTGCAACCAAACATGTAAAGTATGTCAGATCATAATCTGATGATTATGTTAACTTGGGGTGTCATGAGTGGTAAGCCTTCGCTCAGTACCATGAATTTTCAAGTGATTGGAACATTCTATACTCAAATACTCTCCACCTCAGTCAGATCGCAGCCTCTTTATCCCCACACCATGCTGAGTCTTTGCCCATGCTTCAAACTCCTTGTAGGACACAAAAGTCTCGTCCTTGGTTCGCTGGAGCTTCAGGTGAAGCCATCAGGTGCAATCATCGATGAAGGAGCAGTAGTAGGATCGTCCATTCAAGGTTTGGAATGGTGAGGGGCCCCAAAGGTCAGAATGGATCTCTTCTCCAAATCTCTTCGCCTGAGGGTCGTACCACACTTTCTGGATAGGCTTCCTCGTCATCTTTGCATACTCACATGATGCACAAGATGTCAGCTCTCCAGAATCGTCCAATTCTATCCCTGTCACCATCCCTTCCTTCACCATCTTCTTGATTGTCTCAGGTGCGATGTGAGCCAATTTTCGATGAAGATCTGCTAATGAGGTCAATTCCACCTTCGCAGCTACTTCCTCATGGTCACAGGCGATTCAAGTAAATTAATGCATTAATCTATGGTAATTACAGTAAGTGTGTGATGCATAGATGACGGTAAGTTTGCGAATGGTGAGGATGCATCATCACCCAGAGGGAGATGATGCATGATGCCACCACACATCATGCACACTCCTGCCGTCATGCATCCCACTCGCTGATGCCTGCTGCCCGCCCTGCTGCCGCCACCCGCCGCCCGCCCTTCTGCTGCTACGTGCCGCCTGCCCTGCTGCCGCCACGGTGACCCGCCGCCCGCCCTTCTGCTGCTACGTCACCTACGTGCCGCCTGCCCTGCTGCCGCTACCCGCCGCCCGCCCTGCTGCTGCCACCCGCCTCTGCCCTTCTGCTGCCACCTGCCGCCCGCCGCCCGCCCTGCTGCTGCCACCCGCTGCCCGCCCTTCTGCTGCTACGTCACCTACGTGCTGCCTGCCCTGCTGCCGCTACCCGCCGCCCGCCCTGCTGCTGCCACCCGCCGCCCGCCCTGCTGCTGCCACCCGCCTCTGCCCTTCTGCTGCCACCTGCCGCCCGCCCTTCTGCCGCCACCCGCCACCCGCCACCCGCCGCCCGCTCCCCACCCCGCTGCTCCTGCCCTGCCGTTGCTGCCACCTCTGCCCAGCTGCTACCAATGGCCCCAGTCCCCACCATTGGTCTGTGACCACGGTTGGGGGCTTGGGCCATTGCTACAGGGAGGGAGGGCGCACCTGGCAGGCTATCATGGCCACCATGCTGCGCTGAAGGAGATGATTGAGGCGCAGTCGACCGCGTACTACTCGACGGCGCATCTGTGGGACGACGGGGTGATCAGGCCAACGGACATGCGGGATGTGGTGGGTCTGGCGCTCGTGCTGGCTGCTTCGCGTACAGGCGGCGGCGCTGCAGCTGGGGCTGGGGCTGCCCCTGTCGCCCCGTCAGCCACATCACACCCATTGCCCCCCTGTCGCCCCCATTGCCGTTGTTGTTGTTGTTGCCCCTCCCGCCACCATTGTCATTGGGCCACTGCTGAAGAGAGGGAGAGAGGGAGGTGAAAGAGAGAGGGGGGAGGGTGAAAGAAAGAGAAAAAAGAAAGAAGGAGGAACATGCACCAGCAGTTGTCATCATTGCCATTGTCACCTGCACCTCATTGAGACCCATAAGTCACAGCCACAGTATCTGTCCTACTGAGAGAAAAACTGTCCCTGCATCTTAGTCTGAATATAATAAATTCTGAAAATAATTGGGAAGGATTGAGTCCACATGCTCAACAATCCTATGTTAAATTTACAGTGTAGAATGCTGTCTAAAAAGTGTGATGATGATTGAATCAGTTTCTCACTTTACAGTTACATGTGTGACTACTACTGACTAGGTGACTGCCTTGACCCACCACACCATGCTCATGCCAGCAACGGTGTGTCATTATCCCCATCCCCCTTCTCCCCTCACTAATCCACCATTTAGCAACTGACAACAACATCGACGACACCTGCGGCAGACAACGATGGCAATAATGGCCACAGCAGACAGCGATGGCGACTACGACAGCAGTAGACGACAACAACCGCTGGTGCGTGTTTCTCCCTCTTTCTTTTTTCTCTTTCTTTTACCCTCCCCCCTCTTTCTCCCCTCCCTCTCTCCCTCTCTTCAGCAGTGGCGCCGGCACGACGATGATGGCAGCGGGAGGGGCAACAACGACGACAACAGCGACAGGGCTGACAGGGGCGATGGCGACGGGGGTGACGGGGGTGACGGGGGCGACAGGGGTAACAGGTGCGACGGGGCTGACAGGAGCGATGGGGGTGACGGGTGCGACAAGGGCGGCGATCACGATAGGCTGCCTGCCAGGTGCGCCCTCCTCCCTGTAGCAATGGCCCAAGCCCTCAACTGTGGTCACAGACAAATGTGGGGCCTGGGGCCATTGGTAGCAGCTGGGCAGGGAGTGGCAGCAAGGAGCAGCGGGCACCACATCCTGTAGTTTTGATATATCATATGCACCAAATTGATGCATTTGAGTGATGAACAATTAGCATCAATTGGTGCATGCACCTGATGTATCACTTTGGAGCATCTGATGCATTACCTCCTCATTGGGTGTGGATGGTACATCTGATATATCATGATGCCAGATGATGCATCTGCCATAGCCATAGACAGTGAATGTATCATGCATACATAATGTTGATGTATCAGCATGTCAGCATCTGATGTATTGTTGAAGCAGTTCTGGAAATTTGGCACATCTGATATAACATGGACATTCAATACATCACTGCCAATGCTTATCCAAAAATGAATAAAAAAGCGGATTTATTATCATTAAACTTAAACTTATTAATGTATTACAGTAATGACTAATATTAAATCTATTTCTATATAAATTCTATTTATTCACACTCTATCACAAGTCCTGAAGTTGGGAGAAAGTGGGGGGGGAAGCAGGGCAAGTTGCTGTATTTATATGCCACGCTTTGTGGCTGTGCAAACGCGTGACATGGTAACGTTGATTAGGTGTTACCATGTCACGCATTTGCACAGCCACAATGTGCGGCATATAAATACAGCAACTTGCCCTGCTTCCCCCCCCCCACTTTCTCCCAACTTCAGGACTTGTGATAGAGTGTGAATAAATAGAATTTATATAGAAATAGATTTAATATTAGTCATTACTGTAATACATTAATAAGTTTAAGTTTAATGGCGGGTGGTGGCAGAAGGGCGGGGGGTGGGTGGTGGCAGAAGGGCAGGCAGCAGGTGGCAGCAGAAGGGCAGAGGCAGGTGGCAGCAGAAGGGCAGAGGCAGGTGGCGACAGCAGGGCAGGAGGCGGGTGGCGGCAGCAGGGCAGGCAGCACGTAGCAGCAGAAGGGCGGGTGGCGGGTGGCGGGTGGCGGGTGGCAGCAGCAGGGCAGGCGGCAGCTGGGAGGCAGGGATGATGCAACGTGACAGGAGCTGGGGAGGCGGTGATGCAATGCGACAGGAGCTGGGGAGGCGAGGGTGATGCAATGCAGTGGCACGGCAACTTACCGTCTTCCATGCATAACCAACTAATGGTAATTAGCCTAAATAATGCATCAGATTGCTCACCTCATGTGATGGTCAACACGATATAGGCCATTCGAACTGACGAAGATTTCTCCCAAACACCTTTGATTCTGGTCAAAGATCCTGCAGGAATTGCCATGGAACCAAATTCCATAGCCAGAAGCGGTGAGTTTACTGATGGAGATGATGGTGACACCCATATCAGGAGCATAGAGGACATCCTTCAGCAGGAAAGTGGTCGAGGATTTGCCATTTGGGACAGTAACCTCCATATCTCCCTTTCCTACAGCCTGGAAGGTTTGTTTATCTGCTGCTGTGATAGGGCGAGTCTCAATTGATGAATAATTGGTTAGACATGGTCTGAAGGGTGTCATATGGCGAGAGGCACCAGAGTCATACAGTTCAACATCCATTCCTCCCTCTGACCCAATCCCTGCAGCCATAGCATTGTCCAAAACAGGTTCCTCAGTTTGGGCTACCTGTAGATCATTCCCAGAAAGGAAGGAAGTGTTGCCAAGGCTAGGAGACACATCATCGAAGTCAGTGTGCATGAACCAGAGGTCGTCTTCGTCAAGGTAGTCTTGGGCTATTCGTCCCATATTGCTGTTGACCATATCTTTGTCCACAGCAATCCAAACTCCTTCATCATCATCATAGGGTGCCTCTGTGCTCGCCACATTCGCCTGGTCCTTCCCTGGCCTCCTAGTAGGTCCTTGACCTTCCCTTCCACCACCCTTCGCATAGCAGAATCGTTTAATGTGACCCTTCATATTGCAATTGAAGCATCTGTGCTCAGACTGTCCAGTTCTGCCTCCCTTTGAGAAACTGGTTGTAAATGCAACATCTCGATCATCCTTCTTGGGTTTGGATCTATTCTTGACCAAACAGCGGTCGTATTCATCAATAGCAATGTGCATAATCGTCTCGGGGGATATCTCTCTCTTCTCCAGGGCCATTGTGGTTGTCATGGAGGTGATAATCGGGTCATATGAGCCAGGAAGTGAGCCAAGGAGGATCGTCGCATATTCATCATCTGTGAGAGTCATTCCCATCGATGATAGTCGCTCAAACATGTCAGAAAGTTTGTCAAAATGGGCTCGGACATCACCAGACTCCCCACATCGTTCGTCCTGAAGTTTCCTTCGAAGATCCACAGCAACCATTCGAGATCTGGTCTGGAATATCGCAGTAATACCTTCCCAGATATCCTTTGCCTGTGTCTTTCCCTTTATACGATTGAAGATGGAATTGGGTACAGTGCTCGCAATGCACTGTTTAACAGTGGCCTGGGCCATTCTCCATTTCTCCAATCGTCCTTCATAAGCTTCCAAGGTCTGTGGGTCACTTGGTTCATCTGGCTGTGCTGGCTGAGCAGGGGTTCCTTCTAGGTGATTCAGGATGCCTCTAGCATCCAATGCCCATCGTAATCGGTCCCTATAGGTAACCCAGTTGCTCCCATCAGCAGATAGCTTTGGAACCTTCAAGAAATCATCGGTTGGTTTCGTCATTGCAAGAAAAGCGAAGTTGGATAGTCAATTGATGTGTTTATAAGTCCCTAGGTCCAGGTCTCATAATCTGTTGATTATGATAACTTGGGGCAATGAGTGAGCACTAGAACCGATGCTGCACCCAGATTTTGCCCCATGGGTTAAGTACAGTCATGTAACTACTAGCAGTGCCTATGGTGTAACTGTCAACTAATGTTGTGTTGACTCTCGGTTATTCGAGGAACTCAGGTGGGAGCCGGTCAAATGAAAGCAAAGGAGTAAGTGATTGGAAGTAACAACCTGAGGATAGGTGTTACTTGGACGGCTACTTATATAGTACAAGCATATGAGTCGCGATGAGTCATACTGGAAAGGAAAGGGTATGTGTGTAAACAGCGAGGTGCGATGTGAGTCATAGTGATATCATAGAAGAGGGAAGAGCATGCGGTACATGAAGGGCGAGAGGAAAGGGTGCACACATGGTGTGAAGGGTGAAAAGGGGGGTGTGATGTGGTGAAGAGTGGAAAAGAGGGGGGTGAGGGGGTGACGTGGTGAAAGTCTAACATAATCCCCTCCCAGTGGTCCGGTGTCTCGACGGGCCCGCTAGGCTTCCAGACTCTCTTGGCGTTCGCGCGGTTGCGGTTCAGTCGGCGGCTTGAGTTCAGTGGGGGGGTCGATGCTGGTGTTATGTGTATCAGGTACGAGAGGGTGCTCGTAGGCGTTGGCAGGGACAATCCAAGGGCTCATTACGTCGGTGGTGACGGGTATAACCCAGGGGGGACCTATGTGGCTATGGTGTATGGCCCACTCTTCTTGTAAGATGGGTTCGGGCAGTAACGGGACTTCGAGTCGCAATCTTGTGTTTCGGGAATTGACCCATATTTCGACAAGGATGGGTGAAGTGCGGAGGACGTGCTGTTGTTGTTCGTACTGCAGTCCCCGCAGTTCGGTCCACATCGCGCGGCTGAAACTCACACTGAGCCGTTCAGCCATCCTTCGAAGCCAGATGTCGTCTTCAGGCTCCAGAAGTTCTCTGTTCCGTCGAAATTGCAGTATCCGCGCAGGGGGTTCGTCAGTCATGAGCGGTGGGGGGTCCAGTCCCAGCACTCATCGTGCGTGGGGGATTCGCACTGCGTCCAGGATGTGGCGCATACAGGCAGTTGTACCGGGGGACGACGGCGGGTGTTCGAGTCTCAGTGGCGGTGTGCCTCGTGGGTCAGGTCCAGGTCGCAAGTTGAGCGCAGGCCGTTGGCGGGTGGTCTCGGCAGGTGGCGGGTGCGGTAGGCGGTTCGGCCATCCCGCTGCGCAGCGGGTGTAGTACGGTGGTCCTGGGGTTCCGCGGCGCGGGGTCTGGGGAGTGTGGTCAGGTGGCATGGCAGAGAGGGCAGATTGGGAGAAAAGAGGGAAAGGCATTCGGTCGGTGGAGTTGTTTGGGGTTTTTCTTTTTAAGTACTCGACCCTGAACATGTGATCATTCAGGCAAAAGATACTCTGAGAGAACGTGCTGCCTCAGGATGTTTTCGGTGGAAGTCCGCGATTGCCTTGGCCACTTTCTTCAGGTTCGTCTTCGGTTCCCACGTATTGTCTTCATGGGGGTAGCCGGCCCACTTTACCAGGTACTGTAGTTTGCGTCTGTGTTTCCGGCTCTTTAGCACTTCTTCTACGTCATACTGCAGGTGGTCGTCGATTAACTCGGGAGGCGGGCACTTGTCCGGAGTTTGATTAGGGAACCTTCCTTCTTTATATGGTGTGAGTAATACTTCATTGAACACCGGGTGGATTTTCCATGTAGCCGGTAGGTTGAGTCAGTAGGCAGCCGGTCCCACTTTTTCTACTACCACGAAAGGGCCGACTCTCCTGTCCGTGAGTTTTTCTGATGGTCGTTCCATGTTCAGGTTAGTAGCATCCAGCCAGACTAGGTTTCCTTTCTTGTAGTCTAGTGTTTTTGTGTTTTTATGTTTATCGTAAGCGGTTTTCATATATTGCGTGGCTTTCCCCATGGCCTTTTTGGCATTCTCTCTGGCTTTCTGTAATTTTGCAGCAAAGTCAGAGGCTTCCAGGGTGTGCGGCACATCGGGCAGGCTAATGTCACCCATACGAGGGTGAAAGCCATAGTTCAAGAAGAAGGGGCTGTACTTGGTAGAGGAGTGTTGTCGGTTGTTCAGGGCGAATTCCGCAGTGGGTAGCCAGTCCGACCAGTCGTCTTGCATGAAGTCGACATATGAGTGCAGGTATATCTCTATCTCCTGGTTCATTCTTTCTGTTTGCCCGTCAGTCTGCGGATGGTAGGCCATGCTTGGGTTCCCTTTGATACCGATAATTTTGTAAAACTCTTCCATGAAATTGGAGACAAACTGGGATCCTCGGTCGCTTATCACCTTGCAGGGTACACCATGGCTTCGGAGTACTCGGTCTCGTAAGATCTTTGCTGCTCCCAGTGCCGTGAGCTTCGTGTCCGTGGCCTCCAGTAGGGTCATCTTTGTGAGCTTGTCGCATATCACAAGAATGGCATTGTGTGTAGCGGATTTTGAAAGCGGCCCAATAAGGTCCCAAGTGATGGTGTGCCACGGGCAGGGTGGTACCGTGTGCGGATGTAGGGACACGCATCGTTTTGTCCGGTCAGGTTTTGTCCTCTGACATTTCTCACAGCCGGCCACATATTCCATTACATCTTCCTTCACTCCCGGCCATGTAAATTGTCGGGTGACACTTTCCAAGGACTTTTCAGGTCCAGGATGTCCTCCAAGTGGGGAGTCGTGTAATTCCATTAGGATCTTGTGTACCAGGTCCTGGGGTACCCAGATCTTTCCTTCATGTCTGAAGAGTCCGTCCACTCCTTTTTTGTAGGGTATTGCTTTGGGTGGTACAGTGTTTGCATGTGCTCCTAGGAGCAATTGGTCAATTGTTGGCTCGGGGATCAACAGTGTGGCAAGACGGTGGGCAGGGAAAACCTGTACTGTGGGCTTTTCATATTTGTCTGTTCCCTCCCAGTGGTCTGGTTGTCGGGAGAGTGCGTCCGCTTTCATGTTTGTCTTTCCCGGTTTGTATTTTACTTCGAAGTTGAAGCACTGTAGCTTCGAATGCCATCGCGTTTGTCTAGGGTTGAGTTTCTGACTTTTCTGGAAGTATTGAAGGTTTGCATGATCAGTATGGATTTCAAAGGGGTCCTTAGCACCCAATAGGTAGTGGCGCCACTCTTCTAGCCCGCGGATGATCACCAGGAATTCTTTGTCATATGTTGCATAATTCATCTCCACCGGGGAGAAGGTTTTCGAAATGAAATCTATTGGTCGCCAGACACCATCAGGCTGCTGTTGGGACAGTACTCCCCCAGTTGCATAATTGCTTGCATCTACTTCCATTTTCCACTTGCCATTATCTTGTGGGATTGCCAGCACTACATCACTCTGTAGTATATTGATTAGGCGCTTCCAGGCACGTTCTTGTCGGTCCGTCCAGATATACGGTGTTGTCACTCAGTAGTTCATATAGTGGCTTGGCAATAGTGGTGAATCCCTGTATGAATCTTCGAAAGTAGTTTAACAGCCTGATCCCCTTTTGAAGAGTGTGTTTGTTCTTCGGCACAGGCCAGTCGGCTATCCCTCTGCACTTTTTGGGGGAGTGTCGAATGTTGCCCTTTGAAATTAACAGTCATAGGAACGTAACTTCTGATTGCTCCAGCTTGCATTTCGATTCCCGCATGCAGAGGTCATTGTCCTGGAGTACCTTGAATACTTCATGCACTAGGCGTCGATGCTCTTCGAGGGTTCGGGTCGCAATAAGAATGTCGTCGATGTACACGAAGACTTTTCCAGTGGCTATCAGTGTGCGCAAGATATAGTTCATTCTTCGTTGGAAGACTGATGGGGCATTCATCAATCCGAACTGCATAACCGTGGGCCACACTGTGCCATATTTCGTGATTATTGCGGCGAGTTTTTGTGCCCATTTTGTGTCAGACTTAGTCTCATGGTTCACACAACTTAACGTAAGGTCGATGATGACGATACTAACATAAGGGGAAAAGGGTACAAGTAAGAAAGCGACGTAGTATATATAGCGAGAGGTTCGGGAGTTGCCGGCGTTCCCACGCTCGGACCCCGTGCGTCACGTGATGCGTCCAGGCCCGGGTCACGTGATGTTCCCATTATGTAAGCCACCACCCGTTCGGGTCATGTGACTCGTCTGCAAACTTCCCGCAACTCTTTTGCGATCCTTTCTTGGCCTTTCCAACCTGCTTATGTAAGCGATCCTGACATTTTGCCATCGCAACATTCCAATAGCCCCATTCTACATCGAGGCTCATGAATATTTCAGCATCTTTTAAGCTTGCCACTGTTTCGTCGATTCTGGGTAACAGGTATATATCTTTGATGCAAAACGAGTTCAGGCGCTTATAATCGATGATCGGTCGCAGCTTGTCCCCTTCATCCTTGAAGAAAATCGGACTAACATAGTCCGATTCTCCCCAGACTAGTTGACCATTGTCTAGGTTTTCCTTTAACCACACCTTCAAGGCTTCATCTTCCCTGTTGGTAAGCGGGTAGACCTTCGAACGTAAGAAACCAGGGTCATTTTTGAACTTGATTTCGTAGTCGATTCCTGGTAGTGATTTGGGTAGCTTCTGGCCAGTTTTTCCAGCAAACACTTGGGGGTATAGGGTCTTCCAGTCGGGTGTGGTTGCCGTATCGTGTAGGTTTCGAAAGCCATGGCCGTAGTCCACAATATGACAGTCCTTTTTTTTGCATTTGTCGAAACAGATGTACTTCTCAAACCACCGGACGTTAGGGTTGTGGTATCGAAGCCAATTGTGTCCCAGGATCACCGGGTGACCGGTAACTCATCACCCCCTTCAGCACACCCACCCCCTATCCAAAAGGCCTAGCCAATTTTGACTGATGCCCTTTTTATAGGCCCAGCCAATCGTCGGCTGAGATATAGTCGTATAGGCTCGGCCGATCAACTCAATATACCAAAGTCATGTTATACATACACAGATCTCATGGTACTAATGATGCCCTTTCAAAAGAGCTAGCCAATGAACATTTTAGGAACCAGTGAAGAGGGCCTGAAGCACCCTATTCAAAACACTTCTCTCCTTACATGACAAATAATATCAAAGAGGCTGGGGATGAAGCATATATAGAGTTTATGAAGCAATAGATCAGATATGCTATTTGATAGGAACATAAATTACAAGGTCATCATCATCTGAAACTGCATTAGTGTTAAATGAGACCATACACCTTAATACAGCAGGGTGAAATCAAAACCAATATGCCTTATAATAGGCTTCCAATAGGTTGGAGCAAACTCAACCTCCAAACATGCAATAGAGCCACTGTGAACTTAGGATGAAATGTGGTTTGTCAACTGAATCAGGAACGTTGCAAGATGATGTTCTTTAGAAAAGGATGGACCTTTTGAATACCATGCAGCAAGCACTGTCTAGAACCTGATATGCATTTGAATAGACTAAAAAATGGTTAGTTTAGATGGCAAATTTGGACATAAAATTGAGCCATTATGATCTGTAATTGAATGTGGCAAGTGATGCAGGCAGTATCATTATTTGTTATTCCACAATTCATCATAAAAGGCCCCAAATATGCCATCCATCAGGGCATACTCCTTGTGATTATCTGGTATCTCTTAAAAAGGGCTAAACTATTGCACTACATGAGCACAGATTACAAAGAATTATTAGAATCTGGAGAGACTGACATCCTGCACAATATGCACATTTAGATATTCCATGCTATGAATATGATCCATACTGAATAAAGATATGCTTCACTGTCTTATTGGGAGATGATTGTCAAACAGCTGTAAAATGGAACCTGTTCACATTTTACTGCACTACTGAGATCTATTTTCAACCATTCCTCCTTGGTCGCAGTACCTGTTTCTTTGCATCCATGGAGGCCCTCTGTCTGGCCCTGGTCCTATATAGTGACTTGGACCTTTCCTCATCCTTTTCACCCCCCACCCATCTCCTTTTCTGTAGGCTGGGTTCTGCCTCATTATGGATCTCAACTACCACATGAGTGGCAGGATGATCACCACTTTCTACCCCAACCCCCTCAGCACCATCACACTGTTCAATATCCACCTTCTTCCACAGGCTGGATTCTTCTGCATCAGTGGTTGGGGGAACAGAAGCATTGACCCTATCATCATCCCCATCATCACTCTGCCCATCATTATCTGACTCCTGTGAGCCAGATTCCTCACTTTATAAAATTAAAAAGTGCATTGATGATAATGATGACATGAAAACACTCACTCAGTACTGATATAGACACAATCTTCTTGTGCCTTCCCCTTCTTGAGAGACAGCCTCTTCACCCTGTTGTCAGATGACAATGAAGGTTCTTCTTCAGATCCTTGGTGATGGCTGACCAGTGGCCTTGATGCCTTCCCTCTTAGATGCTGTGGAAGGACATGCTGAAACCGGAATATCTTTTGGCCAAGCGTCTGACGATGACAGAGAAAATCACAGAGGTGCCTGACATCCACATAGTGCATTTTTGAAGGCTCCCGGATCTGCAAGCCATCTGGAAGATATTCCTTTGCAATGAATTTGTGTGGCTGATCAGCTATCAGAAGCCAAGGAACAGCAACCTTCTTGTTTTTGGTTGTGTTGCCTGTATTTTTAAGGCTTTATTTCAAAAATGGACTAAAATGAGGTGCAAGAGAGACATACGATAAGTGATGGTCAAAAATGACCTCAAGATTTCTTTCAGTTGGGGCAATGGTAGATTCAGTTCCAAAGGGAGAACAGGCCATCCCTCATCATCAGTGGGCAGATTCCATGGTACGCTGGCATCTGTTTGCTTTTTTGAAAGCATCTCCTCCTGATCAATGTGATGCCCCCTTCCTCCCTCATCTGAATCCCTGTTAGTAAAATTTGCAACTGTGGCTCAGGATGATTGCTTACCATTCCATGTCCATTCCATGTCTCAGCCAGATACTTATCCCACTCCTGCCAAACCTCAACTCCAACCTTATTGAATTGATCCTTGAAGCTACCAGTCACAGGCCCAGGAGTCTGAATCCTAGAGCAGGATTGTATTAATTAAATAGTTGCGTAGGCAGATCTCTGAGACCCACTTTGCCTTCTTGATATTTCCCCTTTCATCTTGCCAGCCAGCCAACATAAAGACTTCAGCACCCATCTGTTCCTTTGCAAATCGCGCAAAGTTGAGAGCCTGCTGCATGAACTTGCTTGAAGCCAATCTTCCAGAAGAGGCTGAGCCACTGTGGTTGATAGGGCAACAATTGAGACACTGACTCTCTCTGCACCTTGACTGGAACAGGCTCTGCATTCCATTTACCCACCAATGCCAAGTATCGTTGATGGTCCTGCTGGCTTAGGCTGTTGCAAATCTCAGTCCTAGCACGACGGTATGAGCCAAGGAATTGGGCTGATCCTCTTTCAGCATTCGACAGCTCCTCTGCCCTGTTGTTGATTTTCTCCTTCTCGTGATGTTCCACAATGCTTTGGAGGGTCCACCTCTTTCTGTTGCTGAACTGGAGCCCTTGGTAGTAATCACCTCCTGAATCAGAAGAGCCTTCTTCTCTGGCCACAGCTCTACGATTGTTATGTAGCCAGTTGCGAATTTTCTAGGATGACACAAAATCAAAAATCAAGCAAGGAGATGGGTAAAATGGTTCTATGTTACTGTGGTTAGGTCATCTGGAATGTTCTTGTGATCATTCTGGGCTGCATCCCTGATTTTCGCTTTGATTTCTTTGACAATACATGCTCTGCCTTTTGAGTTTGCTTCTTTGTAGCCTGCAAGGCTGTCTGTGAGTATCTTGGTATATTCTTGGGTGGTCCAACGTGTCATTTTCCAAGCTGGTGGGGTTGTTTCAGCAGTGAAATAGTGGGGATCAAATGTCGAAAGAGAAGCGGCATGTGTCACGTGAGGAGGCAAAGCGCAACTTGCTTCACGTGAGTCTGTGACATTGTAACACCTGGGATCCCAACCGTTACTGTCACATTTGTGACCAATACTCACGTACTGTGACTTGCGCATCAGTTATGTCTTCACCACTCATCCTTCCTTGTTCTGCTGTTCGTGTGGGTCAAAAGGTCAGCCGCCCAGACTCTCTGGTTGCTTCACTTCAAGTCCAGGGGGCCATGTAAGCTTTCCTGCTCTTGATCTCCATGCAGGGCCACTGCTGCTTCGACTTGTTCAACTAACTGGTTTGTGGAAGGGCCACAATGACTTTGACAGGAGTTGGATTCCCACAGGTAATGCTGCGCTTGGAAAGGGATGCATATGCATGTAAAGTCAGTCTTCACAAGCCGCTACATTTCAACTGCTGATCATATTAGATGAGCCACCCAGATACGAAAGGGCATCACATCATAATGCTTTTGGATGTGAATCTTGTTCGCCCAATGCAATCGCATGTGTCAAATTTCTTGGGAAAGACTGAAGAAGGTATGTACCCTATGCACCTTTTCCTGTCATGATCTAAAAATAATATGTCTAGGACATGCATTCTTTCAGCAACTCCATCTGCTGTTTGATCAAGACTCCAATTACTGGAGTAGGCAACAGTATGAGGCTTTTGTTCTGTCTGTGAAAGCAAACTTTCCTGGAGACTCATGGGGATTCATGGGGTATGTAGTCTGCATGATAAGCTAAATTCAAGTGTCAATAATGTCATAAGGGCTGAGGAATCAGCAAACACATGGTCTGAAAACAAAATACCTGGGTACACAACACACTCCAAGGAGCAATTCAAATTGACAATGTTTCCCCATCACAGTGAAGCAACTCAAAAACCATTGCTTACTCCAATTGAAATGGATGGTAATGAGCTCTGGTGGTCTGTCAAGGAAACCGTTGAGACACTTGCAGAAGATAAAGACAAGTGACAAGGACAACAGTGTTAGCAAAGCTTTCAATGGCCCAAAGTTTTTCCCATACTTTGTAGGATTGAACTAGGAAACAAGTCTATGCACAGAATATGTGCATTCATTGCATACCAGGTTCCCTGCCATATTGATGCCTTTTGGGATACAACCAATATGAGCCCACCACATTTGGGGGATGGGCATTGACAATGACTAATGTCTCACTCCGAGCACATGCACAGCATGATGCTGAGCAGAAGCACATCTATGCTACAAAGGAAGGTTGGTATCATGTGCAAGACCAATGTCAAAGTCAAATGTCAAAAGCACGTGGTGCATTCACGTGATGGCGTCGTGCTCGACATGCATATACTCTACTCACTCAGCTGTCTGGTTCTGCCTTTCCTTTCGTTTATCCCTCTGTTTCCTTTTGGGGTCTTTGCTTGCCCTCTACTCACTCATTTCATTGTCTCAAACTTTTTCTGCTTTCCTTTTTGTGCCACTCCTTCTGCTTTGCTTTATTGCTCTACTGCATATTTCAGTCTGGTCTTGGATGTGGGAACACCATGACTCTACTGCGGAATCTATGGCTTTGAGATGGAAGACGTTAGTTTGAATGCTTCGGTTACATTGACGTGAGTCCCAGCAAACTCAAATTCAAATTTTCTCGGACTGGTTCATCGAATTCGAAGCGTCTCAAGACCAGTAGGGTGGAGGAACAGCCACCACCGAGTGGGTCTACGTCTTAGTTTTACACAGGGTAGATGTCGCACGTGCTTTGTCATCGTTACTGTTACGATTGAGTGATGACTTACGTAAACTTTAAGTGCATCAACTGTGGCATAGCACGGGTTAACTGCTAGTGCTAATACTTTGTAACATGAAGACCTTGTCAAACCTACTAAAGTAAAAATTGGCAAGTCCACTCACCGAGATGACAACAAGTTCATATTCCCAAATGTGACATGTGATGTGACCTGTAACAGTTGGGATCCCAGACACTGCCACCACCATCAAGTTTATCGTTTTACTTGAACTCTCCCGACTACGCAACACCATGTCCACTTCAAAATCTCTTATGATCTTCAACCCAGAGACCATCCGTGCCAGCACAGTCTTCAAGAGGTATCCCTGGATGAGCAATGTCATCTCCCAACCTGGACCCCTCGAAGATAATGTTGCGACTTGGCTGGGAAACCATCCAAACATTGGAGAAGAACAAGTTTCACTTTGCAAGGTTGAATACATATATATAAACTTGGGCTCATGTTCTGATCAAAGTTTATTGACAGTTAATTGCCCAATCTTTAGATAATTTCGGCATGCATCCAGGACGCACTGCAATCAAGAAGGAGAAGGCGGTCAATGAGTACTTTTGTGCCCCTTTTGCTGACATAATGAGTGAAGGCAAATGGGGCAAGCATGACATGTCCACTCTGATGGGTGCTGCCCATTTCATTTTTCGCCATTCGCTATTGGACCGTTTGGTGTTTGCCTTAGGAAATGAAGTTTGTCCTGTTCAGTTGAGCCCTCACTCTGAGTTTCCACAAGTCCCAAAAAGGGTTCGAGAGGTGTGTCAAATTCCCTGCCCTTGTCCAAGTATCATGTATCTTTTAGTACATTGCGATGATAAAAGATTGGGTCAAGCCGATTCAGAAGGCCCAGGGATCTCATGGTTTTCAAAGCATGGATCCTCTTCAAAATCCAGCTACATACTTTAGTGTGCTTCCAGCCAACCCAACCACAGACCAGCAGCGCCTCATCAAGACGGTGAAGTTCCTTGGCAGCAGGCTCGAGCAAATGCGAGACATCAAAGTCAAAACCCTCCTGCTCAACTTTGAGATGATGGCCTTTGCCATCACCTGGTTTGGATTGGTTAGTAATGAGTGAACTACCACAACTACTACTAACAATGTTTCAGAATGGTGCCACCGATTTTGCTGAATCTACCCAAGACTGGGTCAATATATTGAATGAGTAAGAACAGAGTTGTACTTGTCCCATTACACGATTAACTCATTCCACACAGACAATTGCAAGCCTTATCTCAAGGCTCACAGATCAGAATCTGGGTCCCATGCTCTTTGAGCATGTGCGAGGGCTTTTCCATCACTGTGTTGCCATCTCCCCTCTTTTTGCTCTGTCTGCAAGAGGGTTTGAATGGTCCCAAGTCCGACGCAGTTACTTAGTTTCAGTAAGCACATTTCAGTTCTAAATCAAACAGTGTTCATGGAGCTGGAAACACAGACTGCAATTTCTCTTGGCAATGAAAAGCCACCATTTTTGGGTCTGACAGAGAAAGCACTCTGGAAGGCTCTCATGCAGGCAAGCATTACTGGTGACACTTCAGCAGCTTTGAGTACCTTCATCACTGAGTTCCAAGAGCTACACACAAAGTTTCAAGGTCCAGAAATTGAGATTGATTGGTATTCCCAGTCCCATAAGCAATTTTGTTTTCTTGGTCTCTGAAGAAAGCTGAATGTGAGATCAAGGGAAAGTCATAATTGCAATTACTGCTCCTGACCCTGGTCCCATGGAGCAAGCACCAATCTTTCCCATGCTAGATTATGGGGATAAGGGTTGGGTCACTTCAGCTGAGGGAAGTGAGGGAGTGAAAGAGCCAGAACAGGAACTGGCATTCAAGTCAAATGAAGAGGAGGAGGTCTTGGAAAAGCCCCCACAACCCCAAGAAGAAAGTCGATCTGGTCATCCAGTACGAAAGGCAGTGAAGAGACTGCGACTTCAAGCCTCAGACAAGGAAGATGACAATGAGTTGATGTCAGATGAGGAGCCTGCAGCAAGAAAGGAGAAAGGAATGACCCCACAGGATAATAGTAGGAGCCAGGGAAAGTTTCCAGGGAAGGAGTCGGCTGTGAAGCCAGCTCAAATTATTATTGATCTCACAGTGGTATGTCTAATATGATCATCCTTGCATCATTTCATCTTATATTTCATTCAGGACAGTGAGAAGACTGAGGAGCTACATTCTCTACCTCCCCCGAAGGTGAGTGAAGTCTTGACTACCATCCAACATTTTAATTTCACATGTCAATAAAGATGATGAACCGTGCGATTAAGGTCAAGATGGAAAAGGGAGGACTTCCTTTCTAGGCGACCACATCAACACTTGCGAAAAAGAATGGAAAAATCACCCTGGTCACCTAGTACTCTAGCCAATACTACTCAATCTACTCTACTGTAACTACATTACCACCCCGATACTCTTGAGATCTGGGAAAAGACAGAAGGATGTCGGCAAACAGCGGAGGTCTCCAGACCGGCGGTGCGGGGAGCAGCCGAGCTCGTACAAGACCCCCCACGACGAGCCAGGACACGTCCGCCAACCGAAAGGCGGTCATAGACGACGACAGCATCCGAGCCAGAGCCCTACTGGAAAAAGAAGGACTAATCCCACCGAACGTCAACACCTCGCCCTCAACATTGGCAGCTGTTCTCACGAGCCTCACCCACAACGTGGCTCGTATCCCCAAACCGGCGCTCGACATCATTAGCGCCACCACCACACTCCTAAAGACAGTAGGAGACACCCGAGCACCCCAGGTGACGGACGACAGGCTCAGCGAAGCGATCGCACCTGCCATCGAGAAGCTCAATCAGGCAGCAGATGAGATCAAACGCGCCGCCACACAGATAGTGACCGACACGCAGGCCAACACCACCGCCATAGACGAGATACGCAGGGAATCGAACGCGCTGCAAGACCTACGCCAACGCCTAGACGCAACAATCAAGGACCTCGCTCACACCTCCGAGACCGCAACACGCAATGCATCACAGAACGACCGGGACGTGAACTCGGACGCCAACCAACTTCATAGGAACAACTCCCATACCCCGAACCAAACGCCTCCTCCGCCAGTCCCCTCCCCAAGTTCATACGCCGCCGCAGTATGCGCAGCCCTTACACCTGGACACGAGGAAGTGCTGGCGCGATCGCAAGGATGACTACGACAAATCATAATCGAAAGGACCTCGGAAGCGGACGGCGTGACAGCCCAGCTCGACAAGTCACTCACAGAGAAGGTGCTTGTGGAAAAAGCCAACACCGCGATCGACCTCATGGGCGACGGAGTCCCAGGCCGCCCCCCCATCGACAGACTCTTCACCGGAGCGCAGAAACTAATGCGGGGCCGGATCCTGTACCTTATGGCCAATGAGGCAGCAGCGAACTGGTTACGACGAGACGACGTCAAGAAAGCTTTCGCTGACCACTACGGGATGCCGGTAAGAGTCCGGGGACAAGGATATGGCGTGATATGTGAGTACGTACCCGTATCCTTTGACCCCAACAGTGGCACTGCGACAATCGAGATCGTCAACGAGCTCCCCGCCGGTGCTATTTCGGAAGCCAGATACCTTAAGGACCCCAAGAAACGAACCCCGAACCAGCGAACGGCCTTCGTCCTCCTTACCTTCAGGACAGCAAGCCAGGCAAACAAGGCCCTCAGAGAAGGCCTTATCATCGAAGGCAAGAAGGTATTTGGACGGAAAGATATACAAGAAGCGAGACAATGCCTAAAATGTCAAGGCTACACACATCGACACATGGTGGCGAACTGCCCTCAAATACACGACACCTGTGCTATCTGCGGACGAGTCCACAGAACCGCGGAATGCCCGATGGAAGATGCCAGAAGGTTCTGTGCGAACTGTAAGAGGGATGGGCACACCGCCAGTGACAGGAACTGCCCAATCTTTAAAGCTGAGTGTGATAAGATCAACCAGCATTTCCCAGAAAACAGATATAGATACTACCCAATCATCGACGACGTGGCCACCTGGGAACTAGCACAGCCCAAAGACAACATGCCACCCACCCAGCCCCTGACGGAACAACGAACCTACGCGAACACACAACGCAGAATTACGTCCCAAGCGCCATGGGCTACGACTCCACCACTCCGAGAGGCCACAGCTCGACCACCCGACGCACGACCCACCCAACACAAGAGGCCCACGTTCCAACCCCCCCCCCGAGAGACGGAGGTTGGCCCCAAAACAAGGACAAAGGGAAAGGAAGGGCGGATGACGGGCGCAGCGGACGAGGAATCGCCATTATTACGGGCAGAGCACCTCCAGGGGGGCAAACCAGACTCGACCAATGGATAGACACAGCACCAGCGAACAGGCCGGCGTCAACATCAACCGTACAGGCACCCGACCACCACCACCCGGCACCAACACCAACACCAACGCCGACAACAAACAACAACCAGAAGACCCCCATGGATGGGACGACCCGCCCACCAAATCCCACAAGTCCCACCGCGACCCCCACCCCAGCCCCGCCTCCGTCGATGGTCGTCCAGACCATGCCGGCAACGCCGACGACCTAAATGACGGATGACGACGAACCACATACCCAACCTCGACTGAGATTATGGCAGCAAAACTGTCGCAAGTCTCTAGATAACACATTACACCTTATTAATAGCCTCGACCCGACCCATTTTGACTTATGCCTTATACAGGAACCTCACATAGACTTTCTGAACAGAACCCGTGCCCCCAACGGGTGGCGCACGATTCTCCCGCCCTCCCATAACAGATGCAACACCGACACCAACCCAGAGAGCCCCACCAGGGCAGCGATACTCATCAGTCTAAGATTAGACACGGCCAAATGGATGGACCTGGCGATCGAGTCCCCAGACATTATGGGAGTACAATTATGGGGCGAATTCGGCACCATACGACTCATCAACACATACGCCGACTGCCAGCACTCGAGGGCCATCCAAACGGTAAACGAATGGCTCGCCAACACGGACAGTGACATCTCTGAGAACGCATCGCAACCCACTACCCCGCCGGTGCTCCCGGTCTACGACCTAATACTGGGAGACTTCAACCGACACCACCCCATGTGGGAAGATGAGTCGAACGCCCACCTATTCACCACGCGAGCGCTGGACCTAGTGTTGCCACGGCTCGGCTTTTTTCGGCTCGGCTCGGCTAAACCGAGCGAGCCGTTGGACAATGCACAATGGGAGGAGAGATTTTGATACATCTGATCATTCACTCCTTCTGTGAGAGCCCAAAGCCGCTTATTCTGTGGGACTACCTGTTGATTTGAAGCCACAATACTCAATGCAAATTCCCAAAAAAGAAATCGGCTCGCGCTGTTGGCAACACTAGCTGGACCTAGCTCAACCTCTACTGGAACTGATAGCGTCACAAGATCTCGAAATGATACTACCGAAGGGCACACCCACACTACAGCTGTCGATGACCAAGACTTGGTCAAGGCCGGACAACGTATTCATATCAGGTACGCTAACTGATGCGGTAGTGTACTGCAACACGGCTCCAGAGAAGGCGCCCCCCAAAGCAGACCATCTTCCTATACTAACCACAATAGAAGTCCCTACTACCAAGACACGCGACCTCAAAAAGCGGAACTGGAGGACGGCCAACTGGGAGGTATTCAGAACGTCCCTAAAGACATCTCTACGAGCAGGTCTGCCCCCTCGCACGCTGCGGACGGGGGAGGACCTCAACCGCGCGGTATACTTCCTGGAGGACGCCCTACGAACGGCAACCGACGCGGCAGTCCCGCTAGTGAAGCCGTGCCCCTTCACCAAGCGGTGGTGGACCAAGGACCGGTCCAGGGCCCGCTCCGCCCTCCAGGGGCTGAACCGGCGCTCATACGTGCAGCAGCTCACCCCATTGCACCCAGTACATGAAGAAGCATGAAAGGCAAGGAACAAATACACGCAGCTAATCAAGTCCACGAAGAAGGAGCACATAGCAACAACGAATTACGACAAGAGCAAGGCTCTACACAGGGTTTTCTTTCCCCCTCCGCCACCCAACCCAGCGGCCGTAGATGAACAGTACCCACCCCCGGTGACAAAGTTCCGACATATCACCCCGGAGCAAGTACAACGGATGATCAGCCGCCTCAAGCCTTACAAGGCGGTGATGGAGGGAGATATTGCTAACATCACTTTGAAAAGAACCGCGGACTTGCTAACCCCCCACCTGGTACAAATATACAGAGCGACATTCAAGCTAGGTACCTACCCGACATCATGGAAGACGTACGACACAGTAGTGCTACGCAAACCCAACCGCCCCGACTACACACTCCCGAAAGCCTATAGGCCGATCGTCCTCCTCAAGACCCTTGCAAAACCTCTATCAATGGCTATAGCCGAGGACCTCATGTTCATACTGGAAAAGTTCCAGCTCCTACCGGATAGGCATTTTGGTGGTAGGCCAGGTAGAACCGCCACTGACGCTTTGCACCTAGTCGTCAAGTACATAAAGGATGCATGGCGAAGGCACAAGGTAGTCGCAGGACTATTTTTGGACATCAAAGGCACTTTCCCCAGTGTAGACGTCCGAATGCTGCAGCATGGCATGCGCAAGAGGGGCATACCGCGAGAGTATACGGACTGGATAGGAGAGAAGCTACGTGGACGATCCACCAATGTCGTATTCGATGACTTCTGGTTGGAACCTCTCGAGATAACGGTGGGCCTAGATCAAGGATGCCCACTATCGCCAATATGCTATATAGTTTACAACTCCCCAGCACTCGAGACAATCACCGCCAACAGAACCGGTACCCAGGCCGCCAGCAGATTCATCGATGATCAAGTTTTCCTAGCGAGAGGCCACACTTTCGAAGAGGCGAACCGGATACTCAAGGACACGATGGAAAAGCCAGGCGGCTTCCTGGAATGGGCGAGGACACATAACTGCGAAGTTGAGCTCCCGAAATGCGCACTGATCGGCTTCTCCCGCAGACAGGTACCGAGACAGTTACAACTGAGAAAGCGACAACCAGAGCCCAGGAAAGCGATCACCATAGGGAACTACACAATCCGACCGTCGCAAAGCACGAAATTCCTCGGGGTCATACTCAACCAAGTGCTGTCCTGGACGGAGCAGATCGCGAGCGCACTGGCCAAAGGTACGTACTGGGCCTCGCAAACTAGAAGGATCGCCAAGACGCAGAGTGGCATCCCACTCCACCTGGCGAGGCGCCTGTACCTGTCGGTGTGTGTCCCCAGGATGCTGTACGCGGTTTATGTCTGGGGGAACCCGTGCAGGGGACGCGCCTTGCAGCGAGGCAGGAGGACCGGAACTGGAGGACAACTAGCCAAGATCCAAAGACAAGCCTTTCTGACACTGGGCCCAATGAGGACGACGGCAACTGACACGGTCGAAGCACATGCGAACCTCCTGCCATTCCACTTGCTTGTGGACAAACTACGACTGGCAGCACTACTACGAATGATGACACTCCCAAAATCCCACCCAATACACCAACATCTCTCACGCACCCACAAACGAACCCCCAAAACCCACCTCTCACCCCTTCACCAACTCACGGCGGACTTCAGGAGAATCGACCCAGACTCAGTTGAGAAGACCCCCGTAGTAGGGCGACACCCGAAGCAAAGACCGCCAGTCAGAATAGAAATCCAGCTGAGCAAAGAAGAAGCGATACGGAGACTGAGGGCAGAAGCTGCGGACATTAATATTTTCACAGATGGGTCGGGATACGAAGGTGGAATAGGAGCGGCGGCGGTGCTAATTCGGGGGAACCAGCCTCCCAAGTCCATCCAGCTTCATCTAGGGAAGCAAACTCGACACGCGGTCTACGCAGCGGAGGTGGCGGCACTGGGACTGGGTGCACACCTGCTCCAGAAAGAAAAAGGTAGGTTTAGTACGGTCGCCTTCTTAGTTGATAGCCAGGCGGCCCTCCTCACCACGCAACTCGCCCGACCCTCCCCCTCGCACGGCATGCTAAACGCCTTCGAGACGTCGATCAGATGGTTGGAGCGCAGAAGAGGCGAAGTCAAGTGCAAAGCGATGTGGGTCCCAGGCCACCACGGAGTGGTGGGAAACGAACTAGCGGACGAGGCGGCTAAGGAGGCGGCGCAGGGAGTATCTAGCCCCAATCAAGAACTACCGAGGTTCCTCAGGAAGAGGATCGCAGGAAGTAAAGCAGCGCTATCGCTAACACTTAGAAAGTCGATACAGGAAAGGGCCAGGCGGTGGTGGAAGGGCTCTCCACGCTCCAACCACATGAAACACACCGACGACTCCATGCCATCGCAAAGATTCCTCCGATTGGTCGAAGAGCTACCAAAACTCCAATCGTCGATCCTACTACAGCTACGAACCGGACCCGTCCCGCTGCGACAACATCTCTTCAGGATAGGAACCGCCGAGGACCCCCAATGCCCGTACTGCGGGCAGGAGGAGGAGACGGTTCAACACTTCCTTCTCACGTGCACGAGCACAACTACCCAGAGAAACGCGATTATGGGCAGTATGGGCAGGGGCGCCCAGAGCCTCAGATACCTACTAACGGACCCAACTGCAGTAAAGTGTCAGGACCCATCCATTTTTCCTCAACCTAACAACTCTATCACCACTCATGGACCTCCCAACGTTCCCCTACCACCTCGCGAACCCCCCTACACTCTTCCGAAACCCGCTATCAACTTCCGAACACCTCTCAGGCCTCCATCATCTCCTCACGACACTCGCGATTATACCACCATACTCGTGTCACCTCCCGCCACCTCACCTTATGCATACTCACCGCCGAACCCACTATTCGATGCTCAACATGCTCTTACACGACTCCTGCAGCAGCATGTGACTTGCCGCATGGCACACCGGCGCTACTTGCGTTACTCGCGTTACCAGCATTACTCACGTGACATACCGCCCAAAGACTGCCCAAGGTCACCTGCCTCACCAGCACCGTCCACGTGACCACTCGCCTGACCACATGACCTTAACAATGAAACGCGCCACCAGTGGTCAAGCTGTGTATCCTTTCAAATTATGTTCTCCCTTCTTCTTCTCAGTCGTCTATAACTGCGTTAGCCCTGGACCAAGCCCCTCTGCCCAGTCATAGTTACACATATGCTTATTTAGTTAGGTCGTGACCCATGACCAGTCATGTCCGCGACCTTACCTATGCTTAGTTTACCCCTTGCGATCTTAGTAGAACATGCGCACGGTCACTCTACGACTAGTTATACCCCGTACTACTATAGTCTTGTCACCTGGCGCTCTCTGTACTTTCCCTTTCTCATCATACTCCCTGTACGTACGTATATATAAGTCTCGCATGTACTTACTGTAGGACAGACTTGATATTGATGCACATTGGTTTAAGCTTGAGGCTAGTATGCCCTTTGAGCTTGGAACCATCGCAATTGATAGGTCTTGTCTCTCTTGGTGACCACAAGATCGCCAAGACACACTCTACTCTGTTCTAACTCACCCTCTGCGCTCCTACAACTCGCGTGATCTAAGTATTCTCTATTATTCATCTTGGTACTGATCTTGGAACCCTACAGGTTCACCTGTCGGTTGGCAAAGTCATCGCCTTCACCGACAGTGGTCCCTGTTAATTTAGTATACTAAATATCAGTTAATGTACCAAAATGCTTTGAACTCAAGCCAGCTACAGCTGATCCTACTAATGTCAGCAAATGCTGTAAAGGTAGTATACTTACATCCAGCTACTGCTGACTATACTAGTATACTTACATCCAGCTACTGCTGACTATACTAGTATACTTACATCCAGCTACTGCTGACTATACTAGTATACTTACATCCAGCTACTGCTGACTATACTAGTATACTTACATCCAGCTACTGTTGACTATACTAGTATAGCATGACATCACACTTAATTAACTTGAGCTGTGAACTTAGTGCAGTAGTTGCTATCAAATAGTTAACTAGACATAATAGCTGTGTATTTATTGACATGAAATAAATAAGCCCAAATACAGACAAATATTTATCAAATGCCTCTATATTGAAATTCAGCTTATATAAACATCAAAATATGGCCTCAAATTAAAACATTATATAAAATTGAATGAACTTCCTGAAGCTGTGGCGGTACATTGCCATGTTTATATTATCATAATTACAAGTGCTGTGCTCAAATTAATGAATCAATTCACAAGTACTACAACTGAGTTAATTAAACCTGCTTGTAACCACTGCACTCACAAATAGTAGACTCAAGTTGTGCATAGTGTGCAGAAATTACTGTGTAAAAGTGCACTATGGACCAAGTTAACTGGCAATATTTTATGACTGCTATTACTGTTGAATAGTATACTACATCAATCAGCAGTTGCTGGATCAAGTTAACTGGAATATTTTTACCACTGCTTTTGCTGTAGAATAGTATACTATACTAACCAGCAGCTACTGGACCAAGTTAACTGGTGTTATTTTATGACTGCTATTACTGTTGAATAGTATACTACAACAATCAGCAGCTGCTGGATCAGGTTAACTGGAAATACCCTGTAGCTGTTATTACTGTAGATTAGTATACTATGTTCACCAGCAGCTGCTGGATTAAGTTGACTTCTACTGTACTGTAATAGTATAGTCAGCATTAGCTGGACATAAGTATACTGCCTTCACAGCATTTGCTGACATTAGTAGGATCAGCTGTAGCTGGCTTGAGTTCAAAGCATTTTGGTACATTAACTGATATTTAGTATACTAAACTAGCTGGGACTATTGTCACCGACACATTTCTCAACACCGTTGTGACCACCGCGATCCTTCCAACATTCTCTATTTCTTTCACCTTGTCTTTTTCCTTCTCTACGCTTCATCGGTCGACCTCGTGACCTTCTCAGCATTATCACTTTCTCCCACCTCGTCTATTCCTTTCTTCAGGCTTCATCTGTCAACTTCGTGACCCTCTCAGCATCACCCATTTCCCCCCTCCTTGTCAATTTCCTCCTTTACGCTTCATCTACCGACTTCGCGACCTTCCCAACGACATCTTCCTCCTCTATACTTGTCTTTCTTCGCTCTTACATCTTCTCAGACGTCTTCGCAACCTTCCGGGACCGAGCATTCTCGACTGTGCTCAACAGTTGATTGGTCTTAGCGAGTTTCCAGCATAGGTCACCAACAAGTCGATCTCCGGCACTACTATCGAGATGGGACAGGCCCTAACATAAAGAAGGTAATCAAATATGTGATAGCATCCAAACGCTTCAAGCACAACTACCGACCGGCCCCCACCAATGACAACACACAGCCCGACAGGAGCCCGGCACGCCAACGACAGCTCTAGCCTCACCCACTCTTCCAATGCTCAACACCCAGGGCAGCAACGAATGCGATGTACGCCCGGACCCCAGATGGAACCGAATCTTTTAGTATAACTTCGCACAGCACCTGGTAGCTTTTCCCCCACAGGGGGTTTTTAACGCACCCGGCTCTGACCACTTATAGGTAGTTTCAAGCGCATATGCGTGATGGTGCTCGCTAAGCGACCCAAAGCCTCTGCTAAGATGTACACTAGTCTATGTTATGACCCCATCCGCTTGCATAAGCACGACCCCCGCTCCGGACTCCGAGCTCCTTACCAACTCCGATCTGCTCTGCCGTAACTCCGTGCACTCCGCTCCGCACCTTCATCGGACTTCACTCCGCCAGCCTTCAGACCGTTCGGACTTCGTTCCAGAACCTTCTCCCTCCATCCCCTCATTCTGTTTACCATTGAGAGGATACCCTTGACCCATGGGAGTCGCTTTTTTGTTGTTGTTTCTTTGTTCCAAGAAAATTGCACAGGCACAAGTGGTGAAACTCTCCTAGTAATTTGATAAGTACATTGTTTCACATTACTCCTATACTCTGTCCTTGCAGTATAAGTTTCCACCTGTAGCTCCCTGCTCCTCAGTTCGAATATAACGTCTCTTGATCCCAAACACATCTCTGAGCTTTCGTCCTCACCGTCCTCGATGTTCTCCACGTCATCCGACCAACTCCGACTCACTCCGGCAGACTCCGATTACTTTGGAGTTGACTTATGTTCTGATTCTCTCTTAGGTATTGTTCTTGTTTGATAAATAGGGACAAGTATATACATGGTGGCACAACACATACGTTGAGGCCGCAGTCCCATAAGTCTCCTTCCTCTGTTTACTTCTCCGTTTCACCAATATCGGACTCTGACCGGACTCCGATAGAACATCTCCGCTCCGCTAACCCCTTCACC
Source organism: Clavaria fumosa (assembly GCA_951802425.1). Lineage (NCBI taxonomy): Eukaryota > Fungi > Basidiomycota > Agaricomycetes > Agaricales > Clavariaceae > Clavaria > Clavaria fumosa. The sequence continues at coordinate 1,472,897 of OX637805.1, read as the reverse complement.
ATTAACCTTGTTAGGACCTTGACAGTCTACGAAAGAATGTACAGCCTGGTAGCATACTCCGACATAGGGCAAAGCCCCAATAGGAGTCTAATGGAAAAAAAAAAAAAAAAAGCCATGCCTTTTGCTCCATTGTCGTCCATGCTTTGAGACCGCCCTTGTTCTTTTCAGTACTCTGCATCGCAAGTCTTGATGCGTTGTCGACGAGGGATGAGGTGCTTCCACTGGGGCCGTGCTGCCTCTTTTCCCCTGGTTGAATGCCTCATTCCATAAAGGTACTTTGCACCCATGGCTCATTTATCGCACCATCAAATCTGATCTATTAAAAATAGCTGTTTTCGAGTCGCTGCTTCTCGAGGCAAATGCTGATAACTTGCTGGTAAGCCATGCCTTTTGCTTCATCAGCAAACCAGGGGTGATACTGCAGTAGACTGTGTAGATCTACATAGACCCTGTAGAACCCATAGAACCCATAGACAACTTCCTGGTCCATGTAGAACTACATAGATACAGGCCTTTCTATGTAGAACTATGTAGAACTATGTAGATGGTGCTTCCAGCCTGCCACCACCACCCCTCCCTTCCTTTGCACACCAGCTGCTGCGAATCAATGGCCCAGGTCCCCGTCATCGGTCTGTGACCGCAGTGGGGGGCCTGGGCCATTGTTGCTGCTGCTGTTGCTGCTGCCGCCACCCACCGCCGCCGCCCACCACTGTTGTGTTAGGGCCTGTCCCATCTTGATAGTAGTGCTGGAGATCAACTTGTTGGTGACCTATGCTGGAAACTCGCTAAGACCAATCAACTGTAGAGCACAGTTGAGAATGCTCGGTCCCGGAAGGTCGCGAAGATGTCTGAGAAGATGTAAGAGCAAAGAAAGACAAGTATAAAGGAGGAAGACGTCGTTGGGAAAGTTGCGAAGTCGGTAAATGAAGTGTAAAGGAGGTAATTGACAAGGGGGGGGGAAATGGGTGACGCTGAGAGGGTCGCGAAGTAGACCGACGAAGCGTGAAGAAAGGAATAGACGAGGTGGGAGAAAGTGACAATGCTGAGAAGGTCGCGAGGTCGACCGATGAAGCGTAGAGAAGGAAAAAGACGAGGTGAAAGAAATAGACAATGTTGGAAGGGTCGCGGTGGTCGCGACAGTGTTGAGGAATGTGTCGGTGAAGGCAATGACTTTGCCAACCAACGGGTGAACCTGTAGGGTTCTAAGATCAGTACCAAGACGAATAATAGAGAATACTTAGATCGCGCGAGTTGTAGGAGCGCAGAGGGTGAGTTAGGACAGAGTAGAGTGTGTCTTGGTGATCTTGTGGTCACCAAGAGAGACAAGACCTATCAATCGCGATGGTTCCAAGCTCAAAGGGCGTACTAGCCTCAAGCTTAAACCAATGTGCGTCAATATCAAGTCTAGAGTACCATAAGTACATGCGAGACCTTATATACGTACGTAGAGAGAGTATAACGAAAAAGGGAAGGTACAGAGGTTGCCAGGCGACAAGACTATAGTAGTACGGGGTATGTTTAGTCGTAAAGTGACTGGGTGCGTATTCTACTAAGGTTGCGAGGGGTTAGGTATGCATAGGTAAGGTCGCGAAGATGACCTGTCACGGGTCGCGACCTAGTTAAATAAGTATATACGTCATTATAACTACAGAGGGATTCTCGGATCATAAGTAACATAATTATAGACGACTGAGAAGAAGAAGGGACGCATATTTGAAGTGTACATACAGCTGACCGTTGGTGGCGCGTTTGAGTGTTAAGGTCGCAAGATCATAAGAGCGATCACGTGGGTGACGCTAGTGATGCAGGTGACCTATGGGCGGGTAGTCATGTGGGTAACACTGGTAACGCAAGTAACGGTCGTAACGCTGGTAACGTATTGGCACTGGTAGTGGTAGCGCTGGGGGTGCCGCGCGGCAAGTCACGTGCTAGTGGAAGTAGACGCATATCGGTGTGTAGCGCATAGGATTGGTGGGTCCAGGTAAAGTATGCACGTAGGGTGAAGTAATAGGAAGCGTCGCGAGTACAGCATCGGTGTGTAGCGCATAGGATTGGTGGGTCCAGGTAAAGTATGCGCGTAGGGTGAAGTAATAGGAAGCGTCGCGAGTACAGCATCGGTGTGTAGCGCATAGGATTGGTGGGTCCAGGTAAAGTATGCGCGTAGGGTGAAGTAATAGGAAGCGTCGCGAGTACAGCATGGTGGTCGCGAGTGCTGTGTGAGCGCGGGGGAGGTTGGAGAGGCTTCCAGAAGGAGACAGTGGGTCCCGGAAGTGTATAGAGGGATACGCGAGGTGGTAGAGGGTCGTTGGGAGGGCCGTAGATGTTGGTGGAGTCGGCTTGGGTAAAGGAAAAATGAATGGGTCCTGACATTACCCCCCCTTCAAGCCTCGAGCCCTGCGAGAGTGGAGGTCACGTGATGATTAGTCAGCGCGATGTTTGTTGATCAAGTCACAACACCCGAAATTTTTCCCTAAGTCCAACCACCATGGTCTCTGCTTTCATTAAACAACACGAAACCGAAACCAACAAGGATGAGAACGAGGTCGTGCGCAAAATGCGCATTTTCGACGAAACGGAACCCAGCCTCAATCTGGGGATCCTAGAAGACGCACTGGCCCGTCAAAAGGCTGAGCAAGAGCGATGCGCGCATCTTCGCGAAGCCGCGGGCCGCTGCAAGACGCGAGGCAACGTCGCGAGTACGAGTAAGACTGCGAGCGACGTTGCGGAGTCAAGCAGGGCGGTGAAGAATGTCGCGGGCGAGGCTGACCTGTCGCCCGCAGACTTCCTAAAAGCTTGGAAGAAAATAGGGTCAGCGATGGAGAACAAAGAGTGGAACGAAAGGGAGTGAGAGGTGCATAATAGTAGTTCTCATTCCCATTCGTTTCTTCTGATTGTTACATTCCAGGATTGTGATAACTGCGTCGCAAAGGGCCAACAGTGTGTGCACAGCACTGCCGGCAAGTGTCGCCAGTGCGCAGAGGACCATGGGAAGTGTTCCTGGGTCCAGGAATTTCGTCGATGGCGCGTCAAGGCCGAATTCGGATGGAGCGATGTGCAAATCGATGAGGCTCTGCGGCGGGCAGAGGCACCAGAATCAGCTGCGACAGCGACCCCAACAGTTGCGAGTCGAGTGGGAGCCAAGCTCCCCACTATTACGATTCCGGGGACCCCAATGCGAGCGGTACACGGAAAGCGAGCAAGGACAAGGTTGCGGTTGCCGACGCCTGGTCCATCAACAAGGAGGCAAGTGGCGAAGCCATCGTCATCGAAGGGGTTGGTGGAGGGAGGAGAAAAGGTTGCGGGGACCTTGGTCCCCCGGACGGATCTGGAACGGGAGCTCGCAACGCTCCATCAGCAACTCGCGGAACCCACGAAGAAGATAGTGTGGGTATACAAGTCGCATCGGGAGATGGAATTGGAGGTGGAATTGGCGGTGGCTAAGCGTGAGTTGGAGGCGTTATGGTGGGGCAAGAAAGGTGAATATCAGTTTGTCCTGGTTCCCGTAGTTTCATACCGAGCTCACGACTTTTATTGGCAAAGGCAAGGAGGTCGCGGAAGTCGCGGAATTGATGATGCAGGCTGAGGTAGCGGAAAAGGAGTTTGAGGCACTCCATGGGGAGTGGCAAGGTAAGTTTTTACTCGAATTGTTGCCTTGTAGATTGACTTCCGTGTGATTCAGACCAAGAAGTCGAGTTGAGAAACGCGCGCCGGGAGTTGGAGAAGTTGCGGAAGGAGAAAGAGGGTAAGTGAAATAGTCGCGAGTATGAAGTTGACTCATTCGCGTCTATAGGATTGTTAATGGGGGCGGAGGGGACGTGCAAGGAGTTCGAGGAGGTGAGCAGGGTGATTGCAGCGATGAAAAAGGAGGCGGAAGGTCAGTCATCATTCTACTTCATGAGATCGCAAATTAATCTTCTTATTGGTTTAGGTTGGAGGGTGGAGTTGGGGGACCTCCGGTGAAGATTGGAAGAGACCGAAGAGTTGGAGAACAGTAAGTTTTAGTGGTCGTGGGTATGAAGGTGGACTAATGTGTTATTTGTGTTTATCTAGGCCATAAGGTCGAGCTGGAGGAGGCCGGACGACAATTGGAGGAGGCTGAGGAATCAGAACGAAGTAAGTTCCATAGTCGCGAGTATAACACAAACTAATCTTTGTTTTGTAGGTTTGTTCGCGACTGTAGAGAGGATGGAAAAGGAGTTGAAGGCATTGAGGGAGCGGGAAAAAGGTAAGTCCTCGCAGGTTTTGTTTTTTGCAACAAACTGAAGATTGGTTTTTAGAGTTGCGCGACCAATGTGCGAGTATGGTCGGTGAGCTCTGCGAGGCTCGCTTTCGAGGATGGCGAGGCCTCGAGACAGTCTTCTTCACCTATGAAGACCTTTTGATGAAGTCGCCGGAAGAACTCCCATCGTGGGTAGAGCAATGGGCAGAGCAGGAGCAACGTCGCATGAGGAGGGAGCTGTTGGATATTCCAAGGGTGGACAATTGGGGTTTTGAGTTGAAGGCTCCCGAGGCTGGAGAGGAGAAGGGGGAAAAGGAAAAAGTCGTGAGTGTGGAAGGCAGGGAAGGAGCAGAAGGGTCGCGAAAGGGGAAGGAAAAAGCTCGCAACCAGTAGATAAAAGTTTTCTTGTTGTATTTTTATTGCATATATATGAATTGCTGTGAAGTCCGAAGTGAGAAAGTGAAGAAAAAACGAGAAAGAGGCAAGGAAATTTATTGAGTTGCGTGAGTCGCGTGTGGTTTTTCAAGGTAGGTCGCATGGAAGTCCTGGAGGAGTTCCTTCGATCCGGAAAGTGACTCTATTGGTTCCCAGGTGTCGTCCTCAGGTCCGTAACCTTCCCATCGTACGAGGTAAAGCACTTTCCTACCCCTCCTTCGAGAATCTAGTATGTCGGCGACTTCATAATGTTGTTCACCGTCGACCTCGATAGGGGGTGGGGGTTGCTGTTGCCGCTGGGGGAAAGCGTCGTTGTAGACCTTCTCGAGTAATGAAACATGGAAAATGTTGTGAATTTCTCGCATCGATTTCGGTAACTGGAGATGATATGCGTGAGTCGAAACTTTCGCGAGTATGGGAAAGGTCTGGCTCGTTTCGAGTCCAGTTTCTTCATTGGTCTCTTCGTCTTCACATTCCGCAAATCTAACCACACTCTTGTTCCTTCCTTCCAATCCAGCGTAGTCTCTCTCTTTGGGTCCGCAAAGTGTGAGTAGGCCTCATTCGCGACCTTGAGTTGGTCTCGTAGATGCTGGTGAAGTGTCCTGAGATCGGTCGCGACCATATGAGCTTCGTGCGGGGGTATGTCGTTGAGAGAAATTGTGAGTCTAGGGTGGTATCCCTTGTTCGCGAAGAACAGGGAGACACCAGTCACGCTATGAGGGGTGTTATTGTATACGAACTCGGCGAGCGGGAGTTGGTAATTCCAGTTGTCTTGCTGGTAGTTCATATATATTCGGATATATTGCTCTAGAACCTGGTTGACTCATTCTGTTTGTCCGTCGGTCTTGGGGTGGTAAGCTGTGGAGAGATTTGAAGTTATATCCAAAGCTTGGCATAATGAAGACCAAAACTTAGAAACAAATAATCTTCCTCTATCCGATACTATATCCGCGGGTAGCCCATGCTTTGAAAAGACGTGGGTGACGAAATGCTGGGCTAATTCTTTTGCAGTGTTGGTAGTATTGGTAGAGATAAAAATCGCTTGTTTCGTAAGTCAACAGACAACAACGAGGATTGAGTCAAAGGTCGCGGAGAGAGGGAGGGCTTCGATATGGTCCATCGAAATCGAAGACCAAGGTCGCTCGCCTATGGGCAAGGGCTTGAGGAGTCCGTAGGGTTTGTGCCGGACGGGTTTTGCCCTTGCGCAGGTGTGACAACCATGGACGTAGGCGGTTATGTCCTTTCGGAGTCCTGGCCAGAAAAACAACCTGTTTATTAGCTGGGTTGTCTTTCTTATACCTGGATGTCCTTGTAGTTTATGGTCGTGATTGGAGCATAAGATGTCGAATCGGAGGGAGTCGTGATCGGGGATGTATATTTTACCGTTACGAAGTAGTAGTGAGCCATTGGGCAAGAGCAAGAACGCCTTGTCGCGACCTTGTGAAGTGCCCTGTGATTTCTTGGAGAAGTAGGAGTCACGAGGGGTGTGTCAAATTCGCGAAATCAGGGCTTCTTCGTTGAGGATGACGGCTGCTCGAAGTAATTCCAGTGGTATCGCGACCTTATTGTTTTGTGCATTGGTCGTGGGTTGGTCAGATTTCTTCGGGTAGACGTCGGGTCGTCGCATGAGGGCATCTGGCTTCGCGCCTAGCTTTCCTGCTCGATAATGAATTACATAGTCGAAACTGGAAAGGTACTCTGCCCAGCGGGCTTGTCGACGGCTGAGTTGCTTCGTGGTGGTGAAATAACGTAAGTTATTGTGGTCTGAAACGACCTGAATTTGGTATCGCGCGCCTTCGAGGTACGCTCTCCATTGCTTGAATGCATCGTGTATCGTGAGGAGCTCTTTGTCATAAATGTCGTAGTTGAGCTCTGCGGCGATCATTGTACATGCGTGGAAAGCGATGGGACATAGCTCGTTAGTCGCGGGATTGGTTTGAGAGAGAATGGCCGCTATCGCATAGTCGGAAGCATCACATTCGAGGGTAATGGGGTGATCGGGGTCGTAATGCCGGAGGACAGGAGCTTCGGTAAAGGCTTGTTTGAGGATATCGAAGACTTCTTGGCATCATGGGCTCCACTTCCAAGGTGTATCCTTGCAGAGGAGTCGCATAAGTGGAATGACGATGCCGGAATAGTTATCTATGAATCTTCGATAGAAATTAGCAAAGCCTAAAAAGCTCTGAAGGTCGCGGATCTTTGTGGGTATGGGCCAACTTAGAATGGCCTGTATTTTTGAAGGATCCATGGCAATTCCGTCAGGGGACACTATAACTCCAAGGTATTTGACCGTCATGGTGTGGAAATCACACTTCTCAGGTCGCACATGTAAGTCTGCCTTGCGTAGACATCGTAGGACCTCTCGGACGTGGTCGCGATGTTGTTCGAGGTTGTCCGAGTAGATTAAGATGTCGTCGAGGTAGACTACTACGTTGACGTCGACCAGATCGTGAAAGATATCGTTCATAAGGTGCTGAAAGGTCGCAGGTGCGTTCGTGAGTCCAAACAGCATGACAAGATATTCGAACGCGCCATAGCAAGTGCGGAACGCAGTTTTCCACTCGTCTCCTTCAGCTATCCTCACGTTGTTATACCCAACACGGAGGTCGATCTTCGAGTAGATTTTGGCCGAGCGCAATTGGTCGACGAGGGTCTCAATTCGAGGAATGGGGTAGCGATTTTTGCGGGTGATCTTGTCGAGACCTCGATAGTCGACGCAGAGGTGAAGGCTTCCATCTTTCTTCTTCGCAAAGAGTACCGGTGCACCTGCGGGGGATTTCGACGGCCGAATGAAGCCTTTGTCCAACATGTCGTCCAAATAATCTTTTAACATCTTTAACTCCACTTCTGACATGTTGTACAGCTTCCCGTGAGGAGGTGTTTCGCCTTCCTCAAGTTCAATTCGGTGGTCGTAGTCATGGTGCGGAGGTAATTCCTGGGCTAGATCTTCAGAAAAGACATCCAGGAAGTCGTGATACTCGTGCGGGACTGTTTCTTCAGGTTTTGGAGGGGGTTGAGTGGTCGCGGAACTCGCGAGTATGGATTCACCATCGTAGGGGTTGCTTGCAGGTTGGAAGTATAGGAGACCTATAAATTCTCCTTGTTGTTCCAATCGACGAAGCGTGGTGGCCTTGACCAATTGAACTCGTGGGGGTTTAGAGGGTTTCGGTATCGAGTTCACGAGGTCAGGGGAAGGTTTACTCAGGGGTTTCACATCCAGAAGAGTGAGAGGGATAGTCGCAGAGCGGGCTGTCTGTCCGAAACTGAAAGTGAGGTTGGTCCAATCGATCCTAGGGTTCCAGGTTCGCAACCAATTGAGCCCTAGAACCACAGGAGTGAGAGGATGAGTTTTAGTGATGAGGAAATTAATGGATTGGATAGTATCATCGGGGAATTTCGTATTAGCGTGGACGTAGTGGGTTATATTGGAGCTGGAGGAACTTCCGTCAAAGTATTGAAGCGGTAGAGGTTGCGAAAGTGGCATTAAGAGGTTTGGACGGGAGTTCGCGAGGGTGAAATCGATGAAATTCATTGGTGCGCCGCAATCAACAAGAGTATTTAAGGGAATCGAGCTGAAATCTGGTATTTGTGTCTTTATGAGGAAGGATTGGGAAGACTGGGAAGCAATGGGAGTATTAGAAAGGTTGTGAGGAAATTGAGGGGAAGAGGAACTAGTCGCAGCCCGCGCGAGTATGGGGGTTGGATCGTCGCGACTCAGAGTTCCCCCAGAAGCTCCTGAGTTGCTTCCTCGTTTAACCCTTCGTGCGGGTCATCCACATCCTCTTCTACCTCTTCCTCAACTTCGTACTCTTCCTGGATCTCTTCCTCTCCTTCCTCTAGCGTGAAGACGGCTCGTCCGGCTAATCGTCGATTGGGGCATGCAATGCTGTAATGTCCCGGTTTTCCACATCTCAAACAAAGATTTCCCTGACAACGACGTTCTCGTTCCTCATCACTGAGGGGGACGTAGGGCGGATTCGGATTCGGATTCGGCTGACGGGGCAGATTAGCAGGTCACGGTGAAGTCACGGGATTCCCTGCGGCTGGTCGGGGCATTGTAGGATTATTACCAGTGGCTGGATAAGGTCGCGACATCGTCTGGTAGTTGCGATTTCCGCCTTGTTGAGCCAAGGGGCAATTTCCACCTTGTTGAACAGGGGGACGGGGAGCAGGAGGGTTAGCGCGGAATTGAGTTCGGCGAGTCTCACTCTCATATTCCCAGTGTCTCTGGTCAATCTGCATGGCTAAATCGCGAAGTTCCTGATATGTCGTAGGTCGCGGAATGACTTTCATGGCCTCTTTAATATGTGTGGACATCGAGCGGTAGAGCTCTGATTGCAAGGCGGCTGAATTCCAGTTGGATTCAAAAGTGAAGGACTCGAAACGGATGATGTGGTTCGAAAACCATTCGTTTTCGCCCATCTGCAACAAGCGAAGGTTCTGGTCGGCTTCAATCTGCGTGTTGACCACTCCAAACATCCCTCCAAACTCGCGGATGAATCCTTCCCAGGAATGTAGAGCCGGGTGTTCGGCATTGAATTGAAGGAGGGAGGTGTAGTGGCTCTGCGCGGTGTCCGTGAGGTAAGAGGCAGCGAAAGTAACCCTCTCGTGATCTCCTTGGAAGGTTACGGGCTTGGCAAAGAAAGTCATTAGGCATTCCGTGACAAAAGGTTTCCACTTGCGTCAGTCACGACCATTGAACGGTTCGGGACGTCTGGTGTCGAGCTTGGATTCTTGAGCGAAGGTGTCTCGGGCCGATGGTCCTTCGGAGGGAGGGGCCTGGTAATAGTAGTGGTGATGGTGGGTTCCAGGTGCCTCATCTCGAAGCGCGGCAGCGGGGTGTGGGGGCATAAGGGGGACTGGAGGGACCTGCGGAGCTTCAGTCTGTGACGGAGGGTGAGATGCTGGTCGTGTCTCCATCTGGGGTACTGGTCGCACTTCTGGTTGTGGAATGCGGAAGGGCTCGACCGGAATCTCGAGGCGAGGGGCAGGTTGAAGCGTTGCTTCGGTCCCTATAGGGTCGCGAGGGAACGCCCTACTCGGAGTAGTGGCTGGCTGCGTCCACGTAGGCCAGCTACTGCGAGGGACGGTGTACCTTGGGATCCTGGAGACAATGGCTGGTCACTCATCGGGCACAGCAGGATTCGTGAAATTCTGAAGAGATTGAGCCGCGACCTGGAAAAGTGGGGCCATATCCCGGGGTCCTCTGGTGGGTTGAACCTGTCTTGGAGGTCGCGAGGGGGTATCCAGGTCGGGAGGAGTCGGAACTCCGCGGTCGGTAGTCCCTGGATACTGACACTGACTCTTGTATAACCAGTTCTGTGGGTTAGCTCGGAATCCATCCGTTAATCGTACCAATGCCTCGTAGAGATTTGTCGTCTCAATGAGATATGCTAATTCTTCATCGAGAGTTCCGGTTTCGTATTGGCGGCGAGTATTGTTGAGAATTTGGTAAGTACGGTGGTGAGGGCGGTCGAAGCGCGGGTAGCCAAGCTGCTCCACGAGGGTCTCGGCTTCTTCGTGCGGGGACGAGGCGTGGCTAGGTGCGATTTGGGCGGGTTCTTCGGGCTGTGATTGAACGATGGACGCAGGTCGTTCTTGTACGGTGGTAGGCGGCTCGCGAGTAGTCTCCAAGACCATTGGAGTGATTGCATGACTACCTGTGCATGTCTGGAAGTGATGAGTGGTTGGTTGGGGAGGAGTGTGACTGGAAGACATAATGGTTTGTGTTATCCAGGTGTTGAGTGGTGGGGCAAGGGGGAGACTTGATATTATGTTAGGGCCTGTCCTGTCTCGATAGTAGTGCCGGAGATCAACTTGTTGGTGACCTATGCTGGAAACTCGCTAAGACCAATCAACTGTAGAGCACAGTCGAGAATGCTTGGTCCCAGAAGGTTGTGAAGACGTCTGAGAAGATGTAAGAGCAAAGAAAGACAAGTATAAAGGAGGAAGATGTCATTGGGAAAGTTGTGAAGTCGGTAAACGAAGCGTAAAGGAGGTAATTGACGAGGAGGGGGGAAATGGGTGATGCTGAGAGGGTCGCGAAGTCGACCGACGAAGCGTGAAGAAAGGAATAGACAATGTGGGTGAAAGTGACAATGCTGAGAAGGTCGCGAGGTCGACCGACAAAGCGTAGAGAAGGAAAAAGACAAGGTGAAAGAAATAGACAATGTTGGAAGGGTTGCGGTGGTCGCGACGGTGTTGAGGAATGTGTCGGTGAAGGCGATGACTTTGCCAACCGACGGGTGAACCTGTAGGGTTCTAAGATCAGTACCAAGACGAATAATAGAGAATACTTAGATCACGCGAGTTGTAGGAGCGCAGAGGGTGAGTTAGGACAGAGTAGAGTGTGTCTTGGTGATCTTGTGGTCACCAAGAGAGACAAGACCTATCAATCACGATGGTTCCAAGCTCAAAGGGCGTACTAGCCTCAAGCTTAAACCAATGTGCATCAATATCAAGTCTAGAGTACCATAAGTACATGCGAGACCTTATATACGTACGTAGAGAGAGTATAATGAAAAAGGGAAGGTACAGAGGTTGCCAGGCGACAAGACTATAGTAGTACGGGGTATGTTTAGTCATAAAGTGACTGGGCGCGTATTCTACTAAGGTTGCGAGGGGTTAGGTATGCATAGGTAAGGTCGCGAAGATGACCTGTCACGGGTCGCGACCTAGTTAAATAAGTATATACATCGTTATAACTACGGAGGGATTCTCGGATCATAAGTAATGTAATTATAGACGACTGAGAAGAAGAAGGGATGCATATTTGAAGTGTACATACAGCTGACCATTGGTGGCGCATTTGAGTGTTAAGGTCACGAGATCATAAGAGTGATCACGTGGGTGATGCTAGTGACGCAGGTGACCTATGGGCGGGTAGTCATGTGGGTAATGCTGGTAACGCAAGTAACGGTCGTAACGCTGGTAACGTATTGGCGCTGGTAGTGGTAGCACCAGGGGTGCCGCGCGGCAAGTCATGTGCTAGTGGAAGTAGACGCATATCGGTGTGTAGCGCGTAGGATTGGTGGGTCCGGGTAAAGTATGCGCATAGGGTGAAGTAATAGGAAGCGTCGCGAGTACAGCATGGTGGTCGCAAGTGCCGTGTGAGCGCGGGGGAGGTTGGAGAGGCTTCCGGAAGGAGACAGCGGGTCCCGGAAGTGTATAGAGGGATATGCGAGGTGGTAGAGGGTCGTTGGGAGGGCCGTAGATGTTGGTGGAGTCGGCTTGGGTAAAGGAAAAATGAATGGGGCCTGACACATTGCTGCTGCCACCGCCGCTGCCCACTGCTGTTGCTGCCACCGCCGCTGCTGTTGCTGCTGTTGCCACCGCTGTTGCTGCTGTTACTGCCACTGCCACCCATCGCTGTCGCTGCTGCTGCTGCCGCCACCACTGCTGTTGCCGCCGCCGCCACCCGTCACTGTTGTTGCTGCCACCGCCGCCCGTCGCTGTCACTGCTGCTGCTGCTGCTGCCGCCGCCGCCCGTCGCTGTTGTTGCTGCTGCCACCGCTGCCCGCTGCCGCCTGTCACAGTTGTTGCTGCTGCTGCCGCCGCCGCCGCCCGTCGCTGTCACTGCTGCTGCTGCCGCCGCCGCTGCCCGCTGCTGTTGCTGCTGCCACCGCCGCCGCCTGCTGCTGTTGCTGCTGCCACCGCCACTGCCTGCCGCCGCCGCCCACTGCTGTTGCTGCTGCCACCGCTGCTGCCTGCTGCTGTTGCTGCTGCCACCGCCACCGCCTGCCGCCGCCGCCCGCTGCTGTTGCTGCTGCCACCGCTGCTGCCTGCTGCTGTTGCTGCTGCCACCGCCACCGCCTGCCACCGCCGCCCGCTGCTGTTGCTGCTGCTGCCGCCGCCGCTGCCTGCCGCTGTTGTTGCTGCTGCTGCCGCCGTCATCCGCTGCTACCGCCGCTGCCGTCGTCCGCTGCTGCTGCTGATGCTGCCATCATCGTCGTCGTCATCGTCCGCTGCTGCTGCTGCCGCTGCTGCCGCTGCTACCGCCACCATCGCTGTTGCTGCCGCTGCTGCCGCTGCTACCGCCACCATCGCTGTTGCTGCCGCTGCCGATGCTGCTGCTGTCGCTGCCGCCGCCATCGTCGTCGTTGCTGGAGGAGAGAGAGAGGGAAAGGAAGAGGGAGGAGGGAGGGAGGGAGGGGAGGGAGAGAGGAGAAAGAGGAGGAGGGAGAGGGAGAGGGAGAGGGAGAGGGAGAGGGAGAGGGAGAGGGAGAGGGAGAGGGAGAGGGAGAGGGAGAGGGAGAGGGAGAGGGAGAGGGAGAGGGAGAGGGAGAGGGAGAGGGAGAGGGAGAGGGAGAGGGAGAGGGAGAGGGAGAGGGAGAGGGAGAGGGAGAGGGAGAGGGAGAGGGAGAGGGAGAGGGAGAGGGAGAGGGAGAGGGAGAGGGAGAGGGAGAGGGAGAGGGAGAGGGAGAGGGAGAGGGAGAGGGAGAGGGAGAGGGAGAGGGAGAGGGAGAGGGAGAGGGAGAGGGAGAGGGAGAGGGAGAGGGAGAGGGAGAGGGAGAGGGAGAGGGAGAGGGAGAGGGAGAGGGAGAGGGAGAGGGAGAGGGAGAGGGAGAGGGAGAGGGAGAGGGAGAGGGAGAGGGAGAGGGAGAGGGAGAGGGAGAGGGAGAGGGAGAGGGAGAGGGAGAGGGGAGAGAGGAGGGTGCGGGTGCCGCCGCCGCTGCCGCTGAAGGAGGGAGGAAAGAGAGGGAGGAGAGAGTGTGGAGGGTGCCGAGAGTGATGTGTCATGTTCAACATGATCACATGGTCATATTTCAAATTACATAATACAAGTGGCAGTGACGACAGCAGTGACAGTGAGTGCGAGCAGTGATGATGACGGCGGCGGGCACTGATGGCAAGGGCAGCGGCGCGTCGTCGGCGGCGGACAGTGACGAGGTGGCTGCTGCAGCGGCAACGGACAGTGACGACGAGGGCGGCGGCAGCAGCGGCGGCGGACAGTGACGACGAGGGCGGCGGCGACAGCAGCGACGGACAGTGACGACGAGGGCGGCGGCAGCAGCGGCGGCGGACAGTGATGAGGGCGGCGGCGGCGGTGGCGGCAGTGGGCAGTGACGACGACGGTGGCGGACAGTGCTGACAAGGGCGGCGGCACGTAGGACAGTGACGAGGGCGTCGGCGGCGGCGGCGACGGACAGTGACGACGAGGGCAGCGGCGGCAGCGGCGGCGGATAGTGACGAGGACGGCGGCGGCGGTGGCAGGCAGTGACGATGACGGCGGCGGACAGAGATGACAAGGGCGGCAGACATTGATGAGGGCGGCGGCGGACAGTGACGAGGACGGCGGCGGCGGCGGCGGGCGGTGACGAGGATGGCAGCGGACAGTGATGACAAGGGCGGTGGCGCGGCGTCGGCGGCAGTGACGAGGACGGCGGCGGTGGCGGCGGCGGGCAGTGACGAGGATGGCGGCAGACAGTGACGGGGGCAGCGGCGGCAGCGGCGGCGGACAGTGACGAGGGCGGCGGCAGCAGCGGCGGCGGACAGTGATGAGGGCGGCGGCAGTGGCGGCAGATAGTGACGAGGGCGGCGGCGGCAGCAGGCACAGTGCACAATGACGACAAGGGCAGCGGTGGTGCACAGTGACGACGAGGGCGGCGGTGGCGCATGACAATGACGGCCACAGCAGTGACCACCACCATGACAATGATGGTGGGCAGCTCTACTAGTGGTACATAGCACCATGTTCTACAACTTGAACAAGGGCCATTCATTGAACAGACTGCAGCTCCAGAAAGGCCTCATCTACATAGTACTGCATAGATGCACCTTAGTCTATGAAGAGCTGCAGAGGCCTGCATAGATACACCTGATTCTATGGTGTCTATGGCCTTCTATGGCTTCTACAATCCAAAAACAGGTTTTGCTGATGTTCATTGTTGTCCATGCTTTGAGACTGTCCTTGTTCTTTCAGTACTCTGCATCGCAAGTCTTGATGTGTTGTCGATGAGGGATGAGGTGCTTCCACTGGGGCCATGCCGCCTCTTTTCCCCTGGTTGAATGCCTCATTATTCCGTAAAGGTACTTTGCACCCACGGCTCATTTATCGCGCCATCAAATCTGATCCATTAAAATAGCTGTCAACTAAGCATAGCAAGGTGCGCCTCTATTATCGCAATGCCAGTAAGAAGCATCTGCAAAAGATCAATAGTTTGGTGGATGACATCCCTCAATGCTGCCTCATCTGCTGGTAGCTTGCTATGCGCAACACCATGCAGCCCATGCACAAGAGCCTTCCCAACACCTGCATGAGCACACCAATTCGTCCGAACATCACTCAGCCTGCCGTTGCATTCCGCATCCCAACAGTCAGCGATGAAAGCTGCCAACCAATCAGAAATTGGTCCCTGTTCCTTAGTCCATTCCCAGACCATGGTGCAAGTTTCCGATATGATATCCACTGCTCGATCAGTTGATGTGGCTTGTGTGTGATTAGGCACAATCAGGGACGGTACTGGCATATTGGGGTTCCTGTGGCCTGGTTGTGTGGGGCCCAGTGCTCGTTCTTGATCAGTTGATGTGAGCAGTATGTGATCAGGCACAATCACAGATGACAGTCCGCTGGGGCTCCTCGTATGACTTGATGCTGCGAGAATGCCCCCCGATGCTTGCTCGTTGCCACTACAAGTGATCTGTAAGTGTTATGAATGAAAAATGAGATGATTAAATACCCTTCTTGAAGGCGTTTCTGTTGAAGCCGACGCCTGATGCACACATGAGGTGAGCAATCTGATGCATTATTTAGGCTAATTACTGTTAGTTGGTTATGCATGGAAGATGGTAAGTTGCTGTGCCACTGCATTGCATCACCCTCGCCTCCCCAGCTCCCATCGCATTGCATCATCCCCATCTCCTCAATGCATCATCCCTGCCTCCCAGCACATTGCATCATCCCGCTCGCTGACGCCTGCCGCCTGCCCTGCCGCCGCCACCTGCCGCCCGCCCTGCTGCCGCCACCCGCCTCTGCCCTTCTGCCGCCACCCGCCGCCCGCCCTTCTGCCGCCGCCCTCTCCCCACCCCGCTGCTCCCACCTTGCTGCCACTGCCATTCCCCACACTACTGCTATGCCCTGCTCCTGCTGCTCCTGCTCCCTGCCTTGCTGCCACCGGCCACCTGCCCTCCTGCCACCACCTGCCACCCGCTCCCCACCCCGCTGCTCCTGCTCTGCCGTTGCTGCCACTCCCTGCCCAGCCACTACCAATGGCCCCAGTCCCCACCATTGGTCTGTGACCACGGTTGGGGGCTTGGGCCATTGCTACAGGGAGGGAGTGCGCACCTGGCAGGCAGCCTATCGTGGCTGCCGTCGTCGCACCCGTCGCCCCTGTTACCCCTGTCAGCCCCGTCGTTGTTGTCGTTGTTGTTGCCCCTCCTGCCGCCGTCGTCGTTGCGCCGTTGCTGAAGAGAGGGAGAGAGAGAGGCGAGAGAGAGAGGGGGGAGGGTGAAAGAAAGAGAAAAAAGGAAAGAAGAAAAAAAGAGGGAGGAACACGCACCAGCCGTCGTCACCTGGGGGAAGAGCCCTAGCCGCCACTGTCATCGTCATCGTCATCATTGTCCAGCTGTTGTCATCATCGCTGGCCGTGCAGCCGTCGCTGTCATTGCTGGCCCCTGCAGCTGTCGTTGTCATTGTCCCTGGCTGTTGTTGCTGGCGGCCACAGCTGCCGTCGTCATCATCGTTGTTGCTGGCGGCTGCAGCCGCTGCCGCTGTGGTCATCATCGGTTGCTGCTGCTGTGGTCGCCATTGCACCATCTGCTGTTGTAGTCGCTGCCGTCTGTGGCAGCCATCATCGCTGTCGTTGTCTGCTGCAGCTGTCGTCTATGTCGTCGTCAGCTGCTGCTGCTGTCATTGTCACCAATTAGCACAAAAATGATGGATTAGAGAGAGAAGAAGGGGAATGGGGATGGTGATGCACCATTGCTGGCACGAGCATGGTGTGGCTGGTCAAGGCAGTTGTCTAGTCACACATGTAACTGTAAAGCAAGAAACTGATTCAATCATCATCACACTTTTTAGACAGCATTCTACATTGTAAATTTAACATAGGATTGTTGAGCATGTGGACTCAATCCTTCCCAATTATTTTCAGAATTTATTATACTCATACTAAGATGCAGGGACAGTTTTTCTGTCAGTAGGACAAATACTGTGGCTGTGACTTATGGGTCTCAATGAGGTGCAGGCAACGACAATGACCGCTGGCACATGTTCCTCCCTCTTTTTTCTTCTTTCCTTTTTTCTCTTTCTTTCACCCTCCCCCTGCTCTCTCCCCCCTCCCTCTCTCCCTCTCTTCAGCAGCGGTGCAATGACGACGGCAGCAGGAGGGGCAACAACAACAACAACAACAACGGGGCTGACGGGGGTAACAGGGGCAACAGGTGCGACGACGGTGGTTACGATAGGCTGCCCGCCAGGTGCGCCCTCCCTCCCTGTAGCAATGGCCCAAGCCCCCAACCGTGGTCACAGACCAATGGTGGGGACTGGGGCCATTGGTAGTGGCTGGGCAGGGAGTGGCAGCAACGGCAGGGCAGGAGCAGCAACGGCAGGGCAGGAGCAGCGGGGTGGGGAGTGGGTGGCAGGTGGTGGCAGGAGGGCAGGCAGCCGGTGGCAGCAGGGCAGGGAGCAGGAGCAGCAGGAGCAGGGCATAGTAGTGGTGTGGGGAATGGCAGTGGCAGCAAGGCAGGAGCAGCGGGGTGGGGAGCGGGCGGCGGGTGGCGGCAGCAGGGCGGGCAGCGGGTGGCAGCAGCAGGGCGGGCGGCGGGCGGCAGGTGGCAGCAGAAGGGCAGAGGCGGGTGGCAGCAGCAGGACAGGCGGGAAGCGGCAGCAGGGCAGGCGGCACGTAGGTGACGTAGCAGCAGAAGGGCGGGCGGCGGGTGGCAGCAGCAGGGCGGACGGCGGGTGGCAGCAGCAGGGCGGGCGGCAGGTGGCAGCAGCAGGGTGGGCGGCGGGTGGCGGCAGCAGGGCGGGCAGCGGGTGGCGGCAGCAGGGCGGGCAGCGGGCAGCGGGTGGCGGCAGCAGGGCAGAGGCAGGTGGCGGCAGCAGGGCAGGTGGCACGTAGCAGCAGAAGGGCGGGCGGTGGGTCACCGTGGCAGCAGCAGGGCAGGTGGCACATAGCAGCAGAAGGGCAGGCGGCGGGTGGCGGCAGCAGGGCGGGTGGCAGGCATCAGCGAGTGGGATGCATGATGGCAAGAGTGATGCATGATGTGTGGTGGCATCATGCATCATCTCCCTCTAGGTGATGATGCATCCTCACCATTCGCAAACTTACCATCATCTATGCATCACACACTTACTGTAATTACCATAGATTAATGCATTAATTTACTTGAATCGCCTGTGATGCATTGGAATGATGCTAAGTCTCCGTCGAGCAAATTGCAGAGAAGGCATACTTAGCAGCATGAAGACGATCCTTCTCGCGAATTTGGACCAGATTTCTGCAAGAGTCGTGAGATGATGCTGCAGCGGAGTTCAGAGGCAGTACCTAGCTCGATAGTGCTGGTCTTTCGTAGGTGGTACTGCTGGTGTCATTGGACCTGGTAGTGGACGGTCTGCGATAAGTCTGCGACAAGTCCACGAGTCCACGAGTAAACGGGTTACTAGAAGCTTAAGAGAATGTTAGAGAGGCATATGTTGGCCTGTGAATGGAATGAGTGCTCACAGGTTCAAAGTTTACCACTTGGTGCAGGAGAATGCACAAGATCTGTGCCAACTAGTAGTGCGAGGGAGAAATTGACACCTTTAGCTCTTTGTGGAAGTCAGCCACATCCCTAGCATCGTCACGGCGGCAGCACCAAACTCGTCTCTACTTCTTACAATCTATTGGATGTCAGTGCTCTGGAGCCTTAGTTTCAAACTCATACCTGTGTCAAAGACTTTCTGCATTCCAAAATCGTGATGCCACATAAACGCAAGAATCCCAACGAAGCCATTTCCCGCATCACTCGAACCTATTCCACACCACTCCTCCATGATCGCACTACCTCCATCCACACCACGGCTTCAGGGCGGCTTGGCCAAATGACAACCTTCTTATCTAGCAGAGTCGATTCCATATCAGGAGATTGACTCCATCACCCGACTGCTCAAAGCCAATATGACCCGTCAGCCAACGATTTTACTCTCGATGATGATCTGGCAGTGAGAATGGAAGAAGGAGATGATCTGGAACAAGCTAGCGACTGTGAGGGCGAGGGCAATGACAAAGATTTGGATGACACACCTCTGCATGAATGGGCAAACCTCTATCGTGCCGCATACCTCGACAAGATGATTTGGCATGAAGGGCGAGCTGAGGTCAATGTCTGTGGCAGCCAGTGTGGGAGGGAAGGTACACAAGTGCAAGGATTGTTTTGGTGGCAGGATCTGGTGTCGTAGTTGTTTTATCAATGAACACTCACGCTTGCCACTTCATCGAGCTCTGGTAAGTTGAATCATCACTGCATCAACTGCATCTAACAGGCCAGCAGCAATGGACAGGAGATCATTTTGAAGATGCGTCTATGAAGTCGCTTCGCCTCCGAATCTTTTTAGGTCACAGCAGTGATGCATGCCCCATCCCTGGTGACCTTGTCAAAGACTTTACCATCATCGACACAAATGGAGTACACACCATCGACGTGCAATTCTGTGGTTGCTTTGCAAGCACCGGAGGGTCACCTAGTCGCATTCAGCTCCTCCGCTTTCAATGTTCTTGACACTTTCTATCTTCTCACCTTACAAGGCAAGATGAGCTCACATGACTTCTATCGGGCCTTGGTCCACAAGTCCGACAACACAGGTCTTCTTGAAATCAAGGTAAGTTATACAAAATGATCTTCATTTTCACTACTGACCTGCTGTCCAGAACCGCTACAAGCAGTTTTTGGTGGTAATGCGGATGTGGCATCATCTGAAGCTTCTCAAGAGGTCTGGCCATGCCCATGACCCGCTGGGAATCAATGCGACGAAACCTGGCGACCTTGCTGTCGAGTGCCCAGCTTGCCCACACCCATGCCGAAACCTACCACAGGGATGGGAGAGTAGCAGGCCTGCGCAAAGGTATAACTATTCTTCCTCTGCTTGCGGATACTAACAGAGGTCTTGGTAGCTGGCTCTATGCGCTTATTCTCACAGTTGATGCAAATTTTCGACTGAAACTCAAGGACAAGCATGCCCACAATGACCATTCTCTTGGTGATGGCTGGGCATATTGGGTGCCAGAAGATGGGTATAAAGATTACCTTGCAAAGTATGGTCATCAGCAAGAGGTGTGTGCTCAAACTGTATGATGGGTTTAGTTGCTGATTGAACTCTAGCCAAATCTATGTGATTCAGAACTATGTGCTGTAGACCATGCAAATGCAAAATTCTCAACAGGATATAAAGCAACTGGAGTTGGTGGTGTGATTTGTGCTTGGCACTCATTAGTGCGGAAAAATGGGCTCGGTGATTTACAAAAGGGAGAAAGGTGTGTCTCCATTTATTGCTGTGTGGTAGAGTGACAAATGTATTCTTAGATATGCCAACATGGATTTCATTGTGTTATCGACATTGATCAATGTCATTTTCTCTTCACTTACAATTTCTTATGACATTGCTTGCCAGTGGTCACGGAATCTCAGAAAATGAGTCGCACAATTTCCAGAGCAAATGCGGTTGCCCCCCCTTGTTCTTGACACCATCAAATATGTGATACCAAAATTCCACATCCATGGTCATGGCCACCAATGCCAAACCAAATTTTCATTAAACTTTTTGCCATACTCTGCACATACAAATGGAGAGGAACCTGAGTGCTGGTGGGCTCATATAAACCCAGTTAGCATGAGTACACGAGAGATGACTGCAGGTGCACGACATGACACCATTGATGACCATGCAGGGTCATGGAATTGGCATAAAATCACCAATCTTGGTAATGAGGTCTCTGTGGCTATTGGCTGCAGTACTGATGATGTATATGATGCAATAAGGGAAGTCACTTGCCCTGCAATTGCAGCAGGCATGTAAGATGAAGGCATGCCATGAAGAGCTGCTCAAGGAGTTCACAGAAACATTTCCACCTGAATTGATACAGCGGTGGACTGATGTGATTGAGGCTTGGAATTCAGATTCTAACAACACAAATCCCTATGAAGAAATAGAAACAGGTGAGATTGTGCATTCCTTCTGACTATTGCTCTCATCCAAGATTGGTAGTGTCAACAATGGCTGAGGTCAGGCTAGAGCTTGCTGAGGAAGAGCTTGATAGGGCAACCAATGGGTCTGTGTCTCTGCACAATGTATCACCCAATGTGTTTCTCCATCTTGGCTTGGATCTAGAGGAACATCAGTGAGTATCCATCATATTCTTGCAGTAATGTACTGATTTACTACAGGTGACTTCTGAAAGAACACATACAATCAAAGTTGTCTGTGCTCCAACTAGCTGCCATCAGTGAAAGACAGGCAGCACTTCATCAACATATCATGAAGTGGCGGCATATCCAAACATTCTACATGCCTGCAGTTTCAACATTACAAGCTAATGAAATTCTTGAAGATAGCAATGTCACACATGCTGAAGTCACACCTCTTTATCTGCCTTCTGCATGCCAAGGACTGCTGGTGATACCTAATGATCTGGCTGAGATGGAAAAACGCTTGCGCATTGCCCAGGCTGAAGATGCATTGGTTGAGCTCCGTCGATTGCTCCGAATTTCTTCAGGACTCTGGCAATACAAGAGAATGCAAGTTGGTCCTAGCCAACGAGCTGGTACATGTGCACAGTCACTGATTGCAAGATTTAAAGACAAAATCAACTGTTGTACCAACAGATATCGTGCTGCACATCAGGCTCTTGTAGAGCTGGACCCTGGTGGTGAATGGGCCAAGAAGCTGCATGAGTTGAAAGAAGAGCATGTCAAGGGACCACAAAGAAGTGATGATGACAGGAGTGAGGGTCGAAGGGAATTATCATGGATTTGGATGACAAGGTCACAGTTGGAAGTGAAGGATATGACAATTGAAGCAGGTGCAGATGAGATTGGTAAAAGTAGGTCCAGAGTTTGTTAATAATGATTGTCTCTTCTGACACAATTGCAGGTATCTGTGTGGAATGGGCAAAGTCAAGTGCACAAGCAGCTCGATGGTCAGAAGAGGTGATTTTACTTGTTGAGGAGATGCAACATGTTCTTTTCTTCCTCATG
Source organism: Clavaria fumosa (assembly GCA_951802425.1). Lineage (NCBI taxonomy): Eukaryota > Fungi > Basidiomycota > Agaricomycetes > Agaricales > Clavariaceae > Clavaria > Clavaria fumosa. The sequence goes on along the minus strand of OX637805.1, from coordinate 1,451,071 downwards.
TGGTGGAAACAATGGTGGATGGACCAGAGAGCACAAAGAGATAATGCAAGGTCAGACATCAAGGATGGGCTTAATGCTTATGCAGCCAAGCAGGCTGGGATTTTGGATAAGTTGGCCAACAGATTTGCAGATGCATGGTACACTTTCCTGACTGAAAAGGGACTACCTAGAGAATGGCCAAAGGATCTCAAAGCAATGGGAGTCAGATTAGGGAAGCAACAAAGGGTTTCAGTTGTGGCAGAAGATCAATTTGATATGGAAGAATTTTTTGATTAGTTGCTCTGTATTTGATACAAGGTTCAAATTGGGAACAGTATGGAAGGATTTAACAGCACCAGTGTTGTAGAAGTGAGTTTAAGAAAGTTGGCTTGACTTGGCTTGAATCAAATGATCAGGATTTATTAACTATTTGAGTGAGAGGATGAGACATCATCAGTAAAATACAATTGCTCCAGTCTGATGTGGAAATACAACATATGTGACACAGAAATTTTGATAGGTAAAGTGTTAAATCCATTAATGCCAGTCAATAACAAATTTCTAATGTGAGTCTCTTGATGTATGCCTGTATGACAGTGGTAACCCATGCATATCAGCAATATTAGCAGCAAAGCTGATTCATTACCAGGAGTACCTGAGATTGAGTTCATTTGTGGCCATATCCAATCAGGAGTGAAGAGTAGCTGCAACAAGAATAACCCATAGCTAGCATAACAACAGCACTGAATTACTGAATTGATCCATTACTAGGAATAGCTGCAATTGAATTGATCCATTACTAGGATTAGCTGCAACTAGGTTAATCCACTTTGAGGAGTAGCTGCCACTGGGTTAACCCACCCCTGCCAGCAATTGCTGTAGCATGGTTGATCCATTACCATGAGTAGCTGCAACTGGGTTGATCTGCTTCCAGGACTAGCTGCCACTGGGTTAACCCACCCCTGCCAGCAATTGATGTAGCATGGTTGATCCATTACTTGGTGTAGCTGGATCTGGGTTGATCCATTACCATGAGTAGCTGCAACTAGGTTGATCCATTACTAGGATTAGCTGCAACTGGGTTAACCCACCCCTGCCAGCAATTGCTGCAGCATGGTTGATCCATTACTAGGAGTAGCTGCAACCAGCTTGATCTGCTTCCAGGACTAGCTGCCACTGGGTTGACCCACTCCTGCCAGCAATTGCTGTAGCATGGTTGATCCATTACTAGGAGTAGCTGCATCTGGGTTGATCCATTACCATGAGTAGCTGCAGCTGGGTTGATCCATTACTAGGATTAGCTGCAACTGGGTTAATCCATTACTAGGATTAGCTGCAACTAGGTTAATCCACCTTGAGGAGTAGCTGCCACTGGGTTAACCTACCCCTACCAGCAATTGCTGCAGCATGGTTGATCCATTACTAGGAGTAGCTGCAACTGGGTTGATCTGCTTCCAGGACTAGCTGCCACTGGGTTAACCCACTCCTGCCAGCAATTGCTGCAGCATGGTTGATCCATTACTAGGAGTAGCTGCCTCTGGGTTGATCCATTATCATGAGTAGCTGCAACTGGGTTGATCCATTACTAGGATTAGCTGCAACTGGGTTAATCCATTACTAGGGTTAGCTGTAACTAGGTTAATCCACTTTGAGGAGTAGCTGCCACTGGGTTAACCCACCCCTGACAGCAATTGCTGCAGCATGGTTGATCCATTACTAGGAGTAGCTGCAACTGGGTTGATCCATTACTAGGATTAGCTGCAACTGGGTTAACCCACCCCTGCCAGCAATTGCTGTAGCATGGTTGATCCATTTCCAGGAGTAGCTGCAGCTAGGTTGATCCACTTCCAGGAGTAGCTGCTACTAGGTTGATCCACTTCCAGGAGTAGCTGCTACTTGCTTGACCCACCCCTGCTCACAATTGCTGCAGCATGGTTGATCCACTGGGCCAGCACTACCTGGCCTGGATTGATCACAGCTATTGCTGTCAAAAATACATCTATCAAATGTACCTATTCCTGCAGATTGGATTAACCAAAACAACTACCACTACTGGCCCTGCTTGGAGTAGTGGCTGGTTGCATCCAAGTGGGCCAGCTGCTATGGGGGGCGGTGTACCTTGGGATCCTAGAGACAATGGCGGGTCGCTTGTCGGGTGCAGTAGGATTCGTGAAATTCTGAAGAGATTGGGCTGTGACCTGGAAGAGCAGGGCCATATCCCAGAGTCCTCTGGCAGGTTGAATCTGTCTCGGAGGTTGCAAGGGGGTATCCAGGTCAGGAGGAGTGGGAACTCCATGGTCAGTTGTCCCTGGATACTGTCGCTGACTCTCGTACAATTGGTTCTGTGGATTAGCATGGAATCCATCCATCAATTGTACCAAAGCTTTGTAGAGATTTGTTGTTTCAATGAGGTAGGCTAGTTCCTCATCGAGAGTTCCTGTTTCATACTGGTGGCAAGTATTGTTAAGGATTTGGTAGGTGCAGTGGTGGGGGCAGTCGAAGTGCAGGTAACCGAGCTGCTCTACAAGGGACTCAGCTTCTTCACACGGGGATGAAGCTTGACTGGCTGTGATTTGGGTGGGTTCTTTGGGTTGTGACTGATCAACGGATGCCAGTCGTTCTTGAACAGTGGTAAGCGGCTCGTGGGTAGCCTCCAAAGCCATTGGAGTAATCGCACAGCTGCCTGAGCAGGTATAATAAGGTGGTATCTGGGTGTTGAGTGGAGGGGCGAGGGGGAGACTTGATATTATGTTAGGACCTGTCCCATCTCATAAGTAATACCAGAGGTCGACTTGTTGGTGACCGGTCCTGGAAACTTGCTAAGACCAATCAACTGTTGAGCACAGTCAATAATGCTCGGTCCCCAGAAGGTTGCGAGGGCATCTGAGAAGATGTGAGAATGAGGAGAGACAAGTAAAGAGGAGGGAAACGTCGCTGAGAAGGTCACGAGGTTGGTGGACAAAGTGTAGAGAGGGAAAAGGACGAGTTGAGAGAAATAGGTAATGCTGAGAAGGTTGCGAAGTTGACCAATGAAGCATGAAGGAAGGAATAGATGAGGAGGGAGAAATAGATGATGTTGAGAGAGCCGCAGGTAGTTGCGATGGTGTCGAGAGGTGTGTCGGTGAAGGCAATGACTTTGCTGACCAATGAGAGAACCTATAGGGTTTGAAGAATCAGTACCAAGACGAATGAGAGAGAATACTTAGGTGCACAGGTTTATGCGAGTGTGGAGGATGAGTTAGAATAAAGCAGAGTATGTCTTGGTGTTGTCAAGGTCACCAAGCAAGACAAGACCTATCAATCATGGTGGTTCCAAGCTCAAAGGGCGTGATAGCCTCAAGCTTAAACCAAAGTGCATCAATATCAAGTCTGGAGTACTGTAAGTACATGCGAGACTTTATATACATATGTACAGAGGGTAAAATGGAAAAGGAAAAGTACAGAGGTGTCAGAACTGCTTACATAAGCACCAGAGAAGCAAGAGGGAGGGTTGCGAAAGAGATGCGGGAAGATCGCGGGAAAGTCACGTGACCCCGATGGGTGGTGGATTACGTAATAGAAAAATCATGTGACCAGGGCCTGGGTGCATCACGTGACGCACGGGGTCCGAGCATGGGAATGCTGGCTACTCCTGAAGTGCTTGCTATATATACTGTGTCCTTTTCTCACTTGTACCCTTTTCCCCTTATGTTAGTATCGTCATCATTGTCACAGTCCTAACAGGTTAGTAGTGGAGGGTTTAGCGGAACGGAGCGGAGTTATAGTATCGGAGTCTGATTGGAGTCTGATGTCGGACAAATGGAAGAACAGAAGAAGTACAGGGACGAATGGGACTGCAGCCTCAATGTATGTGTTGTGCCACCATGTATATACTTGTCCCTATTTATCAAACAGTAAACAATACCAAAAGGAAGTCAAACACAGAAGTCAAACTCCGAAAATATTGGAGTCCGCTGGAGTTGGTCGGAGTTGGTCAGATGACATGGAGAACATGGAGAACGATGAGGATGAAAGCTCAGAGACATTTGGGGGTCAGAGATGTTAATATTCGAACTGAGGAGCAGGGAGGTACAGGTGGAAACTTATACTGCAAGGACAGAGTATAGGAGTAATGTGAAACAATGTACATATCAAATTACTAGGAGAGTTTCACCACATGTGCCTGTGCAATTTTCATGGAACAAAGAAACAACAACAAAAAAGTGACTCCCATGGGTCGTGGGGATCCTCCCATTGGTTACTAAAATGAGGGGATGGAGGGAGAAGATTCTAGAATGAAGTCCGAATGGTCCGAAGGCCAGTGGAGCAGATCGGAGTTGGTATGGAGCCTGGAGTCCAGAGCGGGGATCATGCTTATGCAATTGGATGGGGTCGTAACAGTATCCCCCTCTTAGGGTTGAACCCCTGAGACCCTGTGGCCAAAGTCCACGTGAACACGTGGCTCCCATAACAAGTTAGTGTCGGAGTTTTGCAGCGTGTCGAGTGGAGTCTGAAAATTTTTGAGGGTCAAAAGGCTGCGTGCATCATACAACACTTTTTTTCTTCTTTAACCTGCTAACATCATCACTCACCCCTAGCATGGGCAATCCCTTCTATTTTTCTTTAAAATCTCGATGTCTCACAACCTGAGCACACCCGGAGCAGGGCCCAGCTGGCCTTCCCGCCCTCGACCATGCCCTGTGGTCGCCGTCCCTGCGCAGTCGCATGTGGAGGATGAGGACCCCAAGATCGCGGTCCTCATGTGCCAGATCAAGGCACTGAAGGACAAGAAGGCGCAGGAGGAGGAGGAGCAGAAGAAGAGGGAGGTTGCAGACAAGATGCAGCAGGAGGAGATGGAGAGAGCGAGGGTGGTGGAGGTGAAGCGGAGGGCGGAGGAAATTGTGAAGGCGCAAGGGACAGGGAGGAAGCGGACACCGGCCACGGAGTCGGACACGGAGCACGCGGACTGCGTGCAATGTGTCCGGCTCGGGATGGGGTGTGTGTGGCCGAGCAGAGGGTGGGGCACTGCGTGTATCGTGTGGGCGGCAGCGAAGCAGCGGTGCAGGGGCGGAGAGGCGGAGGGGCCGGAGTGGAAGAAATTCCGCTCTGCACGGTTGAAGAAGACCGTGGTGGAGTCAGAGGTGGAGGTGAAGGAGGTGCGGGCGCTGTGGGCAGATGTGGACAGGGTGGAGGCAGAGCGGACAGGGGTGGTGAAAACCATCTACAAGTTGGTGGTCTGCAGAATGTTTGAGTTGGAGGAGTGGCAGAAGGAGGCAAGGGCAGAGCGGAAGGCGGCGGCAGAGGATTGGAAGATCCTCCGGGAATTTCTGATGGGGAAGCAGGGAGCGGGGGAGGAGAAGGAGGAGGCGGAGAAGATGGTGGTGGAGGTGGCGGGCTCGGAAAAGGGGGTGGAGATGGAGGCAGAGAAGAAGGAGGCAGAGGAAGCGGGAGCAGAGAAGGAAGCAGAGGTGGAGAAAGTGGCTGTTAGGGCCTGTCCCGTCTCGATAGTAGTGCTGGAGATCAACTTGTTTGGTGACCTATGCTGGAAACTCGCTAAGACCAATCAACTGTTGAGCACAGTCGAGAATGCTCGGTCCCGGAAGGTCGCGAAGACGTCTGAGAAGATGTAAGAGCGAAGAAAGACAAGTATAGAGGAGGAAGACATCGTTGGGAAGGTTGCGAAGTCGGTAGACGAAGCGTAAAGGAAGAAATTGACGAGGAGGGGGGAAATGGGTGATGCTGAGAGGGTTGCGAAGTCGACCAATGAAGCGTGAAGAAAGGAATAGACGAGGTGGGAGAAAGTGATAATGCTGAGAAGGTCGTGAGGTCGACCGACGAAGCGTAGAGAAGGAAAAAGACAAGGTGAAAGAAATAGAGAATGTTGGAAGGGTCGCGGTGGTTGCGATGGTGTTGAGAAATGTGTCGGTGAAGGCGATGACCTTGCCAACCGACGGGTGAACCTGTAGGGTTCCAAGATCAGTACCAAGACGAATAATAGAGAATACTTAGATCGCACGAGTTGTAGGAGTACAGAGGGCGAGTTAGAACAGAGTAGAGTGTGTCTTGGCAATCTTGTAGTCACCAAGAGAGACAAGACTTATCAATCATGGTGGTTCCAAGCTCAAAGGGCGTACTAGCCTCAAGCTTAAACCAATGTGCGTCAATATCAAGTCTAGAGTACCATAAGTACATGCGAGACCTTATATATATGTACATGCAGGGAGTATGACGAGAAAGGGAAAGTACAGAGAGCGCCAGGCGACAAGACTATAGTAGTATGGGGTATAACTAGTCGTAGAGTGACCGTGCACGTGTTCTACTAAGATTGCGAGGGGTAAACTAAGCATAGGTAAGGTCGCGGACGTGACCAGTCATGGGTCGCGACCTAACTAAATAAGCATATGTGTAACTACGACTGGGCAGAGGGGCTTGGTCCAGGGCTAACCAGTAGTACTGAATGAAATAATTAACTAGACACAGCAGTTAGGTATAATTCATAGTGTACTCTTTGCAGCTACAGCTGGACAAGGAATCCTTATGGTCAGTCAACTTGTCAAGTTAACTTGTCAAAGGTAGTACATGGGGGACTAGTAGACTAGATACAGCTGACAGCTGTGGATCTGGTGGACTAGTTACAGCTACTAGGTGTGGACCTGGTGGACTAGTTGCAGGTGCTAGCTATGGGTCTAGTGAACTAGTTACAGCTGCTAGCTGTGGGTCCAGTGGACTAGTTACAGCTACCAGTTGTGGATCTAGTGGACTAGGTGCAGCAAGTAGATGTAGGTCTAGTGGACTAGTTGCAGCTATTAGCTGTAGATGTAGTGAACTAGTTACAGCTAGTAGCTGTGGGCCTAGTGGACTAGTTGCAGCTACTAGCTGTGGGCCTAGTGGACTAGTTGCAGCTACTAGCTGTAGATGTAGTGAATTAGTTACAGCTAGTAGGTGTAGGTCTAGTAGACTAGTTGCAGCTAGTAGTTGTGGACCTAGTGGACTAGCGGCAGCTACCAGCTGTGGGTCTAGTGGACTAGTTACAGCCATTAGCTGTGGAGCTAGTGAACTAGTTGCAGCTAGTTGCTGTAGATCTAGTGAACTAGTTACAGCTATTAATTGTAGAACTAGTTGCAGCTAGTAGCTGTGGGCCTAGTGGACTAGTTGCAGCTACTAGCTGTGGGCCTAGTGGACTAGTTGCAGCTAGTAGGTGTAGATGTAGTGAACTAGTTGCAGCTAGTAGCTGTGGACCTAGTGGACTAGTTGCAGCTACTAGCTGTGGGTCTAGTCAATTACTAGCTGTAGATCTGGTGAATTAGTTACAGCTACTAGCTGTGGATCTAGTGGACTAGTTGCAGCTAGTTGCTGTGGGTCTGGTAGACTAGTTACAGCTATTAGCTGTGGATCTAGTCAGTCAATGATGTAGATTCCTTGCAATAAACTATTGTAATTACAATAGGTGGCCATTGTGAGAATGACTGAACAAACAATGGCAAACAAAACATGCCAAAAATAAAAACAAAACTCGAAATTGAGCAGCCCTGTGCCTGGTCCCTCAGGTACAGGTTACCAATCAAGCATAGCTGCTTTTGGTAAGCTGCTATGACTGTGGGAAAATTTTTGCATGGCTTGCAAAATATGACTTTTTATACACCAAAAAATCGGCAAAAATCAGGAGATTCCAGATCCAGACACCCCACATTTGTATCTGCCTTGGTTCAGTGTCAATTTGCAAAATACACAGAAAATATTCATTTTTCTACAGTTCTGCAGTACTCTGGCTTAAAAATGGATAGGAGAGGATACACACACCTACACACACTACCTGTGGACATATGGGGAGGGTGTGGACTAGTTTAACAACTCACCCACCATCTCTGTCACCTCCCTGGAATCCATTACTAGGAATTAGGGTGTTATTGGCCTGGGAGCATGGCTATTTGTTATATTGCAAATTCCAGCTGTCAGACTACACCTTATGACATCTAATACAATCATACAAAAGCCCATAATATTTGGTGCAGAATTACAGATTCCCCATGTCTATTTTCCCAAAATTCTCAAAATCTCTCCCCAGACAGTCCCCTTTGTCAAATCACATATTCCTGTTGTCTGATGGCTGACAAGGTATGCATGAATACATGTTCAAAGTTTGGTGAAGTTAGGCCAAGTTCTCAGGAAGATAGCCTAGAATGTGTCTTTTAGAGGACAGTCTAAAGTGAGAGCAAAGATGAAGGCAAGGATAAGGAAGACCTTGATGGTCCTCCAAAAGACTCATTCTGAGCTATCTTCTTGAGAACTTGGCCTAACTTCACCAAACTTTGAGCATGTATTCATGCATACCTTGTCAGCCATCAGACAACAGGAATATGTGATTTGACAAAGGGGACTGTCTGGGGAGAGATTTTGAGAATTTTGGGAAAATAGACATGGGGAATCTGTAATTCTGCACCAAATATTATGGGCTTTTGTATGATTGTATTAGATGTCATAAGGTGTAGTCTGACAGCTGGAATTTGCAATATAACAAATAGCCATGCTCCCAGGCCAATAACACCCTAATTCCTAGTAATGGATTCCAGGGAGGTGACAGAGATGGTGGGTGAGTTGTTAAACTAGTCCACACCCTCCCCATATGTCCACAGGTAGTGTGTGTAGGTGTGTGTATCCTCTCCTATCCATTTTTAAGCCAGAGTACTGCAGAACTGTAGAAAAATGAATATTTTCTGTGTATTTTGCAAATTGACACTGAACCAAGGCAGATACAAATGTGGGGTGTCTGGATCTGGAATCTCCTGATTTTTGCCGATTTTTTGGTGTATAAAAAGTCATATTTTGCAAGCCATGCAAAAATTTTCCCACAGTCATAGCAGCTTACCAAAAGCAGCTATGCTTGATTGGTAACCTGTACCTGAGGGACCAGGCACAGGGCTGCTCAATTTCGAGTTTTGTTTTTATTTTTGGCATGTTTTGTTTGCCATTGTTTGTTCAGTCATTCTCACAATGGCCACCTATTGTAATTACAATAGTTTATTGCAAGGAATCTACATCATTGACTGACTAGATCCACAGCTAATAGCTGTAACTAGTCTACCAGACCCACAGCAACTAGCTGCAACTAGTCCACTAGATCCACAGCTAGTAGCTGTAACTAATTCACCAGATCTACAGCTAGTAATTGACTAGACCCACAGCTAGTAGCTGCAACTAGTCCACTAGGTCCACAGCTACTAGCTGCAACTAGTTCACTACATCTACACCTACTAGCTGCAACTAGTTCACTACATCTACAGCTAGTAGCTGCAACTAGTCCACTAGGCCCACAGCTACTAGCTGCAACTAGTTCACTACATCTACAGCTAGTAGCTGCAACTAGTTCACTAGGCCCACAGCTAGTAGCTGCAACTAGTCCACTAGGCCCACAGCTACTAGCTGCAACTAGTCCACTAGACCCACAGCTGGTAGCTGCCACTAGTCCACTAGGTCCACAACTACTAGCTGCAACTAGTCTACTAGACCTACACCTACTAGCTGTAACTAATTCACTACATCTACAACTAATAGCTGTAACTAGTTCACTACATCTACAGCTAGTAGCTGCAACTAGTCCACTAGGCCCACAGCTACTAGCTGTAACTAGTTCACTACATCTACAGCTAATAGCTGCAACTAGTCCACTAGACCTACACCTACTAGCTGCAACTAGTTCACTACATCTACAACTAATAGCTGTAACTAGTTCACTACATCTACAGCTAGTAGCTGCAACTAGTCCACTAGGCCCACAGCTAGTAGCTGCAACTAGTCCACTAGGGCCACAGCTAGTAGCTGCAACTAGTCCACTAGGCCCACAGCTACTAGCTGTAACTAGTTCACTACATCTACAGCTAATAGCTGCAACTAGTCCACTAGACCTACACCTACTTGCTGCACCTAGTCCACTAGATCCACAGCTAATGGCTGTAACTAGTCCACTAGACCCACAGCTGGTAGCTGCCACTAGTCCACTAGGTCCACAACTACTAGCTGCAACTAGTTCACTACATCTGCAACTAATAGCTGTAACTAGTTCACTACATCTGCAACTAATAGCTGTAACTAGTTCACTACATCTACAGCTAGTAGCTGCAACTAGTCCACTAGGCCCACAGCTACTAGCTGCAACTAGTTCACTACATCTACAACTAATAGCTGTAACTAGTTCACTAGATCTACAGCAACTAGCTGCAACTAGTTCACTAGATCCACAGCTAATGGCTGTAACTAGTCCACTAGACCCACAGCTGGTAGCTGCCACTAGTCCACTAGGTCCACAACTACTAGCTGCAACTAGTTCACTACATCTACAACTAATAGCTGTAACTAGTTCACTACATCTACAGCTAGTAGCTGCAACTAGTTCACTAGGCCCACAGCTAGTAGCTGCAAACTAGTCCACTAGGCCCACAGCTACTAGCTGCAACTAGTCCACTAGACCCACAGCTGGTAGCTGCCACTAGTCCACTAGGTCCACAACTACTAGCTGCAACTAGTCTACTAGACCTACACCTACTAGCTGTAACTAATTCACTACATCTACAACTAATAGCTGTAACTAGTTCAATACATCTACAGCTAGTAGCTGCAACTAGTCCACTAGGCCCACAGCTACTAGCTGTAACTAGTTCACTACATCTACAGCTAATAGCTGCAACTAGTCCACTAGACCTACACCTACTAGCTGCAACTAGTTCACTACATCTACAACTAATAGCTGTAACTAGTTCACTACATCTACAGCTAATAGCTGTAACTAGTTCACTAGATCTACAGCAATTAGCTGCAACTAGTTCACTAGATCCACAGCTAATGGCTGTAACTAGTCCACTAGACCCACAGCTGGTAGCTGCCACTAGTCCACTAGGTCCACAACTACTAGCTGCAACTAGTTCACTACATCTACAACTAATAGCTGTAACTAGTTCACTACATCTACAGCTAGTAGCTGCAACTAGTTCACTAGGCCCACAGCTAGTAGCTGCAACTAGTTCACTAGGCCCACAGCTACTAGCTGCAACTAGTCCACTAGACCCACAGCTGGTAGCTGCCACTAGTCCACCAGGTCCACAACTACTAGCTGCAACTAGTTCACTACATCTACAGCTAGTAGCTGCAACTAGTTCACTAGGCCCACAGCTAGTAGCTGCAACTAGTTCACTAGGCCCACAGCTACTAGCTGCAACTAGTCCACTAGACCCACAGCTGGTAGCTGCCACTAGTCCACTAGGTCCACAACTACTAGCTGCAACTAGTCTACTAGACCTACACCTACTAGCTGTAACTAGTTCACTACATCTACAGCTAATAGCTGCAACTAGTCCACTAGACCTACACCTACTAGCTGCAACTAGTTCACTACATCTACAACTAATAGCTGTAACTAGTTCACTACATCTACAGCTAGTAGCTGCAACTAGTCCACTAGGCCCACAGCTAGTAGCTGCAACTAGTCCACTAGGCCCACAACTAGTAGCTGCAACTAGTCCACTAGGCCCACAGCTACTAGCTGTAACTAGTTCACTACATCTACAGCTAATAGCTGCAACTAGTCCACTAGACCTACACCTACTTGCTGCACCTAGTCCACTAGATCCACAGCTAATGGCTGTAACTAGTCCACTAGACCCACAGCTGGTAGCTGCCACTAGTCCACTAGGTCCACAACTACTAGCTGCAACTAGTTCACTACATCTACAACTAATAGCTGTAACTAGTTCACTACATCTACAGCTAGTAGCTGCAACTAGTCCACTAGGCCCACAGCTACTAGCTGCAACTAGTTCACTACATCTACAACTAATAGCTGTAACTAGTTCACTAGATCTACAGCAATTAGCTGCAACTAGTTCACTAGATCTACAGCAACTAGCTGCAACTAGTTCACTAGATCCACAGCTAATGGCTGTAACTAGTCCACTAGACCCACAGCTGGTAGCTGCCACTAGTCCACCAGGTCCACAACTACTAGCTGCAACTAGTTCACTACATCTACAACTAATAGCTGTAACTAGTTTACTACATCTACAGCTAGTAGCTGCAACTAGTTCACTAGGCCCACAGCTAGTAGCTGCAACTAGTTCACTAGGCCCACAGCTACTAGCTGCAACTAGTCCACTAGACCCACAGCTGGTAGCTGCCCCTAGTCCACTAGGTCCACAACTACTAGCTGCAACTAGTCTACTAGACCTACACCTACTAGCTGTAACTAGTTCACTACATCTACAGCTAATAGCTGCAACTAGTCCACTAGACCTACACCTACTAGCTGCAACTAGTTCACTACATCTACAGCTAATAGCTGCAACTAGTCCACTAGACCTACACCTACTAGCTGCAACTAGTTCACTACATCTACAACTAATAGCTGTAACTAGTTCAATACATCTACAGCTAGTAGCTGCAACTAGTCCACTAGGCCCACAGCTACTAGCTGTAACTAGTTCACTACATCTACAGCTAGTAGCTGCAACTAGTCCACTAGGCCCACAGCTAGTAGCTGCAACTAGTCCACTAGGCCCACAACTAGTAGCTGCAACTAGTCCACTAGGCCCACAGCTACTAGCTGTAACTAGTTCACTACATCTACAGCTAATAGCTGCAACTAGTCCACTAGACCTACATCTACTTGCTGCACCTAGTCCACTAGATCCACAACTGGTAGCTGTAACTAGTCCACTGGACCCACAGCTAGCAGCTGTAACTAGTTCACTAGAACCATAGCTAGCACCTGCAACTAGTCCACCAGGTCCACACCTAGTAGCTGTAACTAGTCCACTAGATCCACAGCTGTCAGCTGTATCTAGTCTACTAGTCCCCCATGTACTACCTTTGACAAGTTAACTTGACAAGTTGACTGACCATAAGGATTCCTTGTCCAGCTGTAGCTGCAAAGAGTACACTATGAATTATACCTAACTGCTGTGTCTAGTTAATTATTTCATTCAGTACTACTGCAACTCCACACCCCACTGGTCCACCCTCGGGAGATCCAATAGTTCCCTCTGCACGCGACACTGCTCCTGCTCCACCCATTTCTCCACCCATGGCGGGAGCTCTTGAGGCGACTTCAGCAAGAGGTCTTCATAGGCAAAGAAGACCGTTTCGAGGCCTCGTTGTCCTCGAAATCGAGCCTTGCGGAGCTCGCCGACCATTGTCGCGCACTGACTGCGCAATTCTAGAAACAAACCATCAGCCCATCATCAAGAATACGAAATCTGCGATGACTTACCTCATCCCTGCTCCCTCGACGCCGATAACTCCCCCTCCATCTTCCCTACAGTCACAAACAATCCTATAAAAAAGACATGAATTAGTTCATTTTATACTCGCGACTGTAGAACTTACTGTGTTCCGACTCCTCTGCCTCCGCAAGCCTACGCTGAAGCTCCTCCAGTTCAATCCTTTGATCTAGATAAACAGGAGAATCAGTTAGAACGTCGCAAGGTGAAATTACGACTTACCAGCCCATTCCTTTTTCACCATCGCGATTACCCCCTTTACTTCCTCAAATCCTTCGCGAGTCTTTCCCATCGATGCCAACCACTCTACGGGCAAATTAGCTTATTTCACACTCACGAGAGTAGACTTGATAGCAGGAGCATGACTGGTAGGAGCAAACACTTCAGTGTAATCCAGTCCAGGCCTCTGGCTATATCCCTTGGCCACAAAACGAGCCTTCTTTCTCCTTCTTCAAATCCTTTACTTCACGATGCGAGTCTCTCAATTTGGTCTCCTGGTCTGAGAAAACAAGGAAATTACTTTGTGACATGGTAAAACAAATGAATACTTACCTTCCCAGTCACCCTCAAGCGCCTCAAAATCCCTCTCCACCTCCACTATCCGTGCCCTCAATTTTGCGATCTCCGCATCCACCTCCTCCCTCCCTTTCCCTGCCAACATGCGAATTCAGTAAAAACACGAAAAGCCAGGGAACATTGGATACTTACCTTTGTCACCCCTCCGCAATGCTACCAACTCGCGCTTCGCTACCGCCAGCTCTGCATCCAACTCCGTCTCCCAATGCGACTTGTATACCCACACAATCTTCTGCATGGGTTCCGCGACTTGCTGATGGAGCATCGTGAGCTCCCTCTCGAGATCGGCCCTTGGGACCAAGATCCCCGCGACCTTCCCTCCCTCCTCCACCAACTCCCTCGATGACACCGGTTTCGCAACTCGCCTTTTTGTCGATGGACTGGGTGTTGGGGACCGTGACCGGGCCCTGGTTCGTTTCCTGCGAGTCGGCCGGGTAGGAGTCCCCGGGACAGACAGGGTAGCATACCCTGCCCCCACTTGACTTGCGACCTTCGGAGTCGCCACCCCCAGCGTTTCCGACCCTTCGGCGCACTTCAGCGCCTCGTTGACCCGCGTGTCATCCCAACCGTATTCATTCTTGATGCGCCATCGCCGAAATTCTTGGACCCAGGAACATTTGCCGTGGTCCTCTGCGCACTGGCAACACTTGCCGGCAGTGCTACGCACACACTGCCGGCCCTTTGCAACACAATTGTCACAGTCCTGTGTTTTAACAATTAGAAGGGACGAGTGGAACGAGAAATACTATTACGCACCTCGCGCTCCCTCTTGTTCCACTCCTTATTCTCCTTCACTGACCCGATTTTCTTCCAAGCTTTCAGAAATTCTGCAGGCGACGGGTCAGTGTCAGGACCCATTCATTTTTCCTTTACCCAAGCCGACTCCACCAACATCTACGGCCCTCCCGACGACCCTCTACCACCTCGCGTACCCCTCTACCCACTTCCAAAACCCACTTCCACTATCTCCTTCCGGAAACCTCTCCAACCTCCCCCGCGCTCACATGACACTCGCGACCACCATGCTGTACTCGCGACGCTTCCTACTACTTCACCCTATGTGCATACTTCGCCCGGATCCACCAATCCTACGCGCGACACACTGATACGTGTCTACTTCCACCAGCACGTGACTTGCCGAGCAGCACCCCCGGCGCTACCACTACCAGCGCCAATACGTTACCAGTGTTATGACCGTTACTTGCATTACCAGCGTTACCCACGTGACTACCTGCCCGTAGGTCACCTGCGTCACTAGCGTCACCCACATGATCGCTCTTATGATCTCGCGACCTTAACACTCAAATGCGCCACCAATGGTCAGCTGTATGTACACTTCAAATATGTGTCCCTTCTTCTCCTCAGTCGTCTATAATTACATTACTTATGATCCGAGAATCCCTCCGTAGTTATAGCGACGTATATACTTATTTAACTAGGTCGCAACCTGTGACAGGTCATCTTCGCGACCTTACCTATGCATACCTAACCCCTCGCGACCTTAGTAGAACACGCGCCTAGTCACTTTACGACTAAACATACCCCGTACTACTATAGTCTTGTCGCCTGGCGACCTCTGTACTTTCCCTTTTTCGTTATACTCTCTGTACGCATGTATATAAGTCTCGCATGTACTTCTCGTACTGTAGACTTGATATTGATGCACATTGATTTAAGCTTGAGGCTAGTACACCCTTTAAGCTTGGAACCATTGCGATTGATAGGTCTTGTCTCCCTTGGTGACCACAAGATCGCCAAGACACACTCTACTCTGTTCCAACTCATCCTCTGCGCTCCTACAACTCGTGCGATCTAAGTATTCTCTATTATTTGTCTTGGTACTGATCTTGGAACCCTACAGGTTCACCCGTCGGTTGGCAAAGTCATCGCCTTCACCGACACATTTCTCAACACCGCCGCGACCACCACAACCCTTCCAGCATCCTCTACTTCTTTCACCTTGTCTTTTTCCTTCTCTACACTTCGTCGGTTGACCTCGCGACCTTCTCAGCATTATCACTTTCTCCCACCTCATCTATTCCTTTCTTCACGCTTCATCGGTCGACTTCGTGACCCTCTCAGCGTCACCCATTTCCCCCCTCCTCGTCAATTTCCTCCTTTACGCTTCGTCTACCAACTTCACGACCTTCCCAACAATGTCTTCCTCCTCTATACTTATCTTTCTTTGCTCTTACATCTTCTCAGATGTCTTCGCGACCTTCCGGAACCGAGCATTCTCGACTGTGCTCAACAGTTGATTGGTCTTAGCGAGTTTCCAGCATAGGTCACCAACAAGTCGATCTCCGGCACTACTATCGAGATGGGACAGGCCCTAACAGTCAGCCCCGCCCGCGACTTCGCCCCTTATTCCACTAGGGCCCGCAACATTTTCTTCCGCCCGACTTGGGCCTGCGACGTCGCTCCTCGTTTCGCTAGAGCCTGCGACCTTGCCCTTCTTCTTTTCACGCCCCACGGTTTCTTCGCGAAGACACGCGCATTGCTCTTGCTCGGCCTTTTGGTGGGCCAACATCTCGGCCAGCACCTCTTTGTCGCAGCTAGCCTCACCCCTTTTGAACTCCTCATATTCGTGCACTTCGTGTTCGAGTTGGGTTCCAGTGCATTTGAGGACATTGGAGGAGACCATGATGGTTGAACTTAGAGGAAAATTTCGGGTGTCGTGACCTGATCAACAAACATTGCGCTGACTAATGGTCACGTGACCTCCACTCTCACAGGGCTCAAGGCTTGAAAGGGGGGTAATGTCAGGACCCATCCATTTTTCCTCAACCTAACAACTCTATCACCACTCATGGACCTCCCAACATTCCCCTACCACCTCACGAACCCCCCTACACTCTTCCAAAACCCGCTATCAACTTCCAAACACCTCTCAGGCCTCCATCATCTCCTCACAACACTCACGATCATACCACCATACTCACGTCACCTCCCGCCACCTCACCTTACGCGTACTCACTGCTGAACCCACTATTCGATACTCAACACGCTCTTACATGACTCCTGCAGCGGCACATGACTTGCCGCACGGCACACCGGCACTACTCGTGTTACTCGCGTTACCAGCATTACTCATGTGACATACCACCCAAAGACCGCCCAAGGTCACCTGCCTCACCAGTGCTGTCCACGTGACCGCTTGCCTGACCGCGCGACCTTAATGATGAAATGTGCCACCGGCGGTCAAGCTGTGTATCCTTTCAAATTATGTTCTCCCTTCTTCTTCTCAGTCATCTATAACTGCGTTAGCCCTGGACCAAGCCCCTCTGCTCAGTCGTAGTTACACATATGCTTATTTAGTTAGGTCGCGACCCATGACCAGTCATGTCCGCGACCTTACCTATGCTTAGTTTACCCCTCGCGACCTTAGTAGAACATGTGCACGGTCACTCTACAACTAGTTATACCCCGTACTACTATAGTCTTGTCGCCTGGCGCTCTCTCTGTACTTTCCCTTTCTCATCATACTCCCTGTACGTACATATATATAAGTCTCGCATGTACTTACTGTAAGACAGACTTGATATTGACACATTATTGGTTTAAGCTTTAGGCCTGACACCTTCTGAGCTTCGAACCAAGCATGATTGATAGTGCTTGTCTCACTTGGTAACCAGATCACACCAAGACCCACTCTGCTTTTCTTCTACCTCGTTCTTGGCACTCGTGCAACTCGCGCCACCTAAGTATTTTCCTCATTTCATCTTGGTACTGATCCTTGGAACCCAATAGGTTCCCTTATTGGTCAGCAAAGTCATTGCCTTCAACCGATCTACTTCTCAACATCGTCGCAACTTCATGCGACCTCTCCCCATCGTCTATTTCTCCCACCTCGTCTATTCCTTTCCTCACACTTCGTCGGTCGACCTCGCGACCCCCTCAGCGACTTCTCCATTTGTCTTTTTCTCTTTTACGCTTGTCTACCGACTTCACGACGTTCCTAACGTCCCCATGACATTCTGGGACCGAGCATTCTCGACTGTGCTCAACAGTTGATTGGTCTTAGCGAGTTCCAAGACCGGTCACCAACAAGTCGACTTTTGACATTACTCTTGAGACGGGACAGGCCCTAACATTGACCTCCAGTATCACTTTCGAGACAGGACAGGCCCTAACACTTATGTGCAAGGATCGCTGTCGAGAGCCGCCTTAAGTACTTGACTGGGTGTCATATAGCAGCCACCCTCTCATGCGGTCTCTGGGTCAAATCCTATCTTTGTATCATCCCACCATCTCCCATCCTCTTCCTGTCAGTGCGGCTTGCATGTGGAATTCCTGCCTACCATCAGGACTGCCATTACGCCCCTCCCCACTGTTGTTTATAGTTGTATTTGGGTAGAATTGACCTACTTTTGACACACAAATCACCTCTGACAGAGATGATTCTATGTCAAAAAAAGATCGAGCAGCCCAGAGAGCACAGTACAACTCTCTGGCTGCTCTGACTCTGATCATACTAAACCCATACTCAATACCCTTTCTTTTCATTGTTCTCTCTCTCTCCTTGCCTCTTCTCCTTCTATTCCTGTTCCTTGTAAAGCAATGATAGACTCCAGTGCTGAACTCTGTTTCATTGATGCCAAATTTACTTCTCGTCTCTGTCTTCCAAAAACTCCAGTGACCCCCTGGGAGGTTGTTTTTATGAATGGGACCACCTCCATCTGGGTTACCAAAGCAGTCTGGCTCTCCATTCAGCTCTCTGCCATGGATCTGACTGACATCTTGTTTGTAGTTACTGATCTTGTGATGTGATCTTGGGAATGAATTGGCTGTTCCAAAACAACCTGCTGGTTGACTGGACTACTGGCCAGATAAGGCCCAGACCATCTACTAATGAGGAGAAAACTCCGAAATCTGATCCAGAGGGTGCACTGGCCAGCACTCTCCATTCTGTCCCTCTGTCCACCTCTGTCCCTCCATCTGTCTCTGCTCTGTGCACTCTGGTTCAAATGTCATCTGCAGTGACTCTGAACCAAGCCTGGACTCTGTCTCCATCTCTGCTTCCATCTCTGTCTTTGACTCTGTCTCTGACCATTCCATCTGCCCAGTTCCTCCATGGAACACCTAAAGTTTCTTTTGTGAATGCTGCTGCATTCGTCATGGCTTGTGGACTTTGCAGGTCCTGAGTCTTTGGCATGACATTGTCAAGTGAGTCTGCACATGCAGCCTCCACTTCATTCAACATCCCTGACACTACTTCCCAGGATCTCCTCTCCATTCTGGAGGAGTACAGGGACTTCCTGGATGTTTTCAGTAAAAAGAAGGCAGACACCCTTGCTCCACATTGACCATATGATCTAAAAATTAACCTGCTGGATGGCCAATCCCCTCCACCAGGTGCGGTCTATTCTCTGTTGCAGTCCGAACTCAGCAAACTCTGCAAGTTTCTGGACAAGCATCTCTGCATTAGATTCATCTGTCTGAGCCATTCTCCACATGGAGCACCTGTGCTTTTCATCCAGAAAAAGAATGGAACACTCTGACTATGCATCAATTTCCATGGTCTCAATAAAGTGACCAAAAAGGATCATTACCCACTCCCACTGACCAAAGATCTTCTTGACATTCCAGGAAAAGCCCAAATCTATACAAAACTTGACCTCTGACACACATATCACCTGGTCCATATCACCAAGGGTGATGAATGGAAAACTGCATTCTGCACCCAATATGGATCCTTTGAATGGTGTGTGATGCCCTTTGGGCTCACCAACATTCCTGCCACTTTCCAGCACTTCATGAATGATATATTCTCCAACCTCCTTGACATGTTCATGGTCATCTATCTTGATGACATCCTCATTTACTCTGAGGACCGAAAGCAACATGTTGAGCATGTCTGAGAGGTACTCCAAAGGCTCTGGAAGAACAGTCTCTTCCTGAACCCAGCTAAGTGTAAATTTCACACTGAAACTGTAGAGTATCTCAGATTTGTTTTATCTCCAGCCGGACTTTCTATGGACATGGCTAAAGTTAAAGCTATACAGGATTGGCCTACTCCCCGGAAGGTCAAAGACATACAGTCCTTCCTCAGATTCACCAATTTCTACTGCCACTTCATCCATGGATACTCCAAGATCATTGCCCCAATGACCAGCCTCACACAAAAAAACATCCCATGGCTTTGGTCCAATGACTGCCAGTCCACTTTTGACTCTCTAAAAACAGCATTCTCCACTGCTCCAATCCTCTTGCACTTCATCCCTGGAGCTCTGCTTATAGTCAAAATGGATACCTCAGACTATGCTGTTGCTGCAATTCTCTCTATGGTCACCTCCAATGGTGACATCCATCCTATCACTTTTCATTCCCACACCCTAGGCATCTCTGAACTGAACTATGACACTCATGATAAGGAACTCCTCACAATATTTGAGGTGTTTACCACTTGGAGGCATTATCTCCAAGGTTCTGAAACTCTGGTCAATGTTGTTACCAGCCATGTTGTTACCAGCCATAAGAACCTCAAGTACTTCTCCATGGTCCACCTCCTCACCTGATGTCAAGCCAGGTGGTCAGAGTTCCTCTCCCAGTTCAACTTTGTGATCCAATTCTGCCCTGGTCACCTCAGAATGAAACCCAACATGTTGACTAGACATTGGGACATCTATCCCAAAGAGGGGGATAGTGACTATCTATGCCCACATCAATCTGCACAACCTCCAGCTGATGTTCACTGGTGGACAGTTGATCTTGTCACTCCAAGCTTCATCACTTTACATACCTGCACTCCATGTGTCGTTTGTGATTGATGATAATCAACTCTGCAAGGATATCTGGTCTGGACTCTTGCTGGATCCTGTGATTGCCCTGATCCTAGAAGACCTCCTGTCAGGACCCATTCATTTTTCCCCTATCCCAACCAACTCTACCAACACCCACAAGCTTCCCAACAACCCTCTACAACCTTGCGAGCCCCTCTACACACTTCCAAAACCCACTGTCCCCTTCCAGAAGCCTCTCCAACCCCTGCACTCACACGACACTCATGACCACCATGCCATACTCGCGATGCCTCCTAATACCTCACTCCACATGCATACTCTGCACGGACCCACCAATTCCATGCGTGACATGCCACTGTGCATCTTCTTCTGCCAGCACATGACTTGCCATGTGGCACCCCAGAGCCCCAATATGTTACCAGTGTTACCGGCGTTACTCACATGACTTCCTGCCCAAAGTCACCTGCGTCACCCATGTGACCACTCTTATGACCTCGTGACCTTGATGCTCAAATGTGCCACCAATGGTCAGCTGTACAAACACTTCAAATTATGTTCCTTTCTTCTCCTCAGCCATCTATAACTATGTAGCTCATGATCTGAGAATCCCCCTGTAGTTATAGTTACGTATATACTTATTTAACTAGGTTGCAATCTGTGACAGGTCATCTTCGCGACCTTACCTATGCATTCCTAACCCCTTGCGACCTTAGTAGAACACACGCCTAGTCATTTTATGACTAAACATACCCTGTACTACTATAGTTCTGTTGCTTGGCGACCTCTGTACTTTTCCTTTTCTGTCATACTCTCTGCATGCATGTATATAAGTCTTGCATGTACATATGATACTGTAGACTTGATATTGACACACTTTTGGTTTAAGCTTGAGGCCATGATGCCCTTTGAGCTTGGAACCATTGCAATTGATAGGTCTTGTCTCTCTTGGTGACCTCAAGATCACCAAGACATTTTCTGCTTTACTCTAACTCATCCTCTGCACTTGTACAACTCACACACCTAAGTATTCTCTTTATTCTGTCTTGGTACTGACTTCTTCAAACCCTATAGGTTCTCCTGTCAATTGGCAAAGTTATTGCCTTCACTGATACACCTCTCAACACCGTTGCGACTACCCACGACTCTCTCGACATTGTCTCTTTCTCCCACTTCGTCTTTTTCCTTCTTTATGCTTCATTGGTTGACTTTGCGACCTTCTCAACATTATCTATTTCTCCCACCTCATCTATTTCTTTTTTCACGCTTCATCGGTCAACTCTGCAACCTTCTCAGCAACATTTCCTTTCTCCTTATTCATCTTTTTCCCATACTACGCTTCGTCTACCAACTTTGCAACCTTCCCAGCAATGTCTTCCCCCTCTATACTTGTCTTTCTTCACTCTTACATCTTCTCAGATATCTTTGTGACCTTCTGGGACCAAGCATTCTTGACTGTGCTCAACAGTTGATTGGTCTTAGTGAGTTTCCAGGATCAGTCACCAACAAGTCGATCTCCAGCATTACTATCGAGACAGGACAGGCCCTAACATAATATCAAGTCTCCCCCTTGCCCCATCACTCAATGCCCGGATAACACCTTATTATGTCTACCAGTCACACTCCTTCCCAACCTATCACTCATCACTTTCAGACCTGCACAGGCAGCCACGTGATTACTCCAATGGTTTTGGAAGCTACCCATGAGCCGCCCACCACTGTTCAAGAGCAACCAGCATCTGTCATTCAGTCACAGCCCAAAGAACCTGCCCAAATTACACCTAGTCAAGCTTTGTCCCCACATGAAGAAGCCAAGTCCCTCATAGAGCAACTCAGCTACCCATGCTTCGACTGTTCTCACCACCGTACTTACCAAATTCTTAACAATACTCACTGCCAGTATGAAACTGGGACTCTCAACGAAGAACTGGCATACCTCATAGAGACCACAAATCTTTATGAGCCTTTGGTACAATTGACGAACAGATTCCGCACTAACCCACAGAACCAGTTATATGAGAGTCAGTGACAGTATCCAGAAACCACTGATCATGGAGTTCCAACTCCCCCTGACTTGGACACCCCCTTGCAACCTCCGAGACAGTTTCAACCCACTAGAGGACCTTGAGATATGGCACCACTTTTCCAGGTCATGGCACAATCCCTTCAGAATTTTGCAAATCCTGCTGTGCCTGATGAACGACTTGCCATTGTCTCCCAGGATCCCTAGGTACACTGCCCCTCATAGCAGTTGGCCCACTTGGATGCAGCCAGCCACTACTCCAAGCAGGGCGCTCCCTCACAACCCTGTAGGGACCGAAGCAACTCTCCAGCCTGCCCCCCACCTCAAGATACTAGTTGAACCCTTCCATATTCCTCAGCCGGAAGCATGACCAGTACCTCTGATAGAGATGCAACCAGCATCTCATCCCCCATCTCAGGCTGAAGCTCTGCAGGTCCCTCCGGTCCCCCCTATGCCTCCACACCTTGCTGCCGCACTTCAAGAGGAGGCCCCTGGTACCCACCACCACCACTACTATTACCAGGCCCCTCCTTCCAAAGGACCATCAGCTCGAGATGCCTTTGCTTGAGAATTGAAGGTCGATACCAGGCACCCCAAACCGTTTAATGGTTGCAACTGGCATAAAAGGAAGCCTTTCATCACGGAATGCCTTATGACTTTCTTTGCAAAACCCATAACCTTCCAGGGAGACCACAAGAGGGTTACTTTCGTGGCCTCTTACCTCATGGACACCGCACAGAGCCACTACACCTCTCTCCTTCAATTCAATGCCAAACATCCAGCCCTACACTCCTGGGAAGGATTCATCCACAAGTTTGGAGGAATGTTTGGAGTAGTGAACACTCAGATTGAAGTGGACCAGAACCTCTGTATGTTGCAGATGGGTGAAAACGAGCAGTTCTTGAACCATATTATACACTTCAAGTCCTTCACCTTCAAGTCCAACTGGAATTCTGCCACTCTGCAATCAGAACTCTACCACTCACTGTCCATGTGCATCAAAGAGGCCATGAAAGTCATCCTGTGACCTACTATGTATCAGGAACTTTGAGAATTGGTGATGCAAATCAATCAGAGGCACTGGGAGTATGAGAGTGAAACCTGCCGAACTCAACTCCACACCAACCCTCCTGCTCCTCGTCCCCCTGCTCAACAAGGTGGAAATCACCCCTTCACTCAACAAGGCAGAAATTGCAACTTCCAAATGACATTGCAACCCTATCCTGCAGCTGGCAATAATCCTACAATGCCCCGACCAGCCACAGGAAACCCCACGACTTCGCCATGACCTGCTAATCTGCCTCGCCAGCTGAATCCAAATCTGCCCTATGTCCCCCTCAGCGATGAGGAATGAGAATGACACTGTCAGGGAAATCTTTGTATGAGATGTGGAAAGTCTGGACACTACAGCACTGCTTGCCCTGATTGATGAGTAGCAGGACGAGCCATCTTCATGCTAGAGGAAGGAGAGGAAGACTTACAGGAAGAGTACAAAGTTGAAGAAGAAGTGGAAGAGGATGTGAATGACCCACACAAAGAGTTAAATGAGGAAGCGACTCAGGAGCTTCTGGGGGAACTCTGAGTTGTGACGATCCAACCCCCATACTCGCATGGGCCACGACTAGTTCCTCCTCCTCTCAGTTTCCTCACAACTTTTCTAATACTCCTATTGCTTCCCAGTCCTCCCAATCCTTCCTCATAAAGACACAAATCCCAGATTTCAGCTTGATTCTTCTAAATACTCTTGTTGACTGCAGTGCATCAATGAATTTTATCGACTCTGTACTCGCAAACACCCATCCAAACCTCCTAATACCACTTCCGCAACCCCTACCCCTTCAATACTTCAATGGAAGTTCCTCCAGCTCCAATATCACCCACTATGTCCTCGCTAATACAAAATTCCCCAATGATACCATCCAATCCATTAAGTTCCTCATCACCAAGACCCATCCACTCACTCCCATCATTCTAGGGCTCGATTGGTGGCGAACCTGGAATCCTAAGATCGATTGGACCAACCTCACCTTTAGTTTCAGACAGACAGCCCATTCCGCAACTATTCCTCTCACCCTTCTGGATGCAAAACCCCTGAGTAAACCTCTTCCTGACCTCGCAAACTTGATACTGAAATCTTCTAAACCACCGCGAGTTCAATTGGTCAAGGCCACCACGCTTCACCACTTGGAGCAACAAGGAGAATTTATAGGTCTCCTATATTTCCAACCTGTGAACAATCCCTATGATGATGAATCCATACTCACGAGTTCCATGACCACCCAACTTCCTCCCCCAAAACCCAAAGAAACAGTTCCACAAGAGTACCATGACTTCCTGGACATATTTTCTGAAACCTTAGCCTGGGAAATACCTCCACACTGTGACTATGACCACCAAATTGAACTTGAGGAAGGTGCGACACCTCCTCACAGGAAGCTATACAACATGTCAGAAGTGGAGTTAAAGATGCTGAAAGATTATTTGGATGACATGTTGGATAAAGGCTTCATTCGGCCGTCGAAATCCCCTGCAGGTGCACTGGTACTCTTCACGAAGAAGAAAGATGGAGGCCTTCGCCTCTGTGTCGACTATCAAGGTCTCAACAAGATTACCTGCAAAAACCACTACCCTATCCCTTGAATTGAGACCCTCATTGACCAGTTACATTCAGCCAAAATCTATTCATGGATCGACCTTCGTGTTGGGTACAATAACATGAGGATAGCTGAAGGAGACAAGTGGAAAACTGCTTTCCACACCCGCTACAGCACATTTGAGTATCTTGTCATGCCCTTTGGACTCACAAACACACCTGTGACCTTTCAGCACCTTATGAACGATATCTTCCACAATTTAGTCAATGTCAATGTAGTTGTTTACCTTGATGATATCCTCATCTACTCAGACAACATTGAACAACATCACGACCATGTCCAAGAGGTCCTACGACATCTACGCAAGGCATACTTACACACATGACCCCGAGAAGTGGGATTTCCACACTGCAACAGTTGAATACCTTGGAGTTATAGTGTCCCCCGATGGAATCACCATGGACCCTTCAAAGATACAGGCCATCCTAAGCTGGCCCATACCCACAAAGATCCGTGACCTTCAGAGTTTCTTAGGCTTTGCTAATTTTTATTGAAGATTCATAGATAACTACTCTGGCATCATCATTCCACTCACTTGCCTCCTCTGCAAGGACATGCCTTGGAAGTGGAGCCTGCAATGCCAACAAATCTTCGAAACACTCAAGCAAGCCTTTACTGAAG
Organism: Clavaria fumosa; assembly: GCA_951802425.1. Classification (NCBI taxonomy): domain Eukaryota; kingdom Fungi; phylum Basidiomycota; class Agaricomycetes; order Agaricales; family Clavariaceae; genus Clavaria; species Clavaria fumosa. The sequence continues at coordinate 1,425,234 of OX637805.1, read as the reverse complement.
CTCCCATTCTCCAGCACTATGACCCCGACCACCCCATCACACTAGAATGCGACACTTCTGATTATGCCATAGTGGCCATTCTCTCCCAAACTGATCCCACAACTAACAAGCTACATCCTATTGCCTTCCATGCACATACAATGATCGCCACAGAGCTCAACTACAACATTTATGACAAAGAGCTCCTTATGATACACAAAGCATTCAAGCAGTGGAGAGTACCTCAAAGGTGCAAGATACCAAATCCAAGTTTTCTCCAATCACAATAATTTGCAATATTTTACCACCATGAAGCAACTCAGCTGTCGACAAGCCCGCTGGGCAGAGTATCTTTCTAGTTTCAATTATGTCATTCATTATCAAGCAGGAAAGCTAGGCGCGAAGCCAGATGCCCTCATGCAATGACCCGACATCTACCTGAAGAAGTCCGACCAAAACAACAAGGTTGCGATACCACCAGAACTCCTTCAAGCAGCTGTTATTCTAAATGAAGAAGCTCTATTCTTGTGGATCTGACATGCTGCTCACAACCTTTACTTCACCAAGAAGTCCCAGGGTGCTTTACAAGGTCATGATAAGGCTTTCTCACTTTCACCTGATGGTCTACTACTACTTTGCAATGGTAAAATATATGTTTCTGACCATGACTCCCTTTGATTCGACATCCTGTGCTCCAACCATGACCACAAACTGCGAGGACATCCAGGTATAAGAAAGACAACCCAACTAATAAACAGGTTGTTTTTCTGGCCAGGACTCTGAAAGGACGTAACTGTCTACATCCATGGTTGCCACACCTGTGCAAGGGCAAAACCTGTCTGACATAAACCTTATGGATTACTCAAGCCCTTACCCATAGGTGAACAACCTTGGTCTTCGATTTTGATGGACCATATCGAAGCCCTCCCCCTCTCCGCGACCTTCGACTCAATCCTTGTCATCATCTGCCAACTAACAAAACAAGCAATCTTCATCTCCTCCAATACTACTGACACCATGAAAGAATTAGCCCAGCATTTCATCACCCATGTCTTCTCGAAGCATGGGCTACCCACGGACATAGTGTTAGATAGAGGAAGATTATTCATTTCTAAGTTTTGGTCTTCATTACATCAAGCTCTGGATATTACTTCAAATCTCTCCACAGCCTATCACCCGGAGACCAATGGACAAATGGAGCGAGTCAACCAGGTCCTGGAGCAATATATACAGATTTATACAAACTATCAACAAGACGACTGGACTTTCCAACTCCCACTCACCAAGTTCATATACAATAACACCCCCCACAGCATGACCAGTGTCCCCATTCTTCATGAATAAGGGATACAACCCCCAACTCACGATTTCTCTCAAGGACATACCCATGCACAAAGCCCAAATGGTCTCAACTGATCTCAAGACACTTCACCAATACCTACGAGATCAAATAAAGGTCGCGAACAAGGCCTACTCACACTTCGCTGATAGGAAAAGAGAAATTATGCCAGATTGGAAGGAAAGAATGAAGGTGTGGTTAGACCTGCAAAATGTAAAGATGAAGAGGCTGATGAAGAAACTGGATTTGAAATGAGCCAGACCTTTCTCTATACTTGCGAAAGTTTTGACTCACGCTTATTGCCTCCAGTTACCAAAATCGATGCAAGGAATACACGATGTGTTCTACATTTCATTACTAGAGAAGGTCTACGATGATGCCTTCCCCCAGCAACAACAGCAACCCCCACCCCCTATCGAAATCGACAGTGAACAACACTACGAAGTCGCTGACATACTGGATTCTCGAAGGAGGGGTAGGAAAGTGCTCTACCTCGTATGTTGGGAAGGTTATGGACCCGAGGACGACACATGGGAACCCATCGAATCACTTTCCGGCTCAAAGGAACTCCTCGAGGACTTCCACACCACCTTACTTGGAAAAACCTCATGCAACTCGTGCAACTGTTAGGGCCTGTCCCGTCTCAATAGTAGTGCCGGAGATCGACTTGTTGGTGACCTATGCTAGAAACTCGCTAAGACCAATCAACTGTTGAGCACAGTCGAGAATGCTCCATCCCGGAAGGTCGCGAAGACATCTGAGAAGATGTAAGAGTGAAGAAAGACAAGTATAGAGGAGGAAGACGTTGTTGGGAAGGTCGCGAAGTCAGTAGATGAAGCATAAAGGAGGAAATTGACGAGGAGGGGGGAAATGGGTGATGCTGAGAGGGTCACAAAGTCGACCGATGAAGCGTGAAGAAAGGAATAGACGAGGTGGGAGAAAGTGATAATGCTGAGAAGGTTGCGAGCTTGACCGACGAAGCATAGAGAAGGAAAAAGACAAGGTGAAAGAAATAGAGAATGTTGGAAGGATCGCGGTGGTCGCAACAGTGTTGAGAAATGTGTCGGTGAAGGCAATGACTTTGCCAACCGACAGGTGAACCTGTAGGGTTCCAAGATCAGTACCAAGACGAATAATAGAGAATACTTAGATCGCACGAGTTGTAGGAGTGCAGAGGGCGAGTTAGAACAGAGTAGAGTGTGTCTTGGCAATCTTGTAGTCACCAAGAGAGACAAGACTTATCAATCATGGTGGTTCCAAGCTCAAAGGGCGTACTAGCCTCAAGCTTAAACCAATGTGCGTCAATATCAAGTCTAGAGTACCATAAGTACATGCAAGACCTTATATATGTACGTACAGAGAGTATAACGAAAAAGGGAAAGTACAGAGGTCGCCAGGCGACAAGACTATAGTAGTACGGGGTATGTTTAGTCGTAAAGTGACTAGGCGCGTGTTCTACTAAGGTCGCGAGGGGTTAGGTATGCATAGGTAAGGTCGCAAAGATGACCTGTCACGGGTCGTGACCTAGTTAAATAAGTATATACGTCGCTATAACTACGGAGGGATTCTCAGATCATAAGTAATGTAATTATAGCAGTGGTACTGAATGAAATAATTAACTAGACACAGCAGTTAGGTATAATTCATAGTGTACTCTTTGCAGCTACAGCTGGACAAGGAATCCTTATGGTCAGTCAACTTGTCAAGTTAACTTGTCAAAGGTAGTACATGGGGGACTAGTAGACTAGATACAGCTGACAGCTGTGGATCTAGTGGACTAGTTACAGCTACTAGGTGTGGACCTGGTGGACTAGTTGCAGGTGCTAGCTATGGTTCTAGTGAACTAGTTACAGGTGCTAGCTGTGGGTCCAGTGGACTAGTTACAGCTACCAGTTGTGGATCTAGTGGACTAGGTGCAGCAAGTAAGTGTAGGTCTAGTGGACTAGTTGCAGCTATTAGCTGTAGATGTAGTGAACTAGTTACAGCTAGTAGCTGTGGGCTTAGTGGACTAGTTGCAGCTACTAGCTGTGGGCCTAGTGGACTAGTTGCAGCTAGTAGCTGTGGGCCTAGTGGACTAGTTGCAGCTAGTAGCTGTGGGCCTAGTGGACTAGTTGCAGCTACTAGCTGTAGGCCTAGTGGACTAGTTGCAGCTAGTAGCTGTGGGCCTAGTGGACTAGTTGCAGCTACTAGCTGTAGATGTAGTGAACTAGTTACAGCTATTAGTTGTAGATGTAGTGAACTAGTTGCAGCTAGTAGGTGTAGGTCTAGTAGACTAGTTGCAGCTACTAGCTGTGGGCCTAGTGGACTAGTTGCAGCTAGTAGCTGTGGGCCTAGTGGACTAGTTGCAGCTAGTAGGTGTAGGTCTAGTAGACTAGTTGCAGCTATTAGCTGTAGATGTAGTGGACTAGTTGCAGCTAGTAGCTGTGGGCCTAGTGGACTAGTTGCAGCTAGTAGCTGTAGGTCTAGTAGACTAGTTGCAGCTATTAGCTGTAGATGTAGTGGACTAGTTGCAGCTAGTAGCTGTGGGCCTAGTGGACTAGTTGCAGCTACTAGCTGTAGATCTAGTGAACTAGTTACAGCTATTAGTTGTAGATGTAGTGAACTAGTTGCAGCTAGTAGGTGTAGGTCTAGTGGACTAGTTGCAGCTATTAGCTGTAGATGTAGTGAACTAGTTACAGCTAGTAGCTGTGGGCCTAGTGGACTAGTTGCAGCTACTAGCTGTAGATCTAGTGAACTAGTTACAGCTATTAGTTGTAGATCTAGTGAACTAGTTGCAGCTAGTAGGTGTAGGTCTAGTGGACTAGTTGCAGCTACTAGCTGTAGATGTAGTGAACTAGTTACAGCTATTAGTTGTAGATGTAGTGAACTAGTTACAGCTAGTAGGTGTAGGTCTAGTAGACTAGTTGCAGCTAGTAGTTGTGGACCTAGTGGACTAGTGGCAGCTACCAGCTGTGGGTCTAGTGGACTAGTTACAGCCATTAGCTGTGGATCTAGTGAACTAGTTGCAGCTAGTTGCTGTAGATGTAGTGAACTAGTTACAGCTATTAGTTGTAGATGTAGTGAACTAGTTGCAGCTAGTAGCTGTGGACCTAGTGGACTAGTTGCAGCTACTAGCTGTGGGTCTAGTCAATTACTAGCTGTAGATCTGGTGAATTAGTTACAGCTACTAGCTGTGGATCTAGTGGACTAGTTGCAGCTAGTTGCTGTGGGTCTGGTAGACTAGTTACAGCTATTAGCTGTGGATCTAGTCAGTCAATGATGTAGATTCCTTGCAATAAACTATTGTAATTACAATAGGTGGCCATTGCGAGAATGACTGAACAAACAATGGCAAACAAAATATGCTAAAAATATGAACAAAACTCGAAATTGAGCAGCCCTGTGCCTGGTCCCTCAGGTACAGGTTACCAATCAAGCATAGCTGCTTTTGGTAAGCTGCTACAACTGTGGGAAAATTTTTGCATGGCTTGCAAAATATGTATTTTTAAACACCAAAAAATTGGCAAAAATCAGGAGATTCCAGATCCGGACACCCCACATTTGTATCTGCCCTGGTTCAGTGTCAATTTGCAAAATACACAGAAAATATTCATTTTTCTACAGTTCTGCAGTACTCTGGCTTAAAAATGGATAGGAGAGGATACACACACCTACACACACTACCTGTGGACATATGGGGAGGGTGTGGACTAGTTTAACAACTCACCCACCATCTCTGTCACCTCCCTGGAATCCATTACTAGGAATTAGGGTGTTATTGGCCTGGGAGCATGGCTATTTGTTATATTGCAAATTCCAGCTGTCAAACTACACCTTATGACATCTAATACAATCATACAAAAGCCCATAATATTTGGTGCAGAATTACAGATTCCCCATGTCTATTTTCCCAAAATTCTCAAAATCTCTCCCCAGACAGTCCCCTTTGTCAAATCACATATTCCTGTTGTCTGATGGCTGACAAGGTATGCATGAATACATGCTCAAAGTTTGGTGAAGTTAGGCCAAGTTCTCAAGAAGATAGCTCAGAATGAGTCTTTTGGAGGACCATCAAGGTCTTCCTTATCCTTGCCTTCGTCTTTGCTCTCACTTTAGACTGTCCTCTAAAAGACACATTCTAGGCTATCTTCCTGAGAACTTGGCCTAACTTCACCAAACTTTGAACATGTATTCATGCATACCTTGTCAGCTATCAGACAACAGGAATATGTGATTTGACAAAGGGGACTGTCTGGGGAGAGATTTTGAGAATTTTGGGAAAATAGACATGGGGAATCTGTAATTCTGCACCAAATATTATGGGCTTTTGTATGATTGTATTAGATGTCATAAGGTGTAGTCTGACAGCTGGAATTTGCAATATAACAAATAGCCATGCTCCCAGGCCAATAACACCCTAATTCCTAGTAATGGATTCCAGGGAGGTGACAGAGATGGTGGGTGAGTTGTTAAACTAGTCCACACCCTCCCCATATGTCCACAGGTAGTGTGTGTAGGTGTGTGTATCCTCTCCTATCCATTTTTAAGCCAGAGTACTGCAGAACTGTAGAAAAATGAATATTTTCTGTGTATTTTGCAAATTGACACTGAACCAGGGCAGATACAAATGTGGGGTGTCCGGATCTGGAATCTCCTGATTTTTGCCAATTTTTTGGTGTTTAAAAATACATATTTTGCAAGCCATGCAAAAATTTTCCCACAGTTGTAGCAGCTTACCAAAAGCAGCTATGCTTGATTGGTAACCTGTACCTGAGGGACCAGGCACAGGGCTGCTCAATTTCGAGTTTTGTTCTTATTTTTAGCATATTTTGTTTGCCATTGTTTGTTCAGTCATTCTCGCAATGGCCACCTATTGTAATTACAATAGTTTATTGCAAGGAATCTACATCATTGACTGACTAGATCCACAGCTAATAGCTGTAACTAGTCTACCAGACCCACAGCAACTAGCTGCAACTAGTCCACTAGATCCACAGCTAGTAGCTGTAACTAATTCACCAGATCTACAGCTAGTAATTGACTAGACCCACAGCTAGTAGCTGCAACTAGTCCACTAGGTCCACAACTACTAGCTGCAACTAGTCTACTAGACCTACACCTACTAGCTGCAACTAGTTCACTACATCTACAGCTAGTAGCTGCAACTAGTCCACTAGGCCCACAGCTACTAGCTGTAACTAGTTCACTACATCTACAGCTAATAGCTGCAACTAGTCCACTAGACCTACACCTACTTGCTGCACCTAGTCCACTAGATCCACAACTGGTAGCTGTAACTAGTCCACTGGACCCACAGCTAGCAGCTGTAACTAGTTCACTAGAACCATAGCTAGCACCTGCAACTAGTCCACCAGGTCCACACCTAGTAGCTGTAACTAGTCCACTAGATCCACAGCTGTCAGCTGTATCTAGTCTACTAGTCCCCCATGTACTACCTTTGACAAGTTAACTTGACAAGTTGACTGACCATAAGGATTCCTTGTCCAGCTGTAGCTGCAAAGAGTACACTATGAATTATACCTAACTGCTGTGTCTAGTTAATTATTTCATTCAGTACTACTGGCTACATCCTATTGCTTTCCACACATGTATGATGATTGCTGCAGAGCTCAACTATGACATTTATGACAAAGAGCTCCTCACAATACATGATGTGTTCAAGCAATGGAGAGCATACCTCGAAGGTGTGCAATACCAAATTCAGGTCTTTTCAGACCACAACAACCTGCGATATTTTACCACTATGAAGCAACTTAGCTGCCGACAAGCCCACTGGGCAGAGTACCTTTACAGTTTCAATTATGTTATTCATTATTGAGCAGGAAAGCTAGGCACGAAGCCAGATGCCCTCACACGATGACCCAACGTCTACCCAAAGAAGTCCGACCAGCCTGCAACTAATGCACAAAACAACAAGGTCGCAATACTGCCGGAACTACTTTGAGCAGCCATCATCCTCAACGAAGAAGCCCTGATTTCGTGAATTCGACATGCCCCTCACGACTCCTACTTCTCAAAGAAATCACAAGGCGCCTCTCAAGGTCATGACAAGGCATTCTCACTCTCGCCTGACAGCTCAATATTACTTCGAAATGGTAAAATATACATTCCTGACCACAACTCCCTCCGATTCGATATCCTATGCTCCAACCACAACCACAAACTATGAGGACACCCAGGTATAAGAAAGACAACCCAGCTAATAAATAGGTTGTTTTTCTGGCCAGGACTCTGAAAGGACATAACTGTCTATGTCCATGGTTGTCATACCTGTGCAAGGGCAAAACCCGTCTGACACAAACCTTACAGACTTCTCAAGCCCTTGGTCTTTGATTTCAATGGACCATATTGAAGCCCTCCCCCTCTCCACAACCTTTGACTCGATCCTTGTCGTTGTCTGCTGACTTATGAAGCAAGTGATCTTCATTTCCACCAACACTACTGATACCATGAAAGAACTAGCCCAGCATTTCATCACCCACATCTTCTCGAAGCATGGGCTACCTGCAGACATAGTGTCAGATAGAGGAAGATTATTTGTCTCTAAGTTTTGGTCTTTGTTATGTCAGGCTTTGGATATTACTTCAAATTTTTCCACAGCCTACCATCCTGAGACCGATGGACAAACCAAACAGGTCAATCAAATATTGGAGCAATACATTCGAATCTATATGAACTACCAGCAGGACAACTGGACCTACCAACTCCCACTCGCCGAGTTCATATACAACAACACCCTCCATAGCACGACTGGTGTCTCCCTGTTCTTCGTGAACAAGGGATACCACCCAAGACTCACGATTTCCCTCAAAGAGATACCTGCGCACAAAGCCCACATGGTTGCAACCGATCTCAAGACGCTTCATCAGCACCTATGAGATCAACTCCAGGTTGCAAACAAGGCCTACTCACACTTTGTGGACAGGAAGAGAGAGGTTACACCGGATTGGAAAGAAGGAATGAAAGTGTGGTTAGACTTGCAGAATGTGAAGACAAAGAGACCAATGAAGAAACTGGACTCGAAACGAGCTGGACCTTTCCCCATACTTGCAAAAGTTTCGACTCACACATATCGTCTCCAGTTAGTGAAAACTATGCAGGGAATTCACGACGTTTTCCATGTCTCATTACTTGAGAAGGTCTACAATGACGCCTTCCCCAGCGACAACAGCAACCTCCACCCCCTATCGAAATTGACAGTGAACAACACTACGAAGTCGCCAACATACTGGATTCTCGAAGGAGGGGTAGGAAAGTGCTCTACCTCGTATGTTGGGAAGGTTATGGACCCAAGGATGACACATGGGAACCCATCGAATCACTTTCCGGCTCGAAGGAACTCCTCGAGGACTTCCACACCACCTACCTGGAAAAACCTCATGCAACTCGTGCAACTCAATGAATTTCCTTGCCCCCCTTTCATTTTTCTTCACTTTCTCACTTCGGAATTCACAGAATATATATGCAATAATCAAAACACAAAGCAAACTTTACTATCTACTAGTTGCGAACTTTTTCTTTTCCCTTTCGCAACCCCTCTGCCTCTCCTTCCACACTTGTGACTTTTTCTTCTCCCTCCTTCTCTTCCTCCCCACCCTTGGGACCCTTCAACTCTATGCCCCATTGGTCCACCCTCAGAAGATCCAGCAACTCCCTTCGCACATGACGCTGCTCCTGCTCCGCCCACTTCTCGACCCACAGCAGGAGCTCTTGTGGCGATTTCAGCAGGAGGTCCTCATATGCGAAGAAGACCATTTCGAGGCCTCGACACCCTCGAAACCGAGCCTTGCGAAGCTCGCCGACCATCGTTGCACACCTACTGTGCAACTCTAGAAACGAACTGTTAACTCATTGTCAAGAATACGAAATTGGTGACTACTTACCTTGCTCCTGCTCCCTCGATGCCAACAACTCCCTTCCCATCCTTTCTACAGTTGCAAACAATCCTACCAAAACATGGATTAGTCTGTTTTATACTCACGACTGTGCAACTTACTATGCTCTGACTCTCCAGCCTCCTCCAATCTACAACGGACCTCCTCTAATTCAAACTTTAGATCTAGAAAAACAATGGAAAGATCAGTTGGAATGTTGCAAAACGAAATCATGACTTACCGGCACTTTCCTTCTTCGCCATCGCCATTATCCCTTTTACCTCCTCAAATTTATTGTGAGTCTTTTCCATTATTGTCAACCATTCTATGGGCGAAATTAGCTCACTTCATACTCACGAAATTTGAACTTACCCTCCTTTTCCTTCTGCAACTCCCTCATCTCACGGTGAGCCTCTCTTAATTTGGCCTCCTGGTCTGAGAAAGGAAGGAAATCAGTTTGTAACACAGTAAAACAAAGCAAATACTTACCTTCCCACTCCCCATGAAGAGCCTCAAACTCTCTCTCAACTCCCTCAGCCCTTACCAACAGTTCCGCGACCCTTGTGTCCACAACTTTAGATGTGGGTATCTTCAATAAAACCCCCCACGTCCCTTCTGCTTCCTTGCCCTTTCCTACATACTCACAAGTTCAGTAAAATTGTAGGATGCGACAAAAATTTAAGACTCACCCTTTGCACTTCTACATGCCTCCTCCAAATCGCACTTTACCATAGCCAACTCTACCTCCAACTCTACCCCCCTCAAGGTTGGCACCCACACTATCTTCTGTGTGGGCTCTGCGACTTGCTGTCAGAGCATTGTGAGCTCCCTCTTGAGATCGGCTCTTGGGACCAAGATCCCTGCAACCTTCCCTCCCTCCTCCACCAACTCCCTTGATGACACCAGTTTTGTGACTTGCCTTTTTGTCGATGGACTGGGTGTCAGGGACCGCGACCGGGCCCTGGTTCGTTTCCCACGAGTTGGCCAAGTAGGAGTCCCTGGAATGGGCAGGGTAGCGTACCCTGCCCCCACTTGACTTGCGACCTTCGGAGTTGCCACCCCCACTATTTCCGATCCTTTGGCGCACTTCAGTGCCTCATTGACCCGCACATCATCCCAACCGTATTCATTCTTGATGTGCCATCACCGAAATTCTTGGACCCAGGAATATTTGCCATGGTCCTCTGTGCACTGGCGACACTTGCCAGTGGTGCTATGCTCACACTGCCAGCCCTTTGCGACACAATTGTCGCAGTCCTGTGTTTCAACTTGGGGGGAGTGGGCCATCACAAGTGTGGCATGAACGAGTTCTTTTGTACATTTCATTTTTTCATTTCATTTTCATTCTTTTGATAATTGCATATTTTAGAGGCCTTCAGAAACCATCAGAACAATGTATCTTCCCAAAAATTGTAGTTCAATCCTGTGCATACACTGCCATAACCAGTGCTCTTCCTCTGCAAGACCTCAGCTGCCCATTTGACATTAATCCAACATTTCCATCTGGTTCACATAGTGCTCCAGTTGTCCTTCCATCATGGTACCAAATTGTTCCATCACTCTCAATCAATCTAGATGTGAAATGAAAGCTTCCAAGATAAACAATCCCCTTAAGGTTGAGATAAACATCACCTCCATCAGTATCATATTTGATTCTTGGATTGGTTTCTATGCTGCTTTCAGGATATTCTAGCATTAATAACTTGGGTGGTTCATTGTGACATATGATTTTGTTCATCTCACACATGCACTCTGGACAGGATTTTGCAACATCATGACCCAAGTTATTTATCCACCGAGATGTTGATTGACTGCTCTGGGTGGATTCAGCTGGTGATATCACATAGCCAAGTCTATGTTCCTGTTCAGGTTCTTTATAAGTGCAATTAGAACAAACAATTTCAGAAGATGCAACAACATCATCAGTTTTGAGCATGTCAAAGGCCAATCTGCCTACACTTGCACCTCTGGGGCCTGTGGGATAAGCTATTGGATCTGCAGAATGAAGTGCAAATCTAATATCATCCCTGACTTTTTCAAGAGACACTGAACCCTCCAGATGCTGTTTGAATCCTCTATCCAGAGCAGTAAGGTAGTAATTTCCAAAGCTTCTAAAGTGTCTTGACCAGGCTTCAGGATCCTTAGTCCAAATATGATATAATATCACAAGGAGTGAGTCATATGCACAGCTATAGTTATCTCCATCCCAAATAAGCCCAGTTGGCCTTTCAATATTATTTATAGCAGATGATGATGCAGATATCTTTTGCTTTTTAGAAGTTGAATCATCATCAACATCATCAAAAGCATGCATTTGTTGTCTCTTCAAAGCCTGACTACCTTTTGCAGGTACATATGATGTGTTGTCCTTCCTCAAAGGTGATCCAGTGCTGCCTTTGTGCTTGTTTATGATCTGCCATGGACTATCTATTGCTGAATCTAATACAAGGGGATCCTTAACTGACCATCTGAGTAGCCCTTCCATTTTGGCTGGAACATAGTCTGCACCTTTCCACTGTTGAAACAACTGAAGAATTGCACTTCTTGTGCTACCCTGAATTTGTTCAGGAAGCCTTTCTTCATACCTGAGTCTGGTAATCTCATCAAGAAGTTCTAGTTCTCTAAATTCCTGTCTGAGATAGCCAGAGAAACTTTTTGTAATCACTCTAGGGTCAAACCCTTGTATGATTATGGTACCTCCTGCACTAGCACTGCAAGACAATGCAGTGTAATATGCCATATGATTGCTGCAACTGTTCAGATGGACAACATTGTATGGTCTGGTCTTTCCTTGAGAAGCATGGGCAGTCATTGCAAAGTTTGGAAGTGCCCAGACTTGTTGTCTCTCAATAGATGCTCTCAAGGCACTTGGAAATGTGCATTGAATAGTTTTCTTGCTTTTCACAATTGGAACCACATTTTCAGGTAATCCAGAGATGTTGACAGTCAAAGGGGGATTATCTAGCTTGATAAATAGAGTGTCAAGCACTCGCTTGCCATGTGGACCCACTGTTGATTGCCATCCAGCTACAAATCCTTCCTGGCCCTTTGTGATGCAAAGTTCAGTAGCATCATTATTTCTAATCATTATGGGCATGCCTATGCAAAGAGATAACTTGCCTGGAAAATGCTCAGTTGCTCCAGGGCGGACTTTCCAGATTTCCAGCTGATCATCAAAGTTAATCTCATTGGATGTATGTCTGAGTCTAGAAGATGACTTTACCTTTCCTTTTCTTCTGTTGACTTGATCAGAATCTTGAGCCCATCTATCAATGGAGTAAAAATTGGTGAGCTTTTGGCCTGTTTCATCTACAAATCTTTGACATCCAAGCTGATTAATCATGTCTTTTTGGGTATGAATTCCACATATTATTGCCACATTCCTGAAGTACTTTGATGATACTTTGGGCTGCCCAGCCTGTATTCCAGCAATCCTTGATCTCAAAAATTTAATGTCATCAGGCATACAGGCACCATATCTCATATTAACCAATGCAGTCCTTAATGCCTTATCTTCTGGAGTCTGTGTCTTTTGTCTCATGTTCTCTCTCAAGATGACAACTGTAGTTACTTGATGCCACAAAGCCTTTCCAATTGCAGATTCCTGAAGATGTGGTCTTAGTCCAGAGTCAGGTTGTGTTCCTACACCACCACTATACAGAGATGCACCACCAACAGGAGGTAGCTGAGCAAAATCACCTGAGAATATCATGTTAAGACCACCAAATGGTAAGTGGGACACATTCATGGCCTTGGCCAGCTGAGAGCTAATTTTGTACATATCATGGCAGGACAGCATTGAAAGTTCATCCAAAAATATATAGTCAACACCTTCAACCCTTCCTCTGAGCTGAGAAATAGTTACACTTTCATTTTTTGCACTTGTATTGCCTGATCTTATTCCAAGAAATGAATGAATGATATGTTGAGCCACCAAGAAGAGCTGCTGCAGTTCCAGTTGGTGCAAGTACAACAAATCTATGAGACTCATTTCTGTGCTTGAAAAATGACATGAGTGCCTTAATGACTTGAGATTTTCCTGTGCCTCCCATACCACCCAGATACATATTCAACTGCTCACACTGAGGGGTTGAAGCATGATTGGCAATGATTCTGAATGCTCTTTGTTGCTCAGCATTTTTTAAATTGAAACTTGTTACAGTCTGATCAATGAACATTTGTGAAGAGTTGGACTTGGCCTTAAAGTTTTTGGTCAGATAAGACTGGTCTACAATTCTGACATCATTGGCATTGGGATCTGTATATTCAGAAAGTTGTTTTCTCCTTATCTCCTTATTAAATGAGGACGACCGTGGGAAAGTGCTTATTTGTAATTTCTGACTCAGCAGCCATTTGAAACTCAGGTTCTCCCCCACTTCAGTACATGGATTCCCTTCAAACTGGGTCTGTGGGTGAGGTCCCCATGTCATTAGGGTCCATGAATTTTTTCTAGGATTTTACCAGTTTTTCCAGAGGCTGGGGAACCCCATCGCCTTTTTTGGGGCTTTTAAACTCAGCTAGGGGGACCATTTCCTTACCCCTCCACAACCCATGCATGGAAATGGATGAAATTGGATAAGTACATGGGCCCCTATCAGGAGACCCTCCCTGAATATTCCGAGGATTTTATCAGTTGAACTGCAGGTGTGGGAACCCATCCGCGTCGGGCTCATTTCGAACTCCGACGTTCCAAAACGTCGCATGGATCTCCCCCCTCCCCACTTGAAATTCAGTCTAAGTCACTCAACCTACTATATGGATTCCCATGGGACTTGGTCTGCAGGTAGGTCCATATATAATTAGGCTCCCTAAATATTTTCAGGATTGGACCTACATTTGCAAAGGCAGGGGAGCCCATTCGCTTCTTGGGGGCATTTCAAACTCAGCTGCCTCATTTTTTAGATCTACACAGAGCAAGAATCCATTCAAGGTCCAAGTGGCAAAGTTGTAGGCCCTTATAAGATCTGTCCCCTGTACTATTTCTATGACTTGACATGCTGTAATTGAGCTGTGAGGGTGAAAATGAGGGAAATTTTCGAAATTTTGGGGGTCATGTGATGTCGTCATTTGGGCCGGCCACAACGCGGCTTGCGGTTGCCACCCCTATTCCCCTCCTCTTCGTCTCCCCCACCTCCCTCGCTCACTTCACGTCGCTCACCCCTCCTCACTCACTACTCCCCTCCCTCCCAAACTTTGTAATAACCCTCTGTGAGGGGTCACCAAGGAAATTGTACCACAATTTCATTACATTTGGGTTTTTTTTTCTTAGCCCCTTTTTTCCTTCCAGGAGACGGCGACGGCGATGGCGAGGGCGGCGTAACCAACCACGACGACGGTAAGGCGAGAGAAGAAGGGGGGAAAGGGGGGGTGACGGCGACGACGTCGAGGGACAGGTAAGTCTGCTTCATTTTCTTTATTTCTCATTTTTAATTGTCGGACAGCGGTGCGACGACGGTGACGGTGGCCGACGCGGTACCCTATCTCTCTCCCTTCTCCCTCCTCGCAGCGGCACCCTCGGCCTCTCCTTTGGCCTTTCTTTTTCAGCCCCTTTTCCTTCCGGGAGACGACGACGGCGTAACTAACGATGAGGAGGGTAAGGCGAAAGATGAAAGGGGGATAGGTGGGTGACGGCGACGATGTCGAGGGACCGGTACATCCGCTGTATTTTCCGTTTTTTTTTCTTTCATTTTTTCATTTTGGACAGCGACGCGACAATGGTGACGGCGGCGGCGACAGCGCCGGTACCCTCTCTCCCTCACTTCACCCTCCTCAAACACCTTCTTCTCCCTCACCTTCTTCTCCCTCACCTCCCTATCCCGCTCTCCGTCTCCTCGCGGCGGCAGGCTCGGCCTCTCCCTAGGCCCCCTCTCCCTTTCCCTGGTGACGGCGGCGGCGGCGGAACGGGAGAAAGGCGAGAGAAGGAGAGTGATGGGGAAAGGGGGGTGATGATGGGGTAAAGGGGGTGATGGCGACGACGTCGAGGGTACGTCCGCTGCTTTTTTTGTTTTTTTTTGGGTTTAGGTTTTTGGTTTTTAATTTTCGGACAGCGACGCGACGACGGCGAGAGCGGCCGCCCCCGCCGCCGTATCCTTTCTCCCCCTCTCTCCTTCTCTCTCCCCCCTCTCTTCTTTCCCCCAGACGGCGACGGCGGCAACAGCGGTGGCGGCAACAGCAGCAGCGGCAGCAATGGCAGCGGCGGTGGGAGCACCCTCACCCTCTCCTCCCTCTCTCTCTCCTCCCTCTCTCTACCCTCCCCTCTCTCTCCCCTCCCACTCCCCAGACGACAACGGCGGCGACGGGTGGGAACTACCAGGTGCGCCCTCCCCCATATCTTTTTCATTTTCATTTCACTTTTTTATTTTTATTTCACTATTTACAGGTAACGGACGACGTCGGACGACGACAGACGATGGCGCCTCTCCCTCCCTCTCCTCTCTTCCTCTCGACGTCAGCGGCAACGGCAGGAACACCGCCGCTGCCCCGAGGTGCGTCCTCCCTTTCCCTTTCCATCTTCTCCATCTCTTTCCTCTCTCTCCTCACATCCCTGCCCCAAGCGATGACGGCGAACGACGACAGGGCGACGACAGCGACGACGGAGGCCATGGCGGCGACGGTGGAGGCGACAACGGCCACGGAGACGACGGCGACAGAGACGAGGGCGACGGAGGCGACGGTGGCCGCGACAACGGCAATGGAGGCGACGGCGGCCGTGACAACGGTGACGGAGGCGACGGCGGCTGCGACAACGGCAACCGCCGCCGTCGGTAGCTCTCACTCTCCCTCTCCTTCAGCGGCAGCGGCAGCAGTGGCGCGACGACGATGACGACGGCGGAGGCTGCACCCTCACCTTTCCCCCCTTCTCTCTCCAGGTGTGTCCGCTTTTTTTTTTTTCTTTCAATTTTTCAATTTTGGACAGCAATGTGACGACGGTGACGGCGGCGGCCAGGGTACCCTATCCCTCTCACCTCACCCTCCTCCCTCTCCCGCGCCTCCCTCTCCTCCCTCTCCCTCTCTCCCTCTCCTTGCGGCGGCATAAGTTAGCTAGCGGCGATGGATGGCGACAGGCGGCGACGACGGCGACGGCTGGTGCGTTCCGCCCTCCCTCTCTCTCTCCCTCCTGTCTCTCTTCTCCCACCTCCCCAGTGACGACAATGGCGACAGGAGCGACGACGGGGGCGACGACAGGGACGGTGACGACGGAGGGGATAGGTGTGGCGGCCGCGGGGGCACCCTCGCCCTCTCTCTCCCCTCTTTCTCCCTCCCCACTCCCCTCTCTCCCTCTCGACAGCGGTAACAACGAGGGCAGCGGCGGCGGCGACGTGAGCGACGTCGCCTAGGGGTGGGCGGTGCTGTCTCCCCTCTCTACAGATGTAAATAGTTAAATTATTTAAATTTAAAAAAATTAGCCCCTTTGTCTTTGGGAGGAGCAGGTGACACAGGAGTAATACAAATTGTGAGCAGATGTAAGGGGCCAGTGCGAACCGCTCCTTCTTCTTCACCACCACCATCTCCTGTGGCCCCTACCCTCCCCACCCCACTCTGCTTTCCTGTCCTCCTCTAACTTTGTGCCTGCCGTGCCTGCCCCTCCCTGGCTGGGGTGCCGTGCCTGCCCCTCTCTGGCTGGGGTGTTCTATTTCTCTGCTCTGGTGCTTTCTCAGACTGAGTGTGGATTTCAGTGAACAAGCCTATTGAGTGTGAAGCCTACCTGCACAGCCTTAGTTTGCTGCTGCCAAACCCTGTTCCTTTGGAGCAGACTGGGCCTCTTACACTCTGCAGGTGTCACAGTGCTTAAGTTTTGCCTCAGCTTGAGGTTCATTCCTCACTGTTGGCTTTTACTACCTTCTCACAGTCACTTCCACCTGCCTTGCAGAAAAGGGGTGACACGAGAGGTCAATAAGCATATAACTGACACTGCCTAGCGGTGATTTCCCAAAGACACACTCAGGAGGGGATTGCAGAGAGTGTCTGGATTCCTGGCTTCCTGGCTTGCTGGTAGAGAGTGGCCAAAGAGGACTGGACCACTGGGTGAAAGAAGAAGACTGAGAAGTGAAAGAAGAAGAAAGAGTAGAGCAGCCTAAGAGGACAGGACTGCTGGTGAAAGACGAAGACTCAGTCTGTGTGCACACGAGGTGCCACTTTCAACAATCTTGATCACTTTTGTGTGCAAATCATTGCTCTCTGATTCAAAGGTGTGTTCTACTTGACATGCTGCCATTGCACCTATATTGAACTTGAGTCTGTGCTTTTCAGACTCTTCTGAAATCTGCCTGCATTTTTTATTTGTATCTATCTTTGTATTTTTCCTCCTTTGTCAAAAAATGTAAGTGTCACTTTGATCTTAACTTCTGGCCAAGGCTTTACTATCTTTGGCAGGTCTGTAACTCCTCCTAATACACCTGAAATGGCCAGAGCTGCACTCCGAGAAATCCAGCGGCAAGCCAGGATGTTAGAAAGGGAGTTGGAGACATACCCAGACAGAGGGCATCATCCAAGGACAGTTCTGAGTGGAGGAGAACTTGCAGCACAATATGCTGTGCTACCACCCCACCCAGGTCCATCAATCCTTCAACATTCAGCTCCTGTCCTTCCACCTGCACTGCCACCTCAAGGGCCACCTCATCAGGATCTGCAGCCTATTCATCAGCCATTCCCTTTGTCAAGAAGACCATTCAATAGGAATGACCTGGTGCAGAGATCTGACCTTGGCTCTATGAACATTCCCTGTCCATCATGTGGAGCCTTGCACTGGATATCAGAGAAACTGGTCAATTCACCCAACCACTTCCCTAAGTTTGGGATGTGCTGTTACAGTGGCAAAATCTTCATACCCCACCTGCAGCCTCTACCTCCTGAATTGCATCAGCTCTATCATGGCCAAGATAACATTTCCAAGGCCTTCAGAAAGAATATCAGGAGGTACAATAATGCTCTGGCCATGACTTCTGTTGGTCAGAGTCCTGGAATTAGGCTTGGGGTGGATAATTCCCTCAATGATGGTCATGGTCCCAAAGTTTACAAGGTCAAGGGAGCTCTGCATCACATTGCTGGATCTCTCATTCCAAATCCTGGAGTTGCGCCTGCTTTTGCCCAACTCTACATCTATGATCCTATGGAAGCTCTAGACCATCGCATGGCATCCCAATACAACACTGGGTTGGACAGGTATACAATGCAGAAGGAGACCCAAGTATATGTCCCAGGCAGAATATTTTCGCTTTAGGCTCTTCCCCAGGGTGGATGAGTCTGATCATCTCTTCAGAGCAGGTGCTCTCTTCCAAGAATTTGTGGTTGATATGTGGGCTGCCACAGAGCAGTCAAGACTCTACTGGATCTCCCACAACCAGAAGTCAATCAGGTCTGATGTTTACCAAGGCCTGGTGGATGCTGTTGCCAATGCTGATACTGACAGTGCTCAGTTGGGTCAGCGTATCATCCTGCCTTCCTCTTTCTCTGGCAGCACTCGCAATATGATCCAGTACTGTCAGGATGCTCTGGCAATTAACAGGCATTTCCATGGTGCTGATCTCTTTATCACCTTCACTGTGGATCCCAATTCCCCTGAGGTAGTGGCAGCTCTCCTCCAAGGCCAGACACCTGCAGAGAGATTTGACTTGGTCTCCAGAGTCTTCCATGCCAGGGTCCAGGACTTCATTAATGACATCACTAAGCAGAAAATTCTTGGTGAGGTGCAGGCCTATGTGTACACCATTGAGTTCCAGAAGCGCAATCTCCCCCATATTCACATGATCATCATACTCCACCACAACCACAAATTGCACACTCCAGAGGATGTAAATTCTATGCTCTCTGCAGAGTTCCCTGACCCAGAGGAGGATCCAGAGCTGTATGCCTTGGTGAAAAAGTATATGGTGCATGGTCCCTGTGGTGCTCTCAACCCTAATGCCCCTTGCATGGAGAATGGCAGCTGTGCTAAGAATTTTCCAAAGCCTTTTAGGGATCAGACCACCATCTCTGATGATTCCTATGTTGCTTACCAACGTCGACATAATGGAAGGCTGCATGAAGTGAGGGGATGCCAGGTTGACAATCGCTGGGTTGTGCCACACTGTCCATTCCTTCTGCGCAAGTACAGGTGCCATTTCAATGTCGAATGTGTCATCAGCATCAAGTCCTTCAAGTACATTTTCAAGTACATCTACAAAGGACATGATCGTATCTCTATGCAATTTGGCACCTGTGATGATGAAGTCAGGCTCTACCTGGATGCCAGATGGGTGGGCACTCATGAGGCCTTCTGGAGGTTGATGATGTTTGACATGCATGGAGAGATTCCCAATGTTGTTAGGCTCTCCATCCACCTTCCTGGCCAGCAATGTGTCACTTGGAACTCAGACCAGCAGAGAGACATTCAGGAGGTCATTGCCAAGGCTGCAGACAAAGACACCACACTTACTGCATACTTCAAGGCCAATGCCAGATATGAGGATGCCAAGAACCTTCTCTACCATGAGTTTCCTCAAAGGTTTACTTGGTTGGCCAGTAGGAAAATGTGGAAGCCCAGATCTAGAGGCTTTGCAATTGGGAGAATGTACTATGTTCCACCATCTGCTGGAGAGCGCTTCTACCTCAGGACTTTGTTGACTGCAGTCAAGGTCAGACAGTCTCCTTGACACTGTAATTGGCTTCATAATGCTAATGAATTTGCTTGATAGGGTGCTACATCCTTTGAAGACCTCCTCACCTTCAATGGCACTGTCCATCCCACATTTAAGGCCTCTTGCATGGCTAGAGGGTTCTTGGAAGATGACAATGAGTGGATTCTCTGTTTGCAGGATGCCAGCACCATGCAGACTGGGAAGCAGCTCAGGTCTCTCTTTGCCATCATCCTCAGAGACTGTCAGCCTGCTCATCCTGAGCAGCTGTGGATGCAATTCAGGGAGTTTGTATGTGATGATCTGAGGCATACCCTTAGGAGACTTGGCAGGGATAACCCTACTGAAGAGGATGCCTTTGATTATGGTCTCCACCTCATTGACATTTTGCTGCACTCCAGCAACAAGTCTCTCTCAGACTATCCTCCCATGCCCCTCCCCCACATGGACTGGCAGCACTTGGTGGGCAATAGGCTCATTGCAGAGCAGTGTGACTATGATGTGGTCCAGGAGCAGAGCTTGGCAGACCAGCAGATTCCCATGCTCAATGAGGAGCAAAGGCATGCATTTGCTCAGATCATGGATGCAGTCACCTCCAAGTCTGGACATTGCTTCTTTCTTAATGGCCCTGGTGGAACTGGAAAAACTTTCGTTTACAACACACTCTGTCATGCATTCAGAGCCCAAGGGAAGATTGTGATTTGTGTGGCCTCCTCTGGAATTGCTGCTTTGCTTCTAAAGGGTGGAAGGACTTCCCATTCCAAGTTCAAGATTCCACTTCAGGTTCATGAATCCTCTACCTGTGCAATCAAGAGGAATAGTATGGAGGCAGAGCTCTTCCAGGCAGCTCACTTAATCATCTGGGATGAGGTGCCCATGCAACATTGTCACATTCCAGAGGCAGTCAACAACACTCTGAAGGACATTAGGGCCTGTGACAGGTTATTTGGAGGTCTCACTGTGGTCTTTGGTGGTGATTTCCAGCAGACTCTGCCAGTCATTGTCAGAGGTTCCAGGCCTCAAATTGTGAGTGCTTGCATTCAAAGGTCTACCTTCTGGAGGCAGCTCTCCATCATCACCCTCAAGAGGAACATGAGGCTGGGCTTGGATGCTGCTGAGCAAGACTTTGCTCAGTGGCAATTGGATGTAGGACATGGGAAACACACAGATACAGATGACAATGTCACTCTCCCTGACTCCTTCCACTGTGCAGAGAACAGCCTGCAGTCCTTGGTGCACTCCACATACCCTGAAATTGATCAGCTCCCCCACCCTCCTGACAACTACTTTTGTGAGAGGATGCTGCTCACTGCCAGAAATGAGGATGTACACAGGATCAATGCTCATGTCCTGCAGAGCTTTCCTGGAGATGCACAAACATTTATTTGTGCAGACTCTATTGAATCAAGAGGTGATGAGCAGGACTCAATCCTATATCCTGTGGAGTACCTCAATGCCATCAATGCTTCTGGCCTTCCCTTAGCTGAATTGACTCTGAAGCTTGGCTGTCCTTTAATGATCTTGAGGAACCTTAATCCTGGCCAAGGGGTGTGCAATGGGACCAGAGGGATCTTGACCAAAATGACCAGGAGGGTGCTTGAGGTCAGACTTTTGAGTGGGGACAATGCTGGGCAGTGCATCCTTATACCTCACATTACTCTCTCTCCATCAGACCTCCAGCTCCCATTTCAGCTTCGTCGACGTCAGTTCCCTGTCTGTGTTGCCTTTGCCATGACCATCAACAAGTCTCAAGGGCAATCAGTGAAGCATGTTGGATTGGCTTTGCAGACTCCTGTCTTCACTCATGGACAGTTTTATGTGGCAGTATCAAGGGTGACATCAGTGAATAGGATCAAGGCCATTTGGACTCATACTTCCCCCCAGCCTGTAACCAAGAACATTGTATATACTGAAGTATTGTTGGACTGATAGCTGTGCCATATATTTCTCTTTTTCTTTTTAAAATACTTAACTACAGATTTCAACAACCACATACTTGCTGACCAATTTTATGTAATACATTTATGTAATCTGCTTATAGTTCAATAACCACTCATCAGATTTGGAGGTGTGAGAATGAAAACTACATGACTTTTCCCATGTCAATGATGATTACAATACTGAAATAACCACTGATAGCCATGCATTTCTCTTTCTTTTTAAAATACTTAAGTGCAGATCTGACTAATCTTATGTAATAAATTCATGTAATCTTCACTCAAAAAGAAAATAACTGCTTATGATTACACAGAAATATTCATAGCTCTGCAACCAATGGGCTAATCTTCACCAAATTTTTAACAGTATCTGTACACCTCTCAATTAACATTTTCTCCTCCTCCTTGCAGTGTCTGCAAGGGTTTTTGCTAGTCTATATATTAAATGAGCATGGTCCATGCTGACAAAGAATATGACAAATAATTGTATGTAAGCATTGGTCAGCAATTTACAGTGCGAAGTTTTGGCAATTTTAAACTCAGATAAGTACACTTTCTCAGAACACAATGACAAATGGATGGAATTACATGAAACTTTGTAGGTAGATAGGTCTACATTATTAGACCCTCCCTAAATATTTTCAAGATTTTATCAGTAGAACTGCGGGCGTGGGAACGAATCCGCGTCGTGCCAATTTTAAACTCCGATGTTCCCAAAAGTTGCCTTGGGCACACCTTTATGGCTATATCTCAGCAACCACTTCATGGATCTTTGCCAAATTTTGAGGATATGTGGGTAGCTATGGGTAGTGTCTATAGTAATATTTACATGAATTTACATAATTTAATGGAGGTGGAAGAAGTGAAATTGTGGCTGTTACACTCAAGATTTCCTTTTGTGGCAACACTGAGAGTGAAGCTGATTGTCAGAGATGGATGTGCAAGGAAGTGGTGAAGGGGGGTGATGGGGTGTGAGGAGAGGGTGTATAGGCAAGAAGGGGGGGTGGAGTGGAGTAGAGATGTATGGGCAAAGAGATGAGAGAGGTGAGAGTAAGGGGGTGTGAGGGGAGTTAAGGGGGTGTGAGGGGTTGTGAGGGAGAGGTTGTGAGAGGTTGTGAGAGGGTATAAGGTGGGTGTGAAGGTAGCCAGAGAGGGGTGTATGGGTGTGAGGGCAAGTGAGGGGTATGAGGGGTGTAGGAGGGGTGTGGTGAGGGGTTGTGAAAGGCAGCCAGAGTGAATGATGCATGGGATTTGGGGAGGGAGTGCAAGGGGAGGGTGTATGGGCAAGATGGTGAGAGTGAGGGAGATTGAAGGGGGAGTAGAGGGAGTGAGAGAGTGAAAGGGGGTGAGGGGGGTAAAGGGGGTGATGGCAAGTGAGGGGGTGTGAGGGGGTGATTTACCAGACAAGAGTGGGTGTAGGTGAGTTAGTATGGGTGAAGGTGCTAGGCATGCAGGGAGTTTGGGGGGAGGTGAGGGCATGAGGGGTGTAAAGGGGTGTGAGGGTGAAAGGGAAGTATGAGCAAGGGTATGACTGATGATGATTGTGAGGGCAAGTAAAATGTGGCAGTTAGGGTGACTGAGCATGGGGAAATGGGGGGAAGGTGGCTGAGAGTATATGAGGGTGAACATGATTGAGTGAGTGTGAGTGGGGATGTGTGATGGTGAAGTTAAGTGGGTAGGGTAAGGTTGGGGATATGAAAGTGTAAGTGATGGTAATGGTGAGTGAGGGGTGTGAATGGGTGTGCAGGATTGGGTTATGTGGGCTATAAGTGCTATAAAGGTGATGAGGGTTATGATGGTTATTAGTTTTTGTTCTGGCATGTCCTGGCAGTATAATACTTGAGACTACAAAACTTAAATACTAAAATATTCATATCTCTGCAACCACTGGGCCAATCTTCACCAAATTTTTAGGGTATCTCTACACCACTCAACTAACATTTCTCTTGCTCCTTGCAGTGTCTGCAAGGGTTTTTGCTAGTTGGTCACTTAAGCTGTGATGCTTACTTCTCTCTTCAAGGACCTTCTGTCTCTGTTCCTGCACTGCTGTCTTCCAAGCATGGCTTGATTGTACAACTTCAGGCTGGATTGGGTCAACACAAATTTCACATGGTCCATCTGGGCTGTCATCAAGCCATCCTGCATCTCTAACACTATTCTCTGCTGCTTCCATTTCAGCTTGCAGTGCCAATCCATGTCACCCAGGTGTCATGTACTTATTGATACCATAGTCTTCATCATTATCACCCTCACCATTGCCAAAGTCATCACCACAGTTACTTTCACCAATATCTTCAACAGCAGTGGTGGTCAACCATGATGGGAAAATGCCTCCCAACTCTGCACCCTTCTTTAACTGAGTGGAAAAGTCATCTCTGGCATCATTGCACTCATATCTGATATTGAAATTGTCCATGAGTTTGTGTTGATGTGTGGTGAAGCTATGATTTGTAAATGTCTCATCCCATGTGTCAATTTCATTTTTCAAATCTTTGCCACTTCTCCAAGGCTTAAACAAAGTCAACATGGTAATGCAGTAGTACTCTCTGTCCCCAAAGTCCCTTCTTGGCAGTGATCCACCCACAAAGTTAGGAACAGTGACATTTCTGGAGTTGTATTGAATGATATGTGTTTCATAAAGTGGATGCTCCCTAAGAAATTGTTGACCCGGGTTAGTCTCCACAACATGATCACTGTGGAAATGATTGTTATCAAAATCAAAATCAGTGACAGAGACATTACTAGCAAAGTCATCATAGTCACAGTCACTTTGTGGATCTGACAGTGTCAACTTTTGCATCAAGGCTGTTTCCACTTGAGCACCATTTTCAGCATCAGAATCACTGACCTTTACCTGTTTAAATTTAAATGGTCTCTTGATTTTTTTAGCCATTTGTGTCCATTCATAAAGTGTTTTGTCACTGTGCACCTCTGGTCTATATATGTAGTCATGTACTGATGAATAGCCCACATATGTTGTTTGGTCTTTACTTTTGTGCACTAGCACTTTATCTGATTGGTCCACATCCATGTCTTCAGCTGATTTCCAGGCCTTCATGACCTCCCTGACATAATTTTTCCAAAATAAAGGTGACTGGTATAGTGGTCAGGATTCCCAAGTAGATATAGTGAAGACATTGGTCCACCAATCTCCATCTTTGCAGTCAGACTATTGATAATTTGAATGACCAGTTTTCTTGCCTTCTCTTTGCGACTAAGTGAACCTCCCAGCATCACAGAATTTTGCTTGAATACACTTTGGATTGTATCAAATATGCTGTATGTTTTCAGGCCAGGCTTGGTTACATAATCTGATACATATGCTATTACAGCCTTAATTGCTGTTCCAGAGAGGAGACTAGTGACATCTGTGTTGCATCTGAGCAGATAAGTAACAACTGGTGTCAAAGTATTGATCCATGGTTCACCCTTTTTAATATTCAATGCTCCAGTCTTAGGGTCAACCTCTGTCTGCTCAAACACTTCCCTCGGAAATCTAGCTTTACAGTGTCCATGTTTATTGATGCATGTAGGTTTGTCCTTTTTATTTGACTTCTCTCCAGTTGTTTGATTTCTTCTGCAGTTGTGAACATTTGAATTAAAGATGATGTCATCTACTGTGAACTTAAATTGGGACCACCAGTCTTTAAGGTCAATGTAATGTAAGTCTACCTTGTTGCTCAACTGTGCCATAAAAGCCACCAGTTTCACCATAGATGCCAGGATGATCTGTGCCAACACCAAGTACATGCTTGATAAACATTTCACACATCAAATGGAAGAACCTGGCTCCAGCTACTGGATTCTGAGCTATCAACCTGTATCTCTCACCATAATCTCTCAAGTCAGGACTAAATGTTTCTTCTTTGTCAGCAAAGTACAATGATATTGGATGCTTATTGTCTGCTGGTGCAAATGTGATAAACCATGAAGGTGCACCCAAGAATGAAGTCAGTGCCCAAATCTCATTGCGCATGTACTTTTTGCTGGTAATTGATCCATTGACACATCCACCAGCATGGTCCAAATCTTTAATCTGGAAGCAGTTTTTCTCTTCATCTGTGTCAGGCATGATTTTTTCACCATCTTCCATTTTCTTTATGAGTCTTTCAAGTGTATGCAAGTCAACTTCCATAAGCCATTTAGAAATGTCTTCAAACTTTGATCTTTCTGCAAGAAGATAACCACCAGTTGTGCCTTGCTTTATTTGTTCATGGTTGAAAGCAATCAAAGGAAAATATGGGTCCTTCTGGAATCTTTTGTCATGATACAGGAACAAATGTCTTTTGTGTGCAATATCTGATATATGACCTTCTTGTAATGCATTTCCAATCCCACCAAGCCCATATGGAAACAGCCAAGGCATCATTTGAGGAAATAGTTGGGGATTTCCATAAATAGACTCTGGTTGCTCTTTATGCCCAATTGCCAGTATACCTTTGTTGCTTGTCAAATGTCTGAGTGCAATGGCTTTCAAAGCCTTGGCAGTTTTGTTACCATACTCTTCTCCTGTAAGTCCATGAACAACAAATGGGCATTTTCCTGTTTCTGTACCATCCTCTAATTCATTGTCATAAGTGGCTGTTGCTTCAGGAGCTTTGTTTGTGAATGACTCATGATACTCAATCACAACTGGAGGTCCATTATCAGGATATTTGTCAAGATTTCTCAGAGAAATTTCTAGGTCATAATAGTCAGGATGATTGAGTTCAAGCCACTCTAAGGCTGATTTCACTTTGTCCTTCCTAACTAAAAGTGGAGTCCTTTCCAAATCTGCTTTAGTTGGCTGACAAGGTCCTGTATAGATAAATGCTAAGACCTCATCCAATTCCTCCATTGATGGTGGTAAAACATCATATACTTTTGGGATGGGATTAGCAAAGGAAATTGCATTTGCTTTCATCTTATGCATACCAGAGGAGACTTTAATAATACAACGATTATGATGAACACAAGAGACCATGAGCTGCTCTGTGAATGACAAGTCTGCTAATTCCTTTGGAACTTTGCCTATCCATTTGCCATTGGCCAGTGCCATTTTTGGTACTTTCCCTTTAACAAGTGATGCATGGCATGTTTTGCAGACTTTGTCAAGACCTTCCTCAACTATAGGTCCTTCTATGTCTTGGATTGCATCACTGGAGGCTGAACGTTCCTTATGTGTAACTCCTGGCTTTGTCAAGATGGTTAAGTCCAGCTTCAGTTTTGACAGGTTCAGCAAGTTTATACACATGGTTAGTCTTCCACAAACTGCACATCCAGATTCAGAAAAGTTACTAGAAGACATCTGTTCACAAGCACCAGATATAATTTTGTGCTGTAGTTCAGATGTTGGAATAGGAGGAGGAAATGCAGGCAATCTTTTTGAAACCTGATATTTGTTAACAGCTTCCAAGTGAGATAATCTGTATTTCTCTGCATTCTTGCTCTGGTACTTTTTAACAGATAGCAGATTGACTATTTTGTGTGCTTCCCCTTTTGTATCCCGATATTTTTTGGCTGCCATCAGATGAGCCATCTTGAATTTGTCTCCTTGTGTATCCTGATATTTTTTGGCTGCCACCAGATTAGCCATCTTGAATTTCTCTCCTTGCTTCTCTTGGTCTAGTTTGACTGCAGCAAGATGTGCTTCCTTATAAGCATGACCTTTCTTGGACTGATATTTCTTCACTGCTTTCATATTAACATCATTCCTCTGTTTTGCATTGTCAACTTTCTCAAAAATTGTAATGTGATCTTGACAATTGGACCACATGTGGTCAGCCAGCATCCTCTGTATTCCTGAAAGTCTCATTTTTGAATGACAGTAAATTCCATGGCAGTCTGTTATCTTTCTGAGCTCAGATTTGGTCAATTTGCTAACCATCAAGTGAATGGGGATTGTACATAATACTGTATCCTCAGTCATGTGGATACTATTCAGTTTGGGAATTGGCATGTGGTCCTTGAATCTGTAAGCAGAACTGATTGTATGAGTGCTATTTTCTGTCAAATATGATTCAAGTTCTTGGTAGGTGAAATCAGACAATCCTCCACCAATGTAACAAAAGTTATACTTGTTGTAGAATGACAACCCAGATTGTAAAGATTGCAGTGTGGATGGCTTACAGGGAGGCTTAGAGGACTTTTTTTGTGTTATGTAGAATCCAATCAGCAGTTTGTGAACAAGATAGAGAAAATCATGTTTCTTGAGCAGACTTCTTTGCAACAGCAGTCTGAGCAACTGACACTTTCTGGAGACATGACAATACCAAAATAAGTCAAATTTGACTGAGCCTCCTAGACCACTGTGGTTATATAGCATTTTTCTTGGTTTGCTGTCCTCATAAGCAGGACTATGTGCATGAGACATCCAACCCTGTGGCATAGCACTGGGAAAATAATAAGACATCATACAATCCTCTGGCTCAGCACCAGGAAAGTAATAAGACATTATACAATCCTGTGGCTCAGCACTAGGAAAGTAATAAGACATCATATAAACCTGTGGCACAGCACTAGGAAAGCAATAAGACATCATATAATCCTGTGGCACAGCAGCAGGAAAGCAATAAGACATCATATAATCCTGTGTCACACCAGGAAAATAATAAGACACCATATAATGGTGGGGCACAATGTCATATGCCAAAAAATCCCATGGCACAGAACTGGGAGAGATATAACATGCCAAATCAACCCATGGCACAGAACTGGGTGAAATATAATATGCCAAATCATCCCAGGGCGCAGTACTGGGTGAATTATAACACACCACCCAGGGTGCAGAACTGGGCAAATTATAACACACCACCCAGGGCGCAGAACTGGGAGAGATATAACACGCCAAATAATCCCAGGGCACAGAACTGGGAGATGGATAACATGCCAAATATTCCTGGGGTGCAGCAGCAGGAAAATTATAACACACCCTATGGAATGCATCAATCAGATGATAGCATGCATTCCAAAAACAATCTAAACAAAGCAGAGTGAAATCATGATCTGAAACTAATGTAGAAACTGCACCTTTTTGTCCTTCAGAACCCATAACTTTTGTGCTCACATCAAAAGGAGAATAAGCTTCTGCCAGAATATTAGGTGTCAGAAATGTGAGATAGAGGGAAATAACACAATGGACACACCTTCAGCCTGAGCCCAGGAGTCTCTCAAACCCTCAACAGATATGTTTGAGCCAAGAGAACAAGTATTTTCTGCTCAAAAAGGCCAAAAAAGCGCCCAATTGCAAAGACAAAAAGTGGTCAAAAAGAGGGAATTGAAGGGAATGACATAAATACATGCCTTCAGCAAGGACCCATGAGTCTCCCAAACCCTCAGCAGATGTGTTTGAGCCAAGAGAACAAGTACTTTCTGCTCAAAAAGGCCAAAAAAAGCGCCCAATTGCAAAGACAAAAAGTGGTCAAAAAGAGGGAAAGGAAGGGAATGACATGAATACATGCCTTCAACAAGGACCCATGAGTCTCCCAAACCCTTAGCAGATGTCTTCACACCAGCTAAACCCATCCCAAGAGTGTACAGAGCACCATTATCAGGCCCACAGATCCAAGGCTGACACAGATCAGTTAGCAGGTGTAATGGATAGAAGAGGGTCAAAACCTGTAAAGGAGCAGTCTTGGGTAGTGTTGAAACAAGAGGAGATGTTAACAGTAGCAGGAGAGACAAGATGGTCAGAGACAGCATGGTAGTTGAAGATCAAAAGATGATAAAGGCAGAGTGGAGCACAGCCGCTTTCAGGTCACTTTTTTTTTGTGTTGGCTATATCTCATTCATTTCTCCATCAAATTGCATGTGGTTTGTGGCATTCAATTCGCGGTAAAAAGTGCTTTAGAATGATGTATAATATGACTGGTATCTCTGAGAGAAAAAATATCATGATTTCATGGTACAAAAGTGTTAAAACTACTATATCTCACCCATTTCTTCATGAAATCACAAGTGGTTTGTGATGTTGGATTTAACATAAAATTTTCTTTAGAATGATGTATAATATGCTTCCTAACTCTGAGATAAAAAAACACCATGGATTGGCAGTCACCACAAAGTGTAGCACAGCTGCATTGAGGTCACATTTTTTTGTGTTGGCCATAACTCATTCATTTCTCCATCAAATTGCATGTGGTTTGTGGCAGTCAATTAATAAAGGACACTTTAGAATGATGTATAATATGTCTGGTATCTCTTAGATAAAAAATACCATGATTTCATGGTACAAAATCATTAAAACTACTGTATCTCACTTATTTCTTCATAAAATTTCAAGCAGTTTGTTATGTTAAAATTAACATAAAATCTGCCTCAGAATCATGTGTAATATGTTTGCTAACTCTGAATCAAAAACTTCACTCTCAATGCTGCCACAAAAGAAATTTTGAGTGTAACACAACACTTTTGTTTTCTTGCACCTCCAGTAAATGTGCTAAATTCTTGTAAATATTAATGTATGTACTACCCATACATGTCCACATACTCTCAGAATTTGGCGAGAATCCATCAACTGGTTGCAGAGATATGGCCATAGAAGTGCCTGAGTGCGACTTTCCAGAATGTCGGAGTTTAAAATCGGCACGACGCGGATTTGCTCCCACGCCTGTAATTCATGTGATAAAATCTTGAAAATATTAATTTAGGGCCTGCTCATAGGTTCCTATCCACCTACAAAGTTTCACATAATTCTATCCAGTGGTTGTGGAGCTATGACATTCAGCACTCTCTGAGTTTAAAAATTAAAATGCAGATTGGGTGCCATGAAATTTCAACTGCCCTCACACCCACAGTACATGTGATAAAATCACAAAAATATTAGCATAAAACAATCCGATGATTGTCTATGTGCTGTCCAAAATTCATGGGATTCCATCCAGTGGCTGTTGAGATATGAGTGAAACATTTATGTCCCAAAAAGGCAGGACTTTGCCACACTGCACAGCATGAAAGAAAAGAAAAGATGAATGGAAAAAAGATTGTCTGTCTTTATTAAATTAAAATATTATTGCTGGAAGAACTAGTGGGATTTAATGAAAACCTGGTATTTTGAAAAATGCTATCAGGATAGGTTACCTTCATGAATATTTTCAAGATTTTTAGAATTAAATTGAAGTCTGAGAATTTTTTGCAACAAATTTTCATTTTACACATTGTTTCCTAAATTGTGAGTGAATGCAAACAGATATCAATGCAATTTGGAGATATATCATGTGTCTTATTGTATACTACATTCCATAATATTTTCAGATTTTTGGCTAAGAAACTGAAAAAGTTTTCTCTATATGCACTCAAAAAGATGAATCAATGAATCAATGAATCAATGATGGTCCCTTTTCTGGGGTTGATAAGAATGAATTCTTGATAAATCAAGAACTCGTAACAATTAGAAGGGACAAGTGGAATGAGAAATACTATTACACACCTCACACTCCCTCTCGTTCCACTCCTTATTCTCCCTCACTGACCCAATTTTCTTCCAAGCTTTCAGAAATTCTGTGGGCAATGGGTCAGCCCCACCTGTGACTTTGCCCCTTATTCTGCTAGGGCCCACGACATTTTCCTCTGACCCGCTTGGGCCCGCGACGTTTTCCTCTGACCCACTTGGGCCTGCGATGTTTTCCTCTGACCTGCTCAGGCCCGCGACATTGTCCCTCACCTTGTTGGGACCTGTGACCCTACTTTTCTTCTTTTCACACCTCACGACTTCTTCTCGAGAATGCGCACATCACGCCTGTTCAGCCTTTTGATGGGCCAGCACATCTTCTAGAATCTCCAGGTTGTGGCCAGGTTCCATTTCATCATAGATGCGCATTTCACGCACGACCTCGTTCTCATCCTTGTGGGTTTTGGTTTCATGTTGTTTGATGAAAGCAGAGACCATGGTGGTTGGACTTAGAGAAAAATTTTGGGTGTCATGACCTGATCAACAAACATCATGCTGACTAATCATCACATGACTTCCACTCTTGCAGGGCTTGAGGCTTGAAAGGGGGGTAATGTCAGGACCCATTCATTTTTCCCCTATCCAAGCCAACACTATCGACACCTACGACCCTCCCGACGACCCTCTACCACCTTGCAAGCCCCTCTACATGCTTCCAAAACTCACACTCCCCTTCTGGAAGCCTCTCCAACCTCCCCCGCACTCACATGACACTCGCAACCACCATGCCATATTCACGATGCCTCCAAGTATCTCATTCCACACACATACCTTGCCCGGACTCACCAATCCTACACGCAACACGTTGTTGCACGTCTTTTTCCGCCAGCATGTGACTTGCCACATGGCACCCTCGGCACTACTACTACCAATGCCAATATGTCACCAGCACTACCACCGTCACCGGTGCTACTACTGTTACCGGTGCTATTTGTGTTACTTGCACCACTCACATGACTCCCTGCCCAAGGTCACCCATGCCACTAGTGTCACCTGCATCACTAGCATCACCACGTGACCACTCTTATGACCTCACAACCTTAACACTCAAATGCACCACCAATGGTCAGCTGTATTATTACTTCAAATATGTTCCCTTTCTTCCCCTTAATCATCTATAACTACATAGTTTTATATTTATATAACTCAACGTAAGGTCAATGATGATGATACTAACATAAGGGGAAAAGGGTACAAGTGAGAAAAGGACACGGTATATATGGTGAGTGCTTCGGGAGTTGCCGGTGTTCCCATGCTCGGACCCCATGCATCACGTGATGCACCCAGGCCCTGGTCACATGATTTTCCTATTACATAATCCACCACCCATCCGGGTCACGTGACTTTCCCACGATCTTCCCGCATCTCTTTCACAACCCTCCCTCTTGCTTCTCTGGTGCTTATGTAAGCAGTTCTGACACAAACTGATGAGCAGTTTGGGATTGTCAATATTCCTGGCATGCTGAGGATCCAGAATAACTATGCTGGACCTGAAGTCATGACTCCTGATATGCAACTTGAAAGCCCTAGCTTATTGCCAAGGTTATCCCACATCTATCCAATGAAGCTTCATCTCTCACATCTCAAAGGCAAGAGGAAGGATGTTTATAGCTATCTGGCAACTGCACAACAGACCAGATTTGCTGTGACACCAGTTCACACTAAGACAGAGTTCAGGCTGTTTCATCGAGTAGTGTCATTTGGAGGTGACTGGTTTGTGTCACATGGCCAGCCAAATTTTGATACTATGTGCCAATGGTGGTCAACTCAAGCAAATGGCATAACTATATTCTACAAGCTCAGAGAACACCTCTCAGCTTACCATAAAACCTGGATGGAGAACCAGCAAGGGACTCAGAGCTTGATAGGAAGTGAGAGACAAAGACAACCAAATACTTCCAGGATCAAGTCAAAAAATCACTCTGCTATTGTGTTAGCAGCTGCAGTTAGGCAACATCCAGGTGAACAAATGCTGGCAGATGCAACACCTGAACCTGCCATGACCAGAGTTGAGGACATTGAAATGGAATCTTATGTTCCAGATTCAATGGAGGATGTGCAAAGCACATGCCTTGCAGTCACCCACACAATACCTTCTGTTCTTGAATCCCAAGGAACATCCAATATTGAGGAAGACACTACTGTACTACCATCAAATCAACCAGCTCAAGAATCAGCTCTTTCATTTATGGCTTGGGCTCCCCAAGGGTCTAGAAGGAAGATAAAGAGATGTGCTGTCTGCCAGCAAACAGATTGCCCAGGAAGAGGGAAAAGGAGTCTTTGTAAAGTATGTATTTGATTCATTTTGTTCTCCCTATCAATATCTAACACTACCTTCACAGACTCAGTAGCTCTGTACAGTAACTGAAATAATCTGCCCTTGAAGCTTTGGAACAGATGAAGTGTGATTTGTGCAAAATAAAAAATTTGCACCCACAGAGGTTTGAACTTGAGGCTCCATGCACAGCTTCATGCATAGCTTTGGCACAGAGATTAACCATTGAGCCAGATGGCTGACAATATACCCTTTACTTATACTACCATATATAGGTTTTTGATTATTTCCCCTGGGTTCCAGACATGACACCAGAGCCGCACTTGACATTGAGATTATCGAGGTGACCTCTCGAAGATAAAGTAGCGAGTCTGCAATTACACATATGTGGACTTCCGCCAACCGTGTATCATGGCGCTGCACATGTGCCCTCCTGATGTGCAATTCGGTCATGTCATGATTGTATAATCTCCCAACCTTTGGCGGGACAAGATTTTTGCTGCTGCCAAAAACCGCCGTAAAATCAAGCAGATCCGGGAGTCTTCACATGCAATCATCAGGAAACGTCAAATTTTCTTAACCAGACTTAGCTGAACTTGGCCAGCTTATGGCACCTTAATCAGCTTGAGAGAGCTCTCAGTAAGTAGCTACATATCAAATAAGATGGCTAAGATGGCTAAGATATATAAGGTAGGTGTTAGGGCCTGTCCCGTCTCAAGAGTAATGTCAAAAGTCGACTTGTTGGTGACTGGTCTTGGAACTTGCTAAGACCAATCAACTGTTGAGCACAGTCGAGAATGCTCGGTCCCAGAATGTCGTAGAGACATTAGAAACGTCGTGAAGTCGGTAGACAAGTGTAAAAGAGAAAAAGACAAATGGAGAAGTCACTGAGGGGGTCGCAAGGTCGACCAACAAAGTGTGAGGAAAGGAATAGACGATGGGGAGAGGTCGCGTGAAGTTGCGACAATGTTGAGAAGTAGATCGGTTGAAGGCAATGACTTTGCCGACCGATAAGGGAACCTATTGGGTTCCAAGGATCAGTACCAAGACGAAATGAGGAAAATACTTAGGTGGCGCAAGTTGCACAAGCGCCGAGAACAAGGTAGAAGAAAAGCAGAGTGGGTCTTGGTGTGATCTGGTCATCAAGTGAGACAAGCACTATCAATCGTGCTTGGTTCGAAGCTCAGAAGGCATTGGGCCTAAAGCTTAAACCAATAATGTGTCAATATCAAGTCTGTCTTACAGTAAGTACATGCGAGACTTATATATACGTACGTACAGGGAGTATGACGAGAAAGGGAAAGTACAGAGAGCGCCAGGCGACAAGACTATAGTAGTACGGGGTATAACTAGTCGTAGAGTGACCGTGCGCGTGTTCTACTAAGGTCGCGAGGGGTAAACTAAGCATAGGTAAGGTCGCGGACATGACCGGTCATGGGTCGTGACCTAACTAAATAAGCATATGTGTAACTACGACTGAGCAGAGGGGCTTGGTCCAGGGCTAACGCAGTTATAGACGACTGAGAAGAAGAAGGGAGAACATAATTTGAAAGGATACACAGCTTGACTGCCGGTGGCGGTGTGCCGTGCGGCAAGTCACGTGCCGCTGCAGGAGTCGTGTAAGAGCGTGTTGAGTATCAAATAGTGGGTTTGGTGGTGAGTACACATAAGGTGAGGTGGTGGGAGGTGACGCGAGTATGGTGGTATGATCACGAGTGTCGTGAGGAGATGATGGAGGCCTGAGAGGTGTTCGGAAGTTGATAGCAGGTTTTGGAAGAGTGTAAGGGGGTTCGCGAGGTGGTAGGGGAATGTTGGGAGGTCCATGAGTGGTGATAGAGTTGTTAGGTTGAGGAAAAATGGATGGGTCCTGACACCATGCCGCGTCCCACCAACGCCAGTGATGCCATGGTGGTGGATCATGCCCATGCCCCTGGAGTGTTGTGCACCTGCTTCTGATGTGGCCAAGCTGGTCACATGGTGAGAGATTGCCTGCTCCAGGACACGCGTGGAAAGCCAGGTACGTAGTGGAGAGGACTATGAGAACGAGATCGCACTGCTCTGAGACCGCCTGGAGTTGCTTGAGAGAGAGAAGAGGGCTCCTGTCGAGGAGCCGGATTTTGGAGACAAGGCCCAGTGAGTCCAAACTGGAGCCTCAGGAGTAGATATCCCAGCCCCCCTCCCGTCCCTGTACCTGCAGCTAGTATCCCAAAATACACTATCTTGCAGCGGAGACACACCCAGATTGGGGCTGAGCATTAGGACTTGTCCCATCTCGAAAGTGATGCTGGAGATCGACTTGTTGGTGACCGGTCCTGGAAACTCACTAAGACCAATCAACTGTTGAGCACAGTCGAGAATGCTCGGTCCTGGAGGGTTGCATAGATGTCTGAGAAGAGGTAAGAATGAGAAGAGACAAGTATAGAGAGGGGAGACGTCACTAGAAAGGTTGCGAAGTTGGTAGACAAAGCGTAGGGAAGGAAATTGATGAGGAGGGAGAAATAGGTAATGTTGAGGAGGTCGCGAAGTTGACTGATAAAGTGTAAGAAAGGAAAAGGACAAGGTGAGAGGAGAAGACAATGTTGAGAGAGTCGCGGTAGTCGCGATGATGTCGAGAAGTATGTCGGTGAAGGCGATGACTTTGCCAACTGACGGGAGAACCTGTAGGGTTCGAAGATCAGTACCAAGACAAAGTAAGAGAATACTTATGTGCGCGAGTCGTACAAGCATGGAGGACAAGTTAGAGCAAAGCAAAAGTGTCTTGACGATCTTGAGGTCACCAAGGGAGACAAGACCTATCAATCATGATGGTTCCAAGCTCAAAGGGCATCGGGGCCTCAAGCTTAAACCAAAAGTGCGTCAATATCAAGTCTACCATACCATAAGTACATGCAAGATGTTATATACATGCATACAGGTAGTAAAACAGAAAAGGAAAAGTACAAAGGTCGCCAGGCGACGAGACTATAGTAGTACAGGGTATAGCTAGTTGGGGAATGACCATGCGCATGTTCTACTAAGGTCGCGAGGGGTAAGGAAAACATAGGTAAGGTCATGAACGTGGCTGGTCATGGGTCACGACCTAGTTAAGTAAACATATACATGACTATAACTATGGGGAGATGCTCAGACCATCACTAACGTAGTTATAGGCTACTGGGGACAAGAAGGATAGCATAATTTGAGAGGGTATACAGCTGACCATTGGTGGCATGTTTCAGTACTAAAGTCGCATGGTCATGTGAGCAGTCACATGGGTGACGCTAGTGACACAGGTGACGCTGGTGATGCAGGTGACCTTAGGTGGTGAGTCACATGAATAATGCTAGTAATGCGAGTAATGCTGGTAGCGCTGGCGGTAGTGCCAGGGGTGCCATGCGGCAAGTCACGTGTTCAGTGAGGAAGTCGTGCCAGGGCGCATCGTGCATCGAATGGTAGGTTTGGACAATGGATACGCATAGGAGGAGGTGGCGGAAGGTGATGCGAGTAGGGCAGGATGGTTGCGAGTGTCATGAGAAGGTGAGGGGGGTCCGGAAGGCGTTCGGAAGCAGGAAGTGGGTTTCGGAAGAGTGCAGGGGGGTTCATGAGGTGGTAGGGGAGTGTCGGGAGGTCCATGAGTGGTGATGGAGTTGTCGTAGGTTGAGGAAAAATGGATGGGTCCTGACACTGAGGTGAAGGACAAAGCAGAAATGGAAACTGCTAAGAGTGAAATACTGAAAAGAGAAAAGGGGACTAGCAGCAAAGTGGAGCCGACAAAGCGCCTTGCAGAGGTGCTGAAGGACACCCTATTGCATATGCCCTGAGAGCTCTCCATCCAGGTGCACCTGGAGGCTCTCAGCACTGGCAAAGGGGCAACTACAAAAGCCCTTGTCGACTCAGGCTGCACCAACTGCTTTATGGACTTGGAGTGGGCAAAAAAAGTGGGACTGGAACCATCTCCCTTGCTGAATCCAATCACCATGTATAATGGGGATGGAACACAGAACAGGGATGGTAAGATCCGGTATGGGATGGAGCTGCTTGTGATGGTTGGCGACCACCAGGAGCGGATCCACTTCCTCCTAGGGAAGACCCAGTCCCACATGGCAATCCTTGGGCATGATTGGCTAAAGCGTCATAATCCAGAGATTGACTGGGTGAAAGCTGAAGTAAGGCTCACCCGCTGCCCCAATACCTGTGCCTCCTCCCCACACAGCCACTGGCCCCCTGCCCAACCCTTGGTTCCACCGAAAGTGAGTACCCTGGCCTCAGCCAGTATCCCAGACACCCATTTTCCCAACACTGGCCCTACCCCTGATTGGCCCAGCTGCTACCCTTTGGTTTTTAGTGAAGCAAAGTGGGATGAGCTTCCCTGCTCCCGCCCTGACTTTGATATCAAAATCGAGTTTAAAACAGACCCTGGACACCTCTCCTCTAAGCTATACTCTCTAATGTGAGAAGAGATGGCAGAGATGAATCGCTGGGTGGATGAGCAGCTGGCCTCTGGACGAATCCGACCTTCGAAGTCCCCGTACACAAGCCCCTTCTTCTTCAAATGTGAGAAGGACAAGCTGCAGCTGATTATCGATTACTCTAGGCTGAACTTGCATCTAATCAAAGACAAGTACCCCCTCCCCCTCATCCGAGACACTGTGGATGTGTTGAAGGGGGCGACCATCTATTCCAAGATTGATGTGAAGGGAGGTTTCCCATTGATGCAGGTCTGGCCAGAACATCAGCACCGCTGTGCTTTCCTAACACCTTGTGGACTCTTCGAACTGGCAGTTATGTGGTTTGGGCTGCAGAATGCACCTGCAACCTTCCAGCGCTTCATGAACCATGTGTTGAGGGAAGAGATTGCAGGGGGGCATGTTCAAGCCTATGTCAACGATGTTATAGTGTTTGCAGAGGATTTGGCTATGCACTGGTATTGGATGGATTGGGTCTTGAGGAAGTTTGGAGAGAATGGGCTGTGTCTCAGACTCAGCAAGTGCAAGTTTGAGAAGAGTGAGGTCTTCTTCCTGGGGATGAAGATCTCCCACAACCATCTGGAGCATGACCCAGCTAAAGGCGCAGTGATCTGTAACTGGCCCAGATTGAAGAATGTGAAAGAGGTACAAAGATTCAACAGGATGCTGAACTACCTCCGCCAGCACATCCCGAACCTCTCTGCCTGGGCAAAGCCACTCTTCCGGCTGACAGGGAAGGTCCCATGGAGATGGGAGGAGGAGGAGGAAGCAGCCTTCCAAGATCTCCGCCTGGCACTAGTATCAGCCCCAGTCTTGGCTCTACCACAAGACAAAGGGAGATGGAAGGTAGAAACGGATGCAAGCAACTTGGCGACTGGAGGAGTTCTCTTGCAGCAGCAGGTGGATGGGACTTGGAGAGTTGTAGACTATATCTCCAAAGCCCTCACCGCAGCTGAGAAGAATTACAATGTGTACAACAAGGAGTTCCTGGCTGTAATCTGGGCACTACGTGAGTGGCGGGCTTACCTGATTGGGGTGGAAGAGACTATTGAAATCTGGACAGACCATGCTAACCTCCAGTACTTCTGGAAGCCCCAGAAGTTGAAACTGAGGCAGGTCCGTTGGGTTGGAGAGCTCCAGTGCTTTGACTTCAAGATCAAGTACTGTACTGGGAAGTCAAACATGAAAGCTGATGCACTCTCACGGAGGCCAGATTATGGAGAGATGGTGGAGGAGGATGCACCAGTACAGGTCTTCCCAGAAGTGGAGACCTGTGTGTCATTCACATCAGAGATGGAGATGCTACTCCAGAAAAATAGTGCAGTACATGTGCAGAAGCCAGAGGAGCTGGATGATGAGTGGACAAGAGATCGGATGGGACTTTGGCGGAAGGCCGGAATCACCTGGGTGCCCCCAGAGGCACATGAGGCAGTGCTCACCTTTGAGCATGACCTCCCTATCACTGGGCACCCAGGCCCATGGAAGCTGAGGGCAGCACTGCTGAGATCCTACTGGTGGGGATGGTGAAGGATTCAAATCGGTATGCGGGAGGGTGTCAGATGTGTCAGAAGGTGAAGCCCGACCGTACTAGGCGTGCCGCTCCACTCCACCCCCACCCTGTGCCTGAAGGGCCCTGGGCAGTGTTCTCTTGGGACATTGTCGGGCCTTTCCCCCTCTCCCGTGGGCACAATGCAATCCTGGTCATCATGGACAAGTTCACAAAGCGGACCCTTGTCGAGGCTATTGGTCTTGACCTCACTGGACTTGGTGCTGCTCGTATCCTCCAAGACTGGGTCTTCCGTGACCATGGAGTTCTGCAGAAAGTTGTGAGTGACCAAGGCACCCAGTTTGTGTCTAGGTTCATGAAGGAGTTTTACGGGATGATTGGGGTTAAGGCAAACCCAAGTACAGCCTTCCACCCCCAGACAGATGGACAGATGGAATGGGTTAACCAGGAGGTTGAGGTGTATCTCTGGGCCTATGTGGACCACCTACAGGATGACTGGGCAGAATGGCTGTCTACTGCTGAGTTTGCGCTCAACAACCGTGAGCACTCAGCCACTGGATTCACGCCCTTCTACCTAGAGTATGGCTGGCACCCATGGAATGGCAGAATTCGGCCACCCTCAGAGGTGAACCCTGCAGCAGATGAGTGGATGGCCAAGCTCATGGAGTCTCAAAGAGCAGCCAGGGAAGTGATGGGGAAAGCGGCAGATGCAATGAAGGCCAGCTATGATAAGGGAAAGCAGCTGAGTCGGGAATACTTGAAGGGAGACTTAGTCTGGTTGGACACACGGAACCTAAAAATGGACCAACCCTCCAAAAAGCTTGACAACAAGTGAGCAGGGCCCTTTGCTGTTGAAGAGAAGGTTGGACCAGCTGCCTACTGGCTCAAGCTCCCCCGAGCTTGGCGGATACACCGGGTGTTCAATGAGGTGTTGCTCACTCCGTATGTCGCTCCCTCTTTCCCTTCCCAGAGTCTACCTCTGCCCCCCCCTCCCACAATTGATGATGACCACTTGGAGTATGATGTTGAGGCCATCCTTGATGTCAAAAAGGTGGGACATGGGGTGAAGTACTTGGTGAAATGGCTGGGGTACCCTATGGAGGAGAACACTTGGGAACCCCACCGGAACCTCACCAATGTGACTCTGTTGCTCCAG
Organism: Clavaria fumosa; assembly: GCA_951802425.1. Taxonomy (NCBI): domain Eukaryota; kingdom Fungi; phylum Basidiomycota; class Agaricomycetes; order Agaricales; family Clavariaceae; genus Clavaria; species Clavaria fumosa. The sequence goes on along the minus strand of OX637805.1, from coordinate 1,384,682 downwards.
GACTTCTTCCAGCAACACCCTGACAAAGCAAAACTGGCTGGTCAAGACGCCCAGCCTTAAGAGGGGGGTGATGTCAGAACTGCTTACATAAGCACCAGAGAAGCAAGAGGGAGGGTAGCAAAAGAGATGCGGGAAGATCGCGGGAAAGTCACGTGACCCAGATGGGTGGTGGATTATGTAATAGGAAAATCACGTGACCAGGGCCTGGGTGCATCATGTGACGCATGGGGTCCGAGCGTGGGAACGCCGGCAACTCCCGAAGCGCTCACTATATATACTGTATCCTTTTCTCACTTGTACCCTTTTCCCCTTATGTTAGTATCATCATCATTGACCTTATGTTGAGTTGTGTGAGCGTGAGACTAAGTCTGACAGTTTGAGTGAACTGAAGTGGGTCTGTGTCATGCAGTTCATAATCACTCAATGGCTTCTTGGACCACATGACATCATTTCTGAGCTGCCAGATCTCATGATCAAGCCAAGGGTCATAATGACCACAGTATTTTCTGCCAGTCTTATGGAAGACCCCAACATCAAGATTGTGCCGATGCCTAAAGTCAGCTATTAGAGAGTCTGCCAGCTCCACAGATGCATTGAGTGAAGCAAAATTGCGCCTAATTGGGTTATGTACACCTCCTTCAACAGAGTTTGTTCCTCTAATGCCATGGTACATTGCAAGCCCATTCTGATCATATCCAAGAAGTGTGTAAAGAGGGACTCCTGGTGGATCTGATATCCAGCCTTTTTTCACATCATGAAGAACACCTTTTGCTTTTTTCCATGAATCCTCATTGAAAAGTGGCTGACCAGTGACTGTGCACTTGACAGGTCCCCATGCATTGAAGAATTCTTCCAGGAGATGAAGTAGCATGTTTTTGTCTGGAATATATCTTCGTATTCGCTTCCACAACCAATCAGGATGAGATTTTTGAATCTGGCCCCATTCCAATCCTTTTCTGTCAAGATATTTTTGGACATTTTGTTTATCTCCTTTATCAGGCACCAGCATTGTATCACTAAATGCTGTTGCAAAATGCTTATGCAATGAGTGCTTCCTTGAGATGGTTCTTCCAACTTTATCCATCTCATGAAAGACATCTGCTAAGATGCATGAGGGCAAACTTGTGCTAGTGGAGAGCTGAGTATACTCAGGATTCTCAACCTCCACCTTGTCTCTTGTGACATCCAAACCATCTTCATCATCTGAGTCTGAGCTCTCATCTTCCTGCTCAATGATATCTCTCTGTGATGATGATGTGGAGATAATTGGTGGTTGGATCACAGTGGCATGCTCATTGACTTGAGCAGGAGGCAATGAATCTGGTTGCATGGATACAGCAGGTTCTGGGCCTTGTGTCCTTAGACAAGAAAGTGACACAACAGCCTCAAAAGTGTCCTTCCCAGCTTGAAGTTGATGAAGAGTCCTCTTATGCCATGCCAATTGTACCTGAGGTGCAAGGACCTTGGTTATGATGATCAGAGCCCGAGTTTTAGTCACAGAGACATTAAGCATGACTGTTTCATGAGTCTCATCATTGACAACAATTGGATGCTTGGGTGGTTGATCTGTGATAAAGCCATGTGCAACTTCTTGTTTTTTGACAAGCAAACTAACCAGCTGTCCAACTGGAGATGCTTTTTCCAGTGGACATCCTTGGGTCTCATGATCTTTGATTGTCTTCCATATCTCTAGTCCAACCCATGCATCAAGAGCAGCATACTGGATTTGTTCTGTGGAAAGCTGGTGAGCACTCCATTCTGTTGCATGACTTTCTTTAGATGGATGACAGTGTCCTGGTCATCAAGCTAGGCCCTGAAACACACGAATCAGCAGCATGCATGAAAGGGGGGCCTGAACAACTCACCTGAATTTGTTGAGGCAGAAATCTCTACTGCCTATCATGCAGCATGTCATTATCATTTCAAACAGGAAAAGCATACTCATCTTACCTTTTGTCTTCTTCCAGCTCCTTCTCTGCTGCCTCCTGCAGCATGTCCTGCTGTGTTCCTACTTCCAAGAGGTCTCCCACCAGACATCTAAGAGGGCAGCAGTGGTGGGGAAGTGAGGCAGCGAGGCAGCAGGGTGGCAGGGCAGCAGGGCGGCGGGCCAGCAGGGTGGCGGGCCAGCAGGGCGGTGGGTGAGCGGGGCGGTGAGGTAGCGGGGCAGCGGGGCAGCGGGGCAGCAGGGCGGCGGGGCGGTGGGGCGGTGGGGCAGCGGGGCAGCGGGGCGGCGGGCCAGCAGGGCGGTGGGTGAGCGGGGCGGCGAGGCAGCGGGGCGGCGGGGCAGTGGAGACAGGGCGGTGGGGCAGCGGGATGGCGGCAGGGTGGCAGGGCAGCACGGTGGTGGCGGGGCGGCAGGGTGGCGGGGTGGCGGGGTGGCGGGGTAACGGGGCGACAAGGTGGTGGGGTGGTGTGGCAGGAGGGTAGCGGGGAGGCGGTGTGAGGCAGTGGGGGGGGCAGCGGGGCAGCGGGTTTGCAGGGCGGCGGGGCGGTGGGGCAGTGGGGCAGTGGCAGGGCAGTGGGGTGACAGGGCAGCAGGTTCAGCAGTGGGATAAGCAGCAAAGCAAGAGAAACAAACCGGGGAAACAGGATTGCTTCGTGCGGGGCACCGGGTGGCGACAGGACAGCAGGCAGCAGCGGGGGGTGAGGCAGCAGGAGCACGATGAGGGGCAGTGACAAGAGGGGGGTAGCGAGGTGGCAAGGGGAGGGCAGTGAGGTCGAGAGGCAGCGAGGTCGAGAGGCAGCGAGGCCGAGAGGTGGCGAGGCGAGAGGTGGCGACGACGATGCGAGAGAAAAAAAAAGAAAAAAAGGCATAAGGCTTATGTCGAATTTGGCATAAGCCGGTTCCAGACACCGCTCAAGTGCAACACTCGATAAGTTTTTGTCACACGCAATGACAACCCTATGTTCCACGTGCTACCCTCTATGTCCGTTACAATTACGGGCACCAATCATTCTTTCAGGACTTCTCAATTTTGGAACGAGCGCCGAGATAACGAAAGCCATTGCGCGACATTCCCACGCAAGAGTGATCATAAGGGTGCAATGGGATAACTCTGGGACTAGGACATCTTCCAGTCGTCAACAATGAACAAACCGTTCGTCAACGAAGATTTCAAGCGTTTTGCCGAATACCTTTTGCTAAAGGAGGACTCCAGTCTCGTCGTCGGGTTCCACCAACACGAAATTAGGGAAAGATTAGAGAAGAGTCCATTTGTCACGATGAAGGGACAACGCATCACAGATTTCAAGGCTCTATACGAACACCTCGGTTACACGGGCTATCATCGTCTTTTACCACCTTATCATCCCCCAGTCAATTTCGAAGGGAAACCCAATATGACCTTACAGATTGAGTCGCTGAAAATCGAGTGTTATGACAAGACGACCAACAAGATGAAAGTGCACATCGAGCTAGTGGCGTCGTGGGAGTCAGCTCTGAACGAGTATCGCGAAGGTGACACCAGACTGCCTGTGCGTCGTTTACTGGTCGATTCGAAGTTGGCATTAAACTTTGACAATCATTAGACCTCCTATCCAAAGATACCCTCCGACCCACAAATGCATATCTTCGAGCTGAATGGCATCAAGGAAAAGCCTTTTATTGGGCCAGGATTGCTTCTCAAGGCCACAGAAGGACCTCACGACGCAGGAGAAGACCTGACGCCTTATCCAAACTTCATCTTCGAATGCTTACGTCTCCCTACTGGCAAGAAGCGATCTAGCAAGCTTGCCAAATTTAAATCTAGGGCAAGGTATACATATGACGTTGTGGCCCACGGTACGCTATTATTCTCTTTAATCATCTCATCGGGATGTAACAAATCTTGAACAGGGAATGATGAGGATTTCCCTTTCGACACCAAAACCATTGCACTTCATTTCACCTCAGACGTTATCAACAACCGTACGTCGAAAGTAACAGCCCCGACCAAATTTGACATGAATGTCATCAGAGATCAGATTCAAGGAGCCAGACAATCCAAATGATATTAAAAAAATTGACAAAGGGTTGAAGCGTCGTTCTCGAGCGAAAGAATGGATAACCAGCGGTCGGTTGACGTTGTGTCGCATGCTCTAGATTCCAATATCTTACTTAGTGTCTTTCAGAACGAGATATCGACATTAAGCTGCTCTACCGCGACCTCCATTTCAAGGATTCGCCACAAGACCCCCAACACACAAAAAGGTCTAAGGTATGACCACTGCTATTATTCATCTGATATACCTAATCATTGTGCAAGATTGTGTTGACGGCTCGATTCAAGCGAAGCTGGCCATACTGGTTTATAAAAATGGTTCTTCCTATGGATATCATTACATTCATCGGCATCAGTGTGTTACTGCTGGTTCCGTCCATTGGTGATGTCGGTCCGAGTGCGTCGGATCGCATCGCTATGGTGGGACTTACTTTGGCTGTCCTTCTTGCACAGGTGAATGCATTTGAACCTAATAATGGTTGCAACTCAAATATATCAATTTAGGCGGCATTCACAATCTCCGTCCAGCCAATGCTTCCTGACATTGCCTATGTTACTATAATGGACAAACACAATAACTTCTGCTTCTTGTGCGTCGACCGGTATTTGTATTGTATTCTGCAGCTGATGATACGGGGTGTAGGGTCACAGCAGCCGAGTCCATTACCTTTGCCGTGATACCGGCAGATTTATGGGCTACCTTCCGCAAATCCCCGACAATCTACCTCGTTTGGGGTGCAGCACAGTTCATACTGTTGGCGGAACAACTAGTGCTTTGCTATCCTTTACTTCTGCGTAAGGCGCCAGTCGCAAATGGTGGTGCGCTAGAAGAAGTAGTTTTCGGGCCCAGGGGCGGGGGTGGGCCTACCTGATCCCAAGCTTGATGTACGTCCTTTTTACTGCTCATAAGCACCAGCTGGATCCTGAGCTGCCTTTAGGATGACTTTCTTGCAATCAACTTCAGGTGGCTTTATTCCTTCAGCCAGCGTGGGATAGCTTATTTTCTGTATGTCTCTTGTTCCTCAATCAACTCTTGTTTTGGGGCGGCCTTGGGGCCTTCCTCAGTTGTGCTATGAACAGGCGGAGAGAGCAAAGGCAACACTCACAACTGCTTCGCCCCGCCGCTCTTTGTCCGTTGGCTTCTGCTATCGCTTCCATTTACGGGACTTCTCACCTGAGATAACCGCGTCCCTGAGGAGTAGCGCCCAGATAACGAAAGCCCACACGCAACGTTCCCACACAGGAGCGATAACCAGTACCCATTCATCCACTAGCATCTTCGGGCTGAGAGACCTGTATCCTCCGCTGATTCATCAATGACAGACAAGCCGTGCGGCGAGGAAGATTTCAAGCATTTTGCCGAATACCTTGGGTCAAATGAGCGCTCCAATCTCGTCGTCGGGTTCAACCACCACGAAATTAGCGCAATTTTACAGGAGCGTCCATTCTCCACTAGGAAGGGACAACACATTACCGATCTCAAGGCTCTATACGAACACCTCGGTTACATGGGACATCACCGTCTCTTACCACCTTATCATCCCCCAGTCAATTTCGAAGGGACCCAATATGACCGTACAGATTGAGTCACTGAGAATCGAGTGTTATAACTATCAAGATGAAAGTGCACATCGAGCTAGTGGCGTTGTGGGAGGCAGCTCTGGGCGAGTATCGCGAAGGTGTGTACACCGATTATTGTGATAACACCAATCTGCCTGTGCGTCGTTTACTGGTCGATTCGACATTGTCATTTTTAACACCTTGAACTTTGACAACCATTAGACTTATCCAAAGTTACCACCCGACACGCAAATGCATTTTTTCAAGCAGAATGTCTTAGGGGACATGTCTTTTGCTGGGCAAGGATTGCTTCTCAAAGCCACAGGACCTCGCGATACTCCTTTCTACGCAGAAGAAGACCTAGAGCCTGCATAATCCTTCTTCGAATCCGCAAATCTCCCTACTGGCAAGAAGCGATCTGGCAAGCTTGTCAAATTTCAATCTAGGGCAGTGCATACATATGACGTTGTGACCGAAAGCACGCTATTATTCCCTTTCATCTCATCGGGGTGTAACAAATTTTGATCAGGGAATTATGAGAAGTTCCCTTTCGACACCGAAACCATTGTACTTAATCCAACTGATATTAGAAAAATCGTCCGATCGTCGAAGGTTCGTCCTCAAACGAGCGAATGGATAATCGGCGGTAGGTCGACATTTTCTAAGTGTATGCTCTAGATTTCAATATCTTACTTTGTGTCTTTCAGAATGAGATATCGATATCAAGCTGTTCCACTGCACCCCCCCGTCATAAGGATTGGTCACAAGACTCCCAACACACAGAAAGGTCTAAGGTATGATCATCGATACCGCTAATATTCATCTGGTATACCTAATCATTGTGCAAGATTGTGTTGATGGTTCGATTCAAGCAAAGCTGGCCATACTGGTTTATGAAGATGGTTCTTCCTCTGGATATCATTACATTCATCGGCTTCAGCATGTTACTGCTGGTTCCGGCCATTGGTGATGTCAGTCTGAGTGTGTCAGAATGCATTGCTATAGTGGGACTTACTATATCTGTCCTTCTTGCACAGGTGAATTCATTTGAACCTAATGATGGTTGCAACTCAAATATATCAATTTAGGCAGCATTCACAATCACCATCCAGCCACTGCTTCCTGACCTTGCCTATGCTACTATAATGGCCATACACAACTCAACTTATTAGTAATCAAGTAGTTGATTAAGACAATGTCCTTAACCAAGTACAGTCAAGTTACAGTGACCCAAAAAACTGTTGCAATGTTTTGGCACATTGAACTAAATGAGGTGTAGCACATGCAATAAATTTGCTAAAATGATAGAAATATTAGACATGGTAGCCCTCCCTCTTGGCTATCTAATGGTATCTTTGTTATACCTTTACCTTCCTTATCTAGTAAGATATCACATGATCTTTGTTGGAGACTCATTGCAACAGTTTTTTGGCTGACTGTTATGAGGGTATAAATCACATCGACAGAGCCACCAAGCATGCCATTCGCGGCTAGAGGTGAGCAACACAGCAAGACCTTAACACCGGCAGCAAGTAGCAGCCCAGTTCACTCCCAAGAACTTCAAGATACCCCGGACCCCCCCCCAAACCCCAGTAACAAAAAACTACCTATACAACAAAACAAAGCAAGCAACCATGCAAGCTCGATCAACACTCCAACCACAGGCGAATGCGCATCTGTGCCTTCACCGAAACCACAGACACCTTCCAAAAACCCTCTCAAACCAACTCCAGCAAACCCAAGCCCGTCCCCTATCACCCAATCACCACCCCCACCCCCACCGGCTCCTGTACCCACCACACCAAAAAACCAACCATCACCACCGACACCAGAAACACCCAACCCCAGCCCCTCCCTGCCCTTGCTCTCGCCCTCGCTCCCTCCGATCCCCCCCACCCCTAGCCAGCACGTACCTAACTGGCTAGACCAGGCGCTCGGAGTTGCACACTTTCTATGCGAACTAGTCCCCTCCACTCTTCAACCCATAACCAACTCGGAAAACTCACAAATTACCGTCTCCAAAATGGATGAACTTCGCGCGACCCTAGAAAACACAGTCCGAAACATCAACGCCGCACTATCTGGACAAACTAACAACTACCCCACAGACAAAGTCAACCATGAAATTCTCGACGCAATCCGAGACATCTCGAACCGACTCCATGTCCAGGAAAAATCCATTAGCAAGTTCAACAACACAATATTCGCAACCAACACAACCCCAACCACCAACCGAGAACCAGAACCTCGCAACTTAACCTACTCCCAAGCGGCCGCTAAGCACCCTCCCCCCCCACAAAAACCCAATAGCAACCGAACTAACCCTGCCCCTACCCCTTCCCCCAAGCGCTCCATCAGATATGTTGTCCGATTCAAAGGACATCCTCCTCCCATCGAAAAACGACTCAGCAACGAACGAGCCACGAACGTGGTCAACGCATGCCTCAACCAATGCGTGAACACTAAGGGGAAGGTAACAGCCATCACCGCCGAGGGACGCCCCAATGGCAACTACGTGATCACCCTATCAGAGCTTTCGTGCCCGATCCTTGCAGACCAACACAAAAACATCTTCGTAGAAGCGCTTGCCAATGACTTGTCATACGCAATCGTAACAAAAGACATACCATGGGCCAAAATTGTCCTACACAATATACCAAGACAAGATGACCAGAGAAACCCACACACGACCGAAAGCCTACTCGAAGCAGTCAGAGTCAATCCCATATTCGCAGGCATTCAAATCGCACAGCCCCCCAGATGGATACAAACAGAATCGGCTCTCCAGGACAAGAGGGCCGCAGTGGTATCACTTGTGTTCATTGACCCCCCCACCTCCATCTTAACTAGACTACTGACAGAACCCTTCTACATGTTCGGCTCAGTGGTAAGGATCGACCAATGGAAAGAAAAGGCCAAACCGATCCAGTGCAGAAAATGCTGGAAACTCACGCACAGCACGAAGCAATGTCCTGCCCTCGTACAGAGGTGCAGAAAGTGCGGCAAGCCCGGCACAGAAGACCAACACTCACAGCATTGCGAAGAATGCAAACGTTCCCCCGAACTGAGCCCTGCCTGCAGCCACCAAAGCTGCCCGAATTGCCATGAAAACAGCCACTGCGCAGACGATCCGAACTGCCCTAAAAGACAAGCTCTCATCTCAGCACTAACCCCCCCAGCCCACCCTGCCCCACACACGTCGAAGGGTAAAGCGCCATGCTAAGTATTCCAAACACAACCATCTCTGTCTTCTGCAACAACGTCCACAGATCTAACCACATTACACATGCCATTCTACGAGACCAAGCTAGACCTAAATCCAAAACTGACATAATCATCATTACAGAACCCTGGATTGGAACCATACGGGCACAAACGCAAGAGAAAGGTACAGTTAACCATCCAGATTGGATTTGTATTGCCCCAAACGATATCCAAAACGCCGATGTTGTCCTATACCACCGAAAAAACGCACGATTCAGAGTCACTCCACTCTCTCACCGATCACAAATCACTAAACACACCCTACACACACAGATAAGCATAGGAGATAACTTTTCAGTAACTCTCACTGCAATATACAACTCCCCTTCGACATTCAATGCTACCACCCAGATGCAAAAAGAACCAGACCCGGACGAGGAACCGATTATCTTATGCGGCGACTTTAACTTGCACTCCCTGGACTGGGACTCTACAGTCCACCACACCGACGAAAGAACGAACTCATTCCAAGACTGGCTCGACCACAATAGGTTCCAAGTTCTCAACAATCCTGACCAACCCACATTCCATGGACCTAAATTCCAATATGCGAAAGTCGATGACCTTGTGATCGCGAACACCAAAGTTTTCGAAAGCTACGACATAAGCCCTATCCGAGTAGTCACTGAACGACACTATGCATCTGATCATTACCCGATAACATTTGACATCATCACATTCACAGAAACCAGACCTCCTGATCCCCACCACTCTTTAACAGAAAAACACAAAGAATCATGGATGACCACGATCTCCCCCACCCTAACAAACCTCCTCGCTCAAGCCCCCGAGAACGCTACCCCACAGACCCTCGACCAACTCAGCAAAAGCTTGATAGACGCTATCTCTAGCACCACTCAACAAACGATGCCGGAAACCCGCCCCCACTCTCACCACGCCAAACACTGGTGGAACGAAGATCTTACAAAAGCCATCACGCAACTCAGAAACCTCAGCGAGGTTATAAAAAGGTCACATAACCCCATCTTAACCCAACAGTATAAATGTACCCAGGCAGCATTCCGCGGCAAGGTAAGACATGCCAAAAGGGAGTGGGCAACCGAAAGACTAGAGGGCGCCACATCCAAGACAGTGTGGGACTTTACGAAATGGTACAAACACGACGGCAAAAGATACCGACCACTCTATACAAGCCCCTCAAATGTTCTGGCAATGTCAGACCAAGAACGTGTGCACACTTTCGTTCAACAATTCTTTCCTGACCCCCCCCCAGTCACTCCCTATATACCCACTGACGATCAATGCCCAGAACATCCATTTTTCCCACTTACACATTCTGAGCTAGAATATGCCATACGACACCAAAGGAAAGATACAGCCCCTGGACCATCAAGGATAAACTACACAGCGATCCGATGGACCTGGGAAACCGCTCCCGACCTGATGTACTACCTATACTCCAAGTGCATCGAAACTGGTCACTACCCTAGCCCCTTCAAAATGTCGAACACGGTAGTAGTCCCCAAACCCAAGAAACCCGACTATAGTATCCCCTCCGTGTACCGCCCTATTCAACTAATCGAGTGCCTAGGGAAAATTCTTGACAAGATCATAGCACGAAGAGTCCAGTACGAAGTCGCCGCAAACGACCTCGTATCGCATTATCAATTCGGTGGACGAATTCATGCGTCCACCATCGACGCAGGCATAGCCTTCGTACAGGACATCTACAGCGCATGGGCAAGATGCTCAAAGGCCACCGCACTCTTCTTCGACATCACTGGTTTCTTCAATGCCGTCAACCACGAAGGCCTATCTGCAAGACTGACTCACGCAGGCTTCAACAAGCCCATGATCAACATAATCAACTCATTTCTACGACAATGCATGACCACCATATCCTTCGACGGATACACGTCCGAACCAATCCACATCCAAAATGGAATCCCACAAGGATCCCCTCTCTCACCCATACTCGCCATTATCTATAGCGCTGACCTACTCAACCTCAGACAACTAATCACACAGGGAGTAATCTCGTTTGCGTACATAGATGACGGGGTCATTTTAACATCCTCCTCATCCCTTGACACTAACATTATTAGACTCAAACGGGCGTTCGAGACGATCACACAATGGTTGACCGCCAACGGACTAGAGGTACAGCCAACAAAAATCGAGCTAATGCACTTTACCAAAGGCCCAGATAAAAACTCCCCAACACTCCGACTACACAACCAGAGACCAATCGCAGCCCGCTGGCTGGGCTTTTTCCTCGACAGACACCTAAATTTTACTCACCACACGAAAACCATGGCCAACCGCGCGAAAGCAACAATTAGAGCGATGAGCATCCTAGGCAACACTGTCCGCGGAATGTCCCACCTTCAACTCAGACAACTAACGCTCTCTACCATAATTCCCATCCTCACCTACAGATGCCAGCTGTGGTGGGGAGGCCACTTCGACCAAACCAACACCAAACGTATCCAAACGGCCTTGAACCTCGCCCTACGACGCATCTGCCGCGCCTTCCGATCCACTCCAATAGCAGTGCTACAATATATATCACACATCCCACCAATCTCCTTAATCACACACCGTCTCTGTTACTCATACTTGATCAGACTACACAGACTACTCCCCAGCTCACCGGTACTTTCTAGAATCCCCCCACCACCACGAAAGATTCGACTGACGCTTCCAAACCAACGAATAACAATACGAACACCGCCGTCTAGACAGACGCCCCTACAACGACTAGCACAACTAACAAACGCTCCAACAAGACCCCAACTAAACCCCCTAATCAACCCACCCTGGAGTGACCCACTCAGCCGGCATCCTTGAATAACCACAATACTACCACCCAAAAAAGATCTCTGAGACAAATACCTTGAAGACATCTCCTCATTCCTTTCAAAAGCACCCACTCTAATGAACACACTCTTTGTAGGCATGGACAGATCCACGAAAAGAGTTGACCGCCTCCAGCCGAACCCAGCACCACTTCCAAATCCAAGAGAAGCGCTCCCGACCAGGAGACGCATCAAAGGCCCCAAAAGAACAGGTGCCGGGATACACGCCAGACACGGACCAGTTACCGCATTCGAAGGCGCCTACAGCGCCGGTACCCGCACCAACGCTTACGACGGAGAGTCTTTAGCTCTGACAGCAGGCATAATACTAGCTACTCACTACTGTGAACAACACAAAGACATAAAAAACATCGTATTCCTTTCCGATAGCTCATCTGCACTACAAAACATTACTGACACCAAACCACACCCCTCACAAGCTCTCTCTTTACTATTCACAAACCTCACACAAAAATTCCTCTCCAACGACGAACATCACATAACGCTCCAATGGATCCCAGGCCACCAAGGACTAGAAATAAATGAAAGAGCAGACAAACTAGCACGAGAAGGCCGCAAGAAACAAGGGGGAATTCTCCCAAACTCATTATCATACCACGCTGAGAAGCGTTCCAAACTTGTATTACGAAAATGGCGGAAACTAATTAAAAAATTCCCTTTTACAGGAGCTTTTGGAGAGGCTAACGCACTCGAACCTCCCACCACTAAACCAGGAAAACTTTTCCTCCATTTGAAAGACCAACCAGAAGTCTTCGGACGACTCACCCAAGTACGCATGATGCACAGATATAACCTACCATATTACGAACAAATAAAAATTCCTCACGAACCTGAATGCTCATGCAGGGACACCATCCCCCTTATGACGCCGATGCGATTCCGAGATCATATATTTCACAATTGCCGCACTTACGATGCGCACCGACACGTACTATCCGCAGTACACCACGATCACTCGCCGCCGATCCTATTGAGCGGCACGAAAGGCCTCATGGCCATAGCGAAATTCTTATGCCTCTCGGGAGCCTTCACGGCAACCGGGAAACCATACGAACCACCCACTCTGCCAGAACTACCTGGCCTCGACCTATCCAACTCTGCCTCCCACCCAGCGGAGCCTCCCGACCCACACTAGACCTAAGAGAGCACAACCACCTACTCTCCCAATACACCTCCCAACCCCAACCAACCTCCTCACCATACCTTTTTATGTACATCACGTACAACTGCGTCTTTGTCTTAGCCACATGTTGCGGAATACAAATGCTGATTCAAAAAAAAATAAAAAATGTATAAATCACATGATTATGTGGCTATGCTGTATTAATATCAACAAAAAAACATGATCACCAACCCTCCTGCATATATACCAGGCCTCTCTGGGCATGAAATACCCCAACATCCAAGATGTGCTCCTTGTCCCCTGCTACCTCTAAACACATCCTCTCTCTCCTGGATGCAGGCCACTCTGTTCATCACATCTCTGCTGTCACTGGTGTCCACACCAGCTCTATCTCTAGGCTTCACTCTAAGCATCACTCTCACCTTGCCAAAGCCATTGGAGGTTGACCTGCCAAGCTTACTCCCACCTATGTTCACCATGCTATTTGGCTTCTAACCTCTGGGAAGGCAGACACTGCTATCCAGGTAGGCAAAGTACTCTCTCTCATTTCTGATCAGGCCCTCACTATTGTCCAGGTAACCAGAGCCCTCTCTGACATTTCCAACCAGTCCCTCTGTGCTGAGACAGTCTGCCTACACCTCAAAAAGGCTGGACTGAAGTCTGCAGTGAAGCAGCAAAAGCCCCTCCTCTCAAAGCATCATTGTAGAGAGAGGTTGGACTTTGCAATTGCTCACAAGGACTGGACTGTGGAGGACTGGAAGAGAGTAATATGGTCAGATGAGACCAAGATTAATCATGTGGGCTCAGATGGCAGGAGTTGGGTGTGGAAGAAGGCTGGAGAAGGTCCTTGTCAGAGGACTGTGAGTGGGACTGTGAAGTTTGGGGGGGGATCTCTGATGGTATGGGGATGTATGATGTGGAGTGGAGTTGGATATGCATGCAAGATTGATGGAAGGATGGATGGGGACCTTTATGTCAAGATTTTGGAGGATGAGCTGCAGTCCAGCATCAGGTATTTTAAGAAGAAGCCAGTTGACATTATTTTCCAGCAGGATAATGACCCCAAGCATAAGTGCAAGAAGGCCAAGGCCTGGTTCCAGGAGAATGAGATGGAGGTCCTGACATGGCCAGCACAGTCTCCTGACCTCAATCCTATTGAACACCTATGGGCACACCTGAAAAGGAGGCTCCAGGGGTATGAAACAGCACCACAAGGGATATTGGAATTGTGGGAGAGGGTCCAGGTGGAGTGGGAGAAGATAGAATCTTCAGTGCACCAGGAATTGGTAGAAAGCATGCCTAGGGGGCTTGAAGCAGTGTTGAGGGCCAAAGGGGGGTACACAAAGTACTAGAATGTCTTGACTTCTGCACTATAACAGTCAGCCAAAAAACTGTTGCAATGAGTCTCCAACAAAGATCATGTGATATCTTACTAGATAAGGAAGGTAAAGGTATAAAAAAAATACCATTAGATAGCCAAGAGGGAGGGCTACCATGTCTAATATTTCTATCATTTTAGCAAATTTATTGCATGTGCTACACCTCATTTAGTTCAATGTGCCAAAACATTGCAACATTTTTTGGGTCACTGTATTGGACTGGCTCTCACACAACTTAAATGTAAGGTCATGATGACAATACTAACATAAGGGGAAAAGAGTACAAAAAAGGAAAAGGTGAAGTACTTATAGTGAATACTTCCACACTTGCCAGCATTCCCATGCTTGGACCCTCAGATCATGTGACATGCCCAGGCCACAGGTCATGTGACCTTATGATTATGTAATCTGACCCCAGCCACAGGTCATGTGACCTTCCAACAACCCTCCCCAGTTTCTCCACAACTCCTCTTTGGGATGGCTTAGGTAAGTGATCCTAACATCACCCCCCTCTTAAGGCTGTGTGTCTCAACCAGCCAACTTTGCTTTGTCAGGGTGTTGGAGGAAGACATCATGGAGCAGCATTGCCACATTGGTGAGGTTCTGCCAAGGCTCCCAGGTGTTCTCCTCCACAGGGTATCCCAACCACTTCACCAGGTACTTCACCCCACATCCAACCTTTTTGACATCAAGAATCTCCTCAACATCATACTCCAAGTGGTCATCATCAATCATGGGAGGCAGGGGCAGAGGCAAGTTCTGAGAAAGGAAAGAGGGAGCAACATATGGGGTGAGCAGCACCTTGTTGAAAACTCAATGGATACACCAGGCCTGAGGGAGCTTGAGGTGATACCCAGCCAGTCCCACCTTCTCCTCAACCATGAAGGGGCCTGCATGCTTGTTGTCAAGCTTTTTAGAGGGTCAGTCCATCTTCAGGTTCCTAGTGTCCAGCCAGACCAGATCTCCTTTGGAATACTCACAACCTGGGCACTTTCCCACATCATAACTCTTCTTCATCACCACTGCCACTTTCTCCATTGCCTCTTTGGCTGCTCTTTGGGATTCCATGAGCTTAGCCAGCAACTCATCTGCTGCCAGGTTCACCTCTGTGGGTGGGCAGAGTCCCCCATTCCAAGGGTGCTGGCTGTACTTGAGGAAGAAGGGTGTCTGCCCTGTCACTGAGTGTTTGTGGGCAAATTCTGCAGTGGACAACCACTCAGCCCAGTCATCCTGGAGGTGATCCACATAGGCCTGGAGGTAGATCTCCATCTCCTGGTTTGCCTGCTCTGTCTGCCAATTAGTCTGCAGGTGGAAGGCTGTGCTTGGGTTTGCTTTCACTTGTATCATGGAGTAGAACTCCTTCATGAATCGAGACACAAACTGGGATCCCCAGTCACTCACAACCTTATGTGGCACTCCATGGTCATGGAATACCTGGTCCCAGAGGAGGTGTGCTGCTCCAAGTCCTGTGAGGTTAAGTACAATCCCTTCCAGCAGTGTCTGCTTTGTGAACTTGTTGATAATAATGAGAATCACATTGTGTCCACATGAGAGGGGGAGGGGCCCAATGATATCACTTTCCCCAATGAACAGAAAAAACAAGAGACAAACTCAGAGCTGCAGTCAGACGTGATGTGCAATGGAACTCCATGTTTTAAAAAGACATGGAGTATGAACAGATGAGCCAACTCCATGGAGTTCACTTCATTGGTCATCAGGATGAAAACCCCTTGTTTCATAAACCTATCAACAACCACTAGGATTGTGGTAAAACCAGAGCTCTCAGGGAGTTGCTCAATAAAATCCATCGAAATGGAATTCCATGGTTTCTCTGGTATGGGCAGCTGCTTGAGCATTCCACATGGCTTATGCCAAGGGGCTTTTGCCCTACCACAAGTCGTGCAAGATTTGCAAAAGTCCAATACAAATCCTCAGAATTTCAGCCAGGTATAATCCCTAAAGACCAAGGCCATAGTCTTGGTCCAACCGAAATGTCCAGCGAGCAGGTGATCATGTCTCACATGTAAAATGCAGAGTCAGAGGTCATTGATGTCTGGTACATAAATCTGTTCACACTCATGGAGAAGTCCATTGTCATCCATGGACCACTTAGGGTCTGCAGAGTTTGAGCAGAGGTGTTAGGGCCTGTCCTGTCTCAATAGTAATGCTGGAGATCAACTTGTTGGTGACTGATCCTGGAAACTTGCTAAGACCAATCAACTGTTGAGCACAGTCGAGAATGCTTGGTCCTGGAAGGTTGTGAAGACATCTGAGAAGATGTAAGAGTGAAGAAAGACAAGTATAGAGGGGGAAGACATCACTGGGAAGGTTGCAAAGTCAGTAGACAAAGCATAGTATGGGAAAAAGACGAATAAGGAGAAAGGAAATGTCACTGAGAAGGTGTTAGGGCCTGTCCCATCTTGTTAGTAATGCCGGAGATCGACTTGTTGGTGACTGATCCTGGAAACTTGCTAAAACCAATCAACTGTTGAGCACAGTCAAGAATACTCGGTCCCGGAAGGTCACGAAGACATCTGGGGAGATACAAGAACAGAAATAGACAAGTAGAGAGAGGGGGGATGTCGCTAAAAAGGTCATGAAGTCGGTAGACGAAGCGTAGGGAAGGAAGTTGACGAGGAGGAAGAAATAGGTAACATTGAGGGAGGTTGCAAAGTCGACCAACAGAGTGTAAAGCAAGAAAAAGATGAGGTGGGGGAAATAGGCAACACTGAGAAGGTCGCAAGGTCGACTGACAAAGTGTAAGAAAGGAAAAGGATGAGGTGAGAGAAGAAGACAATGCTGAGAGAGTTGCAGTAGTCATGACGATGTCAAGAAGTATGTCAGTGAAGGTAATGACTTTGTCAACCGACGGGAGAACCTGTAGGGTTCGAAGATCAGTACCAAGACAAAGTAAGAGAATACTTATGTGTGCGAGTCGTACGAGTGTGGAGGTCAAAAGTAGAGAGAAGCAGAGTGATCTTGGTGTTGTCAAGGTCACCAAGCGAGACAAGACCTATCAATCACGATGGTTCCAAGCTCAAAGGGCGTTGTGCCTCAAGCTTAAACCAAAATGCGTCAATATCAAGTCTAGTGTACCATAAGTACATGCAAGACTTTATATATGTGTGTGGAGGTTGTTTGAACTTAAGTCAAACCTGTACAGACAATCTGACTTTGAATATATTTTGGTGAACAATATATTTAAAGCCTGTAGCACACCTCTAAGCCTATAAATCAGCCAAAGAAATACATTGTTATTGCAACCATTACCTGAGCTTGAATTGGCCTTTGGCATTCTGAACATGATCACCATCTTTACAATGCTTTTGCATATTAATTGTGTTGCATTGTCTGCCACAGCATACTACAATTCTGATGAACATATGACAGATTCTACCAGATAAGATGTTGGTGCAAACAACAGAGAGTCACAGTGCTGGCAGCTGAGAACTGAATTGTAGCTGATGAACCTAATTGTAGTTGTTCCTACTTGATGACTACAGCTGACTAGATGATAATGGGACTTTTAAAGGGAATACAACATGGTAGATTGAGAACACTTGCCTCCAGGTCATAACCAACATTGATTTTGAGAGCCCTTGTTGACTGTTCACATGCTGGCATCCCTCCACCCAGGCATTGTATAAAAAACACATATTGTTTTGGCAGTGTTCATTGACCACCTAACTGTGCTCAGTTTATATGTGATGTTCATCTTGACCTAATCTCTACATTTAATAAATAGATAAATCTATAGTGGATGAGCATGTTTTTAAAAGTTTTAAAAAATTATAGTTGAAATGGCGAACCATTCTGGATAGCAACATATTGCCAATTCTGGTTAACCTCCTGTATGAGAAGTAAAACGGAAAAGGAAAAGTACAGAAGTTGCCAGGCAATGAGACTATAGTAGTACAGGGTATGTTTAGTTGTAAAGTAACTAGGCGCATGTTCTACTAAGGTCGCGAGGGGTTAAGAAAGCATAGGTAAGGTTGCGAGCATGACCAGTCATGGGTCGCAACCTGGTTAAATAATCATATACATAACTATAACTATGGGCAGGTTCAGGTGTAGCATCTGCCAGCATTTGTTCACCTGGATGTTGCCTAGCTGCAGCTGCTAACACAATAGCAGAGTGATTTTTTGACTTGATCCTGGAAGTATTTGGTTGTCTTTGTCTCTCACTTCCTATCAAGCTCTGAGTCCCTTGCTGTTGCTCCATCCAGGTTTTATGGTAAGCTGAGAGGTGTTCTCTGAGCTTGTAGAATATAGTTATGCCATTTGCTTGAGTTGACCACCATTGGCACATAGCATCAAAATTTGGCTGGCCATGTGACACAAACCAGTCACCTCCAAATGACACTACTTGATGAAACAGCCTGAACTCTGTCTTAGTGTGAACTGGTGTCACAGCAAATCTGGTCTGTTGTGCAGTTGCCAGATAGCTATAAACATCCTTCCTCTTGCCTTTGAGATGTGAGAGATGAAGCTTCATTGGATAGATGTGGGATAACCTTGGCAATAAGCTAGGGCTTTCAAGTTGCATATCAGGAGTCATGACTTCAGGTCCAGCATAGTTATTCTGGATCCTCAGCATGCCAGGAATATTGACAATCCCAAACTGCTCATCAGTTTGTGTCAGAACTGCTTACATAAGCACCAGAGAAGCAAGAGGGAGGGTTGCGAAAGAGATGCGGGAAGGTCGTGGGAAAGTCACGTGACCTGGATGGGTGGTGGATTATGTAATAGGAAAATCATGTGACCAGGGCCTGGGTGCATCACGTGATGCATGGGGTCCGAGCATGGGAACACCGGCAACTCCCAAAGCACTCGCTATATATACCATGTCCTTTTCTCACTTGTACCCTTTTCCCCTTATGTTAGTATCGTCATCATTGACCTTACGTTGAGTTGTGTGAGTGTGAGACTAAGTCTGACACAATACTAACATCACACCCAATCCACCCTAGCCCCGTGTCCTAACCCGGCTAGCCTGGACCCCTACCTCAAACTGTCACACTCTGTCACAGCTTGTCCCCCTCATCCTCTTCTTCTTTACCCTGCCTGCGGTGTGTAACAGAACCGCATGAAATTTTTACTGTGTGTAGATACACGTGACCAGACCCAGAGGAAGTCTACTGTGACCCTCCCCAAGTGATACCGAGTGCCCAAGGCCTGGATCTTTGTTTTACAGCTACGTACCAGTGAATCATGTAGTGTACAGGGCAAGGAAAGGCCCTCTACATAGTCTTTCTGTAGTTTCCTGGTCCAGTGGACAGGGCCCTTGCTCTGTGACCATTGTCAGAAGGGCGCACAGGCAACTCATTAGGAGTTGTGGAGTGACCACCTGGGACACCATTTGGGCCCCATGCTAGCAACAGCTTTATAGAATAAGAGTTCTATAAGTACCTAAGTACCTAGAGAGCAGCCTGAGAGGACAGGACTGCTAAGAGATCAAAGAAATCCTGAGTGCCCAAGGCCCGGAATTTTATTTACAGCGTCTACGACCAAGACCGGGTCGAGCCCAGCTCCCCCCTGATTCCCCCATCACCAACATCCCTGAAACCCCATCACCACCACCAGGGTCTGTGATGGCTGACCACATTGCCCTGCCTGAAGTCCATGCCACAAGGCTGGATTTAGTTGTTGCCCCATTTGATGGGCAAAAAAGAAATTTCTGTACATTCCTCTGGTTGCTCTGCCTCCTGTTCATGGCGAATCTGACAATCTATGCCACGGACCTGGCAAAGGTCCTCTACACCCTCAGCAAAATTGCTGGAGATGGATTTGCAGCAGAATGGGCAAATATGAAGGGAGAGGAAATCCTGGGTAACAATGAGGTTGGAACCTGGGCAGAATTTGTGGAGGAGATGAAGCGAGTGTTCGACGACCTGAATGACCATGCGACTGCCCTCGCAGACATTGCGAGGTTGAAACAGGGTGTCATGACAGCACCTGAGTTCTTCACAAAGTTTGAAATGATGTTCCGAAGAGCGGGGATGACAGAAGTGACCGATTCAGACATCCTGGTCCATTGGCTGGAGTCGAACCTGAGCAGGAGGCTAGTGGGAAAGGTCTATGGTGTTTCGCCAATGCCAGAGACCTATGTGCAGTGGAAGGCACTCACAGAAAGGCTAGATGCTCAGCAGCATCGCCTCAATGGAGTCATTGCACAGCAGAACTCTGCGCATCCTGCTCTGCCTGCAACCAGCCACCCCCTCCCTCAACAAACCCGCTTTGTGTCGCGGTGTAGTAGGCTGTACCGGTGTTGGCTGCAACTAGGTGTTCGCGGCCTGGTTCTTCAGGGGGTCTTGTTTACATGACTGGGACACTAAACAGAACTTTGGAGGATATAGAGGTTAAGTTGTAAAAGGTTCAGAAAGTGAGAGTATATGTTGTCCGGAGTGTCTGGTGTTGGATCCGATAGGGTCCGATGTCTGGATTGAAAGTTCGAGGTGCCGGCGACGACGAAGGCCAGCGGATCGAGGGATACGACGAAGGGTGGGCTTTTTCGAGATCAAAGCAAGATGATGACAGTCCAAAAGCTTTTTTCCCATAGAGTCCGGTATGTACTTATATACATTTTTCTAAGTACAGCATATCCAGTTCTACAGAAATGTCCGGAAGCTACAGAAGGCAATGCGACATCGTGTACAAGGTCATGTAGGGGTCATAATTCATAATGGAATCATGTGGATCGGAGGAATGAAATGTCCGATAACTAATATATGTCCGGACCGCTCATAAAAAGAAGGAAAGTGGGGCTGGTACAGAAAAGGGGTACTAGGAACAATGGACAAAGTACTGCAAAGGGTTTGAAACGTTTAAATGATTGAATGGTTGAAAGGGATCACAATATGAAATTTACAGCATGGTATATGAAATAAAGGAATGGGAATGGAATAGTGAGTATGTCGAGTGCTGACCATGCTGGAGTGATGAAATAGAAAGGCATGGGCAGTGTGTGTGACCTGCGGGCTGTGATCATCACGGGGGATTGAAGATCGGAGAGGCCGATATCGGACATTTGTCGGATGTTCCGGATGTTGTCGGATAGTATCGGATCATTATCGGATTGTATCAGACATAAATGTTTTGGATGCTAAAATATCCGGATAGTCAATATCTGTCGTGTTTCCATGTTTAAGCAACACATTATCCTTACAGCGGTTGATCCTAAATCAAGGGCACAAAGGTCGCAGTGAAGTTGCGACAAGGTCACGAAGGTCACATGGATAGCAGACACTAGGGCTCAACTTTGGAGGTAGAAAGAGGTGATTTCTGAGAATATCAAAGTCTAGAGAAATACAGGTCAAGTATTTACGGTATATATACTAGAGTCCAGGTCTGTAGAAATGGCAGATTACAAGGTAACAGGAGGGAGCATATAATGGTAACGATGGTTGGGAGGAAATGAAGGTATCTGAGTGACGATCACGAGGTTGTCATGGTCCCCAGAAGGGAAGTGTCGGTCAGCGGGGAGGGGATAAGGGTGCTAAGGGGATAAGAAGCCATCGTGAGAGGGAATGGAGGTGTCAAGGGGATGAGATAACAGTAAGAAGGGAGTGCGAGAGAGAACAAGGTTGCAAAGGGAATGGTCATTTGATGGGCGATGTCAAGTGTCAGACCGTTGACAGGGTGATGGCATCCCGCTTGATGTACCATCACACATTTGGGCCGTACTGTCGGTTTCAGTCACGTGAGTTCCCATGACTTACTGGTCACATGTTTATGGCTCTTGTGGGTCACGTGATGTCGCCGCGACACTTTGCCCCAGCCCCCCGCCCTTTCTTGGCCCAGCCACTGGCCTGCACCCCTGCCCCTCCCACCATGTGTTAGGGCCTGTCCCGTCTTGTGAGTAATGTCGAAAGTCGATTTGTTGGTGACCGGTCTTGGAACTCACTAAGACCAATCAACTGTTAAGCACAGTTGAGAATGCTCAGTCCCGGAATGTCGTAGAGATGTTAGAAACGTTGCGAAGTTGGTAGACAAGTGTAAAAGAGAAAAAGACAAATGGAGAAGTCACTGAGGGGGTCGTGAGGTCGACCGACAAAGTGTGAGGAAAGGAATAGATGAGGTGGGAGAGATAGATAATGCTGAGAAGGTCGTGAAGTCGACCAACAAAGCGTAAGGAAGAAAAATGACGAGGTGGGAGAAATAGACGATGGGGAGAGGTCGCGTGAAGTTGCGATGATGTTGAGAAGTAGATTGGTTGAAGGCAATGACTTTGCCGACCGATAAGGGAACCTATTGGGTTCCAAGGATCAGTACCAAGACGAAATGAGGAAAATACTTAGGTGGCGCAAGTTGCACGAGCGCCGAGAACGAGGTAGAAGAAAAGCAGAGTGGGTCTTGGTGTGATCTGGTCACCAAGTGAGACAAGCACTATCAATCGCACTTGGTTTGAAGCTCAGAAGGTGTCGGGCCTAAAGCTTAAACCAATAATTTGTCAATATCAAGTCTGTCTTACAGTAAGTACATGCGAGACTTATATATATGTACGTACAGGGAGTATGACGAGAAAGGGAAAGTACAGAGAGCGCCAGGCGACAAGACTATAGTAGTATGGGGTATAACTAGTCATAGAGTGACCGTGCGCGTGTTCTACTAAGGTCGCGAGGGGTAAACTAAGCATAGGTTAGGTCACGGACATGACCGGTCATGGGTCGCAACCTAACTAAATAAGCATATGTGTAACTATGACTGAGCAGAGGGGCTTGGTCCAGGGCTAATGCAGTTATAGACGACTGAGAAGAAGAAGGGAGAACATAATTTGTAAGGATACACAGCTTGACCGCCGGTGGCGCGTTTCATCGTTAAGGTCGCACGGTCAGGCGAGCGGTCACGTGGACGGCGCTGGTGAGGCAGGTGACCTTGGGCGGTCTTTGGGTGGTATGTCATGTGGTAATGCTGGTAACGCGAGTAACACGAGTAGCGCCGGTGTGCCATGCGGCAAGTCACGTGCCACTGCAGGAGTCATGTAAGAGTGTGTTGAGTATCGAATAGTGGGTTCGGCGGTGAGTATGCATAAGGTGAGGTGGCGGGAGGTGACACGAGTATGGTGGTATGATCGTGAGTGTCGTGAGGTGATGATGGAGGCCTGAGAGGTGTTTGGAAGTTGATAGTGGGTTTTGGAATAGTGTAGTGGGGTTCGCGAGGTGGTAGGGGAATGTTGGGAGGTCCATGAGTGGTGATAGAGTTGTTAGGTTGAGGAAAAATGGATGGGTCCTGACAGTAGGTAAGGCAAAGACATTGGTTCACAGGGTGATTTCCGGCCATCTGAAGGAAATGAACAAGGTCCTCATGCTTGCCGGCGTGACTCAACTTCTATGATCTCTGGAGACGGAGTGCGACGCTTTACAAGATAACGAGCCTGCTGCTTGAACATAGAGTTGGCGTCTGTGATAGCGATGAGTTCGTCATCGAAAAATCCTTTGGTGTACGTGATGTAGGCCAAGTACGGATCGCGTGATTCGCAAAATTTGCCCACCACCAATGGCTCGTACAGCTATGAGGAAATATTAGCACACTTTGTGGCGAGATGGCAAATTCGAGTAACGTTACTGACGCTGTTCTTTAGGAACTGCTCAGGACTGTTGTTGCTGTCGATATAAATCTTGGCAATGGCATTGAAGACGGCGGGATCTTGGCTTCCAGACTGTACACGAGCTTCCAGCCAAGGTAAGATCAATTTGAGCCGGTTGCGCTGTTCAACGTCGTGCACGAGTTCGTCAATCTGGAAGTTACCGGTGACAGATGCCAACATTGACTTAATAGCAATTTTATCACAGTCGACGTCGAGCGACCACCAACAACTTGAGGAGGGATTTCGATGGACTTGATCAAGCCATCTTGGTACAAGTACAGGACAAGGTCGTGCACAAAGTCGAAGCGGTCGCAAACCATAATGAGGGGAAGCTGGTCTTGCAGTTTGGGTTCCTTGAGGAAGTTCTTGACTTTCTCGGGATTGTAAAAGTTGCTCTCCCTGCAAATACGTTCGACTTCGCGGATTTACCCTGTCCGAGTGGCTGCATGTATGTACATGAAATGGACTTCTAGATCTTGACTGAGATTGACGACGGAGCCCAGACTTCAGTTGGCTGATGCGACAACGTTGTTTCCTGCCGTACCTGCAAAGCTCTTGAAAGACTCAAACATTTCAGCTTGAGAGGCCCGAGGATATCGGAGTACTTGATCGCAATCTGAACCACGACCTGCAAGTTTTGCCGAATGTTGACACGAAGCATTTCCTGCAAACACACCATTGACTGATCCGTAGTCAAACGACTGAAATAATTGACAATCCACTGAGAGTCGATGAGTTTCGTGGAGATTGACAGACGGAATGAAACAAACGTACTTTTGGTTGGAGGACGTTAGATGAACGATAGCACGCTTGATGTCAGCCAAATCTTCGTGGTGTTCGAGAGCCTTCAAAAGCGTCATACGTCCATCACAACAGAGTTGCGAAGCACGTTTACCCTTTGAAATAACCCAGCCTTTTCACACAAGTTTGTCATTCGTGGGCGTCATAGTGTGTAAACATTTCATTTCCAAGAATCGCATCAGCGACCTGAGGGGCGTGGATGAGGTTCATTTCAAGGAGGCGGGTTCGCAGAGGAGCCTTCTCAGGCTTGTTCCCCTTCGGAGCATCCGGCAAGAACGACGTTGCGGGTTGGATCAAATTCTGAGACAGGAAAATATCAACAACCTGCGACAAAAGAGACATTACAGTAATCCGGGCGAAAAAGAGTTCTGACCCGTTCAACGTCCACAAGAGGTCCAGACTCATCGTTCACGAGTTGCGTAGCAAACTCTGCCCCTTTCTCCGGGTTCACGCGCATAATGTGTTGCAGCAAGGACACATAATTTGGCTGATACCCGATCTTCTTAGAACACAGAACGATTTTTTCTGTTTGCCCCGTCTCGGCGAAGCAGGCGAAGACCTTGTCTGGTACGTTAGCTCGTAGGTAGACTCCGAGGGCAAACGTCATGTCGTGCAGGCGGACGACGTCTCCGAGCTCTTTGCTGCATATGAGCTAGAAAGGTTGGATGAGATGGGGTTGAGACGGCGGCTCCCCACATCGATCTCACCTTGTTGTCCTTGAGACATTTCCCTAACAGTTGTTTCTTCCCCTGTTGTAGCACAGGCCGTGCAAATTCGATACATCAGGAAAAACCTACTTCAGTAATTAGTGATAATCAATGATGATTAGGGATAATTAGAAGTAATTAGAGGTAATTTGATAATTTGATAATTCTGCTTTTTAGATCAGTCCCTCAATAACAGCAAAATAATAATTTGTAATTAGGTAAAATTATGTAAATTATCTCTGAATCACCTCAATTACTTTGAATTATGTAGAATGAGTACTTGATTAGTGCATTTTGTAATAGATTACTTCAGTTTAGCACTGATTATTCATGTGTCATTCATAATTATCTTTAAGTGATGGTAGATTATTGCACCTCAACCTAAATTACCGTATCATTTTGACCACATGTTTACGCCACACTTACATAAGCAGGTGGTCATGCATCCACTTGGAGTTCAGAGCTCAACATGATGTGTGACCGGGGTTGAAACAAGTTCAAGCTGGTCAACGAGCAGATTTTGAATTTGCAATGAACATTCTTACATGCCATCTGTGCTACTAGCCCTCCAGCAATGCCAACCCTGCCAAAGGTTGTCCGCTGTGCTGTCTCAGTTGAGCGGTCAAAAGGACTTTTCCAGTTTTTTAGCATTACCACACTGGAGGAGCACCTTGAGGAAATCTGAACAAAGGACAAACAGCTTGAGGATCTTTGCATTGAAAAGAAGGAATTGGAGGACACCAAACAGGCAGGATGGACCCAGAGGAAACGAGAACTCATCAGCAAATTGTGCATAAACTTTTTGACTTTTTGACTTGTGCAAGTGAAAAAGTGAAAAAGCGGAAAAGTTTATATTATGCCAATGCCAGTAGATGGACTTGAAACAGTTGTAAGTTAAAAAAGCCTAAAAAGCCTAAAAATTTGGTAAAAGCTACGGGAAGTGCAGAAAAGTGACATAGTCGTTAAAGCTACGTTAGGAGTTCATGAGCATGCTGGTCAATGAAAGGGTTAACAAAATAGGAATTCCATGCATCGAGAGCATCAGTGTGTTTCAACTCCACTGGAAGAAATCCTTTGCCATAGCAAGGTAGAAGATGTGCACCGTGAAGAATTGTCTCAAGGTGGATCACCTGGACAGGAGGCTCACCATCTTCGTCTTGCTCACGTTGTAGCCTCCACATGCCAGTCTCCTCATTGCATTCAGGGCTGTCATTTGGATGGGTAAACCAAGTCACAAGAGCACATGGGATTTCCTTGCCGTGGTAAGGATCAAAGTAAGCAAAGAGGAGCCATACTCGGGCAACCAGGAGCCCACTCATAGCCTCTGTGTCATCACCAACAGCGACAAAAACAGTGTCAAAGCGAGGTGAACCCCCATAATTGGGGTTTGCATGGATAACCTCTCGATGCATCCCACCTGTTCCGCAAAGATCGCTAGGTGCATAAAATTCCACCCTAGCAGAATGGAAAATGCGAATTGGTCCATCAAATGAATTGTCAAGCGGCACCTGGTGGCGAGAGTTGGGATGGTTTTGCATATGGATAAATTTTTGAAGAGCATGGGGTAAGCCAGGCCGACGAATGAAGGCAGAAAGTTTGGTGAGATTGGTGGGATATTTGGTCTCTGAAGCAGAGATTAGCACATGTCTTCAAACACAGTTAGAACGTACGATGTCGGGATGCAAGCCAGATATTAGTCTTGGCTCTTGGGCCTGAAACCGGCTCTATGTCGTGGTCCCCTTCGTCGCCATCACTATCCGATGCATCACTGGATTCTACAGATGCACCGGTCCAAGGCCGGATAGATGGTGGTTCACCTGCGAACTGCTGGGCCATGTAGTTGGTTACACTTCCATCTAGCATACCTCGCTGCCTGAAGACACGTTGCAGTGCCATGAGCTTGTCTGAACGAGTGATAGATAGAATCATTTGAGGCAATGGTTTGTTACGATTAGATCGATGCCACGGGTCCTTCACAGCCTTTTTATGCTTTGCTTCAGTCTGCGAAGTGCAAGTACCATTCGGAGAACCAAAGCGCTCGATTGCGTTGGGGTAATGCATCAAAGAGTGTTGGCGTGGAAGGGCAAAGTCTTTTCGAATGCCAGTTGTGATAAAAATTTGTCGCAGTCAGTGGAAATCTGCAAGGTAATGCCGAAAGCGAGTGATCTCTGACGTGGTGATAGTATTACGTCGAGCTATATAGCAACAATTCATAAAGGCAGAAAGGCATTGAACCATTTGCCCTGGTACATGACCATGAATTGCCGCAATGTATACCTTAGAGTACCAATAACTAAACATGTTATGAAGAAAATAAAAGAATTCACCTTCATCAATGCTTTCGAATCATCGCCTGTCCATTGATGAAAGTCACGACCATCTGGGAAGCAGCGAAGCCCCAGATATGGTGGGACAGCCGATATTCTAATTCTAATCAGTCATCAATTAGGGTCAAGCGATCGACACCCACCTCCGATCGATGTCTTGAATGATTCTGAGGGCATGAACTTTTCCATGGTGAAGGATTAAATATTCCTGGACCCATGATACCAAATGGTCTTTGAACACGCCTTTGATGAGTTGATGGAGTAGACCAGGTGTGAGAAGTTCGTGGATATTGGCACGTGGGAAGTCATGGGTAAAGGGCTGAAGAAATCCTCATCGAATGGTCTGAGAGGACAGGGAATTCACTCACAACGACATCAGGTCGTATCCCATACTCATCCCAAACAATTCCCGAGTCAAATGTCTCCAAGAGGAAGTCAGCCTTCTCATGCGTTCACAGATGGGCATGGATATCATCCAAGTTGTGAGGGTGGGCATCGCATCTGTGTAGTGATATATAAATGAATTTAAAGCCAAAATAGCGGCGGACTATATTACATTGGACACCAGTTACTGACAATTCCAGAAAGCCATACTTGTTCTGGATAGTCGGCAATGTAAGGCCCAATTGAGAAGATTGCTCGGCGGAAATGCCCATCAGGGCACTGAATGACCTCAGGAAAACTCATTGCGGGCTTGAGGGGGGTGTAAATATAAGCAAGACAAGCGTGATATAGTTGGCGGCAAAATTGTTGGTATTCAACAGTCGAGCGCTCCTGGGGACCAGCTTAAAACAAATTCAGGATATCTTGAGTGCAAATGGACGGTACATGGCCAAGAAATTGCACCTTTAGGGATGGGGAGAAAGGCGCATGGTAGGATACCAATACCATGAGCTCGTCTGGTTGGATTATCGATATTTCCTGGACTAATATAAAGCAGATGAAACTCTTGATGACCGGTTGCAACAGACACAACAGTCTTGTCGCTTCCTGCAACTATGCTTATGAGCATGGCACCATGAGTTGATGGGTCCTTAGAAACTTCATCCTGCCGATCCATTGAGATCAGTAATGTGCATGCATATACAATACGTACCGCCTCTTTTGCAGCCCAGTCACCGGACATAAGATTTGTCCAGACTCGATCTCCAGCATCGTTAAATTCAATAAATGGGACATAGTCCCAGTGGCCATGAAAATCAGGGCACACAATCTGCTCATGGAGAAGACGACGTATATTACGGGTGAGAAGGATAAAATCTTCAGTCATCCATTTCGGTGAATCTTTAGTTACATGGCCTTGATACCGAAAAGAGACTGTCTTCCAAGGGTTGTTGCCCTGCCGAATCTGATCAATTGATTTGTACATGTCATCGGCAGACTTCCAGGGTACATCATCGAAGCCGTTTTTTGCCGATTGGGCTGCCCAGAGCCGCAGGGCTCGATCGATTGCTGTTCCTGAACTTTGTTGTTGAGAGAAGTGGAAATAAGCGAACTCGAAAGAGAGCCGATCTTCAAATGGATGAAATGGGTTTTCGGATGTTGCATCCAGAGGTTTACGAGGAGGAGGCGGAGTGGTTGGTGATATATAACAGCCATCTGTCAACAACAGTCGAGCCGACTCCCGGTTGTTCGAGGGGCTTAGGTAAAAGTCAGTCGAACGGGAGCGAAAAGAATATGTGATAAGGAGTAACAACCTAAGGAGGGGTTGTTACTCATGTAGCTACTTTATATACATACAAAGACATGAGTCATGATGAGTCACACAATGAAAAGGAACTGGCGTGTGTAGACAGTGAGGTGCAGTATGAGTCATAGTGATATGGTAGAAGGGGGGAAGGCATGCGGCATGTGATAGGTGGGGGGAAGGGCATGTGCATGGTGTGAAGAGTGGAAGGTGGGGGGAAGGGCGTATGCATGGTGTGAAGAGTGGAAAAAGGGGGGGTGAGATGGTGAAAGTGTAACATAATCCCCTCCCAGTGGTCCGGTGTCTCGACGGGCCCGTTAGGCCTCTGGGCTCACCTCGCGTTCGCAGGGTTGCGGTTCGGTCGGTGGCTCGGTTTCGGTGGGGGGGTCGATACTCGTGTCATGTGTGTTGGGTACGAGAGGGTGTTCGTAGGCGTCGGCGGGGACGATCCACGGGGCCATCACGTCGGTGGTGACGGGTATGACCCAGGGGGGGCCTGTGCGACTATGGTGTATGGCCCACTCCTCTTGCAAGATGGGTTCGGGTGGTAGCAGGATTTCGAATCATAATCTTGTGCTCTGGGAATTGATCCATATTTCAGCAAGGACGGGGGAAGCGCAAAGGACGTGCTGTTGTTGCTCGAACTGCAGTCCTTGCAGTTCAGTCCACATCGTGCGGCTGAAACTTACACTGAGCCACTCGGCCATCCTGCGGAGCCAGACGTCATCTTCGGGCTCCAGAAGTTCTCGGTTTTGTTGAAATTGCGGCATCCGTGCAGGGGGGTCGTTGGTCATAAGCGGTGGGGGGTCCAGTCCCAGCACTCGATGTGCATGGGGGATTCGTACTGCGTCTAAGATGTGGCGCATACGGGGAGTTGTCCCGGGGGATGACAGTGGGCCTTGGAGTCTCGGTGGTGTGCCCCGTGGGTCAGGTCCGGGTCGCAAGTCGAGCGCAGGTCGTTGGCGGGTGGTCTCGGCAGGTGGCGGGCGTGGTAGGCGGTTCGGCCATCCTGCTGCTCGGTGGGCAAAATAGGGCGGTCCTGGGGTCTGAGGGGTACGGTCGGGCGGCATGGTAGAGAGGAGGGAGATGTTTACAGCAGAGGGGAAGGGTGTTCAGTGGGTGGAGTCATTTGCGGTTTTTCTTTTTAAGTGCTCGACACTGAACGTGTGATCACTCAGGCAAAAGACACCGTGAGAGAACGTGTCACCTCAGGGTGTCTTCGATGAAAGTCCGCAATGGCCTCGGCCGCTTTCTTCAGGTTCACCTTCGGTTCCCATGTGTTGTCTTCATGGGGGTAGCTGGCCCATTTCACCAGGTATTGCAGTTTGCACCTGTGTTTCCGGCTCTTCAGCACCTCTTCCACGTCATACTGTAGGTGGTCATCGAATAACTCAGGAGGTGGGCGCTCATCTGGGGTTTGATGAGGGAACTTCCCTTCCTTATATGGTGTCAGTAATACTTCATTGAACACCAGGTGGATTTTCCATGTAGCCGGCAGATTGAGTCAGTAGGCGGCCGGTCCCACTTTCTCTACTACCACGAAAGGACCGACTCTCCTATCCGTGAGTTTTTCTGATGGTCGTTCTGTATTCAGGTTAGTGGCATCCAGCCAGACGAGGTTCCCTTTCTTGTAGTCTAGTGTTTTTGTGTTTTTATGCTTATCGTAAGTGGTTTTCATGTATTGCGCGGCTTTCTCCATGGCCCTTTTCGCGTTTTCTCTAGACTTCTGTAGTTTTGTGGTGAAGTCAGAGGCTTCCGGGGTATGCGGTACATCAGGTAGGCTGATGTCTCCCATACGGGGGTGAAAACCATAATTTAGAAAGAATGGGCTGTACTTGGTAGCGGAGTGTTGTCGATTGTTCAGGGCAAACTCTGCGGTGGGCAGCCAGTCTGACCAGTCATCTTGCATGAAGTCGATGTATGAACGCAGGTATATTTCGATCTCCTGGTTCATTCTTTCTGTTTGTCTGTCGGTCTGCGGGTGATAGGCCGTACTTGGATTTCCTTTTATGCCGATGATTTTGTAAAACTCTTCCATGAAGTTTGACACGAACTGGGATCCTCGGTCACTTATCACTTTGCAGGGTACTCCATGACTGCGGAGTACTCGGTCCCGTAGAATTTTTGCTGCTCCTAGCGCTGTGAGTTTTGTGTCCATGGCTTCCAGCAGGGTCATTTTCATAAGCTTGTCACATATTACGAGAATGGCATTGTGCATGGCAGATTTTGATAGCGGTCTGATCAGGTCCCAAGTGTGGTGTGCCATGGGCAAGGCGGTATTGCATGGGGATGTAGGGGTGCGCATCACTTGGTCCAGTCAGGTTTCGTCCTTTGACATTTCTCGCAGCCATCCACATACTCCGTTATGTCTTCCTTGACTCCTGGCCATGTAAATTGTTGGGTGACACTTTCTAATGTCTTTTCGGGTCCAGGATGTCCCCCAAGTGGAGAGTTGTGTAGTTCCATCAAGATTTTGTGTACTAGGTCTTGAGGTACCCAGATCTTTCCTCCATGTCTGAAGAGTCCATCTACTCCTTTTTCATAAGGCATTGCTTTAGGTGGTATAGTGTTTGCATGTGCCTCTAGAAGCAGTTGGTCGATCGTTGGCTCAAGTGTCAGGGTCCTAACAAGGTTAGTGGCGAAGGGGTCAGCGGAGCGGAGCGGAGATGTTCTATCGGAGTCCGGTCGGAGTCCGATATGGGTGAAACGGAGAAGTAAACAGAGGAGAGAGACTTATGGGACTGCGGCCTCAACGTATGTGTTGTGCCACCACGTATATACTTGTCCCTATTTATCAAACAAGAACAATACCTAAGAGAGAATCAGAACATGAGTCAACTCCGACATGATTGGAGTCCGTCGGAGTGAGTCAGAGTTGGTCGGATGACGTGGAGAACGTCGAGGACGGTGAGGACAAAAGCTCAGAGATGTTTTTGGGATCAAGAGACGTTATATTCGAACTGAGGAGCAGGGAGCTACAGGTGGAAACTTATACTGCAAGGACAGAGTATAGGAGTAATGTGAAACAATGTACTTATCAAATTACTAGGAGAGTTTCACCACTTGTGCCTGTGCAATTTTCTTGGAACAAAGAAACAACAACAAAAAAGCGACTCCCATGGGTCAAGGGTATCCTCTCAATGGTAAACAGAACGAGGGGATGGAGGGAGAAGGTTCTGGAATGAAGTCTGGACGGTCCGAAGGCCGGCGGAGTGAAGTCCGATGAAGGTGCGGAGCGGAGCGCACGGAATTACGGCAGAGTGGATCGGAGTTGGTAAGGAGTTCGGAGTCCAGAGCGGGGGTCATGCTTATGCAAGCGGATGGGGTCGTAACAGTATCCCCCTCTTAGGGTCGAACCCCTGAGACCCTGTGGCCAAAGCCCGTGTGAACACGTGGCTCCCATAACAAGTTAGCATCGGAGTTTCGCAGCGTTTCGAGCGGAGTCCGAAAATTTTTTGAGGGTCAAAAGGCCACGCGCATCGTGCAACACTTTTTCTTTTCTTTAACCTGCTACCATCATCACTAGCCCCTAGCACAGGCAATCCCTACTGTTTTCTTTAAAAAAACCTCGATTTCGCATAACCCAAGCACACCCGGAGCGGGGCCCAGCCGGCCTCCCCGCCCTCGACCACACCCCGCAGTCACCGTCCCCGCGCAGTTGCGCGTGGAGGACGAGGACCCCAAGATCGCGGTCCTCATGCGCCAGATCAAGGCGCGGGAGGAGGAGGAACGGAAAAAGAGGGAGGTCGCGGATAAGGTGTGGCAGGAGGAGATGGAGAGGGCAAGGGCGGTGGAGGTGAAGCGGAGGGCGGAGGAAATCGCGAAGGCGCAGGGGACGGGGAGGAAGCGGACACCGGCCACGGAGTCGGACACGGAGCGCGCGGACTGCGCGCGATGTGTCCGGCTCGGGATGGGGTGTGTGTGGCCGAGTGGAGGGCGGGGCACCGCGTGTGTGGCGGCGAAACAGCGGTGCGGGGGCGGAGAGGCGGAGGGGCCGGAGCGGAAGAAATTCCGCTCCGCACAGTCGAAGAAGACCGTGGTGGAGTTGGAGGAGGAGGTGAAGGAGGTGCGGGCGGACATGGACAGAGCGGAGGCGGAGCGGACCGGGGTGGTGAGGACCATCTACGACTTGGTGGTCCGCGGGGTGTTCGAGTTGGAGGAGTGGCGGAAGGAGGCGAGGGCGGAGCAGAAGGCGGCAGCGGAGGATTGGAAGATCCTCCGGGAATTTCTGATGGGGAAGTGGGGAGCGGGGGAGGAGAAGGAGGAGGCGGAGAAGATGGTGGTGGAGGTGGCGGGTTCGGAAAAGGGGGTGGAGATGGAGGTGGAGAAGAAGGAGGCGGAGGAAGTGGGAGTGGAGAAAGAAGCGGAGACGGAGAAAACGGCAGAGAAGGGTGCGGAGGCAGGGAAAGAGGCGGAAGCAGAGGAGGGAGAAGTTGGAGCGGAGTCCGGGCTTAAGGAGCCCGAGGGAGTTTTACAAGCATTGCCCGGCTCGCCCCCCTCCGCCTAAAAAAATAAATAATTTATCTACATTACTTGTTTTTTTATTATTTTATAAATTTTTTGTTTTATTTTTGAACTTGAGTGAAGTAAGCGAAATGAGGGAAAATAAGTAAGACAAGATGGAGAAGATGAAGAGAGATTCAGAGATAGGCTTGGGAGAAAAATAAAAAGTTCAGAGTTTTCGGAGAAAGGAACGGAGAGAGAGACAGAGAGACAGAGAGACAGAAGTACGTTTTTTTTTTTTTTTTTGGTTTCGGAGAAGACGGAGAAGTGAGAGATGGAGTAGTATAGAATGGAAAATGTAAGTAAATAGAAGCATAAGAAAAATTTCGGGGTATAGGAGTGAATGGAGAAAGGTCTAGAGGGTATTGAGAGGTCCGGGCTTATTCGGATAAGCTTGGTGGAAATCCGAAACGGCCTCGGAGGTGTGAACAAGTTCCGTAGCGGGAAGCCAGGATGTTTCCTCATCGGTTCCTTCGTATCCGGACCACCGCACCAGGTATAGGAGTTTGCAGGTGCAGCGTTTGTCGATCTTGGAGTCGAGCACTTCGGAGATTTCGTGCTCTAAGTCTCCATCGATCTCTACCGGAGGAGGCGGGGTGATGGTACGATTCGGAATTGTATTCGGAGTGACTGGCTCCAGCATGGAAATGTGGAAGATGGGGTGGACGGCTCGCATGGCCTTGGGGAGTCGGAGTACGAAGGAGTGCGAACCGGCCTCTCCGATGATTTCGAAAGGTCCGAGGAACTTGTCGGAGAGTTTTTTGGAGGGTCTGGTCGTACAGAAAAACTTCGCCTTTACGTATACTCGGTTTCCAACCTTAAACTCCGGTGCCAGAGTCCGACATTTGTCCGCCAGACCCTGATAGCAACTCTGTGCTTCGGCGATTTGGTTACGGAGTTCTTGGTGCAGCTGATCCAAGTCTACAGCAAGCTCTCGGGCACGGACCGAAGTTACTTCGCGTTCGGGAAATACCGAGATATTCGGATGATAACCCTTGTTCGCGAAGAACGGAGAAACCCCAGTGGTGGCGCTCGGGGCATTGTTGTAGGCAAATTCGGCGAGGGGTAGAAGCTGCGACCAGTTGTCCTGCTGGTAATTGCAGTAACAACGGAGGTATTGTTCCCACGTCTGGTTAGTCCGCTCCATCTGTCCGTCGCCCTCCAGATGATATCCGGAGGTGAAGTGTAAAGTCATGTCCAGGACTTTACCCAACGAGCGAAAAAAAACGGGAAATGAACTCGGAGCCACAATCGGAGGTGACATGCGATGGAACTCCATGTTTCGAGAAGACGTAGAATACGAATAGACGGGCCAACTCTGCGGAGTTCACTTCGTCAGTCGTCGGGATGAAGATCCCCTGCTTCGTAAACCTATCAACAACCACCAATATTGCGGTAAAACCGGAGCTCTCAGGGAGTTGCTCGATGAAATCCATCGAAATGGAATTCCACAGTTTCTCGGGTATGGGCAGCTGTTTGAGCGTTCCATATGGCTTATGCCGAGGGGCTTTTGCCCTACCACAAGTCGTGCAAGATTTGCAAAAGTCTGATGTGAATCCTCGGAGTTTCGGCCAGGTATAATCCCTGAAGACCAAGGCCGTAGTCTTGGTCCTACCGAAATGTCCGGCGAGCGGGTGATCATGTTTCGCACGTAAAACGCGGAGTCGGAGGTCATTGATGTCCGGTACATAGATCCGTCCGCGCTCGCGGAGAAGTCCGTCGTCGTCCATGGACCACTTAGGGTCCGCGGAGTTCGAGCGGAGGTCTTCTAGGATGGGGACGATCACAGGATCGAGCAAGAGTCCAGAACGGATGTCCTCTCGGAGTTGATGATCATCAATCACAAACGACGCGCGGAGTGCGGGTAAGTAAAGCGATGAAGCTCGGAGAGACGATATCAATTGTTTGCTGGAGAACATCGGTCAGAGGTTTTGCGGATTGACGTGGGCATAGTCGCTATCCCCCTCTTTGGGATAGACGTCCCAACGTCTAGTCAACGCATCGGGTTTCATTCCGAGGCGCCCGGGGCGGAATCGGATCACGAAATTGAACTGGGAAAGGAACTCCGACCACCTGGCTTGACGCCGGGTGAGCAGGCGGACCATGGAGAAGTACTCTAGGTTCTTGTGGTCGGTAACAACGTCGAGCGGAATTTCAGAACCTTCAAGATAGTGCCTCCAAGCGGTAAACGCCTCAAATATAGTGAGGAGTTCCTTATCGTGTGTATCATAGTTCAGTTCGGAGATGCCTAAGGTGCGGGAATGAAAAGCGATAGGGTGGACTTCACCGTCGGAGGCGACCATAGAAAGTATCATGGCGACAGCGTAGTCCGAGGCGTCCGTTTCGACTATCAGCAGAGCTCCAGGAATGAAGTGCGAGAGGATCGGAGCCGTGGAGAATGCAGTTTTTAGATAGTCAAACACGGACTGGCAATCGTCGGACCACTGCCACTCGATGTTTTTATGCGTCAAGCAGTTCATTGGAGCGACAATCTCGGAGTAGCCATGGACGAAGCGGTGGTAGAAATTGGCGAACCCGAGGAAGGATTGGACATCCTTGACCTTCCGCGGAGTCGGCCAGTCCTGTATAGCTTTCACTTTAGCCGTGTCCATAGAAAGTCCAGACTGAGATAAAACAAATCCGAGATACTCCACAGTTTCAGCATGAAATTCACACTTAGCCGGGTTCAGGAAGAGACCATGCTCCCGGAGCCTTCGGAGTACCTCTCGGACGTGCTCAACGTGTTGTTTCGGATCCTCGGAGTAAATTAGGATGTCGTCGAGGTAGATGACCATGAACGTGTCGAGAAGGTTGGAGAATATGTCGTTCATAAAGTGCTGGAATGTGGCGGGCGTGTTTGTGAGCCCGAAAGGCATCACACACCATTCAAAGGATCCGTATCAGGTGCGGAATGCGGTCTTCCATTCGTCACCCTCAGTGATACGGACCAGGTGATATGCGTGTTGGCGGTCGAGTTTTGTATAGATTCGGGCTTTTCCTGGAACGTCGAGAAGATCTTTAGTCAGCGGGAGCGGATAACGGTCTTTTTTGGTCAATTTATTGAGACCACGGAAATTAACGCATAATCGGAGTGTTCCGTTCTTCTTCCGGACAAAGTGCTCCGTGCAGAGAACGGCTCGGACCGATAAATCCGATGCGGAGGTGTTCGTCCAGAAACTCGCGGAGTTCGCTGAGTTCGGACTGCGACAGAGAATAGACTGTACCTGGCGGAGGGGATTGGCCATCCAGCAGGTTGATTTTTAAATCATACGGTCGATGCGGAGCAAGGGTGTCTGCCTTCTTTTTACTGAAGACATCTGGAAAGTCCCTGTACTCCTCCGGAATGGAGAGGAGATCCTGGGGGGTGGTGTCGGGAACGTTGAATGAAGCAGAGGCCGCGCGCACGGACTCGCTCGACAACGTCATGCCAAAAACTTGGGACCCGCGAAGTCCACAAGCTGTGGCGAATGCGGCAGCATTCACAAAGGAAACCTTGGGTGTCTCCTGGAGAGACGGAGTAGACAGAGAGGTCAGAGACGGAGTCAAAGACGGAGACAGAAGCAGAGATGGAGATGGAGTCCGGGCTTGGTTCGGAGTCGCTGCAGACGACATTTGAACCGGAGCGCATGGAGCGGAGACAGACAGAGGGACAGAATGGAGAGTGCTGGCCGGTGCACCCTCCGGATCAGATTTCGGAGATTTTTTCTCGTTCGTAGATGGTCTGGGTTTTATCTGGCCAGTAGTCCAGTCAACCAGCGGGTTGTTTTGGAACAGCCAATTCATTCCCAAGATCACATCACTAGAGGGATCAAGATCGGTAACTACAAACAAGATGTCGGTCGGATCCATGGCGGAGAGCCGAATGGATAACCAGACCACTTCGGTAACCCATACGGAGGTGGTCCCGTTAATAAAAACGACCTCCCGAGGCGTCACCGGAGTTTTCAGAAGACGGAAACAAGAAGCAAATTTGGCGTCAATGAAACAAAGTTCAGTGCCAGAGTCTATCATTGCTTTGAACGGAGAAGAAATAGAAGGAGAGGAGGCAAGAAGGGAAAGAGAACGATGAAAGGAAAGGGTATCGGGTATAGGTTTAGTACAATCAGAGTCGGAGCAGCCGGAGAGTCGTACTGTGCTCTCTGGGCTGCTCAATCTTTTTTTGGCACGGAGTCATCTCCGTCGGAGGTGATTCGTGCAGCGCTGGCACTGGCCCGCGAGGTCCGCTTACGACACTCGTTGGCTTTATGGCCTGCTATTCCACAGAATAGGCACAGATTATTATCGAAACGCCGTTGGCATTCCTCTGGAGTCAGTTTTCCATCCTGACCCAGATGAGTTTTCTTTGTGTCGCTGGGGCTACTGGAGTTAGCGGAGCCCTCAGTGGCCTTTGGAACAGAGTTTCCGGAAGTCGAACCAGAGTTCACCGGACGCTTTTCCGATGGTTTCTCGGGCTTGTTATTAGCGCCGGAAGTGTTCAGGGACTTGGAATTATCCGAAGTCTCCTTTCTGATGGTGTTGTTAGGCGTCGGAGCCTTAACGGAGTCCTGAGAGATCTCCTGCTGCTGAGCCCAATAACGACCATCGATCGCACTGGCTTGCTTGCGGAGTCCATGGAGCGTGTCCGCACGGTTAACGCGGGCCAGTTCGTCCTTGATGCAGCTGGCAAGTCCTTTGTAGAACTGCCGCTGCAACGCATATTCATCCCAATGGACAATGGACGCGAATCTGTTGAACAAAATGGTATATTTCGTCAACTTCTGGTCCTCGCGCATCCGGAGGCATTCGAGTTCGAACTCCGCCTCATGGATCGCGTCGTAAGGACCAAAGTTCTCTGTAAGTTGAGCAACGAACATTTTATAGTTTGAAAGGACCGGATGGCCTTTGCCATCCAGGATCATCGGTTCGAACCATTCCAGGGCGAAGCCCCGGAGAAAGGAAAGGACATAGCGTACCTTATGAGAGTCGGATTTGAATGCTCTAGGGCGATCAAGGAAGTTCAATTGGCATTGGACCAAGAAGCTTTTCAACTTCTTAGTGTCCGAGCCATCAAAGGTATCGGGGTCTCGTGGTTTAACCGTCTCCGGGTGTTTGTTGGCGTCAATGATCTTCTGAAGGAGACGCGCCGGAGTTAGTTCGCGTTCGGCTTGAGATGTTGGAGGTTCATTTAGCTTGTTGTCGTCATCAGTGACCGAGGGATCTGACTCTTCGTCGTGGTCTGGAGGTCTGGACACACTTGGAGTTGGAGTATTGTCGGCCGGTTCTGGAATGTCGACGTCGTCGGCAACAGGAGGTGGAGGTCGAGCACCGGAACGTGTAGTAGGCATTGTTAAGTTTGTATATACGAGGTTTGAAGTTCGAATATACTGTCAGGGTCCTAACAAGGTTAGTGGCGAAGGGGTCAGTGGAGCGGAGCGGAGATGTTCTATTGGAGTCCGGTCGGAGTCCGATATGGGTGAAACGGAGAAGTAAACAGAGGAGAGAGACTTATGGGACTGCGGCCTCAACGTATGTGTTGTGCCACCACATATATACTTGTCCCTATTTATCAAACAAGAACAATACCTAAGAGAGAATCAGAACGTGAGTCAACTCCGAAATGATCGGAGTCCGTCGGAGTGAGTCAGAGTTGGTTGGATGACGTGGAGAACGTCGAGGACAGTGAGGACGAAAGCTCAGAGATGTTTTTGGGATCAAGAGACGTTATATTCGAACTGAGGAGCAGGGAGCTACAGGTGGAAACTTATACTGCAAGGACAGAGTATAGGAGTAATGTGAAACAATGTACTTATCAAATTACTAGGAGAGTTTCACCACTTGTGCCTGTGCAATTTTCTTGGAACAAAGAAACAACAACAAAAAAGTGACTCCCATGGGTCAAGGGTATCCTCTCAATGGTAAACAGAACAAGGGGATGGAGGGAGAAGGTTCTGGAACAAAGTCCGGATGGTCTGAAGGCTGGTGGAGTGAAGTCCGATGAAGGTGCGGAGCGGAGCGCACGGAGTTATGGCAGAGTGGATCGGAGTTGGTAAGGAGTTCGGAGTCCGGAGCGGGGGTCGTGCTTATGCAAGTGGATGGGGTCGTAACATCAAGGATTAGTAGTGTGGCAAGGCAATGGGCTGGGAAAACCTGTACTGTAGGTTTTTCGTATTTGTCCGTTCCTTCCCAGTGGTCTGGTTGTCGGGAGAGTGCATCTGCTTTCATATTTGTTTTTCCGGGTTTATACTTCACTTCGAAATTGAAGCACTGTAACTTTGATTGCCATTGTGTTCGTCTAGGGTTGACTTTTTGACTTTTTTGGAAATATTGAAGGTTCGCATGGTCAGTGTGGATTTCAAAAGGGTCCTTGGCACCCAGCAAGTAGTGGCGCCACTCCTCTAGTCCTCTGATGATTGCCAAGAACTCCTTGTCATATGTTGCATAGTTCATCTCCGCCAGGGAGAAGGTTTTCGAAATAAAATCTACTGGTCGCCAGACGCCGTCGGATTGCTGTTGTGATAGTACTCCTCCGGTGGCATAATTACTTGCGTCTACTTCCATTTTCCATTTGCCTTCATCCTGCAGGATTGCTAATACCATGTTGCTCTGCAATATGTCGATGAGACGTCTCCAGGCACGTTCTTGCTGGTCTGCCCAGATGTATGGTGTGTTGTCACTCAACAGTTCGTAGAGCGGCTTGGCAATAGTAGCGAATCCCTGTATAAACCTTCAGAAGTAGTTTAACAGTCCGATTCCGCATTGGAGAGTGTGTTTGTTCCTCGGTACGGGCCAGTCAGCTATGCCCCTACATTTTTTGGGCGAGTGTCAAATGCTCCCTTCTGAAATTAGCAGTCCTAGGAACGTGACCTCTCGCTGTTCTATTTTGCACTTCGATTCCCAGACACAGAGGTCATTTTTTTGGAGTATTCTGAATACTTTGTGTAGTAGGTGTCGATGTTCCTCGATCGTCTCTGTCATGACAAGAATATCATCGATGTATACAAATACCTTTCCAGTGGCTACTAGTGTACGAAGAATGTAGTTCATTCTTCTTTGAAAGACCGATGGGGCATTCATTAGCCTGAATTGCATGACGGTGGGCCATACCATGCCATATTTGGTGATTATTGCAGCGAGATGTTGTGCCCATTCAGCCATTGCGACGTTCCAGTAGCCCCATTCCACGTCGACGCTTGTGAACACTTTAGCCTTCTTTAGGCTTGCCACAGTCTCGTCGATCCTAGGTAGCAGGTATATGTCTTTTATGCAGAATGAGTTAAGCCATTTGTAGTCGATGATGGGTCGCAGTTTATCTCCTTCATCTTTGAAGAAGATGGGACTGACGTAGTCTGACTCTCCCCACACTAACCATCCATTCTCTAAATTTTCTTTGAGCCATGCCTTCAAAGCTTCATCTTCTCTGCTGGTAAGCGGGTAGACTTTCGAACGCAAGAAACCGGGGTCGTTTTTGAATTTGATCTTGTAATCGATTCCCGGTAGAGATTTGGGTAACTTCTGGCCAGTCTTCCCAGCAAACGCCAGGGGGTATAGGGCCTTCCAGTCAAGTGTGGTTGTTGCATCATGTAGGTTTCGAAAGCCATGGCCGTAATCCACAATATGACAGTCTTTCTTTTTGCATTTGTCGAAGCAGATATATTTTTCAAACCACTGGATACTAGGGTTATGGTATCGAAGCCAATCGTGTCCCAGAATCGCCGAATGACCAGTAACTCGTCCCAGTAGAAACTGCTTGATTTCGACGTGGCCTCCAATGTTGAGTCGTAGGGCTACCGAATGTTTGAAGGCCCCTGATACATTTGTGGTGCCATCAATATTCTTGAATATTATAGGAGTTTCGAGTCTTGTAAGATTTATTTTCCTAGTGATGGCCCACTCCAGGTCCATAACAGATATTGTGCAGCCAGAGTCAACCAACAGTTTGATGTCGTAGGTCTCTTTGGTGTCCAGTGTAGTTATAAATCCTGGCATATCCAATTGTCGTTCTCCTCCTTTCCCATATGTGGTTCTGGGATCAGTGTCCCAGTCCACATCGTCGTTATATCCTGGGAGCTTCTTAGAGGTGAGGTCCTTGAGGGTGTGCTTAGCTCTCTCGGCCTCTTTTGGCAATGGGAACAGTGGTATGTGATTCACAAGCTGCTTTACATGATGGTGGGCAGGGACAATATATAAGGATCCGGCCTTAGCACTCAGGCGGATCCCTGCTGA
The DNA here is from genome assembly GCA_951802425.1 of Clavaria fumosa. Lineage (NCBI taxonomy): Eukaryota > Fungi > Basidiomycota > Agaricomycetes > Agaricales > Clavariaceae > Clavaria > Clavaria fumosa. Next base: position 1,342,723 of record OX637805.1, on the reverse strand, counting down.
AAATCCTGTTCTCCAGCATTCGAGGTTGCTTCGGTGGTTTCGGGCCCAGGAGTTGGTGCCCGGGGTCTCTGTTGAATGTGCAGTTGGTCCCGCAACTGTGCGATGGTATTCTCCATTTCCTCGAAGTTATTCTGGGTAGTAATGGAGGCGGCATAAGAGGGGTTGAACGATGTAAGAGAGGCTGGGTGCGATGATGGATAGGCGGGTACTGGGTATGGAGAAAACGGGGGCGGCGTGTAGTATCCGGGAGGCGAGCGCATTTTGAATGCACTGCTGAGTCTCGCTTGTTGTCTGGGCATGGCACGACATTGGGGTGGCTCTGGGCACAACCGTGCAGGGTGTCCGACTTGCCCACAGTTATAGCAGATCAGGGGGCGATGGGGACCAGTCCCTCGGCTTGTGTCCATTGGGGTTCCCTGTCTCGTTCCAGGTGGGGGCTGCCTGTTCCATTGTCCAGGTGGTAGTCCTTGCTGTTGTTGTTGCTGCTGCGGCGCACGTGGTTGCCATTGCGCTTGTTGGGGTTGCTGGGTGGGTCGGTGCTCCCCATTGGTTCGGTCCTGGGTATGCCACTTACGGTTGCCACTGTGGCGACTGCCAGAAACGGTTCTGAGGGGGTAGTCGTTGCGCAGGTTGGTTCCAGGTGGGGTGGGGAGCAGGTGCCGTTTGGGCTCGCATTTCTTTTTGCACTGCTGTGTGCAACTGGTGTTGGCGGTCTAATCATATTGTGAGCACCCGAAAGGCCTGGTAATCTGCGGGTTGCTCGGCGCAAGAGAGCACTTTTTCCATCAATTTAGGGTGTAGGGCCCTCATCAGTAACGCATGGATCACATTCCAGTGCGTTTCTTCATCGTAGCCAGCCTGGTTCATGAGTGTCTCGAATTTCTGGAAGAATTGTGCAGCATCCATCTGCACCTGCCTGAAGATGTTGATCTTCTGGACTGCCAAGGCTTGGTCTTCGATGGGAGCGAAAGCCTCCCTCATTCTCGCTTCAAAGGTCGCCCAAATGACCTCTTCTCCTCCTTCTTCTAGTAGAACCATGGCTGCTTGATTTGCCCATTCGGCGGCGTAGCCTTCAGTCATATTGCTCAAGGTAAAGACTACCTTGAGGAAGTCCGTGGGGTATCTGGCAGCATTCACCCTAAACTCCAGGTGAAGGCTGCGAAGAAATGTTTGGAACTCTCCTCGTTCCCCTGAGTAGGGGGCGATCTTCAAGTTCAGTGTTATCGGTGCCGCTGCAAGAGCAGGGGCAGGTGTGGGGGCAGCGTCGGCCATTTGTTCAATCGAGGTCTTCGAGCCAAATTCGGGGTGGGTCTTTGAAAATGTCTATGCATAGCCAGTCTTGGAGGTTGCCAAAAGTAAGGTCGGTCTGTATCTCGGTGGAATGGTGTTTGCAGTAGTACTGACTCAAATAATTAACTAGACACAGCAGTTAGGTATAATTCATAGTGTACTCTTTGCAGCTACAGCTGAACAAGGAATCCTTTTGGTCAGTCAACTTGTCTAGTTAACTTGTCAAAGGTAGTACATGGGGGACTAGTATACTAGATACAGCTGATAGCTGTGGATCTAGTGAACTAGTTACAGCTACTAGGTGTGGACCTGGTGGACTAGTTGCAGGTACTGGCTATGGGTCTAGTGAACTAGTTACAGCTGCTAGCTGTGGGTCCAGTGGACTAGTTACAGCTACCAGTTGTGGATCTAGTGGACTAGGTGCAGCAAGTAGGTGTAGGTCTAGTGGACTAGTTGCAGCTACTAGCTGTGGGCCTAGTGGACTAGTTGCAGCTACTAGCTGTAAATGCAGTGAACTAGTTGCAGCTAGTAGGTGTAGGTCTAGTAGACTAGTTGCAGCTATTAGCTGTAGATGTAGTGAACTAGTTACAGCTAGTAGCTGTGGGTCTAGTGGACTAGTTGCAGCTACTAGCTGTAGACATAGTGAACTAGTTACAGCTATTGGTTGTAGATGTAGTGAACTAGTTGCAGCTAGTAGGTGTAGGTCTAGTAGACTAGTTGCAGCTAGTTGCTGTAGATCTAGTGAACTAGTTACAGCTATTAGCTTTAGATGTAATGAACTAGTTGCAGCTAGCTGTAGATCTAGTGAACTAGTTACAGCTATTAGTTGTAGATGTAGTGAACTAGTTGCAGCTAGTAGGTGTGGATCTAGTGAACTAGTTGAAGCTACCAGCTGTGGACCTAGTGGACTAGTTACAGCTGCTAGCTGTGGGTCCAGTGGACTAATTACAGCTACCAGTTGTGGATCTAGTGGACTAGGTGCAGTAAGTAGGTGTAGGTCTAGTGGACTAGTTGCAGCTACTAGCTGTGGGCCTAGTGGACTAGTTGCAGCTACTAGCTGTAAATGTAGTGAACTAGTTGCAGCTAGTAGGTGTAGGTCTAGTAGACTAGTTGCAGCTATTAGCTGTAGATGTAGTGAACTAGTTACAGCTAGTAGCTGTGGGTCTAGTGGACTAGTTGCAGCTACTAGCTGTAGATGTAGTGAACTAGTTACAGCTATTGGTTGTAGATGTAGTGAACTAGTTGCAGCTAGTAGGTGTAGGTCTAGTAGACTAGTTGCAGCTAGTTGCTGTAGATCTAGTGAACTAGTTACAGCTATTAGCTTTAGATGTAATGAACTAGTTGCAGCTAGTTATTGTGGACCTAGTGGACTAGTGGCAGCTACCAGCTGTGGGTCTAGTGGACTAGTTACAGTCATTACCTGTGGATCTAGTGAACTAGTTGCAGCTAGTTGCTGTAGATCTAGTGAACTAGTTACAGCTATTAGTTGTAGATGTAGTGAACTAGTTGCAGCTAGTAGCTGTGGACCTAGTGGACTAGTTGCAGCTACTAGCTGTGGGTCTAGTCAGCTACTAGCTGTAGATCTGGTGAATTAGTTACAGCTACTAGCTGTGGATTTAGTGGACTAGTTGCAGCTAGTTGCTGTGGGTCTGGTAGACTAGTTACAGCTATTAGCTGTGGATCTAGTCAGTTAATGATGTAGATTCCTTGCAATAAATCATTGTAATTACAATAGGTGGCCATTGCAAGAATGACTGAACAAACAATAGCAAACAAAATATGCTAAAAATTAAAACAAAAACTCGAAATTGAGCAGCCCTGTGCCTGGTCCCTCAGGTACAGGTTACCAACCAGGCATAGCTGCTTTTGGTAAGCTGCTATGACCATGGGAAATTTTTTGCATGACTTGCAAAATATGACTTTTTATACACCAAAAGATCGGCAAAAATCAGGAGATTCCAGATCCGGACACCCCACATTTGTATCTGCCATGGTTCAGTGTCAATTTGCAAAATCCACAGAAAATATTCATTTTTCTACAATTCTGCAGTACTCTGGCTTGAAAATGGATAGGAGAGGATACACACACCTACACCCACTACCTGTTAACATATGGGGAGGGTGTGGATTAGTTTCACAACTCACCCACCATCTCTGTCACCTCCCTGGAATCCATTACTAGGAATTAGGGTGTTATTGGCCTGGGAGCATGGCTATTTGTTATATTGCAAATTACAACCATCAGACTACACCTTATGACATCTAATACAATCATCCAAAAGCCCATAATATTTGGTGCAGAACTACAGATTCCCCATGTCTATTTTCCCAAAATTCTCAAAATCTCTCCCCAGATAGCCTCCTTTATCAAATCACATATTCCTGTTAGCAAGTAGCTGACAATGTATACATGAAGACATCTTTAAAGTTTGGTGAAGTTAGGCCAAGTTCTCAGGAAGATAGCTCAGAATGTGTCTTTTGGAGGACAGTCAAGGTCTTCCTTAACCTTGCCTTCATCTTTGCTCTCACTTTAGACCGGATAAGTCGCACGAGCCCGGCTGTGTAACCTATCACGTAAATAGGGCCAAATGAAAGTACAGCCAGCTGTATTTGACTGTTTTCCCCACACCATATTGGGCATGTATAGTGTACACCCCACCATATCTTGGGCTCTAATATGGTAGGCTCCACACCATATGGCCATGTATAGTGTATACCTCACCATATCTTCAGCTCTAATATGGTAGGCTCCACACCATTTCGACTCAAGGTGGAAATATGGTAGGCTCCACACCATTTTGACTCAAGGCACAAATATGGTGGGCTCTACACCATATCGACTCAAGGTAGAAATATGGTGGGCTCTACACCATTTTGACTCAACTTTTTTGCATGGCTTACAAACTAGACAAATTATATATCAAAAAATCGCTAAAATTCAGCAGATTCTGATTCTGGAAACTATATGTCTGTACCTCCTTTCGTTCAGCTGCAATTTGCAAAATACACAAAATATATTCATTTGTCCTCAGTTCTGCAGTACCCTGGCTTGAAAATGGATTAGATAACTGGAGGACCCACATACTACCTGTGGGTATATGGCAAGGGTGTGGATTAGTTTTAACTACCCACCCACCATCTCAATCCCCTCTCTGGAATACATTAATAGGAATCAGGGTATTATTGTCCTGGGAGAGTGACCATTGGTTGGATTGAAAATTCCAGCCATCAGATTACAGCTTATGACATCTAATACAGTCATGCAAAGGCCCATAATATTTGGTGCAGATCTACAGATTCCCCACGTCTATTTTCCCAAAATTCTCAAAATCTCTCCCCAGATAGCCCCCTTTGTCAAATCACATATTCCTGTGGTCAAATAGCTGACAATGTATACATAAAGACATGTGCAAAGTTTGGTGAAGTTAGGAAAAGTTCTCAGGAAGATAGCTCAGAATGTGTCTCTTGGGGGATACTCTGAAGTGAAGTGTCAGACTTAGTCTCACGGTTCACACAACTTAACATAAGGTCGATGATGACGATACTAACATAAGGGGAAAAGGGTACAAGTAAGAAAGCGACATAGTATATATAGCGAGCGGTTCGGGAGTTGCTGGCGTTCCCACGCTCGGACCCCGTGCGTCACGTGATGCGTCCAGGCCCGGGTCACGTGATTTTCCCATTATGTAAGCCACCACCCGTTCGGGTCACGTGACTCGTCCGCAAACTTCCTGCAACTCTTTTGCGATCCTTTCTTGGCCTTTCCAACCTGCTTATGTAAGCGATCCTGACATCACCCCCCTCTTAAGGCTGGGCGTCTCGACCTGCCAACTTCGCCTTGTCAGGGTATTGCTGGAAGAAGTCCCGGAGCAACAGTGCAACGTTAGTGAGGTTGCGACGAGGTTCCCAAGTGTTCTCCTCTGCAGGGTATCCTAACCACTTCACCAAATACTTCACTCCCCGTCCAACCTTCTTGACATCAAGAATTTCCTCCACCTCATACTCCAAGTGGTCATCGTCAATCGTGGGGGGTGGGGGTGGAGGCAAGTTCTGGGAAGGGAAAGAGGGAGCAATATACGGGGTGAGTAGCAACTCATTGAAAACCCGGTGAATGCGCCATGCTCGGGGGAGCTTGAGTCGGTATGCTGCTGGTCCAACCTTCTCTTCGATGGTGAAGGGTCCAGCCCGCTTGTTGTCAAGCTTCTTGGATGGTCGATCCATTTTCAGGTTCCGGGTATCCAGCCAGACTAAGTCCCCCTTTGAGTATTCACGACTCGGGCGCTTTCCTTTATCATAGCTAGCCTTCATCGCATCTGCCGCCTTCCCCATTGCATCCCTGGCTGCTCTTCGGGATTCCGTGAGCTTGGCCATCCACTCGTCTGCTGCAGGGTTCACTTCAGAGGGCGGCCGGATACCACCATTCCAAGGGTGCCGGCCATACTCCAGATAGAAAGGTGTGAATCCAGTGGCTGAGTGCTCACGGTTATTGAACGCGAATTCGGCTGTGGATAGCCACTCTGCCCAATCATCCTGCAGATGGTCAACATAGGCCCGGAGATACACTTCAACCTCCTGATTGACCCGCTCTGTCTGTCCATCTGTTTGTGGGTGGAAGGCAGTGCTCGGGTTCGCCTTAACTCCAATCATCCCATAAAACTCCCTCATGAATCTGGACACAAATTGGGTTCCCCGGTCACTCACAACTTTCTGCGGGACTCCATGGTCGCGGAAGACCCGGTCTCGAAGGATCCGAGCAGCACCAAGTCCCGTGAGGTCAAGGCCAATAGCTTCGATGAGAGTTCGTTTTGTAAACTTGTCGACAATGACAAGGATCGCGTTGTGACCACGTGAGAGGGGGAAAGGTCCAACAATGTCCCAAGAGATGACTGCCCAGGGGCTCTCAGGGACAGGGTGTGGATGGAGCGGAGCGGCGCGCCTGGTACGATCAGGCTTGATTCGTTGGCATGTCTCACATCCACCTGCATACCGATTGGAATCCTTCACCATGCCCACCCACCAATAGGACCTCAGCAGAGCCGCCCTCAGTTTCCGTGGACCAGGGTGTCCTGCGATGGGGAGGTCATGCTCAAAGGTGAGCACTGCCTCACGTGCTTCTGGGGGCACCCAAGTGATTTCTGCCTTCCGCCAGAGTCCCATCCGATCTCTCGTCCACTCATCATCAAGCTCCTCCGGCTTCTGCACATATACCGCACTGTTTTTCTGGAGTAGCGTCTCCATATCCGATGTGAACGATGTGCGGGTCTCAGCCTCTGGGAAGACCTGTACTGGTGCATCCTCCTCCACCATCTCTCCATAGTCTGGCCTCCGTGAGAGTGCATCCGCTTTCGTGTTTGACTTCCCAGTACGGTACTTGATCTCGAAGTCAAAGCACTGGAGCTCTCCAACCCAATGGACCTGCCTCGGTTTCAACTTCTGGGGCTTCCGGAAGTACTGGAGGTTAGCATGGTCCGTCCAGATTTCGATAGTCTCTTCCACCCCAATCAGGTAAGCCCGCCACTCGCGTAGTGCCCGGATTACAGCCAGGAACTCCTTGTTGTACACATCGTAATTCTTCTCAGCTGCAGTGAGGGCTTTGGAGATGTAGTCTACAACTCTCCAAGTCCCATCCACCTGCTGCTGTGAGAGAACTCCTCCAGTCGCCAAGTTGCTCGCATCTGTTTCTACCTTCCATCTCCCTTTGTCTTGTGGTAGAGCCAAGACCAGGGCTGATACTAGTGCCAGGCGGAGATCTTGGAAGGCTGCTTCCTCCTCCTCCTCCCATCTCCACGGGACTTTCCCTGTCAGCCGGAAGAGTGGTTTTGCCTGGGCAGAGAGATTTGGGATGTGCCGGCGGAGGTAGTTCAGCATCCCGTTGAATCTTTGTACCTCTTTCACATTTTTCGGTCTGGGCCAGTTACGGATCGCCGCGCCTTTAGCTGGGTCATGCTCTAGACAGTTGTGGGAGATCTTCATCCCCAGGAAGAAAACCTCACTCTTCTCGAACTCGCACTTGCTGAGTCTGAGACACAGGCCATTCTCCCCAAACTTCTTCAAGACCCGATCCATCCAATACCGATGTGTAGCCAAATCCTCTGCAAACACTATAACATCATCGACATAGGCTCGGACATGCCCCCCTGCAATCTCTTCTCTCAACACATGGTTCATGAAGCGCTGGAAGGTTGCAGGTGCATTCTGCAGCCCAAACCACATAACTGCCGGTTCGAAGAGTCCACGGGGCGTTAGGAAAGCACAGCGGTGCTGATGTTCTGGCCAGACCTGCATCGATGGGAAACCTCCCTTTGCATCAATCTTGGAATAGATGGTCGCCCCCTTTAACACATCCACAGTGTCTCGTATGAGGGGGAGGGGGTACTTGTCTTTGATTAGATACGAGTTCAGCCTAGAGTAATCGATAATCGGCCGCAGCTTGTCCTTCTCACGTTTGAAGAAGAAGGGGCTCGCGTACGGGGACTTCGAAGGTCGGATTCGTCCAGAAGCTAGCTGCTCATCCACCCAGCGATTCATTTCCACCATCTCTTCTCGCGTCAGAGAGTATAGCTTAGATGAGAGGTGTCCAGGGTCTGTTTTAAACTCGATTTTGATATCAAAGTCAGGGCGGGAGCGGGGGAGCTCATCCCACTTTGCTTCACTAAAAACCAAAGGGTAGCGGCTGGGCCAATCAGGGGTAGGGCCAGTGTTGGGAAAACGGGTGTCCGGGATACTGGCCGAGGCCAGGGTACTCGCTTTTGGTGGACCTGAGGGTCGAACAGGGGACCGGTGGCTGTGTGGGGAGGAGGCACAGGAGTTGGGGCAGCGGGTGAGCTTTACTTCAGCTTTCACCCAGTCAATCTCTGGATTATGACGCTTTAGCCAATCATGCCCAAGGATCGCCGTGTGGGACTGAGTCTTCCCTAGCAGGAAGTGGATCCGCTCCTGGTGGTTGCCAACCGTCACAAGCAGCTCCATCCCATACCGGATCTTACCATCTCTGTTCTGTGTTCCATCCACATTATACATGGTGATTGGATTCAGCAAGGGAGATGGTTCCAATCCCACTTTTTTCGCCCACTCCAAGTCCATAAAGCAGTTGGTGCAGCCTGAGTCGACAAGGGCTTTCGTAGTTGCCCCTTTGCCAGTGCTGAGAGCCTCCAGGTGCACCTGGATGGAGAGCTCTCGGGGCATACGCAATAGGGTGTCCTTCAGCACCTCTGCAAGGTGCTTTGTTGGCTCCACTTGGCTGCTAGTCCCCTTTTCTCTTTTCGGTATTTCACTTTTAGCGGTTTCCATTTCCGCTTTGTCCTTCACCTCAGCCCCAATCCGGGTGTGTCTCCGCTGCAAGATAGTGTATTTTGGGATACTAGCTGCGGGTACAGGGACGGGAGGGGGGCTGGGATATCTACTCCTGAGACTCCAGTTCGGACTCACTGGGCCTCGTCTCCAAAATCCGGCTCTTCAACAGGAGCCCTCTTCTCTCTCTCGAGCAAATCCAGGCGGTCTCGGAGCAGTGCAATCTCGTTCTCATAGTCCTCTGCACTACGTGCCTGGCTTTCCACGGCGCGGATCTGCGGCCTCGGGATCTGCGGACGTGTGTCCTGGAGCTGGCAATCTCTCACCATGTGACCAGCTTGGCCACATCGGAAGCAGGTGCGCAACACTCCAGGGGCACGGGCACGATCCACCACCATGGCATCACTGGCATTGGTGGGACGCGGCATGGTGGGAGGGGCAGGGGTGCGGGCCAGAGGCTGGGCCAGGAAGGGACGGGGGGCTGGGGCGAAGCGGGTTTGTTGAGGGAGGGGGCGGCTGGTTGCAGGCAGAGCAGGACGCACAGAGTTCTGTTGTGTGATGACTCTGTCGAGGCAATGCTGCTGAGCGTCTAGCTTTTCGGCAAGTGCCTTCCACTGCACGTAGGTCTCTGGCATTGGCGAAACACCATAGACCTTTCCCACTAGCCTCCTGCTCAGATTTGACTCCAGCCAATGGACCAGGATGTCCGAATTGGCCACTTCTGTCATCCCCGCTCTTCGGAACATTGTTTCGAACTTTGCGAAGAACTCAGGTGCCGTCATGACACCTTGTTTCAACTTCGCAATATCTGCGAGGGCAGTCGCATGGTCGTTCGGGTCATCGAACGCTCGCTTCATCTCTTCCACAAATTCTGCCCAGGTTCCAACCTCGTTGTTACCCAGGATTTCCTCTCCCTTCACATTTGCCCATTCTGCGGCAAACCCCTCGCCAGTAATTTTGCTGAGGGTGTAGAGGACCTTTGCCAGGTCCGTGGCATAGATTATCGGATTCGCCATAAACAGGAGGCGGAGCGACCGGAGGAATGTACGGAAATTTCTTTTTTGCCCATCGAATGGGGCGACGACTAAATCCAGCCTCGTGGCATGGACTTCAGGCGGGGCGACGTGGTCAGCCATCACAGACCCTGGTGGTGGTGATGGGGTTTCGGGGACGTCGGTAACAGGGGAATTGGGGGGGAGCTGGGCTCGACCCGGTCTCGGACGCAGACGCTGTAAATAGAATTCCGGGCCTTGGGCACTCAGGATTTCTTCGATCTCTTAGCAGTCCTGTCCTCTCAGGCTGCTCTCTATGTATCTAGGTACTTATAGAACTCTTATTCTATAAAACTTGTTGCTAGCGTGGGGCCCAAATGGTGTCCCAGGTGGTCACTCCACAACTCCTAGTGAGTTGCCCGTGTGCCCTTCTGACAATGGTCACAGAGCAAGGGCCCTGTCCACTGGACCAGGAAACTACAGAAAAACTATGTATAGGGCCTTTCCGTGCCCTGTACACTACACGATTCACTGGTACGTAGCTGTAAAGCAAAGTTCCGGGCCTTTGGCACTCGGTGTCTCTTGGGGAGGGTCACAGTAGACTTCCTCTGGGTCTGGTCACGTGTATCTACACACAGTAAAAATTTCACACGGTTGTGTTGCACACCGTGGGCAGGGTAAAGAGAAAGAGGATGAGGGGGATAAGCTGTCACAGAGTGTGACAGTTTGAGATAGGGGTCCAGGCTAGCCGGGTTAGGACACGGGGCTAGGGCAGACAGGGGTTGATGTTAGTATTGTGTCAGACTTAGTCTCACGGTTCACACAACTTAACGTAAGGTCGATGATGACGATACTAACATAAGGGGAAAAGGGTACAAGTAAGAAAGCGATGTAGTATATATAGCGAGTGGTTCGGGAGTTGCCGGCGTTCCCATGCTCGGACCCCGTGCGTCACGTGATGCGTCCAGGCCCGGGTCACGTGATTTTCCCATTATGTAAGCCACCACCCATTCGGGTCACGTGACTCGTCCGCAAACTTCCTGCAACTCTTTTGCGATCCTTTCTTGGCCTTTCCAACCTGCTTATGTAAGCGATCCTGACATGAAGGCAAAGACAAGGCATTACCTTGCCTTACACTCCAAAAGACACATTCTGAGCTATCTTCCTGAGAACTTTTCCTAACTTCACCAAACTTTGCACATGTCTTTATGTATACATTGTCAGCTATGTGACTGCAGGAATATGTGATTTGACAAAGGGGGCTATCTGGGGAGAGATTTTGAGAATTTTGGGAAAATAGACGTGGGGAATCTGTAGATCTGCACCAAATATTATGGGCCTTTGCATGACTGTATTAGATGTCATAAGCTGTAATCTGATGGCTGGAATTTTCAATCCAACCAATGGTCACTCTCCCAGGACAATAATACCCTGATTCCTATTAATGTATTCCAGAGAGGGGATTGAGATGGTGGGTGGGTAGTTAAAACTAATCCACACCCTTGCCATATACCCACAGGTAGTATGTGGGTCCTCCAGTTATCTAATCCATTTTCAAGCCAGGGTACTGCAGAACTGAGGACAAATGAATATATTTTGTGTATTTTGCAAATTGCAGCTGAACGAAAGGAGGTACAGACATATAGTTTCCAGAATCAGAATCTGCTGAATTTTAGCGATTTTTTGATATATAATTTGTCTAGTTTGTAAGCCATGCAAAAAAGTTGAGTCAAAATGGTGTAGAGCCCACCATATTTCCACCCTGAGTTGATATGGTGTAGAGCCCACCATATTTGTGCCTTGAGTCAAAATGGTGTGGAGCCTACCATATTTCCACCTTGAGTTGATATGGTGTAGAGCCCACCATATTTTTACCTTGAGTTGAAATGGTGTGGAGCCTACCATATTAGAGCTGAAGATATGGTGGAGTGTACACTATACATGGTCATATGGTGTGGAGCCTACCATATTTCCATTAAGTCAAAATGGTGTAGAGCCCACCATATTTTTACCTTGAGTTGAAATGGTGTGGAGCCTACCATATTAGAGCTGAAGATATGGTGGAGTGTACACTATACATGGTCATATGGTGTGGAGCCTACCATATTTCCATTAAGTCAAAATGGTGTAGAGCCCACCATATTTCCACCTTGAGTTGATATGGTGTAGAGCCCACCATATTTGTGCCTTGAGTCAAAATGGTGTGGAGCCTACCATATTTCCACCTTTGAGTTGATATGGTGTGGAGCCTACCATATTAGAGCTGAAGATATGGTGAGGTTTACACTATACATGGCCATATGGTGTGGAGCCTACCATATTAGAGCCCAAGATATGGTGGGGTGTACACTATACATGCCCAATATGGTGTGGGGAAAACAGTCAAATACAGCCGGCTGTACTTTCATTTGGCCCTATTTACGTGATAGGTTACACAGCCGGGCTCGTGCGACCTACCCCCTTTAGACTGTCCTCCAAAAGACACATTCTGAGCTATCTTCCTGAGAACTTGGCCTAACTTCACCAAACTTTAAAGATGTCTTCATGTATACATTGTCAGCTACTTGCTAACAGGAATATGTGATTTGATAAAGGAGGCTATCTGGGGAGAGATTTTGAGAATTTTGGGAAAATAGACATGGGGAATCTGTAGTTCTGCACCAAATATTATGGGCTTTTGGATGATTGTATTAGATGTCATAAGGTGTAGTCCGATGGTTGTAATTTGCAATATAACAAATAGCCATGCTCCCAGGCCAATAACACCCTAATTCCTAGTAATGGATTCCAGGGAGGTGACAGAGATGGTGGGTGAGTTGTGAAACTAATCCACACCCTCCCCATATGTTAACAGGTAGTGGGTGTAGGTGTGTGTATCCTCTCCTATCCATTTTCAAGCCAGAGTACTGCAGAATTGTAGAAAAATGAATATTTTCTGTGGATTTTGCAAATTGACACTGAACCATGGCAGATACAAATGTGGGGTGTCCGGATCTGGAATCTCCTGATTTTTGCCGATCTTTTGGTGTATAAAAAGTCATATTTTGCAAGTCATGCAAAAAATTTCCCATGGTCATAGCAGCTTACCAAAAGCAGCTATGCCTGGTTGGTAACCTGTACCTGAGGGACCAGGCACAGGGCTGCTCAATTTCGAGTTTTTGTTTTAATTTTTAGCATATTTTGTTTGCTATTGTTTGTTCAGTCATTCTTGCAATGGCCACCTATTGTAATTACAATGATTTATTGCAAGGAATCTACATCATTAACTGACTAGATCCACAGCTAATAGCTGTAACTAGTCTACCAGACCCACAGCAACTAGCTGCAACTAGTCCACTAAATCCACAGCTAGTAGCTGTAACTAATTCACCAGATCTACAGCTAGTAGCTGACTAGACCCACAGCTAGTAGCTGCAACTAGTCCACTAGGTCCACAGCTACTAGCTGCAACTAGTTCACTACATCTACAACTAATAGCTGTAACTAGTTCACTAGATCTACAGCAACTAGCTGCAACTAGTTCACTAGATCCACAGGTAATGACTGTAACTAGTCCACTAGACCCACAGCTGGTAGCTGCCACTAGTCCACTAGGTCCACAATAACTAGCTGCAACTAGTTCATTACATCTAAAGCTAATAGCTGTAACTAGTTCACTAGATCTACAGCAACTAGCTGCAACTAGTCTACTAGACCTACATGTGAGGACAGCCACACCAGGCCAACTACTGGTGCTTAAGACCACTCAGCCAAAAGGCTGCAATACTCAATCCAGATTGAGTATGCCAGTTGGTCCTTATATAGCACATGTAGTGTCACTCTCCCATCCTGTATGGGTCATGACACTACACCTACTAGCTGCAACTAGTTCACTACATCTACAACCAATAGCTGTAACTAGTTCACTACATCTACAGCTAGTAGCTGCAACTAGTCCACTAGACCCACAGCTACTAGCTGTAACTAGTTCACTACATCTACAGCTAATAGCTGCAACTAGTCTACTAGACCTACACCTACTAGCTGCAACTAGTTCACTACATCTACAACTAATAGCTGTAACTAGTTCACTACATTTACAGCTAGTAGCTGCAACTAGTCCACTAGGCCCACAGCTAGTAGCTGCAACTAGTCCACTAGACCTACACCTACTTACTGCACCTAGTCCACTAGATCCACAACTGGTAGCTGTAACTAGTCCACTGGACCCACAGCTAGCAGCTGTAACTAGTTCACTAGACCCATAGCCAGTACCTGCAACTAGTCCACCAGGTCCACACCTAGTAGCTGTAACTAGTTCACTAGATCCACAGCTATCAGCTGTATCTAGTATACTAGTCCCCCATGTACTACCTTTGACAAGTTAACTAGACAAGTTGACTGACCATAAGGATTCCTTGTTCAGCTGTAGCTGCAAAGAGTACACTATGAATTATACCTAACTGCTGTGTCTAGTTAATTATTTGAGTCAGTACTACTGGTGTTTGGGGGAAAGGTCGTCGGTCTGTGTTGCAACAGACGTATGGGTATTGTCTTCGAGTTCCTCGAGGGTGCTATAGTAATTGGTTTTGTTGTCAAAGAGAACTTCTTCTCCTGCTAGAAAATCCAAGGATTCTTGTTCAAATGTGTTAGGGCCTGTCCCGTCTTGATAGTAGTGCCGGAGATTGACTTGTTGGTGACCTATGCTGGAAACTTGCTAAGACCAATCAACTGTTGAGCACAGTCGAGAATGCTCAGTCCCGGAAGGTCGCGAAGACGTCTGAGAAGATGTAAGAGTGAAGAAAGACAAGTATAGAAGAGGAAGACGTCATTGGGGAGGTCACGAAGTCAGTAGACAAAGTGTAGAGCAGGAAATTGATGAGGAGAGGGAGATGGGTAACGCTGAGAGGGTCGCGAAGTTGACCGACGAAGCGTGAAGGAGAGAATAGACGAGGTGGGGGAAACTGGTAATGCTGAGAATGTCGCGAGATCGACCGATGAAGCGTGAAGAAAGGAATAGACAAGGTGGGAGAAAGTGATAACGCTGAGAAGGTCGCAAGGTCGACCGACGAAGCGTAGAGAAGGAAAAAGACAAGGTGAAAGAAATAGAGAATGTTGGAAGGATCGCGGTGGTCGCGACGGTGTTGAGAAATGTGTCAGTGAAGGCAATGACTTTGCCAACCGACGGGTGAACCTGTAGGGTTCCAAGATCAGTGCCAAGACGAATAATAGAGAATACTTAGATTGCGCAAGTTGTAGGAGTGCAGAGGGTGAGTTAGAACAGAGTAGAGTGTGTCTTGGCGATCTTGTGGTCACCAAGAGAGACAAGACCTATAAATCACGATGGTTCCAAGCTCAAAGGGTGTACTAGCCTCAAGCTTAAACCAATGTGCGTCAATATCAAGTCTAGAGTATCATAAGTACATGCAAGACCTTATATACGTACGTACAGAGAGTATAATGAAAAAGGGAAAGTACAGAGGTCACCAGGCAACAAGACTATAGTAGTATGGGGTATGTTTAGTCGTAAAGTGACTAGGCGCGTGTTCTACTAAGGTCGCAAGGGGTTAGGTATGCATAGGTAAGGTTGCGAAGATGACCTGTCATGGGTCACGACCTAGTTAAATAAGTGTATACATCACTATAACTACAGAGGGATTCTCGGATCATAAGTAATGTAATTATAGACGACTGAGGAGAAGAAGGGACACATATTTGAAGTGTTCATACAGCTGACCGTTGGTGGCGCGTTTGAGTGTTAAGGTCGCGAGATCATAAGAGCGATCACGTGGGTGACGCTAGTGATGCAGGTGACCTATGGGCGGGTAGTCATGTGGGTAACGCTGGTAATGCAAGTAATGGTTGTAACACTGGTAACGTATTGGCACTGGTAGTGGTAGCGCCGGGGGTGCCGCACAGCAAGTCACGTGCTGGTGGAAGTAGAAGCGTATCGGTGTGTCGCGCGTAGGATTGGTGGGTCCGGGTGAAGTATGCACGTAGGGTGAAGTAGTAGGAAGCGTCGCGAGTACAGCATGGTGGTCGCGAGTGTCGTGTGAGCATGGGGGAGGTTGGAGAGGCTTCTGGAAGGAGACAGCGGGTCCTGGAAGTGTGTAGAGGGACTTGCGAGGTTGTAGAGGGTTGTTGGGAAGCTCGTGGATGTGGGTGAAGTCGGCTTGGGCAAGGAAAAATGAATGGGTCCTGACAAAATGCTTCTTTGGCGGCCACTTCAGAGAGCAGGGCTACTAGTCTGGTACGGAATATTCGCCACTCTGGTCAGTGCACAATTGACGCGGGATTGTTTGTACTTGGGTCTATCGGTAAACAAAGTCGTTGGGTAGCAAAGTGATAGCACGGTGCCAATTGTGCGGCTTCGGAGTGTCTCGGGTACAGGAACCGCTCATAGGTTCTGCTCTGTGGTGTGTTTGGTGGTGTCAATTGCTCGAAATCTGTGTCTTTGTCAAATCCTGTTAAGGCTCTGTGCCTTTCGTGCCGTTCAAATGCTGTCCAGTAGCATGCCAGTTCTTTCTTCTCGGAATACGCAGACCTTGCTTCGGTCTGGGCGAAGGTGGGTGCCTAGGTCCGTGAGGAGGTAGGCGGGGGAGAGGTTGTTACTTGTCAACAACAGTCGAGCCGACTCCTGGTTGTTCGAGGGGCTTAGGTAAAAGTCGGTCGAACGGGAGCGAAAAGAATATGTGATAAGGAGTAAGAACCTAAGGAGGGGTTGTTACTCATGTAGCTACTTTATATACATACAAAGACATGAGTCACAATGAGTCACACAATGAAAAGGAACTGGCACATGTAGACAGTGAGGCGCAGTATGAGTCATAGTGATATGGTAGAAGGGGGGAAGGCATGCGGCATGTGATAGGTGGGGGGAAGGGCGTGTGCATGGTGTGAAGAGTGGAAGGTGGGGGGAAGGGTGTGTGCATGGTGTGAAGAGTGGAAAAAGGGGGGGTGAGATGGTGAAAGTGTAACACCATCCTTATCACATGTACGAGCTGAGCACCTCATTAGTCAAAGAGCCATCCAAATAAAAAGATTGCTCACCTGTGAGATGAGGATGCGTCCACCTTTGAGTAGTCGTGTTCAATTGACTGCATCGGGAAGATGCGGAAGGCGGTTGGTGGTGAAAGGCATTGTCATGTTGAGTGAGACCACAAGCGGATTTGCATTCTTTTGGGCAGCTTTTAACAGGGCAACGGTAGTCTAGAAACATTATAGAAAGGCGCATATGAGGGGCATAGTTCATGGAGCGTAAGTGTACAATGTGGAGTCGCATTTGTGACGGACTTACAAATCTTGATCCACCGTATTTGTTTGTCCAACCTCTTTCCACTTGACCTCCATTCACTCAACACCCAATCAATATGCCTCGAAAGGGCAGCTCGAAGAAGGCACCTGCTGCACCTAAAGGTGCACCTCCTAGTGCCGGTACACCGCCAGATACTTCGCTGCTCGCTAATGAAGCAAGGGTCAAAAAAAGGGGATGTGACTTTACCGATACAGAGGACATACCTGGAAAAAAGGTTCGAAGTCTGTAATTAAAGCCGTTGTTGCTTGATAAACTGTTGTTGATCCAGACAAGGCAAAATAACAATCCACCCCCACGCTCACAGTTGCCGAAGCGCCATGGACGAAATGAAGATCCTGTTGGGATACGTGCACAGGCAGTAAAGGCGGCAGAGACTAAGGCAGCCAAAGAAGCTAAGGAAGTCAAAAAAAGAAGGAAGGCCACTGAGGCTGAAGCCGCGAAGGAGGAGCTTGCAGAGGTTGAGGCAGACGAATCATTTGTTGAAGTGCAGGAGCAGCGATGCCGCATTAGGCGACAATCAGATATGAAAGTCGGTGCTAGCAATGGGAACAGTAGCACGGAGGATGGTGATGACGTGAATAGCGATGGTGAAGAGCTAGAGTCTGTGAAGAAACTCCGTGTCAAGGTCAGTTTTGGCTTATGAAGTACACACTAGAAACTCACTGTTATGTCCAGAATAACAAGAAGTCGCAGACCCAGCTGCGAGACGAAGCGGTGACAAACGATGGTGGTGAGGAGTTGGAGACCGATAACGCTAATATGAATCCAGGGAAGAAGCGTGGCGAGGTCAGTCTGGTTCATAAAATATGCAAGTCTATGAACTCACAGTTACACCTAGAAGAAAAAGAAAGTGCGGTCCAAGCTGCGAGATGAAATTGTCGAGAAGAAACACAAGATCAAAGCCAAGAGGGGAGTCGCTGCCAGTGCCAGTGGGGCTCAGGACGGGTGCGATATTTGTCCTAATATGGACAACATGCATTGATCAACGATAACAGAGTTGGCACCACAGTCGCCTCTGGCTTGAACACCGCATGGCTCAGGAAGCAGAAGTCCAGGAAGAGGCATGCTGTTGAGGTAGCGGAGAAGATGGACGATGAAGCAGCGCTTTCGACTCGACCCGACTTTCCCCCTTCGCCCAAGTTTGATCGCAAAGCCGCAAACATCCAACTTGCGAAGGCAAACCCAGATAAGCGCAATCCAGCAAGAAAGAATATGGTGTGCTTGCCATATGTCATTATTATATTATCTATACTGAATCTGATCATTTTAGCTCGTCTCTCCTGTCTCAGAAGACAGCGACGACTCTGCCAGTGACTCCGACTCTGCACTTTCTGTAACTGTGATTCGCCGCCCTGTCAAACCCCGCATGCCATCTAGCAAGCAAGGCAAACAAATTATGAAGCCCATAGACCAAGGAGTGAACAAGCCTCGTCTGCAAAAGAAGCTTGCCCAACAAGGCAGCGATGCGAGCATCGATTCCCCTGCTGATCGTGGTCACGCTGCAATCATGCCAAAAGGCGGCAATAGTTTAAGTCTTTATCTCCCGTACTACTGTGCATGGCCTAGTACTCGGTCACACTAGCTATTTTGGCCTCATTCTCTCGCAATTTCACAGGTAATGACACAGGGTCTTTGCAGGGTGCTGGGCATACTTCTTGATAATGTATTGATGCAGTATAAATAATGTTTGTATTGCTGTGAACTTTGTAGAACTGGAGACAGTGGTGGAGTGTCCACATTTGGCTCTGATCAGGAACTCGGTCACACTCAATATTCTATATGAAGCAAGACTATTTCCACCTTCTGTTGTAATTAAATCCAATTAGATATGTCTCTAGTTATGTGTGAAACCAAAACCCAGAACATTATTAGACTAAACAATGAAATCAATGCCTATCAAGTTGGACTACCTGTGTTTTGGGGAATTTTGCTCTGACCAACAGAGATGGCAGTTGTACTCCATGTTCTTACTAATTATTACAAGCAATCTACATCCAAAGCCTAGGTAGGCATGTGGTCAATCAGTTCCAGCTAGAAAAGAGGGCAGGGAGTGCATGCAAGACTTGCAATTCAACATTGACTGACTACCTGGTGTGACCGAGTACCTGACCAGCCACAGTATCATCTTTGAAAGCCAAGTACCTTGCTACGCTGTTCAATGCCCTCTATGCATTCGAAGAGCCGTTCGATCACTTTGTAAAGACGTCTTCTACATTTCTCAAGATCTCTCGCCGGGCTTTTGAAAACGTCTGGCCCCACCTCAAAATTACAGTCGAAACGGATGATGTCTTATTCAGCATTGTGAGTCTTTCCGCTACAGCCATTAAACACAATCTAAGTCCCATATACAGGGCTATCAACACATACTTGAAAAACGAGGCAAGATCCACGATGCAGTGAAGGAATCTGTCGAGCAACACTTTTTATTGCAGAAGTACTCAGTAGCCGAGATTGCGAACTGGGTGAAATGGTTTTGTAGTACCCATGGAAGTCCGGTTTTCTATGAGACGCCAGTTCCACAGGATGGTGTATGGGATGGTGATAGTCCAGATTACGAGGTAGATTCCTTTCATTTTTTACTTCATCCCACTCATTCCTTATCTCAGAAACCTCGCGGTTTCTTAAAGAGCAAGTTTTTGATTAGTGTTGGCTCCTGATTCCTTCAAGACATCCAGGACACAGCGTATGACTTCGGGCCACCCCGAGGTCTGTTCGTACTCATTCTCACAGCCGTAAGCCACTGTCTCAGCTTTCGCAGCCCTTTCCAGTGTTCATGGAGCACGTTGCAGTACGAGAAAGTGGTTCGATCCTACCGAACTGGTGTCTATGCCCAGGTGATTCAAGTAAATTAATGCATTAATCTATGGTAATTACAGTAAGTGTGTGATGCATAGATGACGGTAAGTTTGCGAATGGTGAGGATGCATCATCACCCAGAGGGAGATGATGCATGATGCCACCACACATCATGCATCACTCTTGCCGTCATGCATCCCACTCGCTGATGCCTGCCACCCGCCCTGCTGCCGCCACCCGCCGCCTGCCCTTCTGCTGCTACGTGCCGCCTGCCCTGCTGCCGCTACGGTGACCCGCCGCCCGCCCTTCTGCTGCTACGTGCCGCCTGCCCTGCTGCAGCCACCTGCCTCTGCCCTGCTGCCGCCACCCGCTGCCCGCCCTGCTGCCGCCACCCGCCGCCCACCCTGCTGCTGCCACCTGCCGCCCGCCCTGCTGCTGCCACCTGCCGTCCGCCCTGCTGCTGCCACCCGCCGCCCGCCCTTCTGCTGCTATGTCACCTACGTGCCGCCTGCCCTGCTGCCGCTACCCGCCGCCCGCCCTGCTGCTGCCACCCGCCTCTGACCTTCTGCTGCTACGTCACCTACGTGCCGCCTGCCCTGCTGCCGCTACCCGCCGCCCGCCCTGCTGCTGCCACCCGCCTCTGCCCTTCTGCTGCTACCTGCCGCCCGCCGCCCGCCCTGCTGCTGCCACCCGCTGCCCGCCCTGCTGCCGCCACCCGCCGCCATCAGCAAACTGGGGTCAGTTCTACAGTAGACTGCAGCAGTGCTGTGTAGATCTACATAGACCTGTAGAATCCTGTAGAACCCATAGACAACTTCCTGGTCTACATAGAACTACATAGATAGTGGCCTCTCTAGGTAGAACCATGTAGATGCAGGCATTTCTGTGTAGAGCTATGTAGATGCTACTTCCTGCCTGCCACCACCACCCCTCCCCTCCTTTGCCACCAGCCGCAACAAAACAATGGCCCACGTCCCCGTCGTCGGTCTGTGACCGCAGTGGGGGGCCTGGGCCATTGTTGCTGCAGGTCATCGCCGCCGCCGCTGCCGCCGCTACTGCAGGTCGTCGTCGCCGCCACTCCCGCCGCAGCTGCTTGTCAACGTCGTCGTCGTCGTCGCCGCCGCTCCCGCCGCTGCTGTGCTGGTCGTCGCCGCCGCCGCCACTTGTTGTTGTCATCACCACCGCCCCTGCCGCTTGTCATTGCCATCGCCGCCGCCGCCACTGTGCTGCTCGTCGTCGTCGCTGCTGCCGCCGCCACTGTGTTGCTCGTCGTTGCCGCCGCCGCCACCGCTGTGCTGCTCGTCGTCGTCGCTGCCGCCGCCGCCACCGTGCTGCTCGTCATCACTGCCGCCACCGCCACTGTGCTGCTCGTCGTCATCGCCGCCGCCACCGCCACTGTGCTGCTCGTTGCCGCTGCCGCCGCCGTGCTGCTCGTTGCCACTGCCGCCGCCGTGCTGCTCATTGCCGCTGCCGCCGCTGTGCTGCTCGTTGCCGCTGCCGCCGCTGTGCTGCTTGTCGTCGCCGCCGCCACCGCCGCTGTACTGCTCATCATCGCCGCCGCCGCCACTGTGCTGCTTGTTGTCGTCGCCGCCACCGTCGCCGCCGCCGCTGTGCTGCTCATCGCCGCCGCTGCCGCCGCTGCTTGTCGTCGCCGCCGCCGCCACTGTGCTGCTCATTGTCATCGCTGCCGCCGCCGCTGCTGTGCTGCTTGTCGTCGTCACTGCCGTCGCCGCCGCTGCTTGTCGTCGCCGCTGCCGCCGCTGTGCTGCTCGTCGTCGCCGCTGCCGCCGCCGCTGTACTGCTCGTCGTCGCCGCTGCTGTACTGCTCATCGCCGCTGTGCTGCTCGTTGTCGCCGCCGCTGCCGCCGCTGTACTGCTCGTCGCCGCCGCCGCCGCCGCTGTGCTGCTTGTTTTTGTCGCCGCCACCATCACCGCTGTGCTGCTCGTCGCCGCCGCCGCCGCTGTGCTGCTCATCGTCGTCGCTGCCGCCGCCGCCGCTGTGCTGCTCGTCGTCGTCACTGCCGTCGCTGCTGCTGTGCTGCTCGTCATCGCTGCCGCCACCGCCACTGTGCTGCTCGTCATCGCAGCCGCCGCTGTGCTGCTCGTCGTCGTCGCCGCCGCCGATGTGCTGCTTGTTGTCGTCGCCGCTGTGCTGCTCATCATCGCTGCCGCCGCTGCCGCTGTGCTGCTCGTCGCCACCGTCGCTGCTTGTCGTCACCGCCGCCGCCACCACTGCCACCGCCGCCGCTGCTGTGCTGCTCGTTGTCATCGCCGCCGCTGCTACTGCTGGTCATCGTCGCCGCTGCCGCCGTCGCTGGTGCTGCCGCCGTCGCTGGTGCCGCCGCTGCCGCTACCGTCGCTGGTGCTGCCACTGTTGCTTTGCTGCTGCTGCCGCTGCTGTCGTCGTTGTTGCTGGAGGCGAGAGAGGAAAAAGAAGAGGGAGGTGAGAGGGAGGGACAGGAAGAGGGAGGTGAGACAGAGGGACAGGAAGAGGGACAGGAAGAACCTGGTGGCCCCTCGCTGAGGGTGCCGCCGCCGCCATCGTTGTCACTGAAGGGGAGAGGAGGTGCTGCCGCCGCCGCCATCATCGCTGGAGGAGAGAGGGTGAGGGTGAGGGTGAGGGTGAGGGTGAGGGTGAGGGTGAGGGTGCCGTCGCTGTTGTCATCGTTGCTGGGGATGGGGATGGGAGAAAGGGAGGAAGGGAGCAGAGACATGTCGAGGAAAAAAGCTAAGTTCAACCATATTATGTAATACTATGACTAATACCACTGTCCAGCTCGACCCGCGGAGACGCCTCTGGAGGTGTACCCGCCTATCCTGCTGATCAACCCCATGCCCCCCGCTGGACCCACTCAAGCCATTCATGAACAAACCCGCGGCACGTGGTGACGACGACAACACCAGCAGCACCGGCACCATCAGCAGCAACAGCGGCGGGCAGCGACGACGACGGCGGGGTGTGACGACGACGGCGGGGTGTGACGACGACGATGGCGGGGGGCAGCAGCGACGACAGCGGGGTGACAATGACGACGGAGGCGGGGGGCAGCAATGACAATGGCAAGGCGCAGCAACGGTGGTGGCGGGGGGCGGCGACGACGACAGTGGGGGCGGTGACGACGACAGCGGGGGGCGGCGATGACGACAGCGGGGGGGTGACGACCACGATGGCGGCGGGGGGCGGCAGCAACAACGGCGGGGGGCGGCAACGACAACAGCGGGGGGACGGCAACGACGACGGCGGGGGGGGGCGGCAACGACGGCGGCGGGGGGCGGCGACGACGACAGTGAGGGCGGTGACGACAGCGGCAGGGGGCGGCAATGACGACGGCGGGGGGTGACGACGATGACGGCGGCGGGGGGCGGCAGCGACAACGGCGGGGGGCAGCAACGACGGCAGCGGGGCTGCGACAACGATGGCGGGGGGCGGCGACAACGATGGCGGGGGGGGGCAACGACGACGGCGGGGGGGGCGGCAACGACGACGGCGGCGGCAGCGACGACGGCGGGGGGCGACAACGACGACAGTGGAGGCGGTGATGACGGCGGGGGGCGGCGACGACGACAGTGGGGGCGGTGAGGACGGCGGCGGGGGGCGGCAATGACGACGGCGGGGGGTGACGACAATGATGGCGGCAGGGGGCGGCAACGACAACGGTGGCGGGGGGCGGCAACAACAACAGTGGGGGCGGTGACGACGGCGGCAGCGGTAATGACGACGGCGGGGGGTGACAACGATGACAGCGGCGGGAGGCGGCAGCGACGACGGCGGGTGGCGGTAATGACGATGGCGGCGGCAGCGACGCTTCAGTTAGATTCAGTAGTTTGACCATTTGCTGATGATCACTGGGGCCTCTTCTGCACAATACTGCATAGAATACCCTCAATCTATGTAGAGCTACAGAGGTCTGCAGAGATACCCTCATTTCTATGGCCTCTACAGCTTCTACAGTCCCAAAACAGGTTTTGCTGATGGCCCGCCCTTCTGCCGCCGCCCGCTCCCCACCCCGCTGCTCCCACCTTGCTGCCACTGCCATTCCCCACACTACTGCTATGCCCTGCTCCTGCTGCTCCTGCTCCCTGCCCTGCTGCCACCGGCCACCTGCCCTCCTGCCACCGCCTGCCACCCGCTCCCCACCCCGCTGCTCCTGCCCTGCCGTTGCTGCCACTCCCTGCCCAGCCACTACCAATGGCCCCAGTCCCCACCATTGGTCTGTGACCACGGTTGGGGGCTTGGGCCATTGCTACAGGGAGGGAGGGCGCACCTGGCAGGCAGCCTATCGTGGCTGCCGTCGTTGCACCCGTCGCCCCTGTTGCCCTCGTCAGCCCCGTCGTTGTTGTCGTTGTTGTTGCCCCTCCTGCCGCCGTCGTCGTTGCGCCGTTGCTGAAGAGAGGGAGAGAGGGGGGCGAGAGAGAGAGGGGGGAGGGTGAAAGAAAGAGAAAAAAGGAAAGAAAAAAAAAGAGGGAGGAACATGTGCCAGTGGTCATTGTCATTGCCTGCACCTCATTGAGACCCATAAGTCACAGCCACAGTATCTGTCCTACTGACAGAAAAACTGTCCCTGCATCTTAGTATGAGTATAATAAATTCTGAAAATAATTGGAAAGGATTGAGTCCACATGCTCAACAATCCTATGTTAAATTTACAATGTAGAATGCTGTCTAAAAAGTGTGATGATGATTGAATCAGTTTCTCGCTTTACAGTTACATGTGTGACTAGACAACTGCCTTGACCAGCCACACCATGCTCGTGCCAGCAATGGTGCATCACCATCCCCATTCCCCTTCTTCTCTCTCTAATCCATCATTTTTGTGCTAATTGGTGACAATGACAGCAGCAGCAGCTGACGACGACATCGACGACAGCTGCAGCAGACAACGACGGCGATGATGGCTGCAGCAGACAACGACGGCGATGATGGCTGCAGCAGACAACGACGGCGATGATGGCTGCAGCAGACAATGACGGCGATGATGGCTGCCACAGACGGCGGCAACTACGACAGCAGATGGTGCAATGGCGACCACAGCAGCAGCAACTGATGATGACCACGGCGGCAGCGGCTGCAGCCGCCAGCAACAACGATGATGACGACGGCAGCTGTGGCCGCCAGCAACAACAGCCAGGGACAATGACAACGACAGCTGCAGGGGCCAGCAATGACAGCGACGGCTGCATGGCCAGCGATGATGACAACAGCTGGACAACAATGATGATGACGATGACAGCGGCAGCTAGGGCTCTTCCCCCAGGTGACGACGGCGATGACGACGACGGCTGGTGCGTGTTCCTCCCTCTTTTTTTCTTCTTTCCTTTTTTCTCTTTCTTTCACCCTCCCCCCTCTCTCTCTCGCCTCCCTCTCTCCCTCTCTTCAGCAACGGCGCAACGACGACGGCGGCAGGAGGGGCAACAACTACGACAACAACGACGGGGCTGACGGGGGCAACAGGGGCGACGGGTGCAACGACGGCAGCCACGATAGGCTGCCTGCCAGGTGCGCCCTCCCTCCCTGTAGCAATGGCCCAAGCCCCCAACCGTGGTCACAGACCAATGGTGGGGACTGGGGCCATTGGTAGTGGCTGGGCAGGGAGTGGCAGCAACGGCAGGGCAGGAGCAGCGGGGTGGGGAGCGGGTGGCAGGCGGTGGCAGGAGGGCAGGTGGCCGGTGGCAGCAGGGCAGGGAGCAGGAGCAGCAGGAGCAGGGCATAGCAGTAGTGTGGGGAATGGCAGTGGCAGCAAGGTGGGAGCAGCGGGGTGGGGAGCGGGCGGCGGCAGAAGGGCGGGCGGCGGGTGGCGGCAGAAGGGCAGAGGCGGGTGGCGGCAGCAGGGCGGGCGGCAGGTGGCGGCGGCAGGGCAGGCGGCAGGCGTCAGCGAGCGGGATGATGCAATGTGCTGGGAGGCAGGGATGATGCATTGAGGAGATGGGGATGATGCAATGCGATGGGAGCTGGGGAGGCAAGGGTGATGCAATGCAGTGGCACGGCAACTTACCGTCTTCCATGCATAACCGACTAACGGTAATTAGCCTAAATAATGCATCAGATTGCTCACCTCATGTGCTATGCCCCCTCAACCAATTTTTGTGCCAAGTCCTGCAATACGTGGGTTAGGCAGTACAACAAAAATTTCAACAAGATGGCTGACTGGTGGAATACTATTTTGGAGTACTATGACACTGTGCTTGAGTCTGAGCATGTGAGAGTCGGGGATATGTCGATTCTGGATGAGGGACGGGCAGCTTTGCCCATGAGTAGTCCTTAAAGCCCGGGCAATGCTATAACACGGTAGTTATGCTCATCTCGTCAGTTTTCATCTTCCCCTCACATTTATGTTGTGACTCAGCTCGTGCGGTCTTTCTGCGGAAATTGGGGTGGTGGTGGAAAATGTTGCTCGCTACTTTTGGACTTATATCGCTTTTATGCCTTTGTCAAACTTTCTGTTGCCTTTTCCTACTTACTTACTTGTTGGCGAAGACAACCAAGCCAACTTTTGGCCAAATGTAGGTTACTTGTTGACTTGTCAGCTTTTCACACTTTTTCTGCTTGTACGAGCTTGTACGAGCTCGCATGAGCTCTCACAAGTGCAAAAAAGTATTGTGCAGGGTTGCTGATGCTGGCTCAGGAAAGGAAACGAAGACAATGAGAATGTCTAAAACAGACAGTTAGTATTGACACATGAGTGTTGAATAGTGCTCACCTAGTGTACAGGAGTAGGGATGCCACGGTTCGGTTCTGAACTTTGGTTCAAACCTGAACTGGACTGGACCGAACCGAAAATGAGGTTCAGGTTCAGCCAAGTGGGTGAACCGAACCAAAATTGAGGTTCAGAAGCCCAAATTTGGGCGAACCATTACCTTATTTGGTAAAAGTCCGGTCCAATGAACTGGACTTGGACCGAACTCAGGTTCAAGGTTCGGAATTTGGCCTGAACTGGACCTAAAGTCCGGTTCGGGGTTCGAAAAAATTGGCCCTGAACCAGACTTAACTGGACTGTGGCATCCCTATACAGGAGGTGGCAAATGAGCCTGCACATGCACATAGTTCAGTCGGATATTCTAGTATACAACGTGATACCGGACACTGCAAATCCCCTGTATATAATGGGGTACCGGATTCCACCGGAGATATCTGATTTTCTAGTAATATATGTGGCTGGTGGAGGATATCCTTGCCAGGATAACCATGGGTTCAGTGAATTAAATAGGATATTCTTGACCGGATAACCTCAGGTCCAGCAAAATTGGATAGGGTATTGTTAGGGATGGGAGTAATCCCATAGTCAGAGTGCAGAGTATCTGGTGCATAGCCTACAATCATCCACCATTGTGGCTAGTCATCAGTAGAACCTCTTGGAACACAGTTCTATGTTCTAAGATAAGTGGTTTGGGAGAAGCATTAGCAATGGTGCTTCATTGACAAAGCACATTACCTGCCACATCCCTCTGTATTGGCTATAGGATCACTCTTATGTCACCAGAGTGATTCTGTGGTTCTAGGTGATCTCTGACAAGTCCCATTGACAGAATAATTCCTTACTCTTATTGTGGATAAGAGTAAATATGCAAACATTACACAAAGCTATGCAAATCTCATTGCATATTTGCATAGGCATATAAAGGATATATTGTAAGGATGTCATGTTAATACTTTCAGGGTTTCAGTATGTATGCCCCTCAAAGTGGAGACATTGCATGTAGCATCCCTATAGTCAAATCATTATATCCACCTATGAAACTGTTCTATTGTACCATGTAGCATATAGCTGTATGCCTACATTTATTGTCTATATGTGTACAAAGTTTCATGGGGAAGCAATAGGAACTGGCTGAGATATTTACAAGAGGAGTTATTGTAAATATTACACCAAAAATGCGAACTATTATAGCATGCCAAGTTCCTATTCAACTATTCTGCATATAATATCAAACTATAGCTATATTTTATCTCTACCCATGTGCAAAGTTTCATGAAGATTGGTTGAGAACTCATGGAGTTATTTACAGTTTGGTAAAACTTGTTGACAGTCAAAGTGCTGTACTTGCCTAGTTGGGACAGTCATCCAAAGTCTTGGTCATCCATCCATCCTAAAGGGGGATGTGTTTCACGGGGAGACCATATCTAGAAATTATTACTTAAGCAGGAGTGCTTAGATAATTGTTTATCCCTGTTATATCCCAAGGGCAAAGCCCTCTAGAGCCAAAATACCTTTTAGGGATGCAGAGAGCAGGCCAGAGCGACAAAATTGCCTAATTAGGAAGGTTTAAGCGGAGTTTGAACTTTAAAATCAGACCTTCGGTTTTGAAGACTCTTTCCAGACTGACTCAGAGGCCCACACACTGATTGGGAATACCTAGTAATGGTTTTACTGTATCAGGCCAATGCACAGCCTCCTCTGAGTCACTCCAGCACAGTCTAAACTGTTTTGGATAAACCCAAATGGGGGAAATGACTCCATCTGACTCATTCTGACTCATTCTCTCAAAAACTCGAACTGGGAGGGAGATAAAAATAGTAAATACATATATGGCAGGAATACATGCCTTATGCGATTATTTGAGTATTTTAATATGATTTTATATGCATTATTTGTCCATGTATCTCGAAATTACTGTATTTAGTAGATAGCTTGAAAACAATATAAATAGGGCACTGAAAGACATGTTCAGCAGCACCTACTTGACCCCAGAAACTGCCTGATCACCTTAGTCAGCTGAAGCTAAGAGCCAGCACCACTCCCAAAGGAGTAATTAATATATTTGTCCAACTGATGTGTAAATACCAGTATGGACAAATAGCTGATTATCTCATCAGTGCCTTAGGCTGGTGCGATAATCTTATTATGTAAGCGTAGCCAGGCTATAGGGCTAATGACCAGGTGTCTAGTCACGCCGAAAGCTTACGTAATACATGTGCTACGAATATTTTCGTGCTTAGGTAATTTTACTGTGTTGTAACTGATGTCTTGCTTTGTATTATAGGTATTAGATATAAATGTTTTATATCTAAGGAATGAATAGGAATTGGGTTAAGGTATAAGAGAGTGAAAGAGAGATAGGATAGAGAGGGTATTAGAGAATTAATCTTGGAAGGATCTGCCATCCCATTGGCAAGATATGAATATTGTCATAGTACAATATTCATATGAATAAACTTAAGTATTTAATATCTCATTGTTGCTTGGATATTAAGGCAAGGTGTAAGAGGATGAAATAGTCGAGATGACTATGGAAATCCTTTGGTTAATTACCCTTGTTTGAGATATTGATGCTTGAGTCACTATAGAATATTTCTATTTGCTGCCCACATTAGCAATGCCTTGTAGACAATATTAAGGTTATCTTAGTATCTGTTTACAGGAAGGTGTGCAACCAGAAGCTCAATTGGACATTGAGCTTGCCTAGTAATAATATTTGAGGTTCCTATTAGGGTTAACTTCAGTTTCCCTCACTTAAATATTATTATTCACAGGTAGCAAACCTGGTTCCATAACAGGTATCCGTGACTGGATTGAATCCAGGCCACCAAATTAAATAGGATATCCTTAACTGGATTGAATCCAAGCAACCATAATAAATAGGATATCCATGACTGAAGAAAATCCAGGCCACCAAATTAAATGGAATATCCTTGATTGGATTGAATCAGGGATACCATATTAAATAGGATATCCTTGACAGGTTTGAAACCAAGCCAGCAAATTACATAGTATATCCTTGACTGGTTTAAATCCAAGCCACCAATTTAAATAGGTTATCCTTGACTGGTTTCAATCCAAGGTACCAAATTAAATAGGATATCATATCCTTGACTGGATTGAATCCAAGCCACCAAATGAAATAGGATATCCATCAATCAATCACACCCAGGCTACTGAATTAAATAGGATATCCTTGATTGGATTGAATCCAGGCAGATATATTAAATAGGATATCCTTGACTGGTGTGAATCCAAGCCACCAAATTAAATAGGATATCCTTGACAGGTTTGAATCCAAGCCACCACATTAAATAGGATATCCTTGACTGGTTTGAATTGAAGCCACCAAATTAAATAGGATATCCTTGACTGGTTTGAATCCAAGCCAACAAATTAAATAGGATATCCTTGACTGGTTTGAATCCAATCCACCAAATTAAATAGGATATCCTTAACTAGTTTGAATCCAAGCCAACAAATTAAGTAGGATATCCTTGACTGGTTTGAATCCAATCCACCAAATTAAATAGGATATCCTTAACTAGTTTGAATCCAAGCCAACAAATTAAATAGGATATCCTTGACTGGTTTCAATCCAGGCCACCAAATTAAATAGGATATCCTTGACTGGTTTGAATCAAGGCCACCACATTACATAGGATATTTTGCATCTCTGGCAACTGTCATGTAATTCACTTTATGTATGTGGTTACTGTCCACAATATTTCCATGTACTTCATTGATAAGTAACATATTTCAAGTTGCAGTTCCCACTTTGACTCTTTTTGCACCTATCACTGCCTCTTTCCATTGGTCTCTTCCTCTCCTTAGTGATTTATTCCTGTGCTTTGTTAATAGTTGTAATCACAATTATTTGAGATAGACTCACAGGCCTCAAGCCAATGGAATCAGTTTGAAAACAGCTGAAATTTCTTGTACCATTGTGGTCCAGTCGACCTTGTCATCGTCTTTCAGTGTCAATCCCCACGTCTTCATTCCTACCATAACCATCGCAATACCTGCGAGCCCTGCCCCACACCAGTCAGTCAGGATGAGCGCATCTGCATCGCACAGAACTCCATGTGGCATTATTTGTTGCCACCAGTTGGCCATGTCATCTGCAATCCCCGAAAAGTCTTGTGTGTCATCCCAGTTACGAGCTTGGCATGCTTGACTCCAGTTCCTGAGTGATTCAGGAACTGCAACCTGTCGATTCTCCAATTTTAATGGAGTCCCTCCAAGGCTCCCCAAAGCTGTCTCAGCAGCAATCCATGCCTCACATAACGCATACCAATCATTGCCAAGGCTTTGAACGTCATGGTGACCCAGACCCATATCCTGTGATGCCCGTTGGATCAAAGATGGAAGGCTGCTGAGCTTAAATGGTCAAGGCTTCAGAGTCCGCATCACACCCTGAGAGGTTTGCAATGCATTGGCTTCCAGTCTAAATTTTCATTTAGACTTAAAAGAGACAGAACAAATAAATTCTTACGTTTTAACACTAGCAGACAAGTAAGCAGCAGCTTGGGTCATTGCATCCCACAGTGGAAGCTCAGCATTGAGACAATATCCTGGTGTATTTGGTGCAATAGAGTCAGGCTCAGTGAAAAGGATTTCGCTGAGTTGTTTGAGTCCGAGTCCTAGGCCGAGCAATATCCTTTCGATGAACCCAGGTGGTGCCACTGAGTTTGGCAAAGAGCCTCTCCAAGACGATGCTCTGATCCAATCAGAAAAGGCAACAGCACTGTCCAGATGTTCAAGGTCTGAAGAGAAAAATTCCTTCAGTAGCCATTCATTGTCAAATGTCCAGCAGGCGAAGGTTGCTGGGATGAGACGGCTGGTGGTTCCTGGACACTGCCACAGACTCAGATACTGACCCTCAAAAGACAAATAAACATACTGCATATTGGAGAAGCTTGAGTGCATGGACATAGTCTTGTTGATTTGTTAGTTTCTTCAGGTATGCAAGACGGTTGACAGCTGTTGCTGGAGAGCCTGGGGCAGGCTCGAATCCAACTACTTTCTTGCCCTTGTCAACTGTCAGTGCTCTCTCAGACAGCGCGTCTGTCCCCTTTGCCTCCGGCTCTGCGTCCTTGTCAGCGGCATCTGGACCATCATCTAACACCTTGTTTCCCACATCTGAATCCATATCCAACCTGATGAATGTCAAAGGCCTCAGGCCTTGCTGCTGTTTCATGTACCAGTAAGAATACAAGGCAATTGCCTCAGTCTTGGGCATGTATGAAGGATCTTGAAGGCGGCTGTCTGGCAGAATGCCATCCTTTACAAATTCTTCAGGACTGGCAGCGATTCTTTTCCATGGAACAAGTGCAGTTTGCTTTTGAACCACTGAAAATGATATAAGTCATGATTCAGAAGTGAGAAAAAAATCTTACAGTAGACAGCCTTCACAAATTCACGAATCACATCCTTCAAAGAAGGAAGTGAGATGTCAAGTGGGAGTTTCCCAAGGAGGGGGTAGCCAGCATCGTCGTAGTTCAGCTTCCCCCAAAATCTGTCATCTTCTTGATAATTAATACCAGACAACTTAGTGAAATAAACTACTTACTATTTCCCAAAGACGCATTGTATCTGCACCAGCTGGGCCAAATTTTCCCAGTTTTCCAATCCGCACATGCCTTGGTGAATTTTTGCCCTTTGTTGTTTGTTTCGAACCTTAGACATAGATTAGCATGGAGAGACAGCAGACAAAGCAAAAATTACTTTGAGCAAATTGCCTGACCCTCCTCATCCTCAAATGACGTGAGCATGAAGACATGTACCCCCATCTTGCGGTACACATCGTCCATGAATTGTGTGACAACTTTATATAAGTCTTTCTTGGCCATCCTAAACAGGAATGAGAAGGGGAGAATGTCACAGATATAAAATACTCACTCCCTCTGCAGATCGTGAGGCCATGCACCTGAATTCCAAGCATGTGCTTGGTCTGTACATTGTTTCCTGTCTGCTTCGGAAAGGCCATTCAACACTTTCGTGAGTGCTGGCTGATATGCCGCAAATGGTGTCCGGCCCTCCTTGACCAACCTTGTTACTTCCTGCTGCATTTCCTCTTGATAAACTCGTCCAACTACTCGTCTCAGGTTCCATTTACGCCCCCACACCGACCTCTCATTATTCTTATCTTCCCCCTCAACATCATCATCACTCCCATTGTTGCCATCACCTTGGCCATTTCCATCATCAGCATCATCTCGACTGCGAGACATTGGGTGACCCCCTGATACTTGTTTGGCTCTTGCATTTTTGAACCATGTTTGAACAGCCTACTGAGTTTTTAGTCCAAAAAAATGTAATTACTTGTCAATTTACCTTTGAGAGATCCAGAGGAAGCTCAGGCAGCTGTTTTCCCTTGGAAACCCATTGCTGATGAGCCTCCCACAACTGCTGCACAGTAGTTCTGATGCGATCTGACCGCTCCTTACCCTTTGTGGCAAGCCACATTGGGAAGGCATTTTCTAGGATAGGAATATAGAGATCGATAGCCCAAGGCATGCCTGACTTAGCTTTGAGGCAGGGAGGCAGGAGGCAGAGCAGTGGAAATATTTTAAACGAACGATCACATGACCGTTGGATCCCCGCGCGACACGGTCACATGGTCTGACCACGTTGCACATGATATGGGGGCAATCCCTGCCAACACAGGGTTGTTTGTAAATGTTGTGACCTCCCACCACTGACCCAAAAGTTGCGACGAAGTTGCAGGCTTACACAGGCATTTTGAAGCTTAGTTTTTAGTGAGACAAAATGATCACAGATTTAATTTGAGTAGATTGTCCAAGACGAAATTTCTAATTTCTCCCTCAATATTTAAATACGAGCACTGGTGGTGTAATATAAAATTATTAAGGTCAAAATTAAAATTTCTGCCTTGGACAATCTGTTTAAAATAATTCTAGAATTGTTTTATCTCATTAGAATGAATTTACAAACTCAATAGAGAGGTCAGAAAGGTAAAAATGATGAGTACAATACCAAATTGCATATATTTGGTGAGATAAAAATTGTAAAAATATTCTGATTGCTGGGGAATCTGGACAAGATACATAGGAACAATATCTCTCACTGAAACTAAGCTCAAAAGTGGCTGAGGAATGCAGGAAATGGCACACAGATATCTGCATCCATTTATGGTAACTTCCAGATCATAATAATTTTATATTACACCACCAGTGCTCGTATTTAAATATTGAGGGAGAAATTAGAAATTTCATCTTGGACAATCTACCCAAATTAAATCTGTGATCATTTTGTCTCACTAAAACTAAGCTTCAAAATGCCTGTGTAAGCCTGCAACCTCGTCGCAACTTTTGGGTCAGTGGTGGGAGGTCACAACATTTACAAACAACCCTGTGTTGGCAGGGATTGCCCCCATATCATGTGCAATGTAGTCAGACCATGTGACTGTGTCGCGCGGGGATCCAACGGTCACGTGATCATTCGTTTAAAATATTTCCAACTCCAACCGCTTCGACACTCATCTCTTTCTCCTTAATCACTACTACCGTCTTCTTTCCTCGAACTTGTCGACTCTCTTGACTCACAGGTACGTATTTTATTTTATCTTTTATGTAGCCTTAGTAGATGGTGGCCTTAGATACATAAACATCTCTTTTGCAGTCTTTTGGTCTGGGGGCAGGGGGTGAGCGCCTCAGTGCGCTCACTCCCAAGACCCTCAGTGGTCTTTTTCAATGGTCTTTTTCGATCTGGGGGCAGGGAGTGAGCGCCTCGGTGCGCTCACACCCAAGACCCTCAGTGGTCTTTTTCAATGGTCTTTTTCAATCTGGGGGCAGGGGGTGAGCGCCTCAGTGCGCTCACTCCCAAGACCCTCGGTGGTCTTGATGATCTGGGGCAGGGCTGGGCACCTTGGTGCATGCCACAGACCTTTGGCAGTCTTGAAGATCTGGGGCCGCAGGCACTTTGGTGCATTTCCATTTCCCATTTTACTCATATTGACACTCTCTATCCTTCTGGCAAAGCGTGTCTTGACACATGGGTCTTTGCACCCGACACTTGTATTTGTTGGTCTGGGGCAGGGAATGTGGGTGTTTCATGCATTTCCATTTACTGTTTTAGTGACATTGACACTGACTATCCCTCCAGCACAATCACGTCCTCGACACATCCCGACTCACCGGTCTTCACACCAAACATCCGCTGACAAGTCATCCTTTTTTTGTCTTTTGTGCGCTGTAGCAGTAGTTATTCATGTCGTAGTAGGGGAGGGGTAGTGGGGATATTCAATGCCGGCCACATTGAGTATCCTTTCTGCCCTGACCATATACTTTTTTCATGTGACTTGTAATTTGTCGAACTCTCATACCTGTTATAAGGCGAGATTCTGCTCCTACGTGTAAGTCACATGACCACTGAGTGGCTGAGCGGCTAAGCACTTTGACCTCGAACTGTCACAATGCCAAGAACGAAACAATCAGCATCCAGGTCAACTGGTGCTCCATGTGTGAGAGTGACCCTTCACCCGTCTGCCATCAAACAAAATGCGCAGCCTATCGCTCAACCGATTGGAATTAGGGTGAGTCCTCGACTCTTCTGTCGATTTGATCGAGCTGATCAAGAGACACAGACAGGTGACAGAGCCCCAAATGATGAAGTCAGACTACTAAACTCCATCTAATATAGTACTGACCTTTTGCAGTGGTGCTGCAGCTGCGGCGATGGCGGAAATCTCTTGGACTGCGATTTTTGTGAGTGAGCCATGTGCAGCAAATGCCTCGATCTTTCTGGAGGCTCCAAGCTCATCAAAGAGCCCGACGTCAAAATTTTTTGCATGGGCTGTCATTTAGGCTCAGAGAATCGAGCTGAGCCCTTCTATGTAAGTACTGATCTTTATCAACACAAATTTATTGACACAGAATGTTGAATTACAGCCTCTCTACCGCAACAGTGAGCCCATCAAAAGTGTCATTGGGCATATCAAGCCCACAACACTAAGGGGCAATTACACATGGCAAAACACGAACTCGTTGGCCATCGTCAACATTCGACTGTGCACGATCCCAACCCAAGGCGATCCATACATTTCCATTGCCAACACCTTGGCCGGCTGGTTCGCCAGCATATCTGAAAGAAGGATGTTATTTACCAAAGAGGTAGTCTTGGATATTGATGCGGCGAATCCAAGATCATTGGCCAAGCATCAGAGAGTTCTCAAGGATATCATCAAAAGCTTTCAACAGTGAGTCCATTTTATTACGATTGAACGCAGCTGATTGCTCCAAACAGATTTGGAGTCCGGAGGCTCGTCGTATTCCTGTTTACCCACACCAATCCCAAGAATGGTGACCTCCATTGTGCTAATAACTCAGGAATCCAAGTTGAAAGTGTAAGCTCATCCATACCATCAAATGGTCACTTACTGATGTAGTCTACCTTTTCAAAAGTTTCTGGCTCAAAAGTTTCTGGCTCAAATTTTTGGGCAAGATCTCCTTCAGTTTGCACAGGAAGTACATTCACTTCTTGTCCTCGAGGTTTGTGGCGGAGTTTGGGAGAACGCGGCGTTGTGCAAAGCAGTGACAGATTTTGCTCAAAGGTATGTCTTGGCCCCACCCCTGCTTCCAATGCTGATGATGCCCAGTGCATATTTCAATCACGTCATTGGCTTTGGCCAAGCCAATTTCTTTCCCCATCTAGCTATTCCATTCCTCACAAAACTTATCATCAAAAATTTCATCGAATGTTTCTCGATCCTCCGAATTCTGCCAGATCTTCTCAAGGAGGAGGAGGGTCTTGGTGCCCACACCTCCATCCTTCTTTTGTCTCACAGATTCGCCTTGGAATACATATGGGTCCACCACCAACTCCGCCCATTCGGTGATGCTGTCGCCCTCCAGTGCCCGAAGTGTTACACAATTCAGACCCTCACATTCAAGCTACTGGACAGCAAATCGGGCAGTTACCAGGCAAGCTGTCCTTGTGGTTGGGCCGACAAGAAACCCTCTGGCTTGGGTGATGCAACCTTGCCAAAGGGCCCGACGGGATGGGCCACTTGCCTGTTGTACAGAACTCCAGCCATTGTGGATGGTATATGGAAGTTGCCACGTTTGATGTATAATATTGTCTGAGCCATGTACAAGTTTGTCTTGTTTGCCTCCATGCTACCTGTTATGGATCTGGTACTGTCTATAAGTAGAATTGAGCAGCCAGGAGTCAGACTGACTCAAACCCCTCCCCAATCTATTCATAGTCTAACCTACAGGACTAGTAGGTTACTCAGTTCCACACCTTCCTGCCAAATGCACTATAACTAGTCAATTCAGCAAGGTACTGCTTTGGGCTGATATTATCATTTACCTTTGCTTAACTCTCAGTGGTTCTCTAGATATTCCCTTACTTACTCTCATGAATACAGTAGCACTATGTACAGTATAACACCTTGCACACCAAACTAAAATATTCACAAGTCGCTCAATACTTACCGCGCCGAGGGGAGCCGGCACAGGGCGGCAGTCCCGAAGCATGACTACCTCTGGATATTAAAATCATCTGACCAGACAGGGTTCCTAGTCAGTAATTACCATATTTAGGTTAACTAGATTAAATCCTTAGTTTAACTAAATATGTCCTTAGCTCCTTACTGGGCTAGACTTAGACTTAGTCCCTTTCAGGGATGGTTCAAACAATACGTGGGTACTTAATGGTGCCTGGAACGCGAAGTTCCGGCAGCTATTTATACTCAATTTTGTCTATCTACTACATTTGGAAGTATACAGCATAGCTCCTTAAATAGTATACCAAAACTACCGTTTAAGTATTCTAAAATAAGGAGAATTCAGTGGGTTTACATATTAGGTTAGATCATAATTTTATCTCATTTCCCTATTGAGATATTTCATTTCGAAGTTTCAGATTATTCTAAAAATAATCATAATGACTCATTATGAGTCATTTCTCTGTTTGTGATCGTCGGGGATTATAGGGGAGGACCCCACAGCCGTCCCCGATCGCTCCTGCGATGCCCCGCAGTGTTTCCCGTCTCGATCGCGTCATCCCTTCATCTTTATTCCCTTTGTTTCCTCTTATCTCCCCCAGACTAATCCTAACTAAGTGTATTAGCCCTATTTAGTATATGTTTCAACCCTATTCCATGCCAAATATATACTAGTACAATGGGAGATGAGGGAAGGGCCGAGGGACTGCGCACAAAGGTCGCGAGCATGCAGCCTGCTCACAAGGAGGAGTACTCCATATTTGGCAATGCGGCTGTGTCGGCCATCAGCGCCGATCACTGCCCCTGCCTTCGTGGGAATCCAGCCGACCCTGTTCTCAATCACCTGATCGAGATCCAATCACGATCGGGCTACCCCACAACACCAAAGTGCTGCCAGCCCATGCTGGCGAGTTCGCGACCTTGTAGCGAACTCGCAAATGCTTCGCCCCTCTCGTAAATCTACAGGTATGACTCTACATACCCTCCCTACACTTCTGTCTCTTCAGATTCCTCCATTTTCATGCCATCCTGTCGCTATTTATCCTTTACTTAGAAGAGGCAACTAGAATAGTATTATCTAATTTAAAGAATGAATAACCGTTGTTTCTTTTTGTAAATTTGGAATTGAGGGTTATCAAAGGATGGGAATTCAACGGTATTAACCGCGTCTTTGTGCGGTTTTTGGTTCTTGCTCTAGAGCCTGATCTTCTTTTGAGGATAAATTTCCTATACTTTTACTTTAGACAGCAAACCAAAAACAAATGGTTTTCATGGATATTGGTACAGAAGGCACATGTAGAGTAGAGCAGTAAGTCTGTAGACTAATGAGACGCATACCAGCGTAATTTCAAACATAGAACAGCACTACATATGGTAAGGTACAACAGGCATGCATTATCCTAACACTACCCATGTCTACCTATGCAATTCCAATGCTACCCGTGTCTACCTACACAATTCCAAGATCACCTTCAGTAAAAACAAGATAGGCCATCGCTTCGCTCTGGCAGTTTTCTATTTATCCAGCAGTTTTCTAATAATCTGAAGTCCTGTATTATATACATTACATTAGTAGTGCTATGTTCACCACTATGTAGGCAGATTAGGAGGTCACATCGTCTTTGGGGAAGGAGGACGCAGGCCTGCTCTATGTAAAAAATGCAGCGTCTCATGTTACGAAAGACACACTACATCACGAAATGGACTACAACATGGCATTAGGCAACAACCGAATGACCTCCGAACAGTACAGGACATTGAACACATGAAACGGCAGACAATATGGAACAGGATGAAAACAGCCTGCGCCGCACCTACCTCACACACGAACTCCGACTTGCACAGTCAGCACCAAGGATGACACGCAGGAGTACACAAACACAAACATGAACACACCTGTCATCTCTTTAAGCACGAGACACAAAATCATGTGACTGATCACATGTTGAGATGTTGAGAGCACATCATGTGACACTGACAGTATTCTGAACGTCACTCAAGATGTGGTCAGTCATTGGGAAAGAAGGACGAGCAGTAGAGAGAACATACACAGTAAAAAAGCTCTCAAGGGGGAGGAAGGTCAGGAAAAAAGATCAGCAGATCACTCATAACACTAGAGCAGGTTCTCAATCCCCATCTCAACCTAAAAAACGAGCAAGGGAGCCCAGCCATCTGTATGAAAATTTGGATTTTGGGAAGGAAGACATACTACCTGGACAAGAAAGTTCAGATTCAAATTCAAAAAGGCCAAGAAAGGGGAAGGTAGTTGAATTAATTCTGACCAATTTTGATTTACATTGACATTCTGCAGACACAAAATGATTTCCTTCAAGAATGGAAGGACAATGCATGCAATCTGCATCTCTCTGAATTAATGGAGTTTGAAGCTCCTCCTGAAAACCAGAACTGCATGCTCTGTCACAAACCCTTGGCTTTATACTGGTGTTTTGACTGTTTGTACAGCACCCAACTCGTCTGCCTTGATTGCTGCCTTCTGCAACATCAACGCCATCCATTCCATCAAATCAAAAAATGGACAGGAACATTTTTTGACAGGAGCGACCTTGGAGATATGGGGCTTTCCATCAATCTTGGCCATGGCGGCAAATTGTGCCCTGGATACCATGCTGAACTTCCTCACACTGTGATTGATGAATGAAGAATCTGGGATGGGGATGAGTCTGATGATGATGAATCTCTGGAAGAACTGCTGCCAGGGGTGGACAGCTTTCAACAGACTCATGGAATAACATTCATAACCAGCTCTGGTGTTTTCAAGCGTCCAGTGAAATGGTGCATCTGTCCAAATGCACCATCTAATCATCTCCAGCTGCTTCGGATGCGCTTTTTCCCTGCCAGTCTTCAGAGGCCCTCAACTGCATTCACATTTGATGTCCTCAAGTTGTTTCATATTGATGTTATGGAGTGCAAAACTGCTGCACAAAGCTTCTACTCAAAGCTGCAGAGAATGACTAATAGTGGATTTCCCTCTTCAATCCCAGTAAGTAGCAAAACCTCCTGATTAGATACAACATCCTAACCCCAAAGGTTTGCAGGATCGTTACCGTGAACTCATGAGGGTCTCAAGACAGTGGAGGCATCTGGAAATGCTTAAGAGGGCAGGATTTGCACATCATCCTGAGCAAGAGCAGACACCTGGTGACCTTGCACTTTTTTGCCCTACCTGCCCTCAACCTGGAATAAATGTGGCAGTTGAAGAGGTGAAAGAATCCATGAATCCGTAAGTTCATTAAATTTTTTTCCAAATGCAGAAATTGATTAAAAATTACAGTAGCATTTATCACCGATCTATCGTAGCTGATGGAAATTTTAAACTGGAGCATGTGAAGTCGAAATGCTCTGAGGGTGATGTCTCCTTAAGTGATGGAAGAGGTTTTATGGTCCAGGATAAACCCTACCAAGCTCACATTGCTGCATCTGTCGAAGTAAAACAGGTGACCCTTCAAGTTGGACACCATTCAGGATATTTGTTGACAACATTCTATAGAAACCAAGATGTCACAATCATCGAGCAATTACCCAGGTGAACAGTCACAGTGGACGAAAACGAGATCACCTACGAGCAACTGGAGGCGGAGTATGTGCTTGTGCATGTCATGGATGCTTTTATCCACACAGCTTCGTTGATTTTCAGAAGGGAGAGAGGTAAGACTTATAATCTTCAAGGTGTCTGGGCTAAGTTTTGTTTTTTCAGGCAGACAAACATTGATTATTCACTTTGCCAAGCCCTTCAGAGAGTAAATGTCATCAAGAAGGTGCTTTTTGTCTATGACATAGGATGTGAATGGGGAAGACACTTTCGGGACCGAGTTGAAGCAAGCAAATACCTGCATCTCAATGATGGCCTGAAGATTATCACAACAGTAGGGAAATTTCACTTGGGAGCACATATCAAGGAGTGCTTTGCACTTTTCTCCTTGAACTTTGTTCAAGGTGTGGGGCAATTGGATGGCGAGATTTTGGAAAGTCTCTGGTCAACCCTTGGCAAAGCAGCCAGCCATACCAGAGGAATGTCTCAAGCTCATCGACAGGAGGTTCTCGACAACCACATGAATGATTCTAACTGGAAGAAGATGATCAAAGCATGTAAGTATGTGTTCTTATGGTCATAGATATTTTTTTGATGTGTTTAAAACAAAGCACATTCAATCCTTACAAAGTGGAAGAATGTGCAACAGCAACAGGCAGAAACTAAATCAGCCCTGGATGAATTGACAGCTAGAATCAGCCATACATGGGTATCAGAGTGGAGGCAATTGGAGGAAAGAGCAATGACTGAGCGAGGAGATTTGCTCAGAATATATGATGTTGCAAAAACAAATGGTTGGCCATTTCTTACCCCTTTTTGCTTTTGATTGAAGTGCTTTGAAGCCCCTAGCTATGCAGAAATTGAACTAGAGCTATCACAGAAGGAACGGAACGCAGGTGATTTATCTGGTGGTGCCAGTCTTCTAGCTTTAGGCATACAGTTGGAAAATGAACAGTAAGTTCTCATTATGACATGTATTTCTTTGCGATTTACATTCACATACCACTAGAGCATCATTAGCAGCATATACAAAGACACTGAGAAAACCTTCAACATCCCAGCAAAGAGAGCTTGAGGAGAAAAGAAGGCGCCTTCAAATCAGGATTACAAAATATGAGAAATGCTGGTCTGACTCAACTCTCTTCATGGGCAAGGCTATTGACTTGGGAGAAAACCATCTATTGTACCAGGAGAATGAAAGCGAGATCAAGGACAATGATCTGGGCACAGCTGATGAGTGAGAGGATGACAGCAATGGGCTTCACCCCGAGGCAATGACTATATTCCTTCCATCAAACATGGGTGGCGAGAATCACATGGAAAGTGGTTTGGAAGACATGGCTGCATGTGAAGTGAAACTCCGGGTTGGACAAATGAATGATGCCCTTGAAAAACTTAGGATTGCCTTGGGGGAGAAGTCTCTTATATTCAGAGAAAAGGTGGGCTCATTGATAATTTTAATACCAGCACTGAGATATCAATTGTTCAGGTCCAGAAGTG
Organism: Clavaria fumosa; assembly: GCA_951802425.1. Lineage (NCBI taxonomy): Eukaryota > Fungi > Basidiomycota > Agaricomycetes > Agaricales > Clavariaceae > Clavaria > Clavaria fumosa. The sequence goes on along the minus strand of OX637805.1, from coordinate 1,300,845 downwards.
CAAGAGTCAACAACTTGCTACCAGAGCTTGGAGTCAAGTGCACTCCATGGAGTCACGGGTACAGCAGGCAGTCAGGGAATATAAAAGGGCTCGAGCTGCAGCCCAGAGACTGGGGTCCCTGGATCCAAAGTATCAGGACATCTCAAAAGATGACTTGAAAATGCCTGGGGACATGATTGAAGAAAACAGGATTGGTCAGCGATCAGAGAAACTATCCTGGTTGTGGAGGTTGGATAGTAGGATGAACAAAGGAGAATGCAGTGAGAGAATGAAGGAATGTGAGTGGATGGTGTGGTATGTCATGAATGAAAAATTGACAAATGATTAGTCTACAGAGTGGTTTGGTTGAGAGCAAGTGCAAGGTTCAATCGCTGGGATGAGGAAGTCACTTTGCTTCAGCAGGAAATGAAGTGGACAGCCGCATTTTTCAAGCACAAGAAAGATCAATGGGAGCAAATAGCAATGAATGAAAGAAATGTAAGGAGTGGGCTGGCATGTTATGCTCACAAGCAGGAGGTGGTATGGGAAAGATTTGAAGGACATGCAAGGAAGATTTTTAGAAGTAGTTGTCAACTGGAGCCAATCTAATGAGCCTTCTTCATAGTGCAGTTGATAGGTCTACTGTGAAGTGCAGGAATATCTCTGCTGGACTGGTGTCATACAGGACATGGATATCCCAATATCTCCAATGATATCCTATTTAATGTAGTGGCTTGGATTCAAACCAGTCACGGATATCCTATTGACTTTGGCAGCTCGGATTACAACCAGTCAAGGATATCCTATTTATTTTGGTAGCCTTGATTCGCACTAGTCAAGGATATCCCATTTATTGTGGTAGCCTGGATTCAAACTAGTCAAGGATATCCTATTTATTTTGGTAGCCTTGATTCAAACTAGGCAAGAATATCCTATTTACTTTGGTAGCCTAGATTGAAACTAGTCAAGGATATCCTATTTATTTTGGTAGCCTTGATTCAAACTAGGCAAGGATATCCTATTTACTTTGGTAGCCTAGATTGGAACTAGTCAAGGATATCCTATTTATTATGGTAGCCTTGATTCAAACTAGTCAAGGATATCCTATTTATTTTGGTAGCCTTGATTCAAACTAGGCAAGGGTATCCTATTTCCTTTGGTAGCCTAGATTGGAACTAGTCAAGGATATCCTATTTACTTTGGTAGCCTGGATTCAAACTAGTCAAGGATATCCCATTTAACTTGGTGGCCTGGATTTTCTTCAGTCATGGATATCCTGTTTATTATGGTTGCTTGGATTCAATCCAGTTAAGGATATCCTATTTAATTTGGTGGCCTGGATTCAATCCAGTCACGGATACCCTATCTAATTTTGCTGGACCTGAGGTTATCCAGTCAAGAATATCCTATTTAATTCGCTGAAACCATGGTTATCCTGGCAAGGATATCCTCCGCCGGCCACATATATTACTAGACAATCAGATATCTCCAGCGGAATCCGGTACCCTGTTATATACAGAGGATTTGCAGTGTCCGGTATCCCGTTGTATACTGGAATATCTGACTGAACTATGTGGTGCATGACAGTGATGTGGAACTTGTATCTGATGTGGACAACACCGAGGCAGAGTCTGCTTCCTCATCAGCAAACCTCGAATTGTCTTGATCCACCTTGACTGTCTTGACGAATTGGTCAAGACAGTCAAGAAAGTCAAGACATGTATTTTATCTTGGAGAGTGTTGTAGTCAAGGATATGCTAAGTAGTCAAGAGCTAATAAGATGGTCAAGACCAATAAGAAAACAAGCAATAATTGTAGTCAAGAACTAATAAGATGGTCAAGACTAATAAGAAAATCAACACATGTATTTTATCTTGGAGAGTATTGTAGTCAAGGATATGCTAAGAAATCAAGAGCCAATAAGTTGGTCAAGACCAATAAGAAACAATTGTAGTCAAGAGCCAATAAGATGATCAAGACTAATTAGAAAACAATCAGTAAAAAAGATGTCAAGAAGCTATCTCAAAAGCATGGTGATCAATGAACTTATTTACATAGTAGCTACAAAAGACATCAACATCAGCAAAACCTGAATTGGACTTCAAAAGAAATTTCGACATAAGGTCACATGATCTATGTTGAACTTTGTTCAAAGTCCGACCCCGCTTGTCAGTCGTGCCCACACTACTCTCACATCCTCGATCTAACACCCCCCCACTCCTCTTCCTCTCCCTCTCTCTCTCTCTCTCTTTGTGTGACAACGAAAATGGCGGCAACGACCCCAGGTGACCTCCTCTGTCTTTCCCTCTGCTGACCCCAGGTAAGGAAATGGCAGGGGTAATGACAGCAGCGGTTGTTGACGATGATGGTGGCAGCAGCAGCAGCGGCAATGGACAGTGATGACGGCAGCAGCAGCAGCAACGGACAACGAGCGGCGGCAGCAGCAGATGGCGTTGATGGCGGCAGCAGCAGCGGGTGACGTGGATGGCGGCGGCAGCGGCAGTGGACAGCAGCAGCAGGAACAATGGACGACAACTCAGGTGATGCCACCCCTGCACTCACCCCTCCTTCCTCCCGTTCTACCAGCAACACCATCCCAACGCTGCTCCGCCCCCGTCCAACGATCAGCTCTCATCTCTTGGAAATCCCATCCTCGGCCTCTTCGCCACCGAATACGTCCACGCGAGCTACCCCCACCTCCCCACCCGCGTCCTCAAGGCTGCAGTAAGCGCACACATCGGCCCAGTAACATGCGCCAGCATCGCATGAGTAGGGATGCCACGGTTCGGTTCTGAACTTTGGTTCGAACCTGAACTGGACTGGACCGAACCGAAAATGAGGTTCAGGTTCAGCCAAGTGGGTGAACCGAACCAAAATTGAGGTTCAGAAGCCCAAATTTGGGCGAACCATTACCTTATTTGGTAAAAGTCCGGTCCAATGAACCGGACTTGGACCGAACTCAGGTTCAAGGTTCGGAATTTGGCCTGAACTGGACCTAAAGTCTGGTTCGGGGTTCGAAAAAATTGGCCCTGAACCGGACTTAACCGGACCGTGGCATCCCTACACATGAGATGGGTGCGACCCAGCTCTTGCGGTGGCATCATACCGTGCGTCCTTTCCTATTTCTCAATGCTGTTTCTCACCACATTGCCTCTCACAAAGAGGCCAATACTCTGACGACAGTGGGCGTACTTCACGCAGACGCACTCGCGTCTATACCACGAGAGATTGTGGCCCTGGTATATAAACACCCTTGTCTGCTCTCGGCCCGCAAGTTCACCAACGCCTTCTTTTCCGGTGAAATTGACCTCCGAAACATGCTCAAATTCCGAGACCCCAAACGCGCTCTTCTCAAGACAGTCGCCAAGTTCAAGCGCGAACGTCCAAAATCTCGGTGAGCACCAGGTCTCTGCGTTGTTTCCAGAGCTCATCTGTTCCTGGCGCCTGTATCCATGCCAAAAGTCTGCTCAAAGAGACTGGCCGCTTCTCCAACTCTCCCATATTTGTCGTCGGGATCTATTCCGGCGCCAACCAGCTTGGCGAGGGGTTTGGGAGCTCGCTCAAAATGGCAGAGTACCACGTATGGCGCCTTCCCTCCCTCTGACCTGGCTGCGCTGCCGCAAACTCAACTTTTCTCTGAACCCGTCTAGGCTGCAGAAGATGCATTGCACCAACTCTACCTGACGCGCATGCCTGCACACCTCCTACGCATCCTGACGTCGACAGCAGGAACCATGGACGACAACTCAGGTGATGCTGCCCCCTCTCTTTTTCTCCCTTTCTCATGACCCCAAATGCAGAAACGGCAGGCGGCAACGATGACGGTGGCAGCAGAAGCGGTCGACATCGGCAGCGGTAATGGACGGCAGCGGCGGCAGCAGCAAAGCAGCGACAATGGTAGCGGCGGCACTAGCAGTGACAACGACGGTAGCAGCGGCACCAGCAGCGATGGTGGTGGCGGTGGCGGCGGCACCAGCAGTGACGGCGGTGGCAGCAGCGGAGGCAGCGCCAGCAGTGAAGGCGGCAGCAGCGGCACTGGCTGCGATGGCGGCGGCGGCAGTACCAGCAGTGACGGCAACAGCAGCGGCACCAGCAGCAGCGGCGACGGCACCAGCAGCAGTGGCGGCGGTGCAGCGATGACGACGTAGCGGTGGCACTAGCAGCGATGGCGGTGGCGGCAGTGGCGGCAGCAGCGCAGTGATGATGGCAGCGACGGCGGTGGCAGCGGCGGAGGCAGCACCAGCACATCAGGAAACCTCAAAATGTCTTGACCCAGCTTGATCTGTCTTGACCTTAGTGGTCAAGACAGATCAAGAACTTTTTTGATCAAGAACTCCGTCTTGAAAACGCAAAACGAACCTACTTATACAAGTTAAAGTTCTTGATTCAAGAACAATCAAATGTACAAAGTAATCAAGTGTACAAGATGTGATAAGGGGTCAAGACAATGGTTCCGCTGCTGCCGCCGCCGTCATGCGCTGCTACTGCTGCCATCGTGTGCTGATGCCGCCGCCGCCGCCATTGTGCGCTGCCGCCGCTGCGGTCGTGCGCTGCTGCGGTCGTGCACTGCTGCCGCCTCTGCGGTCGTGCGCTGCTGCCGCCGCCGTCATGCGCTGCTACTGCTGCCATCGTGTGCTGATGCCGCCGCCGCCGCCATTGTGCGCTGCTGCCGCTGCGGTCGTGCACTGCTGCCGCCGCTGCGGTCGTGCGCTGCTGCCGCCACTGTGGTTGTGCGCTGCTGCCGCCGCCGTCGTGCGCTGCTACCGCTGCCATTGTGTGCTGATGCCGCCACCACCACCATTGTGTGCCGCTGCGGTCATGCGCTGCTGCCGCCGCTGCGGTTGTGTGCTGCTACTGCCGCTGCGGTCGTGCGCTGCTGCCGCTGTTGTGCGCTGCTGCCGCCGTTGCGGTCGCGCTGCCGCTGCTGGTGCCATCACCGCTGCTGCTGGTGCCATCACCGCTGCTGCTGGTGCCATCACCGCTGCTGTTGGTGCCACCGCTGCCGCCGCCGCCGCCACCGCCGTCGCTGCTAGTGCTGCCGCTACCATCGTCATCGCTGTGCTGCCGCTGCCGCCGTCACTGCTGGTACCGCCGTCGCCATCGCTGTGCTGCCGCTGCCGCCGTCGCCATCGCTGTGCTGCCGCTGCCGCCGTCGCCATCGCTGTTGGCGCCGCCGCCGCCGCCGCTGCTGGTGCCGTCGCTGCCGCTGTTGCTGGTGCTGGTGCTGCCGCTGCCGCCATCACTGCTGGTACTGCCGCCACCGCCGCTGCTGCTGGTGCCACTGCCGCCGCCGCTACCGTCATTGTCACTGCGCCGCCGCCGCCGCTGCTGGTGCCACCGCTGCCGCCGCTGGTGCCGCCGCCACCGCCATCGCTGCTGGTGCCGTCGCCGCTGCTGCCGGTGCTGCCGCCACTGCCGCCACCGCCATCGCTGCTAGTGCCACCGCTACGTCGTCATCGCTGCACCGCCGCCACTGCTGCTGGTGCCGCTGCTGTTGCCGTCACTGCTGGTACTGCCGCCGCCGCCATCGCAGCCAGTGCCGCTGCTGCCGCCTTCACTGCTGGTGCTGCCTCCGCTGCTGCCACCGCCGTCACTGCTGGTGCCGCCGCCACCACCACCACCATCGCTGCTGGTGCCGCTGCTACCGTCGTTGTCACTGCTAGTGCCGCCGCTACCATTGTCGCTGCTTTGCTGCTGCCGCCGCCGCTGTCCATTGCCGCTGCCGATGTCGACCACTTCTGCTGCCACCGTCGTCGTTGCCACCTGCCGTTTCTGCATTTGGGGTCATGAGAAAGGGAGAAAAAGAGAGGGGGCAGCATCACCTGCGTTGTCGTCCATGGTTCCTGCTGTCGACGTCGGGATGCGTAGGAGGTGTGCAGGCATGCGCGTCAGGTAGAGTCGGTGCAATGCATCTTCTGCAGCCTAGACGGGTTCAGAGAAAAGTTGAGTTTGCGGCAGCGCAGCCAGGTCAGAGGGAGGGAAGGCGCCATACGTGGTACTCTGCCATTTTGAGCGAGCTCCCAAACCCCTCACCAAGCTGGTTGGCGCCGGAATAGATCCCGACGACAAATATGGGAGAGTTGGAGAAGCGGCCAGTCTCTTTGAGCAGACTTTTGGCATGGATACAGGCGCCAGGAACAGATGAGCTCTGGAAACAACGCAGAGACCTGGTGCTCACCGAGATTTTGGACGTTCGCGCTTGAACTTGGCGACTGTCTTGAGAAGAGCGCGTTTGGGGTCTCGGAATTTGAGCATGTTTCGGAGGTCAATTTCACCGGAAAAGAAGGCATTGGTGAACTTGCGGGCCGAGAGCAGACAAGGGTGTTTATATACCAGGGCCACAATCTCTCGTGGTATAGACGCGAGTGCGTCTGCGTGAAGTACGCCCACTGTCGTCAGAGTATTGGCCTCTTTGTGAGAGGCAATGTGGTGAGAAACAACATTGAGAAATAGGAAAGGACGCACGGTACGATGCCACCGCAAGAGCTGGGTCGCGCCCATCTCATGCGCGATGCTGGCGCATGTTACTGGGCCGACGTGTGCGCTTACTGCAGCCTTGAGGACGCGGGTGGGGAGGTGGGGGTAGCTCGCGTGGACGTATTTGGTGGCGAAGAGGCCGAGGATGGGATTTCCAAGAGATGAGAGCTGATTGTTGGACGGGGGCGGAGCAGCGTTGGGATGGTGTTGCTGGTAGAACAGGAGGAAGGAGGGGTGAGTGCAGGGGTGGCATCACCTGAGTTGTCGTCCATTGTTCCTGCTGCTGCTGTCCACTGCCGCTGCCGCCGCCATCCACGTCACCCGCTGCTGCTGCCGCCGTCAACGCCATCTGCTGCTGCCGCCGTCGTCACTGTCCATTGCTGCTGCCACTGTCATCGTCAACAACCGCTGCTGTCGTTACCCCTGCCATTTCCTTACCTGGGGTCAGCAGAGGGAAAGACAGAGGAGGTCACCTGGGGTCGTTGCCGCCATTTTCGTTGTCACACAAAGAGAGAGAGAGAGAGAGGGAGAGGAAGAGGAGTGGGGGGGTGTTAGATCGAGGATGTGAGAGTAGTGTGGGCACGACTGACAAGCGGGGTCGGACTTTGAACAAAGTTCAACATAGATCATGTGACCTTATGTCGAAATTTCTTTTGAAGTCCAATTCAGGTTTTGCTGATGTTGATGTCTTTTGTAGCTACTATGTAAATAAGTTCATCGATAATAATCTCTGTCTTTTCTGTTGTGCAGCAGGCCACAAGGCCAACGAGTGCCGTAACCAGAGCTCGCAGGCTAATGCCAGCACTGCCTGTGTCAACTCTGACGGAGATGACACTCTGTCAAAAAAAGATTGAGCAGCCTAGAGTGCTCAGTACGACTCTCTGGCTGCTCTGACTCTGATCATGCTAAACCTATACCCAATACCCTTTCCTTCTGTCGTTCTCTTTCGCTTCTTGCTACTTCTCCTTCAATTTCATCTCCTTTTAAAACTATGATAGACTCTGGCGCTGAACTCTGTTTCATCTTCATCTTCCGAAAACTCTGGTGACCCCCCAGGAGGTCGTTTTCATAAATGGGACCACCTCCATCTGGGTCACTGAAGCAGTCCGGATATCCATTCGGCTCTCTGCCATGGATCTGACCAACGTTCTGCTTGTAGTTACTGATCTTGATCCCTCTTGTGATGTGATCTTGGGAATGAATTGGCTGTTCAAAAACAACCTGCTGGTTGACTGGACTACTGGCCAGATAAAGCCCAGGCCATCTACTAATGAGGAGAAAACTCCGAAATCTGATCCGGAGGGTGCACCGGCCAGCACTCTCCATTCTGTCCCTCTGTCCACCTCTGTCCCTCTGTCTGTCTCTGTTCCGTGTGCTCTGGTTCAAACATTGTCTGCAGCAACTCCCAGCCGGGCCTGGACTCCGTCTCCATCTCTGTCTCTGTCTCTGACCTTTCCATCTGCCTCAGTTTTCTCCGAGGCACCCAAGGTCTCTTTTGTGAATGCAGCCGCATTCGTCGCAGCTTGTGGACTTTGCAGGTCCTGAGTCTTTGGCATGACATTGTCGAGCGAGTCTGCACGCACGGCCTCCGCTTCGTTCAACATCCCTGACACCACCTCCCAGGATCTCCTTTCGGTTCTGGAGGAGTATAGGGACTTTCCGGACATCTTCAGTAAAAAGGAGGTGGACACCCTGGCTCAGCACTGACCGTACAACCTAAAAATCAACCTGCTGGAGGGCGAGTCCCCTCCGCCAGGTGCAGTCTATTTTTTGTCGCAGTCCAAACTCAGTGAACTCCGTGAGTTTCTGGATGAGCATCTCTGCATCAGATTTATCTGTCTGAGCCATTCTCCGCATGGAGCACCTGTGCTTTTTGTACAGAAGAAGAACAGAACACTCTGACTTTGCATTGACTTCTGTGGTCTCAATAAAGTGACCAAAAAAGACCGCTATCCACTTCCACTGACTAAAGATCTTCTTGATGTTCCAGGGAAAGCCTGAATCTACACCAAACTTGACCTCCAACACATGTATCACCTGGTCCGTATCGCCGAGGGTGATGAATGGAAGACTGCATTCCGCACCTGATACAGATCCTTTGAATGGTGTGTGATGCCCTTCGGGCTCACAAATGCGCCTGCCACATTCCAGCACTTCATGAATGATATATTTTCCAACCTCCTTGACACATTCATGGTTGTCTACCTTGACGACATCCTCATTTACTCCGAGGATCCGAAACAACACGTTGAACATGTCCAAGAGGTACTCCAAAGGCTCTGGAAGAACAGTCTCTTCCTGAACCTGGCAAAGTGTGAATTTCACACTGAAACTGTGGAGTACCTCAGATTCGTTTTATCTCCATCTGGACTTTCTATGGACATGGCTAAAGTTAAAACTATACAGGATTGGCCGACTCCATGGAAGGTCAAAGATGTCCAGTCCTTCCTTGGGTTTGCCAATTTCTACTGCCGCTTCATCCATGGTTACTCCAAGATCGTCGCTCTGATGAACTGCTTGACACATAAAAATGTCGAATGGCATTGGTCCGGCAATTGCCAGTCCGCATTCGACTACCTGAAAACCGCATTCTCCATGGCTCTGATCCTCTCGCACTTCATTCCTGGAGCTCCACTGATAGTCGAAACAGATGCCTCAGACTACGCCGTTGCCGTGATCCTATCCACAGTTGCCTCTGACAGTGAAGTCCACCCTGTCGCATTTCATTCCCACACCCTGGGTGTGTCCAAATTGAACTATGACACTCACAACAAGGAACTCCTTGCAATATTCGAGGTGTTTACCACTTGGAGGCATTATCTTGAAGGTTCTGAAACTCCGGTCGACATTGTTACCGACCACAAGAACCTAGAGTACTTCTCCACAGTCCGTCTACTCACTCAGTGTCAAGCCAGGTGGTCAGAGTTCCTTTCCCAGTTCAATTTCATGATCCAATTCTGCCCAGGGCACCTTGGAATGAAACCCGATGCATTGACTAGATGTTGGGACATCTATCCCAAAGAGGGGGATAGTGACTATGCCCGCATCAATCCACAAAACCTCTGGCCAATGTTCTCCAGTGAACAATTGATGTCGTCTCTCCAAGCTTTGTCACTTTATGCACCTGCACTCCATGTGTCATTTGTGATTGACGATAATCAACTCTGAGAGGACATCCAGTCTGGACTCTTGCTTGATCCTGTGACAGCTCCGATTCTGGAGGAGCTCCACTCGAAGTCTGCAGACCCTAAGTGGTCCATGGATGACAACAAACTTCTCTGCAAGCATGGACGGATTTATGTACCAGACATCAATGACCTCCGACTCCACATTTTACATGCAAGACATGATCACCCACTTGCCGGACACTTCGGTCAGACCAAGACTACAGCCTTGGTCTTCTGGGATTATACCTGGCCAAAATTCTGAGAATTCATATCAGACTTTTGCAAATCTTGCACAACTTGTGGTAGGGTGAAAGCCCCTTGGCATAAGCCATATGGAACGCTCAAGCAGCTGCCCATACCCGAGAAACCATGGAATTCCATTTTGATGGATTTCATTGAGCAACTCCCTGAGAGCTCCAGTTTTACCACAATATTGGTGGTTGTTGATAGGTTTACAAAGCAAGGGATCTTCATCCCGACGACCAATGAAGTGAACTCCGTGGAGTTGGCCTGTCTGTTTGTATTCCACATCTTCTTGAAACATGGAGTTCCATCGCATGTCACCTCCGATCGTGGCTCTGAGTTCATTTCCCATTTTTTCCACTCATTGGGTAAAGTCCTGGACATGACTTTGCACTTCACCTCTGGATATCATCCAGAGGGCAATGGACAGATGGAACAGACTAACCAGATGTTGGAACAGTACCTCCATTGTTACTGCAACTACCAGCAGGACAACTGGTTGCAGCTCCTGCCCCTGGTGGAGTTTGCCTACAACAATGCTCCAAGTGCCACCACTGGAGTTTCTCCATTCTTTGCGAACAAGGGATATCACCCAAACATATCAGTGTTCCCCGAACACGAAGTAACTTCGGTTCGTGCCTGAGAACTCACTGTAGACTGGGATCAACTGCACCAAGAACTCCGTAACCAAATTGCCAAAGTGCAGAGTTGTTATCAGGGTCCAGCAGACACCCGTCAGACTCCAGCACTGGAGTTTAAGGTCAGAAACTGAGTCTACATTAAGGCAAAGTTTTTCCATACAACCAGACCCTCCAAGAAACTCTCCGACAAGTTCCTCGGACCCTTCAAAATCATCGGAGAGGCTGGTTCGCACTCCTTCATACTCCAACTCCCTGAGGCCATGCGAGCCATCCACCCCGTCTTCCACATCTCCATGCTGGAGCCAGTCACTCTGAATACAATTCCAAATCGTACCATCTCCCCACCTCCTCTGGTAGAGATTGACAGAGATCTTGAGCATGAAATCTCTGAAGTGCTCGACTCCAAGATCGACAAACGCCACACCTGCAAACTCCTATACCTGGTGCGGTGGGCCAGATATGAAGGAACCAATGAGGAAACATCCTGGCTTCCTGCTACAGAACTTGTTCATGCCTCCAAGGCTGTTTTGGACTTCCATTATGCTTATCCAAACAAGCCCGGACCTCTCCATACCATCTAGACCTTTCTCCATTCACTCCAATACCCTGAAATTTCTTTTATGCTTCTACTTACATACATTTCCCATTCTATATAACTCCGTCTCTTTTCTCTGTCTTTCAAAAAAAATAAAAAAATCTACTCCATATTCCTGTCTCTCTGTCTCTCTGTCTCTCTCTGTTCTTTTCTCCAAAAACTCCAAAAACTCTGAAAACTCTGAAAACTCCTTTCTTCTTATTTCTTTTCTCCAAAAACTCCAAACTTTTTATTTTTCTCCCAAGTCCGACTCCGAGCCTCTCTTCATCTTCTCTGTCTTCTTACTTTATTTTCCTTTCACTCCGCTTACTTTTCACTCAAGTTCAAAGATAAATAAAATAAAATAAAATAAAATAAAATAAAATAAAATAAAATAAAATAAATAAATAAGTATGCAGATTTTTTATTTTTTATTTTTTAGGTGGAGGGGGGCAAGCTGGGCAATGCCTGCAAAATTCCTTCTGGCTTCTCTAGCCCAGACTCCGCTCCCACCTCTCTGTCCTCTGCCTCTGCCGCCTTCTCCAATCTCTCTGCCTGTCAAGGTCTGAACAAGGTTAGCAGTGGAGGGGTTAGTGGAATGAGACAGAGTTATATTATCGGAGTCCGATCAGAGTCTGATGTCAGACAAGTGGAGGAATGGATAAGAAGTACAGAGGTGAATGGGACTGCGGCCTCAACGTATGTGTTGTGCCACCACATATATACTTTGTCCCTATTTGTCAAACAGAAAACAATACCAAAAGAATGTCAAACACAGAAGTCAAACTCCAAAATTATTGGAGTCTGCCAGAGTTGGTCAGAGTTGGTCAGATGATGTGGAGAACATTGAGAACAATGAGGACAAAAGCTCAGAGACATTTGGGGGTCAGAGACATTAATATTCAAACTAAAGAGCAGGGAGATACAGGTGGAAACTTATACTGCAAGGACAGAGTATAGGAGTAATGTGAAACAATGTACATATCAAATTACTAGGAGAGTTTCACCACATGTGCCTGTGCAATTTTCATGGAACAAAGAAACAACAACAAAAAGTGTCGAACCCCTGAGACCCTGTGGCCAAAGTCTGCGTGAACATGTGTCATCCATAACGAGTTAGCACCGGAGTTTCGTGGCACTTCGATCAGAGTCCGAAAAAATTTTGGGGGTTAAAACAAACTGTGCATGGCATACTCCATTTTTCTCTTCCTTAACTCATCACTATCACCACTTGCCCCTAACACAGGCATTTCTTCTTTTAAAAACTTATCATGTCCAACATGCAATCGACGTCCGGAGCCGGGCCCAGCCGCTGTAAGGAAAATACACGGTTCGCATGCATAAACATGCGATTCCCCGGCTATCCGAACACCCTAGGACACATCAACTCCACGACCGATAAACCCTCAGCACCATCCGATGTCGTCTGATAACATCCGATGTCAACCGATAGGTGTGAGTGTCGGACCGCCCGGATACAAGTGTCTCGTGGTCGCCTGGATCTACCAGCGCTATACACCGCCCGAACATTTGCATTCCATGAAACACAGCATGGTCAGTGCTCATCTCCGTCGATATTTCATATTACTTCTCTATTTCATATGCACTTGCTGTAAAATTTCATATTATGTCTTTCTCCTGAATCATAACCACCCATGTGCTCCAAACCCTTCGTAGTACCAGGCCCATTGTTCCTGCTGCGCCCTATGCTGTACCACTACCCCCTTTCATTCCTATGAGCAGTCCGGATGGACCCCTTTTATTGGACATTTTCTCTCTCCATCCTACTAACTGTCCTTATGGTATAACTCTTGCATATGACCGCCCAAATGATGCTACCTTACCCAATTTAACTTCTGGACATTTCCGTAGACCTGATCATCCAGTACATACAAAATGTATTTAGGCAAAGACTGGAATCTACAAAAAAGCAGCTTTCTGGATCCCTCTCTCTCTTGGAGATTTCCCCTAAGTTCACCCATTGTTGCAACCTTCGATTTGTTGGCCTCTGTCGTTGCCAGCCCTTCGTCTTATCGCACCCCCCTTTTATCAGGTTATATCAGACCTGACGCCAGACATTCCAGACATCATACATTTCTATTCCTTGCTCAATTTAAACTCATACTCCACATCCTCAAGGGTGTTTGGTGAACCTTAAATGCCTTACAGGAACCCCTGAAGAACTTGACTGCAAGCAAGCAGTTGCAGCAAGAACTGTATTACCCATTACACCGCCCCTCCCGCCCTCACCCACGACCCACAATCGCCATCCCCATGCAACCTTGTGCGGAGGACGAGGACCCCGAGATCGCAGCCCTCACAAAAAAGATCAATGCATTGAGGGAGAAAAAGGCAAGGGAGGAAGAGGAGCGATGGTGGCGGGAGGAGGAGGAGCAGAAAGCGAGGGAGGTAGCAGATAAGGTTCGGCGGGAGGACCTGGAGAGGGCGAAGGCGGTGGAGGCGAAGCGGAGGGTGGCAGAGGTGGCATGGGAGCAAGGGGTAGGGAGGAAGTGGTCTCCGACACCGGAGACGGAGGCAGATTGCGTGGAGTGCATGCGATGCCGTAGGTTGGGGGTGGCCTGTGTGTGGCCGAGTGGGGGGTGGGGGACGGCCTGCAACGCCTGTGCGGGGGCGAAGCAGAAGTGTGGAGGTGGGGAGGCAGAGCAGCCGGAGCGGAAAAAGGTGAAGGGGATGTGGACTCGGAGGAGGATAGGGCGGAGATGTGGGTGCCACAGGGTCAGCGGCCAGAGGAGGAGGTTTTGAACTTGGTGCAGGCCATGCATAGCGTGGTCCTGAGGGGGGTGGTTGCGATAGAGGAGTGGAGGAAGGAGGCCGTGGCGGAAGATCGGAGGATCCTCCACAGGATTTTGGAGAAGTGGGGGAGGAGGACGGAGGTGGCATACAAGGAGAAGGCGGAGGGAGGTTCTGAGGGCAGAGGCGGAGACAGCGGAGGTGGAGGTGATGGGTAAGGAGAAGGAAAAGGTGAAGGAGGTAGAGGTGGAGAAGGAGGCAGAGAGATCAGAGAAGGTGGCGGAGGTGGAGGATGGAGAGGTGGGAGTGGAGTCCGGGCTAGAGAAGCCCGAAGGAATTTTGCAGGCATCGCCCGGCTCGCCCCCCTCCGCCTAAAAAATAAAATAAAATAATCTACATACTTATTTATTTGTTTTCTTTTGGTTTCTTTTTATTTATTTATTTATTTATATAAGTATTTTTGTTTTTTATCTTTGAACTTGAGTGAAAAGTAAGCGGAGTGAAAGGAAAATAAAGTAAGAAGACAGAGAAGATGAAGAGAGGCTCAGAGTCGGACTTGGGAGAAAAATAAAAAGTTCAGAGTTTTTGGAGAAAAGAAATAAGAAGAAAGGAGTTTTCAGAGTTTTTTGGAGAAAAGAACAGAGAGAGACGGAGGGATGGAGAGACAGGAATACAGAGTAGTTTTTTTTTTTTTTTTTTTTTTTTTTTGGGAAAGACAGAGAAAAGAGACGGAGTTATATAGAACGGAAAATGTACATAAGTAGAAGCATAAAAGAAATTTCAGGGTATCAGAGTGAACGGAGAAAGGTCTAGAAGGTATGGAGAGGTCCGGGCTTGTTCGGATAAGCATGATGGAAGTCCAAAACAGCCTTGGAGGCATGAACAAGTTCTGTAGCAGGAAGCCAGGATGTTTCCTCATTGGTTCCTTCATATCCAGCCCACCGCACCAGGTATAGGAGTTTGCAGGTGTGGCATTTGTCGATCTTGGAGTCGAGCACTTCAGAGATTTCATGCTCAAGATCTCTGTCGATCTCTACCAGAGGAGGTGGGGAGATGGTACGATTTGGAATTGTATTCAGAGTGACTGGCTCCAGCATGGAGATGTGGAAGACGGGGTGGATGGCTCGCATGGCCTCAGGGAGTTGGAGTATGAAGGAGTGCGAACCGGCCTCTCCGATGATTTTGAAGGGTCCGAGGAACTTGTCGGAGAGTTTCTTGGAGGGTCTGGTTGTATGGAAAAACTTCGCCTTAATGTAGACTCAGTTTCTGACCTTAAACTCCAGTGCCGGAGTCTGACAGGTGTCTGCTGGACCCTGATAACAACTCTGCACTTTGGCAATTTGGTTACGGAGTTCTTGGTGCAGTTGATCCAAGTCCGCCAGGGGCAGGAGCTGCAACCAGTTGTCCTTGTCATGGGAAGAATGACAAAGTCGATTATGTAACCAAGGCAAACTACAACGAAGGCAACACGACTAAGGACAACCGCAACACTAGAGACGAGAAAACCAAGGTACCAATGGCAATCAAGAGTGAGGAGATGCTCCTCGCTGTTGATGGCCATTGGGGATTGGTTTATGGGATCGAAGCACCTAAGTAATACAAGAACCAATCCGAAACCAGAAACTATGTATTACGTCAAACAGAATCTTCGACATTTGGGCCACTAAACCCAGAGCCTATTCTCATCCACCGATTGAGAAGGAGACTCCCCAACCTGGACATACTCGCCCTCGACGTCTGGTAAAGCCACCGTAGCCATCGCAGGGGCTGATGGAGGAGACGAGGGCGGAGGAGTGGAGTTCCACCCGGAGAAGGAAGTGGGAGAGGCCCACCGAGTAGTGGGAGCGCTATCCCATTCTACAGGAAAGAAATCAGCAAAGCGAATGAGAAATGGAAGAAAAGACGGTACTATGGGGGTCCTCGAGTAGGTCACAGATAAGGTTGCCCAGGCGGACAACTCGAGGGCATCCCGACGCAAAATGGCCAGGATGGCCGCAAGCGTAGCATCGTCGGGCAATGGTAAGAATGAGGAGGTTGTCGGCTCCCCTCTGAATCGCCCAATGGAAGGCCGCGCAAGAGAGCACGAGGGGGGCGACTTGTTGGAAGACATTGGAGGAGGGGAGGAAGTTGAGTTTGTGAGGGCCCCAGCACATAACAAGGATGGGAAAAGAGAAGCGGTACAGGCCCTCCTTATATACGGTGAAGGACGGATAAGAACCGGGAGATAAGTGAGGCAGTGGGAAGGGACTGTCACACAGGAGCACATGATGGATGAAGGAGCATGTGGAGATAAGCCACACCATGTGGAAGACTGCGGAGCAGCACATGGGCCGATAAGCGAAAGGCGATGACGTCCAAGATAAGAGTGTAGGGCAGCATTCGGCAAGCTGCGGACTGCGCGAGCCCACAAGGGCAGCTGCGTCGAAGAGCAGTAGCAGGCAGCTGTGGACTGAGCAGGCCTGCGGGAGGATACACCGCAGTAGATGGATGGCATCCTTGGGCTGCGGACGATAGGCTGCGCCACAGGAACCCGCAGCACCCCCGAGGTATATAAGGGGTGCAGTGACATGGGAAACCCCTTAGCATTGTTCACTTGTCCCTATCACCTTATCGTACTTTGGTGAAATCACACTGGCTTTCCCTACTGCCGACGAGAGATACCCCCTCTCCTCCTGGCCCGAAGTAGCGACTACGCCAACCTCCGGACAGATCTACCCGATGCTGACTCAGCGACGAGCACAGATCACACCACTCACACACCACCTGACTGAGTTCAGTCACGCTATTTGCGTCGATATCCTCGGACGCGATCACCCAGACCGCCAAGCCCTCGAGCACGCATTTGCATGAGGAGTAGCCAATCTCAGACAGCGGGTTATCGAAGCCAACGACTCTGAGTACAGAGCCAGAACCACCCTACTTTGTTCTTTCCTAGGCCCCGGAAGACCCAGCGACAGAGTAATATCCCAATTCGATCCAATCGACCAGACAGCTTTCGACCCTCTCATTCTGGCACTCGGGACTAACATAATCCCGGCACCTGATCACCTGACGGAAAGCACCTCCGAACCTTCGGCCCCGCTTCCCGTAACAGTCCTGCTGGTAGTTGCAGTAACAACGGAGGTACTGTTCCAACATCTGGTTAGTCTGTTCCATCTGTCCATTGCCCTCTGGATGATATCCAGAGGTGAAGTGCAAAGTCATGTCCAGGACTTTACCCAATGAGCGGAAAAAATGGGAAATGAACTTGGAGCCGCAATCGGAGGTGACATGTGATGGAACTCCATGTTTCAAGAAGATGTGGAATATGAACAGACGGGCCAACTCCATGGAGTTTACTTCATTGGTCGTCAGGATGAAGATCCCTTGCTTTGTAAACCTATCAACAACCACCAATATTGTGGTAAAACTGGAGCTCTCAGGGAGTTGCTTGATGAAATTGTCATGAAAGCGTCGTCTGTACTATCAGGCCAGCAAATTTCAATCCTTTAACTTAAGAAACACCATGCAATCAGGAGAACAAGGGGCTAAACCCCAGCTATATATTTTATTGCAAGATAAGTACAATACTTATCTACACGAAAGAAAGCCAAGACCCCTCTTCATCAAGGGAGGAGCCCGAGGTGCCGTACTCAGACCCCCAAGACTCCTCTTCCCATGACTCATCTGAAGAGTCTGAGAAGTCAGACTCACCCACGAACCCAAGGGCAACCCTCAGGGGATGGGAGGCGAACTGACCATCCCAGATCCCCGCCTCTAGGGCAGCCTCTCGCAAATCTCGCACAGCACTGAGAGGACCTTCGTCGTCCAGAGTAGGAGACAGGAGGGAGGAATAGGCGGGGGGGAAGTCAACGATAGGAAGGGAGGGCGACAGAGGAGGCACCACCAATGGGGTATCCAGAGGTTGGAGATCTGGACCTGGGGACAGTAAGCCGGATGTACAGGACCAGAACCAATCTCAGCCCAATCCTGCCCACCTTGGTACCAGGTACCTTGGTCACCCCAAGGGGTGGTGGCCCAGGCGGTTGGCAAGGGAGGATGGGGAGGAGCCCAGTCCCAATCTATAAGAATCAGACTTACTGGAGACAGAGAGAAGCAGCTCGGCTAACTCACCATGAGGATCCTCAAGAAGGTCACAGATACGTCGGTAGGGGCCTTGGGTCAAGGAGCAATCCTTGACAAGGTGGGAGGGATCCCCACAGGCAAAGCATCAGTCGAGGACCCAGTAGAGGTCCGCATCGGCAGGGACGAGTTGAACCCACCAATGGAAGGTATCGCAGGAGAGTTTAACCCCAGTGCGGGGAGCGAATAGGGAGGAGCTGTGGAAGAACTCGACAAGGTGGTGGCCTTGGAAGCACATAGCAGGCAGACTCTGAAGAGACAGCAAGAAGAGGAAGACTGTCCTTTTATCCAGTAACTGCCACAGGCTGATTTCGACCTCGATTGGGCGAACCCCTATCCACCAGACACGATCACCCCTAAGAAGATCTTTGATCAAAGATCAGTTTCACTTGATCACTGCATCACACCGATTGATCAAGTGATCATGACTCAGAACAGCTCGATCACAGATCATCTGATCCTCCGATCTCATCCCCAACAAGATCAGACACAGCCGACCGTGGTGTAATGCATCGAAGCGGGGACCCTGTCCAATCGCTGATGACATCATCATCACAAGGATCCCAACAAAGATCGACACTGCTCATACTCAGCATTCCGGTGCAAGCGCGCAGCTTTCCTGATCATCTATCAGATTCCAATATATAATCAATGACTCATACATCATGTACAGCCCATAGCTAGAGTATATAAGACCTGGGACCAGCCCACATGTACCCTAGCTTCGATCTTTTCGTCTATACACTTACTTGAGAGACCTCAACTAAGTCTGACAGCAAACGTCGCTGCTGAGAACTTCGCACTGGAAGGATTCGTCTTCCTGCCTTTAAGGTTGCAAGTCATCCCTCCTGAGAGTTTCACCAGCCACCCATCGATTGAGCAGAACCTCTATCGGTTCGAGTACTACCAAAGGTATACAAGGACTTGGATAAAGGACCGACTACTCCGAGCCAATCCCCAGACTTATTACCAGACACTTCGACTACTGCAGGAGTATTCCCTGCACATCGAGAGACAAGTCCGCCAGGACTATCGACTAGCATTAGAAACTGAACAGACCCTTCGCTCTACCCTTGCACACCAAAGGGGTTTTGCTGTCACAAGCCCGACAGAAATCCATCGAAATGGAATTCCACGGTTTCTCGGGTATGGGCAGCTGCTTGAGCATTCCATATGGCTTATGCCAAGGGGCTTTTGTCCTACCACAAGTTGTGCAAGATTTGCAAAAGTCTGATACGAATTCTTGGAATTTTGGCCAGGTATAATCCCAGAAGACCAAGGCTGTAGTCTTGGTCTGACCGAAGTGTCTGGCAAGTGGGTGATCATGTCTCGCATGTAAAACGTGGAGTCGGAGGTCATTGACATCTGGTACATAAATCTGTCCATGCTTGTGGAGAAGTTCGTTGTCATCCATGGACCACTTAGGGTCTGCAGACTTCAAGTGGAGCTCCTCCATAATCGGAGCTGTCACAGGATTGAGCAAGAGTTCAGACCGGATGTCCTCTCAGAGTTGATTATCATCAATCACAAACGATGCACAGAGTGTGGGTGCATAAAGTGATGAAGCTTGGAGAGACGACATCAATTGTTTGCTGGAGAACATCTGCCAGAGGTTTTGCGGATTGACATGGGCATAGTCACTATCCCCCTCTTTGGGATAGATGTCCCAATGTCTAGTCAACGCATCGGGTTTCATTCTGAGGCGCCCCAGGCAGAATCGGATCATGAAATTGAACTGGGAAAGGAACTCTGACCACCTGGCTTGACACTGAGTGAGTAGACGGACTGTGGAGAAGTACTCTAGGTTCTTGTGGTCAGTAACAACATCGACCAGAGTTTCAGAACCTTCGAGATAATGCCTCCAAGTGGTAAACGCCTCGAATATCGCAAGGAGTTCCTTGTCGTGAGTTCATAGTTCAATTCAGACACACCCAGGGTGCGGGAATGAAACACGACAGGGTGGACTTCACCATTGGAGGTGACTGTGGATAGGATTGCAGCAACAGTGTAGTCCGAGGCATCCATTTCAACTATCAGTGGAGCTCCAGGAATGAAGTGTGAGAGGATCGGAGCCATGGAGAATGCAGTTTTCAGATAGTCGAACATGGACTGGCAATCGCCGGACCAATGCCATTCGACATTTTTATGTGTCAAGCAGTTCATCGGAGCGATGATCTTGGAGTAACCATGGACAAAGCGGCAGTAGAAATTGGCGAACCCAAGGAAGGACTGGACATCTTTGACCTTCCGTGGAGTCAGCCAATCCTGTATAGTTTTAACTTTAGCCATGTCCATAGAAAGTCTGGACAGAGATAAAACGAATCTGAGGTACTCCACGGTTTCAGTGTGAAATTCACACTTCGCCAGGTTCAGGAAGAGACCATTCTTCCAGAGCCTTTGGAGTACCTCTCGGACATGTTCAACGTGTTGTTTCGGATCCTCAGAGTAAATGAGGATGTCGTCAAGGTAGATGACCATGAACATGTCGAGGAGGTTGGAAAATATATCGTTCATGAAGTGCTGGAATGTGGTAGGTGCGTTTGTGAGCCCAAAGGGCATCACACACTATTCAAAGGATCCATATCAGGTGCGGAATGCGGTCTTCCATTTGTCACCCTTGGCGATACGGACCAGGTGATACGCATGTCAGAGG
This sequence comes from Clavaria fumosa, assembly GCA_951802425.1. NCBI lineage: Eukaryota > Fungi > Basidiomycota > Agaricomycetes > Agaricales > Clavariaceae > Clavaria > Clavaria fumosa. The sequence goes on along the minus strand of OX637805.1, from coordinate 1,280,238 downwards.
TTGAGTTTGGTGTAGATTCAGGCTTTTCCTGGAACGTCAAGAAGATCTTTAGTCAGTGGAAGCGGATAGCAGTCTTTTTTGGTCACTTTATTGAGACCACAGAAGTCGACGCAAAGTCAGAGTGTTCCGTTCTTCTTCTGCACAAAAAGCACAGGTGCTCCATGCGGAGAATGGCTTGGACGGATAAATCTGATGCAGAGATGCTCATCCAGAAACTCACGGAGTTCTCTGAGTTCGGACTGTGACAAAGAATAGACTGCACCTGGCGGAGAGGACTCGCCCTCCAGCAGGTTGATTTTTAGGTTGTACAGTCGGTGCTGAGCCAGGGTGTCCGCCTCCTTTTTACTGAAGATGTCCAGAAAGTCCCTATACTCCTCCGGAACCGAAAGGAGATCCTGGGAGGTGGTGTCAGGGACATTGAACAAAGCGGAGGCCACGCGCGTGGACTCGCTTGACAATGTCATGCCAAAGACTCAGGACCCATGAAGTCCACAAGCTGTGATGAATGCAGCTGCATTCACAAAAGAGACCTTGGGTGCCTCGGAGAAAACTGAGGCAGATGGAAAGGTCAGAGACAGAGACAGAGATGGAGACAGAGTCCGGGCCCAGCTCGGAGTCACTGCAGATGACGTTTGAACCGGAGCACATGGAACAGAGACAGACAGAGGGACAGAGGTGGACAGAGGGATGGAATGGAGAATGCTGGCCGGTGCACCCTCCAGATCAGATTTTGGAATTTTCTCCTCATTAGTAGATGGCCTGGGCTTTATCTGGCCAGTAGTCCAGTCAACCAGCAGGTTGTTTTGGAACAGCCAATTCATTCCCAAGATCACATCACAAGAGGGATCAAGATCAGTAACTACAAGCAGAACATTGGTCAGATCCATGGTGGAGAGCCAAATGGATATCTGGACCACTTCAGTGACCCAGACGGAGGTGGTCCCATTTATGAAAATGACCTCCTGGGGGGTCACCGGAGTTTTCGGAAGATGAAGGCAAGAGGCAAATTTGGCGTCAATGAAACAGAGTTCGGCACTGGAGTCTATCATAGTTTTAAAAGGAGATGAAATTGAAGGAGAAGTAGCAAGAAGCGAAAGAGAACGACAGAAGGAAAGGGTATTGGGTATAGGTTTAGCATGATCAGAGTCGGAGCAGCCAGAGAGTCGTACTGAGCACTCTAGGCTGCTCAATCTTTTTTTGACAGAGTGTCATCTCCATCAGAGTTGACACAGGCAGCGCTGGCGTTAGCCCGCGAGCTCCGCTTATGGCACTCATTGGCCTTGTGGCCTGCTGCACCACAGAAAAGACAGAGATTATTATCGAAATGCCATTGGTGTTCTTCTGGAGTCAGTTTTCCATCCTGACCCAGGTGAGCCTTTTTCACATCGCCGGGGCTACTGGAGTTTCCAGAGCCCTTGGCGAGTTTAGGAACCAGAGTCCCCGAAGTAGAACCGGAGTTCACTGGATGCTTATCTGATGGTTTCTCAGACTTGGTATTAGTGCCAGGAGGATTGGAGGACTTGGAATTATCCAAAGTCTCCTTTTTACTGTTATTGTTAGGTGTTGGAGGCTTAGTGGAGTCCCGAGAGATCTCCTGCTGCTGAGCCCAATAACGGCCATCAATAGCACTGGCTTGCTTGCGGAGTCCGCGGAGCGTTTCCACACAATCAACGCGGGCCAGTTCGTCCTTGATGCGGCTGGCAAGTCCTTTGTAGAACTGCCACTGCAGCGCATACTCGTCCCAATGGACAACGGATGCGTACCTGTTGAACGAAATGGTGTATTTCACCAACTTCTGGTCCTCGCACATCCAGAGGCATTCGAGTTCGAACTCTGCCTCACAGATCGCGTCGAATGGACCGAAATTCTCGGTGAGCTGTGAAACAAACATTTTATAGTTTGAGAGGACCAGATGACCTTCATCATCCAGAACCATGGGTTTGAACCATTCCAGGGTGGAGCCCCGGAGGAAGGAAAGAACATAGCATACCTTGTGAGACTTGGATTTGAATGCCCTTGGGCGATCAAGGAAGTTTAGCTGGCACTGAACCAAAAAGCTTTTAAGCTTCTTGGCGTCGGAGCCGTCGAAGGTGTCGGGGTCGCATGGTTTCACCATCTCCGGGCACTTGTTAGTGCTGATGATCTCCTGAAGGAGACGTGCCGGAGTGTCAGACTTAGTCTCACGGTTCACACAACTTAACGTAAGGTCGATGATGACGATACTAACATAAGGGGAAAAGGGTACAAGTAAGAAAGCGACGTAGTATATATAGCGAGCGGTTCGGGAGTTGCCGGCGTTCCCACGCTCGGACCCCGTGCGTCACGTGATGCGTCCAGGCCCGGGTCACGTGATTTTCCCATTATGTAAGCCACCACCCGTTCGGGTCACGTGACTCGTCCGCAAACTTCCTGCAACTCTTTTGCGATCCTTTCTTGGCCTTTCCAACCTGCTTATGTAAGCGATCCTGACACGGAGTTACTTGATGGTGGCCATGGGGTGTCAGAGGGTCATTTAACTCGTCATCGTCATCAGTGACTGAGGGCTCTGACTCTTCGTCATGGTCTGGAGGTCTGGACACACTCAGAGTCGGAGTGTTCTCAGCCAGATTTGGGACATTGTTGTCCTCAGTGATGGGAGGTGGGGCTCAAGCACCAGATCATGTGGTCAGCACTGTTGTTTTCATATATACAAGGTTTGAAGTTCGAATATACTGTCAAAGTCTGAACAAGGTTAGCAGCGGAGGGGTTAGTGGAACGAGACAGAGTTATATTATCAGAGTCCAATCAGAGTCTGATGTCGGACAAGTGGAGGAATGGATAAGAAGTACAGAGGCGAATGGGACTGCGGCCTCAACGTATGTGTTGTGCCACCACGTATATACTTTGTCCCTATTTGTCAAACAGAAAACAATACCAAAAGAATGTCAAACACAGAAGTCAAACTCCAAAATTATTGGAGTCTGCCAGAGTTGGTCAGAGTTGGTCAGATGATGTGGAGAACATTGAGAACAATGAGGACAAAAGCTCAGAGACATTTGGGGGTCAGAGACATTAATATTCAAACTAAAGAGCAGGGAAATACAGGTGGAAACTTATACTGCAAGGACAGAGTATAGGAGTAATGTGAAACAATGTACATATCAAATTACTAGGAGAGTTTCACCACATGTGCCTGTGCAATTTTCATGGAACAAAGAAACAACAACAAAAAGCAACTCCCATGGGTCAAGGGTATCCTCTCAATGGTAAACAGAATGAGGGGATGGAGGGAGAAGGTTCTAGAACGAAGTCCGAACAGTCCAAAGGCTGGTGGAGTGAAGTCTGATGAAGGTGCGGAGCAGAGCACACGGAGTTACAGCAGAGCAGATTGGAGTTAGTACGGAGCTCGGAGTCCAGAGCGGGGGTCATGTTTATGCAAGCAGATGGGGTTGTAACACACAACCCCAATATCCGGTGGTTTGAGAAGTACATTCGTTTTGACAAATGCAAAAAAAAGGATTGCCACATTGTGGACTATGGCTATGGGATGCGGAACGAACATGAAAGAATGACCACACCCAATTGGAAAGTGTTATACCCAGAAGTGTTTGCAGGAAAGACAAGCCAGAAATTACCCAAATCCTTGCCTGGAATCGATTATGAAATCAATTCAAGAATGATCCTGGCTTCTTACATTCAAAGGTCTACCCACTTACCAGTAGGGAGGACAAGGCCCTGAAAGCGTGGCTCAAAGAAAACCTGGAAAACGGTCGGCTAGTCTGGGGAGAATCGGACTATGTAAGCCCGATCTTCTTCAAAGATGAAGGAGACAAACTGTGACCCATCATCAACTACAAATGCCTCAATTCTTTTTGTGTGAAAGACATATACCCCTTGCCAAGGATCAACAAGACTGTAGGAAGTCTAAAGAAAGCCAAAGTGTTCACAAGCCTGGATGTGGAGTGGGGCTATTGGAATGTCACGATGGCCAAATGGGCACAGAAACTGGCAGCCATCATCACAAAATATGGGACAGTATGGCCCACAGTCATGCAATTTGGACTAATGAATGCCCCATCAGTCTTTCAATGAAGGATGAATTATATCCTATGCACGCTACTTGCTACCAGGAAGGTGTTCATATACATTCATGACATTCTCATTGCAACAGAAATGTTAGAAGAAACCGATGCCTACTGCACAAAGTATTCAAAGTACTATGAGAGAATGACCTCTGCATACAAGAGTCTAAGTGCAAGCTGGAACAGTCGGAAGTCACATTCTTAGGGCTACTAATTTCCAAAGGGAATATCAGACACTCACCGAAGAAATGCAGAGGAATAGCCAATTGGCCCACACCAAAAGACAAACATGCTCTGCAACACGGTATCAGACTGTTGAACTACTTCTGGAGGTTCATACAAGGATTTGCTACTATCGCTAAGCCTCTCTATGAGCTCCTGAGTGACAGCACACCTTACATCTGGACTGACCGACAGGAATGTGCCTGGAAATGTCTAATCAAGATACTGCAGAGTGACATAGTACTGGTGATCCCACAAGACGAGGGCAAGTGGAAAATGGAAGTAGACGCGAGCAACTACGCCACCGGAGGAGTGCTATCACAACAACAACCCGACTGTGTCTGGCGACCAGTGGATTTCATTTCGAAGACCTTCTCCCCGGTGGAGATGAATTATGCAACATACGACAAGGAATTTCTCACAATTATTTGAGGACTAGAAGAATGGCGCCATTATTTACTAGGTGTCAAAGAACCCTTCAAAATCCATACTGACCATGCCAACCTGCAATATTTCCAAAAAACTCAAAAACTCAACCCCAGGCAAGCACAATGGCACTCAAAACTACAATGCTTCAACTTTGAAGTAAAGTTCAAACCAGGGAAAACAAACATGAAAGCTGATGCACTCTCCCGACGACTGGACCATTGGGAGGGGATGGACAAGTATGAAAAGCCTACAGTACAAGTCTTCCCGGCCCATCGCCTTGCTATGCTGCTGATTCCCAAACCGACCATTGACCAGCTATTATTGGAAGCACACACAAACACTGTACCACCCAAGGCAATACCCTATGAAAAAGGCACAGATGGACTGTACAGGCATGAAGAAAAAATCTGGGTACCCCAAGAACTAGTGCACAAAATCCTGATGGAACTGCATGACTCCCTGCTTGGAGGACACCCTGGACCTGAAAAGACCTTAGAAATTGCCGCCTGACAGTTCACATGGCCAGGAATGAGAGAGGATGTAATGGAATATGTGGCTGGTTGCGAAAAATGCCAAAGAACGAAACCTGACTGTATGAAGCAACAGGCGCCACTGCACCCACATGTGATACCGCCCTGCCCATGGCACACAATCACTTGGGATCTTATTGGGCTGCTATCAAAATCTGCCACACACAATGCCATTCTTGTAATATGTGACAAACTGATGAAGATGACCTTATTGGAAGCCACTGACATGAAACTCACAGCCCTAGGAGCAGCTAGGATACTACAAGACCGAGTGCTTCGCAGCCACAGAGTGCCCTGCAAAGTGATAAGTGACCAAGGATCCCAATTCATCTCAAATTTCATGGATGAATTCTATAAAATCATCGGTATAAAAGGAAACCCGAGTACAGCTTACCACCCTCAAACTGATGGACAAACAAAAAGAATGAACCAAGAAATCAAAATTTACCTGTGTTCATACATCGACTTTATGCAAGACGACTGGTTGGAATGGTTACCCACGGTGGAGTTCGCTCTGAACAACCAACAGCACTCCACCACCAAATATAGCCCTTTCTACCTGAATTATGGGTTCCACCCTCGCATGGGGGACATCAGCCTTCCCAATATACCACATACCCCAGAAGCCTCCAACTTTGCCATGAAACTACAAAAAGCCAGAGAAAACACAAAGAAAGCCATGGAAAAGGCCGCACAATATATGAAAACTGCCTACGATAAACACAAGAACAAAAAAACACTAGACTACAAGAAAGGAAACCTAGTTTGGCTAGACGTGATGAACTTGAACACTGAGCGACCCTCCGAAAAACTCACGGATAGGAGAGTGGGACCCTTTGCGGTAATAGAAAAAGTCAGAGCCTCTGCGTACTGACTCGACCTACCAGTCATGTGGAAAATCCACCCAGTGTTCAACGAAACACTACTTACACCATACATAGAAGGTAAATTTTCTAATCAGACCCTAGACAAATGCCCGCCCCCCAAACTAATCGACAACCATCTGCAATATGATGTGGAAGAAGTATTGAAGAGCCGGGGGCACAGGCAAAAGTTACAAGATCTAGTGAATGTCAGGACCCATTCATTTTTCTCTTGCCCAAACCAACTTTACCAGCACCTACGAGCCTCCCGACATCCCTCTACAACCTCGCGAGCTCCTCTACACACTTCCGGGACCTGCCATCCCCTTCCAGAAGCCTCCCCGACCTCTCCTGTGTTCACACGACACTCACGACCATCATACTATACTCACATCACTTCCCGCCATCTCACCCTACATGTGTCTACCACCTGAACCTGCCAAATCAAAGCATGACATGCAGTTATGCAATCTTCTTCAGCCGGCATGTGACTTTCCATGTGGCACCACCAACACCACTAGCATTACCTGCATTACCAGCATTACCCACATGACTTCCCGCCCAAGTGTCACCTGCGTCACTAGCATCACCTGCGTCACTACCACCATCCACATGATCACATGCATGGACCTCATGACCTTAACGATGAAACACACCACCAGTGGCCAGTTGAGCACTACTTCAAATTATGCTTCCTTTCTTCTTCCTCATCATTTATAACTATGAAACTTATGACCAAAGCATCTCTTCGTGGTTATAGTTACCCATATGATTATTTAACTAAGTCATGACCCATGACTGGTCAGGTTCGCAACCTTACTTATGTTTCCCTTACCCCTTGTGACCTTGGTAGAACATGTCCATAGTCACCTTATGACTGACCATACCCTGTACTACTATAGTTCTGTCACTTGGCGACCTCTGTACTTTTCCTTTTCCATTATACTCTCTGTACATACATATATAAAGCCTCGCATGTACTTACGGTACTCCAGACTTGATATTGATGCACTTTGGTTTAAGCTTGAGGCTATTATGCCCTTTGAGCTTGGAACTACTGCAATTGATAGGTCTTGTTTCACTTGGTGACCTCGACAACACCAAGACATACTTCTACTCTATTCTAACTTGTCCTCTGCAATCATATAAACTCGTGCGTTTAAGTATTCTCTTCTATTCGTCTTGATACTGATTCCTTCGAACCCCACAGGTTCTCTCGTCAGTTGGCAAAGTCATTGCCTTCACTGACACACTTCTCAGCACCATCGCGACTACTTGTGACTCTCTCAATATCGTCTATTTCTCCCTCCTCATCTATTTCTTCCTTCATGCTTCGTCAGTCAACTTTGTGACCTTCTCAGTGTTACCTATTTCTCTCAACTCGTCCTTTTCCCTCTCTATACTTCATCTACCAACCTCACGACCTTCTCAGCGATGCTTCCCTCCTCTTTACTTGTCTCTCCTCATTCTCACATCTTCTCAGATGCCCTCGTGACCTTCCGGGACCGAGCATTATCGACTGTGCTCAACAGTTGATTGGTCTTAGTGAGTTTCCAGAACCGGTCACCAACAAGTTGACTTTCAGCATTACTTATGAGACAGGACAGGCCCTAACATAATATCAAGTCTCCCCCTCGCCCCACCACTCAATGCCTGGATAACACCTTATTGTGTCTACCAGTCACACTCCTCCCCAACCCATTACTCATCACTTCCAGACCCGCTCAGGCAGTTGTGCGATCACTCCAATGGCATTGGAGGCTACTTGTGAGCTGCCTACCACCATTCAAGAATGACCGGTCTCAGGTTGAAATTTGATTAGAAGTATTCTTCTCAAACTTCCAGGGGTCCTTGGAACAGTCTTTAGCTCAAATTTTCCCCTGTTGTTCTCTTTGTTAGGGTTAGATGAGGACTATGGATAGACTCCTATAGTCTTTGAGGATGTGTTGTGATGAGGACTAAGGATAAACTCCTATAGTCTTTGAGTGAGTGTAGTGATGAGGACTTAGGATAGACTCCTATAGTCTTTGAGTGTATGTATGATTGAGGCTGTAGGGCCTTGAGTTAATACTTCACTGAGTATCCAACTCAAAAGACTGTAGCTGTATTAATACTGCTCTTGAGTATCCTATACAACTGATTGATGACTGAGTAGTTGTATTAGTACTGCACTTAGAGTACCCTATACAATTACTGGACTTATGCAGAGATGATGGTGGTTGAAGGTTAAGAGGGAATATATGTGTGTTGGGTTAATACTGCACTGAGTATCCAACTCAACAGACTTGGGTAGTTGTATTAATACTGCTCCTGAGTATCCTATACAACCAATTGATGACTGGGTAGTTGTACAAGTCATAGTAAAAGAGTTCAGAACATAGGACAGGGACAGTAAAGTTATACATCCCTGGTCTTCTCATAATAAAGACATGAGAGGGGAGCTGAGGGTGGTCATGAAAAAGATGAAATGAAATCCTATCTGGTCCAACATGAGCCACTGAACCAAAAATAACTGGGACAACCTGTCCATCTAGCCACACTCCTATCATTGTCCAGGGGACAATGGGGTCAATGGGGTGAATGGTGATTCCCCAGGAGAGAGAGGGGAGGTCCTGCCCAAGGAGGGAGGCCTGATCCATATTGACAATAGTGAAAAAGAACATTCTGCTTGGAATAACACATTAGAGAATCTCTAATAGTGTAGAATCAAGAACATACTAGTGTTTCTGAGTGGTCTGAGTAGGAATAGAGTGTACTGGTGGTGGTAAAAGGTAGTGGTGGTGGTGGAAAATAAATGTGTTCTGGGGGTGTGGCCTTGGTGTGGCGCAGGTGCGTCCATTGTTGTCACGTGCTCATCACGTGACACTCTGAACAATGCAGGTGCGGCTATTCGCTCTCTCATTCTTCTCTCATCTCATTTCACTGCTATTCTCTAACAATAAACTCCACATTCTAAACTCATGGACTCTCCTCCCCACTTCCCCAATGGCACCAGAGTCTGGATCTTTGGGCACTTAGACATCCTATATGGAACTGTTGTCAAGACAGTGAGGATGGCTGATGGGACTCAGCTTGTGGAGATCAAGGTAGATGGGGAGGATCCTAGTAAACCTAGGACATTGCCTGTGTGCACTGTCCATCAGATGAGTAAGTGGTCTTCTATTTGTCTTCTTCTGTTCACTAACCTGCTTCTAGTGTGACACCGGCATCTGTTGTTCAGTTGCAACCTGAAGAACCCACTCAAATCACAGCCAGTCAAGCTTCATCCCCACGTGAAGAAGCCAAGTCCCTCGTAGAACAGCTCAGCTACCCACGCTTCGACCGTCCCTGCCACTGCGCCTACCAAATCCTTAACAATACTCGCCACCAGTACGAAACAGGAATTCTCGATGAGGAACTAGCCTACCTCATCAAAACGACGAATCTCTATGAAGCTTTGGTACGATTGACGGATGGATTTCGTGCTAATCCACAGAACCGATTGTACGAGAGTCAGCGACAGTATCCAGGGACAACTGACCATGGAGTTCCCACTCCTCCTGACCTGGATACCCCCTCGTGACCTCCAAGACAGATTCAACCCACCAGAGGGCTCCGGGATATGGCCCCACTCTTCCAGGTCATGGCCCAATCTCTTCAGAATTTCGTGAATCCTGCCACACCCAACAAGCGACCTGCCATTGTCTCTAGGATCCCAAGGTACACCGCCCCCCATAGCAGCTGGCCCACTTGGATGCAACCAGCTACTACTCCGAGCAGGGCGCTCCCTCACGACCCTATAGGGACTGAAGCAACACTTCAACCTGCTACCCACCTCAAGATACTGGTCGAACCCTTCCATATTCCTCAACCGGAAGTGTGACCAGTACCCCTGATGGAGACATGACCAGCATCTCAACCCCCATTACAGGCTGAAGTCCTGCAGGTCCCCCCAATGCCTCCACACCTCATCGCCGCACTTCGAGATGAGGCCCCTGGTACCCACCACCACCACTACTATTACCAGGCCCCTCCCTCTGAAGGACCATCAGCTCGAGACGCCTTCGCTCAAGAATCCAAGCTCAATACTAGGCGCCCCAAGCCATTCAATGGTTGCGATTGATGCAAGTGGAAGCCCTTTGTTACGGAATGCCTTATGACTTTCTTCGCAAAACCTGTAACTTTCCAGGGAGACCACAAGAGAGTTACTTTCATGGCCTCTTACCTCACAGATACTGCACAGAGCCACTACACCTCCCTCCTTCAATTCAATGCCGAACATCTGGCCCTACACTCTTGGGAAGGATTCATCCACAAGTTTAGAGGAATGTTTGGAGTGGTTAACACACAGATTGAAGTGGACCAGAACCTCCATATGTTGCAGATGGGCGAAAATGAGCAGTTCTCGAACCATATTATACACTTCGAGTCCTTTGCCTTCGAGTCCAATTGGAATTCTGCTGCTCACTGTCCAAGAGGCCATGAAAGTCATCCCACAACCTACTACGTATCAGGAACTTCGAGATTTGGCAATGCAAATCGATCAGAGGCACTGGGAGTATGAGAGTGAAACCCGCCGAACTCAAATCCACACTAACCCTCCTACTCCTCGTCCCCCTGCTCAACAAGGCAGAAATTGCCTCTTTATTCAACAAGGCAGAAATCACAACCTTCAAACAACATTGCAACCCTATCCCGCTGCTGGCAACAACCCTACAATTCCCTGACCAGCTGCAGGAAACCCAGCAATCACACCACAACCTGCTAATCTGCCTTGTCAGCTGAATCCGAATTCGAATCCACCCTATGTCCCCCTCAGCAATGAAGAACGGGAACATCGACATCAGGGAAATCTTTGTTTGAGATGTGGAAAGCCCAGACATTATAGCACTGCTTGCCCCAATCAATGAGTAACAGGACGAGCCATGTTTTTACGCTGGAAGAAGGAGAGGAAGATTTCCAGGAAGAGTATGAAGTTGAGGAAGAAGTGGAAGAGCATGAGGATAACCCGCATGAAGAGTTAAACGAGGAAGTGGCTCAGGAACTCCTGGGGGAACTCTGAGTCATGATGAAGAAGCAACCCCCATACTCGCACAGGCTGTGACTAGTTTCCCTTCCCCTCAATCTTCTTGCGACCTTTCTAATATGCCCATTGCTTCTCAGTCTTCCCAATCTTTCCTCATAAAAATGCAAATACCAGATTTCAGTTTGATTCCTCTCAATACTCTTGTTGACTGTGGCACATCAATGAATTTTATCGATTTTACCCTTGCGAACACCTGTCCGAACCTCCTAATGCCGCTCCCACAATCCCTACCTCTTCAATATTTCAACAGAAGTTCCTCCAACTCCAATATCACGCATTACATCCTCGCTAATACAAAATTCCCTGATGATACCATCCAATCTATCAATTTCCTTGTTACTAAAACTCATCCCCTTACTCCCATCATACTAGGGCTCGACTGGTTGCGAACCTGGAACCCTAGGATCGATTGGACCAATCTCTCCCTTAGTTTCGGACAAACAGCCTGCTCCATGACTATCCCTCTCACCATTCTGGATGTGAAACCCCCGAGTAAACCCTCCCTTGACCTCATGAACTTGACCCCAAAAATCCCTAAAGCCTTACAAGTTAAACTGGTCAAAGCCACCATGCTTCACCACTTGGAGCAACAAGGAGAATTCATAGGTCTCCTATACTTCCAGCCTGCGAATAACCCCTACGATGACAAATCAATACTCGCGAGTTCTGTGACCACCCAAACCTCTCCCCTGAACCCTGAAGAAATAGTTCTGCAGGAGTACCATGAATTTATGGATGTATTTTCCGAAACCCTAGCCCAGGAAATACCTCCGCACCATGACTATGACCACCGGATTGAACTCGAGGAAGGCGCAACACCTCCTCATGGGAAACTGTACAACATGTCAGAAGTGGAGTTAAAGATGTTGAAAGATTATTTGGATGACATGTTGGATAAAGTTTTCATTTGGCCATCAAAGTCACCCACAGGTGCACTGGTACTCTTCACAAAAAAGAAAGATGGAAGTCTTTGCCTCTGTGTCGACTATCAAGGTCTCAACAAGATTACCTGCAAAACCGCTACCCAATCCCTCGAATCAAGACCCTCATTGACCAGCTGTGTTCGGCCAAAATCTACTCCAAGATCGATCTTCATGTTGGGTATAACAATGTGAGGATAGCTGAAGGAGATGAGTGGAAAACTGCATTCCGCACTCGCTACGGTGCATTCGAATATCTTGTTATGCCTTTTGGACTCACGAACGCACCTGTGACCTTTCAGCATCTCATGAACAATATATTCCACAACTTGGTCGACGTCAATATATTCCACAACTTGGTCGATGTCAATATATTCCACAACTTGGTCAACATCAATGTGGTCGTCTACCTCATCGACATCTTGATCTACTTGGATAATATTGAAGAACATCACAACCATGTCCAAGAGGTCCTACGATGACTACACAAGGCGAACCTACATGTGCGACCTGAGAAGTGTGATTTCCACACTGCGACAGTCGAATACCTCAGAGTTATAGTGTCCCCTGATGGAATTGCGATGGACCCTTCAAAGATTCAGGCCATCCTCTGCTGGCCCATACCCACGAAAATTCACGACCTTCAGAGCTTTTTAGGTTTCACTAATTTCTACTGGAGATTCATTGACAACTATTCAGGCATTGTCATTCCACTTACGTGACTCCTCCACAAGGATACACCATGGAAGTGGAGCTCGTGATGTCAACAAATCTTCGAAACTCTCAAGCAGGCCTTCACCGAAGCTCCTGTCCTCTGACACTACAACCCTGACCACCCTATCACCCTTGAATGTGATGCTTCCAATTATGCCATAGTGGCCATTCTATCCCAGACTGATCCTGCAACCAACGAATTATGCCCCATCGCCTTTCACACATGAACGATGATTGCTGCAGAGCTCAATTACGACATATATGACAAAGAGCTCCTTGCGATCCACGAAGCTTTCAAGCAATGGCAAGCATACCTTGAGGGTGTGAGATATCAAGTTCAGGTCTTCTCCAATCACAACAATCTACATTATTTCACCACTACGAAGCAACTTAGCTGCCGACAAGCCCACTGGGCCAAGTATCTTTCCAGTTTTGACTATGTAATTCATTATCAAGCAGGAAAACTAGGTGCAAAGCCAGATGCCCTCACCCGACGACCTGATGTCTACCTGAAGAAGGCCAACCAACCCGCGACCAATGCACAAAACAACAAGGTCGCGATACCACCAGAATATCAGACTGGGTCTCACACAACTTAAGCATAAGGTCATGATGACAATACTAAGATAAGGGGAAAAGAGTACAAAAAAGGAAAAGCGAAAGTACTTATAGCGAACGCTTCGGCACTTGCTGGCGTTCCCACGCTTGGACCCTCGGATCACGTGATGCACCCAGGCCCCAGGTCATGTGATCTTACATGATTACATAATCTGACCCAGCCACAGGTCATGTGACCTTCCAACAACCCTCCCCAGTTTCTCCACAACTGCACTTTGGGATGGCTTACATAAGCGATCCTAACATCACCCCCCTCTTAAGGCTGGGCGTCCTGACCAGCTAGCTTGGCCTTGTCAGGGTGAGCAAGGAAGAAGTCCCGGAGAAGCAGTGCCACATTGGTGAGGTTCCGTCGTGGCTCCCAAGTGTTCTCCTCTACAGGGTATCCCAACCACTTCACCAGGTATCTCACTCCACGCCCCACCTTCTTAACATCAAGGATCGCCTCCACATCATACTCCAGGTGGTCATCATCAATCGTAGGGGGCGGAGGGGGAGGCAGGTTCTGAGAAGGGAAGGAAGGGGGGTGGTATGGTGTCAACAGCAACTCATTGAAGACCTGATGGATGCACCAGGCCCAAGGGAGCTTGAGGCAATACCCAGCAGGTCCCACCTTCTCCTCAACTGCAAAGGGGCCTGCTCTCTTGTTGTCAAGCTTTTTACAGGGCCGGTCCATCTTCAAGTTTCTAGTATCCAGCCAGACCAGATCTCCCTCAGAGTACTCCTGACTTGGGCGTTTCCCCTTATCGTAGCTCTTCTTCATCGCTGCCACTGCTTTCTCCATTGCCTCCTTGGCTGCTCTTCAGGACTCTGTGAGCTTAGCCATCCACTCGTCCGCCGCCAGGTTCACCTCAGAAGGTGGCCGGAGCCCCCCATTCCATGGGTGTCATCCATAATCGAGGAAGAAAGGTGTCTGTCCTGTCGCTGAGTGCTCACGATTATTAAGAGCAAACTCCGCAGTGGACAACCATTCAGCCCAGTCATCCTGGAGATGGTCCACATAAGCCCAGAGATAGATCTCCATCTCCTGGTTCGCCCGTTCCGTCTGTCCATCAGTCTGTGGATGAAAGGCAGTACTTGGATTTGCCTTTACCCGGATCATGGAGTAGAACACCTTCATGAAGCGGGACACGAACTGGGACCCCTGGTCACTCACAACCTTGTGAGGGACTCCATGGTCACAAAACACTCGATCCCGGAGGAGACGCGCCACTCCAAGTCCTGTGAGGTCAAGCCCGATCGCTTCGAGCAGTGTCCGTTTTGTGAATTTGTCGACAATAACAAGGATGGCATTATGTCCACGGGAGAGGGGGAGGGGACCGACTATGTCCCATGAGATCACTGACCAGGGACCATCGGGCACCAGATGGGGGTGCAGTGGGGCAGCATGCTTGGTACGGTCAGGCTTCATCCACTGGCATGTCTCACACCCCTGGGCATACCGATCCGCATCTTTTACCATGTCCGGCCACCAATAACCCTTCACTAGTGCTGCTCTCAACTTCTGGGGCCCAGGGTGTCCAGCAGCAGGGAGGTCATGCTCAAACTCGAGAACGGCCTCACGAGCTCCTAGGGGGACCCAAGTGACTATCCCCTTTCGCCAGAGTCCAGCACAATCTCGTGTCCACTCATCATCAAGCTCCTCCGGCTTCTGTATGTGTACCACGCTATTTTTCTGGAGTAGCGTCTCCATTTCCGATGTGAATGACACACGGACTTCTGTTTCTGGGAAAACCTGCACTGGTGCATCCTCCTCCACCATCTCTCCATAGTCCAGTCTCCGGGAGAGTGCATCTGCCTTTGTATTCAACTTGCCAGTGCGATACTTTATCTCAAAGTCAAAGCACTGGAGCTCTCCAACCCAACGAACCTGCCTCAGCTTCAACTTCTGGGGCTTCCAGAAGTACTGGAGGTTTGCATGGTCCATCCAGATCTCAATTGTCTCCTCTGCTCCAATGAGGTATGCTCGCCACTCGCGAAGTGCCCGAATCACAGCCAAGAACTCCTTGTCATACACATTGTAGTTCTTCTCAGCTGCAGTGAGGGCCTTGGAGATATAGTCAACAACTCTCCAGGTTCCATCCGTCTGCTGCTGTGAGAGCACTCCACCAGTTGCCAGGTTGCTTGCATCTGTCTCTACCTTCCATCTCCCTTTGTCCTGAGGCAGAGCCAAGACTGGGGCTGATACGAGTGCCTGGCAGAGATCTCAGAAGGCTGCTTCCTCCTCCTCCTCCCATTTCCATGGAACATTCCCAGTCAGCCGGAAGAGTGGCTTTGCCCGGGCAGAAAGATTCGGGATGTGCCGGCGGAGGTAGTTCAGCATCCCATTGAACCTCTGGACATCCTTCACATTCTTAGGACGTGGCCAATCTCAGACTGCCGCACCCTTGGCCGGATCATGCTCTAGTCTGTTGTGGGAGATCTTCATCCCCAGGAAGATGATCTCACTCTTCTCAAACTCGCATTTACTGAGTTTGAGACACAACCCATTCTCTCCAACTTCCTCAAGACCCGATCCATCCAGTACCGGTGTGTAGCCAAGTCCTCTGCAAACACAATGACATCATCCACATAGGCCCTCACATGTCCTCCTGCAATCTCCTCCCTCAACACATGATTCATGAAGTGTTGGAAGGTGGCAGGGGCATTCTGCAGTCCAAACCACATGACAGCTGGTTCGAAGAGTCCATGGGGTGTCAGGAAGGCACAGCGGTGCTGGTGCTCAGGCCAGACCTGCATAGATGGGAAACCTCCCTTTGCATCAATCTTAGAGTAGATCGATGCTCCTTTAAGCACATCCACTGTGTCTCGGATGTGGGGGAGGGGGTACTTGTCCTTGATCAGGTGTGCATTCAGCCTCGAGTAGTCGATGATTGGCTGCAGTTTGTCCTTCTCATGTTTGAAGAAGAAGGGGCTGGCATACGGGGATTTCGAGGGCCGGATTCATCCAGAAGCAAGCTGCTCATCCACCCAACGGTTCATCTCCACCATCTCCTGCCGTGTCAAAGAATACAGCTTGGAGGAGAGGTGCTCAGGGTCCTTTTTGAACTCGATCTTAATATCGAAGTCTGGTTGGGAGCGGGGAAGTTCATCCCACTTCGCTTCACTAAACACCAAAGGGTAGCAGCTGGGCCAATCGGAGGTAGGGCCAGAGTTGGGAAAATGGGTGTCCAGAATACTCGTGGATGCGAGGGTACTCGTTTTCAGGGGTGCAGGGGCTCGAGGGGATGGGGAACACTGTGGGGGGCAGTGGGTAAGGCTCAGCTGTGCCTTCTGCCAGTCGATATCCGGGTTATGCCGCTTGAGCCAGTCATGCCCAAGGATGACCTTGTGGGACTGGGTCTTTCCCAGCAGAAAGTGGATCCGCTCCTGGAGGTCACCAACTCTCACCAGCACCTCTATCCCATACCGGACCTTTCCATTCCTGTTCTGTGTCCCATCCACATTATACATGGTGATTGGGTTCAGCAGGAGAGATGGCTCCAGTCCCACTCCTTTCGCCCACTCCAAATCCATGAAGCAGTTGGTGCACCCTGAGTCGACAAGGGCCTTCATTGTGGTCCCTTTGCCAGTGCTGAAAGCCTCCAAGTGCACCTGGATGGCTAGCTCTCATGGCACATGTTTCCGCACTTCTGGCCGCACTCTGGTTAGGCGCTCTGCCAGTCTCACTTCCTCCTTCACCTCAGCCCCAATTCGGGTATGTCTCTGCTGCAAGATAGTATATCGGGGTATACTTGCAGCAGGCACAGGGACGGAAAGGGGGCTGGCACACTTCTTCTCCCCAGTGGGAGTCCTCCTCTCTCTCTCACACAGCTCTATGCAGGCTCGGAGCCATGCAATCTCTTTCTCATATCCCTCCGCCATTTGGGGGGCACATGGTGCTGCCTGGGTTTGGGCCCTTGGGACCTGCAGACGCATATCAGGCAGGGGGCAGAAACGGACAGCATGGCCAGTCTGGTGGCATCGGAAACAACATCTCTCATCAGCAGGGGCCCATCCTCAGGCCATGGCCACATCTGGAGTACACAGCAGAGGGGTCACAAGAGGTCGCGAAACGGTCATGGCAGGTCGCGGTAGGGTCGCGGTGGGTTGCGCAGTCCATTCCATGAGTATCCCATCCAGTCGCCTTTGCTGGGCATCAAGCCTCTCAGCCAGCACCTTCCATTCTCCATATGTCTCTGGCATCGGGGAGACACCATAGATTCTCTCCACCAACCTCCTACTCAGGTTCAACTCCAGCCAATGGACTAGGATTCCTGAGTCCTTCTCTGCACTCAACTTCGCCCGTCAGAACAGCATCTCAAATTTTGCGAAGAACTCTGGTGCTGTCATGGCACCCTGTTTCAGCCCTGCAATATCGGCAAGGGCAGTCGCACAGTCATTCGGGTCATCAAATGCACACCTCATCTCCTCCACAAACTCTGCCCAGGTTCCGGCCTCGCCACTACCCAGGATCTCTTCCGCCTTCATATTCACCCACTCTGCAGCAAATCCTTCTCCAGTAATTTTGCTCAGAGCAAAAAGGACCTTCACCAGGTCCACAGCATAGACAGTTGGGTTCGCCATAAACAGGAGGCGAAGGGATCGGAGGAACGTACAGAAGTTCCTTTTCTGCCCATCAAAGGGGGCAACAGATAGGTCAAGCCTCATAGGTTGGGCTACAGGCGGGGCGACATGGTCTGCCATCACAGGCCCTGGATGCTGTAAATAAAGTTCCAGGCCTTGGGCACTCAGGATTTCTTCGATCTCTTAACAGTCCTGTCCTCTTAGGCTGCTCTTCTGTGTACTTATGTACCTATAGAACTCTTATTCTATGAAACTTTTGTTAACGTGGGGCCCAAATGGTGTCCCAGGTGGTCGCTCCACAATTCCTAATGAGTTGCCCATGTGCCCTTCTGACAATGGTCACAGAGCAAGGGCCCTGTCCACTGGACCAGGAAACTACAGAAAGACTATGTAGGGGCCTTTCCTTGCCCTGTACACTACACGATTCACTGGTACGTAGCTGTAAAACAAAGTTCCGGGCCTTGGGCACTCGGTATCACTTGGGGAGGGTCACAGTTGACTTCCTCCTGGTCTGGTCACGTGTATCTACACACAGTAAAAATTTCGTGCGGTTCTGTTACACACCGCGGGCAGGGTAAAGGAGAAGAGGATGATAGGGGCTGAGCTGTGACAACGTGTCACAGTTTGAAATTAAGGGTCCAGGCTAGCCGGGTTAGGACACGGGGCTAGGGCAGACAGGCGGATCTTAGTATTATATCAGACTGGGTCTCACACAACTTAAGCGTAAGGTCATGACGACAATACTAAGATAAGGGGAAAAGAGTACAAAAAAGGAAAAGCGAAAGTACTTATAGCGAATGCTTCGGCACTTGCCGGCGTTCCCACGCTTGGACCCTCGGATCACGTGACGCGCCCAGGCCCCAGGTCATGTGATCTTACTTGATTACATAATCCGACCCAGCCACAGGTCATGTGACCTTCCAACAAACCCTCCCCAGTTTCTCCACAACTGCACTTTGGGATGGCTTACATAAGCGATCCTAACACAGAACTCCTTCAAGCAGCCATCATACTCAACGAAGAGGCTCTATTCTCGCGAATCTGACATGCTCCTTGCGACCTTTACTTCTCCAGAAAGTCTCAAGACACTTCACAAGGTTGCGACAAGGCATTCTCACTTTCACCTGATGGTTCACTATTACTTTGAGATGGCAAAATATATGTTCCCAACCACAACTCTCTCCAATTCAATATTCTATGCTCCAACCACGACCACAAACTACGAGGACATCCAGGTATAAGGAAGACAACCCAGCTAATAAATAGGTTGTTTTTCTGGCCAGGACTCAGAAAGGACATAACTGCCTACATCCATGGTTGTCACACCTGCGCAAGGGCAAAACCTGTCTGACACAAACCCTACAGACTCCTCAAACCCTTGCCCATAGGCGAGCGACCTTGGTCTTCGATTTCGATGGACCATATTGAAGCCCTCCCCCTCTCTGCAACCTTTGACTCGATTCTCGTTATCATCTGCTGACTTATGAAGCAAGCAATCTTTATTTCCTCCAACACTACCGACACTGCAAAGGAACTGGCCCAACACTTTATCACCCACATCTTCTCAAAGCATGGGCTACCTGTGGACATAGTGTCAGATAGAGGAAGATTATTTGTTTCTAAGTTTTGGTCTTCGTTATGTCAGGCTCTAGATATTACTTCCAATCTCTCCACAGCCTACCATCCCGAGACCAATGGACAAACTGAACAGGTCAATCAAATACTCAAGCAATACATATGAATCTATATGAACTACCAACAGGATGATTGGACCTACCAACTTCTGCTCGCCAAGTTCATATACAATAATACCCCCCATAGCACTACCGGTGTCTCCCCATTCTTTGCGAAAAGGGATACCACCCAAGACTCATGATTTCCCTCGAAGGGATACCTGCACACGAGGCCCACATGGTCGCGACTGATCTCAAGATGCTCCATCAGCACCTACAAGATCAACTCAAGGTCGCGAACAATGCCTATTTGCGCTTTGCGGACAAGAAGAGAGAGATTATGCCTCTACCACCTTGCGTACCCCTCTACCCACTTCCGAAACCCGCTATCTCCTTCCGGAAACCTCTCCAACTTCCCCCGTGCTCACACAACACCGTCGCGACCACCGCGACCCTTCCAACATTGTCTATTTCTTTCACCTTGTCTTTTTCCTTCCAACATTGTCTATTTCTTTCACCTTGTCTTTTTCCTTCTCTACGCTTCGTCGGTCGACCTCGTGACCTTCCGGGACCGAGCATTCTCGACTGTGCTCAACAGTTGATTGGTCTTAGCGAGTTTCCAGCATAGGTCACCAACAAGTTGATCTCCGGCACTACTATCGAGACGGGATGGGCCCTAACATAATATCAAGTCTCCCCCTCGCCCCACCACTCAACACCTGGATAACACAAACCATTATGTCTTCCAGTCACACTCCTCCCCAACCAACCACTCATCACTTCCAGACACACAGGTAGCCGCGCAATCACTCCAATGATCTTGGAGACTACTCGCAAGCCGCCTACCACCATTCAAGAGCGACCCGCATCCGTCGTTCAATCACAGCCTGAAGAACCCGCCCAAATCGCACCTAGCCACGCCTCGTCCCCACATGAAGAAGCCGAGACCCTTGTGGAACAGCTCGGCTACCCACGCTTCGACCGCCCTCGCCACCGTACTTACCAAATTCTCAACAATACTCACCGCCAATACGAAACCGGAACTCTCGATGAAGAATTAGCGTATCTCATTGAGACGACAAATCTCTACAAGGCATTGGTACGATTAACGGATGGATTCCGAGCTAACCCACAGAACCGGTTATACGAGAGTCAGCGTCAGTATCCAGGGACTACCGACCACGGAGTTCCGACTCCTCCCGACCTGGATACCCCCTCGCGACCTCCAAGACAGGTTCAACCCACCAGAGGACCCCGGGATATGGCCCCGCTTTTCCAGGTCGCGGCTCAATCTCTTCAGAATTTCGTGAATCCTGCCACGCCCGATGAGCGACCAGCCATTGTCTCCAGGATCCCAAGGTACACCGCCCCTCACAGTAGCTGGCCTACGTGGACGCAGCCAGCCACTACTCTGAGTAGGGCATTCCCTCGCGACCCTATAGGGACCGAAGCAACGCTTCAACCTGCCCCTCGCCTCGAGATTCCGGTTGAGCCCTTCCGCATTCCACAACCGGAAGCGCGACCAGTACCCCAGATGGAGATGCGACCAGCATCTCGCCCTCCGTCACAGACTGAAGCTCCGCAGGTCCCTCCGGTCCCCCCGCCGCCGCGCTTCGAGATGAGGCACCTGGAACCCACCATCACCACTACTATTACCAGGCCCCTCCCTCCGAAGGACCATCGGCCCGAGATGCCTTCGCTCGAGAATCCAAGCTCGACACCAGACATCCCGAACCGTTCAATGGTCGTGACCGACGCAAGTGGAAACCTTTCGTCACGGAATGCCTAATGACTTTCTTCGCCAAGCCCGTAACCTTCCAAGGAGATCACGAGAGGGTTACTTTCGCCGCCTCTTACCTCACGGACACCGCGCAGAGCCACTACACCTCCCTCCTTCAATTCAATGCCGAACACCCGGCTCTACATTTCTGGGAAGGATTCATCCGCGAGTTTGGAGGGATGTTTGGAGTGGTCAACACGCAGATTGAAGCTGACCAGAACCTTCGCTTGTTGCAGATGGGTGAAAACGAACGGTTTTCGAACCACATCATCCATTTCGAGTCCTTCGCTTTCGAATCCAACTGGAATTCGGCCACCTTGCAATCAGAGCTCTACCGCTCGATGTCCACGCGTATTAAAGAGGCCATGAAAGTCATTCCGTGACCTACGACGTATCAGGAACTTCGCGATTTAGCCATGCAGATTGACCAGAGACACTGGGAATATGAGAGTGAGACTCGCTGAACTCAATTCCGCACTAACCCTCCTGCTCCCCGTCCCCCTGTTCAACAAGGTGGAAATCGCCCCTTGGCTCAACAAGGCGGAAATCGCAACTACCAGACGACGTCGTGACCTTATCTGGCCACTGGCAATAATCCTATGATGCCCCGACCAGCCGCAGGGAATCCCGCGACTTTGCCGCGACCCGCTAATCTGCCCCGTCAGCCAAATCCGAATCCGAATCCGCCCTACGTCCCCCTCAGCGATGAGGAACGAGAACGTCATCGTCAGGGAAATCTTTGTTTGAGATGTGGAAAGCCGAGACATTACAGCATTGCATGCCCTGATCGACGAGATGTGGAAAGCCGGGACATTACAGCATTGCATGCCCTGATCGACGATGACGAGCCATCTTCACGCTAGAGGAAGGAGACGAAGAGATCCAGGAAGAGTACGAAGTTGAGGAAGAGGTAGAAGAGGATGTGGATGACCTGCACGAAGAGTTAAACGAGGAAGCGACTCAGGAGCTTCCGGGGGAACTCTGAGTCGCGATGATCCAACCCCCATACTCGCGTGGGCCGTGACTAGTTCCTCTTCCCCTCAATTTCCTCGCGACCTTTCTAATACTCCCATTGCTTCCCAGTCTTCCCAATCCTTCCTCATAAAGACACAAATACCAGATTTCAGCTCAATTCCTTTAAATACTCTCGTTGATTGCAGCGAATCAATGAATTTCATCGATTTCACCCTTGCGAACTCCCATCCAAACCTCCTAATGCCACTTCCGCAACCTCTACCGCTTCAATACTTCAACAGAAGTTCCTCCAGCTCCAATATAACCCACTACGTCCACGCTAATACGAAATTCCCCGATGATACTATCCAATCCATTAAGTTCCTCGTCACTAGGACTCATCCTCTCACCCCTGTGGTTCTAGGGCTCGATTGGTTGCGAACCTGGAACCCTAGGATCGATTGGACCAACCTCACTTTTAGTTTCGGACAGACAGCCCGCTCTGCGACCATCCCCCTCACTCTTCTGGACGCGAAACCCCTGAGTAAACCTCCCCCTGACCTCGTGAACTCGGCACTGAAACCCTCTAAACCCCCGCGAGTTCAATTGGTCAAGGCCACCACGCTTCGTCGATTGGAACAACAAGGAGAATTTATAGGTCTCCTATACTTCCAACCCGCGAACAACCCCCATGACAACGAATCCATACTCGCGAGTTCTGTGACCACTCAACCCCCTCCGAAACCCGAAGAAACAGTCCCGCACGAGTATCACGACTTCCTGGACATCTTTTCTGAAGATCTAGCCCGGGAATTACCTCCGCACTGCGACTACAACCACTGAATTGAACTTGAGGAAGGCGAAACACCTCCTCACGGGAAGCTGTACAACATGTCAGAAGTGGAGTTAAAGACGTTAAAAGATTATTTGGACGACATGTTGGACAAAGGCTTCATTCGGCCATTGAAATCCCCCGCAGGTGCACCGGTACTCTTTGCGAAGAAGAAAGATGGAAGCCTTCGCCTCTGCGTCGACTATCGAGGTCTCAACAAGATCACCTGCAAAAATCGCTACCCCATTCCTCGAATTGAGACCCTCGTCGACCAATTGCGCTCGGCCAAAATCTACTCGAAGATTGACCTCCGTGTTGGGTATAACAACGTGAGGATAGCTGAAGGAGATGAGTGGAAAACTGCGTTCCACACTCGCTACAGCGCGTTCGAATATCTTGTCATGCCGTTTGGACTCACGAACGCACCCGCAACCTTTCAGCACCTTATGAATGATATCTTTCACGATCTGGTCGACGTCAACGTAGTAGTCTACCTTGACGACATCTTAATCTACTCAGACAACCTCGAACAACATCGCGACCACGTCCAAGAGGTCCTATGACGTCTACACAAGGCAGACTTACACGCGCAACCCGAGAAGTGTGATTTCCACACCAGGACGGTCGAATACCTTGGAGTTATAGTGTCCCCCGACAGAATTGCCATGGATCCTTCAAAAATACAGGCCATTCTAAGTTGGCCCGTACCCACGAAGATCCGCGACCTTCAGAGCTTTTTAGGCTTTGCTAATTTCTATCGAAGATTCATAGATAACTATTCCGGCATCGTCATTCCACTTACGCGACTCCTCCACAAGGATATGCCTTGGAAGTGGAGCACACGATGTCAAGAAGTCTTCGATATCCTCAAACAAGCCTTTACCAAAGCTCCCGTCCTCCGGCATTACGACCCCGATCACCCCATTACCCTCGAATGCGACGCTTCCGACTATGCAATAGCGGCCATTCTTTCTCAAACCGACCCCACGACTAATGAGCTACGTCCCATCGCTTTCCACGCACGTACAATGATCGCCGCAGAGCTCAACTATGACATTTACGACAAAGAGCTACTTGCGATACATGATGCTTTCAAGCAATGGAGAGCGTACCTCGAAGGTGCGCGATACCAAATTCAGGTCTTTTCAGACCACAACAACCTACGATATTTCACCACCACGAAGCAACTCAGCCGCCGACAAGCCCGCTGGGCAGAGTACCTTTCCACTTTCGACTATGTAATTCATTATCGAGCAGGAAAGCTAGGCGCGAAGCCAGATGCCCTCACGTGACGACCCGACGTCTACCCAAAGAAATCCAACCAACCCGCGACCAATGCACAAAACAATAAGGTCGCGATACCACCGGAATTACTTCGAGCAGCCGTCATCCTCAACGAAGAAGCCCTGATTTCGCGAATTCAACATGCCCCTCGCAACTCCTACTTCTCCAAGAAAACACAGGGCGCTTCACAAGGTCGCGACAAGGCGTTCTCGCTCTCGCCCAATGGCTCACTACTACTTCGTAACGGTAAAATATACGTCCCCGATCACGACTCCCTCTGATTCGACATCTTATGCTCCAATCACGACCATAAACTACGAGGACATCCAGGTATAAGAAAGACAACCCAGCTAATAAACAGGTTGTTTTTCTGGCCAGGACTCCGAAAGGACGTAACCACCTATGTCCGTGGTTGTCACACCTGCGCAAGGGCAAAACCCATCTGGCACAAACCCTATGGACTCCTCAAGCCCTTGCCCATAGGCAAGCGACCTTGGTCTTCGATTTCGATGGACCATATCGAAGCCCTCCCTCTCTCCGCGACCTTTGACTCGATCCTTGTTGTTGTCTGTCGACTTACGAAACAAGCGATTTTTATCTCTACCAATACTACCGACACCGCAAAAGAATTAGCCCAGCATTTCGTCACCCACATCTTTTCAAAGCATGGGCTACCCGCGGATATAGTATCGGATAGAGGAAGATTATTTGTTTCTAAGTTTTGGTCTTCATTATGCCAAGCTTTGGATATTACTTCAAATCTCTCCACAGCTTACCACCCCGAGACCGACAGACAAACAGAACGAGTCAACCAGGTTCTAGAGCAATATATCCAAATATATACGAACTACCAGCAAGACGACTGGAATTACCAACTCCCGCTCGCCGAGTTCGTATACAATAACACCCCTCATAGTGCGACTGGTGTCTCCCCATTCTTCGCGAACAAGGGATACCACCCTAGACTCACGATTTCTCTCGACAACGTACCCGCACACGAAGCTCATATGGTCGCGACCGATCTCAGGATGCTTCACCAGCATCTACGAGACCAACTCAAGGTCGCGAATGAGGCCTACTCGCGCTTTGCGGACCCGAAGAGAGAGACTACGCCAGATTGGAAGGAAGGAACAAGAGTGTGGTTAGATTTGCGGAATGTGAAGATGAAGAGACCAATGAAGAAACTGGACTCGAAACGAGCCGGACCTTTCCCCATACTCGCGAAAGTTTCGACTCACGCATATCGTCTCCAGTTACCGAAATCGATGCGAGAAATTCACGACGTTTTCCACGTTTCGTTACTCGAGAAGGTCTACGACGACGCTTTCCCCCAGCAGCAACAGCAACCCCCACCCCCTATCGAGGTCGATGGCGAACAACATTATGAAGTCGCTGACATACTAGATTCTCGAAGGAGGGGTAGGAAAGTGCTTTACCTCGTACGATGGGAAGGTTACGGACCTGAGGACGACACCTGGGAACCAATAGAGTCACTTTCCGGATCGAAGGAACTCCTCCAGGACTTCCATGCGACCTACCCAGAAAAACCTCATGCGACTTGCGCAACTCAATAAATTTCCTCGCCTCTTTCTCGTTTTTTCTTCACTTTCTCACTTTGGACTTCACAGCAATTCATATATACGCAATAAAGATACAACAAGAAAACTTTTATCTACTGGTCGCGAGCTTTTTCCTTCCCCTTTCGCGACCCTTCTGCTCCTTCCCTGCCTTCCACACTCGCGACTTTTTCCTTTTCCCCCTTCTCCTCCTCTCCAGCCTCGGGAGCCTTCAACTCAAAACCCCAATTGTCCACCCTTGGAATATCCAACAGCTCCCTCCTCACGCGACGTTGCTCCTGCTCTGCCCATTGCTCTACCCATGACGGGAGTTCTTCCAGCGACTTCATCAAAAGGTCTTCATAGGCGAAGAAGACCGTCTCGAGGCCTCGCGGAGCTCACCGACCATACTCGCACATTGGTCGCGCAACTCTAAAAACCCATCTTCAGTTTGTTGCAAAAAACAAAACCCGTGAGGACTTACCTTTTTCCCGCTCCCTCGACACCTTCAACTCCTTTTCCATCCTCTCTACAGTCGCGAACAAACCTACAAAACAAAGATTAGTTTGTGTTATACTCGCGACTATGGAACTTACTTCGTTCCGATTCCTCAGCCTCCTCCAATCGTCATCCGGCCTCCTCCAGCTCGACCTTATGGCCTAGATAAACACAAATAACACATTAGTCCACCTTCATACCCGCGACCACTAAAACTTACTGTTCTCCGACTCTTTGGTCTCTTCCAATCTTCGCCGGACGTCCCCCAACTCCACCCTCCAACCTAAACCAATAAGAAGATTGATTCGCGATCTCATGGAGTAGAATGATGACTGACCTTCTGCCTCCTTTTTCATCGCTGCAATCACCCTGCTCACCTCCTCGAACTCCTTGCGCGTCCCCTCCGCCCCCATTAACAATCCTATAGACACGAATGAGTCAACTTCATACTTGCGACTATTTCACTTACCCTCTTTCTCCTTCTGCAACTTCTCCAACACCTGGCACGCGTTTCTCAACTCGACTTCTTGGTCTGAATCACACGAAAGTCAATCTACAAGGCAACAATTCGAGTAAAAACTTACCTTGCCACTCCCCATGGAGTGCCTCAAACTCCTTTTCCGCTCCCTCAGCCCATGTCGTCAATTCCGCGACTTCCGCGACCTCCTTGCCTTTGCCAATAAAAGTCGTGAGCTCGGTATGAAACTACGGGAACCAGGACAAACTGATATTCACCTTTCTTGCCCCACCGTAACGCCTCCAACTCACGCTTAGCCACCGCCAATTCCACCTCCAATTCCGTCTCCCGATGCGACTTGTATACCCACGCTATCTTCTTCGTGGGTTCTGTGAGTTGCTGATGGAGCGTTGCGAGCTCCCGTTCCAGATCCGTCCTGGGGACCAAGGTCCCCGCAACCTTTTCTCCTCCCTCCACCAACCCCTTCGATGACGATGGCTTCGCCACTCGCCTCCTTGTTGACGGACCAGGCGTCGGCGACTGCGACCTTGTCCTTGCTCGCTTTCCGCGTACCGCTCGCATTGGGGTCCCCAGAATCATAATAGTGGGGAGCTTGGCTCCCACTCAACTCGCGACTGTTGGGGTCACTGTTGCAGCTGATCCTGGTGCCTCTGCCTGCCACAGAGCCTCATCAATTTGCACGTCGCTCCATCCGAATTCAGCCTTGACGCGCCATCGACGAAATTCCTGGACCCAGGAACACTTCCCATGGTCCTCTGCACACTGGCGACACTTGCCAGCAGTGCTGCGCACACACTGTCAGCCCTTTGCGACGCAGTTATCGCAATCCTGGAATGTAACAATTAGAAGAAACGAATGGGAATGAGAACTACTATTACACACCTCTCACTCCCTTTCATTCCACTCTTTGTTCTCCATCACTGACCCTATTTTCTTCCAAGCTTTTAGGAAGTCCGCGGGCAACAGGTCAGCCTCGCCCGTGACGTTCTCCACCGCCCCGCTTGACTCCGCGACATCGCTCGCAGTCTTACTCGTACTCGCAACGTTGCCTCACGTCTTGCGGCGGCCCACGGCTTTGCGAAGACGCGCGCATCGCTCTTGCTCAGCCTTTTGACGGGCCAGCGTGTCTTCTAGGATCCCCAGATTGAGGCTGGGTTCCATTTCGTCGAAAATGCGCATTTTGCGCGCGACCTCGTTCTCATCCTTGTTGGTTTCGGTTTCGTGTTGTTTAATGAAAGCAGAGACCATGGTGGTTGGACTTAGAGAAAAATTTCGGGTGTCATGACTTGATCAACAAACATTGCGCTGACTAATCATCACGTGACCTCCACTCTCGCAGGGCTTGAGGCTTGAAGGGGGGGTAATGTCAGGACCCATTCATTTTTCCTTTACCCAAGCCAACTCCACCAACATCTACGGCCCTCCCGATGACCCTCTACCACCTCACATACCCCTCTACCCACTTCCAAAACCCGCTATCTCCTTCCAGAAACCTCTCCAACTTCCCCCGTGCTCACACAACACCGTCGCGACCACCGCGACCCTTCCAACATTGTCTATTTCTTTCACCTCGTCTTTTTCCTTCTCTACGCTTCATCGGTTGACCTCGCGACCTTCCGGGACCGAGCATTCTCGACTGTGCTCAACAGTTGATTGGTCTTAGCGAGTTTCCAGCATAGGTCACCAACAAGTCGATCTCCGGCACTACTATCGAGACGGGACAGGCCCTAACATCTCTATACTCGCAAAAGTTTTGACTCACGCTTATTGCCTCCAGTTACCAAAATCGATGCAAGGAATACACGATGTGTTCCATGTTTCGTTACTAGAGAAGGTCTACGACGATACCTTCCCCCAGTGACAACAGCAACCCCCACCCCCTATCAAAATCGACAGCGAACAACACTACGAAGTCACTGACATACTAGATTCTCGAAGGAGGGGTAGGAAAGTGCTTTACCTCATACGTTGGGAAGGTTATGGACCTGAGGACGACACTTGGGAGCCCATCAAATCACTTTCCGGCTTGAAGGAACTCTTAAAGGATTTCCATGCAACCTACCCAGAAAAACCCTGTGCGACTCACACAACTCAATAATTTTCTTTGCCTCCTTTTCGTTTTTCGTCACTTTCTCACTCCGGATTTCACAGCAATTCATATACACAATAAAATTACAACAAGAAAATTTTTATTTACTGGTTGCAAGCCTTTTCCTTCCCCTTTCGCAACCCTTCCACCTCATCTACCTCTTCCACACTGGGACTTTTCTCCTCCATCTGCTCTCCCTCCTCCTCCTCGATCAATTGTCCGGTCTGGTCCACTTGCGGGAACCCCATTAACTCGGCCTGCAATCGATCTTGTTCTCTCTCCACCCATTTTGTCACCAATGACAACTTCACCCCACTCGACAGCTTATGAAGTAGCTCTTCGTAACCAAAGAACACCACGTCTAAACTGCGATGCCCCCATGCGCAGAATTCGCTGATTCATCCACATAACGCCAGCAAAACCCCATCCATCCTTAGCAGACTGTCAAACATCAACTCATTTTTAAATCCAACAAGTCACTTACTTTCTTTCTCCCCATGTGACCTTTCTAAAGCACTCCTCATCTCCTGCGATTTTCCCCATGCTTCCTCTAATATCTTCAATGATTCTGAAAACGAAGATCAACATATTTCGACCATCATAATTACAGGACTTACCCTTGTAGTCCCCTTGTGACTTCTCCAACTCAAGTCGCACCTCTTCCAACTCGCATCGCGTTCCCCAGAGATTGACCTCTTGTTCTAATAAGGAAAAGAAGAAATAAGTTTAAGTATGCATAAAAAACAAATGAAACTCACCTTGCCATTCCCCATGGAGAGCCTCAAAATCTCTCTCCACCTCCTCCTTCCACACCATCAACTCCGCAACCTTTACATCCACCTCACTGGACGCGGACACCTTCGTCGAGTCCACTCCCATCTCCTTAACCTCTCTGCCCTTCCCTACAGACTCGCAACTTTAGTAAAGTCATGGAATACCAGGAAAATATTGGAACTTACCTTTTCTGCCCTTTTGCATCTCTCTCCCCCTCACTATCTCCAAATCTCAACACACCTCCTTCAACTTTTCATCTTGCCCTGGATGATACAAAATCAGTGGTCCCTGTTAATTTGGTATACTAAATATCAGTTAATGTACCAAAATGCTTTGAACTCAAGCCAGCTACAGCTGATCCTACTAATGTCAGCAAATGCCGTAAAGGTAGTATACTTACATCCAGCTACTGCTGACTATACAAGTATACTTACATCCAGCTACTGCTGACTATACAAGTATACTTACATCCAGCTACTGCTGACTATACTAGTATACTTACATCCAGCTACTGTTGACTATACTAGTATACTTACATCCAGCTACTGCTGACTATACTAGTATAGCATGACATCACACTTAATTAACTTGAGCTGTGAACTTAGTGCAGTAGTTGCTATCAAATAGTTAACTAGACATAATAGCTGTGTATTTATTGACATGAAATAAATAAGCCCAAATACAGACAAATATTTATCAAATGCCTCTATATTGAAATTCAGCTTATATAAACATCAAAATATGGCCTCAAATTAAAACATTATATAAAATTGAATGAACTTCCTGAAGCTGTGGCAGTACATTGCCATGTTTATATTATCATAATTACAAGTGCTGTGCTCAAATTAATGATTCAATTCACAAGTACTACAACTGAGTTAATTAAACCTGCTTGTAACTACTGCACTCACAAATAGTAGACTCAAGTTGTGCATAGTGTGCAGAAATTACTGTGTAAAAGTGCACTATGGACCAAGTTAACTGGCAATATTTTATGACTGCTATTACTGTTGAATAGTATACTACATCAATCAGCAGTTGCTGGATCAAGTTAACTGGAATATTTTTACCACTGCTTTTGCTGTAGAATAGTATACTATACTAACCAGCAGCTACTGGACCAAGTTAACTGGTGTTATTTTATGACTGCTATTACTGTTGAATAGTATACTACAACAATCAGCAGCTGCTGGATCAAGTTAACTGGAAATACCCTGTAGCTGTTATTACTGTAGATTAGTATACTATGTTCACCAGCAGCTGCTGGATTAAGTTGACTTCTACTGTACTGTAATAGTATAGTCAGCATTAGCTGGACATAAGTATACTGCCTTCACAGCATTTGCTGACATTAGTAGGATCAGCTGTAGCTGGCTTGAGTTCAAAGCATTTTGGTACATTAACTGATATTTAGTATACTAAACTAGCTGGGACTATTGGAGCACAGTCGATAATGCTCAGTCCCAGAAGGTTGCAAGGATGTCTGAGAAAATGTGAGAATGAGGAGAGACAAGTAGAGAGGAAGGAGATGTCACTGAGAAGGTCGCGAAGTTGGTAGATGAAGTATAGAGAGGGAAAAGGACAAGTTGAAAGAAATAGGTAACACTGAGAAGGTCGTGAAGTCGACTGATGAAGCGTGAAGGAAGAAATAGATGAGGAGGGAGAAATAGACGATGTTGAGAGAGTTGCGGGTAGTTGTGATGATGTTGAGAGGTGTATCGGTGAAGGCAATGACTTTGCCAACTGACAAGAGAACCTGTGGGGTTCGAAGGAATCAGTATCAAGACAAATAGAAGAGAATACTTAAATGCACAAGTTTATATGAGTGCAGAGGACAAGTTAGAATAGAGTAGAAGTATGTCTTGGTGTTGTCGAGGTCACCAAGTGAGACAAGACCTATCAATCATGGTGGTTCCAAGCTCAAAGGGCATGATAGCCTCAAGCTTAAACCAAAGTGCATCAATATCAAGTCTGGAGTACTGTAAGTACATGCGAGGCTTTATATACATATGTACAGAGAGTATAACGGAAAAGGAAAAGTACAGAGGTTGCCAAGTGACAGAACTATAGTGGTATGGGGTATAGCTGGTCATAAAGTGACCATGTGCATATTCTACTAAGGTTGTGAGGGGTAAGGGAAACATAAGTAAGGTCGTGAACCTGACTGGTCATGGGTCACAACTTAGTTAAATAATCATATGGGTAACTATAACTACGAAGAAATGCTTTGGTCATAAGTATCATAGTTATAGATGACTGGAGAGAAGAAAGGAAGCATAATTTGAAGTAGTGCTCAACTGGCCACTGGTGGTGCATTTCATCGTTAAGGTTGCAAGGTCCAAGAGTGGTCACATGAGTGGTGATGGTGACACAGGTGACGCTAGTGATGCAGGTGACCTTGGGTGGGAAGTCACATGGATAATGCTGGTAATGCAGGTAACACTAGTGGTGCCAGTGATGCCGCATGGCAAGTCATGTGCCAGCTGAGGAGGATTGCATAACTGCATGTCACACATCAATTTGGCAGGTTTGGGTGGTAGACACATGTAGGGTGAGGTGGCAGGGAGTGATGCAAGTATAGTATGATGGTTGTGAGTGTCATGAGAATACGAGGGAGGCCGGAGAAGCATCCGGAAGCAGGCAGTGGGTTTCGGAAGAGTACAGGGGGGTTTGCGAGGTGGTAGGGAGGTGTCGGGAGGTTCACAGGTACTGGTAGAGTTGTCGTAGATCGAGGAAAATGAATGGGTCCTGACATTACCCCCCCTTCAAGCCTCGAGCCCTGCAAGAGTGGAAGTCACATGACGGTTAGTCAGCATGACGTTTGTTGATCAGGTCACAACACCTGAAAAATTTTCTAAGTCCAACCACCATGGTCTCTTCCAATGTCCTCAAATGCACCAAAACCCAACTCGAGCACAAGACGTGCATGTATGAAGAATACGAAAGGGCCAAGCCTGGCTGTGACAAAGAAGCCCTTGCCCAATTGCTAGCTTGGCAAAAGGAGGAACAGGCACGTTGCGCACACCTTTGTGAGGAAGTTGCTAAGCATGAGGGGAAGAAGAGCAAGGTCGCAGGTCCCAGCAAGGCGAGGGGCGATGTCGCAGGCCCAAGCGGGTCGGTGGAGAGTATTGTGGGTTCAAGCAGGATGGTAGGTGACATTGTGAGCCCCGGTGAAGTGGGGGGTACTGTCGTGGGTGAAGTAGATCCGTCACCCGCAGAATTCCTGCGATTGTGGAAGAAAATCAGATCAGCAAAGGAAAATAAGGAGTGGAATGGGATGGAGTGAGAGGTGTGTAGCAATATTTCTCATTCCTCCATGTCTTCTAATTGTTGAATCACAGGATTGCAACAACTGTGTTGCAAAAGGCTGGCAATGCGAGCACAGTGCTGCCGGCAAATGTCGTCAGTGCACGGAGGACCACGGGAAATGCTCATGGGTCCAAGAATTCCATTGTTGGCATGTCAAGAACGAATATGGATGGGACAACATGAAAATCGATGAGGCGTTGAGGTGCACCGAAGGATCGGAGACAGTGGGGGCGACGACTCCGAAGGTTGCGAGTCGAATGGGGACAGGATACACTATCCTGCCCATTCTGGGGACTCCAACTTGACTGACTTGTGGAAAACGAACCAGGGTCCAGTCACAGTTGCTGACTCCAGGTCCATCAATGTCCAAAAGGCAGGTCACAAAACCGGCATCGTTGAGGGAGTTGGTGGAGGAGCAAGAGAAGGTCGCGGGGAGTTTGGTCCTGCGAAGTGACTTGGAGCAGGAACTCACAATGCTCTAGCAGCAACTCGCGGAACCCACGAGGAAGATAGAGTGGGTCTACAAGTTGCATTGGGAAATGGAATTGGAGGTAGAATTAGCTGCAGTGAAGTGCAAGTTAGTAGCATTGCAGAGGGGCGAAAAAGGTGAGTATCGGTATGTCCTAGTTTTCGTGGCTTTACTGAACTTGCGACCCTTATAGGAAAAAGCAAGGAGGTCGTGGAGGTCATAGAACTGATGGTGCAGAAGGTGAAGGTGGAAAGGGACTTTGAGGCTCTCCAGGGGGAATAGCAAGGTAAGTATTTATTTTGATTTATCGCGTTGTAAGTTGATTTCCATGTGATTCAGACCAGGAGGTCAAGTTGAGAGAGTCACACTGCGAGATAAGGGATTTGAAGAAGGAGAAGGAGGGTAAGTTGATTTTTGTAAGTGTGAAGTGAGCTAATTTTGCCCATAGAGTGGTTGGTGTCGATGGGAAAGACTCATGAGGGATTTGAGGAAGTGAAGGAGGTAATCACAACAGTGAAGAAGGAATGGGCCGGTAAGTCGTTATTTTGCCTTACGACATTCTAACTGATCCTCCTGTTCATCTAGATCAAAAGATTGAGCTGGAGGAGATTCAGTGTAGATTGGTGGAGGCAGAGGAGTTGGAACACAGTAAGTTTCACAGTTGTGAGTATAAAATAGACTGTTCTGTGTTTTGTATAGGGTTGTTCGCAACTGTAGAGAAGATGGAGAGAGAGTTGATGGCAAGTCAGGAACAGGAGAAGGGTAAGTCATTGCGGGTCTTCAGATTCTTGGCGACAAACTGAAAATTTGTTTCTAGAGTTGCGTGGTAGGTGCGCGATGATGGTTGGCGAGCTTCATGAGGCTCGATTTCGAGGGCGAAGAGGACTGGAAACAGTTTTCTTTGCCTATGAAGATTTTTTGCTGAAGTCGCCACAAGAACTCCTGCCATGGGTGGAGAAATGTGCGGAGCAGGAGCAGCGTTGTGTGTGGAGGGAATTGCTGGATCTTCTGAGGGTGGATCAATGGGGTGTAGAGTTGAAGGGTCCTGAGGGTGAAGAGGAGGAGAAAGCGGGAGAGGAGGAAAAAGTTGCAAGTGTGGAAGGTGAGGAAAGGGTAGAAGGGTTGCGAAAGGGGAAGGAGAAAATTCATGACCAGTAGATAAAAATTTTGCTTGTTGTTGTATTTTTATTGCAATATTTTGTTGTGATTCTGAAGCATGTAAGTGAGATGAAGAAAAGACGAAGAAGGAGGCGAGGGAAAAATTATTGAGTTGTGCGAGTTGTGCGAGGTTTTTTTGGATAGGTCATGTGGAAGTCCTCAAGAAGTTCCTTTGAGCTGGGAAGTGATTCGATGGGTTCCCAGGTGTCGTCCTCAGGTCTGTAACCTTCCCAACATACGAGGTAAAGCACTTTCCTACCCCTCCTTCAAGAATCTAGTATGTTGGCAACTTTGTAGTGTTGTTTGCTGTCAATTTCGATAGGGGGCGGGGGTTGCTGTTGTCGCTGGGGGAAGGCATTGTTGTAGACCCTCTCAAGTAATGAAACATGGAAGACATTGTGAATTCCTCACCAGATGCTGGCATATCCATGCATGGAGATATTCTAATTAGAACAATATGACTAGTGCATTTGTATTGTAAATTACCATTTGCAAATATATTCTAATTAGAATTGATTGAGGCTGTGCTCTGGGCTAAGGTAGTAATGCATCAGATACTGTAATTACCAATCATTTGTATGATGCATTGGCTTACAAACTCAATATGGAGCAGTGCATCCATGAAATCATGCATTATGAATTGTAATTACAAATCAGATTGGTGCATCACCAAATGTAATTACAAATCAGATTGGTGCATCAGCAATTGTAATTACAAATCAGATTGGTGCATCAGCAATTGTAATTACAAATCAGATTGGTGCATCAGCAATTCTAGTCACAAATCAGACTCATGCATCAGTGATTGTAATTTGTAATCAATTGCGCCATGCATTATCAATTGTAATAACAAATCACACTCATGCATAAGTAATTGTAGTTATTAATCAATTGTGTCATGCATCAGCTTATATGGAGCATTGCATGCAGGCTATCATGCATTATCAATTGTAATTACAAATCAGACTCATGCATCAGTAATTGTAATTATTAATCAATTGTGTCATGCATCAGCTTATATGGAGCATTGCATGAAGGCTATCATGCATTATGAATTGTAATTACAAATCAGACTCATGCATCAGTAATTGTAATTATTAATCAATTGTGTCATGCATTATTAATTCTAATTACAAATTACATTGATGCATGAGCAATTGTAATTGTTAATCAACTGTGTCATGCATCAGCCTATATGGAGCATTGCATGCAAGCTATCATGCATTATGAATTGTAATTACAAATCAGACTCATGCATCAGTAACTGTAATTATTAATCAATTGTGTCATGCATCAGCTTATATGAAGCATTGCATCCAGGTAAACATGTATCATGCATCAGCTTATCTGGAGCATTGCATCCATGTAATCATACATTATGAATTGTAATTACAAATCAACTTGGTGCATCATCAAAAGCAAAAATTCAATGTTGAGCAGCCCTGTGCCTGGTCCCTCAAGATATGATAAAATATACATCAGAAAATCGGCAAAAATCAGGAGATTCTGAATCTGAACATGACATGTTTGTATCTGCTCTCATTCAGAGTCAATTTGCAAAATACACAAAATATATTTGTTTTTCCTCAATTCTGCAGTACTCTGGCTTGAAAATAGCTAGAGGATTCACACACAACCTGTGGACATATGGAAAGGGTGTGGATTAGTTTAACAACCCTTCCACCATCTCTGTCACCTCCCTGGAATCCATTACCAGGAATTAGAGTGTTATTGGCCTGGGAGCCTGGCTATTTGTTAGATTGCAAAATCCAGCCATCAGACTAGACCATATGACATGTAATACAACCTCACAAAATTCCATAATATTTGGTGCAGATCTACAGATTCCCCATGTCTATTTTCCCAAAATTCTCAAAATCTCTCCCCATATAGCCCCCTTTGTCGAATATGTGATTCGACAAAGGGGGCTATATGGGGAGAGATTTTGAGAATTTTGGGAAAATAGACATGGGGAATCTGTAGATCTGCACCAAATATTATGGAATTTTGTGAGGTTGTATTACATGTCATATGGTCTAGTCTGATGGCTGGATTTTGCAATCTAACAAATAGCCAGGCTCCCAGGCCAATAACACTCTAATTCCTGGTAATGGATTCCAGGGAGGTGACAGAGATGGTGGAAGGGTTGTTAAACTAATCCACACCCTTTCCATATGTCCACAGGTTGTGTGTGAATCCTCTAGCTATTTTCAAGCCAGAGTACTGCAGAATTGAGGAAAAACAAATATATTTTGTGTATTTTGCAAATTGACTCTGAATGAGAGCAGATACAAACATGTCATGTTCAGATTCAGAATCTCCTGATTTTTGCCGATTTTCTGATGTATATTTTATCATATCTTGAGGGACCAGGCACAGGGCTGCTCAACATTGAATTTTTGCTTTTGATGATGCACCAAGTTGATTTGTAATTACAATTCATAATGTATGATTACATGGATGCAATGCTCCAGATAAGCTGATGCATGATACATGTTTACCTGGATGCAATGCTTCATATAAGCTGATGCATGACACAATTGATTAATAATTACAGTTACTGATGCATGAGTCTGATTTGTAATTACAATTCATAATGCATGATAGCTTGCATGCAATGCTCCATATAGGCTGATGCATGACACAGTTGATTAACAATTACAATTGCTCATGCATCAATGTAATTTGTAATTAGAATTAATAATGCATGACACAATTGATTAATAATTACAGTTACTGATTGTCAACAACAAGTCATGATGACTCCAGAGTATTCAAGGGACTTAGTGGGAAGTAGGCCAAATGGGAGCAAAGGGGGAATGTGATAGAGAGTAACAACCTAAGGAACATGTTACAGGAGTAACTACTTATATACCATTGGGATGTGAGTCATAACGAGTCAGGGCAGAGGGTGAAGGGCATGTGTGAGCAGTGAGGCAGAACATGAGTCATATGAACCAGGGCAGGGGGTTATTAGCATGTGGTGCATGACGAGTATGGAGGGAGGATGTCCACATGGTGTGAAAGGGGAAAAGAAGGGGGGTGAAGTGATAAAGAGAAGAGGGGAGGGTAACATGGTGAAATTCTAACATAGCTCCCCCTCAGTGGTCCGGCATCCCAACGGACCCGTCAAGCCTCTAGGCTTTCTTCGCATTCGCATCGGTTAGGCAGTTTGGCTGCGGGTGGCTCAGCTTCGGTAGGCAGGTCAATACTCATGTCTTGTGTGTTGGGAATTAGAGGGTGTTCATATTGTTCTGTGGGGATGATCCATGGTGAGATGATGCCCATGGTGACAGGGATGATATAAGGGGGGCCTGTGCATTGGTGGTGGACAGCCCATTCTTCTTGCAGAACGGGTTCAGGTGGTAGTGGGATTTCGAATCAAAGCCATGAGCTCCGGGAGTTTACCCAGAGCTCACCAAGTATGGGGGAGGTGCATAAGATATATCGTTGTTGTTCAAAATCGAGGCCTCGAAGTTCACACCACATTGCGCAGCTGAGGCTCCTGCATATTCATTCGGCCATTCGTTGTAGCCAGACATCGTCTTCTGGCTCTAGGAGCTCCCGGTTTTGGCAGAACTGCGGCATGCATGCAGGGGGGTCATCTGTCATAAGTGGGGGAGGATTTAGTCCCAGGTTGTGGTGGGCCTGGGGAATACGAACCGCATTTAGAATGTGGCATATGCATGCGGTCGTACCCGGCGAGGAAGGTGGGCCTTCAAGTATGGGTGGTGCAGGTCGGAAGTCGGATGCGGGCCGTATGTGGGTAGTTTTGGCAGGCGGTGGGCAGGGTAGGTTCCGTGGCCATCCACCAGATCAGCAGGCGAAGTACGGGGGACCAGGCGTTCCTCAGCGCAGCATTGTGGGCGTGCGGTCAGGTGGCATGGTAGTGGGACGAGTAGAGGGGTTTGCAGGGGGAGAAAGAGGGTGTTGGGTGAATGGTGTCATTTGCAGTTTTATGTGTTTTTCTTCTTCCAGGGTCGATGAGCGTGTGACAGTTCAGGCAAAAGATACCATGAGAGGATGGGCTGCCTGTGGGTATTTGTGGTGGAAGCTTGTGATGGCCTCGGCCACGTCTTTCAGGTTCGCCTTCGGTTCCCACATGTTGTCTTCATGGGGATAGCCTGCCCACTTCACTGTTAGGGCCTGTCCCATCTCATAAGTAATGCCGAAAGTTGACTTGTTGGTGACCAGTTCTGGAAACTCACTAAGACCAATCAACTGTTGAGCACAGTCGATAATGCTCGGTCCCAGAAGGTCGCGAGGGCATCTGAGAAGATGTGAGAATGAGGAGAGACAAGTAAAGAGGAGGGAAGTGTCACTGAGAAGGTCGCAAGGTTGGTAGACAAAGTATAGAGAGGGAAAAGGACGAGTTGAGAGAAATACAGTGACTCACAAAACCGTTCCAATGTTTGGAACTTTTCAATTAATTAGAGTGTAGCTCATGAAGAAATTTAGATAAAATTATCAAAATATTTATCAAAATGGGACACTATATAGGCCATAATAATACCAATTTTCAAAATACCTCATCCATGTTTGCCTGACATATGAACATTTTTCTTCAGGGGTATCATTGGAACAGTTTTGTTGCAGGTGGACTTTGGCTACCAAAGCATAAAATCTAGTATTTAGTGTAGCCCCCTTTTGCTTTGAGCACTGCCTGAATCCTCCTAGGCATGCTCTCAATGAGTCTTTGACACTCTACTGTGTCAATCTTGTTCCACTCCTCCTCTACCCTCTCCCACAACTCCAACATCCCCCCAGGTGCCCTCTCATACTCTCCCAGCTTTCTCTTCAGGTGACCCCACAAATGTTCAATTGGATTAAGGTCAGGAGACTGTGCTGGCCATGCAAGAACCTTCAGGCCATTCTCCTGGATCCATGTTTGTGCCTTTTTGCATTTGTGCTTAGGATCATTATCCTGCTGAAAGATGATGTCAGCTGGCAATTTGTCATAATACCTGATGCTGGCTTGGAGGTCTTCTTCCAAAATCTTGCAGTAAAGCTCCCCATCCATCCTCCCATCAATCCTGCATGCAAATCCAACTCCCTCCCACAGCATGCACCCCCACACCATCACAGACCCTCCACCAAACTTGAGTGTTCCCTCAATAAGCCTATCACTCAAGCCCTCCCCAGCCCTTTTCCAAGCCCACTTCTTCCCATCTGAGCCCAGACAATTTATTTTGGTCTCATCAGACCATACAACTCTCTTCCAGTCCTCCAAAGTCCAGTACTGGTGTGCCAAGGCAAAATCTAACCTCTCCTTTCTGTGCCTCTTGGAGAGAAGGGGCTTATCCTTCTTCACCACAGCCTTCATACCTGCTTTCTTCAGGCTACGACACACAGTCTGGGCAGAGAGAGGCTGGTTGGTGATGTTGGTAAGGGTTTTGGCCACATCCACAGCAGTACTAGCCCTCCCAGAGCCAATAAGATGGACAGCATGGCGAATATTGGTGCTGGAAAGCTTAGCAGGGCGACCTCCAAGAGACTTAGAGAGGTGAGGACGATGTTTAGAGTGAAGCCTAGAGATGCTGGAAAGGCCATGGCCAGTGGAGGATGCTATAGACCTAGTAGAGTGGCCAGCATCCAGCATAGAAAGTATTTGGTTTTGGTCAGATGGTGTAAGTGGGTGCATGACCAAGTGTGGGGTGTCAACTGTACCAGAAGCCTTGTATATATACACCAGCATGGTCTGATCATGTGACACTGTTGAAACAACATAAATATGCCCAAACAATCAACAAAGTCATATGATTCTGTCTATTTTATCATGTTAGTTTCACCTGCAACAAAACTGTTCCAATGTCACCCCTTAAGAGAAATGCACATATGTCAGTGAAGGGTTACTGAAGCATTTTGAAAATTGGTACGATTATGGCCTATATAGTGTCCCATTTGGATAAATATTTTCATAATTTTATCTAAATTTCTTCATGAGTTACACTCTAATTAATTGAAATGTTCCAAACGTTGGAACAGTTTTGTGAGTCACTGTAGGTAATGCTGAGAAGGTCGTGAAGTTGACCGATGAAGCGTGAAGGAAGAAATAGACGAGGAGGGAGAAATAGACGATATTGAGAGAGTCGCAAGTAGTCGCGACAGTGCTGAGAAGTGTGTCAGTGAAGGCAATGACTTTGCCAACTGACGAGAGAACCTATAGGGTTCAAAGGATCAGTACCAAGATGAGTGAAAGAGAATACTTAGGTGTGTGAGTTTATACGAGCATGGAGAATGAGTTAGAATAAAGCAGAGTGTGTCTTGGTGTTGTTGAGGTCACCAAGTGAGACAAGACCTATCAATCACGGTGGTTCCAAGCTCAAAGGGCATAATAGCCTCAAGCTTAAACCAAAGTGTGTCAATATCAAGTCTGGAGTACCATAAGTACATGTGGGGCTTTATATACGTACATACAGAGAGTATAACAGAAGAGGAAAAGTACAGAGGTCGCCAAGTGACAGAACTATAGTAGTACGGGGTATGGTCAGTCATAAGGTGACTATGGACATGTTCTACTAAGGTCGCGAGGGGTAAGGGAAACATAAGTAAGGTCGCGAACCTGACCAGTCATGGGTCACGACTTAGTTAAATAATCATATGGGTAACTATAACCATGAACAGATGCTTTGGTCATAAGTTTCATAGTTATAAATGACAAGGAAGAAGAAAGGAAGCATAATTTGAAGTAGTGCTCAACTGGCCACCAGTGGTGTGTTTCATCATTAAGGTCACGAGGTCCATGCATGCAATCACATGGATGGTGGTAGTGATGCAGGTGACGCTTGGGTGGGAAGTCACATGGGTAATGCTGGTAACATGGGTAATGCTAGTGGCATTGGTGGTGCCATGTGGCAAGTCATGTGCTGGCTGAAGAAGATTGCATAACCGCGTGTCGTGCTTCGATTTGGCAGGTTTGGGTGGTAGACACACATAGAGTGAGATGGCAGGAAGTGACACGAGTATAGTATGATGGTTGCGAGTGTTGTGTGAATGTGGGAGAGGTCGGGGAGGCTTCTGGAAGGGGATGGCGGGTCCCGGAAGTGTGTAGAGGAGCTCGCGAGGTTGTAGAGGGAAGTCGGGAGGCTTGTAGGTGCCGGTAAAGTTGGTTTGGGCAAGAGAAAAATGAATGGGTCCTGACATTACCCCCCCTTCAAGCCTTGAGCCCTGCGAGAGTGGAAGTCACATGATGATTAGTCAGTGCGATGTTTGTTGATCAGGTCACAACACCCAAAAAATTTTCTGAGTCCAACCACCATGGTCTCTTCCAATGTCCTCAAACACACCAAAACTCAGCTTGAGCACAAGACATGCATGTACAAAGAATATGAAAGGGCCAAGCCTGGCTGCGACAAAGAAGCCCTGGCCCAGTTACTAACTCGGCAAAAGGAGGAACAGGCGCATTGTGCGTGCCTTCACAAGGAAGTTGCGAAGCACGAGGGGAAGAAGAGTAAGGTCGCGGGTCCCAGCAAGGCGAGGGACGACGTTGCAGGCCCAAGCGGGTCGATGGGCGACATTGCGGTTACGAACGAGGTGGCGGGTAGCATCGCGAACTCCAGCGAGATGGGGGGTAACTCTGCAGGTGTAACAGATCTGTCGCCCATGGAATTTTTAAAAGCATGGAAGAAATTGGATCAGCAAAGGAAAATAAAGAGTGGAATGGGATGGAGCGAGAGGTGCATAGCAATTATTTCTCATTCCTCCATCTTGTTTCTAATTGCTGAATCACAGGATTGCGACAACTGTGTCGCAAAGGGCCGGCAGTGCGAGTGCAGCACTGCTGGCAAATGTCATCAGTGTGTGGAGGATCACAGGAAATGCTCGTCAATGGCGCATCAAAAACGAATACGGGTGGGATGATGCGCAGGTCGATGAGGCGTTGAAGTGCGCCGAAGGATCGGAAGCGATGGGCACAGCGATGCCCAAGGTCGCGAGCCGAGTAGGGGGAAGGCTTCCCACCCTACCGATTCTGAGGACCCCGACACAAGCAGGATGCAGAAAACGGGTGAGGACAAGGTTGTGGTCGCCGATGCCTGGTCCGTCGACAAGGAGGCGAGTTGCGAAACCAGCATTGTCGAGGGAGTTGGTGGAGGAACAGGAGAAGGTCGCAGGGACTTTGGTCCCAAAGGCC
Organism: Clavaria fumosa; assembly: GCA_951802425.1. Lineage (NCBI taxonomy): Eukaryota > Fungi > Basidiomycota > Agaricomycetes > Agaricales > Clavariaceae > Clavaria > Clavaria fumosa. Next base: position 1,237,268 of record OX637805.1, on the reverse strand, counting down.
GATCTCGAGAGGGAGCTTGCGATGCTCCGACAGCAAGTCGTGGAGCCCATGCAGAAGATAGTGTGGGTGCCAAAGTCCTCGAGGGAGGTGGAGCTGGAGGTGGAGTTGGCTGCGGTAAGGGATGCATTCAAGGAATTCAAAAGGAATTTTGAAATCCTCCAGAGGGATTACTGGAGTAAGTAATTGCTTTTTATGTTACCATGTTGATTTAAATTTTGTCAATAGTCCCAGCTAGTTTAGTATACTAAATATCAGTTAATGTACCAAAATTCTTTGAACTCAAGCCAGCTACAGCTGATCCTACTAATGTCAGCAAATGCTGTGAAGGCAGTATACTTATGTCCAGCTAATGCTGACTATACTATTACAGTACAGTAGAAGTCAACTTAATCCAGCAGCTGCTGGTGAACATAGTATACTAATCTACAGTAATAACAGCTACAGGGTATTTCCAGTTAACTTGATCCAGCAGCTGCTGATTGTTGTAGTATACTATTCAACAGTAATAGCAGTCATAAAATAACACCAGTTAACTTGGTCCAGTAGCTGCTGGTTAGTATAGTATACTATTCTACAGCAAAAGCAGTGGTAAAAATATTCCAGTTAACTTGATCCAGCAACTTCTGATTGATGTAGTATACTATTCAACAGTAATAGCAGTCATAAAATATTGCCAGTTAACTTGGTCCATAGTGCACTTTTACACAGTAATTTCTGCACACTATGCACAACTTGAGTCTACTATTTGTGAGTGCAGTAGTTACAAGCAGGTTTAATTAACTCAGTTGTAGTACTTGTGAATTGAATCATTAATTTGAGCACAGCACTTGTAATTATGATAATATAAACATGGCAATGTACTGCCACAGCTTCAGGAAGTTCATTCAATTTTATATAATGTTTTAATTTGAGGCCATATTTTGATGTTTATATAAGCTGAATTTCAATATAGAGGCATTTGATAAATATTTGTCTGTATTTGGGCTTATTTATTTCATGTCAATAAATACACAGCTATTATGTCTAGTTAACTATTTGATAGCAACTACTGCACTAAGTTCACAGCTCAAGTTAATTAAGCGTGATGTCATGCTATACTAGTATAGTCAGCAGTAGCTGGATGTAAGTATACTAGTATAGTCAGCAGTAGCTGGATGTAAGTATACTACCTTTACAGCATTTGCTGACATTAGTAGGATCAGCTGTAGCTGGCTTGAGTTCAAAGCATTTTGGTACATTAACTGATATTTAGTATACTAAATTAACAGGGACCACTGTGTGCTCAACAGTTGATTGGTCTTAGTGAGTTTCCAGGATTGGTCACCAACAAGTCGACGTTCAGCATTACTTATGAGACAGGACAGGCCCTAACACCCCTCCTTCTTTGGTCTCCTCTATACTACCCCTCCTCCCTCCTTGGAGCAAAGAATCAGATCTTAACAACAAGACAGGACAGGCCCCAACAGCTCTGAGAAAAATTACTGGAGAAGGATTTGCCACAGAATGGGCAAATATGAAGGCAGAAGAGATCCTGGGTAATGGCAAGGCCAGAACCTGGGCAGAGTTTGTGGAGGAAATGAAGCAGGCATTTGATGACCCAAATGACTGTGCAACAGCCCTTGCAGACATTGCAGGGTTGAAACAGGGTGCCATGACAGCACTGGAGTTCTTTGTGAAGTTTGAGACACTGTTCCAACAGGCAGAGATGTGTGATGAGAAGGACTCAGGAATCCTAGTCCATTGGCTGGAGTTGAACCTGAGTAGGAGGTTAGTGGGAAGATCTATGGTGTCTCCCCAATGCCAGAGACATATGGAGGATGGAAAGTGCTGGCAGAAAGACTTGATGCCCAGCATAGGCAACTTGATGCAGAATGATACCTGCAATCTGCTGCAACCTACTGTGACCTTCCACAACCTTTTTGTGACCCCTTTGCAGCATACTCTGGATGTGGCCATGGGCCAAGGATGGGCCCTGCTGCTGAGAGATGTTGTTTCCAATGCCACCAGACTGGCCATGCTGTCCATTTCTGTCCCCTGCCCAATATGCATCTGCAGGTCCCAAGGGCCCAAACCTGTGCAGTGTCAAGTGCCCCCCAAATGGCAGAGGAGTATAAGAAGGGGATTGCACTGCTCTGAGCCCAACTGGGGCCATACAAGAGAGAGAGAAGGGCTCCTGCTGGGGAGAAAAGTTGTCCCAGCCCCAATTCTGTCCTTGTGCCCACCACAAGTATACTATCTTGCAGCAGAGACATACCCAAACCAGGGCTGAGGAGAAGGAAGAAGTGAGACCAGCAGAGCACCTAACCACAGTGTGGCCAGAAGTGGGAAAACATGTGCCATGAGAGCTAGCCATCCAGGTGCACTTGGAGGCTCTCAGCACTGGCAAGTTGGCTATGACAAAGGCCCTTGTCAACTCAGGATGCACCAACTGTTTCATGGACTTGGAGTGGGAAAAAAGAGTAGGACTAGAGCCATCTCCCCTGCAGAACCCAATCACAATGTACAATGTGGATGGGTCACAGAACAGAGAGAGTAAAATCTGGTTTGGAATTGAGCTGCTGGTGAGGATTGTGTTAGGGCCTGTCCTGTCTCGCAAGTAATACCAAATATTGACTCGTTGGTGACTGGTCTTGCAAACTTGCTAAAACCAATCAACTGTCGAGTACAGTCGAAAATACTCGGTCCTGGAAGGTTGTCGATACATTAGGAAGGTCGCGATGTCGGAAGACAGAGCGTAAAAGAGAAAAGGCAAGTGAGGAGGTCGCTGAGGAGGTCGCGATGTTGATCAACGAAGCGTGAGAGAGAAACAGACAAAATGGGAGAAATAGACGATAGAGAGGAGTTGCGTGAGGTCGCGACAATGTCGAGAATGGGTTGGCTGAAGGTGATGACTTTGCCGATCGATAAGAGAACCTGTTGGGTTCCAAAGATCAATACCAAGACGAATAGGAGAGAATATTCAGGTGGCGCGAGTCGCACGAGTGCCGAGAACGAAGTAGAAGAAAAGCAGAGTGGGTCTTGGTGTGATCTGGTCACCAAGTGAGACAAGCACTATCAATCGCACTTGGTTCGAAGCTCAGAAGGCATTGGGCCTCAAGCTTAAACCAATAATGTGTCAATATCAAGTCTGGAGTACAGTAAGTACATGTGAGACTTATATATACATACATACAGAGAGTATGACAAGAAAGGGAAAGTACAGAAAGTGCCAGGTGACAAGACTATAGTAGTACGGGGTATAACTAGTCGTAGAGTGACTGTGCGCATGTTGTACTAAGGTTGCGATGGGTAAACGGAGCATAGGTAAGGTCGTGGACATGACCGGTCATGGGTCGCAACCTAACTAAATAAGCATATGTGTAACTACGACTGAGCAGAGGTGCTTGGTCCAAGGCTAACGCAGTTATAGACAACTGAGAAGAAGAAGGGAGAACATAATTTGAAAGGATACACAGCTTGACCGCTGGTGGCACGTTTCATCGTTAAGGTCACGAGGTCAGGCGAGTGGTCACGTGGATGGTGCTGGTGAGGCAGGTGACCTTGGGCAGTCCTTGGGCAGTGTGTCATGTGAGTAACACTGGTAATGCGAGTAGTGCTGGTGTGCCATGCGGCAAGTCACGTGCCGCTGCGGAAGTCATGTAAGAGCATGTTGAGCATCGAATAGTGGGTTCGGCAGTGGGTATGCATAAGGTGAGGTGGCGGGAGGTGACGCAAGTATGGCAGTATGGTCGCGAGTGTCATGAGGAGATGATGGAGGCCCGAGAGGTGTTCGGAAGTTGGTAGCGGGTTTTGGAAGAGTGTAGGGGGGTTCATGAGGTGGTAGGGGAATGTTGGGAGGTCCATGAGTGGTGATAGAGTTGTTAGGTTGAAGAAAAATGGATGGGTCCTGACATTACCCCCCCTTCAAGCCTTGAGCCCTGCAAGAGTGGAGGTCATGTGACTGTTAGTCAGTGCAATGTTCATTGATCAGGTCACGACACCCGAAATTTTTCTCTAAGTCCAACCACCATTGTCTCCTCCAACATCCTCAAATGCACTGGAACCCAACTCGAACACAAAATGCGTGAATACGAGGAGTTTGAAAGGGGTGAGGCTAGCTGCAACAAAGAGGCGCTGGCCGAGATGTTGGCCCGCCAAAAGGCCGAGCAAGAGCGATGCGCGTGTCTTTGCGAAGAAACCACGGGGCATGAAAAGAGGAAGGGCAAGGTTGTGGGCTCTAACGAAACGAGGAGCAACGTCGCGGGCCCAAGTCAGGTGGAAGAAAATGTCGCGGGCCCCAGCAAACTGGGGGGAGAAGTCGCGGGCGGGGCTGACCCGTCGCCCACAGAATTCCTGAAAGCATGGAAGAAAATCGGGTCAGCGAAGGAGAATAAGGAGTGGAACGAGATGGTGCGAGAGGTGCGTAACAAAATTTCTCATTTTACTCCTCCTTTCTGATCGTTGAATTATAGGATTGCAACAATTGCATTGCAAAGGGCCGGCAGTGCGAGCGCTGCGCTGCCAGTAAATGTTGTCAGTGCATGGAGGACCACGGGAAGTGCTTGTGGGTCCAAGAGTTTTGACGATGGCGGGTGAAGAACGCGTTCGGGTGGGACGATGTGCGTGTCGACGAAGCGTTGAGGCGTGCGGAAGGATTGGAAACGGTGGGCACGGCAACGCCCAAGGTTGCGAGCCGAGTGGGGGGAAAGCTTCCCACCCTACCAGTTCCGGAGACCCCGACGCAAGCAGGGCGTGGAAAACGAGTGAGGGTAAGGTCGCGGTCGCTGACACCAGGTCCTTCAACGTCGAGGAGGCGAGTTGCAGATGTACTGGAAACAGAGACAGAGGTGGAGGAAGATGCGCCGGTGTGTCTGACAAACGTCGTGAAGGTTCATGGGGAGAAGGTGCGGATTCTGGAAACCCCGGGAGAGAAGGGGCAGTTGCTTCAGAAGGTGATGGACTGTGAGGAAGAAGTCAAGATCCTTCAAGGGCGGTTGGACGTAAGGGCGACGAAGGAGCGCTGGTTGGAAGGGAGGCTGAAGAAGAGTGAGGAGGAGGTCAAGAGATTGAAGCAGGTCGCCATGACGGTGCGGATGAAGGTGACGACCTTGTCACAAGAGTCCGGAACAAGGGAGGAGATGGAGAGGGAACTCATGACGTTGAAACAACAGGTTGCGGAACCCTCGAAGAAGACGTTATGGGTGAAGAGATCCGATAGGGAGGTGGAGTTGGAAAAGGAGTTGGCGATGGTAAGGCGCGAGCTGGAGGAGGCACAGAGAAGTGTACAAGGTAAGTTTTTCACAGTGTTCAGTGATTTTTACTGAACTTGCGAATCTGTAGGGAAGGGCAAAGAGGTGGAGAGGACGCAGGGGACATCGTCGAAGGTGCCCACGTCCAAAATCGTGGATGCGGAAGTCATGGAACTAACGGCACGGGCTGAGGGGGCGGAAAGCGAATTAGAGGCTCTCCATGAGGAGTGGGAAGGTAAGTAATAGCCTGGTTTTACCGCATTGTAAACTAATTTCTTTCCTCTTTCAGACCAGGAGGCTAAGTTGAGAGAAGTGCGTTGCAAGTTGAAGGAGATGAAGAAGGAGAGGGAGGGTAAGTCCAAGTTTCGTGGGTATGAAATGAACTAATTCCGCGTTTTATAGGATTAATTGCAACTGTGGGGAAGATGGAGGAGGAGTTGTCGATGTCGAGGGAGCAGTCGCAAGGTAAGTGGTCGCAAGTTTTGTATTCTTAATGATGGGCTGACGATTTGTCTCTAGAATTGTGCGGCCAATGCGTGTCAATGGTCAGCGAACTCCGTGAAGCTCGATTTCGAGGATGGCGAGGCCTCGAGATGGTCTTCTTTGCCTATGAAGACCTCTTGATGAAGTCACCAAAGGAACTCCCATCATGGGTAGAGAAATGGGCAGAGCAGGAACAGCATTGCGTGAGGAGGGAGTTGTTAGATATTCCAAGGGTGGACCATTGGGGTTTGGAGTTGAAGGCTCCCGAGGCTGGAGAGGAGGAGAAGGAAGGAGAAGAAAAAGTCACGAGTATGGAAGGTGAGGAAGGGGCAGAAGGGTCACAAAAAGGAAAGAAAAAGCTCGCGACCAGTAGATAATAATTTTTTCTTTGTTTTTTTGATTATCATGTATAAATTGCTGTGAAGTCTGAAGTGAGAAAGTGAAGAAAAACGAAAGGGAGGTGAGGAAATTCATTGAGTTGCACGAGGTTTTTCCGGGTAGGTCGTGTGGAAGTCCTCGAGGAGTTCCTTCAACCTGGAAAGTGATTTGATAGGTTCCCAGGTGTCGTCCTCAGGTCCGTAACCTTCCCAACATACGAGGTAAAGCACTTTGCTACCCCTCCTTCGAGAATCTAGTATGTCAGCAACTTCATAGTGTTGTTCGCCGTCGATTTCGATAGGGGGCGGGGGTTGTTGTTGTCGCTGGGGGAAGGCATCGTTGTAGACCTTCTCTAGTAATGAAACATGGAACACATTGTGTATTCCTTGCATCAATTTTGGTAACTGGAGGTGATAAGTGTGAGTCAAAACTTTCGTGAGTATAGAGAAAGGTCCAGCTCATTTCGAATCCAGCTTCTTCATTGGCCTCTTCATCTTCACGTTTCGCAAATCTAACCACCCCTTTGTCCCTTCCTTCCAATCCGGTGTAATCTCTCTCTTCCTGTCCACAAAGTGCGAGTAGGCTTCGTTCGCGACCTTGAGTTGATCTCGTAGATGCTGATGGAGCATCTTGAGATCAGTCGCGACCATGTGGACTTCATGTGTGGGTATGTCCTCGAGAGAAATCGTAAGTCGGGGGTTGTATCCCTTATTCGCGAAGAATGGGGAGACACCAGTAGCGCTGTGGGGGGTGTTGTTGTATACAAACTCAGCGAGCGGGAGTTGGTAAGTCCAGTCGTCCTGTTGGTAGTTCGTATAGATTCGTATATATTGTTCCAGGACCTGGTTGACTTGCTCTGTTTGTCCGTCGGTCTCCGGGTGGTAAGCTGTGGAAAGATTTGAAGTAATGTCCAAAGCTTGACATAATGAAGACCAAAACTTAGAAATGAATAATCTTCCTCTGTCCAACACTATGTCTGCAGGTAACCCATGTTTCAAGAAGATGTGGGTGACGAAATGCTGGGCGATTTCTTTCGTGGTGTCGGTAGTATTGGTAGAGATGAAAATTGCTTGTTTCGTAAGTCGGCAGACAACAACAAGGATCGAGTCAAAGGTCGCGGAGAGGGAGGGCTTCGATATGGTCCATCGAGATCGAAGACCAAGGTCACTCGCCTATGGGCAAGGGCTTGAGGAGTCCATAAGGTTTGTGTCGGACTGGTTTTGCCCTTGCGCAGGTGTGACAACCACGGACGTAGGCAGTTACATCCTTGTGAAGTCCTGGCCAGAAGAACAACCTATTTATTAGTTGAGTTGTTTTTCTTATACCTGGATGTCCATGTAGTTTGTGGTCGTGGTTTGAGTGTAGGATATCGAACTGGAGGGAGTCGTGGTCAGGAACATATATTTTACTGTTGCGAAGTAGTAGTAAACCATTGGGTGAGAGCAAAAAAGCCTTCTCATGACCTTGTGAAACGCCCTGGGACTTCTTGGTGAAGTACGGGTCGCGAGGAGCATGTCGAATTTGCGAGAATAGGGTCTCTTTGTTGAGTATGACAGCTGCTCGAAGGAGTTCTGGTGGTATTGTGACCTTGTTGTTGAGGGTGTTGGTCACGGGTTGGTTGGCCTTCTTCGGGTAGACGTCGGGTCGTCACGTGAGGGCATCTGGCTTCGTGCCTAACTTTCCTGCTCGATAATGAATAACATAATCGAAGCTGGAAAGATACTCAGCCCAGCGGGCTTGTCAGTGGCTTAATTGCTTCATGGTGGTAAAATATCGTAAATTATTGTGGTTGGAGAAGACCTGTACTTGGTATCGCACGCCTTCGAGATACGCTCACCATTGCTTGAAGGCTTCATGGATCACAAGAAGCTCTTTGTTGTATATGTTGTAGTTGAGCTCTGCGGCGATCATCATACATGCGTGGAAGGCGATGGGGTGTAGCTCGTTAGTTGCGGGGTCGGTCTGGGAGAGGATGGTCGCTATGGCATAGTCAGAAGCGTCGCATTCGAGGGTGATAGGATGGTCGGGGTCATAGTGTCAGAGGACAGGAGCTTCAGTGAAGGCCTGCTTGAGTGTTTCGAAGATTTGTTGACATTGCGGGCTCCATTTCCATGGCATATCCTTGCGGAGGAGTCATGTAAGTGGGATGACGATGCCTGAATAGTTGTCAATAAATCTTCGGTAAAAATTGGAAAAGCCCAAGAAACTCTGAAGGTCGCGGATTTTCGTGGGTGCAGGCCAACTCAGAATGGCCTGAATCTTCGAAGGGTCCATGGCGATTCCATCAGGAGACACTATAACACCGAGGTATTCAACCGTTGTGGTGTGGAAATCACATTTCTCAGGTTGCACGTGTAGGTCTGCCTTGCATAGAAATTGTAGGACTTCTCAGACGTGGTCACGATGTTGTTCGAGGTTGTCCGAGTAGATTAGGATGTCATCAAGGTAAACTACTACGTTGACATCAACCAAATCATGGAAGATATCGTTCATGAGGTGCTGAAAGGTCGTGGGTGCGTTCGTGAGTCCAAATGGCATAACAAGATATTCAAACGCACCATAGCAGGTGCGGAATGCAGTTTTCCACTTGTCTCTGTTAGGGCCTGTCCCGTCTCGATAGTAGTGCCGGAGATCGACTTGTTGGTGACCTATGCTGGAAACTCGCTAAGACCAATCAACTGTAGAGCACAGTCGAGAATGCTTGGTCCCGGAAGGTCACGAAGACATCTGAGAAGATGTAAGAGTGAAGAAAGACAAGTATAAAGGAGGAAGACGTCGTTAGGAAGGTCGTGAAGTCGGTAGACAAAGCATAAAGGAGGAAATTGACAAGGAGGGGGGAAATGGGTGATGCTGAGAGGGTCGCGAAGTTGACCAACGAAGCGTGAAGAAAGAAATAGACGAGGTGGGAGAAAGTGACAACGCTGAGAAGGTCGCGAGGTCGACCAACGAAGCGTAGAGAAGGAAAAAGACGAGGTGAAAGAAATAGACAATGTTAGAAGGGTCGCAGTGGTCGCGACGGTGTTGAGAAATGTGTTGGTGAAGGCGATGACTTTGCCAACCGACGGGTGAACCTGTAGGGTTCCAAGATCAGTACCAAGATGAATAATAAAGAATACTTAGATCGCGCGAGTTGTACGAGCGCAGAGGGTGAGTTAGAACAGAGTAGAGTGTGTCTTGGCAATCTTGTGGTCACCAAGAGAGACAAGACCTATCAATCGCGATGGTTCCAAGCTCAAAGGGCATACTAGCCTCAAGCTTAAACCAATGTGCATCAATATCAAGTCTAGAGTACCATAAGTACATGCGAGACCTTATATATACGTACATGCAGGGAGTATGACAAGAAAGGGAAAGTACAGAGAGCGCCAGGCGACAAGACTATAGTAGTATGGGGTATAACTAGTCGTAGAGTGACCGTGCGCGTGTTCTACTAAGATTGCGAGGGGTAAACTAAGCATAGGTAAGGTCGCAGACGTGACTGGTCATGGGTCGCGACCTAACTAAATAAGTGTATGTGTAACTACGACTGGGCAGAGGGGCTTGGTCCAGGGCTAATGCAGTTATAGACGACTGAGAAGAAGAAGGGAGAACATAATTTGAAAGGATACACAGCTTGACCACTGGTGGCGCATTTCATCGTTAAGGTCGCGTGGTCAGGCGAGCGGTCACGTGGACAGCACTGGTGAGGCAGGTGACCTTGGGCGGTCTTTGGGCGGTATGTCACGTGAGTAACGCTGGTAACGCCAGTAACGCCAGTAACGCCAGTGTGCCGTGCGGCAAGTCACGTGTCACTGCAGGAGTCGTGTAAGAGCATGTTGAGCATCGAATAGTGGGTTCGGCGGTGAGTACATGTAAGGTGAGGTGGCAGGAGGTGACGCGAGTATGGTGGTATGATCGCAAGTGTCGTGAGGAGATGATGGAGGCCTGAGAGGTGTTTGGAAGTTGATAGCGGGTTTCGGAAGAGTGTAGGGGGGTTCGCAAGGTGGTAGGGGAACGTCGGGAGGTCCATGAGTGGTGATAGAGTTGTTAGGTTGAGGAAAAATGGATGGGTCCTGACAGTCTCCTTCAGCTATCCTCACGTTGTTATACCCAACACAGAGGTCAATCTTCGAGTAGATTTTGGCCAAACGTAACTGGTCGACAAGGGTCTCGATTCAGGGGATAGGGTAGCGGTTTTTGCAGGTGATCTTGTTGAGACCTCGATAGTCGACGCAGAGGTGAAGACCTCCATCTTTCTTCTTTGCAGTACCAGTGCACCTGTGGGGGATTTTGATGGCCGAATGAAGCCTTTATCTAACATGTCGTCCAAATAATCTTTCAACATCTTTAACTCCACTTCTGACATGTTATATAGCTTCCCGTGAGGAGGTGTTTCACCTTCTTCAAGTTCAATTCGGTGGTCATAGTCGCGGTGTGGAGGTAGTTCCTGGGCTAGATCTTCAGAAAAGACATCCAGGAAGTCGTGGTACTCGTGCAGGACTGTTTCTTTGGGTTTCAGAGGGGGTTGAGTGGTCACAGAACTTGCAAGTATGGATTCGTCATTGTAGGGGTTGTTCACGGGTTGGAAGTATAGGAGACCTATAAATTCTCCTTGTTGCTCCAAGCAACGAAGCGTGGTGGCTTTGACCAATTGAACTTGCGGGGGTTTAGAAGGTTTTGGTGTTGAGTTCGCGAGGTCAGGAGGAGGTTTATTTGGGAGTTTCGCATCCAGAAGGGTGAGAGGGATAGTCACAGAGCGGGCTGTCTGTCCGAAACTAAAAGTGAGGTTGGTCCAATCGATCTTGGGGTTCCAGGTTCACAACCAATCGAGTCCTAGAACCACAGGGGTGAGAGGATGAGTCCTAGTGACGAGGAACTTAATGGATTGGATAGTATCATCAGGAAACTTCGTGTTAGCGAGGATGTAGTGGGTTATATTGGAGCTGGAGGAACTTCCATCGAAGTATTGGAGAGGTAGGGGTTGCGGGAGTGGTATTAGGAGGTTCGGATGGGTGTTTGCAAGTACAGAGTCAATAAAATTCATGGATGCGCTGCAGTCAACAAGAGTATTTAGGGGAGTCAAGCCGAAATCTGGGATTTGTGTCTTTATGAGGAAGGATTGGGAGGACTGGGAGGCAATAGGAGTATTAGAAAAGTTGCGAAGAAACTGAGGAGAGGAGGAACTAGTCGCGGCCCATGCGAGTATGGGGGTTGGTTCATCATGACTCAGAGTTCCCCTGGAAGCTCCTGAGTTGCTTCCTTGTTTAACTCTTCATGTGGATCATCGACATCTTCTTCCACTTCTTCCTCGACTTCATACACTTCCTGGAAGTCTTCCTCTCCTTCCTCAAGCGTAAACATGGCTCATCCTGCTACTCATCAGTCGGGACAGGCAGTGCTATAATGTCCCGGCTTCCCACATCTCATGCAGAGGTTTCCCTGATGACGACATTCTCATTCCTCATCGCTAAGGGGGACGTAGGGCGGATTCGGATTCGGCTGGCGGGGCGAATTGGCGGGTCGCGGTGAAGTCGTGGGGTTTCCTGTGGCTGGTCGGGGCATTGTAGGGTTATTGCCAGTGGCAGGATAAGGTCGTGACGTGTTTGCGAAGTTGCGATTTCCACCTTGTTGAGGAAGGGGGCAATTTCCGCCTTGTTGAACAGGGGAACGAGGAGCAGGAGGGTTGGCACAGAACTGAGTTCGACAAGTTTCGCTTTTGTACTCCCAATGCCACTGGTCAATCTGCATGGCCAAATCGCGAAGTTCTTGGTATGTTGTAGGTCATGGAATGACTTTCATGGCCTCTTTAATATGTGTGGACAGTGAGTGGTAGAGTTCCGATTGCAAGGTGGCCGAATTCCAGTTGGACTCGAAAGTGAAGGACTTGAAGCATATAATATGGTTCGAGAACCGTTCGTTTTCGCCCATCTGCAACATACAGAGGTTTTGGTTGGCTTCAATCTGCGTGTTAACCACTCCAAACATCCCTCCAAACTCACAGATGAATCCTTCCCAGGAATGTAGAGCTGGGTGTTTGGCATTGAATTGAAGGAGGGAGGTGTAGTGGCTCTGTGCGGTGTCCATGAGGTAAGAGGTGGTGAAAGTAACCCTCTCGTGGTCTCCCTGGAAGGTTACGGGTTTTGCAAAGAAAGTCATTAGGCATTCTGTGACAAAGGGCTTCCACTTGCATCGATTGCGACCATTGAACGGCTCGAGGTGCCTAGTATCGAGCTTGGATTCTCGAGCGAAGGCATCTCGGGCTGATGGTCCTTTGGAGGGAGGGGCCTGATAATAGTAGTGGTGATGATGGGTTCCAGGCACCTCATCTCGAAGCACAGCGGCGAGGTGTGGAGGCATAGGGGGGACCAGAGAGACCTGCAGAGCTTCAGCCTGAGATGGGGGACGAGATGCTGGTCGCATCTCCATCGGGGGTAATGGTCGCACTTCCGGTTGAGGAATACAGAAGGGTTCGACAGGTATCTCAAGGTGGGGGGCAGGCTGGAGAGTTGCTTCGGTCCCTATAGGGTTGCGAGGGAGCGCCCTACTCGGAGTAGTGGTTGGCTGCGTCCAAGTGGGCCAGCTGCCACGAGGGGCGGTGTACCTAGGGATCCTAGAGACTATGGCGGGTCGTTCATCAGGCACGGCAGGATTCGCAACCTGGAAAAGTGGGGCCATATCTCGAGGTCCTCTAAAAGGTTGAACCTGTCTTGGAGGTCACGAGGGAGTATCCAGGTCAGGGGGAGTGGGAACTCCACGATCAGTAGTCCCTGGATACTGACACTGACTCTTGTATAACCGGTTTTGTGGGTTAGTGCGGAATCCATCCGTCAATCATACCAATGCCTCGTTGTTAGATTTTCACCACATCACCCCCCTTTTTCCACTCTTCACACCATGCATATGCCCTTCCCCCTCACCTATCACATGCCGCATGCTCTCCCCCCTTCTATCCTATCACTATGACTCATGCCGCACCTCGCTGTCCACACGTGTCGGTTCTCTCTTATTGTGACTCACCATGACTCATACCTTTGTACGTATATAAAGTAGCCACGCAAGTAACAACCCCTCCTTAGGTTGTTACTCTCTATCACATATTCTTCTTGCTCTCGTTCAACTGACCCTCACCCGAGTTCCTCGAACAGCCAAGAGTCAATTCGACTCTTGTTGACAAGTAACAACCTCTCCCCTGCCTACCTCCTCACGGACCTAGGCACCCACACCCCTGCCCGAGCCGAAGCAAGGCTTGCGTATTCGGAGAAGACACCCTGGCACGCTTTTGGACAGCGTATGAATGATCCGTCAGGAGGAGAGCCCTCCTTGGACTAGACCAAGAAACCGATTTTGAACAACTGACACCGCCGAGCACCCCATATCGAACCTACGAGAACTTTCAGTATCCAAGACACTCCGAGGCTGCCCAGTTGGCGCCCCGTTACCATTTTGCCACAAAAAGAATCTTCATACCACAGGATTTTGCGCGGAACAATCCCTTGACCATCAAACACGCCCCCGAGTGGCGAGCATTCCAAAACACACTTACAGTGAAGCTACAACTTGTAGCTGACGAACAGAGACAAACCAACAAGGAGACCAAGTACCTACAAGGAACTGAAGACTTTGTGGACTTCGCTAGTGAAAGCGACTACCATAGTGCTCTAGAAGAACTCGAAGACCCCATACACTTGTCTGTTGTGACACAGACCGACGAAATACCCCCCACGCACCAATCTACCGAGGCCCAAACCGACCTCACATTTGCCAGACTCCAAGACCGACTATGCATAGACATTTTCCAAGATCCTCCGTGAATCTACCTCGAAGAGCTAGACTGAAGAAATGGCCAACGTAGCTCCCGATGCCGTTCCCGAACCCCCTGCCGCGCCCATAGCAGCACCCATTACACTCACTTTGAAGATTGCCCCCTACAATGGAAAGAGGCTTCCAGACCTTTCTCAGAAGCTTACAACTGGAATTCCGAGTAAATGCCCACAAGTACCCAACCAATTTCCTCAAAGTGGTGTTCACCCTAAGCAATATGACAGAATACTACACTGCTGAGTGGGCCAACCAAGCCGCTACAGTGCTATTGGAGGATGGAGGCGAAAACATCATCTGGCCGACATTTGAAGCAAGAATGAGGGAGGCTTTCGCCCCCATTGAAGATCAAGTGCTTGCGGTGCATAAGCTGAATACTTTCAGGCAAATACAAGTGGATGTGGCACAGTTCTTCCAAAAATTCGAAACACTCATGAGCCAAGCCGGCTACGACGAAGACACACACTGGAATGTGATACATGCTCTGCTGATGAGAGCTGTACACCCCAAGTTGCTAGAGAAGGTGCTCGCTTGCGCAGAACAACCTGCAGACTACCAGGCCTTCTGAGTATTGACCATATGCCTGGACAGGCAACACCAACTGTATACAGCAGTTCAGAGAGAAATGCACACACAGATGGGAGTCCAGCCCGCATGGAACCGACCCGCACAATGCCAGCCCCCACAGAATCGCTTTTGGAGATTGCCTCAGTGGCAGCCACAGACAGTATGGCAAGGACCTGCACAGTGGAACCCACCACCCAGGCAACCACAACGAGTGCAGTGGCAACTGCACCCACAACAGCAACAGCAACAGCAGCAACAGCAGGCGCCGCCCCCTGGACAATGGAACAGACAAGCCCCACCTGGTACCAGGCAAGGCACCCCAATGGACATGAGCCGAGGAGCGGGGCCCTGATGCCCCCTCATCTGTTACAACTGCAGTCAAGTAGGCCACCCAGCATGATTATGCCCAGAACCACCCCAACACCGTGCTGCCCCACATCAACAAGCCAGAGCGGGGAATGCCTACGAATTATGTTCCCCTCCTGGGTATTACACGCTGCCTCCGTTCTCCCCCTTTCCTGTCCCCACATATCCCGCTTTGCATCTGACCTCCCTCACATCATTCAACCCCTCATACGCAGCTACGAGCGTCGGGCAAAACGACTATGACGAGATGGAGAACCGAATTGCACAGTTACGCGACGAGTTGGAAATCGCAAGGCGCCCCCAGACTCCGGGCCCAGGGCCTTCGACTGAAGCAGTGATGAACAACGGACAACAGGATTTTCAGGACAGATCCACTTAAGTGCTAAAGTAGGATCCGTATACGTTGTCCCCGCCCGTCGACACCATGTAAAACAGTTCGCAAATGACATACCGCTATTGTCAGGATCGCTTACATAAGCAGGTTGGAAAGGCCAAGAAAGGATCGCAAAAGAGTTGCGGGAAGTTTGCGGACAAGTCACGTGACCCGAACGGGTGGTGGCTTACATAATGGGAAAATCACGTGACCCGGGCCTGGACGCATCACGTGACGCACGGGGTCCGAGCGTGGGAATGCCGGCAACTCCCGAACCGCTCGCTATATATACTACGTCGCTTTCTTACTTGTACCCTTTTCCCCTTATGTTAGTATCATCATCATCGACCTTACGTTAAGTTGTGTGAACCGTGAGACTAAGTCTGACAGCTATTTCCATTGTCAAAGGAGGCTAAGAGGGCTAAGCATGCCCTCAAGGACCTCACCTCTAAAAAGCTCCCAGGATATAACAATGATGTGGACTGGGACACTGATCCCAGGACCACATATGGGAAAGGAGGAGAACGACAACTGGATATGCCAGGATTTATAACTACGCTGGACACCAAAGAGACCTACGACATCAAACTGTTAATTGACTCTGGCTGCACAATGTGTGTTATGGACCTGGAATGGGCCACCGCTAGGAAAATAAACCTCACGAAACTTGAAACTCCTATAATATTCAAGAATATTGATGGAACCATGAATGTATCAGGAGCCTTCAAACATTCGGTGACCCTACAACTGAACATTGGGGGTCACATCGAAATCAAACAGTTTCTATTGGGACGAGTTACCGGCCACCCGGCGATTCTGGGACACGATTGGCTTCGATACCATAACCCCAGTATCCCGTGGTTTGAGAAGTACATACACTTCAACAAATGCAAAAAGAAAGACTGTCACATTGTGGACTATGGCTATGCTTTCCGAAACCTATACAATACGACAACCAGATCCGACTGGAAGACCCTATACCCCCAAGTGTTTGCTGGGAAGACTGGCCAGAAGCTACCCAAATCTCTACTGGGGATCGACTACGAAATCAAATTCAAAAACGATCCTGGGTTTTTGCACTCGAAAGTATACCTGCTTACCAACAGGGAGGACGAGGCCCTAAGAGCATGGTTCAAAGAAAATTTGGAAAATGGTCGGTTAGTGTGGGGAGAATCGGACTACATCAGCCCCATCTTCTTCAAGGACAAAGGAGACAAACTGCGACCTATCATCGATTATAAATGGCTCAATTCCTTCTGCATGAAGGACATATACCCGCTACCCAGGATTGATGAA
This sequence comes from Clavaria fumosa, assembly GCA_951802425.1. Lineage (NCBI taxonomy): Eukaryota > Fungi > Basidiomycota > Agaricomycetes > Agaricales > Clavariaceae > Clavaria > Clavaria fumosa. The sequence continues at coordinate 1,220,780 of OX637805.1, read as the reverse complement.
ACTGTAGCAAGCCTGAAGAACACTAAGGTATTCACGAGCCTCGATGTAGAGTGTGGCTACTGGAACGTTGCAATGGCCAAATGGGTGCAGAAACTCGCTGCCATAATTACGAAGTACGGAACAGTATGGCCCACCATTATGCAGTTCGGACTAATGAATGCCCTGTTGGTCTTCCAACGGCGAATGAACTACATCCTGCGCACACTGTTAGCCACCAGAAAGGTATTCATATACATTGACAACATCCTTATTGCAACAGAAACCCTTGAGGAACACTGACACCTACTACACAAGGTATTCAAAGTACTTTCGAACAACGACCTCTGCATGCGAGAGTCGAAATGCAAACTGGAACAGTCAGAAGTTATGTTCCTGGGGTTATTAATCTCAAAAGGAAACATCCGACACTCGCCAAAAAAATGCAGGGGAATAGCAGACTGGCCTACACCAAAGAACAAACATGCTCTTCAGAAAGGGATCGGACTATTAAATTACTTCCGAAGATTTATACAGGGATTCACCACTATCGCCAAGCCACTCTACGAATTACTGAGTGACAACACGCCATATATCTGGATGGACCAACAAGAACGTGCCTGGAGGTGCCTAATCGACATACTACAGAGTGATGTAGTGCTGGCAATCCCACAAGATAATGGCAAGTGGAAAATGGAAGTGGATGCGAGCAATTATGCAACCAGGGGAGTATTGTCCCAACAACAGCCTGACGGTGTCTGGCGACTGATAGACTTTATTTCAAAAACCTTCTCCCCGGCAGAGATGAATTATGCAACATATGACAAAGAATTCTTGGCGATCATCTGAGGACTAGAGGAGTGGCACCATTACCTATTGGGCGCCAAGGACCCCTTTGAAATCCACACTGATCATGCAAACCTTCAATATTTCCAGAAAAGTCAAAAACTCAACCCTAGACAAACGCAATGGCGTTCGAAGCTACAGTGCTTCAACTTCGAAGTAAAGTACAAACCAGGAAAGACAAACATGAAAGCGGATGCACTCTCCCAACGACCAGACCACTGGGAGGGAACAGACAAATATGAAAAACCCACAGTACAGGTTTTCCCTGCCCACTGTCTTGCCACACTGCTGATCCCCAAGCTGACAATTGACCAATTGCTTCTAGAGGCACATGCAAACACTATACCACCCAAAGCAATACCCTACGAAAAAGGAGTGGACGGACTCTTCAGACATGAAGGAAAGATCTGGGTACCCCAAGACCTGGTACACAAAATCCTGATGGAACTACACGACTCCCCACTTGGAGGACATCCTGGACCCGAAAAGACCTTGGAAAGTGTCACCCGACAATTTACATGGCCAGGAGTGAAGGAAGATGTAACGGAGTATGTGGCCGGCTGCGAGAAATGTCAGTCCAGGTCCCTAGCAAAAGCGGAAGGGGGAAAGTAACTCGATTTCAACTTGGGGAACTACACTCATTACATGAGCACTATATATACTAGGGGAAGGGGCTGTGTAGGGGACGAGTCATAAAATGGGGAACGAGGCTACGCGCACTGAGTTGCACGGGATAGGGGAGGCAGTATAGGGAAAAGGGGATGCCAATTAGGGAAGGTAGCGCGAGGTACGGATAAGGGGAGAATGACAAGAGAAATGCTTAGCATGGGCTTGGCTGACCGTGGAGGGGTCTGGATTAGTCCCGATTAGAGTGGATTGTTTGATGGGAGCCGTCAGAGTGATCATTGCTGATCCGCCTCCATCACGAATTGCAAAGCATGGGAAGTCGCAAGGAACGTGGGTGTGGGGCACGTGATGGGCGCTTATCACTGGCCACACAATCCGTTCGGATTCCTGGTGACAGGTTCCTCACGCATTATGGAGTTCAGTGAGGGTGGCTTATGTAATGGATCCTGACATGGCCCCCTCCTCAAGGCTGGGCGTCTCAACCGGCCAGTCATGCCTTGTCTGGGTGTTTGAGGAAGAAGTCGCGGAGGAGAATCGCGGTGTTGGTAAGGTTTTGGCGGGGTTCCCAGGTGTTTTCTTCGACGGGGTAGCCTAACCACTTCACCAGGTATTTCACTCCCCTTCCTATTTTCTTTACATCCAGGATTTCTTCAACTTCGTATTCCAAATGATCATCATCGATGGTTGGAGGAGGTGGGGGGGGTCGGGCCTGGGAGGTGAAAGAAAGGGGGGACGAACAGGGTTAGGAGAAGTTCATTGAATACATTGTGGATGCACCAAGCAGGAGGTAGCTTGAGGCAATATCCTGCTGGTCCTACTTTCTCAATAATGGCAAAAGGTCCAGCCCGTTTATTGTCAAGTTTCTTATTTGGGCAGTCCATTTTCAAGTTTCGTGTGTCGAGCCACACCAAATCTCCCTTCCCATACTCACGACTGGGTCGTTTTCCACTGTCATAGCTTTTCTTCATTGCCAGTGCGGCTTTCTCCATAGCCTCTTTGGCAGCACATCACGACTCCTCCAACTTCGCCATCCATTCGTCAGCGGCGGGGTTCACCTCCATCCGGGGATGGGCACCTCCATTCCAGGGGTGTCGGCCATAGTCCAGGAAGAAGGGTGTGTAGCCAGTTGCGGAGTGCTCCCGATTATTAAGTGCGAATTCTGCAGTGCTCAGCCATTCTGCCCAATCGTCCTGGAGATGGTCGACGTATTCCCGCAGGTAGGTCTCAATCTCCTGATTCACCCATTCTGTTTGTCCATCAGTTTGGGGATGGAAAGCAGTGCTCGGATTAGCTTTTATCCCAATCATCCAGTAGAACTCCTTCATGAATCGAGAGACAAACTGTGGGCCACGATCGCTGACGACCTTCTGGGGGATTCTGTGGTTCCGGAATACTCGGTCGCGGAGGATTCTTGCTGCTCCCAGACTCGTCAAGTCGAAACCGATTGCTTCGATGAGTGTGTGCTTGGTGAACTTGTCGACAATTACAAGGATGGAGTCGAAACCACGGGACTGTGGCAACGGGCCTACTATGTCCCAGCTGATCACCCACCATGGACCATTCGGGACTGGGTGTGGATGTAGGGGCACGGCTCGTTTGGTTCGGTCGGGCTTGGTTCTCTGACAGCCTTCACATCCAGACATGTACTTCTCCACATCCTTTACCATCTCGGGCCACCAGTAGGCTTTGAGCATCGCGGCCTTCATCTTCTTTATTCTGGGGTGTCCTGCAATGGGAAGGTCATGTTCATAGTTGAGTACCACCTCGCGGACAGCCGGGGGTATCCACACAGTGTTTCTTCTCCACCACAATCCCAGGCGGTCTCACGTCCAACTGTCGTCGATTTCCGCGGGCTTAGTGATGTGTTCCGCGCTCTTTTTCTGGAGGAGTGTCTCCATTTCCAAGGTGAAGCTGGTGCGTACGTCCATGTCGGAGGGGAGCATCTGGACAGGAGCATCTTCTTCGGCTGCCTCTCCATAGTCAGGCCTTCACGAGAGGGTATCGGCCTTGGTGTTGCTCTTACCGGTCCAATACTTGATTGCGAAGTCGAAACTCTGGAGTTCTCCATACCAGCGTATTTGCCGTGGCTTCAGTTTTTGGGGCTTTCTGAAGTATTGCAAGTTTGCATGGTCGGTCCATATCTCGAAGGTTTCATCCACTCCTATGAGATATGCTCTCCACTCTCTCAGCGCTCTGATAACCGTGAGGAGCTCCTTGTCATAGACATCATAGTTCTTTTCAGCCGCCGTGAGGGCCTTGGAGATGTAGTCGACTGGTCTCCAGGTCCCGTTGGGCTGCTGTTGGGAAAGAACTCCACCCATCGCGAGGTTACTAGCGTCTGTTTCTACCTTCCATTTACCTGTATCCTGGGGTAGAGTGAGGACTGGGGCTGAAACGAGCGCTCCTTTCACGTCCAGGAAAGCCGCGATCTGTTCGCTCTGCCAGCACCAGGGGACGTTACCGGTGAGCTTAAACAGGGGTTTGGCTCGTGAGGACAGATTAGGGATAAACCTCCGTAGGTGGTTGACCATTCCCAAGAACCGTTGGAGTTCTTTGACATTTCGGGGCTCTGGCCAGTTTCGGATTGCTTCCGCCTTGGCCGGGTTGTGCTCGAGTCGATTGTGCGAGAGCCTGAGCCCAAGGTAGAACACCTCAGCCTTCTCAAACTCACACTTGCTCAGTTGGAGGCACAGTCCATTGTCACGGAACCTCTGCAAGACTCGGTCCATCCAGTAACGGTGGGTCGCGAGGTCGTCCGCGAAGATAATGACGTCATTGATATATGCGAGTACATTTCTGCCGGCAATTTCTTCTCTCAAAATATGGTTCATAAATCTCTGAAAGGTTGCAGGAGCATTCTGGAGCCCAAACCACATTACCGTAGGCTCGAACAAACCTCGCAACGTCAAGAAGGCACATCTCTCCTGATGCCCTTCCCACAACCTCATTGATGGAAACCCTCCCTTCGCGTCAATCTTGGAAAAGATCCTGGCTCCACGCAGTTTGTCTACACAGTCACGGATGCGCGGCAATGGGAACTTGTCCTTAATCAAAAACGAGTTGAGGTGTGAGTAATCGATGATGGGCCGGAGCTTGTCCTTTTCTCACTTGAAGAAGAACGGGCTGGCGTAGGGGGATTTGGAGGGCCTTATCCTTCCTGAAGCCAGCTGCTCATCGATCCACCTGTTCATTTCTGTTATTTCCTCTCTAGTCAGCGAGTAGAGCTTGGAGGATAAGTGCCCTGGGTCCTCACGGAACTCGATCTTGATGTCGAAATTGGGTCGCAGCTTGGGCAACTCATCCCACTTCGCCTCACTAAAAACCATTGGGTATAGCAACAGCCAGTCGGGCATATCTCCAGAGTCCAAAAAACGAATGTCCATAGTCGTTTGTAGCGCATTGTCCCATATACTGCCTTTAGGATAGGCCCAAGGACTCGCGAGGTGTGGGTCAAAGTGGCAACTCGTGGGGCAGCGCTTGAAGGAGACCTTGCCTAGTGGCCAATCAATCTCGGGGTTGTGTTTGGACAGCCAGTCATGCCCCAAGATGATTTTGTGCAACTTGGCCATTCCAAGTAAGAAGTGTATCCGCTCTTGGTGGTCTCCTATTGTTAACAGGAGGTCGATGCCATAGCGGATGGGTCCACTCTTGTTCGCTGATCCATCCACATTGTACACCTTGATCGGGTTCTGCAGTGGGACAGGTTCCAGTCCCAGTTCCTTGCACCAGGTTAGGTCCATAAAACAATTGGTACAGCCCGAGTCGATTAGGACCTTAACACCTCCCCATTCAGCCATGGTCAGAGTTTCAAAGTGAGCCAGTAGGGTCAACTCTCTCTTCTGTTTCTTTGGCTTCTCTTCTGTGACCTTCACTGTGGTGTTGTCCTTGAGTCTGTTCGTGCTCCAGGCATGTTTCCGTTGCAAGATCATATATTGGGGTATACTTGCTATGGTTACAGGGGTGGGGGCGGGGACAGGACTCGTACTATTACAGAGACGCCAGTTCGGACTTACTGCGCCTCGTCTCCAAAACCCTGCTCCTGGGTAGGAGCCGATAGAAGTTGTTGTTGTTGTTGTTGTTGGGCCTGTGGGGTGCCAACCATCTGTCTTTCTCTCTCGTATATCGTGAGCCTGTTGTGGAGTAGAGCCAGCTCATTCTCGTACTCTTCCACTTCCACTGAGCCAGGGACCATCGCGCGAACTTGTGGCCTCAGGACATAGGGTCGCATGTCCGGGAGGTGGCAGTTGCGGGCGAGGTGTCCTACCTGGCCACAACGGAAGCATCGACGCTCGACTGCAGGAGCTCACGTCTGGTCTACGATCATCCGGTCACCGGCACCAGCAGGATGGGGCATGATCTGTGGAGCAGGAGCGCGTTGCTGCTGCTGCGGGGCGGAGGGGAAGCGAGGCGCGGGTTGCGGGGGATTCGGATTCGGGTAGCGGGGGGGTGTGGGGAGTGGTCGCAACTGCTGGAACTGGGTAGGGGCGGGGCAGTTGGCGTTTTGCTCGTGTATGATGGCATCGAGCCTCCTTTGTTGGGCGTCCAATGTTTCGACCAGTTGCTTCCACTGGGCATAGGTGACTGGCATGGGGTTGACGTTGTAGACCTGCGTAGTCAGCCTCCGGTTGAGGTTTGTTTCCAGCCAGTGGATTAGTACGTCCGAGTCGTCGACCGGGTCCAACTCTGCCTTGCGCATCAGCATCTCGAATAGTGCGAAGAATTCCGTGGCTTCCAGCACTCCCTGTTTCAACTTTGCTATGTCGTTCAGGGCAGTCGCGGTAATGTTTGGGTTGTCGAAGGCCCTTCGCAGACCCACAACAAAATCTTCCCAAGTCCCGGCCACTCCAGCATTCAAAATCTCGTCACTCTGCATGTTCGCCCATTCCGCTGCGAACCCCTCTCTGGTAATCTTACTCAGCGCAAACAGAATCTTGTTCAGGTCATTGGTATAGAGCCCCTGGTTGGCCAGGAACTGTAGTCGGAGGGACCTAAGGAAGGTCCGGAAATTCTTCTTGTTTCCATCAAAGGATGGAACGGCTAGGTCCAGCCTTGGCATTGGGGCTGCGGGGATGGTGTCTGCCATTTTGGGTATGGGCAAGGGCGGTGGCGAGGGTTCTGGCGGCAATGGACTCGTGGGTTGGGGTCGCGGTTCCGGCTCTGGAGTCGCAGGTGACTGTGGTGGTGGTGGTGGCGACGGTGCTTGCCGGGCTAGGTGCTTGTCTAAACTCGCGAAGTCTACAGAGGGCTCGGTATGAACTGGTGGTGCTGGGGGGGACAGGGTTGATGGGACAACAGATGAAGGTGAGGGGTCAGTACTCGTGGACGATGAGTTGTTCAATTCTGATGAGGCTAAGCTCTGTCTGGATCGCCACGGAAACGTGCGTGGGTTCGTTCGTCAACTCATCGTTGTCGCTGTTTACGTAGTCCTCGAGGTTGTCAAGGTTAATGTCGATGGTGCTGTGTGCAGGCGATCTCGTGCCTGAGGTCGCGGAATCCGGTAGGGCGGCTCTCAGTGCCTCTCTCAGTCTCTCTTCTCGTCGGCTTTGTTCCTGTGCATACAACCTTGCGAAATAAGGAGCAAGTCATCTCTCCTCAATAATCCACAGTTCGAAAGGGTGCAGCTCTCACGGTCTCAGTACCACAGTTTCCGTCTCAGATACGTCGGATTCCATCGGGGTGTCCAGGTAGAATTCTGTTCTTACGTGGGTGTCAAAGTATCGGGCCCAATATTCGTCCTCACCAAAATCTAGGACCGTGGTGAGCCACTCATCTGTTATGTCTTTGTTATGTGTCGGATACACCAGGATAGTTCTCTCGTCATTCTGTTGCACACGACGGGCAGGGGGTAGGGAGAAAGGAGAAAGCTAGGCTGACTGGGGGTTGACAGGGTCAGGGTAGCAAGGGGTGGACGTTGAAATTGTGTCAGTCCAGGTCCCTAGCAATAGCGGAAGGGGGAAAGTAACTCGATTTCAACGTGGGGAACTACACTCATTACAAGAGCACTATATATACTAGGGGAAGGGGCTGTGTAGGGGACGAGTCATAAAATGGGGAACGAGGCTACACGCACTGAGTCGCACGGGATAGGGGAGGCAGTATAGGGAAAAGGGGATGCCAATTAGGGAAGGTAGCAGTGAGGTACGGATAAGGGGAGAATGACAAGAGAAATGCTTAGCATGGGCTTGGCTGACTGTGGAGGGGTCTGGATTAGTCCCGATTAGAGTGGATTGTTTGATGGGAGCTGTCAGAGTGATCATTGCTGATCCGCCTCCATCACGAATTGCAAAGCGTGGGAAGTCGTGAGGAATGTGGGTGTGGGGCACATGATGGGCGCTTATCACTGGCCACAGAATCCATTCGGATTCCTCGCTGCGGAATCTGTTCGGATTCCTGGTGATGGGTTCCTCGCGCGTTATGGAGTTCAGTGAGGGTGGCTTACGTAATGGATCCTGACAAGAAATGTCAAAGGACAAAACCTGACTGGATGAAGCGACACGCACCCCTACATCTGCATGCAATACCGCCCTGCCCGTGGCACACCATCACTTGGGACCTTATCGGGCTGCTATCAAAATCCACTACACATAATGCCATCCTTGTGATATGCGACAAACTCACAAAGATGACCCTACTGGAAGCCACGGACATGAAGCTCACGGCACTGGGGGCAGCAAAAATCCTACGGGACCGAGTACTTCACAGCCATGGAGTACCCTGCAAGGTGATAAGCGACCGAGGATCCCAATTCGTCTCGAACTTCATGGAGGAGTTCTATAAGATCATTGGCATAAAAGGAAACCCGAGTACAGCCTACCACCCGCAAACTGACAGACAAACAGAAAGAATGAACCAGGAAATAGAGATATACCTGTGCTCATATGTCGACTTCATGCAAGACGATTGGTCAGACTGGTTGCCCACCACGGAATTCGCCCTGAACAACCGACAACACTCTGCCACCAAGTACAGCCCTTTCTTTCTAAACTATGGCTTTCACCCTTGTATGGGTGACATTAGCCTGCCTGATGTGCCGCACACCCCGGAAGCCTCTGACTTCGCCACAAAATTACAGAAAGCCAGAGAGAATGCCAAAAAGGCCATGGAGAAAGCCGCACAATACATGAAAACCACCTATGATAAACATAAAAACAAAAAAACACTCAACTACAAAAAGGGAAACTTGGTCTGGTTGGATGCTACTAACCTGAACACCAAGCGACCATCAGAGAAACTCACTGATAGAAGAGTTGGTCCCTTCGTGGTAATGGAGAAAGTAGGACCGGCCGCCTACCGACTCAACCTACTGGCCACATGGAAGATCCACCCGGTATTCAACGAGGCACTACTCACGCTGTATAAGGAAGGAAAGTTCCCTAACCAAACTCCAGACGAGCGCCCACTGCCCAAGTTAATCGATGACCACCTACAGCATGAGGTAGAAGAGGTTCTAAAGAGCCGGAGGCACAGGCGCAAACTGCAATACCTAGTGAAATGGGCCAGCTACCCCCATGAAGACAACACATGGGAACTGAGGACAAACCTGAAGGACGCAGCTGAGGCCGTTGTGGACTTTCACCGAAAACACCCTGAGGTGGCACATTCTCTCACGGTGTCTTTTGCCTGAATGATCACACATTCAGGGTTGAGCACTTAAAAAGAAAAACTGCAAACGACTTCACCCACCGAATGCCTTTCCCCCTCTTTTGTAAACACCTCCCTTCTCTCTACCATGCCACCCGACCATACTCCTCAGACCCCACACTGCGGGACCCCAGGACCGCCCTACTATGCCTGCCGAGCAGCGGGATGGCCGAACCGCCTACCGCACCCGCCACCTGCCGAGACCACCTGCCAACGACCCGCACTTGACCTGCAACCCAGGCCTGACCCACGAGGCACGCCACCGAGACTCAAAGGCCCACCATCGTCCCCCGGCACAACTGCCCGTATGCACCACATCTTGGATGCAGTACGAATCCCCCATGCATGACAAGTGCTGGGATTGGACCCCCCACCGCTTATGACTGACGACCCCCCTATGCGGATGCCGCAATTTTGACAAAACAGAGAACTTCGGGAGCCCAAAGACGACGTCTGGCTCCGTAGGATGGCTGAGCAGCTCAGTGTGAGTTTCAGCCGCGCAATGTGGACCGAACTGCGGGGACTGCAGTTCGAACAACAACGGCGCATCCTCTGCGCTTCCCCTGTCCTCGTTGAAATATGGCTCAATTCCCAGAGCACAAGATTACGATTCGAGATTCCATTACCACCCGAACCCATCTTGCAAGAAGAGTGGGCCATACACCATAGCCGCACAGGCCCTCCCTGGGTCATACCCATCACCACCGACGTGATGGCCCCATGGATTGTCCCCACCGATGCCTACGAACACCCTCTTGTGCCCAATACACGTGACACGAGTATCAACCCCCCCACCGAACTCGAGCCACCAACCGAACCGCAACCGCGCAAACACCAAGAGAGCCTGGAGGCCTAGCGGGCCTGTCGAGACGCCGGACCACTGGGAGGGGATTATGTTAGATTTTCACCACATCACCCCCCTTTTTCCACTCTTCACACCATGCATACGCCCTTCCCCCTCACCTATCACATGCCACATGCTCTCCCCCCTTCTATCCTATCACTATGACTCATGCTGCGCCTTGCTGTCCACACGTGTCGGTTCTCTCTTATTGTGACTCACCATGACTCATACCTTTGTACGTATATAAAGTAGCCATGCAAGTAACAACCCCTCCTTAGGTTGTTACTCTCTATCACATATTCTTCTTTGTCACGGTCGATCCTAAATCTGGAGCTCAAAGGTCGCAGTGAGGTCGCAGCAAGATCGCGAGGGTCACATGGATAGCTGATGTAAAGGCTCAACAAGGAGGTAGAAAGAGGCGATTTCTGGAGAATATCAAAGTCTAGGGAATACATGCTAAGTGTCTACTCATATATATACTGGAGTCCAAGACCATAGGAACGATATTAGTACAAGGTAGTTAGAGAAGACATACAATGGGAGCGATGGTAGGGAGGAAATGAAAGTATCCGGGCAACGATTGCGAAGTCGTCATGATCCCAAGAAGGGAAGCGTCAGTCGGTGGGGGAACGGGATAGCAGTATAAGGGCACCAGGGGAACAGGAAGCCATCGTGGGAAGGAGATGGGGACACCAAGGGGACGGGATAGCGGTAGAGGTGGGGCGCAGGAGAGAACAAGGTTGTGTTAGGGATGGTCGCTTGATGGGCGATTGTTAGGGTACTTGAGTACCTGTAGTACTTAGCCCCTTGAACAGATGATCCAGGCAGTTATGTGTCTCTTCAATACATTCCTATGCTCTTTCTAGGTCCTTTACCCATACTGTACTACTCACCCATGTAAACTTACTCCCAGTATGGCATAAGCTATGGAAAGTGGTACTAGGACGGAAAGAAATGGTTCTACAGCAGGGACGAAGAACCGCACAAACAAACGGTTTTTACCATTGAATTCCCACTGCTCGTTTACCCCTATATGCATAAAAGCAAAAGGAAGTAACCGTTGTTCACTCGCTCAGGCTGGTTCTACTGCTGTTTAGGCCATACTCTAGTATTACTAAAATAGCGCTAAAGGGAGGTTTTAAATGGAAGGTCTGAACAGACAGGAATGTCGGGAAGGTCTGTAAGGTCATACCCGCGAGTTTACAAGAGACGTGGAGCACTTGCGGCTGAGCTACAGGGTTGCGAACTCGCTGGTGCGAGTTTGGCACCACTCTGGCATTGTCCCGATCATGATTGGACCTCGATTGAGTGATCGAGGACCAACAGTTCGGCCCAGTTCTCACGGTGGTGAGGGCAGCGATCAGCAGTGATGGCCGATGCTGCCGCTCTTCCAGATATGGACTAGTCATCCTCACAAGCAGACTGTGCACTCGCAACCTTTGTGCGCAGTCCCTCAGCCCTCCCCTTGTCTTCCTTTGTACTAGGGTGTTACTAGCATGTATTTGGCATAGAATACAGCTGAAGCACATGCTAAATAGGGTTAGTACGCTTAATTATGACTAGTCTGGGGGAGATAAGAGGAAACAGAGGAAGTATAGATGAGATAATGACGCGATCAAGGCCAGGAACGTCGCAGAAAGTTGCGGAAAGTCGCGGAACGTCGTAGAAGCGATCGGGGGTAATCGTGGGGTCCTTCCCACAATCCCCGATGACCGGAACCCAAGAAATGAGTCATCATGACTCATTTTGATTATATGTAGAACCTTCGAGAAGGAATATCTCAATGAAGACATGAGATATAATTATGATTTTGCCTGATATGTAAAGCCAGTGAATTTTCCTTAATTTAGAGTCCTTAAACGGTATGTTAGAATTACTAGTTAAGGAGCTATGTTGAATCTTTCCAAATGTAGTAGATATGCAAATTTGAGTATAAGTAGCCGACAGAACCTCGCGTTCTAGGCATCATTACCTACCCATACATCGATTACACTATCCTCTAAGAGGACTAAGTCTGAGTCTAGCTCCCCATGGAGCTAAGGACATATTTAGCTAAACTAAGGACAGGGTCTAGTTAAGCTAAATGTAGTATCTACCGACTAAGGACTTAGTCTAGTCAAATGATCTGGGTACCCAAAGGTACCCAGACTTCGGACGAGCCGCCCTGTGCCGGCTCCCCTCGGCGTGGTAAGTATTGAACGAGATATGAATATTTTGGTATAGGGTACAAGGTACTCTACTGTACAATGTATCAATGTATTCATCAGAGTAAGTAGTGAATAACTAGCCAAGTATTGAGAATTGAGAGAAGGTTTATAGAGCTAGAATGGTCTACAAAGCCAGGAGAGTCTCATGAACTCTTTAGCTTAATTCTCCCTTCACTGGTTAGCTAGTTATTCACCATTCGATTTTTGACCTATCTATGTTGATTTGGCTTAAGTGTACAATACCTATGGAGTGGTCAGTCATTGAGCCATAGTGTCAGCCTGTGGAGTGATACCAGGTTGAGGCAGACTATGGGGGTCAATGGCTAAGCCCATGGGATGTTGTGACTTAGGTTACTAATAATAATAATATCTGCCCAAAGCAATGCCTTGCTAGCAGTGTTGGTTCCAATACTGTTAGCAGGAAGGTATGGAACTGGATGATCTACTAATCCTGTAGACCAACTGCATGAGGAATTGAGGACCTGTCTGAGTCATTATGACTCTCAGTGACTCATTTCTGACTGCACCCAGTACCAGATCCATAACAGCGATGTCAGGTGTCAGCCCATTGACAGGGTGATGGCATCCTGCTTGATGTGCCATCACATATTTGGGCCGTACTGTCGGTGGTGGTCACGTGAATTCTCGTGACATACTGATCATGTGACAGCTCATGTGTCCACGACTTTTGAGGGTCACGTGATGTCGCCGCGACATTCTTGCTCTCGTTCGACTGACCCTCACCCGAGTTCCTCAAACAGCCGAGAGTCAATTCGACTGTTGTTGACACTCATAGAGATTCATCGTCTCAATGAGATATGCTAGTTCTTCATTGAGAGTTCCGGTTTCATATTGGCGGCGAGTATTGTTAAGGATTTGGTAGGTGCGGTGGTGAGGGCAGTCGAAGCGCAGGTAGCCGAGCTGCTCCACAAGGGACTCGGCCTCTTCACGCGGGGACGAGGCGTGACTAGGTGCGATTTGGGCAGATTCTTCAGGCTGTGATTGAACGATGGACGCGGGTCGCTCTTGAACAGTGGTAGGCGGCTCGCGAGTAGTCTCCAAAATCATTGGAGTGATCGCGCGGCTACCTGTGCATGTCTGGAAGTGATGAGTGGTTGGTTGGGGAGGAGTATGACTGGAAGACATAATAGGGTGCTATCCGGGTGTTGAGTGGTGGGGCAAGGGGGAGACTTGATATTATGTTAGGGCCTGTCCCATCTCGCAAGTAATACCAAATATCAACTCATTGGTGACTGGTCTTGCAAACTCGCTAAAACCAATCAACTGTCGAGTACAGTCGAAAATACTCAGTCCCAGAAGGTCATTGATACGTTAGGAAGGTCGCGACATCGGAAGACAGAGCATAAAAGAGAAAAGGCAAGTGAGGAGGTTGCTGAGGAGGTCGTGATGTTGATCAACGAAGCATGAGAGAGAAACAGACAAAATGGGAGAAATAGACGATAGAGAGGAGTCGCGTGAGGTCGCGACGATGTCAAGAATGGGTCGGCTGAAGGTGATGACTTTGCCGATTGATAAGAGAACCTGTTGGGTTCCAAAGATCAATACCAAGATGAATAGGAGAGAATATTTAGGTGGTGCGAGTCGCACAAGTGCCAAGAATGAAGTAGAAGAAAAGCAGAGTGGGTCTTGGTGTGATCTGGTCACCAAGTGAGACAAGCACTATCAATCGCACTTGGTTCGAAGCTCAGAAGGTGTCGGGCCTCAAGCTTAAACCAATAATGCATCAATATCAAGTCTGGAGTACAGTAAGTACATGCGAGACTTATATATATGTATGTACAGAGAGTATGACAAGAAAGGGAAAGTACAGAAAGTGCCAGGTGACTAGTACAGGGTATAACTAGTCGTAGAGTGACCGTGCACGTGTTCTACTAAGGTCGCAAGGGGTAAACTAAGCATAGGTAAGGTCGCGGACATGACCGGTCATGGGTCGCAACCTAACTAAATAAGCATATGTGTAACTACGACTGAGCAGAGGTGCTTGGTCCAAGGCTAATGCAGTTATAGATGACTGAGAAGAAGAAGGGAGAACATAATTTGAAAGGATACACAGCTTGACCGCCAGTGGCGCGTTTCATCGTTAAGGTTGCGAGGTCAGGCAAGCAGTCACGTGGACAGCGCTGGTGAGGCAGGTGACCTTGGGCAGTCCTTGGGCGGTGTGTCACATGAGTAATGCTGGTAATGCGAGTAACGCAAGTAGTGCCGGTGTGCCGTGCGGCAAGTCACGTGCCACTGCAGAAGTCGTGTAAGAGCGTGTTGAGCATCTAATAGTGGGTTCGGCGGTGGGTATGCATAAGGTGAGGTGGTGGGAGGTGATGCGAGTATGGCAGTATGGTCGCGAGTGTCGTGAGGAGATGATGGAGGCCCAAGAGGTGTTCGGAAGTTGGTAGCGGGTTTCGGAAGAGTGTAGGGGGGTTCGCGAGGTGGTAGGGGAATGTTGGGAGGTCCATGAGTGGTGATAGAGTTGTTAGGTTGAAGAAAAATGGATGGGTCCTGACAGATTGGTGACCATTGTGAGTGGATCCATTTCCTGCTAGGAAAGATCCAATCCCACAAGGCCATCCTTGGGCATGACTTCTATACATTTTTTGGCAGGAGAATTTCTATCTTGTATCTCAATCTCAGATTGTAGTAGAGACACCAAAGACACACTCTCTTCATTTGGGATTTTGGGATCTCAATTTTTTTCTTGGCTGACATTTTCACACAAAAAACTTGTGCCGAACACACTCTAAGACATGTGGCTGACTGATTTTACAGCCATTTGTGTGCCATACCTTGGCAAGACAGCAGAAAACAAATTGCAAGCAATTGTAAAAGGGGTTAGCAGTCATGGAAGGTCACTAGAGCAGCTAGCGGCCGACAGTCAGCTATAATGAAGGAAACGCGGGTGACAGCCACCACGGACGACAGTCGCCGACTCGCCATCGTGAAGATTCAGAACGGCGATCACAACATCAGCTCTTCTCTTCCCATATCTCATAGGCACCCATGTTCAGGCTTTCGTTGTACTGTTCATCTATAACCTGGAATAGTGACTCCAGGTTGTCGAGCGCGGTCAGGAGCGCAGTCAGCGACGACAGATGGTCTGTTGCAGTCCGTGATTCACACCAGTTTTCGTTGTCTCGTCTCCGAGAACGGGGGGGGGGGGGGGCAAGGCGCACCGTACATCTGGATTCGCACTTGGATTAAGTTGTCTGAAGGATGCGGGACGCTGGAAACGGGCATAGGGAGTCAGCAGCGACATTAGAGATGGTGTGCACATGCCTGTAACCGCAAAACTCGACCTTAGGGCTTAGTTCGTTGCAGCAGGCACGAGGGAAAAAGAATCTAAGCTTGGATTCGACAGCGGGAGGCCTGGAACTACACGACACACTTTTTCATGAGCATCCAACGCAGGGCGTTCCCCAAGGTGTGCGACTCGTCGAAGATCTGGTACGTCGCGGCGGATAGGTCGGGCTCCGCGCCCTTCATCTGGAAGCAGAGTTTTTCAACCCCCCGTTGCCGTTCCATGAACGACATGACAAGACGTCTTACTATTCTGATTTTCGGAGTATCGTTACTCATGAGTCAAGTTGGTAGTTGTGTGACCAAATTACCTTGCTCTAGCAAGGTCTCCAACGCTCATATTTGTCAGCAATCCGCGTTGCTTGTAACTCTTTGGTTCTCAGTCCCAATCAATCATTGGTGGAAATTTGCTTGAGCTTATGCTGTTCATACTGTTAATCTCATTGTCCGCATAAGTCGTCACTGTTGTTTAGCTGTATGATTAACTAGTTCCCACTATTCACCTTTCTGTACCCTCCCGTAGCATTCCCTGTCGAGTGCTTTAACCATTATTTACCGAGGTTTGAAGTGGCTGTGCTTGTGACCATTCATTCCCAAACCAGCCCCTGGTCGTACAAAAGCATCTCCCTCAGGTAACGGAAACAGCAACCAGCGTGCCTCGGGATCGAAATTGAGGGAAAGGAAGAACGGTAAATTGAGTGGGAATGGTTCGCAGACGGAAGGTAACAACGGAATGGAGAGTGCGTCGGGCGAGGGGGGGAACGCTTGAGTTCGTGGTGTGGGTAGAGCGAGAACACTCCAGATTAGTCTGGATTTTATTATTTGTAATACACCATACTGTGCAGTAAATGCAGATGGTACGAGAGCACATAAGTCATAAGGACACTATAAGTAGTAGAGCAAGGTGTTTGGAGGCGCCATCAGCGACGACCGCTTGTTGAATGCAGATTCATAATTACATAATGTGTCAGCGTTCAGTTGGAGACGTCGCAAGAGCAAGGTGAAGATGTCCTTCTTCCTCGGTGTCGATTGCGGTGGCACTAAGACAACATGCGTCATCGCTGACGCTTCAGGGAAGATCGTCGGTCGTGGGTATTCTGGAGCTAGCAACTACGCGTATCTAGGTACAGACGCCTTCTTGACGTCCGTCCGAAAAGCCGTCGCATCAGCACTAGAATCTTGCATCTCTGATGATTCTGAACCGCATATCATTGATCCGGACGATCTTTCGTCAGCCTTGTCGTCTCGGCCGATCGCAGCTGCGTGGCTCGGCATCGCAGGTGGCGGCTCACCTGCAGTTGTGGCTGCGCTCATCGGGCCCGTAGAGCGCCTCCTGGGTCTTCCACAACCTTCCAGTGAACGCATCGCCATCACAAATGACGCACACTTGCTGGCGCTATCGTTCCTCCGTTTTCGTAGTAGCTTGCGCAAGGCCTCAAACGCGCTGCCCCGTCCTACTCGTGTATTGAACTCTCCCCCCCCCACTGCGCTCGTGCTAATCGCTGGAACTGGGTCGGTCTGCTATGCATTTGAGGCAGTCGGTCACTGGATTGAGGAACGGGGTAGAGTCGGCGGGTGGGGTTGGATGCTAGGGGACGAGGGCAGTGGCCGCGATGTTGGCCGCGAGGCTGTCCGCCGTATCATGCTTGAGCATGATCAGATGTCCGTCACGGGTTTCACAGGCGAGGATGACGCTAAACATGTCGATGGCGACGAGGAGGACAATGTCGATGGCGACGAGGAGGACGGTGTCGATGGCGACGGGGAGGACAGTGTCGATGGCGACGGGGAGGATAGTGCTGATGGCGACGAGGAGGACAGTGTCGATGACGACAAGGAGGACAGTGTCGATGACGAGGAGGAGGACAGTGTCGACGGCGACGAGGACAGTGTCGATGGCGGCGAGGAGGACAGTGTCGATGGCGGCGAGGAGGACAGTGCCGATGGCAACAAGGAGGAGAGTCCTCATGTGTCGGGAACGAGGAAGAGGACCGTTGGATCACTCAAGGAGAAGAGTCCTCATGTGCCGGGAACGAGTAAGAGGACCGTTGGATCACTCAAGGAGAAGAGTCCTCATATGCCGGGAACGAGTAAGAGGACCGTTGGATCACTCAAGGAGAAGGTGCTCCGCTTCTTCAGAGTCCAACGTCCGCTCGAGCTGCCCGCTGCTCTACATGCGCCCGAGTTCAATCGATCCTACGCATACGATTACACGCAGACGTACTCCAGGCATGAACTGTCATACCATCGTTTGTCGCGCGAGGAGCGTCTTTCCAAACTCTGTCCATTCGTCTTTAAGGCTGCATTTGAGGACGGCGATCCTCTCGCATTGTCTGTGCTGCAAACGTGCGCACGAGCGCTCGCCTCGCAGGCAACTACACTTCTCTTGTCGCCAGAGAATCGCTCCTCAAGCACCCGTGCGATACGGGCGAGCGAGAGCCTGCTCTGCTTAGGCGGATCACTCTTCGGGATCAAAAATTACAGACAAATGGTATTGGATGAGTTGCGAAGTAGAGGCCATATTTTCATGAACATTGAAGTTGTAGATGACCCAGCAGGCGATGCGGCCTGGGCACTGGCGACAGCAGTGAAGAATGGCATGTGGAAAGGTGAAAGGGTATGGGTAAGGTAACCTGTGTCAATAGGTTATAAATCTCTTCTGGGTCTGAAACGCATGTTGGCCGATGGCTAACGGTGTCGAAGGTAGGAAGGCGACTGTACACTCTTTAAAGTCATGCACCTGAAGCGTTCCCAACCGTGCCGTGCGTATACTGTAAATTAAATTACGAAGAACAATGGACAGACGTCACGCGTCACGTATGGACGAAGAAACGATAATATTCAACGACAGTGTACCAGCTATTGGTATGTATGAAGCGACGATGATCGCTTCAGTGCTGCAGCTTAATATCCACCAGCTTCTTAATCTTTTCGGTAGTTGCCCTCAAATATCCTAGCCCACGCCCGTCTAGGAGATCGCCATAATTGCCGTTCTCGTCGGGGTCCATGGACATGGCATCTGTCTTTGGGTTGTATTTGTAAAAGTAGAGACCAGAGCCGTGTGCGCTGACTCCATAAAGGACATCCATGAACCGATTGCGACTGAGATGCTGGAATTTGCTTTTCATCAGCTTCGTCCTAGTCGCAGTGTACCCGCGAGGATGAGAGGGCTCTATATCCACGAAGAAGACAGGTCGATCTTGTACTTCCACGACAAGGGCTGTTCCGAATCGTTTGCTCCCCTCGGAGGCGGTGGTCGCCTTACTGGGGAATCTCCGCACAACATTGTAATGGCTGCACGCAGAGAACAAGGCGTAGAGAAGCCGGGTGTACGATGGATAGAACAAATCCTCGTTATCGCGTGGATATTCAAAGTAATGCCTGTAGTCAGGCCATGGCGGTTCTGCGTCATCTTTGTGTGAGAACACAATAGTCAACAGAGGCTGCACACTGGTATAAAAGGAGCTTACAGTTGCTGGTGACGCGGGAGGGTTCTACATGTGTGTATATATAAAACGCATTTCGACGGTCAGGTGTGTGACCTTTGGATTGGCACGCAACTCACGAGACAAGACGCCAGGTCCGACACGACTTCCTGGTAGCATGGGCGTGAGGAGTTGGAATGGGGCAAACGCGTCAAGAGACTTACCGAGTGGTGTGGGCATTTCGAGGTCAAATCGCTTCGGACGCTTCAGACTTGCTTGAAATACTGGCGGTCTGCTGCCCTGCAATAACACGCGACTACATTTGATCGGTGATGTGATCCTGCCGATTACACTTCAAGAGCTTGAGCGCTTGAGCGTTTGACGAACGTGGGGAACGTCCTGACAGCGGCGGATAGCGGCGATTACATAATTGTGGCAGTGTCGCGGGGTAAACTACCAGACTTGCACCGAACGCCCTTATAAAAGTCACGATTCGCATGGGCTGAGTGGCACTCTCTATGTATCGCGCGCATCAATTCCGAACGCTGAATAAGCGGGTGTATATGCCAGTGATATAGTATTCAATGATAATGTATCCGTTTGTGGTATATTTGAAGCGACAATAATCGCCTCACTGCTGCAGCTTGATATTCACCATCTTCTTAATCTTTTCGGTAGTCGCCCTCAAGTATCCAAGCCCACGCCCATCTAGGAGATCGCCGTAATTGCCGTTCTCGTCGGGGTCCATGGACATGACATCTGTCTTTGGGTCGTATCTGTAAAAGTAGAGACCAGAGCCGTGTGCGCTGACTCCATAAAGGACATCCATGAACCGATTGCGACTGAGATGCTGGAATTTGCTTTTCATCAGCTTCGTCCTAGTCGCAGTGTACCCGCGAGGATGAGAGGGCTCGATATCCACGAAGAAAACAGGTCGATCTTGTACTTCCACGACGAGGGCTGTTCCGAATCGTTTGCTCCCCTCGGAGGCGGTGGTCGCCTTACTGGGGAATCCCCGCACAACATTGTAGTGGCTGCACGCGCAGAACAAGGCGTAGAGAAGCCGGGTGTACGACGGATAGAACAAATCCTCGTTATCGCGTGGATATTCAAAGTAATGCCTGTAGTCAGGCCATGGCGGTTCTGCGTCATCTTTGTGTGGGGACGCAATAGTCAACAAAGGCAGCACACTGATACAAAAACGTACTCACATTTGTGCGCTGGACGTCGGCCTTCACGGGCGGGAGGGCGGAATGGTTCTACGTCTGGCCCTGCAATAAAAAAACCGCATTTTGACAGTTAGATGCGTTGCTTTTGGAACGGCACGCAACTCACGAGACAAAACACCAGGCTCAACCCAACTTCCTGTTAGTGTAGATGTGAGGCGCAGTTGAAATAGTACATGCATCAGGAGGCTTACCAAGTGGTGCGGGCATATCGAGGTCAAGTCGCTCCAAAGTGCAAAGTATGAAGACTTCCAGACGGTTGAGGCTTGCTTGATATACTGACGGTTTACTGCTTGTGACTGCATTCGCGTTTCGGCGGTGCAGCTCTGCCGATTACTGCTTGAGCTCGAGCGCTTGAGTCCAATGTCACCCATCTTCGAAACCTGACCTGAGACTGACAGCGGCGGTGATGATTAGGTGCAGGGTAAACTACCATATATAGTCGCCGCAGTCACCGCACCCGACATACTGCATTTCAGACGTCGCTGCACCGCTCGTTAGGCATTACTTTTCTAGGTTTGATACTGCCTCGCTTTGTTGTACAATCCAAGGCTCCGCACGGGAGGTATGCCTCATGCCCTCTGAGAGGCACATAATTTTTCTTCTGAGACGGCAGTGCCTTCCAGACGTAAAGGAAATTTTATCTGCACCGCCCAAGTCAATATGTGAAACGCAATGCTGAATGCTACAAGCTAGATACATGCGTGGGTGAGCAAGTAGCAGTTATTCGAAAAATCAGAGACTATGAGAAACAACTATCCCCCCACTTCCACCCGGCTTCTTGTCCACCAAATCCTTGATTTTCTCGATAATGCCCTTTAGGTACTTCAACCCCATCCCAGAGTCGTTCAAAAGTTCCCCGTAATTATTTTCATTGGGCTCCATGTTCATAACATCCGTCTTCGGGTTGTACCTGTAGAAATGAAGGCGAGGCCCGTATGCGCTGGCTCCATAAAGGACAGGGAGGTATGTATCTTGACCTAGCTGCTTGAATTTGCTCTTCATCTGCTCCCCCCTGGTCTTAGAGTAGCTGACGGATCCGTGGAATGGCTCGGTATCCAGAAGGAAGACCGCCCGGTGACGGACCTCGACGACCAAAGCCGTGCCAACATACTTTCCCTCTGGCGAGACTCGTTTAAGATCTGGGAACTTGCGAACCACATTGTACGGGCCGTTGACAGAGAAGAGTGTGTAGAGTAGCCGTGTGTATGGTTGGTACCACACAGACTCGTTCGCCATGGGGTGAGTGAAGGAGGACCTGAAATCTTCCCATGGCTCCGTTGGATCAGGGATAGCTTTACAGAGACTGGGTCAGAGAGAACGTCAATGAAGTGCTCAAAGGCAAGTAGCTTACATCTGCCCTGAGCACTGTCTACAGAATAGCTACTCCGGTGATCCGGGGAGGGAGAGCGAGAGGGAGAGGGAGAGCGAGAGCGAGAGCGAGAATCAGAAGGCAAATTGTCTGAGTAAAGATTATCAGGGCCTACGCTACAAAGCAGATCGGGTTTGAGCAGACTTACCCCCGGGTCTCAGGCTCCCTCTGCTGTCTAGGAAGCAGATCAGCTACAAATGGCGCTCTAAGTGTTCACAAAGCACGTACCAATTCTTTTGAGCTGCATCATGAAGTTGACTAGTTGGCTTCAACTCAAAGTTGCTCAAGATAAGGAGGTATGATTGAGCTGTTGAGACATGATTTAGCGGCGGTGACTTCCGAGTACCGTACGGCCCTTGTCAATGGGCGACATATCAGGAAGCGCTAAAGGTCTCGTGATTCGATTCGATAGAGCACAACGGCCACTACAAGACCGATGCAGTATAGGCGCTGCGTAGTTGACATAGGCGCTACGTAATCGACATTCAGTCAGTCACGCAACTACAACGGCACGAGCAGCATCGCGAGCGATGTCAGTTAGGCACAGCGGGCCTCTCGGTCCCGCACATATATGTTCCGCAGAAAATAAATCGTGCTTCGATGCAAACCATCCTGTGCAAGCAATGCGTATTGCCGAATTTTGGGGCTGACTGATCATGGTCTTAATCTAGCGCCGAACATGTCAAAGAGGCTATGATGCGCTGATGTGCGGTTTGCCATACTGAGACACCTTGCATGAGGCCAGGGCCGCACATTTTGATGGTGGTACGACTCACATGTACTCACATCTCACGCTTGTCGCGATGCTTTGGAGCTTGCTCTCGGAAAAGGCAGAGAATTCCCTCGGTGTATGATTTCAGCCGAGGAACAATTCGCTCTGGCGCTAAAGCGATACAGTTCTACAGGAAATGGTTTGTCATACGGTCATAAAATGCCTAGGACACGACCTCCCTCTGTCGGTGTTTAGCCTGGAATGCACTCATCGGCATTCACGCGGGTACTTGTCAATGTCATCTGTCAACTGCGCCATGATAAAAATCAAGTCTGCGCACTGGTCTGCACACTGAGCACTGCCAATACCCTCACTCGAATATACGGTGAAGGGACGTGTGGATTGGAAATTAATTCTACCATTAGAATTATATGATGCCTCAGTCCACCATTCGGTAGCAGATAGCCGCCTTGACGGGGAGGGGGGTCGTGTCGGAAGCAACACACATCTCGTTTCCCTTGGTTTCAGCGTCATGGATTTCGACTTCCACGCCTGAGCCCGTACAGCGAGACACCGTCGCATTGACGTAGCAAAGGAGAAATTGCGCTCATGCCTGAATACAAGGACCCACATTGTTAATATCGCATGCAACATGCAGAAGCAGACTCACTAATGTATGATCTCCGCATGTTCCATTCGCTCGGTTTTGGGCACGATCTCACGCGTTGGTCAACTTCCATGTTCCGTCGCTCATGTGCGATGCCAGCCCCTTCTCTCCTAGCCATTTCAAAGCATCCTTGACGGCCCACTCTCCGACCCTCTCCCACCGCCCGTCACGCCGCCTCAGGAAGCGGGTGATTTCGTCCGTCGTCGCTCCCTCTTTGGCCACTCTCATGCTCGCCAGTGTGCTCAATGCCCACCGCACGGGTCCCGCAAGGTAGCACGGCGTCAGCGGTACGTAGGCTTCCTCGCCAGGAGGCGCGTCTGAGACATCAGACTCGAGCCCAGGGCAGTGGCCCTCTCTGGAGAGCGACTGCGACCCTGGGCTCGCCAAGCTGCTTGACGCCGTCGTCGAGGACGGCTTCCATAAGGCGATGACGCCACCGAGCGCAGGGTCGTATATCTCGTCGCCCGACTCCGGATCGGATAGGACTATGCTCCCTGCCCTGTATAGCTCCACCACAACCCATCTGAACAGCTGCTTCATCTTGTGCTTCCTCTTCGCGCGGTCGTACTCGTCTTCCACTTTCGGTTTCTCCCGCTTAGTGTTTCTCGATACAGGTTTACCATTCCTGCTTAAAGACTTCGGTGAGTTTGTCTGATCCTTCGCGACTGCGGCAGGGACGTCTGGCTTAGTTCTTCTCTTTTCGTCAGAGGCGACAACCATCCTCGCAAGCATTGATAACTCCGGCACACGTCGAAGTTGGGTTAGCGTCAAGGCAACCGCTCGTGTAGCACGAGGTGCCCTGACCTGAGTGCCTTCCGGCTGTTGCGTGTCCACAGCCACGCTTTCGGCGACGCAATCCAGGTAGTGTTTGACGTAAATACGGAATGTGTTGTCTGTAAGGTCGCGTGAACGCAGTCGCGCTGGATGGCGGAGTTTCACGGGTGAAAGCTGCGGAGTCACACTCGAGGAAGCGACACAGGGAACAGATGGGCATTCGGGTATGATGAAGGGTCCAGGGAGATCGTATCGCTCTCTCCATAGCGTGATGACGCGACGTACATGCCTGGCGTCATCGACACCAGGGGTACATCGTTCTGGTTCGCACTATCAACACTGATGAGTAATAATTGTACTCGCAACATACCGATCGTGTCAACCATGACATTTCTCGTGCCACACCAAGGAAGAACCTTCCCGACCACGCGCACGGACTCGCCTACCGTGGCTGCGGGAGTAAGTTCGGGAGGTAAGGTTTGCTCGGACCACGAAGGGCGGGATTCCCATTGATGAGTATGGTTTGAAGATGTCACCGCCGGAAGGGCACGAGGCGGCTTATGCAAAACCTCCATCACTGCAGTTCCGTCGTCCACTGCTCTTCCGTGACAGAGTCAGGGAGGCTGTAGATTGATCGGAGGGAATGACTGACAGGTATATAAAATACGACTTTCAAAAACTCGAACACCAATCACCATGGCTACCAAAAGCACAGATCGACAAGGGATACTCCCAAGCCAATAGAACTCATCTGCAATACCTGGTCAATGATTCTTCGTAACGAATACATATTCGGACAGAACCTTTTCCTCCGTTTTCTGGCATCGTGAGTACGTCTGAGATGAAACAGGGTGCAATCGCGGCAGGTGTCAGAGTCCATTTCCAGATATCCTGAAGTGAGTGGGCTGATTTCGGCGGCATGGAGTGGGCCTGCGGTTGAGCCTTGAACGTGTTGGCCCTGTGGCCTAGGGAGCAATATCCCTCACAGCCACAGATCGAAATGGCTGCAGTCATCTGATACTCTGTTTACCATCTGGCAGCCGCTCGAAATTCCTATCTCAAATGTTACTCGAATGTCCACCAGGCCCCTTAAATGGCTGCTACATCGCACTCAATTCGGAAGACTGCATCTGCAAGAAAACGAGGCGAATTACGATGCCAATGTTCCTGCTGCCTGCTGCATGAATTCTATTGTATTACAGGTCAGCCACTCCTCAGGGTATCATGCCAACGGGTAATCAGACGTTGATGACGCTGGTTATCATCCTGCCGATCTGGATGGAATCAAGACACAAGGCTGCATGAGTGCCGTCGTACCTCTCAATGGCCGACCCCGACATAGAGCATTCGTGAATGTGATGGTGGGGTATGCAGATTCACCAGAGCGAGCATCAACACGATCCTTTAGAAGGCACCCATAATATCTCATTCGAAAAGGTTCAAGGTGAACGTTCCATGTATCGGTTCTAACACTTTGTGGCTGATATGGGATCACAATTAATTACATTGAAAAGTTTGTAAATCCACGCACACCCGAGGCGCAAGACAAGCTGACCAGCATTGGCGATGTCCGCCATTACATACTTCTACAAGTCCGGATCCACCTGCTACAGTGTGCAGGAAACATCTCCTTCCTACGAGTATGTTCCAGAATCTCCCCAGTGAATGACTCTTCCCCCCTCCTCGGCCGGTTTCGAGCTCTCATTGGCACTGACATTCTCCATTCCTGCTCATGCACATGTATGTATGACAACAACACGATGCACGCCACTCCCGCCGTGGGCTGCTGATCCACCTTGCGCTTCGCCTTGATGGCAGCAGTGACGAGGGCGCACACAGCGCAGGCCAACGAGGGCACGCACAGCCCAGTTGGTGGCAAAGAGGTGGCAACGAGGGTGTACACATCCCAGATGGCACGCTTGGACAATCCCAGCATGTATTACTAGAATTATTACAGTAATAAATATTTTAATTAAAATTGGAGGCCAGGATGCATGCTCATTGTCAACAACAACGATGAGCACAGCAGTTCAGGGACTGTGGAAAGCTATGTCTGGAGTCAGTAACACTCCTCCAATGGGGCCAGCAGAGCAATGCTCTCACACTTACAATTCTTACAGAGTACACTGTGGTGATAGAGTTCCAAACCTGAATTAACCGCGGGGATGGCTCAAGTTAGGTGTGACATGTATCCAGTCACGCCCAAATTAACTCTTGAGGTGGGCCGTGGGAACCTTAGCTAGGCGCACTCCATAGGTGCTTGTACACCGCCCAGTCCGCGAAACGATTTCCTCCATATTCATCCTTCTCAACAGATCCATCTTCAAATGTGTGGGATATTCGCATACAGCAGTTACTTGAAAGAGAAGGTCAGCGCTTCTGTTCACTCGTGTCCTCTCCGATCCCGCGATGTCGGAGGATAGCTGGCTTCGTCGAAAGCCGGGATGTCTCATCCCTTCTCTACTACGAAATACTCAAGTCTGTTCTAGACTCGGCAAGAAATCCTTGATATACTTTGCAATGGTCTTGCTCGTGAAGAATACCGAGGATATGACTCTGCCGGTCTTGCTGTAGATGGCGATAAGGAAGGCGAGACTCTCTTCTTCAAAGAGGTTGGCAAAGTCGCTGGCTTGCGCAAGAAGATTGAGGCGAGCACGGTCAACAAAGCCAAGTCTTCCATTGCGCAGATTTCCATCGCGCACACTCGCTGGGCTACTCACGGCCCTCCCTCTGAGAGGAATTGCCACCCTGTTCGATCCGATCCCGCTGCCGAGTTCACTGTAGTCCACAACGGCATTGTCACCAACTCGGGCGAGTTGAGGCTTGTACTTCAAAAGAGGGGTTACAAGTTCGAAACGGAGACCGACACCGAAGCCGCCGCCATCCTGACCAAATACGTCTATGACACACATCCACATAAGCAGAACTTGACATTCACGGACCTCATCAAAGCTGTCCTCAAGGAGCTCGAAGGCTCCTTTGCATTTGTTTTCAAGTCTCTCCATTATCCCAACGAAGCTGTCACTGCTCGTCGCGGTTCACCTCTGCTGATTGGAGTCAAAACCGACAAGAAGCTCAAAGTCGACTTCGTTGACGTTGAGTTTGCAGGAAAGGAAGATGTTGAAGCAAGTAAGCGCATGATCAAAAAATGCGCTATGACAGAGCTCACTCTGTTCTAGTTTCTTCGACTCCTTCCAACAACCTTCTGGCTCCTGTCGGCCCTAAGGTTTCCCGCACGCAGTCGCGCGCATTCATGTCCGACGACGGCCTACCTCAGCCGATAGAATTTTTCATTGCATCGGATGCGGCAGCCATCGTTGAGCACACCAAACGCGTTCTCTACCTTGAGGATGATGACATCGCTCACATCGCCGAAGGCGAGCTGCATATTCACCGTCTGCGCCATAAGGAGGAACACGGACAGACGCCGAGCCAGGTTGCCTCGACTCGGAGCATTGAGACCCTTGAAATGGAGATCGCTGCCATCATGAAGGGCAATTTCGACCACTTCATGCAAAAGGAAATTTATGAACAGCCCGAGTCGGTCGTCAATACTATGCGAGGCCGAGTCAATTTTGACACGAACAAGATTACGCTCGGTGGCCTCCGTGCGTACTTGCCTATCATCCGGAGAGGCAGGAGAATCGTCTTTTGCGCTTGCGGCACGAGTTACCATTCGTGCCTAGCTACGAGGGCGATCTTTGAGGAGCTGACCGAGATTCCGGTCAGCGTTGAGCTGGCGTCTGACTTCTTGGACAGGAAGACGCCGATCTTCAGAGATGACATTTGCATTTTCCTGAGTCAGAGCGGAGAGACAGCAGACACGATTTTGGCCTTCAGGTACTGCTTGGAACGTGGTGCGCTATGTGTTGGCGTCGTCAACACGGTCGGGTCCACATTGTCGAGGGAGACACACTGTGGTGTCCACATCAATGCTGGTCCTGAAGTTGGCGTTGCTTCTACGAAGGTTTGCCTTTCGCTTGTCAGATAGATTTCATGCTGACTGTTATCACCAGGCATACACTTCGCAATATATTGCCCTGCTTATGATGGCCCTGCAGCTGTCCGAAGACCGTATCTCGTTCACCGAGCGGCGCAATCAAATCATAGCAGGCCTTCATGCCCTACCTGGCCAGATCAAAACAGTCCTCGAGCAAGACAAGGCTCTACAGGAGCTTGCAAATACCCTCTTGGCGGATTCCAAGAGCTTGTTGATCATGGGAAGAGGATTTCAGTCCGTGTATACTAATTGATTTCTCTGTTTCAAAACTGATCAGCGTGCCAGGTACGCGACGTGCCTGGAAGGTGCGCTTAAAATTAAGGAAATCAGCTACATGCATTCCGAAGGTCCGTTTTGTCGTCTTTCATGCACATACAGTGACTGACCCCCCTCTTCTTTGTAGGCATCCTCGCTGGTGAACTGAAGCATGGGCCGCTCGCTCTGATCGACGAGAATATGCCCGTGATTATCATAATGACCCGAGACTCCCTGTACCCCAAGGTGCAGTCCGCGTTTGCTCAGATCACAGCGCGCAAGGCGCAGCCGATCGTCGTTTGCAACGAAGACGAGGACAGCATCCCGCCGGGTGTGAAGACGATCAGGGTGCCTAAGACCGTGGATTGCATGCAAGGGCTCTTGAACGTGATTCCACTGCAGCTGTTGAGCTATCACCTGGCGGTGAAAAACGGCTTCGACGTTGATTTCCCTCGTAACCTGTGAGTCCCCTTCCTCATTCATTATATGCTACTTGGACGTGACTGAAGGCAACTCTCGCATTGCCGTAGGGCCAAGTCCGTTACTGTGGAGTGAGTTACGAAACAACCCGCAGATTCCAGCATAGGAAAATCAAATTGGAAACTAGCCTAGGCGGCTTGTATTTATGGACTTCTTTTCGCCAGAATGGCAACTGCACTTTTACAACCAAGCAACCTTACATGTATGCGAGTTAGAGCGTGCAGTACTAAGCAATCAGCACATGACACAATCAACGCTAGGACAGGTTGAGGCCTCGAGGGGTTGCGTGACGGTAAAAGAGCGAGCTTCTTGAGTTGAGTGAGTGAGGGTTCTTTGCAGAGGCATTTTTCGACGATTTACAGTCCACTTCAAGACCCGCGAGCTTTGGGAGATTGCGAAAACAGGAGATGGCACAACTTGAACGAATACATTCGCTTGGTTCTGAACGCGAGGCAGGTCGTTTAGAGTGGAAGAAAGGAAACCCGTCGTGTCGTAATAATAATTCCGTTCCCTTTGTCGTTGTCCTAACGGCAGTGGCTAGGTTGACTATATTTGGTTAGTAGCGGCTCCAGCTCAACAGTCCACAGCTCCAGCTCACTCATTCACAACACTCCACGACTCCAGCTCACTCACTTATTCCCGTTCAGCCACAACTCATGGCCGACGAGGAATCTGCATTTCCTGCTATCGCCAGCGGTATCGATCCCTCAATGGCGGTCCTCTCAACACCAAATGCATCTGAAGCCACGCCGACGGACCAGGTCAACGACCCCGACGCCCAGAACATGCTCATTGACTCCTTACGCTCGCAAATTCAAGATTTATACTCTCAGGTGACCCAACTCAACATGAAACTTGTCAAGTCATATGACAGGGTGTCAGACCTGGAGGATGGCCTTCACGTCGCGTCTGCCAGCTTGCGCACCTCCTCGCTCAAGATTTCACAGTTGGAGCTGGAGCGAACGCAGCATCTGGCTGCACTTAATACCGGGTTGCTTGTGGAGACGTCTCATGTGGCGGCGGAACTCACCCGGCTCATGGAGAAGGTCGCGGAGGAATCGGCGCAGCGGGGCCAAGCCGAGAGTGCGCGCGCCAATATCGAGAAGGAACTCGATGACCTCAGTGCCAGCCTCTTTCAACAGGCGAACACCATGGTCGCAGAAGCTAGGCTGGCCCGTGCGTTAAGCGAACGCAAGGTTGAAGAGGCCGAAGCTGCTCTCAAGGACGCCGAAGAGGCGGTGCGAGGCATGCAGCAGCAGATGCAAGTCCTCGAATCGGAGAAAGAGGCCGCGGAGCGAAGCGCAGACACATTTCGTGCGCTCATTGGCAAGGACGCATTTGTTGAGCGGACGTCGTCCAATACCGCGTTACCCAAGCCCATCAAGCTCCTTAGTTCGCATCTGCCATACCAAGAATTCCTTCTCTTTGTTGCTCATCTGCGCGCCATCCATCCTTCGTCTCCACATCCGCCTGCTATGTCAACCCTGCTGCCTCTTCCGTTCCTTGCTCGCCTGTTGGCGGAAGACACGTACGTGTAAACGCGCTCAGTTTATTTTCTTGAAATTCATGTCACCTTCTGCCCAAAAGTGAACCCACCATCAGACTTGATATTGCTCCTTCATTGAACTGGCTTTCAAGGCGTTCTGTGTTATCTGCATTGTACAGTGGCCAGTTGACGATCGAACCGGTTTCTGCGTCAACTCTCTTCGATCCCATTTCATCTACCACAGCTACTCCATTAATATCCGGGACTACCACCAGCAGTGCTACTGTCAGCTGCGCCCTCTGCGGCACTTCTATTTTCCCTCTGTCCGACAAGTCGCGCACACCGTCACGAAGCAACTCGAATGGCACGAACGGGATGAGCTCATGGTCTGCCAGTCTATTCAGAAATCCTTTGAATTATTCACAATCAGGTACTGCTTATGAATCTCCACCTCCGACACCTCCAAGGTCTGCCGCCCGCACTCCAGTCCCGCAACTACCTTCCACTTCTCAACAAATACACATATTCCGCATCAGCTCGCCTATGACGCCGATGGCGGCCTCCTTGGGTATCACTCTGCCGTCAGCTTTACCGCTATCCTCCGCCTCACCAAGTATGAGTTCATATCCGTCGCCACACTTTACCCAAAGCCAGGACAAAAACCGTAGCTCTGCTTCCTCGTCAACGCTGTATCCGCTGTGCACCTCAGGGTGGTGTCTTACTCGCCTGCGATCTACGGGCACTCTGTGGGCTTTCGTACGCACCAGCATCATCGAGAGAGTCTGGGAAGAGGAGATCGTTGTGCTGCCTTCTCCACCCCAACGGGAACCGGACCAGGAGACCGGAGCGCCGCCATTACCGCCTCGACGACGCGGCCTGTGGGGGATGGCTTCAGCTCTAAGCGAGAGAGCCGCCAGTTGGGGCGAAGGAGACAAGGCCGCGAAAGAGAAGGCAAAGAAGATCTCCCCTCAGCAACCACCTTCGTCCACCCCATCTTCTCGACCGTCAAGCACTAGGTCGAGTCCTTCGTCTTCTGCGCCCTTACCTCTTCCCATTCCGACGAGAGTAGACTCGCACGACCGAATGCTGACTGGTCCGATTCCGCCGAACATCCAGGACGTTCAATCCAGCCTGCTCGAGGAGGGAGAGGCTCCGAAGGAGAACGGATCGACGCAGGATGTGCCGCCGAGCGAGGCGGCTGTTCAGCCACTGAGGGTGGCTGTCGATGCAACCGCCCCTGCGCCCCCACTTTCGCCCACATCTTCGCCCACGAAGTCCAAGATCTCTCGGAAGCCCCCACCTGCATATCACCTCGATCCGGTGTCGTCAGAAGAAATCGTGACTGTGGCAACGTCGGAAACAACTATGGCGATGGGCGAAGAGAATTCGAGGCGAGAGTCATCGTCAACTTCGTCCGCGGAGCCAGTCCGGCGCCTGTCGGCAGGAAGCAAGGCGGAGACAGATCCACAGCCATCTGATACGACCGTGTTGCCTGACTCCAAGTCCACTACGCCCAAGGGGCTGCAGTCGACGAGCCATAGCGCATCCGAGGATTTGGGGACAACCGCGCCGCGCGTCGTTCCACCGCCTCTGACGTTAGACGCTGAATCGACCTCATCCAACAATCTAAAGCCTGTGGCAGCAGCACCGCCGCCACTACCACAACGCGCAGCGGCTCGGGCGGTGGCAGGTCGCACCAGCCAGCCTCGAGCCCCTGATCCTGTGACAGAAGTCCCCACGAGCGATGCGTATGTCGGCGACATGACGTGGGAGGAACGCACATGGAAGGAGTTGGTGAGGCTGAAGGAGAACATGTTCCTTGCTAGAGTTGGGGGTGAGAGATAATTCCACTGCGTGCGTGCTGTGAGATGACTGGGAATGTGCGATGATCGCTGGAGGGGCCCCTGCATGGAAACATTATTTACAACGCAGTCAGTACCTTAGGACTATTCTATTACGCAATCGACACAGATTTTGTTGAAGCCTGGTGCAGCACAGTACTGAACCAAGCTCGGCGGCTGCGCTCGGATGCTGAAACGCCGAACAGATGGGGTGTATGTCCAAGAGAGGGAGCTTTCGTCAACCTTAGACGCTGCAGCACCCAAGCAAAGAAAACGATTAGTTCGCTGCATAGAGCCATGAAGGTTGACGCTGTCGCGTCCGACCCAGGCTTCTCTGCGGAGTCCTACTTCGCGACCCAACCGCCTCCGGCTAATCTGGACACCCTTGTTTCGGGCGTACGTGCGTTTGCCAATCGACAGGCGGAGCAAGGGAGGAATGTCGTTCTCGTTACCGTTGAGTAGTTCGCTTGTCAATTGAGTGAACACGACTGATCTACACCCCGTCCGACACTTTAGAGCGGTGGTACTACTGTGCCGCTAGAGCTCAACGTGTGAGTGGTTTGATGTGAGCTCGCTCGTCGGAAGTAATGAATGTCTGTCTTCCCCTTGCAGCGTCCGGTTTCTCGACAATTTCAGTGCAGGTCAGTCCGTGCTGTGGATTCTTTCCCTCTTACACAAGTACCACTTTCTTTACACTGACGCTAGAGCGAGCAAGGCACGCGCGGTTCTACCTCCGCGGAATATTTCTTGAAAGCGGGCTACGCCGTGATCTTCATGCACCGGCAGTTCAGTCTGCAGCCCTTCTCGCGACACTACTCACACTCGACCAACCCCTTCCTTGACTTCCTCGATATCTCCACTGAGACTGCTACTTCTGGCGTGTCTAATTGTCTTGATCGTGATGAAGCCGCGTCGTCCTCTAGTCAGGTAATTCGCGTGACCCCTTCGGAACGTGCCAACCTGCTCTCCGTGCTCTCCGAGTATAAACGCGTCCAGAAGGAGGGACTCCTGCACACGCTTACATTTGTCACAGTCAATGACTATCTGTGGTTGCTGAGGGCAGTGAGCCAGGTCCTAGGACGATTAAGACGCAGGGCTATGTACTACCTTGCCGCAGCCGTCAGTGATTTCTTCCTGCCCAGGCAGAAACTGGTGGGTGGTCAATTTTCCACATGCTCTGGGCAACAATCAACGGCTTCACGTCACGTCCACATTCTGAACATGGTACATTATCTCATTGCTGTTACAGTCCGAGCATAAGATACAATCAGGCAAAGGTAGCCTTCACATCGAGATGGATCAAGTACCGAAGATACTTAAGACGATGGTGGACGAGTGGACACGGGACGGATACGTCGTATCATTTAAAGTGCGCTCGTTCTATGAGGGACTCATCCCCCCTGCATCTTTGTGCTCACTCTCGGGTTCCCCTTCCAGCTCGAAACTGACCCAGCACTGCTCATCCCCAAAGCGCGTGCGGCGCTCGAGCGCTACGGGCACCAGGTCGTCATCGGGAACGACCTCCAAAAGAGGAAGTTGGAAGTGGTGTTTGTCGAGCGACGATCGACCGCAGAAGCGCGGGACGCCAATCTTGCGGATAGCACACCCGAGCAGCTGTTCACTGAAACGTGGCTGCGCGTCTCCCAGGACAACAACGAGGAGATTGAGGCTGTCATCATACAGGAGCTTCTCAAGAGACATCGAGCATGGATCGGAACTCGAGACACTGGTACCGTCTGACCGGGTCAGCGTGCACTCATGAGCAGAGACTGCCTTCTAGTAAAGCCATTTTATTTGATTACAACCTTGTTGTGGTTGGCATACAATGCAATGTTGGTTTTGCCATGAATTTTGTGCCACCACAAATGCACAGAGTGACAGACAAGACACTGTCAGTACCAGCCAGTACAAGTACTGAAACAGATGTGGGACAGTTCTTGTCTTGGTTGTATAGTATGATCCTCACAACTTTTGGCATTTATGTGTACTTATCTCTCTCAATTCTGGGTCAATCAGTGGGATCTTCTCAGATTTACCAACAACTGACCCTCCTTGGGGTATCAAGATATTATAATTATCACAGGATAAGAATGTTAATTTTTGAGGCACATGAGTAGCAGTGACAAGGTTGTGCGCATGCTGTAACATCCATTCCGTCGCGGTCTGCTTCCCTGCACTCAAACCACTTACACCCAGGCTGACCTGCCTTGCCTTCTATGGGCATCATCTTCTCTCAGCGGTACTACCTCTCCAACCCCACCCAATTCGCAACCGAAGCCTCGTCAGAGCTGCCCGAGGCAGGAGGCAGGGCCAATGGCAAGTCCTACGACTACATCATCGTTGGCGCGGGTAAGCTTCTTTCCAGGATAACCGAATCGACCGGCCGCTGGTTGTGCTGACCTGGCCACGAACATTGGTGGCTTAGGCGCGTGTGGAGCGGTACTCGCCAGCAGACTCTCAGAGAACCGGAACGTGACAGTTTTGCTTGTCGAAGCAGGGACAAAGTGCGTGTCCTTCTTCACGTTCCATTTCCTCCCATGTCGAAAGGATGTATCCAGTCACGAGGCCAGTCCGTGGGCGAGCATGCCCCTCGCATGGGCGAAGCATTTCGGGTGAGCCAGCCTCCCCGAATGATGACGCGCTTGTGCTGTGTCGAGCCCCAACTGAACGCATTGACACAGGACCAAGTTCGTTTGGGGCTATCACTCAACGTGAGCCGTCGCCCTTCGCCAATTTCACATCGAAATTACCCCCAAGTTTAACATGCATCCGCAGCCCGCAACGCAGTCTCAACAACCGCGAGGTGTTCATGCCCCGCGGAAAGATGTTGGGCGGCTGCACCTCCATCAATGCCATGATGTACCATCACTGCAGCCCCTCAGACTTCGATGAGTGGGAGCGCTTGGGCGCCATCGGGTGGAGCTACAAAGACCTTGTCCCGTGAGTCGTGAGTTCTCACCCACCAATCTCTCGTTTCCCGCGTAACCTCTATTTATGGGTGGGGATTATTTATATCATTTATCGCCTCTCATGGGCCACAGGTACTTCCGTAAGGCCGAAAAGTTCACTCCAGATCCCTGTTGCCCCGGCGTGAAGCTGGAAGACCGAGGGACCAACGGGCCGTGGCGGACGAGGTTCAGCCATTTTGCGCCTATTGGCGCGTACTTTTTAGAGGCGTGCCGCGAGATTGGGATACCTTATAACCCGTGCGCCTCAGGCTCTCCTTATTGCTGTGACGTCACATGAATGAGCTTGCCAGCGACCTCAACACCCCACGGGGCAGCATTGGTGCCGCCAGGATAACTTGTTTCATTGACAACAAAGGTCAACGAAGTTCATCGGCCACGGCGTACTTGTCCAGAGACGTCCAAGCGAGGCCAAATCTCACGATCGCCATTGAGACTACAGTCCGTCATTTTTGTCGCGAGCGAAAGCCTATAACAAGTCTTCTAAACTTTGTTTCAGACTACCCGGATTCTCTGCACTAAAGGTACCGAGCCTACTGCGATCGGGATTGAGGTGGCGAAGCAAGACTCAGAACGACGCTTCCGTGCGTTCGCGGCGAAGGAAGTTATTCTGTGCGCTGGTGCGATCAACACGCCCCAGATCCTAAATCTCTCTGGCATTGGCGCGAAAGAGGAGTTAGACAAGTTCAACATCCCGCTCGTCAAGGAACTTCCGGCAGTTGGCAAGAATCTGTCTGAAGTCGGTTTTTCAGTGCAGCTCCAGCGGATCATGTCCTAACTCTTTCTTTCTCTCTTTTTTGTTGCTTTGGCACGCCTAGCACCTCTCAAGTAGGATCGACCTTCGTGCCAAAAAGAACACGTCCTTGAATTGGCTTGCTAACAAATTTCTGCTCCTGTGCACGATCCTGTACTGGAAAGTGACGGGGAAAGGCACGGCCACGTCTAATGTTCGTCAATTCATTTTCTTACGCGGGAGTCGGTTACTCATTCTGACCGATTGTACTAGTCGGCCGAAAGCGCTGTTTTCATCAGATCCACAGATGCGACATTATTGCCTTCTGCGGAAGATGTTGTTGATACAACTTCGGGGCCCAATGCACCCGACCTTGAACTCATTGGGGTACCACTTGGGTTTAGAGACCATGGCAGGACCAAGCCTCCCCCCGGTACCGACACATTTGTCATTGTATGCATTTCTCCTTAGATAGACTCAGGAATGTATGGCTTATCTATCTGCGCTGACCCAGAGCCCCGTCCTCCTTCGGCCCCTCTCTACGGGCAGCGTGTACCTCTCATCCTCCAATCCGTTCTGTCCGCCGAAGATCGACCCCAACTTTTTGGCGCATCCGAACGACATAAAAGTACTAGTGCGTGGAATGAGGATCACGCTGCGGATCGCACGAGCTGCGGCGTTCCAGCCTGTCCTTATGCTGGCAAACCGTACGACGGACAAAGCAGACCCCTTCTGGCCGGGAGACGTGGTCCCGGAAGAGGTGGAAGACGCGGATTTGGAGGCAAGGATACGAGCGACGGCGCAGACGATGTATCACCCCGTTGGGACCGCGCGAATTGGACGCGACGAGAAAGATAGCGTGGTCGATCCCGAACTGCGCGTGCATGGTGTGCGTCGGCTGAGGATTGTGGACGCGTCCATTTTTCCGCGTCAATTATCTGGGCACCCGGTGGGTAGTTGTTTTGGTTTTGGATTGATATGTGTGCGAGAGTCAGCAGGCACTGACGGAGGACTCTCGCTTGATGTTAGACTGCTCCTCTCATTGCTATAGGTGAGAAGGCAGCAGAAATGATTGCGAATGGCCAGGCCGACTAGTTGTACGATGACGGCGGGAAATGGTATCCTCACCCCTGTCTTGGCTCCGAGTGTGTTCAAGTTCTCACAGGCTATGTGGATGGATTTCCGGACTGAATTTATCCCGTGAACCTCATTTATTCGTTTCCTGTACTAGTATATCGAATGCGTCCTGGGCATAACGGGGGAAGAACTTGCAGCCGGTCGGAGGATTATGCTCCATGATCGGGGATCACATGAGCAACATGGGACTGAAAGAAGAAAAAAAAGCGTGTCCTGGAAGGGGAAAATCGATTGCAAATGCCTACTCTTCTGTCAGAACAGAAGACTCTTGCTTCATTCTGCGCGTCACGGATGCTGTTACTAGTAGAACACGCAGTCGGTTGCTGGAGGATACTGAAAAAGAAGGTGGGAACGTGAATCTAGGATCAATGACAGTGATGCAGCGATGCAGCGATGTAAAAGTTAGACCACTTCTTACTCTTTTTTACTCGCCGTTCTGGTACAGATATTTCTGTAAGTGCACACTCCGTTTCCTGCAATAATTCATATGGTGCTAAGGAGAAATGAGGGACGGCGGAGACCGCAATACCCTTAGCACAAATTTGGAAAGATGGGATGTCCAGAAACGGCACACGAGCCCTGAACGGCTTCATTTCATACTTCCACGGCGGGGGTCGGATGGGTGCATCACGGCGAGTCCAGTAAGCTCTCCGCCGCGTTGCAAGTGAAGTGACGGGGACAACTGACTTCTTATGAGCGCCGAGAGAACCGATCTGGTGTTCCTGCTCCGTACTCCCTGGTTGTCAACCCGCAAACTTGGCCGTGTGTAAAACGCTAATATCTCGGGATTGCAATATATCTCATAACGGTGCGAGGTTGATGAAAAAAAACTTCGGACTTTGGCTCATTTACCCAATCTTAACTTGTTGAAAATATACAAACAGACACTAATAATTCTTTCGTTCACCCCGTTCATCTTCACCAGTAATCCTCATATCATGGTCGACTGGCATTCACCCCAAGAGATCGCGCGCGACGCAGGTTCGTTTTTATCCTCGTCGCGTATGCATCGCGAGTACGCAGTCTGACATGATAGATAGAAAGCTTCTCGAAAATCTTGCATGTCCTGTTCGGACTGTACTGGTACGTTCCCTGTTCGTATACTTTGATTCACATGATGAGCTTTTTGCAGTTGGGAGTTCTTCATCTCGTTCTCCTTCGACTGGCAACACTTCTCTGGCAAAAGACCCTTTCGCTGGCCGCTGGTATGTCAAGATCAACTCCATCTTGCTTCTTCTCTTCCTTACATCGAATTTCCAAGATTGTGTATTGGGCCAATCGCTACGCCCTCCTGTTCGCCCTGATTGGAATGTAAGCGTCCTCTCCATCGGTCAAGTATATATGACTCATATACTTGTTATAGTCTTGTCGCCCTCAATGTCACGGCGTACGTTCAATCTATGTGCTTCAATTGCCAACTCTTACAAGCCCCATTTCCCAGCCCAGTCAACTGTCAAGTCCTGTACACGTTTAATGCCATTCTGGGGAACATAGCCATCGGCACGGCCAGTATTAATCTTTGTTTCCGCACGTAAGCTTTCATCAAGACTCTATCTTCCGGAGCAGTGTACTGAAGTCTCCTCATGCCTTTTTATTCACAGCATTGCTGTATGGAGCCAGTCGTATTTCATCATCGTACCGCTGGTGCTCATCATCCTGGGTCACTGGTCGCTCCTCCTACACGGCGTTGTGCTGCGCGCGGCGTGGGTTCCTAACATCGGCTGCGTCATCACGAGTACGGACACAACCATACTCGCTGCAACTTTCATATACAGCATGTGTTTCGACTTCGTCGTTCTTTGCCTTACCGGCTGGAAACTCGCCTTCCCGAGCGTAGCGGGGCGCTCTCGGCTCGTCACACTCATATTTGGAGATGGGTTGATCTATTTTGTCATTGCGTGAGTGACTAGATGTTTCGCTTGTCTGGGCGGTCGGCTTCTTGCGCATACATGTGATGCTAAAGGGGACATCGTTTTTGTCTTGTAGATTCCTAGCTAACCTGGTGGCGACGGTGAGTACTTGTTTCAAGCATACCGATTTTTTCCCTTCTCAAGTGTTAGGCAGGTTTTCATGTTACTCAATCTGAACCCGGTCATGTCCATCATCGCCAATGTCCCCGCCTGCATAGCCGCCTCCGTAAAGTCCATTATTCCGCTGCCGATCTGCTGTGCTTAACCTAGACACTGGCCATTACAGATCGTCTCATGTCGCGTTGTCCGCAGGCTCGCTAACTACAAGAATGATGGGCCTGATGTTTACCCGTGCGTTTCCCTATGTAGAAACTAGTGGCGCGTTGCTGACAATGAATGGAAAAGGCGCACATCACGCGGGTCGACACTCGCCTTCCGATCGACAGGTCCTCAGACAAAGGACGGTGTACATGTGCAGGTGCCTCTCCGTCACTCTTGCTTTCGGTGTTTGGCTACTGACGGATCTGTTCGCCTGGGCTACTGCTCCAGATGCAGACATTTGAGCAAGCGTCCCCTCAGCGCTCATTCGTCGAGTTCGACGCGGCGGGTAAACCCAAAGGCGAGGTGGTCGACCCGGAAGCACAGATAATCAGCGACGATTTCAAACGTCCACCATATTGATCCCCTTCCATGAAAGTCATCGTTCGAAAAGAAACCACCCAGCAACATTGCAAACAGAAGATGTGTATAGACCGGAGAGGATGTTTGGTTCCTTTCCATGTAGTTTTTTTCCCTTTGATTTTTTGTTGTGTCGCATTTTTTCGTCATAGGTTGTTTGTCAGTGACACCACCATGAGCAGTTAGCATTGTCCCTTTTCTCGTAACGATTTCTTTTCTGTCCGTTCTGCGCCAGGGCATTGTCTGGATACAATAAAGCCATTCCACAACAGCCCGTTGTTCAATTCCCTGTCACGCTTTGCCCCAGCCCCAGAGGCCTAAATAACCGCACCGCAAACATTTGCAAACAGTTGCGAGTTCCGAGCCGTTCAAGCCATCGCGGATGATCGATTTACACAAGATATCTTGCCCATCCGATTCTCAGCATTGTCTCTGCCATGCCTGATGAGAAACCGTCTGCTCAGCGCGCTACCGCCTCCAATGGCATCCCACCTCCGGACTTCGATCTCCCGGTGTGTGCAAAGGTCACTGTGGTCGCTCGAGACTTGACTTGTGTCCTGTCATAGTATCCTGATAAGCCGGAGATCATCACCGCTAACACATTGAAACTGCACGAGCTGGATCCGACTCCGTGAGTCTGTGACTTGATGCTTGAGAGGTCTCACAGGAACTCGGCTTCGGCTAGTCGAACGAAGTTCCTTTTTGGGAAGCTCATCAAACACCTGCACCAATTCGCTGGAGAGACCAAGTGAGCACAAATTCAAATTCTTTTTTTTTCTCCCCCGCGGTGTGAAAGAAACACTAACAGCAAACCCATAAAGCCTCACTACGGAGGAGTGGATACAGGCGATTCAGTTCCTCACGCGTGTCGGGCAGACTTGCACGGACATCCGGCAGGAGTTCATCCTGTTGTCGGACGTGCTTGGCGTGTCCGCGCTTGTAGATGCGCTCAACAACCCAGTCCTAGGCCAAGCGACAGAGAGCAGCGTGTTGGGCCCATTCTTCACTGAAGATGCCCCAGATGGTCCGTTATTTCGCCTGGAATTGGTATCTTCTCCCTTTCTGATGGATGGACGGGAAAGTGGTGCAAGGGGGTTCCATCGCTTCTGAAGGCAAGGGCGAAATCATGTACGTCGAGGGTAGAGTACTCAGTACCGATGGACGCCCGATTGCGGACGCGGTCATTGACACATGGGAAGCGGACGCGGATGGTGCGGGGTATTCTTCACTTCGTGTTTGTGTGGCATAATCACGTTCACTCTTTGTCCGCAGGATTCTATGACACGCAGTATGCAGAACGCGGCAGACCTGATTGTAGGGGTCGTCTGCGCTCCGACGCACAAGGCCGTTACGCGTACCGCGCGGTCGTGCCCGTGGCTTACCCAATTCCGGGTGACGTTGAGTCGCATCTCATGACTTTTCCAGTCAATGACAGATTTTTTTCGTAGGGTCCTGTCGGCGACTTGCTGAAGCTCACTGGCCGTCATAATATGCGCCCCAGCCATTTGCATCTGATGGTGCAGGCGCCAGGGTTTCGGAAGCTCATTACGGCGCTTTATCCGCGCGGAGATCCGTGGCTGACGAGTGACGTCGTATTCGGGGTAAAGAAGAGCCTCGTCGTGGTGAGGCTGATTCATGCACGATGGCATGGAGAGAATCGTCGCTGACGATGACTTTTGACTTTGCGTCGTGTGAACTTTTCGCCCTTGTTGCAGGACTTGAAACACGTCGATGACCCAGCTGAGGCGGAAAAGCGCGGTTTTGCCAAAGGCACGCAGTTCAAGCTCTTGGAGTTTGACATTGTGTTGGTGAGTGACGAGGAGGCGGATGCAGCTAAAGCACAGCTGCAAAAATAAAGCATGCGCCCAAAGGGCAATTTCACCTCAAGACTGCGGCATTGTAGTAGTTGTACTTGTACCCACGAAGGGAATGCATCGAATGTAGTGGACTCTCACACCCCGAATCGGCTCCTCATATATTATTGCTATGGATGCAGCCACTGGCGCAAAAATCGACTCCAATGCCAAGACGAGAGGTACACCGAGGCCATGCGTATCGCGGCGTTCGCTTGCGGGCTTGCAAAACTGCTTCAAGTATGGGAATGGGTAGTGCTGGTGGTAGACACGTCGCCCATATGGACAGAGGTCGTTGGTGTACTCGGACGAGTTTGATGCAGTAGTTGTGTTAGCCTTTCCGACAAACACAATCGACCTTGTCGCGCCGACAAGCGCGCCTCGTTACAGCTTGCCAGTATGCGGGAAGATGAAGCTGCACGACGGTGACCCATTCGGCTAGAATGGGAGTACAGGGCGTCTTCATAGGTCCTAAAACAATCGGTAAGCGGTACGTTTTCTGCCTCTTTTTTCGCTGCTGACAGATTGTACATGTGCTGGCCCCGTTGGTCGAGTCCAGATCCGCCTGGGCGCGGTTTCCGCGGCACACTTGCATGCCACCACTCACACTCCTGGCGTGCAGCCCAACCATCAATCAGAATATGGAAGACAGGACATCGAAGGGCGACTTTCGGTACATTTGTGTGTCATGATGTGATCATTCAGCACGGTTTGATAGTTTGAACGCCCACACCACGCCTGTGCTCGGTTATTTCTTGGCTAGGCGATCACGTCGAACAAAAGAAGGGCGCATAATTGAGCAGATCGCGGATGGTTACCCATGGTCGAGACATCGGAGCTGCTCTCGCGTTCCGGTGCGACTCGTCACGGTGTGATGGGACGTGTCGAATGTCACGTGCTTAGCCGTTACGTTGTCATCGGCCACAAGATCGTGGGTGTAAGTAGGACACAGCCGTGAGACTCACTAGCGCGCGAATGTGATTCGTTGCGGACGCCGTCCCACATCTGCGGTATGGGCATATCCGGTCTTTTGACGCTTTTGAAGTCTATCCAGAGCAACAAACATCTTTCGGAATTCTCTGGTCAAACCCTCGCTGTCGACGCGTACGTCTGGTTACATCGTGGGGTATTTACGTGCGCGCCAGAGCTAGCGACTGGTAAGAAAACTACGAGGTGAGTCCCGTCTGTATATTATCGGAGAAGTCCTCGTGAAGGAGTCCGGACTTGATATCGAAAGCGCGAGGCTAAACGAGGCAACGTTACAGATATGTCGAATACGTATTGCACCGCCTGCGGCTTCTGCAGTATCATCATATTCAGCCCTATGTTGTCTTCGATGGTGGTCCCTTACCGGCGAAGAAAGGTACGGAGAACCAACGCAAGCGGACGCGGGAAGGGAACCTCGCTCGCGCCAATGACCTGGCTGCCCAAGGGAAAACGAAACAAGCGAGAGAGTATTACTCCAAGTGTGTGGATGTGACACCACAGATGGCATATCAGTGAGTGTTTTTTCGAGTCTTGTGGTCGAGCGGCCTTACCCTCCACGTCGCCAACGTTTACAGGCTCATCAAGGTGTGTGTTTATATACCATCTTTCAATGGAGGCGAAGGAGTAACACAAGTGTGATCTTCTTGAGGCTCTTCGCGCGGAGTCCATTCCGTACGTCGTTGCGCCCTACGAGGCAGACGCACAGCTCGCCTATCTCGAGAAGACTGGTCTTGTAGACGGAATCATCACTGAAGACTCGGACCTCCTGGTCTTTGGCTGCCGCAACGTTCTTTTCAAGCTGGACGCTGTCGCGAGCACGGTGGTCTTGATATCCCGTTCCAACTTCGCGTCTGTTGCTTGCTCTGAGAATAGTTTCTCTCTCCTTGGTTGGTCCGATGCCCAGTTTCGGAGAATGGCTATGCTCAGCGGGTGCGATTACCTTGAAAGCATTGGGGGTGTGGGGTTGAAGACAGCCTGGTTACTATTGAAGAAACACAGGACCGTGGAGAACGTGGTTAAGGTTCTAAGGAGGGAGGGGAAGAAGAATATTCCAAAAGGGTATCTGGAAGAATTTTTTCTTGCGGAGAAAGTCTTCCTTCATCAGAGAGTATACAATCCACTTGAGGAGAGGCTGGTACATTTGACAGAAGTAACTGCTGCGGAGCCCTGGAATGAGCAGATTGAGGCATACATTGGAGCGTGGGTACTCCAAATCCTGTCGCAAATTCATTTCTTGATTTTCAGCAGAGACATTGAACCTCAATTGGCAAAAGGACTGGCTTCAGGCGACGTGGATCCCGTATCCCTAGTACCGATCATTGATACAAACCCGGAATACATTCCCTGCGCGCTCAAGATGAAGGGAAAAGCCAAAGCGAATCCAGTGCCTGCGCGCGAAGGGTTGCTTAATTATTTCAGTATGTCAACTCTGCACTCTGGCCTCCCAGTCCTGACTCTCGTGATTTGAGATCGGTTACCCAGAGAAACTGTGCAATCATCCCCAAAACGACTATATTGCTCACAGCCAGCCAGGACGACCGCCACTGCTGGACACGAGAGTGGGAAGCGAACTCTGACCGACGTGATGCAGCATGATCTTGATAAAAAGCGGAAGAGACTCGAAAAACGGCAGTGTTCTAGTCCTCATACCATGCAATCTCGCTTCTTTACAGATCATGCGACTCGCACGCCTCGGTCAGATGCTCCGCCCCTGGACCGGCGAAGTCGGACCCCTCGCGGAGGCCCCTCCGATAGCGGGGAGGAATCAACAAAGGAGAATGTTCAACCGCTTGATCGAGACGAAGCGATCTCTCTCACGGCAAATGTGCGAGAACCCACGGACCCTGTCATCCAAGAGGATGGCTATATTTCACCTCCACCCTTCTTTGAATTAGGTGAGGAGACGGATACACCTGATTTCTCCTCGCCTGTGCCCCCGCGTCATGATCGAAACGGAGGAGACGATGGCGATTTCGGTGCCGATCACGTCTCCAGCCCGCCTACGGCCAGACGCAATCATAAGGCACCCTGGCATATCCAATCTAGGACAAGACGGGATAGGTCTCCAGGCGA
This sequence comes from Clavaria fumosa, assembly GCA_951802425.1. Taxonomy (NCBI): domain Eukaryota; kingdom Fungi; phylum Basidiomycota; class Agaricomycetes; order Agaricales; family Clavariaceae; genus Clavaria; species Clavaria fumosa. Next base: position 1,176,755 of record OX637805.1, on the reverse strand, counting down.
ATCAGGGGAGGTTGTTCTTGTACAGGCCACCCCTTCGCGTACTCACACACAGCGTCAAGTCGGATGTTCTGTTTACCCAGAATCAGACATCAGAACCAGCGGACCGGACCTGCGGGACGTGTTCACCGACAAATTCTCAAGCGAGATTGACTGTTTTGATGATGGTAAAGTCGAAAAGGAGTTGGATGATTACGGAGCTGAGGACCAGCATTATCCCACCCCTGGCGAGATACATCAAACCAGCCCGGCGGTCAATGGATTTAGTGATGCAATGATCGACAGGGTTGATGATGAGGCGCAGTCGGCGGTAACAGTGGAGTCAAGTCGGAGCAGCGCCGTCGCCATTGGCTGGGCTGAGAAGTGGGCGTTCAGTGGGCAGAGAAACTGCAAACTTCGGGTGATTCCCTCAACAAATCGCATTGTGAGAAAGTCACTCACAACATTATGGAAATAGAGACATAAAGCGCTTAAACCCCAGGACGGAGATACATCTCGATCTCCGCGCCACGGAAACGCTGTGTCTGCAGGCCTGCAAGGATTTAGGAATGGCAACGCCGTCCCGTCCGGTCCTGCGCGTGCAGTCAGGGCCAACGAGCATTGTACGCTGCGGGCACCGAAGAACACTGCGTTCAGATTGCGGTGAGCGGCGTCTGCCTTCGCACCGCAACCATCTGATGGTGGAAACAGTTGGCGTCACCCAGAGCTTTAGCTAGTGAACTTATTCTCACACATCCCGTAGACCCCAGTAGCAATTATGGCATGGAAGAACAGATGCATACGATCTGATGCGATCTCTGAAATGCCGGAGAGATTTCCCTCGATTTTGGCTCCCAGAGCCGCTTGGGTGAGTACTCTTGTAAGCCGGGAGATCCAGGCACGTCGGTCTGTGATCCGATTGCATAGCTTCCAGGTCTGTCAAAGTGATGGGACGTCGTTCGGAGAGTAACCGATGATGGCGGACTGGGACTAGGCTCTCTGAGTTCCAATCGCTTCCGAATTTGCGGTGACCCAGAGTCGCCGCGGAGTGTTAATATGCCAATCTTGCGATGTTGTGGACAATGATGAGCAGTTGAGACTCGGCGAACACCTGAAGAAACGGCTCCTTTATCCGGAAGATACGCAACTAAACTATGGCTTGGGAGAATTGTGGCTGCAATTGGATGCTCGTAAAAAATTGTGTACGTTTGTCTCCGATCAACTCTTTTTTTTTCTCCCCATACCTGATTGCTTGCGAAGGGGCGTTTCGCGTGGGATCATAGATCCCCGTCGGGTCAGGAAGTACCACCAGTCAAAAATATCAGGCTCGCAGGATCTTGACTGGTGGCGCAGAAAAGCGCCGACTGATTATTGCAGTCGAGTGTTCTGGTGGCCAGGACTCGACCCTGCATTGATATCATGGTATATACCCCAGACCATCCACAGTGCCGGCACAACTCGGTCTCGCCCTCTCCATCACCGTCTGTCCCTCAAATTTAAACGCTAAAGATAGGAACATTGTGAGTGTGATTCTTCCTTCCCTCTACATCTTCTCATTTACGCAATGCATGTCTGTGACATCGCCACAATAGAGTTTTCGACAGTATGTTCATGCAAACATGCTCCAATCATCTCATGGACCTTAACCACGATGCAGGCTTCGTCAAGCGTGTTTCCCTCTCCATTCGCAACTGCGACTTGCCCTCCGACTTTCATGTCTAACCTTAAACCCGATGCAGGCACGTCTCAGCGTCGTTGGCAGCCTTCCAGTCCAACTCTATCGTCCCACATGACTACTCAGAAACCCGAGCTCACGACGGTCAACCATGGCACCCCCAGGATGATTGCTAACAGGATGGCGCCAGTCGGTCCCGAGGCAGAGCCGTCCATGGCGATACCATATGTCAGCGGAAGAAGAGGCACCAGATCGATTGGGCAGAACGTCTTCCGCTCTATTTCGAGCGCCAACGTCAATTTTTCTCAGCCCTCGCAGAGTCCACTTCCAAACAGTGCTTCCTATGCGGAGACGTATGACTTCCTCGGTGCACAGTCTGGACACAACCATGTGCCAGGCAACGTAGCGGGGACTGGGGTGATGATGGCCGATAACCACTCTCAACAGGTCCAAGTTCTCCACAGTAGCAGCGGTCAGACTTTTCTTGCCCAAGGAGAACGAGGCGAGTTACCATACGAGATGTACGAGCCGCTGGTGCCGCGAATGCATACGGAGACCGCGCAGGCCCCTCTTAACGAGGCAGATGGAAGCGCTTCCAACCTCGGATCGATGGGGCATCTGCAAGGCGTCCTACAATCCTCCTACCGCCCTCAAGGCCATGGCAGATCGGCTTCGTCACCTTCTATACTCGGCTACAATGGGCAGAATTTACTGGGATCAACGAGCTTCACATTCCACGTTGCACCTAACAGCAGCGGGAACCCTCAGCCGCCCCTTCCCTTTCCCGTGTTGCCGACGGGTACACGCGCCTCACCATCCACCCCACCAGACACAGTCTGCGAACGCTCATCCTTGCATGGGGGATTGCTAGTAGAGCGATCGAGTTCTTCGCTAGATGGCGCGATTCGTCATGGACCATTCAACGTCCCAAGTCGAATGGAGCCACAGTCAAGTCGCGCCGCATCCTCCGATCCAAACCCTGGCTCGACTTCTCATCCATTCTATAGCGGCGAGCCGCAGAGCATCGCCATCAATGGGGAGTCTTCCCGTCGGCCTACACCCAGAAAAGCCAAGATGCACCAGTGTGAAATCTGTTGCAAGACGTTCCCGCGCCCCAGCGGTTTGGCTACACACATGAACTCGCATTCTGGAGCGAAGCGTAAGCATGCTATATTTTATCTCGATCGATAACATCGTTGATTGAGTCTATTCTAGCATACAAATGCATGGTGGCCACCTGCGAGAAGAGCTTTGCCGTTCGATCGAATGCCAAGCGACACCTGCGTACGCACGGCATTTATTCCCTCCCAGATCCACGGGTCTCCGGATCTAGTGGACCACAATTCAGTGTTGGTTTCCAGGTGCCACAAGTTATGGACATGCCAAACGTTATGCCGATATCTCAACCATTGCGGTGGATTTCTCAGAGTCTAACGAGCCGGGAGAATGAGAACTGGCAGAAATCGCCATCGCCATCCACTTCCGGGCACGACGATGACCGGGATGTGCCAGAGGTTCATGACTATTCTCAAGTATTAGACGACAACTCTCGAAATGCTTCGCAGGTAGGGCATTGGAGTGCGGTCCCGAGTTAATCGGGTGCGGGTTCCGCTAGCCTCACTGCGCGACAGCCGGTGCTCTGCCCCGATCGCTCTTATGGGGCTTACTGTTGGCATTATATAATTATTAGATGTGCGGAATGATGCCGCCTTTTGCTACAACTTGGAAACGAACTCGTTGGATCACTCTACGGATGCACTCGCATCCTATGACCTGTCCGGAGGCTCTTCAGCCATGAAATAGCAGAAGCGGCAAGATACCCGGGTGCTGTGCAATGAGCAGGGCCCAGGGAGGGCGAGCCCTTCCGCCGCGGCCGCTACATCTGAGCGGCACATGTAGTCCTGGATTCAGGAGAAGAGTAATATGCTACGCGATTGAAAAGTCCAATTGGGATGTCGTAGGGCTTTGGGATAGCATCGGGGTCCGAAAACGCAAGGTACGGATTGGTAGGCCCGATTGGGGGAAGGTGGCCCCGCGAGTCTTGGTCCTTCTCAGCACTACACACGAATAATGTGAGAACTGTGGCGGCGTACCGACGATAGTGGTCAGATCCGAGAATGACGGAGTGTCTGATAGCGAAAGAGCCCAATACACAAAGTATGTCAACAAGATAAGCACTATTGTGTATGCTGGGAGTAGTATCGCCCATTCTCTGGAAATTTTGGACCGTTCAGACACGCGACCAGGTGGCTAAATAAATTACAAACCGGCTTGGATACCAAGTAACACCTAACCAGATCAGATAGTCATCAGGCAATAAGCCCCATAGGAGATAGAGGACAAAAAGCATGGAAGTAGAGGTCCATGCTACGAAACCATAAAATTCGGGGGCTCTGCTGCGAGTCTCTGACGGAGAAATGAATGGATAAGGAGCTAACGGCGACGTTGATGACGTGGGAGGCGATCTCTGGTCGCGTTGTGCCATTTGATTCACTCGCCCAATCCCCAGCGGAAGCGTCACAGTGGAGTGTGTCAGCCTATCGAGCGCCCGCAGTTTACTGCACTTATGTCGGCAGCAGTCAAGGTAAGTAAGTAACAGAGTAACACGTGACCCCGACTTTCTCCACTCTCCGGTCTCAAACGATGGCAACGACCCAACTCGTGAGGGCCAACAAGCGAGTCTTTCGTAAGGCTGTTAAAGCAGAACTGTCCACCATCTCACACTCAAGCATCCAGAATGACTGTGAGTCTATTCCGTGCCAGCATTCCTTACATCTCATTTGTCCTAGCGATGGCGATCGCGGCGAGGATCATTGCTTCCCCATTCTTTCAGCGTTCCAATATAGTCAGTTGTTATCTGAACATGCCAGGCGGAGAAGTGGACACGTCGGAGATAGTTGCAGAGATCCTCCGTGCTGGTATGCATGTTCTTATCTCATTCGAGGATTTAGACCAATTGGTAAATGCATTTATTAAGGAAAAACTCTCTTCGTCCCTAGGCTTATCGATGACCGAATGCATATGCTTCGAATATACACCAAAGATGACTTGGAATCCTTACGCGGTGCAAAATGGGGCATTAAAGAGCCTGAGCTTTACTATCACGACCTTAAGCGAGTCGATGGTGATTTTCCTTAAGGGGTGTGCTATTGATTCCAACTAACGAAACATTCAGCCACAGACGCCGCTGCTCCGCAGTTGGACCTGATTTTGACCCCAGGTGATTATCTCGAGCCTTGATTCTATTGATCGCCCTCTCAGAGGGAGACAATTGTTCCAATATCAGGCGTTGCTTTTGACCGTTCGTTTTCACGCCTTGGTCACGGTAAAGGCTTTTACGACGGATTCCTGACTTCCTATACAACGCTTGGTCGGAAAGCTCCTTTACTCGGTAAAAAATTTCCACTCTTTGTCTTTCTTATCTCATTATTTACAATTGCTACTACCAGTTGCTTTGGCCTTCCTAGAACAGCTTTTCACTGAAGGCACAGTACCCGTTGACACCCACGATTGGAAGATGAACGTTATCGTCACTCCGGATGAAATGATTGAGCGGGATAACCCTGAAGGCAGCCTTTGAATGAGAATGAGAATAAAATCTCACTTACGGCATCACGAGGGCTGTCTCGCCAATGTACTGATGGTCATTCGCTAGCAATTGACACCGAGGTAAATCATCTGATCCGGTCTTCTCTCGGAAGACACTGACATCGAAGCAGGGATTTCATTACAGGCGGATTTGGCGCAGCGTCCGGTTTAGTATGGATTGTGCATTCCTACCACATATAAACGGGCTGTGGTGTTGAGCGCTCTATGCAATCAGTTGCCCTCGATTAGTATCATTCCATCTCCATGGATTTTAGCCCTGACGCGACCGCCAATCATTCACATCACCAGACACGACAAAACTTGCCTGTTTGAGGACTGTCAACGTAAGTTTGTGTGTGTGATAACGTCTTGCCAACAACTCTGCAATGTAACAGACCATCTCTGGATCAATCTTGCACCCTGGCCTTCCTGAGAAATTGATCGCAGTCATGGGGCAATGAAGCAGTGAGTAATCTGCATGCATGTTCCCTCCCTATACATTATTTATTATCTATCGAAGAATATAAATTATTATTATTATTATTATTATTATTATTTTGGTTCGTTTGGAAGTCTCTCCGCTGAGTCAGCCGAGACTCCGATGAACGAGCGGGAAATCGGTGCCTGACAACATTTATATTCGCGAACAACGCACGGCCGCGAGTTCATCGTCTTTTGGTTCGATTTTGTTCATCGTCATTGGACTGCACGTCTTTTCTTGTTTCTTGCTATCATTCCACTCAAAAACTGAGTTCATAACTGCCTGCTGCACCGAGTATTTCAAGCGATTCCTTTCTATGTCTACTTCCAAATCACTCTGCGATACCTTTGCTGTCAAAGTGCAAAATATTCCTCATACTGGTATCCATCGGAATTCAACAGAAACGTCAGAGACTCTATACTAATTTGAATCCAAAGTGACTCGGAACGAAGTTGCAGCGCTATTCAATGGCTTCATCGGTATACTCTTGAAATTGTCATATACAAAGTACCAATGAGCTTTCTAAAGTGTTGACTACATAGGCGGTGTGCGCAAATGCGAAGAGCGTTTCGTCGGCGGAACCCGGAGTTTATTGCTTGTTTTCAACCATCGAGATGCTTTCAAGTGAGTCCTTTCTGTTGGGAACTATAGGATTATTGAGTTGGGCTTAATCACGGTAATTAGAAAGGCGTTGTGTATGTCGGGGTACACTCTCGCGGGGAAGCCACTGTCAGTCCATTGCTTATCTGACCGACGCATATACCGAACCTTCACGTCGATTTTTTGCAGGGTTGTTACCCCGTCATCTTCGTCGAGCGAAGCAAATGCCGCTAATCAAGAGGACAGCCGTCGTAACCTCTATGTTCTCGGCATTCCTTTTGACTTCACCAAGTGAGCGAATCAGCGCATACATGTCTCCTCCCTAACGATCCCTGCAAAGATCGGATCTAACGGTGCTATTTGCACCCTATGGGACGGTTTCGCATTGCGTGATTCTTGCGACTCGTGACAGTGCCTCTAGACGCCGTGGATTCGTCGTCATGTCTACTCATGACGAGGCCAAAGCCGCGATGCATGCCCTATCGCGAGAGCAAGTAAAGTAAGGCATCACCTAATCTTTTCAGTAAGCAGCGATGATACCGTGTTGTCAGAGGCAACGTACTTGATGTATCATGGGCCGTAGTACAGCGGTCTGAAGGTGAGCATTTGGTCATCCTGCGACGCATGCATGCGATTGATGTGCGCAGGCTTTCTCGATGGTGGCGACCGCCGTCTTCAGCTGGACAGCACATCCACGCAAGATGAACATTCTGGTAGCGATGGACTCTACTCTGACACATACTCGTCTCTGCTTAGTGTCAAAGAAGAACATTATTCTATCCTTGGCATTTCTCTAGCGCCAACGGTCACCGTCTTGGTCACGAATCTTCCCTCTGCTCTGTTTTCTGAGATTGTCGACTTGCATCCTCTCCTGTGCCCCTTTGGCCGAATCAAAACACTCAGAATCTTGGACCCTCGTGCTGAGGACATCTCTGCTTGCAAAACCTCCGTAATTGCAGAATATGCATCAGTCTCGAGTGCGAAGGAAGCGAAGGAATCATTGCACAATCAATTTTACGCACAATACCCTGTTCAAGTGGCTTTCTTACAGACTTCTTCGCCTCCACAAATGGTCCCCGAGAACGTCGCCTTTGTTTTGAATCCTCATGCTCCGGCCTTTATGCGAGAATCCCGTACTTCTGCCGCCGCCTTGTCTGCTGTCCGGACTCTGCCTTCGAACTTTTCATCTCAGCGCCATCAGAATGCACCCGCAAGCTTTGCTCCTGACATGAGAAAGTATCCGCACGGTCTTGGCATTGCGAAACCCCTCTTATATGCTTCACGATCCAGCTCCGCGAGTTCAAGGCGAGTGCGATGCTATCTCACATGCCTGCGAAACCCATATTTTCTTCTGCAGACTCAGCAGCGAATCCTTGATTCCGGACGAACTCTAGTCATCGCTTTTGTAGGCAAGGTTTGGTCATTCGACACAATATTTTCTCGATTGGATTCACTAGCGCTTTCCCTCGTTCCCTGTGAGACGGACTGGATTTTCAAACACTACCTTGTTGGTCTTGCTAGGCCTTATAATATTTTAATGGTATCCTTGGAAGCACGCCCTCTGTTATTACGAAGTTTGAAAGCCCACGAGCCGGCTCGGTATGTACCATGTACATACTTTTTTTGAATTCCTTTGGTGCAGCACAAGGTTTGGTGCAGTACAAGGTTTGGCGTAGTGCAAGGTTGGACTTGGACCAAGGCACTTAGTTGCTGGATGCCAGCTTAAATGATGCGCGCCAGACAGCTTGACTCCGTGACAGTAGATTTCGGAAGGTCGGATCGAAAGCCGGTGATAGACAGGAGTCCTTTTGAGCGTGACCTGAGATTGAAACGCCGACACTCCCGCGACACTAGATACAAGGTGCGACATTTCATATTCCATTATACAAGGGGTCACGCTGAATCAATTACGTTGGTATCTTTCGTATCCTGGGCCACACAAAAAGCGTTGGCATCTCCGTCGCTCACCCGTCATTCCACCTTTCTGGCCGAAGTAGTAAGTAGCCATAGTATATAAAAATGATGGAGCCAAAAATAAGGCGGCTCAGCTGCCGAAAAGAAACCAAGTACAGAAGAGAAGGGTAAGAGGATCTCTAGACAGTTTGTGGGGCCCGGGCGCCAGGATCAGATGTCTGACACGCAGGACGAGCGGTAGCGCTGAGCCCCATGGTGTTATCACAAAGCTGAGGCGAATTATAGCACAATTGCGACTTTGGAAAACAAGGCTTGCCATGTGCGAACGTTGGAAAGTGTGCAGTCACGTGAGCCAAGTCCAATAACTTTGTCATCATCACGATAATTCAGGGCGCGACATCCATAGCTCCGAGGCGTCTGTTTTCTAAAAAGAGCTGTAGCCGGCGACTCAATCTCAGCGACAGGAGCAGCTGAAATGATTTAATAATTAGACGTTTCTTGTCCTCAAACCATGAAGACCATGAGCAACGGCCAAGATGTTGAGGTGGGCATGCTCACTTTTGCTCTTTCCAAGACTTATTCTTGGATGCGCTCCGCATCTCCTAGAAGGCTCATGGCCTCAATTCTTGGACGGCGGACACCCTGACATGGACAGACATTGGTTTGATCCTGCGAGACGGAAGGGCAATTCTCCAAGGAGTGACAGGGTCCATTCAATCAGGTCAAATGCTTGCAGGTGTGTCGAGACTGGTTCGCCTGAAATGTCGTCGTTGAGCATAGAGGACAGTGATGGGACCATCGGGCGCTGGTAAATCTACGTTCCTCGATTGCATTGCGCGTCGTGTCCGGGCGACATCGGGTCAAGTGAGTGTTTCCCCCGCATCTCGACTGTTGGCGAGTTGCATTGCTTTGTTTGGCTTACACGGTTCGTTCTCGCGCAGATCACGTACAATGGCTCGACGTCTTTTTCTATGCGTGACCTCTCGTCTTACGTAGAGCAGTCTGACGCGCTGCTTGGAGTGCTCACGGTCCAGGAAACTATTCGGTTCGCAGCGAGACTGAGGTGATTTGTCCATGCGTGTTGTTTCCCTTCTTCCCACGTTCGTCCCTGACCACGAGCTATCACTAAGCCTCCCCTCCGGCACCCCGACAAATGTGATTGAAGAGCGAACCAACACTAGCATCGGAGGGTTGGGCCTAACGGAAGTCTCAAATAACCGGATTGGCACCCCGATCCAGCGGGGAATATCTGGTGGACAAAGGCGCCGGGTCACTATTGGATGTTCACTGGTCACGCTGCCCAAAATTCTATTACTCGACGAACCGACATCTGGTAGACTGTCCCTCATGTTTCCACTGTTCTTTGCTCACCCGCAAATATAGGCCTAGATTCTACAACAAGCTGGGAAGTTCTAAGCATGAGTGCGTGACGCAATGCTCTGCCATTTTTGCTGCCAATAACTGTGCCCAATCTTCTGAGCAGTCAAGAATGTGGCTAAACAGCACAATATAATTGTCATCGCGACTATCCATCAACCTAATTGGGAGACCTTTTCTTTGTTCGATCGATTGCTCTTGTTAGCCAACTCAAGAAACATCTATTTTGGACCAGTGTGTGCGTCATCCAAAAGCTAATTGCCTCGTGTCTAGTCTTCAACGTGTCACAATAGTGGAGGTCACCCCTTACTTCGATTCTCTCGGACATCTGTGTCCTAGCCGCACTAATCCGGCAGACCATATCATCAACTTGGTCAACACTGATTTCCTTCAAGACTCTGCGCTAGCGGCAAAGCGGATCGATGCATTCGCCCAATCGTGGACTGAGGCAGAAGCACGCAACGGCAACCCTGTGAAGTACAGCGACGCAGGGCCTTCTGAGAATGGAAGCGTGACAAAGAAACGATCGTTTTTCTGGGCCCTGAGGAATATACTCAAGCAGACATTCGTGCTGATGGAGCGGAACGTGCTGAATTATAGTCGCAACCTGTTGGCATACGGGGTGAGACTTGGAATGTACCGTGAGACTCTCCCTCCTTCTCAGAACGACAAATAGTAGGCTGAAAACGCATCGCAGTCGGAATGGGATTGCTTCTCGCAACTATTTGGGTCCATCTTGGGTTATCCGATACGAAAATAGTTGCGTACTCTTCCATCATTGTCTCCTTCATCAGACTGAATATTCTGTCCGCAAAGAATGATCGCCTTTCCATTCACTTTTTTTCGGTCGCATTTCTCGGGTTCATGTCTGTGGCCGGTATCCCTTCATTCCTCGAAGAACGCCAAGTCTTCGTTCGGGAGCGACTCAACGGGTTATACGGACCTGGGCCATACGTTGTCGCTAATAGCGTAGTGAGCATCCCGTTCTTGGCTCTGTGTACGATGATTTTCTGCTTGATCTGGTGTGTAGTCTTTCGATTGGAGGTTGTTGGTGTCTTTATTTTCGGCTGACGGTTTTGTGAAAACAGTTACTGGGCGATTGGTCTGCATTCAGGCGCTTCTCACTTCTTCAGATTCTTCATATTGCTCTTCTTGGGCGTATATGTGGCGGAGTCTCAGGTGAGCAAAATATTCCCTTCTATGAGTATTGCTGCCTATGAATGACTGGTTGACATCCTCATAGTCTGTGCTTGTGGCCGCCGCAATCCCAATATTTGTTGCAGCCCTCGCTATTGCTTCTTTCTTGAACGGTGAACCTTCAGTCATTGTACGTAGAGGATATTTCGCTGACCACACCTCCCTCTCAATACAGGATTCTGGATGGCGAGTCCCATTAATTCTTGAATCAATGCCTATTCTCTCCGTTGCTTAGCTAACTCTGGTTTCCAGTGTGTGCAAGGCTATTTCATCCGCGCTGTGAACCTACCGCGTTTCTGGTACTACTGGGCCCACTGGATTGATTATCAGGTGGGCTGCTGCGAACTCGTTATTCACGCGGGCTTTACATGACTGTCGTTGGCTCAGACCTACGCCTTCAACACGCTAGTCAACAGCGATTTCCGGGGTCTCGTTTTTACTTGCCAAAAGCTTGCGGACGGGAGCTGTCAATGCTCATACCCTAGCTCTTTGATCTCCACGGGCCGGTGCGCGCTTCGTGGGGAGGACGTTCTTGCGGTGAGTGCCTATCCTCTTGTTTGCCTTACATCCGTTTGACAGATCTTATCCTCGATGGCTGTCTTCCCGTCTGGCTAGGCCTTGGACATCGGAGGAATTAGCATCGGTTTGTATGCAGGTATTCTAATATGTATCGGCTTAGTGTATAGGGTTCTGTTCTATGTCGTGTTGGTCTTCAAGAAGCGGTGATCTAAGGAGGAATAGCTACTTGTTTTGCCTTCTGTAATGGCCTTTTTTCGTTTCAAATGGAAGTATATGCGCACACAGTCTCTTACACCCTCCCGTCATGTGTAGTGTGTGAATAAAAAAGCTATGATGTCATCTACAGAACAGTTTGGACATTAGCAAAATAGCTCAGCTAAATAATTGGAATGGATAGGTATGGGCTGGTATGTAATACCCCAAGATACCTTTGGTTGTGACATGCCAGTCCACACCTGTCTATGCTTGCCTTTAGCCAACTGATGGAATTTGAATGCTGACCTAGGCTGCACTGTGATTTCTATATATGACATTCACCATGCTTGCTTCCCCATGCACTGTTCACCACATTGGCTTTCGTGTCGAACAATGCCTGAGCTTAGCCACATAAACTTGTCCTGAATTTTCAAAAAGTAGGCCTTTCAAGCCTTGGCACCGGAGCCGCTTCACACTGGAACCATATTGCAGGCCAGCTCGTATTCAAAGTTCTGCGACTACTGATCAACATACATATATGTGCTGTGTTCAGATTAAAAGCACTGAGCGCTGTCAGTGTGTCGAGTGGTGAGTTCACCGTCCTTGCGGCGCGCAAGGAGTGTTATACCTGGAGACGAAGCACCGACATATCGTTGCGCTTGGTTTCTGTTCATTTTCGACGGGCAAGTAATGGCTTGCGTGGATTTCTATAAGCTTTCCTACATTTCTCCTGCCACAACTTCGCATGTCACAGAAAAATGAAAAATCGACAGTGTGAAACTAGTCTCCAAGCCCTACCTTACAGATATTTGGTGTAAAAATGTATTACGCAGCGCAAATATTGTACTTGAATTACAAAACACCCCACATTTGATGCAACCGAGTTTAATGCAAGTGATTAGCATTTCATAGGAATTAGTATTTCAGAGGAACACAATGCACTACATTCCTTTGCAGATGGATATCGAATGTGAGGTTCTTTCGCAAATCTGAGATAAAGAACAAGTCCAACTCATGTGAACACACCCATCCCAACGAGTGTAATGCCCACGAGCACAGCGATTACTGCCCTAGCGTTCGCGTCCCACACCACAGAGGGGCCTCGGGTCGCCGCACTGATCGTCGTGCGATTCGAAAGGGAGATATCTGGAGTGTTAAGAGTCGTGTTCTTGCCATATACGTAGGACGTCGCGTTCACGAGTGCAGCCGCACTCGTGTCGGAGCACGTGATGGAGACCGACTTGACAAGCGCGTAAAAGTGACCCGCCGCCTTGTAGTCGGGGTCGTTCCAGTTGATCATCCCTAGATAAAAAAGGTGCAGAAACAGTCGATATGCAGCAGACTCTCAAGTGTTGTGACGACGTACCGCCTGCCCATTGAACGGTCCCCGGGGGTGAGCCTGGTATGCCTGCTGGCCATAAACTGAGCTGGATGCGCGAGGGCGTATTGGGGTATCGGGTATCATTGTGTCGTACAGTGCGCATGAGTTTTCTGTCGATCAAGAACCTGATAGCATCTGGTTGCCAATCAATCTATTGAGGCGGACGACCATCAACTGCAAGAAACGATTGGGACAATGTCGTGGACCTGCCGTGTAGTCGTGATAATTGGAGAAGGTGTCGGAGAGGCCTTGATGTATTTGGCCATCGGTCTGCGCAGCTATTTTTCGGCATTCATATCAGGCAAACTTCAGGGATGGCGTAAGAAGGCTCACGTATGATGCCTTGCCAAAAGAAGTTTGATTGGGCTTGTGTAGTTTTTGAACCGGGCCATTCCCAATCAATCTCGTCTTTTATGTTAGACATTGTGATGAAGGCGGTGACAACGCCATTCCAGCGGCTGGTTTTCACTGTGGATACATAAACCTCAGGGCAAGTCTAGTAGAGACCAGAAGCGTACAAGTAGCAGTGATTGTCCCATAATGGATAAATCGCGTCGAGGATACACGGGTGCCTCCGTTCGTCTGCGTGAGGAGGAGAGCGAGCTCGCCTCCCGAGGTGTTAGTGTTCATTATGTTCCCTTTGTCGACGACCCAATCTGAGAAAAAGAACGGAGTCGATGAGGAAATGGCCAGGAAATCATCACTGATTGGCGCACCGTATTGGGAGGCATTGCCCGTAAAGTGAGTAGAGTTTGAAAGAATACGCGAATTGTCAGGGAAAGTGTGCTGCGGTGGTGGACACGTTTAGGACCCGACTGGCGGCGAGCAAAACACGATCTGAACAAGGATCACCCACCAATGCGTTTTGGCAGACCGGTTCTGGAATGCACGAACTTAGTGTCATGGAGGCAAGTGGGTTGCAGCCGCCGAGGCAGAACTGCAAAAAAAAACAGAAAAAAAAGTTATACATCTAGTAAAAATTCAAGAGCGAATGCGAGTAGCACGCACGTCGCCTGTACCGCAGAATCCATATTCGCCTGCGAGAGAAGTCAGATCGACGTGAGTGGAAGTGAGGAGTGAGTATGCGCACTGCAGCAAGGCGCAGATGAAAAGGAGCATGGCTTCGTTGAGGAACTAGTCGTAGGGTCAGAGTGTCATAAACCGTGTCCTGGACTTTGCGTACCAGTTAGCGCCCCCTTGAGCATAGACGAGAGAGACAAGGGCTGGGAGGAGGGCTACGGGGTGGAGGTGCATGGTTAACCGGGTTGACGTTGGAAGCAATGTTCAAAATGTGACTTCTCCGCACGCGGAATAACTTTACCGGCGCGTCGCCAAATTTGGATATGACGCGACAACAGATATCAACAAACTGAATGATCGATAGGTCACGTGTCGTCGTGGCTATAATGTCTCGACTTCTGTCGTCCCTTCAAATACCTCATGCTACCATTGTAGCACTCGCAAGTGCAGGGTATCAGTTCGTCGATGACATTGCCTTATTGACGCCAGAGGCACTTGTGCAAAGTCAGTACACAAATAGCGTAATGCTCAAACCTCCCTCGCAGCGCTCAATTCGACTAGAAATTCAGATACCTTTCTCTGATGCTCAGACACTGTTTACCGCTTGTCAAACACTGTTGAATGAACCATCTCCTTCCCAATCTGCTGCAGCTATGCTTAACGCGGTTGCAACCGCGAAATCAATCGCTGCAGAGGCATTTCCTACAGGTTGTTCACCAGTGGACAGATTGTTGGACGGCGGGGTAAAGCGGGGTCACATCGTTGAGATTTCAGGTCCACCCGGATCTCACAAGGAGTCACTTGCCATTGGCGTTGTCAAGTCTTTCGTGAAAGCGAATGAAGAGGTTTTGTTCGTCGGTCAGCCATGGCATTCCTCTGTTTGCGTCCCGTGCAATGACCTCTGAGCAGATATGATGAATATGACGAGCCCCGCTGTACTTCACGATGCTGTGAAAGGTGAGTTGGATACCTGTACCGGAGCATGCCTCGCGTTGAAGCATACTAGACTTGCGACCGCGTGCCACTTCGCAGATATACCATCTCCACCTTCACACCCTCACTGACCTCATGTTATTCATTCACAACCTCCCCCGGCATCTGGATACCCTTCCAAGAGTTAGTCTTTGGCTAGTATGAATTCCTAGTCTCTGACTCCCTGGCCGAAAAGGCTGGCCTCCTCGTGCTCAACACCATATCGGCCCCCTTCCAAGCCTGTACGCACATATTGGCGCACGCGGACCGGAGACATCTCCTTGAGCAAATCAAGGTGGTGCTTGCGCACGCATGTACATGGAGAGCTATCTCCGTGCGCATGCGATTATTTTCCTAACTATCACGTAGAAGGGCTAAAGCGACACATGATAGGTATTGACAACCTCGCAACTGGCGACAAAACTTGTCAATGCGGATGGCTCTAGTGGCACCTTTGAAACTGGGAACAAGGCAGTGATGGTTCCGGCACTGGGTGAGGATCCAAGTCTTCTCGCCGCCCAACTTACAGCATAACACAGTTGCATTACGCTACAGGTGCGACATATTTGCCACCAGGCCGGAGCTTCAGATTGCTTCTCATACCAGATTCGTGCACATCCGGGTGAATCCGTCTGGAGCCCTTGTATCTTTCAATGTCATAATTCAACATTTACTGCATCTAGGTATATTCGGGTGCTCGCGTCACCGACATACCAACAACCGACGGATATTGCACAGATGGAGCACTTCAGCATCGTGAGTCATCTCTTTTCCAAATTCATCTCTTGATAATTCTCGTGTGAAGGATGTGAATGGTCAGATGGTGTGAAACAACCAGTCAGTGAGGCAATGTGTATTGTGCATGTTGCGTTGGAGGTCAGCATGGCTGTGATTTTTCACCACCCAGAATCTTCTTCGAGTTGCTTACCTCCATCACCTGTATCAGAAGGTTCTTGTAACTTTCCAATTGTCATTAAAAGTGGCATTTGATCTGTACCACTTTGCCTGAGTCAGACAATTGAAATTATGTCACAATCTCAGACCTGGATTGAGACACTGGGTGTGAAAGACTCAAACAGCTGACTGTGGAAAAGTGTTGGATTTGAAGGTTTTCCAGGTAAGAGTGCATGCACCAAGAATACAGCATAGAATGTGAAAATGGAATGGAGGGAGAGTCTGTAGACAGGGATAGACTAAGGGATGTCTGGACTCAACCCAACCAACTTTACACCTTTTTGTGCTATCTCACCTCTAGCTCAGGCTAAGCCAAACTGCACTTGGCTTTGTTCACATGGAACACAACCTGAGTCAATCAGAAATGGTTCCGTCTAAGTGCGGGTTTTTGCGTTTCCTCTGCAGGTAGAAGGATGAGTGAATCCAAGAAGTCTCTGGAGTGCCAAATAAACATACCTGTTAACCATGGCGAAGGTATGCGTCTCCTCCTTCTTTTTCAGTGCCTTACTCTGGCCTTGAACCACGAAAATCATCTCGCGCGCCAGCCTCTCCTCGACAGTCCTGCCAAGCCTCGTCTTGCTCGACTCGAGAACCCAGCGCACGGCAAATTTCATACGCTGCTTTTCGCTGAGCGCGACGGGCTTGTGAACGTTCTTGTTCCCGCGGCGGAGTACGGCGCACTTGACAGCCGGCGCGGCGTGAAGGAGGGCGGTGCGGAGGATGGGCAAAGGCGCGCTTCGCGTGAGCGCGTGGATGTGCATTAATGTACGCGCGATGATTCGCGAGCCGAGGGCACGGTTGCCCCGGCGCACGAGGGCGGAGGCAACGTAGCGCAACATAGGGTCTTCCGCGGGTGGTATCATAAGCGCGGGCGCGATCCGGGGAGACGGTGCTCGTAAGTGTTCCTTCCCTAAATCGTCGAAGAGATTCTCTACGTCGCCTGCTTGGTCGGCGGCATCCACCACGGATGTGGTTTGGGCGGAAGTTGGGGTTGTTGACGGTGGCGTCGAGAAGTGCAAATCGTCGAGGGGATGAACAATTGCTTTGGCGGATGTGGTTAGAGTTGCGGTTGATGACGGGTAGATGAAATGGGTGAGCGCGAACAATCTGAAGGTCGCCGCCCGCCATATCGAAGGGAGCATCGAAGGCAAATATTGTGGCTCTGGTGTCCGTTGCGAGCAATAAGATTCGAGCAGAACTCACATGACATCACATGACTGAAAAAATGATGTATAGCAGTGGCACAATGTGAATAAGGGAGTTGGCAAGTGAAAGTGGCCTCATGTAATTCCTGATTACAGTAGTAATTACTCAGGCTTATATTGTACATGAATAGAATTTATTTTGGTATCAGTATCAGAAATGAAAGTGGCACTGGCAACCTCAGGCTGTCAATGATGCCTCTATGAGAAATCTATGTTATGCATCAGCAAAACAGATTGGACAGGGGCTAGGTATGCACTGGTATATACTTCTCTATACTACCTATAGGTGTTATAAACCACTTAAAGCCAGTACATACCTAGCCCCTGTCCAATCTGTTTTGCTGATGTGCTACCTAGGCTCCACAGATGTCAACCATCTTGAGTAATCTCAGTTTGCTTATTCCCTTCTTGGAAACCCACCTTGGAGGGAAAAAGCATAGACCTCCAGGTTTGCAAACTGTGATTTTACTCACCCAACCAAATTTGTTGTCAACAGTCTGTATGCATTACTACAGCTCTGCCACTTAGTATGCCCCATGGGTGTGTAATGTATCTGCAAACCATACCCATTAGTTTCACATCATATTGACAAATCATTCTCAAGGTCATTCATTCATGTGCAAATCTACATGTGAGATTGCTCTTTATGTCTCAAAGCCTACCCATCATGCTGTTGCCAATCTCTTTTCCTTTATCTCGTTGTCCGTTGAGTGCCTTGGAGGTGCCTTGCTGATAGGCTGGTCCAGGACAGCATCCTCGAGCGCAACCTTGTGATTCTCAAAATGAGAACCGTGATTCCTTTGCGATAGTTGTCATTGAGGGTGCGTTTCTGATAAGGGAGGATACTGGTGCACTCACTCGGGTCCAACGAGGGTGATGAAGATGACGAACGCAGACACACAGCCGATGAAGATGCCTTGCACCTGAAATGAGTCAAGAGTCATTCTAATTTCTCGTATCTCCAATTCTTGGGGCAAATCAATTGAACCGAACCGTAGCATAGTCAGGGACGACCTGTCGTACCCCATTCTTGACAATCGTAGTCTTGAGGTGGTCGCCACCGGCTGGATTGATGATCGTCAATTTTCTCTGCGAGCAGGTGGATAAAGGAGAGTAGGAAAAGCGGAGGTTGATAAAGCCCTTACTTGCTTCAATCTGCGCAGACGCAGCGGACACCATCTGTGCAAGAAAGAGTTCATCACGCATGATAAATAAAAATAGTTCAGAGGATGCTGACATTTCCGAGCTGATACGCCAATCCCGTAAATGTCGCGCGGAACCCAGGCGGGGATAACTCAGACAACTGGATGGGTATCTGGGCGAGAGTGGTGTCAGTATCCTCGTCCTTTAATCCTTCCCGCATCTCCCCTGTCGCTTCGTGCGCAGCCCGGGAGGGGGAGAGAAATCGAGGGAAACTCACAACGCCCCAAGCGCCTTGCACGCTAAATTGGAGCCAGAATGCCCCTGCTGCGAGTCCGGAGAATGATGATGGAATTATCCACAGTGGTATGAACGCTATAGGGAAGGGGAAGAAAACGCCTGTTGAACATTAAGGTAAGGATACTCACCAGCAACCCATATCACAGAGAGGCTTAAAGTGCGACAGATTGAGTGGGTGTCTTACGAAAGAGGGAGCATTAGACAACTGACATTATGGTCAACCGCCGGCCAATGTACTGGCTAACGGTGCCCGCAAATATTCCGCCCCTAGGACAAATTGAGAAGATACCAGTCACGAAACAGATATAACGAGATGTGCCCTTGGGTACTTACGCAATAGCTCCCTGTGGCGAACAAATAGTGACAGCAAGTTTCCTCCCATCAGGAACGTGTGTATTCAATGGAGAGACAAACGAACGCAGTTGCCTATGATCGTCGCAATAGTAGCATCATGAGGCGAAAATCCTTTGGTCACTTCCAGATATGTCGGGTATAAATCCTGCGCCGGTTTTGGGTATTGAGTCCATCGTCGATAGAGACAGCCATCGTTCACTCGTCCCTCACCTGAGAGCCGTGAGACAAAAAATTGAACCCTAAAAACAACGACAGGAATAACAGTCGGCACGTCTACATTGAAGACGTGGCCCAGTTGGAGCCAGAGTGAAAGAGACATACCGGACATGAGCAGAACGGCGTATATGCACAATGCCCAATGTCGCCGGAGCATCTCCCATACGTTGCGCAAGAAAATTCGCGACTTCTCCCGCGTGGTGACCGTGGCGCCGCTGCGTTGGGACTTCTGTAGCTGGCGGAAGACCTCACTCTCGGGCAGACACGCGCGGGATATCGCAGCAAAGAGTGAGATGCCCGCTGCAGTAAAGAATAGGCTGCGCCACTTGACTTTGGTCTCGGGCACGAGCCGAAGATTGATGCAGGCCGCCAAGAGGTAGCCTACGGCGTACCCTACGTGTTGGGTCGGAGATTAGTGTGCTTCTCGGGTAGAGTGTGAAAGCGCGTACCTTGCTGAAGAACCCCGCTTGCGAGTCCGCGGGCCTCCACAGGAAGATTTTCGAGTGCGGTCGATGTTGCCATGCCTTTAGGGAAGAGAGGGAGAAAGTGGTTAGTCATTTGAGAGAAATTGTACGGCGGTCGTACCCCATATGCCACCCATTCCAATGCCAAACAGGGAGCGGAGCGCAAGGAAGGTTCTAAAATTTTGCGCGAAGCCCGATCCTAGCTCAAGGACACAGACAAGCAGGAGGTTGGCTATTAGAGGCCATTTGCGTCCGAAGCGATCCGATAAGATGCCAAATATGAGCTAGTCGTTGCCGAAAACGGTTAGCCAATTTCTTTCCGTGAATCCGGGACATACTGCACCAAGGGACCGAAACAGTAAGGTCAGCGTTATGGCCGTCGTCTGTCAATCTCTCACGTATTAGAGGTGACATAGAATTAGAGATGCAACAGGTGGCTGGGACGAACGACGGCATGAACCGAACGATGGAATTCAACTGTCAGCGCGTTGACGCTGAGAGAAACTGCGAAGAAATCCTGTTTAAATTTGATTGCCATCCTGAACATCGTCATTGCTTATCAACAAAGCGCATTTACAAGGGCATCTGTAGTCCAGGCAAGCCAACTGTGAGACTTCTCAGCACTCATACACCGAGACCGAGGTGATGTGAAAGCATCCCATACCCTACGAAAAATAATGCCCATTGAAGGAAAGTTAAGCTTGCCAACACAGAGAGCAACGGCCGATTATCATTGCTGTCCCTACGCGGAGGTATGAGGTTACACAAGAACTTGCAAGCCATCAGGTTCCAGGAGTGGCGGACAGTCCAGCCTGCGGAAGAAAATATCGGGAGTATTTATACTGCATCAGCCTAGCATAAACTACAGCTGCTGTACAGAGCGAATAGAAGCGAGGCGAGGCTAGAACATCCGAGATGAGCTGCGCGTTCACATGACTGCAAAGATGCGGATCTAGAACACCGCTGCTGGAGCCTGGGGGGGTCTGGACCACTGACGTTAAATCCGCCGCACACCAGAAATGTGGAAAGAGGTACAGTACGCTGTTCTGTTACACGAGAGATTGTAAGGGAACAAATGACTCTTGCTAATGCGGACGCCTTCAGAAACAGCGACGACTAGGGAACCGAAGACAGACGCGTGGGTAAACAAGCCACGACAACGCGCCTGGGTTGTTTCTCGCGATCTTTGACCTACAAAATGGAGAAGAAAAACACGAACGCTACGGGGGCAGAGCCAAAGAAACAGAAGCAAAGGAGTCTCATGGCGTTCTTCACCAAGTCAACACCAGTGAAGCAAACCCCTCAACCGAAAAATATCACGACTCCTCAGAGCGCGTCGTCTTCTGCGGGTAGCGCGAGTGCAAGGGACACGCCCCCGACTAGCGATGTTATCGACATCGACATGGACGACGAGCCTGAAAGCGTGTCGTTTGAGGTTGGTTGTCGTTTTTTAATTTTTAATTTTTAATATTCATTTGTGTTCCTTTGTCCTAGATCCGCAGAAAACGCAAAGTCGTCACTTCTGACGAGGAATCAGATACCAAAACCATACCTTCAGCTAGGATGCGCGAAAAAAGTGGACGTGCCGATATACTAGCCTCGTCCTCGCCAACATCTGCAAAACGTGAGGCTCCTCGTCACAATAATCCTGTGTACGTTAACAAGGAGTAGGAGGCTTCAGGAAAAAATCGCGAATGTCACAAATTGTGATGGATGACGATGATGATAGCATTGTATCAAGCCTCGCCGTGTCGAGCACATTCGCACAAAAGCTCAATCAATACAAGAGGACGCCTACAGGCGCTAGTGCGTACTTGCTCCAACGCACGAACAAGTCTTGACAACTGTCTGTTAAACTGTAGCTCAAAGAAGTGTTGCCTCGGATGATGACGATGAATTCATCGTCCCGTCTGACTCGGACATTTCCATCCGCGGCCGTTCAAGCGTCAAGTCCATGTCATCCTCGAAACGATCGACCTCCACCCGTTCCTCTGTTGTGTTCACGGATGATTTTGACTCTCCTGTGATATCAAAGAGTGTTCCTACTACTGGGATTTCGAACCGGCCAAGTGCTCCATCGCATGGTAGTGTCTCAGTTACCCAGAATGTTCATTGATTTTCATCCGCCAACAGCTGCTAGTGGCGGGAATGGGAGAAACGCCTTTCTCACTGCTGCAGAGCAACGCGTCGCGGACAAGAAAGCAGAGAAACAAGAGAAAGAGGAGACGTATACGTTCCTCAAGGACGATGTTGTCATGGATGTGCGTCCATTCTTACAACAACGAATCCATTCAGCTTTTCCCACTTATCCTCATGTTTACCATACCTCCGACCCAACTCATCGATTCTCAGAAAGATCGTGTTCGACCTGGTAAACCAGGATACGACCCTCGTACCTTGCACATTCCTCAGAAGGCTTGGGTTGATTTCACCCCTTTCGAGAAACAGGTACGTTTTCTCTCTCTGTTTGACTGCTCGTGCTAACGACCAGCCAAGTTTTGGGAGGTATATAAAATCACGCGCCTTGCTACATACAATCTGACGATCAATGTCTAGATCAAGCAGAACCATTTTGATACGGTAACCAACTTGAATTCTCATTGTGACACATATTCACCTTAACATTTTCATCGCTCTAGATTTTGTTTTTCCAGAAAGGGTTCGTTCGTGCTATCTTCCTATTCTTAGTCTGTCTGCGAGCTCACTCATTGGGTAGAAAATTTTTCGAGGTTCAGTTTCTCACTCTGATCCCAGGCCCTTGTCATGTTGAACTCGGTACTACTAGCTATACGAGGAAGACGCACGCATCGGTCATCGCGAGTTTGATCTCAAGCTAACGTCAAGAGTGAAGATGTGTATGGTAGGTGTTCTTCTGCGAATGTATGTCGGTGCTAAAGCATATCCGAATAGGTCGGTGTGCCAGAAATGTCCTTCAATTTTTGGGCTGCGTAAGTCACACTGTTACGCCCGAACTTTTACTCACACCGCGTGGGCAGCAAATTTCTGGCTAAAGGTAGAGTCACAGATCCCTAACTTCGCTGCATCCTACTGCACACCTTGTATTCTCCCTCCAGGTTACAAGGTTGGCCGAGTTGACCAGGCAGAAACTGCGCTTGGCGCTGAGATGCGTCTCGCTAATGCGAAGGAGACCAGGAAGGGGAAGGCCGATAAGATCGTCAAACGGTTCGTTGTTTTCCTCTGCCGTGCATAGCAACTTAGTTGTAGGTCAGTGAATTGAATAAAATATACACGAACGGTACGCTCGTCGACGCGGAGCTCCTTACCGATGAACAAGCCGGGCACTGCGTATCAATTCGCGAAAACGAAGCTGAGAACTCTTTTGGCGTTTGTGTTCTTGATAGCTCTACAAGCGAGTTTGCCCTGAGCGCGTTCGAGGATGACGTCTGCAGAACCAAGCTGGAAACTCTTGTGCGCCAGTTGAGGGTGAAAGAGGTCATCTTCACGAAGGTGGATCGTCGTGCCCACTCCTATTTGCCAAGCTAACATTATCATAGGGCAATCTGACGGTGTCTACAACGAGATTGTTGAAAGCCATCCTCCCTGCTGCATCTCTTTGGACCAGTCTGAGGGAATGCGAGGTATTTAGATTCGAGCAGACTTTAACTGAGCTGCAAGCACTTTATGCCGACGAAGACGAGGCAGACGCTATGGATGACTGTCCCCTGGGAAATGGTGTTCCCCAACCCATTCGCGAGATGATTACTTCCAGGGATGCTATTGAGGCCCTGGGCTCCATGATCTGGTGAGCTAAATTTACTTGATTCAATCCGCCGCCACCTTGACGCTTAAAATCCTCGAGGTATCTCCGGACTTTGAACATCGACAAGGACATTCTCAGCATGAAAAATTTCAATATCTATCATCCCATGAAGAGAGGCAAGGGGCTGGTTTTAGATGGGCAGACCCTGGCTCATGTTGAGGTGACTCTTTCGGCTCTTCAAATGCTGCTGGCCTGACCGGTCTCCGTCAGATTTTGATCAATAGCGAGGGCACTGAGGCAGGGACTTTGCTGAACCTGTTGGGAAGATGTATAACTCCTTCGGGTAGGTTTCTTGACGATTATATTCCCTTCACTCTTGATCGAACTATCATCAGGCAAACGGTTGTTCCGCAATTGGTTGTGCATGCCCTTGCGAGACGTTTCCGACATTAATGCCAGGTGTGCCAAAACCGCCCTTTTTGTATGCCCAATTACTGAGAAAGCTTACGTCTAGATTGGATGCGGTCGAGGACCTCATTGAACATAGTACATTCGAAAGTGACTTCACAGAAATCGCCAAAGGTCTGCCGGATGTAGAGCGAATTGTGTCTCGCGTGCACGCGAAGAATTGCAAGGTCAAGGATTTCATTAAACTCCTTGCGGTCCGTCCAGTATCCTTCTAGAAAGCTTGAACTTGGCATATAACATCAACACTAGGCTCTCCGTAAATTGAGCAAAGGGATGGCAAGGCTGGCCGATGCATCCGACTCCTTCAAGTCTAAAACGATACTCGGTTTGTTGAGAAGTGCGCCGGATTTGCTGCCACATATTGCGAGTGTTGAGAGCATGTACAACGCACCGGAAAAAGGTCCTGTCTTCATTGCCGAGGTCATTTACACCGATGCTCACAATACCATACTTTAGACACTGATGAACTTGTGCCCCAAGATGGGAACGACGACGAATATGACAAAGTAAAAACAGAAATCGCAGAGTTGGAGGCGAAGCTTAATGCCGAACTAAAGACACTGGAAGAAAAGTTGAAGTGCTTCTGTTCTTGATTCCAAGTCTTTGTCGGCCCTGACTGGATTTCCAGATGCGGACTCACCTACTGGCACAGTGCGCAGGGTAACAAGGTGCTTCGGGCGTGACAATTTGTTGACGCACAAGCGTGATTCACGCGTGACCCACAGGAAATCTACCTGGTGCAGACGAAGGCGTCGCAGAAAAATGTGCCTAGAAATTGGGTTAAAAGTGGTTCAACCAAGGCAAGTATCGCTTTCCTGGGTGGCGTCACGCGACCCAAATTACGTCCTTGCATCAGGCAGCTTGTCGATGGCTTGTTCCAGAGCTGCAGCCTACGATCCGAAGTCTCAAAGAGGCTCGCGAAAACCGCAACACTGCGATCAAGAATTTCAAATTTCGTCTGTTTGCTGAGTTCGACGCGGATCGCGCGATCTGGCTGCGTGCTATACGCGTTTTTGCCGAACTCGACTGCCTTTTCAGCTTGGCGAAGTCCTCTGTCGCGATCGGCGAGCCGTCATGCAGGCCTGAATTTAAGGATGGTGACGAGGCGTGGCTCAACTTCGAAGAATTGAGACATCCTGCCCTTTGTGTGGAAGTCGGGAGAGGAAGGGACTTCATTCCGAATGACGTGAAGCTGGGTGGAGATGTTGGACGGATAGCTCTATTGACTGGTAAGCAATGGGTGGACTGAATCGCGCAATTTGATCCCAATTCCGTCTTATAGGACCAAATATGGGGTAAGCAAGATATAATTTTGAGTCATCCTTAAGTAATGGCCCCGTAATTCCATTCGTATGACAGGGGGAAGTCGACTGTACGTCTTCGGGTCCTAAAAGCTGAGTTATGCTAATCGTTCCGTCTCGTAGGTCATGCGTATGACAGCTGTCGGCGTGGTTAGTTGCAAACTATCTGGATGAGTTGGTCATTACATTGGCTTACCTGCACACAGATCATGGCACAACTGGGAATGCTTGTTCCTGCCCGTAGTGCGAAGTGAGCTAACGAGTATTTTTGACCAACTAACTTTTCTATAATCATTCGTATCAGGTTGTGTCCCATTGACGCGATATTAACGCGTATGGGGGCATATGACAACATGTTCTCGAACGCAAGCACATTTAAAGTCGAATTGGACGAGTGGTGTGCCCGCTGCTTTGAGTAGGGATCCATTAGTTTCTGAAGCGCATATGCCCTATAGCTGCAAAATACTCCGTGATGCTACGCCGAAATCATTCGTCATTTTGGATGGTAGGCCTTGCAGTAGCTTCGCTGTATTCGTTCTGACTCCTCTCATAGAACTCGGAAGGGGAACCTCGACTTTCGTGTGTTAGCTTTTCGTGATTATCTTTCCTCCTACTTAATGTGATTTTCCGCAGGATGGTATGGCTATTGCGGGGGTGCGTTGTCTGTCCTTGGGCGGCTAACGATTATCTGTAACACGGCATTGCTTCACACAGGCCGTGCTGCATGAGCTCGCCACGCACACCATGCCACTCTCGTTCTTCGCGACGCATTATGGTTCATTGACAGACGACTTCTCCTATCATCCTAATATCCGAAATATGCACATGTCGACCTTGGTTGACGACGAGAAGTGCGAGGTAGGCGCAGCTATTCTATCATCACGGATGTCATCTGATCTACCTACTCCAGCTTATTTTCCTGTACAAATTGGCTGAAGGAGTAGCGAGCGGCTCTTTTGGTACCCATGTAGCGAAACTGGCTGGTGTTCCTGACGAGGTTGTGAAACGCGCGGCGCTTATATCAGACGACTTCGCCAAACAGTTCAAGGAGAAAATAGAGGGCAAGAAGAAGCGCTCCGCAGCCTCGAAGCTCCCTCTCGTCGCACAAGCGGATTTCGAGTACCTTTTCGGTTTGGCTATGGGAAAATATAGTCTGCCTGATGATGAGAAACAAAGGAGGCACGTGTTGGGGAGAATGAAACAAGTCGCTCGGACGTACATCGGGTGATGAATTGGTCGGGGGTTGTTACGGCATGATTCCAATCTTGTTCGTGCATTGTGGTTTTCGACGCTATCATACTGCTTTCATCCCACTTTGCGAGTTTCGATGAGATCTCCGAAGAAAAAATTACCGAAGTCTCACATCGGCGGGGCGCCCATTGTAGGGGAGCGTTAGGACAAGCTCCGGTACTAAGACATCTTATCCGAAACAGATTTATCTACTATTTTCAGCGGAACCTCGAATCGATGAGCGTACCTTGCCTACCAAGGGAGGTTGAGTTGTACCCATCAAAAGACGTCAAACGATTGCCCAGACACTCAGGGTTGCAGAATAGGCTTCGAGAGACAGACTTTAGGCATCCTTCACGTTTCCGGCTTCTCGGTTTGTGAAAAGCAAGAGTGTCACTAGCGGGTGCGGTTGCACCGGATGCAATTGCACCGTCCATTGACATGTCCGTCGATGAGGATCGGCGAGATTAGTTGATGACCCACGGAGGTGGTTGCGCGGCTCGGAGCATGCTGCATGGGACCGTCTCATCGTCGTTCGCCCCGTGGGCGCCTGGCGGCGAGGCAAACACAGAAGAGCTAATGGTGGTCCAGCCGCCGGGCGATGCCACAAGCGCTTGCTACAGTTGCTATGATTGAGTCCTTGAAGAGGGGAAAGTCGATGAGGCAATGCCCCAGACCCATGATATACGTGTTGCAGGTCTTTGGCTACGGTGACCTATTGAGACCCCGAAGGGGAAGATCTCCGGACGCTTGCGCGGCAAGAAACGCTGTTCCATGCTCGGGGATAAAAATTTGAAAAAGACTCTTACAAAAGAGGAAACAAGCCAGTGAAGTAAGGAAGGCAATGAGAAGCGAGAAAAATGAAAAGGAAACCCAAGAAAATTGTGACGAATGTAAGCGTACATGTGCTTGAGACGAGACCTCTGGCGCGTGAGCAACGGTCATGGAGAACCCACTAGACGCTCAGGACGACTCGGGCGCGTGCGCGATGCTGGGCGTTAACGATTTGTGAGGCGCCCAAAACACACACCGCCGGGTATTTTGCCCATTGTTGTATCACGGATTTATTGGCGGCTAGAAGTTGTTTAAGGCAATGACTTGTATCAGAGAACTTCAAGGCAAGGTGTAAGCGAGGCAAGGCAAAGCAAAGTGGTACCACGCAAGGCCAAAACGAAGCCATGAAACGGATTGGAAATACCATTTATGGGACTCTTATCACGTGAAGGCGTGACGCAAGATCGGCCAGTGCCACTCCTGGATCGGAATGCGATACCTCAAACTCCGTCGGCAGCACAGATCATGGTCGATGGACTTGTACCCATTGAAACACTGGCTACAACCCAGCGCTCACCCTCGGGGACGTGAACGTGAACGCTATCACTGATTTTCAAACAACACTTCCACGAAACGCGGTTTTTTGGACGCGCTTGCTGATTGTTACAACTTATACCAGGCGCGCGCGTATCGCGTAGACGCGCCTGCTGCAGAAGCGCCTGCCTAGGTGCGCTATTTCAAACCCCAACCCGGTAGTGTAAGCGCCCATAGATCCTCAAATAGTCCCCCCGCAAATGCAGCATTCCGCCATCACGATTGTCCGGTAATGGCATCCCTTGCACGCTTCCTAAACATGGAAGAATTCGCTGACCCCAATACTGTTCAGAGGTGTGTTCATCCACTCCAGTCTCTTATGGCTTTCCCTCATCTAGTCCGCTATTTTAATCCAGTCGCATGGATTATACGCCTCTCTTCAATAACCCGAGCACAGCGTCGCATAATGAGATATTCTCATACCCCTCCGAAATCCGGCTTGGCGGTCATCTTACCAACTCTTCCCATTCTGCAAATCCTCAAGCTTGGCGACAAGAGTTTGCGATGTTCGACGCCAAGTACAGGGTACGCTACAGGCTTCAAACCGTAATTCTGCAGTCATTCAATTTTGTCAAGGATGCCAATGGTTCTTCCCATCTTTCTTGTAATCAAGTGTCAACGCCCAACCTACCCTTGAGACCAACGATGTCACATCCGACAATGGGCTTCGCTTCCACGTCATCACCTTTCACACAAAGCGGACTTCAGGCATCGGCTAGCACGAAAGGCTTTACCTCTATGCTGCTGCCAGATTTCAGCATCCAAGATTGCTCATTGCCCACGCCCTACTACTGGAACGGACCTCCTGCAAATATTACGGACCGCGGGCCCAACAACTCCTGTATCGAAGGGATGTTCCGAACGGCTGAACCAATAGCCACTCCTACTTGCATTTCCCCCGACCCACCACGGTTCTCATTCCAAGGTAACATAATCTGGTGTGCGTCCTACGGGAATGGTTTCTGACCGTTTTCCCGACATAGCCTCCACCAATGCGCATGTCTACACATTGCCAGCTAGGCTGGAATGCGAAGCATCTCCTTGCCTTCTCCAGCTCTCCCCTACATCATTGCCATCTGCTAACGGACTCTCTCAACACCATAACCCGGCCCGCAATACATGCCAGGAAAGAAAGACATATTGTGCCATCTGCGATCTCCATTTTGGAAGAATATACGACTGGAGGCGCCACAACGATAGCGTGCACGCCAAGAAATACCCGTATAATTGCTCGATGTGCGGCCAGCGTTTCAAGCGTGCGGATGCATGCAAGCGCCATTCAAGCACCAAGAAAGATCGCGGCCGCAGCTGTTGCCCTCGACGAACGCTCATTTTCACAATGATGAAGCAGCCAAATGGTGCCCAGCGTCTGCTGAGCATCATGAAAGGGAACGGGTTGAAATGCATCAACGCCTCGAGCTGCAAGTGTGCGGCGGAGTTTCCCTTGAAATAATGACTTCGGCGAGGATGTTTGAAACCGGGACTTGAATGAAGGTTCTTCGCCCCGCGGTTCTCCTTTCTGGAGTCCAAAAACAGTTCATGTGTTACTGGCATAACTCTCTCGACTCGATTCCGTGAACTAAATATCACTCAGTTTGTACGTTAGAAAATAGTATGACCTGTGTTTGTAACCTTCGCATGTAGCAGTAGAGCCTGCCAAGGCGTCGTGTGGCGCTCAGGCTTGTAGGGGAATTGCAGACCTTTTACACCACAGGAATCCTGAGCCTGAGGATCGACATCACACGCGAGCTTGATGGCTGGAGAGACACGGTAAGTGCGCTGCGCCTGAGTCTTCCATACACGTTGAGAGAAACCTCTCATATCGTTACGGGACCCGCAATGCAATCGGCGGCGATCGCATTGCAAAGCATCAACTCATTCCCGATGCAACTCCTTAACATGATTTGATTCATTAGAGTCGCTAGAGACAAGCTGTCCCTGAGAGAAGACAGATCTCGTGCATGCAAACCTGCGACGTACCAGGAATTGCTACTGCCCTGCCACGGTGGAGCTGAAAGAAAGAGAACAACCCCACCTCGAAAGAAATTAGATGTGATTCAACCCGAGACCTTCGCGGACTGGACGCGCAGGCGTAGTGCGTGGAAAAAGGTAGTGGCTCCAAAGGAGATGGTCTGGAATCCCACGGGTATTGTTGTAGGGTTTCCAAAGACGGTCTGTGGAACCGTTGCCTCGATTGCGACTTGTGGGCCCTCGCTCAATGTGTTCACTTTATCGCATATGTGCGAGGCACGCGTCGCCTAAGTCCTTGTTCCGCATGGCGGAATGCGGGTCACCGCAACTGACCCTGGAGCACCGTCGAGCCGGAGCCGTGGTTCTTCCACCGATCTGGCGTAGTCCACGTCAGCCAAAACAGAAATCTCGTCATCAGCATCGTACTGTAAGAAATGCTTCTCCAATGTTGAAAATGCGGATAAGAGTCCCATCACGTACTGATATGTCCCGGCACGAACGGCATGGTCATTAAGCCTGTCCGAATCCTGACACTCATGACATGAAGCAGTGGTGTGCGAAGACATATGACCTTTGGCGACGTTGAATTCATACTGAAGATAAGGGGGTTGGGGGCAGAAATCAAACCCAGAATTCGGGCTACCTAGCGGGGCTCATTCAGTCGAACAGCAAGCCGAAGGCTGATGGCCTTCCGGGACCCTAATGACCATTTATGACTTACACGAACACTGACATTTCAAATAGAACATTGTGCCGTTATAAAAACGATAAGAAAAGAATAAAGAACGTGTCAGTCCCGGCAGCAAATTGGTTGAAACGGAAGCGGGACACTCACTGGGAAATTAAAGGAGGAGTCGCTTCATTACGAATGGTACCAGTATGATGGGGGTCTCACCGCGAGCACACCTTGTGTTGGGAGACGACCTGCGTCGTGTGGACGTTGCCTGACCGTAAAGTCCGGACTTTCATCACCGCTGCGACTTGGAAGGAGAGCAACAACATTTGCGGTGTCGACCAGCATACGGAGGTGTCTCAAGGGGGTTCTACTTCCAGACGCAGCGACTTCTTCTGAAAAACATCACTTACAGGGATGCCCACGAGTGTCCAAGGAATCACCCCCAGAAATTGACCTAGTGGTCGGCGTATGACAGCAGACAGTCTTCATTCTGTCTTTCGTTTTGAAGTACGAGTGACATCTGTGATTGGTCTCTGTCCGTCGGCGTTCGGCGGCCCAGACTCGTAAGCATGCCGCAACAGGGCCGTCAACGCACGAAGGAGGGCGATAAGTAAGAACTAAGAAGGTCCAATCATACCTGCAATCACAACAATTGGTTGCTGGCACGCATACATTGATGTGCAGACGGTGGCTTACAGTTGAATTCTTCATAATGTGTCGCAGGATGCCAATGAGAAACGGTCGTCTGGGTTTGGCGTTGTTAAACATCTTTGCGCTGAACGCCTTGAATCTCATCACAATGTTCGCCTCTTCTGTGCAACCGGGGACCGTGTCTTTATTCTCATCGACGAACAGCGAGCCGCTGGGACTGTTCTCGCAGCACACCGATTCGGCTCTTCCGTCCGACTCTGTCATTCATCTGCTACACGACGCCACGTCCTCGCCGTCGCCTTCTCCACCCGCAACCCTCATCAACCCAGACGTATCCGAAGCCGGGGGTTCCACTCACTCCAACAGCATGCACGCCCTCGATCAAACCGTACTCCACGTACAGTCTCCAACTCTCAAGACGACCTACATACGCTCGCCTCCCAAGCCCAGGTACATACGCCCAGCGCTGCCGCCGCCGAACTCGGGAGGGGACGATCTGGGCTTGCAACATTCTTGGTTACATCTGCAAGTGCGTAATCTCGGACGACCCTGGTCATTTGAGGTCGGTCTGGTGGATAAGTCAGGCAGCATTGGCATTGTCAGATGCTCTACGTTCCAGGTGCATTTTCCAATTCCTTGCTTTAGTCAGACGCATTTTTTCCCTCGGAAACAAACCGGCGGATCTCATTCACAAAGGGCACCTTCCTTCCACCCGAAGGTTCCTCTTTCTGGAAAAGAAAGAGTGTCATCCGATCCCCGGTGAGAAGCAAGAATAGTACAAACCGCTTACGACAAGTCGAACTATGCAGGATCAGCCACGACTTGTCGCTTCTCGTCCACCGCCGTCTCCACCGCTGCTGCACTTACCCCTCGCCTTCCCGTCCCTCTCTCCACCGTGTCTGACAGCATGGTGCACGATAGCAGTCTACCTGCCGTCGTTGCTTGCGCGGTTCGCGCTGGACGGCGATGGCGAGGGCGTCGCACGAAAGGGAATACTGCCCCTCAGAAGCTACTCGCACATAGCATACATCAAGGTCTACGCGACCTGTCGTCTGCGCCGGATATGGCTCAGCCAGTATGGTCCTGACCAGACAGTACCCTGGGAGTTTGACCTGTATGGAATAGGATCTTAGGATGGATGTAACATTGCTTTTGCACGTGACTCGCCATATACGCCTGCCATTCAATTCGTTAGGATTTCGTCTTTATTTCTTCCCATTTCTCCCTTTCCGACTGAGGTGACATATTGATGGATGAGGCAGAAGATATCTTTTGCGACTTTCTGAGACTCCTGGATGAAGGCGAGGCGCCGCGATCGGAAAGCGACGTGATTAAATACGGACCTCTCGTGCTAACGACGGCAGCCAAGGTACGCGAGACCCGGGCCGCCTGTTGCTCGTGGAACTTCCAGCAGGGGGCCGTTCTCAGATCACTGACCATCACACAATTACCTTTTCCGCCATGCATAATGACCCAAGGCAGGAAAGGTGTGTGAGGGTTGCACAATGGCTGGGGGTAAATGTTGATATCGCTATTTCAATTGGGTGTCGGGCTCGAAGGCAAACACGCTGATGGCCGATCACCTGTTTTCTCCTTCTATCTTACTTGCGGAGGTCATCGAGCGTGGACTCATACCGCTCGCGAATCGGAAAGGCGGGTAAAGATGTATTTTTTTAGGTTCCCTTCATGATCCCACCTCCTTGCCATCGCTCAGTTGTCGAGCTAGGCGCGGGGTGTGCCCTACCGTCGCTCCTCGCGTCAACACTGCGCGAACCTCCCACGCTGATCGTGGCGACGGACTATCCAGACGCGTCCATCTTGGCAAACCTGCGGGCGAATGTGGAGCGGAACTGGGCGGCGGCGCGGTGCCCCGTCCGATGGGAAGGCTATGAGTGGGGCAAGGACGCTACACATCTGTTGTGAGTTCAAGGCTCTTTTGAGAAAATCTTTATTATATATATATATATGACATCGCATGGAATAACATCAGGACAGGATCGCAGACGACGGACGAGCCCAGCGTGCTTCTGCCCGCCTCCGGTGACGACGCCAAGTTCGACGTGGTCATCCTCTCTGACCTGCTCCATTTTGACGCGCAGGCGCACGATGCGCTGGTACGGTCGCTGGAGCTGCTGCTGTGCCGGAAGCCGGATGCGCGCGCGTACGTCTCGGTGGCGCAGTATACCGCAGCCGCACACTGCGACGCGTTCATGCGCAAGGCGGGGCGCGCTGGAATCACGTTTGAGGCGCAAAAGCATCGCCAAGTGCAGGGGCTTCGCAGCGGTGACGGTGCTAATCCTGTGGATGACGACCGGGACGTATGGATGGGAACGCTTCCGGTCAGTCTGGGCAGACAGGCACTGGCTGCCCGGAAGGCAGTGTGCCAGTGGTGGATTGGGAGATGGGACATGTAAAGTATCATTTTCGGGCTGTAAAGTTAGTGTTACGATGCATTGCACCGTCAATGACCCTCATGTGATTGATAGGGCTTTCAGCGCGGGACAGTACCATCGCTGCACCGCTCCTTGGGGACATCCACCTTATTTTCCTGATATTTCCTGTACAGTCCAAGGCCGACTAACTGCTCCGCATCGAGATATGCCTCGTGTCCACCCGGAAGCTTCAAGACTTGTTGTCGGGCATTCTCTGATGCAGTTCACGCCGTAATTGATGACCCAAAATTTGGATGTTTGTTTTCAGACTGCACGAATGGGGTAAGTGCCCCGGTTTGCTCGCGGAGCATGAGCGGGTCGCGTGCCCATCTCCGGCCTAGCCCAGCGATGTTGGCTCTTGATCGGATGGGCCATCAATGAGGGTGCGATGCAGCCTGAGCCGACGGTTTGGCGGCCGGAAGAAGGAACAAATCGGTGGTAGGAAGGAGCTAGGGCCTCTTTTGGATGTGGGGTTGGTGTTCGGAGTTTGAACAGTTTGAGCAGTGTTTTTTCCCACTCTCTGCCAAGTCGCCGCAAATGGGTGAGGTGAATATGGAGAATGGAGACATGTGGGTGGTTGTCAGTCTATTCATTGCATTATCTAAGGTGACGGCCACTTTCATGCTCTGCGGATCGCGCTTAGAAACATCTTATGCCGTTAGCGTTGCCCCTATGCGCCTGGGCAGCTTGACCCTGCGTACTGAAACCCCATTCCTCCGTTCGCTTCACTCTCGTGGCCGCTGCTTTGTTGGGTGAGATTGAGAACCGATGGTGTGGGTTTGCTTGACCCCGCTTCCACGCCAAGGAACGGACCGTCTACACTGGCGCTGCATTTCGTTTTCTGTGTGCGATGACCGGCTCATCATGTGCTAAGTAGCGTGATGCCGCAATGTGCTATTGACCGTGCCGGCGGAAGGGACATGGGAAGCATGCCGTTCCGGCAGTGATTCGATCGAGTTAGGAAAGGTGAGGCTGCGTCTCGTTCTTTCGTTGATAGTGTGGGTGCGCTCAGGTCAGCTGAGTCTTGCGGTGCGATATGGTTGCCGCTGCCCCTTTCTCCACACCGAGTCTAGCATATAAGTGCCACCACGAGCATGCAGACTCCCGCTTCTGCCCCTCAGCAGCGCCATCTGAAGAGCCTCCCTTAGTGGATGCAAAGCAGCAGCTCGCGAACACCGCGGTGTCATGAGAAAAGTAAATAGTAGCATACACTGTCGATGACTAGCAGTTGCAGAGTGT
Source organism: Clavaria fumosa (assembly GCA_951802425.1). Classification (NCBI taxonomy): domain Eukaryota; kingdom Fungi; phylum Basidiomycota; class Agaricomycetes; order Agaricales; family Clavariaceae; genus Clavaria; species Clavaria fumosa. Next base: position 1,142,170 of record OX637805.1, on the reverse strand, counting down.
CCACATTTGGCCCCAATCAGGAACTCAGTCACACTCAATATTCTACATGAAGCAAGACTATTTCCACCTTCTGTTGGGATTAAATCCAATTAGATATGTCTCTAGTTATGTGTGAAACCAAAACCCAGAACATTATTAGACTAAACAATGAAATCAATGCCTATCAAGTTGGACTACCTGTGTTTTGGGGAATTTTGCTCTGACCAACAGAGATGGCAGTTGTACTCCATGTTCTTACTATTTATTACAGGCAATATACATCCACAGCTTAGGTAGGCATTTAATCAATCAGTTCCAGCTAGAAAAGAGGGCAGGGAGTGCATGCCAGACATGCAATTCAACATTGACTGACTACCTGGTGTGACTGACAACATGACCAGCAACAGTATATGCAATTGAACAGCCACTGGACCTGCAAAAGCCAGGATCTACTGCAAAGGTTGATGCTGACTATGTTGTGCACTGCTTTTGTACAGTGCTTGCAGCTGGTGCAGAAGCAATTGTTGATGAGAACACAGTGCCACAACTTCACAAATCATTCTTTGAATTCATCACTGGTAAACATGTTGATCCATATCTTCACATCAAGAAGAGCTCATCAACTGCTGAAACAATGCTTGCATCAATATGTTTTACAGTCATGGCAGCAGGCTTGCATTTTATCATGTGCAACCTGGAGAGTTCCTACTTGAAAAATGATGAGATTGCTACAAAAATAAGGAATAATATTTTCAGTCATCTCTCTTGTTCTTGTTGTTTCTGGTCTAGTCACCTTCAAGCCTCAAAGCCAGCAAGGCATTCTCTGGCAGAAATCTAGAATTTCTCACTCATAAGATTTCTCTACTGGTTAGAGGTTTTGAGCTTGTTTAAGAATATTGGGTTGTCAACACAAATGTTGTCCTCACTGATTGAGTGGATTGATGTTAGCAAATGTTTATGGGAAAATGAGAAGGTTACTAATAGTGTTGTTTCTCAGACCAATAATTCGAGATTTCTACATTCACAAGTGAGACTGATGGGTATAAGTGTTGCCTTATCAAGCTTGACTATCACACAACTATCACATAACTGGATTAGTCCAGTAGAAATCATTTCATAGTCAAGCTTCAGAGGGGCAGCTTGACTACATGTACTTTTGCTCCAGTCACTTCACTTTTCCCACAATCACTTGACTTTCTATTTTACAGAGCCAGTGAAAGTTTAAAAGTTGTCACTAAGTTGGCAAAAATGAACTTTGTGACTTTGCAGATGATGCAAAGAATTTCACTGCAATATTTAGAATTCCCATTGTGCAAAGTGCACCCCATATCTACTTGTCAGCTCTACCATTTGCACCATCTAGATCTGAAGTCCCAGAGGAAGATTTGGACATGTTTTGCAACCTTATATCTATGAAGGCTAGAAGGTTGAGAGATTGGCCCAAAGGACATAATGTTCTTGAAGGGCACACTAGCAGGGTTGGATGTGTTGCATTATCTGCTGATGGGAAGCAAATTGTCTCTGGCTCTGACAACAAGACAACCAGAGTGTGGGATACTCAGAGTGCCCAAGTTGTAGCTGGGCCATTTCAAGAGCAAGCCATGATTGCATCTGTTGCATTTTCAACTGAGGAGAAAAATTGTCTCAGTCTTTGTAGATGGTCAAGTCAAAGCCTAGGATGTTCAGATTAGTCAAGTTGTGTCTTGACTTTTTGGAGGGCATACTGGTTTGTTACATTTGTAGCATTCTCTTAATGGAAATACAAGTGCCTCAGCCCATATGATTGGACAATTGGGGTCTGGACAATTGGAATCTGAACAATTGGAGTCTGGAGTTTTCAGACAGGCCAAGTTGTATCTGGGCCATTTCAGAAGTTATATCTCTTGCATTCTCCCCTGATGGGAACTGCATTGTCTCAGGCTCATGGGATAAAACAATCATAATTTGGATGCTCAGACTGGCCAGGTTTCTCTGGGACATTTCAAGGGCACTCACTCTATCACATCTGTTGCATTCTCCCCTAATAGAAAAAGTGTTGTCTCAGGCTCTTATGACATGACAATCAGAGTCTGGGATGCTTGGACTGGCCAAGTTGCATCTGAGCCATTTGAAGGGCACAAACATTGTTGCATCTGTTGAATTTTCCCCTGATGGAAAAGCAAATTTGCCTCAGGCTCTTCAGACCAGAGAGTCAGAGTCTGGGATATCCAATCTCACCAAGATTTGTCCAACAACCTTCACAGGCACACCTGCATCGGATTTGATGATAGCTCTAGGCTTATTTATGGTTGGATGGACCTCATGAAGAGTTGCTGTTTTGGGTACCAAAAGACTTGCAAGCTACTGTGGAGACCAAGTAATACTCAATCTCACAAAATTCATTCAAGAAACTTCTTGGCAATAATGTTCCATGTCCTCACTGCCTTGAGTTCCTCATCCTGTTGCCAGTATTATGCCTTATTTTATATGTTTGACTTATTATAATAGTTGTCACTGGTCTGTTCATACAACTGCAACAAACTCTAAACAGAATGTCCTAAACTATTGATTGCAAGATGTCCTTTGAAGGTGTGTTCGTGGTAAGGAAAGCCATGTGATAATTATACTTACTATCATTGACTACAGTAATGACTTGGCACCTACTATTCAGTTAGCAGATAGCTTTTTTTCAAATAAGATATGTGTTCTTCACTTTCTGGCCATTTAGAAAAACCTTCATTGCACCATAAGGGAAAACATCCAACAGTATCAGTACCATCTCACATGTACTCTTACTTCTTTCAAAGGAATTGCCTTTCTCCAATTTCACCATGTCAGAATGAACAAAGTAACAAATCTATTATGCTGAAGTGCCCTCAACATCTATGTGGCATGGGTGATGAACTGCATCGTTCTAACAGCCTCTTCTCTTTTGCAAGTCAGAACCGCTGCTGCAACCTGTGGGAGAAAAAAATAGAGTTCTGTAGTGCGAGCTGAAGTAAACTGAAGAAGACGAGTCGTTCTGGTCATTGCATCCGAGGCGATGCAAGGGTTGCTCATGACATAGCGTGCTTGATCGATCGGACAGGCGTTCCATGAGTTTCTTTTTCCTGAGTTGGCGACGTGCCACACGAGTGGGGTGGGGCTGGGCTGCAGGGACGATGATCCACACGAAATTGAATGATGCCGTTTTCGTTTCCAATGAATCACTACAAAGCTGAAGGAACGAGATAAGTTCCCGGTGTCCTCGCGGAGTACAAGCGGGGCAGGTGCTCAACCCCGGCGCAGCCCAGCGGTTTTGCTTCGATAACGAAGGAGTTTTGGGGTGTCCTATTCGACCTTTTGATCGGGTGCCCATCAAAGAGGGTGCGACGTCGCTGAGCCGAGTGATTGGCGTCCCATTCGCGTGACCATCGGACGAGGGCAAGGGCGCATGCATGCATTTCGGAGTTTGAACAGTGCCTTTTTTTTCAACTGGTTTGATTTTTTCCTAGTTACTTTGAGATCGCGGTAACATGGGTGTGTTGACGACGAGGTGCGGATATGAACGCAGGTGAGTGTTTATTGAACGATTTGTTTTTTTGTTTGAAATCACCATAGAAGCAGTGGTGTCCACAGTGATCCGTCTTGACTTCCTCTTCCCATGCCCTGTGGATCGCGTTGAGAAGTGCGTCCAAAGATGGACATGCCGTTAGTGTCGCCCCTGTACGCGCCCCGAGGTCAGCAGCCTGCGAATTGGAACACCCTGGGCTAAGATAGTCCATGGACGATCTTTTCGTTCGCTGATATGACGGCGAACTGGTGGCGTGGACTGTGAACTAGACGTGTTATGTTGAGGTTTTCTTTTCTTTTTTGCTCATGAAAGTTGCTCACTTTCTTACTTACTTTCCTCTTTCCTTTTTTTTTTTTTTTGAACGACAGGAGGGAACATTTTCTCTGTCTTGTTTTGCAAGCCAAGAAATTGACTGGCCTGTGATGGTGGATTGACTGATTCTAATTTTATTTCCCGAATAACCGACTGACGGAATGACTAGATTTTCGTTATCTTGTGCGGTGATACTGCAACTGGACGGTGTGTGTGTCTCTGTGTATCTTTGTCTTATTCTCTGTAATAATCCTTTATTATATAACCCATCTTAGTCCCTTCAACCCTGGTTCCCTTCTACATCCCTCCAACTCGTCACTACCAATGTACAGTTATCCCCCCATCCCTTTCCACCTCAACGTCACGTCCAACCACCACCACGACCACCACACTCAATTCACTGACAGCGCCATTCGCCTCCACGACCACCAATACTGGCTTGACCGCGGTCATAGCCAATACTACCAGCAATTCGACGCCGATCCACGGACCCAGCACTACTACCCCGTCCCCGACACACACCCCGTCCAACACACCCTCTCGTCCTGGCGGTACCCCTCCGCTGCCACAGGTGCCGCTCCTGCACAGCAATGGCACGCTCACCATCACACATTGCCTGCCCAGCACCTCTCCACTCACACCTCGATCTGTGAGTCGCCCGCCGCTTTGCAGCAATACGCCCTGCACGACCAAGCATCGTTGGGCGCACCAACATTCCCGGCACCAGCATCATGGCCCTGGCACGCCCCATCAGCGCCGCCGCAGGCCCACACCCGGGCCCCGTCGGTCCCACCTCTCTCGCTCGCGCTCACGTTTCCGTCGCATGAGCATCGCCGTCCACAATCGCAACCACACCAGCAGCAGCAACGCCAAAAGCATCCCCGGCCCTCGCCTTCCCAGCCCTCACCCAGCCCGTCTTCGTCCTCCGCGTCCTCCCCCGCATCGTCGCCGGTTTCCTCGCTGCTGACTTCGGCCTCCGAGCCCACATCCCCCGAGGCATCCTCGCCTCCCGGGGTGTGCGCCCAACTGGCGGTAAAGCAGGAGCCCGACGATGGAGATACTGTAGTGGGGCGACTCGTGTTCTACAACGAGGGGCCGCCGCTTGATGATGAAGCACAGGGAGATGACAACGGAGGACTCTGGACACACACACCCCGCGCCGTGCACGTCTCACCTCACCGCCGTCGCCCGCCGGGCGGCCCGCCCCTTGAGGCCCCCCTGCGGGTGTCGGGGGCGCCGCGAGAGATGCAGAATATGATGGGTGTGCTGCGGGTAAACCCGTTTTCATTAGTGGACCTACGGGGGCGAGAACGCGCAGGTGTTTATATGCGTGTAGGGCCATTGGAAAGGCCGCCTGTGCTGTTGGAGTGGCGCCTCTCTATGGGGCCGGTTAGGCTGCCGGGTTTGGGGGAGTGTGATGGAGGCTTTGGCGAGGACGATGGGGATGGGGAGATGGCACTTCTGATCAAGGATGAAGAGCAGTGGCTTTGGTTCTTGTCTGGGGAGGGGACGCCCGGTGGCACGGTTGCGTGAAGATGGGAATACTCAAAACGTTGGTGTTTGGGTTAACTTAGCAGTCGCGATGGCGGCGAATGGTGACGACGGCTAATGTAGGTGGAGGGCCTCAATACGTTCCATGGTCCCTTCCTTTTCCCCCCATCCTCCTCGTTCTTCATCTCGTTCTTACTTCCTGGTTCCTCCTAATTCTCTTTCTCGAGTAATTTATGTATTTTCCTTTCATTTTTCCCTCTCGGCGGTTGGAAGGAGGGAGGGAGGGAGGGGAGGTGATGGGAACATGGCCCGTTTCCTCCCCATCTTCCCTTACTGTCTCCCTTCTTTCTCCCGCCGATGTACTGCCATTTCTGCTACCGCCGCTCGTCTTCTCCGCTCGTTGTCTTCCTGCTGGCCCTCCCGCCCCCTTCTCCCGCGTTTACCACCTCAACCGCGAACCTTCCCGTCCGGTCCTGCCGTTACCAACAAACAGGTGAATAACGTGTTTCTTTTTTCCATTTTTCTGCCCTATTTCCCGTTTTTCTTTTTCCTTCTCCGGCGTGGGGGCAGTTGCTGTGTGCCCTCCTGCATGTCAGTACCGAAGCGCGTGTCCATTCCCTCCCACGTCCTTTGTTCCGTCCGTGCTGTGTTTTATTTTTTTACTCAGGTCTTTTTTTGACACAAACGATCGATCAGGACAACCCCCCGTGGTGGAGGCGACCACAAATTGGGTGAATGTGTTTGCGGTCAGTCGGTCGGCCGGCCGGTCGGCTGCTGGGTTGTTCCACCTCGTCACAGACCCTCCACCCCAAAGGCGCGTGCATTAGGTTGCCCATTCGCTCGCGCACCCTCCCACCCACCATGCGCATACACTGCCCCCCCGGCCCGGTTTCGACGGACGGACGACCTTGACATGGGTGTGATCGCACAGAACTGCGGCACAAACCAGCCTTTGCCCCTTCCGGTTCCGATGGGACTAACCTAACCTGCAACGGCCCTCACAAAAAATGCAGGTGTCATCACGCACGGGACTGCAATGCTGTTGCGCGCTCTCGCTCGCTCGCACGCTGATTTCCCCGATCCGGCTTCGGCTTAGCATGTTCACCGCCCCCGAGGCAGAAGCTGTCATACGCAGGCGCTGTAGAGAACGCGTCCAGACAATGGCTGTAGCGCAGAACTTCAATGCTGTAGTGCGCTCCGTCAGCCTTTCGGTCGTTCGCGTCTTCGGTCCGATATGATGGTCGTTGCACATCGCCTCCCCTTCAAACCTTGACGCGTGTGTCTTGTCAGGAGACACGAAGAGAGAGAGGAAACGCCCCCAACAGAGTCCTTTTTCACGAGCCCCCGCCCTCGCTCGCGTCCTCCTGGCCCGGTATCATTCGCTGAACGCCAGACCTCCAAAGCGATCTTCGAAGCTCGCTCGCGTCCCCAGACCACGGTCCGGTTTCGGCGAACGCCAGAACCTTCCGAAAAGGCAGTGGGTGTGGTCACGCAGACTGTCGACGGAGGATCCTTGATGCTGTTGCGCGCTCGCGTCTTCGGTCCGGTGTGATGGTCGTTGCACGTCACGTCTCCCTCGCAAAATGACGCGCGTGTGTCTCGTCGGAACAAACAGAGAGAAAGAAGCCGTAGCCCAATAGGGTTGTCCTTTTCGCGCGTTCTGGACGACATGTCCCCGAAAGGCTCGCTCGCGTCCCCGCGCCCGGTTCGGTTTCGACAAACGAACGCCCCGCTGCCCCAAAATGGCAGCAGGTGTGGTCACGCAGACCATCGGTAGAGATTTTTCATTTCTGTTGTGTGCTTGCTTTGTCGCGTCTTCGGTCCGGTCTCGACGGGTTATCATTGGCCAACACACAGATGCAGGAGAACGCGCCCACTAGTGACCGCGGTGGAAAGATAGGGTTCTGAACGCTTTGAGGTTTCTTATCCTCTCATGGTCTATTCCTTTGTCGTCTCGTCTCGGGTGTCGGTGTCATTTGTGTCATCGTCACTTGCAACCGAGTTACCCCACTTCTCGCCGCTGGTCCCTTCCCCCCCACACACACACGCGTTGCGCGCTCGCTCCCGGTCCGGCCTCGTCCAAAATCGCGTGTGTGTGTATTGACGCGCGCCGGCGCCCGCCATCGGTCCCACGACTTTTGGCCCCACAACGTCCTAAATGCGGGGTAGGAGGTACACCTCACGTGTCACCGCGCGTTTCCGCTCTTCCGTGCGGCGGATCACCATGCCCTGCACATATCGCGCCCTCCGTCCCAACTTCCCTGGGGTCCACCGGCCCGGTTTCGGCGGCGCACGCGCATGGACAAGAAGGGCCAAAGGTGGGGGGGGGGGGGGCACAGGGTTTCTTGCTTTCCCCGAAAGGAGAAGAAGAAAGTAAGATGAAATGACCAATCCGATGGCACGCGACGAAGCTTTGCCCCCCTTCTTGCCCTTCTCGCGGGGCTTCTATTCCCTCGATTTTCGCCGCGCTTTCTCCGCCCGCGCCTGGCTTGTCCTTGTCTTTCCTTCTGGCTCGATGCGACGCATACGATTAGTTCTCTTTTTTTTTGATGATGATGATGATCCCCTCTCTGTATGAATGTCCCATGTTTCCTCATCTCGCATTTAGTGCATGTTTTTTCACGTCACATCGGCTGTTTCATCTCGTTCAATACCCCATATGAATATATTTCTCCGCACCCCCCCTTCATTTCGTACCTTTTCATGGTCGCACGCATGTATATATAACTTCACAGACTTGCAACACATCACCAATATAAACAGACTCTCTGAACGAAAAAGCGCAGATTTTAGCTTTTCCCGGCGACCGGGCGAACGTGCCGTGAATCCCACCGTCACTTGGGCGTGTATGTGCGCATGCCCTCCAAGTAGTATGTCACCGCACAGGCGGAGGGCGTAAAAGGCGGGATCTCGAAATTCGATTCTGGCGGAGGTTTTCTGGACGCGGCGTGCGCAGAACACGTGCGCACACGCGCGTGTAAACGCCTCTTGTTATATGCGAGCGGGTTGGGCCCCCTTGGCTGTGTATATTCCGTAATGTGCCCTTTTTTTTGAGTGCTCCATTACGAGAGGGTGCGCTATTTATCTACTGCGCTGGGCGCAGGAAGATGCAATCTCTTATCTCCGTCTTTACAGCGGTGTGGAATGTAAAAATTACATTTATGGAGGTGGCGTTTGGGTTTACGCGAGGGTTTGAGCGTTAGCTCAGAGCTGCATCGTCCATGAGGCTTTTGATATTACGTCATTGGAATGATGGAGATGATGCGGTTGCGCGTTGCGTGACTTGGGTGATAGGGTTGGAAGTCTGGGATATCAGGCCTATATCAGGGAGCAACGTGTCCCGGGGCCGCGTGCAGGGTGGAGGATAAAAAAAAAGTGGGGTGGTGCCATAGACACGGCGTGAGGATGGCGATTGATGTGATAGGTTCGGGTGGTGGCCATGGTTCGCGGGAGGGGACAGCGTCGGAACTTGTCATGGTTGCATGATGAGGGAAGGAGCCTTTAGCGCGTTGACGCGAAGGACTGGATTAGATCACGGGATCAAATGAACCAAAGTTCTGGGTCACACTCACAACCACGTGTGTGGCCGTGTGTGCCTGAATTTTGTATAATATATATAATATAATTGCGCTCTTTTAGTTGCCATTGGAACAGAGATATGGAGTGCAATGAGCAGAGCGTATATATTCATGAGACTCAGACACGCCCCCAGCGTAGACCATATATATGCTCGAGGAGTGTCGCCATGGTATCAGGACAATTGAATGGGGGATAATTTAGCGAGGGGATGGAGGGAGTCGATCGTCCCGTGTAAAGTGAGTCAGATAACCCCTTTCCCCCCCACACTACACTAACACTAACACTTACAGTACCGCCGGAGCGACGATGGCAATGTCAATGGAGCCGCCGGACCTGGATACGATTCTTCCTGTATACACGCTCGTGTGGGATGTATCGATGCCAACCGACCTGTCGTACCCCACGCTGTGATCGTCCTGTTGGCTGTCAAAGAATTAGATAAGCTGTTCCCGTTGCTAATTTGGCTGTGTGAGAATAATAGGCCCACCCCTCGACGACGTTAGAGACAACGGTATCTAAGCGTCGAGGCTGAATAGGGTGCTCCTGAGTGGAATTCAAAGTGCGCCAATGTACAGTACAGTTACAAAGACGACGACGACGAGGACCCAAGATCTGATAAATTTTTATACTTGTCCTAAACACCCTTTTCCGGAACATGCCGTTATAACCCGCGTGGCCGAATTACAAAATTAGTGGGATGAACAAAACCCACGCGGCGAAACACTGTTCCTTGGCTTTTGATCGTGCAAGCGCATCCCTTTCTCCTCTTCCACAACTTTCTCCCTCCCACCTTCATCCCCGACTCTCTGCGCACGCTCTCACTCCCCCCCCCGTTACGTTGATTTCTGTATCCTCTGCGTTTCTACCCCCGTTTGTACTCCTACTCTTTAACGATCTCAACTCGCTTGTGGCCACGATGATCGACCAGGCCGTCGCGATCAGTCATGCCCGGCGGCGAAGCGTCGATGTCGGTGGTCTCTCGCATGCTATCAAGAATCCGGGCTTGGGGCACGGATGGGGAGGGTGGGAGGAGGGCGAGCAGGGTGAAGTCAGGTGCGTTCTTGTCCCTGTCTTATCCGTGCCACGGGCGGTAAGGCGTACTGGCCGCCTCACGCTCGTTCTGCGCGGTCTGGCGCTGACATGACGTGGCAGGTATGCGGAGCTATTGAGTGGCATGTATCTCCAGACGGAGATAGCGGTCCATGAAAACCGGTGTAAGGCGTATGAGTGGTGCGTTCCTGTCCCTTGTCCCTCAATGATCATGCTGATGGTCTCTCTCCTTGGCTGTTCTTCCCCCATCCAGCTCTGCACCGGACCTCCCACAAAGCGCTCGAAGTAGCCTCATTAGGGCCGTGTCGAGGTGGACCTTTGAGCCTCACAAACTGCGGGACGAGCAAGTGGTCTCGTGCACCATGATCTTGTTCGAGGCGTTGTTCCGCGTCGAAGGCATGCAACAATGCGCTGGCGTGTCTCTGTGTGAGTGTCCATTGCACTTGTATCTGGCCGATTTTCCGCGCCGTCGGAGTCGCCAGCACGCTCACCTCTCCCCCCAAAGTGCAAATACGCGATTTCGTCTACCATTTGAGGCGGATATACAGGGAGCAAAACTCGTATCATAATTTCCACCACGCCTTGGATGTCCTGCAGGCGACGTATCACTTTTTATGTTCAGCGGGACGAGTGCCCTCTGTAAAAATTTTACTCAAGCCGGACAAGCGACCATGGAGACTAGAGGAAGGCGGTCCGCAAGGGTTGATATCATGCCTCACGAACCACGACGTACTGGCTCTGTATATCGCAGCCATCGGACATGATGTTGGGCATCCTGGATTTACGAATAATTTTATGGTATGTTGCAAAGTGCCTTTCTCCTACCCCTTCATATCAAATCGCCTTCCCCACTCAGAAAAATGCAAAAACGCCGCTGTCAGCGGTGTATGACGACAAGTCAGCGCTGGAGCATATGCACTGCGCGTTGCTGGTACGTCTTATGCGCGAGCACGGGCTGGGCCAGCTGCTGGACCGCCCCGAGTCGGGGAACGCGTTCCGGACGGTGCTCCAGCGCTCTGTGCTTGCGACGGACATGAGTGTACATGGGGACTTCATGAGCCGGTTCGAGGCGCTTGTCGTAGACGCCGAGCAGGTCACGCTTGAGCAGAAGAAGGTGCTGATATGTCAGGCGCTTATTAAGTGTGCGGATATCAGTAACCCTGTAGGCGCACGCTCTGTGTGATTTGGGATTGGGCTGATTTGTCGTACCTCCTTTGTTTTTTTTTTCTCTTCCTTTTGGCTTTCCAGAGTCGACCGCATCGGGTGTCACGGTATTGGGCGGGGGCGCTGATGGAGGAATGGACGTGCCAAGCGACACTGGAGAAGCATTGCCATTTGCCGGCGACTGTGAGCCCCGCAGGAGACTCAGTGGCAGAGGCCAGGGGCCAAGTGTGGTTCATTACGACGTTTACGAAGCCGCTGCTTGAACTGACGGCGCAGGGTGTTCCTCGTGTGTTTCTTCCATTATTTAATGTCAATTTTCACTCGCTGAAGACGTATCTGACCTCTAGGGCTGCGGCAGTACGTGCAGTGTTGCGCGACCAACTTGGAGCAGTGGCAGGTTAGGGCGAGGGCGGACAGCTCAAGCACGGTACTTGAGGACGTGGTAGCACACACCACCACCAATTCCTCTTCGTCGGAATCCGCGTCATCGTCATCGTCGCCGTTATCGTCGCGCTCGTCGAGCACGGCCCCGCAGTTGCCGGAAGACTTTCTGAATGTGTTCCCGCTAACGCTGCCGCCATCAATGCTATGTCCGAACGAGGCGTCATCGTCATCAGTGTGGGCCGGGGCAGGGCCACGGTTCGACGGTGCGCATCCGCCACCGCCACTACCACCACCTTTACTGCCGTCAACGGAGTCATCTGTGTCGTCGTCTGAGGGGCTGACGTCGCCTTGCGAGATGGAGCTGGTGATCATGCCATCTCCTACACCCTCATCGACGGGTACGACGGGGGCAGGGTGCTGTGCTGGTCCTTGTGGTGGGAGTGTGGGGGGAGGGAGGGCGCGGAGGGACGACGCGACGGCGGCGATCCGGGCTGCGTACCGCGCGAGTGTGAGGAAGAAGCGGGGGGTGAACCGGAACTCGTGGGGTGTGGTTGGGAGCGTGGGTGGGAGTGGAAGTGGGCCGGTGGTTGGTTTTGAGGGGGCGGCGTTGTGTATGAGGGGGCTGGAGGTGAAGGAGGTGCAGGAAGTGCAGGAGGGGGAGGGGGAGAGTAGGAGGGGGAGGGTCGTGGCGCCGTGCGCGGTGTCTGCGTCTGCGAGTGTTGGCGTACCTTCGGGCGCGTAAGTTTTTCTGGGAAGGGGATATTCTTCCTTTTTTTTCTTCTTTTCCTTCCTTTCCTTTTTTTTTGGGAACCGCCGCGAAGCAGTAACATCTGTCTGGCGGGCGGTGATCCACTGTTGTTCTTGATTTCTCTCTCTCTCTTTTTCAAATTTTTTTGTTGGTTCGACCGTGGACGGTACTCGACCACCAAGGAGGTAAAACATAGGGCGTTGAATTTTTTTATCATCAAATTTTCGTGTTCTCTTCTTCACTTTATTTTATTTCATTTTTCTTAAGATCTTATGGAGTTTAAGGAAGACATCGGAATACAACCTTTGGGTTGGGATGGTAAAGTGGACGGAAGCTCTTTCACTATGCTTTGATCTGATTAGTCAGCGGTTCATTCATTCCGAGCGTGAGAAAGATCACGTGAGTGAGTGTTTGGCTGGGGTGGCTCACAGCGCTGGGAAAAAGGTTGAGATTGCGAGAGTGTGGTGCATTTTCCTTTGCCTTTTTTCCATCTCATCTGCTTTTTCAGGGGACTTGCAGTGAACTTCCCCTCAAGCCAGCCTCTTTCTTTTCTTCACCGCGATGGCGTCCCCGTTGGCGTCCCCGTTTGACGCGAGTCCTACCTATCTCTCACCCACCTTTGCAGAATTCAATGCAAGCCACTCCTTGTCTTCCATCGCCGACATGAAGTTCCACCTGCAGTCGCTCCTCGACAACAAAGAGAAACAGCTCCAGCAGGCGGGCATGCTTGGCCAGCGCGTGCTCGCACAGCAGACCGAGCTCGAGGAGCGCATTAGGCTGCTCCAAGAGCTCGAGGCGGACGCTGCTGCCTACCACCACCCCCATCCCCTGCAACAACAGCTGCCGCATGCGGGACCTGGGGCCGCGGCTGAGCTCGAGGCGGAGGCTCAGGAGCGCTACCGCGAGCTTGCCGAGACTATCACCACTTGGGACGAAGAGAACGCGCAGCTCTCGAGTGTATTCGGGCCCAAGGTACGTTTTGGTGCTCGCTTCACCTATTCCCCTCCTTCCTTTCGAGCATCCATCTTCTTCTTTTCTCTGGTTTGCGTGGATGCGATTAGATTGGGGCGGTCATGAGCGGTGCTGCGCTGTGTCTCGACACGAGGACCGCACGTGGCTCCTCAAGCCGCCCATTCATTCGTTCCGTCCTGATATATGACCGCTCTCGATTCATCTCCGGGTGTGGCTGACTCAATGGGACTGCTTTTTTTTCTTTCTAAACAGCAAGCAGTCAACGGCGCGCACACTCCTCCACCCGCCCCGTTACTCCATTCAGAACCCCCGCGCGAAGAGCCGGAGCGGAACAAAGTCGCCGCTGCTGGGACCTCCGCCTCGCTCTCCCGACGCGCGAAGAACGCGGCGCATCGCGCCGATGATGTAGGTGCGTCCGTGTCTCCCCGCGAGAAGCGGGGACGACCTCTTAATTTCTCGCGTCTTGTGGGCGCACGACGCTTCGTGGCTTGTTGACACGCTCTGTGTTTTTTGTTTGTTTGTGTGCCTTTGCAGAATTTGCGTTCGAGATTGGGAGCGGTCTGCTCACGGAGGTTCGGCGTTTGCAGAGTCTCCTTGCTGAGCGCGACAAGGCGATCCAGGACATGAAGGAAGAGAAGGACGACCTCGAAAAGTCTGTCGATGGCCTGCGGACGGCGCTGAGGGCGCAAGAGCAGAGCACTGGTACGTATATCTTTGTTCGGAGCTTATTCGCTTCAGGGATGCAAGTCTGATTACCTCTCAAGACAAGTACAAGGAGGAGAACTGGAACCTAGAGGTCGCTCTTCAAGACATTCGGAATCAGCTGGGCGTTACGCAGGCTTCCGCGCAACGTCTCGAAAGCGAACACAAACGACTCACCAAGCTGCTTGCATCGTCACGTGACACTGGCGACCAGCACAAGAATGAAGCTGAGCAACTCAGAACGTCACTTGATGCGCTCAAAGCCAAGCATGAGACGGATATTGCCCAAGCCAGGAAGGTGGCTGCGGGTTTGCAACGAGATAAGACGGATCTGCAGAGTAATCTTGACAAGCTCAAAGCTGAAAGTGGGTTAGCTGCGAGAAGACTGCCTGTGTTAGGGGCGCCAGTGACTCCCAACGGGCCTGGGGGTGGATTTATGACTCCAGGTGGTCGAGAGGACGACGACGTTTTCAGCGTTGGCGGCACTGCAGCCTCGCTTAACCGACGCAAGATGGACAATTCTGCGCTCTTCCCGCCAGACCCGTTCGCCTCGGACTACGCAGACTCTTCCCCGGACGTTTCACCCTCCAAGCCGCTTATCTCTCCCAGTCATCCCCGTAACGAGGTCGAGGCGTTGCAGCAACGTCTTGCGCACGCTCATCGGCAAATCAATACACTCAAGGGCACACTACTTCGCGAGAAGGAGCTCAAGCTCGATTATAAGAAGAGACTGGAATCGTCGCCTGGATTCAAGGTTACGACGGACTTGAGCGAGGAGATCGATTTCGTCGATGTAGATGACGAGGAGGATAATGTCACAAGAAGGAAGCCGGCCCACTCTCCGATTAAGAAGATAAAAACACGGGCACGGGGTGGTCTCTCTCTTCTTGAGATGTTGACTGCTCCCGGTTTGTCAGAATACCTGGTCGACGACGACGTTCCAAGTTCCTCCGACGCGCCCGTTCTACCTCCCATGCCCCTTAAACTCGGCGACTCTACAGATGGGGACCAGGTTCTGGATCAGGAAGACGTAGAAGAGGAGCTCCAAGAGGATGATACCCGGTCTCCCTCTCCGACGGCTTCCCTGAAGGGCAACAACCGCGTCAGCGTGGAGGGCATGGACCCCGTGTTTGCGAACGTGCTCAAGCGGACGGGCTCGGCGTCGCGCTCGAGCTCGCTACGGCACGCAGTCGTTGCGCGTCAGGCGCGGCGGACGAGAGGAGGCGCAGCATGGGCGACGAGACCGACGTCTTTGGTTGGGCATCCTGAGGCGCTCGCAGACGAGCTGGGCCTTGGGATGGGCCTCTTGCAGGATGAGTCGATACCTGAGGAGGATGCGGTGAAGGAGACGGCCGAGTTTGGTTGTCAGACGGAGCCTGTGGAACTGCCGCCGCCGCCGCCTACGCCTGCTCCTGTGTTGGTAGAACCCGTACCCGTGCCCGCGCCGCCGATTCATGTGAGCCCGCCCACGACGGAGATGGCTGTCCAGGCAGACTTGATGCCCCTATTGGAGCCTGAGGTGGTCATCGTCCTTCCGCCGATCAGCCGGTTCGACATGTGGGCGCAGACGGACGCGCCACCAGTTGTGGTGCGTGTTGACACGGCGATGCAATGCGAGCAGGAGGAGCGGCCGCCTTTGGTTGTGGCGCCTGTGCTTGTATCGGCGAGCATGAACACGGAGCCGGAGGAGGTGCCGCCTGTCCTGATGCCCGTTGTGGCGCACGCGGAGGTGCAGACGCCCGCGAAGGAGATGTGTGCGGCGCAGACCCAGACGCACGTCCTTGCCGTTGTCAAGGTGGACATGGACACGCAGACAGTCGGATTGCCGGGCGTGGTTGCCGCTGCTCTTCTGCGGCCGAAATCAAGGGAGGTGCCCGCTGCTATCAAGGAAGATGAGGAGGAGACGGACGACGAAGAGCCATTTAACAGGGAGCGACGCACGACGCTTGTACCTGGCAACTTGTCTAGGACCTCCACTATGACCATTAAGCCGCAGAGTCCGACGACGCTGAAGGGTTTCCTGGCTGAGCGACGGATACCTCCCCAAGTGGACGACGGACCCGAAACGGAACCAGGGGAAGAGACGGAGTTTGAGACCGACATGGAGGACTACCACGACGCACGGCAGAGCATCAGGGACACGCCGACTCCGACACCGTCACAATCCGAAGACGACTTCCATTCGCTTATGACGATGAGCGACAACGAAGCTCCGGATAGTGACGAGGACAATGCCAGTATCAAAGCGTCTGTGATCCCTGGCCGAGTGGGGTCCTCCGTGTCTGGCTCCATTGCTGCGCGACGCGAGTCGGAATATGGTCGCGCCCCGCCTGTGCAATATGAGTCGAAAGGCGTGTCTGTGGAGCCGCCAGAAGAGCCTGCCAAGCCAGTGATGAAGGAGAATGCGATCCAGACCGACGAGTGGAAGCCGCCTGCTCCCGTTCCGCCGGTAGTCACTCCCGTCACTCCAACATCTGGTATCGGACTGTACAAGGTGGGATCTGCGGGTTTCCAGCAGTTCCAGTTTATCGCACCTCCACCCCCTCCTGCCACGCAGACTACATCTTCGACTCCTCTGGCACCCTTCGTTATCAACCCACAATCCCCTGCAGTACGCGACAGCACCGCTACGTTTGGGGCGCGACCCTTGAGCGCGCAGTCTGACGTCACCAGGCAGTCTATTGATTCTGTTGTAGCTCAAAGCACGGAAGACTCGTCTACGCGAGCAAGAGTGCCGTCCGCAGGGCTTGCACCACCTGTTGACAAGACGAGGCCGCCAACCATGGCACTCCCACCCCCTCCGCGCTTGCCCCCTCCTCGCAGCATGCCCCCACCTTCCTTCATTCCTGAAAAGAGGAATGCTATCGTGCTTGAGGGCAGTACCTCGTCCCTACCACCCCCACCACCTGAAGCCCACCCACGTACCACCGCTGCCAAAGGGACGTATCACCAACGGCTTCCCGTCGGCCCTGGCATGCCGAACGCCACGCCAAGCCTCCGACATCCGGCCTCGACGAGCAGTTTCCGATCAGCTGCCAACGCAGCTGCCGCGTATGCGCAGCATGGGCAGGCCGCGCTCGCGATCTACGACAACGCGCGGAAAGAGATGTCCACGACATCTTTGGTGTCGGATCGTTCTTCGATCTCGTCGGAGCATCACCGGCAGTACGCGGCGCGGCCGAAAGTGCCTGAGGTCCCTGTGACGCCCACTAAACCCTCCCCGAGTGTTCCTGGATCGACGGACCCGACCATCATCCATGCCATCACTCAGACTATGATTGGCGAGTTCTTGTGGAAATATACGCGCCGGACGATTGGCAAAGGCCATGGCCAGACGAGGCACAGGCGATTCTTTTGGGTGCATCCTTACACGAAAACTCTGTATTGGAGCTCAGCGGATCCAGGATCGTCCAATGTCACCGAGTCCAGCGCGAAGAGCGGTACGTCCAAGTACAGTGGTCCTTTCTTGCTCTGATTCCACGGAATGTGCTTTTGTTTAGCTTATATCGAGGGCGTACGGTCCGTTCTCGACCCGAACCCGATGCCGCCGGGCTTGCATCACTACAGTGTCATCATATCGACCCCACATCGAGAGATGAAATTTACTGCCGCGACGAAAGAGCGGCACGATATCTGGCTTGATGTCTGTATCCACTTATCTGGATAAACTTCAACTGATCTAACGCCTTTACTCAGGCGCTTAACTATCTATTGGCTCGTCCTTCGGCGCCGGTACCATTGGCACCCAATCCTATTCCCGTGCCCGACAGTCCCCTTTCAGTTCGCGGAGATTATACCACGGATGATGAAAATCACAGACGGATATTTGGTTCCCCTCAAAGCCAGCGAAGTATGAAAAGCTCACGGAGAGGCGGCAACTGGACTGCTCCTTCTACCCCGCGTGGCCAGCGCAGCCGGTCGCAAATCTCGATTGGCGGATCCCTCGGCAAACGTTCCGGCACACCTGCCGCAGAATATCTTCGCTGGGCGGCACCTGAAAGCCCATACAGCCCGAACAAATCGTTCGAATACGCCCAGAATCCTGATGCCGAGGACCTTGACTTTGAGCTTCACGGCGAGGGCGCGTCCGACGAGGGATTTGAGGGTTTGGAGAATGTGCGGGCGTGCTGCGACGGGCGACACACGGTCGGGCCTCATCACCACCACCAACACCAGCAACAACAACAACAGCATCAGCAACAACAACATCAGCACCAGCACCAGCCACAGCACCCGCCCCAACAGCAGACCCGAACCGCAGACCGTGGAGTTGGAGAGCCTCACCTCGAGGTGCAGCCGAGTGATGCGGCGCGCCCCGTGTCCCCCGCATGGTCCTTCCGTTCGCGCACGGCTAGTGGTAACTCGCATGAGGGGGCGCCTAGCATGTTTTCCTGGGGACGAGAAGAAGGCCGACGGCGATTTGGGTCTCGGCGGTCTGCGAAAACTACAGCTTCAACCGCTCAATGACCGATCTCTTATTTACAGACTGTTCCACAGCCCTGATTCGTATACCAACACCATCTCGCGAAATACTTTCCCTATCTTCTTCTCACGACACGCTCGTTATCTAAGGCTAGGACAAATGCACACATTCCTTTTTCTTGCTGGTTATCCCTCTAATCATGTATCTCTGTTTCCGTCTGTCTTATGTGCGAGTATGGTTGAATTCGACTTCTTATTGGACTTCTGCCCTAGTGCGAGCCTCAGAAAGGAAGCCGCCATGTCTACGCTTTTGTCCTTCACATCATAGGAAAAGCTTGTTGTTGCGAAGTCGAAGGCCAACAGACTGTCAGAGATTGACGATCATGAATCAGGTTCCAATTGATAATTTTCGTGTGTTAGAGCTGCTGGTGCAAATTTGCGGTGAAGGCTGAGCATCACATTTTAGATGACAGCTGGAAGCACTCCCAGGCAAATGGCTTGGCTTGAGAGTTGACCGTTGACCGGCGATACACCGGAAGAACCCTGGATGACAGTACAGGGCTTACGCCTTTCAGCTTAGGGCAGATGCGTATGTCCCTGTTTTGTACATTCCATGTAGAAACTCCATCAAATGGACGCCTTGTCTTCTCCAAACACTCAACGCAAAAGCGAAAGCTATGGACGAATACTCGATCTTGACGTACAGCCTGGCTGGTTTTGCCACCCTGTATGTGGTGGCGTCGCTCATGAGCACGCGATCGCCCGAGGTAGGTCCTTGGAACGATCCCTCTCTCGCATCAGCTTATAGGGATACCTTAAGTTGGATCGCATCCCGTCGATTGGTCATTCGGGACCCCTCACATCCTACTGGACGGCGCTACGATATTTCTCCAATGCACCCGAGATGTCGATTGAAGGTTATAGGAAGGTCTGTTATTCTCATAATTGGCGAAGTCAATGCTTATAATAATAGTTGCCCCTGTGAAATGCAGCACCGCAATGGCGTATTCAGGATTGCGAACTGGCGGGGCTGGATCGTGTTTTGTTGTGGTCCGTCGCACGTGGACGACATTCGCAAAGCCAGTGAAGATGAGCTGAGCATTATAGAAGCAGCCAATGACGTATGCATTCAGTATAAATCAACCTTGTTTGCATGATCATTTACTGGCTCGAGGATCTCCAGAACTTCCACATGCCTTACACGCTCGGCCCTGAACTAGCCGACGACCCATATCATTTTGCGGTCATTAATCCTACCCTCACACGTAATGTTCCTGCATGCGTCGGCGATATCCAGGATGAGGTGGTGCAGTCATTGAGTGATCTTATCCGTCCTAATGGAGATGGTGTGTTATCAATCCTCAGTCATGGGTCTCAGATAGACGTTCATTTAATAGAGTGGCAAGCAATTTCTCTGCCCGATGCAATGCCAAACATCATCGGTCAAGTAGTCAACAGGGTCTTAGTGGGTCTCCCACTATGTAAGTGATTTTTCTCCACACCGACAACTGGATCACCTATTCCCTGCAGGTCGAAATCGTGACTACCTGGATATGTGTACAAGCTTCACACTCGACGTGATGGGAGTTTCACTAGCCATCAATACCTTCCCTAAATTTCTGAGACCGTGAGACGTCTTCGTCGTCATGCCCCTTCGTGACTCACAGAACCTTCGCTTGTGCTGTGAACAGACTGGCTGGCAAATATTTGACAAGGCTTCCTGCTTACACAAAGCGCGCGGGAAGGCATCTCGCTCCAATCTTCGATGAGCATATGCAGAATGAGGCACAGTATGGGAAGGACTCGCCGCTCAGGCCAGTAAGTGCACTCAGCACCATAGACGAAACTGGAGCCCATTTTTCCTGTCTAGAATATACTCCTCACATGGCTCATTGACGCGGCGCCAGAGAGTCGACGAAATCTGCGTGATTTATGCCTGCGCCTTCTTTTCATGAACTTTGCTGCCATCCATACTACGTCTATGGTAAAATTTCTGTTCGTTGACCTTCCTGTGTAGATGTGCTGACTGTCTCTCTTAGACCTTTACGCATGTTTTGTATTTTCTTGCTGCAAATCCTCAGTACGTCCAGCCATTGCGAGACGAAGTTGAGTCAGTTGTGGACGAGGAAGGCTGGACGAAAGCGGGCTTGGATCGAATGCTTAAAGTGGACAGCTTCATCAGAGAGGCTCAGAGAACTACTGGTCTGGGAGTGGGTACGTGGTCCGATGACTAGGTCAAGCGTGCTCTTACGTTTTCCTAGCTGTGCTGTTGCGCAAAACAATGCGAGATTTCAAGCTTTCGGACGGCACGATCATCCCCGCTGGTCATCAAGTCACCGTTCCAACTTTTGCAATCCACCACGACGAAGAATATTACACCGATCCGAATATGTTTGACCCGTTCCGCTTCTCGAATGCGGCAGAAAAAGAGCAGCAAGTTGTCAAGTATCAAACGACCACTCTCAGTTATGAGTGGAACACATGGGGAGTCGGCAAATATGCCTGGTGCGTTTTCCTTCCACTGCATTTGTTGGTTCTGGTGCCTTTGGACTCACAGGCAAGCTTTCTCAGCCCTGGTCGATTCTTCGCGGCTGCTGTCATGAAGATAATGCTGGCATACATGGTGATTACATACGATCTCAAGTTTGAGAATGAAGGGGTGCGACCGAGTGATCATTGGATTATGGGAGCATGTATTCCAAACCGTTCTGTGAAAGTGCTTGCCAGGCGGCGGGTTCAGCAGACTTGATTGCGAAGTGGCATTGTGCATTCTAACTAGATATCACTCATATACCCGGCTTTCGTATTATGGCTTCGTGTTGGAGCTGCTTTTGGTATTGAGCTGCTTGGCTTGATGTGGCTCACCGATGTTTGATTGTTTACGTAACCTTTTCCGCTTCTATAATTACGTAAGCTCGGGCGCGCGTGTTCTTTGCATTTCTCTTCTTCGAACCATACAATGTTACTGCATGTAAACGAAGAACATGTCGTAGCCATTGGCAGTGGAATAGGTAGGCTATGTTTCAGAAACCGTGACCTAGCTGTTCATCGCCGATGCAGGTTCCTGGTGAACAATGTAAGGTGCACGTAGTTCGGGGGCCGCACCATCACATCCTGTATCGCCTGTATCATTACAAAACATTTACCATGCCAGAGTCTGCTGGTAGGTCCATGAACTGTTAATCTATTACTGCGAAGAACCTGAAAATTTAAATAGCCGGAGCGAAATGAAGGCGAACCTTGTTTATTTTATCATTTGTGCACGTAACGAACATGGTCGATTCAAACTCAGATGTACCAGTCCCTATAGCTTGGCTTGGGCAATGATCTTGTCTCGTGTAACCGCTCCCTCTTATCGCCATCTGTCGCCGTACGTGCTGCAATCAGTCGACGAAAGGTGTGACGATGGGCGAATACTGGTTCTTGACATATGGCCTCGCAAGTCTCGCCGTCCTGTATCTGGTAGCCACATTTACCAAGACGCGAAGACCTGAGGCAAGGTTCTTTATCTCCCTGTGCCATCGGTTCTAAAGTACAGCATAGTTGGATCGCATCCCATCGGTTGGTTTTTCCGGACCACTGACGTCTTACTTTGGAGTACTACAATTTCTCTTCGGCGCACACGAGATGACGATTGAAGGATACAGGAAGGTATGTTATGGTGCAGTGGATAGTTCACAATGACACCTATGAAAGACAGCATCGCGAAGGCTTGTTCAAGATTGCGAACAAACAGAACTGGACCGTATTCTGTTGTAACCCATCTTATATAGATGACATTCGCAAAGCCAGGGAAGATGAACTCAGCATATTTGATGCGGGCAAGGACGTGCGCAACGCCTTCTTTTCCGCGCTTGGTTGCCCCAACAAACTTGCCTCAGAAATATCAAATATCGTACACGTTCGGGATTGAAATAATCACTGATCCGTATCATTTTGCGGTCATACATCCCGCTCATTCTCGGAGCATTCCTGCTTGCGTTGGGTACATCCAAGACGAGGTCACGCAATCATTCAGTGACCATATTTGCCCTCTTGGAGGTGGTGTGTTGGAACCTTCATATTATCATAGGTCTCAAACGAAATTTCATTTTCCAGAATGGTTGGCTATCTCTCCGGCCGCAACTGTGCCAAAAATGATCGCTCAGATTGTCAACAGAGTTTTCGTCGGTCTTCCACTCTGTACGTCCCGTCTTCCTTGCAGGCGTCAGATCACCCATTGGCCGTAGGTCGAGACCCTGACTACCTCGACATGAATGCATGCTATGCACATGATATATTCAAAGTAGCAACTGTCATCAATATCTTCCCAAATTTCTTAAGACCGTGAGGCATCCTCATTCATATCTCACTTCGCTCTTCACAACACTTATAAACAGACTGATCGGCAACTATTTGACGAAGATTCCCGCTTATGTGGAGAGAGCTAGTAAGCATCTTGGGCCCATGTTTGATCAGCGTATGCAGGAGGAAGCATCATATGGAAAGGACTCGCCACGAGAATCAGTGCGTATATCGCGCTACTATATGTGATCTTGGGATTTATTCGCTTCTCAGGAGCTACTCTTCGACATGCTCCTCGACGCAGCGCCCGAAAAGCGACGAAACCTGCGTGATGTATGTCTGCGCACCCTCTTCATGAACTATGCCGCCATCATTACCACATCTATGGTAGTTCTTGTCGTCGTTGACATTGCATCCATGCGCTGACCTTAATTTTCAAGGCCTTTACGCATGTCCTATATCATCTGGCGGCTGACCCTCAATACGTGTTGCCATTGCGAGAGGAAGTAGAATCAATTGTGAGCGAGGAGGGTTGGACGAAGAAGGCTTTGGATCGGATGATCAAGATAGACAGTTTCATCAGGGAAACGCAGAGGGTTAATGGACTTGGGATTTGTACCTGTTCTGATCAGCATATTAACGTCCCACAACTCACAATGCTACTATTCTCAGCCATGTTGTGGCGCAAAGCGCTTCAAGACTTCGCATTCTCCGATGGCACAGTGGTTCCGGCTGGCTGCCTACTCGCCATTCCAACATACGCGATCCATCATAACGAAGACTATTTTCCTCACCCAGAGTTGTTTGACCCATTCCGCTTCTCGAGGATGGCAGAACACGAACCGGAGAACCCCAAGCATCAAATGACCGCTCTCAGTTACGAGTTCGGCCCATGGGGTACAGGGAAGTGGGCCTGGTAAGTTTTGTTTACCCATTCTCCACGCCCACATTACATCTTGGTCCACAACTTATTTACGATACTCACAGCCCCGGCCGATTCTTGGCGGCTGCTGTGATGAAAACGATGCTAGCGCATCTCGTAATAACGTATGATGTCAAGCTCAAGAAGGAGGGAGCACGGCCCCACAATCACTGGATTTATGGGGTGTGTCTCCCCAATCGTTTTGCCAAGGTGCTTTTCCGGCGATGTGTCGAGCAGACTTGATTGAGAACAGAGGGTGTTATACATTTCGTCTCTAAGAGCTTTGAATAGGTGCAATATATGAAATCCTTTTGCTACATTGCTCTTATCTACTTTTGTATTATAATAATTCTTGGAACATGAGTCATTCTCCTTGCATTCAATCCTTATAATCCCCTCTAAATCAATGTTATGCAAAGAAGTACTCTGCTATAGCAGCCTATGTCATCTTTGCATACAAGTTTGGTATTGGGCACATCCACATCAGGCAAGATAATCAGTTGCAGGCACTGTGACATGGTAGGTGACAAAGGAGATAACCAACTGGACCTGCTGGGTAAGCCACTTTGCACTTTTCCTGATGTATGGTAGCATTGCAATATAAAGAAAGAGGGCAACAGGAAAGTGTTGTGGGATCCACAGAGGGGATCTGCAGTGTGGGGGTGTAAATGACAAAAGTATCTACAAGGTGGGAGCCAAGAAGTAGCTGTCAGAGTGTGTGAGCTGTGGGTGCTCCTTCTCATCAGAAACAGTTCACTCTGACTCAAGTGGGACCCAGCAACTTCAGTCAAAGTCACATGACACAAGCAAAGCTGCACACACAGGAGGGTTCAGTCACAAGAGTGTAACAAGAACACGTTGTCTTGGCCAATGAAGGCCCCACATGCTGCCCCCTACCACTTGTGATCCATTGCGTCTCACAGTCCCAAATGACATCATGCCCTCCCCTCTGCATCAGGAAAAGGGGAAATCTCTGAGGGTGACTGAGGGTGACTTAGTAGACTTAGAATTGAGTCTAAGGCAATTAAGTCATTTAAGACACTCTGGTTGTCCTTACTATGTCTTAGTAAACATTTTGTAAAGTACTGAATAAGGGTCATAAGTCCGAGTCCAACTTACAATGCATGATCAATGAACACAAAGTACATAAAGTAATTCTAAGTTCACCCAAAGGAAACAAAGACATACCTACTGCAGTGGTAATCATCATCGTTGTCGTTGCTGTTATTGCCGTTGCTGTTGTCGCCGTTGCTGTCATCGCTGTCATCGCCGTCACTGTCGTCACTGTCATCGCGGTCGTCGCTGTCATCGCTGTCATGGTCGTTGCCGTCGCTGTCGCCGTCACTGTCGTGGTCATCACCGTCGCCGTCATGGTCGTCGCCATTGTCGTTGCCGTCGTGGTCGTGGTCATTGTCGTTGCCGTCGTGGTCGTCACCGTCATGGTCGTGGTCATCGCCGTCGCCGTCGTGGTCATGGTTGTCACCATCATCGTCGCCATCGTGGTCGGTCGTGGTCGTGGTCTGGTGACTCTGGTCGTGGTCATTGCCGTCGTGGTTGTGGTCGTCGCCGTTGTGGCCTTGGTCGTTGCCGTCGTGGTCGTGGTCGTGGTCGTCGCCATTGTGGTCGTGGTTGTCGCCGTTGTGGTTGTGGTTGTTGCCGTCATGGTCCGTCATGGTCATCGCTCCCGCTGCAAGTCGTTGGCTGAGTGCCAGTGGGGATGCGTGGCACGGACATGACACATGACTTGACACAGACTTGGAAAAAAACATCAACATGAGATCACATGATCAGATCTGATGTAGAAGTTTTTCTAAGTCCGCTGCGTTTCAAGTTCTTCGTCTCGCACCTTCACCTTCACCCTCCACCCCATCGAACTGTAAGTCGCTCTCTATCGCCATTGAGCTGTGACGGTGACTGCGACAGTGACAGCTGCGACGGCGACAACAGCTGTGACGGTGGTGGCGGCAGCAGTAGCAACAACACGACGATGCGGCAGCGGCAGCAGCAACAGCACAATGACGACGGCGGCGGCGGCGGCAGCAACAACACGACGATGGCGGCGGCGGCGGCAGCAGCAACAGCGCGACGGCGGCGGCGGCAGCAGCAGCAGCAACAGCACGACGACGACGGTGGCGGCAGCAGCAGCAACAGCACGACGCAGCGAATGACGACGACGGCGATGGCGGCGGCAGCAACAGCGGCGGACGACGGCGGCGGCGGCAGCAGCAACAGCGGCGGACGACGGCGGCGGCGGCGGCAGCAACAGCGGCGGACGATGACGACGATGGTGGCAGCAACAGCGGCGGACGACGACGGCAGCAACAGCAGCGGACGACGACGGCGGCAGCAGCAGCGGACGACGACGGCGGCGGCAGCAGCAACAGCAGCAGATGACGATGGCAGCGGCGGCGGCAGCAACAGCAGCGGACGACGACGGCGGTGGTAGCAGCAACAGCAGCGGATGACGGCGGCGGCGGCGGCGGCGGCAGCAACAGCAGTGGACGACGATGACGGCGGCGGCGGCAGCAACAGCGGCAGACGACGACGGCAGCGGCAGCAGCAACAGCAGCGGACGACGACGGCGGCAGTGGCAGCAACAGCGGCGGACGACGACTGCAGCAACAGCAGTGGACGACGACGGCGGCAGCGGCAGCAACAGCAGCGGACGATGACGGTGGCAGCGGCAGCAACAGCGGCGGACGACGACGGCGGCAGCGGCAGCAACAGCGGCGGACGACGACGGCGGCAGCGGCAGCAACAGCGGCGGACGACGACGGCAGCAACAGCAGCGGACGACGACGACGACGGCAGCAACAACGGCGGACGACGACGGCAGCGGCGGCAGCAGCAGCAGACGGTGGTAGCGGCAGCCATAGCAGCAGGAGCGGCGTTCAACGATGGCCCCAGGTGACGCAGCCCCCACTCTCTTTCTCTCTTTGATGACCCCAGGTGAAAGGCGGCAACAAAGCGGCAGCAACAGCAGCAGACGACGGCAGCCGCAGCGGACGACGATGGCGGCGGCGGCGGCAGAGGATGACAGCGGCGGCGGCAGGTTCTATGAGTGTAGATCTACATAGCACTGCCAGCCTGCTGTAGTATTAAACCCGTGTCTATGCAAGATGGGTCCATCTGACCTGAGGTTTGCTGAAACTACATGATCTGCTTAGTGACTTGATGTGACTTGGTTTGTCTTGAGTACATGCCTAAGACAAGCCTAAGGCTAATCCATAAATTGGATAGTCTTAATCTAAGTCAAGTGTGTCTTAATCTCTTGTGTCTGAATGTGTCTTATTCACCATTTTAAGACAGTTTAAGTAATAATAAGACAGATTCAGAGATTTCCCCTTTTCCTGATGTGCACTTACTTATTTAATGTCCTTGCCCTCCGTACCCCCCTCCTCTCCTTTCCCCAGACTCCCCACTCCTCCCCCACACCCGACACATCACCTCTCTTCGTGTTATGGCTATCACGACTCATAGCACTGCAACTCCCTGTGACTCTGCCCCTCAGGGGGATTCCCTTCAGGACTCTGGGGTGCTTGGCCCGCCACCACCTAGATCTGGGTTCCTGCTTTGTACTGTTGGTGAGTGTTATTTAAAATTTGGTAGGTGCGGTGGTGGGGGCAGTCAAAGTGTGGGTAGCTGAGTTGTTCTATGAGTGATTCCACTTCTTCTTGCAGTGATGAGGTGCAGCTAGGGGTGATTTGGGCAAGTTCCTTGGGTTGTGACTGAACAATGGACACTGGTCATTCTTGGACAGTGGTGTGGCTCACAAGTTGTCTCCAAGGCCATTGGAGTGATTGCATGGCTGCTGGTTTGGGTTTGGAAATGGTGGGTGACTGGTTGGGGAGGAGTTCTGCTGGTAGACATGGTAAAGTGTTCTGGGTGTTGAGTGGTAGGGCAAGGGTGAGACTTGATATTATGTTAGGGCCTGTCCCATCTTGTAAATAGCACAGAAGCTCGATTTGTTGGTGACTGGTCCTGTAAACTCACTAAGACCAATCAACTGTTGAGTATAATCAAGAATACTTGGTCCCAGAAGGTCATGGAAATGTGAAGCATAGAAAGAGAAATAGATGAGTTGAAAGGGAAAAGATGTCATTGAGAAGGCTGCGAGTGGTTGCAACAATGTTGAGAAGTGTATTGGTGAAGGTGATGACTTGCCAACTAATGGGGGAACCTGTGGGGTTCGAAGAATCAGCACCAAGATGAGTGAAGGAAAATACTTAGGTGCACAAGTTCATACAAGCACAGAGGATGTGTCAGTCCAAGGTCCTCACAGAAAGTGAGAGGGGAAGTAACTCAATTTCAGTGTAAGGGACTAACACTACTACATGGGTACTATATATACTAGGGAAGGGGGCTGTGCAGCATGAGTGAGTCATGAGGAAGAAAGTGAGGCTATGCGCACTGAGTCGCGAGGTATAAGGGAGGTAGATTAGGGTAAATGAGATACTGGAATAGGATGGTGGCGGGCAGGCACAGATAAGGAGAGTAGACAAGAGAAATGCTTGGCACAGGCTTGGCTGCCTGAGGGGAGACCTCAACTAGACCTGATTAGGATAGATTGATTGATGGGACCTGTCAGTTCCGCTGTCATGGATCTGCCTCCATCACGAATTGCAAAGTGTGGGAAAGGTTGAGAAACATGGGCATGGACATGTGACGGGCACTTGTTGGAGCCCTGTAGGCACCGGTGCATGGTTGCGAGTATCCCCAAGGTCGTGGGTGGTCACGTGATCCCGTACCCATGTAGTGTGGCATTGGTGAGGTTGTGGTGGGGCTCCCAGGTGTTCTCCTCAATGGGATATCCTAACCATTTCACCAGATACTTGACTCCTTGTCCCACTTTCTTCACATCCAGGATTTCTTCAACATCGTATTCCAGGTGGTCATCATCAATGGTGGGGGGAGGAGGGGGTGGTCAGGACTGTGAGGCGAAAGAGGGGGGAACATACGGGGTTAGGAGAAGCTCATTAAACACATTGTGGATATGCCAGGCTGGAGGTAACTTGAGGCGATATCCCACTGGTCCTACTTTCTCGATGATGGCGAAAGGCCCAGCGCACTTATTGTTGAGTGTCTTGTTTGGGCAGTCCATTTTCAGGTTTCGCATGTCGAGCCATACCAGATCTCCTTTCCCATACTCATGACTGGGTCATTTCCCGCTGTCGTAGCTTTTCTTCATTGCCAGTGCAGCCTTTTCCATGGCCTCCTTGGTGGCTTGCTGCGACTCCTCCAACTTGGCCATCCACTCATCCGCAGCTGGATTCACCTCTGTCTGGGGATGAATTCCTCCATTCCATGGATGCCGCCCATAGTCCAGGAAAAAGGGGGTGTAGCCAGTCGCAGAGTGTTCCCAGTTGTTCAGTGCGAATTCCGCAGTGCTCAGCCACTCTGCCCAATCGTCCTGGAGATGGTCGACGTACTCTCATAGATAAGTTTCAATCTCTTGGTTCACTTGCTCTGTTTGTTCGTCAGTTTGGGGGTGGAAGGTGGTGCTTGGATTAGCCTTTATCCCAATCATGTGGTAAAACTCCCTCATGAACCTTGAGATGAACTGCAGCCCACGATCGCTGACGATGTTCTGGAGAATGCTGTGGTTCTGGAACACTCGGTCATGCAAGATCCTTGCTGCTCCTAGACTCGTCAGGTCAAACCCAATTGCCTCAATGAGTGTTTGTTTGGTGAACTTGTTGACGATGACCAGGATGGAATCAAACCCATGGGATTGTGGCAGCGGTCCTACTATATCCCAGCTGATCGCTGACCACGGTCTGCTTGGTACTGGGTGTGGGTATAGGGGGGCTGCACACTTCGTCCAGTCTGGCTTGGTCCTCTGACAACCCTCACATCCTGCTACATAATGTTCCACATCCTTCACCATCTCCAGCCACCAGTAGGCTTTGAGTACTGTGGCTTTCATTTCTTAGCCCCGGGGTGTCCTGTGATAGGGAGGTTGTGCTTGTAGTTGAGGACCACCTCACGTACAGCCAGGGGTATCCACACAGTGTTACTCTTCCACCATAGCCCGAAACGATCTTGTGTCCAGCTGTCGTTGAGTTCCTCAGGCTTGGTGACATGTTCCATGCTTTTTTTCTGGAGGAGCGTCTCCATCTCAGAGGTGAAACTGGCATGCATGTCCACCTCGGAGGGGAATACTTGAATAGGGGCGTCTTCTTCGGCAGCATCTCCATAGTCTGGTCTTCGAGATAAGGCGTTGGCTTTGGTATTACTTTTCCCCGTCCAATACTTGATCTCGAAGTCGAAACTCTGGAGTTCCCCATACCAATGTACTTGTCATGGCTTCAGTTTCTGTGGTTTTCTGAAATAGGTTGGCATGGTCAGTCTAGATTTCAAAGGTTTCATTCACTCCTATGAGGTACGCCCTCCATTCTCTGAGTGCCCAAATCACTGTGAGGAATTCCTTGTCATAGACGTCGTAGTTCTTCTCAGCAATGGTGAGGGCCTGGGAGATGTAGTCGACAGGCCTCCAAGTGCTGTCAGTCTGCAGCTGGGAAAGGACTCCGCCTGTCGCAAGGTTACTCGCATCCGTTTCTACCTTCCACTTACCTGTGTCCTGGGGTAGAGTGAGGACCGGGGCTGAGACAAGCACCTTCTTTAGATCCAAAAAGGCCATGACCTGTTCTGCTTGCCAGCACCATGGGATGTTGCTGGTCAGCTTGAACAGGGGTTTGGCCCATGTGGACAAGTTGGGGATGAAGCGTTGCAAGTGGTTGATCCTGCCTAAGAACTGCTAGAGTTCCTTGACATTCTGGGGTTGTGGCCAGTTCTGTATAGCTTCTGCCTTGGCTGGATCGTGCTTGAGCCAATTATGGGAGAGTCTGAGCCCCAGGTAGAAGACTTCAGCTTTCTCGAACTCACACTTGCTCAACCATAGGCATAGTCCATTGTCCTGGAACCTCTGCAGCACACAGTCCATCCAGTAGCGGTGGGTCGTGAGGTCATCAGCGAATATGATGATGTCATCGATATATGCGAGTACGTGTCTGCCTGCGATTTCCTCTTGTAAGATGTGGTTCATAAATCTCTGGAAAGTCACAGGGGCATTCTGGAAACCGAACCACATTACTGTTGGTTCGAACAAACCTCACGAGGTCAAGAAAGCACATCTTTTCTGGTGTCCTTCCCACAATCTCATCAACGGGAACCTGCCCTTCGCATCAATCTTGGAGAAGATCTTTGCTCCATGAAGCTTGTCTACACAGTTGCAGATGCATGGTAGTGGAAACTTGTCCTTAATCAAGAATGAGTTAAGCTGTGAGTAGTTGATGATAGGCCGCAGTTTATCCTTTTCTCGTTTAAAGAAGAACAGACTGGCATAGAGAGATTTGGAGGGTCTAATCCTCCCTGAGGCCAGCTGCTCGTCGATCCACCAGTTCATCTCAATTGTCTCTTCCCTTGTGAGCGAGTAGAGCTTGGAGGATAAGTGGCCTGGGTCCTTGCAGAACTCGATCTTGATGTCGAAATCAGGTCGCGGTTTGGGTAACTCATCCCATTTAGCCTTGCTAAAGACTGTCAGATATAGAGAAGGCCAATTTGGCATGGTTGCAGTGTCTGGGAAATGGTTGTCCATGATGGTTTGGAAAGCATTGTCATAGTTGTGGGTTCTGGGGTAGCGGTACTGGGGATCAAGTCTAGGGAATGGGAAACAACTCTGGGGGCAACGTTTGAAAGATATCTTCCCCTGAGTCCAATCAATATTGGGGTTATGTCTCGTTAGCCAGTCATGTCCCAGGATTATCTTGTGCAACTTCGTTGTGCCAAGCAGGAAATGAATTCGTTCCTGGTGGTCACCTACCACCAGGATGAGGTCAATTCCATACTTGATAGGGCCGTTCTTATTCGCAGTGGTGTTGGCAAGGGTGTAGGTTCCAGTCCAAGATCCTTACACCAGTCAAGATCCATGAAACAGTTGGTACATCCTGAGTCTACCAGGACCTTGGCACTTCCCCATTGTGTGGTGGTGAGTGTCTCAAAGTGCACCGGTAAAGTCAGTTCTCTCTTCTGTCTCTTTGGCTTCTCTTCCGCGACCTTTACTGTGGTTTTGTCCTCAAGTCTGTTCGCACTCCGGGCATGTCTCCATTGCAAGATTGTGTATTTGGGTATACTTGCTACGATTACAGGGGCAGGGGTGGGAACATGGCTCGTACTATTACAGAGGCATGAGTTTGGACTCACTGCGCCTCTTCTCCAAAACCCTGCTCCTGGGTAGGAGCCAATGGAAGCTGTTGTTGTTGTTGTTGCTGGACCTGTGGGGCTCCAGCCATCTGCCTCTCTCTCTTGTATATTGCAAGCCTGTCACAGAGCAGCGCCAATTCGTTCTTGTATTCTTCCACTTCCATTTGGGCAGGGGCCATTGCGCGAACCTGCAGCCTCAGGACATAGGGATGTGTGTCTGGGAGGTGGCAGTTGCGGGCGATGTGACCAACCTGGCCACAGCAGAAGCATCGACGCTCGGCGGCAGGGGCTCATGTCTGGTCCACGATCATCCGGTCACTGGCACCGGCAGAACGGGACATGATCTGTGGGGCAGGGGTGCGTTGCTGCTGCTGCGGGGCGGAGGGGAAGCGAGGTACGGGTCGCGGGGGGTTCGGGTTCGGGTATCGGGGGGGTACGGGGGTTGCGCGGGGTTGTTGGAACTGGGGAGGGGAGGGGCGGCCAGCGTTCTGCTCGCATACAATAGCGTCAAGTCTCCTCTGCTGGGTGTCCAGCCTCTCAACCAGTCCTTTCCACTCAGCGTAAGTGGTCGGCATCGGGTTAACGCCATACACGCGAGTAGTCAGCCTTCTGTTGAAGTTTAGTTCCAGCCAGTGGACTAGGATATCTGAGTCTCCATTCGCGTCTAGGTCCACCTTCCACATCAATGTTTCGAATTGTGCGAAGAACTCCGTGGCTTCCAACAGGCCTTGCTTCAACTTCACGATGTCGTTTAGGGCAGTTGTGGTGATGTTGGGGTCATTGAAGGCTCTCCGTAGGTCCGCAATGAAGTCCTCCCAGGTTCCTGCTACTCCAGCATTCAATATCTCATCAGCTCTCATGTTCGCCCACTCTGCGGTGAACCCATCTCCCATTATCTTGCTTAATGTGAAAAGAATCTTGTTCAAGTCGCTGGCATACAGTCCTTGATTCCCCAGGAACTGTAGTCGGAGGGACCTGAGGAAGGTCCGGAAATTCTTCTTGTTGCTGTCAAATGGGGCAATGGCTAGGTCCAGCCTTGACATTTGGGCTGCAGCGACAGGGTCGGCCATTTCGGGCTTGGTGTAGTAGGCTGAACTGGTGTTGGCTGCAACTAGGTGTTTGCAGCCTGGTTCTTCAGGGGGTCTTGTTTACATGACTGGGACACTAAACAGAACTTCGGAGGATATAGAGGTTAAGTTGTAAAAGGTTCAGAAAGTGAGAGTATACGTTGTCCGGAGTGTCCGGTGTTGGATCCGATAGGGTCTGATGTCTGGATCGAAAGTTCGAGGTGCCAGCGACAACGAAGGCCAGCGGATCGAGGGATACGACGAAGGGTGGGCTTTTTCGAGATCAAAGCAAGATGATGACGGTCCAAAAGCTTTTTTTTCCATAGAGTCCGGTATGTACTTATATACATTTTTCTAAGTACAGCATATCCAGTTCTACGGAAATGTCCGGAAGCTACAGAAGGCAATGCGACATTGTGTACAAGGTCATGTAGGGGTCATAATCCATAATGGAATCATGCGGATCGGAGGAATGAAATGTCCGATAACTAATATATGTCCGGACTGCTCATAAAAGAAGGAAAGTGGGGCTGGTACAGCAAAGGGGTACTAGGAACAATGGACAAAGTACTGCAAAGGGTTTGAAACGTTTAAACAATTGAATGGTTGAAAGGGATCACAATATGAAATTTACAGCATGATATATGAAATAAAGGAATGGGAATGGAATAGTGAGTATGTCGAGCGCTGACCATGCTGGAGTGATGAAATAGAAAGGCATGGGCGGTGTGTGTGACCTGCGGGCTGTGATCGTCACGGGGGATTGAAGATCGGAGAGGCCGATATCGGACATTTGTCGGATGTTCCAGATGTTGTCGGATAGTATCAGATCATTATCGGATTGTATCAGACATAAATGTTTTGGATGCAAAAATATCCGGATAGTTGATATCTGTCGTGTTTCCATGGTTAAACAACACATTATCCTTACATCAGGCTTGGGCAGCGGTGAGGGTTCAGGTGGCAATGGATTCACGGGTTGGGGTCACAGTTCTGGAGTCGCAGGTGGCTGTGGTGGTGGTGACAGTGCTGGTCAGACTAGGCACTCATCTAAAGTTGCAAAGTCTACAGGGGGCTTGGTAGGAACTGGTGGTGCTGGGGGGGATGGGGTTGATGGGACAACAGATGAAGGCAATGGGTCGGTACTCATGGAGGATGAACTGTTTGACTCCGATGAGGCTAAGCTCTGTCTGGATCTCCACGGAAATGTGCATGGGTTTGTTCGTCGGCTCGTCGTTGTCGGAATTCATGTAGTCCTCAAGGTCGTCAAGGTTGATGTCAATGGTGCTATGGGCTGGGGACCTCATTCCTGAGGTTGTGGAGTCGGGTAGGGCTGCTCTCAGTGCTTCTCTCAATCTCTCCTTTCGTCTGCTCTGCTCCTGTGCATATAACCTTGTGAAATAAGGGGCTAACCTTCTCTCCTCCTCGATAATCCAAAGTTCAAATGGTCATAGCTCTCACAGTCTCAGTACTGCAGTCTCAGTCTCAGAATAGTCCGATTCTGTTGGGGTGTCCAGGTAGAAGTTTGTTCTTACGCGGCTGTCAAAGTATCTGCTCCAATATTCGTTTTCTCCAAAATCCAGTACAGTGGTAAGCCACTTGTCCGTGATGTCTTCGTTATGTGTCAGGTATGCCAGGGTGGGTTCTCTCGTTGTTCTGTTGCACACGATGGGCAGGGGAATAAGAAAGAAGCTAGGCCAACTGGGATGGGCAGGGTCGAGGTAGCTGGGGGTGGACGCTAAAATTGTGTCAGTCCAAGGTCCTCACAGAAAGTGAGAGGGGAAGTAACTTGATTTCAGCATAAGGGACTAACACTACTACATGGGTACTATATATACTAGGGAAGGGGGCTGTGCAGCATGAGTGAGTCATGAGGAAGAAAGTGAGGCTATGTGCACTGAGTCATGAGGTATAGGGGAGGTAAATGAGATACTGGAATAGGAAGGTGGCAGGCAGGCACAGATAAGGAGTGTAGACAAGAGAAATTGTTATGGATCTGGTACTGGATGCAGTCAGTAATGAGTCACTGAGAGTCAGGATGACTCAGACAGGTCATCAATCCCTTATGCAGTTCATCTACAGGACTAGTAGATCCTCCAGTTCCATACCTTCCTGCTAACAGTATTGAAACCAACACTGCTAGCAAGGCATTGCTTTGGGCAGATATTATTATTATTAGTTAGTAACCTAAGTCACAACATCCCATGGGCTTAGTCATTGACCCCCATGGTCTGCCTCAACCTGGTATCACCCCACAGATTGATACCATGGCTCAATGACTGACCACTCCATAGGTATTGCACACTTAAGCCAAATCAATGTAGATAGGTCAAAATAGATCAGTGAATACATAGCTAACTAGACATGGGAGAAACAAGCTAAAGAGTTCATGAAATTCTCCTGGTCTTGTAGACCATTCTACCTCTATAAACCTCTGCCTAATTCTTGGTACTTGGCTAGCTATTCACTACTTACTCTGATGAATACACTGGTACATTGTACAGTAGAACACCTTGTACCCTATACCAAAATATTCATAACTCGCTCAATACATACCGTGCCAAGGGGAGCCGGCACAGGGCGGCTCGTCAGAAGCCTGGGTACCTAAAGGTACCCAGATCACTTGACTAGACTAAGTCCTTAGTCAGCAGATACTACATTTAGCTTAACTAGACCCTGTCCTTAGTTTAGCTAAATATGTCCTTAGCTCCATGGGGAGCTAGACTCAGACTTAGTCCTCTTAGAGGATAGTGTAATCGATGTATGGGTAGGTAATGATGCCTGGAACGCGAGGTTCCGTCAGCTATTTATACTTAAATTCGCATATCTACTACATTTGGAAAGAGTCAACATAGCTCCTTAATTAGTAATTCTAACATACTGTTTAAGGACTCTAAATTAAGGAGAATTCACTGGCTTTACATATCAGGCAAGATCATAATTATATCTCATGTCCTCATTGAGATATTCCTTCTCGAAGGTTCTACATATTCTAAAAATAATCAAAATGAGTCATGATGACTCATTTCTTGGGTCCCGGTTGTCGGGGATTGTGGGGAAGGACCCCACAATTACCCCCGATCGCTTCTACGACGTTCCGCGACTTTCCGCGACTTTCCGCAACGTTCCTGGCCTTGATCATGTCATTATCTCATCTATACTTCCTCTGTTTCCTCTTATCTCCCCCAGACTAGTCATAATTAAGCGTACTAACCCTATTTAGCATGTGTTTCAGCTGTATTCTATGCCAAATACATGCTAGTAACACCCTAGTACAAAGGGAGACGAGGGGAGGGCTGAGGGACTGCGCACAAAGGTCGCAAGCACACAGTCTGCTTGTGAGGATGACTAGTCCATATCTGGAAGTGCGGCAGCATCGGCCATCACTGCTGATCACTGCCCTCACCACCGTGAGAACTGGGCCGAACTGTCGGTCCTTGATCACTCGATTGAGGTCCAATCATTATCGGGACTGCCCCACAATGCCAGAGTGGTGCCAAACTCGCACCAGCGAGTTCACGACCCTGTAGCTCAGCCGCAAGTGCTCCGCGTCTCTCGTAAACTCGCGGGAATGACCTTACAGACCTTCCCGACATTTCTGTCCGTTCAGACTTTCCATTTAAAACCTCCCTTTAGCGCCATTTTAGTAATACTAGAGTATGGCCTAAACAGCAGTAGAACCAGCCTGAGCAAGTGAATAACGGTTACTTCCTTTTGCTTTTATGCATATAAGGGTAAACGAGCAGTGGAAATTCAATGGTAAAAACCGTTTGTTTGTGAGGTTCTTCATTCCTGCTGTAGAACCATTTCTTTTTGTCCTAGTACCACTTTCCATAGCTTATGTCATATTGGGAGTAAGTTTACATGGGTGAGTAGTACAGTATGGGTAAAGGACCTAGAAAGAGCATAGGAATGTATTGAAGAGACGCATAATTGCCTGGATCATCTGTTCAAGGGGCTAAGTACTATAGGTACTCAAGTACCCTAACAGAAATGCTTGGCGTGGGCTCGGCTGCCTGAGGGGAGACCTCAACTAGACCTGATTAGGATAGATTGATTGATGGGACCTGTCAGTTCCGCTGTCATGGATCTGCCTCCATCATGAATTGCAAAGTGTGGGAAAGGTTGAGAAACATGGGCATGGACACATGACGGGCACTTGTTGGAGCCCTGTAGGTGCCGGTGCATGGTTGCGAGTATCCCCAAGGTCGCAGGTGGTCATGTGATCCCGTACCCATGTCTCGTCGCTAGTTGCTGGTGCACTTTGGAGTTCAATGATGATGGCTTATGTAAGCGATCCTGACACCACCTGTTGCTTTTTCTGTGCAGGTGCCTCCACCTCCATCTCCACCACGTTGTCTGACTCCGGACTCACAGCTCACTTTTCCGCCTACTTCCCTGCTCTCTTCCCCCATTCTGGCTCACCTGGCCAGTTACACACTATGTGTTTTTTGCAACACTCGTCACAGCTCTTGACCTGACTGGGTCCAGTACTCTTGCAAAGCTGCTGGAAATCGTTAGCCTGGTCCCTGAAATCCCACACTCCAAGATCCCAAAAGCCTGGAAATCTGACTTACCAAGCCCTTCTTCGCGCACCACAGGCATGCCTCGTCTGTGGCCCGCTGGGCCACCTTGACCATTTCTGCCCATTTCTGCACCTCCCACTCCTCCTGCTGAATTGCCACCCATGATGACTCTGCCTCCTGCTGCACCTCCCACTCCTCCTGCTGAATTGCCACCCGTGATGACTCTGCCTCCTGCTGCAAGGCCACCACCTCCGCAGCAGTCTCTCTGACCCTCTTAATCGTCAGCCTTGCAGCTGTGATTTCCTCCTGTCAGGCCTGAGCCCATTCCCCTGATTCTGCCTCTTTCCATTCCCATTCTGCCTCCTTCCATGCTTGCTCCTCCACTTCCCATTTCACCCACTCTGCTTCCTCTGCCTCTCTCCAAATCTGCTCCGCCTCCTCTGCTTTCTGCCTTTTCTGCTCAGCCACCTCCTTTTCCCTCTGCATCCACTCCACCTGCAACACCTCCATCTCCACCTGCAGCTTTTGAAATTTTATTTCTAAGTTGTTTCTGTCATCTGCCATGCCTGATGATGGTGGTTTAGGTCTAAGGAGAAAAACTGGACTTGGGGCATGAGCTCAGACTTTTATATCTGGGCTTGGAAATTCAAACTCCGCCCGAAATTTCCGATCTGACATTCCATGTGGAACATTCTGATCCATCACAACCCAATCTTCTCCAATCTCCCAGCTCTGATCTAAAGGTCTCAAGGGTTCGACCTTAGAGGGGAGGCACTGTCATGTCTGTGCTGCTCCCTTTGGGTCTGGACCAGAAACACTATCTCTGGTCCTGGACTTCCTATCTCCGGCCCCTGACTTCCAATCTCCAGACCCAGATCTCTGAACTCCTGCTCTGGTGCCTCAGCATCTGAGGGTACCTACCCCACATGTGGGGCAAGCACCAAACCCACCTTTGAGGATAGTTCCCCAAGTGGCTGGCCTGATCCCAATCCCAATCTCCAATTCCCAAACCTGACTTCCCAACTGTCATGAACCAACATCTGTGGTTACTCACCAGCAACAAACTCTGAGCATGGAAACTGAACAATCCATGCAGTTGCTTGGCAGCGTAGCTACCAACCCAATGGTAGTAGCATCCAACCTCCAGATCAGGATACTGATCCCTGTTGCAATTCCCATTGTCCTGTATCAAGTCCCACAATGTATCTCCAGGACATTCTCCATAGCTACCATCAATACTCCAAGTTGCTGGAAATGCCTGGACTCGTAGTATATATACTCAGTAACTTCGTAGAGTAGTCTGCAGTCTGGATACCACCCTCGTACAACCTCATCCACCCCCATACATTCATACCTCCATACCTCCGCACCCCATACCTGTATCCCGTCCGACCCCTGTCTCCTGTCCCTCCATCCATTCCCACACTTCCATCCTTTCTGCCTGCCACCTAGTAATTTGTATAATGTCTAATCTGACCCTTGCCCTCTGTCTCCTACACCAGTTGTGCTAAGTCCAACCAACTCCTGACTGACTCCTGTTCCAACCCCTGGAATCTATCCCCAACAACCTGCACAAGCTGTCTGACCTCCAGAACCCATCCCCAAACCCTGGAACTTCCATATCTGTCCCCCTACCTGACTTCTGCTTCCACTCCTTTGTCACTCATCAAACCTGAACTCTGTCCGACCTCCATCTCTGCCCTCCTGTCCATCCCTCATCTCGAATATGACAAAGTCCACCCCAGACATCCTGCCCAACACCAGACCCAATATCCCAAACTTCTGCAACTCCAAAATATGGGACACCCAGGACTCAGTAAGGGTGTTGTTTCAATACATTTGCCAAAGTCCCACCTGAACCCCGAAGTCCCAGACACCCTGGACCCAAACTCCAAACTCTGACTGGACTTCACCCTGACCCTCCAAGCATGCATGTAACACCTCTGTTACCAGTAATTCGGCTGCAATTGTGCAGTTGCTTTGGTAATTTTTGACAGACTGAGCTTTGAGCACAATTTTACTTTGCATGTACTTAGTGCTGGCCATAGTTACAGTTACAAGATATTATGACACTGGTTATTATGGTTAGATGAGGTTATGATACCTGGGTTCTCAATACCCTTATTATAACTGCAACCTTAGATTTGAGCATGAGATTTATTCCTACAGTTATAATACAAGTGTTGTAATAACCTACCATAATTGGCAGTTTTCTGCAACCATTGTGCAGCCACCAAGACCATTCTACAGCCAAGCCACATGCTGCCAGCAACAAGCTGCACAGAGCTGTGGCTTCAGTCCTGCCACATTTGCCATTGGTATGTGTATATTTGAACTGTCTGGTCATGGTTTGTGAACTCACCCATTGGCAACATGTTTGCTGAGGTCATGACAAGTGGAACCTCTGCATTGCATCTCACAACAGAACTTGATTGCTACTTCACTAGCATTTTTCCATACCAGGGCTCAAATCCTTTAATCTGGTGGAAGGTCAGCTCTTCCTTTTCTATCTCAAATGAAACTGATCATCTCCCTAGGCCCACAAAATCAAATTCCCAATTCTTGGACACATTGCATGTGATATTCTCTGCATTCCTGGGGTTAGTATTTCAGTAGAGTGCCTATTTTCCAGTTGCAGGCAAACAATATCAGATGCTTGCTCATCCATGACAGCATCCACTGCTGCATTGACAGTCTGCACAAAAGAGTGGTTGAAGGAAGGGTGGGGAGATGACATTGAGTTTCTTAGGGATGTGCATACTTGATTAAGGTTATAATACAGTTACACATGGGTTATGTTGGAGTTAAACTATGACTATGGTTATTATGCACTTACTATAACCTCCCATAGGGTGCAGTTATATTAAATATCCTGCACTGAAATAATGTAACTGTATATGGCCTGCCCTAGTACTAAGCACCTCAATGCACCTCAATGCACCTCACATGGCTCTCAATATCTCTCAAGATCGGTCCCTGGAAGATAATGGGTTGCTCTTACAGATTCCATTTCATATGGGAATACATCTCGCCAGAATGGGAGGTGAACGCAAATACGATACTGTGTTTCGCCTTGACTAGTGTGAGGGATTTGCGGAGGGGAATCGGCGGCTAGCAAGCGAAGTGAAAGAACAAAAATATCAAGATGGGTCGCAGAGACTCGCGAAAGGTGAGGCACAATGAAGCACATGCCAAACACGGCGAAATTGGGAAACACGTTTTGGAAACCTATTGACTAAACAGAGCGGATTTTGATACCTTTACAGCTTTGGACGGAGATGGTGAGACCTGCTGTATATACCCGTGAAAAGCACGCACAGAATATGGGACCACTCCTCAACCCCTGACTTTGACTCTCTTCTTTGACGTTGGCCACGTGTTGTTAATATCATCGCGGGATCTTTTACCCGCCCATTGCGAGGCGTCATCCGCCGGCCGCAATCTTGTACGGAGTCTCTCCGTGTGCAACTCGTGCCAGAGGGGATATAGTTGCATCGCAAGATAGCCAGCTTTCCAATGATTCGCGCAATAGCGCATATCGGGAACCTGCAGAGCCATCTCATGGTTGAAGTGGTGAACGACACTCCTACCGGCTACGCTCCACATTTTAGGGTTAACACCAAGCTCCGCAAGCTGACGGAAGATGCGGTGGGCGATCTGACGAATGGCCTTTGAACGGTAACTATCAATGGGTTGGCCATATTCATCCTCCACATATCGCATCGTCGTGTTGATAGATGGTGACAAGTTCATGGTGTCTTGTTGACTTGCAGACTCCTTGCCGGATATCCCTCGTGTTAGGTGCTCTTCCCAGGACGAGCGGCGCCAAAACTTGACAAGCGGATAGTCCTTTTCCTGTAGTGGAGCCGCAACAGGAACAGTTGGGAGAGTGGGAAGGAGGGTGAAAGGCGGCAGGTGTTTGGGGAGAGGAGGGTTCGCATTATTAAAAAGGAGTGGGACAGTGTTGACGAGCGATTGGAAAGCAATTCTGCGTTCAAGATCGTATTTGATGAGTCAATGGTATGGTATCAATGTAGATGATACATACTTCAGCATTGAAAGCTCAGCATTCAGACTTAAGTTCCGCTGCATCAATTCAAAGCATTCCGCATCGAGATCGGGATCTCCGGATGGATGATTTAAATCGCCCTGTGGATCCTGCCCAGACAAGACATGTTGCAGAGAGCCACCCTGGTTCGACTGAGTAGCGGGTCGAGATGCTAGATTTAGTGGCTGCGAGGGGGATGATGAACGTCCAGATGGGGACGACGTGGGGTCTCCTCTACAATGGTAGGCACCGGACTCGTCGCATAGCGGGGAGCTACGGCGACTGGGTTGGTTTTGTGGACGAGATGACAGAGGTGTTGGGCTAAGCGGTCGAGAGCCAGGCGGTAACGGCGTCGCAGAAACGGGATCTTTGAAACCCATGTACTGATATGCATATGGCAATGTGGAATGTGATCCTAACTCGGATGGGGGAAGAGAACTGTGCTGACTAGAGCAGCTTTCCGATCGTACATGGGCATTGGATGGACGTGCATAACAGGAAGAGACTACCGAAGTACCGCCACACGACGGGTTCACCGTACTTGGATCCGGGCCAGAAGCGACGTTAGGCGAGCCTCGTTGCATTGTACGACGTATCAAGTCAGAGTTGGACGCAACTTGTACGTTGGCAGGTTTTGACTTTCAGTAGACTTCCTTTTTTGGGTGGGTACATTATGTAAGCACGGCATTGGCTGCCGTGCTGCTGCGCAAACAGCGCAAACAGCCAATTAATTAAATATATTCACTTATAATTAATTAAATTATTTATGTGGATTCAATTTATGGGAGGCAGCATGCATGGTGTGTTGAGCATTCTGCTTGTGCTCGACACCAATGTTCTCCCACTACCAACCTAAAGTTGCATTTGCATCTCACCCTACCAGCCGTGGAAGTCTTGCCTCTGATTGCACCCTCGGTTACACCCTATGCTGGCCCATGTGG
Source organism: Clavaria fumosa (assembly GCA_951802425.1). Classification (NCBI taxonomy): domain Eukaryota; kingdom Fungi; phylum Basidiomycota; class Agaricomycetes; order Agaricales; family Clavariaceae; genus Clavaria; species Clavaria fumosa. Next base: position 1,099,845 of record OX637805.1, on the reverse strand, counting down.
GAACATTTTGATGTCTGGCTAAAAAAAGAACAATGTGAGAAGGGAATGGAATTGATTTGGAAGAACATTCACAGGGCCAGTCCGGACTGTCCTTGGCAGGAGCAACATGAGTTCGTCTGTGCTCGGCAAGGAGCAGGGTCCTTGCCCAAATATACTCTTAAGCATCCAGAATGGAACAGGAACATGCCATCCAAGCAGTCGGGTTGTCCATGCTGTCTCACGGTGAAGATTTATCCTGGTACCGCTGAAGTCCTCGGCATGTACAAGCAAGAACACACACACATGATCGGCAATGATAACCTCAAGTTCACATGCCTTTCAGGGGAGGCTAAGGCCCAGATCAAGGAATTACTGCAATTGGGTGTGCACAATGATCGCATCGTAAGTAGATCTACTGTCAAATTAGCAGTGACAGGCTCACTCCTTCCACAGATTGAGATTGTCCATGAGGAGGACTCACCCCAAACTGGATCCACAACCCAGGATGAGTTTGTCAGAGCATGTGATGTCCGATGGATCCAGGTAAGTGGAATGTGTGCTTAATATTAATATTTGTCATCCTCCTGACCTACAACTTGAACTTTATAGAGAGAGATGGAAATGTGTGAAATTCAGCTGCACCAAGATGACAGTGCCTTGATCGTTCTTTGGGCAGCCTGTCTCCAAGAGGAAAAGGCGATGCTCGCATTCAAAATGAGCTGTGATCTGCCTCTGGAAGGTTCATCCCTTGCAAACAACACTTTTGTTATGATAATACAGACTGAGTATCAGCATGAAATGTTCCAAAAAATTGGAAATGCCTTCATGGGAATTGATGCAACCCACAACACCACTCATTATGAGGGTGTGAGTCTATTTACATTGATTGTATGAGACCTTTGGGGCCACAGTAAGCAATCCAACATTTTCTTGCCTAATGAGTCATGCAGGCATGCCGATTGCCTGGATGATTGCATCAAATGCACAGCAAGAGATGCTCACCTTCTTTCTTCAGACAGTCAGGGCCAGAAATGGAAATATCAAACCGAAATAGATTATGTCAGACAAGGATCATGCCCAAATGAATTCCATCAGGCTCATTTATCCAGAATCCCAGCTTCTTTTGTGTTGGTGGCACTTGCCGCACACATGGCAACAATATTTCATAACATCACACCATCTGGAATTATGGTCACTTCTTAAGGCATGGGTCCACATTACTGATCAGGAAATATTTGACAGACAGTGGGAATGCATCAAAGCCCTTGCACCAGCATCTGTCATCCAGTATCTTGAAATGGAGTGGTGGGCAGAGCAGGATTTGTGGTCTGCAGTAATCTGGAAAGATTGGTCTGTCCTTGAGCTGAGTGATACAAATATGTTAGTTGAGGCATAGGTCACTCGGTTTGTCCTCCCAGAGCCAGCATTGAATTACAGTTGTTTTAGTTGGCACCATCTTCTGAAGGGAAAATTTCGACAGGGAAAGCGTAATCGGCGTGTTGATCACCTGCTCCATACCCTTATACAGAAGGCAATGCCTTGTTTCATTGCCAAGCACCATCAGCAGGCCTTAGGCTTTGACAGCCCTGACTTAGAGAATCAGCGCTGGACTGAATTGGAAGAAGGTGGTCAAAAAATTCCCAAATTGGATATAGAACATCTCAACAATGGCCATTATCATGTTCACTCACAATCAGACCCTCAGCTTTCATATAATGTTCATCTTGATTCCAGCAGTTGTGATTGTCCTAGCTTCCCTTTACTCTCCTTCTGTAAACACATCATCACAACCCAGCTCCATTTCCCCTCAGCCTGCACCATTATTCCATTCCCAATGGCACCCGATGCAGCGGCTCCAGCTTGATCACCTCCTGTCTTGAACACTCCACTTTTGGACATCAATATCAATGCGCATTCCCACAACACCCACAACATTGCTCAGATCACTCACAAAATGCTAAGTGTCGCCTCCCACAGCAATCAAACCCTTCTTGCTCAGCCGACACCAGCATTGTTTGATCTGGAGGCAGGGCTTGACCAGGCACTACCACTGCCAAAGAAGGTTCCTGTTGCCCCCAACCAGAATTTGTGGCCAGAGACAGCTGCTGTTATGGGTGTTAGACTGAAGACCAAGCGCAAAATGCATATTGAACCCTATGGTGGTGGTGAAAGGAGTAGGAAGAAGGCAAAACTGGTTATGCACTGTCAGGACCCATTCATTTTTCCCCTACCCAACTCAACTCTACTGTCATCTACTGTACAAGTCTCCCAACATCTCCTTACCACCTTGCGAACCACCCTGTATCCTTCCAAAGCCCGCTATTCACTTCCGAACACCTCCCAGACCTCCCTCAGCTTATCACAATACTTGTGACCACCACACTATACTCATGACAACTTCCTCCACCTCCCCTCACATGTATCTATTGTGCAAACCCACCACATCAATGCGTGATATGCCCTCGCACACTTCCTTCATCCGGCATGTGACTTGCCGCATGGCACCACCAGCGCTACAAGCATTACCTGCATTACCAGCATTACTCACGTGACTTGCCGCCCAAGGTCACCTGCATCACTACCGTCATCCACGTGACCACTTGCATGACCTCGCGACTTTAACGATAAAATGCACCACTGACAGTCAGCTGTGTACTACTTCAAATTATGCTCCCTTTCTTCTCCCCAGTCATCTATAACTACACTAGTTATGATCAGAGCATCTCTTTGTAGTTATAGTTATCTATATGATTATTTAACTAGGTCGCAACCCATGACTGGTCAGGTTTGCAACCTTACCTATGTATTCTTTACCTCATGACCTTAGTAGAACACATGCACGGTCACTCCATGACTAGTTATACCCCATACTACTATAGTTCTGTCACTTGGCAACTTCTGTACTTTTCCTTTTCTGTTATACTTCCTATACACATGTATATAAAGTCTCGCATGTACTTACGGTACTCTAGACTTGATATTGACACACTTTGGTTTAAGCTTGAGGGCTAGTATGCCCTTTGAGCTTGGGACCATTGTGGTTGATAGGTCTTGTCTCACTTGGTGACCTCAATAACACCAAGACTATTCTGCTTTCTTCTAAACTCATCCTCCATGCTCATACAACTCGCACACCCTAAGTATTTCCTTTTCCTCATCTTGGTACTGATTCTTTGAACCCCACAGGTTCTCCCATCAGTTGGCAAAGTCATTGCCTTCACCAACTCACTTCTCAACTCACTTCTCAATGCCATCACGACTACTTGTGACCTTCTCAACAACACCTCTTTCCTTCACCTTGTCTATTTCCTTCTTTATGCTTCGTTGGTTGACTTCACGACCTTCTCAGCAATATCTGTTTCTCCAAAACTCATCTATTTCCCTTCTGCACTTTGTTGGTTGACTTTGCAACCTTCTCAGCAATATCTGTTTCTCTGAAACTCATCTATTTCCCTTCTGCACTTCATTGGTCAACTTTGTGACCTTCTTGGTGACATCTCCTTTCTCACAACTTGTCCTTTCCTATTCTTACACTTTGTCAGACGTCTTCACAACCTTCTGGGACTGAGTATTCTCAATTGTGCTTGACAGTTGATTGGTCTTAGCAAGTTCTCAGGATCAGTCACCAACAAATCGACTTACGGTGCTATTTACAAGATGGGACAGGCCCTAACATGTGCCTGCAAAGAATGGTCCTGCCAATCACCAATATCAATGAGAACATGCCCCCCACCACCACCCTTCTTGCCCTGCCAGTGGCATACCCAAAACTTGTCATTTGGATCCCACCCCACAAGCAGAAATAGGTTTAATTGTGACATAAGTTGTTACCCCACAGCTTGTCACCACACATCAGCAAAACCTGAAATTGCACCTGAAATTGCTTTATAGCACTCTGGAGCACTGTAAAGAGGGGGACCTTGCTAGGACTGCTATGGGTTACTATGGGTTACTCTATAGTGCTATATAGTTATCCATAGCTAGCCATATCTGGCAGAAAACCCAGGTTTTGCTGATGCAGGGTTTCCATAATTTAGTGCCATTCCAAATACTAGGAAAAGCTGACTAACATCAGCAGAACCCTTGCTACACTGCCACCACTTTCCCAGGGTTGTTCTCTTTTAATAAGGAGACTAGCAAAACCCTTGCAGACACTGCAAGGAGGAAGAGAAATGTTAGTTAAGTGGTGTTGAGATATCCAGAAAATTTGGTGAAGATTGGCTCAGTGGTTGTTAAGATATGAATATTTTAGTGCTTGAGTTTTGTAGTCTTAAGTATCATAACTGAACATCACTGCAAAAACTAATGTCATAAATTTCATAATTCTCATCACACTCATCATCCTTAACACCCTCATGTCATTACCCACATAACCCTCATACCCTCATCACCCTTATAACCTTATAACCCACATAATCTTTATAACCCACATAACCCATGTAACCCATTCATACCTCTCACTCACCATTACCATCATTTTTACACTGGTTCTTGAGATCTGAATATGGTTTTTTGTACTTTAGCATTCTTGGACAATGCAATCCATGTGTGCACTTGAGTATTTTAAAAAGAAAGAGAAAGACATGGCTGTCAGTCCAACAATACTTCAGTATATACAATGTTCTTGGTCACAGGCTGAAGGGAAGTATGAGTCCAAATGGCTTTAATCCTATTCACTGATGTCACCCTTGATACTGCCACATAAAACTGTCCATGAGTGAAGACAGGAGTCTGCAGAGCCAATCCAACATGCTTCACTGATTGCCCTTGAGACTTGTTAATGGTCATGGCAAAGGCAACACAGACAGGGAAGTGACTGACGAAGCTGAAATGGGAGCTGGAGGTCTGATGGAGAGAGAGTAATGCAAGGTATAAGGATGCACTGCCCAGCATTGTCCCCACTCAAAAGTCTGACCTCAAGCACTCTCCTGGTCATCTTGGTCAAGATCCCTCTGGTCCCATTGCACACCCCTTGGCCAGGATTGAGGTTCCTCAAGATCATTAAAGGACAGCCAAGCTTCAGAGTCAATTCAGCCAAGGGAAGCCCAGAAGCATTGATGGCATTGAGGTGCTTGACAGGGTATAGGATTGTGTCCTGCACATCACCTCTTGATTCAATAGAGTCAGCACTGATAAATGTTTCTGCATCTCCAGGAAAGCTCTGCAGGACATGAGCATTGATCCTGTGTACATCCTCATTTCTGGCAGTGAGCAGCATCCTCTCACACAAGTAGTTGTCAGGAGGGTGGGGGAGCTGATCAATTTCAGGGTATGTGGAGTGCACCAAGGACTGCAGGCTGTTCTCTGCACAGTGGAAAGAGTCAGGGAGGGTGGCATTGTCATCTGTATAGTGTGTTTCCCATGTCCTACATCCAGTTGCCACTGAGCAAAGTCTTGCTCAGCAGCATCCAAGCCCACCCTCATGTTCCTCTTGAGGGTGAGGATGGAGAGCTGCCTCCAGAAGGTAGACCTTTGAATGCAAGCACTCACAATTTGAGGCATGGAACCTCTCACAATGACTGGCAGAGTCTGCTGGAAATCACCACCAAAGACCACAGTGAGACCTCCAAATAACCTGTCACAGGCCCTAATGTCCTGCAGAGTGTTATTGACAGCCTCTGGAATATGATGATGTTGCATGGGCACCTCATCCCAGATGATTAAGTGAGCTGCCTGGAAAAGCTCTGCCTCCATACTATTCCTCCTGATTGCACAGGTAGAGGATTCATGAACCTGAAGTGGAATCTTGAACCTGGAATGGGAAGTCCTTCCACCCTTTAGAAGCAAAGCTGCAATTCTAGAGGAGGCCACACAAATCAAAATCTTCCCCTGGGCTCTCAATGCATGACAGAGTGTTGTAAACAAAAGTTTTGCCAGTTCCACCAGGGCCATTAAGGAAGAAGCAATGTCCAGACTTGGAGGTGACTGCATCCATGATCTGATTGAATGCATGCCTTTGCTCCTCATTGAGCATGGGAATCTGCTGGTCTGCCAAGCTCTGCTCATGGACCACATCATAATCACTATGCTCTGCAATGAGCCTATTGCCCACCAAGTGCTGCCAGTCCATGTGGGGGAGGGGCATGGGAGGATAGTCTGAGAGAGACTTGTTGCTGGAGTGCAGCAAAATGTCAATGAGGTGGAGACCATAATCAAAGGCATCCTCTTCAGTAGGGTTATCCCTGCCAAGTCTCCTAAGGGTATGCCTCAGATCATCACATACAAACTCCCTGAATTGCATCCACAGCTGCTCAGGCTGAGCAGGCTGACAGTCTCTGAGGATGATGGCAAAGAGAGACCTGAGTGTCAAGAGTAGGTCAATTCCACCTAAATACAAGTATCAGCAACAGCAAGGAGGGGCATAGTGGCAATTCTGACAGTGGGCAGGAATTCTGCATGCAGGCCATGTTGACAGAAAGGAGTGTGGGCACAGCAGGAGGGGACAAGAGACAGCAAGACAACACAAGGGTGTCAGGACCCATTCATTTTTCCCTTGCCCGAGCCAACTTTACCAACACCTGCAAACCTCCCAATGGCCCTCTACAACCTTGTGAGCTCCTCTACACACTTCCAGAACCTCCCCTTCTGGGAGCCTCTCCAACCTCCCCTGCATTCACATGACACTCATGACCACCATACCATACCCGTGATGCCTCTCTCCACCTCACCCCATGTGTATACTTCGTCCAAACCCACCATCTCAACACGCAACATGCTGTTGCACATTTTCTTCAGCCAACACATGACTTGCCATGCAGCACCCCTGGTGCTACCACTACCAGTGCTAATACGTTACCAGCATTACGGCCATTACCCGCATCACCTGCGTTACCCACGTGACCTCCTGCCCAAAGGTCACCTGCATCACTAGCGTCACCCACATGACTGCTTTTATGACCTTGCAACCTTAATGCTCAAATGCACCACCAACGGTCAGCTGTAGTATTACTTCAAATATGTTTCTCTTCCTTGCTTCAGTTGACTATAACTACATTAGTTATGATCTGAGAATCTCCCCATAGTTATAGTTACATATATACTTATTTAACTAGGTTGTGACCCATGACAGGTCATCTTCACGACCTCACCTATTATCAGACTGGGTCTCACACAACTTAAGCATAAGGTCATGACAACAATACTAAGATAAGGGGAAAAGGGTACAAGAATGGAAAAGATGTAGTATATATAGCGAACGCTTCGGCATTTGCTGGTGTTCCCATGCTCGGACCTCTCGGATCACGTGACGCGCCCAGGCCCAAGTCATGTGATCTCCCGATTATGTAATCCTCCACCACAGGTCATGTGACCTTCCAACAATCTTCTCTAATTTCTCCACAACTCCTCCTTTTGGGATGGCTTAGGTAAGCAATCCTAACATCACCCCCCTCTTAAGGCTGGGCGTCTCGACCAGCTAGCTTGGCCTTGTCAGGGTGGGCAAGGAAGAAGTCCCGGAGCAGCAGCACTATGTTGGTGAGGTTCCTATGGGGCTCCCAAGTGTTTTCCTCCACTGGGTATCCCAACCACTTCACCAAGTACTTCACCCCACACCCCACCTTCTTGACATCAAGGATTGCCTCCACATCGTACTCCAGGTGGTCATCTTCAATTGTAGGGGGTGGAGGGGGAGGTAGATTCTGGGAAGGGAAGGAAGGGGGATGGTATGGCATCAACAGCAACTCGTTGAAGACCCGATGGATGCACCAGGCCCGAGGGAGCTTGAGGCGATACCCAGCAGGTCCCACCTTCTCCTCAACTGCGAAGGGGCCTGCTCTCTTGTTGTCAAGCTTTTTAGAGGGCTGGTCCATCTTCAGGTTTCTAGTATCCAGCCAGACCAGATCTCCCTCAGAGTACTCCCAACTCAGGTGTTTCCCCTTATCATAGCTCTTCTTCATCACTGCCGCTGCTTTCTCCATCGCCTCCTTGGCTGCTCTTCGGGACTCCGTGAGCTTAGCCATCCACTCGTCCGCCACCAGGTTCACCTCAGAAGGTGGGCAGAGTCCCCCATTCCAAGGGTGTCATCCATAATCGAGGAAGAAAGGTGTCTGTCCTGTTGCGGAGTGCTCACGATTGTTAAGAGCAAACTCAGCAGTCGACAACCACTCGGCCCAATTGTCCTGGAGGTGGTCCACATAGGCCCAGAGATAGATCTCCATCTCCTGATTCGCCCGCTCCATCTGCCCATCAGTCTGTGGGTGGAAGGCCATACTTGGGTTTGCCTTTACTTGGATCATAGAGTAGAACTCCTTCATGAACCGAGACACAAACTGGGAGCCTTGGTCACTCACGACCTTATGAGGGACTCCATGGTCCTGAAACACTCAATCTCAGAGGAGACGCACTGCTCCAAGTCCTGTGAGGTCAAGTCCGATCGCCTCGAGCAGTGTCCATTTTGTGAACTTGTCAATGATGACAAGGATGGCATTATGTCCATGGGAGAGGGGGAGGGGACTGACTATGTCCCATGAGATCACTGACCAGGGACCATCAGGAACAGGGTGGGGGTGCAGTGGGGCAGCACACTTGGTATGGTCGGGCTTCGTCCGCTGGCAGGTCTCACACCCCTGGGCATACCGATCTGCATCTTTCACCATGTCCGGCCACCAATAACCCTTCACTAGTGCTGCTCTCAACTTCCGGGGCCCAGGGTGTCCAGCAGCAGGGAGGTCATGCTCAAACTCAAGGATGGCCTCACGAGCTCCTAGGGGGACCCAAGTGACTATCCCCTTTCGCCAGAGTCCAGCACAATCTCGCGTCCACTCATCATCAAGCTCCTCCGGCTTCTGTATGTGTACCGCACTATTTTTCTGGAGTAGCGTCTCCATTTCTGATGTGAATGACACACAGTCTTCCGTTTCCAGGAAAACCTGCACCGGTGCATCCTCCTCCACCATCTCTCCATAGTCTGGTCTCCGGGAGAGTGTGTCTGCCTTTGTGTTTGACTTGCCAGTGCGATACTTTATCTCAAAGTCAAAGCACTGGAGCTCCCCAACCCAATGGACCTGTCTTGGTTTCAACTTCTGGGGCTTCCGGAAGTACTGGAGGTTCGCATGGTCTGTCCAGATCTCAATCGTCTCATCCACTCCAATGAGGTATGCCCACCACTCGCGAAGTGCCCGAATCACAGCTAAGAACTCCTTGTCATACACATCATAGTTCTTCTCAGCTGCAGTGAGGGCCTTGGAGATATAGTCAACAACTCTCCAGGTTCCATCTGTCTGCTGCTGCGAGAGCACTCCACCAGTCGCCAGGTTACTCGCATCTGTCTCTACTTCCATCTCCCTTTGTCCTGAGGCAGAGCCAAGACTGGGGCCAATACAAGTGCCTGACAGAGATCTCAGAAGGCTGCTTCCTCCTCCTCCTCCCATTTCCATGGAACATTCCCAGTCAGCCGGAAGAGTGGCTTTGCCCGGGCAGAAAGATTCGGGATGTGCCGGCAGAGGTAGTTCAACATCCCATTGAACCTGTGGACATCCTTCACATTCCTAGGACATGGCCAATCTTGGACTGCTGCACCCTTGGCTGGTCATGCTCTAGCTGGTTGTGAGAGATCTTCATCCCCAGGAAGATGATCTCACTCTTCTCAAACTCACATTTACTGAGTTTGAGACACAACCCATTCTCTCCAAACTTCCTCAAGACTCGATCCATCCAGTACCAGTGTGTAGCCAAGTCCTCTGCAAACACAATGACATCATCCACATAGGCCCTCACATGTCCCCCTGCAATCTCCTCCCTCAACATGTGGTTCATGAAGCATTGGAAGGTAGCAGGGGCATTCTGTAGTCCAAACCACATAACTGCAGGTTCAAAGAGTCCATGAGGTGTCAAGAAGGCACAGCGGTGCTGGTGCTCTGGCCAGACCTGCATGGATGGGAAACCTCCCTTTGCATCAATCTTAGAGTAGATCAATGCTCCCTTAAGCACATCCACTGTGTCTCAGATGTGGGGAAGGGGGTACTTGTCCTTGACCAGGTGTGCATTCAGCCTCGAGTAGTCAATAATTGGCCGCAGCTTGTCCTTCTCATGTTTGAAGAAGAAGGGGCTGGCATACAGGGATTTTGAGGGCTGGATTCATCCAGAAGCGAGCTGCTCATCCACCCAATGGTTCATCTCCACCATCTCCTGCTGTGTCAGTGAGTATAGCTTGGAGGAGAGGTGCTCAGGGTCCTTTTTGAACTCAATTTTAATATTGAAGTCCGGTCAGGAGTGGGGAAGCTCATCCCACTTCGCTTCACTAAAAACCAAAGGGTAGCGGCTGGGCCAATCAGGGGTGGGGCCAGAGTTGGGAAAACGGGTGTCCAGAATACTCGCAGATGCGAGGGTACTCATTTTCAGGGGTGCAGGGGCTCGAGGGGACGGAGAGCACTGTGTGGGGCAACGGGTAAGGCTCAGCTCTGCCTTCTTCCAGTCAATGTCAGGGTTATGTCACTTGAGCCAGTCATGCCCAAGGATGGCCTTGTGGGATTGGATCTTTCCCAGCAGGAAATGGACCCATTCACAATGGTCGCCCACCTTCACCAGCAGCTCAATTCCAAACCAGATTTTACCCTCTCTGTTCTGTGACCCATCCACGTTGTACATCGTGATTGGGTTCAGCAAGGGAGATGGCTCCAGGCCCACTCTTTTCACCCACTCCAAATCCATGAAACAGTTGGTGCATCCTGAGTCGACAAGGGCCTTCGTCATAGCCCACTTGCCAGTGCTGAGGGCCTCCAAGTGCACCTGGATGGCTAGCTCTCATGGCACACGTTTCTCCACCTCTGGCTGCACCTTGGAGCACTCTGCCAGTCTCACTTCCTCTTTCACCTCAGCCCTAATTCGGGTATGTCTCCGCTGCAAGATAGTATACTTCGGTATACTTGCTGTGGGCACAGGGACGGAATGGGGGTTGGAACGACTCTTCTCTCCAGCCAGAGTCCTCCTTTCTCTCTCAAGTGGCTCCAGTTTTGCTTGGAGCAACGCAATCTCTCTCTGGTAATCCTCCATTGTTTGGGGGGTACCTGGCACTCCACAGGTTCAGGCTCTTGGGACCTGCAGATGCATGTCAGGCAGGGGGCAGAAATGGACAGCATGCCCTGTCTGGTGGCATCGGAAACAACGTCTCTCAGCAGGGGCCCAACCTCGGCCCATGGTTACATCTGGAGTACACTGTGGAGGGGTTGCGAGAGGTTGTGGAAAGGTCATGGTGGGTCGTGGGTCTCGTTCCGCAACTATCGCATCGAGTCACCTTTGCTGGGCATCAAGTCTTTCTGCCAGCACTTTCCATCTTCCATATGTCTCTGGCATCGGGGAGACACCATAGATTCTCTCCACCAACCTCCTACTCAGGTTCAGCTCCAGCCAATGGACCAGGACATCTGAATTGGCCACCTCAGTCATTCCCACCTGGCGGAACAGTGTTTCGATCCTCGTAAAGAATTCTGGGGCTGTCATGGAGCCCTGTTTCAACCCTGCGATATCTGCGAGGGCTGTCGCTCAGTCATTCGGGTCACCAAACACCTGCTTTAACTCTTCCACAAACTCCACCCAGGTTCTGGTCACACCATTACCCAGGATCTCTTCTGCCTTCACATTTGCCCATTCAGCAGCAAATCCATCTCCAAGTTTGCTCAGTGCAAAGAGGACCTTTGCCAGGTCCATGGCATAGACAATAGGGTTCACCATAAATTGGAGGCGAAGCGATTGGAGGAACATACGAAAGTTCCTTTTCTGCCCATCAAAGGGGGCAACAGCTAGGTCCAGCATTCTATAGCACTGTAAAATAAAATTCCAGGCCTTCGGCACTCAGGATTTCTTCGATCTCTTAACAGTCCTGTCCTCTCAGGCTGCTCTTCTAGGTACTTATGTACCTATAGAACTCTTATTCTATGAAACTATTGGTAGTGTGGGGCCCAAATGGTGTCCCAGTGGTTGCTCCACAACTCTTAATGAGTTGCCCATATGCCCTTCTGACAATGGTCACAGAGCAAGGGCCCTGTCCACTGGACCAGGAAACTACAGAAAGACTATGTAGAGGGCCTTTCCTTGCCCTGTACACTACACAATTCACTGGTACATAGCTGCAAAACAAAGTTCCGGGCCTTGGGCACTTGGTATCACTTGGGGAGGGTCACAGTAGACTTCCTCTGGGTCTGGTCACATGTATCTACACACAGTAAAAATTTCGCACAGTTCTGTTACACGCCGCGGGCAGGGTAAAGAAGAAGAGGATGATAGGGGCTGAGCTCTGACAACATGTCACAGTTTGAGATTAAGGGTCCAGGCTAGCTGGGTTAGGACACGGGGCTAGGGTGGACGGGTGGATCTTAGTATTATATCAGACTGGGTCTCACACAACTTAAGCGTAAGGTCATGACGACAATACTAAGATAAGGGGAAAAGGGTACAAGAATGGAAAAGACGTAGTATATATAGCGAATGCTTCGGCATTTGCCGGCATTCCCATGCTCGGACCTCTCGGATCACATGACGCGCCCAGGCCCAAGTCATGTGATCTCCTGATTATGTAATCCTCCACCACAGGTCATGTGACCTTCCAACAATCTTCTCTAATTTCTCCACAACTCCTCCTTTTGGGATGGCTTAGGTAAGCAATCCTAACACCTATGTGTTCCTAACCCCTCATGACCTTAGTAGAACATGTGCATAGTCACTTTATGACTAAACATACCCTGTACTACTATAGTCTCGTCACTTGGTGACCTCTGTACTTTTCCTTTTCTGTTCTACCTTCTGTACACACATATATAAGTCTCGCATGTACATACAGTATGGTAGACTTGATATTGATGCACATTGGTTTAAGCTTGAGGCTATTACACCCTTTGAGCTTGGGACCACTGTGATTGATAGGTCTTGTCTCACTTGGTGACCTCAACAACACCAAGACTATTTTGCTTTCTTCTAAACTTGTCCTCTGCACTCATACAACTCACGCATCTAAGTATTTCCTTTCTTTTGTCTTGGTACTAATTCTTCAAGCCCTACAGGTTCTCCTGTCGGTTGGCAAAGTCATCGCCTTCATCGACACACCTCTTGACACTGTCGTGACCACCCGTGACCCTCTCAACAACACCTCTTTCTCCCACCTCGTCCATTTCTTTCTTTATGCTTTGTTGGTCAACTTCGCAACCTTCTTAGCAACATCTCCTTTCTCTCAACTTGTCTTTCTCCCTCCCTACGCTTCATCTACCAACTTCACGACCTTTCCAGTGATGTCTCCCTACTCCCAACTTGTCTTTTTCCATTCTTATACTTCATTAGATGTCTTCGCGACCTTCTGGGACCAAGCATTCTTGACTGTCCTTAACAGTTGACTGGTCTTAGCAAGTTCCAGGATCAGTCACCAACAAGTCGACCTTTGGTACTACTTACAAGATGGGACAGGCCCTAACAAAGGGGAGGATTTGACCCAGAGACTGCATGAGAGGGTGGCTGCTATGCAATGCCCAGCCAAGTACCTAAGGTGGCTCTCAACAGCAATCCTTGCGCTTAAGTGGGTAATTGAGTTATGTCATATGCTGTAGTATCTGCTACAGCTTCAAGGATTATATAGTAAGTAAGTATCTAAAATGGGATGGTATTGAAGAAAGTCTGCAAAGAAGAAATTATAAAACAAATACTAAGAAATTGCCTGGAAACATGTTTCAGCCACCATACCCAAACCCCAAAGTCTAATATCATTGAGGGACCTTCGCTAGCTTGCCTAGAGGCCACCCTGCAAGTCCTAAACCAATTCCACTCATTTCCCAAGGCTCCCCAACATAGGCCAAATGACAGCAAAGCATGTAGTGTTCATTGGGATTATGACCTGCATGCGGAATTGCAAAATGTTGGTTCAGGGCGACTGTCAGGTGGCAGAATTGAGTCAGGAGCAGTCATTGAGTATGAGGATGTGTCGGGTGGCCCATAACTGGGTGTGTTGGGTCATGACACATACTCACTTCAGGACCAAGTATTCTTGGTTATACTTAACAGTTGAGGTGATCCTCATGAGGATAGCTTTCAGTGTCACTCATAACTGACTATTGTTATTACACCAACAGGACAGGCCCTAACACACTGCACAAGTCACCTCTGACAGAGATGACTCAGTGTCAAAAGCAATTGAGCAGCCTATGGAGTACAGCATGACTCTCTGGCTGCTCCAACTCTGATTGTGCTAAAACTATACCTGATACCCTTTCTTTTCATCAGAGTCCAAGATCAGAGAAGCAGAGAAAAGTAGAAACAAATGGGACCACAGCCTCAACATATGTGTTGTGCCACCACATATTATTGACATATATACATGTCCCTATTTGTCAGACAGAAACAACACCTAAGGCAAGGTCAAAAGTTAGAGTAAAAACTCCAAAGTCTGTCAGAGCCCATCAGAGTCCATTGGAGTTGCTTGGAGTTGGTCAGAGGATGTCAAGGATGTCAAGGACAATGAGGATGAAAGCTCAGAAATGTTTAGGAACAAGAGATGATAATATTTGAACTGAGGAACAGGGAAATACATGTGGGATCATATATACTGCAAGGATAGAAGTATAGGAGCACTCTGAAACATAGTATATATCAAATTTCAGGGAGGGTTTCACCACAAGTGCCTGTGCAATTTTCAAGGAACAAAGAAGTAACGATAACAACAACTCCCATGGGTCATGGGCATCCTCCCATTGGTTACCAGAACAGGGGGATAGTGGGAGAAGGTTCTAGAACAATGTCTGAAATGTCTGAAGGATGGCAGAACAGAGTCCAAGGGAGGCATGGAGCAGAGTACACAGAGTTATGACAGAGCAGATCAGAGAAGGCCAGAGTTGGTGTGGAGTCTGGAGTCCAGAGCAAGGATCATGCTTATGTGATCAGATGGGGTCATAACATTTACTACAAGTTTGATGTTAGCACACAGTTCACACTCAGAGAACAAGTAGCTTCTCTCAAGCTTTGAGATGCCACTGATGCTGAGAGGTACTTTGGGGAGTTCAACACTGCAATCTATGATCCATGCCCATAGGCATACATGTTCATGGAGAAAGCCATGCTTAGTCTCTCAATGGTGCATGACACAATCATGAAGAGCTGTGTCAACCAGACATTTTACACTAATCAGCATAGATGGGAAGAATGCAGGAGAACTAGTCTACCTTTCAACAGAGAATCTAAATCTCCCTAAAGGGTAAGCTAGGAAGCTCTTGCCTAAGTTCATTAGGCCATACCCAATCCTGTCAAGTACACCAGAGTCATCTGTAGATCTTCACATATATTAGCATAATTCTGCACAAATTGGCATAAACTTGCACACACAAATTGGCATAGGCTTGCACATATATTAGCATAAGGATGCACAAATTGGCATAAGCCTGCACATATATTAGCATAAGCTTGCACAAATTGGCATAAGCTTGCATATATAATAGCATAATTCTGCACAAATTGGCATAGGCTTGCACATATATTAGCATGAGCTTGCACAAATTGGCATAAGCTTGCATATAATTCTGCACAAATTAGCACAGGCCTGCACATATATTAGCATAAGCTTGCACAAATTGGCATAAGCTTGCACATGATTCTGCACAAATTGGCATAAGCTTGCACATATATTAGCATAAGCTTGCACAAATTGGCATAGGCTTGCATATATAATAGCATAATTCTGCACAAATTGGCATAAGCTTGCACATATATTAGCATGAGCTTGCACAAATTGGCATAAGCTTGCATATATGATAGCATAATTCTGCACAAATTGGCATAGGCTTGCACATATATTAGCATAAACTTGCACAAATTGGCATAAGCTTGCACATAATTCTGCACAAATTGGCATAGGCTTGCACATATATTAGCACACATTTGCACACACAGCCAATATTGACACATCTGCCCATGCATGGACACATGCACATTCATTGCCCATGCATGTGAATGAATGGGCACACATGTACACAGATGCACATGTGTGTACATACATGTCCATGCATGTCCATACATGCACACATGTGTACATGCATGTCAAATAACCCAAGATTTGAATTTTGTCCAGTTTGGTCCTTCATACTGACCTGTCTGTTCAAGAGATTTCCAATGTACGTTTGATGATAGAGCAGGATTGGATGGTGCTCTGAAATACCTGTGCGCAGCCTACTCACGAGTTGCTGAAGCGTGCACTATGTAAGCCATAGTCGGCTCGATTTTACAAAACATGGCCAAAGTTTCAGGTTTCAGATTTACAGTGTTCACCTTGGTGTGTCATGCTTGCAGGGCACATCTATACTACAATTTAACATTGATCAGGTGACACAAGACAAAAGCACGTGATACAAAGACAAACTGCAAACCTCAAATCAGCCACTGTTATCACACAGAGGCGGGGCCCCCCGAGCGTAGCGAGGGTGGGAGATCCAGATAACTGTACATAGCATATGGTCAACTGCAAATTTGCCCAGCCGTAGCGTAGCACGGGTTAGCTGCTAGTCTTGAACAAACTGTCAATCTTGACCAGTTTGCTGCCTGCCAGTGCTTGAGTTGAGATCTGCCTTTGAGTGGAGTTTTCTTTTGCACATTTACGATGTCCAACACTTTGCAAACGCACCCGGCAAAGAGTTGGTGCAGTATGGAGTGTTGCGGGAGCCGGTGTTGCCGGAATCACAGTATGCGGTAAATTGCTGTATAGCCATCAGGTGCGAGGCACTTGATAAGAGGACAAACCGATGGCGTTCAAACTTATCCTGAACTTCAGCGTGGAGTCCTGGAAATGATTGCAGTCGCATTCCTATCGCTCGTTGCTGTTGCGGTCTTCATCTATTACTCGCTCAAGCCACGCCCGCTCCCAGGCATTCCGCACAACAATCATCTACCATGGATGAACGGCGATATCCCTTACATTCGCCGGGTGGCTGATAAAACAAGACGTCCGACGGTACCGTTCAATGTAATGGCGCGAAAGTTTGGTCCGATATCCCAAGTGTGTTCATGTCCTTTGAACCAAATTAATCTACTCATCTTGGTCGTGCGCTGCTATCCTAGCTCGTTTTCGGCCCTGGGAGAGGTTGGGTCGGCAAATACATTGGCTTCGGGGTGGTCATGGTTGTATTATCAGTGAGCATTTCTCTGTGCGCTGACGCAATGAATTATGTTCCGATTCCACCGTTAATAGGATACGCAAGAGATTCATGATATCCTTGTCAACCGTGGCACGGAATTCGATAGATCGTATGGAATCTCCAAGTTGTCAGTCCTGTTGTTTCTGGATAGCGCATCAACGATTGAGGCATGTATTGATTGACATAATGAACAGGTTTCACGCGACTGCACCCCAAGGAATGATCAGTTTGCCTACCGGTAGCATGCTCAAACATCACAAGCGCTGGTGAATGGCAGATCCTGCCTACGACGCATCATGTTGATGGTCTCACCCCAATTAGGTTTGGGCCGTCGATGACTGCCCCGTATCTCGCTCGGATGGTTCCTAGAATGACAGAAAGCATCATGGAGATGATACGACTGTGGTCCCTCTCTTCAAAGAGACTGCGGAAAAAAGAATCTACAGAACGCGCTTTCAACGCCGTGGACGACATTCGGCTCTCGAGCATCGACGTGATAACATCTATCACCTTCGGAGCCTCATTCAACAGCATCGCCGCTGCCGTCAAACTGATGGAATCCGACCCTCAAGCCACCCCATCTCAACGCCCTCCTGCTCCCGCTTTAGCTCGTGCACTCAGGCAACTTCTTGCGACTATTAGTAAAAACACTTTCTTCCCGATGCCTTCACTCCTTACATGGTGGACTAGGACTTTCGACACTGAATGGAACCATGCTCGCAAGATAGTCTATGGATTCCTTGAGGACAAGCTTGACAGAGCACGGGAGGCTCGCGAAACGTCAAGGGAGTACGAGGAGAAACCCGATGCTCGTATGGCTGACAATGTTCTCGAAATGATTCTTGAGAAAGAGAAGGAGGATTGTCTTAAAGGAGAAGAGGCATTAAGCAGGAACGAGATCCTCGACGAGTTGGCCACTTATGCACTTGCAGGTTCAGAGAGTATGTATTTGGATGCTGAGATGTTACCATTCCACCCCACTCTAATGCACTCGCCCTCGCAGCGACGGCAAGCACGGTACAATGGGCAGTCAAAATTCTCTCTCACCATCCACAAGTGCAACATAAACTCCGTGAAGAGCTCGTGGACAAGCTTCCGCCTCCCGGTCAGCGAATGGCGACCTTCGAGGAACTCTCGAGTACTGAACGTCTCCCTTACCTCTCTGCTGTCGTGTACGAAATCCTGCGCGTCTCTGGGACTGCAACCGTCGTGGTGCGAGACGCGACTTGCGATACCACTGTACTGGGACACCCTATACCAAAAGGCACCCCAGTCGTGCTGCCACTAGCGTATACCCAGCGGTATGAGTCTGCGTCGTACAAAGCCATTTCGGATGGACTAGATGGGGGGAGGAGTGAGAGTAGCAGGAAGAGCGGGCGGAAAGTCGGGTATTGGGATGAGGAGGATTGTAGTGCATTTAAGCCAGAGAGGTGGCTGACGGCTAGCGGAGCATTTAATTCCAATGCGGGTCCGTGGATGCCGTTCTCGTTCGGCTTTCGTGGGTGTTTTGGGCAGAAATTGGCAGTGAGTAGTTCGATATTCTCGTCTTGTATGAGAATTTCTCCTCATTCCCGAACCGCAATTTTTGTTAAGATTCTGGAGTTGCGTATGTATCTGGCATTGATCCAGATGTCTTTCTTCCTCGACAAGGTGCCTGAAGAGTTTGACAGTATGGCTGCGACCGAGACAGTGACGACGCACCCAATACAATGCTATGTCAGACCAATCCCATGGGTGTCCGAATTGTAGTCCAGGATGTCCAAGTCTCTTTTTTGTCATGGGCCAAGCTGTTCTCTGTGTTTTTCTTGTACTGTTCAGACTGCAAATGTACTGGGTTTCATGCTCCAAAGTGCCTACTTATGGCTTGGTAGTTTGCAACAGCAACAAGACAGAAAGCAACTTATCTTGTGTGCCTGAATTTTTGTAGGTGCTGCAACTTATCCTGATTTTCTGTTGTAATAACGGCAGGTTTGCCCAAATCTGCATGATAATGTTTCATCACAGGGACCCACACCTGGGATTCCAGCGAAAGGGACAAAGCGTGAATCATCTGGACGAGATAAACGAAGTAAGCCCATGTCCTTTCACAACAAGGTTTCAGACCAGCATCCCATGTCGGATGCCTCAACTCAAACAGAAGCAAAAAAGATAGCAAGCCATCAGAGGGCCAAGTTTCAGAAGGTGGCTCACTCCTCATGGCCATTCTAACTGTATACAATCCATCCCATCCTTATTTTCATCGGTAGTAGTGGATCATACAGTCATCTTCGTAACTTTCATGCAGATCGTGCCAATCAAGGGCCAAGGCACTCGACATACGCGCTGATGTTTCAATTTGCCCAGTCCGCCGTCTTTCATTGGTCAATATACTTAGGTTTTCGTGGTCGCTGCAGGCGGAAAACGCACAGAGGCCGGTGAGGCTTTGTGGACACATATTTGTAAACTTAGCCGGTAGGTCTCCATCCTCTCTCGCTGCCCAACCCTCCACTGTCTCGACGTTTGATCGCTTACTACCTGAGGAGCCACTGAGGGCGGCTGCAGCATCCAGCGGCGAGCGGTGGCAATGACTAACAGCGATCAAGACAGTCAAGATAACTCGTTCGGGCAGTGACTAGCTCGCAGTTTGGCCTAATCTGAGCTAGTGAAGTTTAGGCCACAACCAGTGCTTACTAAGAAAGTAATGGGAATGAGGGCGCGGACAGTGCTCAGTCCGCCCCAGTCATTCTCTCCCCCAGCAGACGCATTCTCAGTTATAGCAAGCCGTTCGCCACCTTCTTCTTACTTGCTGTCGAATAGCTTGCTGTTGGATATCCTCAATATAAGAAACACCACCTACCTCAGTGTTAAAAAATGGTTCAGTTGACAGAAGCTGAAGCTTTGCGCCGCGCAGAGCTGCTCTCGCGAAACACCGCACGCGCAGCGAGACGTGCCGATCCGCTTCATATAGATCCCGTTACAGACGACGAAGACGAGGACTTCGCTCCTGCTGAGAACCCGCCTGAAAACCCGCCGGAACCCAATGGCGAACTAGACGACATCAGTCGCCTGCACAGGCTCCCCTTAGAAGCGTTCCGGGCAGTCATGAATATAGCCATCTTGAAGGAGGCCGAAGGCCTGCGTAAGTCAGCGGGAAGTCAAGCCGAATCAACAGAGCGTAACCTCGATAAAACCGCCGTGTTTTTCAAAGTAGCAGACGAAAAAGAACGAATTTACACGGGGAAGACGTACGAGATCGCCGACCCTATCTGGCACCTAGTGCAGTCCGGTGTGCACTTGATATTACCTTCCTTAACCACCGCCAGTTTGAAAGAGCTTGTGACCAACCCCGGAGTCATGAAGACGCGCAAGGGACTGGATGCGGTTGGGTCAAAGAGGGTGTTACTGGACCAATCAATGTTCGGACTAGAGGAGAACCTTCCTGAAAACTTGTGGCATGAGGCCTGGCACAACCAGGACCTCATCTACAAAGCTGCATGCGAACCCGACATCTATGCGTACTTCAAGAACCATTGGTCGTTCTGCTCAAGCCAAGAGGGTTTCTCGGAGAATTACCGCGCCATCTTGGCCTTCGACTCGTACGTGAGACGCACGTATGTACACTCGCGTGCACGGCTTTCGGGTTCTGAGTACTCAGCAAAATTTTCCGAGTTCAAATTGGAGTCGATGCTAGTCAGAGTAAATCAAGCCGTGCGAGCGCGCGAACCTGGTCGAGGAGGAACTATTGCCTCCACGTCTGCACGATACGAGCCCTACCCCAGTGAGAGGGCCCCTCGGTCCGACAGGCCCTTTTCGAGAGGCACAAAGGGCAACGCCGCCGGCCCTTTGTGCCTCATCTGTGCTCGACGCGGTCACCTTAGTGCGAACTGTAACCACTCCGCCACCGAGTCAGGAGGGAAGCCAACTGCAGCTTGGACGGATGGCAAGCTTGTCCGCATCTCGAATCAGACAGAAATCTGTCTCTTGTTCAACCTCCGAATGGATGCATGTCGGTCCTCTCACAGTGCCGCCACCCACCACATCTGTTCATTCTGCGGATCCAAAACGCACGGAGCCTCTTCACGTAAATGTTGTTGACCCTATGGGTCTCATTGTAACTCCCATGCTTGCTGCAGGGTTTGACTCCTTGCTAGCGAAGTACAATTTGGCGGAAGCCTTTCCGACGCTAGTCCGTCGCCTCTCCCATGGATTCCCTCTAGGGAATTTTGTTCCTTTACAGCGTACATACGTTTTCAAGAATCACGTCTCGGATCCGAGCGGTCTTCAACACATACATCAGTATCTCCTAGATGAGGTGGCCATAGGTCGCATGTCTGGACCCTTTTCCGAAGGGCAACTTCGTCATCTCTTTCATGGTCAACATTTTCAAACTGCCCCCCTTGGCGCAGTGCCCAAGGCTGGCGAACCTGGGCAGTTTCGCATTGTGCGGGATGCGTCATACCGTGGTGATGCCCCTCTCTCAGTAAACGACCAAATAAATCCCGACGAGCAAACAACCCGTTGGGGCAAGGCCTTAGATATGGCAGAAATAGTGAGTACTGTCTCTTTTACTCTCAGCTGGGGAACCCCACAGACACGTAAAGTTGGGCGCTGTCGACACCCGACTCCATGCGGACCTTTGTGCTGTCTGCCACCTGAAGCCTTCACGGCAGAAGTCGCTGTTGCGATATCGTGTCGTGAGCACCTATCGTGTCGTCACTCAGACGTAGTCGTGTGCTGCCCTGAGAGTGCAGTCGTGTGCTGCCGCCCCAGGTGCTGTCGTGTGCTGTTGCCTGGGTGCAGTCGTGTGCTGCCATGCAGGTGTGGTCGTGAGCCACCTTGCGGACACAGTCGTGTGCTGTCGTCTTTGCGCAGTCGCGTGCTGCCGCCCTCGCGCAGTCGTGTGCTGCCGCCCTTGCGCAGTCGTGTGCTGCTGCCCTTGCGCAGTTGTGTACTGCCGGAGGGGCCTCATGTCGTGATGAGCATAGAGCAATGCTGACCAGTCTCTTTCCACTTCCCTTTGTTTCGATCTTGGATCAGGTGTCCCTTGCTCCAGCAGGATCGCAGGCAGCGGAGCTTGACATAGCGGCTGCCTATCGCACTGTACCATGCTTGCCAGACCATAAACGTTTTCTAGTCTGTAGGGTCGGCAACTCCTTCTTCATGGATCACGCCGTGCCCTTTGGTATTGCATCCGCACACTATCTCTTAGGTGAGGTAGCTGATGCAACTCTGGATATTATTACTGCTTGCCAAAAGGAACAAGCCTGGAAGTCTGCGTGCACCCGCCAGGTTTCTCTCAAAGCTCAGAGTGTGCAGTGCGAGTCAAGTCCACTCTTCTGGAGCAATGGGGAGGGCTTCACTAGCCCGGTAGGGTTGGGCGGTCCAGACTCAAAGGTCGCGCAGCCGCCGGCCGTCGATTGGATCCGCCTGGGCATCGGGCCATCTCTGAAATGGGTGGATGACTTCGTCTTTTTCCGTTATCCAGTGCAGGCAGAGCAGCCTTCTGGTACTGGCAAGTTGGGAGGAGCCCCCTACCAGTACTCCTATGATCTGGCGGACATACGTCGGTTCACCGATCCCTTGGGTATCCCATGGCACGCAACCAAGTTCAAAGACTTTGGGTTTGAAGTAAAGTACCTTGGATTTGTGTGGGATCTTGCAGCACGCACCGTCACCCTACAGGAAGTCAAACGTCTCAAGTATGCTAGCAAAGTAAATGACTTCCTCCGTTCGCTGGACCGAGGAATGCGAGTAAGGAAAGAGGTTGTGGCAAGTGTAAATGGCACTTTATCACACGTATGCTTCATCTTCCCGCATGGTCGCGCATACCTCCCAGGGTTATCTCGACTTGTCCACACATTCGAAAACAAGCACCGCCCACGCTACGCTCCTCCCTCAGTCAGGAAGGACATGATTTGGTGGTCAGAACTCCTGGCACTTCCTAGGCCTCCCCGTCCACTCATATCCCGAGGTGCGGTGCTAGATCTAGACATTTGGGTGGATGCTTCCACCAGCTGGGGTATCGGCGTTTGCCTCGGCACAGGCTGGGATGCCTGGCAGTTAGTCACAGGTTGGAACTCGGAGGGACGTGAGATCGGGTGGGCCGAAAGTATTGCGGTTGAGTTGGCGGTGCGGATACTCGACGCACTTGGGACTGAAAACACGTCGGTGTTGATCAGAAGTGACAACATGGGTGTGATTGGGGCTTACAGCAGAGGTAGGGGCAGAAACTTTCAGGTGAACCAGGCCATTCGAAGAGTTGAAACCATTGGACTGGCAACGAACGTCCTCCACGTACTCACTTATGTGGAGTCATCACTTAACAAAGCAGATCCCATATCTCGAGGCGAGTTGGGAACCCTTGCGCACAGGCTCCAATGCCGCTTTAGGCTCCCTGAGGAGCTCGCTCCTTTCCTCACACATGTTTAGTAGTAATTCGTTGCATCTGGCATTAGCCCTGTCAGAGGCAGCCTCTGCGACCACAGTGGTTACTCCTCCCTCCCCAATGCGGGTACCTCATGTACCGACACGACCAGCATTGCGAGTGGGTAGTCCAGCAACAAACCCCCGAAAGCCCAAAGGAGGTCGCGAACACGCACCCTCGCCATTACGCCCTGCAGTGCTTGCAAGGGACCGGTTGCAATATTGGACCTCCCCCTTCGGCTCATGTCGCCAACTCAGCCTACTATGCGTGGTGCCGCAGGTGGATGCACAGATCCTGGCAAGGGTCATGCTTGCTTCACTCGACACCAAGACGCGAGAGAATTATGGGGCCGGGCTTCTCAGGTTCA
The DNA here is from genome assembly GCA_951802425.1 of Clavaria fumosa. Classification (NCBI taxonomy): domain Eukaryota; kingdom Fungi; phylum Basidiomycota; class Agaricomycetes; order Agaricales; family Clavariaceae; genus Clavaria; species Clavaria fumosa. The sequence continues at coordinate 1,076,000 of OX637805.1, read as the reverse complement.
CCCAGTACTGCGACGCGCTCAAGATCCCGGAAACGCAACGCGTACCCGCTCCCGAAATCCTCCTCTCAGCCTTCGCAGCCAGCTGGGCAGGCAAGGTTTCGTCGTCGACAGCTGCAGGCTGGCTCGCAGGAATCCATTTCTGGCACAGTTACCAGGGTGCCCCATGGAATGGTGGCAACATGCTTAGAATCACGTCCAACGGCATTAAGAAACTCGTGCCCGACTCCTCCAGACGCCGCAAACGTGCACCAGTCACTCTGGCGCATATGCATGCGCTCGTTACACACCTCGACCACACAAACACCCGCGACGCCGCTGTGCTCGCTGCCGCTTGCGTTGGGTTTTGGGGAGTCTGCCGGCTAGGTGAGCTGGTCCCACCAAGCATCACCCTCTTTGACCCCTCCGTCCATGTCACAAATTGCGTTAAACTGCGGCACGGTCAAACGGCAGGCGGGGTCGAGCACACCCACTTCCACATCCCGAAGACGAAGACAAGCAGTTCCGGTGCGGACATCCACCTCACCACAATCTCAGACCCCTCTAGCCCCATCGCACACCTCCAGAATCACCTTGCGGTGAACGTCGCTGTCCCAATGCAATCCCCTCTCTTCGCCTTCTCCTCCTCACAAGGGTGGTCCACTCTGACGAAGACCACCATGCTGGCCCGGTGTAATGAAGTCTGGGCAGTCGCAGGGCTTACATCCCTGCCCGGACACGCCTTCCGTATCGGAGGTGCCACCGAGCTGTTACTGCGCGGCACCCCACCCGACATTGTCATGGTGCTCGGGCGCTGGAAATCAAATGCGTTCATAGATTATTGGCGCCGGATTGATGAGATATTACCCATCTTCATTGCTAGTAGTCATGGTGATCCGCGAGCAGACACAGTGCGGTCCACCATGTCGTCATTCATCCATAGTCGCACCCGGCACCCCCGCTAATAAAACAATGTGCAGCCCACTCGAATCTGATCAGCATCGCAGTCTTTTAGGTTGGTGAGTCGCTGAGTACACGACTGTTGTAAGCCTACGCTCCTTGATGGTTAGCCGTGTCCTCCGCCGCACCTCTCGGAGCTCAACGGGCTCGAAACCCCACACTCGAGTTATTCTGGTTTGCTCATCCCTGCTCCTTTCCTTGGACCCTCACAAGCAGGCTTGCCTGGCTCCCCAGGTAGCAAACCACGATTATCCTCACCCACACCACTGACTGCTTTGACCCGTTCTATTGCTTCGTATCGATACAGATCTGCCGCTTAGTAAGCTCGCAGTTTGGCCTAATCTGAGCTAGTGAAGTTTAGGCCACAACCAGTGCTTACTAAGAAAGTAATGGGAATGAGGGCGCGGACAGTGCTCAGTCCGCCCCAGTCATTCTCTCCCCCAGCAGACGCATTCTCACCCACCCACCACACCCTCAGCCAGTGTCTCGGTTTCGGTTAGCCGTGTCCTCCGCCGCACCTCTCGGAGCTCAACGGGCTCGAAACCCCACACTCGAGTTATTCTGGTTTGCTCATCCCTGCTCCTTTCCTTGGACCCTCACAAGCAGGCTTGCCTGGCTCCCCAGGTAGCAAACCACGATTATCCTCACCCACACCACTGACTGCTTTGACCCGTTCTATTGCTTCGTATCGATACAGATCTGCCGCTTAGTAAGCAGTCACATGTTTAGCCGTTCTTGACGTAAGATGTAAGGTGGCCATGTTTAGCTTATAAGGTTTGTTTCCTGATGACCTTACCGCAGCAGCCGGTGATGCAGGGTCACACAGTCTCAGATGCTTTAAACGAACCTCTCCCACCTTCCTCTACTTCATTGTTCATGGAAACGCTCATACTCGCATTACCCCCGCTCCTTATACTCGCAGTCTTCATTTATTACTCATTCAAGCCATGTCCGCTTCCAGCCATTCCGCACAACGATCATTTATCATGGATGGGCGGCGACATCCCTTACCTTCGCCGGGTGGCCGAAAAAACACGATGTGCGGGGGTACCGTTCCATATGATGGCACAAAAGTTTGGTCCGATATCCCAAGTATGTTCGCATCTGTTGAACAAAATTAACTTGCTCACCTTACGTCGTGCGCTGCTTCCTAGCTTGTTTTTGGCCCTGGGAGAGGTTGGGTCAGCAGATACTTTGGATTCGGGACTGTCATAGTCGTATTATCCGTGAGTGTTTCCCTGTGTGCTATGCCAACGAATTGTATTTCAAACCCTGCGTTGAAAGGATTCGCAAGAGATTCATGATATCCTTGTCAACCGTGGCACGGAATTCGATAGATCGTACGCAGTTTCCAAGTCGTGAGTCCCGTTATTTTTGGATAGCGCATCGACGATTTGAGGCATGTATTGATTGACACAATAAACAGGTTTTACGCGACTACACCTCAAGGAATGGTCGGTTTGCCTACCGGTAGCATGCTCAAACATCACAAGCGCTGGTGAGTGGCAGATCCTGTCTGCGACGCATCCATGTTGATGATGATCTCACCCCAATTAGGTTTGGGCTGTCAATGACTGCCCCATATCTCGCTCGCATGGTTCCTAGAATGACAGAAAGCATCATGGAGATGATACGACTATGGTCTCTCTCTTCAGAGAGACTGCGGAAAGAAGGATTTACAGAACGCGCTTTCAACGCCATGGACGACATTCGGCTCTCGAGCATCGACGTGATAACATCTATCACCTTCGGAGCCTCATTCAACAGCATCGCCGCTGCCATCGAACTAATGGAATCCGACCCTCAAGCCGCCGCATCTCAACGCCCTCCTACCCCAACTTTGGCTCGTGCACTCGAGCAACTCCTCGAAACTATTAGCAGAAACACTTTCTTCCCAATTCCTTCACTCGTTACGTGGTGGACTAGGACTTTCGACACTGAATGGAACCATGCTCGCAAGATAGTCTATGGATTCCTTGAGGACAAGCTTGACAGAGCACGGGAGGCTCGCGAAACGTCAAGGGAGTACGAGGAGAAACCCGATGCTCGTATGGCTGACAATGTTCTCGAAATGATTCTTGAGAAAGAGAAGGAGGATTGTCTTAAAGGAGAAGAGGCATTAAGCAGGAACGAAATCCTCGACGAGTTAGCTACTTATGCGCTTGGAGGCTCAGAGAGTATGTATTTGGATGCTGAGATGTTGCCCTTTCACCCCATTTTAATGCACTCGCCCTCGCAGCGACGGCAAGCACGGTACAATGGGCAGTCAAAATTCTCTCTCACCATCCACAAGTGCAACATAAACTCCGTGAAGAGCTCGTGGACAAGCTTCCGCCTCCCGGTCAGCGAATAGCGACCTTCGAGGAACTCTCGAGTACTGAACGTCTCCCTTACCTCTCTGCTGTCGTGTACGAAATCCTGCGCGTCTCTGGGACTGCAACCGTCGTGGTGCGAGACGCGACTTGCGATACCACTGTACTGGGACACCCTATACCAAAAGGCACCCCAGTCGTGCTGCCACTAGCGTATACCCAGCGGTATGAGTCTGCGTCGTACAAAGCCATTTCGGATGGACTAGATGGGGTGAGGAGTGAGAGTAGCAGGAAGAGCGGGCGGAAAGTCGGGTATTGGGATGAGGAGGATTGCGGCGCATTTAAGCCAGAGAGGTGGCTGACGGCTAGCGGAACATTTAATCCCAATGCGGGTCCGTGGATGCCGTTCTCGTTCGGCTTTCGTGGGTGTTTTGGGCAGAAATTGGCAGTGAGTAGTTCGATATTCTTGTCTTGTATGAGAATTTCTCCTCATTCCTGAACCGCAATTCTCGTTTAGATTCTGGAGTTGCGTATGTACTTGGCATTGATCCAGATGTCTTTCTTCCTCGACAAGGTGCCTGAAGAGTTCGACGGTATGGCTGCGATTGAGACCGTCACGACGCACCCGCTGCAATGCTTCGTCAGGCCAATCCCGTGGGCTTCAGAATTGTAGTCCTTGGATGTCAAGGTCTCCCTTCTGTTACGGACCGTGCTGTTCTCTGTGTTTTTCATCCAATCTATTACTAACTATACTGACTCTTCACGCTCTGAAGTGCCTGTGGCGTGTTAGTTTCATGGGTGTGGGCGACACGTGACCGCGTTACCCTCCGTCGTCTCTGCGATGAGCTGCTTTGAGCTGCTTTGCTCAGACGAATAAGAACTTGGCGACATTCTGCGTCGGCTGCTGATGTGAGACGAGTTGTGCATTCCAGTACGGTATTATAAGAAGTCCGAGTATATGCTACCATTCCATTTGCCAATTTGCCAAACGATAAAGAAAATCGTCAAGATGCTATAAAAGTCCAATGCTGGGGAACGCTGTGCGTCTGATGAATTAGCCGGAGAGCTACTGGGTTGCGCGGACGTCGGGTTCGTCTGCGTGGGCGTCGAGGAAGTCTGCGTCTGCGAAGATGTCGTGGCAAGTTGTGCGTTGTATATGGGACACAAGTCTTGCCATTCCTCTGCAGTAGTAGATTCGAGGTGAGGCTTCTAGCATTTTATTAATAGTTGAGGGAACTCACGCGGAACTGGGTTTAATTGAGAGGGCGGAGTCGTGGGTGCCTCTGCGAATACGATTGCGAGTCCGCTGGGCAACGGACGTTCAGATATAACTTTTCGAAAGAAAGTAAAACAAGACGCACGCGGTCAGATGCCGGTCAATATGACTGATACACGGAGAAATGTAAGGCAGCCTATTCCGGCCTTTAGACGAAATAAAAATGCGCACCAATGCAAAAGCCATGGACCGGGGTTGTCTGTTCTGAACCTGAACGTGACGTTGTCCCCCTTCGCGCCGATGGAGACGACGTCTCGTCGTACAGGGTTTGCGTAGTTGTAAGTCATGCTGCCCGCACCCCGCACCACGTCAAACGCGTGCTGTGTTGTTGGAAAGGGAACGAAAAAAGAGAGCATGAGCACCGGGTGATTCTGAGTAAGAAAAAAGGGACGTTGCACGGACCCCGTGCAAATGGAACGGGTGCGGGCCGCCCACGATGCCGGCAGGCATAGAGACCTCGACAGTCGCGTTCAAGGGCAGAACATACACGCTGCCGGACGGGAGGAGGTCCTGCGCGCGGGAGGCGCCGCTCAGGATCTGCAGCAGGACAGGCAGGGGCGGCGGCACGTATGACGCGCCGTTCACGAGGAACCGCGCCCCGTCCGCGCCGCCCAGCGTGAACAACAAGTTCAGCGAGACGTCTGCCGGGCCGTTGCCGCCCGGCACCCCTGGCGCGAGCAGTGGGCTTAGCGAGGACTCTTGCAGAAGCGTCGTTGGTGTGGGCGGCGGTGGCGACGGCGGGTTCGGTGGGGAGAGCGGAGCGCCTGAGTAGCGTAGGATGGCGCTGTTTACGCCACCAGTGAAATTTGTGGGGCCGACATTGGGCTTGGCGCGAATCCCTAGTTATCGTCAGTGGCGTTGTGTAAACTTTAAGTTGGGTGATAATGGGAGAAGGGATCCGAGAACGCACAATAATTGTTGACGGACTGGGTTGCTTGGAGCACCACCGAATATCGTTGACCCGCGAATATTTGAAGGGAGCTTGCGACAACTGGTTTCGTAGACACGCCGTCCGCCTCAATGACGGTGAAGCTGTGGCCGTCAATCGAGAAAATGAAGTTGGAGACTGTGAGGGAAAGAAATGGTGAGAGGTGCCGTGATGACAACCAGACAAGAATAGCGGTTCGCACCACACGACATCGCGACAATCCGGAGGCGATATCGTTTCCCCTGCGTTACATTGACCACTGCGAGTTCGGCCGCAGGTCCTCCAGGATAACGCCCTTTACCGTTGATGAGAGTCGCGTCAGGCGAAGCGGGATTCTGGCTCGCTTTGACGTGGAACCTATAATTGGTTTATGAGAACAGCAATACTTAGTGACGTGGGGCTGACCAATCTGCTAGCGTGACAACCGTGCTCTCTGCAGGTCAAAAGGAATCGGTGTTCTTCATCAGTTGTGCAAGAGAAGGAACGGGGCATGTGCCTACCGTCGTCCACATCATATAACAAAGCGTTCGGATCCTGTGGGTCGTAGATGACTAATGGTCCCCGGAGACCGTCGCAGTACTGCGTCGCAATGTGCGAGTGGTACCAGAAGGTGCCTGCTTGCTCAAGCGGGTTAAACCGGTAGAGGAACGCATGGCCTGTTGAGATGGGACATTGCGTGACAAAGTCTACGCCTGCCGAATACATTCAGTCAACGTCTGAGAAATAGAAATGCATTGAGAGGGTGCACCGTCAGCCCAGCTGGAACCTCGTTGAAAGATGCCGTGCTGTGGAGGAAGTGGACACCGTTGATGTCGGTTTGATATCCTTCTGAAGGAAACCCGACGGCTCACCCAGTGCTAGTGAAAGCCCGCGCGTCGCATCAGCTCAGATACTTTATGGATGAGTGACACGGGAACAGAGGGCTCACGATTGAAGTCGCTGTCACCTGGTCTTGGTCTGTCAGCTTGTTGACCACGTTGAGCTGGAAAGAGTCGCCCTGAAGAAAGCGATAAGTGGAAAAATGGGCAACAACTCGAACATCGACGTGTAACCACCTTCATCCCTGAGATGAGCGGACCCGGGAATGTGCCACCAGCGAGGACGGTTCTTGCGAGACCATGGCGGTGATGAGCGCGCGTCAAACGCGAACGACAAGAGACGATTACCCGCGGTTGAATCCATCAGGCGCAATGTCGACGTTGCTTATGGTCAAGTCGGCGACTGGCCCAATGAGGGCATACACCCTGCCATACCGCGCCAAGAGAAGCGCAACGAGGACGAGGGACAACATGGAGAGGGAGGAAAGCCCCGTCGTGAAAAAACTGCCGCTTTACGCCCCTCCCGATTTCACCCTACAGCAATTCTTATTCCGTCGAAATGACATTCTACATTACTACCACGCTGGGCACCCGGGCGACAAGCAAGGAAAGTTTATGCCCCACTCACGGGCATCACTGACAATCCTTATGCATGCGCTCATGCGTTGATGCATATCAATGATCCCAACAACTGTGAAGGCGAATGCGACCAAGGGGACTTGGCGCGCGCCGCGGCTACACACGTTGGGCGCTGATACCCAGTGAAGAGTGCGTTGACACCCCGTGACTTTGGCTGACTTGGGTCGATGCTGGTGATCAAATCTGACATCGACTGGCACATTCAGACTCGTGTCGTACTTAGAACCTGAATAGAACTCATTTTCCCCCATCTCTGCTTCCATTTCATGGCCATGGGGTCTGGAACGAGAATTTGCACATGTCAGAAGTACTGTCAGGCCCCTCCCGAAGGCCGGGCAATTCCAACACGAACCTGGTATGATCATGCAGCACAGCGTGAGTTGGAGGCAGGAATGGGCTTAGAGGAGCGTGCAACCCAACAATCCTGGGTTAGAAAGAGACAACGTGGTTTCAATGAGGTGAGTAATATTATATATGCCTCTGAGCCAAGTCAAACTCATCTCTAGATAACCTTCAGAGCAAATTTTACAATCAACATCGACTCTCTCAGTGGTCTGCTGACTGTACAAGGTTCGAATCGTGCTGCTTCTACAATGGCAAATAAATTCTAACCTCGACTGAAAATCATCCTCTATCCCAACCTGTCTCGCTCAATCTTGCCATGCAAGGATCTCAGCAACCCCGCCCTTCTTCGCTTGACATGCTCAATCCTGTGTCCCAACCTATGCTGCTGCCTGCCCGCCCTATATTCTCCACAGCAAACCTTAACCCTGTCCTTCAAACGCTTCGCGAGAAGGTCAAGAAACTTCCAAAACACGTCCCTCTGGCAAATAAAACACATCCGCTCGCCTCCTACAGCTTGCCACCCAAAGACTTGACGAAGGACATTGCAAACGATGCAGACATTTGGGAGGTATGGGATCAGAAGCTCAATGTGCTTCTCCCGCACAAAATCGACAATATCAAGCCCCTTGTCATACGTGGAAAGTTTGGACTGGTTGGGCTGGTTGCCCTTCTCGAGCACCTTGTTCAAGATCGCGGGGTTGATGCGGGACTTTTGGAGGGAAAGGTCAAACGTTTAGTCGAGGCTATTGACAGGTAACTCCATTACTCTATTATTCAATCTACTGACATTTGTTTTCATTAGCTTTGTCAATTCAAAAGCAAGTCCGTCAACGTCGACTAGTACCCAGCAGGCCCAGCAGCCAGTTCATGTGTCCGAAATAGCAGTCACCACAGCGCCGCAAACACAGAAGAAGGCTGGAAAAGGTGGCCGAGGCTCGTGGCAGCCGCCACAGACTGTGTCACCAAAGTAAGTGGTCCAAATTCTTGTCCATTCTCTTGTGTTGTGATGGCTTTATAGATGGGAATGTGCTCGCGAATGGAAGGCCGCAAATCTAACTGGAACTCTGGGCCAATTTGAAGAGTTCTGGAGTGACGTTCAACAGGACAAAGAAAAGCTTCAGGTATTTTACTTTCTTTGCCGTAGCTCAGCCACTTATCCAGCTTGTTTTAGACTTACAATGATCGTGTCAAGGTATGCTAACGCTTTCTTTCATCTGTATCATTCTTACGAGCATTTTCAGACTGCAAGATCACGAAATTAATGGCCACTACATGCTCAGGGAAAGGAGGACGAGCAAGGAAGCGAAGGAGAAGGCTGGAGAACGGGCGAGCGATGGAGGAGGCCAGGGAATGGGTGAAGCAATTGACAATTGTACAAGTTTTCTGATAATATCAGAAATGCTGGCTACAATCGACTGATCAGGCAGGGACGGATTGAGCCAGGAGTTGTGCGAACTAATGGTTTGGGGTGATGTTATCCGACTCAGTCAGTTTCTGTCACATAGTGTCAGCTAGTGTCAAAGGACTTCTCACTGGGGCTGATATTTCGCATCCTTCCGAATCGGGGCAACGAATTCCGATGCCACTTTGGTTGCTGGATTCGATTAGGAGCTCAAGGAATCGTGCCAGGGACAACTCATAACCGTAGATCAGTTGACGAGAGTGTGCTTGATTCGGTTCCCCGCCGTGGCTAATTGCCTCGCTAGTTCATATGCAGAAAGGTTGGCTCAAGCATTTAGGTTACAATGATAATTCCCATGTTCAGCCTGTTCCGAGGCAATGTTACAGGAGACCGGAAGACTGGGGTTGTGACCAGCCTGGTGATCTGGCCAGAGATTGTACATTTCAAATGTGCATATGAATTTGAATTGATTCTGATGGGTTTTGTCAGAATTTGTGGCTGCCCTGTATGTATTCATGAAACTTTGTCAAGCACTGTTAGTTGGGAAGCATCCTGGTAGTACCCTTTGAACTTTCAATTGAACAATCCTGGGTTTTTCTGGAGAGCCTAATCATAAATCTAACTTTGTTGTGAGCTCATTGCCAATGCCATTTGCACCAACATCAACTAGTACTCAATGAATGAATTGATCTTTACCACGGTCAAACGACTTGACCTCAGCAATCTTGTAATTGCCGTAGACCTGCCAAACATATAGCTCTCGCCCAAGGCAGAAGAATTTGCAGAGCAAGACAATACCATTGCCTTGGTCAAGGAGAGGAAGAAACATCTTGATCGACATGCCCGGCCCACCGATGCCCCGTCCGAGCCGGCCTTCCGCTTGCGCGGCGCGGCCACCGCCTCCAAATCGTCCTGCACTCCTGTTGCTGCTGCTGCCTCCTCCTTCCCCAGCGTCTCATCGGCCACCTGCATGGCCCCCCTGCGGTATGGGACCACCGACGCCACCTCGAGGGGGTGCCCACGACCAGAGCCCTGCGCCGAACCCGGCGGAGACCAACGCGTGCCGTATCAATGGTGACAGGATGCTCGCAAAGTGGAACTGGGGACTTGTATTTTCAGTCTCGATGCGTGCAGGTAAAAACGGGGAAAGCACGAAAGAAAAACCGCCCACCTCAACGGGACGGTCGGTCCGCCAACGCACATCGTAGAAAAGTCAAGCACGATAACATGTAGCTTAGGCTTCGTCGCGTTCTGCGCCTGCCCCGCTCCCGCGTTCGCCGCTCTGGGGTCGTTCCACGGGCGCGACGTTGACACGCGGCGCATGTGCGCCTTGACGTAGTCCACCAGCACCGTGTCCATGCGGCTCGCGTTCGGGTAGATGTAGTCCTCCTCTAGTCGGTAAATCAGGACTCCCGGCGACGGCGGGTGCACCTCCACGTCCGGGTTGACGATGCCGAGCCCCTTGCCGCTGCTGCCATTACCACCGTCGCCACCGCCGTCGTCGAGGGGATGTACACATCGCGCGTCGTCTCCGTGCCGTGTTCCGCACGCACCGTGACCCCGAGGAAGTTACCCCACGGCAGCGCTAGCGACGTCGCGACGGACGTGTATATCACCGCTGCGAGCCAGATGGCGAACTCGAGCGGCGACACGCGCCAGAACAAGTAGACCTGCGCGACGAGGTCCGCCTACCATATCTCCTTGACTGACAACTGCTCAGGCAAACTTGAGGTATGTGACTGGCACATCACTACCTAAAATGTCAGGTGTGTCAGGCCTTATTATAACAGCAGCCATTGATGATATTCACCCTCAGATAGTTCATAATTGAGATTTTCACTCCAGGGCGTGAAGTGCGAACCTATTGCTATCGCTCACTACTCTTTGAACCAGCTTAATCTAGTCCTCCCACAGGCTCCGAGGCTCCACGCCAGACAGCCACATAGCCTGCAGCCTTCCATCTCAAATAATACTGCCCATCTCTGTTGTCGGATCAAGTGGTGACAGGACTGTTTGTGGACCCTGGCAAGATCTTAACAAAAGTGGCGGACACACTGTGGGGCTCCGACCTATCGGGCATCGCAAGCCCGGGGACTAAGAATAGGCTCTGAACATCATACCAGTACCTCATCCACTTTGCTTCTTGAGATGCAAAACGCCTTCAAATAGACAACAGGAACAGATCAGAAACACATGTGCTCCGTCTCTGTTGGAATGGTGGACCAGACTCACGGGTGTCACCCACTCACGGCAACTGCAGCACACGCCAGACCAGTCGTAGTTTCCTAGCTTGGCGCTGCACCGCGCGTTGGGGCACGTAATCTTCCCAGCCAATTTGCCTTCCCGCAAAAATCCCTCCATCCAGTCCATCTGTTGCAATAGTCGATAAGAGAGACTGGGCAGCAGCGTGGACGATTGATCAAGAAGGTGGCTTACAGGTTCTAGGAAGTAGCCCGAACAATCGCGATCAGCGAGGAGGGGCAGACCGGCACCCCCGCGCGGACTCAAGGGGCTCAAAGCTGGGCCCAGGGCGATAGTGGGACTGGACGGAGCAGGCGACTGCTGTGCGCGATCACCAGGGCGCGTAGACCCATCGTCAGGCTCATGTCCTAGATGTACGATGGTGGCTGCGGCAGTTGAGGAACCTCCGCACCGTGCGTGCGAGCCCTCAACCTCAGAATGCGCGCCTTCCGCCTCAACGGCCACTGGTATGGTCTCAAACGAAATTTGTACGGCATCGCCGGCAGGCGATGATTCCCCGAGCGTTCCTGACTGTGTGGGTTCCGGTTGGCTACCATGCAAGAGATGTTCTCTGGTAGCCAGCTCCCGTCTTTGCCAGAACCATCACAATCAAGGATGACGGCTAGAACAGCATGGAACCGCACCGACACATTTTGCAACGGATGCAGCGGCGTGATGTTCTTGGGCTAGAAGCAGTGCGGCTGATCGGGGTCGACGGGCATGTCGCAAACATGTGGACGTCTGGAGGAGAACCACCTCCATCTGCACAGCCATATCAGCGAAGTCTTCCCTGATACGTGGGGTGAGAATAACGCACGTTTAACTTCCTGAACGGTTCTCTCCAGGTAGAACATCCTTGTCGCTTTGTCACAAGAAGATACTCTGCATGAGGATTGATGAAAGACGGAGAGTTGCGCAAGGAAAGACTGATTCGGTCTGTCGAGATGTGGCAATGGATGTAGCACCGAGACTTCAAATAATGATTATGGAACACGACGCACGAGATGTCTTGTCGTGCCTGCCTGACCAGATCAATCGCACCTTCTGGGTTGAGGTCACGCGTGTACATGAGGTAGGCGGCAACGATAGTCGCGCTGCGGCCTAGAGCGCACGATCACTCCGGTTACCGAGGAGATGCATATCGCGTCAATAACGCACTAATTCCGGCGAAACAGTGCACCAGGACGCCCCGCCCTTTGCACCGCCCATTGTGAATAAATTTAATAGCCGAGGGAAGATGCGCGAGAACGTCGGAGTCCTCGGTGTCATCGAGCATGATCTGGTGTCTGATAAATGACTGTACGCAAGAAAAAGAAGAAAAAAAAAGAGAAGAAAAAAAAGGTCAATCAGTTGACCAGGCAACAGGGGCGGATGAAAAGCCCGGGAGTGAAACGACACCTTGTCTATGTTGAGATTTCCGCGCATAACAGAAAGGATGCAGTGTATGTTATGAGACTTGAGTACGGCTACATTGTGAGCGCTGCTGAGGTTGCCAATCCAGAGACCAGGAATGACTTGATCCATGAAGTTTCTTAATTATTTGCTATGCTAGGGATGGTGTGCGGAGAAAAATACGCCACGTGATGATGTGACTTTGTGAGTCATGTGACAGCTACATCTCGATTATGAGATCTTTCTTTCCCACGGGTACATGAGCATGGCCAAGTGAACGCTCGTAGATAACAGGATTCCATAAGGCAATTCCGCTTTCGAGTGGGTGGTCATTTCTTCGCATGTGATCAGTCTTGTACCATGTGTCCTCAATGTGTGTCCCTTTGCTCTGTCCAAATTCTGATCCAATGCAGGCAACATCGGAACGGTCGAGGCGGGGATATTCCGGGGCCATGGCCGTGATTATATGATGGTCTTTCTGACCCTGATTGAGGTATTTATTATTATCATCATTATTTTTGGACAGAGGCAAAGGCGTTCGCGTTTGGAACCGAGGGTTTTTTTTCAGATTTTTTTTTCGACGATTGGACCAGTTCTCCTAGCTTTTTATCTCTTCCGAGTAAGCCTTAACGGGAACCTACAACTTTCCTTACAGCAATGCCAAAGGCGGTTTTCAAAATGCCGACCCTGATTCAGCATACCATTCCGGAGAGAAAGGGTATCGGATTTGTTCATCAGGCCAGCCTTGGCGACTACAAATGGAGCTAGGTTTATCGGAGATGGCCTGAGCTGACTTCAACGGAGGTTTTCGACTCTCTTTCCTCCTCTCGACTCTCTTTCTTTCCCCTCCGTATGCTCCCTCTATCTCGCTACACTTTTTCCCTCCTTCTTTTCCTCGTCGGTTTCTGTGTGGCTGGGGATATCGTTCTCGTTGACGTCGATGACTCCAGACTGATCACCAACCCACCATCCCTGTGAGACCACTACTCAGTCGGTCTGTATTACCCGTCTGACTCTGCGTGGGCCCACGTCTTCCAGCTGGTCTTCATTCGATTACGCCTCTTCCGACTGCGGTCGACTGCGTTGGCTCAACACAACAGATCAGAGCGTGACCTTGATATTCCTAGGTGAGTTTTGAATGGCCCACACCCATTTCCCCGCGCGTTCACCGCTCATGGTGTGAAAAAAACAATTCAATTTTCAATTTCAGGCACAAGTCTCACCGTCGATTTTCTCTCGCATGCATGTGGTACCCTGGCGTCGGTAACAATCGACGGGGTCATTGTCGATCAAGTTGACACCTTCAGCCCTGGGAAACTGCTTCCGGAAACCTGCCGGGAATCACTGTCGTGGACGTCCCCCGCACTTCCGGCCAGAACGCACACCGTGACAATCACCATGATCATCCCGGGCGCTCTAGACATCACGGAATCGCCTATATCCAATCGGTGGTTGCCGATAAGGGGTTTTGCGTGCGTGTCTCTTTGTCTATCACTCGTCACGGTGGCGACTTACCGAGTCCGCAGATTTGTCGCCCCCGATGACCCATGGAGATACGCGAGGCCATCTTACCGTTTACCTCTACTTTCGAATATTGCACCAAGGGCCACCGACCAGCCCTCGAATACAGACAACGGGGCGGCCCCGAGCAAGATCGCAGCAATTGTCCTTGGCGGCATCGTTTCGATTACGTTCATCGTCATGAGTATCACATTCATCCACCGCCGAAACAAGATGCTCCGTCTCGCCAGATCGATGGAGGGGGAAACTCTCGTGCCGCAAACCACTATTGCGTTCGCCATGAACCAGTTGGACACGCAAACCAAGCACGAGGGCGAGGGCAGCGGGCCGACGGAGTCTGGCACGAACGGAACCGAGAAAGAAGTCAACGTGAGAGCAGTGTTGCGAGGCTTACGCTCCCGTCTTTGATGCTAAATCCCGTCTGTTTCTAGTCGCCACCCTCCTTGACACCACTTCCGCCAGCGCAACTCTCTTCCGCATCATCTCCGTCAGCGCCACCCGCTGTCACACTGGCGCCGCGCGATGTGACGCCACCCCCGCCAGACACGGGCCTGGCAGTCTAGGCCTACCCCAGGCGATGCGTTCTTCCCAGCAGACTGTTTGGGGGCTATTGCCGCAGTTGCAGGATGCATGTTAAAAGTGTTTGCGACACTTGAACACTCGCCCTTGGTGAAGGTATCGGCTCTGATCATCCGTGGAGTCAACTACGAGGCTCCAAGCCTCGTCAGGCTCTCCACATCGTCTCTTCCCTGATGGGATGGTTTAAGGCTTTTCGTTTGTCCCACCCTTTACGTCTTACTGGTAACGGTTCGCATGTATGGACGCTATGCATCAATAAAGTGTAAATGGTATACGTGTTGCATTCTCCATCGCCTCCATAGTACCCCAGCACTAGCCCCAGTTGACACCGGCATTGCATTCGGGCTGATGAGCGACATGTGATAGTAGGCAACTACCCTCCGCGATGATGATGGACAAGGGGAACAGCGTTGCGAACCTGACACTCTGCGTTCCTCGGCCCTCTCATTCTCACGGGGCAAACGAGCCAGTCATCATCTACACAGAGCAACCGACTCTCCTCCCGCCCAACCATGTCCTGATTGCAGTGGACCGCTTTGGCTTCTCAGCCAACAACATCACGTACCAAACCCTGGGCGAGGAACCGCACTTTCGGCGAGTGTTCATCAAACACTCACATCATTTTTCTCATTTCGGTGGCAACTCATCTCAACTGCTTTGTCCAGCTACTTTGACTTCCATGCGACTCCGACTGGGGCAAGCGCTGCTGGGATCAGCGTATCGCCGGAGACCCATGGTGTTGTCCCTGTCTGGGGATTCGGCACCATCGTCGCCTCGACTCACGCTAAAATTCGGCTTGGGGAACGTATCTACGGCTATCTGGCCCCGACGAGGTACTTAATGGTTCCCGTGTCGCCGTCAGACGTCCATCGGCACGCATTTTACATTCCTCGTCCCCACCTCCCAGCCGGTAAGCTCTGACCCATCAAGACCATAACAGCGAGCCCACGAAACCCCCCCCCTTCTCCAGATCGTCGCCCGTACAACCAGATCATCCGCTGCCTCGCAGATGCGCAGTACGACCCCTCGCCCGATGTGGAGGATCTCACGATGCTCTACCGCCCGCTCTTCTGGACGTCGTACTGGTGCGAGGACTGGCTGTATGCCTCGTCCTACCGCGGCGGCGCGACGCGCGTGCTCGTCTCATCCGCGTCCTCGAAGACCGCCCTGTGTCTCGCTTACAGGATCCGGAAGCGCGCCGTCCCGGGCATGCAGGTTGTGGGTCTCACCTCGCCGCGCAACGTCGCGTTCACGCGCGGCCTCCCTGGGCTGTACGACGTTGTCCTCGGCTACGATGCGGACTTTGGGTCTGCACTCGCCGCCCTGGACGCCGCACCCGCTGCGGAGAAGTGGATATACGTCGACGTCGCGGGGGACGGATTCCTCAATGACCGCATCTTTGAGTGCTTCGACGCCAGCCCCGGCAGTGCGTCTTCTGGGCGTCTGGTTGCCGCCATCGCTCTTGGGATGACCACGTTGAGCCCTGCGACGAGGGCGCCCGGCGCGCCGCTCTCCGCAGACTGGACCGCGGGCAGCGTGTACACAACTGCTCCTGCTGGTGCTGGTGCCAATTCTGCACAGCCACGGCCGCAGCCGTTGGCAAAAGCACTAGAGCCGTTCTTCATGGTCGAATGGCTGGCCGTGCGCAGACGCCAGATGTCGCCCGCGGACATGGCCGCAGCGCAGAACGCGGCGTGGGCGCAGCTGATGAGCGAGTGTCGGGATTGGGTCCGGATCGAGCGTGTGTATGGGGGCGACGGCGTGAAGGCGGCGTACGCGCACGTTGCGCAGGGCCGGCTGGGCCCGGACCGGGGGTATGTCTGGAGTCTGTGGACGGAGAATACGTTTTTGACAATGATGTTGACCGCCGCGGAGGCGTCTCGTCTGTAGCTCTTTATGCGACTTGGGGACAGCGGCTCTTCTACCCGTTGATGAGATATTAAATTCTGCAACATCTTGATAGATCAGAAGCCAACAAATTCCATTATGTTATGATGAGATGCGTGCTATTAGGAGGAAAGTTTATGAATGTGGACATGATATTAATTGTTACACCGAAG
Source organism: Clavaria fumosa (assembly GCA_951802425.1). Taxonomy (NCBI): domain Eukaryota; kingdom Fungi; phylum Basidiomycota; class Agaricomycetes; order Agaricales; family Clavariaceae; genus Clavaria; species Clavaria fumosa. The sequence continues at coordinate 1,059,551 of OX637805.1, read as the reverse complement.
CCAGTGCCCACCGTGCTCTCTAGAGCCAGTGCGAAACAAGTCGATAGATCGATCACCCTTCGCCTTTATATAAATACCACAGATTCAACTCGGGAAACGATCCCTCTTCGACGGGCAGACAACACGCGCTCACACGTCGATCCTGAAGCTCGTGACTTGCGGCAAATATGCAGCGCCCGCAAGATCAAGTATGTGCACATCGTCGTACACTTCCTGCCCGTTGAACCCGCCAAAGACGAACACCCGACTGTCTGCAAGGATCGCACAGTGGTAGCCGCGCGGCGAGGGCGCCTTCCCCGCGACAGTCCGCGGCTCGTACTGCAGGGATACTAAAATCCATGCGGGGCGATCGTTACAAAAAACCAAAAGCAACAAGCTTGTGACGCACCCAAATTGAACATAAGTACGTCGGAGAGGTACTCCTTCCCATCGTGGCCGCCGATGATAAACAGATACGAGCCGACCTGCGTCGCCGTGTGCGACAGCCGTCTGTATGCGACGTCCAGCTTGACTTGGATCCACGTCAACGTGTCTGATGATGACTGCCTCAGTCTTCTTCGGCATTACGGAAAAGAAACGGCATCCCTACCTAGGTTGAGGTACCAAACGTCTGAGAAGCACTCCTTAGCATCCGCCCCGCCAACGACGACCATGATATTCCCAATGAGGTTCGCCGTATGGTACCCCCGCGCAGCAGGCTTCCGCCCGCGCGTCTCCATCTCCTCCCAGCGCATACGGTCCACGGGCACGCCAACATCGAGCGTCCACACGTCATTAAGCGCTTGCATGCCGTTACCACCGCCAAATATCCACAGCTTGTTGCGGTAGTACACCGCGGTGTGCGCGCGCCGCGGCGCGGGGACCGGACCGTGCGGCGTCGGCTGCTGCCAGCGCCGTGTCACTGTGTCGAGCACCAGCACGCTGTTGTAGTATATCGGCCCTTGGCCCCCGCCGAAGAAGACGATCTTGCGGTCCACGAGTGTCGCGGTATGCGCTCGGCAGGGGAGGGGCCGTTCGCCCGCCGTGTCTGGGTGACTCCATTGCATCGTCTCTGAGCCCGGGAAGCCAAAATTGTGAAATTAGAGACCCCGGAAGATACAACAAGAATCAGAAAAACACACCAGTATCAAAGCAGTAAATGTCCCTCCACGTGCCCTTCTCGTCGCACCCGCCGAACAGCCACGCGACGTGGTCGACCAGCGTGACGCTATGCGAGCGCATGCTGCGCACAGGCAGCGCGCCGTACACGGGGGCGCGGCTCCAGTACATGAGCGTCGACGGCGCCGGGAGCGCGTGCGCGTCGTGAGGGAGACGCGGGTTCGTGCGGATGCGCTGCGGTGGGGGGCCCCCCGCGCTGTTCGCGCCACCGCCTAGGCCGCCGTTGGCGCGGTGCGCGCGCGTCGCGGTTGTCCCAGCCGTGCTGCTCGAGGCGTCCTTTTCTTTGGTGCTTGACGCGGGGGCTACGCTTGATGTTGGCGAGGGGTTGCGCTTCGCGGAGAGCGGCGGGGCATCGCCATTCCCTCCGTTGCCGCCTCTAACCCCTACTCCTGCGCTGCTGCCTGGGGCGTGCTCGCCTGGCAAGGCGGGCTCCCAGACGTTCCGCAGACTAGAGGGCTTCCTTAGCGTCGGCTGACGCGCACTAGTGGGCGACGTGCTTAGGTTCGAAGCAGATGCAGAAGCCGGGGAGGCCGTCGCTGCTGGTGTCCCTGGTATTCCTTCTGCTACAGCTACCGGAACGGCAGCATCGTTGACAGTGAGATTGACGGCGGACGGTAGGGTCATGTACGGCGAACGGGGACTGGGGGACGAGGGGACTTGGTGATGCCGCTGGGGGTCGGCGACCTCGCGGTCCTCGTTAGCGGGCTCATAGTCCCCGAACGCGAGCTGCACGGAAGGCGCTGGCCCGGGCTTGCCCTGCTGTTGCGTGGTCATTCGAGGCAAAGGAGTGGCGACAAGCCGGATCAGTGGCTGTGCTGCGGCACCAACTCGGAAATTTTTCGTATAACTGGTACAGCGACAAGTTTCGAGCGGCGCCATACTCACTGACAAAAGACTACAAGAGGAGTACTGGAATGGGCGTGTATATGCGAGTGAACCCGCCAAAAAACCAGGAACCCAATGCCAAAGCTGAAGCGACCCGAAAGGAAACAACAAGAAAAATAATACATATTTTCAGCACGTCCAGGATCCCTATTCCATGTTTGTCAAATATGAAAGACAGGGTGGGTGCAAAATCAGTACCTTTTCGGGGTTACCCACAGACTGGTACGGTGGCAGGTCGAGGCATTCTGCGACCGTGACGAGCCTGTAGCCTGCATCTTTGAGGACTCGGATCGCATACGGCAGAAGCGTGTGGGCAGTTGTTTCTGTGTCCGCCCCAAGAAAGGAAAGAGAAAAGAGAACAGGCGAAAATATTGAGAAAAAAACGACTCAATTTGCGAGAAAAAGGAAATACGCACCGTATGTCTCATGGTTCAGGGCCAATATCGTCGGGGGGTGTCGCCGTATTGCATCGTCATAGATTGCTTGACTCTGCCAGGGCGTCTTGCCAACCGCATCACCCGCGTCAAGGTCCCAACTGACGACACTTTGGCCGCGAACAGCGGCGACCTGGCGCACGAGATCATTGTAACTACCATAAGGGGGACGCATGAACGCAGGCCGCACGCCGGCGATACGCATCAGGGCTTGCTCGACGCGCCAGCTGGGAAACAGATTACGTCCGTTAGAGAATGAAGATACTGATGAGGGAAGGAATGCATGCTCACAACTCGTCGTGGAGCGAATCCCAATTCAATGTCGTCAAATTTTTATGCGCCCAGGTATGGGAAGCAGCCTGTGTAATTATGGTATTAGAATGATAAATGAAGGTGTTTGACGGAGCTGTTGTACCTGATGACCATTGTTGACTACATATCTAACCTTGTCTGGGGTGTTGCCGCTGTAGATACAGCCATCTTGCGAGGTTTATCAATTAACGATAGCATCTCGCAGTCGCAAGAACATACAGTTGTTTCCATTAAAGAAAAATGTGCCTTTCACTCCGGCCTTGTTCAATTCGTTCACAACATCCTGGCACGATGGTAAGCACTTCCACGCAGATGGTGCGATGAACCGACGCACGAATGTGTAGAGATATGGGCCGTCGTCAAATGTCAAAGCCGCTGTTCTTGATACATTGCAATGAGTGATGACGTCCACAGGACCAGGAGCCCTCAAGACTGTCTGCTCGTCGACGGGAGCAGCGCTGACAGCGGTCAAAGTAACCAGCAGACTAAGATAGACGGCAACAGGGAGGATCATCGTGGTTGGAGGAGCGAGAGCGGAGAAACTACAGTGCCAGGGGCAGAAGTATAAATACCAACGGCGCATTTGCGGGAGCGACTGTACAGTACGAGAAAGTTGATGTGCATTCTCACGATGCAGCCGATGTCGATGGGAGATCATTGCAACCAGGGTGAATGAGGTCACGCAACATTGATGATGTCTATCAGTGAGGAATTTCAGGGAATGAGCGCGTGTCGCATTGGAACGTTCGTGCTAAGGCTTACGATAAGTCTCAAGAGAAATGTGGAGTCTGAGATCTGAGGATCTTTTGAGGGTCGACGAGGACGATGTCGTCCACAAAGACGCATGTATCAAGGCGAGTGTGCAGTCGTGATACACTGTCATGGTGGGCGCGTTGTCAACCACCATGACAGTAAAGTTTCGACCGATCTAGCAAGGACATCTCAAACGGCGAAATTTGAGCGAACACCAACGCTCACATTCAGGCTGGCGGTAGCAAACCCTTCAAGTTCCCTCAACCTGAGTGCATCCAGCAGCAATTCTGTGTGCAGTAATTTTGAACAAAGTGTCAGTCGGGCAGTCGTGTGGTTCGGACAGAGTATTGCAAATTGAGACACATTGTCATAACTCATGGCACATATCTGCAACAGTTATTTTATGCAAAGGCTCCGATTGTTACAGCAGCCATTGCAGCAAAATTTAGGTTCGGAGAAAGAGAATTGAGCGGATTATGCATGTAGCGAAGTCCTACTGAATGTTGTTAAATTGCTTTCCTAGACAAATTCTGGTCCGGCGTTTGCAACTTGAAGGGTGACGGTGTTATCACCGTTTCCTCCATCCTGATGACTTCTCCGCAGTGATTGGTCAAGAGGGGAGCTGAATCACGCCAACAAGTGCCTTCATGAGTACGATTGGTGTGAACAATTTGGCCTACAGTAGGTGCACCTTGGGAAGATCGCCCTACTTCATGGAGGACAATCTTAGCCTATGCCGTTCTGAGTATCAGGCTCTTCCAAAAAGGCGGACAATATGGACCCTTGATTCTCGTATCATTTCGTCAAATTCAAAAGCATTTCGCATTTGAAGCGGCTCACAGTTACACGATGCGGCCTTTGATATAACAGTGGGAAGAATTACGTGCCTGTTCCATTCCTGTCCTCTGGTCTACCGCGCCGGGAGATAAAGGACCGCGTGAGATGAGAGCTAGAGAACATGTTAAATTGGCGTTCATTCAGGCAGTATCCTGCCAGCATGTCCTCACGAGGCTCGCTTGCGACTAAAGGCTTTGATTCCGCTGCTTTACGCCAAGGACACTGTCTCCCTCATCTTGTTCTACGATCACCTCACCTATGCTATGTCTGTTCCGCCTCAAGTGATTCGACTCCTGCTTGGCGCGCAATTGCGGCGACGGTTTTCTGCCGGTAAACCTCCAGTCTGCTGCTGCCACGACGGTCGTCCTTTATGACCACGGTGGGTTCATGACCGACCTATTTCCATGTTGTACTGACGCAGCCGTTGATAGCTCTTACTATAAATCAGGAGGTATGCGCTCATTCTTTTCAACTTGACATGGTCTCATTAAAATTTGATCTTCGCAGAAAAGATACGTATGGGTGCGCACATACGATTGCAATCTCGGTCTTGGAAGCTGATTCGTTTGTGTAGGAAAAACCTTGGACTTTTCTTTCGTGGCTATATGTGATTGTATGTGCTGGATGTTGATGAGCACTGACTGTGTGGTTTCGTTGATCAATGGACTGCCCAGGGCCGATATGCTGGCGATATATTGCTGTGTACGTCCTTCGCGTCGATCTTACGATATGTGCTTAAACATTCGCCGTCATTTCGTCGTCAAGTGCTTCTATGTTAGGTACGTAAGTCCTCACTTTTGATTTGGTTCAGCCAACGCCCCACGTCTAGGGACTATGCGTGCACGGTCTTCTAATCATGTACGTTGTGTCAGCCCACCCCCCGAATGCCTAACTGAGTCCGACCTCAGCTGTACGATATTTTTTGAATCTGACATGTCAAGCTTTCCACCCTCTGAATCGTCCCACAGCTGTATGTTCCTCCTCAGGGCGTTTCTGACTTGTTTTGACTGTCGCATCAGGTATTGTCGAGTTCAATTTCTCGACGTGGTGTTGGTGGTTGTTCGCTCTGCTATCGCAAGGTGCGTCGGCAGACGTCCGTACAAACCTGGATCTGAATCGCTTCGCAGTTATTTTGCAATGTCGTGTCTGGGCACTTTACGATCATTCCAAAGTAGTCATCGCCATGTCCTTGACTCTTTGGGCGGTAGAGATCGCCTTGTCCACGTACCACCAAGTAAATATGACATCAATTGCCCAGCGTATGCTCGTCCGCTCTTCTCAGTGTTGAAAATCCCATTGATCTTTTCATTTATTTTTATTTACAGTATTTTAAACGTCTTACCACTTTCTAAAGCTCACCCTGTCCAGCTCAAGCCAGACACCCATTTTTGCTCGTTCCCGAACTTACATAGTAATCTGGTCTTCTGGATGCTTTCGTTCATCGTATTCGACATGTTCTTCTTTGGCCTAGCTGTCTTTCAGTGCTACAAGCGTATACGTAGTCTGATCCACGACAAACTGTGGTCCCATCAATTGCTTTTAACATTAATTTTCAGAGACAGTATTTTCTATTTTATTCTGTGCGTGTCTCAGATACTTGTTCACTCCAGACGTCCTTTGTCTGATCACGCCCGAAACAGCGCCATGGCCATGTACGCAGCCGTCCTTATAGTCGGCCTCGTAAATCCGGTGGGTTGCTTCTTATACCTTCGTCTTTGATACTCTATTACTTCAGCCGATGTTATATTATACACTGATTGAGCTCTTGCACAGGTCGGGTCCTTCACACCTCTCGAGTTCTTGCTCGGGGGTCATATCATAATCTGCACTCGACTAACGCTTAGCCTGCGTCAGCTTTTCTACTCGAGCGTACCGGGTGTCACAACGGAATGGGGCGAGTTCGACTCGGCCTCCGGGCGCGTGCAGCGATCGATTAGGTTCAGAGCAAATACAACAGATGCAGGGGGAGGTACATTGTCCGTGGCTTGAATGGTAATCCCATTGCTATTGGTTCGCCTGTCGAGGTTATAGGACGACATTTTGTATTGTGATTCTTAACGAGCACATGGCCAAAGGGTTAGTAGCCTGATGTCAATCTTGGCCTTTATGTAATTCCGGATTCTGGGATCTGTAATTCTGCTGTGAATTCAAAAACTTGATCATATGGACCCAAGTAAGGATACTAAGATTGATGACAGTAACTTCATGCACTATAACAGTTAGCCAAAAAACTGTTGCCATGAATGTCCAAGAAAGATCATGTGATATCATACCAAATAAGGAAGGTAGAGATGTAGCAAAAGCACCATTAGATAGCCAAGAAGGAGTGCTGCCATCTCCAATATTTCTATGAATTTAGCAAATTTATTGCATGTGCTACACTTCATTTAATACAAGATGTTGAAACATTGCAACAGTTTTTTGGGTCACTGTACATTTGCCAGCATGAGGAAGATTGGGAAGAACATTAGTCATCAGCCAAAATAGGCAATTTTTACATATTTTTGACAAGTTCATCAGAGCTCACACAGTATGACAGTCACACTGGTTGAGTTCAGTTCTGCCCCCCTGTGTGATGCATGACTGAACCTAAAATTGAAATACTATAGTATTGGTAATCACCCAGACAGATTATGTAGTGATGCACCATATTTGGGTGCAACTCAAGCAGTGCCACAGCTCAGTCTGAGCTGTGAGTAATATTCTTTTTCATTTGCACTAGACCTTTTCTGATGCTCCAGGATAGAATGAAACATCCCTAGGTACTATTGAAATGCCAACAGTCTTGTAATTGATTGAGCTAATGAAATATCCCTAGATTTCAATAAGAACATTCAAAATAGTCAAGAACTGAGTGGGACATGCTTATAACAATCTGAGATCACTGTTGCAAGCATATCTCACTCAAATCTTGCCCATTTTGGATATTCTAGGGCTTATTTTGACAGGTAAACCCACATACAAGTAGGGTCACACCCCAGGTGCAGGTGCAGGTCAGCATTGAAATACCTGCAGGTTACCCACACTACTGACTACACATGGATCATTAGCAAACACAGTCTCTTTCTCTGCAGATAGATCAAAGGAAAGAAAACAAAAAAGAGATTTGAGGGAAAGGTGCAAAACACAACATTATCACAGGGTGAACATGGTACAATAGCAGCCGGTAAAGTTGGCGTAGCCTCACACAATATACGCCCTCGCCCTCGAGTGACCACGCAACAGCAGGGCAAGCCCGAGCCAGCACATTTGGTGCGACGTCGCCGAACCCCCAGCGCCACCAAAGCTGAAGCGACTCGAAAGAAAAACAACAATAAAATGACACATCAGCATGTCCAGGGTCCCTATTCCATGTTTGTCAAATATGAAAGATAGTGTGGGTGCAAAATCAGTACCTTTTCGGGATTACCCACAGACTGGTACGGTGGCAGGCCGACGCATTCTGCGACCGTGACGAGCCTGTAGCCTGCAGCTTTGAGGACTCGAATCGCATACGGTAGAAGCGTGTGGGCAGTTGTTTCTGTGTCCGCCCCAAGAAAAGAAAGAGAAAAGAGAACAGGCGAAAATATTGAGAAAAAAACGACTCAATTTGCGAGAAAAAGGTAATACGCACCGTATGTCTCATGGTTCAGGGCCAATATCGTCGGGGGGTGTCGCCGTATCGCATCATCATAGACTGCTTGACTCTGCCCGGGCGTCTTGCCAACCGCATCACCCGCGTCAAGGTCCCAATTGACGACATGTTGGCCGCGAGCAGCGGCGACCTGGCGCACGAGATCGTTGTAATTACCATAAGGGGGACGCATGAACGCAGGCCGCACGCCGGCGATACGCATCAGGGCTTGCTCGACGCGCCAGCTGGGAAATAGATTTCTGTTAGAGAAGGAAGATGCTAGTGAGGGAAGGAATGCTCACAGCTCGTCGTTGAGCGAAGCCGAATTCAAAGTAGTCAAATCTTTATGCGCCCAGGTATGGGAAGCAGCCTGTGGGAATGTATTAGAATGATAAATGAGGGTGTTTGACGGAGCTGTTGTACCTGATGACCATTGTTGACTACATATCTAACCTTGTCTGGGTTGTTACCGCTGTAGATACAGCCATCTTGCGAGGTTTATCAATTAACGATAGCATCTCGCAGTCGCAAGAACATACAGTTGTTTCCATTAAAGAAGAATGTGCCTTTCACTCCGGCCTTGTTCAATTCGTTCACAATATCCTGGAACGATGGTAAGCACTTCCACGCAGATGGTGCGATGAACCGACGCACGAATGTGTAGAGATATGGGCCGTCGTCAAATGTCAAAGCCGCTGTTCTTGATGCATTGCAATGGGTGATGACGTCCACAGGACCAGGAGCCCACAAGACTGTCTGCTCCTCGACGGGAGCAGCGCTGACAGCGGTCAAAGTAACTAGCAAACTAAGACAGACGGTAGCAGGGAGGAACATCGTGGTTGGGAGCGAGAGCGGAGAAACTACAGTGCCAGAGGGCTTAAAGGACAGGAGTATAAATACCACGGGCGCATTTGCGAGATCGACTGTACGAGAAAGTTAACTTGCATTCTCATGACAAAGTCAAAGTCGATGGCAAGGCGAATGACTGACGGAGCATGGGGCCCGCCGACGTCGTGCGCTTCGTCCTCCTTGTCCCCGAGGATCTGCCCTTGCCAGTGAGGCTCCCATCTTGGCGCGTCTAAATTGACTTCTTACTTCCATTTCCTTCATACAAGCATTCCCTTGGACTCCAGAGAGCTCACGTTCGCATGGCCCTCAGGCATACAAAGTGTCCTCGCTACTACTCCACATGGCGGACCCCACGCCCCTGCGCGAGCTGGTTGTGTTGATCATGCGCCAAACGAGATAGTCGAGCTGTATCTGCGTTGTGCATCCCCCAAACGGGCAGAGTCGGAGAACACCCAAAACGAGACGAGAAGCGCCGAAAAGAACGTGGCGGTACGGCGGTGATGTGGTCATGAGTCCTGAACATTGTTTAATCACGTGACTTTTTTTTGAATCAGCATCTGTATACCATTACGTGTAGTTTGTAACTGGTATTGCCGTGATCTAGTGTGGGTCTGGGTCTGTCGGGTATGAGACTGAATGGGACAGGTCAAGTCTGGAGGATTTGGTAGCACATGACTCATTATTATTATTATTATTATTTCAATCAGCATTTACATACAACATGTGGCTAGGACAAAGACATGGAGTGTACGGGTTTTAGGTGTTGTGGGTTGTGTGAGGTGGGGAGGTATGTAGTGTACATATAGGTATGATTGCTGTGGTTCAATGTGGGTTCAGGGGGCTCTGTTGGAATATGACAATGTGTCTAAGAGATGAGGAAGTGCCAGCTGATGATGCCAGCAGAACCCTTGCTTGTCTGTACAAAAACATGATATAAAACATTGCATTGAGCTGCAAAGCCAAGAATGCAGAATTCTTTCACATTTCATCAGGCAAGGCATGGGAAATGATTACCAAAACATTTCCAAATTCATGTATTATATTTGCAATTATTTGCAAGTTTCCAAATTTGTATATTATTTGCAAGTGTTTGATTCATGAAACAGGCACCTGTGATGATTATGGGGTACCCAGAACCCCTGTCAAGCAAGGGAATGTAGACCCAGTAGTCCAGGAGGAACCTGTGGCTTTAGGGGTTTTTCTGTGGCAGTAAATGCTCCAGTCAGTCTGAGGAATTTGGCTATGGCTAGCAGGCCCTTTGTGCCACTGAGTGAGACTGGTGGAGAGTGGTTCAATGTCTGGCCTTGAGGATGTGTTGGTGTCCATTGTATGTTCAGCAGTTGTGAAAGATGTGGTCTCAAAATTGTGTGGTTGGGGTTTTGGGTATTGTATCACCACAGGAGCATTCAGGCTTGTGGGGGATCTTCATGCATTTGTAGTATGGTGGATTGTAGCTATGTGTGGTTTGGACTTGGGTGAGTGGCCTGAAGACCTCTGGCTGGTCTTTGGGTTGTGTGAACACTTGCCCTGGTTTTGTGGTGGGGGGGGGTCAAGAGCATTTGCCTTGCTGAATGCACCTGTGAATGGGGATTTGGTAATTAGCTCAGCCTCTCCCCACCCACAGATGAGAAGTTTGGATTTCTTCTCTGCATGATATGAGAGGGAGTCTGAGAGGAAGTTGTCTGGTTTCTTGTGTCCCTTTTGGGCTAGTTCTGCTCATTCATTTAGCTCAAAGCCTTTATGTCCTGGCAGCCACTGTAGTGTGATGTGGTGGTGTTATCAGAGAGGAATTTGCATGCATGGTGGGTGAATGGGAGGGAGAGTGCTTGAGAAGGGTGGGGTCTGTCAATGATGTTTTTTAGTGTGGAGGAGCTGTTGGAGAGGAATACTATGTTGGTGATATCTTTTTGTTCTTGGTGGCCAGGTACATGCCCGCAGTCAGGGAAAGGGACTCACCATCATAGGCATTTGTGTGGGTGCCTATGCTGTAAGAGTGTTCAACTGTGACATTTTGTCCACAGCAGGCATGGATCCCTGCTCCAGTTCTTTTGGGACTGCATATTCTCCTTCTGCTTGGTAGGGCATAGAAAAGAAAATAGTACAGCTAATGTCATGGGAAGAATGACAAAGTCAATTATGTAAACAAGGCAAACTACGACAGAGGCAACACGACTAAGGACAACTGCAACACTAGAAACAAGAAAACCAAAGTACCAATGGCAATCAAGAGCGAGGAGATGCTCCTCGCTGTTGATGGCCATTGGGGATTGGTTTATGGAATTGAAGCACCTAAGTAATACAAGAACCAATCCAAAACCAGAAACTATGTATTACGTCAAACGGAATCTTCGACGTTTGGGCCACTAGACCCAGAGCCTATCCTCATCCACCGATTGAGAAGGAGACTCCCCAGCCTGGACATACTCGCCCTCGACATCTGGAAGAGCCACCATAGCCATCGCAGGGGCTGACGGAGGGGACGAGGGCGGAGGAGTGGAGTTCCACCTGGAGAAGGAGGTGGGAGAGGCCCACCGAGTAGGGGGAGTGCAATCCCATTCTACAGGAAAGAAATCAGCAAAGCGAATGAGAAATGGAAGAAAAGACGGTACTATGGGGGTCCTCGAGTAGGTCACAGATAAGGTTGCCCGGGCGGACGACTCGAGGGCATCCCGACGCAAAATGGCCAGGATGGCCGCAAGCGTAGCATCATTGGGCAACGGTAAGAATGAGGAGGTCGTTGGCTCCCCTCTGAATCGCCCAATGGAAGGCCGCGCAAGAGAGTACGAGGGGGGCGACTTGTTGGAAGACATTGGAGGAGGAGAGGAAATTGAGTTTGTGGGGGCCCCAGCACATAACAGAGGATGGGGAAAGAGAAGCAGTACAGGCCCTCTTTATATACTACGAAGGACGGATAAGAACCGGGAGATAAGCGAGGCGGTGGGAAGGGACTGTCACACAGGAGCACATGACGGATGAAGGAGCATGTGGAGATAAGCTGCGCCATGTGGAAGACTGCGGAGCAGCACATGGGCCAATAAGCGAAAGGCGATGACATTCAAGATAAGAGTGTAGGGCAGCATTCGGCAAGCTGCGGACTGTGCGAGCCCACGAGGGCAGCTGCATTGAAGAGCAGTAACAGGCAGCTGCGGACTGAGCAGGCCTGCGGAAGGATACACCGCAGTAGATGGATAGCATCCTTGGGCTGCGGACGATGGACTACGCCGCAGGAACCCGCAGCACCCCTGAGGTATATAAGGGGTGCAGTGACATGGGAAGCCCCTTAGCGTTGTTCACTTGTCCCTATCACCTTATTGTACTTTGGTGAAATCACACTGGCTTTCCCTACTGCCGACGAGAGATACCCTATCTCCTCCTGGCCCAACGTAGTGACTACGCCAACCTCCGGACGGATCTACCCAATGCTGACTCAGCGACGAACGCAGATCACACAACTCACACACCACCTGACTGAGTTCAGTCACTCCATTTGCGTCGATATCCTAGGACGCGATCATCCGGACCACCAAGCCCTCGAACATGCGTTTGCATGAGGAGTAGCCAATCTCAGGCAGCGAGTTATCGAAGCCAACGACTCTGAGTACACAGCCAGAGCCACCCTACTTCACTCTTTCCTAGGCCCCGGAAGACCCAGCGACAGAGTAATATCCCAATTCGACCCAATTGACCAGACAGCTTTTGATCCTCTCATTCCGGCACTCGGGACTAACATAATCCCGGCACCTGACCACCTGACGGAAAGCACCTCCGAGCCTTCGGCCCCGCTTCCCGTAACACCTGAACAACGCTCTACGGAACAAGAGGAGACAACCGAGGAGTCAGAAAGACCAGAAAGACCAGACCGACCATTACCACCCTCGAGAGACGAGGCACACGGAATTGCAATAGAATTTGGAGACGGAATAACTCTCCCACATATCCACTGCAACCCACGAGACTACTGCCGAAAGGCACGATTAACAAGTCTACGAGGAAGCCCGACAATTGGACGAGACCAATTAGGAAGAATCCAGAACATTAACTTCGACTATATCTACGACGTGAATTACTCAGTGACATGAGTAAAGAGACATTGGCCAAGTTCGGAATAGGAACAAAGAAAGGGCCGGCAACACCAGCCAGAATTGACCTGGCAGGAGCAGGACTGACCGCAGGTCCCTCAGAGATCGAGGGATCGACAACCCCCAGAGGGGAAGGATCACTGGTGGTACCATCATCTGTTATAGGAGAGCAGAGTATAGAAGTCCCCAGACCAGAAATGGAATCCCCAGGAGAAGAGTGGAGGCCTGATCCAGACCCATTCAGGATCCGGACAACCCGAATCCCCACATCTACCCCGGCCCCAGATCCAGATTCGAGGGACGATGGGAGAGGACCGAGACCCCCGGCACCCAAACCCTTCGACGGCCAGAGGAAGAACTGGGGACCATTCACAATCCAGCTACGGGTGTATTTCCAGAGCTACCCAGGGTACTTTGCTTCAGACCGAAACAAGACAATGTACCTGTTGCGACTCTGTGAAGGAGAGAATGTCCAGCCGTGGGCCTATGGAATCCTCCAGTCCCTCGAACGAGCCATCCCAGACCCACTTTTGGATGACTTCGAGACCCTAGTCAGGGAGGCTAGGAGACTCTGGGGACCATTGGACATGAGGATTGAAGCACAACAGAGAATTGAGAAGCTCCGACAAACCACTACTGTAGCCGACTACTACGCAGCCTTCATGAAGGACACACCACTCACGGATTATAATGGAGCCGCACTAACACATCAGTTCTACGCTGGACTGAAAGAAAGCATCAAAGACGTGATGGTCAATATAACACAACCAGAGAGCATGTCCAACCTGCTGCACGCGGCTTTACGATTCGAAGAAAGAATCCTCACACACATGAGGGAGAGAGGTGGTCTAATACGAAGGCCAACTGGACGACAGATCCGAGCAGTACGAATGAATCCAGAAGAACACATCAGACACTTCAAAGAAGGATGATGCTTTACATGCCACGAAACTGGCCATCTGGCCAAGAATTGCCCCAAGAAGCAGTCTGCGAACCAGACCTATGCCAAGAAAGTATCGGTTAGTGAAGAAGGAGAAGAGGAGGGTAGTGCCCAGGAGCAGGATTTTGCCCAAGACTGAAGGAGGACGCCACGCTCCCTTCAGTCCTCTCGAAAGTGTCTCGATGTACTGTAGTTCGGTCCGACCCTTATGAAAACCAGATTTATGTTCTGATAACAATCTGGACAGGGGAAACCCGAACCAGTACACGAGCATTAGTAGACAGTGGCACAGACGTAAACTTCCTGTCAAGGAAGTTAGCAAAGACAACACGGCAGAAACTACTTGAAGAACCGATCACACTAATCAACATCGACCTCACCATGAACAAAGGAGGAAAGGTCAGATACTCGACCAGAATAAAGGTCACAATCGCAGGAAAGGAAAGCTGGGAGACATTCCTAGTAGCAGACATAGGGGAAGACGACATGATACTGGGGATGGAATGGCTCCGGAAACATAACCCAAGGGTTGATTGGCAAGAGCGGACAGTAGCCATCCCCGAGATCACAGACCCACTACGAATCGCAGCAGGATCAACCTGGTCCCAGCGAATCGCCAAAGAACGAGAGAAGGCATGACCTAAGGAAACGGAAGTGCCGCTGGAGTTTCAAAACTTCAGGAAGGTCTTCTCGGTTGAGGAGTCAGAGCGAATGCCCACAAGAAAACCTTGGGACCATGCCATCAACCTCCTACCAGGAACGGCGCTGCCCAGATCCAGACGCTACCCATTGGGGCTGAAGGAGGAAACAGCGTTGAATGAGTACATTGATGAGAACCTTAAGAAGGGGTATATCCAGGAATCGAAATCCGAAGCAGCCGCACCAGTGTTCTACATTAAGAAAAAGAACGGAGACCTACAACTGGTGGTTGACTATCGGAAGTTGAACGAAGTCACGGTGAAAGACTGTTACCCAGTGCCACTGACACAGGAGCTACTGAATCGCCTCACCTTTGCAAGATGGTTCACCACCCTAGATTTGCGATGGGGGTACAACAACATACAAATCAAGGAAGGAGACGAATACAAAGCCGCATTCATCACGAAACGAGGGTTGTACGAGCCGAAGGTGATGGGGTTCGGACTGTGCAACGCACCGGCGACCTTCCAGAGGATGATGAATGCGCTACTGTGGGACCTCCTCGATTACGGGGTCGTGGTGTACCTGGACGACATCCTCATCTTCACTCAAGATCGAGAGGAGCACATCCAACTGGTACAGGAAGTGCTAAGAAGACTAGAAGAGAACGATCTATTCTGCAAGCCAGAGAAGTGCTCCTTCCTCCAGAAGGAAGTAGAGTACCTTGGATTCCGCATTGGAAATGGACAAATCCAGATGGATGAAGGGAAGGTCCAAGCAATCTTAGATTGGCCGGAGCCAAGAACGGTCAAAGCTCTACAAGCATTCTTAGGATTTGCCAATTTCTACCGGAGATTCATAGATCGATACTCGGAAATAGTGACCCCGATGACCAAGCTGACAAGGAAAGGGCAACGATATGAATGGGGAGAGGAACAGCGAATGGCCATGCAGCGACTCAAAGAAGAATTCAAGAAGACCCCAGTGCTGGCATTTCCAAACCTGGAAGAACCGTTCATCATTGAGTGTGATGCCTCTGACTATGCCACTGGAGCCATCCTCTCTCAACGAGGAGTAGACGGGAAGATTAGGCCAGTGGCCTTCTGGTCAGCAGCTATGAAACCCGCCGAGCAAAACTACCAGGTGTTTGACAAAGAACTCCTGGCAATCATACAAGCACTCAAAGCCTGGCGGCACTATTTGGAAGGAGCAAAACATCAGGTTGTAATATACTCTGATCACCAGAACCTCCAGTATTTCAACCAGGCACGCTGGGCCCAGTTCCTCACCTGATTCGATATCAGGATACAGCACCGACCAGGACGGCTGGCCGGGAAACCGGACAAACTCTCACGATGAGAGGATCACAAACCAACAGAAATCGATAATCAGCAAGTTAGGGTGCTGCGGCTGGGGGCTGGACGAATGCAAACGGATGTGGAAAACCCGTTTACAGACAGGATCAGAAGAATAGAAGAGAGAGACGCAAAAAGTCAGAAAATCAAACAAGACATGGGAAAGGAATCTCAAGACTGGAAATTCGAACAAGGAGTACTGTGGAACAGGGGGAGGCTCTATGTCCCAGAGGACAAAGGACTGCGAAAGGAAATACTGCGACTGCACCATGATACACTCGAGACAGGACACCCAGGGAATCACTGGATGCAAGAATTAGTAACACGAACCTATTGGTGGCCCAGGATGTTCCAAGACATCAAGGAGTACATGCGGGAATGCGATATTTGCCAGCGGAAGAAGATCAGACCACAGAAACCTACAGGACAGCTACAGCCACTCGGAGTACCAGAAGGACCGTGGAGGGTAGTGTCCAACGACTTCATCATTGAACTACCAAAATCGCGAGGGAATACTGCGATATGGGTAGTTGTCGACCTATTCTCAAAAGAAGCCCACTTCATCCCATTACCCAAGATCCCAACCGCAGAAGAAACAGTCGACCTTTACCTGAACCACATCTGGAAGTTACACAGTGTCCCAGAGGCGATGGTTTCAGACAGAGGGACCCAATTCATGTCTCATCTGATGCAAGGGATCTTCAAGAAGCTAAGAACAGAAGGGGCCTACTCAACAGCATACCACCCGCAGACTGATGGACAAACGGAAAGAGCTAATCAGGAATTGAAACAATACCTCCGACTGTTCTGTGAATATCGACAGGAGGACTGGGCGGACTACGTCTCGATGGCCGAGTTCATGCACAACAACTCGATGAATGCATCCACCAAGATGTCACTGTTCTTCGCCACATGAGGCTACCACCCACGCCTGACCTTCACCGAGAAAGATGTAGCAACCCCACATGCCGAGGAGATCACTGACAACCTCAGTCAAGCGCAACAAGAGCTTAAAGCAGCGCTGGCGATGAGCAAAGAACAGATGAAGCGACATTACGATCGGGGACACAAACTGGCCCCAGAGTACCACAAGGGAGATATGGTCATGCTGGATGCAAGGAACTTGGAAACAACAGCACCCAGCAAGACTCTAGCAGACAAGTGGCTGGGACCATATGAGATAGAGGAAAAAATCAACAACGTAGCATACTGACTGAAGTTACCGCCAACCATAAAGGTCCACCCGACGTTCCACGTAGCCCTACTCACGCAGTACCAAGGGGACGACAAGAACGCACGACCTCCACCAGTGGAAGTGGAAGGCGAAGAAGAATATGGAGTGGAGAAGATCCTAGACGGACGGCTTTGGCGAAATCAAAAACAATACCTAGTGAAGTGGGAGGGGTACCCAGATTCAGACAACACCTGGGAGCCACCTGGAAACCTCACACACGCTGAAGAAGCCATTGCATTCTTCCATGACCGCCACCCACAATTCGAGTGGTTGTCTCGAAGACGTACCCATCCTCGCAAGGCTCCAGTGGAATCTTGAAGGGGGATCCTGTCATGGGAAGAATGACAAAGTCAATTATGTAAACAAGGCAAACTACGACAGAGGCAACACGACTAAGGACAACTGCAACACTAGAAACAAGAAAACCAAAGTACCAATGGCAATCAAGAGCGAGGAGATGCTCCTCGCTGTTGATGGCCATTGGGGATTGGTTTATGGAATTGAAGCACCTAAGTAATACAAGAACCAATCCAAAACCAGAAACTATGTATTACGTCAAACGGAATCTTCGACGTTTGGGCCACTAGACCCAGAGCCTATCCTCATCCACCGATTGAGAAGGAGACTCCCCAGCCTGGACATACTCGCCCTCGACATCTGGAAGAGCCACCATAGCCATCGCAGGGGCTGACGGAGGGGACGAGGGCGGAGGAGTGGAGTTCCACCCGGAGAAGGAGGTGGGAGAGGCCCACCGAGTAGGGGGAGTGCAATCCCATTCTACAGGAAAGAAATCAGCAAAGCGAATGAGAAATGGAAGAAAAGACGGTACTATGGGGGTCCTCAAGTAGGTCACAGATAAGGTTGCCCGGGCAGACGACTCGAGGGCATCCTGACGCAAAATGGCCAGGATGGCCGCAAGCATAGCATCATCGGGCAATGGTAAGAATGAGGAGGTCGTCGGCTCCCCTCTGAATCACCCAATGGAAGGCTGCGCAAGAGAGTACGAGGGGGGCGACTTGTTGGAAGACATTGGAGGAGGGGAGGAAATTGAGTTTGTGGGGGCCCCAGCACATAACAGAGGATGGGGAAAGAGAAGCAGTACAGGCCCTCCTTATATACTACGAAGGACGGATAAGAACTGGGAGATAAGCGAGGCGGTGGGAAGGGACCGTCACACAGGAGCACATGACGGATGAAGGAGCATGTGGAGATAAGCTGCACCATGTGGAAGACTGCGGAGCAGCACATGGGCCGATAAGCGAAAGGCGATGACGTTCAAGATAAGAGTGTAGGGCAGCATTCGGCAAGCTGCGGACTGTGCGAGCCCACGAGGGCAGCTGCATCGAAGAGCAGTAACAGGCAGCTGCGGACTGAGCAGGCCTGCAGAAGGATACACCGCAGTAGATGGATAGCATCCTTGGGCTGCGGACGATGGACTACGCCGCAGGAACCCGCAGCACCCCTGAGGTATATAAGGGGTGCAGTGACATGGGAAGCCCCTTAGCGTTGTTCACTTGTCCCTATCACCTTATTGTACTTTGGTGAAATCACACTGGCTTTCCCTACTGCTGACGAGAGATACCCTATCTCCTCCTGGCCCAACGTAGCGACTACGCCAACCTCCGGACGGATCTACCCAATGCTGACTCAGCGACGAACGCAGATCACACAACTCACACACCACCTGACTGAGTTCAGTCACTCCATTTGCGTCGATATCCTAGGACGCGATCATCCGGACTGCCAAGCCCTCGAACACACGTTTGCACGAGGAGTAGCCAATCTCAGGCAGCGAGTTATCAAAGCCAATGACTCTGAGTACACAGCCAGAGCCACCCTACTTCACTCTTTCCTAGGCCCCGGAAGACCCAGCAACAGAGTAATATCCCAATTCAACCCAATTGACCAGACAGCTTTCAATCCTCTCATTCCGGCACTTGGGACTAACATAATCCCAGCACCTGACCACCTGACGGAAAGCACCTCTGAGCCTTCAGCCCCACTTCCCATAACAGCTAAAGGAAGTACTGTAATTAAATGTCCACTTGAGTAAGCAGTTGCATTGCCACAAGCACAGCAATACCGACATTCCTGATGAGTGTCATTGGGGTCTGTACATTCAGCACATACAGCACCCTTTTTCCATAAATGTGTACACACCCTCAATGTCATGAGCCCTGGTACTCCATTTATTAATAAGCATAGGAGTGGTAATGACCAACGGCTCCCAGACGGAAACATGTGCAGTCAGCAGGTCCAGGATCCCTGTCCATATATGAGCAAAGGCGAGAGGATAGAAGATGTAAAGGCCTTACAGCCTGGGGATTACCGACCCACTGATAGGGATCTAAACCGACGCATTGAGCAACCGTGACGAGGTGGTAACCTGCATCTTGAAAGATCTGGAGCGCATGCGGAAGAACATTAAGGACTGTCTCCGCTGTCTCCCCCAGCAAGGAAAAAGGGAAAAAGAATATTGAGGAAAAGACACAAACACAACGGGCAAGGGGAGAACACGCACAGTGCGGTTCATGGTTCATGGCCAGTACAGACAGGGGGTGTCGTCGCAACACTTCGTCATAGATCGCTTTGCTCTCGTCGGGTGTCTTGCCCTGCGAGTCGCCTGAGTCCACGTCCCAGAGCACGATGTTCTGGTTGCGCATGGTGGCGACTTGGAGCACTTGCTCATTGTAGTTGCCATAGGGGGGGCGTATGAACGCAGGGTATACGCCGGCGAGACGCATCAGGGCCTGTTCGACGCGCCAGCTGGGAAACAAGGATGTGCTGTCGGTCAGAGGACGAAGAAACCAGCGAGAGGAGGGAAAACGCGTACAACTCGTCATGGATGGAGTTCCAATCCAAGGTCGTCAAGTCCCTGTGCGACCAGGTATGGGAGCAGCCTGCAAATTTATGGTATCAGGGCGAGGGCTGGGAAGGTTTGGGGGAAGACGTTGTACTTGGTGGCCACGGCTGACCACGTGTCTAACTTTGGCCGGGTTCGTGTCGCTGTAGATGCAGCCATCTTGCACAAACGTTATCAGTTTGGCGATCACATCCCACAGCCCACAACCACGGGCGTACAATTGTTCCCATTGAAAAAGAATGTGCCATTCGCTCCAAAAGTGTCCAATATACCCACGAGTTGCTGATATGGCGGTGAACACTCCCATGCACATAAGAGTGATGAGGGGACGCACGGTAGTCCACTGATATGGACCATCGTCGAAGGTCAAAGCTACCGTATTTGGTTTTGTGCAATGACTGTAGACGTTGATACCCATTGTGCCCGGAATGACTGTCTGTTCATCGAGAGAGCAACCAGAAAACTGAAACTGACGATGGCAGAGAACATCATGGGTCAGCGAAGCAAGAGTGGCGAAATTCCCGGTGCCAGAAAAAGTCCCCGTGTGGCAGGGGGGTTATATAGAAGCGGAAATCGGACGCGCCTGTCTAGCGCATATATTATGGGACGAATGATTGTCTTGGCATTTTCGCAAATGAAGACAAGGTTGTTTCGAATAATAACGCTCATCATTGATGCCCGTTAGCCAATACAGTAGTAGTCGTCCGGGAATACGAATGTGTCACTGCGGCTCCCATTGGTGGAATTCGTGGGAAAAACTGGTCAACACTCAGTACTCAGTCATAGCATAGTCGATGGCAAACAACGCCAATACTACCTACACTCTGCCGTAGCGTAGCACGGGTCGACTGCTAGTGTGTACATACCCTTACTTTTTCATGAGCTCCGGTACTCCATTTATCAATAAGCGTAGAAGTGGGAATGACCAACGGCTCCCGGACGGAAACATGTGCAGTCAGCAGGTCCAGGATCCCTGTCAGTATATGAGCAAAGGCGAGAGGATAGAAGATGCAAATGCCTTACACTCTGAGGTTTACCAACCCATTGATAGGGAGGTAAATTGAGGCATTGAGCAACCGTGACGAGCTGGTAACCTGCATCTTGAAAGATCTGGAGCGCATGCGGAAGAACATTGAGGACAGTCGCAGCTGTCTCCCCCAGCGAGGAAAAAGAATACTGAGGAAAAGACGCAAACACAACGCGCAAGGAGAGAACACGCACCGTGCGGTTCATTGTTCAGGGCCAGTACAGACGTGGGGTGTTGCCGCAACGCTTCGTCATAGATAGCTTTGCTCTCCTCGGGTGATTTGCCCTTTGAGTCGCCTGAGTCCAAGTCCCAGAGCACGATGTTCTGGTTGCGCTGGAGGGCGACTTGGAACACTTGATTGTTGAGTTTGCCATAGGGGGGCCGCATGAACGCGGGCCTTACGCCGGCGAGACGCATCAGGGCCTGTTCGACGCGCCAGCTGGGAAACAAGGATGGGTCGTTGGTCAGAGGATGAGGAAACCAGCGAGAAGAGGGAAAATGCGTACAACTCGTCGTGGATGGCATCCCATTTCAAGGTAGTCAAGTTCTTGTGCGACCAGGTATGGGAAGCAACCTGCACATTTATGGTATCAAGACGACGACTGGGAAGGCTCGGGGGAAGACGTTGTACCTGGTGGCCCTGGTTGACTACATGTCTAACTTTATCCGGGTTGTCGCCGCTGTAGATGCAGCCATCTTGCACAAACGTTGTCAGTTTGACGATCACATCCCACATTCCACAACCACGGGCGTACAATTGTTCCCATTGAAAAAAAAAGTGCCTTTCGCTCCAAAAGTGTCCAATATTTCCACGACGTTCTAATATGGCGGTGAACACTCCCATACACCTGAGGGTGATGAGCGGACGCACGGTAGTAAACTTATATGGACCATCGTCGAAGGTCAAAGCTACCGTATATGGTAGTTTGCAACTACTGTAGACGTTTATACCCATTGTGCCCGGAATGACTGTCTGTTCATCGAGAGGCGCAGAGTTGACCGCGGTCAGAGCAGCCAGCAAGCTGAAACTGGCGATAGCAGAGAACATCGTGGGTTAGCGAAGCAAGAGTGGCGAAATTCCCGGTGCCAGAAAAAGCCTCCGTGTGGCAAGGGGGGTTATATATACTACTCATGGAAGGGAGAATCGGACGGACCTGTCTCGCCTGTTCTAGTGCATATACGGGACAGACGACTGTATTGCGGTTTAGACAAATGAAGACAGGGTTGTTTCGAAATAATAACGCCCATCATTGATGCCCGTTAGCCAATACAGTAGCAGTCGTCCTAGAATACGAATGTGTCACTGTGGCTCCCATTGGTGGCATATGAAACCGACCACAGCTACTAGTTTGCGTCTCATCGAATTCGTGGGAAAAACTGGTCAACACTCAGCGCTGTACTCAGCGCTCAGCCATAGCATAGTCGATGGCAAACAACAACGCCCATACTACCTACACTCTGCTGTAGCGTTGCACGGGTTGACCCTACTATGTGTACATACCCTGACTTTTTTCATGAGCCCTGGTACTCCATTTATTAATAAGCGTAGGAGTGGGAATGAGTGCAGTTAGCAGCTCCAGGATCCCTGTCCGTATATGAGCAAAGGCGAGAGGACAGAAGACCCAAAGGCCTTACACTCTGAGGATTACCAACCCATTGATAGGGAGGTAAATCGACACATTCAGCAACCGTGACGAGATTGTAACCTGCACCTCGCAGGACTTCGATTGCATGCGGAAGAACATCGTAGACGGTCGATTCTGTCTCCCCCGGCGAGGAAAAAGAGAAAAAGAATGCTGAGGAAAAGACGCCAACACAACGCGCAAGGAGAGGGGAACACGCACCGTCCGGTTCATGGTTCAGGGTCAGTATAGACGAGGGGTGTTGCCGCACCATGTCGTCGTAGATTGCTTTGCTCTCCTCGGGTGACTTGCCCACCGAGTCACCTGAGTCCAGGTCCCAGAGTACGATGTTCTGGTTGCGGATGGTGGCGACTTGGACCACTTGATCGTTGTAGTTGCCATAAGGGGGCCGAATGAATGCGGGATGTACGCCGGCGAGACGCATCAGGGCCTCCTCGACGCGCCAGCTGGGAAACAAGGATGGGTCGTCGGTCAGAGGACGAAGAAACCAGCGAGAAGAGGGAAAATGCTTACAACTCGTCGTGGGTGGAATCCCAGTCCAAGGTAGTCAAGTCCCTGTGCGACCAGGTATGAGAAGCGGCCTGCACATTTATGGCATCAGCGCGATGGCTGGGAAGGTTCGGGGGAAGACGTTGTACCTGGTGGCCATGGTTGACCACGTATTTAACCTTGTCCGGGTTGTTGTCGCTGTAGATGCAGCCATCTTGCACAAATGTTGTCAGTTTGGCAATCACATCCCACATCCCACAACCACGGACATACAATTTTTCCCATTGAAAAAGAATGTGCCTTTCGCTCCGGCTTTGTTCAATATATCCACGATTTGCTGATATGGCGGTGAACACTTCCCATACACATGAGAGTGATGAGCGGACGCACGAAAGTGTACAGATATGGACCATCGTCAAAGGTCAAAGCTACCGTATTTGGTACTGTGCATTGACTGTAGACGTTTATACCCATTGTGCCCGGAATGACTGTCTGTTCGTCGAGGAGCGCAGAGCTGACCGCGGTCAGAGAAGCCAGCAAACTGAGACGGACGATAGCAGAGAACATCATGGGTTAGCGAAGCAAGAATGGCGAAATTCCCGGTGCCAGAAAAAGCCCCCGTGTGGCAAGGGGGATTATATATACTACTCATGGAAGGGAGAATCGGACGGACCTGTCTCGCCTGTTCTAGCGCATATACGGGACAGACGACTGTATTGCGATTTTGGCAAATGAAGATGGGAGTTGCTTCGAATAATAACACCCATCATTGATGCGCATTAGCCAAGACAGTAGTGGGTGGTCGTCTGGGCGATGCTAGTGCTGAAGCGCTGAAGTGGGAATACGAATATGTCACTGCGGCTCCCTTTTGTGGCCTTTGAAACCGGCAACAGCGCTAGATTGCGTCTCATCGAATTCGTGGGGGAAAACTGGTCTGGGCAGTCTAAGGTACGACGTCTAACATCCGAACCAATACCTTTAGCCTGCATTTGAATCCCCATACAGTATTCGGAACATACTGGATTCGTGATACTGGTAGAAGGCTGGTGCAAATAGGACGAGACGCTGTATTGATGAGGAGGTCGCCAATTGCGTTACCAATTTCCTCAAAGGCGAAAGAGCACGTGGCGTAAGCGGCAAACAGTCAATTTCGTAATTTTATAAAAACAACACGGCGCCATGGACATTTATACCGTGCACAACATCGGCGGGCGGGAGATTCATGTAAGTAACGACAACGCCCTTTCAAAAACATTTTGACAAGAAGCGCAACAGGTCCAAGTTGGAAAAGCTAGGAAGGAGAGCAAGAGAGCAGTTTACGGGCGAACCCGTGGGGTTAAACGAAGACGAAAGCTTAGAAACAGTCCGAAGTGAAGAACACATCAGCAGGTCCATGTGCCCTGCTTCAAGTTTGAGCGAAAACGGTGCGGTGACGGGGGGAGCGCAAAAGAGACGTTTACCTGCTGAGGGTTGGTCACGTACTGATAGGGCGCTTGGCCGACGCATTCAGCGAGCGTGACGAGTACGTAGCCTGCACTTTTCAAGCGCTGGATTGCGTACCAAAGAACCTGGTGGGCGGTTCTTTCTGTTTCGAGGCCCAACCCCCCCCCAAAAAAAATAAAGAATAGCGGTCAGCAAAAGGGCGCGAGTTACACGGAGAGGGACACGCACCGTGGGTCTCGTGGTTTAGGGCCAGGATAGTCGAAGGGTGCCGACTTATGACCTCGTCATAGATCCTTTGGCTCTCCTCGGGTGACTTGCCCAGCCCGTCACCTGCGTCCAGGTCCCAGAGTACGAGGCTCTGGTTGCGGACAGTGGCGACCTGGTGCACGAGATCGTTGTAGCTGCCATAAGGGGGCCGCATGAACGCGGGGTACACGCCAGCAATGCGCAGCAGGGCCTGCTCGACGCGCCAACTGGGAAACAAAGTTGGAGGATGAAGACATCGATGGAGGAGGGAGATGCGTACCACTCGTCGTGGATCATATCCCAGTTCAGGGTCGTCAAGTCCTTGTGCGCCCAGGTATGGGAAGCAGCCTGCGGAATTATGGAGTGAGAACAACGGTTGGAAATGTTCCGGGGGAGACGCTGTACCTGGTGGCCGCTGTTTACCACGTATCTGATTTTGTCCGGGTTGTCGCCGCTGTAGATGCAGCCATCTTGCGAAGGTTGGTCAGCTTGGCGATCACCACAACCACGGACATACAATTGTTTCCATTGAAGAAAAATGTGCCTTTGACGCCGGCCGCGTTCAATGCGCCGACGATATCCTGATACGGCGGTGAAGTACTTACAGAGAGCGGAGATAAGCTCGACGTACGTATGTGTAGAGGTATGGCCCGTCGTCAAAGGTTAGGGCTACCGTGTTGGGCACAGTACATTTGGTAATGACATCACCAACGCCTTGGAGATGGATGACGGTCTGTTGAGCGTCGAGGGGCACAGCGCTGACCAGAGTGGCAGCAGCGAGCAGACCGAGATGGACGATAGCTGAAAAGATCACCATGGTTGTCTGAGGGAAGAAGGGAAGAAGGTCAAGCGCCTGAAAGCCGCCTTACGACGGGGATATAAGTGTGCGATGATAACTCCGGGCTTCTCATCCCGAAGCATTTGCTCTTAAAGTGGCAGCGGGAACACTGATAATAGCATAGTACAGTAACACTTTGTATGACTTTAAACTCCGCTTTTAGTAACGACGAGCGCGGCACAGCCACATCAGCAGACGAAGTATAGATCACTATCATCCATTACAGTGCGTCGTAGTCTATCTTGTACAAAGGTGGGTTCCTAATGGTCCATGATTAAAAACAGGTCCGTACGAAGCGTTCTGGGAAAGGTCTTTGCAGTGCAACATGACAGAGAAACGAAACAGAGAAAAAGAATAGTCCTTGCAAACTTGTGAATGAACCGAGTGAACCCGTAAACGAAGAGAGGAAAACACCAAAGACGGAACGACTCAAAGCTCAACAAACCAACATATCAACAGCTCCATGATCCCTGCGTCAAAGTTAGGACGACGGTGCGGAGACCGGGTGGAGGCCTTACCGGTTGAGGGGGGCCCACGGACTGGTACGGTGGCAGGCCGAGGCATTCGGCGAGCGTGACAAGTACGTAACCCGCATTTTTCAGGCGTTGAATCGCATATGGGATGACTTCGTGGACAGTTCTTTCTGTCTCCGCCGGCGAATTTTTTTGATTAATTAATTAAATTTTGTAAAAAGAAGGAAGAGGTAAAACACAACGCGCGGACACACACCGTGGGTCTCGTGGTTCAGGGCTAAGATGGTCAAGGGGCGCCGCTGTGCCACATTGTCATAAATAGCCTTGCTTTCCGCGGGAGGCTTGCCCAACCCGTCGCCCGCGTCAAGGTCCCAAGTGACGAGCTTTTGGCCGCGGACTGAAGCAACCTGGCGCACAAGATCATTGTACCCGCCGTAAGGGGGACGGACGAACGCGGGCTTCACGCCAACGAGACGCGTCAGGGCGAGCTCGACGCGGTAACTGAAGATTAAATTAAGTTCATGTCACGCATGAGTGGCAACACTCGAAAGAAATGCATACAACTCGTCATGGAGCATATCCTGATTCAAGCTTGTCAGATTTTTGTGTGACCAAGTATGGGAAGCGGCCTGTGGGTTCCTAAAGTTAGAGAGCGACGGTCGGAAGAATCTGAGGGACAAACTGCACTTGATGACCATTGTTGAACACGTATCTGACTTTGTCGGGATTATCGCCACCATAGATGCAGCCGACTGGCGAAGATGCTCAGCTGATAGTCATAACTTATATTCATGACTCAGGCCATACAGTTGTTTCCATTGAAAAAGAATGTGCCTTTCACGCCGGCCTTGTTCAACACATTGACGAGATCCTGACACGGCGATCAATACGTTGAGCGATCAAAGAGATGAGCCAACGTACATATGTATAGAGGAAAGGTCCATCGTCAAAGGTTAGGGCCACTGTGTTTGGTGCGTTGCAATGGCCAATAACCTCAGCAAGGCTTTGACG
The DNA here is from genome assembly GCA_951802425.1 of Clavaria fumosa. NCBI lineage: Eukaryota > Fungi > Basidiomycota > Agaricomycetes > Agaricales > Clavariaceae > Clavaria > Clavaria fumosa. The sequence goes on along the minus strand of OX637805.1, from coordinate 1,032,430 downwards.
CCTCTCGACGGCCGGTTCGTCAAGGGGCGCAGCGCACACCAACGCTAAAGTGGTGAGAAGGCTGAGACGGACGATGTCGGGAAAGATCATGGTTCGGGAGGGAGAGCGGTGAATTCCCGGCGTGAGAGAGCACCCGAACGACCTGGGTATATATACAAGATCCTTTCATACTTCGGTGTGCCTGTTGAGCCCGCCACGGGTACGGACGCTGGGATGGATCTGAGGTGATCGGACGAGTGACGAAATGCTAAAACGGATCACGAGCGGGCATCACAAGGCCTCCACTATAATAGCAAGCGTGTACAGGTCTTCAACGTTTCAACATTCAACCAGACGATAATAGGTCAGCATCGTGGGGTGAAAAGCTTTGCGGAGCGATGGAGAAGGTAGGAAGGAAGCTGAAGACGGTGAGAGCCTAAAAGCTGAACGGCGAACTTGATACGGGTGGAACGGGTTCGGCATCTCGGCATCTCGGTCTGTAGAATTTGACTGTCCACAAGACCTTTGAGCTATGAGACACGTGCGACGCTACCCCGCATATAGGTACCATCGTAGGCATTCCAGAGAGCACACGTGGCTCTATACGTCGATAAGAAACATCCACGCAGTCTGTAGAGGAGGAGATCAAGGCCAACGGGCGTAACCTCTAATCGGTGGTGGCTTCGGGTGGATGGGCGGCGCCAGAGGCTATAGACCTGCGCATGTAATCTGCCGTTGAAGTGGGCGATTACCGTCTTGGCGTCCGCGCCATCATGCGTCGTCTAAAGGAATATACCGCGCTTCTATACACTTGGCTTGCGCTTGTCGACGCGGCCCTGCCACGCCTTGTACTGTGCACTTCTGCGGAGGCCCTCATGATCAAGTGCAAGTCAGACGATGGCGTCGAATGGGTCGTTTCAGTTGATAGACGAATGTTGTAATCAACGTAGCCAGTCAGGACATTTGATATTCGCCGGTCGTTTGCGTGCCAAGATCCCAAGCCTGACGCCTGAGGCGCAGACCAAGAATTTTCCGTTGCCCAAAGTTTCGAGCGTTCGTGAAGCGTGCCAAGTGAGTTCTCGCCGTCGTCATGACACGCAGCCGTCATGACACGCAGCCGCCATGACACGCAGCCATACGCAATCTTAGAGTGTAAATTTTGACGTGATTCCTTGGGATCGCCTGCACGCTGATCAGCGCGTCTGAGACGTTTCTGGATTACGAGTAGGGCGTACTAGACGTCGAGGAGGGAGTCCGAGGGACAGTAACAAGCCCGTTTGAGCCTGATTTGTTCCAGAGCAATGCCAAACAACGCCTCAAGCCACACACTCCGCATACCAAAAGCCCATCCTCTGTGGGGATCATGTATGGGTACGCGCAACACATACCCCAACCACCACACACATCCGGCCAGGCTTTTCAAGGCGTGTGTTCCCTGTCTCTCATCGACATGCGCCCCCAAAATAAACGTCGGAAACAGGTCTGCGCGCCGCCATCGACCCGCGCCAAGCGCCGTCGCCCATCGACGCCATAGAAGCGGATCGCAACCAATGGGAGAACCGCGAATTCCAGACGCTGCCGGGATCGCATGTCCCGCTGTCCACGACGCAATTCGTCGCGCTCGACCAGGGCAACTCGTCGCCCAAGTTCCTCCGCGTGAGCACCTGGGCCGTGCCCGCCTCGGGCACGGTGGCGGACGACTGCGGCATCCCGCTCGCGGTCATGCTGCAGCCGTTTGCGGACCCAGACCACCCGCGCGAGGAGCCCGTGCCGGTCGTACAGTGCCCTGAGGACGGCCCGCTGAGGTGCGTGCAGTGCCGCGCATATTTGAACCCTTGGATCAAGTGGGTCGCTGGAGGCCAGAAATGGCGGTGTAATCTCTGCGGGAAGGAAATGGATGGTATGTCCTCCGTTGTGATTTCTTCATTACGCTTCGTCGTTTCGTTCCTTTCTATGCATGGTGGCCGACTCTACAGCTCTCAGTACCCCCGGAGTACTTCTCGCCGCTCACGGCCAACCTCATCCGTGAGGACTTGTACAACCGCCCCGAGCTCTGCAAGGGCACGGTCGATTTTTCCATCCCCGCGTCGTGCACGGCGTACTGGGCGCCCCCGCCCCCACCGCGCATCACTCCGCCTTACTACTCGCCACTCCCGGACCCCGCGCGCCGGGCTGCGGACGGCCGCGAGCCGCGCCAGATGGACTTCGTTGTCGCCCTGGACGTGTCGCGGGACGCGGTGGGGGGCGGGTTCTTGAGGAGCGTCTGCGGCGCGCTGTGCTCGGTGCTCTTTGGAGAGGATGAGGCCGCCCCGCTGGGCGACGACCGTGAAGAGGACAGTCAGAAAGAGGAAGGCAAGGGTGGGCGTAGCGCGGACTGGCCGCGCGGAAGTCGGGTCGCTATCATCACGTTTGACCGCACGTTGCATTTCTATCATCTCGGCGTGAGTGTCCTTCGCTATCCCCGACCTGAGCTCACGCGATATGGTGTGGCTCAGTCATTGGCTTCTTCACCTCCCATGATTGTTGTTCCGGACATAGAGGAACCTTTTTCGCCGCTTGCGGATGGTCTTTTTGTCGACCCGTACGACCCTCGCGCACGGTAAGTCGAGCCTCTCCATTTTGCTCGGCGAGAGTTGCCCGAGCTGAACACTTTGCTGTATTTCTACGACAACAAACACCACTCTTATCACGCTTGGTCCGTCGTTCAAAGTCAGCAGATCCACTCCCTCTTGTCTGCCCTCCCGGATAGATATCAACAAACCGCCATCAACGACTCGTGTCTTGGTTCTGCCCTGCGAGCGTCCATGGCGTGTTTGGTAAGGCCGGTATTCGCATTCTTCCGAAGTTGGCTCACGCTCACTCTGGCCCTCCGACATCCCTCTCCTTGACACACGCGCCCCCCACGCGAAACTTCCTTCACATTTGATTCGTTCTAACAGGCGAACCGAGGCGGTGCGGTGCTCGTCTTCCAGTCCACGCTTCCGCGCGTCGGCCCGGGCGCGCTGAACCCGTCCACCTCTGCGTCCACGTCGGCCTTGTTCAACACGGACAAGGAGTACACGCTGTACGTCCCCACAGACAGGACGTGGCCCCAGATCGGCGAGGAGATGGTCGGCGAGGGCGTCGGCGTCTGCATGTGGATCGCTGGAGAGAGGGAGGTCGGGGTAGGGAGTATTGGTGGGTTTGCGCTACATCTTTTTTTCATGTTCACTCGACATGTGGTGCTCACGCTAGTGATTTGATGGGACTTGGCAGGCGTGGTTTCGTCCATGACGGGAGGCGACATATTCTTCCACCCACGGTTCCACGGGCCGACAGATGGGCCGATCCTCCTCTCGCAGCTACGGCGCGTCTGTACACGCACGATGGGGTTCAACGCGTCGCTCAAGATCCGCTGCTCTCCGGGGCTGCGCATCGCGTCGTCGTCGTACCGGGGTTGTCTCTTCCAGCGACATGTGACGGAGGTCGAGTTCGGGATTCTCACGGCGGACCACGCGGTATCAGCGGCGGTGCAGCACACGCAGCGCCTCGACGAGCGCGAGCAGGTGTATCTGCAGAGCGCGGTGCTGTACACGACGGTGCGCGGCGAGAGACGGGTTAGGGTGTGCAATGTCGCGCTGCCCGTCGTGGCGCTGCCTGGGAACGTGTTTGAGCATGCCGATATGGAGACGGTGGTTTGTCATCTGGCTCGAGAAGGTCGGTTGGCCAGTGTGTTTCCGTTTCGATTGAGCCGGTCCTTGCTCAATGTCGTCGGTTTGTTCACCCAGCGATCTCGCATCGGACGAGCCAACCTATGAATCACATCCGGGAAGACTTGACCGAGAAGTGCTCTATGTTGTTGATGGGATATCGGAGAAATTGTGGAGCGTCCACTCCACATTCTCAGGTGCGTTTAGGCATGATTTTATGCGACGCCGAGCAATGATACTGTCTTTTCCTAGCTCCTGATCCCGGAGGCTTTTCGCTCGCTACCCGTGTACACGTTGGGTATCCTCAAGTCCAAACCCTTAAAAGGTACGGCCGAATTCGATTGCGCTCTCCCAAGCCGAATATAAGCTTACGTTGCTCTCTAGGTCGTAACGTCTCGCCCGACGTCCGGAACTACTATGCCCACAGGCTCCTTTCTATGTCCGTTCGCAGCACAATCCAGTATCTCTATCCGCGCTTGCTAGCGCTGCACGATCTGTCGGCAGACATTGCTCTTCCGGATCCTACCACGGGAGACATTTCCTGCCCGTCACTTATGAGGGATAGTCACATCTTCATGACTTCAAACGGTGTATATTTAATAGGTGAAGGGTGCTTCTTGTGTCTCTTTTGTTTCACATAGTGAGAAACTCTCTACATTGCGCTCAGATAACGAGGAATTCATGGTCTTCTGGATTGGTGCAAATGTATCACCGGCAATATTGGACGATCTATTCGGAGTTGATGACATTATGAAGCTTAATCCCTCCCTCGTTAGTGCTTAACCTCCTTTGACTTGCCGTCCTTGATTGGATCGCCCCAAAAAATACAGACTAAGCTTCCAGAACTACAAACCACCCTGTCAACACAAGTCCGCAACATCCTCACCCACCGACAATCGACACGCGGGTGGACGCCCAAAATGTTAATCGCGAGGCAGAACATTGACGCCACTGAAATCGAGTTCAGCGACATGCTTGTAGAAGACCAGAACAATGCGGCAATGTCTTACCTCGATTGTACGTGGTAGTGGTGTTTTCGTATACACCACGACAGACGGCCTTGCGCTCACGCCATTCTCTCAGATCTTTGTTTGATACACAAGCAGATTAATCATGCGGTGAGTTTCTGGCATCAAGTCTGGTTTCGCTCCTCTCTGATGGCTGCCACACAGCTGACGCACGGGGGTTCCATCAGCGGCGCGTCGAATTTCCGCGGCTCGCCATGGTAGCGAGCGGCAATCAAGTTTCCCTTGCTCATGCACTCGTGAAATCTTGCTGGTTTTATGATCTCTACGCATCGCAACTATCGGAAATGTTTTCATTCTCTCATATCATTGACATCGAGCCTACCTCCGTACGATTCCTACACTACATTATGTGGTGGATCTCTATACCGTTGTGTAAGGACTTTGGGAGGCAGAGCACGCTGGAACTATCGGGGAGAGCGAAGGAGATGGAACATGGCGTGGTATACATAAACATTCAAGCACCAACTTTGACCAGTTTGACCATGAGCGCAATGTTCGAGCTTACATGTGCGAGAAAGGGCGCTTTGTGAATTAACTGCCATGATCTAGTGGTCGGCCTGCTGGCATATTTATAAAGATGTTTTCCAAGCTCATGCTGGACCACTTGTTTGTTGCGTTGGGTCGCCGGGAAAATGAGCTTGAGAGAAGAGGATGATCGCGCCGACGCGATGGCTTCTGCGATTTAGCGAAGGAAAGGGACATTGAATAGATACCAGTGGCACGAGGACTGATATGGTTAAGGGTATATGGCATAGAGGTGGAGATTCTACTATCCTCAACTGGCGTGAAAAACCGTGCAGTCTGGGGAGTTACGATGTTGAGTTCCACCGCGGTGATGATGTAGATGCGGGGTGGAGATCCCTGTAGTATCGGCCAGGGGTGGAGGGTAGAAGGGTGAGGGCTTCTGCTCGCGGACCACTTCATTCACTGAGTAAGAGCCGAGTTCGAGCCCCTGCCAACTCCAGCGAACACGAAGGTCGTAGCCAAATGACAAATGTCATCTGTTTCATTGAACACATCAACTTATCGTGCATCAGCCATGTCATCCGTTGATACAAGGCGTAAGTTTGATCACGGACATACATACCAACATTATTGTTGTCCCAGAAGCAGCGAAATCCACCGCCCTGCTTTCCGTAAGGCGACCAGTCGCTTTCACACGATCAGGTTGGTTGATAAAACGCCAGCTTCGTCGGGGAAGTGGGCCGTACAATGCGCCTGAGATCAATTCAGTCCTGCTCCAGCTGCCTGATCTCGCGCTCTAATCTTTCCCTCTCTGCTTGGCGAAGCCGCATGAGTGTCAGTGATTCATAGTCGATTCCGGATGCGTCTGGGTGCTGGGGCGTGAAGTCGGGCTACAGGACATACAGCGTCAGACTGAAATCAGCGACAGTGGGCGGTAAAGCAAACACTAACAATGGAGTCGGGGAAAGATGAGAACGCGGATAAGTCGCCCTTCTCCTGCAGCTGTGGCCGCCCGGCTTTTGATGCTTTCGCTTCGTCGACTTCTTGTAGGACTCCCGTAGGACATGGCGACTCCTTGCCCTTGGTACACTGACCACCTAAAACGCCACGTTCCTTAAGCCATCCTAGAATCTCCGGCTCCTTGCCTTCCACCCAATCAATCTGGATCCCCGTCATACCATACTCCACCCGCCCACTGGCATGCACAGCCGCGAATGCGTCGCCTATCTGCTTGAATTCCACTACAGCAATGACAAACTTGGCAGGTTTATCTGGAGATTTCTTGGGGGGTTTCAGAAGGATCTGAATCGTCTCCGTGTCAGTCGGCCCAAAGCGTGATAAGAGGAGGGAGAGAGAAGCGGTGGTGGTCAACTCCGGATGTGCGGCGAGCGTGTATTTGAGCCGGACTGTGGTATCCAGAGATCCTATGAGAGATATTATATTTTGCTTCCTGGTCTGGAAGCGAAGGATTGAACATACCAATTTCGGGTGGCATTTGCTCGCCTTCTGTGCCTGTCTTGCTCATTGCATCCTCTCGCTTTTGCCATTCCTGAAGCTTCTCTTCTCGCAATCTTCGTCCCTGCTCCTTGATCCTTTCCTCTTCCTTCAGCCTTTCTTCTTCTCTCTGCCTATTCTCCATTTTAGCCTTCTTGAAGGCCTCCTCCCTTTCTTCTAGTTCTGCTACCATACCCTTCCTCTTCGCATCGAATGCGGCGAACCGCTGTGTACGCGCCTGCTTGAGCCGCAGCTTTGCATCTACGGCGAGCTTACGCAGCGGATCGAGCAGCAGCTCATAAGCCTGGTTGAGCTCGTGGAACAGTCTTGCTGCATCAGGGTTGTCTGGATTCTACTCGGACGAGAAATCGAGGCAACGGTTAGAAACGGAGGAATTAGAATCATGGGGGTTGCCCCGGCGCTCACCCTGTCGGGATGGACTTTGAGTGAGCGTTGGCGATAAGCTGTCTTGATGGCTTGCTCGCTTGCGTCGAATTCGACGCCCAGCACCTCGTAAGGGTCGTTCTCGGACATTTGTGCAGTCGTACACGCGACGCGGCGGTCTGACGTGATCAAAATGGCGTTTCTGGTTGCTGCTCAGCTCCGTCTTACTAAGTCGCTTTAGTTGTGACGTAAGCTCACGGGTGGTTGACGCGTAAGCATTAGCCATATTTCCTCCAGCTCAACGTCGTCGCCCTTTCGACACAACTCATCCTTATTCCCTCAGAGTCCCTATTGCAAAGGAGTATGTGGCTTTCATCTGTTCCTACCGTTCTTTGGCTGTTTAGAGCCAAGGAGACATTGGATGCGACTCTCTCCTTGCGGATGACGCTGATTTCTTTCGCAGGTCGCCATGGGTCGCCGCCCGGCCAGGTGCTATCGCTACTGCAAGAATAAGCCCTACCCCAAATCTCGATATAACCGTGGTGTACCAGATCCTAAGGTTATTGTCATTGGTACCGTCTGAAACCTTTAATCTCACTGCTCAGTAGATCAAAATATTTGACTTGGGACGAAAACGAGCTTCTGTCGACGAATTCCCCTTCTGTTGTCACCTTGTGTCCGACGAGTACGAGCAGCTCTCGAGCGAAGCACTCGAGGCTGCCCGTATCTGTGCCAACAAATACGTCACGAAGACCAGTGGCAAGGATTCATTCCATCTCAGGGTCCGTGTGCATCCCTTCCATGTGCTGCGGATTAACAAGATGCTCAGTTGCGCGGGAGCCGATCGGTGCGTATGATTTATTCGCTCGTGGGTTTCATTGCTGATGCATATATGACCTGCGACTTCCAGATTGCAAACTGGTATGCGCGGCGCTTGGGGCAAGCCCTATGGAACGGTGGCCCGCGTGGATATCGGTCAAATCATTTTGTCAATTAGGTGCAAGGAGCAGCATGCTCCTGTCATCATGGAAGCTCTCCGACGTGCCCGATACAAGTTCCCCGGTCGTCAAAAGATCATCGTTTCAAAGAAGTGGGGTTTCACCAATGTCCCGAAGGAGGATTATCTCAAGCTCAAGGATGAGAAGAAGGTCTTGCAGTAAGTGTATCACGGTGACTCTGAAGGAACTGAGCTGACGATAGCACCGCAGGGATGGAGCATACGTACAGTTCATCCGCCCCAAAGGCCCACTAGAGACGAACCTACGCAATCAGTCACGCGCGTAGGTTTTGATGTACCCTTGATAATACAGTGTTCCACCGTACCCTTGTCCATGAGAGTCCGTTCTTTTGAATGTGACTGTTGTGCTGTCCTAGCATGTGCAGGCTACGCACTACAAAGTCTTCTGAGATTCGAAGGGGCAGCGCGCCCAGGGCGTAAAAATCAAAGCGTAGTTGGTTTCTTGCTCGAGAGATGAAAGGAGAAATGTTATGAATGCGGGTACATCCAGGCAATGCAGGATTGCAGATAGTAAACAAGAACGGCCAGTACTGTAATCAAACGTATCTCTTGTGCTCCGACAGGAGAATAATAAGGTGGCTCAAATGGATAAGAAGAGGTGCCAATTCGAGCGTAGCGAACGCAGTCGCTGGGGTATATGTTGACGATGTTCATAATCCTTCGTAGGCTGAGAAAAGCATGCCTTCTTGGGGTAATGGTCGTGTAATCTCCTGGTATATCAAGACTGCGGGTCCCCATGAGTCGAAGGAATGAATCTAATAAAACATAAGAGAGAACCTTTCAGCTCCTCCTTCGAGAGAGGGTCACCATTGTCGAAGTCAAAAAAGGATGGATCGAGGGCCTCAGCAGTTGGCTCATCTTGGGGGTCGTGGTATGGCTGGAGAACGGTACCAGTCATTGGAGCTCTAGAAGGAAAGGTAGAAAGGCGTGCATACCTCTAAATAAGGATGTTTCAATGCCTCACCAACGTCGATTCTCCGCCTAGGGCTGAACGTGAGGCATTGCTCCATAAGGTCAATTGCCTGGGTAAATAATGACGGTTAAACAACTCATAAGGGGCATTGCGATGCGACGCACCAAAGGATTTGCGTTTGGAAATAGCTGACGAAGAGGCTTCTTTCTCCTGAAAGGCAGTGCACGAATATACTCACGCGAACGCTGCGAAGTGATAGCGTAGAAGTCATCCAAGGATGGCGTGCCCAGTATATCAAGAATGATAGACAACTGATGGTGGTCTGGCGCAAATATGAGATCAACGCATCAGACAAACAGATACTTCACGCACAATCTCTACCAGGGAACAGAGGTCTCCCGCTCAACATTTCTGCGAGGATGCAACCCACACTCCACATATCGATTGCACGTGTGTATTCCTTAAATGTAAGCATGACTTCTGGTGCCCTATACCATCTACGCCAGAAGCGTTAACAAAAATACAATGTTGGATGGAAATTGAGTATCACCTGGTGGCAACATATTCAGTCATGAAAGTACTACTATCGTTGGCTACGTTGGGTGGAGGCCGAGCGGATCGCGCAAGACCAAAATCACAGATCTGAGCAACAGCATAACTCAGTTGAAAATATGGAATAGTGAGAAAGTGACCATTACAAACCTTCAAGTCACAATTCGCGTTGAGGAGAAGATTAGAAGGCTTGAGGTCGCGGTGAAGGACATCCGCTGAGTGCAGGGCTTTCAATGCCCGGAGAGTCTATGGTCAGGGCTTAGATTACACGTGCGATGGTGTAAGAGGTCTCATAGAATCGACTTGCCTGATAGATGAAATACTGGCAATGATCATCGCTCAGCTGCTGTGTGCGTATGACACGGTGCAAATCTGTTTCCATGAGCTCTTGCACGAGATACACCTCTTTGAATTCGTCGAGGTTTGGCGGACGGAGAATGTCAAGGATTGATATTATATTTTCATGCTGGAAGTGTCTGAGCAACTTGATTTCTCTAAGAGTTCGCAAGCAGAACATTGAGTGATCGAAGGGGGTTATTCGTTTGATTGCAACTTTGCGTTCAGTTGGGATATGGATGGCAGAGCTTGGTCACTCCATGAGAAATGGACGCCTGTAGGTAAAACCGTGAATGCCTACTAGACGATACCGTAGGCGCCTTCTCCAATAACATCCAGGATCTGATAGCTAGTGCTGCTAATGAAGGTGGACATTCGCTCGTCCATGACGCGTTCACTCTTCTTTGATGAAGACAAACGCAAGAGCAGTGTGCGCGAGACACGGGACTTGGAAAGGCCTAATAAGGTCCGGCTTATTATGAGTTAGGATGAGTTATGAGCTCGACTTTTGAACCGGGCAAAGAAAAGACTTGAATCGGCTATACAGCAGATGCGGTCAATGTGCTGCAATGGACATCGCCGCCTGATCCACGGCTCCGGCTGGTCAGATTGCGGTGAAGGCCAATGAGCCAGCAGACAAGCGACGAAAAAAAAAACAGGCCCAAAAATGGTCAAGTTTGTCGCCTAAAGTTTGCCGACCAACTCACACATACATACAAAAGCGGATCCCACTCAGCTCGTGTGCTTGAGCCTTGCTCTGTTGAACCTTGCTTTAACGTCTACTACCCTCTCAGCCCATTCCAATTCGTGAATATTAACCGCAGAATGGTAATACCCACTGCAGAGAAGAATTCTGAAAACGCTCAGAGTCCCGAAAGAGACAGACCAAAGGATTCTGGCGGGGACAAGGAAAGGCACTCCAAGTCGAAGCCCTCCACCAAAGGTTTGTGTTCTTACCCTTGACTGAATGACAAAACATCACTTATACTTCTCAGCAGCGAAAGACCTCTCACATGTGCCTTGCAAGTTCTTCAAAGTAGGCTCATGCACTGCGGGTCCTTCCTGTCCTTTCTCGCACCATGAACCAGGCCAACAAAAGGATGTCTGCGCCTGGTTCGTGAAAGGCAACTGCAAATTTGGTCATAAGTGTGCTCTGGCACATATTCTGCCCGGGCAGAGTATGGCGATGGACAAGAAGAACAAAAAAGCCGCTCAAATTGCAGCGGGCGCAAGCGCCGGTTCCGGGAGGGATGGGGCTAAGGGGGTTCGAGCTCAGAAACGCGATCACACAACTAGTAATTCTCTCGACGTAAACCACCGAAACCCTCTGTTCTCTGGGTCGACGGCTCCAACACGAATATTACCTGCGTCGGCGCGCCCCCCATTGACGATGCCTCTGAAAGCGTCCATCTCACCTTCGGCTCCCGCTCCCACCCTCAAAGACACAGATTTCACCACTATAGACCTCTTGGATGAGGATGATACGCTTTCTACGCCTCCTGCCCAACGCAAATTCTCAACTCCGCCCCCATCTGCCCAGCCTTCCATGTCTGCGGAGCCATCCACCACGCAGGAATCCGATATTATACAATCCAAGTCGCCTCCGCCGTTACCCGCCAGCACTCCCCGTCGGGCTGCTGTGCCTTCACACAGAGCCTCCAATTCCGTTGATTTCGGACCCATTGGTTCTCCACCACGTGTCTCACCTCAGCATACGTCTAGAATGAATGGTTTCTCTCCTGGAACCTCCCCCATACAAGGCGCTGGCCTCACCTCCACCTCTCCATTCTCAGCTCCTGGTGCACCATCTATGTTCCTCTCGTATGAAAGGTCAGATGATACCTCCGATTTCAAAACTCGATCAGGGATTGCAATGTCGCTTGGAGCGAATAGAAATTGGAATCCAGATCCAAATACCGTCCCATCTCGTGTCAAGGCAGGTTTGGACACCAAGGTGTTGGGATCAATGGCTCTAGGCGGAGAGGTAGCTGCGGGAGAGGAGGATCTGGAGGAATTCATACCGAGTTCATTGACCGACCTGCTCACACCCGAAGAGAAATCAAGGAGGATGTCACGAACCAACTCGGGTCAAGGACCAGCCGCAAACCCAGTAACCATCACACCCATCCATGATTCGTCATCTGGATTACGTCTCAACGTTGAAGGAGGCCATCATCGTTATTCCCGTTCGGTGCCTGCTCCTTCGCTCCTCAGCGAGATAAGATCTATCTGGGCCGACAATGAGAACGGCTTTCTTGGTCCGGGTGACGGCATGGGAAATGGTCTGGGTCTGAACACAGCGGTTGCAATGGGGACTCCCCGTTCATTCAAGTCTAGCTCCGTTTTAGGCGGACCCTCATTTGGCGAAGACGTACTTAACCCCTCTTTGCTTGCTCCTTCTAATGCTTCTGCTGCGTTCCTCCCGGGTCTTCATCACCACTATCACAGCTCGAAATCAGCAAACTTAGGCGCCCTATCAGGTCCGCAGAGTCTATACCCAACCATGGGACCGGGGCCTAACATGACAACCACCATGCCTCCTAACGCATTGACGACGCCGAAACCGAATGCTATGGCTCTTCCACCTCCTCGGCCGAACGCATTGAGTGGTGCGGGCCCCTATAACGGCCCCCAAGACTCCCATTTCGTCACGGGTCCCTTCACGCGAGCCATGTTGCGCGCCGGAAATGGGCTTAATGCTGAGGTAGAGGATAATAAGCATGCTCATGCGATCTCTCCTTCAACACGAGCACTCCAATCTCATGCCCCAGGTCAGAGTTTACCGCAAGGTCTAGCAGCAGGATATTCTAGGGTACACGCCCTACCTCCACTCCCATCGGTCCCTTCCCCGAACGTTTCAACTCCGTTTAGCACCGGCCTGGGAGCTCATATATCGGGCTCAAACGGCCATGAATGGATGGGCACCAGTAACGCGCTGGAATATCCTTCTGTACCCCATGGGGTTGGAGTCTCAACGGGTGCCGGTCTTGATGGCATGATGTCCAGGCTGTCGTTCTCCGCCGCGCCCCCCAGAGGGCCGCAGACGTTATCCTCTGGTGCATCAGGACAACCGCAGGCAATGGGGATGTCACGTAACCCAAGCGGGAGTCGGTGGCCAAGCCAAGGGGGGCCGCGGAGTCCTCTCAGCCGGCCAGTCGCGGACGATGATGACCTCTTCAGCATGGATGGTTAAACGCGTGTATATAGTGAGTCACGGATCTGTGTTTGGTCGCGTATAGCGTGTCTATAGGGTGGTTTTCTGTTTCTCGTTAACTTGCGAACCATTTCCATGTCAAACTCAGGTACACATCCTCCCATGCACCATGGTCCCCTCGGACAACAGTAAAATAATATTTTGCCACAATCCCATCCGCTTATGTACCTGCAAGCACTGCACTGTAATACTGAAACCCGAAACGTCAGGCACGCGCGAACGTGACATCTGCGTGATCATGAATACCACGTGATCCGTTAACCACACCGCGTTCTGCCCACGCGCTTCCAACGAGCAAGCTCAATGCAAACAATGAACGAAACCGAACCAACCTCCACCCAGACGATCCCGCAAACACTACATATCGTTTCCACCAAGCATGCATTTGCCTCACTTCCTCTATCTTCACCTCTCACTTCGAAAGACCCATCTCATCTGTCGCCGGCTCTCTCTTCCCATCTTTCACATTTGCGGAAACAGAAATTTCAATACCTCGAGCTCAACGCAAAGGACAAATACATTAAGACAATTGTATCTGACACAGACGACGCACCTCTCATCACGGCTGGTACGAATGCCAAACTCGCAAGTGCCATCGAGGTGAAGAAGGCTGCGCTCAGAACGGCTAAAGCGCGCTTAATCCAAAGACAAACTGATATGAGAACGCTGGCACCATTGGTTGAGCAGGGTGGGTGATTTCAGGTCCTGTTTGATCACGTTGAGACGATCAGTCTTGGTGCCTTAGAGCACGACAATGCTACGGCTCTGACCGCCCAATTATCCGCACGCTCGAGCTCCATTCTCAACGCGCGTCTCACGCTCACGCGTCTTCGGCAAGCATATCCCACGCCGCGACTGACGATTCCAAGTGCATTGGCGCACCTTGATGCACAATCTACGTCGCTGCAGTCACTAGACGAACAGCTCTCTTCCTTGCGCCGAAGCGTGGCTCTTGCGAAGGAGCGCTTAAAAGAAGAAGGGAGGGCTGTTGAAGGACTGAGAGTAGAGAGGGCCGAGTCAATGCGAGCCGTGCGGGAACAGGTTGAAGGAGTCCAGGACGATTCCTTAGTCCCACTCTATGATTGGTGAGCTGCTTGGTAATTGATGTTAATTCTGGCGCTGGAACCGTAACACATTTACTCCCTAGGTTCACCAATTCGCTTGCATTACATCGATGCATGCATAATTTGCTCTCGTCCGAACACCCGACGGAGAACGAATGGCATTTGACTTATCTCATTCCCAAAGGCTCTTCGAAATCGTCGTCATCACGCATAACATTAATTCTTCTTTTCCATCCAAACACACGTCTCCTAGCCTCAGCTTCTTGCTCTCCACCGCTCGACATTGGGGAAATTGTCGCACAATGTGTGGAGAGCAGTGATGCGCCGGGTCTTGTGAGTTCAGTGCTACAATTAGCTAGCAGGATTGGAGCATAGCCAGGATCTAATTTGTTGAGAACCGTATTTCTCGCAATGCATTGCAATTCGCGTCTCGAGTGCATTCCTTTACCTAAGAAACAAAAAAAGATTCTATTCCTAGCCGTCAGCGCTCAAATGGGCGGCCAAGATGACGACATCAACGTTCAAAGATTTGGCCTTGACCGCTTAGCAGACGTTGCCAAGGCACTGGGATCCTCAGACTCCCCAAAGCGTCGCTTCGAAAAAGGGCTGCGCAAATCGCTATTTGCCATCTCGAGTCCGAAGAGTTCAGGGTGGCCCAGCTGACATCCACGTCGCGAGGTAGAATCAATAGGTTGCATCTTTCCCTCTTCATCTTCATCATAATCCAACCAATTCTCGTCCCGGTCTTCATCTTTGGATTTGTTTCCCTTTTCGTTTGTCTGAACCTTCCTTTTGCCCATGCCCTTCACCTTGCTCTTTCTTTGACCCTTCTTTCTAGGGCTGGGAACAAACGGCCTGCTCGTCTCCAACGCCAGTTCAATCTGAATAATCCTAGATCATGCCAAAATAGATATTAATAATGATGAGATCTGCGAGAAGATATACTATACAAAAAGACGTTGATAAGATATAATATCCACCTTTCACGAAGTTTCTGATTGTCTGGAACGTATGACGCGGCTTTGCGGTACAGATCTAAAGCGATCTCCAGATCTCCTCTGCGCGAGATTTTCAACCTTTGAGTCATGCACGGTATAGCACAAGAGATACTGACTTTTCGGAATGCGCCCGTGCTAAAGCAACGTAAGCCCTTCCGGTTCGTTTCCTAGAAACTGGCGAGAGAACATCCGCAAGGTCCGCCTCCTTCTTTCTTCGATCTCTGCAAATTAAAGCAAAGCCTCAGTTCATACTACAAGATTCATACTGAGCGAGGGCCGATGTCTACTCACAGCGTCTTCTCCACGTCGGCCAGTCTCGCTCTCAACTCGTTGTCGAGGTCACGATGCTGCCTCAAGATGGGCGATAGCATGTCCCGAGACATGGAATGCTCTGTCGAGGTTCGTCTTGACGGAGCCGAGGGGGATTGATCCCTCGATGGGGAAGCAGCATTCGCTGAATGCTGCTGGTCCTGGGAAAGTTTCTTCTCCGCTTCCTCCTTCAGCCGGCGAGCGACTTCGATCTCAACCACTCTCGAGATCTGTCGCGAGGACCTTACTCAGAATTCCAAACAATTGGGTCGGGGTGGTAAAATACGGACCCGTTCATCAATTTCCTTATCAGTCAAGCCGGCCCAACCGCCCTTTGTCTTGTCCTCAGCCTGGGTTAAAGCTCCCAAAGCCAGATGGCGAGGCTGAGCAGGTCTTTCAGCAATGATTGACGACCAGGCCACCTTCGACGGCCGCGGTTTAGGGAGGATAGAAGATGGTCGATTGATGGACGACCGTCGCGGCAAGCTAGATCGGGCGATCGATGGGCGTCGGGCATCGCAGCTGGGACGCGGCGAGCGCATTCCGTTCGCTGGAACGACATGGCGAGAGCGTGACGCGTTCTTGCTCCCGGGTATGTCGGCAGGCTTCAAAGGCTTGCGGGTCGGATGGATGGATAGACGCGGCGCAGCCTGCGGGCGTGTATCTGTTGGCTTCCGTAAGTAATATGGAAGAAAACACCGAAGGGCAGATCACATACCACGCTCATTGACCACGGGCTTATTCTCGACGTTCTTCGTCCGCACTGCAAAACTGCATCTACGTTAGCCGGACCGACACAGATATTGAAATTACATCATACTTGAGTGTATTGAGCGTGTCTTGGCGAAACTTGACTCCTGGAGCAATATTGCATATGAGCAATCCTAGAGATGAACCACCCAAAGCGGCCTGAAGGATCCGAGTAAGCTTGGAATTGCGATAGGGTATGCGAGTCTGCAAAAGCAAGTCGTGAGGGTAGTCGGCGCCTAAATGGGAAAGAAACTCACAGCGCCTGAATTCAGCGCATGGACCACCTGACCTAGGACGCTCAAGGACTTATTTATGGCTGCAGATTCAGCCATACGGGAAGCGTTATTTCCTGTGAGCTGCATTCACCAGTACATCGTCAATTTTCAGGAAGCAAAAGATCGATGAGATACCTTGTTATTTTCTGACCCTGCTAAATCGATCAAATTTATCTTTCCAGCCATCACTGTAAAAAAATTCGTACACGCGGGTGTCAAATTCGAACGGCACCACGTACCCTTCGAAGGCGACGACAGAGTCACAGTTAGGGAGAGTACCGCATGTGACCGAGACGATGCATTGTTCAGGAGCGTTGAAGACACAGAGCGTTGTTTGATGGCTTGCCTTGATGAAAGATTCATGTATATGTGTTTGCAAGAGCTCCAAGTAACAGAGGGGACTTACGTGTAAAGGACCTCAAACTCAGACACGGATGACACCAAAAGCGTTGTTAGATTTGCTACGAATATTTCGCCTGCGTCGTTCTCGCGTACAGGAAGTTTCTGAGCCTATCAAAGCGGTGTCAGAGTTGAAATCTCAGATAAATCAAGATGAAATATCATACATTGGTGCGCGAGACAAGTAGGTCATAAACTTCGTCTTTGTATATCTCAAAATACGATAGGTAAATCGATACATCATAATCTCTGATTGAGGCTTGCTTTCCAAATACAGCCTATGCAAAGGATTACGCTGCACGTCACGCTGGCCAGAAAAGAGAGAGAGAAAAAAGGCGCACCTCTACCACGCGTGGAATAACGCCTGGATCTTCACTGGTCCCTTGCATTGTGTGCGTTTTCCCGGACGACGTAACTCCATACGCGAAAATGGTCACGGTGATGCCATGAAAAACATGCTCAAGCAGGGGTGCCACATCATTAGAGAAAATCTCCTCCTGAGTCGAGTCCTGACCGTAGCATGACGAAAACCTATGATGTTGGATCAGTTCACGAAGCGCCCCAGAGCCATGGAAAGGGAAAAACGCACGGGAATTTGAAAATCTGTGACGGGTCGCGCGGGTTCGTCACCGCGATGTAGTTGCCTTTAGCGTGACTGCCATCGTCGCCGTCGCGCTGAGCCAGTTCGACGCGCACCAATCTATCATCTACCTCTCTCGGAAGGCATGGTCTGAGGCGGGCAGCAATCCTGACTTTGTGCGTGCCCATTTGTGTTTTTTTGGCAGTCGCGCGACACGGTCACCCACAAGCGGCACGATGCGTGGTTCGAAGAATTAGTCACGTGATTGGACAGGCTCAACGACAGCAATGCGCCAAATTGCGGCTGGAGCAAGCCTAAGACTCAGCCTCAATATAGGGCACACTCTTCAGCAGGCCCTTGTCAGCCCGGTGGCGGTCGCATTTGCAACGCGACCGCCACGTCTAGTGCCCTCGATTCCATCGTACTCTAGTCTGGCTTACTCCCTGATCCGAGAATCGACGAGTGCCCGTTCTATTTCTGCAACCTCATGAGCATCCGAAATTTGGGTGATAGCCCTGTCCTCCGAGGTTTCCGCATCATCTGACGCGTCGTCGTCGCTGAGCGAAGGAACTATCCGAGCATGGTTTGGATTATATGACAGGAAGTCTTCCTCCGCATTATCTAGGTGTCCAGACAAGAGACGTTGAAATCGCTAGCGGTGGGAACATGCACCATAAAACAAAAGAAATCAAACGCACCCTTACTCTCGCGCGACTCAAGCCAGGTCCGCTCGAGTTCATCAAGGATATCACGTTGAGCGAGGGCGACGTCCTCGGGCGTCTCACAGGTGCAGTATCTCTCAAAGAAGGCGCTAAAATTGCGTCACATCCTAAGCTTCAGTCAAGTGAAACGCGCACTGACTCGTTGATCTCGCTAAACGTTGGACCCCATCCGAATTTAGATAATAGGCAGTCGGCGTGTTGAGGAAATCCAGTGATAAAGAAAGCTGCTGCAAGGGCCTCAACGCAGTTCAAACGGTATGGCTTCCCGTAATTTGTGGGGTTCGCAGCGAGGAGGTATGGGACTAGAACCGGAAGCCGCCAAGAGCCTCTGTTCATCGGAAAATGTGTGAACTGGGCAACAAAACTCACGCAGGCGCTCGCATGGACTTGCAATCTTAGAAAAAGGGATTTCCTCAAGCCGTGCCCACGAACATTCCACCACGGCAAGCCCGGATCTGAGCACTGTGTCACGGTCGGCAGACGAGATGAGTCGAGTCGCGTTAGGGCTGAGATATAGTGATTTCTCAGCAATAGTTGGGTTATGGGGGACGACTCACGAAAGGACGACGCCTCTGAACCGCACGCCAATGCGTAGCTCAGTGATTATCCCGAGTCGTGCCAGCTTCTTCCCTGAGCAGCGGCGTGGATCACAATGATCAAAGTCCTGCACGTGAATGATGGATGTGAATCGCTTCCATAGAGAAAATAAAGTACCAAAGTCTCAGAAACGCACCCACATAGCGACGGGCACCCCGATTTTGTGTGACACTGGCCCGGGAGACCAGGTAAGTCCCATGCTTCGAACGAACGAGGGTGAATCCAGACGCACCCTCAGCGTTTTCTTCGTTGGTATCGACATTATCAACAGCGCTCTGGACTTTCCTATCACCGACCCATGAAGCCCCTTTACCTTTGTGAATTGCCGAGGGTTTTCTCCGTTTTGCGTTCGCTCCTGTTCTTTTGGCCATTGATTTGGTCATCGAAGAGTCTGATTTGAGTCTGACCTCGCCTTCACGTGACTTAAAACCTTCATTCAAAAACCGACTCTCAATGCGACCAACGCTAGTAGCGTTGTCAAAGGCGTCGCGCCTTCCCCTCACCCCGAAGCGGGGGAACAAAGACTTTTACAAAGGTATTTCGTGACCCTTCTGCTTTCATATGCCGAGACTCTTGACCTGTGGTGCTTTTTATTCAAAAACTGGCCGGTGCAGGGACACGCCAAGCCCACCCTCCAGGCATCGGCTTCCGCACAGGTCCACCTGGCAAATACGTTATTGGCGGCGCGGCAAAGTACCGATTGATTGACGAACAAGTCAGAGTGTTCGTCGCCCCTCCGCTACAAGACATCGCGAACTCTCCGGTACAATCGCACTTTGATTTTCGCTCGCATCAATTGATGTGAGAACTGCGGCCTTTCCTTTTCAGCTGAAACCCTATGTCGACCCGGCTGTGCGCTTGACGAGCTCACAGCGTCGAAAACCATATGGCTGCATCCCGCATGGCGGAATGACGCCAGCCCTTTATTATAAATTGGCACCCCGTGGCTTAGCCGTGGTACAAGAGACCAGAACTCAGAAAGTGACCTCGGACTCCGTCCAAGATGCGCTAAGTCTTGCGCAAGCTGTTTTGAAAGAATGATTAACATAGGAAGCAGTCCTTGGGTGGAGTATTTATCGTACTGGGCTGGCTCTCTACTTCTGGGGAAATGAAAAGACTTAGAGCTTGCAAGACGATGTGCCAACCGTTCGTTCAGGTGTTTGGGTCGACAGGAGTGTCTATCTCAATTGCCGATGGGTTTAAATGCTCAATGCAGGGTACTCAGGTCGTGTTGATGACATAGTGGTGAGGCTATGGCATACCGTAGTCCCAAAGACCGTCCTTATCCCTGGACTACGGATTTCCTTCGAGCTGTGACATATCCCACGGCGAAAAGGCTCTTGAGGCGGAACTCACGTTTGATGTTCAGAGCCAAAGTCCACTGTTGTAAACAGTGGTCTGTTGAAACACAAATGGATGGTGCTAACAATTGAATAGGCGGCGCCCCTAGGCGTTTCTGGTCTCATTAATTAGGATGCGCACTATATGGGAACGGGCGGCATAAGCAAGCATGTACAAGTTGAGGATGTTGGCACTGGCAGATTCGCCGTGTGCGAGCCGGCGGGCACCCAAGAGTAGTTCTTAGTACTTGGGCTGGTTTGGGTCGTCATCATGCATCATACATCATGGGCTTGTGCAACTTGGCGGTGGGGATGGTTGCAAAAACATCAGGATCGCCGTCAAGGTAACCAAAACTAACCAATCATCATCACCCTTTTATTAGCGCGCAACTTAAGTAAAACTTGTGCCGTGCATGTTTCCGCTACATTCAAACTGGAGCCAGAATGGCTTAAAGGATCCTTACGGTGATTTCCTTCCTTGTCTCACACCATCATGTCCGACGACTCGTTCTTCTCTATTGAGCGCAAGTTTCGCGCCCATGCAGCCCTATGCACGACTGGCTTCCTCATCTTGCTCCCCATCGGAGCCCTCATCGCCCGTCTTGGACGTAACTTGACGGACCGGTGAGTTTGGCAGTCAAGTCCCCCAAGAAGAAGGAAATTGACAACTCCTTGCGCTGCCTTAGCTGGTTCTACGTCCATTTCGCCTTCCAATTCTTCATTGCGGCACCAATCATATTCACTGGATGGGGGCTGGGCCGCGCTGGCGTATTAGAATTGGGTACTGGCGAGTTCAATGACCCTCACAAGGTATGCATATTCCCCAAGCCCACATGAATCTAGTCCCGATGGAACGCCTTCCCTGTACTCTCTCAGCAAATTGGGCTGGCGTTGCTCTTGCTCTACCTCCTGCAGCTTGGTGTCGGGTTTTTTATCCACTACAAGAAGATTCCTTTCCTCGGAGGCCATCGTCCGCCCCAGAACTACTTCCACGCGGTCCTCGGCCTCCTCATAATTGCTCTCGCGGGTTATCAGGTAGGCACCATCCCTGTTGTCCTTTTTGACTCATGTCTAATCTGCGCTCATTGTTAACAAAACTTGACAGGTCCATCTCGGGTTGACCTTCGAATGGAATAATGTCTTTGGGGATGTTTATCCCATAACGGATGATCTTGTCCGCGCATGGCTCGGCATCGTCGTCGTAAGCTTTTTTCCCTTGTTTACCTCCTTTTGGGATGCCCCATTCACATTTCCGTCAGGGCTTTTGGGTCGCCTATGTCACAGGCTTGACTTGGCTACCTACTCAATACGCTAAGGAAAAACGCAACAGGGAGGCACAACGGAATAATGCCCCTCAGCTCAAACCTGACGTTGAAGGATGAATGTCACGATACCAGGAATGTCTTATCAACCTGGACCCCACCCCACCTTATTGGAATGCTTTATGCTTCATATTTGACTCTCCACGACTTTGAATGGCGAAACTGTAATTGTAATTGCCCTAGTAATCACATTTACAGGAGGGAGTAGCTATGACGGATTCACGCGTGTGGTCACAAAGAAAGAGCGTCAAAAGGGCATAAGACAACTAGAACAAGGGAAACATGTTTCAGAGTAGCGATTGACGCCAGACGTGCGCGCTTCTGCTGCTTCGCGCCTTTTACCGTTATCAGGCATATAAAGGTGGTAACATAGGCCTTAAGCGACGATTCAAACCACGAGCAACAAACAGGGACTGGGCTGTCTTTTTGTCCCCAAGCGAGCCCCATTGGGGGGTCAGGGATGGCAGCTCGAAGACTGTATCCAGAGCGGTTTTCCTTTTGTTGAGCCCACGGCACGCTTGCCTGATTCGCAGTGCTCCCGAAGTTGTGCTCATGCTCGCGCAACCAATCTCTCATGCTTCGCAAGGAGAATTGTGTCCCAAGCACATGGGTCCAGGTTCGATGAGTTGCGCGGGTTAAGCCGCCGACTTGTTGCAGCTTCACGACATGAGGGCGGAACAAAAGATGGGTGGTCTTTCCTATCTGCATGGGACGAGCGTTGGTTGCGCCGGTGGTCCGGCGGACTACTGCACCCAGACAAACAGCCCGTCGCATACGGAGGCCGAGTGGGAACCACGACAGGCGAGTGGTTCATGCTGAGCTCGGAGTAGCCGGGAGGAATGGGCGAAACGTGCATCGGCGAAGCGTCGATGCCGGACACGCGGGAGCCGTGCTTAAATAGACGATCGGTTGCAGGAGGCGGTGGTGGCGAACCTGCGCGCGGCCTGAAAGGGCAGGGACGATTTTGGGGTGCCGTCGAAAGATGCTCGATGGAGTAAGCCGATAAACCCGAAAACGATGATGTCAAGCAGATTGCTCCGAACAGCCTCGCGCCGCACGAGAGTTCGGGGTACACTATGATACCTACGCCAGGGAGCCTGTTCGGTCTGTACCATGGCGCAAAGGCAACCTGCGACAACGGTCTCAAACTCCCTCGTCTCTCACGCCGGGAAAAGAAAGGGTCACCACACACCGTGTGATTCTCGAATAGGAGCCTGCTGAGAGCGAGGTACAACGCTTTGTTGATGTCGCTACGGCGTGGATCCTGCAATTGGTCGGGGGTGAAGGTACAGAATGGCACGTTGTTCTTTCTGACCCAATCATGAACCCTGCTAAGTACCGGTCCGACGCGTGATGGCTGAACGAAAACATGAGCGGGCCATAGGTCACCATGGCTGAAACTTCTTTATTAGCGAAAGACGAACCCAGCCTATCCAAACTAAACGCACCATTCTCCGGCATTCTCAGCCGCTGTGACAACGAGCTCTCCGTTTGATCCTTCGTCTGGAATAGGGAAGCCGTTGATGAGCAGGGTGCTTCGCCATTGTTTTGAAAGATCAGAATTTGGCGGGATGGGTAATGGTTCGAGGTCTGAGCAGCGCTGTGCCATCGGAGAGTTGAAAGTTATGGGTGCATCCCTCGAGGGTCCTTTTATCCTCGAGGGTTGCGCTGCGAATTCACTGGCTTTATTTGCTCTCGCTTGAGTCAGGAGGCATAATTCGAGCCCGTTGATGACGCTATGCTTTGAGGGTTTATCACAGAAATTTGAAAAACCTTGGTTAAGAAGCGACCAACTAAAAATGAATGTCCATCGTATGGCGTAATGACCTGCTTGTCTGGCCACTACACCAGTGTTAGTTAGTGACGGACAAACTCCCGATGTCGGTTCTTTAGGGATAACGTACAAGGAACGCCTCATGCCGCAGGGAAGTAGACGGTGATCTGCCGAAATTGCATTTCAAACTGTGCGACTGTACGGCACTTGGTAATTGAAAAGGTCCGGTTTCTGGTATGCGGGTGCAGAGACTTCACAGGTCGGAACTTAGAACCCGGCGTGATAGGCCAGCGACCATACGGGTCATGATAGATAGCAAGCACTCGGCCCGTCTTCCGGCAGAACAACGAGGGAAAGGGATCCTCACTTTCACCCGCATTGCACAGTAGCGATGCACAAAGAGGCGAGATCAGGTCGTGAAGGGATTGGCACATACGGAACTGCGAGACGCAGCACGGTGATTCCACCCGAGGGCTTCTCCGATATGATTTCGCTGTACGTACAGCCTCCGAAGTGCTTCACGTCAGCGCCTAAACCCCGAATACGTATCGAGTACGTACGTGAGACGTACCTTACGAGGGCTGGTGACGTACACGAATACTTCACAACTCGAGGTCATCGGGTCTCCAGATTGAAATTTTTTGGGATTAGCAGGAACGATGAAGGTCCAGGTCAAGCTCCACTGTGCCATGAACGAAAGGTCGCAGATAAATTGTTGAATCACGTGAATCTATGTTTATGTCTATTTTCCAAGGGCTTCGACGATCGTGCAAAATCGTGTCGCAGATCACCACCAGTGAAGTTTGTGAAGCGCGAAGAGCGGGAGATTTCGGAACGGATGATGCAAAAATATTCACCCTCTCATGGCGAGATAGTATAGTACATAGTAGCTCATTTTTTAATTTTAATTTAGTAGGGAAAACAACGCTCAAGTGCATTCCGATGATCTCTATGTAATGTTGTATATGATATACCATTCACAGCAGCATCCTACCAGTCCACCTGGGTATTGCGATACACTCCCTGATATTGTCTATCCCTCCCAGCCATCCGATCATCCTTTCAAAACCGAGCCCGAACCCACCGCTCCTTGCCGCACCGTATCTCCTCAGGTCCAGATACCACTCGTACACATTCCTGTTCAGCCCGTGCTTCGAGAAAGCACTTTCCAACATGTCAAGCCGCTCCTCCCTGACAGACCCACCCGCTAGCTCCCCCAAGTACGGAATTAGGAGATCGAAGCACGCGACCGTCTGCCCGCCATCCTTGTCGTTCTTTCGGGCGTAGAACGGCTTCATCGATGCGGGGTAGTCCGTCACGAACACCGGACCGCGCACAAACTCGTCCGCAAGCCAGCGCTCGTGCTCACTCTGAAGAGGTTGCCCCCACGCCGGCGCGAATTCGAACACGCGCGCCCTCTGCGTCCGCAGAGCCTCCACGGCGTCAGCATACGTCATTCTTGCCCAGGACCTATCCTCACGCGCGGCGTGATCTAGCAATGCCCGCCGGCCAGCATCCTTCCCTCTCCATAGCGTCTCCAAGTCCTCCTGAGCCGCAACGTTCTGGAGTGTCCGCTTTACCACCGACTCCACGAGGGTACAGACGTCTTGTATTCCGTCCACAAATGCCCACTCGGCCTCTAGCATCCAGAATTCGGCTAGATGCCGATTCGTCATAGATCGCTCGGAGCGGAAGCAGGGCGCGAGTGTGTAGACGCGTGAGAGCGAGCTGGCCAGAGCTTCCAGATGCAGTTGTGAAGACACCGTCAAGTAGGACGGGCAGGAGAAAAATTCTTCAAAAGTGCCGTCGGAAAAGGCAGATGCGGGAGTTACGCGGAATGTATCGCCAGCCCCTTCACAATCGTTCGAGGTCATGATTGGAGCGTGCACATGACAAAACCCTTCTTCCTAAATATTTAAAGATTCAGGACATGACTTAAGTTCTTCAAGAAAGAGAATTGACGGGCCTCGAAGTAAGATAGGAAAGATCGCATGGTCGAGTCCCGTAACCGCAACATAGCCGCACTGGCGTCAGTCCGAGGTCTGAAGTGACAGTGATCTCGTAGATGCTCTACCGATAGTGTCTGCTTTTGCATAGGATATGTCTACGGCAACCGGATAAGCACAAGGAAGGCGTCAAAGAGATGGAGACATAATTTTCACCTCGGGGTCCGATTCCCCGAGCATTTCGACCTCCTCCACTTGTAGCTCTCTAGCCTGTCCTGCGCCGATGCTGTCCACGAGGCGTCCGCGTAGACGAACGCTCATCCCATTGGTCAAGCTGCCACGATTGACGAAATAAAACTAGCAATTCAGAAAAGCATGCCAAAAGGGACGTCGCAGCTGTGGAGGCCACGATGTACGCACCTCTTTGCAGCGCCTGGGTCGGCGAACACGGCCTGCAGACTCCTCGAAGAGCTACCATCGTTGACCGCTGCGAATGCGACATTCTTCTGACGGCGCACAGATCGAACCCAGCCGGTTACGGCTACGCTCGAGCTGAGTACGGAGCTGGGCGCAGATAGTAGTTGCCGAATAGTTGGCGGCAGGACAGAGGTACAGGCGAACCGACGAAAAAACATGGGTGTAAATGAACCAGACACTAGGGCTCAACTCGACCTGTCAATACAAGTTGATAATATAATTGGGATAGGTGACTCGCGAAGTCTAATAAGATAAGGAGTTGACCTCGATGTAAGGTTGTAAAAGCAGCCGAGACTAGACATCGGAGAGACAAGAACAGCTGCGACAACACTACAGAAACAGAGGCGAAGCTCTCATCTCCCAGGAAGCAACGAAAGCACGCATTACGCTTCTCCGTGTCAGAACCTCCCCCCTCTTCCTCTCCTCCCTCTCCCTCTACCACGATCTCCGCGACCCCGCACTCCTCGACCACCGCGTTCGACATTCTTCCTCAATTTTGGTTTGGGCGCGTCGTCAACAAGCAACGTGTCGAGCGGCAGTGCGTCAGGGAGCTGGAAATATCTGATGGTGTTGCCGCGGATCGAAAGTGAGTCCAAAGATACCGGATCCCGGTTTCGTGTTGTCATTTTCACAGTTTTGAGATGGGTGTTCATTTGCATGTCAACGCCTATTGGAAGGACGCGGGTAAGTGAGAGACGAAGGGTAGAGAATATTACAACGTGCCAGTGATTGTTCCGTGCACCAACGAGCCATTCTTGAGCTCGATAGTAACAGTCTCGTTGTTTAGTTTCATCAAAAATCTGGGTGAGCATGCATTGCAAAAATCAGCCACATGGTTTCCGATGTCAAGGCCAGACAAAACGATCTGCTATTGGAAGCAGTAATCACCTTACGAGCTTCATTTCCTTTGGCAGACACGAGAACCGTGGCGAGAGCGACGTCCTGTGATCGCTAGCGCAGTTTCAAAAGGCACTCGGCTTTCTCCTCGGCAGTAATTTGTCCACGTGATCGCGATTTTGTAATAAATAAATAAATCAGCATTGTACCTAGGGTGGTGTGCTTTTAGTGAGGCCTTCATCAGGAAAAATCTAAGTGTTTTCAGTGCTACCAGTGACTGTAGACCTATATAGTTCTGTATAGCTTTGGAGTAGCTGGTGGTTTTTTCTCTCTTGATGTTCAGCAAGTGTGGTCTATTGATTACATTCGAGGCAAGCTGCAACGTACCGCCGACTAGGAATGGCATCTGCCGCTACCAGATAATACTGAAAGATTGGGAGACGTAAGTTCAGTTAATATCTGGTTGATCCGTTCATGGTGCTCACTCTACTTGTATATTGAGGCCTAATGGTCAAGATCACTCATTATAGTACACATGGTACGTGCATTTTTACCTCGTTCCGTGATTCAGAGCAAGGCTAATCTCAATCGTCAGATGTCCGTTTCCCGACGTCTGTAACGGGCGATGGTTCCGATGCCATGTTAGTCTCGTTTCTGTGTTTATTACACACTTTTGAACTCGTTGCGCCCGCCGAATGCAGGAACTCGGAGGTAGACTATTCGTCCGCCTATATCACCTTGTACACAAACACGGACCTCGTTGGCCACGGTATGACGTTCACTATTGGTCGGGGCAATGACATCGTCCGTCCTGCACTCTATTTCTGCCCACCCGAGCAGGATCTGATTGGCAGCAAGGTGATAACCGCTATGAAGCAAGTCGCTGATCGCATCTTGGGCATGAGTACAGAAGAGTTGTTTGCTGACATGGGCAAGACCTGGAACCAGCTAACCGCCGACCCACAACTCAGGTGGTTCGTCTAAATTACGTTCTATCCTGTATCAATGCTCCAACCGCTTTCGTAGGATTGGTCCTGAGAAGGGCGTGATACACATGGCCGTCAGCGCCGTCGACAATGCCCTATGGGATATGTTCGCCAGGAGTCAGAAAAAACCGCTTTGGAAACTCATCGTTGACATGTCGCCTGTGAGTATCTCGCATTCCTTATCTCAGCAGAACCAAAAAGCGGTTCCCATGAAAGGTGACGCTTGGTTTGCGTCGCGTTCCGGTCATCCCGGAAGCCGCTATTCTGATAATTCCGACTTGCATTCACCCCGCTCTTATTCAGGAAACGCTGGTTGCTTCCGCTGCGTGGCGCTACCTCTCCGACGTGCTCACCCCTGAAGAAGCCATTCGTATGCTTAAAACTAAGGAAGAGGGAAAGCTTGAGAGAGAAGCTATCGTTAAAGAACTTGGGTCAGTATGCAATTTATCGCTTGTCGTCCTAATTCGTTTGGTGTCGTAACGATGAGACATTGTCCTTCAGTTACCCCGCGTACGTAACAAGCGCTGGATGGCTCGGTGCGTCCTGTTACTCTCAATTCCAAACGAAGACCGCCGTTAAAACTCAACCAAGGCTACTCGGATGCACAAGTAGCTGAGTTGACACGGCAAGCCCTCAGTTCTGGCTTCACGCACTTCAAGATGAAAGTTGGCATTGACCTCGACGCCGACCTTCGGCGCGGCCGGATTATTCGTGACATCATTGACCAGCCGCAACCTGGAGTTACCAGTCACACAAGTAAAGTGGAGGCCCCGAAGGACAGGAACGCTGGACCGACAGGTAATGTCTTGATGATCGATGCGAATCAAGTGTGGGATGTGCCCCAGGCGATCGAGTATGTTAAGAAACTTGCAGAGCTCAAACCATGGTAAGGTCAAGTTGTCTGTGGACCGTAACGGCAGCGATCCTTTCGTATGCAATTGATGCAGGTTCATCGAGGAGCCAACTGCGCCAGACGATGTCCTTGGGCACGCCGCTATTCGCCGTGCCCTCAGCCCGTACGGTATCGGCGTCGCGACAGGCGAACATGCACACAACCGTATGGTGTTCAAGCAGCTTTTTCAGGTATGCAGAAAATTGTCGTGGGGTTTTGGCCCCCGTCTCTCTTCTATTTCCTTTCATTCCTCCTTTTTCGGCTGAAAAAATGGCTTCGCGGTCGAGCAGATGAACGCCATCGACGTCTGCCAGATAGACGCCTGCCGATTGGCCGGGGTAAGCGAGGTTCTGAGCGTCATGCTGATGGCTGCCAAGTAAGTCCAAACGATTTCGGGGGCACGCCTCCTCTTTTCCGTTTGAAACCCGCAACACGGACTGATCGGCACCACGCGGTGGGCCTCTCCAGGTTCGGGGTACCCGTGTGTCCACACTCGGGCGGGGTTGGCCTATGCGAGTACACGCAGCATCTCTCGTATGCTTTCCCGCCCCCGCCCTCTCTGCCAACATAACTGACGCGCCCCCTCGCGGTTGCAAAAGGCTGATCGACTATATCGTGATTTCGGGTACGATGGACAGACAGGTGCTCGAGTACGCCTCACATCTACATGAACACTTTGTCTACCCGTGCAACATCAACGCGCGCGGACGGTATCGCGTCCCGATGCAGTCGGGGGAAGGCTACAGGTTGCGATTTGTTTTCTTACTGGCGTATGACCAGGACTTAACTGACCCTCTTCTTTTGGATCCTCGGTGTCCGTAATTCGATCCAGCATCGAGTTGAAGAAGGCAAGTATTGCGGAGTATGAGTGGCCGGACGGCAGGTACTGGGCGTCACGACATGCGCTCTCGTAACGAGATCCTGCCTTTGTTTGAATAACGAATCCGAGTTACCCAACAGCGGTGGCATCACCCCATCAACCTGGTGCCTGCTTTTATGCGGGTAAGGATCCCTGCAGGCACGCGCCAAGATAAATGAACTGGGGGGTACAGTATATATAGGTTGAAGCGCGACACATGGGACCGGTTTTTGTACATATCATGAAAATGGCAATCTTGGCACGAAAACACGGACCTGGTTTCGTGAACACATGTGTGTGTCATTAAGCGTAACGTGTTCGTCCCTCGATGGCCCTGCGAGGAGAAATCACCCATATACCCAAGTCAAGGCGGTCATCAAAAGCAAGCGTGAGAGGCGATACACATGGCGTTCTGCCCCGTAAGCGGTGATTGCGGTGATTTGGTAACGGTAGAGGCACGGCGTGGAAAAAAATGAGCGTAACGAGTGATGAGGGCGCATGGAAAACATTAGCGACGGGTAGAGGGATACATTGATGAGACATACAAGAAATGCCGGGACGGGGTAAAAGAAGGGAAAAGAAAAAGGTACGCAATACAGACAAATGAAGTAACGAGGATAAGAACCCTCGTGTCGACTCATATGGTGGTATAACTCCCTGTGGGGTAATGTGAGCGGCGAGGGTACAAAAATAGTATCGTGAGGCGCATGCGGCACACTCACATATTCGGGCCTGCCAATCCCCGCTTCCCGTGGCAAGAACGCTGCCGGTTGGACTGAGATCAATCGAGATGACTGCACGAAGAAAGCACCGCAATCAACCAGGCGTTGACACCAGCCAAAAGGCCAGACCGCACGAACCTGAATTTTTGTGTCCTTGAAGCATGCACTGCACTATCGCCGTGTGCGAGTCCCAGAACTGCACGCCTCGGTCCTTCGACCCAGACACAACCCATTGGCCGTCGTGCGACAGAGCCACAGACAGAACATAATCCTGAAACCAGCGCAGAGCTCTTATGAGGAGCTGCGTATAGAGAGGGACAAGCAGAAATCGCACTTTGTGGCCAGTGAAATTCATCGTGCATTGGCTGCCAGACTTATGTTCGTCCTTCCTGCTGCCGTTCGCGGGGCCGCTCCCAGAGGCTCCACCGCTCGTACTATCTTTCCGAGACCTAAGCAACCCGCTCACGTCCCAATACTTGAGCGTCTTGTCCAGACTCCCGCTGACCAGTCCCTTCCCGTCCGGAGTGAAGGCGACGCTGTACACACTATCCTTGTGCCCACGCAGGCGCTCGACCAAGACGCCGGTGGTCACTTCCCATATGCGCACGATGGTGTCAAGGCTGCCCGCCGCGACAAGCTGTCCATTAGGCGAGATGGCCACCGATGTCACTCCTGCGTCATTGTTGACTGAGTCAGGGTCGTTAATGGTGAGGACCTTGGAGGTGCTGTGGTGCATATCCCAGATACGGGCTGTCTTATCGCCCGATCCCGACACGATGAGGCGGCCATCCAGCGAGAAATCGAGCGAATAGATTTCTTGTTGATGACCATCAAACACTTTGCAAATCTTTTTGCGGGCGATATCCCAAATCTGCGCATACAGACCGTCAGCTGGGGGGACAAAACGGTCGCCAGACACAACCAACCCTGATTTGCTTGTCTTCTGCGCCTGTCGCGAGTAGTTTACCATCAGGGCTGAAGCAAACGCTGCGAATGTAGAGGTCGCCTGGCTTCGCCGCAGTTTCGTCTGTGAGGACGCTAGAGGGGGTATAAGCAATGCGCCCTTACATGCGTGTATAAGTCAGACACACCAAGTCTTCTGGCCCGTCTTAGTATCGTAAATCTGAGCAGTCCGATTGCAGCCGGTGGCAAGGAACTTCCCATCAGCCGAAAAGCGAACGCAACAGACTACGCTGCAAACACGAGGCCCATTAACAGATCGTTGAATTGCTGGACCAGCTCCGAGGCATACCTTTCATGCAACAAAGTATGCACGAGATTCACATCGAGCACACGTTTCACCTTGGGATTGAAGACAGCGAACCAATCGCTTCCCTCCTTCTTCAATTCAGGAGGCACGTTGTGAGGATCAAGCTCGTCAAAAAACGCAGCACCTGGTTGACCCATGGACGCTAGTGAGTTGGTAGGACCTGGGATTTGATCTGGAGGAGGTCCGGGGCCCGGCCCACCTGAATACGAGGCATGTACAGAGGGGGGTGGAGGAAGTCCAGGGCCAACACCCGTTGGTGCGGGTGGCAATTTCGAGTTCAATGGTCCAGGGCCCATAGACGGACTGAAATGGTCTAGAAGTGACGCAATTGGGCGAAGATAAGGAAGAGCACGGAGGAATCATTACCTGGACGATCCACCTTCATGCGCTCAGCCGCTTTGATACGCTTCGCGTCTCGCATGTCGCGATCCCGATCTCTATCACGGTCGCGATCGCGTTCCCGCATGTCTCGTTCACGCTCGTGCTCTCGATCTAAGTCTCTATCCCTTCCACGTGGCTCTCTATCCCTTTCCCTGGTGTAGTAAGGGTCGTTGTAAGGCCCTTGCGGTCCTGGGAGTCCACCTGCGACGCCCTGAGGTGGTCCGGCGCCACCTTGCGGGCCGATAGAGCCTGGACCCATGACGGGGTGAGGTGGAGCCCCTCCAGGCAAATTTGAGCGCAGAGCGTGCACTTCGGATCTCAAACGGCTGAGCTCCTCTTCGTACTGTTGACAAACTTTGCGATGTTGAGCTTCGAGATCGTACAACGATTGGCGGATGATGTTGAGCTCGTTGACTTGGGATGTGACTGATAAACGATAAGAGAAGTAATACAGCCAGAGCCGAGCAAAATAAGAACGTGGCGTGAGCAGTGGAGGTATACGCCACGCACCTTTGGAATCATAATCCTCTCTCTGGCCGCGAATAAGATTAACTTCTGCGACGAGGCCGTCGAATTCCTGCCTAATGATGTCAAATGCTTCGTTGAATCTGGCGTGTGAGTGTGGCTGGCTTGGGCCCTGTGTAGGAGGTCCACTTGGCTGAAGACTCCGATGCTGCAGATAGCATTCAATGGTCAGAATCGGATGCAGCCAAATTCAGGATGATCCATGCATGGACGGCGGAAAAACGAAGTGAAAAGTGGCCCGCCCCAGATGCGGCACAGAACGTCTTTCTTTATAGTTGCAAGATTGAACGTCCGGTGCCAACGACGGTAGAGGTGCAGAAGCCGTGCACAACGGGCAGGAGAGCGTGAGGAGAAGAGTTGGAGACTCACATTGTATATGGTGGATGACATGTGGGAGACGGGAACGAAGAGGAGTTATAAGATTGATCACGGCTTTTATACGATTTCAGTTGGCAGGGCAGGGACCCTGATTCTTACGCCGCTTCTATTCCCACGCACTTACCGCCGGCATCGCCTTTTACGGCCTTTGCCATATCCGCATGCTTAGAAATTACCGCCCCTCGTTTCGGAAATGGTCCCATCACAACCGGGGTAAAGTGGATAGAATACACGACCAGTCGTGAAAAGACGCACGCCTGGTTCGCCATAACGAGAGCTTCTTGCACTGCCGTAAAACGCTTCTCCCTCTTTTCACTTAGACTTTTTTTCTGGACTTGTACGCCAAGGGCCTCGAGAAGTCCGACAACTTGTCCGACGTCCACATCAAAAGATATGGAGTACCTGAGGTGATCCTCGGTGAGATTAGGACTAGTCTGAGTCCGAATAAAGGTGTGCAACTTGGTTACTGCGACGAATGCTGGATGGGTGCATCTCGGCGTTGATCTGAAAAGGTCCCATCTGCGTCATTCCGATGGACATCACAGCGCCACCAACGTGGCATCACGTGATAATACCCTTATTTGGACATGGTCGCGTGGTAAAAAGAAAAGGCTTATTACAGCGGTGAGACATTGCCTATTCGGGTCTGCTGAGACACCGCTGGGGCTAAATGTGTGTGCCAGCGTGCTCCATCTGACTGCAACCGCGTCAATGTGGACGCAGGGAAGAAAAGCCTGAGAGAATTGTGCTGCGGGCACGACCCTCGGGCGCTCCGATGAAGATCACTGGCAGGACACGAGTAGATGCGAGATCTACTATTTTTGCACTCCGGGTTTTCCGGGCCTGAGCTTACAGCTTGCCTTGCGCGCTGCAGCGCTTAAAGTAACACCACGGCCGTCATTGTTGATGGACGGCCTGAGCAGTGAGGGACGCACGAGTTGATAGTTAGCATCCCTTGCACTGCAATGATCTCATTGCAGATCATCATCACCGAAAAAAAGGACCTGTTGATCATTTCTTCGCCACCCGGGCAACAAGCAGTATCAACAGGGCAACTGTGCTCCACGCTCTCCATGCCGCCCAGCGCGCGTTCCCGGCAAAGTCTGTCGTTCCTTCATACAGCGCAAAGAAAACCGCATAAGATGACAACGGCGCGTGCAATGATGATGATAATGACCCAGTCGCCATCGCCGCCGCCGCCGCATTCGGCTCCGGATTCTGGTCGGTCAGTGTTGCTGCCTCCCGTGAAGTTTCCCGCAGGGCGTCACCGTCGCGGCTGTCATCCCCATCTACTGTCATCCCCTTCGCGATTGTTGGCGGGTCCGCCGCCGGGTAAATCTCGGCGTGCGCAACACCGCCGAAGAAGTCTGTGATGAGCGTCTCGTTGAGTGGACGTCTGAAGAGGTCTGAACGGACGCCCGCATGAGAGTGGATCTTTTCGAACGTGTATGAATCGAACTGAAAGGAAAGAAAAGAACGTTGGATTGGCGCCGGATGACGGGAAAGGCAGAATACGGACAAGATCCTGCATAGAGAGACGGCTGGTCTTGTTGATGCTTTCCATGAATTCGAGTACGAAATGGGTGTAGCTGTCAATTACGGCCACGCCGATGTCATAGTCATTCTCGAACTGCGCGCGGTAGGGCGAAGAGATGAGGTCCCAAAAGAGGTCATAAGTAAATTGGCACGCACGGAAAAGGAGCTTTCGTGGATCTGAGAAGATCCAGTCGCTAGGATATTGGGTGAATAGAGTTTAGAGTACATGGTGTTAGCCTGGCAGGTGTCAATCATGAAGAAAATCTCATTGTATCTGATCACGATTCAGTCAGCGAGCGCAACAGCGTAAGGAAGAGACGCTTTGCACCTTTTCTTCTGCCACATCTGTTCGAAAGCATCCGCGACATCAAACGCGTTGATCTCTTCGTTGTCCTGGAACTTGAGGAATTCGTTTCCGCCGTGTCCAGTCATGTAGACAAAGACGTTAGACCGTTCGTCCGAGAGGAGGCGTTTAGAGCGCGGCACGGACGGTTCTACTCTGCCTAAAACAAATATCAACTCAAAGAAATCAACTAGTCATCTCCACCTACCAGTCAAGACACGTATGAGATTTTCAACGGTGACCTCATAGCCGCGGTAGTCGACCTCGATGCTGTCACCATACAGATCGAGGTGGCGCGTCTTGCTCGAGTACACACTCCCAGGGAACGTATTGCGCGGGTTGCACGCCACGTCGTCCGCGAGCATCAGAATTATGTTCGAGTCGGGTATACCAAGGCGTTTGACGGTGCGGTACCTGTAGGTGAGCATCGACAGGGTAGCCCGTATTCATGATTAAAGCCGGCAGCAACAACGACCTACATCCCGAGGGTGTTCGCCATATGCTGCATTGAATGAGAGTCAGCGCCCCGGCAAGATCACGACAATGGGGCCCGCGAGCAATACGCTCTCACCCGATAATTGAACCAGTATCGGGAAGAGCACACCAGCACAGCCCAGTTATTCGTGTGCTTCGAGGTGGAAACGGTGCCATGCTTGCGGAAGAAGTGCTGCACGGCGTCTTGGTGAGGGTCCGCGGCGGTGACCGCGAGCGCGATGCTAGCCCAGACCCATATGCAGAGCAGCGACGAGATGAACATTTGGATGGCTGCGGCAGGTGTCCGCACTAGCAAGTGCACCAGCATACGATTCAAAACAACCTTGTGACCAGCTTCTGGCCATGGGCACACCATAGACAGGAGCATGATGCGGACGCCTCTCTCCCCCAAAATGTAGACACAATCTGTACCCATTAGACCTACTTCCTATTACCACATCCACCTACAATTTGGCTGGAAAGACGAGATGAATACCCAATGGCAGTCTTGATGTCATGTGACTTGATGTCATGTGACCTTGGTGGGTTCCGGATGTTCCGGCTCGTAAGTCTCCGCTCCGCTATACACATGCTGGCTCCTCATCTTCAGCCATGTCGGCAGGCTTCCGCATAACGCCGAGTCTCTGGGAGAAGATCCATCACTTTGCATCGTTTCCTCAGACCGGTGGTGATTTGCCATGAATTTTGACTTGAACTTTCCTCCGAGGGACTCATGGACACTAGTCTCATTGCAACAGATGGTATTATTCGGGCAAAACCCTAGTCAAGGCACGCTACTCAAGGGTAGCCAATTTCTAGCAGGTCTGTAACTGCACTATATGAAAGGGATACTAGGATCAATCTTTCGTTCTAACAGAAGAACTACCGGTTAGATTGGCACATCGAGTAAAGGAATTGGATGAGCTTCCGTACAATCTCAGCAACATGAGTTCAATCAAGAAGGTCAAGAATTGGTATGCACAATCATTTGACGTATGTGATACTTTTCCTCTGTGCGAAGCCGCTGACGCCTTTGTTACGTGCGCAGGAATTAATATCTTTCCCCCCTATCAAGCTGCCGAACGATGTCAGGCAGGCGTTGATGGCATCTCGACAAACAGAGAGCTCCTTCCCGCAGTCGAAGCCGAATTTGACGCTTGAGGATGTTCTAGATGGTCCTCACATCTATGGCTACGGTGTAGGCAACAGCCAGCCCGACTCTGTCAACAGCAATGGCAGCGGTGTTGCAAAACTTCGCGTACCCATAACACGACGGTCAGGGGGGGCTAATTTTCTGAAAAAATATTTTAACTGGTTTATTGTAGATATTATGCCGAGACTCCTGGCTTCAATTGGCCTCCCCCCGTACATGATTACAACAAACGTTTCACCAGAGCCTTGGAGGCTATCAAAAAGCGACACGATCCCACTGTGACTACAGTGGCGCAGGGCGTGCTGGAATGGAAACGGACGCATAATGCCCAGAACATCGGCGTGGATATCCAAGCTTGGTTGGATCGATTCTATATGTCTCGGATAGGCATTCGATTTTTGATTGGACAACGTGCGTCCGTTCTTATTCCGGCCAATTTTGCGTCAGCAGTCATTCTGTAGACATAGCATTGAATACGCAACAACCGCATCAAAACTATGTGGGCATCATATGTACTAAAGCGGTACGCCCTGCAAATTGGATTCGTCGTCGTCGTTGGCTCACCGATACAACAGAATGTCCATGATATTGTTCAGGAGGCAATTGAGAATGCCCGGTTCGTGTGCGAGGAACATTACGCTATGTTCAAGGGCCCACCAGTCCAGCTCATCTGCCCGAAGCATGTGACATTCCCCTACGTGCCTGGCCACCTCTCTCATATCTGCTTTGAGCTTCTCAAAAATTCCCTCCGTGCTGTGGTGGAACATCTCGGAACCGATCAGGAAAATCGATTCCCCCCTATTAAAGTCATCGTTGTGGAAGGCAAAGAAGATATTACGATCAAGATTTCGGATGAGGGCGGTGGCATCCCTAGAAGTGCGATCCCTCTCATATGGACCTACATGTACACAACTATGGAAGGTCAAAGGATTGATCAGGATTTTCAAGCGAGCGATTTCAAGGCACCTATGGCTGGATTTGGTTATGGGCTGCCGCTCTCGCGACTGGTATGGTTTCTCGCTGGCTTTCACGGAAATTGCTCTGACTCACTTCAATGTAGTACGCGAGATACTTCGGGGGCGATCTGCGGTTAATCTCGATGGATGGCTTTGGCACTGATGTATATATCCACTTGAATAGGCTTTCTAGTAGCCGCGAACCATTGCAATAGACTTATTTCTCCATTCCATTTTTTGCAAGACAACTTACTGTCGTTTTCGGCTCAGCTTACACATAAAAAAAAAACATGACTTCTCAAATGGTGATACATCGGCATTGCAATTCCTCGATGATGACTGGGCCAATCAATGTGAAAGTTAGTGCAATGCAATCACATGGAACAGCACTATCATGTAAAATTAGTCTGACATTGAAATTCTGAATTTTATTTGTCTGCAGTTTTCAACTGACACATGCTCTCTAGGTGCTCACTCTCATTCAATGTTCAACCATCACAACATCTCCCTGATGGCTGTAAGAAGTGCTATATCTCCAGAGATTTGCTGGATAGCCATTTGACTGTCAGCAATCCTCACCCAGGAACAGATCTTGACCTATACAGGGATCTCTGTTGCTGCTGTACACAACATCCTCAACTACTTTGAACAGTACAAGACTATCAAAGTGGAAGAGGACAGGGAGGAATGATGGAGGAAGAAACAGCTTGGACAGCTGAGAGACATTGATTAGAGGTGTGCTACCACATTAATCATTGTCTTCCTGCACACACACAAGCATTAGTATCTCATGAAACATGTGAAATGTTCCCCTGATGTGTACCTACCCTGCTGAGGAGAACACTTGGGAGCCTTGCCAGAACCTCACCAATGTCACTCAGGTGCTCAAGGACTTCTTCTGGCAACACCCTGACAAAGCAGAGTTGGCAGGTTGAGATGCCCAGCCTTGAGAGGGTGATGTTAGGATCACTTATGTAAGCCACCAATAAGTAGTGGAAGAAGGTTGTGAGAAGGTTGTGGACAAGTCACATGACCTGGATGGGAGCCAGCTTACATAATACCCAGGTCACATGACCTAGGCCTTTTGCATATCACATGATGTGAGAGGTCCATGCATGGGAATGCCAGGAAGTCCCAAGGCTCTTGCTATAAGTACTATTGACTTTCCTATTTTGTACTCTTTTCCCCTTATCTTAGTATTGTCATCATGACCTTACCTTTAAGTTGTGTGAGACCCAGTCTGATAGAAAGGATGAGTGGAATGGGGATTATTGTTATGCACCCCTCACACCATCTCATTCCAGACATGTGGCTTTAGTGGGGATTGCCAGTCCCCATTACATATCCTGGATTCTTGTGGATCACATGACCTTCCAATGATCTCTCCCATTTGCTTCACAACCTCTTTTGGGATGGCTTAGGGAAGCAATCCTGACAACTTGTACATAAGTAGCTGATTGTACCCATGTAATTCCCTAGGTTTTGATCTTCTTTAGTTTGTGTCCTTCTACTCTGAGTCTGACCTGAGACTGCTTCCCTCATGTCTCCTGTCTCCCAAAGTTGGAACAACCACCACACACAGTAGATTGGCTGTAACTACCATGTACTGTGACATCCTATGGATCTGGCATCATGATCTATGGAGTCTATATATATTGGAGCTAGCTACAGCCCTACCACAACTATGTTGTCTAATGTAGTATATCCTTTTTTTGCTGATGTTCGGCGTGTCCATACGGCTGGAAGCGTTTGTCTTTCTTCTTCCCGCTTTCTCTTTCTCTCTCGGACAATCGACGGGACGATGAGTGTTTCGGTAATGTGAATTCAACGTGTGTTCGTGGGGTTTGTGCCTTGACGGCTGCTTGCTGCTCCGACCGCATTTTCTGGACCTCGGCTTGCATTGTACAAACCGGAAAAGCATCCATTACGGTTCAAACGCAGAAGAGAAGCAGAGGACGAGAAGGAATGACCAGCCGGCGGGGATTTGTAGCGCCGAACGCAAAGTGGCAACACGCCCGTGAATTTGCAGATGCGATGCGAACACGGAATGAACAAGCGTCCTTGCACGCAGCAGCGGTGGCGCTCGCGGCCACAGTAAAAACGTACCGATTTTGTCCGCAAACCACTCTTCCTTGACGTCGTGCGGATCCCATAGCTCCTTCGGGAAGTTAGTTGTGCGCTCGTCCACGTCCACGAACTCGACGAGCTTCGCGTAGAGGTGCGGATTGCGGAACGATCGGTTTGACATGAGCGAGTCATTGAAATGCATCGGGTGGACAGGGTCTCGCTTGAGCGCACGGAAGTGAGCCAGTTTCGTCTTTGGCACCACCATGAGTAAAATTTTAGAGGGGATAAATTATTCTGACCTTGATAGCGGGGTCACACGGCTCCGAGGTCTCTGGTGGGATGCCCCAGTCGTCGACACCCGGCGTGGATGGTGGACGCAGCAGCTCGCGCGTCCGCGCTAGTTCGTCGAGACCTGCGGCGTCTGGGCGGGTAGAGGAGGAGGACGGATCGGGAGAAGTGGGAGCAGTGGGAGCAGCGGGGGCTGATGACAAGGACGACGGGGTCTCACGCGGTTCGTCGTCGGTGAAGTAGTCGGACACGTGCGCGCGGGGCCGACTCTGCGACGGCGCAGTCCGACGCACGATTATCTGCTGATCGGATGACCTGTGCGAACGGCGACGACGGAGGGAGACGAAGACGCTCACGTTTGCGGTGTGCCTCGCAGCGCTCTTCACCGGCGGTGGCCGGTCGTCGTCGTCGCCGTTGTGGACTAGGCGGGCTGCGGCGAGTTCTTCCGAATCGCTTTGGGAGTCGACATCGTAGGCGACGATGCCTTCCATCGCCCCGCTGTTACTGTGCCGCACAGTACAGTTGTGGTTGTCAGTGTTAATGTTTACTTTTGTTTACAATTTGCTACCTGCCCTATGTCATAAAGACTGACTAATTGCTTGATGGACCAACATTAGGTGACAGGAGTATAGGTATAAATGTAGCTGTGGGCAGGCCATCCTGAACCCTCCTTTGTCTTTTTATACTGATTGATGAGGGTATATCATTGCTCTCCTTGATGGTCATTGAGTAAGTGAGTTTCAACAGCGCAGGCGCACCAGTAACGAAGCTGGAGTTCACGCAGTAAGAAAGAGAACGTGTGAACTCCTACAAGTGCGAAGCGACTGTATAAGTACTAACTACATCAGGAAACATCAAATTTTCTTGATGCTGTCTTGTTTTGTCTTGACTCTGTCTTGATAGTCTTGACAGAAAAATCAAGTTAGTCAAGACAAATCGAGAAGATGGACCTACTTGATTAAGAACTTTTTGTCTTGATCTGTCTTGATTTGAGGATTCAAGACAGTCAAGAAACAAATCAAGACCAATTAAGTGCAATCAAGACATGTAAGAAGGTCCAAATTGTCAAGAAAACTTGAGGTTTCCTGATGTACGGGTAAACTATGGCACAGTGTTCACAAGAAACAAAGGAGGAAGGGTGGCACAAGGATGCGGCACATCGTGTGCCACCGTTCTCTGTAGCAAGCCGAGCCGAGACAAATGGGTAGTGGTGCGATGGCAAAGTGTACTCACTTCGTCACTCCCACTCATTGAGCCGTCACCCTTCAATGACTCCAACTGCAGTACAAAACCACTTGAACAGATCTCAGGGGAGCAGTTTTGTAAGGATGTCCACGATCATTCTCGTCATTGGACAATACTTGAATGAAATCTCGTTGTTGGCAATTCATTCGCAAAGGAAATGGTGACAAATATCAATGTGTTTCACTTGCAAATGGGCCACAGGGTTCTTCACGAGTGCGATACAGCCCTGGTTGTCAGTGTGGATGATGGTAGCGGTAGGCTGGGGGAATCCTAAATCAGAAAGTAAAGAGTGCAGCCAGATGGCCTCTTTAGTCGCATTTGCCAATGCCATGTACTCAGCTTCCACGGTGGACAACGCAATGGTAGGCTGCTTCTTCGAGGACCATGAAACCATTCCACCGGCAACATCAAAGACAAACCCCGTGATGGACTGTCAGTCAGCAAGGTCTTGGGCCCAGTCAGAATCCGTCCAGCTGACAAGGTCGATGCCATTGTTTTTGCCACCCAAGACAAGGCCAAAGTTGACCATACCTTTGAGGTAATGCAGGATGTGTTTCAGGGTGACAAGATGCAGCTTCCTGGGATTCATCCCGAACTGTGCACAAGTATTCGTCACATACTGAATATCTGGGTGGGTTTGTGTAGTAGAGGATACCTCTGAGACACTCTAGGTAGTTGAGGCCTGCAGTGAACTCATTGTATGATGCACGGTCAACGTCAGAGGCAGGGCAATCGATGGCGGATATTCGTTCCTTGATGGCTGCTGGCATAGCAACAGGTGTGGCACCATCCATGTGGTAGCATGTGAGCAGAACTTGGATATAAGCGGATTGGTCCAATTGGATTGTCCGGCTTGCACGATTGTGCTGGACCCTGATTCCCAAGATGTGTTTCAGTTCGCCCAAATCGGTAATCTGAAACGCTTTCCCAAGCTCCTCCTTAAACCATCTCACACTCCTCATCTCCGCTGCAGCGACAGCCATGTTGTCCATGTACACCAGCACCAGCACCTCTACGCTCTTTTCCTTTCGTCGCACATAAAGGCAGTCATCAGCAGGGCTGCTGGAGAAGCCCAGTCATCCCATGACCTCCCCCAACTTCACCTTCCATTGCCTGCTGGCTTGCTTGAGACCGTAGAGCAGTCTCTTGAGTCTCCAAACTCACTTATCATTGTCGTCGGTACGTGCTCCATCCAGTGGCTCCAAATATATCTCTTCTTCTAAGTCTCCCCTTAGATATGCCC
The DNA here is from genome assembly GCA_951802425.1 of Clavaria fumosa. Classification (NCBI taxonomy): domain Eukaryota; kingdom Fungi; phylum Basidiomycota; class Agaricomycetes; order Agaricales; family Clavariaceae; genus Clavaria; species Clavaria fumosa. Next base: position 990,650 of record OX637805.1, on the reverse strand, counting down.
CCATGACATCAACTTGATGGAGGAACCAGTCTTCGCATGCAGCCATCAATAGGAGGGCTCGTAGGGTAGTCAGACGTGCGATGGATGCGAAGGTCATGGTGAAATCTTGGCCTGGTATCTGTGAGTAACCTTTAGCTACTACCCTTGCCTTGTATCTGACTATCTTTCCGTCGCTGTCACGTTTGGTCTGGAAGATGATGCGACTCCCTATCGTCTTTCGTCCCACGGGGATCTTCGGTACCCACTCGAACGTCCCGGAAGTGCATAGCTGCTCAAGTTCTGCAGTTATGGCTTTCTCCCACTCCTTTGCATGTGCTGAGCGCATCGCTTCTCGGTATGTTCGCAGGTCCCCATCTCTTGCGACGAAAACGTGCTGATGCCCTCCCCTGACAGCTTCTTCAACTTCTTCAGTCATAGCTTCTTCTCCAAATCGTGCAGGCAGTCGTCGTGCTCGAGTAGAGCGCTTGCAGAGGGGTGGGGGATCAGTGCACAGTATTGCAGGTGAGTTATCTCCCACTGGTTCAGGCATCTCTGATCCCTCCCCATTTTCTATAGCACCATCATCATCTCTGCGAACCCCCAGCAGATCTGGGGCCCCTGTCATTGTCCGCAATGTTGGGTGCTCTGCTTCATCCTTGATAACAGTGACATCCAATGGCCTGTCATCTTCAATAACACGTATGTCCCTAGCAGTTATCAGTTTCTTTGTTTCTAGGTCCTCAAGATGATATCCTTTAGTCTCGTCAGCCCACCACCCCAGTAGGTGGCATTTCACCGCTGTTGCTTCAAGTTTCCCTCCTCGCACCTTCTTTGGGATATTCACATATGTGATTGATCTGAAGATCTGTAGGTGCAAGACATCTGGTTTTCACCCAGTCCATGCCTTGTAGGGAACTCTGTTGGTGATAGCAGCTGTCAGGGAGTGTCAGGATTGCTTACATAAGCAGGCTGGAAAGGCCAAGAAAGGATTGCAAAAGAGTTGTGGGAAGATTGCAGATGAGTCACGTGACCCGAATGGGTGGCAGATTATGTAATGGAAAAATCACATGACCCGGGCCTGAGTGCATCATGTGATGCAGGGGTCCGAGCATGGGAATGCTGGCAACTCCTGAAGCACTCGCTATATATACTGCATCCTTTTCTTACTTGTGCCCTTTTCCCCTTATGTTAGTATCATCATCATTGACCTTACATTAAGTCATGTGAGCGTGAGACTAAGTCTGACACAATACTAACATCCCACCCAATCCACCCTAGCCCCATGTCCTAACCCAGCTAGCCTGGACCCCTATCTCAAACTGTCACACTCTGTCACAGCTTATCCCCCTCATCCTCTTCTTCTTTACCCTGCCTGCAGTGTGTAACAGAACTGCACGAAATTTTTACTGTGTGTAGATACATGTGACCAGACCCAGAGGAAGTCTACTGTGACCCTCCCCAAGTGATACTGAGTGCCCAAGGCCCGGATCTTTGTTTTACAGCTACATACCAGTGAATCGTGTAGTGTACAGGGCAAGGAAAGGCCCTCTACATAGTCTTTCTGTAGTTTCCTGGTCCAGTGGACAGGGCCCTTGCTCTGTGACCATTGTCAGAAGGGCGCACAGGCAACTCATTAGGAGTTGTGGAGTGACCACCTGGGACACCATTTGGGCCCCATGCTAGCAACAGCTTTATAGAATAAGAGTTTGATAAGTACCTAAGTGCCTAGAGAGCAGCCTGAGAGGACAGGACTGCTAAGAGATCAAAGAAATCCTGAGTGCCCAAGGCCCGGAATTTTATTTACAGTGTCTACGACTGAGACCGGGTCAAGCCCAGCTCCCCCCTGATTCCCCCGTTACCAACATCCCTGAAACCCCATCACCACCACCAGGGTCTGTGATGGCTGACCACATTGCCCTGCCTGAAGTCCATGCCATGAGGCTGGATTTAGTTGTTGCCTCATTCGATGGGCAAAAAAGAAATTTCTGTACATTCCTCCAGTCGCTCCACCTCCTGTTTATGGCGAATCCAATAATCTATGCCATGGACCTGGCAAAGGTCCTCTACACCCTCAGCAAAATTGCTGGAGATGGGTTTGCTGCAGAATGGGCAAATATGAAGGGAGAGGAAATCCTGGGTAACAATGAGGTTGGAACCTGGGCAGAATTTGTGGAGGAGATGAAGTGAGCATTCGATGACCCGAACGACTGTGCAACTGCCCTTGCAGACATTGCGAGGTTGAAACAGGGTGTTATGATGGCACCTGAGTTCTTCACAAAGTTCGAAACAATGTTCCAAAGAGCAGGGATGACAGAAGTGGCTGATTCAGACATCCTGGTCCATTGGCTGGAGTCGAACCTGAGCAGGAGGCTAGTGGGAAAGGTCTATGGTGTTTCACCAATGCCAGAGACCTACGTGCAGTGGAAGGCACTCGCAGAAAGGCTAGATGCTCAGCAGCGTCACCTCAATGGAGTCATCGCACAGCAGAACTCTGTGCATCCTGCTCCGCCTACAACCAGCTGCCCCCTCCCTCAACAAACCCGCTTTGCCCCAGCCCCCCGCTCCTTCCTGGCTGAGCCACTGGCCTGCACCCCTGCCCCTCCCACCATGCCACGTCCCACCAATGCTGGTGATGCCATGGTGGTGGATTGTGCCTGTGCCCCTGGGTTGTTGCGCACCTGCTTCCGATGTGGCCAAGCTGGTCACATGGTGAGAGATTGCCTGCTCCAGGACACGCACCCACAGATCCTGAGGCCACAGGTCCATGCCATGGAAAGCCAGGTACGTAGTGCAGAGGACTATGAGAACGAGATCACACTGCTCCGAGACCACCTGGAGTTGCAAGAGAGAGAGAAGAGGGCTCCTGTTGAGGAGCCAGATTTTGGAGATGAGGCCCAGTGAGTCTGAACTGGAGTCTCAGGAGTAGATATCCCAGCCCCCCTCCCATCCCTGTACCTGCAGCTAGTATCCCGAAATACACTATCTTGCAGCGGAGACACACCCAGATTGGGGCTGAGGTGAAGGACAAAGTGGAAATGGAAACCGCTAAGAGTGAAATACTGAAAAGAGAAAAGGGGACTAGCAGCAAAGTGGAGCCGACGAAGTGCCTTGCAGAGGTGCTGAAGGACACCCTATTGCGTATGCCCCAAGAGCTCTCCATCCAGGTGCACCTGGAGGCTCTCAGCACTGGCAAAGGGGCAACTACGAAAGCCCTTGTCGACTCAGGCTGCACCAACTGCTTTATGGACTTGGAGTGGGTGAAAAAAAGTGGGACTGGAACCATCTCCCTTGCTGAATCCAATCACCATGTATAATGTGGATGGAACACAGAACAGGGATGGTAAGATCCGGTATGGGATGGAGCTGCTTGTGACAGTTGGTGACCACCAGGAGCGGATCCACTTCCTGCTAGGGAAGACCCAGTCCCACATGGCAATCCTTGGGCATGATTGGCTAAAGCATCATAACCCAGAGATTGACTGGGTGAAAGCTGAAGTAAGGCTCACCCGCTGCCCCAACACCTGTGCCTCCTCCCCACACAGCCACCAGCCCCCTGCCTGACCCTCGGTTCCACCGAAAGTGAGTACCCTGGCCTCGGCCAGTATCCCAGACACCCATTTTCCCAACACTGGCCCTACCCCTGATTGGCCCAGCCGCTACCCTTTGGTTTTTAGAGAAGCAAAGTGGGATGAGCTTCCCCACTCCCACCCTGACTTTGATATCAAAATCGAGTTTAAAACAGACCCTGGACACCTCTCCTCTAAGCTATACTCTCTAATGCAAGAAGAGATGGTGGAGATGAATCGCTGGGTGGATGAGCAGCTAGCTTCTGGATGAATCTGACCTTCAAAGTCCCTGTATGCAAGCCCCTTCTTCTTCAAATGCAAGAAGGACAAGCTGCAGCCAATTATCAATTACTCTAGGCTGAACTCGCATCTAATCAAAGACAAGTACCCCCTCCCCCTCATCCGAGACACCATGGATGTGTTAAAGGGGGCAACCATCTATTCCAAGATTGATGCAGGTCTGGCCAGAACATCAGCACCACTGCGCTTTCCTAACGCCTTGTGGACTCTTCAAACCGGCAGTTATGTGGTTTGGGCTGCAGAATGTGCCTGCAACCTTCCAGCGCTTCATGAACCATGTGTTGAGGGAAGAGATTGCAGGGGGGCATGTCTGAGCCTATGTCAACAATGTTATAGTGTTTGCAGAGGATTTGGCCACACACCAGTATTGGATGGATCGGGTCTTGAGGAAGTTTGGGGAGAATGGGCTGTGTCTCAGACTCAGCAAGTGCAAGTTCGAGAAGAGTGAGGTCTTCTTCCTGGGGATGAAGATCTCCCACAACCATCTGGAGCATGACCCAGCTAAAGGCACAGCAATCTGTAACTGGCCCAGACTGAAGAATGTGAAAGAGGTACAAAGATTCAATGGGATGCTGAACTACCTCTGCCAGCACATCCCAAACCTCTCTGCCTGGGCAAAGCCACTCTTCCAGCTGACAGGGAAGGTCCTGTGGAGATGGGAGGAGGAGGAGGAGGAAGCAGCCTTCCAAGATCTCCACCTGGCACTAGTATCAGCCCTGGTCTTGGCTCTACCACAAGACAAAGGGAGATGGAAGGTAGAAACAGATGCGAGCAACTTGGCGACTGGAGGAGTTCTCTCGCAGCAGCAGGTGGATGGGACTTGGAGAGTTGTAGACTATATCTCCAAAGCCCTCACCGCAGCTGAGAAGAATTATGATGTGTATGACAAGGAGTTCCTGGCTGTAATCCAGGCACTATTCGAGTGGTGGGCTTACCTGATTGGGGTGGAAGAGACTATTGAAATCTGGACAGACCATGCTAACCTCCAGTACTTCCGGAAGCCCCAGAAGTTGAAACCAAGGCAGGTCCATTGGGTTGGAGAGCTCCAGTGCTTTGACTTTGAGATCAAGTACTGTACTGGGAAGTCAAACATGAAAGCTGATGCACTCTCACAGAGGCCAGATTATGGAGAGATGGTGGATGAGGATGCACCAGTACAGGTCTTCCCAGAGGCTGAGACCCGGACATTGTTCACATCGGAGATGGAGATGCTACTCCAGAAAAACAGTGCGGTACATGTGCAGAAGCCAGAGGAGCTTGATGATGAGTGGATGAGAGATCGGATGGGACTCTGGTGGAAGGCAGAAATCACATGAGTGCCCCCAGAAGCATGTGAGGCAGTGCTCACCTTTGAGCATGACCTCCCCATCGCAGGGCACCCTGGTCCACAGAAGCTGAGGGTGGCTCTGTTGAGGTCCTACTGGTGGGTGGGCATGGTGAAGGATTCCAATCAGTATGCAGGTGGATGCGAGACATGCCAACAAATCAAGCCTGATTGTACCAGGCATGCTGCTCTGCTCCATCTGCTCCTTGTCCCTGAGAGCCCCTGGGCAGTCATCTCTTGGGACATTGTTGGGCCTTTTCCCCTCTCACATGGTCACAATGTGATCCTTGTCATTGTCGACAAGTTTACAAAAAACAAACTCTCATTGGAGCTATTGGCCTTGACCTCACAGGACTTGGTGCTGCTCGGATCCTTCGAGACCAGGTCTTCTGCGACCATGGAGTCCCGCAGAAAGTTGCGAGTGACCGGGGAACCCAATTCATGTCCAGATTCATGAGGGAGTTCTATGGGATGATTGGAGTTAAGGCAAACCCGAGCACTGCCTTCCACCCACAAACAGATGGACAGACAGAGTGGGTCAATCAGGAGGTTGAAGTGTATCTCCAGGCCTATGTTGACCATCTGCAGGATGATTGGGCAGAGTGGCTATCCACAGCCAAGTTCGCACTCAATAACCGTGAGCACTCGGCCACCAGATTCACACCTTTCTATCTGGAGTATGGCCAGCACCCTTGGAATGGCAGTATCCGGCCACCTTCTGAGGTGAACCCTGCAGCAGACGAGTGGATGGCCAAGCTCACGGAATCCTGAAGAGCAGCCAGGGAAGCAATGGGGAAGGTGGCAGATGCGATGAAGGCCAGCTATGATAAGGGAAAGTGCCCAAGTCATGAATACTCAAAGGGGGACTTAGTCTGGCTGGATACTCGGAACCTGAAAATGGATTGACCATCCAAGAAGCTTGACAACAAGCAGGCTGGACCCTTCACTATTGAAGAGAAGGTTGGACCAGCAGTGCACCGACTCAAGCTCCCCCGAGCATGGCGCATTCACTGGGTTTTCAATGAGTTGCTACTCACCCCATATTTTGCCCCCTCTTTTCCTTCCCAGAACTTGCCTCCACCCCCACCCCCCATGATTGACGATGACCACTTGGAGTATGACGTGGAGGCAATTCTTGATGTCAAGAAGGTTGGATGGGGAGTGAAGTATTTGGTGAAGTGGTTGGGATACCCTGCAGAGGAGAACACCTGGGAACCTTGTCACAACCTCACTAACATTGCACTGTTGCTCCAGGACTTCTTCCAGCAATACCCTGACAAGGCGAAGTTGGCAGGTCAAGATGCCCAGCCTTAAGAGGGGGGTGATGTCAGGATTGCTTACATAAGCAGGCTGGAAAGGCCAAGAAAGGATTGCAAAAGAGTCGCAGGAAGATTGCAGACGAGTCACATGACCCGAACAGGTGGCGGATTATGTAATGGGAAAATCACGTGACCCGGGCCTGAGCGCATCACGTGACGCATGGGTCCGAGCGTGGGAATGCTGGCAACTCCTGAAGCACTCGCTATGTATACTGCATCCTTTTCTTACTTGTGTGCCCTTTTCCCCTTATGTTAGTATTGTCATCATTGACCTTATGTTAAGTCATGTGAGCATGAGACTAAGTCTGACAGGGAGAGGTTTCTAATGTGTACTGCGTACATCAGCACTTCCCCCCAGTATTGTGAGTCCATACCACTTGAATGTAGCATACACCTGACCATTTCAAAGCACATAGCAATAAACCTTTCAATGATACCATTCTGTTCTGGGCTGTATGGGACAGTCATTTCATGATGGATGCCATTGCAGCAGCAGAGGTCATCAACCTTGTTGTTGACAAGTTCCGTACCATTGTCAGTGTGTAGTCATTTCAACTTCTGTCCAGATTGCCTCTCTAACATTGCGATTACATCCCGTAGCTCTCCGGGCACCTCATCTTTGTTCTTCAAAAGGCAGGTGACACCGAATCTCATACTAACTTCGACAGTGACAAGGGCGTAATGCATCCCAGTCCAGGATTCGATGGCCATGGGTCCAGTCAAGTCAGCAACCACAAGCTCCATCAGCTTGTATCACATTTCGCTCCGTTTCGGGAATGGCAAGCAGTGCGATTTTCCAAGCACGCACCCCTCGCATATGTGGTCATGATTGCTAGATGAAATGGTGAGTCCCTTTACCATTTTCTTTCGAATGAGTTCACAGATTGCTTCAAGGTGTAGGTGTCCCATGCATTGGTGCCAGGTCCGCATACTGGCACTGGAGGATACTTCATAGGCAGCTGGGACCTCGGCACGAGTGCAGTCGACGCAGTAAAGTCCCCTCACCAGGTCGCCATGTAGGATCTCATTCTCTCCTTTCGTTACTACTAACCCTCCCATCATGCTTCGGTAAGACGCTCTGTCGTCTTGGAGCGCACCAAGACTGATTAGGTTCATAGCAAGTTTTGGAACATGCATGACACCATGTAACATTGTTGTCTGGTGTCTGCTAGGGCTCTAACCCTCAAGCGAACACATCCATATCCTGCAACAGGTATGTCGCAAGCATCTCCTACTGATACTGTATGACCAGTTATGCACTTGTAGGATGCGAACAATGATCTGTCGCAGAACATGTGGGCCATCGCCCCACAATCGAGAATCATGCCGGCGTCGAGGCGGGGCTTCGTGGTCATGTACACGGAGCCAGCTTCTCGCATGACGCCGTCCGGATGGTCGCATGTTGCTGCGTGCACGGATACTCTCCCATGTGAGTGTCCTTTCTTGTTCTCGTCCTGTTCAGCATTTGGACACTGATTCCCCCAATGACCAGTCTCTTTGCACTTCCAGCATATGTCGTCGGGTTGCGGACCGCAGCCACGCTTGGCCTTCGCTCGGTTTTGCTTTTCTTTCGGTCCATTGCCCCTCCTGGCTTTTCCTGATGCCTGAAGAGCGGTCTGCCAGACCGCTCTTCAAGCATGGCTCCCGCCAGGTTTCTCTCGAGCGCATCGGTTCGCCTCTGTCTGAAGTTTTGTGCTTACTATGTCAGAGGTAAGCACCTTAGTGTCAAATAGCTGTATTTTGATCATTTCCCAGGATGGAGTCTTCGGCAATGACAAGATCATTGCGCAGGCTATGTGGAGGTTGTCAACCGCTTCACCAGCCTGAACAATCTGATGTCGGATGTCAAGAATAGCGGCTATGTGATTGGCCATCGGTGTGCCATCAACGTATTTCCATGTGTACAACTCCTCAAAGAAATAATGCACATTGATTAGTTGCTGATTCGTCTGGTGCACCTGTTTCCATGTATCCCACATTTCTTTTGATGTTTCACAGCTTGTAACATGCGGCCACTGCAATTCATCGGTCACACTGCGCATCAGGCCTTGCGCAGCGCCATTGTGAGTTACCCAGTCGAGGTACTCACGCAGCTTCATCCGATAGTCCTCGGTTGGTGCGGATTCTGGTGACGGGTCGGCTGGTTTGGCAGGGCAAATCTCGACGCCGGTTACGACTAACCATAGGTACTTGGCCTGCAGCACAGACTGCATATGTACAGACCAATTTGCGTAGTTTTGCCCATTCAGTTTAGGAAATCTGAATGCGTCCATTGTAGCCGAGTCCAGCTGTCTGTTGCCGGGTCTCATAATCTTTCAACAGTGCAGGCACACCAGTAATGAAGCTGGAGTTCACGCAGTAAGAAAGAGAACATGTGAACTCCTACAAGTGCGAAGCAACTGTATAAGTACTAACTACAGGTAAACTATGGCACAGTGTTCACAAGAAACAAAGGAGGAAGGGTGGCACAAGGATGCGGCGCATCGTGTGCCGCCGTTCTCTGTAGCGAGCCGAGCCGAGACAAATGGGTAGCAGTGCGACAGCGAAGCGTACTCACTTCATCAGTGAGTGATCTATACTACAGTACAATATATCATACCACATCACTGATCCAGGTAACCATGCATTTTGAATTGTAATTACACAACTATGCCCCAGCTATGGTGTACTAGGTACCTGGTGTCCTTCATCCTCATCACTCTCACTCTCATCAACAAGTTCCAACAAGTCAGTGCTACTTGCTACTCCACCTGATTTCACATCACCATCAACAAACTGCCAGAGATGACTAAAGTGCTTATGAATGGAGCATCGAATGAGAGCCTGTTGAAATGCATAGGATGCAGTTCCTTCTGCACAATCTGGTGGTAGATCTTGCTGTTGCTGGGCTTGTGCTTTCCACCATCCTTCATGCCATTCCAGATATGCAAGTACTCGCCACATCTCCTCACGCAAAAGCTCTATTTCCTCACCCCGACGCCGGCACACACCCTGGCTTTGCACCATTCAATGTGAATCGCCTGAGCAATGGCTTTCAGTAAACCCCATTTTTGAAGCCTAAGCATCACTCACCTTCATGTAGGTCACTTGCACCCTCATTTACAGACATGCCTTGGGCATGCCAAATCCATGATCTTGTCTGGCAACCCTCATTGAGCATCCTTTTTCCCAACCGAATGGTCCTTTCACCATCATCTTCATGTAACTCACAGACATCCCCAGGCTCAAGAACTTGGAATTTGGACTCCCAATTTCTCTTTGTCAGCACATGTGACAATGAAGAGAGAGCAATGCAGGCAACCCGATATTTTTTGACTGCAAGTTTGACTTTCACATCACAGCAGTTGATGAATCCACGTGCGCAAGTGTTTGCTCCTTGGCCCCATTCAAATTGTGTCTTGTACTTCCAGAGATGAGATCGCAACTGTAGATGAGACCGGAGTTCATTCAGTGCATCACTGGCCTGTGCCTCTCGCAACTGCCATTCATATCTAGACAGCTGGCATTCACAATGAGCATTACGGGGCAATGCTGATGGCAAATATAGTGGGACATCTTCTGTTTTGACCTCAGGCGAGCCAGCAGCGGCATTTTTCTCATCCCTGCCTCGAAGTATAGCAGTAAAGGGCATGTATATCTGCTGAACTAGTTGCCAAGCATGAATGCAGCACCGGAGCATGTATGACTGCTCCTTAAGCTTTGCCAGTTGCAGATTTGTAGGATGAAATCCTAATGATGCTGTTTCAATAGACAATCTATGCCTGCGATAAATTGTTATAGCAAAGTTAGCAGTGCAAATATTTTAATTTTACTTACTGTCAGTCTTCCAAGTCTATGCCAGCATTAATGAGCATACTTGGAGAGATATCTTCATGTATAATTGGCACATCTTGTCCTTGAAAATCAAGAGCCTCTTCATCAGCTAGCTGTGGCCTGGGTGACAACTGATTTGGAAGCTATGTCAAAATCTTGTTTATGGAAAGCAACAAAGCCCATCTCACTTCTGACAGTCGCAACAAAGGGATTTGTATTTGATGAATCCAATTCCCACAGCTCAACACTTTTCCTCCAAGCCTCAACCTCAGCCGCCTCCAAAGATGATGTGAATCGCTCGAAAGCAGATGATTGCTCTGCATATTCTGCAACAGCAGTCTCAAAGCATCGAAGGAGGAGAGTGCCTGAAGTAGAGGATGTCAATTCCACGCAATTGCAGGGAGCTGGCTAAGTTCACCTAAGCCAGTGTATTTCTTCCAGTTCCAATCTGAGAAGTGATCATCTAATGTATCACGATGTGATCCGGGCCCCATTTCACATGTGCTAGTGGCAAGGGAGTTGGCATGAGCCCATCCTCGCTCAGGTGCTTCACCATCTGTATGACCAACACACCGAGTAAGGTTGAATGAGTGTCTTGTCCGACATGCCTCTACATGGGCTGGGAGGTGGAACTTAGGGATGAGAAAGACAGTGCCTCTTTGGGCCATGCTTGGTAGCTGCAAAGCTTGATTGTAGGTATTCATCCTTGACCAAACATTCTTTGACCATTGGCAAGCAATGTCATAGGAAATGGTGAGGTGGCAGAGCGAAGTTGCACTGAGACTCGAGAAGAAGAGGAAGTCCATGTTGGTATAACTGGGGAGTATGTTTAATGGGGGATCCCACACATGGAAGTGCCCAGAACTCACCGCTCGCCTTTTTGCAAGTCTCCAACTGACAAGAGGTGTTTGATGTCGTGCCATGCACAATCTACTGCGCCCAGACCAGTAGCTGCGAGTCCACGGGTTGAGGCAACATTTGCATTATTGATAGCCATGTGTGATGCACAGTTACTTGGCTACCATGACATTAGCAGATTGTATGTGACAAAGCAATGAGCCACATACTTCCTGTCTAAGATTTCCAAACTCTTGCACATGTGCCATATATGCCGTGTCATCTACGAAGTATGACCAACCATTACTCAATCCTGGGTCTTTCTCATTGCTGGATACATCTTTACATTTGAGATGAAAGTTGACATTGATGCCAAGAAAGAGGCTATAGAGCCATCTGCAACATTGAAAATCAACCAAAATTAACCGGTCAAAATGTTCCAAGGCTTACTGCTGGCTCTCAGGTGCAGAAGCCCAATCTGGGGGCAGATTTCTCCCTGGTTGAGGGCATGCAGGACATACAACTGCACATTGCCCAGGCTGAGTCACTGCGACTCCGGCAGGGTCATGACCACAACCGCTTCGCTTCAACATCTTGAGGTGCCACCATTCTCGAACCATTCGAAGGAATGCCTTATATCGGCTCTAGATGAATGAAATCAAGCTATGCTACAGATTAGACGCATGCCAAGACTTACCTTTGGGGGATTAATGCCTGTGTTATCAGTTTGGCGTGAAAGGCTATTGTAGACCTCAAAGACAGATGCCTTTGACTCAAATGAAAAGATGTGGAACTGTTCAAGACAAGCAAATGTTGCGGCAGTCTTCGGATTCTGGACTGTTGATGGATACCAGCACCGCCGAAGCAGTTGTGTGGTATGTGGAAGAGCCAGGTCGCAGTTACAGAAGTCAAGGGATACCGAATGAATACCAGAATGGCAAATGACAATAAAATCGTCATTGAACGCAGCTTTTGGACAAGGGCAGTGCTGCCCAACAGGATGGCCAAGCTGGATACACAATCTGAGTGTCTTCAAACATCAGCAAAACAGATTGGACAGGGGCTAGATATGTACTGGTATATACTTCTCTATACTACCTATAGGTGTTATAAACCACTTAAAACCAGTACATACCTAGCCCCTGTCCAATCTGTTTTGCTGATGAAGTTGTTTTTTGAAAGTGGTCACCTATCCACTCCTGTGCAAAATCCAAGTCAGAGGTTTGTGATATTGAATATTGCAGGACTGGAACATGCCTGGATACGATGGAGTGGGTTTGCATGATGCAATTCAACTGAACACTCCCTACACAACAGTCTACCCCCAAAGCAATCTATACAATGAATTGCAGGCACTTGAGCAGTGCAAGAAGGGCACAAAGTATCAAGATATTCGCCTCTACCTTCCAGCTGAAGGAGCTCGCACAAGAAAACATCTACTTCAGCAATGAACATGTGCAGGGGGTTATACTTAAATGCTATTTAATGATGTCAATATTGGAGAAAAGAGCAGATACACTTACTGTGTCATCTCTCTTACAATCTGGCTTTGGTCCTGTCATTTCTTCGGTGTGAGACAGATGTCCTGGATCTATCCAGGCATAGCTGTCTGCCAGAAATTCTTCAGGAGCATGCAATGCAGATAAACAGCCTGGTGAGGTGGGAGTGGAAATGTAGGAAACCTGAGAGTCAACTGAACCCGAAGCATTGATGTTATATGAGCAGTGGCAAAAGTTGACTGTTTGGGCTGCTGGCATGGAAGTTTCACCCTTGTTGTCAGAGAATATAGTTGGCATGGAAGTCCATACAGTCCTGTGGATGCGGGGTTGCTTTCTCGGATGATAGGACATAGCAAATGCAATGTGTTGTCGTTTGAACCAAGGGCAAGCACATACAGAATGAAGTATAAGTCAGGTGTGGTGGTGCCACACATTCTACCATGCAATCCATAGTAACATTATTCTGCAAATAAACCAGGATTTCAAGGGCGACTGTGTAGGATGATGCTGGGATGAGATGGGGCAAGAATTAGAATACATCCTTTGTTTCTCCGGCAAGCTCTGTGAGTGGCTCAACATTAGTGATTATATTTTGTACAGATTATATAATCTGAACAACTCTTTTTTGTTGGCTTTACTCCAACTCCCCACACCACTCTCCAACATGTCTGCTGTGCTCAAGCCCAGGAATGCAGGTCATGGGGATGTTGTCAGGACCCATTCATTTTTCCTTTACCCAAGCCGACTCTACCAGCATCTACGAGCCTCCCAACGACCCTCTACAACCTCGCGAGCCCTTCTACATACTTCCAGAACCTGCCATCCTCTTCCGGAAGCCTCTCCAACCTTTCCTGCACTCACACGACACTCACGACTACCATGCCATACTTGCGACGCCTCCCACTATCTCATTCCACACGCATACCTCACCTGGACCCACCAATCTTACGCGCGACACATCGTTGCACATCTTCCTCCGCCAGCACGTGACTTGCCACACGGCACCCCTGGTGCTACCACTACCAGCGCCAATACATTACCAGTGTTACAGCCATTACTCGCATTACCAGCATTACCCACGTGACTTCCCGCCCATAGGTCACCTGCGTCACTAGCATCACCCACGTGATCACTCTTATGACCTTGTGACCTTAATGCTCAAACACACCACCAATGGTCAGCTGTATGTATACTTCAAATTATGTTTCCCTTCTTCTCCCCAATCGTCTATAACTACTTCACTTATGATCCGAGAATCCCCCAGTAGTTATAGATACATATATATTTATTTAACTAGGTCGTGACCCATGACCAGTCATCTTCGCGACCTTACTTATGCGTTCTTAACCCCTCGCGACCTTAGTAGAATACATGCCTAGTTACTTTACGACTAAACATACCCCGTTCTGTACTTTTCCTCTTTCATTATACTCTACTGTACACATGTATATAAGTCTCGCATGTACTTCTCATATGCTAGACTTGATATTAACGCACATTGGTTTAAGCTTGAGGCCTTGACGCCCTTTGAGCTTGGAACCATTGCAATTGATAGGTCTTGTCTCACTTGGTGACCTCGACAACACCAAGACCACTCTGCTTCTCTTTACTTTCATCCTCCGCACTTGTACAACTCATGCGCCTAAGTATTTCCCTTACTTTGTCTTGGTACTGACTTCTTCGAACCCTACAGGTTCTCCCGTCGGTTGGCAAAGTCATCACCTTCACCAACACACTCTTAAACACCATCACGACTACCCGCAACTCTTCCAACAACGTCTCTTTCCTTCACCTCATCTTTTTCTCTCTCATGCTTCATCGGTCAACTTCACAACCTTCTCAGCGTCACCTGTTTCTCCCACCTCGTCTATTCCTTTCTTCATGCTTCATCGGTCGACCTCGCGGCCTTCTCAGCAATATCTCTTGTCTCCTCACTTGTCCCTTTTCATCCTACACCTTGTCTACCAACTTCGCAACCTTCCTAGTGACGTCTCCCATCTTGCTACTTTTCCGTTTCCATTCTTACATCTTCCCAGATGTCTCTGCAATCTTCCGGGACTGAGCATTTCGACTGTGCTCAACAGTTGATTGGTATTAGTGAGTTTCCAGGACTGGTCACCAACAAGTCGACCTCCGGTATCACTTTCAAGACGGGACAAGCCCTAACAGATGTGTAGGCCTTGTCATCATGCAATACCACCGGGCTCCATCTGCGCACTTCCCAAAATTCACTTGGCACCCCCTGCTCGCAACCAATGCCGCTTGGAACCCTTTGCTTGCCACCCCTGCTCACAGCCAATCCTGCTCACTAATTGGCACCCCCTGCTTTCGTTCACCGTTACCCTGGCCAGTACCATCATGCGGTTCGACAGACGGTGCCACTGTGTCCTACACAACTTTTGAAGGCAATAGGACTGCTTCTGCTACTGTTCAGTGGATTGACTTACTCTTCTGGTACATTACTCAGTCGATGTCATGTGTCATGTAAGTTTCAGGGATTGAAAGTGAGTGGGAGTGTCTCTGACTTTTTCCTTATTGCCGTTCTCATGACCATCCTCATCGCCATTCTCGTGACCATCCTCACCGCTGTCCTCGTCCCTGTCCTGTTACCATTGTCGCTGTTGTCATGACTCCCCTTGCCCCTGTTGCACCCACTCAATGGCCCATGTCCCCGCAGTTGGTCTGTATCGGTAGTCAAAAAGGATAACACGACATTGAAAATTGGTGGGTTTCAGAGAGCGTGTTCAAGGCATCATTGAAATGTGACATTCAGGGTGCGATTGGACAGGTTTTGTTGAGGAGGTCGAAGAGCAGAATACACACCTTTTATACTGGGAAGGATCATGGTTATCAGCATCTGTTGGCTGCTTATTCCCTGTCATACATTTGAGACAAGCTGAAACCTCTTCAACCATAGCCTTCCATTCTGCCGTGATCTCTGCTCAGCCCCACCAGCACAGTAGTAGCATAACCATGAGGAAACCATTCAAACCACTGGTCCGCAAAACCCCCTCTGCACCTCCTTCTGCAACCATCCATTCCCACCATTTCTTGAAGCTTATGGTAAATTTTGGAAGGTCATTGATTGATGGAGGCATTGCATATTTGCATGCACGCTTGATCCACTCTGAAAACTCTCTTGGATGTCCTTCGGCTGGGAGATGCTAGCAAAATGACATCAGCAAGTAAAGAGTTTATCTTCCAGGTAACATACATCTCTCACCATATCCAACATAGGCCTCAAACCTACAAATCAGATTGGTGAATCAGCAAATGTAATTACAAATCAGATTGTTACATCAGCAATTGTAATTACAAATCAGATTGGTGCATCAGCAATTCTAATTACAAATCAGACTCATGCATCAGTAATTGTAGTTATCAACCAATTGTGTCATGCATCAGCTTATATGGAGCATTGCATGCAGGCTATCATGCATTAACAATTCTAATTACAATTCAGACTCATGCATGAGCAATTGTAATTGTTAATCAATTGTGTCATGCATCAGCTCATATGGAGTAGTGCATGCAGACTATCATGCATTATGAATTGTAATTACAAATCAGATTAGTGCATCAACAATTGTAATTATTAATCAATTGTGTCATGAATCAGCTTATATGGAGCAATGCATCCAGGCTATCATGCATTATGAATTGTAATTACAAATCAGATTGGTGCTTGAGTAATTGTAGTTGTTAATCAATTGTGTCATGCCTTATGAGTTGTAATTATAAATCAGACTGATGCATCAGCAATGAGGGTGGAACAGTAAACTATAATGTGTTGCAGAATCCCCAAACAAGATCCACATCATGGGTATCAAGAGAAGAAGAGGAACAAAGGCAGGAATCCACCAAACTGTAAGCCTCCTTATTGGCTTTATGTGCTCTGGATTCTTCATCTAGTGCACCATGATGACTGGCAATGGCACCAACAGAATGCTAGAATAGGGTTAGGGTTAATTTATTCATGCTTTTCCAAGTTAATGGTAGTACATAAAACTTATCAAAAATATGCTGGTGGTGGGACAAGCAGTGTATGACAATTTGCAAAAGAAAGTGAAGTGAGATACTTAATAGTTGTCTAGGAAAAAAATTAAAAGCCATGATTTTGGGCTGTGGGAAGATTTTGTTCCCCAGGGGACTAAAATCTTCCCACAGCCCAAAATCATGGCTTTTAATTTTTTTCCTAGACAACTATTAAGTATCTCACTTCACTTTCTTTTGCAAATTGTCATACACTGCTTGTCCCACCACCAGCATATTTTTGATAAGTTTTATGTACTACCATTAACTTGGAAAAGCATGAATAAATTAACCCTAACCTTATTCTAGCATTCTCTTGGTTCTATGGTTGGAACCCAGTCTGAACCAGAACTGAACCTGCCAAACCCAGTTCTGTTGGTTCTGTCAGTTCTGGTTCTTGGTTCTATCTATCCTGCCCTCAACACTTGGTTCTGGTTTGCAGTTCAGGCAAATGTCTCAGAGAACTGAACTGAACCAAACTTCGGCATCCCTACTTTCAAGCAACCCTCCTCACTGCATCCCAGTTTTTTCTTGGGCAGCCTCATTTCATACATACCATGTGGTTGACATGAGTTATAGGCTTCTTGAACTTTGGCTGAGCTGCACTGACCCAGATAACTCTTGCTACAATTATTAATAAGCATTCACAATTGGGAATCAGACATGCATCCAGTATCATGATGTTTGAGTGCATAGGCAATCATGCAGTAGAACTACTAGACTAGCAAAACAGTCTCTGCCTCCACTGCCTCTTGATATGCTGCCTCTGCAGCTGCTCTGGTAGGATGCCATGCATAACAGGCACCTGAATGGCCACTGACAAGAGGCGCAACATTCACCCTAGGTGTACATTAGAAACGGAGACAAGGTGGCAGAAAGAAATCACTGACCATCCCTCAAATACTCCAACTGCCACCCCCGAGTGATGGCATACCATCGTGCACCTGGCTGTACTGGGAAACGGGCAGGAGCCATGGCCATATTGGGATGAGCTGGAGCCGGAGTGGCAATCACAGCAGCTGGGACTGCGACAATACTCGGAGCAGCAGCCACTAGAAACGGGTTCAGAAGGAAAACAGAGGGTAAACTTTGTTCAAATGCATACCTTCACTATCTTTACCATTGCCATCGCTATCGCTGCTGACAGCAGTGCCCTCAGTACAAGATCCTGTGCTCAAACCAACTGTGATGGAACAGGTAAGCCATGGTCAACAGTTAGCAATGAGATACAAATGTTCATCGCCATTCTGTAGCTGAAACTCTTCTAATGCTGTAATGTTGATGTCAGCATTGCCAACAACATCTCAATGGTTCTTACCTTTGAGGACAGTAGCCAGAGATGAGGCCACCGCCGTGATGGACTGGGACAAAGGTAGAGCCATGTCCTGCTTCATTGCAGAGCCTTGAGTCATGGGGAAAGAAAGAGCTCACTGCAATAATTCGGCCTTAAATGAAAATATGGAACAACCCAGCAAGCACCTCTCAATGCACGGACCAAGATTATATTCATCACAAGTGACCTTGCAGGCAGGTAGGTTCAGGCAAGACATGAGATGACATGATGGCTATGTCGTGTGAGGAAGTGGAAGAGAAAGAAGACTAGCACAGAACCTGACATGTGCAATTGGGTGAAGATTCAGACAGAATTAAGTTTCATGCCTCGTGGAGAACAGGACAATGTACAAAATGCATTGTTCCAGAAGTGGTTTGGATCCAAAGTTCCTGGACATTATTACATGTAGTGGAGCAAATTATTTTTCTTATTGTGGTTGTAGTACCCACTAGTGATGGGATGGTTTGGTTCTGAACCATGGTTCGAACCTGAACTTTTGAGAACCGGACCAAAGTCCAGTTCAAAGTTCAGTCAATGGTCAAACTGAACCTTTTTTCAGGTTCGAGAGGACCAAAATTGGTCGAACCATTACCAAATTAGGTAAAAGTCCGGTTCCTGAACCTTGAACTGGACCAGAACCAGGTTCAAGGTTCGAAAATTTGCCCAAACCAGACCTTAAGTCCAGTTTGGAGTTTGAAAATTTTGGTCAAGAACTGGACTGAACTGGACTTTTCCATCACTAGTGCCCACTGTGCAGCCTATAAGGTGGACACAAGTCATGCCTCAAATTCCTAGCCAGATTTGGAATGCCAGCAAAATTGTGGACTTTGACTGCTCAGTGCAATTTCTTGTCAAGTCGGCAGGAAGATTTCTTGACCGCACAAGCAAATGGTCGCCTTCCTTCCTTCCTCCCATCTGTTTGCCATGATTTTTTTGTCAAGTGGCCTGAACATGATGCACTATTTCCTCTCGAAAAGGATGGAGTAGCTCAAGGATTGAGCACATCTCAGGAGCTTGAGCTTACCAAGTCTATCACTACTTGTAAAAGTGTGTGTAAGACCCATTCATAATTCAATTTGTCTTTTCTAACAGCGCCTGATCCAGCAAATCCAATCCTGGTTCTCTTGGCACTGCAAAAAGAGGATCCGAAAAAAATTGCACCTTCTTGGGTTCAACCCATTTACTGCTCCTGCCAATGCCCCAAGAACTTGCATGATGCATGTAACTGAAGTCTATTCATCACTTTACTATGCCAAGAAAATCTGACCAGAAGTTGAAAAATGGAGGGAAAGCTGCACCTTGACTCACAGCGAAAGTCTTGCCCTCATCTGGGAAGTTACTGACCAGATGTGGAATGCAGAGACAGATGAGGTTTTGTTATGGAACCAGGTTTGCTACCTGTGAATAATAATATTTAAGTAAGGGAAACTGAAGTTAACCCTAATAGGAACCTCAAATATTATTACTAGGCAAGCTCAATGTCCCAATTGAGCTTCTGGTTGCACACCTTCCTGTAAACAGATACTAAGATAACCTTAATATTGTCTACAAGGCATTGCTAATGTGAGCAGCAAATAGAAATATTCTATAGTGACTCAAGCATCAATATCTCAAACAAGGGTAATTGACCAAAGGATCCCCATAGTCATCTCGACTATTTCATCCTCTTACACCTTGCTTTAATATCCAACCAATAATGAGATATTAAATACTTAAGTCTATTCATATGAATACTGTACTATGACAATATTTATATCTCTCCAATGGGATAGGAGATCCTTCCAACATTAAATCTATGATACCCTCTCTATCCTATCTCCCTTTCACTCCCTTATACCTTGACCAAATTCCTATTCCTTCTTTAGATATAAATTGTTTATATCTAATCCCTATAATACAAAGCAAGACATCAGTTACAACACATGTATTACATAAGCTTTTGGCGTGACTAGACACTCAGTCACTAGCCCTATAGCCTGGCTATGCTTACATAATAAAATCATCGCACCAGCCCAAGGCATTGATGAGATAATCAACTATTTGTCCACACTGGTATTTAGACATCAGTGGGACAAATATATTAATAACTCCTTTAGGAGTGGTGCTGGCTCTTAGCTTCAGCTGACTAAGGTGATCAGGCAGTTTCTGGGGTCAAGTAGGTGCTGCTGAACATGTCTTTCAGTGCCCTATTTATATTGTTTTCAAGCTATCTACTACATACAGTAATTTCAAGACACATGGACAAATAATGCATATAAAATCATATTAAAATACTCAAATAATTGCATAAGGCATGTATTCTTGCCATATATGTATTTACTATTTTTATCTCCTCCCCAGTTTGAGTTTTGGAGAGAATATGCTGGAATGTGCCTGAATGAGTCAGACAGAGTCATTTCCCCTATTTGGACTTCCCTAAATTAGTTAAGGCTGTTTTGAAGTGACTCAGAGGAGGCTGTGCATTGGCCTGATACAGTAAATTTATTAATAGGTACTCCCAATGAGTGTGTGGGCCTCTGAGTCAGTTTTGAAAGACAGTTCAAAACCGAAGGTTTGATTTTAAAGTTCAAACTCCGCTCTAACCTTCCTAATTAGGCAATTTTGTCGCTCTGGCTTGCTCTCTGGCCACCTAAAAGGTGTTTTGGCTCTGGAGGGCTTTGCCCTTGGGATTTAACAGGGATAAACAATTATCTAAGCACTCCTGCTTAAGTAATAATTTCTAGATATGGTTCCCTGTGAAACTCATCCCCCTTTAGGATGGATGGCTGACCAAGACTTTGGATGACTGTCCCAACTGGGCAGGTACAGCACTTTGACTGTCAACAAGTTTTACCAAACTGTGAATAACTCCATGAGTTCTCAACCAATCCTCATGAAACTTTGCACATAGGTAGAGATAAAATATAGCCATAGTTTAATACTATATGCAGAATAGTTGAATAGGAACTTGGCATGCTATAACAGTTCGCATTTTTGGTGCAATATTTACAATAATTCCTCTTGTAAATATCTCAGCCAGTTCCTATTGCTTTCCCATGAAACTTTGTAGACATATAGACAATAAATGTAGGCATACACCTATATGCTACATGGTACAATAGAACTGTCTCATAGGTGGATATAATGATTTGACTATAAGGATGCTACATGCAATGTCTCCACTTTGAGGGGCATACATACTGAAACCCTGAAAGTATTAACATGACATCAATATATCCTTCATATGCCTATGCAATTATGCAATGAGATTTGCATAGCTTTGTGTAATGTTTGCATATTTACTCTTATTCACAATAAGAGTAAGGAATTATCCTGTCAATGGGACTTGTCAGAGATTGCCTAGAACCACAGAATCACTCTGGTGACATAAGAGTGATCCTATAGGCAATACAAAGGAGTGTGGTAGGTGATATGCTTTGCCACTGAGACACTATTGCTAGTGCTCCTCTTAGAGTACTAATAGAACTGTGCTCCTAGAGGTCTTCATGACTACTAGCCACAATGATGAATGATTGTAGGCTATGCATTACTACATACTCTGTACTCCAACTGTGGGATTACTCCCATTCCTAACAGGTTTTTGTGGAGGTCATGGTGAAAGTGAAGGAGATCAAGGCACAGCAGGATGCAGAAAGGGTGCATCCAGTTGTTGCACATCCTGCACTGGAGAGAACACCTGCTGAGTTCCAAAGGTATGTGATCTGCATTTATTTGTTCTAGATCTGATTCCATATGACTCCCTAGTGCAATCGATGATTTTATCCCAATGATGGCCCCAATCCTTGGTGCTGCCTTTCAGCAGACTGGGCAGGTGATGTCTCTTTTCTGGGCTGGTCCTGAGCTCATTTCTGGAGGCAGAGTTCAAGTAAACAGGTGAGTGGACTCAATGTCAATCCCAGAGCTAGTCTTCCTAAACTGCACTAGCATGCATGTCAGAATAATTGCGGCAGGTTCCAACTTTGCGCAAAGTCAACCTAACTTCAAGAATGCTTATCTTCACCCATTTGCGGCTTTTGCCTGTGAAGTCTTCTGTAAGTCTGCAATCATGTCTTCCATATCCAAGTCTTATTCTATTAACAGCTGCTCCTGTCTGTGCAAACCATGCCCTACAAATTCAGAGCAGCTCAGTGATGCCTGCACCCCACAACTCGGCCATTCCATCACAGCATTCCGAAGCTTCTGGTAACACTGCTGCCCCTCTGTCACCGGGAGGTACTCTGCCTCCTGACTCTGTTGTTCTGCCCCAGCAGTCCGAGGCTTCCGGTGCTGGTACACAGGATATTGCTCCTCCGTTAGTTGAGGGTACTCTGCCCCCTGACCCTGTCATTCTGCCTCGACAGTCTGAAGCTTTCAGTACTGGTGCACCAGATATTGCCCCTTCATTCACTGGGGGTGCTCTGCCCCCTGACCCTGTTGTTCTGCCTGTGCAGTCCGAAGCTTTTAGCACTGATGCAATGCTGGACTCTATCACATTGAGTGCACCTTCTTGGATATTGCAGGCTACAGCTCACCTCCAGGAGGTTTCACTCAATGACAATTGGCTGGACTGTGTGATGGTTTGGATAAATTAGAATTGCTGATGCACCAATCTGATTTGTAATTACGATTGCTGATGTAACAATCTGATTTGTAATTACATTTGCTGATTCACCAATCTGATTTGTAATTAGAATTGCTGATGCACCAATCTGATTTGTAATTACATTTGCTGATGCACCAAAGTGATTTGTAATTACAATTCATAATGCATGATTTCATTGATACACTGCTCCATATTGAGTTTATAAGCCAATGCATCATACAATTGATTGGTAATTACAGTATCTGATGCATTACCACCTTAGCCCAGAGCACAGCCTCAAGCAATTCTAATTAGAATATATTTGCAAATGGTAAATTACAATACAAATGCACTAGTCATATTGTTCTAATTAGAATATCTCCATGCATGGATATGCCAGCATCTGGTGAATATGCAACTAACATCTGTGTGCAGTTTGGAGCCAACCCTGGAAAAACACATCTTGTCACCTTGAAAAGGATCCTTCGTTATCTCAATGGTACAGTAAATTATGGACTGACATTAGGCAGCAAAGACGATGGAGTCGATCTCATTGGATGGACGGACTCGGACTGGGCGCAGGACCCCGACGACCAACGCTCAATCGCCGGCTTCTGTTTCGACATTGCTGGTGGCACGGTTTTGTGGTTGTCAAAGAAACAACCAACTGTCGCTTTGTCCACAGTCAAGGCTGAGTACATGGCTTTGGCGAATGCCACCAAAGAGGCCATTTGGCTGCGCACACTTCTCGCCAACCTCAGCTTTGCCCTGTCTGCCACTACCATCATCCATGCCGACAACCAAGGATGTATTGCACTCGCGAAGAACCCTGTTGTGCACTCGCACATGAAGCACATTGATATACGCCATCATTTCGTTCGCGAGTGGGTTTCTAGTGGTGAGGTGTCATTCTGGTACTGTTCGACAACCCAGATGGTTGCCAACATCTTGACGAAGGCCTTGCCCCACGACTTGTTCAAGAAATTCTGGAGCATGATTGGTGTTTCTGCATCATGACGACTTGGCAAGTGGGAGTGACAACATGCATATCCCGCAGGGTAGTGCCATGTCTACCACGATGGATCCATGACGGATCCACGCCTCATGCCATGTGCTGTTTATCCTCCCACGACATTGTTACCTTGTAGTTTAACTTTCTTTCATTTCTAGCTCATGCTTTGTGGGTTCTTATGGACTCTTATACTCACAAGCCATGACCATTTGGAGTTCATGTGTTCTCGTGAACTCCAGGTCTGTATACCTATCTTGTTATGACCACACAGTGAACTTATGAATACACACATTCTCGTTCTCCTGCATGAACTCCAGAGCTGTGCTGCTGAAAGT
This sequence comes from Clavaria fumosa, assembly GCA_951802425.1. NCBI lineage: Eukaryota > Fungi > Basidiomycota > Agaricomycetes > Agaricales > Clavariaceae > Clavaria > Clavaria fumosa. The sequence goes on along the minus strand of OX637805.1, from coordinate 966,740 downwards.
AATCATCTGTCAAGCATTTATTTATTTATACAAGAGATAGAGATGCAGGCGATGTAGCCGGTGTGACCTGGCTGTCTGTTCTGTTGCCTATGATCAGGGTGTGGAGCAGGAATGGGTTCTTCCTTATGTATCACTCAAAAGCATTCGAGGACCATCATCCAGCTGCTCGGATGAGCTCGGGTGCCATGCCTTCCTCTGCCAGGGCAGTCGCACCACCAGCACGCAGGGAGTGCCCTGCGATGTCAGGCAGGAATAGGCACTGCAGATGTGCAATGAACCACAAACAAGTGGGCATCGTGCACCTGATGCTGCCAGATTCTTGCAAGAGTATCTTCTAATTACAATATAATGCTATTGCAAGATTGGGTGTAGTTACAATACATTTTTCTTGCAAGATTATATTGTCATTACAATGCAGATTACAATACAGACTACAATACAATGCAAGACTGTGACAGTGATTCTGTTGCAGGGTCCCTGTCCATACCAACACAGTAAATCACTTCTCAGGCAAACAATGGCAAACAATGGCAAACAAAATATGCTAAAAATAAAAACAAAAACTCGAAATTGAGCAGCCCTGTGCCTGGTCCCTCAGGTACACGTTGCCAATCAGGCATAGCAGCTTTTGGTAAGCTGCTATGACTGTGGGAAAAAATTTGCACAGCTTGCAAAATATGACTTTTTATACACCAAAAAATTGGCAAAAATCAGGAGATTCCGAATCTGGACACCCCACATTTGTATCTGCCTTTGTTCAGCATCAATTTGCAAAACACACAGAAAATATTCATTTTCCACAATTCTGCAGTACTCTGCAGTACTCTGGCTTGAAAATGGTTAGTGGAGGATACACACACTACCTGTGGACATATGGGGAGGGTGTAGATTAGTTTAACAACCTACCCACCATCTCTGCCACCTCCCTGGAATCCATTACTAGAAATTAGGGTTATTGGCCTGGGAGCATGGCTATTTGTTATATTGCAAATTCCAGCCATCAGACTACACCTTATGATATCTAATACAATCATACAAAAGCCCATAATATTTGGTGCAGAACTACAGATTCCCCATGTCTATTTTCCCAAAAATCTCAAAATCTCTCCCCAGACAGTCCCCTTTGTCAAATCACATATTCCTGTAGTCTGATAGCTGACAAGGCATGCATGAATACATGTTCAAGGTTTGGTGAAGTTAGGCCAAGTTCTCAGGAAGATAGCCCAGAATGTGTGTTTTGGAGGACAGTCTAAAGTGAAGGTAACAACACAGGCAAGGATAAGCAACACCTTGACTGTCCTCCAAAACACACATTCTGGGCTATCTTCCTGAGAACTTGGCCTAACTTCACCAAACCTTGAACATGTATTCATGCATGCCTTGTCAGCTATCAGACTACAGGAATATGTGATTTGACAAAGGGGACTGTCTGGGGAGAGATTTTGAGATTTTTGGGAAAATAGACATGGGGAATCTGTAGTTCTGCACCAAATATTATGGGCTTTTGTATGATTGTATTAGATATCATAAGGTGTAGTCTGATGGCTGGAATTTGCAATATAACAAATAGCCATGCTCCCAGGCCAATAACCCTAATTTCTAGTAATGGATTCCAGGGAGGTGGCAGAGATGGTGGGTAGGTTGTTAAACTAATCTACACCCTCCCCATATGTCCACAGGTAGTGTGTGTATCCTCCACTAACCATTTTCAAGCCAGAGTACTGCAGAGTACTGCAGAATTGTGGAAAATGAATATTTTCTGTGTGTTTTGCAAATTGATGCTGAACAAAGGCAGATACAAATGTGGGGTGTCCAGATTCGGAATCTCCTGATTTTTGCCAATTTTTTGGTGTATAAAAAGTCATATTTTGCAAGCTGTGCAAATTTTTTCCCACAGTCATAGCAGCTTACCAAAAGCTGCTATGCCTGATTGGCAACATGTACCTGAGGGACCAGGCACAGGGCTGCTCAATTTCGAGTTTTTGTTTTTATTTTTAGCATATTTTGTTTGCCATTGTTTGACCAGCATTCCTATTCTGGATTACTGGCTGAGTGTGCAGGGCAGGTGTTAGGACCTGTCCCATCTTGTAAGTAATACTGAAGGTTGACTTGTTGGTGACCAGTTCTAGAAACTCACTAAGACCAATCAACTGTTGAGCACAGTTGATAATGCTTGGTCCCGGAAGGTTGCGAGGACATCTAAGAGAATGTGAGAATGAAGAGAAACAAGTAAAGAGGAGGGAGACGTCATTGAGAAGGTCGCGAAGCCGGTAGATGAAGTATAAAGAGGGAAAAGGACAAGTTGAGAGAAATAAATAATGTTGAGAGGGTTGTGAAGTCGACCGACGAAACGTAAAGGAAGAAATAGATGAGGAGAGAGAAATAGACGATGTTGAGAGAGTCGCGGATGGTTGCGACGATGTCGAAAAGTGTATCAGTGAATGCAATGACTTTGTCAACTGATGAGAGAACCTATGGGGTTCGAAGGAATCAGTATCAAGATGAATAAGAGAGAATACTTAAGTGCGCGAGTTTATACGAGCGCAGAGGACGAGTTAGAATAGAGTAGAAGTGTCTTGACAATCTTGAGGTCACCAAGAGAGACAAGACCTATCAATCATGATGGTTCCAAGCTCAAAGGGCATCGTGGCCTCAAGCTTAAACCAAAGTGTGTCAATATCAAGTCTGGAGTACCGTAAGTACATGCGAGACTTTATATACATACGTACAGAGAGTATAATGGAAATGGAAAAGTACAGAGGTCGCCAAGTGACAGAACTATAGTAGTACAGGGTATGGTCAGTCATAAAGTGACTATGGACATGTTCTACTAAGGTCGCAAGGGGTAAGGGAAACATAAGTAGGGTCGCGAACCTGACTGGTCATGGGCCACAACTTAGTTAAATAATCATATGGGTAACTATAGTTACGAAGAGATGCTTTGGTCATATTTATCATAATTATAGATGACTGGGGAGAAGAAAGGAAGCATAATTCGAAGTAGTGCTCAACTGGCCATCGGCGGTGTGTTTCATCATTAAGGTCGCGAGGTCCATGCGTGCAGTCACGTGGATGGTGGTAGTGACGCAGGTGATGCTAGTGACACAGGTGATGCTTGGGCAGGAAGTCACATGGATAACACTGATAACATGGGTAATGCTAGTGATGTCGGTGGTGCCATGCAGCAAGTCACGTGCCGGCTGAGAAAGATTGCATAACTGTGTGTTGTGTCTCGATTTGGCAGGTTCAGGTGGTAGACACACATAGGGTAAGGTGTCAGGAGGTGACGCAAGTGTTGTGTGAATGTGGTAGAGGTCGGGGAGGCTTTCAGAAGGGGATGGCAGGTTTCGGAAGTGTGTAGAGGAGTTTGCGAGGTTGTAGAGGGATGTTGGGAGGTTCGTAGGTGCTGGTAAAGTCGGTTTGGGCAAGGCAAAAATGGATGGGTCCTGACAGCAGGCCTGAATGGGACATGTATTGTAATATATTGCATGGCTATTGTCCACTTTGGGACAAGTGCATCACAGTTGTCACAGAGGCTGTATTGTCATGTCTTGCAATAGCTATTTATTGTAATTACAATACTCTATTGCAAGGAATTCATGTCATTGACTGAGTGATGGGTCCAGTCGTCCTGCACATTTCAAGATGGCCACTTTGTTGCCTTCAAAGAAGCTGTCGCCCTTGAACTGCGGCAGCCACAGGCTGTACCCATCTGCAGTCAGGGACACCAAGGATTGCAATGTGTACTTCGCAGGGTCGCAGGGTCATGGGTTGTCTGGCATGGTGGCCTTGCCAAGCCGTAGCAGTGCGAAGAAGGCAGTGAAGAAGATTGCAACGAAGAGCTGGTCATCATGGTGTGTGGTTTCTGCATAGGTCAATGATACAAGAGTTACATCATTCCAGGACAGGGCACTCTTTCGAGTGGTGATGCCCCTGTGTCATTGGTGTGCACCCTTCAACATTTTGACGACAAGTGGGGATGCATGGCTGGCATGGATGTGTGGGTGGTAGGGTTCTAGCAGGCTGCAGATGCCAGAGAGGTACGATTTGACAGAGGCGGGGGAGATAAAAGAGGATTTGTAGGCAATGTAGAGGCTGAGGGTGTTTGGGGTGGGGTCTGGAGACAGTGACAGTGTCCTGCAGAAGGTGAGGTACGAGTTGAGGGCGCTTGTGTAAGAAAGTGTGGTGGAGGGGTTGAGAGCAAGTCCCATGAGGGTGGAGCGCTCTTGTTGTACGTGCTCCAGGGTCCACAGCGGGCGCATCAGCTGGCGGGACTGGGGGGGGGGATCTGTTCATTTTTTATTTGCCCCCAGTGCATCTCAAGGGGGTTGAAAACTGATGATTGACAGTGCAGGGGCGAGGGTGAGGGCTCTCTCATTGTCGAGCCGAGAGAGTGCATCTGCTACAACATTCTCAGAACTGGGTATCCATAGGACTCGCATGTTGAGAGTGCATCTGCTACGACATTCTCAGAACCAGGTATCCATAGGACTTGCATGTCAAGGCCATTGGTAATGCGGACATTGACAGTTGACACAAGGATTGCATTGTGGCCAGGTCTGGCATGGAGCGAGTGGAAGATGTCAAAGGAGTTCGAGTTATCAGTGTGGCAGAGGAGGCAGCGAGGGCGACTGTGGTTGCGAGAGAGGTGTGCTGCGCAGCATAGGGCTAATGCCTTGAAAAAGAAGATCCCACTTGGTGCGAGGTCAGCTGGGATGGCCCATTGGTACCCTGTGTGCTCACCAGGGAACCAGACTCCTATACCAAGACTAGACACGTCAGTGTATGTGTTATGTGCGTACTCGGAGGGTTGGGGTGAAGTCCGGTCGGAGTTCGGAGTTCGGGTCCGGGATGTCCGGGACATCCGGAATAGGACTTCGGGGTTCGGGTGGGACTTTGGCGAACATATTGAAACAACGCCCTTACTGAGTCCTGGGTGTCCCATATTTCGAGGTTGCAGGATTCGGGATCTTGGGTCCGGTGCTCAGGTGAGATGTCTGGATTGGACTTCACCATATTATAGGCAAGGAATGGACAAGAGGGCAGAGACGGAGTTTGGACGGAGTTTGGGGTTAACAAGTGACTAGGAGCAGGGACAGGGGTTGGGTCGGAGGATGGAGTTCCGGAGTTCGGAGATGGTTTCCGGAGGTCGGGACAGATTCCGGGTGTTGGATGGAACTCAGCCAGGAGTCGGTCAGGAGTTGGTCAGGAGTCAGTCAGGACTTAGCTCTACTGGCATAGGAGACGGGGGGCGAGGGTCGGATTAGACATTATACATCTTACAAGGTGGTGGGTGGAAAGGACAGAAGTGCAGGAATAGACAGGGGGATGGGATTCCGGGTACGGAGGTGCGGAAGTACGGAGGGACGGAGGGACAGAAGTGCGGGGGAGTTCGGGGGTATACGGGAAGGGTGTACATGGGTATATGAGGGCGGTATCCGGACTACAGAATACTCTACGAAGTAGGTAGGTATATATACTACGAGTCCAGGGCGTTTCCAGCAACCTGGAGTATTGACGGTAGCTACGGAGAATGTCCCGGAGATATGTTGCAGGACTTACTACGGAACAATGGAATAACAACAGGGATCAGTTTCCTGATCCCGGAGTCAGATGCTACTACCATCAGGTTGGTAACTATGCTGCCAAGCAACTGCGTGGATTGTCCGGTTTCCATGCTCAGAGTTTGTTGCTGGTGGAGTAACCACGGACGTCGGTTCATGACAGTCGGGAAGTCGGGTTCAGGATTTGGAGATCGGGAATCGGGATCGGGATCGGGATCGGGATCGGGACAGCCTCTTGGGGAACTATCCCCGGGTGTGGGTTTGGTGCCTGCCCCACATGTGGGGCAGGTACCCTCAGATGCTGAGGCATCAGAGCAGGAGTTCGGAGGTCTGGGTGCGGAGATTGGAGGTCGGGTGCGGAGATTGGAAGTCGGGGTCTGGAGATTGGAAGTCAGGGTCTGGAGATTGGAAGTCGGGGTCCGGAGATAGGAAGTCCAGGACCGGAGATGGTGTTTCTGGTCCGGACCCGAAGGGAGCAGCACGGATGTGACAGTGCCTCCCCTTTAAGGTCAAACCTTTGAGACCTTTAGATCGGAGCCAGGAGGTTGGAGAAGATCAGGTTGTGATGGGATCAGAGTATTCCACGGAGTATCAGATCGGGAATTTCGGGCGGAGTTTGAATTTCCGAGCCTGGATATATAAGTCCGAGCTCATGCCCTAAGTCCGGTTTTTCTCCTTAGACCTGAACCACCACCATCAGGCATGGCAGACGACGGAGACGACATTGAAATAAAAATTGAAAAGTTGCGGGCAGAGATGGCAGCATTGGAGGCGGAGCGGATGCGAAAAAAGCGGGAGACGGAGGAAGCGGAGCGGATTCGGGGAGAGGCGGAGGAAGTGGAGCGGATTCGGAGAGAGGCAGAAGAGCGAGTGCGGAGGGAGGCGGAGGAGGTGGAACGGATAAGACAGAAAGCGGAGGAGCGGGAGCGGGAGGAGGCGGGATCGGGGGAGCGGGCTCGGGCCCGACGGGCGGAGATCGTGGTGGCAAGGCCAACAGTCAAGAGGGTCGGAGGGACTGCTGCGGAGGTGGTGGCTTTGCAGCAGGAGGCGGAGTCGTCGCAGGCAGCAACAGAGCAGGCGGAGCGGGAGGCCCGGAAATGGGCAGAAAAGGTCGAGGCGGCCCAGCGGGCCACAAACGAGGCGTGTCTGCGGTGCGCTAAAAAGGGCTTGGTGAGTCGGATTTCCGTGTTTCGGGAATTCGGGGCACGGGATTTCGGGGACTGGGTTAACAAATTTCCGGCAGCTTTGCGAGCGTACTGGACCCGGTCAGGTCAAGAGCTGCGACGAATGTTGCGAAAAGCACATAGTGTGCAACTGGCCGGGGGAGCCAGAACAGGGGAAGAAAGCGGGGAAGCGGGCAGTAAAGCGAGCCGCAAGTCCGGAATCGGACGAGGCGATGGAGACGGAGGCGGAGGCGCCGGTGCGGAAAAAACAACAGGCGGTGGGGTCGGAGCCGGGGCCGATGCCGGGGGAAATTGCTGCGGGTACTACAGTCCTGCAGGCGGTGCAGTGGCTCGTGTGGGAGTTGCGGGCTCTCCGAGCCACTGTCAAGGAGACGGGGGAAATTTTCGTGAGGGAATTGGTGGCAGCCGATGGCCGGGCCCTGCAACAGGCCCTAAACCGGGAGGTGATGACAAAGAGGTGGTCCCACATTATCAGGCAAGTCTTGCTCAGTGTTGAGGAGAACATCTGTGAGAGTCTCGCGAAGTCCGGGTTCGAAGTCCCGGAGTTGGAGGAAGACACGGAGATGCCGGATGCGGAGCCAGAGACGGGAGCGGAGGGGAAAGCGGGTCCGGGGGTCGGGAGGAAGACGGATGCGGGTTCGGGTCCGGGGGCGGAAAAGAAGGCAGGCGTGGGTCCGGGACCCGCAAAGGCAGCGGATGCAGAGAAAGGAGCGGAGCCGGGGCTGGCTCCGGCAGACAAAGCAACTGCGGGCAACGACAAGTTTCCTGCGTAAGTACATAGTTTCCTTTGTTTTCTTTGACTTACTGTCTTTTTCAGGTAAGTTGGCGGAGTTCAAAATTTTGACTAAAAAGGTAATCCCACCAAAAAAATTGCGTAGCTCGCTGAATACTGAACAGAATGCCTTCGGTGGTACACCATAGTGATCCTATGAATTAGTAGTATATGCCTATCATAGACCGAGAGTAAAAAGATGTAAAAAGAAATTTCCAATTTTTGACTTGTGAGCGCATGAGCAGTCGGTGTGTATCGGAGTTGAACTTGCTGTTCAACATCGCCTCTCATGGCGCGAGGGGGCAAGATCCCTGCCGCTGTGCATTGGACCATCATCCGGCTCTCCTCCTTGCTCAAACCTGTAGACATTGCCATGTATACAGGCACCTCACAACGCACTGTCGAACGAGTACTCTCCTTCTTCAATGTGCATGGAACCATCGATCATAAGGAGGAAGAGCGTAAGAGGAGGCGCAGATACCTACGTGATCTGGATGTTGAGGTATGTGAATGGCAGCTTCTGATCAATTCTCTCACCCTTCTTTGCCCAGTTTCTGTTAGGAGCAGTCAAGCAGACCCCGGATTTGTACTTAGACGAGCTTCAAGAGATGCTTGCAGCCTCCTGCGGTCAGACGGTCTCACGTTCAACAGTGTGGCGGATGCTTCGTAGGGGAGGCTTTACACTCAAGAAAGTCAGTTAACAAATTGAAACTGATCTAAATCATTGATGCTGGTTCTTGCAGGTGACCCGGACAGCAGCAGAACGTTCAGCTGAGAAACGGCTCGAATACCTTGATAGAATCAGCAAGTATGATGCTAATCAGCTAGTTTTTGTGGACGAGAGCTCGGTCGATCGCAGGACAACATATCGTGGATGTGCTTGGTCGATTCGAGGAACTCAAGCACAACGCAAAGCATTTTTTATCCGTGGCCGGCGGTAAGCCTGGTAATGATTCGTTATACTACTGCTAATATCTTTCCAGTTTTTCTGTGCTCCCTGCTATTTCCTTGGATAATGGCATCCTGCACTGCGAGATCGTGGAAGGGTCATTCTGCACAGCTACATTCTCAAGATTTATCGAAAATCTCCTCGATGTCATGCAACCCTACCCTGCGCCAAATTCTGTGATTGTCTTGGACAACTGCTGCATCCATAAACACCCCAACATCCAGCAGCTGATCAAGGCAAGGTGTGTGGATGGTGTTGCACTCGCTTCATGTACTTATGGACATTCCAGAGGCATACGCTGCGAGTTCCTTCCCCCATACTCCCCTGACTACAATCCCATCGAACTCGCCTTCTCCCGCATGAAGTACCATCTCCGCCGAGAAGGAGACTACACCCGAATGGCAATGACTCAGATGCCCGACGAGGAGATTTATCAGTGTCTTTTCAAAGCCGTCTATTCAACCTCAGCTCTGGACATTTATGGTTGGTATCACCACTGCGGCTATGTCTAATACTTGAATGTCCATGTACTTGATATCTGTTTGTAAGGTACTGTAGTTGTGTCGAATTCAAATGTGAATTGAAGATGTTTTGCGCACGGGATGGACTTGTCACGCGGCTCGTGCTTTTTGCAATTGCGTCCCCCCACAACACTCAACAAATGCCCAACCAAGGAAGAAAACGCAAGAAAGCTGCAGCCAAGGTACCCCAGCAGCAAACCGGTCAGCTCTAGTGTTTATTTCCACACATTTCAATGATAAAATAATACTTTTTTCTTGTTTCTCAGATGCACCTGGCACTCTCCAGCCAGCATTGCCTGTGCAATTGCCCACTAGGGCTACCTGTGCACGTTGCAAAGGTCGAAAAGTCAAATGCGAATACGTAGATGGGTCTGAAAAATGCCAGAAATGTGTTATCGCCGGACTCGAGAAATCCTGTGTGCCTGCTCAAGCCCAGTGAGAAGTCCTTTGACACTAGCTGACACTATGTGACAGAAACTGACTGAGTCGGATAACATCACCCCAAACCATTAGTTCGCACAACTCCTGGCTCAATCCGTCCCTGCCTGATCAGTCGATTGTAGCCAGCATTTCTGATATTATCAGAAAACTTGTACAATTGTCAATTGCTTCACCCATTCCCTGGCCTCCTCCATCGCTCGCCCGTTCTCCAGCCTTCTCCTTCGCTTCCTTGCTCGTCCTCCTTTCCCTGAGCATGTAGTGGCCATTAATTTCGTGATCTTGCAGTCTGAAAATGCTCGTAAGAATGATACAGATGAAAGAAAGCGTTAGCATACCTTGACACGATCATTGTAAGTCTAAAACAAGCTGGATAAGTGGCTGAGCTACGGCAAAGAAAGTAAAATACCTGAAGCTTTTCTTTGTCCTGTTGAACGTCACTCCAGAACTCTTCAAATTGGCCCAGAGTTCCAGTTAGATTTGCGGCCTTCCATTCGCGAGCACATTCCCATCTATAAAGCCATCACAACACAAGAGAATGGACAAGAATTCGGACCACTTACTTTGGTGACACAGTCTGTGGCGGCTGCCACGAGCCTCGGCCACCTTTTCCAGCCTTCTTCTGTGTTTGCGGCGCTGTGGTGACTGCTATTTCGGACACATGAACTGGCTGCTGGGCCTGCTGGGTACTAGTCGACGTTGACGGACTTGCTTTTGAATTGACAAAGCTAATGAAAACAAATGTCAGTAGATTGAATAATAGAGTAATGGAGTTACCTGTCAATAGCCTCGACTAAACGTTTGACCTTTCCTCCAAAAGTCCCGCATCAACCCCGCGATCTTGAACAAGGTGCTCGAGAAGGGCAACCAGCCCAACCAGTCCAAACTTTCCACGTATGACAAGGGGCTTGATATTGTCGATTTTGTGCGGGAGAAGCACATTGAGCTTCTGATCCCATACCTCCCAAATGTCTGCATCGTTTGCAATGTCCTTCGTCAAGTCTTTGGGTGGCAAGCTGTAGGAGGCGAGCGGATGTGTTTTATTTGCCAGAGGGACGTGTTTTGGAAGTTTCTTGACCTTCTCGCGAAGCGTTTGAAGGACAGGGTTAAGGTTTGCTGTGGAGAATATAGGGCGGGCAGGCAGCAGCATAGGTTGGGACACAGGATTGAGCATGTCAAGCGAAGAAGGGCGGGGTTGCTGAGATCCTTGCATGGCAAGATTGAGCGAGACAGGTTGGGATAGAGGATGATTTTCAGTCGAGGTTAGAATTTATTTGCCATTGTAGAAGCAGCACGATTCGAACCTTGTACAGTCAGCGGGCCACTGAGAGAGTCGATGTTGATTGTAAAATTTGCTCTGAAGGTTATCTAGAGATGAGTTTGACTTGGCTCAGAGGCATATATAATATTACTCACCTCATTGAAACCACGTTGTCTCTTTCTAACCCAGGATTGTTGGGTTGCACGCTCCTCTAAGCCCATTCCTGCCTCCAACTCACGCTGTGCTGCATGATCATACCAGGTTCGTGTTGGAATTGCCCGGCCTTCGGGAGGGGCCTGACAGTACTTCTGACATGTGCAAATTCTCGTTCCAGACCCCATGGCCATGAAATGGAAGCAGAGATGGGGGAAAATGAGTTCTATTCAGGTTCTAAGTACGACACGAGTCTGAATGTGCCAGTCGATGTCAGATTTGATCACCAGCATCGACCCAAGTCAGCCAAAGTCACGGGGTGTCAACGCACTCTTCACTGGGGCTCAAGTCTCAACCCGATCGCGAGTGAGGAATACGAGTCGAGAACCCAGCAAGAAGCAACGAACGCCTTCCCGAGCCAGTTCTGCCCCTGCGGCACACTCAGAACCACAACTAGGCTGCGATCTTCCCAGCCATCCTCCAAGTCAGCCCCTTGCGGCAATCCCACAGAAACGCGGTCGATCTCAGAGTACTGCTCCCAACTCTGATCGCTTGAAGCCCCAACATCACCAAGGCAGCATTCGGGACGCTAGAGACATGGCATCTGACAGAAGAGTGGCTCACCTACCGGTTATTATCGAAGATGAGGACGAGAATGCCTCGGAGGCTACTGAGGAGGATTTGCCTGAAGAAACTGTGCAATCGTTCACTCGTTTCCTGTCTATAGATGAAGAAGAAGACTCACATCAGTCCAGCAATGATAGTATTGATGAAGATGAATCAGATTTCGATGATGAAGTCCTCCAACACCGTGCAAAGACCCTCCGCATGCAGGAAGTAGTACAGCCGGCAAGGAGGAAGCCTGGCCCCAAGCCCTCAAGAGCCCAGAGTGTCGAAGTTGACCATCCTGACCCCACAACATGCGGTGAGTCTCCCGTCTTGTTTCTGAAGACAAATGCCCATGATCTCTTTCAGATTTCACTATTGCCACTGCTGTGAAAGGCCGTGACGGGAGCAATCTCCCATTCTCGATCTCGTCTTTGGTCCTGTTGGACAGTCTCTTAATCCTTGTTGCTGAGAAGCTTCGATGCTTCCCTGGGCTTCTCCAGTTGCGATATTGTCTTGATACTGACAAGCCGAAGGCGAATGCGACATCAATTCAAACCAATGACGAACTCAAGATCTTCAAAGACCGGATGAGGCTGCTGATTGTGCCTCAGAAGCTCACCAATGGAAAAATTTCGACTCGTGCACTCAGACCCGTAACTGTATATTTTGAAGACAGTTCTCCTGATACTGTGACTCGTGAACCGATAGATTTGAGCAAGACTACTAGTAAGAAGGTATGTTTCTATTCCCCTTATACCTTTTCGACTGACAATAATTTTGACAGAGCAAATCCTCGACTGCTCGCTCTACTGCAGTCACAGATGACTCACAGAACCTGCAAGATTCTCAGCGTGATGAGCGGCTCAGAGTTATTGCCAAACTACAGCAACACTGGAGGTGCGAGAATCATTCAAAAGGGCAAGACGCATACTGCTGGCAATCACAAGGTGTCTGTTACACGCTTACTCATAGTCAGATTCGCTTTTGGGCCATTGAAATTGTATGTCCATTTATTTGCTGAGTCTTGAATGTCTTCTCACATGCCATCTAGCTTGAGAAGCGCACTACTGTGGATACGAAGCCTGCCAACCTCTATCTACATGATGCTCGCCCACATGCACGAGCGCCAGTCTCTGCGGCAGCACCTGATTTTGGGCGTAGCAGTCAACATGGATGCTGCGGTCACAGCTGCCATTACGTTCCACAACCTCCGGCTCCCTGCCACCACCTCGCACATCAGCCTCCTGTGCCATCTGGTCCACCGCATGCTGATCGAAGCTCGCATCCAATCGAAATACCCGACATTATTACCTGGTGCCGATACCTTGACGCACATGCCGGCCGGAACAAGGATGGGATTAAATTTGCACCGTATGGTCTGGTACTGAAGGAGAAGGGTTTTATCCGCATTTCACAGCTCACCTTACAGTTCTTTTCATTGACAGACATGCACCAATGGTTGGGTGTGCCGGTTGGCACAGTCGTGCTTATTCTTCAGTATGCCGAAGAAGATATGGCAGATATCAAGGCTGGGAGGCTGATTGTTCCTCGCCTAGCCATTCAGTAGTTTACTTTTGTGTCCTCACTCCTGTCATTGCTTGAGTTATGTGATCAGTGTCATTTGTCTTGCTCATGCACTCACAAGTCAAAAATTGGAAATTTCTTTTTACATCTTTTTACTCTCGGTCTATGATAGGTATATACTACTAATTCATAGGATCACTACGGTGTACCACCAAAGGCATTCTGTTCAGTATTCAGCGAGCTATGCAATTTTTTTGGTGGGATTACCTTTTTAGTCAAAATTTTGAACTCCGCCAACTTACCTGAAAAAGACAGTAATGTACTTTGCTCTCTTGTTCGGACTTGTGTGAATTAAGTCATGTGCAGAAAAGCCAGAGATCGGAGACTGGTTCGGAGTAAATTCTGGGTGGTGTCGGATACGCAGAGTAGACATCTGCGACCAGTTCCTATGCAGGAGTTGGACTTAGAAACCTGCGAGTCGAACAATTTCAGTGAGTCAGATTCCAGGATTTGGAGTTCGGGTTTCAGGGAAAGGTTCAGCTTAGGAGTACTGGATTTCGTGTTGGAGTTTGTGCCGGAAGTCGGAATACAAGTGAAACTTGTTACTTGCGACAGCACTTCGGAGGTCATAGCATTGCTTCGCTAAGTTGCTCCAAGGGTCGGATGTCAGATTGCACAGAAATTTTGCACAGATGGACAAATGTCCGGGTTTGGATTTTGGGGGTCAGATATGTGTTTTGGCAGCTTGACAATTGGACGGGAAGCAGTGCTGGAAACAGGTTCAGATGGGTTCAGGTGGAATTTCTTGTTCCCTAAAATTGGGGAAATTCCGGGGCTTGGGGAATTGCTAATTTGCAAATTCCAGTGGCAGGACGGATTTCAGATTTGGGTCGGATATTACATGTGTCAGAATCCCGTGTCTGTAATGACTTGAGTGACAAAAATTTAGTCAACTCCTCAGGTGGCTGTGTCATGCCTTGGGATAACGATCCCTGGCTTGCAACTGGGTTCGGATGGTTCGGTGAAATATGTAAGGAGATTGATTTCCGTGATTTCTCCAGGGTTGGACGTTGCGGAGGAGTCTGTAGGCTTAAGCTGGAGGACTTGATCTCAGCAGTCCACGCAGGAATTGTGGAACTTTGCAGATGACCGGGCCACGCATAATCCCAGTGGGTCGGATTTCCGGGTAAGTCCGAGTTGACCGGCTTTCGGGCGGTCGTGTTGAGACTGTAGGACTTGGTCAGAGGGTAGGACATTTGGAAAATAAGTCCCGGTGTCCAGTCGGAGGGGTTCGGTGTAACACGCGGACGGTCGGATTTCGCTTGGAGCGGTCGGGTTATGCTCTTACGAGAGTTCCAGGTGTCGGATCGGGTTTCTCAATGTCCCTAAGGGGATGGGTTGGAGCACGGAGTTGCTGAGGGATGATGTCTGGAGGGGGTGTTTGAGTGTTTTTGCCAAAGGTGTAGGTCGGAAATTGCTTCAAAGCCTAGAATGGCATAGCCACTCTCCCCCTCTTAGGGCAGACGTCCCATCGAATCGGAGTTTCAGATTTTGGTGTCGGAATCCAGAGTGGGATTGGAGTACCAGGTTGGGGGTGGGGAAGGGTTGGAAAAGGAACTCCGGTCACCGGACTCGACACAAGTCAGAGACTGAGTGATTCCTGCACGTCCGGGCTTCTTGTAGTCAGTGAAAACCTACATCAGGATACCAGATCCTTTGAGGCATGAAAGACCAAGAGTTTCAAACGATTGCCGGGGAGTTCCTTGTAGGTGTGCCGTATTTTGACTATGCCAGGGTATGAAGTCTGGGAGCACGAGTATGACATAAAAACGATTTTCCGGATATGGAGATCGCGGAAAATCGTGGTGACCATTGGAGATGATGGTTGCCCGGATGGAAAGTGGAGTAAGCATTGAACGTTGAACATCTTGAAATGAGATGTTTTGCAGAGAGTTTCCGGGTGAGGGATATCGCCTAGTTCGGATTAGCTGTACCACGGTGTCAGAGAATCGGAATCATGGAGAATACTTCTCCGGACGGAGTTTGCGAAGTGTCGGAGTAGGCACTTTCCTTAGCCTTGCGGGGTTTCAGGCCAGTCCTTCGTTTCCTGGGACTGTAGTGGCCTTCCGGGTGGGATCAGGAGTCCGGGGTATTTCCTGGAGTGCATGTTAGAGCATGGGATTGGAGGTGTCGGAGAGCAGTCAGAATATTTTCGGAGGTGTCGGAAGATATTCGGAGGTGTCGGGAATATGTTCGGATTTGGCAGGCCGAGGGGTCGTGAACACAGTAAAGTGTTGAAATGCCGAAGTGGCACTTGTCAGATGGAAAGGCAAAATAAGCCAATCCAAGGACTGTGAGCGGGTCCAGGCGCAGATTTTCCATAAAGGATCTTCACGCTTCCGGGGATGCCTAAGAGTTTCCGTGTGAGGCGGAGTTGGGTTGCGGTTTTCCGGGTGGTTCGGATTAACGACCCGGAAGTCTTTGCCGAGGTGGAGACAACCATCTTGGTGTGGGAGAGGGATACTCCATACACGGAGCTGGGCGGACAGATGGTGGATAAACCGGATTCGGAGGTAATTAAGTCTCAGAAAACTCGGAGTTCCGGGCAGGAGCGGGAATTGATCGTGCCATATTGCAGTCTCTTTTCCTGCTTCCAGTATTGACCTTGTGGTCGGACGGAGCCAATGTGTCAGTCAACACTTGACTTGGTGAACACGTCGGCAGAGTTGCGGACTTCTGGTATTATGTCGGAGAGGTCCATGGGTTTCGGGGGATGGAACCGGATGGAAGTTTCGTCCCAGGGCTAAGTCCGGAACAAAGGGTTTTGATCTCCAAAGTTCGGTGATCATGGAGTAGGTTACTGCATTTTTGAGGAGTAAATGTCCGGTGCAGCGGTCTGGAGTTCGGGTTGGGAGTTTGAATTCCTGGGTTCAGATAATGTGACTTTCCTTTGTGTCCGGTAGTCCGGAAATTGGCACTGTCTCTGACCCAATGAACCAACGGGTTCTGGTGGGTGAGTCAGTAATATCCTGGGACTGTGGAGGAGGTCGATCAGAGTGACAAGGAGGTCTCTGTTAAGATTCCTGAGGTCGGGAAATGGGTCAGAGATGGGATCAGATTTTGACAGATGTAGAACAATCCATCGGAGATTGTTGGGGGTGACAGGTCGGAACCGGAGAGGTTGGATTTGTGTTTTCCAGATGCGCAAGTGCGATGTCCGGGGTCAGTCGGAGTTTTGGAAATACGGGGACTGAAGTACACAGAGGTGGGCAGAAGTTATTTACAAAAGATTGGACAGGGCGGAAACGACGAATGCATCAAAACAGAGCTCATAAGTCAAAAAATATTGACTTGAGAATTTTGTTGGATTTTCGGAGTTTCTCAGAGGTCGGATCTGTTGAAGGTGTTTGGGTTCCCTAACTCGCAATCATGCCGGAACTTGGTCTGGACTTCGTAGTGGCATGGGTTGCATCAGCGAGGTTTAGCGGGACAGCAGAGTATTCTCGGCTGGTCAGGATAGTGATGTCAGGAATTGACAATTCACTTGGAGTTGTGGGATGGGGGTGTCAGCCTCTTGTCCACTAAGGGGTTGGAGGTCAACTGTGTCAGGTGAAAGAATATTTCAGGACTAGAAAGCGGGAGTCCGGATACACTGTTACATGCATGCTCGGAGGGTTGGGGTGAAGTCCGGTCAGAGTTCGGAGTTCAGGTCTGGGATGTCCGGGATGTCCGGGATGTCCGGAATAGGACTTCGGGGTTTGGGTGGGACTTTGGTGAACGTATTGAAACGACGCCCTTACTGAGTCCTGGGTGTCCCATATTTTGAGGTTGCGGGATTCGGGATCTTGGGTCCGGTGCTCAGGCAAGATGTCCAGATTGGACTTCACCATATTATAGGCAAGGAACAGACAAGAGGGCGGAGACGGAATTTGGACGGAGTTCAGGGTTAACAAGTGACTAGGAGCAGGGACAGGGGTTGGGTCGGAGGACAGAGTTCCGGAGTTCGGAGATGGTTTCCGGAGGTCGGGACAGATTCTGGGTGTTGGATGGAACTCAGCCAGGAGTTGGTTGGGAGTTGTTCAGGAGTCAGTCAGGACTTAGCTCTACTGGCATAGGAGACGGGGGGCGAGGGTTGGATTAGACATTATACATCTTACAAGGTGGCGGGTGGAAAGGACGGAAGTGCAGGAATAGATGGGGGGATGGGATTCCAGGTACAGAGGTGCAGAAGTATGGAGGGATGGAGGGACAGAAGTGCGGGGGAGTTCAGGGGTATACGGGAAGGGTGTACATGGGTATACAAGGGCGGTATCCGGACTACAGAATACTCTATGAAGTAGGTAGGTATATATACTACGAGTCCGGTGTAGTGGGTATTACGGTTCTTGCTGCAACTGCTTGATTACAGTCAAGTCCTTCAGGGGTTCCTGTAAGGCGTTAGAGATTCACCAAACACCCTTGAGGATGTGGAGTATGAATTCAAAATATGTGAGAAATAGAAATATACGGTGTCCGGGATATTCTGCTATGTGTCCGATAAAATCCGATAAGGATGGTGCGATAAGACGAAGGGCTGGCAACGACGGAGGCCAGCGGATCGAAGGTTGCGACGACGGGTGAGCTTAGGTGAGGTTTCTAACAGAGAGAAGGGGTTCAGAAAGCTGTATTTCAGAGAGGTCCGGAGTGTACTTAAGTACAGTTCTGTAAGTACAGCAAATTGGAATGTACGGAAATGTCCGGAAAACACATGGAACAGCGCCATGTCGCGTGAAGGGTTACATGAAGGAGTTATATCACAAGGGAAATGAGTAGCTCGGAGGAATGAAATGTCCGATAACTAGCAAATGTCCGGACCGCTCATAAACTGAAGGAAAGTGGGGCTGGTACAGCAAAGGGGTACTAAGAACAATGGACAAGGTACTGCAAAGGGTTTGAAACGTTTAAACGATTGAATGGTTGAAAGGGATCATAATATGAAATTTACAGCATGGTATATGAAATAAAGGAATGGGAATGGAATAGTGTGTATGTCGAGCGCTGACCGTGCTGGAGAGGTGAAATAGAGAGGCGTGGGCGGTGTGTGAGAGCGGTGGGCTGTGATCGTCACGGGGGATTGAAGACCGAAGTGTCCGACATCGGACATGTATCGGATACTATCGGTCGTTATCGGACGGTGTCGGATCGTTATCGGTTCGTATCGCACGTAATTTCTTTGGATCGCAAAACATCCGGATAGTCGGTATCTGTCATGTTTCCGTGTTTAGATCGCATATGGTCCTTACACCGGGGCATTTCCAGCAACCCGGAGTATTGACGGTAGCTATGGAGAATGTCCTGGAGATATGTTGCAGGACTTATTACGGAACAATGGAATAACAACAGGGATCAGTTTCCTGATCCCAGAGTCAGATGCTACTACCATCAGGTTGGTAACTACGCTGCCAAGCAACTGCGTGGATTGTCCGGTTTCCATGCTCGGAGTTCGTTGCTGGTGGAGTAACCATGGACATCGGTGTAAGGACCATATGCGATCTAAACACGGAAACATGACAGATACCGACTATCCGGATGTTTTGCGATCCAAAGAAATTACGTGCGATACGAACCGATAACGATCCGACACCGTCCGATAACGACCGATAGTATCCGATACATGTCCGATGTCGGACACTTCGGTCTTCAATCCCCCGTGACGATCACAGCCCACCGCTCTCACACACCGCCCACGCCTCTCTATTTCACCTCTCCAGCACGGTCAGCGCTCGACATACACACTATTCCATTCCCATTCCTTTATTTCATATACCATGCTGTAAATTTCATATTATGATCCCTTTCAACCATTCAATCGTTTAAACGTTTCAAACCCTTTGCAGTACCTTGTCCATTGTTCTTAGTACCCCTTTGCTGTACCAGCCCCACTTTCCTTCAGTTTATGAGCGGTCCGGACATTTGCTAGTTATCGGACATTTCATTCCTCCGAGCTACTCATTTCCCTTGTGATATAACTCCTTCATGTAACCCTTCACGCGACATGGCGCTGTTCCATGTGTTTTCCGGACATTTCCGTACATTCCAATTTGCTGTACTTACAGAACTGTACTTAAGTACACTCCGGACCTCTCTGAAATACAGCTTTCTGAACCCCTTCTCTCTGTTAGAAACCTCACCTAAGCTCACCCGTCGTCGCAACCTTCGATCCGCTGGCCTCCGTCGTTGCCGGCCCTTCGTCTTATCGCACCATCCTTATCGGATTTTATCGGACACATAGCAGAATATCCCGGACACCGTATATTTCTATTTCTCACACATTTTGAATTCATACTCCACATCCTCAAGGGTGTTTGGTGAATCTCTAACGCCTTACAGGAACCCCTGAAGGACTTGACTGTAATCAAGCAGTTGCAGCAAGAACCGTAATACCCACTACAATTCTGGAGCCCACCGCGAGGGGTTCAACAAGACGTCTTCACTACCACCCTCAAGGATTCCCAGAGGCTCATCCGCTCCTCAGCCTCGACGCTCCGAACGCCTGAGAAGTCGAAACCCGAATCCGATCACAGAACCACCGCCCTCCGAACCCCCCGGAGAAGTAATTGAAACTTCCCACCTTCTTCCATCGGACATTCCCAGTATCTCATCCATTGTCTACTCCCACACGAGTTTCACCACTCCGGATCCCTCACTACCACAGACCTTCGAACAACCACACTCACCGCTTACACCACTTCCCCTTGAACCAGACATCCTTCATTTCCCGCCCGAAACACCTCAGAATTCACCAGACGAAGTTCACTCACCGCCCCACGCACCAATACAAATGGCCAACCAACCGAGATATCCGCTCCGTGGCGCCCACGGGGCCCCTGCCTTTGACGGAGTACCGACACACCTCAACCGGTACTTCGAGGACATCGACATCGTGCTCACCGGCGTCAACCCGGACGTTCCAGAACCCGATTTAATTCGGTACGCCAAGCACTATCTCGACACCGATACGTGTCTCCTCTGGGAGACTCTTTCACCTGACCCGGACCCGGTATGGACGTGGGATACCTTCAAAGCGGCCGTCCGACGACTTTATCCAGGATCTGATGGAGGTCGCTTATTTTCCGTCGCCGACCTGGACCGTTTCATATCGGACTCGGCCCAAAAGGGAGTTTACACGCGCGCAGAACACGGAGAATACTATCGGGACTTTCTCCGGATCACCTCGCACTTGATCACATCACAGCGTATGTCCACAAATGACAGGAACCGACTTTACATCCTCGGATTTGGGGATCATACAAGGCGTCGGATCGAAAGCCGACTCGCTATCATACTACCAAACCACCATCCGGAGGATCCTTACCCCATGAATGAAGTACATGGTGCAGCTGAATTTCTTCTCTCCTCGACGTCCCCCCACTCTGCGACAACTGATCAACTTTCCGGACCCGTCCGTCTCGCATCTTCAGCCCCCGGGAGAGAAACGAAACCGGTAGTCAAGAAGGAAGAATTTGATATGTCCGCAGCCTGGGCAACATTCGCTTCCACAATGGCTCGCCTGGAATCGATTTTGACAGCCCAATCTCTCGAACCGGCAAGACACTCCGCTCCCCGGACAACGAACTCTCCCGCAGGCCGGACGTGTAATTTCTGTTCGGAAATAGGTCATTTTGTTAGTGCCTGTCCGAAGGCCCTCGAATACATTAAGTCCGGCAAATGTATACGGAACACAGAAGGCAGGATTTGTCTCCCCTCCGGACGATATTTGCCAGGCACTATCTCAGGGAACAACCTATCCGAGCGCTTCGACAAGTACTACGCTACATACCAATCCCAGAACACGCAACCGGCGACAACCGCGGTATTTGAAGCACAGCCGATCGGACAATCCGCTCACCCCCCGGACATGGAAGACGATTCGGACGAGGAAGATGACGAGAATACCGTGTTGGAAAACATGGTCCGCACCTTTGCAAACGATGTCGCGAAGAAAGTAGACAAGGGCAAAAGGAAAGCACCCACACCCAGGAATACCGATCCTCAGCCATCTAGGTTACCGCCCCCACCCGCCGTTGTTATTACGCCGCCTCAGGTCACTCGTCCATCAAAGCCGGAGAAAATCGAACGACCCGACGTCCAGTACCATTACCAAGCTCTGATCGAAAATCCGGTAACCGTTCAACAAGTATTCGATCGCGCACTCGACATGCCAGTCCGCGTCACACCTCGCGAACTACTCGCCATTTCCGGAGACATCCGCAAAAAGATGAAGGATGTGGTTACCGCTCGTCGCGTTCCGGTCACCGCGTCCGTCGTACAGGATACGCTCTATACAAACATTACGGTCCCGGACACCTCCGATCTTGTTGTCGCCGTCGACGCTGCTCCGCTCCGCATCGTAGAAGGGATATTGGACAACCGGATCGCCGCGGAGTGCCTGCTCGACCAAGGCAGCTCAATCGTGGCAATGCGAAGAGACGTTTGGGAGAAACTCGGCAACCCACTACACTCCGAGAACGTTATTCACATGGAATCCTCTCATGGCACCATCGCTCCGACCCTCGGACTCATCAAGAATTTCCCCCTACAGATCGGTCCGTGCACATTCCATGTTCAAATGCAAGTAGCAGACACGTTGCCCTGCGAGGTTCTTGTCGGACGACCGTTTTTCATGTTAACCGGTTCCCAAACGATTGACCATCCCCACGGGGCCCAGGACCTTATTCTCAACGATCCAAACACCGGAGAAAGAATCATAGTGCCAACGAAGGAGCGAATCCCGATCCGCAAATCCTTGAAGAACAAGAAACCGCATCCGGATTTTTGAGAGCTGGAGCCTCGAATGTCCGCAAACCAACGGACTTACCTCCGATCAATGCGGACACGGAAGCTATACCCAGATACGAGACTCCAGCCATTTTTCCTACTTCCGTTCACGTTCCCTTATCGTTTTCCCTTATAAACCCAGTCTCTCTCGACCCCTTCCCCTGTATCAGTATCTCGGACGTTTCTCTCGATTCCGCTGATTCCCCAGTCGCTATCGGAAGTGAACCGTCGCGTCCAAATGTTGCAACCCCCTTGTACAACAAAACCCCCGAAATAAATTCCCTGTCTACGGACGCCGTTCTTCCAGTTTACTTGGGAAAGAAATATAAGAAAGTCGCGAATCGCGTCAATCCGATCAAAGCGACAGTACCCAAAGAATTCCGGATTGTCCGACGCCGACACCCGGACCCCCTAGCCGATATGCCAACTCTTCCGACCCATCCCCCCGATTTCACCCCCGGTCTTCGATACACTCAAAACCGGAAAGACACGCACAACGCCAACCCCACCGGATTCTTATGGCCGGAGGAAGAAAAACTCGTTCACCATCTTATTAAAGCCCAGGAAGACGCCTTCGCTTGGAAAGAGACCGAAAAAGGACGATTCGACGCAAAATACTTCGATCCGATTATTATCCCGACAGTCGAACATATCCCTTGGATCTTCAAAAATATACCGATTCCCCCCGGTATTTACGACGAAGTTCTCAAAGTAATCCGGGAAAAGATCGCAGCCGGCGTTTATGAAGAATCCAACTCTTCTTATCGGTCCCAGTGGTTTTGCGTGTTAAAGAAAGACGGAAAGTCTCTCCGACTCGTGCACAACCTCCAGCCGCTTAACAAAATCACTATCGGCGATTCCGCGGTCCCCCCGATAATGGAGGTTTTTGCGGAATCATTCGCCGGACGCGGATGTTACGGATCACTCGACCTTTTCGTCTCCTTCGATCAGCGGTCCCTGGACGAACGAAGCCGAGACCTCACCACGTTTCAAACCCCTCTCGGAGCAAAACGGCTCACCTGCGTCCCCATGGGATACACCAACGCGACGCAGATTATGCATGGAGACGTCACGCATGTTCTACAAGATGAAATTCCGCACGTAACCATCCCATTCGTAGACGATGTAGCGATCAAGGGCCCGGAAACCCGATACGAGCTTCCGGACGGCACCTACGAGACGATCCCTGAGAATCCGCAAATACGACGATTTGTTTGGGAGCATTTAAATAACGTCAACCGGGTGCTCCAACGAATCAAGAAAGTCGGAGGAACCTTTAACGGCAAGAAAACGACAATTTGCGTTCCCGAAGCAGTCGTTACCGGACATACGTGCACATACGAAGGACGAGTTCCGGATGCCTCCAACGTTCAGCGTATCCGGGACTGGCCTCCTTGCAAAACCCTGACCGATGTCCGATCATTTTTAGGGGTTTGCGGACTACTCCGGATATTCATTAAAAACTACGCCGTACTTGCCCGACCTCTTGTCAGTCTAACTCGCAAGGACGTGCCATTCAGATTCGAAAAAGAAGAACAAAACTCGATGGACCGACTCAAACACGCGATTCTGAACTCATCCGCCATCCGACCAATCGACTACCGCTCCGGACAACCCGTAATCCTCGCCGTCGACTCATCAAATATCGCCGTTGGTTTCGCACTCTTCCAAATTGGAGAAGATGGAATACGATATCCCTCCCGCTTTGGCTCCATTACCTGGAACGAACGCGAGGCCCGATACTCACAAGCAAAAATCGAATTATACGGACTCTTCCGCGCACTTCGGTCGTACCGGATTTACCTTATAGGCCTTCCGAAATTTACTGTCGAAATGGACGCGAAGTTCATTAAGGGTATGCTAAACAATCCGGACATTCAACCCAACGCTGCCATGAATCGATGGATTGCCGGTATACTACTCTTCGATTTCGATCTTGTTCATATTCCCGCAGATAAGCACACCGGAGCCGACGGACTATCACGCCGACGTGCCGCAGATGGTGAAGAAGATACCGAGTCTGAAGATCACGAAGAATGGATCGATCGGAGCTACGTATTCGCCATGGAACACATGAATCGAGCACCGGACGCTTCCTACACATCCGAGACACGACTCGCCGGCATCACCCATACTCGCTTCAAAGTTTACACAGGATCGACGCTACTCAATTCGACGGTACCACCCGAGGAATCACCGACCCCGAACGAATCTTCCGCCGTCCTTATACCCCGATCCGATGCAGCAAACAAAAGAGAAGAACAGATTCGCAAAATTGAATCTTTCCTTCGAAACCCGATCCGTCCCTCCGGCATTGACGCAAACCAGTTCCGACGACTGGTCCGCTCCGCATCCGAGTTCTTCATCCTAGATGACAAATTATGGCGTCGCCGACCTAACGGATACCACCAAGTAGTACCTCCGGACCACAAACGTCTCGCAATTATCACAGAGGCACACGATTCACTCGGCCACAAAGGCGTTTACGTTATCCGGACACGTATTCTAAATCGGTTCTGGTGGCCGGTGCTGGATCAAGACGTAAAATGGTTTGTCAAAACTTGTCACCAATGCCAAACTCGGCAAATCCGGAAGATCTTCATTCCACCGACGGTCGCTACACCGGCCGGTCTTTTCCGTCGAGCGCACATTGATACTATGTTCCTACCAAGAGCCCGCGGTTTCCGACTTCTCGTCCACGCCCGATGCTCGTTATCCGCATATCCGGAAGCAAGACCGCTACGAAACGAGACCGCCCGACTTCTCGGAACCTTCATATTCGAAGATATACTATGCCGATGGGGAGCAGTAGAAGAGATTATCACGGATAACGGAGCCCCATTTATCAAAGCCCTCGATTTCCTTAAGAAACGGTACGGAATCCATCACATCCGTATATCCGGATACAACTCCCGCGCTAACGGCGTCATCGAACGTGCCCATCGATCGGTCCGTGAGTCGTTAATCAAAGCAGCAGATGGAGACGAATCGAAATGGCCGGACGTTTTACCCTCAGTCATTTGGGCAGAACGAACCACGATCCAACGGTCCACCGGCCACTCCCCATTTTACATCGCACATGGCGTCGAACCGCTTTTCCCCTTCGACATATCCGAAGCAACATATTTAATTCCGACCGCCGACGCCCCGATGACCACTCCGGAACTGATAGCCCTTCGTGCCCGCCAACTGCAAAAACGAGAAGAAGATCTAGCAACAATCGCCGATAAAGTGCTCGCTGCCCGCAAACAATCCGTCAAGCAGTTCATCGACGCACACCGGAAGTCTATTATCGACTACGACTTCCAACCCGGATCGTTGGTATTGATCCGCAATTCGGCCGTTGAAATGGAATTAAATCGAAAAACAAAACCGCGATTCTTCGGACCGATGATCGTCGTTCGCCGAACACAATATGGCGCCTATATTCTCTCGGAACTCGACGGCGCCGTTTCCAAAATCCACTACGCAGCTTTCCGCATCATTCCCTACTATCCGAGGTCGCAAACATCGATTCCGGTCACTTCTATCATCGACCAAACGACGGAGATAAACGAGGACATCTCTCCCTATCAAATACACGAGGCGTCACCCAACTCTATCGACAGAGAAGATGAGCAAAACCAAGCGGCTGACCTATCCGATGAATCCGATAATGAAACCACCGACGACGACACTGCAGAAACTCGTCCGCAACGCTCCGGAGCAACCCGGAACCTTCGGCCTCGCCATTAAGTATTTTTTCTCCATCATATCCTTCATTTTTCTATACTTCACATTGATTCACACCTTCAAAAAAAAAAAAAAAAAAAAAAAATCGAAATTTCGGACAAGTCCAAACTTTATACCCGACGTTCTTTCAACCATTTTCTCACATTCTCACATTCCTCACTTATCCCACACGACATACCATACCAAATAGAAAAAGAAAAACATATATAAAAACAAAAACAAAATATTTACTTAGAGAACGACTCGCCAAGGAGGAGCATCCGGAGCAGCTCCGCTCCGGCCTTCACCTGGTCCGCCCCCCTCTCCATCATCTCCAGCGCCCTATCGAGCGCCTCCCTCCCGGACACCCCTCGCGCCACCTCCCGCTCCTTACCCTTCCGACTTGGTCCCGCCTCCGCCTTCTTCTTCTTTGCCGGCGGCTCCTCCACCAGCTCCACACTGGTATCCTCCTCAATCTCGTCCTCCTCCTCCGGCGTCGTCTCCTCGCGAACCGGTACCCGCGTCGCACCTCGCCTCGGCCTCTTACTTCCGCTCGCTCCCGCCGCCTTCGGACCTGTTCCGATACGTTAGCAAATGCGGACCCGATACCTTCTCGACATACCTTCCGTTCCGGATACCGCCGCTCTCTCTGTTTTCGCTCCTGAAACACACCTATCATTTGTCTCATCATGAAAAATAAAAAGAATACCACTTACCTCGCACAGCCGACAGACTGCACGATACCTTATACGTCCGGCACCACCGGCACGCTATCCCCTCCACTCCGTAGCACGCCCGCCACTTCCGGGTGCACTCCTTGCACCCCGGAACGTGCTCCTAATCATTATATCAGACGTCGAAAAAGCCTCACATATCTTAATTAACCACTCACCTTATCTCCAGGCTGCCGCGCAGCCCGGGACTCTATGTCGCTCTTCGCCCCGCCTCTCCTCCCTCGCCCTCGCTCCGCTGCCTTCCGCCTCGCGATCTCCACCCACACCGGAGTCGCCATCATCCGCGCACCGTCCCGGTGCACGAACATCGGCTCCTCCACCGACTGCTCGCCTCCCCCGGCCACCGCACTCACCGCCGCCGCCTCGATAACACCGACGGGCGTCACCCCGTCGGTTCCCCACACGGTCCGATGACCGTCCGGATCCTCCCCTGCCGCCACCTCGTCCACACGCAGCTCTCCGGCGTCCGGTGATATCGTCGTCGTTGTTACCACCGCTGCACCGGACTCCGCCGCTCCCGTCGTCGTCGTTGTTGCCGCCGCCGCCGCCTCGCCCTCGTCGTCGCTGTCACTTACGACAATTAAGCGCGCCCGGGCAAGGCGCGCCCTCTTCTCGGCAGCCCGCCTCTCCTCCGCCTCCGCCTCTGCTGCGGCCCGCTCAGTAGCCGCCCTCTCCTCGCTCGTGCGCTGTTTCTCGGCCTCGACCTCCTCCCGCCTTCTCGTCCGCTCAGCGGACCACTCGTCCCCGCGGAGCTTCCGCCACTTCTTGAGCCTTCGCGCGACCCGGACGAGTCCCTCGTCCACCTCCACGTCGTCGTCGATCGCTGCCACATATCCGGCAAGAAAATCGTCCTAAAAACGTTGTCAGTGCGATACAAAAAAGTACGAAAGATTCTCGTTCACGCACCGCGTCACCCGCATACGTCCCCACCCACTCCGCGCACTCTCCATCCTGCCCCCGATCCGGCAACTCCTCGCCCGGCGCCATGGCCTGCGCCTCGGTCATCGCCTGGACTGCGTTTCGAAAGATTGAAGAATCGAAGTTTTCCATTGTCGGAGAGTTGACGTGTTGCTGTCGCTGGAGAAAACACAAGGGTGTGTTTGGACCTATGTGCACCCACACGACGCGTACTTCACGATCAACAAACCGTTATTTGGCCTTGTTTGGTTGCAACCGAGGGCGGTTGCATTTTCAGCCCCCGGGAGAATGTAAGGACCATATGCGATCTAAACACGGAAACATGACAGATACTGACTATCCGGATGTTTTGCGATCCAAAGAAATTACGTGCGATACGAACCGATAACGATCCGACACCGTCCGATAACGACCGATAGTATCCGATACATGTCCGATGTCGGACACTTCGGTCTTCAATCCCCCGTGACGATCACAGCCCACCGCTCTCACACACCGCCCACGCCTCTCTATTTCACCTCTCCAGCACGGTCAGCGCTCGACATACACACTATTCCATTCCCATTCCTTTATTTCATATACCATGCTGTAAATTTCATATTATGATCCCTTTCAACCATTCAATCGTTTAAACGTTTCAAACCCTTTGCAGTACCTTGTCCATTGTTCTTAGTACCCCTTTGCTGTACCAGCCCCACTTTCCTTCAGTTTATGAGCGGTCCGGACATTTGCTAGTTATCGGACATTTCATTCCTCCGAGCTACTCATTTCCCTTGTGATATAACTCCTTCATGTAACCCTTCACGCGACATGGCGCTGTTCCATGTGTTTTCCGGACATTTCCGTACATTCCAATTTGCTGTACTTACAGAACTGTACTTAAGTACACTCCGGACCTCTCTGAAATACAGCTTTCTGAACCCCTTCTCTCTGTTAGAAACCTCACCTAAGCTCACCCGTCGTCGCAACCTTCGATCCGCTGGCCTCCGTCGTTGCCGGCCCTTCGTCTTATCGCACCATCCTTATCGGATTTTATCGGACACATAGCAGAATATCCCGGACACCGTATATTTCTATTTCTCACACATTTTGAATTCATACTCCACATCCTCAAGGGTGTTTGGTGAATCTCTAACGCCTTACAGGAACCCCTGAAGGACTTGACTGTAATCAAGCAGTTGCAGCAAGAACCGTAATACCCACTACATCGGTTCATGACAGTCGGGAAGTCGGGTTTGGGATTCGGAGATCGGGATCGGGAATCGGGATCGGGATCGGGACAGCCTCTTTGGGAACTATCCCCGGGTGTGGGGCAGGTACCCTCAGATGCTGAGGCATCAGAGCAGGAGTTCGGAGGTCTGGGTCCGGAGATCGGAGGTCAGGTCCAGAGATTGGAAGTCAGGGTCCAGAGATTGGAAGTCGGGGTCCAGAGATTGGAAGTTGGGGTCCAGAGATTGGAAGTCGGGGTCTGGAGATAGGAAGTCCGGGACTGGAGATGGTGTTTCTGGTCCAGACCCAAAGGGAGCAGCACGGACGTGACAGTATGCTTCAATGGTATCCACACCATCATGCACCATCCATTCTGAGGCCTCGATCAGGTGGACTCCAGTTGAGCATTCAATGTGCCCCACAAGCCACAAGACTTCTCATACAATGTCTGTGTTGACCCGGAGAAGGGTGCATGGTTTGCTCTTTCCCACAGTTTTGGCATACAATGCTGAGAGGGACGAGTGAAGCAAAGGGTAGACGTTGAGTGCCCAGTTCACATGGCCTTGGAGAGCCCAGAAGTCGCGTAGGGGGATACTTGGCATGCCACCACGAGTTTCGCACGCTTTTCCAGGGCCATCAACACTCGCATGCTGTTAGGGTCCACATCAAATCTGATGACATGCAGTGGCGACCCTGAGATCTGCTTGTGCTTGGCATGTGGTATGCCGAGCTCATCGAAGAGTTCCAGGAGTGCCACCTGCTCAGACAGCATGTCCTTCGCGTAGCAAGCATACCACATGACATCTCCTTTGGGTGAGGCTCCGAAGTGGTCATCAACGTAGCATTTGAGGTTCGCTATCCCACGTTGTAAGACCGCAATCCAGATGATGAGTGAGGCAACCGAATGGTAAACCTTCTGTGATGCCTGTCCACCAAAATTATTGCAGTGATCCACATGTTTGACCCCATCCACCGAGACGATCTGTTTCAGTTGCCAGAGGAGATGCATCGGGCACAGGCAGTAAGCTTCAGCCACATCTGTTTTGTAAATGATGAGTTTGCAGGTTGGGTCGCTTTTGTGGAGTGCCCAAATTGTCGTCCCAAGCGAGCGGATCCCATCCAGTTTCACCCCAGCAATCTCTGTTTTGAGGATCCTCGGGTTTGGTGAGAACTCGCCATCTGAGTGGTTGATGACTAATCAGAGCTTGTCTGATTCCGGCTTGGGGACTGCATAGACAGGGATGGAGAACATCCCAGGTAACAGTTGTGTTCCAAATGCTGGTGAGAAACATCCCTTCTCTTCCTCTATTTTGAACTGCTCTCTTATAAAATTTCTCTCTGCTTCAGTCTTCAGTGGTTGCTCTGAATTGTCCCATGACTCTGGGTACTTGCTCAATTCTGTTCTGGCCCAAGGCCAAAACCCATTTCGGAGAGCCCAGAGGACCAACTGAACATATGGTTGATTTGGGTGGTCAATGAGGAGTCACTCAAATGTGTCGGCCTTGAGTGGTGTGACAACCTTGAAGAGATTTGGGTATGTCCTAACTGTTCTCCACCCATCTCCATTCTCAAACTCTGCAGCTGGTGGCCTCAGTACTGGTTCTGCAGTGAGTGAGTAGTTCACTGTGACTCCCACCATCTTGTCGTCATCATGCCATAGGAACTCCCTCAAGTATCTCAGATGCTTAGCTTTCAGCTCAAGCACTCCTCTTCTGTTTCTCTGTGCAATCTCCTCTCCTGTGTCCCTGTCACAGTCCTATCAGGTTAGTAGTGTAGGAGTTAGTGAAGATGTTTTATCAGAGTCTGACATTGGAGAAACAGAGAAGTAAATAGAGAAAGAGGGGACTTATGTTATAAGAATCTGGTTGTCGGTGTGCTGATCAGTGAGGATCCTATCAAAGGACGACGATGGTGATGATGAGCGAAGTCAAGTCAGTAGCGGTAGTGTCACGGTCCTATCCAGTCACCCAGAACACCCTTAATCACTTTGAAATACCTCCGATACACTTCCTAGTGCCTCTGAAATACCTCTGATGCATCTCCGACGCATCTCCGCTCCAACTCCGGCACCTCCGCTCCGACTCCGCTCCGGGGTCCGAAACTCCGGTCCGGACTTTTGTCGGACTTCGATATCGGTCTTTCGGACCATATGGACTTTGTTTCTAGTATGTTCCCTGGTGCTAGTCCATGGTTAGCAACCATTGGGACGATGCCCACTGCCCATGGGAACTTATTCTTTGTCTTACATGTATCACCTATGCCTTCCCACTCCTCAGGTGAAATTACTATGTACATTTGATATATTCATGTTTCACAGTCTGCCCTATGCCCTACCCTAGTAGCATATAAACCCCCATGTATCTCCATGATCCTCAGTTCGAATATTAATGTTATTTCTGGTCCTTGTCACTTGGTCTGTGTGTTAAGGGACTTCGTCCTCACTGTTCTCGACAGTCCCGACGAGTTCCGCAAAACTCCGGCGGACTCCGATGGACTCCGGGCGATTTCCCTTCAGACTTCATCCTTCCTTGTCCTGGAAAGCAAAGTACCAGCAAGGTTAAATTGGGACACGTATACACGCAGTGGCACAACCCATAAGTTGAGGCCATAGTCCCAACCCTTTGACCTCCTTCTAGTCCTTCTCCTTTTGTGTAAGAGGAGAAGTCCTTGTGCAACTCCGATCCGGACTCCGACCGGCTTCGCCTTTGCCACCCTCCTTTTTGGTCTCCTCTACACTACCCCTCCTACTCCTGCTTTGAAGCAAAGAATCAGATCTTAACAGTATATTCGAACTAACAACCTCGTGTATACAACTGGTCCTTTGCTTGCCCTTTGTGCTGCTGCTTGCCTTGCTCCTTGCTGCAAAAGCCAAAGGTCTGATCTGAACCTCTGATCCAAAACTCCGCTCCGAAGCTCCGGTCTGTTCGAGCGCACTTCGTGTGCATTTGCTCTGGACCTGGATTTGCCACAAGCCGTCTGTCCACGGCGATACAACTAGGACATTTTCCTAACCTCTGATCCATAACTCTGATCCGCACCTCTGATCTGCACCTCTGATCCGAAACTCCACTCTGAAACTCCGGTCCGTTCGAGCACACTTTGTGTGCATTTGCTCCGGACCTGGATTTGCCACAAGCCATCTGTCCACGGCGATACAACTAGGACATTTTCCTAACCTCTGATCCATAACTCCGATCCGCACCTCCGATCCACACCTCCGATCCGAAACTCCGGTCTGTTCGAGCACACTTTGTGTGCATTTGCTCCGGACCTGGATTTGCCACAAGCCGTCTGTCCACGGCGATACAACTAGGACATTTTCCTAACCTCTGATCCATAACTCCGATCTGCACCTCCAATCCACACCTCCAATCCGAAACTCCGCTCCGAAACTCCGGTCCGTTCGAGCACACTTTGTGTGCATTTGCTCTGGACCTGGATTTGCCACAAGCCATCTGTCCACGGCGATACAACTAGGACATTTTCCTAACCTCTGATCCATAACTCCGATCCGCACCTCCGATCCACACCTCCAATCTGCACCTCCAATCCGAAACTCCGCTCCGAAACTCCAGTCCGTTCAAGCACACTTTGTGTGCATTTGCTCCAGACCTGGATTTGCCACAAGCCATCTGTCCACGGCGATACAACTAGGACATTTTCCTAACCTCTGATCCATAACTCCGATCCGCACCTCCGATCCACACCTCCAATCTGCACCTCCAATCCGAAACTCCGCTCCGAAACTCCAGTCCGTTCAAGCACACTTTGTGTGCATTTGCTCCAGACCTGGATTTGCCACAAGCCGTCTGTCCACGGCAATACAACTAGGACATTTTCCAAAGCCCAGCCAACAATTCCCAGTGCTCCTTAGCTCATCTCCTTCATGTTGGGAGAATTGAGGCAGGAAAACACCGAATGCTGGACTTCCGAACTCTGGTCCCCTGTTCCTGGGTTCTCCCTGGCTCGCCTCCTTCATATCCAATGTTGCGAGGCTCTGAAACGGGAAACTCCGAACTCCAGATATCCGGACTCCATCTCTGGCCACTCCGAGATGGGGAATGTTGGATATCCAGTCTCTGGCTCTTGTTTGTGCTTTCCTTGTGCTCGTTTCCTTCATGGATTACCATGTTGCAAAACTCCGAGATGGGAAATGCTGAACTCCGAGCTCCAGACCCCCAAAACTCCGAACCTCCGAACTCCGGACTGTCAAACTCCGGACCTCCAAAATCCGGAACTCTGAACTCCAGACACTTTGTCTTGCTTCGTGGCCCACTGTCTTGTCTCAACATGGCCCTCTGAACTCTGATCTTGTCCCCTTGTGTGACTTGGTCCTTTGGACACCTGGCTGTACCATATACAATCCGCTGATTGTCCAGTGTACAAGCCTAACAATTCGAGGACTCCCGCACTTGCGGATATCTGACTCCGAAACTCTGATCCGACTCCGGCCCGATCCAGGCACGGACTCCGATGGGCACTTGGCCAGCGCATACTCCGGACCTACTCTGGAACTCCGACTCCGGGACTCCGATTCTATCCTTGCTGCAGTGAGTCCGAATCTGGACCCGATTCTGGATGCTGCCCACTGTGGTTGCATCACCAGTTCTCAGGATTGCTATCTTGTGAACACATCTGTCCAGTGAGGTTGCTCACACAATCCTTGCTACTCCGAACTACTCTGAACTCCTCTGACATGGTCTCGGACCTCCACGCCACATCTCTGCACAACTCCAGACCACTCCGCACTCACATTCTCGGACTCCGCATCTCCGAAACTCCGAGATTCTGCCCTCCTCCGATGCTCCAAAAACTCCGAAATTCCAAAATTATGTTCCTTTGCTACATTGTTATGCTTCCTATGTCCCTATGTTTCCTGTTACTCCAATCCTCACAAATCCCAAAACTCCAAAACTCTGCTTTTTTCTGATTCTTTAATACTCTGACTCTGACTCCCCTTGACTTTACAAAAACTCCGAAATCTTGTCCATACAATGTTACCTTTTGTACAACTCCAACACTCCTTGTTTCCTGTTTTTGTTCTACTCTTCTGTCTACTCTAGCCCACTTCTTCACAATCCCTTAGTAAAACTTGGAAATTTTTTCTTAAGATAAAAAATTTTTGTAGGAGGGGGGGGTGAGTGAACTTACAATAGGTCCTCACAGCCTCCCAGCATCTCCGACCTTTTCTGCCCCTCCCTCCACACTCTGCTACCTCTGCACCTCTGCTCTGCACCTCTGCACCTCCGCTCCACACCTCCATACCTCTGCACCTCCACTCTGCTGCTCCGACTCTGCTACCTCCACTCCTACTCCAATTTTGCACCTCCACACACCACTACCTCCACACCTGTGCTCCACTGCTGACTCCGACTCTGATACCTCTGCACTGCTGCTCCGACTCCGAATCTGCTACCTCCGCACCTCTGCTCCGAAACTCCGATTCCCTTACCTCTGCTCCTCCATACCACTGCTCCAACTCCAATTCTGCACCTCCACACCTCCGCTCCAACTCCGATTCCACACCTCTGCACTCCACTCCAAAAAACTCCAAAATTCAATTCTGCACCTCCACTCATCTCCGATTCCTCTCTCCACTTCTGCTCCTCTGTATGTCAGGACCCATTCATTTTTCCTTTACCCAAGCCAACTCCACCAACATCTAGGGTCCTCCCGACGACCCTCTACCACCTTGCGTACCCCTCTACCCACTTCCAAAACCTGCTATCTCCTTCCGGAAACCTCTCCAACCTCCCCCACGCTCACACGACACTCGCGACCACCATGCGGTACTCGCGACACTTCCTACTACTTCACCCTATGTGCATACTCCGCCCGGATCCACCAATCCTACGTGTGACACACTGATACATGTCTACTTCCACCAGCACATGACTTGCCGAGCGGCACCCCCGGCGCTACCACTACCAGCGCCAATACGTTACCAGCGTTATGACCATTACTTGCGTTACCAGCATTACCCACGTGACTACCCGCCTGTAGGTCACCTGCGTCACTAGCATCACCCACGTGATCGCTCTTATGACCTCGCGACCTTAACACTCAAACGCGCCACCAACGGTCAGCTGTATGAACACTTCAAATATGCGTCCCTTCTTCTCCTCAGTCGTCTATAATTACATTACTTATGATCCGAGAATCCCTCCGTAGTTATAGCAACGTATATACTTATTTAACTAGGTCACAACCTGTGACAGGTCATCTTCGCGACCTTACCTATGCATACCTAACCCCTCGCGACCTTAGTAGAACACGCGCCTAGTCACTTTACGACTAAACATACCCCGTACTACCATAGTCTTGTCGCCTGGTGACCTCTGTACTTTCCCTTTTTCGTTATACTCTCTGTACGCACGTATATAAGTCTTGCATGTACTTCTCATACTGTAGACTTGATATTGACGCACATTGGTTTAAGCTTGAGGCTAGTACGCCCTTTGAGCTTGGAACCATTGCGATTGATAGGTCTTGTCTCTCTTGGTGACCACAAGATCGCCAAGACACACTCTACTCTGTCCTAACTCACCAACAAGTCGATCTCCGGCACTACTATCGAGACGGGACAGGCCCTAACATAATATCAAGTCTCCCCCTCACCCCACCACTCAACACCCAGATAACACAAACCATTATGTCTTCCAGTCACACTCCTCCCGACCTGGATACCCCCTCGCGACCTCCAAGACAGGTTCAACCCACCAGAGGACCCCAGGATATGGCCCCGCTTTTCCAGGTCGTGGCTCAATCTCTTCAGAATTTCGCGAATCCTGCCATGCCCGATGAGTGACCAGCCATTGTCTCCAGGATCCCAAGGTACACCGCCCCTCGCAGTAGCTGGCCTACGTGGATGCAGCCAGCCACTACTCCGAGTAGGGCATTCCCTCGCGACCCTATAGGGACCGAAGCAACGCTTCAACCTGCCCCTCGCCTCGAGATTCCGGTCGAGCCCTTCCGCATTCCACAACCGGAAGCGCAACCAGTACCCCAGATGGAGACGCGACCAGCATCTCGCCCTCCATCACAGACTGAAGCTCCGCAGGTCCCTCCGGTCCCCCCTATGCCCCCACACCCCGCCGCCGCGCTTCGAGATGAGGTGCCTGGAACCCACCATCACCACTACTATTACCAGGCCCCTCCCTCCGAAGGACCATCGGCCCGAGACACCTTCGCTCGAGAATCCAAGCTCGACACCAGGCGTCCCGAACTGTTCAATGGTCATGACCGACGCAAGTGGAAACCTTTCGTCACGGAATGCCTAATGACTTTCTTCGCCAAGCCCGTAACCTTCCAAGGAGATCACGAGAGGGTTACTTTCGCTGCCTCTTACCTCACGGACACCGCGCAGAGCCACTACACCTCCCTCCTTCAATTCAATGCCGAACACCTGGCTCTACATTCCTGGGAAGGATTCATCCGCGAGTTTGGAGGGATGTTTGGAGTGGTCAACATGCAGATTGAAGCCGACCAGAACCTTCGCTTGTTGCAGATGGGCGAAAACGAACGGTTTTCGAACCACATCATCCGTTTCGAGTCCTTCGCTTTCGAATCCAACTGGAACTTGGCCGCCTTACAATCCAAACTCTATCGCTCAATGTCCACACGCATCAAAGAGGCCATGAAAGTCATTCCACAACCCACTACGTATCAAGAACTTCGTGATTTGGCAATGCAAATTGACCAGAGGCACTGGGAGTATGAGAGTGAGACCTGCTGAACTCAATTCCGCGCTAACCCTCCTACTCCTCGTCCCCCTGTTCAACAAGGCGGAAATCGCCCTTTGGCTCAACAAGGCGGAAATCACAATTACCAAGCGACGTTGCGACCTTACCCCGCCGCTGGAAATAATCCTACAACGCCCAACCAGCCGCAGGGAACCCCGCGACTTCACCGCGACCCGCCAATCTGCCTCGCCAGCCGAATCCGAACTCGCCCTACATCCCCCTTAGCGATGAGGAACGAGAACGTCGTCATCAGGGAAATCTCTGTATGAGATGTGGAAAGCCCGGACACTACAGCGCTGCTTGCCCCGATCGACGAGTAGCCAGACGAGCCGTCTTCACATTAGAGGAAGGAGAGGAAGAATTACAGGAAGAATACGAAGTCGAGGAAGAAGTGGAAGAAGATGTGGATGACCCGCACGAAGAGTTAAACGAGGAAGCGACTCAGGAGCTTCCGGGGGAACTCTGAGTCACGATGATCCAACCCCCATACTCACGTGGGCCGCGACTAGTTTCTCTTCCCCTCAGTTTCCTCGCGACCTTTCTAATACTCCCATTGCTTCCCAGTCTTCCCAATCCTTCCTCATAAAGACACAAATACCAGATTTCAGCTCGATTCCCTTAAATACTCTCATTGATTGTGGCGCATCAATGAATTTCATCGATTTCACCCTTGCGAACTCCTGTCCAAACCTCTTAATGCCACTTCCGCAACCTCTACCACTTCAATACTTCGACGGAAGTTCCTCCAGCTCCAATATAACCCACTACGTCCACGCTAATACGAAATTCCCTGACGATACTATCCAATCCATTAAGTTCCTCATCACTAAAACTCATCCTCTCACTCCTGTGGTTCTAGGGCTCGATTGGTTGCGAACCTGGAACCCTAGGATCGATTGGACCAACCTCACTTTCAGTTTCGGACAGACAGCCTGCTCCGCGACTATCCCTCTCACTCTTTTGGACATGAAACCCCTGAGTAAACCTTCCCCTGACCTCGCGAACTCGGCACCGAAACCCTCTAAACCCCCACAAGTTCAATTGGTCAAGGCTATCACGCTTCGTCGATTGGAACAACAAGGAGAATTTATAGGTCTCCTATACTTCCAACCCGCGAGCAACCCCTACGACAACAAATCCATACTCGCGAGTTCCGCGACCACTCAACCCCCTCCGAAACCCGAAGAAACAGTCCTGCACGAGTATCACGACTTCCTGGACGTCTTTTCTGAAGATCTAGCCTGGGAATTACCTCCACACTGCGACTACGACCACCGAATTGAACTTGAGGAAGGCAAAACACCTCCTCACGGGAAGCTGTACAACATGTCAGAAGTGGAGTTAAAAACGTTGAAAGATTATTTGGACAACATGTTGGACAAAGGCTTCATTCGGCCATCGAAATCCCCCGCAGGTGCACCAGTACTCTTTGCGAAGAAGAAAGATGGAAGCCTTCATCTCTGTGTCGACTATCGAGGTCTCAACAAAATCACCCGCAAAAATCGCTACCCCATTCCTCGAATTGAGACCCTTGTCGACCAATTACGCTCGGCCAAAATCTACTTGAAGATTGACCTCTGTGTTGGGTATAACAACATGAGGATAGCTGAAGGAGACGAGTGGAAAACTGCGTTCCGCACTCGCTACGGCACGTTCGAATATCTTGTCATGCCGTTTGGACTCACGAACGCACCCGCGACCTTTCAGCACCTTATGAACGATATCTTTCACGATCTGGTTGACATCAACGTAGTAGTCTACCTCGATGACATCTTAATCTACTTGGACAACCTCGAACAGCATCGCGACCACGTCCGAGAGGTCCTATGACATCTACGCAAGGCAGACTTACATGCGTGACCCGAGAAGTGTGATTTCCACACCACGACGGTCGAATACCTTGGAGTTATAGTGTCCCCCGACGGAATTGCCATGGATCCTTTGAAGATACAGGCCATCCTAAGTTGGCCCATACCCACGAAGATCCGCGACCTTCAGAGCTTTTTAGGCTTTGCTAATTTCTATCGAAGATTCATAGATAACTATTCCGGCATCGTTATTCCACTTACGTGACTCCTCCGCAAGGACACGCCTTGGAAGTGGAGCCCACGATGCCAAGAAGTCTTCGATATCCTCAAACAAGCCTTTACCGAAGCTCCCGTCCTCCGGCACTATGACCCCAACCACCCCATTACCCTCAAATGCGACGCTTCCGACTACGCCATAGCGGCCATTCTCTCCCAAACCGATCCCGCGACTAACGAGCTACGTCCCATCGCTTTCCACGCACGTACAATGATTGCCGCAGAGCTCAACTATGACATTTACGACAAAGAGCTCCTTGCGATACACGATGCGTTCAAGCAATGGAGAGCGTACCTCGAAGGTGCGCGATACCAAATTCAGGTCTTTTCAGACCACAACAACCTACGATATTTCACCACCACGAAGCAACTCAGCTGCCGACAAGCCCGCTGGGCAGAGAATCTTTCCAGTTTCGATTATATTATTCATTATCGAGCAGGAAAGTTAGGCGCGAAGCCAGATGCCCTCACGCGACGACCCGATGTCTACCCGAAGAAGTCCGACCAACCCGCGACTAATGCGCAAAACAACAAGGTCGCGATACCGCCGGAACTACTTCGAGCAACCGTTATCCTCAACGAAGAAGCCCTGATTTTGCGAATTCGACATGCCCCTCGCGACTCCTACTTCTCCAAGAAATCACAGGGTGCTTCACAAGGTCGCGACAAGGCGTTCTCGCTCTCGCCTGACGGCTCACTACTACTTCGTAACGGTAAAATATACGTCCCCGATCACGACTCCCTCCGATTCGATATCTTATGCTCCAATCACGACCACAAACTACGAGGACATCCAGGTATAAGAAAGACAACCCAGCTAATGAACAGGTTGTTTTTCTGGCCAGGACTCCGAAAGGACGTAACCGTCTACGTCCGTGGTTGTCACACCTGCGCAAGGGCAAAACCCGTCCGGCACAAACCCTATGGACTCCTCAAACCCTTGCCCATAGGCGAGCGACCTTGGTCTTCGATTTTGATGGACCATATCGAAGCCCTCCCCCTCTCCGCGACCTTTGACTCGATTCTTGTTGTCATTTGCTGACTTACGAACCAAGCAATCTTTATCTCCACCAACACTACCGACACTGCGAAAGAGTTAGCTCAACATTTTGTCACCCACATCTTCTCAAAGCATGGGCTACCCGCGGACATAGTGTCAGATAGAGGAAGATTATTCGTTTCTAAGTTTTGGTCTTCGTTATGTCAGGCTTTGGATATTACTTCAAATCTTTCCACAGCCTATCATCCTGAGACCGACGGACAAACCGAACGAGTCAACCAGATCTTGGAGCAATATATACAAATCTATACAAACTACCAACAGGACGACTGGACCCACCAACTTCTGCTCGCTGAGTTCGTATACAACAACACCCCCCACAGCGCGACTGGTGTCTCCCCGTTCTTTGCGAACAAGGGATACCACCCAAGACTCACAATTTCCCTCGAAGGGATACCTGCGCATGAAGCCCACATGGTCGCGACCGATCTCAAGATGCTCCATCAGCACTTACAAGATCAACTCAAGGTCGCGAACGAGGCCTACTCGCGCTTTGCGGACAGGAAGAGAGAGGTTACACCGGACTGGAAAGAAGGAACGAAGGTGTGGTTAGACTTGCGGAATGTGAAAACGAAGAGACTGATGAAGAAATTGGACTCGAAACGAGCCGGACCTTTCCCCATACTCGCGAAAGTTTCGACTCACGCATATTGTCTCCAGTTACCGAAATCGATGCGAGAAATTCACGACGTCTTCCATGTTTCGTTACTCAAAAAGGTCTACGACAACGCTTTCCCCCAGCGGCAACAGCAACCCCTGCCCCCTATCAAGGTTGACGGCGAACAACATTACGAAGTCGCCGACATACTAGATTCTCGAAGGAGGGGTAGGAAAGTGCTCTACCTCGTACATTGGGAAGGTTATGGACCCGAGGACGACACCTGGGAACCAATAGAGTCACTTTCCGGATTGAAGGAACTCCTCCAGGACTTCCATGCGACCTACCCAGAAAAACCTCGCACAACTCACGCAACTCAATAAATTTCCTCGCCTCTTTCTCATTTTTTCTTCACTTTCTCACTTCGGACTTCACAGCAATTCATATATACGCAATAAAAATACAACAAGAAAACTTTTATCTACTGGTCGCGAGCTTTTTCCTTCTCCTTTCGCGACCTTTCTACTCCTTCCCCGCCTTCCTCACTCGCGACTTTTTCCTTTTCCCCCTTCTCCTCCTCTCCAGCCTCGGGAGCCTTCAACTCAAAACCCCAATTGTCCACCCTTGGAATATCCAACAGCTCCCTCCTCACGCGACGTTGCTCCTGCTCTGCCCATTGCTCTACCCACGATGGGAGTTCTTTCGGCGACTTCATCAAAAGGTCTTCATAGGCGAAGAAGACCGTCTCGAGGCCTCGCCGTCCTTGAAAGCGAGCCTCGCGGAGCTCACCGACCATACTCGCACATTGGTCGCACAACTCTAAAAACCAATCTTCAGTTTGTTGCTAAAAACAAAACCCGCGAGGACTTACCTTTTTCCTGCTCCCTCGACGCCTTCAACTCCTTTTCCATCCTCTCTACAGTCACGAACAAACCTACAAAACAAAGATTAGTTTGTGTTATATTCGCGACTATGGAACTTACTTCGTTCCGATTCCTCAGCCTCCTCCAGCTCGACCTTATGGTCTAGATAAACACAAATAACAGATTAGTCCACCTTCATACCCGTGACCACTAAAACTTACTGTTCTCCGACTCTTCGGTCTCTTCCAATCTTCACCGGACGTCCCCCAACTCCACCCTCCAACCTAAACCAATAAGAAGATTAATTCGCGATCTCACAGAGTAGAATGATGACTGACCTTCCGCCTCCTTTTTCATCACTGCAATCACCCTGCTCACCTCCTCGAACTCCTTGCACGTCCCCTCCGCCCCCATTAACAATCCTATAGACACGAATGAGTCAACTTCATACTCGCGACTATTTCACTTACCCTCTTTCTCCTTCCGCAACTTCTCCAACTCCCGGCGCACGTTTCTCAACTCGACTTCTTGGTCTGAATCACACGGAAGTCAATCTACAAGGCAACAATTCGAGTAAAAACTTACCTTGCCACTCCCCATGGAGTGCCTCGAACTCCTTTTCTGCTCCCTCAGCCCGCGTCGTCAATTCCGCGACTTCCGCGACCTCTTTGCCTTTGCCAATAAAAGTCGTGAGCTCAGTATGAAACTACAGGAACCAGGACAAACTGATATTCACCTTTCTTGCCCCACCGTAACGCCTCCAACTCACGCTTAGCCGCTACCAATTCTACCTCCAATTCCGTCTCCTGATGCGACTTGTATACCCACGCTATCTTCTTCATGGGTTCTGCAAGTTGCTGACGGAGCGTTGCGAGCTCCCATTCCAGATCCGTCCTGGGGACCAAGGTCCCCGCAACCTTTCCTTCTCCCTCCACCAACCCCTTCGATGACGACGGCTTCGCCACTCGCCTCCTTGTTGACAGACCAGGCGTCGGCGACCGCAACCTTGTCCTTGCTCGCTTTCCGCGTACTGCTCGCATTGGGGTCCCCGGAATCGTAATAGTGGGGAGTTTGGCTCCCACTCGACTCGTGACTGTTGGGGTCACTGTCGCAGCTGATCCTGGTGCCTCTGCCCGCCGCAGAGCCTCATCGATTCGCACGTCGCTCCACCCGAATTCGGCCTTGACGCGCCATCGACGAAATTCCTGGACCCAGGAACACTTCCCATGGTCCTCTGCGCACTGGCGACACTTGCCGGCAGTGCTGCACACACACTGTTGGCCCTTTGCGACGCAGTTATCGCAATCCTGGAATGTAACAATCAGAAGAAATGAATGGGAATGAGAACTACTATTACGCACCTCTCGCTCCCTTTCGTTCCACTCTTTGTTCTCCATCACTGACCCTATTTTCTTCCAAGCTTTTAGGAAGTCCGCGGGCGACAGGTCAGCCTCGCCCGCGACGTTCTCCACCGCCCCGCTTGACTCCACAACGTCGCTTGCAGTCTTACTCATACTCGCGACGTTGCCCCGCGTCTTGCGGCGGCCTGCGGCTTCGCAAAGACGCACGCATCGCTCTTGCTCAGCCTTTTGATGGGCCAGCGCGTCTTCTAGGATCCCCAGATTGAGGCTGGGTTCCGTTTCATCGAAAATGCGCATTTTGCGCGCGACCTCGTTCTCGTCCTTGTTGGTTTCGGTTTTGTGTTGTTTGATGAAAGCAGAGACCATGGTGGTTGGACTTAGAGAAAAATTTCGGGTGTCATGACCTGATCAACAAACATCGTGCTGACTAATCATCACGTGATCTCCACTCTCGCAGGGCTCGAGGCTTGAAGGGGGGGTAATGTCAGGACCCATTCATTTTTCCTTTACCCAAGCCAACTCCACCAACATCTAGGGTCCTCCCGATGACCCTCTACCACCTCGCGTACCCCTCTACCCACTTCCAAAACCCGCTATCTCCTTCCGGAAACCTCTCCAACCTCCCCCGCGCTCACATGACACTCGCGACCACCATGCGGTACTTGCAACACTTCCTACTACTTCACCCTACGCGCATACTCCGCCCGGATCCACCAATCCTACGCGCGACACACTGATACGTGTCTACTTCCACCAGCACGTGACTTGCCGAGCGGCACCCCCGGCACTACCACTACCAGCGCCAATATGTTACCAGCGTTACCAGTGTTACCCATGTGACTACCCGCCCGTAGGTCACCTGCATCACTAGCGTCACCCACGTGATCGCTCTTATGACCTCGCGACCTTAACACTCAAACGCGCCACCAACGGTCAGCTGTATGAACACTTCAAATATGCGTCCCTTCTTCTCCTCAGTCGTCTATAATTACATTACTTATGATCCGAGAATCCCTCCGTAGTTATAGCAACGTATATACTTATTTAACTAGGTCACAACCCGTGACAGGTCATCTTCGCGACCTTACCTATGCATACCTAACCCCTCGCGACCTTAGTAGAACACGCGCCTAGTCACTTTACAACTAAACATACCCCGTACTACCATAGTCTTGTCGCCTGGTGACCTCTGTACTTTCCCTTTTTCGTTATACTCTCTGTATGCACGTATATAAGTCTCGCATGTACTTCTCGTACTGTAGACTTGATATTGA
This sequence comes from Clavaria fumosa, assembly GCA_951802425.1. NCBI lineage: Eukaryota > Fungi > Basidiomycota > Agaricomycetes > Agaricales > Clavariaceae > Clavaria > Clavaria fumosa. The sequence continues at coordinate 923,394 of OX637805.1, read as the reverse complement.
TGCACATTGGTTTAAGCTTGAGGCTAGTACGCCCTTTGAGCTTGGAACCATTGCGATTGATAGGTCTTGTCTCTCTTGGTGACCACAAGATCGCCAAGACACACTCTACTCTGTCCTAACTCACCCTCTGCGCTCCTACAACTTGCGCGATCTAAGTATTCTCTATTATTCATCTTGGTACTGATCTTAGAACCCTACAGGTTCACCCATCGGTTGGCAAAGTCATTGCCTTCACCGACACATTCCTCAACACCATCGCGACTACCGCGACCCTTCCAACATTGTCTATTTCTTTCACCTTGTCTTTTTCCTTCTCTACGCTTCGTCGGTCGACCTCGCGACCTTCTCAGCATTGTCACTTTCTCCCACCTTGTCTATTCCTTTCTTCACGCTTCATCAGTCGACTTCGCGACCCTCTCAGTGTCACCCATTTCCCCCCTCCTTGTCAATTACCTCCTTTACGCTTCGTTTACCGACTTCACAACTTTCCCAACGACGTCTTCCTCCTTTATACTTGTCTTTCTTTGCTCTTACATCTTCTCAGACATCTTCGCGACCTTCCGGGACCGAGCATTCTCAACTGTGCTCTACAGTTGATTGGTCTTAGCGAGTTTCCAACATAGGTCACCAACAAGTCGATCTCCGGCACTACTATCGAGACGGGACAGGCCCTAACACTGTACCTCCACTCTGAATCTCCAAAACTCTGACTCCCTCACCTCCACACCTCTGCTCAAAAACTCCGAAGCTCCCAAACTCCGATTCTCTCAGCTCCACACTGTTAGGGCCTGTCCTGTCTCGATAGTAGTGCCGGAGATCGACTTGTTGGTGACCTATGTTGGAAACTCGCTAAGACCAATCAACTGTAGAGCACAGTCGAGAATGCTCGGTCCCGGAAGGTCGCGAAGTCGGTAGACGAAGTGTAAAGGAGGAAATTGACGAAGAGGGGGGAAATGGGTGACGCTGAGAGGGTCGCAAAGTCCACCAACGAAGCGTGAAAAAAGAAATAGACGAGGTGGGAGAAAGTGACAATGCTGAGAAGGTCGCGAGGTCGACCGACGAAGCGTAGAGAAGGAAAAAGACAAGGTGAAGGAAATAGACAATGTTGGAAGGGTCGCGGTGGTCGCGACAGTGTTGAGGAATGTGTCGGTGAAGGCAATGACTTTGCCAACCGACGGGTGAACCTGTAGGGTTCTAAGATCAGTACCAAGATGAATAATAGAGAATACTTAGATCGCGCAAGTTGTAGGAGCGCAGAGGGTGAGTTAGGACAGAGTAGAGTGTGTCTTGGCGATCTTGTGGTCACCAAGAGAGACAAGACCTATCAATCGCAATGGTTCCAAGCTCAAAGGGCGTACTAGCCTCAAGCTTAAACCAATGTGCGTCAATATCAAGTCTGGAGTACCATAAGTACATGCGAGACCTTATATACGTACGTAGAGAGAGTATAACGAAAAAGGGAAGGTACAGAGGTCACCAGGCGACAAGACTATAGTAGTACGGGGTATGTTTAGTTGTAAAGTGACTGGGCGTGTATTCTACTAAGGTCGCGAGGGGTTAGGTATGCATAGGTAAGGTCGTGAAGATGACCTGTCACAGGTCGCGACCTAGTTAAATAAGTATATACGTCACTATAACTACGGAGGGATTCTCAGATCATAAGTAACGTAATTATAGATGACTGAGAGGAAGAAGGGACGCATATTTGAAGTGTACATACAGCTGACCGTTGGTGGCGCATTTGAGTGTTAAGGTCGCGAGATCATAAGAGCGATCACGTGGGTGACGCTAGTGATGCAGGTGACCTATGGGCGGGTGGTCACATGGGTAATGCTGGTAACACAAGTAACGGTCGTAATGCTGGTAACGTATTGGCGCTGATAGTGGTAGCGCCGGGGGTGCCGCGCGGCAAGTCACGTGCTGGTGGAAGTAGACGCATATCGGTGTGTCGCGCATAGGATTGGTGGGTCCGGGTGAAGTATGCGCGTAGGATGAAGTACTAGGAAGCATCGCGAGTACAGCATGGTGGTCGCGAGTGTCGTGTGAGCACAGGGGAGGTTGGAGAGGCTTCCGGAAGGAGACAGCGGGTCCCGGAAGTGTGTAGAGGGACTCGCGAGGTTGTAGAGGGTCGTCGAGAAGCTCGTGGATGTGGGTGGAGTCGGCTTGGGCAAGGAAAAATGAATGGGTCCTGACACACACCTCTGCTTCACATCTCCAACACCCTCTGACCCATCTGCACCATCTCCAACCTGCTCCAGACCTCCAACTCCAACTCCAGCTCCAGTTCCACCCTCTCCAACTCCAACTCTCTCCAACCCACATAGTGAAATACAGTGACTTAAGGGTCTTGAGGGCTCGACCCTAAGAGGGGGATACTGTCACAGTCCTATCCAGTCACCCAGAACACCCTTAATCACTTTGAAATACCTCCGATACACTTCCTAGTGCCTCTGAAATACCTCTGATGCATCTCCGACGCATCTCCGCTCCAACTCCGGCACCTCTGCTCCGACTCCGCTCTGGGGTCCGAAACTCCGGTCCGGACTTTTGTCAGACTTCGATATCGGTCTTTCGGACCATATGGACTTTGTTTCTAGTATGTTCCCTGGTGCTAGTCCATGGTTAGCAACCATTGGGATGATGCCCACTGCCCATGGGAACTTATTCTTTGTCTTACATGTATCACCTATGCCTTCCCACTCCTCAGGTGAAATTACTATGTACATTTGATATATTCATGTTTCACAGTCTGCCCTATGCCCTACCCTAGTAGCATATAAACCCCCATGTATCTCCATGATCCTCAGTTGGAATATTAACGTTATTTCTGGTCCTTGTCACTTGGTCTGTGCGTTAAGGGACTTCGTCCTCACTGTTCTCGACAGTCCCGATGAGTTCCGCAAAACTCCAGCGGACTCCGACGGACTCCGGGCGATTCCCTTCGGACTTCATCCTTCCTTGTCCTGGAAAGCAAAGTACCAGCAAGGTTAAATTGGGACATGTATACACGCAGTGGCACAACCCATAAGTTGAGGCCATAGTCCCAACCCTTTGACCTCCTTCTAGTCCTTCTCCTTTTGTGTAAGAGGAGAAGTCCTTGTGCAACTCCGATCCGGACTCCGACCGGCTTCGCCTTTGCCACCCTCCTTTTTCGTCTCCTCTACACTACCCCTCCTACTCCTGCTTTGAAGCAAAGAATCAGATCTTAACAGGTAGTGGTAGTCCGGGGCACAAAACTGGATAACCAGATGGGTATCTACTACATCTGGTGAGCTACTTATATACTACTGTGGTCATGTGATAGCTAATAATAACTACCAATGGCATTAGTACCTCAAAGTAATCACATGACTGTATTACTAAGGGGTCCGGACTGATGACTAAAGAGAATTGACTAAATGCTTATCTGATCAATGGGTGAGATAACCCAATTCCAACAACTTACGGGACTGCAGCCTCAACGTATGTGTTGTGCCACTGTTACGACCCCATCCGCTTGCATAAGCACGACCCCCGCTCCGGACTCCGAACTCCTTACCAACTCCGATCTGCTCCGCCATAACTCTGTGCGCTCCGCTCCGCACCTTCATCAGACTTCACTCTGCCGGCCTTCAGACCGTTCGGACTTTGTTCCAGAACCTTCTCCCTCCATCCCCTCGTTCTGTTTACCATTGAGAGGATACCCTTGACCCATGGGAGTTGCTTTTTTGTTGTTGTTTCTTTGTTCCATGAAAATTGCACAGGCACAAGTGGTGAAACTCTCCTAGTAATTTGATAAGTACATTGTTTCACATTACTCCTATACTCTGTCCTTGCAGTATAAGTTTCCACCTGTATCTCCCTGCTCCTCAGTTCGAATATAACGTCTCTTGATTCCAAAAACATCTCTGAGCTTTCGTCCTCATCGTCCTCGACATTCTCCACATCATCCGACCAACTCTGACCCACTCCGACAGACTCCGATCACTTCGGAGTTTGACCTTCATTCTGATTCTCTCTTAGGTATTGTTCTTGTTTGATAAATAGGGACAAGTATATACATGGTGGCACAACACATACATTGAGGCCGCAGTCCCATAAGTCTCCTTCCTCTTGTTTACTTCTCCGTTTCACTGATATCGGACTCCGACCGGACTCTGATAGAACATCTCCACTCTGCTCCGCTAACCCCTTCGCTGCTAACCTTGTTAGGACTGTGACAGTATATTCGAACTTCAAACCTCGTATATACAAACTTAACAATGCCTACTACACATTCCGGTGCTCGACTTCCACCTCCTGTTGCCGACGACGTCGACATTCCAGAACCGGCCGACAATACTCCGACTCCGAGTGTGTCTGGACCTCCAGACCACGACGAAGAGTCAGATCCCTCGGTCACTGACGATGACGACAAGCTAAATGAACCTCCGACATCTCAAGCCAAACGCGAACTAACTCCGGTGCGTCTCCTTCAGAAGATCATTGACGCCAACAAGCACCCGGAGACGGTTAAACCACGAGACCCCAATACCTTCGATGGCTCGGATGCTAAGAAGTTGAAAAGCTTCTTGGTCCAATGCCAATTGAACTTCCTTGATCGCCCTAGAGCATTCAAATCTGATTCTCATAAGGTACACTATGTCCTTTCCTTTCTCCGGGGCTTCGCCCTGGAATGGTTTGAACCAATGATCCTGGATGGCAAAGGCCATCCAGTCCTTTCGAACTATAAGATGTTCGTTGCTTAACTTACAGAGAACTTTGGTCCTTACGACGCGATCCATGAGGCAGAGTTCGAACTCAAATGCCTCCGGATGCGTGAGGACCAGAAGTTGACGAAATATACCATTTCGTTCAACAGATTCGCGTCCATTGTCCATTGGGATGAATATGTGTTGCAGCGGCAGTTCTACAAAGGACTTGCCAGCCGCATCAAGGACGAACTGGCCCGCGTTAACCGCGCGGACATGCTCCACGGACTCCGCGAGCAAGCCAGTGCGATTGATGGTCGTTATTGGGCTCGGCAGCAGGAGATCTCTCGGGACTCCGTTAAGGCTCCGATGCCTAACAACACCATCAAAAAGGAGACTTCGGATAATTCCAAGTCCCTGAACACTTCCGGCGCTAATAACAAGCCCGAGAAACCATCAGAAAAGCATCCGGTGAACTCCAGTTCAACTTCCGGAAACTCCGTTCCAAAGGCCGCTGAGGGCTCCACTAACTCCGGTAGCCCCAGCAACACAAAGAAAGCTCATCTGGGTCAGGATGGAAAACTGACTCCAGAGGAACACCAATGGCGTTTCGATAATAATCTGTGCCTATTCTGCGGAATAGCAGGCCACAAAGCCAACGAGTGTCGTAAGCGGACCTCGCAGGCCAGTGCCAGCGCTGCACAAATCACCTCCGACGGAGATGACTCCGTGCCAAAAAAAAAAGATTAAGCAGCCCAGAGAGCACAGTATGACTCTCCGGCTGCTCCGACTCCGATCATACTAAACCTATACCCGATACCCTTTCCTTTCATCGTTCTCTTTCCCTTCTTGCCTCCTCTCCTTCTATTTCTTCTCCATTCAAAGCAATGATAGACTCTGGTGCTGAACTTTGTTTCATTGACGCCAAATTTGCTTCTCGTTTCTGTCTTCCGAAAACTCCGGTGACCCCTCAGGAGGTCGTTTTTATTAATGGGACCACCTCCGTATAGTGTTGCCGCAGCTAGACTAGTCACGAGCCAGCTAGACCAGCTGCGGCTAGTGACTACTCTAGCTGGTCTCAATTTGTCTTAGCTGTAGTCATAGCTGCAGCTAGTGAGTTTAGCTGACTATAGTCATGACTTAGCTGCCAACTCTTATATTATAATTATGTGTTCATTCTCACTGCTGTAATGCCCTGGTGGCCATGACACTGCAGTACTGCTACTTTGACTAATAGTGCAATGCCACTACTATCATCAGTTACAACCCCTGTCACTGTCAGTTCATAAGCTGGTTCATATGCAACAAGTCTAAGAATGATAAAGTCAGCACAGCAGGGATAAAAAGGTGAGTTACAGCATGGCTAACAAGATAATAGAGCATTTAATGGTGAAATATTTGAAAGATAAAGTGCTATTCTCAACTTATTTCACTTGAAACTTTACATCAAACCTAGCCATAGCTTAGCTGCAGCTATCAGCTATGGAAATATCAATAGCCATAGTCATAGCTGCTTTGTAGCCATAGCTGATTGCCAGCTAGGCTACAGCTACAATCAGCTATGGCTATGGCTATTAGTCAGCTACTAGTCATAGCTGTGGCAACACTACCTCCGTATGGGTTACCGAAGCAGTCTGGTTATCCATTCGGCTCTCCGCCATGGATCCGACCGACGCCTTGTTTGTAGTTACTGATCTTGATCCCTCTAGTGATGTGATCTTGGGAATGAATTGGCTGTTCCAAAACAACCCGCTGGTTGACTGGACTACTGGCCAGATAAAGCCCAGACCATCTATGAATGAGAAAAAATCTCCAAAATCTGATCCGGAGGGTGCACCGGCCAGCACTCTCCATTCTGTCCCTCTGTCCACCTCTGTCCCTCTGTCTATCTCCGCTCCATGCACTCTGGTTCAAATGTCATCTGCAGTGACTCCGAACCAAGCCCGGACTCCGTCTCCATCTCGGCTTCTGTCTCCATCTTTGACTCCATCTCTGACCTTTCCGTCTACTCCGTCTCTCCAGGAGACACCCAAGGTTTCCTTTGTGAATGCTGCTGCATTCGCCATGGCTTGTGGACTTCGCGGATCCCAAGTCTTTGGCATGACGTTGTTGAGCGAGTCCATGTGCGCGGCCTCCGCTTCGTTCAACATTCCCGACACCACCCCCCAGGATCTCCTCTCCATTCCGGAGGAGTACAGGGACTTTCCAGATGTCTTCAGTAAAAAGAAGGCAGACACCCTTGCTCCGCATCGACCGTATGATCTAAAAATCAACCTGCTGGATGGCCAATCCCCTCCGCCAGGTGCAGTCTATTCTCTGTCGCAGTCCGAACTCAGCGAACTCAGCGAGTTTCTGGACGAACACCTCCACATCGGATTTATCTGTCCGAGCTGTTCTCCGCACGGAGCACCTGTGCTCTTTGTCTGGAAGAAGAATGGAACGCTCCGATTATGCGTTGATTTCTGTGGTCTCAATAAATTGACCAAAAAAGACCGTTATCCGCTCCCACTGACTAAAGATCTTCTCGATGTTCCAGGAAAAGCCCGAATCTATACAAAACTTGACCTCCAACACGTGTATCACCTGGTCCATATCGCTGAGGGTGATGAATGGAAGACCGCATTCCGCACCCGATACGGATCCTTTGAATGGTGTGTGATGCCTTTCGGGCTCACAAACACACCCGCCACATTCCAGCACTTTATGAATGACATATTCTCTGACCTTCTCGACATGTTCATGGTCGTCTACCTCGACGACATCCTCATTTACTCCGAGGATCCGAAACAACACGTTGAGCACGTCCGAGAGGTACTCCGAAGGCTCCGGAAGCACGGTCTCTTCCTGAACCCGGCTAAGTGTGAATTTCACACTGAAACCATGGAGTATCTCGGATTTGTTTTATCTCCATCTGGACTTTCTATGGACACAGCTAAAGTGAAAACTATACAGGACTGGCCGACCCCGCGGAAGGTCAAGGATGTCCAGTCCTTCCTCGGGTTCGCCAATTTCTACCGCTGCTTCGTCCATGGCTATTCTGAGATTGTCGCTCCAATGAACCGCTTGACACATAAAAACATCGAGTGGCAATGGTCTGATGATTGCCAGTCTGCGTTTGACTATCTAAAAACCACGTTCTCCATGGCTCCGATCCTCTTGCACTTCATTCCTGGAGCTCCGCTGATAGTTGAAACAGACGCCTCGGACTACGCTGTCGCTGCGATACTTTCTACGGTTGCCTCCAACAGTGAAGTCCATCCCATCGCTTTTCATTCCCACACCCTAGGCATCTCCAAACTGAACTATGACACCCACGATAAGGAACTCCTCGCTATATTTGAGGTGTTTACCGCTTGGAGGCACTATCTCGAAGGTTCTGAAATTCCAGTCGACGTTGTTACTGACCACAAGAACCTAGAGTACTTCTCCACGGTCCGCTTGCTCACCCGGCATCAAGCCAGGTGGTCGGAGTTCCTTTCCCAGTTCAATTTCGTGATCCAATTCCGCCCTGGGTGCCTCGGAATGAAACCCGATGCGTTGACTAGACGTGGGACGTCTATCCCAAAGAGGGGGATAGCGACTATGCCCGCGTCAATCCGCAAAACCTCCGACTGATGTTCTCCAGCGAACAATTGATATTGTCTCTCCGAGCTTCGTCGCTTTACGTACCCGCACTCCGCGCGTCGTTTGTGATTGACAATCATCAACTCCGAGAGGACATCCGGTCTGGACTCTTGCTTGATCCTAGAAGACCTCTGCTCGAACTCCGCGGACCCTAAGTGGTCCATGGACGACGACGGACTTCTCCACGAGCACGGACGGATCTATGTACCGGACGTCAATGACCTCCGACTCCGCGTTTTACATGCAAGACATGATCACCCGCTCGCCGGACATTTCGGTAGGACCAAGACTACGGCCTTGGTCTTCAGGGATTATACCTGGCCGAAACTCCAAGGATTCACATCAGACTTTTGCAAATCTTGCACAACTTGTGGTATGGCAAAAGCCCCTCGGCATAAGCTGTATGGAACGCTCAAGCAGCTGCCCATACCCGAGAAACCGTGGAATTCCATTTCAATGGATTTCATTGAGCAACTCCCTGAGAGCTCTGGTTTTACCGCAATATTGGTGGTTGTTGATAGGTTTATGAAGCAGGGGATCTTCATCCTGATGACTGACGAAGTGAACTCCACGGAGTTGGCCCGTCTATTCGTATTCCACGTCTTCTCGAAACATGGAGTTCTGTCGCATGTCACCTCTGATTGCGGCTCCAAGTTCGTTTCCCGTTTTTTTCGCTTGTTGGGTAAAGTCCTGGACATGACTTTACACTTCACCTCCGGATATCATCCGGAGGGCGACGGACAGACGGAGCGGACTAACCAGACATTGGAACAGTACCTCCGTTGTTACTGCAATTACCAGCAGGACAACTGGTCGCAGCTTCTGCCCCTCACCGAGTTTGCCTACAACAATGCCCTGAGCGCCACCACTGGGGTTTCTCCATTCTTCGCGAACAAGGGTTATCATCCGAATATCTTGGTATTCCCCGAATGCAAAGTAACTTCAGTCCGTGCCTGAGAGCTCGCTGTAGACTTGGATCAGCTGCACCAAGAACTCCATAACCAAATCGCCGAAGCGCAGAGTCGCTATCAGGGTCCGGCGGACAAATGTCGGACTCCGGCACCGGAGTTTAAGGTCGGAAACCGAGTATACGTTAAGGCAAAGTTTTTCCATACAACCAGACCCTCCAAAAAACTCTCCGACAAGTTCCTCGGACCTTTCGAAATCATCGGAGAGGCCGGTTCGCACTCCTTCGTACTCCAACTCCCCGAGGCCATGCGAGCCGTCCACCCCATCTTCCACATTTCCATGCTGGAGCCAGTCACTCCGAATACAATTCCGAATCGTACCATCACCCCGCCTCCTCCAGTAGAGATTGATGGAGACTTAGAGCACGAAATCTCCGAAGTGCTCGACTCCAAGATCGACAAATGCCGCACCTGCAAACTCCTATACCTGGTGCGGTGGTCCGGATACGAAGGATCCAATGAGGAAACATCCTGGCTTCCCGCTATGGAACTTGTTCATGCCTCTGAGGCCGTTTCGGATTTCCACCAAGCTTATCCGAACAAGCCCGGACCTCTCAATACCCTCTAGACCTTTCTCCGTTCACTCTGATACCCCGAAATTTCTCTTATGCTTCTATTTACATACATTTTCCATTCAATACAATTCTGTCTTTTTTCTCTGTTCACTCCGATACCCCGAAATCTCTCTTATGCTTCTCCTTACGTACATTTTCTGTTCTATACTACCCATCTCTCGCTTCTCCGTCTTCTCTGAAACAAAAAATAAAAAATAAAAATAAATCTGTATTTCTGTCTCTCCGTCTCTCTGTCTCTCTCTCCATTCCTTTCTCCAAAAACTCCAAACTTTTTATTTTTTCTCCCAAGTCCATCTCCAAATCTCTCTTCGTCTTCTCTGTCTTGTCTTACTTTATTTTCTTTCATTCCGCTTACTTCACTCAAGTTCAGAGATAAAACAAAAAATTTATAAAATTTATAAATAAATAAGAAACAAATAATAATGTAGATAAATTATTTATTTTTTTAGGCGGAGGGGGGCGAGCTGGGCAACGCTTGTAAAACTCCCTCGGGCTCCTTAAGCCCGGACTCTGCTCTAACTTCTCCCTCCTCCACTTCCACCTCTTTCTCCACCTCCGCTTCCTTCTCTGCCTCCGCTTCTTTCTCTGCTCCCACTTCCTCCACCTCCTTCTTCTCCACCTCTGTCTCCACCCCCTTTTCCAAACCCGCCACCTCCACCACCATCTTCTCCGCCTCCTCCTTCTCCTCCCCTGCTCCCTGCTTCCCCATCAGAAATTCCCAGAGGATCTTCCGATCCTCCGCCACCACCTTCCGCTCCGCCCTCATCTCCTTCCGCTCCGCCCTTGCCTCCTTCCGCCACTCCTCCAACTCGAACACCCCGCAGACCACCAACTCGTAGATGGTTCTTACCACCCCGGTCCGCTCTGCCTCCGCTCTGTCCACGTCTGCCCGTGGCGCCCGCACCTCCTTCACCTCCTCCTCCTCCTCCACCACGGTCTTCTTCAACCGTGCGGAGCGGAATTTCTTCTGCTCTGGCCCCTCTGCCTCTCCGCCCCCGCACCACTGTTTCGCCGCCGCACACGCAACACACGCGGTGCCCCGCCCTCCGCTCGGCCACACACACCCCATCCCGAGCCGGACACATCGCGCGCAGTCCGTGCGCTCCGTGTCCGACTCCGTGGCTGGCGTCCGCTTCCTCCCCGTCCCCTGCGCCTTCGCGATTTCCTCCGCCCTCCGCTTCACCTCCACCGCCCTCGCCCTCTCCATCTCCTCCTGCCACACCTTGTCCGCGGCCTCCCTCTTCTTCCATTCCTCCTCCTCCCGCTTCTGCCGCTCCTCCTCCTCCCGCGCCTTCTTGTCCTTCAGTGCCTTGATCTGGCACATGAGGACCGCGATCTCAGGGTCCTCATCCTCCACATGCAACTGCGCGGGGACGGCGGCCACGGGGCGTGGTCGAGGGCGAGGAGGCCGGCTGGGCCCCGCTCCAGGTGTGCTCAGGTTATGCGACATTGAGGTTTTTAAAGAAAAAAAGTATAGATTGCCTGTGCTAGGGGCTAGTGATGATGGTAGCAGGTTAAAGAAGAGAAAAAGTGTTGCACGACGTGCACAGCCTTTTGACCCCCAAAATTTTTTCAGACTCCGCTCGAGACGCTGCGAAACTCTGATGCTAACTTGTTATGGGAGCCATGTGTTCACGCGGACCTTGGCCACAGGGTCTCAGGGGTTCGACCCTAAGAGGGGGATACTGTTACGACCCCATCCACTTGCATAAGCACGACCCCCGCTCCGGACTCCGAACTCCTTACCAACTCCGATCCGCTCCACACCTTCATCGGACTTCACTCCGCCGGCCTTCAGACCATTTGGACTTCGTTCCAGAACCTTCTCCCTCCATCCCCTCATTCTGTTTACCATTGAGAGGATACCCTTGACCCATGGGAGTTGCTTTTTTGTTGTTGTTTCTTTGTTCCATGAAAATTGCACAGGCACAAGTGGTGAAACTCTCCTAGTAATTTGATAAGTACATTGTTTCACATTACTCCTATACTCTGTCCTTGCAGTATAAGTTTCCACCTGTATCTCCCTGCTCCTCAGTTCGAATATAACGTCTCTTGATTCCAAAAACATCTCTGAGCTTTCGTCCTCATCGTCCTCGACGTTCTCCACGTCATCCGACCAACTCCAACCCACTCCAACGGACTCCGATCACTTCGGAGTTTGACCTTCGTTCTGATTCTCTCTTAGGTATTGTTCTTGTTTGATAAATAGGGACAAGTATATACGTGGTGGCACAACACATACGTTGAGGCCGCAGTCCCATAAGTCTCCTTCCTCTTGTTTACTTCTCCGTTTCACTGATATCGGACTCCGACCGGACTCCAATAGAACATCTCCGCTCCACTCTGCTAACCCCTTCGCCGCTAACCTTGTTAGGACCGTGACTATCAGACTGGGTCTCACACAACTTAAGCGTAAGGTCATGACGACAATACTAAGATAAGGGGAAAAGAGTACAAAAAAGGAAAAGTGAAAGTACTTATAGCGAACGCTTCGGCACTTGCCGACTTTCCCACGCTCGGACCCTCGGATCACGTGATGCGCCCAGGCCCAGGTCATGTGATCTTACATGATTACATAATCCGACCCAGCCACAGGTCATGTGACCTTCCAACAACCCTCCCCAGTTTCTCCACAACTGCACTTTGGGATGGCTTACATAAGCGATCCTAACATCACCCCCCTCTTAAGGCTGGGCGTCCCGACCAGCTAGCTTGGCCTTGTCAGGGTGAGCAAGGAAGAAGTCCTGGAGAAGCAGTGCCACATTGGTGAGGTTCCATTGTGGCTCCCAGGTGTTCTCCTCTACAGGGTATCCCAACCACTTCACCAGGTATCTCACTCCATGCCCCACCTTCTTAACATCAAGGATCGCCTCCACATCATACTCCAGGTGGTCATCATCAATCGTAGGGGGTGGAGGGGGAGGCAGGTTCTGAGAAGGGAAGGAAGGGGGGTGGTATGGTGTCAACAGCAACTCATTGAAGACCTGATGGATGCGCCAGGCCCGAGGGAGCTTGAGGCAATACCCAGCAGGTCCCACCTTCTCCTCAACTGCAAAGGGGCCTGCTCTCTTGTTGTCAAGCTTTTTACAGGGCCAGTCCATCTTCAAGTTTCTAGTATCCAGCCAGACCAGATCTCCCTCAGAGTACTCCCGACTTGGGCGTTTCCCCTTATCGTAGCTCTTCTTCATCGCTGCCACCGCTTTCTCCATTGCCTCCTTGGCTGCTCTTCGAGACTCCATGAGCTTAGCCATCCACTCGTCCGCTGCCGGGTTCACCTCAGAAGGTGGCCGGAGCCCCCCATTCCATGGGTGTCGTCCATAATCGAGGAAGAAAGGTGTCTGTCCTGTCACTGAGTGCTCACGATTATTAAGAGCAAACTCCGCAGTGGACAACCATTCAGCCCAGTCATCCTGGAGATGGTCCACGTAAGCCCGGAGATAGATCTCCATCTCCTGGTTCGCCCGTTCCGTCTGTCCATCAGTCTGTGGATGAAAGGCAGTACTTGGATTTGCCTTTACCCGGATCATGGAGTAGAACTCCTTCATGAAGCGGGACACGAACTGGGACCCCCAGTCACTCACAACCTTGTGAGGGACTCCATGGTCACGAAACACTCGATCCTGGAGGAGACGCGCCGCTCCAAGTCCTGTGAGGTCAAGCCCGATCGCTTCGAGCAGTGTCCATTTCATGAATTTGTCGACAATAACAAGGATGGCATTATGTCCACAGGAGAGGGGGAGGGGACCGACTATGTCCCATGAGATCACTGACCAGGGACCATCGGGCACCAGATGGGGGTGCAGTGGGGCAGCACGCTTGGTACAGTCGGGCTTCATCTGCTGGCATGTCTCACACCCCTGGGCATACCGATCCGCATCTTTTACCATGTCTGGCCACCAATAACCCTTCACTAGTGCTGCTCTCAACTTCCGGGGCCCAGGGTGTCCAGCAGCAGGGAGGTCATGCTCAAACTCGAGAATGGCCTCACGAGCTCCTAGGGGGACCCAAGTGACTATCCCCTTTTGCCAGAGTCCAGCACGATCTCGTGTCCACTCATCATCAAGCTCCTCCGGCTTCTGTATGTGTACCGCGCTATTTTCCTGGAGTAGCGTCTCCATTTCTGATGTGAATGACACACAGACTTCCGTTTCCAGGAAAACCTGCACCGGTGCATCCTCCTCCACCATCTCTCCATAGTCCGGTCTCCGGGAGAGTGCATCTGCCTTTGTATTCGACTTGCCAGTGCGATACTTGATCTCGAAGTCAAAGCACTGGAGCTCCCCAACCCAACGAACCTGCCTCGGCTTCAACTTCTGGGGCTTCCGGAAGTACTGGAGGTTTGCATGGTCTGTCCAGATCTCGATCGTCTCCTCTGCTCCAATGAGGTATGCTCGCCACTCGCGAAGTGCCCGAATCACAGCCAAGAACTCCTTGTCATACACATCGTAGTTCTTCTCAGCTGCAGTGAGGGCCTTGGAGATATAGTCAACAACTCTCCAGGTTCCATCTGTCTGCTGCTGCGAGAGCACTCCACCAGTTGCCAGGTTGCTTGCATCTGTCTCTACCTTCCATCTCCCTTTGTCCTGAGGCAGAGCCAAGACCGGGGCTGATACAAGTGCCTGGCGGAGATCTTGGAAGGCTGCTTCCTCCTCCTCCTCCCATTTCCATGGAACATTCCCAGTCAGCCGGAAGAGTGGCTTTGCCTGGGCAGAAAGATTCGGGATGTGCTGGCAGAGGTAGTTCAGCATCCCATTGAACCTCTGGACATCCTTCACATTCTTAGGACGTGGCCAATCTCGGACTGCCGCACCCTTGGCCGGATCATGCTCTAGTCTGTTGTGGGAGATCTTCATCCCCAGGAAGATGATCTCACTCTTCTCAAACTCGCATTTACTGAGTTTGAGACACAACCCATTCTCTCCAAACTTCCTCAAGACCCGATCCATCCAGTACCGGTGTGTAGCCAAGTCCTCTGCAAACACAATGACATCATCCACATAGGCCCTCACATGTCCTCCTGCAATCTCCTCCCTCAACACATGATTCATGAAGCGTTGGAAGGTAGCAGGGGCATTCTGCAGTCCAAACCACATGACAGCTGGTTCGAAGAGTCCACGGGGTGTCAGGAAGGCACAGCAGTGCTGGTGCTCGGGCCAGACCTGCATAGATGGGAAACCTCCCTTTGCATCAATCTTAGAGTAGATCGATGCTCCTTTAAGCACATCCACTGTGTCTCGGATGCGGGGGAGGGGGTACTTGTCCTTGATCAGGTGTGCATTCAGCCTTGAGTAGTCGATGATTGGCCGCAGTTTGTCCTTCTCATGTTTGAAGAAGAAGGGGCTGGCATACGGGGATTTTGAGGGCCGGATTCGTCCAGAAGCAAGCTGCTCATCCACCCAACGGTTCATCTCCACCATCTCCTGCTGTGTCAGAGAATACAGCTTGGAGGAGAGGTGCTCAGGGTCCTTTTTGAACTCGATCTTAATATCGAAGTCTGGTTGGGAGCAGGGAAGTTCATCCCACTTCGCTTCACTAAACACTAAAGGGTAGTGGCTGGGCCAATCGGGGGTAGGGCCAGAGTTGGGAAAATGGGTGTCCAGAATACTCGTGGATGCGAGGGTACTCGTTTTCAGGGGTGCAGAGGCTCGAGGGGATGGGGAACACTGTGGGGGGCAGCGGGTAAGGCTCAGCTCTGCCTTCTGCCAGTCGATATCCGGGTTATGCCGCTTGAGCCAGTCATGCCCAAGGATGACCTTGTGGGACTGGGTCTTTCCCAGCAGAAAGTGGATCCGCTCCTGGTGGTCACCAACTCTCACCAGCACCTCTATCCCATACCAGACCTTTCCATTCCTGTTCTGTGTCCCATCCACATTATACATGGTGATTGGGTTCAGCAGGAGAGATGGCTCCAGTCCCACTCCTTTTGCCCACTCCAAATCCATGAAGCAGTTGGTGCACCCTGAGTCGACAAGGGCCTTCATTGTGGTCCCTTTGCCAGTGCTGAAAGCCTCCAAGTGCACCTGGATGGCTAGCTCTCGTGGCACATGTTTCCGCACTTCTGGCCACACTCTGGTTAGGCGCTCTGCCAGTCTCACTTCCTCCTTCACCTCAGCCCCAATTTGGGTATGTCTCCACTGCAAGATAGTATATCGGGGTATACTTGCAGCAGGCACAGGGACGGAAAGGGGGCTGGCACACTTCTTCTCCCCAGTGGGAGTCCTCCTCTCTCTCTCACACAGCTCTATGCAGGCTCGGAGCCGTGCAATCTCTTTCTCATATCCCTCCGCCATTTGGGGGGCACATGGTGCTGCCCGGGTTTGGGCCCTTGGGACCTGCAGACGCGTATCAGGCAGGGGGCAGAAACAGACAGCATGGCCAGTCTGGTGGCATCGGAAACAACATCTCTCATCAGCAGGGGCCCATCCTCGGGCCATGGCCACATCTGGAGTACACAGCAGAGGGGTCACAAGAGGTCGCGAAATGGTCATGGCAGGTCGCGGTAGGGTCGTGGTGGGTCGCACGGGGGTCACAGTGGGTCGTGGTGTCCATTCCGTGAGTATCCCATCCAGTCACCTTTGCTGGGCATCAAGCCTCTCAGCCAGCACCTTCCATTCTCCATATGTCTCTGGCATTGGGGAGACACCATAGATTCTCTCCACCAGCCTCCTACTCAGGTTCAACTCCAGCCAATGGACTAGGATTCCTGAGTCCTTCTCTGCACTCAACTTCGCCCATCGGAACAGCGTCTCGAATTTCGCGAAGAACTCTGGTGCTGTCATGGCACCCTGTTTCAGCCCTGCAATATCGGCAAGGGCAGTCGCATGGTCATTCGGGTCATCAAATGCGCGCTTCATCTCCTCCACAAACTCTGCCCAGGTTCCGGCCTCGCCACTACCCAGGATCTCTTCCGCCTTCATATTCGCCCACTCTGCAGCGAATCCTTCTCCAGTAATTTTGCTCAGAGCAAGAAGGACCTTCACCAGGTCCACAGCATAGACAGTCGGGTTCGCCATAAACAGGAGGCGAAGGGATCGGAGGAATGTACGGAAGTTCCTTTTCTGCCCATCAAAGGGGGCAACAGATAGGTCAAGCCTCATAGGTTGGGCTACAGGCGGGGCGACATGGTCTGCCATCACAGGCCCTGGATGCTGTAAATAAAGTTCCAGGCCTTGGGCACTCAGGATTTCTTCGATCTCTTAACAGTCCTGTCCTCTTAGGCTGCTCTTCTGTGTACTTATGTACCTATAGAACTCTTATTCTATGAAACTTTTGTTAATGTGGGGCCCAAATGGTGTCCCAGGTGGTCGCTCCACAACTCCTAATGAGTTGCCCGTGCGCCCTTCTGACAATGGTCACAGAGCAAGGGCCCTGTCCACTGGACCAGGAAACTACAGAAAGACTATGTAGGGGCCTTTCCTTGCCCTGTACACTACACGATTCACTGGTACGTAGCTGTAAAACAAAGTTCCGGGCCTTGGGCACTCAGTATCACTTGGGGAGGGTCACAGTTGACTTCCTCCTGGTCTGGTCACATGTATCTACACACAGTAAAAATTTCGCGCAGTTCTGTTACACACCGCGGGCAGGGTAAAGGAGAAGAGGATGATAGGGGCTGAGCTGTGACAACATGTCACAGTTTGAAATTAAGGGTCCAGGCTAGCCGGGTTAGGACACGGGGCTAGGGCGGACAGGCAGATCTTAGTATTATATCAGACTGGGTCTCACACAACTTAAGCGTAAGGTCATGACGACAATACTAAGATAAGGGGAAAAGAGTACAAAAAAGGAAAAGCGAAAGTACTTATAGCGAACGCTTCGGCACTTGCCGACTTTCCCACGCTCGGACCCTCGGATCACGTGATGCGCCCAGGCCCAGGTCATGTGATCTTACATGATTACATAATCCGACCCAGCCACAGGTCATGTGACCTTCCAACAACCCTCCCCAGTTTCTCCACAACTGCACTTTGGGATGGCTTACATAAGTGATCCTAACAGTGACAGCCACCACATATATATGTGTCCCTATTTATCAAACAGAAACAATGCCCAGAAGAGAAACAGAACAGAAGTCAAACTCCAAAACTTGTCAGAGTCTGCTGGAGTTAGCTGGAGTTGGTCAGTGTTAGGGCCTGTCCCATCTTGATAATAGTGCCGGAGATCGACTTGTTGGTGACCTATGCTGGAAACTCGCTAAGACCAATCAACTGTAGAGCACAGTCGAGAATGCTCGGTCCCGGAAGGTTGCGAAGACGTCTGAGAAGATGTAAGAGCGAAGAAAGACAAGTATAAAAGGGGAAGACGTTGTTAGGAAGGTCGCGAAGTCGGTAGACAAAGTGTAAAGGAGGAAATTGATGAGGAGGGGGGAAATGGGTGACGCTGAGAGGGTCGCAAAGTTGACCAACGAAGTGTGAAGAAAGAAATAGACGAGGTGGGAGAAAGTGACAATGCTGAGAAGGTCGCAAGGTCGACCGACGAAGCGTAGAGAAGGAAGAAGACGAGGTGAAAGAAATAGGCAATGTTGGAAGGGTTGCGGTGGTCGCGACGGTGTTGAGGAATGTGTCGGCGAAGGCGATGACTTTGCCAACTGACGGGTGAACCTGTAGGGTTCTAAGATCAGTACCAAGACGAATAATAGAGAATACTTGGATCGCGTGAGTTGTACGAGCGCAGAGGGCGAGTTAGAATAGAGTAGAGTGTATCTTGGCGATCTTGTGGTCACCAAGAGAGACAAGACCTATCAATCGCAATGGTTCCAAGCTCAAAGGGCGTACTAGCCTCAAGCTTAAACCAATGTGCGTCAATATCAAGTCTGGAGTACCATAAGTACATGCGAGACCTTATATACGTACGTAGAGAGAGTATAACGAAAAAGGGAAGGTACAGAGGTCGCCAGGCGACAAGACTATAGTAGTACGGGGTATGTTTAGTTGTAAAGTGACTGGGCGCGTATTCTACTAAGGTCGCGAGGGGTTAGGTATGCATAGGTAAGGTCGTGAAGATGACCTGTCACAGGTCGTGACCTAGTTAAATAAGTATATACGTCACTATAACTACGGAGGGATTCTCAGATCATAAGTAACGTAATTATAGATGACTGAGAGGAAGAAGGGATGCATATTTGAAGTGTACATACAGCTGACCGTTGGTGGCGTGTTTGAGTGTTAAGGTCGCGAGATCATAAGAGCGATCACGTGGGTGACGCTAGTGATGCAGGTGACCTATGGGTGGGTAGTCACATGGGTAACGCTGGTAATGCAAGTAACAGTCGTAATGCTGGTAATGTATTGGCACTGGTAGTGGTAGCGCCGGGGGTGCCGCGCGGCAAGTCACATGCTGGTGGAAGTAGATGTGTATCGGTGTGTCGCGCATAGGATTGGTGGGTCCGGGTGAAGTATGCGTGTAGGATGAAGTACTAGGAAGCGTCGCGAGTACAGCATGGTGGTCGCGAGTGTCGTGTGAGCGCGGGGGAGGTTGGAGAGGCTTCTGGAAGGAGACAGCGGGTCCCGGAAGTGTGTAGAGGGACTCGCGAGGTTGTAGAGGGTCGTCGAGGAGCTCGTAGATGTGGGTGAAGTCGGCTTGGGCAAGGAAAAATGAATGGGTCCTGACAGTCAGATGACATGGAGAATGTTGAGGACAATGAGGACGAAAGCTCAGAGATGTTTAGGATCAAGAGATGTTAATATTCGAACTGCAGAACAGGGAGATACAGGTGGGATCTTATACTGCAAGGACAGGAGTATAGGAGTACTTGAAACATAGTATATATCAAATTACTAGGAGGGTTTCACCACAAGTGCCTGTGCAATTTTCATGGAACAAAGAAACAACAACAGAAAATGACTCCCATGGGTCAAGGGCATCCTCCCAATGGTAAACAGAATGAGGGGATGGAGGGAGAAGGTTCTAGAATGAAGTCTGAAAGGTCCAAAGTATGGTGGAACAGAGTCCGAGGAAAGCATGGAGCAGAGGATGCAGAGTTGTGGAGGAGCAGATTGGAGATGGCCAGAGTTGGTGCAGATCTGGAGTCCGGAGCAGGGATTGTGCTTATGTGATCGGATGGGGTCATAACAGTATCCCCCTCTTAGGGTCAAACCCCTGAGACCCTGTGGCCAAAGTCTGCGTGAACATGTGTCCTCCATAATGAGTTAGTCTCAGAGTTTCGCAGCATGTTGAGTGGAGTCTGAAAATTTTTTGAGGGTCAAAAGGCCATGCGCGTCACACTCCACTTTTTTTCTTCCTTAACCCTTAACCACCAACACTGGCCCATAACAGACCTCGGTCTGCCCAAAGGCATTCCCACACTCCAGCTCTCCTCAACAAAGAGCTGGTCCAGACCAGACAATGTTTTCCTCTCACACTTGCTCATTGACATGCTAATGTACTGCAACACAGCTGGGACGATGCAATCGAACGGGAGCCTCCCCCACCACACATAACCATGACCCAAGACATGGACAAGGTGGTCCGAAACATCGAGAATGCCCTACAGCAGGCCACAGAAAGAGCGGTACCAATGGTGAGGATCTGCCCACACACAAAGAGGTGGTGGAACAAGGACCTATCTAAAGCTAGGGCAATGGCCCAGAAGCTGAGTTGTCAGTCATATGTGTAGAATTTTTGGTTTGAGTTGGTTTGCGGGGCAATGGCCCAGAAGCTGAGTTGTCAGTCATATGTGTAGAATTTTTGGTTTGAGTCAATTTGCGGGGCACCTGTCATAAAGGGAGATGTTGTCGAGGGGACTAAAGGGCATGCTCAACAAAGGAAGGATTCCTGGTGTATAGTCCATAATCTGATGGGGTATCCAGCCCCATCATTGCTACCTAAATACACATGTCCCAAGGCAGTGCTACAAGGCAGTGCTACTAGGATGTTACAAATCATACAGGTTTGATAAGGATCCATCAATCAGATATGCTATCCATCAGATGATCATTGCTCGGCAGCTTTGATTCCAACATTATGCACTCAGACTCACTCCAGCACACCCAGTACACGAAGACTCATGACAAGCTAGGAACACCTATGCACAACTAATAAAATGAAGCAAACAGGACCACTGGAAAAGCTGGCTTGACAATGCTACAGATCAGACCATCTGGGCCATCCACAAGTACATCAACTTGAGCAGCAGCGATGGAACCTGCACCTGCCTCCCCAACCTCAAAACACCATGTGGAACAGGCCAGAGCATAGCAATGATGAATGAGGAGGACAAAAGCTGAGCACTTCATGCAGTTTTCTTCCTGCCTCCGCCCCAGGTCCCACTTGCCCACAACGAAACAATGTATCCCAATGCAGCCATGAAGTTCAGACACATTATGGAGGACCAGGCACACAGGATGATCAGGAAGCCTAAACCCTATAAGGCAGTTATGGAAGGCAACATTGCTAATATAGTGTTGGAATTGGGTTATCTCACCCTGTTATAGAATCTGGTGGTCAGTGTGCTGATCGGTGACAATCCTATCGAGAGACAATGACAGCAATGATGAGGAGTGAGGTCAAGTTGGTAGCGGCAGTGGTAGACTGGGGCACAAAACTGGATAACCAGATGGGTATCTACTACATCTGGTGAGCTACTTATATACTACTGTTGAGTTCTGTGATGATGAGGAACTCTGTTTACATAATAGATACCTATTCTGGATGTTGTTTACCTCTATTTGGTCAAAAAGCGGCTGAAGACCTGTGTCAGAGGCAATCAGTAGAGTTATCTCTTACTGAGTGCCTCTGGCCCAGGTATGTCATGTTTTGTACATTTCTATGCCTTGAATATATCTCTTACTGAGTGCCTCTGGCCCAGCTAACACTTGTTAGCTTCTGGTGACCCTTCCTGGGCACCATCTCGAGGTTTTGGCCTATCTGGCCTTATCAGATTATGAGACCTGGCTTCTAGGCTACTCTGATTGATTATCTGACCTCACCAATCGATTCTGCACCCTAAAAAACCCCATATTCACCTACCTGGACCTCCTGGATCACTTTGGATCACTTGGATCAGCCACTTTTCGGTGCAGGGGTACTTTTTGGTGCGATATCTCGACTTCTACGAAGTAAACCCCACTACTATTTGTATTCGCCGCGCTCGCCTTGTCTGGGAGAACAATTCCGCTCCCTCTGACATCTCGATCCGACTAGTCGTTCGCGCTCTACATCAATTCTTGTGATTTCAACAAAATCCCTTATATTCCACTATCCACTGCTCTGCTGCAGACATTTCCCGCAGCAGTCTGGTGCGCCTCGACAAGCTATTTCAGCCCATATCATCCCTGAATTTATCCGACCTACCGTTCCAGAGTTATTTGCATTTTTCAACTTTCCAACTTCGAATTTGGACCCCTCAGTGTTTTGATCATATCCTGCTCAATTCCCATCGCCATCAGCTCACCTAGAGCTCATTCTCTTCGCAAGAAGCTGTTCTACCACACCACACCTTTTTATAAGGTTATCGCGTCCCCTTCGACCGCTATTGTGCGCGCAAGAATCGCCTCATCGACCAAATTTCTGGTCTACCTTCCTGGTACCTGGACAGTGAAGACGATCCATATCGCGTGTGCAAAATTCACCCCATCGACCGCCTCTCTCTGCTGGTCTTTCAACTCTGCTTCTGGGTAACACCCAATTTGTCCTTCCATCATCTTCTGTTGGGTTTAACTGTTAGTACAGTTGGACATTGGTCTACTGAAGAGAGACTAGAACAAGGTGACATACAGTGAAGTGCTACCTCCCTGGGCCTCATTTTGAGTGTTACCCCAGTTGCCTTTGCACCTCTCTCTGTACGCAGTGTGTAGGGAGATTGGGCTGGCGGGTTTACAGTTGCCTCCCCTTCCATTTGGAAGTTGCTCCACTATCAACTACCACTGCTAACACCAATTTTGTCAATCTGAGAGTGGACTGGTGTTTGATTAGAAACCAGGCCTGACGTTCGACCTCATAGTACCAGGAACCTGTCCACATGCTCCCATACCCACATATTTCGCTTTTTTCACCCATTTTTCATTTCCTACCACCATCTATCACCATCATGTCTTCTGACAACAAAAACACCTTCCCCTGTCTTAACAACACCAACTGGGGACAATGGGCTGACAATATGGAAGCCTATCTCAGCACCAAGGAATTGTGGGAGTATGTGGATGGCTCTTGTGTGCAGCCAAGCCTTGTGGACCCTACCACACCCTCTTTAGAGGAGAAGAAGGAGCTGAGTGATTGGAGAAGGAAGTCTGCTAGGGCTTCTGGGGAGATCTGGCTTGGTTTAGAGGATAGTCAGAAGGTCCATGTTAAGGATCTCAAGGGTGACCCTGTTGCCATGTGGAAAAAGCTGGAGTCTGTGCACCTCCAAAAACATCCTGGAGCCTGTTTCAATGCCTATGATGCCCTTTTCAACATCAGAAAAGAAGAGAATGAGAGTTTACCTTCTCTCATGGCCAGGGCAGATAAGGCACTCCAGGATGTTAAGGCACTTAGACCTTCCACATTCACCCTTCCCACTTGTCCTGCCTCTTCTGTGGCATTCCTGGCCATGCTGAGGACACCTGTTTCAGAAAGCGGCAGGCTTCAGAGCTAGCTAAAGCACAGGTGACAGGAAGGGGACAGCAGAGTGCAAAAGGGAAGGGCAAGAAAGGATTGCCTAAGCAACATGTTGCCAAAGAAGCAACTCAGGATACCCCTGTGCAACAGGGCAACTCAGCCCATGTTGAATTTGCTGGCCATGCAAGTGCTCTCACTTCCTCTAATCATGCTCTTTGGCTGAAATCTCCTGCTTGCAATCAATGGAATACTGACACAGGTGCCACATCACACATGACCCCCCATCATCATTGGTTTCATTCATACATCCCACATGTGGTTGCAATTCAACTTGCTGACCACTCTATTGTCTACTCTGCAGGTTTGGGATCAGTTGAATTCCAGCCTGTTGTGAATGGGATAAAGATGTGCCCTGTTGTGTTCCATGATTGTTTGCATGTACCAGACTTGGGCAGCAATTTGCTGTCTCTGTTCCACCTTACTAGATCAAAGGGATACTCTGTGTCCATAGAGAAAAATCTAGTCTCTTTCTTTCATGGTGGTCAGATGGCTTTTACAGCCACAGTCAACATGCATAATGTTGGGTACCTTGATGGTCATGCCATAGTGCCCAACCAAGCAGACAGTGCCAAGGCTGCCAGCACCTGTCCCATGGACCTCTCTCTGTGGCATCAGCGATGTTCTCATCTTAACATTGCTGACCTCAAGCTTATGCACCTCCACAAGATTGTCTCAGGGATGACTATCCACTCTCAGAGTGCCCCTGACCCAATCTGTGAGCCTTGCATCCTTGGGAAGCAACATCGTCATGACATTCCCAAGACTGCCACATCCAGGCAGTCCAGGCTTCTTGGACTTGTTCACTCTGATGTGAAGGGCCCTCTTCCTGTAGCTAGCAGGGAGGGGTATTGCTATTGGCAGACCTTCATTGATGACAAGTCCAGATACCTGATTGTTGCTTTCCTGAGGCGCAAAAGTGAGGCTCTCAATGCCTTCAAGCAGTACAAGGCATTGGTGGAGAACCAGCTTGATTGCCACATCAAGATGTCCAGGGATGACAAAGGAGGGGAGTATATCTCCAAGGAGTTCAATGAGTTCTGTGCAGACCATGGTATTATGCGTCAGCACACTGAGCCTAATGAGCCTCACCAGAATGGAGTTGCAGAGCGGTCAAATAGAGACATTGCTGCCTCCACCACTGCACTCCTGGTTCAGGCCAAACTCCCTCCCTCCTTCTGGCCCCTTGCTGTTGCAGCCTATGTGCACACCAGGAACAGGACTCCATCTGCTGCCCTTCAGGGGGACACCCCTTACCATATTTGGACAGGGAAGAAGCCAGACATATCGCATTTCAGAATCTTTGGTTGCCTGGCCTATGTGCTGGTGCACAAAGAAAAGAGGAAAGCTTTGCAACCTCACTCCAAGAAATGCATCTTTGTTGGCTACCCTGAAGGTGTCAAAGCATGGAAGTTCTGGGATCCTGTCAGCAAGCAGATTATCATCAGTAGCCATGCAGCCTTTGATGAATGATGTTTCCCTGGCACTTACTCTGGTCCTATTCAGCTTGCCTCTGATTCCCTCCCTCCTGTGGTTGGCCCACCCTCTCCTAAGTCTGTGGTGGTGCTCCATCAAGGGGGTGATGAGGATGAGCAGGACTATAATGTACCACCTCCACCAGTGCCCATGGCTGCTCAAAATGATGGTTCTGCTACTGTGCCTATTGAGCCAGCTCCTGCCCTAGCTCCTGCACCCTCAAGACGCTTGAATCCACCCAGAATGGCTCGTCCTAAGGGCTCCCTCAATGAGAATGTCCTCCATGGTCATCAGAAGTCTCCCACTCCTCCTCCTCAGCTACCTTCTCCTTCTCCTGCTAGCAGTGATGATGAGCTTCTGCTCACTGTTCCCATGGTCTCTGAACAGGAGCATGCTGATCTGGTCATGACTGGTCTCCAGTATCTTATGCATGATCAGACACATGATTTCCTTACCATGGATCAGGCTTGGGAGTTTGCACTCCAGTCTGTTGAGCATGCATTCAAAACTGCTTCACATGATGGAGAGCCTAGTTCTTACCATGAGGCTATGCAGAGAACTGCAGAGGAGAGAAATCTGTGGCACAAGGCTGCTGTAGATGAAATCCAGGCCTTGGTGGACAATGGGACCTTTGAGCTTGTTAAGCTGCCCCCAGGGCAAAAGGCTATAGGCAGCCGATGGGTGTTCAAGGTCAAGAGAAATGCAGATGGGTCTGTGGAGTGCTACAAAGGTCGTGTAGTTGCCAAGGGCTTCTCTCAGCGCCCAGGCTTCGATTTCACTGAAACCTTTGCTCCCACTCCCAAATGGGCTGCTCTCAGAGCCATTCTGGCACTGGCTGCTTTTGAGGACCTCCACCTTGAGAGTGTTGATATCTCCTCTGCATTCTTGAATGGAGATCTCAAGGAGGATGTCTTCATGCAATCAGCCAGAGGGCTTTGTGGAGAAGGGCAAAGACTGGGTGTGGCATCTCAAGAAGTCTATCTATGGCTTAAAGCAGGCTGGGAGATGCTGGCACCAAAAGCTCAATCAGGTCCTTGAGAGCATGGGCTTCAAGAGGATCACTTGTGAGCACAGCATCTGGGTGTACCAGCAGGGAGATGCAAGGGTCATTGTCCCAGTCTTTATAGATGACATGACCATTGCTGCTAAGTCTATGGAGACCATTGAGGAAATTAAGTCTGGTCTTAGGAAGCACTTCAAGCTTCGAGATCTAGGACCTACCTCATGGCTGCTGGGTGTGGAAATATCCAGAGACCGCCCCAAGCACTCCATTACACTCTCCCAAAACCAATACATCCATACCATGCTTGAATGCTTTGGACTGTCTGAGTGCACACCTGTCTCCACTCCCCTAGACCCTGGGACCAAGCTCAGTGCCTCTATGTCACCCACTGTCAAGGAGACCTATGTAGATGAGTGTACAGGGCTCCTAGAGCCTCACTGGATGACTAGAGTCCAGTACAAGTCACTAAATTAGTAAAAGTACATAGGTAAATGAAGTACATGAGGGGACACTCACCTAGAGTCCAGTACAAGTCACTGAGGGACTGAAACTGGACTCTGTGGCGAAGTATCTATGCTTACATAAGCAACAACAGTTACATAATGCCTCAGGGTGAAAGGAAAGAGCCCTGGGCAACTATACAACTTAGGAAGGTGAAACTAATGTGAAGGAAGGATGGGCTATCACATTCAACACTCCCCCTTGATCTCACATCTCTTCCTGAAGTCCCATGAGATGCCTACATACTTCCACCTGTGCCCTAGGCAACCCTTTAGTCAGAATATCTGCAGGCATCTCTGTAGTAGGTATATATGAGAGTGAAATCACTCCAGCCTCCACTTTCTCCCTGAGCCAATACAATCTCAAATCCAGGTGCTTCATGCGACCATGGTGCTCAGGGTTCTTTGCCACATTCATGGCAGACTGGTTGTCAACTCTCAACTTGGATGGCAAACTGGGTTTGTACCCAAATTCACTAAGAATGTTGTGCATCCATATCATCTCCTTTCCAGCCTCAACTGCAGCAATATACTCAGCCTCTGTGGTAGACAAGGCCACAATTGGCTGCAATTTGCTTCTCCAGCTTACAGCACCAGTCCCAACTTTAATTAAGTACCCACTGGTGGACTTGCCAGACTGCTTGCACCCTCCAAAATCAGCATCAGAAAATGATGTGAACAGTTCACCAGAGGATGAAGGACCATAGGTCAACTTCACATCCATAGTCCCCTTTACATATCTCATCACATGCTTCACTGCTTTCCAATGTGGAGGACCAGGATTAGATGAGAATCTTGCAAGGACACCACATGCATATGCAATGTCTGGTCTGGTGGACACAGCCAAGTACATCAAAGCACCAACAGCACTCAAATATGGAGTTTCTTTCATTGCAGCTATCTCCTCAGGAGTACTGGCACCCATGTCTTTGTCCAATCGCAATCCAGGATCAATGGGAGTGGAGACAGGATGACAGTCAGACATCTTGAATCTTTCCAACACATCTAGGATATACTGCTTCTGGGATAATGAAATTGAGTGATTTGCATGATCTCTCTTAATCTCTATGCCCAACAGATAAGTGGTGGGACCCAAATTCCTGAGATCAAACTGCTTCCCCAACTCCTGAATGCATGAATTGATGGATGACTGAGATTTTGATGCAAATGTAATGTCATCTACCCAGACAGGCACAAAAATGCGAACATCATCCTTCACAAAGACATAGATGCCATGGTCTGACTCTGATCGCTTAAATCCCATCTTTGAGAATGCAGCATGAAGAGTCTTATTCCAAACTCTTGAAGCCTGCTTCAAGCCATAGAGGGAGCGATTCAGCCTGCACACATAACCAGGTTGCACAAATCCCTGTGGTTGCTCCATGTAGATCTCTTCATCCAACTTCCCATTCACAAAAGCATGAGATATGTCCACAGTATGCAAATGCATGTCCTCAATGGCTGCCAGTGCCAAGATAAGCCTGATAGCAGGAGCACGACTGGTAGGAGCAAACACTTCAGTGTAATCCAGTCCAGGCCTCTGGCTATATCCCTTGGCCACAAAACGAGCCTTGTATCTCTCAATGCTCCCATCTGCCTTCCTTTTCACCTTAAACACCCATCCTGATCCAATGGCCTTCCTTCCAGGAGGCAACTTCACTAATTCCCAAGTACCATTCTCCAAATGCATTTGGTACTCTTCCTCACATGCCTTCTGCCAAAGATGAGCATCAGGACATTTCATTGCCTGTGCATAGTTGTGTGGGTCTGCTCCAGAAGCAAGACCAGCAAATTCAACCACTTCCTTCTCCTCCACTTCCTCCTCCTCCTCATTCTCTCCTAGGTTCAGCTCATCTCCTGGGGGTGAAGAAGTCCCCTCAACCATGGGTTCAGGTTCAGGTTTAACTTTCCACCATTCACCAGGAGGCCTCCTGAGACGAGCCTCTCGTCTCAGAGCAAGTGGTGGACTGGGAGTGCGAACCTCAGGAACTGGAGACTCCTCTCTCACTGGAGGGATTGCCATAGGATTACCATGTGCATCCAAATCATGCTCATCCATTACTTGGATATACTCAGAGACTGCCCCAGGGACTGGAGTGTTGGTTACCCTTGGCAAACTGTCCTGCTGGTGATGTCTCTTATGAGGGAAGTAATGTTCATCAAACTCAGCCCTCTCACTGATCACAGTTTTCTTGGTGGTAGGGTTATAAAACTTCCAACCCTTGTAGCCCTCTGGATATCCAATGAAGATGCATTTCTCCATGTGTGAACCAAGAAGTGACCTCTTGTCCTTCTGCACATGCACATATGCCTGGCAACCCCAGACTCTCAAATGGGACACATCAGGTTTCTTCTTGTGCCACAGAGTGTATGGTGTTACACCATTCAGAGTTAAAGTGGCACATCTATTCCTCACATGCACAAAGGCTGCAAGTGCCTCTCCCCAGAATTGCACAGGTAACCCAGATTCCTGCAGCAGGGTGGTTATTCCATCCTGTATAGTGCGATTGGCTCGCTCTGCCACACCATTCTGCTGAGGACGATTTCTGGTTGTGTGCTGTCTCTGCACACCTTCAGCCAAAGTGTCATGTAGAAAGGCATTGGACATGTACTCCCCCCCTTTGTCATCTCTAATTGTCCTGACCTTGCATCCCAAATACCTCTCTGCATAAGCTTGAAATTGCTTGTATGCAGTAAACACTTCACTCTTTGCCTTTAGCAAGTAAACCACCCAGAACCTTGAGGCATCATCAATAAATGTGACCCAATAGCGATATCCAGAGTGTGTTCTAACACTCAATGGACCATGAACATCAGAATGCACCAGTTCCAACAGCTCAGTAGCCCTGTGCTGGGACAAAGGGAATGGATTGGCATGCATCTTTCCAGCTAGACATGGCTCACAAAACCCAGTTGGTAAAGACTTGGACTGCAGCCTAAGTCCAGTGACCAAAGAATCCCTGGCCATTCTCATTACTCCATCCATGTTCTGATGTGCTAAACGTGTTGGAATTGGCTATCTCAGCCATCGATCAGATAAGCGCTTATTCATTTCACTTTAGTCATCAGACCGGGCCCCTTAGTAAGAATGTCATGTGATTATGTAGAGGTACTAACGCCATTGGTAGTTATTAATAGCTATCACATGACTGCAGTAGTATATAAGTAGCTCACCAGATGTAGTAGATACCCATCTGGTTATCCAGTTTTGTGCCCCGGACTACCACTACCGCTACCGACTCGACTTCGCTCATCGTCACCGTCGTCGTCCTTCGATAGGATCCTCACCGATCAGCACACCGACAACCAGATTCTATTAACATAACCAGATACCAACCTGTGCGCCTCCTCGATAATGTCTTCGTCCCACTCGACCGACACGACCCGAAGCCGGCCACAAGAACTGGACAACTTACTTTCCACGCGCCCGACCAGCACCCCCTCTGCTATCATCGTTTGGGTTATTTCGCTGATCACCACATGGCGCGCGTCAGTCAACTCTCTCTTCGCATCGATACTCGAGCGCCTCGCTCAGCTTGAGCGGCGTATGGACGACACAAACGCCCTACTCGACGAACTTGTTAATAGAATCTGGTTGTCGGTGTGCTGATCGGTGAGGATCCTATCGAAGGACGACGACGGTGACGATGAGCGAAGTCGAGTCGGTAGCAGTAGTGGTAGTCCGGGGCACAAAACTGGATAACCAGATGGGTATCTACTACATCTGGTGAGCTACTTATATACTACTGCAGTCATGTGATAGCTATTAATAACTACCAATGGCGTTAGTACCTCTACATAATCACATGACATTCTTACTAAGGGGCCCGGTCTGATGACTAAAGTGAAATGAATAAGCGCTTATCTGATCGATGGCTGAGATAGCCAATTCCAACACTCCCCCGTAATCGAATCCATCGATCAGTCTTCAGGCGGGAGCGGTGGCGACAGCGGGCGTGCGGGCATGGCGGCGGTCTCGATTGGATTGCGCAATCCGGCGGCGCAATTCGGTGGCCTCGGCGGCAATGGTCGTGGAGGCGGCATAGAGTGGCGGCGGTGGATAATAGTAGGGGGCTGGTCCAAGCGGCGGCGGGAAGTAAGGGGCGGCAGGGGGTGGCGCCTCGAAGGGGCGCTGAGCCCGTCGCTTCTTGTTCTGCGCGATGCGGCGTCGGACGGCGGAGGGGTCAGTGGTGCGGCAATCGGATGCCGTATGACCACGAGCGTGGCACTTGTCACACTTGGCGTAGCGCGCAGGTGCGGTGGAGGTGCCTCGGGTGGCTCGACCTGTGGAGGGAGCTACGACGCTAGCACGGGCGGCGGCGACGGTGGTCTCAGCGTCAACGAGGCGGGTGCGGGTGTCGGACATGTTCGTATCAAGTTCGTCGAGTAGGGCGTTTGTGTCGTCCATACGCCGCTCAAGCTGAGCGAGGCGCTCGAGTATCGATGCGAAGAGAGAGTTGACTGACGCGTGCCATGTGGTGATCAGCGAAATAACCCAAACGATGATAGCAGAGGGGGTGCTGGTCGGGCGCGTGGAAAGTAAGTTGTCCAGTTCTTGTGGCCGGCTTCGGGTCGTGTCGGTCGAGTGGGACGAAGACATTATCGAGGAGGCGCACAGGTTGGTATCTGGTTATGTTAATAGAATCTGGTTGTCGGTGTGCTGATCGGTGAGGATCCTATCGAAGGACGACGACGGTGACGATGAGCGAAGTCGAGTCGGTAGCGGTAGTGGTAGTCCGGGGCACAAAACTGGATAACCAGATGGGTATCTACTACATCTGGTGAGCTACTTATATACTACTGCAGTCATGTGATAGCTATTAATAACTACCAATGGCGTTAGTACCTCTACATAATCACATGACATTCTTACTAAGGGGCCCGGTCTGATGACTAAAGTGAAATGAATAAGCGCTTATCTGATCGATGGCTGAGATAGCCAATTCCAACAGAACTTGATACGAACATGTCCGACACCCGCACCCGCCTCGTTGACGCTGAGACCACCGTCGCCGCTGCCCGTGCTAGCGTCGTAGCTCCCTCCACAGGTCGAGCCACCCGAGGCACCTCCACCGCACCTGCGCGCTACGCCAAGTGTGACAAGTGCCACGCTCGCGGTCATACGGCATCCGATTGCCGCACCACTGACCCCTCCGCCGTCCGACGCCGCATCGCGCAGAACAAGAAGCGACGGGCTCAGCGCCCCTTCGAGGCGCCACCCCCTGCCGCCCCTTACTTCCCGCCGCCGCTTGGACCAGCCCCCTACTATTATCCACCGCCGCCACTCTATGCCGCCTCCACGACCATTGCCGCCGAGGCCACCGAATTGCGCCGCCGGATTGCGCAATCCAATCGAGACCGCCGCCATGCCCGCACGCCCGCTGTCGCCACCGCTCCCGCCTGAAGACTGATCGATGGATTCGATTACGGGGGAGTGTTGGAATTGGCTATCTCAGCCATCGATCAGATAAGCGCTTATTCATTTCACTTTAGTCATCAGACCGGGCCCCTTAGTAAGAATGTCATGTGATTATGTAGAGGTACTAACGCCATTGGTAGTTATTAATAGCTATCACATGACTGCAGTAGTATATAAGTAGCTCACCAGATGTAGTAGATACCCATCTGGTTATCCAGTTTTGTGCCCCGGACTACCACTACCGCTACCGACTCGACTTCGCTCATCGTCACCGTCGTCGTCCTTCGATAGGATCCTCACCGATCAGCACACCGACAACCAGATTCTATTAACAAAACGACGATGCCACAGAGCATAATCCATAGGAGGTGTTGCTGACAAGCAGGCTTGCTCTCTCACTACTTCAGTTCTGCCATTGAGGGAAGCATTGTTGTTGGGGTGAATAGAGGCAGTGAATTTGACTTGGCCATTCTGTCCAAAGTACAGGAACAAAGAATCAATGGACACAACATAGTGGCAGTGGCGGGTGAGGTATAGGATGGACAGGAGACTGCTGTCAAGGTCTGGAACATGCAGGACATGAGTAAATGTCAAAATCTTCGCATCCTTGCCTCCTACATCAGGTATAAAGTGCACCACACCTACTCCCTTTGAATAGACCACATTTCCATCAGCCAAACGAATAGGAACAGAATAAGGTGAATATTGATGGATATAGTGCCTGTTTGGAGTCATGTGAGCTGAGGCACCTGAGTCTGCAGTCCATTCCATGTCAGTCTTTCCCAAAGATTCAGGGGAGCAAAGACTTGCATTCCCTGCAAACTCCTGGGCTGGAGCAGCTTGCTGTCCAGAATTCCCAGTCCTTCCACTCATCCCCTGTCCCTGAGCCTTCCATCTGGCCTCCCTTTGAGCAGCAGCAAACTGCTTGCACCTATCCATGGTGTGTCCAACTCTTCCACAGAAGTCACAATTATACAAGGTGCGAGGTCTGGGAGTATTCTGCTTTGCCCCAGAGGTGGAGGCAGCGAGGGCACGAGCTGGGGAGGCAGGGGAAGCATTCTCTGCCTGCTGGCGCTGGATCTCCTCGTTTTTGAAGGCCTCCTGGAGTGTCCTCTTATCAATCTTGTCCAGGAGCATGAGAGATGAGCGAAAGGCCTGGTACTCGGCTGGGAGGGCACGAATCATTGCCATGGCCTGCAATTCATCATCCAACTCTGCCACAGTAAAGCTGTCAGGCCTCAAAGAGCGAATTGCCTGCATAGCACTCTCAATCCTTCCCATCAACCCAATCAAAGTCTCCTCTGTCCCCTTTGTGATGGAGAAGAGCTCAGCATAGGCATTAAAGCGAAGTGCTGGCTTCTTGGAGACATGGGCAGCACCCAACCTATCCCAAATCTCCTTGGGATCATCTTCAAACCCCTCAAAATGAGCCATCTGGCTCGTCTCAACCCTCATCTTTAACCACCCAGCAGCCTTGTCAAAGTCCTGTAAGAACTTGTCCAGGTCTGCAGACTCTGGACCAGGCTTAGTCCTCTCTCCAGTCACCACTCTCCACACTCCAAGAGCCTGGAGGGAAGACTTCATAATAGTCTTCCACTCCTTATAATTGCTGTCAGACAGCTTAGGAAAATCTGGGATAGAACCAGACATCTCTCCAACAAAGGACTAAAAATGCGAAATAGAGGGGTGACAAAAATCGCGATGGCGAGGGAAGGGATAGTGCGATTTTGCGCGAACTCCGTAGGCTGGTGGGGCTATAGGGCCTCTATCGATGGGCCAAAGGGCTTGGTGATAGCTGTGGTCCTGAGTGAGATATGACGAAAATTCGAAATGGGTGGAGTTGAATGGCAATGATGAAATTGGCGATTGCGAGGGAACGACTGATGCGATTTACTGCGAACTTGGGGAGCTGATGGGCGTCGATGTGTAGTATGGGCACCCGAAATGGCAAATGGGTACGATAAGACGTTGTTGAGATACGATGAATTTTGTCACAGGAGGGCGTCTGTGAGGCAAAATGGGAAACGACGATTGTGGACGAACGACTGATGCGAATCGTGCTAAACTCCGCGTGCTGGTGGAAACAATATGGTAGGCCGGGTCCACAAAGAATCAAGGGAATCCTAGCAGTGGTTACTGAGATATTCACAACTCTGGGATATGGTCTGGGAGGCGAAATGGGCACAGTGCCAGATCTCGGGAACGGATGGTCGGATCGGTGTGAAACTTGGTACAACGGTGGATGCAGTAGGCGCAAGGCGTCTGACAGAGTTTGGAGTGAATCCGTAATCAGGATCCCAAGATATGAGATGTTGGAGAAATAGGAGAACAATGTCTCAGGTGGAGACAGGCGCACTGCGAGCCAGTCCGAGCAGCTAACGACGTAAAACTCCGTATTCCGGGGTAATGGAAGGCGTAGAATCCGTTGGTCGAAACGGCGAGGCAATCAGAGCAGTAGTTCTCGAGATATAGTCGACTTTTGCGCTCAGAGGCCGGGTCTCATAATCTGTCAAGGAGACCTATGTAGATGAGTGTACAGGGCTCCTAGAGCCTCACTGGATGACTAGTCCAGTACAAGTCACTAAATTAGTAAAAGTACATAGGTAAATGAAGTACATGAGGGGACACTCACCTAGAGTCCAGTACAAGTCACTGAGGGACTGAAACTGGACTCTGTGGCGAAGTATCTATGCTTACATAAGCAACAACAGTTACATAATGCCTCAGGGTGAAAGGAAAGAGCCCTGGGCAACTATACAACTTAGGAAGGTGAAACTAATGTGAAGGAAGGATGGGCTATCACATTCAACACCCACCACACCTGAGGAGACTGAGGAGATGTGCTCTGTGCCATACCTCCAGGCTGTGGGCTCCCTCATGTACCTGGCTGTTGCCACTCATCCAGAAATTGCCTATGCAGTGGGTGTTCTTGCAAGGTTTAGTAAGAACCCTGGTCTGGCTCATTGGAAGGCAGTGAAGCACCTGTTTCGCTACCTGAAAGGGACTATGGATCTGAAGCTTACCTATGCACCAGATCCTAGTTCACCTGAGCTGTTCACTACATTCAGTGATGCAGACCATGCAGGCAATCCTGACAATGGCAGGTCTACTGGGGGCTATGTGGTGAAGATGGGCACATCCACCCTGTTGCTTGATAGTGCATCTGCCCTTGCTGTTGCTAAGAATCCTGAACATCATGGCAGGATGAAGCACCTGGATTTGCACTTTTATTGGCTCAGAGATGAGGTTGATAAGGGAGCCATATCTCTGAAACATGTTGGGACTGCAGCTATGGCAGCAGACATCTTGACCAAGGCTCTTGGCAGAGTCAAGGTCATGGAGATGCTGGAGATGCTTGGATTGAAAAGATGAGAGAGTTGCCTCATCAAGGGGGTGTGTTGAGTTCTGTGATGATGAGGAACTCTGTTTACATAATAGATACCTATTCTGGACATTGTTTACCTCTATTTGGCCAAAAAGCGGCTGAAGACCTGTGTCAGAGGCAATCAGTAGAGTTATCTCTTACTGAGTGCCTCTGGCCCAGGTATGTCATGTTTTGTACATTCCTATGCCTTGAATACATCTCTTACTGAGTGCCTCTGGCCCAGCTAACACTTTGTTAGCTTCTGGTGACCCTCCCTGGGCACCATCTCGAGGTTTTGGCCTATCTGGCCTTCTCAATCCGTGCCTCGCCGCTACTCTCTCTATTTGGTATCTCTTTTCCCTATACTGCCTCCCCTATCCCACGCGACTCAGTGTGTGTAGCCTCGTTCCCCCATTTATGACTCATCCGCCATGCTGCCCCCTCCCTTAGTATATATAGTGCCCATGTAATGAGCATAGTTCCCCACATTGAAATCGAGTTACCTTCCCCCTTGCACTTCTGTTAGGGAACTGGACTGACACAATTTCAATGTCCACCCCCAGCTACCTCAACCCTGTTCACCCTGGTTGGCCTAGCTTCCCCTTTTTTCCCCTACCCATTGTGTGTAACAGAACAACAAGAGAATCGCCCTGGTGTACCCAATGCGTAACAAAGACATTACAGATGAGTGGCTCACCACGGTCCTAGATTTTGGAGAAGACAAATACTGGGTAAGGTACTTTGACACCTGTGTAAGAGCAGAGATCTACCCGGACACCCCTATGGAATCCGACATTTCGGAGATGGAGACTGCAGTATTGAGACCTCGAGAGTTATGCCCCTTTGAACTTTGGATTATTGAGGAGGAGAGAAGACTCGCACCTTACTTCGGAAGGTTATACGCACAGGAGCAGAGCAGACGACAACAGAGACTGAGAGAAGCCCTAGCAGCTGCACTACCAGATTCTGCGACCTCAGGAGAAAGGTCACCAGCCCACAGCACCATTTGTTGGAATTGGGTTATCTCACCCATCGATCAGATAAGCGTTTAGTCAATTCTCTTTAGTCATCAGTCCGGGCCCCTTAGTAATACAGTCATGTGATTACTTTGAGGTACTAACGCCATTGGTAGTTATTATTAGCTATCACATGACCACAGTAGTATATAAGTAGCTCACCAGATGTAGTAGATACCCATCTGGTTATCCAGTTTTGTGCCCCGGACTACCACTACCGCTACCGACTCGACTTCGCTCATCGTCACCGTCGTCGTCCTTCGATAGGATCCTCACCGATCAGCACACCGACAACCAGATTCTATTAACACCATTGACATCAACCTCGATGACCTCGAGGACTACATGAACTCTGACAATGACGAGCCAATGAACGAACCCACGCACGTTTCCGTGGTGATCCAGACCGAGCTTAGTCTCATCGGAATCGAACAGTTCATCGTCCACGAATATAGACCCCTTGCCTTTGTCTGTTGCCCCATCAACCCCATCCCCCCAGCACTGCCAGTTCATACTGAACCCCCCGTAGACTTCGCAAGTTTAGACGAGCACCTAGTCCGACCAGCACCATCACCACCACCACCACAGTCACCCGCGACTCCGGAACCATGACCCCAACGCGAATCCATCACCGCCCGAACCCGCACCCGAAATGGCAGACCCCGTCCCCGCAGCCCAAATGCCGAGGCTGGACCTAGCCATTGCTGCATTTGAGAGCAACAAGAAGAATTTCCGAACCTTCCTTAGGTCCCTCCGACTACAGTTCCTGGGAAACCAGGGACTCTGAGGCAGTGACCTCAACAAGATTCTGTTTGCGTTAAGCAAGATTACTGGAGAAGGGTTTGCCGTGGAGTGGGCGATCATGCGAGCTGACGAGATACTGAATGCCGGAGTAGCAGGGATGTGGGAGGATTTTGTTACAGACTTGCGGAGGGCCTTCGACAATCCTAACATCACTGCGACTGCCCTGAACGATATCACGAAACTAAAGCAGGGTACACTGGAGGCCGCGGAGTTCTTCACATTATTCGAAACCCTGATGCGCAAGGCAGAACTGGACCTGGTCGACGATTTGAGAAGGCCAGATAGGCCAAAACCTCGAGATGGTGCCCAGGGAGGGTCACCAGAAGCTAACAAAGTGTTAGCTGGGCCAGAGGCACTCAGTAAGAGATGTATTCAAGGCATAGGAATGTACAAAACATGACATACCTGGGCCAGAGGCACTCAGTAAGAGATAACTCTACTGATTGCCTCTGACACAGGTCTTCAGCCGCTTTTTGGCCAAATAGAGGTAAACAATGTCCAGAATAGGTATCTATTATGTAAACAGAGTTCCTCATCATCACAGAACTCAACACACCCCCTTGATGAGGCAACTCTCTCATCTTTTCAATCCAAGCATCTCCAGCATCTCCATGACCTTGACTCTGCCAAGAGCCTTGGTCAAGATGTCTGCTGCCATAGCTGCAGTCCCAACATGTTTCAGAGATATGGCTCCCTTATCAACCTCATCTCTGAGCCAATAAAAGCGCAAATCCAGGTGCTTCATCCTGCCATGATGTTCAGGATTCTTAGCAACAGCAAGGGCAGATGCACTATCAAGCAACAGGGTGGATGTGCCCATCTTCACCACATAGCCCCCAGTAGACCTGCCATTGTCAGGATTGCCTGCATGGTCTGCATCACTGAATGTAGTGAACAGCTCAGGTGAACTAGGATCTGGTGCATAGGTAAGCTTCAGATCCATAGTCCCTTTCAGGTAGCGAAACAGGTGCTTCACTGCCTTCCAATGAGCCAGACCAGGGTTCTTACTAAACCTGTTGGAATTGGCTATCTCAGCCATCGATCAGATAGGATCAGATAAGCGCTTATTCATTTAACTTTAGTCATCAGACCGGGCCCCTTAGTAAGAACGTCATGTGATTATGTAGAGGTACTAACGCCATTGGTAGTTATTAATAGCTATCACATGACTGCAGTAGTATATAAGTAGCTCACCAGATGTAGTAGAACTACCATCTGGTTATCCAGTTTTGTGCCCCGGTTTACCACTACCGCTACCGACTCGACTTCGCTCTTCGTCACCGTCGTCATCCCTCAATAGGATCCTCACCGATCAGCACACCGACAACCAGATTCCTCTAACATAACCAGATAAACACCTGTGCGCCTCCTTGATAATGTCTTCGTCCTCATCGACCGGCACGACCCGAAGCGGGCCACAAGACGTGGACCAACTACTGTCGCAACGCCCCGCCAGCGCTCCCTCCGCCATTATTGGCTGGGTGATCTCGCTGATCACAGTATGGCGCGCTTCAGTTAACTCTCTATTCACATCGGTACTCGAGCGACTTGCTCTCCTTGAGCGACGCGTGGACGACGTCAACTCCCTCCTCGACGAACTCGATACGAATATGTCCGACACCCGCACCCGCCTCGTCGACACCGAGACCACTGTCGCCGCCGCCCGTGCCAGTGTCGCTGCTCCCTCTACAGGTCGAGCAACCCGAGGCACCCCCACACCCGGTCGATACGCCAAGTGTGACAAGTGCCACGCTCGCGGTCATACGGCATCCGATTGCCGCACCGCCGACCCCTCCGCCGTCCGACGCCGCATCGTGCAGAACAAGAAGCGACGGGCTCAGCGCCCCTTCGAGGCGCCACCCCCTGCCGCCCCTTACTTCCCGCCGCCGCTTGGACCAGCCCCCTACTTCTATCCGCCGCCGCCACTTTATGCCGCCTCCACGACCATTGCCGCCGAGGCCACCGAATTGCGCCGCCGGATTGCGCAATCCAATCGAGACCGCCGCCGTGCCCGCACGCCCGCTGTCGCCACCGCTCCCGCCTGAAGACTGATCGATGGATTCGATTACGGGGGAGTGTTGGAATTGGCTATCTCAGCCATCGATCAGATAGGATCAGATAAGCGCTTATTCATTTAACTTTAGTCATCAGACCGGGCCCCTTAGTAAGAACGTCATGTGATTATGTAGAGGTACTAACGCCATTGGTAGTTATTAATAGCTATCACATGACTGCAGTAGTATATAAGTAGCTCACCAGATGTAGTAGAACTACCATCTGGTTATCCAGTTTTGTGCCCCGGTTTACCACTACCGCTACCGACTCGACTTCGCTCTTCGTCACCGTCGTCGTCCCTCAATAGGATCCTCACCGATCAGCACACCGACAACCAGATTCCTCTAACAAAACCTTGCAAGAACACCCACTGCATAGGCAATATCTGGACGAGTGGCAACAGCCAGGTACATGAGGGAGCCCACAGCCTGGAGGTATGGCACAGAGCACATCTCCTCAGTCTCCTCAGGTGTGGTGGGTGACATAGAGGCACTGAGCTTGGTCCCAGGGTCTAGGGGAGTGGAGACAGGTGTGCACTCAGACAGTCCAAAGCATTCAAGCAGGGTATGGATGTATTGGTTTTGGGAGAGTGTAATGGAGTGCTTGGGGCGGTCTCTGGATATTTCCACACCCAGCAGCCATGAGGTAGGTCCTAGATCTCGAAGCTTGAAGTGCTTCCTAAGACCAGACTTAATTTCCTCAATGGTCTCCATAGACTTAGCAGCAATGGTCATGTCATCTATAAAGACTGGGACAATGACCCTTGCATCTCCCTGCTGGTACACCCAGATGCTGTGCTCACAAGTGATCCTCTTGAAGCCCATGCTCTCAAGGACCTGATTGAGCTTTTGGTGCCAGCATCTCCCAGCCTGCTTTAAGCCATAGATAGACTTCTTGAGATGCCACACCCAGTCTTTGCCCTTCTCCACAAAGCCCTCTGGCTGATTGCATGAAGACATCCTCCTTGAGATCTCCATTCAAGAATGCAGAGGAGATATCAACACTCTCAAGGTGGAGGTCCTCAAAAGCAGCCAGTGCCAGAATGGCTCTGAGAGCAGCCCATTTGGGAGTGGGAGCAAAGGTTTCAGTGAAATCGAAGCCTGGGCGCTGAGAGAAGCCCTTGGCAACTACACGACCTTTGTAGCACTCCACAGACCCATCTGCATTTCTCTTGACCTTGAACACCCATCGGCTGCCTATAGCCTTTTGCCCTGGGGGCAGCTTAACAAGCTCAAAGGTCCCATTGTCCACCAAGGCCTGGATTTCATCTACAGCAGCCTTGTGCCACAGATTTCTCTCCTCTGCAGTTCTCTGCATAGCCTCATGGTAAGAACTAGGCTCTCCATCATGTGAAGCAGTTTTGAATGCATGCTCAACAGACTGGAGTGCAAACTCCCAAGCCTGATCCATGGTAAGGAAATCATGTGTCTGATCATGCATAAGATACTGGAGACCAGTCATGACCAGATCAGCATGCTCCTGTTCAGAGACCATGGGAACAGTGAGCAGAAGCTCATCATCACTGCTAGCAGGAGAAGGAGAAGGTAGCTGAGGAGGAGGAGTGGGAGACTTCTGATGACCATGGAGGACATTCTCATTGAGGGAGCCCTTAGGACGAGCCATTCTGGGTGGATTCAAGCGTCTTGAGGGTGCAGGAGCTAGGGCAGGAGCTGGCTCAATAGGCACAGTAGCAGAACCATCATTTTGAGCAGCCATGGGCACTGGTGGAGGTGGTACATTATAGTCCTGCTCATCCTCATCACCCCCTTGATGGAGCACCACCACAGAC
This sequence comes from Clavaria fumosa, assembly GCA_951802425.1. Taxonomy (NCBI): domain Eukaryota; kingdom Fungi; phylum Basidiomycota; class Agaricomycetes; order Agaricales; family Clavariaceae; genus Clavaria; species Clavaria fumosa. Next base: position 882,541 of record OX637805.1, on the reverse strand, counting down.
TTAGGAGAGGGTGGGCCAACCACAGGAGGGAGGGAATCAGAGGCAAGCTGAATAGGACCAGAGTAAGTGCCAGGGAAACATCATTCATCAAAGGCTGCATGGCTACTGATGATAATCTGCTTGCTGACAGGATCCCAGAACTTCCATGCTTTGACACCTTCAGGGTAGCCAACAAAGATGCATTTCTTGGAGTGAGGTTGCAAAGCTTTCCTCTTTTCTTTGTGCACCAGCACATAGGCCAGGCAACCAAAGATTCTGAAATGCAAGATGTCTGGCTTCTTCCCTGTCCAAATATGATAAGGGGTGTCCCCCTGAAGGGCAGCAGACGGAGTCCTGTTCCTGGTGTGCACATAGGCTGCAACAGCAAGGGGCCAGAAGGAGGGAGGGAGTTTGGCCTGAACCAGGAGCGCAGTGGTGGAGGCAGCAATGTCTCTATTTGACTGCTCTGCAACTCCATTCTGGTGAGGCTCATTAGGCTCAGTGTGCTGATGCATAATACCATGGTCTGCACAGAACTCATTGAACTCCTTGGAGATATACTCCCCTCCTTTGTCATCCCTGGACATCTTGATGTGGCAATCAAGCTGGTTCTCCACCAATGCCTTGTACTAACTCATTGAACTCCTTGGAGATATACTCCCCTCCTTTGTCATCCCTGGACATCTTGATGTGGCAATCAAGCTGGTTCTCCACCAATGCCTTGTACTGCTTGAAGGCATTGAGAGCCTCACTTTTGCGCCTCAGGAAAGCAACAATCAGGTATCTGGACTTGTCATCAATGAAGGTCTGCCAATAGCAATACCCCTCCCTGCTAGCTACAGGAAGAGGGCCCTTCACATCAGAGTGAACAAGTCCAAGAAGCCTGGACTGCCTGGATGTGGCAGTCTTGGGAATGTCATGACGATGTTGCTTCCCAAGGATGCAAGGCTCACAGATTGGGTCAGGGGCACTCTGAGAGTGGATAGTCATCCCTGAGACAATCTTGTGGAGGTGCATAAGCTTGAGGTCAGCAATGTTAAGATGAGAACATCGCTGAGAGAACATTGTGTGAGAGATCTGTTATAAGAATCTGGTTGTCGGTGTGCTGATCGGTGAGGATCCTATCGAAAGACGACGACGGTGACGATGAGCGAAGTCAAGTCGGTAGCGGTAGTGGTAGTCCGGGGCACAAAACTGGATAACCAGATGGGTATCTACTACATCTGGTGAGCTACTTATATACTACTGTGGTCATGTGATAGCTAATAATAACTACCAATGGCGTTAGTACCTCAAAGTAATCACATGACTGTATTACTAAGGGGGCCCAGACTGATGACTAAAGAGAATTGACTAAACGCTTATCTGATCGATGGGTGAGATAACCCAATTCCAACAAGATCAGCCTCCTTGGATGATGATGGGTAATGATGATAAACACGTTTAGCATACCCCCAACACTGCTCAATGAAATTGAGTTTGCAATGGAACTTAGGCAGGAAGATGACCCAGAACCCGTGAGCATTGCAGACAGTCTCAAGGAGTGACTGGACTTGAACGAAGTCTGGCTGATTATACAGCACATGGCGACAATAACACTGTGTAGCTCCCAGTGCGCATTTGAAGTCCTTGCATTCCGCTTGTAACTTTGACTCGGTAACCAGTCCTCGTTCTTGCAAAATGGCAGCCATTCCCTCAAAGAGACCTGCCTTTGGATGTCTGGCTTCAAAATAAAGCGATTGTTTTGACCTGTCAGCAAAAGTTGCGTCTCCCATTCGTATCTTCTGTTTGAGCAACTTTCCATTCGGACCATAAACAGGCTTTCCGTGCTTGTCAATCATGTTGACTTCGACTCCCCAATTGTTATCAGGGCTGGAGGTTCCTTTGGGCATTTTTCGTGCGGAGAGTGCATCATCAGCTCGTTTGAGGTGAGTGGAAGCATTGTCGAAGATAAAAACATGATCATCGTTGGGATAGTGTTTCTGAAGTATGTCCATAGCATGATGCACCTGTTCAAGAATGTCCACATTGGTGAAATAACCATCGCGATTCTTTCCGGCTTTGAACAAGACTCGCACTTCTTCTGTCCCATCTGGTGACCGCAACCATCCGTGATCAGCTGAAACGAAGTCAGAAACCATCTGCGAGGCGCCCTCCCCCTTTGGCTGTGGTATGGCTTTCTCATCTTTATGCACCCATCGTGTTTGTCGCCAATCATTTGCATAGAACGTGGATTCGTCTTGGCACCATGGAACAATGTGTCGGATGTCTGGATCATGATTTGATGGCTTGTTCGAACTGTCTGCCCCTCCTTCAACACTCCATTTCCAAGTTCTACCTTTCAACTCATGCCATGCCGGAAGAAACACCTGCTGACGGTATGCCACAATATCTTCTCTTTCATGTCCATCAACAAACTGGCCTTTTGGGTTCTTAGACCAATGGTAATCCAGTTTCTTCATCCACCGCTGTGCCGTTGCAACGTTGATCTGCCTTTTCATGCCAGTTCTTTCGCGCATGGCTGGTGTATCAAGAAAATTGACAATGTCCATTGCCCGGACATATTTTCCGATACTTTGTAAGTGTACATGGATATCGTGTGCGAGTCCTTCGTCTTTGTCGAGCAATGATTCATTCCCTGCGCCATAGACATTGAATGGAAGGTCGTCTCGGTCATCTACAAATGCTCTGGTTCGATCCCGGAGAATTCGGCCATACCAGGGCTTTTGCTGGACGGCAGAAGCGGTCTGCAGCGATGACACCATCCATTTTCCATGTGTTTCTGATTGAGGGTTGATGTAGGTCCACAAGAATTGCTTCATGTGTTCCAAACGCAAGTGCAGTACCAGGTCGAGGTGAGGATCCTTGTACCCATGGCCTGTCTTTCGTGCAGGCTTCAAAATGTGCGTGATATCATTGAGTGCTGAATGTGCTTCTTCAGCAGTTGGCGGCGGTGAAAACATGCCAATGCCTGGTGTGTTATTGGGCAATTTGTCAACACTCGTCGTTATGTCCCCTATGCTGTCATGGTCCATGATGGCCACACTCTTGTTTGCAAAGATGTCGGCATGGAGCGGCTCTGGCTCGAGTGTCGAAACTGATTGGTTACTTGGCAGGTTACTCAGCAGATTGGCTCGTGCAGGATCCACCAAAATGTCTTGCAAAGGAAGTCTCTGAGGTGTGGCCTCATTCGGTGTGGATGCCTGCCATTTTGCGAGCCTTTGCTTCCTTTTCTTAGAACTCGAATGGGGTGAATGATCAGTTTTTTCAGATGTCTGTTTCGTGCACAATGATATCTTCAGCAGTGAGTCCAGATTATCAATGCTCATACATTTTCTTTGTCAGTCTTTGGGACTGCCCATCTGCCTAGGTTGACAACATTACAGAGTCGGCGCTTTGGCATGGTGCGGAGAGAGAAAAAAAAAGAACTAATTGGACCTAGTCTGCTTAGGGGTATATTGGCACTCGGACAAAAAATGTATCTTGTTGGGCATTTGCCCTTTTTTGCCCAAAATTGAACCTAGGATCTCAGGGGAATTGATTTTTGTAATGATCCTAGGTCTTACTTTCATCAATAAGTCCTTTTTAGTAGAGGAGATAGGTTTTTGGTCCAAATGTCATGCTTTCTCATCATTTAGATCATGTGATGTAGCAGCGAGTGGATGCAGCCTATCTTAGCAAGTATACCAAAATATACAATCTTGCAATGGAGACATGCCCGGAGCGCAAATGAACTTGAGGACAGAGCCACAGTAAAGGATGCAGAAGAGAAACCAAAGAGGCAGAAGAGAGAGCTAACTCTACTGGCGCACTTTGAGACCCTAACTATGGCCGAATGGGGAGGTGTTAAGGTCCTGATTGACTCAGGATGCACCAATTGTTTCATGGACTTAACTGTTGGAATTGGCTATCTCAGCCATCGATCAGATAAGCGCTTATTCATTTCACTTTAGTCATCAGACCAGGCCCCTTAGTAAGAACGTCATGTGATTATGTAGAGGTACTAACGCCATTGGTAGTTATTAATAGCTATCACATGACTGCAGTAGTATATAAGTAGCTCACCAGATGTAGTAGATACCCATCTGGTTATCCAGTTTTGTGCCTCGGACTACCACTACCGCTACCGACTCGACTTCGCTCATCGTCACCGTCGTCGTCCTTCGATAGGATCCTCACCGATCAGCACACCGACAACCAGATTTTATTAACATAACCAGATACCAACCTGTGCGCCTCCTCGATAATGTCTTCGTCCCACTCGACCGACACGACCCGAAGCCGGCCACAAGAACTGGACAACTTACTTTCCACGCGCCCGACCAGCACCCCCTCTGCTATCATCGTTTGGGTTATTTCGCTGATCACCACATGGCGCGCGTCAGTCAACTCTCTCTTCGCATCGATACTCGAGCGCCTCGCTCAGCTTGAGCGGCGTATGGACGACACAAACGCCCTACTCGACGAACTTGATACGAACATGTCCGACACCCGCACCCGCCTCGTTGACGCTGAGACCACCGTCGCCGCTGCCCGTGCTAGCGTCGTAGCTCCCTCCACAGGTCGAGCCACCCGAGGCACCTCTACCACACCTGCGCGCTACGCCAAGTGTGACAAGTGCCACGCTCGTGGTCATACGGCATCCGATTGCCGCACCACTGACCCCTCCGCCGTCCGACGCCGCATCGCGCAGAACAAGAAGCGACGGGCTCAGCGCCCCTTCGAGGCGCCACCCCCTGCCGCCCCTTACTTCCCGCCGCCGCTTGGACCAGCCCCCTACTATTATCCACCGCCGCCACTCTATGCTGCCTCCACGACCATCGCCGCCGAGGCCACCGAATTGCGCAATCCAATCGAGACCGCCGCCGTGCCCGCACGCCCGCTGTCACCACCGCTCCCGCCTGAAGACTGATCGATGGATTCGATTACGGGGGAGTGTTGGAATTGGCTATCTCAGCCATCGATCAGATAAGCGCTTATTCATTTCACTTTAGTCATCAGACCGGGCCCCTTAGTAAGAACGTCATGTGATTATGTAGAGGTACTAATGCCATTGGTAGTTATTAATAGCTATCACATGACTGCAGTAGTATATAAGTAGCTCACCAGATGTAGTAGATACCCATCTGGTTATCCAGTTTTGTGCCCCGGTTTACCACTGCCGCTACCGACTCGACTTCGCTCATCGTCACTGTCGTCGTCCTTCGATAGGATCCTCACCGATCAGCACACCGACAACCAGATTCTATTAACAAGTAGTAGCTGGTCGATTGTTGGTTTGGGGATCTAGCAAGGTGGTGAGCTGGGAAGACTTGTGCTGTGGGTTTTTCATGTTTGTCTGTCCCCTCCCAGTGCTCTGGACGCCGGGACAGTGCATCGGCCTTCATGTTTGTTTTTCCAGGCTTATACTTTAATTCATAGTTGAAGCATTGTAGTTTTGAATGCCATCGCATTTGTCTGGGGTTTAGCTTCTGACTTTTCTGAAAGTATTGAAGGTTTGCATGGTCAGTATGGATTTCAAAGGGTTCTTTGGCACCCAATAGATAGTGGTGCCACTCCTCTAGTCCTCAAATAATGGCCAGGAACTCTTTATCGTACATTGCATAGTTCATCTCCGCCAGGGAGAAAGTCTTTGAGATAAAGTCCACTGGTCACCAGACACCATCAGCCTGTTGTTGTGACAGTACTCCTCTGGTAGCGTAGTTACTCGTGTCCACTTCTATCTTCCATTTGCCTTCGTCCTGCAGGATTGCTAAGACCACGTCACTTTGCAATATCTCGATTAGACGTTTCCAGGCGCGTTTCTGTTGGTCCGTCCATATATACGGCATGTTGTCGCTTAAGAGTTCATAGAGCAGTTTAGCAATAGTAGCGAATCCTTGTATGAACCTTCGGAAGTAGTTCAATAGTCCGATTCCCTTTTGGAGGGCATGCTTGTTCTTCAGCGTAGGCCAGTCAGCTATTCCCCTGCACTTCTTGGGCGAGTGTTGAATGTTTCCTTTCAAGATTAATAACCCTAAGAATGTAACTTCCGATTGTTCTAACTTGCACTTGGATTCTCGTATGCAGAGGTCGTTGTCCCGTAGCACCTTAAACACTTCATGTAACAGGTGCTGATGTTCCTCAAGTGTTTTTGTCACAATGAGGATATCGTTGATGTATACGAATACTTTTCCAGTGGCCACTAACATGCATAGGATATAATTCATGCGCCATTGGAAGACTGATGGTGCATTCATCAGTCCAAACTGCATGACAGTGGGCCACACCGTTCCGTATTTTGTAATTATCACAGCGAGTTTCTGCACCCATTCGGCCATCGCAACGTTCCAGTAGCCCCATTCTACATCAAGACTTGTGAACACTTTGGCATCCTTCAGGCTTGCCACAGTTTCATCAATCCTGGGTAGCAGATATATGTCTTTTATGCAAAACAAGTTGAGCTGTTTATAGTTGATAATGGGCTGCAATTTGTCTCCCTTGTCTTGTTGAGTTCTGTGATGATGAGGAACTCTGTTTACATAATAGATACCTATTCTGGACATTGTTTACCTCTATTTGGCCAAAAAGCGGCTGAAGACCTGTGTCAGAGGCAATCAGTAGAGTTATCTCTTACTGAGTGCCTCTGGCCCAGGTATGTCATGTTTTGTACATTCCTATGCCTTGAATACATCTCTTACTGAGTGCCTCCGGCCCAGCTAACACTTTGTTAGCTTCTGGTGACCCTCCCTGGGCACCATCTCGAGGTTTTGGCCTATCTGGCCTTCTCACATCTTTGAAGAAGATGGGGCTAACATAGTCTGACTCTCCCCACACTAACCGTCCATTCTCCAAATTTTCTTTGAGCCACACTTTTAAAGCCTCGTCTTCCCTGTTGGTAAGTGGGTAGACCTTCGAACACAAGAAACCAGGGTCATTTTTGAACTTGATTTCATAATCAATCCCTGGTAGAGATTTGGGTAACTTCTGACCAGTCTTTCCAGCAAACACTTGGGGGTATAGGGTCTTCCAATCGGGCGCAGTTGCCATGTCATGTAGGTTTCGGAAACCATAGCCATAGTCTATGATGTGGCAGTCTTTCTTTTTGCATCTGTTGAAACGGATGTACTTCTCAAACCACTGGATACTAGGGTTGTGGTATCGAAGCCAATCATGTCCCAGGATCGCCGGGTGGCCGGTAACTCGTCCCAATAGGAACTGTTTAATTTCGACATGACCCCCAACATTCAGTCGTAGGGCCACCGAATGTTTGAAGGCCCCTGATATGTTCGTGGTTCCATTGATATTCTTGAATATTATAGGAGTTTCAAGTTTCGTGAGGTTTATTTTCCTAGCGGTGGCCCATTCCAGGTCCATAACAGACATTGTGCAGCCAGAGTCCACTAACAGTTTGATGTCGTAGGTCTCTTTGGTGTCCAGTGTAGTTATAAATCCTGGCATATCCAGTTGTCGTTCTCCTCCTTTCCCATATGTGGTCCTGGGATCGGTGTCCCAGTCCATGTCATTGTTATATCCTGGGAGCTTCTTAGAGGTGAGGTCCTTGAGGGTGTGCTTAGCCCTCTCAGCCTCTTTTGACAATGGGAATAGCGGTATATCATGTGCAAACTGCTTTACATGGCGACGGGCAGGGACAATATATAAGGATCCGGTTTTAGCACTCAAATGGATCCCTGCTGAAAATCCTGGTCTCCAGTATTCGACGTTGCTGCAGTTGTCTCCGGTCCAGGTGTCGGTGCCCTGGGCCTCTGTTGGATATGCAATTGGTCTCTCAACTGCGCAATTGTGTTCTCCATTTCTTCAAAGTCATTCTGTCCAGCCATCGAGGCTGTGTACAAGGGATTGAATGACATTAGGGAGGTTGGGTGCGAAGCAGGGTATGCGGGGACAGGGTAGGGAGAGAGAGGGGGAGGCGTATAATATCCAGGGGGAGAGTGCATCTCGAATGCGCTGCCAAGTCTCGCTTGCTGTTGGGGGGTGGCACAGCGTTGGGGCAGCTCAGAGCATATTCGAGTGGGGTGACCAACCTGCCCACAGTTGTAGCAAATTAAAGGATGACAGGGGCCGGTTCCTTGGCTTGTGTCCATCGGGGTACCTTGCCTGGTGCCAGGTGGGGCTTGCCTGTTCCATTGTCCTGGGGGTGGTGCCTGTTGCTGCTGCTGTTGTTGTTGTGGTTGTGCAGGTGGCTGCCACTGTGCACGTTGCGGCTATGGTGGTGCTGGGTCCCATTGTCCTGGCCCTTCCCATATGGTCTGTGGCTGCCACTGAGGCGAGCACCAGAAGCGGTTCTGTGGGGGTTGGCGTTGCACAGGTTGGTTCCAGGTGGGTTGAGCTCCCGTTTGTGCCTGCATTTCCCTCTGCACCGCTGTGTAAAGTTGATGCTGCCTGTCCAGGCGAATGGTCAATACTCGGAAGGCCTGGTAGTCCGCGGGTTGCTCTGCGCAGGCAAGGATTTTCTCTAGTAATTTCGGGTGTACCGCTCTCATTAGCAGGGCATGTATGACGTTCCAATGGGTATCCTCTTTGTAGCCAGCCTGGCTCATAAGTGTTTCGAACTTTTGGAAGAATTGCGCTGCGTCCATCTGGATCTGCCTGAAGGTGTTCAACTTGTGTACCCCAAGCGCTTGATCTTCAATGGGGGAGAATGCTTCCCTCATTCTTGCTTCAAAGGTTGCCCAGATGATGTCCTCACCTCCATCTTCCAGGAGTACAGTAGCGGCTTGGTTAGCCCACTTGGCAGCATAGTCTTCTGTCATGTGGCTTAGGGTGAACACCACTTTGAGGAAATCTGTGGGGTATTTGTGGGCATTTACTCGAAACTCGAGGTGCAGGCTTCTGAGAAAAGTCTGGAAGCCTTCTCTTTTTCCGTCATAGGGGGCGATCTTCAAAGTGAGTGTAATGGGTGCTGCTGTGGGTGCGGCAGGGGGTTCGGGAACGGCATTGGGGGCTACGTCAGCCATTTCTTTAGTCTAACTCTTCCAGGTAGATGCACAGTGGGTCTTGGAAGATGTCTACTTGTAGTCGGTCTTGGAATCCAGCGAACGTGAGGTCGGTCTGGGCCTCGGAGGAATGATGTGTCGGTGGTGTTTCGTCAGTCTGTATTGCAACAGACAAATGTGTGGGGTTTTCGAGTTCTTCTAAGGTGCTTTGGTAATTGCTTTTGCTAGCAAAATCCACGAAGTCTTCAGTTCCTTGTAGGTATTCAGTCTGTTTGTCAATCTGTTCTTGTTCGTCAGCTACAACCTGTAGCTTCTCTGTGAGCATTCTTCAGAATGTTTGCCACTCAGGGGCGTGTTTAATGGTCAGCAGGTTGTTTCATGCGAAATCCTGTGGCACTAGGATTCTCCTCGTGGCAAAGTGGTATTGGGGCGCCAACTGGGCAGCCTCGGAATGTCTCGAATACTGAAAGCTTTCGTAAGCTCGGTACGGGGTGCTCGGTGGTGTCAATTGTTCGAAGTCAGTATCTTGGTCTAGTCCAAGGAGGGCTCTCCTCCTGATGGATCATTCGTATGCTGTCCAAAAGTATGCCAGGGTGTCTTCTCCGAATTCGCAAGCCTTGCTTTGGCTTGGGCAGGGGTGGGGGTGCCTAGGTCCATGAGGAGGTAGGTGGGGGAGAGGTTGTTACTTGTCAACAACAGTTGAGCTGACTCCCAGTTGTTCAAGGAACTAAGGTGAAAGTCAGTCGAACGAGAGCAGAAAGAATATGTGATAGGGAGTAACAACCTGGGGACAGGTGTTACTGAAACAGCTACTTATATAGTACAAAGGTGTGAGTCACGATAAGTCACAGTGAAAGGGAACCGACATGTGTAGGCAGCGAGGTGCGGCATGAGTTATATGATAGCATAGAAGGGGGGAGAGCATGCGGTACGTGACCGGCGAGAGGAAAAGGGGGTATGCATGGTGTGAAGGGTGGAAAAGGGGGTGTGACATGTGAAAGGGGTGAGGTGAGGTGAAAGGAGTCTAACAACCACCCAAAGACAGGACTCACACTCCCCCTTGTAGATACACTTCAACTGGGCACCAGTAGCTTTTTCCCCCATGCTGGGGGTTTTTTAATGCACCTGGAGACCCCCTTCTTACCTACTTTTCCCACCTCCACACCCTCACCCCCACACACACCAAGCACATCATGTGCGATGGCACTGCACAGCAGCCCAGAGCTCATGTCAAGTCATTCTTACTTAGTAACAGAGTCAGGCCACATGTAGCATACTGTCAGGACCCATTCATTTTTCCTTGCCCAAGCCGACTTCACCCACATCCACGAGCTTCTCAACGACCCTCTACAACCTCACGAGTCCCTCTACACACTTCCGGGACCCGCTGTCTCCTTCCGGAAGCCTCTCCAACCTCCCCCGCGCTCACACAACACTCGCAACCACCATGCTGTACTCGCGATGCTTCCTAGTACTTCATCCTACACGCATACTTCACCCGGACCCACCAATCCTATGCGCGACACACTGATACGCATCTACTTCCACCAGCATGTGACTTGCCGTGCGGCACCCCCGGCGCTACCACTACCAGCGCCAATACGTTACCAGCGTTACGACCGTTACTTGCATTACCAGCGTTACCCACATGACTACCCGCCCATAGGTCACCTGCGTCACTAGCGTCACCCACGTGATCACTCTTATGATCTCACGACCTTAACACTCAAATGCGCCACCAACGGTCAGCTGTATGTACACTTCAAATATGCGTCCCTTCTTCCTCTCAGTCGTCTATAATTACGTTACTTATGATCCGAGAATCCCTCCATAGTTATAGCGACGTATATACTTATTTAACTAGGTCGCGACCCATGACAGGTCATCTTCGCGACCTTACCTATGCATACCTAACCCCTCGTGACCTTAGTAGAATACGCGCCCAGTCACTTTACGACTAAACATACCCCGTACTACTATAGTCTTGTCGCCTGGCGACCTCTGTACCTTCCCTTTTTCGTTATACTCTCTCTACATATGTATATAAGGTCTCGCATGTACTTATGGTACTCCAGACTTGATATTGACGCACATTGGTTTAAGCTTGAGGCTAGTACGCCCTTTGAGCTTGGAACCATCGCGATTGATAGGTCTTGTCTCTCTTGGTGACCACAAGATCGCCAAGACACACTCTACTCTGTTCTAACTCGCCCTCTGCGCTCGTACAACTCGCGCAATCCAAGTATTCTCTATTATTTGTCTTGGTACTGATCTTAGAACCCTACAGGTTCACCCGTCGGTTGGCAAAAGTCATCGCCTTCACCGACACATTCCTCAACACCGTCGCGACCACCGCGACCCTTCCAACATTGTCTATTTCTTTCACCTCGTCTTCTTCCTTCTCTACGCTTCATCGGTTGACCTTGCGACCTTCTCAGCGTTGTCACTTTCTCCCACCTCATCTATTTCTTTCTTCACGCTTCATTGGTCAACTTCGCAACCCTCTCAGCGTCACCCATTTCCCCCCTCCTCGTCAATTTCCTCCTTTACACTTCGTCTACCGACTTCGTGACCTTCCTAACAACGTCTTCCTCTTTTATACTTGTCTTTCTTCGCTCTTACATCTTCTCAGACGTCTTCGCGACCTTCCGGGACTGAGCATTCTCGACTGTGCTCTACAGTTGATTGGTCTTAGCGAGTTTCCAGCATAGGTCACCAACAAGTCGATCTCTGGCACTACTATCGAGATGGGACAGGCCCTAACACATACTCTAACATAGGGCATAGCCCCAAAATGAGTATAAATGAGATTCAAAACAAAAAAAAGAAGAAAGAAAAGAAAAAAAAGTTGTCAGATCAATTTGGGGTAAGGTCTAGTGGATAGAGCATGTAAATGTACATAGGATGATGGGTGATACATCCACAACTGATGCATAGTAAAGCAAGAGATTTTAGTCCAATGATTTTTGATCTTTAAGTGAAAAATGTGAATGGACAAGTCAGATCCTCACTGATATTTATGATAAGCAGATTGATGGATAGGCCCAGAATAGGTGCGTCGAATGTGAGTAAGCACCTGTGATTTAATGCAGGGATTGTGGAGGAATCTTGATAATGGTGCACAGGCAATGGTATGGATATCTCAGGAATGGATGGAACCAGGTGTATAGGGGCACAATCAAAAGGCAGATTTGAGGAAAGTTGAATGAAATTTGAATCTGTCAAGAAATGAATGAGATAACACAGCTTTTCCAGAGCCCAAAAAATGTGAACTCTCCACCACTTCCTGGTACTTTAGGGATCTAAGAAAGGCTTGATACAGTCACAGGAAGCCCTCAGAGTACAATGGCATGGATGGGCAACAATGAGAGGAGGCAGCACAACTGAAAGGCTTATGTACCCAGAGTTGAAAACAGTATGACATGGATTCACTCTCTCAACTTCAATAAATTTGCCAAATTCATAAAAAATATTATTACATGGTCTTCTAGTAGGATCCCATGTGCTGTCAAAATTTGGCAATATTCCATGCAGTGAGTATTGAGATATGAAAGATGCATTGAATTGAGTTTCAAATCACTCCACCCAAAAAGGAACAATTTTACCACAGTGTACAGCATGAATGAATGAATGAACAAAAATCCCTGCTGGACAGAGGAATGAACAATCCTTCCATAAATGGAAGGACTCACAACACTGCCCCCATCTTGAGGACCTTAAGTCTTCTGTCTTGATTTTGTGTTTACCTTCCTGTTTCTCAACAAGTGACCTGGCCACAACATTCACCTCACTCTTGGATGCTGCTCCCTGCAACAAAATGTGTCATTAAGACAGACTATTAGGATGGTTTCAGATACCAGAGTTGTCTTGATTGGAATTTCTTATGTAGCATGTAAGTGTGCCACACATAGAATTTTGACTTTTTTTGGCAGGCATTACTGCATAACAAATGCACCCTAAAGAAAAAGGTTTGGGATTGAATCAACCAATTACACTGTCAATTTAAAAAAATAAGTGGCTACCATGATACTGGTCCCTTGACATCCTGTATGGTAAGCCATCAAGACATATTATTGATATAAGGCATGTGTATGGCCACTTTATATTAAATCCATAGGTTGACTGTAAGCCTGCATACTCTGGGGACTTTAGGAGTGTCTATGCCCTAGGTGGTTAACAGCCCTAAGTAAACAGTGTGACCAGTAAATAATTATAATCAAAGTAGTACAAGAAGCTTGACCAATTCCTCAGGCATAACATCTGAATCCACCAAGAATTTGGTGTGTAATGGTTATTTTTATTTTTACTTGAATATAGAGCTGTGCCAACTACTTTTCAAGTGGTTGTAATGCCTTTATATCACCTTTGCTTTTGCAACAAAATGTTCTTTTACATTTCTTGTGATGAATATTTCTTTGCTGTCACTGAACCTATTTATTCACTTGCTACTGACCAATCAATTCTTCAAAAGCTTTCCAATGTTGTTTAGAGTGTGCTTGGCACAGGTTTGTCACACAGCAACACCTGCCAAAAAAAAATCTTGTGATCTCAAAATTTTGCATGCAGCAGAGGTGTGTTCAGTGAGGCTTGTCACATAATGAGATTGAGAAATGAGATTGAGATTGCAATGTGACAAAGTTGAGTGCAGTGTCGCACCTCTTTGTACCCCCAAAACTCTTCAGTCACACACACACCTTTCACCTTCACACTCTCATTATGATGAAAGAAAAGGACAAAACCTCAACAAAATGGACTGTTGGTGACAAAGCACTCCTCATCAAGACTCTGATCAAGCAGAAATTCACAGGAAACTGGGGCAACAACAATCCAAAACCTGTTGCCTGGACTGTGTGTGAGAATGCTCTTGTTGGGAGTGAGGTCTCTGGTGGTAGTACCAAGACTGTAGCTGCTATCAAGTTATAATCTGGAGGAGTGAATCAGAGACTGTTGCCATGCCATGTCAAGAGCTCTGGGCATGAGCTCTGGTCACTCTGAGGCTGATCACACAACAGTAGTGTTTGGCAGAAACAAGTTGAATATCATCCTCAAGAACTCTGTCTCTGTCTCACAAGTGCAAAATAGAGATTTTGCAGCAACCTTGCATCAAGGCAAAGTGCTTCCGAACGCACTCTTAATCCCTCAATAATGTGGTTTCTGTGCGCACAAGAAATGATTCCAAAAACTCAGTACAAGTGGAACTGAACCTCCGTAAATCTACATGGCGTGTGTGTATGATGCGTATGAAGAATTCTTGAAGAGTAGTCAGTTGTGGAGTGCTTGTCGAAATGTATGCTATAGCAGCAAGGGTCTAAAGGAAGTTCCCTGACGGCTTCACTGAACGATTAATATGATGCTGGATCAACATGTGTTAATATCGGCGGCCATTCCGTGTGTGAAGGGGATAACGAGGCAAGATGGCATGTACTTGGAGGTGGAGCGGAGGATTGTAAAGCAGTCTGACTCTCCAGAAGTGCAATTTCCTCCAACAAGTGCTGATTGCTATACTTGAGTTGTTGCAGTTCGTACTGCCAACTGCTGCCGCGAGACGTCTCCAATTCCTCGAAGATATTAGAGGAAAACGGGAGCACGAGCCGTTTTCCAAAAGCTTCGTACATGGCCGAGGGATGCGCAACTTTGATTTGACAAATGAGGGATGAGGGGCCAGAAGAGCAGTCAGTGGGACGATAAAGCACAATGATCACGCCAACATGTCCGCCATCCTTCCGTACCATGTTCACCCAGAATTTCTTCGGTTCGGTGATGCTTATGTCATAGGCCATTCTCCGTACCTCGTCCGGCAGAGACAGAGATGTAGTTCCATCCGGAACAACGAAGTTCGCAAGCATCCTGCCCATCACCTCGGTCACTCCCCAGCCCAGGACCTCTCGCACCGCAGAGCCGACGATGAGGAATGTCCCCTCTGCGCAGACGCTTCCCCAGAATTCCTTGCTTGCTTCAAATCCTCCACCCTTGGCTACTGCTCCCCAGTCTAAACTTTGCATCCTGCGCGTCCTCCCGCTCAGGATGATTGCCTTGCGACCCTTGCCCGGTTCAATGAACAATCGACCTCTCGCCTCAACCCAAATAAACCCTCCAGATTTGTCGCGAGCCCGGTAAAGTAGATCGACGCTCTTAGCTGGTCGCATGGCGGTCGTGGCATCGTGCACAGAGCTTGGAACAGTGCTGGAGTCTTTCAACTCGCGCATAACTGGTATGACGTCCGCGGGATGACAGAAATCCGCAACACTTTTGCCAACTAGTTCATGGGGTTGGTAACCAAGGACAATGCGGACACTAGGCGCGACGTAAAGGAAGTTGCCCTTCAGCGAAAGGACGTGAATAAAGTCGGGTGATGATTCAAGCAAGATGAGATTGAGAACGTGGTGGCCATCTCTATTTTCTTGCCCATCCTTCTCACCAGGGGTTACAATGGTTGAACTTGACAACGGGATGGACTTGATAAAGGACGGCTCAACGAGTAGAGCACTGAGATCCTTAGATATAGTTCCTGGCAGCCGACGTAGACAATCCTTCCGATCTTTGGGAGGGCCTACCAAATACGGACCTCCCACCTCGCAAGGAGAGTGAAAATCGGAAATATACGTCCCCTCTCTCAACTTTTCCAAAATGCGGTTAGGTTGATCTGTCAAATCTATTTGGAAGCCCACGTGGAAGGCGACTTGGTCCTTTTCCTCCTCGGACCCGGTTAGCCCGCCTTCAATAGGTATCACGGTGACGAGATTCATGAACGCTTGTCCACCCTTACGAAAATTGATGAGGCTCGTTTGACACTCCTTGTCGGCACCAAGGCACCTTTTCAGATGCATGACGGCTTCGGGTGAAGTATATTGTCTACGTTCCCCTCGTTGGACTGAGCCGTGGGGCGATTGGAGGAAGCGGCAATTTCGACCGAGAACTTCTCGTTCTTCGTAGCCCGTGAGCTTGCAGAATGTTTCCGAACAATATATAATAGGGTTGTCAAAACCGCGGGCATCCACAACAACAAAGGAGCATGTGAGGTCTACTGGGCCCAATGTAATTTTGGGGCTTCGACGAGTTGCAACGCGTGACAAGATGTTCAGTATATCGAAGCCTGTTGAGGAATACACCGGAAACTTAGGTGACGTGAACGAGGAAAGTGGTCGATGGGCCATCGATGGCGCCTGAGAGCACTTGTCCGAAATAGTTAACGACGGTACATTGGGAGCTGTCGAAAGTTGCGATAAACGGTAAAGCTCTGGTTGCAAACAAGTCGCCAGGATCGTCGAAGGTGCAAGGAGTTCGCGGGGCGAAACGAAAGCGGAGACTGATGTAAGGTGTCTACATAGGTGTCGTCGAATTAAGGTTGGATTGAACCGTCATGTCACGAAACTTACACATCATCAGCAGCTAGCTTGGACGTAGAATTTTGGGACCAAGACCAGGGTAGCGAGCAAGTCTCATTTGTTACGCCTCCGCCTTCTCCAGCCTCTTGAATGACTGGCGGAGCAGAAAGAATGAACTGGGGCAATTGGAATGGAACCTCAAAACCAGGAGGTACATATTGATCGCATGGAGGATGCGTGGTAGGGGCGCCGTCTGTGGCCTGAAAAATACCGGCTGCCAGTGGTGCAAAGTATTTGGCTATTGGCATGAGTGAGTAGCCCCAGTCTCGACCTCAGAAGCTTTGTAGAATGACCAGACCGCCTCCTCCCTTATGTAAGTAAGTTGCTGTGTACGTAATCTCATTTTCGCTCCATACCCTTCTTCATGCCGCCAGAGAACTCTTGGTATTTATCTCAGCTCAAAGAATTGGAGGGCAAAATTACCGTCGCAATTTCAGAGAATGTGTCACTCAATCCTTTGGTTGACTTTCTAGACTTGATGTCTCGCGCTCGTAATGCCGCTGAGACCTCCACGGCGATCTACGCGCTCTATCGGACTTTCGTGACGATTTTGAGGAGTGGAAAGATGGACTTTCAGACCAGGGTCGATCCTGAAGGAAAAATAGTCCGAGATTGGTTGATGAAGAGGCTGAATCATTATACTGATGTCTTGGTTGGGCTCCTCCGAGTCGAAGAAAAAACACTGAGGGTGCGGCGGAATCCTCGCCGCCTATTCGTGTCACTCACATCTTCAAACCAGATTTCAGCGCTCAAAATCCTATTCTCGCTTCAGAAACATCTGTCTGCACTTTTTCCCATGCCGTCCCAATTGGCATTCCACATATCGCACTTCAGGAAAATAGTTATCGCTCTCCTCGTCCCTCCTCACCCTCCATCGGAATTGCAATGGGGACAGGTCATCGATGGGGTCGAGCCGGCACCCGACGTGCGCGATACATTTGTGGAGACTTGGCTGAATGTCTATGACGATGTGCGCTGGTTTTTCCTGCGCGAAGCTTCGTGCGTTTGTTCGCCGTTCCCACCATGTTGCACGAGTTGAATGCCCTTCCAAGTTCTATTCTTTCCACGACAGATGGAAAGATGACCGCTGTCAACCTTCTGAGCATTCTCGAGCGCCTGACCAAATTCCCTAGTAGTGCTTCTGATCTCAAGACATGGTGGGTTGAGGAGCTCGGCGTGAAGCCCGGATCTAGTCGAAACACAGTTCATGAATCCCTCCATTATATTGGATCTCATAGAGCTGCTTTTACTCGCGCTTGGCTAGCTCTACTTCCGAGACTGTCTGCGACGGATCGGGCGCTCTCCTTGCGTGCCTTGAATGTCTTGCATTGCAGCGTTGTGCCACACCTCACTCAGCCATTGATTGTCATGGACTGGGTAGGCTCATGCATTGATCAGGGTATGCCATATTTGACAGTGCTAGAGTTCCATGACATATCAATTTGTGCAGGAGGTGTAGTGGGTGTCCTCTCTCTTCACACTCTCCTTTTATTAATAAGACGATATAACCTGTGAGTCTGTCTGTCTACAGTACTTGTTCAAAGGATGAGAAGTCATTAATATGATGCAGCGACTATCCTTCTTTCTATACCCGCATGTATACATTCCTTGACCGGGATGTGCTTCACCTCAAACACCGAGCACAATTTTTGAGGGTACTGGAAATGTCTTTGGATTCGACGTAAGTTCTCGGCTCCTCCCTTAACGGAAGATGGCTAATCACAACTCAGACACTTACCGGCCACGCTCATAGCATCATTCGTCAAGAAGATATCCCGCTTATCTCTCAATGCATCCCCCGCAGCAATTGTCACTGTTATTCCGTTTGTCTACAATATACTCAAGCGACACCCCAGACTCATGCGAATGATACATTGTGATGAAGAGAGCATTGGAATGCAAAATGGTTTGTCTGGCCATTGATATTGCGTCTGACTAGCACTGATGAATTTGAGTACATTAACAGACCCATTTCTCGAGGAGGAATGCAATCCGAATGTGACCTTTGCACTTGACTCTTCTTTGTGGGAGCTACTCTCACTCAAGTGTCATTATCATTCTGCTATCTCAACTCTTGCCTGTATCTTTGAACAAGCTTTCACAAAACCCGGCTATTTGTTGGAGGACTTCTTAGATCACACCTATGCCACAGTATGTCCTTCTTCCAAGAACATATTTCCAGATCTAAGGCACTTGGCTTGAAAAAGATGACTGATGCGGAGATGGCATGTCCTATTTATAAGGATCCTGCAATCTCTGACAGACAAATGGGTACTGTGCATTTGAAACAGGATGCTGTTGTGGTTGGTGATATAATTTGTACTTGCTGGGCTCCAACTGTATGAAGTCATTGAATGATGTGCCATATTATAACACTTGCAAGTTTCTTGCATTGAGATATTTTCAATCCAAAACATGCTGCTTTCCATTGAATATTTCACAGCACCAGCTATGCCCCAGGCTGTCAGCGACCAGCCACCAGCTCAACTGGGGTTGTGGTGTGACTCAGTCTTAGGCATCAGAGTCGAAGTCAGGGGACATGAATACTATAGGCAACTACAAGAAGTCTATTCTACAGTACAGGAGCTGGTCAGGTATAGACCAGGTCGAAGATGAGGGAACTAAGACGACTGAACGACTGACTACTTATACTAATGGGCCTTATCTCCTTATCATGGTCCATGCAGTACAACACTGCTTCTATATCACAAGGCATGGGAACATGTGCCTAAGAAGTGTGGTTGCTGACTGTCTGCAGCACACACAGACCAGGGTGCCTTCCTAGCATGGTCTTTCATCAGTCACAGAAGCTCTCTGTGAGAACTCCCTCGTTATTGTCACTGCCTGTGATCCAGACTTTGTGGGAGTCGGTCCGGTCATGTGTAGGCATAAGCACTGGTCCAGCGCTTATGGTAGTTGCCATTTTGGGTGTGCCTAACACTTGGGCTTCTCGGACTAGGTGCCATACCTAGCCGGGCCTCGGCACAGTTAGGGATGAATAAAGTCCAATAGTTGCACAGGTGTTCTATGGTCCGTGTGAGCCATTAATCACATGACTTGATGTTTCACGTGGGCGAGCAATGCTCAAGCCTTGCTTTACTAAGCACCAATTATGCTTAAGTAATACCGGCACTAATATGGGCACTTAGAGTCATATTAGCGCAGACCTATTACTAAGCAGTAGCATGCTAGTCAGGCGCTTAATCCAACAGGTGCTCAAAGTGAGTGCTTAGGTTGTGGGTGCTAAATGCCAGGTGCTTCACAGTGATAATTATGTAAGGAAATTTGATTATCCTTACATTACCCCCCTCCTGAGGTTCATGTCCACATGAACACATCCATGAGTCCAGTCTTGGACTTCCCCTTCCCAATTGGTGAGATTCTCGTAAGGACAGAAGGATAACTGGGAGTGGTCTATGCTCCTGAGTTTCCTTGATGCCTCTGGATGCTCTTTGTGGAAATCTTGGATGGCTTCCTTTGCATTTCCAAGATTTTCCAAAGGTTCCCATGTGGCTTCTTCTTTGGGGTAACCTTTCCAGAGTACCAAGTATTTTAGTTTCCTTGCTCATCCTTCAAGTTTAGAGTCGATAATCTTTTCGACATCATATTCTGGTTCATCACTGATGATTTCAGGAGGTGGAGGAGGTTCGCGTTCCTGGCTAGGGAATGCAGGCAGTATATAGGGTTTGAGGAGCCCTTCCAAAAATATGTTATGTATTTTCCATTGTGGTGGGAGCATTAGACGATATGCTCCTTCTCCCACTTTAGACTCAATGGGGAAGGGTCCTACTCTTTTCCCTGCCAACTTAGGGGTTAGTCCCTTGGGGAGTTTAAGGTTCTTGGCATCTAGCCAGACCAAATCTCCTTTTTTATACACAAGGGCTGTTCTCCTATGTTGGTTGTACTGGAGCTTCATTTGCTCCACTGCCTTTTCGAGGGAAAGCCTAGCTTTCTCTCTAGCCTCTAATAAGTCCTCAATGAGTTTATCCATGTGTGGTACATCAGTGGACTTCTTTGAGATTTCCCCTTTCCAAGGGTGTCTCCCAAAGTCTAAATAGAAAGGTGTATACCCCGTCGCGGAGTTCACCTTGTCATTATAAGAGAACTTGGCTGTGGGCAGCCAAGTTGTCCAATCATCCTGGTGGTGTGTAATGTAATGTCTCAGGAAAGTTTCAATTTCCTGATTGGTCCACTTGGACTGTCCGTCTGTCTGCAGATGATAAGCCATTGAGGGGTTTGCCTGAATCCCCATGGCTTTATAAAAGGCAGTGATGAGCGCAGAGGTAAACCTCCTGTCTCTGTCACTGATTATCTTTTTAGGGAGTCCATGCTCCCTGAACACTCTGTCACAGAGGATGGCTAAGGCCTCGTCTGTGGTGAGTTTCATTTTTACTGCCTGCAGTATGAGGTGCTTAGTGAATCAGTTTATGATTACTAAGATTCCATCATAGGACTTGGACTTAGGAATTGGTCCAATTATGTCCCATGTGATTTCTTCCCACAGTCCAGGTGGGATGGTGTGCAGGTGGAGTGGATTAGCTTGCTTGGTCCGGTCCACCTTGTTTCTCTGACACCAGTCGCAGGCATGTGTGTACTTGAGTGTATCCTGGTGGAGTTCCTGCCACCAGTAATTATGCTCAATTAGCTCACAGGTTCTTTCAGGACCTGGGTGTCCTGTGAGCAGGGTGTCATGATGACTCCGAATTATCCTCTCTCAGAGGGTTGCATCCGGAGGAATCCACAGTCTGTTTTTGTGCATCCAGAAACCCTCACTGGTCTCTAACCAGTAGCGCCCTACCTCAGTAGGAGGGGATTTCTTGGTTGCGGTTTTTATTTGTTTTTCTAGATTGGAATCTGGTCCAATCGATACTATATTTCAGACTCTCAGATGCTCAGGTTTAATGAGGGTGACATCTTTATTGTCATTGTGTCCCTCATCATGTCCAGGTCTTTGGGAAAGAAGATTGGCATGGCCGTTATTCTTTCCTCTTATGTGATGGAGTGTATAGTTATAGTTTTGGAGCTCCATCATCCACCTGGCCTGTCTACCATTGAGATTCTGAGGTTTCCGGAAATATAGGAGATTTTGGTGGTCAGTCCAGACCTCTATGGGGTCTGGCGGTGACAAAAGCCACTTGGACCACTCACGAAAAGCCCTGATGATCAACATCAATTCTTTATTGTAAATCTCATAATTCCGCTCAGCGGAGGACATTCCCGCGCTTAAGTAATCTATAGGGTGCCATTTCCCACTTTCATCTTTTTGTGAAAGAACAGCACCAGTAGCATAGTTACTAGCGTCACACTCGATTCAGAACTGGCCTCTTTCGAGCAGGGAACGTAGCACTGGGGGGTTCATCAAGAGCCTTTTGAGCTTGTCGAAGGCTGCCTGGCATACGGGCATCCAGGCCCAAGGTTCCAACCCTGTAAGTTCATGCAAGGGTTTGGTGACCTTTGAGAAGTTGGGGATGAACCTCCTATAATAGTTTAGGAGACCTATGAATTTTTGGAGTTCTTTGAGGTTTTTCGGGATGGGCCAATCCTGGATCCCACTGCACTTTTTTGGTGACAGTTCCATCTTCCCTTTGGATATAACTAATCCAAAGTATGTAGTCCTGTTAACCTCAAATTCACATTTCTCTGGTCTCATGCACAAACTAAAGTTTCGCAGTGCAGTGAGGACTCGCCTCACAAGTGAACAGTGGAAATCCTTTTCTGAACTTTTAGTGTGAATAAGTATATCATTGACATATACTTTCACATGTCCAGTAGCGATTTCCTTCTCTAATGCCTTGTTCATCATGCCTTGGAATTGGCTAGGCGCATTGCACATTCCAAACTGCATGACTTTCGGTTTAAAGTTACCGAAAACTGTACAAAAAGCTGCAAGCAGCTGTGACCATTCATCCAAGGGAATATTATGAAAGCCCCATAATACATCGAGTAATGTAAAAAGGTCATCATCACCGATTCCATTGATGAGGTCTCTTATTAAGGGAAGGGGGTAACTGTTCTTGACAGTTAAGTTGTTTAACTTCGTGTAATCAACTATGGGTCTTAGTCTATAAGAACCATCCCTTTGCATTTCCTTTTTAAAGAAGAAGGGTGATGACCATTCTGTATGTCTGCATTCCTCAATATGTCCTTGTGCAAGAGCTTGATCGAGATACTCTCGGCACTTCTGGGTATGTTTGGGGTTCATAGGGTATAGTTTCGACCTGAAGGGTTGAGCACCAGGCTTCAACTCTATGTGCATGTCAAAGCCAGGTCGGCTTATAGCTCCCTTTTTGAATATGGCATCGCTGAAAATGGTGGGGAATTCCTTCATTAGGTCTGGAAGGAAATCAACATCAACCATGTTTATTGCAATGGAGGCCACTAAAGAAGAATCCCATCTAGGGAGTGCGATCCAACGCTCTGCCCAGTTTATTTGGGGGTGGTTATTTTTCAACCAATCATAGCCCAAATAGACTTTGCTTGATCCAGTGTTGAACAGGGGAAAATCCATTTCCTCACTGTGATGCTGACCGATGAGCACTGTAGTTTTTATGGAATTGGTGGCTTCATTTGCGCTCCAACTTCTGTCAGCCAGTTGGGCTTTCATGGGCTTATTCAATGGGGTAGTGATGAGTTTTTGCTCTTTAGCCCATTGTTGGTCCATGATAGAAATAGTACAGCCTGAATCAATCAGGGCTAGTACTTCGACTGGGTCAGCATTTATCCCTTGCCTAAGGCAGATTTTTACTTCCAGACATTTCCTGCCAGCACAGGGTATTATGTCTGTCTTCAGAGGTTTCACAGGATTTTTGGTTTTCGCACCAGTCTCACCAGGTGTGTGGAAGATGTTATGAATTTCAACTAAATTATTTGGAAGAAAATGATATGTAGAGTAGTCCGATTTGCTTTGTTTCTGGAGTGTAGTAATATTCACCATACTTAGGGAAGCATGGCTGCTTTCCTTTTTGGCATACTTCTGTACTACACTATTGTTTTTTATGTTTTCTGTAAGTAAATTGTTTACATTCAAGCTACTTCCAGTAACATAGTCCATGACACTATGGTGAGTTGGGTATAGAGAGCCGGGTGCCTTTGTGGGTGTGCTCACTTCCTGGCTCTGTGAAAATCCTGTGAGGAGCCTGCTCCTTGTAACTCTTTGACTGCCTGGGTCAGTTGTGCAATCTGTTCCTGAAGGAGCTGCACATGGTCCTTCAGAGCTGCGTTCTCTTCGCAGACTTCGTCAACATTTATCTCCTCAGCATACTCATGCTGAGGGGTTTCGTCATCCTCAGGTTCTTCTTCCTGGGGATCTTCCTCTTCAGCTTCGTCAATGCTGTCAAGGGCGCATACTTTTGCCCTGCTAGGGAGTCCTGGTACTGGACAGTCCTTGATAAGGTGTCCAGTCTTCCCACACCTATAACAAGTGGGCAGCCCTTTCGGGTTCACTGCTTGTTTGTAGGTGGGGGGGGCTGTGGGTGCTACTGCCGGAGGTGCTGGCCTTGTGCTGGCCTTCCAGGGGTAGTGTACCTAGGTGGAGGCTTGCTCCACATAGGGGGTTTGGGTGCCACTCTCGCTGGCACAGCGACTTTCCCACTAGGGGCCAGTTGCGCTCTCGCTTGTCTTTCGAGTCCTTCAATCTGGGTTCTAAACTGGGCCTCGGACTCATCGATGCTGGTTACTCACTTTTTATATTGCGAGTAATCAATGGAAATCAATCCCATGCTATAAATTGTTTTTATAATATTGCGAGCGACTTGTCGCTCCAATATTTGTTTTATGAAAGGGAAATTGACCAATGCATATGGGTTGATTCCCGTGGCAGTTGCAAATTCTTCGAACCTGTCGAAGTATTCTTCAGCCTTCCCAAGGCTGTGCTTGAGGTTGTCCAGGGCAATGAAGGCATCCTCTTCATTGCTCCTGTCCTCAAAGCAGAGCTTAAAATGCTCCAGGAAAAGTGCCCACAATGGCCAGCCATCGTAGTTGTATTTATCCTGGATATTTTGAGCCCAGGTTTCTGCAGTCCCCTCACTGCAGAGTGATAGAGTTAGAATGACTCTGTTGATGGGGTTGGCCAAGTTCTCAGGAAGATAGCTCAGAATATGTCTGTTGGAGTGCAAGGCAAGGTTATGCAAGTCATGTCCTTGTCTCTGCCTTCATGTTAAACTGTCCTCCAAAAGACACATTCTGAGCTATCTTCCTGAGAACTTGGCCTAACTTCACCAAACTTTGAACATGTTTTCATGCATACATTGTCAGCTATTAGACAACAGGAATATGTGATTTGACATAAAGGGCTGTCTGGGGAGAGATTTTTAGAACTTTGGGAAAATGGACATGGGGAATCTGTAGTTCTGCACCAAATATTATGGGCTTTTGCATGGTTGTATTAGATGTCATAAGATGTAGTCTGATGGCTGGAATTTGCAATCTGACAAATGGTCATGCTCCCAGGCCAATAACACCCTAATTCCTAGTAATGGACTCCAGGGAGGTGGCAGAGATGGTGGGTGTGTTGTTAAACTAATCCACACCCTTCCCATATGTCCACAGGTAGTGTGTGTATCCTCTACTATCCATTTTCAAGCCAGAGTACTGCAGAATTGTGTAAAAATGAATATTTTCTGTGTATTGTGCAAATTGACACTGAACCAAGGCAGATACAAATGTGGGGTGTCCAGATTTGGAATCTCCTGATTTTTGTCGATTTTTGGTGTATAAAAAGTCATATTTTGCAAGCCATGCAAAATATTTCCCACGGTCATAGCAGCTTACCAAAAGCAGCTATGCCTGATTGGTAACCTGTTCCTGAGGGACCAGCCACAGGGCTGCTCAATTTCAAGTTTTTATTTTTAGCATTCTTTATTTGCCTTTGTTTGTTCAGTCATTCCTATTTGGCAGGAGCATCTGCAATAGGCAGGGGCAGGCATGGGAAAGGACATGTATTGTAATTTATTATTGCAAGGGCCACATTGAG
Organism: Clavaria fumosa; assembly: GCA_951802425.1. Classification (NCBI taxonomy): domain Eukaryota; kingdom Fungi; phylum Basidiomycota; class Agaricomycetes; order Agaricales; family Clavariaceae; genus Clavaria; species Clavaria fumosa. Next base: position 857,270 of record OX637805.1, on the reverse strand, counting down.
ATAGGAGGATCACAGCTTTCACAGAGGGCTGTATTGTAATGCCTTGCAATATGCTGACAGTCATTCTTGCAATGGCCACCTATTGCAATTACAATAGTTTATTGCAAGGAATCTACATCATTGACTGCAACAACAACAACAGCAACAACAACCTGTTGTACCTGTACTTGAAATTTGGGTAGGAAATTTATCAGAAATTTATTGGAAATTCATCAGAAATTTATCAGAATGTCACTGTAACACTGATGGCCCATTCCAATCAGAATCCTATAGGATTCCAATCCATTCCTATCAGACTCTTAGGACTTTGATTCATTCCTATAGGATTCCTAGGAGTCCAATCATTCTGATCAGACTCCTATAGGAATAGGTGGGGGAGTGAAAAGTACAGTCGAAATGCCCTGCCCAGCGACACCTTGGAGGGGCTGCAGGACAGTTGGCGAGAGCGAGGCGGGGGTGGGGGGTCTTGAGGGGGCAATGGCGGTTGCGGTCCTTCGGGCTGCTCTCTTGCTTTCCCTTTCCCTTTGGTGCCTCTCCCTGCACCACCAACTGCTCCACCACTGGGACCCATGAAGCTCATCTTGGCTTCTTAGGTCTGGGACTATGTTTATTTGTCCTTGTGAGTCGATAACCCATAAGGAACCACAGGTGGGGACTTTTATGTGTAAATGATCTGGTGGGGAGCATGGGGGATCAACCGTGATATCAGGGATCTCGGGGAAGTAGTCCAACCACGGACCTTCCTCTTCCCAGAGGTGGTTTCTAAACAGTGGTCTTGGAAATCCTTTCAGAACCAACCACTGAGGTTTTCAATTGCTTTCGCTGTTTCCAGATGAAAGTCGATGTAATGGAGGCTGGCATCTGAGCTTGGAACAAGAGCAACAACCTCCTTCTGGTTCCCTTGTCAGGGGGTGTCTGAGCTTGGAACAAGAGCAACAACCTCCTTCTGGTTCCCTTGTCAGGGGGTAGCCTTGTGCTGGGAAAAAGGTGACTTTCCCTGGGCAAGACTTCATGTGAAGGCAATTTTCCAGGAAAGGAAATTTGCCTTCAAAGGGTCTGACAAGTAGGTTGTCTGTTTATTATTATTATTTTTTATTTTTTGTAATGCGACTTTACAAAAAATGGGTGCGGAGCAAGGCTCGACGTGATCGCTGGGGGGCAGGTTTTATACGAGGTTCAGAGCTGTCTGGTGTACTTCATATAAAGGGGGTGTGGGTGTGGGCTGCAGTTAAGCAGTCCACAGGACTAGGTCCCCCACTAGTTTAACATCATTGCGGACGGTTCCCCTAGGGTATCGTCCTGCTTGGCATTTAGTCTAGTGCATCGGTCTTGCATAAATTATTGATAATAATAATGTCTTGTGGGAGGTGGTTCTCCCTGTGTCCCGTGATTTTTGTCCATGTGTAGTGGTGGTGTGACTATCTTTCGGGGGTCAGCTTCCCAGGGTAAGATTACCCCTGAGAGCTGGTGGGGCTCGTCTCCACATACAGAGCAAATTACTCTCCAGAGTTTTACAAGGGGGGATTAACCCCTAAACCATACTAGTGGGTCTTCCCCAATCTGGCATTCCACAACTAGCGTGGGCCTCCAGACAAGATAGGTGGCCTGTGCCATTGATGGTTACTCTTGGAGTAGACTAATCCAGATAGTGATCAGCATAGTCAGAACTAAGCCTCTGCTACATCAGCGCCACTAGTTCCCTATCTTTTCAGTGCAAACCTGCTGCACTTACACGGATGGGCTAGCGACTAGCTGTCACTATTTTACTTCGGGTACTTATAATGGATTTCGATTGGTATTTGTCTTGGTTTTACCCAAGTATGTCAGCGACTTCGTAATGTTGTTTGCTGTTGACCTCGATAGGGGGCGGGGGTTGCTGTTGCTGCTGGGGGAAAGCGTCGTCGTAGACCTTTTCAAGTAACAAAACATGGAAGACATCGTGAATTTCTCGCATTGATTTCGGTAACTGGAGATGATATGCATGAGTCGAAACTTTTGCAAGTATGGGGAAAGGTCCAGCTCGTTTCGAGTCCAATTTCTTCATCGGTCTCTTCGTCTTCACATTCCGCAAATCTAACCACACTTTCGTTCCTTCTTTCCAATCCGGTGTAATCTCTCTCTTCCTGTCCGCAAAGCGCGAGTAGGCCTCGTTCGCGACCTTGAGTTGGTCTCATAGATGCTGGTGAAGCGTCTTGAGATCGGTTGCGACCATGTGAGCTTCATGCATGGGTACATCGTCGAGAGAAACCGTGAGTCTAGGGTGGTATCCCTTGTTTGCAAAGAATGGGGAGACACCAGTCATGCTGTGAGGGGTGTTATTGTATACGAACTCGGTGAACGGGAGTTGGTAATTCCAGTCGTCTTGCTGGTAGTTTGTATATATTCGGATATATTGCTCCAAGATCTGGTTGACTTGTTCGGTTTGTCCGTCGGTCTCGGGATGATAGGCTGTGGAAAGATTTGAAGTAATATCCAAAGCCTGACATAATGAAGACCAAAACTTAGAAACGAATAATCTTCCTCTATCCAACACTATGTCCATGGGTAGCCCATGTTTTGAGAAAATGTGGGTGACGAAATGTTGAGCTAACTCTTTCGCAGTGTCGGTAGTGTTGGTGGAGATAAAAATTGCTTGTTTCGTAAGTTGGCAGACAACAACGAGAATCGAGTCAAAGGTTGCTGAGAGGGGGAGGGCTTCGATGTGGTCCATTGAAATTGAAGACCAAGGTTGCTCGCCTATAGGCAAGGGCTTGAGGAGTCCGTAGGGTTTGTGCCGGATGGGTTTTGCCCTTGCGCAGGTGTGACAACCACGGATGTAGACGGTTACGTCTTTTTGGAGTCCTGGCCAGAAAAACAACCTATTTATTAGTTGGGTTGTCTTCCTTATACCTGGATGTCCTCATAGTTTGTGGTTGTGGTTGGAGCATAGGATATCAAATCGGAGGGAGTCGTGGTTGGGGACGTATATTTTACTGTTGCGAAGTAGTAGTGAGCTGTCGGGCAAGAGCGAGAACGCCTTGTCGTGACCTTGAGAAGCGCCCTGTGATTTCTTGGAGAAGTAGGAGTTGTGAGGGGCGTGTCGAATTCGCGAAATCAGGGCTTCTTTGTTGAGGATAATGGCTGCTTGAAGTAGTTCCAGTGGTATCACAACCTTGTTGTTTTGCGCATTAGTTGCAGGTTGGTCGGACTTCTTCGGGTAGATGTCAGGTTGTCGCGTGAGGGCATCTGGCTTCGCGCCTAGCTTTCCTGCTCGATAATGAATTACATAGTCGAAACTGGAAAGGTACTCTGCCCAGCAGGCTTGTCGACGGCTGAGTTGCTTCGTGGTGGTAAAATATCACAGGTTGTTGTGGTCTGAAAAGACCTGAATTTGGTATCACACGCCTTCGAGGTATGCTCTCCATTGCTTGAAAGCATCATGTATCATGAGTAGCTCTTTGTTGTAAATGTCGTAGTTGAGCTCTGCGGCGATCATTGTACATGCATGGAAAGCGATGGGACATAGCTCATTAGTCACAGGATCGGTTTGAGAGAGAATGGCTGCTATCATGTAGTCGGAAGCGTCGCATTCAAGAGTAATGGGGTGATCGGGGTCATAGTGCTGGAGGACGGGAGCTTCGGTAAAGGCTTGTTTGAGGATATCGAAGACTTCTTGGCATTGCGGGCTCCATTTCCACAGTGTGTCCTTGCGGAGGAGTCGCATAAGTGGAATAACGATGCCGGAATAGTTGTCTATGAATCGTTGATAAAAGTTAGCAAAGCCTAAAAAGCTCTGAAGGTCATGGATCTTCATAGGTACGGGCCAACTTAGGATGGCCTGTATCTTCGAAGGGTCCATGGCAATTCTGTCAGGGGACACTATAACTCCGAGATATTCGACTGTCGTGGTGTGGAAATCACACTTCTCGGGTCGCGCATGCAGGTCTGCCTTTCGTAGATGTCGTAGAACCTCCCAGACATGGTCGCGATGTTGTTCAAGGTTGTCCAAGTAGATTAGGATGTCGTTGAGGTAGACTACCACATTCATGTTGACCAAATCGTAGAAGATGTCGTTCATGAGGTGCTGAAAGGTCGCGGGTGCGTTCGTGAGTCCAAAAGGCATGACAAGATATTCGAATGCGCTGTAGTGAGTGCGGAATGCAGTTTTCCACTCGTCTCCTTCAGCTATCCTTACGTTATTATATCCAACACGGAGGTCGATCTTGGAGTAGATTTTGGCCGATTGTAACTGGTCAATGAGGGTCTCAATTCAGGGAATAGGGTAGCGATTTTTGCGGGTGATCTTGTTGAGACCTCGATAGTCGATGCAAAGGCGAAGGCCTCCATCTTTCTTCTTTGCAAAGAGTACCGGTGCACCTGCGGGGGATTTTGACAGCTGAATGAAGCCTTTGTCCAACATGTCATCCAAATAATCTTTCAATGTCTTTAACTCCACTTCTGACATGTTGTACAGCTTCCCATGAGGAGGTGTTTCGCCTTCCTCAAGTTCAATTCGGTGGTCGTAGTCATGGTGCGGAGGTAATTCCTGGGCTAAATCTTCGGAAGATACGTCCATAAAGTCGTGGTACTCGTGCGGTACTGTTTCTTCAGGTTTCAGAGGGGGTTGAGTGGTCGCGGAACTCGCAAGTATGGATTCGTCGTCATGGGGGTTGTTCGCGGGTTGGAAGTATAGGAGACCTATAAATTCTCCTTGTTGCTCCAAGTGGTGAAGTGTGGTGGCCTTGACCAATTGAACTCGCGGGGGTTTAGAGGGTTTTGGTGCTGAGTTCGCAAGGTCAGGGGGAGGTTTACTCAGGGGTTTCACATCCAGAAGGGTGAGAGGGATAGTCGCGGAGCGGGCTGTCTGTCCGAAACTAAAATCGAGGTTGGTCCAATCGATCCTAGGGTTCCAGGTTCACAACCAATCGAGCCCTAGAACCACAGGAGTGAGAGGATGAGTTTTAGTGATGAGGAACTTAATGGATTGGATAGTATCATCCGGGAATTTCGTATTAGCATGGACATAGTGGGTTATATTGGAGCTGGAGGAACTTCTGTCGAAGTATTGAAGCGGTAGAGGTTGCGGAAGTGGCATTAAGAGGTTTGGACGGGAGTTCGCGGGGGTGAAATCGATGAAATTCATTGATGCGCCGCAAACAACGAGAGTATTTAAGGGAATTGAGCTGAAATCTGGTATTTGTGTCTTTATGAGGAAGGATTGGGAAGACTGGGAAGCAATGGGAGTATTAGAAAGGTCATGAGGAAACTGAGAGGAAGAGGAACTAGTCGCGGCCCGCGTGAGTATGGGGATTGGATCGTCGCGACTCAGAGTTCCCCTGGAAGCTCCTGAGTTGCTTCCTCGTTTAACTCTTCATGTGGGTCATCCACATCCTCTTCTACTTCTTCCTCAACTTCGTACTCTTCCTGTAAGTCTTCTTCTCCTTCCTCTAGTGTGAAGACAGCTCATCCGGCTAATCGTTGATCGGGGCATGCAATGCTGTAATGTCCCGACTTTCCACATCTCAAACAAAGATTTCCCTGACGACAATGTTCTTGTTCCTCATTGCTGAGGGGGACATAGGGCAGATTCGGATTCGGTTGACGGGGTGGATTAGCAGGTCGCGGCGAAGTCGCGGGATTCCCTGCAGCTGGTCGGGCGTTGTAGAATTATTGCCAGCGGCTGGATAAGGTTGCAACGTCATCTGGTAGTTGCGATTTCTGCCTTGTTGAGCCAAGGGGCAATTTCCACCTTGTTGGGCAGGGGGATGGGGAGCAGGAGGGTTAGCGCGGAATTGAGTTCGGCGAGTCTCACTCTCATATTCCCAGTGCCTCTGGTCAATCTGCATGGCCAAATCACGAAGTTCCTGATACGTCGTAGGTCGCGGAATGACTTTCATGGCCTCTTTAATACGCGTGGACATCGAGCAGTAGAGCTCTGACTGCAAGGCGGCCGAATTCCAGTTGGATTCGAAGGCGAACGACTCGAAGTGGATGATGTGGTTCGAGAAGCACTCGTTTTCAGCCATTTGCAACATGCGGAGGTTCTGGTTCGCCTCAATCTGCGTATTAACCACTCCAAACATCCCTCCAAACTCGCGGATAAAGCCTTCCCATGAGTGTAAGGCCGGGTGGTAGGGATTGAATTGAAGGAGGGAGGTGTAGTGGCTCTGCATGGTGTCCGTGAGATAAGAGGCCACAAAAGTAACCTTCTCGTGGTCACCTTGGAAGGTTACAGGTTTTGCGAAGAAAGTCATAAGACATTCCGTGACAAAGGGTTTCCATCTACGCCAGTCGCGACCATTAAACGGCTCGGGGCGTCTGGTGTCGAGTTTGGATTCTCAAGCGAAGGCGTCTTGGGTCGATGGTCCTTTGGAGGGAGGAGCCTGGTAATAGTAATGGTGGTGGTGGGTACCAGGGGCCTCATCTCAAAGCATGGTGGCAGGGTGTGGAGGCATAGGGGGGATCGGAGGGACTTGCAGGGCTTCAGCCTGAGATGGGGGGTGAGATGCTGGTTGCGTCTCGATCAGAGGTACTGGTCGCGCTTCTGGTTGTGGAATACGGAAGGGCTTGACCAGAATCTCAAGGTGAGGGGCAGGTTGAAGCGTTGCTTCGGTCCCTATAGGGTCGCAAGGGAGTGCCCTACTCGGAGTAGTGGCTGGCTGCGTCCACGTCGGCCAGCTACTGCGAGGGGCAGTGTACCTTGGGATCCTGGAGACAATGGCTGGTCACTCATCGGGCGCAGCAGGATTCGCGAAATTCTGAAGAGATTGGGCTGCAACCTGGAAAAGTGGGGCCATATCCCGGGGTCCTCTGGTGGGTTGAACCTGTCTTGGAGGTCGCGAGGGGGTATCCAGATCAGGAGGAGTCGGAACTCCATGGTCAGTAGTTCCTGGATACTGACACTGACTCTCGTATAACCGGTTCTGTGGGTTAGCTCGGAATCCATCCGTCAATCGTACCAATGCCTCGTAGAGGTTCATTGTCTCAATGAGATATGCAAGTTCTTCATCGAGAGTTCTGGCCTCATATTGGCGGCGAGTATTGTTAAGGATTTGGTAGGTGCGGTGGCGAGGGCAATCGAAGCGTGGGTAGCTGAGCTGCTCCATGAGCGATTTGGCCTCTTCTTGCGGTGACGAGGTGTGGCTAGGTACGATTTGGGCGGGTTCTTCAGGCTGCGATTGAACGATGGACACGGGTCGTTCTTGTACAATGGTAGGCGGCTCGCGAGTAGTCTCCAAGATCATTGGAGTGATCGCGCGGCTACCTGTGCGTGTCTGAAAGTGATGAGTGGTTGGTTGGGGAGGAGTGTGACTAGAAGACATAATAGGGTGCTATCCGGGTGTTGAGTGGTGGGGCGAGGGGGAGACTTGATATTATGTTAGGGCCTGTCCCATCTCGATAATAGTGCCGGAGATCGACTTGTTGGTGACCTATGCTGAAAACTCGCTAAGACCAATCAACTGTTGAGCACAGTCGAGAATGCTCGGTCCCGGAAGGTCGCGAAGATGTCTCAGAAGATGTAAGAGTGAAGGAAGATAAGTATAGAAAGAGAAGATGTCACTGGGAAGGTCGCAAAATCAGTAGATGAAGTGTAGAGCAGGAAATTGATGAGGAGGGGGAAATGAGTAGGCTGAGAGGGTCACAAAGTCAACCGACGAAGCGTGAAAAAAGGAATAGATGAGGTGGGGGAGACTGGTAACGCTGAGAGGGTCACGAGATCGACCAACAAAGCGTAAGAAAGGGAAAGGATGAGGTGAAGGAAATAGACGACATAGAGAAGGTTGTGAGAGATTGCAACAATATTGATAAGTAAGTCGGTTGAAGGTAATGACTTTGCCAACCGACTGGAGAACCTGTAGGGTTCCAAGATCAGTACCAAGACGAATAAGAGAGGATACTTAGATTGCGCGAGTTGTACAAGTGCAGAGGGCGAGTTAGAATAGAGTAGAGTGTGTCTTGGCAATCTTGTGGTCACCAAGAGAGACAAGACCTATCAATCGCGGTGGTTCCAAGCTCAAAGGGTGTACTAGCCTCAAGCTTAAACCAATGTGCATCAATATCAAGTCTTGAGTACCATAAGTACATGCGAGACCTTATATATGTACATACAGAGAGTATAATGAAAAAGGGAAAGTACAGAGGTTGCCAGGCGACAAGACTATAGTAGTACAGAGTATGTTTAGTCATAAAGTGACTAGGCACGTGTTCTACTAAGGTCGCGAGGGGTTAGGTATGCATAGGTAAGGTTGCGAAGATGACCTGTCATGGGTCGCGACCTAGTTAAATAAGTATATACGTCGCTATAACTACAGAGGGATTCTCAGATCATAAGTAACGTAATTATAGATGACTGAGGAGAAGAAGGGACACATATTTGAAGTGTACATACAGCTGACCATTGGTGGCGCATTTGAGTGTTAAGGTCGCGAGATCATAAGAGCAATCACGTGAGTGACGCTAGTGATGCAGATGACCTATGGGCAGGTAGTCACGTGGGTAACGTTGGTAACGCAAGTAACGGTTGTAATGCTAGTAACGTATTGGCACTGGTAGTGGTAGTGCCGGGGGTGCCGCGTGGCAAGTCACGTGCTGGTGGAAGTAGATGCGTATCAGTGTGTCGCGCATAGGATTGGTGGGTCCGGACAAAGTATGCGCATAGGGTGAAGTAGTAGGAAGTGTCACGAGTACAGCATGGTGGTCGCGAGTGTCGTGTGAGCGCAGGAACAGTTGGGCAGGCTTCCGGAAGGGGGCAGCGGGTTTCAGAAGCATGTAGAGGGTCATTGGGAGGGTCGTAGATGTTGGTAGAGTCGGCTTGGGTATGGGAAAAATGAATGGGTCCTGACAGTGCCTTACCAAGAGGCTTGCGGCAGCATTCTCTGGCCAGCGGTGATCTCACATCCCGACGTCCAATTTGCGGTTGGAATTTTGGCGCAGTTCATGCAAAATCCAGCACAAGTCCATTGGAGTGCAATTAAGCAGGTTATAAAATACTTATACATGACTCGCAACCTCTGGCTAACCTTCGGCGGCCGTCCCGACGAACCTGAGGTATACGCTGATGCGGACTGGGCCTCGCAAACTCACCGCCACTCAATTTCGGCTTACGCTGTGACGCTAGGCATTGGCGTCGTCTCCTGGTCCTCAAAGAAGCAATCCATAGTCACCCTGTCTAGTGCTGAGGCCGAGTACATTGCAGCAATGCATGCCGCGAAAGAGGTCCTGTGGCTGCAAGCTTTCCTAGATGAACTGGGGAGACTGAGTGCTGGCCCGATGAGTCTACGAACTGACAACCAGTCAGCAATCGCCATTGCGAAAGATCCCAAGTTCCACGCAAGAATGAAGCACATAGATGTGCAATATCACTTCATCAGAGATCTGGTGCGCACAGGCAAGGTTCAGATCACATACATATCGACCAACGACAACCTCACTGATGTGCTCACCAAGGCCCTACCACGCACGAAGTTTGAAACTGCGAGGGTGTCGATTGGAGTGCTTCCCGCTTGAGGGGGAGTGTTGGAAATTCAAGCGGAGCACAAACTTAATTTACCTTTTTCACAGCCATGCACATGGTGCGATACTGCTCAGTTCGGACTACTGACTGAGCAGTAAGTCCAAATAATCTTTTACCTTGCTATAATTTTGTACTGACACTAGACGCTTGTAGTTTAACTGTCATGTCAGGTGAATACAATATCAGTTCGGACTACCGACTGAGCATTTAACCATTGTGTCAGGGCATATCAATTCTTTAGCACATGATGAACCATTGTCTTGACCCCCTTATTACATCTTGTATACTTCATTGTTCTTGAATCAAGAACTGCAACCTATTCTAAGTAGGTTTGTTTTGCATTTTCAAGACAAGAGTTCTTGACTGAAAAGTTCTTGATCTGTCTTGACCCCTGAAGTCAAGACAGATCAAGCAGAGTCAAGACAATTTGAGGTTTCCTGATGCTGGTGGTGGCTCAAAATGTCACAAACATATGGCAACCAGGGAGGAAGAGATGGTAGCAGCAGGATACGAATATCATAAACAGATGATCTGTGAACATGCTGATGGTGTGTCATCTACCATGGCGGGTCATCTGCTAGTGTATACATCAATATTAATAATACACATGTTCACAATGAATCACATTTGATTGCAGTTGCCGGAGTTAGAATCTATTATGTAACCCATCACATACCTCTTGCTCGAGTACGGTCCTCGCCTCAACCACTATGCCTAACCTGTTGCCTGCAAAAGGGAAGAAGAACAATTCAGTCTCTAGAGTCGATGATCCTCGTTTTAATCCGCCCACTCCCTCGCCGTGGAAAAGGGCGGCTCTCTTTGCTTTTGTGGTGTTCTTATTCTGGCTTGCGTTGTCGATGAGAAGAAATGTCAGAGAATCAACGCAATACATACACGCCCTGAGGTGCAGCGAGACGAACTTGTTATCTTGCGCCGATTTAACTCGCTTGTTGTGCAGGTACTCGAAGGAATATAAGTTCCGGCCAGCTGCGAGCCCAATTATCACGGAGCAGCTGCGAGATGGACGTATCAGAGTGAGGGGTGCTCATCCGACGTTCTCCTGAGATGGTATGGACGCGATTTAGTGTTTGTCAATATACATTGCTGACGTTCCCCTCTGGTTGCACCAATCACTGCACTCTTTCTGTTTACAGATGAAGTTTATAAATTTCTCTCTTCTGCTTGCATCTCATCTACAGTATGTTCCTCGGCTGTAAAAGTAATTGCCCGTGACGTCAGATACAATGCTCTAATTACATGTACTCGCGAGCCATCCGAAGTGTGAATATATGAATCAGACAACGACCGTGGCAAAGTAGTCGACGATTTTCTAAATGTAGTATCTTGTTGGTGATTGGCAACGTCATGTGACGAATGAGCTTGCTACTTGCACATCGCGGTTGCCTCGTGTTGTTTTCATCGAGTGGGCGTAATACTCACCTTCACATATCGTCGTTGGCTGATCTTTCCTCTCTTGCTAAAAAGCGATCAGACCATGCCCGTTTCTCCTCCTTCTCTTCAGGAAGCCACGAGCGCCTCTACGTCTACCTGGCAATCAGACCTTGAAGAACTTTTTATGCATGCCAAAGACCGTTTTCCAGATGTTGTTTGGGACTTGATAGGCGAGGATGATTCGAACGGCATTGATTCTGATCAGGTTTGGGGACACAAAGGTCACCCAACATGTTTTAGTAGTGGTTCAGGCTTGATGATTTTTCTCAGCAATCGTTTATGCACGCGCCCCCCCAACATTTCAGGCACGCTACTTTTCGTTCAGGCCCGCTCCTGTTTCGTCTCCTCTGCCATACTCCAGCTCACCCAACGCCGCTTTACATGCCCAATCTGCCTTTTCTCTCACTACCAACCCTGAACTTCCTTCGTTGGACCGTCCCCGTCCCTCCTCCCCGTTTCGCGTCTCCTCTCCTTCTCCCTCTACAGGTCCAGGCGGAATCCTACGACTCACGACAGCCATCAATCCCACGCTCTTCTCCAACGAGTTGGAGTATCTTTACACTGGAAAAGGCTTTGGCGAGGCATTCGAATTTCTCTTCGACACGAATGAGAGTAGGGAAGAAGGCGATGCAGAGGAAAATCGCATTGACAAGTTGAGGAAAGATCTTGTCTTTATGTGGCGCTCCCGGTTGTATTCCGACGTTCGCGTGTCACTGACCGGAAATTTTTCATCCACGCATTCGGATGGACCGACGACCGCGGTCTTCTCCTCCCACCGCTTCATCTTGGTTTCTCGATCCTCTTATTTCTACAACCTGCTCATTGGCTGGGGATCACCTCCTGTGTCGAAAACGAATGAGCCGCTTACCCTCAAGTTACCCTCCCCCCCATTTACTCCGGCATCTCTTCATTTTACCCTTGGATATATATATACTGGCACTCTCATCTTCTCGCATCGGACGTACGATTTAGAGACTGCCTTTCACATCATGCGCAGCGCAACTTATCTTTCCCTCAAGACTCTTTACGATGAAGCCCAAGCTCGCATTGTCCAGGAAATGATGCACGGGCTATTTCATGCATTCCTCGAATTTAATGAGTACGAGAGGATCACTGCTGGTAAATGGGGTACAGGCGGATGTCGATGTCGCCAGTGTGCCCGTCGCGCACCCAGGATATTGGAATTCGCATTACAGGACGACGTGAAGAATTCCTACCTCGAAGCAGGGGCTCGGCGCGCTCTCGTTGGCATGTTTGGCGAAGGCTGGTGTAACGCCGACTTCGCTATACTCCCTCAGAAAATTAGGGAGAGTCTTCTCAAAGGCTTGGCCAAGCGCACTACCCCGCTGAACGTTTTTGCACTGCTGTTCGCTGCGCACCATGCGTTGGGCAAACTGAGTGCTGTCATTGAGCCATGGGCAGAGGTTGTGAAGGAGATGGTATTGTCGGCTAGGAAGGTAATGGATGATGTCATGTGTAGCAAGGCGGACGAATGTTTTGAGCAAGAGGATTGGATAGAGCTTATGAATGCAGACGGCATAAGGTTTGAGGACGACGAGAAGGTGCAATGGACTATGGATGCCGTCATGAGAGGCATTGCGGAGAAAAACGTCGCTATGGTATACCAGGTGCGTATCTTGACGAGTATCCAACATTTTGTTGCCTGACAATGGCCGAATTCATAGACCCTTGTCTCTTCGATCTTGCTTCGAGTGCGCACCACGGAAAAGGATGTCACCATACTTTCAAATACGTCTCATGTTCGGGCCAAAGTGGAAGAAACCCGCATGTACTTGCTGCGATGGATACGCAAACGTTGGTTTGGTATTCGTCAGGCTCATGGGTTCGACAATATCGCAGGATGGTCCCTCAGTGAGATTAGCGCTGGTGCGTTTTCTGTACGAATATGGTGGAATTTTCTGTCTCTGACGATCCGGGGAAGAAATTGAGGTGCCGGTGGAAGACTTGCGATCTACTGAGGCCAATGGAGCACCGAACGGAAGCGGCGGCGCTCGTCCTTCACACCACGATAACGAAAGCGACTCTATCTCGCTGAGGGCGAGTGTACTAAGTCGGAACATGGATCGGCCTACTCGGACCGTCTCTCCCTCTTCCGCGTCTATGAGCACGGTTTCTAGAACCACAAGTATCAGCTCCTCCGTCGCACGAAAGCCGCCTTCTGGTCCAAGACCCGACTCAAAGCTATCGCCTAGTTCGATGAGCATACATTCTCGCACCACACTTGATACTAGAAGCACGGCTGGATCTACGAAGATCGTCCTCAGCCGGCCAGCCGCTACACAGGCGACTGCGCGGGCGCCGAGGCCCAAGTCATCTGCATCCTCTGTTGTCTCACATGCGTCCACGATTCGGAAATCGGGAGCCGCTGGACCTTCCGCATCTACTACTCTCCGACCGCCTTCTAGCGCGGGGAAAGCGCGACCGCCATCCAGCGCGGGAAAAGCACGAACGCCCCCACGTCCAGCGTCTGGTGCCAGTGATATGAGCGCGTCGTTTAAAACGGCCAGCGCAGGTTCAGCTATGTACTTACATCCTGGGCCGTCACGCTCTCGGAGGGCATCCGTGGCATCGACAGCGTCGAACGTCAGCGTCTCTACGACACATTCCAAAGCAACGCCCGCGGTGAAAACTCCAAAACGACCACCCCCACCAATGCCTAACGCAAAAGCCGTTACAAGCACGCGGTCACCATCGGTGGCGTCAGTGAGGTCTACGATATCTACGGCTGCGTCATCCTACGCGAAGACCGCTGTGGCGAAGAAGGTCGCTGAGCAAACGAAGAGGACGGTGTCAACTTCAAGTGCAAATGGCACACCTGTGACCACACCTATTCGTAGCCAGACTGCCAAGGGCAAAGACAATACCCGTTCCGGGCAACTGGATGTAGGCCCGTCAGTCGCTGATCGACTGAGCACAAGAGAAGGTCCATTGAAACGGAAGGGGTCAGCCGATACGATCACGAAGAAACGCGGCATTATCAACAATAATACGACGACTACGGTATCAACGAAGCGTTCCTCGTCACCTTTGGGGTCCGAAGAAAAACGGACGTCACAAACGTCGACGGGCGGTGTACAGCTTGTGACACCGCCCCGGGGCGCGACATTGGAAATGGGTATCGCGTGCATTGTGTCGTCGAAGCGCAGGAAATTCAAAGCGTTCGCGAGATACATTGGAGAGGTTGAAGGTGAAGATGGACCATGGGTTGGACTGGAAGTTCCTATTGGCGAAAGTGGGTGGACGACAGGGGACGACGAGCAGATCGAGGGGCCTCTTTGGAATGACGGGACGTGGGGCGGTATCCGATATTTTGAAATTGGGTGCTGGGGAAGCGAGTGGGATTTTGGGGACGAACGATCTAGCCGAAGGCGTCGGGTTGATATCGGGACGAAGGAGCATGGAGGTGTGAAGCGAGAGGGCGATACACTTAGAGCAGAAAGGGCGAAACGCATGCGCAGTGTGAGCCCGGCGAGGTCGGATGTGAGTAATTCGGAGACGAGAGGCCTGTTCGTGAGGCCGCAGCAGGTGCTATATGTGATGGATGCTATGCTCTGAGGCTTGTCCATTCAGTAATACGGTATACCCTACCCTTGTTTTTCCCAACAGTACCTAGTATTGCCATACTTTCTCAAACCGGGGACGGATATTACAGTAATGATTATGGGGTTTCTGACGCTCACTTCCTAGTCTGGCTAACTGGCTGCGTGTAGGCAAGGGCGGCGCGGTGATGGTGACCCATCTGTGTTTCCCGAGCATCTGCACAGCTCTACATCGCCCCCTGGTCTCGGCTTTGGAGGCGATGCCTGAAGTTTTACGAAAATTCCACTGTGTTCTCTGTCTTTATCGAATTATTTATGTTTCTTGTAGTGCAATAATAATCTCTTCTTGCCAGCGTCAAAGTCGCACAAAAGGGGCGAGTACGAGTACGCCTGTAATCATCATCAAAAGCCATGACGGCCTGATCAACCACAATCGATCACCTCCCACTTACTGTACTTCTCGTCTGCACCCGTCGAACAACCAATGCCACGTCCACCCCTGCCTCTTCCTCCTGCTCCTCGGCCACCTTCCCTCGCTTTCTCTTCTGTACCTCCTCCTCCTCCTCCTCCCCCCTTGGACGCGCTAGCCGCTCCTCAACCCCACAGATATTCTGCAACTATGGCTCGCACCTTAGACGACCAGCTACAAATCAACCGTACTACCACCCCGGGCTCTTATCTTCCATCACCTGTACCCCCACCCGGCACTCAATGGAACCCTTGGTCCATCCCAGCCCGCGATCCCAGTCCAAATCCTGACTTCTATCCCGCCAGTCCTATTCCTCCTTATCCCTCGCGTCTTCAATTCCCAAGTAATCCGACACTCCTGAATAATTACGAGTCCTCTCCTCCGCCTAGATCGCGCACGCTTCCCAACCCCCCTGGCGCGATTCTAGACTTGACTGCTCCCTTACCCAACATTCCCAATCTGACGGCCGCTCTGAATGCAATTCAGCAACCCAATCAGGACCCTTCAGTCAAGATTGCTTGGGCTCGCGACGTCGTCTTCCTTGTCGATCGCCTTCAGCCTTCTTCTTCCTCATCCACTGATCCTCAAAAGGGTCCAGCGCGCATCGCAGATCCTCAACTCCTCCGCCTCTCTCACGTTGCCGTTCAGGTCATCCTCCAAGTTGCAAGTGCACAGCCTATTTCCGACCCTACTCCTCCCTGGCTCGCAGAGGCGTTCTATCTCAAGGCGACGTTCGAATGCTCGGGTGCCTTCCCCGATGTTATACCCTTAAACCCGCGTTCTGCCTTCCGTGGCTTTGAGACCGCTGCAAGAGCAGGGCACGCGCAAGCCTGGTTCAGACTTGGAAGAGATTATGAGAACTTCAAGAATTACACTCTCGCAAGAGAGTGCTTTGAACGTGGCGTCAAACTCAATGTCGAAAGTTGTTGCTATGTAAGTGTGTGGTTGTCTTGACTCCCTCTTTCTGACCAGTTCTATTTCTGCATGTAGCGGATGGGCATGGCCAATTTGATGGGCCAGCTTGATCTTCCGGTTTCTCCTGATGCCGCTCTGCCGCTCCTTCTTCGTGCTGCTCTGCTCGCATCCCTCCAAGTTCCCCAACCAGCCTACATCTATAGCCTTCTGCTTCTGAACGAGTTCAGCCACGCCACAATCCCGCCTCCCCTTCTGTCATCTCTCGTTCCACCTTCATCCACTCCGTTGCTCGAAGCCCGTAAACATCTCGAACGTGCTGCATACCTCAACTATGCCCCGGCTCAGTACAAACTCGGTCATGCTTATGAGTTTGCCCAGCCTCCTTTCCCCTTTGATCCGCTGCTCAGCGTTCAGTACTACTCTTTCGCCAGCCAGCAGGGTGAAGCAGAAGCAGACATGGCTTTGAGCAAATGGTTCTTGTGTGGTGCCGAAGGTGCCTTTGAGAAAGACGAGGGCCTGGCATACACGTTTGCAGATAAAGCTGCAAGGAAAGGTCTACCTAACGGCGAGTTTGCCATGGGCTATTACGCTGAAGTAGGTGTCGGGCGCCCCAGCGATCTGGAGGTCGCTCGGAAGTGGTACACAAGGGTGAGTCTGCGCATTATCATCATCATGCGTTTGGCGTTCGACCACTCATCTGAATTATGCCTTTTCCACAGGCTAGCGATCATGGCAACACTGACGCAACAGAGAGACTCGCTGCCCTCTCTCGCCCCGCTCCACAGTCCCTGTCTCGTCAAGAGCACGACAACATCACTCAGTCTAAGCTGGTCCGGAAACGCACCCAGGCGAAAGAGCGATCAGAAGGGGTGCCGCCCCCGTCTCCCGCTGCCGTTCGGCAACAAGACGGCGACAGCCCTGCGAACGGGCGCTTTTCCCCTAATGACGGACGCGGGGCACCTGCCGGTTACGTCGATCCACAATCATTATCACCCAAGCGGCCGCCCCTCGCCGCTGCGGAAAGTCCCTTAACCCCTAGTCCGTCTGGCTCGCGTCTGCAGCAGCCAGAAGCGCGCCCGCGCCCCGTGAAAGGCAGCCAGCGGGCGCAGTTCGCGGGCCAACGCTACTCTCTCGTCGACCCCGGTTCGAGCTCTGCCTCAACTTCTCTTCTAGCGCCGGACAATACGAATTCGCCTCCCCGCCCGGGAAGGCCTCCGAGGCGGCCGAGCCCTGCCACCGCCCCGGGGAATTCGCCTCCTTCGCAAGACTCGCCTATCGCCGCTGCACGACCGCCTCCCAAAGGTCCTGCCACATTCGCGGAGATGGGTTTTCAGGGTGCCAAAGCAGAAGACAAGGACTGTATTATCATGTGAAGGTGACAACACATTGAGTGGTGATGATAAATGATGGCAGAGTCGAGCTGTCTATCCCTTTGTATTTTTTTCCACGGGCTTCTTGTGCTAGACGACATCAAGGACACTTTCGTTTGTTCTAATTAGCTAACGCGCATGGGCATCCATGAAGACTTCAGATCTGGTATACTTTCCCTACCCCCCACTCGGAAATTCTAGTCATTCATACAACCCGAGCTTCTGAGGTTGCCCAACGCTTGACCACTTCTTCCGCCCCAAGTAGCCGGACCACTGAGATATCGTCGGGCCTCCAGTCCGACACACACACGTTTGACTCAATCCACCGTGGTGATACGATGCAGAACCAGACCCAGACCCAGACGTAACCCAGGGCTTTACGCATCTTACTTAACGATTGCCTGTCATCAAGGAAGCGACTCTCCAGCACGATTCCGACGACCTGCAAAGCAAAAAAAGGCCCAGAATGGAGGAACGGGTTCAACTCCGGTCGCGCCATGATGTCGCCCGCAGCATGAATGAATCCGGAGATGAGGAATGCAGAACAGAGCTTCGTGTATCTGGAGGCGGTCGTGCCTTTGCGTAGCCCAAGAAGCTGGCAAAGAGAAACGCCGAGGGCGATCCCATGCTGCGGATGCGTTGTCAGGAAAGGATAGCAATGAAGCAATCACGGGAACGCACTCGCCGGAACATTTGATGCCAGAAAACACTGCAATTGTAAGAGTCAAATGAGCAGACGAATGGATGAACGATGACTCACCCCCAGAATCTCTTCACGCTCCAGGCCTCGGTGATGCTATTCAGCATGTCTGGCCAATCTTCGGGTTGGGACACGCCTAGTGCGACGAACACCGCGCTGGCCAGAGAATGGGTGACGCGAAAGCTTAATATGTGGCGCCCACCAAAGGCCAGAATGAGAGCGAAGAACTTGTGGTCAAAATAGCCCTGGTATTTGATGCGAGGTGTTGGCGAATTTGGATCGTTTGAACGGAGTGCGACGAGCACTGGGTGATGGAGGAGATAAGTGCCCAACAAATCCGCTAAGACGAAATACGCCAAAAAGCGGAGGATGCGGGAACGAACAAATGCCCAGCGAGAGAGCATAGGCGCGGGTGGAATGTTGGCAGCCTGGTAAGGACATACACCAGCATTAACGAGCAGTTGGAAGAGGCGATGAAATACTCTACCCGATAATTCCAACCAATCCCGCGCGAATTAAGAAACAGACACGAAGACCAGTAGAGTCTTTTAATCAGCCCCATTTCTGCGGGTTTCAGGGAATCCCTCTCATGGCGATACTCTGTGACTGGATCGAGCAACCATACGAGGGAAAAACTAGTCAAGAAAAGCGTCCCGATGGTAGAACCGACAACGTAGTCTTGGTGTTTATCGTGCGTGGTAAAGGTCGGTCCTTTAACGCAGAGTAAAGAATAGACGAAGAAGGCAGAGAGGCGTAGAGTCCTAGAAGGGCGACACGCTATCAAAGTGATAGGAATAAGAGTGGGTAGGACCACATATGTGAGAAGTGGAATTATTGAAAGCCCTTGCCTCGGTTCCATGTTCTGGAGCTTTGATGGCGCCAAGTCACTCACTGTTAAAAAAGTGGCAATTCTGCGCGCATATCAGATTTGGGAATTCGCTCTCATGGCAACTCTATGTACAGACAACCCCCGATCCAAGGGACGACAACTACAGTACATCACCCCACTAAACTCCGAGCCCCACTATATTCACTTACCAAACTTCACGGACATCCTGTTCAACCGCGTCTTTGTCATAGCTACATGTTGCGGTATACAATTGCTGATTCAAAGCACGGCCACGTGATTCTGTTTTGGCTCAGCGGTGCATTCCAAGTCACCCTGTGCAACAGCAGACACCGGCACCAGCGTGATGTGGAAAGCAATGCCATTACTGAGCGTTGAGTGCTGCGCAATGTATAATATATGGATCTACATCAGTGAGCTTGGACGCGCCTCGCAGATCGTGGGCTGAAAAAATGAGGAAACAAGGAGATAAATGCAGACGGTGCAGAAATGTCACAGCTTCATGAGACCCTTCATTGCGTTAGCCACAGCAAAGCTCGACTTCGCCATGATCTGACGCGACTCCTTGGTGACCTCCGGTAATGCCTGAACTTCACTTAGCTTGTTGGCGTGCTCGCTCAGCTCTCGCAATATTTCATTTCCTTGCTGGGCCGATGCTGGTGGAACATTGTCGTTGCAGACGGCAACGATGCTGGACACAATCGTGATGATTTGAGTCAAGTTCTCGTTCAGAGTAGGAGATGGCGTTGGGCTTCGGACCCCAGATAGCACGCTTTGAATAGCGTATACGATGGACTCCGTCTGAGCCTCTAAGTATGGCTATGGTAAATTGTCAGTGTGGCTCAAAAAGATGCAGGACATTGCACCAGCCTTGAGTTCTGACCATGCGTCCTCCAGGCTTTCGACTGGAGCCGAACTATCACTTGCTAGCTTGTCAGTCCGAGAAGGCGGCGAGCTGATATCGGAACTAAATTGGTCGGAATATGGCCTGTATTTTGCATCGCTTGAAGAAGAGCTGGACCCTTGGGATGTCGTCATCCTCGATTGCTGAGAAGAGGCGTAAGGTGTCACGTTTGCACGTCTACTAGATTTGCTTCCTTTCCGAGACATCGTCTCCTCGGTTGTCCGAGGAGACGAGAGGCCATTGGTGGCAATTGGTGAACCCGACGTACTGGGGAACCGCTCCTGCTCGGCTTTGCTCGCTCTCCGTATGCAAACTGTCTTCCCGAGTTCGGTAACGGATGCTGAAACGTGGCTTGCGGCGGCGTCAAGTAAACTGATGGGTGACATGCCTGCGCTTGTGGCGTGCGTTTTAGCCGCAGCAACTAGATTGCTCAAGGTCGCCTCCGCTCGCTCACGGAGGGATCGGAGTGCTTCCATATCTACGTCGGCACGTTCACGTGAAGGGCGGCTCTCGAACGCGTAGACGTCGTCCATGATAGCTGTCACCGAATTGACGACTAATTTCATGGGACTTAAGACTTCAGTAGGGACGTGCGAGCGACCGGCACCGAGAAGTGCATCAATTGCGGCTAGGAAGGCAATAACGTGGGTGTCAAGTATCCCGCCGTCTGAAGCGACAGGTAGCTCATCATCCATTTTGGTAGCTTGCAGGAACACTTGCGAAGTGGCTGGGCGAATGTCTCAGATTGAGATATGGAAGTAAGATGAGTGATAAACCTCTGATGCCTCTGAGTTCAGTCCTGGCTTGCTCATATTTTCGCTTATACTCCTTGAGCTGCTGATCAAGATCTCGAATGAGATTGCGATCGGATTCTCTTGCGGTCATAAGTTCTTCGTAGCGATTTGACAAGTCAGAAGACTCTGCTAGCAGTCCTTGCATGTCGGCCTGTAACCGTTCAATGAGCGCGGGATCTGCCTGTCGACAAGACATCAGGGCTAGAAAAATTCGGAGTGTAGCGGAAGAGTTTTGCGTACAGTCACTTGTCTCTTCGCCAGATCCTCATCTCGCTTCTGACACTGTTCGCGTAAGGTTTGCAGCTCTTGCTCGTCTTGTCGAGCTCGGCGTGCCTCTCGCTCCCTTTCCCTATTTCGAGAATTTCTCATCTCCTCAAGCTCACGCTGGAGATTCCGCATGGTCGTCGTTTGCTCATCCATGAGCTATGGGATATTGAGTGACGCATACGGACATCACTGAACAGCGCAGAACCCACACTTCGGACGGTGTTCAGTTCCTCCTCCAGTTGGCGAACTCGATCTTCGCTCTGTTTTGCTTTCTGCACCCACTCGTCAGCGTCGGTTAAGTCGCGTTCCAGTCCAGTAATCCGACTTTGCATTGTGGCTAGTTTGAATTCGTAGTCTCTGCGAAGCTTTTCCTGATCGTCATTCGTCACACTTGCCCTCCCACCAATCCTAGAGCCACCGTTCGAGCGGTCCGACGCTGCAGATGCCGCTCGACCAAACGATACCTTGTCGAAATAATCTTCGCTTCGATTCCCACCGCCTGACATAGCTCCATCGTCGTCCTCCCCAGCTCTCAAGCGAGCGGTGAGTCCACTCAAGCCACCAATTGGGCTCGCGTGTCCCGCCGATTCGCCATCCGTGACGCCATCCATCTCGGTGATACGACCTCGATCGCGGTCCTCCATTCCTGTGCTTCCGCCTATTTCCCGCCCGAAAGGTATTTCGATTTCTTCTTCAGCAATGGTTGATTTGGTAGGGATGACGACACCACTAGTGGCTGTGGCAGTCTGAGCGTTGGTAGCAGCAGTGGAATCACTATTGCTAATGGAAGATTTGCGAGCGACATCACGTTGGCGGTCGCGATCCTCCGATCGGCGCGTGTTGTCTTGCGATGCTTTCCGACGGCCGTTTGCATTGTTTGTGGATTCAGCGCCGTTGTATGCATCGCTACGTGGAGGAAATTCCTCCTCCAGTCCTTTTCTTCTGTCTTCGCTACGTCGGCCGGAGGTGGTTGGGCCTCCATATGGTGGGTCCACAGGACGATCGTCAGAAGATCTTCCAGAGCGAGAATTCGATGGGATTGGTGCACGTTGAGGAGGTGAAACCGGGAAGTCAGGCGAAGGGAAATCATCATACGCCGAGGCCGGGGATGGTTGTGACTCGGACTGAAGACAAAATTTAACAGATCTGGGCTTGTTACGTGTTATTGACTCACTTGCTGGAATTCGGGGAAACGCCTCGCGAGTTCAAAATATACATCGGAAGATAGATCCTCAAATCGTGACGTTGGAAGAGTCGCTAGCTTCTGGCGTGCCTGGTTGCGCTTCGGATGGAAGTCATCACGAACAGGAAGGAACGGAACTTGAACCTGGTCAAAAAAAATTTGAATGGAAGGAAGAGCGATTGTTAATACCTTCGTTCCCTTCTGCATTTTTCTTTCTCCTAAGAAGCTCGTCAAAGATGTCTGTGGAAAGTTCCTGAAATTGCTGCCTCGTGAGCCTGGCAAGCTTCTGGCGGGCGGTGGATCGTGAATTGGCAGGGGCTGTGTGACCAGTTTAATAGGTGTCGATGACTTGTGAGTACAAGAGTGCCTGACCTTTCGCCAAGTAGGAGACCAAGTAGCGACCGAGTTCGTCGTAGTGCGACTTGGCAACCAATCTGCTATCTATTGACGGTAAAGCAGGCGCGCTTTTCCCGCTCATTGGACGATAAGACTCTGTCTTATAGTTCGAGATAGCTGAGAACGCAGTCGGTGTTGGGGAGGGGGCGCGGGCAGCCGTGTTTCGTTTCATGGCAGGCCAGAATCAAAAAGTGTAGTAGAGATATTGCGTTCACCAAGACTTCCGAAGTCCTGAGAACAGATCCTTGAACTTTTCAATGCTCGTGCATTCGCGAAATTTAACTCACAAGTTCAAGGAGCGTCGCAGTTGACCGTGTGTCGCCGAGCGCCCACTGAACACGTGGATAACACGGAAAAAGGAACTGAAGATGCCCGCCAATCTATCCTGACGAGTTGATGGCGATAGAAAAGTTCCGAAAACGACGTCACGGAGGAGCGAGTTGCAACAGGTTGTATTTAAGGTGAGACGTCGATGGTGCTTGACCTTCAGCGCGGCAGCTCCTTTCACATAGCATAGCAATGCACTGCTGATTTCAAGTTACGCGTGCCATCACTTCACTCGCGCCAAATATGCCTACGAATGTTGCAGAGAATTCCTTACATGCGCAACTATAATTCTGCTTTAAAAGGCAAATACGCTATGACTCAACTGTTTTATATGCGAGTTGCAATCCTTTTTAAAAGAGTTCAGTACCGTTGCTAGGAACAGCCTAACTTGCAGTTCGGGGGGATTGATCACGTGATGGCTTAGTCCGCTGCACCGCCACCACGCGCAGTGGTAACCAGCGCTCTGGATCACTGTTGCTGAACGCCCTGCCGTGCCATTCAGAGTGCCAACTCCTCGCATACTACATCGTCCGTCGTTGCTGATGGCTAAAGACTTTGCACGTCTTGTATCTCAGGCTAGCCATGGTTCCAAGTACCAGTTAGCGCAAACCTCTTACCCTCCCTATTCTGACAACTCTCCCCACGCAAAAGCCATGGATCCATTTTTCGACGATGAAGACGAGGAGGTGCTGGATTCTGCCTTTGTTGACCATGCCTCTTCTCAAGCTCAAAACGGATATTCTTCCCGAACACACCTACCGACGTCTGCCGCACCAGCTGGCACTGGGATTGCAGTCCACTCGACAGTCGCCCAACCTTCCGCCCCACAAAAACCTTGGACTTTTGACGAAGACGAGACGTTTCAAGCGTCTTCGCTGAGCATTTCAAGCGCCCCTTCCGTGTCGCCGAAGGCACGGGCGAGACCTAGGAAGTGGTTGAAATGGAGATGGCCTTGGAACAGGGAGCAGAAACAATCAAGCGAAAGGCTCATCGCAATTCATGACGAGGCCAGTAATCTTGAATACTGCTCCAATTTTATCTCCACTAGCAAATACAACCTGATCGTCTTCTTGCCGAAATTCCTGAAAGGCACGTCATGTCAACTCTGAATGTCCCTAGTTCTCGTCGTGTCTGATGATCAGGACGTTTTTCAGAACAATTTTCAAAATACGCCAATATCTTTTTCCTATTCACCGCTATTATACAACAAGTACCCGGGGTTTCACCGACAAACAAGTACACTACTATTGCCCCGCTTGCCGTGGTACTCCTCGCATCTGCCTTTAAGGAAGTATCAGAAGACCTGGTGGGTGATCTGTACTCGATATTCTATAGATCCTTCTAAATATTTCCCCTAGAAACGTCACCAATCTGATGCGGAACTCAATTCTCGAATGGCCAAAGTTCTCGCCATGGCTGCACAATCTACCTTCGTCGAGAAGAAATGGAAAGATATCCAAGTGGGCGATATTGTACGCTGCGAGAGCGACGATTTCATTCCCGCAGATCTCGTCCTTATCAGCACTAGCGAGCCAGAGGGGTTGTGTTATATCGAAACTTCCAACCTAGACGGGTGTGTGCTTATCTACTGTGCTTTGTACCCTCTAATACTGATGACTAGGGAGACCAATCTGAAAATCAAGCAAGCTTCTCCGCATACTTCCTCGTTAACTTCGCCCGCTCTCGTCGGTGCTCTTCGAGGTACCGTGCGCTCAGAGCAACCTAACAATTCTCTCTACACGTACGAAGGCACGTTAGAACTGCAGACAAAGCCCGATGCACCGAGACAGATACCCCTTGGACCGGATCAGTTGTTGCTGCGAGGAGCCCAGTTGCGCAATACACCTTGGGTCTACGGGCTTGTTATCTTTACAGGACATGAAACGAAGTTGATGCGGAACGCTACGTAAGGGTCTCTATTCAAGCTCTGGCAATTTCAATGACTCTCGTTTCATCTTCCGAAGCGCTGCACCCATCAAGAGGACCGCGGTTGAGAGACAGGTTAACTTGCAAATTGTCTTCCTGTTCATCTTACTCCTCGCTCTGTCGATTGGATCGACAATCGGGAGCAGCATCCGAACCGTGAGCTGCTTCATCTAATTCGACTGCATGCTTTAAGCACCCAATTAGTGGTTTTTCTCTAATGCACAATGGTATCTTGCAAATGCTTCAGGTCTTGGTGGAAGAGGTACGTTGTTTTCCGTGTTTGGTACCCTACCTGATTGACATCTGGCTCGGAAGCCAGAGAATTTGTGGAAGGTCTGCATCTTTACTGTTATGTTTGACCGCTATCTACTCACATCTGCATAGATATTCTTACCTTCATCATTCTCTACAATAATCTCATCCCCATCTCCCTCATCGTGACCATCGAGGTTGTCAAGTATCAGCAAGCACAGCTCATCAACTTTGACCTGGACCTGTACTACGCTCACACTGATACTCCTGCGATTTGTCGTACTTCCTCTCTTGTTGAAGAGCTAGGGCAGATCGAGTATGTTTTCAGTGACAAGACTGGCACACTTACCCGAAACGAGATGGAATTTCGCTGTTGTACCGTTGCAGGTACCGCTTATGCAGACGTCGTCGATGAAAACAAGAGAGGGGATGGCGAGGGCGAGAAAGACGGCTGGAAAACGTTTGCTGAAATGAGGGCAATCATAGCAGACGAGACGAATCCCTTCGTTGAGACGAACCGCCTAGTGCAGCCTGAGAACGAGAGGGAAAGAGAGGTTCTTCGGGAATTCCTGGCGCTTTTATCAGTGTGCCACACAGTAATACCCGAGGTCAAGAACGGGAAGACTGTATTCCAGGCGAGCAGCCCCGACGAAGCGGCATTGGTGGCCGGTGCTGAACTTTTGGGCTATCAATTTCACGTGGGTCCATAGGTTCTTGAACTGAGGTTCGGCCACTCACATTGTACAGATGCGTAAACCTCGATCGGTCTTCGTCAATATCCAAGGCATCAGCCAGGAGTTTGAAGTTTTGAACGTTTGCGAGTTCAATTCAACCCGAAAACGGATGTCCACCGTCGTTCGAACTCCATCGGGACAAATCAAATTGTACTGCAAGGGTGCCGACACTGTCATCCTACAGCGGTTGAGCGAGAGTCCTCAGCCTTATACTGAGAAAACGCTCGCGCATCTTGAGGTGTGTCCGTTCGCTATATATGAGACTATCTATGATGTTGACCCTGGGTAGGAATATGCGACCGATGGCCTTCGGACGTTATGCATCGCATATCGAGATATTTCTGAAACCGAATATCGACAGTGGGCCCAGATATATGAACAGGCCGCATCCACAATCAACGGCCGCGGTGAAGCGCTCGATAAGGCAGCTGAAATCATTGAAAAAGACCTGTTCTTGCTGGGTGCGACTGCGATCGAAGACAAGTTGCAGGATGGCGTACCCGACACTATACATACATTGCAGATGGCTGGCATAAAGGTGCGCGGGTATCATTCTTGTTAGTGTGCCTCGAATCTTGACGTTTCTTTAGGTCTGGATATTGACAGGTGATCGTCAAGAGACTGCGATTAATATCGGCATGTCGTGCCGTCTCATATCAGAGTCGATGAATCTGGTAAGACGCTCTTGCAGCGCGTGCCAGCGTTGCTAACTATGCTCTCACCCTCAAGGTGATCGTCAACGAGGAGACTGCTCATGATACTCACGAATTCATTACAAAACGTCTGAGCGCAATCAAGAATCAGCGCAACCATGGCGAACTTGAAGATTTGGCATTGGTCATAGGTAGGGTTTCCTGATCCAATCAGCGTGCATATTATAAATTTTTGGTATGCGTAGACGGCAAGAGTCTAGGTTTTGCCCTCGAGGCGGAAATATCGAAACCTTTCTTAGAGCTCGCGATCATATGTAAAGCTGTTATCTGCTGTAAGCAGTTTGTTTCTGGCCCATAGTTCTCATCCGGTGACATCGCTGTTCAGGTCGCGTGTCTCCGCTTCAAAAGGCCCTTGTTGTGAAACTGGTTAAGAAGAACCAGAAGTCCATTCTTCTCGCTATAGGTGATGGTGCGAACGATGTTAGCATGATACAAGCTGCACATGTCGGCGTTGGTATCTCAGGCGTTGAGGTATTTCTTTATGTAAGTCTTTAATACACATGCTGACTGCAGCCCAGGGACTTCAAGCTGCTCGATCGGCAGACGTAGCCATATCGCAATTCCGTTTCCTCAAGAAATTGCTGTTAGTCCATGGAGCATGGAGCTATCGCCGGCTATCCAAGCTTATACTGTGTTTGTTATTCCTTTGGAATACTACCGTATTGAAGCTCATATAGCTTTCAGACTCGTTCTATAAAAATATCACACTTTATATGACACTTTTCTGGGTGAGTCGATACTCATGGCGGTCTGAAGATGCACTCACTGATTATACATTACTCAGTTTTCTTTCTTCAATAACTTTTCTGGACAAATTGCTTTCGAATCCTGGACACTGGCGATGTACAATGTAGTTTTCACCGTCCTTCCGCCCCTTGTGATAGGGATATTCGATCAATTCGTTTCCGCCCGAATCCTCGACCGATACCCCCAGTTGTATATCCTCGGACAGAAGAATGAATTTTTCACCAAGACGTCTTTTTGGCTATGGGTTGGAAACGCACTGTATCACAGCCTGGTATGTTCTCAGCTGTCACTAATGAATAATACTCAGGTATGATTGCAGCTGCTTTTCGGATTCTCCGTCATATTGTTCTGGGGAGACCTCAAGCAAGCGAATGGACTCGATTCAGGCCATTGGTTTTGGGGGACAACGTTATATATGGCAGTACTCCTAACGGTCCTCGGTAAAGCCGCCCTCGTATCTGAGTGAGTATCCTTAACAGCCAATGTTCATTGAAGGCTAATCTGTGATATAGCCTTTGGACCAAATACACTGTGGCTGGTAAGCATCCCCATGCCATCATGCTCTGATTACACTGATAATGCGTATAGCCATTCCTGGCTCATTTATCATTGCGATGCTCTTTCTACCTCTCTATGCCACTGTCGCACCCGCGATCGGGGTTTCGACTGAGTATCGTGGTTTGGTCCCACGACTATGGACAAATTCCGTGTTTTACTTCGTCTTGCTGTTGATCCCAATATTTGCGCTCTCGCGTGACTTCGCTTGGAAGTAGTGAGTGATTTTGTTCTCCGTATTACTTCACAATTCGAACACAATACGTGCAGCTACAGGCGGACATATATCTCCAAGTCGTACCACATAGCACAAGAACTTCAAAAGTACAACATTCCAGATTATCGGCCTCGTCAGGAACAGTGCGTGATTTTGTGAAATTTCGTGGAAAGTTGATTTTGCTGATCACTCTCTTAGGTTCCAGAAAGCCATCAAGAAAGTTCGTGCGGTTCAACGAATGAGGCGAAACCGCGGCTTCGCTTTCAGTCAAACCGAGGCTCCTGGCAAACAGGCACAGGCCAGATTGATACGAGCTTATGATACTTCACAATCGGCAGCACGTCCTTCTGGCTACTAGACGTATGATATATCGCGTATTTTGTATTCTGTACCAAGGTTTTCGTGGAATTGGAATTATTTGTCAAGGCGACCATAGCTATCAATATTATATCGATCAATTAGATAGGACCTGCAACTGGGCGTTTCCGCAATCACCACTCTCCCCCGTACAGTTGGTAACCTCCGTGCGCAATGTCAAGACACAGCTTCCAAGCACTCAATTCCACGTTCGTCGTCGATGCTGAGTATCTGTTTGTCAAAGAGCTTGGTCAGGGAGCCTACGGCTGCGTTGTCTCAGCGAGGCACCGCAGAACGGGTGACGGCTGCGCGATAAAGAAGATTACGAATATCAACACCAAGGCAAGTGCTCTTATTCCTCGAGGAAGAGCGAGATCATGAATGACCCTGCAGCGTATCCTCACCAAACGATGTCTCCGTGAAATAAGGTATTCACTTATCGTTGTGGCGCTCTGAATAATTTACATGCTGATGACACGCCTCTCAAGGCTTTTGCATCACTTTCGAGGGCATAAGAATGTTCGGCATTTGCTGTGGTTGATTTTACGACTCCCAATGAGTACTCATCTTTGTGTTTTAGATTACGTGCTTGTATGACATGGATATTGTGTTCCAACCTAACGGAAATTTCGATGAAGTTTACCTCTATGTGCGCTCTCCATGATTCTCCTCCAATTGAACTCATTGTTACGCGCAGGAGGAGCTTATGGAGGCCGATCTTCACGCGATTGTCTGTGACACTTCCAGTTGAGACCTGAAGTCGGAATGCCCTAACGCCCTTTATTCGATAGATTCGCTCCGGACAGCCGCTGACTGATGCACATTTCCAGTCCTTCTTGTACCAGACTCTCTGTGGTCTGAAGTACATTCATTCAGCGAACGTCCTCCATCGGGATCTCAAGCCTGGCAACCTTCTCGTGAATGCTGACTGCGAGCTCAAAATTTGTGACTTTGGTCTGGCCAGAGGCTACAGTCCTAACAACGGTGCTCCCAAGGGAAGCAATCAAGGCTATATGACGGAATACGTCGCGACGAGATGGTATAGGGCCCCAGAGATCATGTTGAGCTTTGCAAATTATGTGCGTTCCGCGATGGGCAAGAATTCCTTTGCTTAAAAAACATCAGACTACTGCCATTGATGTCTGGTCTGTTGGATGCATCCTGGCTGAACTATTGGGAGGTAAACCCATTTACAAAGGACGAGAGTTAGTCTTCATCTTTGCTTTTCCTACAACGTCTGACAGGCCGCAGTTACGTTGACCAACTGAATCAGATTCTTCATTACCTCGGCACGCCGTCGGAAGACACACTTCGCCGTGTTGGTTCTCCTCGCGTAAGTTCTTGAAGACCGTTGCTTTTATTCGCTACAACTTCCGCCCTTTCACAGGCGCAGGACTATATTCGCTCGCTTCCCATCAAACCTCGCGTTCCATTTTCAACGTTGTTCCCACACGCGAATCCTCTTGCGATCGACCTCTTATCGCAGATGTTGTGCTTTGATCCCGCCAAACGTATCAGCTGTGAACAGGCGCTCAACCATCCGTACCTCCAAGTGTGGCACGATCCTGCTGATGAGCCTGTCTGTCACTCGGTAAGTGAATCTCGCAAGCTCGTCCTCTTCGTTCACTTTCCTTCCCCACAGAAATTCGACTTTAGTTTTGAGGAAGAAGATTCCATTGAAGGCATGAAGAAGCTCATCGTCGAGGAAGTTAACTCTTTCCGTGCAGAGGTCAGAGCCCAAGCCAGGGCCACCGCCCAAGTCCGTCGTCAAGATAGGTGTGTTTTCTCGCTACCTTATAGCCGCTTCATCCTTATCATCAACTGTCCCAGCCTTCCTCTTCCTACACGTGACGAGATCTTGAGGTCGCCTGTCCAGGACTACGCACCGGCGAACGGTGCAACATCCGGATACACAGCGCCTGTCCACCAGGATCGCCCTGCCACTCCTTTCATTGATGACCCTAGCGAAGACTTGGAACGAGAACTGGCCGGAACGCACATGGGGAGCCGTATGTCATGAGAAGTTTTTGGCGAAACTGCAGCAAGATGCCACGATCTATTATTCAGAGGGAAAGCCGTTTCTGCGAGGCTTACGTGTAGTTGTCTAGGTTTTATTCAAGTGTATTTTTGTTCCACTGCGACAGTGTAGCCAGTGGACTACAAGTCGGTGGCCGAATAATTTATGATCGAGTTGATACTTCTCTCGTTCATGCGACGACCGAACTCCGCTTCGCATTCTGAATGAACGCACTCACTTTAGCGGGGTCTTTACTCTGCCTATCAACAGACTCCACACCACTGCTTACATCCACCGCAAATGGCCGGACTTGAGTGACAGCTTGCGCCACGTTTTCTGGCGTTAGCCCGCCGGCCAAGAATATTGATAGGGGCCCTCCGCTTAACGACCCACGGTCGACATTCTCGGCTTCCGAATTCTCCGCATCGCTGGCAGCCGGGCCAATGGGAATCTCCCCGGTATCAACGACTCGTCGCGCCAGTTCCCAGTCAAATGTAGCACCAGCACCGCCGCTGAGACCGGCATTACCCTGTATTGCAGTATCCAGTAAGATGAACTCGTGATGACATGGCCTGTTGACATCCTTGAACCATTGACCAGAACCATCAACATGGGCGACGCGGATGACTGGAAGAGGTATGCGGTGTGCCCATTCCAGCGGCTCATTACCGTGTAGCTGGATCATGTCCAGCTGGCAAGCGGCAGCGGTGTGAAGGACAACGTGGAGAGGCTGGTCTTGGAAGACGCCAACCAACAGCGGTCGAGAGGGCGTCGATCGTAACCACCTCGCTTGGCGGGCAAACCAGGTCCTCTCATTTTCCTCGAGGGAGGAGGAACCAAGGTTTGGCTGGCTCTCCGAGAATTGATCCGCAAACCGTAGAGATCGAACGGCAGCAGAGATTAGACATGCTGTCTCGAGAGACACGTATCGCTTGCTGGTCGGAACGAACATGACGCCGAGCATATCCGCGCCGGCTTTGGCGGCGAATAAGGCATCCTGTTCTGTTCGGATCCCACATATCTTGACAAGTGGACTAATCTCCCTCACAGCCCCGACAGGCTCAGGCCATCCCAGCAGCGCACGGGTGAAAGCGGGTGGATCGGGAGCTCTCATGAGTGCTTCGCCAACCAAAACTGCGTGGATGCCCTGGGCCGCGTAAGATTCCACGTCGTGAGAGGTAGAGATACCGCTGAGGGCGCAGAGGAGGACATTCCGATCGCGGACCATGTCTACTAAGCGAGTCGTGGTGTTCATATCTACTTCAAAATTGTGCAAATTGCGGTTGTTAACGCCGATGACCTTCGCGCCGAGGTGCAACGCCTGCTCCATCTCTCGGGCGTTGTTCACTTCCACAAGAGGCTCCATGCCGAGAGATAGAGAGTACGCATACAGTGCCTGGAGACGTGCGTGTGGTAACATCGCGACGATGAGGAGGACGGTATCTGCGCCGTGCAATCTAGCTTCCGCAATCTGATACTCCTCAAGGATGAAATCCTTCCGTAAGATGGCCGGACGGTCAGAAAGGGAGTCCACCGCTTGTCGCGCCAAGCGCATGTCTAGAAGAGAACCCTTGAACCAAGTCGGTTCGGTAAGAACAGATATCACAGCAGCTCCAGACAGAGCGTAGGTGAGAGCTTGTTGGGGTGCGTTGGCGCTGAGCGCAATGGGTCCCTTCGATGGGCTGGCGCGTTTGAATTCCGCCATCAAGGCAGGGCTTGATCGGGCTGATCTGAGACGAGAAACTAGATGAATCAAGGGAGGGGCGAGATTGAGAGAAATGAATGTATTCAAATCAGTTGGCGTTGTGCCAGGGGTAGATTTGGCAAGTTCTACATCTTTAAGACGTTGGGCGCAGATCTTTTCCAGGATAGTGGGGATTTGGGATGATTTCGGGTCCGATGCCAGTTTGGTGCCCAGCGCTTCGAAGGGGAATGGAGGGAGGGATTGGTCTAATATGAGAGATTGGGGATTGAGATCCCAGGTGCCACCGCGGAGTGCCAGGAAATTACGCAATAGCTGATCGCCTGCTTCCGACAGGACACTTTCTGGATGGTATTGAACAGCCTCGATGGTGAAATTACGATGACGGACTCCCATTATCACCCCAGAGTCCTCGGTTACGGCAGTGATCATTAATTCGTCAGGAATCGTAGGGAGAGAGGCACTGAGGGAATGGTATCGTGTGGACTTGAAACTTTGCGGTAAACCGGTGAAACATCCCCGTGCGTCGTGCCGGATGGCGCTGAGCTTTCCATGCTTAATCTCTCCAGCATAACTGCATGGTTGGGTAATTGGTTTATTAATTAGCTTCAACCAGGAGGAAGACATTAGAAGATAATCACTCGATGTGTCCGCCATAGTAATCTACAATACATTGAAGACCCATGCAGACACCTAAGACGGGGACTTTCCCCGCAAAGTGTGCTATGGCGTCGCGAGAGATACCAGAATCGGTTTTTGGGTGGCCTGGACCCGGGGAGATAACGAGACGGTTGATCTCGAGTTGAGAGATCAGAGTGGCGGGAATTGCATCGTTGCGGATGACGGCGACGTTGGCGCCAAGCAAGCAGAGGCGCTGATAGAGATTCCATGTGAAAGAGTCAAAATTGTCGATGAGCAGGCAGTCCAGACGACCGCGAAGGCTGGTTGGAAGGGAGGCCATCGCGTCCATCATTGTCGTCAACAGCGACTCTGGATCACCTGTCGTCGGTTGAGACACGGTTTTAACGGTGAACTTGTCGCCCGGGTTTCGGTCCCTTTAATGTCAAATTCATCAGCGTGAGTCGGTGCCCTACTACATTCGTGGCCATCGTCGCCGTCGCTGTCGTCGTCAAGATCTACGCGCAACATCCACACGGGCACCATAACAACTGATCTCTCTCAGGTCTCATTCTTGATCCGATAACTTGCAGTGCAGTGGATATTTGCAGCCAAGGATATAAACCAATCACCAATCAACCATTCAACACTCTTTTGCTAGCGCCCAGTCTTCTTTCTTCACCTGTGCGTCAGGTACGCCCAGACAATGTCTCTTAAAGCCGAACTCGAGACTTGGGCCAGCGCCCTCAAAGCCTATGATGAGGAAGACTTCGAGCAGGCTCTCTCATTATTCTCAGTGCGTGGTCCCCTTTTCCAACCTTGCTGCTGCGAGCTGATCTCACCCTGTTCAGCGAATCGCAGACTCGTCGAAGATCTTGACTAACATGGGCCTCATATACGCCACCCTGGGTGAACACGAGGCCGCTGTTGAACAATTCGTCGCTGCCACAGGCCTGGACCAATATCTTGCCGTCGCGTCCGTATCATATAATCTTTGCCAAATGCATTATGTCTGACTTTCTTCCGAAGATATTTCCAATGTGGAGTTTCCAATTTCTTACTTGGCCGATACGAGCTCGCGTTGAAGGACTTCGAGGACGCACTACTCTATTTGAGAGGTAATCAGGCAATGTACGTCTTGCTCTAGCGCACGATATCCGACGTGCTGCCATTCATCTTCACATTTGCTCTAACAGTAATTATGAGCAACTCGGTCTCAAATTTAAACTCTTCTCCGCGGAAGTACTTTTCAACAAAGGCTTATCGCAAATATACATGGGCAAGACCGATGATGGACTCGCGGACATGGAGGAGGCACGACGGGAAAAAGCAACCGAAGAGCATAATGTCGTCGACGACGCTATTCACGATCGTGGGGAGGGTTACACAGTTTTCAGCATTGTATGTTCTTCTAATATGATTCCGCCTTATCTCATTACGAGGTTCCAGCCCGTTGGTGTACTATATCGACCATCCGAAACCAAACTAAAAAATGCCAAGACGAAGGATTACATGGGAAAAGCAGTACGAGCTCTCGACTTCGATTTCCGTATGCACTCTCAAGGTGTCTGCGCGTAGAAACTTGTCGCTGCCAGTGACCAAACTGATGTATACACCACTTTCAGTGGTGCCGAGAGACTTAAGGCTGGTATTACCCCTGCAGGCGTCTTCATCGAGAAGCCAGATGATGGCCCCGGCTTGAGCCGGAGTGCGACTCTTGCGCCTCCAATCAGTGCGTTCCACCATAGCTCATCTCGGACATTTATGTGACCTAAGGACACGCACACATTACAGGGAACGTCGTCGACGATCTACAACCCAAGCAAGCAGCCCTTGCGCGCTCCAACACTACTCTAAATGTTCCTGCCAACGCTCGCGAGAGAATCGCAGCCTTGTCTCCCGGCTCTCCCGGGGGTGGTCTCACCCGAAGCAAGACTTCTATCTCTCCCGCCAGCCGCTCGCCGAACCCAGACGGTCCCATGAGATCTCTAAGCGTGAGGAAAGCAGAGTCGACTTCAAACGGGCCCTCCCCACAACCTCGCGACAAAGGTGGGCCATAGATCACAATTAGCAAGAACAAAGCGCATTCATTTTTCTGAAGGCAGCAGATTTACTGAATTTTACAACGAATATGTTGACACATACTCCGACGAAGGGCCACCTCCTTTGCCAAATAACAACAACAGTGCCGTCGCAGCCTGGGCTCGCTCAAACGCCAACCCGGCGAACAGCCCACAGCGGACTCCTTCTCGAAGCGCAAGGGGGAGCCAATATTCACCTAGCATTGTCAGCGGTCCCAGTCTCCGAAGAAAGGTCACAAGGCGCACCACGACAAAAGCGCCCAGTAGATACGAGGAGGAGGAGGAAGGTTATGTTAGTGGCGAATTTGAGGATGGTCCGTTTGAGCTTGTCAAGATCAGAGTGAAGGTAAGTGCCCAATCTCTTGATCAGAGTAAATCCTTTGACGTTCTCTCTTCCTTATGTATAGATTCACCATAAAGACGAGGTGCGCGGGATGGCCCTTTCCCCAGATATACCATTCGACGAATTCATGGACCGGGTCACGTCCAAGTTTGGCAAATCCTTGAGTGGCTTGGGACTCAAATTCAAGGACGAGGACGGTGGCAAAGTCTCCCTGAGAGATGAGTCTGACTACGAACTTGCTATTGAAACAGCACGAGAGAGCGCCAAGGGTAAGCCTGAAGGAAAGCTGGAGATTTGGTGCGACGAACTATGACTTGCGTGGCGCTCTAGTTCGTTCACAACTTTGCAAGACTATGGACATCATGTGGCTCAGCCAGAGGAAACTACATTTTTGTGTATTCTATTCGGGCATAGATTCTCCGGCGTCATCAACGCCTGGCAAAATACCAATGTAGTCGATCGTAATAATATCAATAGCCCCTCTACGTTTCGCAGACTCATCGAGTGAGCAGAGGATTCAAGCAGTCACGTCGCGCTGAGTGAAGGGAGCAATACTGCTACTTGGATAAAGAAAATGTCTTGGCAAGTGTCCCGCTCAAGGCTTCACGTCAAGTACGCACCAAACAACTCCTCCGCAAGCTTGAAATGATCTATTTCGCCGAGACCTTGTGACGGCTCGCGCATGTCCGCGTTCAGGACCCCTCCATTCGACGCGTACATGTCGGATTCTGACGACGGTCCTCCCGTCCCACAGAGGTTGATAAAATCAAGTCCTGGAAGACGACCGCTATCCTCGCACGGAAGAAACAAGTCAGACTTCGGCGGGGAGGTGTTACTACTGTGTAGGGTGGTAGGAAGGAAATTCGCCACATCGTGGTCAGAGAAAAGCGCGTTGAGTTCATCGAAGCAGATGGTGAGATCGTCGGTCGAATGTTGAGGTGCATTGGGATCCAAGTCTAAAAATGCCTTCTCCAATGCGTCGAAATCGGTAGTAAGCGTGCCTTGCTCTTGGACGTGAGATCCACCCGTCGTTCCTTCAGGATCCGACTCGTGTTCTCGGGGTGGTGAAGGGAGTGGACTGCTGGGAGGTGGCGGCGACGATGGAGGCAAGCCTATAGACCAGTGCGGCGGACTCGATGCTTGAGATGTCTCCACCGCAGAACTACCCGAAAACGTGGTAGTATCAGGAGTCTCGATGTGACTCAGAACCGTAGGCAATGAGCCCGGCGAGTCAAGCTTCTCTTCCTTGGTATGATTCTCGGGCAGTCCGCAGGGCTCTTCACTGCCTTGACCATGCTTCTCCTCGCAGCTATCTGGCGCAAGAACAACGCGTCTCCTGTCAACTGTGGGCGAATCCGGCAAGAACTTCGCAGGCGTAAACAATGGGTTAGCGTGGGAGCCTGGTGTAGGCGTCTGTGGATACGACTCGCGGGCTGGCGTGAACAGCGAGAAACTCTGCTCGCCTGGTGGAGGAGTCTTCGGGGGTGGTGGCGAGGACAGGGAAGAAAAGCACGAGTCCGCTGCGAATACCGGAGGCGGGGCCGTGGTAAGGGCGGCGGCCTTGGGTCTACCAAGATTTGCCGCATTGCATGGGGCGTCCACAGGCTTCTCAGGGCCTTGCGATGCGTTCTTGCCCTTATTGCTGCGAGAGGCGGAGGCAGAGGGGTTCTTATCCTTCTTTGCGCCTTTCTTGACAGCGCACTTCTTCTTGTCATTGATCTCCGCCGCGCCCTCAGGTCGGAACGCGGGCCGCGGCCGCAATGCCGTGTCCGTTTTGGCCCACTCGGGGAGAATGTACCTCGGCGGCCGCGGGGGCGACGACGCCGCGGCCGGTGGGGGTGCTCGCGCCCATGGTTTGCGAGGCGGTGGTGGAGAAGACGGGCAAGACATCAGCATACCTCGCGCAGCTAGCGCAGAAGTCATCATTGTAGGTGGCAGTAGCGGTGGTGCCAGCAACGCGGGCGGATTCGCGTTGCACCGGCGTGGCCGCAACCCAGCAGGATTCGCCCTGGACTTCTGGTTCGCGGTAAGGCCGATCTCTTTTTCGTCCATGCACTGACTCAATGTCCTCTTCCGCCCGTTCCCGGCCTTGTCCGGCGCAGCCGATATCAGGCTTCCTGTTCGCGCGAGCGGATCCGAGCTGCGTCGTTTCGTGTCACCGGGACCGCGAGGGCGGAACACAGAGGGATCGACATTCTCTTTATCAAGCAGGACTATCTCATCCTCAGTGCGCTGATTCGGTGCCGTAGACACAGAATCGTCGTCTTGAGTTGTCGCAGCGGCCATGGCGCACAGTTCCCTCAACGCTTGCGCGAGTGCCTCGTTTCCCGCAGAAGTCTCGGCAAGTGTGTCGTTTGTCGTGGCAGTTGGGTTAACTGCATCTGTCGTTCCGGCCGTGTTCGATGCCCCCAGGGCCTTGGGTGCGCCCACACTATTTGCGATGGCAGCCAATAAATGGTGAAGACTTGCGGTAGTCACATCCGCTGGTTGCGGATAGGACAAGGTATCTGCGGGTGGCGGCACTTGCGCCAGTTGCACTGACGGCGGCTCATTAGATGCCACGGCTACAACTGGAGGGTTGGCCTTCACGGCGTCAGTCTGCTTCGTCTTCCCCTTCCCTTTGTCAGTCCCTGTCGATTTCAATTTGTCTTTATTCCTGTTATTGCCACTCCCGGCTGGCCTCCCCTTCTTAGGCGGCGTCTTGAGATATACACATGCACTTTCAACCAGATGTGAGATTGGAGACAAGGGCTGCATTGCTGTGCGTGAGGCATGACTAGATGATCGATCCGCATTGGGGCCGTGCGTCCTCTCAGGTGCTGGGTGGGTATCCACCGAGGCTGATTTAGAGGCTGCCAACACAGGTTTGGAATCCGTAATGACCGTCGGGCTCCAGGGCCTTCGGAAAGACAATGTCGGAACAGCCGACGTCTAGATACCCAGAAGCAGTCAGCAAATTGTGTAGACACATAGGAGAGGGAGATGACAGACTTCTCTGAGCAAAAAGATGATCTCAAGTTGTTGCACAGAGCCTACTTGTATCAACGTGCCAGTCACAGAGGCGGGGTCATCCCCATGCTCGTCAGCAGCTAATGCCCAGGACATGAGCCCAAGTCCGACCGCCACTCCTCGAGGATGCTGGTCAGTCTGGACAAGGGAAAGATCGCTAGACAAGGCAACAGGCGGAGGAGCAGAAAGCGACTCTAGAGGATCTAGAACGTATATGGAGAAATCGCGAGTAGTGTCCCTAATTAGCTCCGGGCTATGACAAGGTGAAAGCCGCGTAAGAATAGAGGGGTACAAGTATAAAAAACGAGAAGAGACCTAGTTTGACTTATCGCCTTCAGACATGCTTTGAAGGATGTTGTTGCGTATTGTTGCTTGACGATAGAAACTGGCACTTTGACTGACGAGCGAGCTAGGATATATTGTGGAGAGCTGTTGATGGTATAAAGAATCCGAACTGAATGGGCCAGTCCTTAGCAAAGATACAAAATAGAAGAAATGCGGAGACTTACGAGTGAGCGACGGCGAGGTCGAGGAAGTTGCCATCATAGTACTGAGCAAGCCTGTGGTGGCTCAAGCGGAGTGAGCGCGACGTGTGTGGTCAACGACGCCAAACTGTCACGTTCTCGGGTGACAATGATTGTCACATATTCACGTGATCGGTAACAGGCGCGTCAATTGTTTTTTGGTTGCGGTGGCTTGTTGCGAGCACAAGCCGTTTCCCATTCTGGAGGCATTTCAACTCAAACTGCGTTTTGATAAAAGGGATTTTTTGCGTTAATCCAAACGCACAAACAGTCGTTGTGCAATTTCTGGCTACGAAACATCATTCACATCTCACGAACGAGATTACCAAATATGGATTCAGGCAGCGCGTCTCAGCTCAGTTATCCACGCTAAGATCCGTGAAACAACTAGGTCGCTTGGCTCTTGGATGATTTCCATGTCTGCTCTACCACCAGTATGCTTCCTTTCGCTATATGTCAGGAACTTCCGTGACCCAGGCCTACACAGCACGCACAGGTACTGATCATGGGTGGAGGGCCCAGCGGCAGTTACGCTGCTTCGGTCCTAGCAAGGGAGGGCGTGAGCGTCGTGCTTCTTGAAGCCACCAAATTTCCACGGTGAATATCATTTTCCCATGGCACTCGGGCCACTCAAGCAGGCCAAAGGGAGCGTCTTTTCTTTTGTGTATTCCGCGTGCCGACTTTGTTCATCATTTACGTAGTTATCATGTTGGCGAGAGCCTCATACCCTCCATTCGACATTTCCTCCGTTTTGTGGATGCAGACGCCCAGGTCGCTTACCATGGGTTTGTACGCAAAGTGCGTATCTTCACACTGTTCCGAAACACGCTGATCAGCTCTACACTTCCTAGCCTGGATCAGCAATGAAATTCAATCAATTCAAGCGCGAGGGATGTTAGTTATCCCATTCTTCAATTATTTCCACCTTTGAGTCCTACCGTTCTGCAAAGACACAGACTTCACCGCCGTGGGTCCTGATAATCATGCATGGAACGTTGTGCGCACTATCGTACCCTCAGCGACAACGCCTCCATCCAATCCTCTTTCACACAGATCCGCTCGCAATTCGACCAGCTTCTCTTGAATCACGCACGTTCGTGTGGGGTTCTCGTCTTCGAACAGACGCGAGTTATCGGCGTTTCCTTCGACGAAACAGGCAAGAAGCCGGTCAGCGTTAATTGGACTTCCACTGTATCACGGGAAGCGGGCAGCAAATCGCCCAGCCCCGCCAGTATAAATAAAGGGAAGCTGACATTCGACTACCTAATAGATGCATCTGGTCGCGCCGGTATCCTCTCCACGAGATATCTTAAAAACAGGCGATACAATGAAGCACTCAAAAATATCGCCGTTTGGGGTTATTGGAAAGGAGTCGGCAACTACGGCCTGGGGTTAGGAGGAAGCGATCCGAACGTGGTCGAAGAAATGCACGCGGTTAGAAACGGGTACAGCCTGAAGGACAACGCAAGAGAGGGAGCGCCGTGGTTCGAAGCTCTGACTGGTTTGCTCGCTTCAATGAGGCGAAGTTCTTACTAACTCTTAATTGGCAGACGAATCTGGGTGGGCATGGTTTATACCTCTGCATAACGGGACGACATCGATCGGAGTCGTGATGGATCAGAGAAAACATAAGACCTATCAAGAGCGTCAGCCATCCAGGTCGATATCAGACGCTTATAAGGAGTACTTGACTCTGGCGCCTGGCCTCGTCAAGCTTATCGGTAGTGGTACCCTCATCACGTCGGCTGACACCAATGCACAGAATGGCTCTGCTCTGGCCCCATGCAATGGCGAAAACGATATCTGTACCACTTCGGGTGTCAGGTCTGCCTCAGATTATAGCTATTCTGCAAGCACGTATGCCGGCGATGGATT
This sequence comes from Clavaria fumosa, assembly GCA_951802425.1. Lineage (NCBI taxonomy): Eukaryota > Fungi > Basidiomycota > Agaricomycetes > Agaricales > Clavariaceae > Clavaria > Clavaria fumosa. The sequence goes on along the minus strand of OX637805.1, from coordinate 816,923 downwards.
TCGCATTGTGGGTGACGCAGGGTGTGAGTCGGTCTATCTTGAGTTTGTTGGAGAATATGCTCCACCAAATGGCAGAAGAAGAAAAAACTCAGATTCACACAATTATTTGTAGCGTTCATTGACCCATTTTTCTCCTCCGGTATTCATCTCGCCTTGACGTCCGCGCTTTCGGCCGCCGCTTCTATCTGTGCAGTCATTACTGGAGACTGTGAAGAATTGGAAGCGGCAACGTGGCACTCGAAGCGGGTTGCCACCAGCTACACCAGGTAACGCTTCCCGCCTTTTAAGCCAGACATCCTATAGCGATTTGAACCTGTCTAGGTTCCAATTGGTCGTCCTCAGCGCATACAGGCAGATGCGTGCGCAGGACATGAGCATCTTGGCTGACGTCGACGAGGATGGGTTTGATCGAGCTTTCGAGATGTTACGCCCCAGTAAGCTTCCTGCTTTTATCTCGACGGAAAATAACATGTCCTTGTTTCTTCCAGTCATCCAAGGCGCATCGGACATTGGAACGCGACTCTCTGAAACAGAGCTACAGAGGTCGCTTGATTTTTGCATTAAGATCTTTAACCCTACGACTCCTGAGCATCACGCACGGCTGGCAGTGAAGGGCGATCAGCGCGTCGGCGATGTCAGGATAGAGGAACTCTTGAATGTTGAATCACGCATCGTGGATCCGAGGCTTTGGGGTAACGATGAATTCGCTGCACCACCTCATTCGGTGGTGGCAGCGGACGTCGTCGGTAGACTCGAAGACATTCGAGGGAACTCACAGGAACACACGGAGGCTAGAATGGTTCTTGACAGGGTCAACGCACGTCGGCTGGTTCACCCTGAGTTCTCAATGAGCAACTTTGAAACCGAGCCGTTGAACGGCTATGTAATTAGACTGCAGAAGGGCAAGCTGGGATTGGCGAAGGTCGATAAACTGCAGGTTTGTTCGAGATGATTTGATACTTCGGCAGTATTCGCAGGCAATGTTCCGGTACCCAAACGCCTAAATGTCTCTTCCTTCCTTGTAATAGACACCACTACAACAATACAACGACTCGTTGCATCACGACATGAATTTGCTTCGACTAGCATGGGCTCACTTGCATATTTTGGCACCATCACCTCAGGTTTAGTTACCCTGCGAAGGTAGGATGCTAACCTTTGTGTGAGACTGAAAGCAGACTGTGAAAGTACTCAGTACTCAGTACTCAGTGCTCAGCACTGTGAACGTTTCCACGTGGGAGCGAAACCTAACCCCCCATTTTAGGGCAGTCTGAAAGTAGTCGCCTCCGTGCCACCGCCTGTCCGTTATCACGACTGTGGTTGTCGTCGCCTCTGGCCTAGCGCTCGGTCAACACCCGTTCGCCACGCCTCCGGTGCTCGCTTCAGCTTCGAGAATTTCCTTCATTATGCGGAGGTTTATTTTACATAAACGTAATTTCCAAAACGCGGACATCGTCTGCGTGGTGCTCACCACCTGTTCGGACTTCCTCCTTCTTCGCTTCGATTACTGTGATGCAGTAGCTTGGATTTATGTGATCATGTCGTTCATACGCGGAGAGTTGGTATTTACTCGTTCTCGTCATCTTAATGGGAGATCGGGCGAGGAATCTCCGTTCTGTTACAAGTACTTCATCTGTGCTATATCTTACTCTCGAGGTCAACTTCCCGGCGTGGTCCATTCGTTGCGGATTGACATCTTCCCATATATTTATCGTGTAGCGACCAATAATCTAATAGTCCATTTTCCCGACTGCCACGGGGATTGGTTAGACAAAGCATTGTATTGGTTCGTCACTGTTCAAACTCCTCATATACCTTGTCGAGAAAGAGAGACACTTGCCAAGTACAAACGCAATTCTAGAATTTGAATGAAGATTTTGTGATCAGGTACGGAAGAAAAAAACATAATTAGAGGAATATGCAAAACAAGAAAATCGAACTGCTCACCGCCAATTTCAATCCTCCAAGACAATCGACAATCACGAGGGCCAGACGAGAATAATGGTATCCATAGCTCCCGCAGCGGTCAACCACCTCTCTGGCTGAAACGCATCACAATTCTCATATCATCATTAATTTCTTTTTCCCTCCTGCTGTCACTCCTTGCCCATCTCATACTAGTCACACCGCTACCACCGTTGTCGGCACCATCACCGCTGCCACTCCTGCAACAAATCGTTGGCCCAAATCCCCGCTGTGGGTCATAGACCACATTGGGGGACCTGGGCCATCGCTGCCGCAGTTGCTGGGACTGCTGCCAAACAAGGATAGTGGTGGCCAGAAGCGGTCAAGGGCGGGGTACAGGTGGCGAAGGAATTGTGTGCGGGGCCTAGGCAGCGCAGGTGGTGCCAAGCAGCGCGGGCAAAGCGCAGGGGACGCTAGTCGTCGTAAAGGCAATGTCCAGGTGATGCCCGGTAACCATGCACAGGGTGTAGTGCCAGGCGGCCGCATAAGGTACAGACCGCGCATAGTGGCGTTAGATGTGGTCCCACACTGCCCGCGCTACACCACGCCGGGCAGGTAGCATCAGGCGGGTCGCAGGTGGTGTGGGCTACCAGAGCCCAGGTGGCAAACGGCGTAGGGAGCGCCGGGCGGAATGAGGGTAGCGAGAGGGATTGACGCAGTTGCGGGCGGCGATGATGACCCGGGGACGAGGCAGTGATGACAAGGAGATGGCCGATGCATTGATGGCCTAAACGTGCCTGGCAACAGCCACTGTTGAAAATCGCGTCACGACCCCGCGATCGTGTTTTGTTTCCGTGGTACTCAGATCTTTGGATCGTGAAAGGTGTGAGAAACTCTTCTTCACTTCCATAAACAGCGGACGGTCCTTGCAGATCCCATGATAGCCCATCTCTCGAAAAAAGACCTGTCCACAATGAGAGGTCCTGGCTTTGTCTCTCTCGAAGAGATTCTTGGGTCGTTGTACCTCTGCCTGCGTCGGCCTACGTCATAAAGGTTCTTGGTTATTGAAAATTGCTTCGCTACTGGCGCTCGGGGGATGCCGTTGCCGCCCTGCATCTGGAAAAAAGGTCAGCCTCGCCGTCTGGCGGCCCTACGGTTGATCCATCCCCTTAGGTCATCGCTTGCTGTTTCGCGTCTGTGACTCACTCCTCCACCCCTCGATATGCCTAACCACAGCTTGGAATTAGACCTGTTTATCCTGCACGCTAGTCTTTTGTCGAAGAGTGGCCCCCCAGCATGGCTCTCCCACACACGGAAACCAAGTTCATGGACCCGAGAGAGAAGTTGCACCCCTGAAATTCATATTGTATCAAGTCAATAAATGTAGACTGGTTTGCATTACTCCAAACCTGCGGAATTTTCACTGGGCCTGAAACCCTGCTTGGTCAATGGGTAAGTTCCGCTGTTTTGTTCCATGAGCATTTTCATATGAGCGCTTCTGAACAAAGATGCGCCCAAATTTGGTCAAGCGTTCCCTCTTAAGTCGGGATGGGACCTGTCAATAAGACTGGAAACTGACAGGACGGGTCGAGCGACGCACATCAAGGATCCGCAGAAACTAGGCTTTAAGATGATCGGAATTCATCAATGAACTGGAGACCTGATTGGTGCTAGCTCGAACAAAAAGACGAAGTCTGCGGCTGTATTAATTGCCCAGTCGTCGCGTAGGACAGTCTGGCAATCGACAATTCGAAACAGCCAGTTAAATTCACGGTTCTGCTGAACCACAACGCAAATGCTCATCGTCACACTGTCCTTACTTGTTTTTGTCGCGGCCTTCATCTATCACTCGCTCAAGCCACACCCGCTCCCAGACATCCCGCGCAACAGTCATCTACCATGGATGAGCGGAGATATCTCTTTCATTCGAGAGGTGGCTGAGAGAACAAGATGTCCGGCGCTACCATTCGACATAATGGCAGAGACGTTTGGTCCAATATCTCAAGTATGTTCATGCCCGTCAAAAGAAATTGACCTATTCACAGTGAGTCGCGCGCTGCACTCTAGGTCGTTCTTGGCCCTGGTAGAGGTTGGATTAGCAAATACTTTGGTTTCGGGAAGATCATGGTCGTTTTATCTGTGAGTGATCCCTTGCATGCTTATGCGACAAATAATAGAAATTAGATCCTGATTCCATCGTTCAAAGGATACACAAGAGATTTATGATATCCTTGTCAACCGTGCTGCGGAATTCGATAGATCAGACTTAACCTCCAAGCTGTCAGTCCCGTTATTTCTGCGAAGTTTTGAAACGTGTGATAATTGGCTCAACTAAATAGATTTCATGCGACTGTACCTGAAGGAATGATCAGTTTGCCTACCAATAGCATGTTCAGGCATCATAAGCGCTGGTGAGTGATAGATTCCGTCTGCGACGCGTCATTTTGACCGACTCTTTCCACTTAGGCTTGTATTGTCAATGACGGCCCCGTATCTAGCTCGCATGGTTCCAAGAATGACAGAATGCGTCATGGGGATGATACAACTATGGTCCCTCTCCTCAAAAAGGCTGAAGCAAGAAGGATCTACAGACCGTGCTTTCAACGCCATGGATGACATTCGACTCTCAAGCATCGATGTAATAGCATCCATCACCTTCGGAGCCTCGTTCAACAGCATCCCCAACGCTATCAAACTGATGGAATCCGACCCCAAAGCCACAGCATCGCAACGCCCTCCTACTCCCGCTTTGGCTCATGCGCTTGAGCAACTCCTTGAGACTATTGGCAGGAACGCTCTCTTCCCTATCCCTTCACTCCTTACATGGTGGACTAGGACTTTCGACACGGAATGGCACCATGCTCGCAAGGTAGTCTACGAATTTCTTGAGGAAAGACTTGATAGGGCACGGGAGGCTCACGAATCGTCGGAACAATACGAGGAGAAACGCAGTGCCCGTCTGGCTGACAATGTCCTCGATATGATTCTTGAGAAAGAGAAGGAGGATCACCTTAAGGGAGAAGACCCACTAAGCAAGAGTGCAATCCTCGACGAACTGGCCACTTATGCGCTTGCAGGTTCAGAGAGTGCGTATTTGAATACCGAGGCATTGCCGCTCCGTCCCACCTGACGCACCCGCCCTCGCAGCGACGGCGACCACCATCCAATGGGCAGTCAAAATCCTGTCTCACCATCCACAAGTCCAGTACAAACTCCATGAAGAGCTCGTAGACAAGCTCCCACCTCCCGGTCAGCGAACAGCGACCTTCGAGGAACTCTCAAGTACCGAACGTCTACCTTACCTCTCTGCTGTCGTGTACGAAATCCTGCGTGTCTCTCGGACTGCAGCCGCCGCGATTCGGGACGCGACATGCGATACTACCCTGCTCGGACACCCGATACCGAAAGGCACCACAGTCGTTCTGTCATTGACGTATACCCAACGGTATGAGTCTGCGTCGTATAAAGCCATTTCGGATGGACTAGACGGAGCGAGGAGTGATAGTAGCAAGAAGAGCGGGCGGAGGGTCGGGTATTGGGATGAGGGGGATTGTGATGTGTTTAAGCCAGAGAGGTGGTTGACGGCTTCCGGAGCGTTCGATCCTAATGCGGGACCGTGGATGCCATTCTCGTTTGGCTTTCGCGGTTGTTTTGGATTGAAATTAGCGGTGAGCAGGTCGATTTTCTTGTTTGCACTTTCCCCTAATTATGATTTTTTCCTCCTCCGCTCCTGAACTCAAAATCTTCACTCAGATCCTGGAATTGCGTATGTACTTGGCATTGATTCAATCGTCTTTCTTCCTCGACCAGGTACCTGAGGAGTTTGACAGTATGGCTGCGACCGAGACAGTGACGACCCACCCAATACAATGTTACGTCAGGCCAATCCCGTGGGAGCCCGAATTGTGGTAGGCGATTCAAGTGTTTTATACTATTGGACATTCAAACACATACCTACCCCCCACGCTCCCCTTCGGGGTACCCACCCGCTCTGCTGTCCGCACTTTCCTAATATGCGTTAGATACATTGATTCCTTCACTCTCGTGAGAGCTAGACTTACTTACAGTCTTTCGTTTCCGTTCGTGTTGACAGGATAATTGATTTCATAACTCCCATGGGTTTGTAACCACTCTTTCCGGCTTCAATTCTCATAGATCTCATATTTTGAGCTTATTCAAATTGTTATAACTTGCCGCCAGTATTGTGACCTTGGCTGGCTACATGACTGCAACCATGTCTACTTGTAACCATAATTGAGAGCATGCCTAGGACAATTCAGGCAGTACTCAAGGCAAAAGGGGGGCTACACTAAGCACTTTTATGGCTTGGGAGCCAAAGTTCACCTGCAATAAAACTGTGCCAATGATATCCTGAAGAAAAATGTTCATATGACAGGCAAAAATTGATGAAATATTTTTAAAATTGGCACTGTCATGAACTATATGCAGTAGCATGCCACTTACATATATATTCTTATAACTTCATTTATAATAATTTTATTCATGAGTTACACCCTATGTAATTGAAAAGTTCCAAACATTGGAACAGTTTTGTCATAAACATTGCTGGACATGCAGAAATCACTGAATTCATGTAGGCAAAAAACAAAATGACCCTGGGACATGACTGGCTCAGAATCCACAATCTGAGAATTAACTGAGATTCTGTCATGACCCATTCATTTCTCCACCCATTTCACACCCATAGTCCTCTAATGAACCCTTGAGAATCATCTCATAACCCTCACACACTCCCAAATTTCTTGGAGCCCTAACAACCCCTCTTGATTATCTACAAACCGTAAAGCCTCTTACCAACATTTGACACTCAGCTACACAAACACTAGGTCTCCCTATCAATCCATCAATGACCTAAACCCCCAACACATCCCAATTACACCCCTCATGCACCCTTTGCCTTCACACTTGGTCACTGGTAAACACATGACACACCACTCAGCATCACTAGCATCAGGCTGATGACACGCCACCACACATGATGCATGATGGTGCAGGAATGGCCGTAACAAGTAGGTGATACATGATATTGAATAGCAGCAAGTGACGCATGGACAACAAACAAGAATGGCGGGTGATATACAACAGTGATAACTGGTGGTTACCATTACAACTATATCGTTATTAAAAATCAGTTGGGCGTTGCATTAACACTTGACATCCTGGATGACAATTCGGACTCCCATGGGATTGGCCTGACGTAGCATTGTGTTGGGTGGGTCGTCACTGTCTCGATCGCAGCCATACTGTCGAACTCCTCAGGCACCTTGTCGAGGAAGAAAGACGATTGAATCAATGCCAAGTACATACGCAATTCCAGGATCTGAGTGAAGATTTTGAGTTCAGGAGCGGAGGAGGAAAAAATCATAATTAGGGGAAAGTGCAAACAAGAAAATCGACCTGCTCACCGCTAATTTCAATCCAAAACAACCGCGAAAGCCAAACGAGAATGGCATCCACGGTCCCGCATTAGGATCGAACGCTCCGGAAGCCGTCAACCACCTCTCTGGCTTAAACACATCACAATCCCCCTCATCCCAATACCCGACTTTCCGCCCGCTCTTCTTGCTACTATCACTCCTCGCTCCGTCTAGTCCATCCGAAATGGCTTTATACGACGCAGACTCATACCGTTGGGTATACGCCAATAACAGCACTACTGTAGTGCCTTTCGGTATCGGGTGTCCGAGCAGGGTGGTATCGCACGTCGCGTCTCGCATTGCGGCGACTGCGGTCCGAGAGACACGTAGCATTTCGTACACGACAGCAGAAAGGTAAGGTAGACGTTCGGTGCTTGAGAGTTCCTCGAAGGTCGCTGTTCGCTGACCGGGAGGTGGGAGCTTGTCTACGAGCTCTTCGTGGAGTTTGTACTGGACTTGTGGATGGTGAGACAGGATTTTGACTGCCCATTGGATGGTGGTCGCCGTCGCTGCGAGGGCGGGTGCGTCAGGTGGGACGGAGCGGCAATGCCTCGGTATTCAAATACGTACTCTCTGAACCTGCAAGCGCATAAGTGGCCAGTTCGTCGAGGATTTCATTCTTGCTTAGTGGGTCTTCTCCCTTAAGGTGATCCTCCTTCTCTTTCTCAAGAATCATATCGAGGACATTGTCAGCCAGACGGGCACTGCGTTTCTCCTCGTATTGTTCCGATGATTCGTGAGCCTCCCGTGCCCTATCAAGTTTTTTCTCAAGAAATTCGTAGACTACCTTGCGAGCATGGTTCCATTCCGTGTCGAAAGTCCTAGTCCACCATGTAAGGAGTGAAGGGAAGGGGAAGAGAACGTTCCTGCCAATAGTCTCGAGGAGTTGCTCGAGCGCACGAGCCAAAGCGGGAGTAGGAGGGCGTTGGGATGCGGTGGCTTTGGGGTCGGATTCCATCAGTTTGATAGCGTTTGGGATGCTGTTGAACGAGGCTCCAAAGGTGATAGATGTTATTACATCGATGCTTGAGAGTCGAATGTCATCCATGGCGTTGAAAGCACGGTCTGCAGATCCTTCTTTCTTCAGTCTTTCTGAGGAAAGGGACCATAGTTGTATCATCTCCATAACGCTTTCTGTCATTCTTGGAACCATGCGAGCTAGATACGGGGCGGTCATCGACAACGCAAGCCTAAGTAGAGTGAATCCATCAAAATGGTGCGACGCAGACGGAACCTGTTGCTCACCAGCGCTTGTGGTGTTTGAACATGCTATTGGTAGGCAAACTGATCATTCCTTCAGGTACAGTCGCATGAAATCTTTTCAGTTGAACCAATCAACACATGTTTCAAAACTTCGCAAAAATCACGGGACTGACAACTTAGAGGTTATGTCTGCTCTGTCAAATTCCGTAGCACGGTTGACGAGGATATCATAAATCTCTTGTGTATCCTTTGAACGATGGAATCAGGATGTAATCTTTATTATTTGTTGCATTAGCAAGGGATCACTCACAGATAAAACGACCACGATCTTCCCGAAACCAAGGTATTTGCTAATCCAACCTCTCCCAGGGCCAAAAATGACCTAGGACGCAACGCACTGAATAGGACAATTTACTTCAACCGACATGAACATACCTGGGATATCGGACCAAACTTTTCTGCCATTATTTCGAATGGTAGCGCCAGACATCTTGTTTTTTCAGTCACCTCGCGAAAGAAAGAGATATCGCCGCTCATCCATGGTAGATGAGTGTTGTGCGGGATGTCTGGGAGCGGGCGTGGCTTGAATGAGTAAAAGATTATGGCTGCGAGAGCAACAAGCGAGGACAGTGCAATTGTGAGCAGGTCCAATCCCATGATTCCGCGATGTGGTTGAGTTGTTCAGCAGAAGAAGAGTTCCTGTCCGTTTATTTCAAAATATTATTATAACTGCCAGAGGCTGTAACGTATGTCCCACGCGCAGCCTGCTGCGATCTCGGCGTCCTCGGATTCAAAATTAACTGCAACTGCAGAGATCAGACCAGTTTGTCACATCAATTCGTCTAATATGTCGCACCAGCTGGGTTTGTCTCTGGTCTCTTCTGTACCGTCATTTCTTCTACACGAAACAAGGATAACCTTCGCGACAATCGGAAATAAAAGTGGTTCTGCTTCTCGATCACTTCAGTCAGGCCAGATCCTTAGGCAAAACTGACAGACGTCACACGTGGGAAAAGTTTTATCTTTATCATCACCATTTTTATACCGCCATACGTGGCTACGACAAAGACGCGGTTCGTCTATGGTTATGGAGGGGTTAGTGATTTGTAGGTTAATGTGCGTAGTTGTGATTCCTTTATTCATGGTGGGACGGGAGGCTCGAAGGGTGGTAACTCCGCATCTGTCAGTTGGGATGGTGGTTACGTGGGAAAAGTGGTCGGGGGCAAGACCATCTCTGATTGCGGTACTGGAAATCTGAGCTTTCGCGTACATGTAGTGTTGCCAGCCGCCTATGATGGCCGCTTCTTTGCTAAAAGTCGCTCTTGTAAGTATGCAGCGACACTTTTAGATGATGTCGTGAGCGTCGCTGAGACGAATGGATCTTGTGGGGTGCGAGGACTCGAGCAGCTGCCGGTTGACAGAGGGCTCGGTGCTGTCGTCGAGTGCCTTGAGACGCTTAAGATCTCCGACATGGCGGCAGGCGAAATCGAAGCCAAGTTTAATGATGCCCTCCGCTTAGCGTGACGTCTGAACGACACAGGAGGTCAGCTGCACGGATGAAGGTAAGGGTGAATCGTGTACACTCACGTTTTTGAATGAGGTGGATTGCGACGAGAGCCTTCTAAAATTGGGCCATCCGACGACTCGCGATTCTTCCAGTTCCTTTGGGGGGTGGCCGATGAATTACATTCCTTTCCATCCGAGTGCACCGCCAAAGCTGAGCTGCTTTTCGCAAATTTCTTGCCCTTTTCGAGGACGGTGGCTACATCCGCGCTTCTCTTCCGTTTCTTGGTTGCCTTGGAGGAAACGTTCTTCGATGTAGCTGGACTTCCGCTTCTGGAATCCGACCCCGATGTGGATCTCGCACATTGCTCCTCCTCAGCTGCATCGTTCAGCCTCTTCAGTAGTTCCTCGAACTCGTCATTCTGTTTCGAGCTGGCACCAGCTAGGTCTCCAGTTTGTTGGTGAATTCCGATCCCCTTCAAGTCTAGTTTCTGTGAAACCTTGATGTGCGTCGCCCGACCGGCCCCGTCAGTTCCCAGTCCCTTTGATGGGTCCCATCCAGACTTCAGAAGGAACGCTTGACCAAAATTGGTCGCATCTTCGTCCGGAAGTGCTCATATAAAGATGTTTATGGAAGAAAAGTAGAGGAACTTACCCATTGACCATGCAAGGTTCCTAGGGTCGGCGGATATGCGCCGCTTGACTTTTCTCTCGGACAGACCCATTTTCGCTTCGCCAACAAACAAAGTCCATGCTTGCAATCGTATACGATCACATGATATACGCGTGACCGAAGAGTTGAACCACTCGTCACGGTCACAGGCGCACCGTCACTTGCCGCCGTCAACACGGGCGCGCACATACAAAGGACGCAGCGGATCGTTCCACTCGAACAATCAATCTCTCTCATCGTCGTCGCACTCGACGTCGCCGACAGAATTTCGTAGCTATTTCGCACTTTTTTCGCAGTTCTCTTCGTCCCTAGCATTTTCCGCTGTCTGTCTTTGTCCAACATCCGCGATGCACAGTCCGCTTGAAGGAAAGCTCAATGTCGTTCATACTTCCTCTCCGCCCCCCATCACCACACCGCTCAGGCTTAAGCAAAAGTCCACTTCTCCGACTTCGTATCCGCTGCTGCCCACCGCCGTCGCCAGGAGACAAAGTAACTCCTACAGACAGCTCAGGCAGAACAATCTCGTCTCGAACTCCCCTTTCAAGTCCCACACCAATCCCAGTTCTCCTCCTTCAACTAGCACAACCAATACATCCTCACATGCCCTTGGCTCCGCCTATACCCGTGTTTTCTCCCCGAACACTCCTGCATTCATCACTCGTCGTGTCTCCGGCGAGAAACGCCCCCGTCCCAACTCCATGCATGAACAAGCCGAGGTGGAGAACGACCGTCCTTTCGCTTACAAGCGTGAACGCAGGCAGAGCAAGGGCTTCAAGAATCTCCTTGAACAAGAGCCCGTTACTCGCAGCCCATTCCGCAAAGAGGAGGACATCGATGCCCCCGAGTCCCGCACTTCCGACGTGACCAATCTTGTCTCTCCCTCAGCGATCCCAGCCGTCTCTCCCTCAGCAGTCTCAGCACCGTCCCCGACTCGCTCCTCTCTCGTTTCGCGCCGCTTGCTTGGACCACGTACCTCCAACTCATCTGCAAACGGCATCCCTCTGACCCGTAGACGCTCGCGCCGCAAGACTGTAACCTTCGACGAGCGCTGCGACGTCCTTGAATTTGAGCCTGAGGATGATGAGGACAACGATAGCAATGTCTTCGAATCCGATGGTGACTTTGTAAGTGCTGTCCACTTCCTCTCTGCTACGTTCTTATCGTCCTCCGTTCTAGGAGTCCGAAACAGAGCTCGAGGAGCAGATTCAGAAGGATCTCGGACCCGATGTTCCATCTCCCCCGCAGGAGTCGCGGAAACGCGACGAGCATCTGGTTCGCGACTCAGACGCTCTGAGCGGTCTTGACGCTGCTGCCGGTGAGCAGTTCATGCCAATGCAATCTCGTTGACACACCACGTTAATCTATCACCCAGTGTCTCATGACCAGTCCTTCGAATTGCAACTTGCGAGTCATGCAAAGCAGAATGAATCCGCTTCCCCCTTGCCTTCTATTGTTTTCGAAGTTAATGAGCCGTCGATATCGAGGACTCACCCGTTCGTCGATGACGCGGACCCCTTCGAGGCTCTGCAGGCCTCATTGGGCCTTGGTTTCGCTGTCGGAGCCGGGCTGGGACTCTCTCCGACAGGCAAGACGTGGAAGGCAAATATCAACGAGCACGGCGGGAACACGTCATGCGAGGACGTCGACGTACCAGCATTGCTTGATAAAACGAGCAAGCCTGTGGCTGCGTCTGCAACCGCGTCTGCATCGGCGTTGCTTGATAAAACAAGCAAGCCTGTGGTCATGCCTGCACCCACGTCTGCACCTTCTTCTCCAAAGTCTCCACCCACATCTACCCGGTCCCCTCTCATTCCCAACGCACGGGTGACTTCGAGGGTTGGGTCGCCGCTTCGCGTCGGCATGTCGTCTCCTCGGGCACGATCTGTCTCTACTAGCGGAGACATACCTTCGCCCGGCACACAAGTGACTGTATCACCGAAGACTGGTGACACGTCCGTAATACCTGGTCTGAACGGAAGGAAGGTAGGGTCTCCGCCCACGGGACTTCGTGTAAGGCCGCGGATAGATAGGGATCGCCTGAGAAGGCGGCTAATGAAGGAACGGGGACCGATGAACCACGAAGACGCCGTCGTTGGGAGTGAAGGTGAGGTGGAGGTGGAGTTGGTTGGCGAAGACAGCATGTGTACGGATCCCGGAGAACACGAAAAGGAACTGAGTGGAGAGAGACTGAGCACGCTCAGCCTTTCTCCGTCTTTTGTTGCAGAAAGTGCCACAGCCACGATCGAACACGCGCACAAGGTGGTTGTGGCTACGCCACCTGCATCGTCACCTGCATCCGCCACAGCGATCGTAACCACCCCCAATCGCGGGTTGACTCTGAGGAGGGAAGACAACATGACTCACGACGGTGTGCTCGAGCTTGATCCCGAGCCGTCCACCATCGATCCTCCGAGACCGACCGTGCCTATCCGCGCCGCCACCGAGAGCGGCATCGACGCTGCAAGGACAAGGACAGGCGTAACGACCGAACATGCAGATGTCGGCAAGCCAAGAGTGGATTTTGGCAGAGATATGATGTTTGACTTCGGGAGTAAGCTGAAGCTGAGTTTCGGACACGGACTTGGCAACGACATAGAAGGGGTCGGAGACGAAGCAGAGGCTAGAGGCGTCGAGCTTGGTGACGTGAGGAGCGCGCTTGATCGGCTTATGGATGACGTCGCAGGGACGAATGCGCGCGATAAGGGAAGGAGACGAGTCAATGCCGACGACTCGAGGGCCACGGTCTCGCTAGAGACGTCGTTCGCTTCAATCTCTCGTTCGCCTTCACCATCACCTCCTCTCTCTCCGATCGAGCCAGCAGCGCACACACGTGTGGAAACCGAACAACAAGAAAGACGCAAGATCACAGACGTGACTGCGTCCGGGGAAACCGAGCCAGAACTGGACATAGCCGGTTTCACCAGCGCATTCCCACCCCCACCCCCTCCCAAGTCGTCGGCCCAGTCTCAGGATGCTCGACGCGAAAGAGAGAGATTAATATTGGAGAAAAGACGCTTGGCAAGACGGATTGAGGAGGAGGAGGCGGAGGGTCGGACCCTGCAGCCGCCGAAACTGGACGTGCGTATTGGAGGGCTGGGAGCGAGACCAGCGAGGAGACGGAGTCGAAGCACGGGAGATGTGCCCCTTGTACGGCCTGGGGATGCAACAGATGCAGTGGCTGAATTTGGGGGTGAAGGAGGGTTGGAAGAGACTATAGAGAAAGAGCTGATGAGGAAGTTCGGAGCCGGCGCAAAGAGCGTACGTGTGGTCCTATTCCGTGGCTTCACCATGCTGACTCCGTGATAGAAATATCACGTTCGTGAACGCGAACAGACGATATATGCATCCTCATCGCACGATGATATGAACCTTGCGCCAGGGGAAGAGAGTGTAGGTCACGTCGGTAGTGCGGGTGATGTTGACACTGGCAAAGCTTGGAGAATGGTCCGACGGCCATCGGATATGGTTCGTGTTCCACGGTATCACGTTGGGAGTATATTCATTCTGATATCGTTCTTCGGGCAGAATGAGCACTCCAAACAAATCAAACAGATGCCGACGCAGGACAAGAGGGCGCATGGCAAAGTCTTCGTTAAAGGTGTGTATGCTTGACTCCTTGTCTGTCACGCAACTCAGCTTTCAATGCCAGTGCTCCGCATGAAAGGCCTCGAGCTCCCGATGCCTCAGCAAACGACCGCCGTGACTTGCACCCTAAATAATGGCATACACTACGTCACCACACCCGAGTGCTGGCTCACTCCTAATTCCAATATCGATCAAGAATTTGAATTGTACGTATTTTGCTCTTCATAAGCCGGCGAAATTGATTGAGTATGGTACAGAATCGAACACAGCAAGCTTGAATTTACCCTGACGATGAAAGTTCGTCGAGACACGCACATCATTTCGCAATTTAAAGCCCTTTCGGTTCAACCAACTGTCGCCGCGGCGCCAGTCCCGGCGTCTAAAGGCGGTGGGATGCGAAGTCTCTTCTCTTCCTCACCTCGCAGGTCTGCAAAGGACAAAGCTGCTCGGGCAAGCCCTACGCTTGCTGTGCGCAGCCTTCCTGAGAACCTCGCCCGTTATCTCAAACCCGATGGCACACTCGCTCGTGCCTTCATAGCATTCAAAGATGTGGCCGCACACTGTGATACTCGACTCTTCGAAACAACCGTCCCGCTCATTGGACAGAAGCTAGAACCCACTGGGGTCGTCAAGACATTGGAAGTTGGAGAGCTCGTTTTGCAAATGTTTAGGCTGCCCCCCTTGCCCGGTATCTCGGCAGACAAGCTACCGCAGAGCCTGGAAGAATGTCAGCGCGGGCTTAGGCATGTCAGTTGGCATAAAGTGACCTACTTTGAGAGTGTGCTCACGCAAAACGGAGGAGATTGTATGGTACGACCTTCCTTTGGATTCGCGTTGTGAACTTGTGTTAACGGTATGGGTGGTGAAAAAGACATGGCGCCGGCGACATTTTCGTGTGATTGGTGCTAGTATGGTGGCTTTCAACGACGTCACGAGGAAGGCTACGGCGACCATTGACTTGAAAAAGGCTTTGGCAGTCCATGATGACCAAGAGGCGAGGCCAAGCTCCACCACGTTGAACTCGGCGGACGAATACGACGGACTGTCCGGTGTAGAACGATCGTTCAGGCTTATGTTCCTACACGGTCAGGAAATTTTGTTCTTCGCAGATTCTGATTCGGACAAGGCTAAGTGGTAAGGCGGATGCATTGTTGCTTCTCGTGAATTCTAACACAAATAAATCTTACACAGGCTTGAGGTCCTCCGCGCACTTATCGGGAATATCCCACCCAATCCGCTTTGGGCTGAGATCGTTTGGCAGCGGCAAAACGAGTTGGCTGCGAAAGCAAAGGTTTCTGGAGAGTCTAAGACGCAGCAACGCTAGCGTTGCGAGGGGTGTAAGCTGTGGACTTTATGCTGTTGTTCCTCTACGCTTTCAGCTTAGTGGCTTGTAACTTATGTAGCCTTACCGCTCACATCCATGCCTGTCTTACAAGGCGCTGGCCGATAACACTCACTCCATCGCAATGTGACTCCAGAATTATATTATCACGTTGCAATTGTGTGGTCCAGGGTATTACAACAGAAGCATTGTCGGCTCAGAAGCTAATGTCATCATCCGCGCTTTCAGCTCTAGCGCTTCGGATTCATCCGATATTCGTCACTAGTGCAAATGGCACCTTAAGATCTAGTAGCGTTGACAAGACGTCGTCTTCGCGCTTTTTCGAGTGGCGGAAGATTTTCGTTGTCTAGCAATACGGCTGGATGCTCATCTAAGATCTCGAAGTGAGGAGAGACAATGGCGCTCACGGGTAGAGGCCTCGGCAGACTGATTCATTAGAGTTGCTCCAGGTGAATCGGCATCACCGTCCGGCAAGGATGTTGCCGGCGGGGATGTAATATCCCCGCCTATCGAAATATTCTTCGGCAAAATAGAACGGCGCCGCTGCGAACAGATCTGTGTTTTATCACAAGAGCCAAATTTAAAATACGCACTTTGTGATTTGTTCCCGCGACATTCAGACCATCTAAATCAATCTTATAGTTCGCCTCATCGAGCCTGACACGTCGCTCTGCCACATCTACGACCCAGGCTATGCTCACGACCACTGGCTTGGGGTCCCTGAGTAATCTGCGAAATAATCGAAAGGTTAGCGCGTAAGCTCGAATCAGGCCCTGATGCCTCACCGAAAGCGGGTGATAGTGCTCATTAAACCATTCTTGAACACGATATGCGTGCAAGATTGGCCCACCCTCTGTATTACCTACAAAGTGATGCGCGGACTGTTTCAAAGGCCTGCGAAGATTGTGATGCACAAGAGCGCTCACCTTCGCCCCCATTTGGCTACACATTTCCGCAAACAATCCCCCCGCTTCGTCTCCGTCCTGAGATTTGACGTCGACAAAAATCGTGCATCCTTCCAGAACCTTCTTGACGACGCCCGCTTCCTTCCTGCCGTCCGACGTAGCAGCTTGTCCGCGAACGTGGGCATCTGCGCCTGTCGCTTGGTCCGAAGCGGTGGCTTTACTTCTGGTTGCGACATCCAAAGGCGACGAAATTTGGTGCGGGCCCGTTGTCCCTAACGACTCTGGGTGCAAATGAGAACCGCCGAGCGGTTCAGGAGCGTTCAATGACCTTGAAAGAGCCTGAGACGCGAGGGATGCTTGTCTAGACGCTCTGCGCAACCAAGAATCTTCTTCCTTGGCAGTTCCACAAGGGATGCGACCACACCAAAAGGCATCTTCCTTCTGCTCACTTTCGTGTTCATTCACCTTCTTCTCCGATGTCACCTGCTCGGCACTCCCTGCTTCATCGCCACCGCCGCCCTTAATGGGACTGCCCGCAATGACTGACAAAGAGGGCTTCTTACTCGCCTTTGGAACCACCCTCCTACCAAACTCAAACCCCTTGACCGTGGCGCGCCTTTCTGGGCCAGCGCCCTCGGCGCCCAGACCGACAGAGTTGACTGTTGCCCTCGCCATGGCTTGCGAGGCAGCCGACCGCCTGAGCTCTTTCTCTGTCAGTCGGCCTTGCCCATTCAAGGCAACAACAGGCTTGATGCGGTTCAAACTTGACCCGCTGCGACTGGCTGTCCCCGGCGTGCTGTTCCTCGCACCGCTTCCACTTCTCATCGTATGCCCAATTGTCATATCGTCCCGAGACCCAGTTGAGAGGGGCAGCGGTGCTTCTTTTTCCCTGTTGAACCCTAGGCTTGTCCCTGGCCTGGCCGTTCCAGGCCTGCTGGGAGGCGGCAAGGCCAGCTTGTCTAGCGCGCTCGAAAGAGTCGACAACGTGGACCTTGAGGAAGTGGCAGACATCGAGCTCGGGCGCACAAGCTTGCCAGGCGACGACATCGGCTTGCTCATCTTGGTGGGTGACGTCGATGGCGTTGCAAATGCAAAGCGAGCAGCAGGAGGCAGTTGCGACTTAGAAGGAGACGAGTGAGGTTTTACTCGAGCTGCCGAGGGTTGGGACGAAGTAGAAGAATTTGAAATCGCCTGGCTAGTATGCGCAGGGAAGGTGAAGGTGAATTCGGGAGCGGGTACCTTGAAGGCAGACCCGGCGCTCTTAGTCACTTGCTGATCAGGTATCCCAACGTTCCCTTTTGTTGAGCCCTCGCTCGTCATCACACTCATCCTAGCCTTGGCGCTGTTCGCTGGCGCCTGTACCAGGGATACACCTTGCTTTCGATCTCGCCCTTCACTTTCGCCCACCCTGGCTCCGTTCCTCGACACGCTCCTTGTGATTCTTTGTGACTGCGCTTGTCCTGGGACCCGTTTCGTCGCATGCATCCTAGCATCCGGTTTGGTCTTTATCCGGGATTTCATGTTGGAAGACAGATTCGCACTATTCGTGCTCTCATTCGGCAAAGGTCCGGTGCTTATAGGCAAGGGGGGAGGAAGCATGAGGCCGGCAGCGGGGCGTGGTAAACGACTGGGTTGACTAGGAGTTCGCAATCGTTGTTGGGGTATTCCACAGCTAGATGGAGGTTTGCTCGTGCTTGCCGCAAGTGAGGCGTACTCTACGTTGGTACCATCTAGACGCGGCTATCATCCAACAAGGATCTAAATCAGCAGAAACAAAGGGAATGAGCAGGACGCGTACAGTCATTAAGCTTGGATTCCACGCTAAGCTGATGCCGTCGTTTGCCTTCGCAGGGGCAGGAGTAAGAGGGAGCGGGGTCAGGGGAGACCCAAAGTCTACGTTGAATGGCAGCGTGAACATTCGAGCGGGCGTACGGATACTACCATAGTCTACGCCCAGATTTGACGTGCCCGGAAGAGCAGAGGGTACGTTGTCTCGCATCATCCCAAGGCGCATGACCTCAGGACCCGGTGTTTCAGCCTTAGCAGGCGAAGCCCACGCCGGGAGGATCACGGCGGATGCGGCAGCCTCTAGACGTTCCTCTTTAGTCCCTATTGCGGGTACGCTGCACGCTCTTGACTTCTCCCTAGTAGGGGACACCCCTTTCCTGGGAGATGAAACGCTGGTGAGATCGAGACGCGGCACGCCTGGTGCACCGGGGGTCGAGCTCCCAAATACAAGAGCAGTCTGTGTGTGCGTTGCTGGCTCCTTCGGCAGGATGGCCGTAGTCACTGGTGGCAGCGGTGTGAGAGCAGCGGTGGGGGCTGCGGCAGCGGGAGACCTGGCTGTGACGATGGCTACTTCCACCCCAGATGCCAGGTTCTCGTCTCCCTCCTCCCTTAATCTCTTACGCTCTCGAGCCATAGCGTCGTCTACGCTGTGCAGAAAGGACCGCTTGTGTCGCAGGGTCGCGTCACTTGGGCGCTTCTCCTGCTTTCTTTCCGCGATGTCGAGGAGTGGCATTGACGGCGGCGGAAGCTGAGGTAGCGGAAGGACATTGATAGGTTGTGTACGTAGCGCGTCGCGGGCGACCTTGAGCGGCGAGCGGTGCAAAGGAACCTTGGCGAAGAGATCCGGGAGCGTGAGCTGGGATCGCGTGCGCTGTTGATGGTGCCGGGTGGTTTCAGTGGGGGTGCTCTTTTTGGCCTTGGTCGTGGTGGTGGCGAAAGCAGACATGCGTATATCCGGATGCTCGAAGTAAGCAGGCGGGTAAGCCAACAAGCGTCGTCGTCGCCTGCCCTGAGCTGGTAGCGTACAGCTGTGTCTGACTGAACGTTCGCGTTTTGACGCGACAACAAACAGAAACAAAAGCACGTGATATATAGCGTGTGGCAAAAAACATTGACAAGGAACAAGTAACAACCGTACAGTGATAAAAAATTAGTGAGCCGTAGACAAGACCAAGAAAATCACAGCTAGAGGGATAGAAAAAAATATGCCCCTCAAAACGAGACGACCAGTGGCGACATGGGCCCTTTTCCTCTGCCAGGAGTCAAGTGCATCTTGCGAAGCTGTCAAAGAACAAGACACCGTGTCAGCGCACCCAGCTTGATGAGACGACCTGCAGCGTAGTCATAAAAGAACGCACATACCCCAATATGAGCGATGAATGCATTTAGATGGTCTTCTCTACTCTTCTCTGTCACCGCACTCCCAAGAGGCGTTCGAGATGTGGCGACGGGAGATAGACCATATTGCCCAACTAATAGCCGGACTTCATTCTCCTTAAGCGCTAGCAACGCCTTCAGGTCCTTGGGGAATAATGGGGACGGCATCGGAAGCTTGAAGTCCGATGAATTCACTGCAGCGGTTGACGAAGCTGTTAATGGACTTGGTGGAGCGTTTGAACCCTGCAGTGGCAGCAGCAGCGGCCGAAGCTGCGCGAATGGTGCATCTGGACTCTCCGGACGTATCAGGGCGTTTTGCCGGCGGGCCTCCCTGGTTTTGGTTAGATTGGATGAGGAGGAACCTTTAGCTTGGCGAGCGAGTAGCAGCAACTCACGAATTGTGCAATCTGCATTCAATGTCCAACATTTCGCGCCTGTGATTGCGAGATTGAAGTCTGAGCGCATCCGAAATTTGCACATCTAGCTAAGCATACGATGAGCACCAGGTTGAATACAAGAATTCTCCACTGACTTGCGCCCTGACTCGCCGAGGTACTTCGATAGCGACCTTCTCTTTGATCAATTCTCTGACGCGACCTTCCAGACCCTTCGCGACTTCGATAGGCGGTACCTTTCTTAGGGTCTCGTTGATGTTCTTCATGAAACCGTCTCGCTGTTCATAGAATTCCTCTATTTGTACCTGCATTTTGGCAATCTGCAGAGCATCCCTGGTTGAGCGCTACGTATCTTTCATGGAATGACATGACAACAAACCTGCTTCGCAGCCTCCAAGGCCGGACCAACCTCAGTGACCAATAGCATCACATTGAAGGTGCTTTCTAGACGAGCTAACGTCTCTTTCATTGTGCCCATAAGTTTGACGAGCAATAATTGCTCGTCAGAAAGATCAGATTGAGGGCGGCTAGCAGACGCTGACGTATTGGCGGGATGCTATCAGGATGGTTAGAGCACGAGTGGTCCAGTAAAATCAGTCGTTAGGCTTGAGCTCACCCTCTGCGACGGTCCAACCTTCATTGTGTTAGGTCCTGTCGTAGTGGAATTCCTCGCACCTGCAGGGGTTGAGGGAATTTTCACTTGTAAAGTTGGCCTTGAGTTCTTGGCGTCTGGGGCCTGCTTGCTTTTGCCCATCATTTATATTGAAATTTTTTCTGGGTAAAACCAAGAGGGGTGGGGTAAGGGTTGTACCCGGAGTAAGGGCTGGAGTTCGAAAGCACCCCCAGAGTTTAGTAGATATGATGCGTTGATGGAAAAGATACTGCGGTTGACGAGCATCGAGCAGAAAAGGGCAAAGTATATACTCGTTTGCCTACGCGCCACTGCGCATCTGCGGAGAGGCCAAGGGTTGCCTGTGCTGCGGGGAAGGCACGAGGCAGGCAGGAGGCTTGAGACAACCAGGTGGACGTCTTGAAATTTAAGCTCGGTAGAAGAGCGCAGAGAACAAGGTGATTTCAATGCATGATTCCACCAAGTGTAGTGCGTAGAACACTATGTAAGATGAGATGAGACAGTCCACGCAAGTCGTTCCGTTGATGAGCATTGGACGAGAGCAGAGATTGTTGCTGTAACGCGCATGGCTAAACATACGACGACCACGAGGACGACGAATCCGCAGGCAAGTGACAGATGAAGGTGTCCTCGTGAGCTTTGGCGCATCGCGGACTGAATCACATCCGCTGTCGGCGAGTTAGCATCGCAAATCGCCGTCGAAGGAGGGGGAGAGGAGCGGTCAAAGTCCTTGTGGCCCGCGGCCTCGTGGAACGACGACGCGACGCGACGTCCAGCATG
Organism: Clavaria fumosa; assembly: GCA_951802425.1. Lineage (NCBI taxonomy): Eukaryota > Fungi > Basidiomycota > Agaricomycetes > Agaricales > Clavariaceae > Clavaria > Clavaria fumosa. The sequence goes on along the minus strand of OX637805.1, from coordinate 795,398 downwards.
GTTTGCTCGGTGGCAACTCCCAGTCTGCCTCAGCGCCTGCTGCATGGAAGCACTCAAACGTGCCATTCAGCAGGTGGAATACACCCACGACGATGAGGAGAAGCACACGGATATCTACCGTAGGTTCTCTCCTCGCCTTCTTACTGAGCAACGAGTAAATTTCCTCAGTACATCTCGTTCAAAACATCCTCGACGCCAACCCGAAGTCCAAATCTCGTCCTGCAAATCTCCTCACCACGACATATGCCGTGAGACGCATCCTCCACCCAACGCTGCACTGGGAGCAGACTGACGATCTGCTCGACCTCCTCACGCACATCGAATGCATCCGTGAACGAGTCAAGGCGTCCGCGGGCGAGGCCCTCGACTGGAATACTTATTACGAAAAGGAAACCGAAAGTGCTAGGGGTAGAGCGCCTGACGACGCGTATAGAACGCGTATTGATAATGAAGCGAGTATGACCCTCCTTCGGGAGGACGAACGGCAGAAAATTTCGCGTATCGCCGACGAGAGCAGAGCTAATGCACTCCGGACAGTCTACTTTCAGCTCATTTTGGATTTCGCGCATCTCGTTTGTTTCGCCTTTCCCCTTTTTCGTTCCGCTGGGTGACCTCGATTTCCTCACAGCATATCTATCACATATGGCCCTCTAGAGACCTGTGCCATCTGCATCTTTGTGTGCGTGACTACTTTCCGCCACCACCCAAGTTATCCTCCTCGGCCCTGCAACCATCTCGTCGGGCATTTCGCCGTGATCTTCGCGAGGGCGAGCAAGAGGAGCTCGTCATCAGCGCGAGACAATGTGGCAAATTCCTCAAGGACGCGGAGCAATGGCTGCGCGCTAGGAAAGCCAAGGATGGGTCTGTGTAACTTCCCCACCTCTCTTACCCACAGCTCATTCTTCTCTTCTTTTGCGTTCTCATCTCAAGCGTGGATCAAAACACCCTCGCGGAAATCCACGCTGACTACCTTAGAGACGTCCCTGCCCCGGCCGACGAGGCAGAGCTGGTGAGCCGGTGCGAGTTCTACCTGTGCAAAGTGGAGGGCATGGTCGAGGTGCTAGAGTCCATTTTTATTGATGAGTCATGACGTGCACCCAACGACCACTCGTCTTGTCTTCCTGTCCTCTCTCCTGTCTCCGCTGTAAAATAATAAATCCCGTCTTGTTGACGTTTGTTTTAAATGTTTACCGCACGCCATGCCCGTCGTTCGACCGCCCATCCGCGCGGTGTTCATCGACCTCTCCGGCACGCTGCACATCGGAGCGACCCCGACGCCTCGCGCTGTGACAGCTCTGAGCCGTCTCCGCGCATCGCGCGTCCCGTTCCGACTGTGCACGAACAACTCTAAGGAGTCCGCCGCTGCCCTCCAAGCGCGCCTTCGCGCCATCGGCTTCGACCTCCCGCACGAAGGGCGTGAAGTGTGGACAAGCCTCGGCGCTGCCAAGCGCTTCCTTCGCGAAAAAGGCCACACCAAGTGCGTGCGCGCCGCGTTCTCGCTGTCTCATCCGACATAGGCGATAATGGGCGCACACTTCGCAGTCCTTATTTGCTGCTCTCAGACTCAGCGAAAGAGGAGTTCCCCGCGACTCCGTCATGTCCCACTATGCCGTTTGACTCGGTCGTGATCGGTCTTGCCCCTTCCATCCTTACATACACGCATCTCAACAAAGCGTTCCGCATTCTCGTTGGCGAGCACCAACCCCGGCGCACGGTCGACGCACCTAAAGCCCCACTTATCGCCACCCATAAGGCAAGGTACTTTGCCTCCGAGGACGGGGCACTATCGCTGGGCCCAGGGCCGTTCGTGACTGCGCTCGAACATGCGTCCGGCATATCTGCCACAGTCGTGGGCAAGCCCTCGCGCCCCTTTTTCGAGGTCGTCATCCAAAGTCTCCTCGATACAAGAGACGACGTGGGCAATGGCGTCATTGCAGTCATTGGGGACGACGTCGAATCTGATCTAGGCGAGGGCGCCATCGAACTAGGATTCTGGCGTGTCCTCGGTGAGCCCTTCCCCTACGCAACATGTGATTCATCGACTTCTTCTAATGGAAATCAAATTTCGGCAGTGAAAACGGGCAAGTTTCGTTTTGGAGACGAGAATCGGCCTGGGACTGTCACTCCTGATGAAGTCGCTGAGACTTTCGCAGACTGGGTGGAGGATTTTCTAGATCAGGCTGGATGATAGACACCCGCAACGATGCGACCCCGTAGATTCTGTTCGTCACTCCGGACCTTATGCATCAGTTTCTTTATGAATCCGCGTGCTCACGAGTCTAGGCTTCCATGGAGCAGGGCCTGGTGTACAAGCAAGTGTTTTGAAGCGGGCTATGCACTCAACCAGAAGCGGCGGGATTTTTCCTATCTAGAGAAGTTGTTCTGTTAACTCACCACCATAGCAGCACTTTAGTTTCCTCCGAGGTCAATTGCGATTCAGGTGCGCTGCGTTCTCTGTCATCTCGTCGGCCTTGCCTATATCACGCAGCCACCTGGTTCGCTCATCCCCTCCCAACGTCATCCGATTTTGGCTGTTGCAGCACGCTTCTCCACCTCGAATTTCATGATCTAGTCTCTCCTTCGGACGATGCGAGTCACAGGGTCACAGAGGTAGTTTACAGTAAGTGGCGATATGGAAAATGCATGGCCACACCCATCTCATACTTGTCTGATCCCTCAAGCTGGTTGTTTTTTAGCACCTTTCGAATATCGTAGCGTTACGGTTTTTGTACTCGGTATGCTATAGATTTTTGTTTCCAATCATAAAGAGTGTCCTAATTACATGTACCATGTCATGACCAATCTCCACAATCACACTGCGTACATTTTTGGTTCTTTTCGTAGACTCCATCCCGGTCTACAATGGTTCAGCTGGAGCAAACCAATTAACGAATAACAAAGCATAAAAGATAAGACCTTTAAAGGAGAGACGCAACAAAACTTGAACGAAACGGTCATTCCGGAGCGACTGCAGATCTGGAAACAACAGCGTGGAAACATCGCCAACGGGTCAAGAACCACGCAACAGATGACCAACGAAGGGCTCCAAGATAGTGAACGGTTCCGCTGTTCTCCATTCCTTGAGAGACTGCTGCTCTGTCCAGGTCTGATCAAGGCGCTCCGTCCAGATCTGATCAAGCCGGTGCAAACACCGATTGCTCGACACGCCGTGTCCAAGGAGTCGATACTCGAGGCCTGCCTGCTCGAACGCAGCACATGCCTGGTCGAGATCCGACTCGAGGTAGTGCGCGTTCCCGAGTGCTTCCAAGCACTCTGCAGCACCCGCGTTCCCAAGAAAAGAATGGACGAGGAGATGACGCTCCCGCGACGCGAGGAGGTAAGTGGCGGCCTGCTCATATTGTGAAAGCCGACGATACGCGAGTCCGAGTCCGTGCAGACATTGCGCAACGCCGAGCGGGCCGCCGAGTTGCTGGTACTCTTGTAGTCCTTGTTCGAACCGCTCGAGGGCTTCCGGATACCGAGATTCGGCAAGTTCGGCGGTGCCAAGGAGCGTTAAGCACATCGCTGCTCCGTCACGATAGGCCAGGCGCTGACATTCCGAGCGTGCCTCCAAAGCCGTCTCATGTGCCATAGAATATCGTCTCTCGCTAAGGTAGACTTGCGAGAGCTGCAAGAGGCAGTGGGCTGCGCCTTGCGGGTGGCAGATGCGAGAAAAGCCCTTTTGCGACTCCTCCAACGCAGCCGTAGCCTCTGCGATTCGACCGCATTTCCAATGGAGAGCACCCAAATTCAGCAGACTTTCAGCGACGCCTCGTGCGTCGTTGAGCGCGAGATATCTCTTGTTGGCTTCCTCCAATGCAATTCGAGATTCCTCAGTACGATTCCGCCATCGTTGAATTTCGCCTAGCTTCAGCAGGCAATCTGTCTCTCCCGGGGAATCGCCAAGCCTTTGCATGATTGTCCTCGCCTCCGTCAGAGAAGTGTACGCGTCGTCGAACCGATCTAACTCGAAATACATGGCGCCTTGGCAATTGAGGGCCTCCGCCACGCGTCGTATATCGTCTCCGCGCCGTGCGATCTGGACAGTGTGTTCGATCGTCTCGACTCGCGGGCGCACCCAGTGTTGATGCCAGCTGAAAGTCAATAATGCGTCCAGGGCATCCAAAGATCCTTGCTCAGCAGCCTCCAGCAGAACCGCATGTATGTTCGTCTCCTCGATGGTGAGGGCTCTGGCGTCTTCATCGAATTTAGGATCGCCCGGTTCCGACTTATGGGCCTTGACGTACTCGCAATAGGCGTCATACACGCCTTGCCGCACCTCGGCTGACAGCGGGTGATACCGTTGCATGTATGACCGGATGACGGGCTGTACATGGACAGTGTGCGAGGCACGTCGCTGCTCCGCTAGTGATGACTGACTGAGGATGGCCAGTGCCCTGGAAACGTTTGAAATGCTCGGTGCTAGTTTTCTAATGAAGTCGCGACGTGCACCGCCGGGTAGCATAGAGAGAATCGCGAGGAGAGTCAAGGCACATGGGCTTCTTTTTACGAGGTTGCTTTGTAGGGAGAGTCGAATGGAGACATTAATGTTTGACTTCGCGTCCAAGCCGTCGGTAGTTAAGAGATCTGTGCGGATATCAGGGTTGCGCCATGCTTCAAGCAGCTCATTAGGTTTGGACCCGGAATTGCTTGCTAGTCGTGCCATGAGCGTAATGGCGAGAGGTAAACCGTCTAGCTCTGAAAGAAGCTCGTCGAGGGCTGGATCGGACTCGGCGTCCGGGTTGATTCGCTTATATATCTGGTGGGCCGCCTCTTCCTCGAGCGCTGCCAGGGACTCACTATCCCAATCAATTTCATCAGAAGGAGGGTAGTATGATCTCATCGTCAATAAGAGGGAGAGTTGTGGCACTTTCGCAAGGGCGCAAAGGATAGATTCGACTTCCGATCGTTGGTTCTGCAGGTCCCACGGTGTTTCGAAGTTATCCAACAACAGCAAACGTGCTTGTGGAGCGGCTTTCAGTTCGGAAAGGATGTCGTTGAGACGGTCGCTCGTAGACTGCGTGACTCGTAAGCTGGCGGTCAGGATGTCCAGAAGCCGAGATGGGGAAGTGGCTTCCACGCAAGGCACCCAGAACCTGCAATGGGTGGCGAATTTGGCGGTAACGTCCGGGTGCTCCACAACAGCGAGAGCCACCGAGGTCTTTCCCATTCCACCGGGACCCAGGACGGCGACGCGTGCACTCTTGGACTCAGACACGGTTAGCCGCTTCGCAAGAGCATCGACGACAGAATCTCGGCCAAAGAAACAGCGTGGTTTTGACGGCATTGATAGAGGAGGTAGGGATATTGCAGGAATGACGGGTTGAGCCACGATTCGCTCGTGTATTTCGCCCACTTTTTGTTCGATGCCCTTGACATCCGAACCCAGTTCGCTGAGTGAAAGCGCATCCTGAATTTTGCGAGACACCTGGGTGCAGCGTACAGTAGAATGAGCGGCGCTATGTAAGGTGATGGCAGAAAGAAAGAACTACATCAAATTTAGCCATCGACGCGTCGAGACGGCGCGAGCAGCCCTCGATGATGGCCGCATTGTCATCTTTTGAGAAAAGTTGCCAAAAAAATGTTTGGTTTGCAATCTCTTGCATTTCATGTATGATGATCTGCAACTGGCTGTGTGCGTGGCATCGGTCTGCGGCTGCGCAGATTTTTCAAAGGGAACCGACGTACGAAATAAGCTGCTCGATGTCACTCTGTAAGCCAGGAGGGATCCCTTCCTGCGCCTTGCCCTTGAGCGGCGCAATCATGACAAGCAGTAGCGCACAAGCGCGGGAATTGAGCTCGTTGCGCAATTCCTTGTTGGCATTGATTCTCTGACCGTTATGTGAATGTCACCGTTGATTGGCCTGGTCAGGAAGGAGCGTACCTCTCCAACAGCAATGAGCGCGGTCACTGCTGACAGGGCAAGATGCACGCAAGGAAATGGTGCGGCGACCGCCAAGGTTCGCAGAATGTCTACCGATGTTTTCACACCCTGAACGTAAACTCCTCTCCGTACTTTGTGCGGCATGGTAAGCACGAATACGCCTGATCTCTTGAAATGCAATTCATATATCAGCTTCGATGGAATGTTAAGCTATCTCACCTAATGACTGTGGAAGACGGTTGGCGTGTTTGTCTCTGGTCTGAGACCAAGACTACCTTGAGCATGGATCCGTGCGCCGGACTCGAGAGGTGATAGGCATCGTGCCTTCTTATCTCTTCAAATAGGGTGAGAGTTCTGTCTTACCAATGGCAACGGCCGACATTCCCGCGTGTGAAAGGGATCGCCTTGGCTGAATACGGCAGTGTCGCATGTTGCAGTAAACTACACCGCAAAATTCAGCCTGTCAGGCCCAATAGATATGGCCGTCAGAATTGACCTACGCGGGTGAACGTCGATGGCCATAGCCCACCACTTTGGCTTGGTACTGCCCCAGTTATCCAAGTTCAACTCTGGTGGCCCACTGAATTTGAGGCACCATGCGCAGGGCCCGACATGACCGCGTGACCGGTCGTCCACTCGTGCCGCCGCACATGGCCTAGATGGCGCATAACCTTTGGGAAAACTTGCCCAGAGAAATGTCCGTTATTGGCAACCGACATCAAATCCCGATGTGCCTTGAGGCATCATTCACGCGTTGCGTCTATCGACAGCTCGCTGCTATTACGAAGCCGACGTTTTAGTGTAACTGTAACTTACTAGGAAATGCTGACTAACGTCAGCAGAACCCTTGCTTGAACAATAGACTTGAATAATGCATAATACAGCACAACCAATTAAAACCCAATCAGAGCTTTGCACAAGAAGTATGTATCCATATTACTTAACAAGGTCATGTAAGTGAGAAAAAAGACCTAAACCCATTTTCCACCTATCTTTTGATGCTTCATCATAGGCAAAACTATTAATGGGATCTTTCCTGAAGTTTGAAAGAGTCTGAAAATTACAGTCTACCCATCGAAATAAACCACCAGCTGTGTATTGAGTGAAAGACATTCTTGTGTCACCTTGTGCAATGTCCACATTTGAATGTCGAAAAGTTGCAGAAGGATTCATAGGGATGCCACAGTCCGGTTAAGTCTGGTTCAGGCCAAATTCCGAACCTTAAACCTGAGTTCGGTCCAAGTCCGGTTCGTTGGACCGGACTTTTACTAAATAAGGTAATGGTTCGCCCAAATTTGGGCTTCTGAACCGAAATTTTGGTTTGGTTCACCCACTTGGCTGAACCTGAACCTCATTTTCGGTTTGGTCCAGTCCAGTTCAGGTTCGAACCAAAGTTCAGAACCGAACTGTGGCATCCCTAAGAAGGAATGAGGATAGTAGCTCCAGGTGGAAATTGGACTACAGTCTTGAGATCCCAGAGGACAAGATGTCCACCAAGTTGTGGGTTGAAGTCTCCAAGGGCTGTGACAGCACACCAACCAAATGCTAGATTTGCAACATCACAATGGTCAAAAGTGACAGTCCTGGGACCAAAGTTGAATGTGCAAGTTGTCCATATGCTGTTTGGAAAATTCTTCTGCAAGGTAGGGTGATTGTTGAATAGAGCATCTTGATGTTCCTTGTAATATCTATAAAGCTTTGGGGCCCATGTGGCAAAGACACCTAAAGAATGATTAGAATAGACTCTGTCATGATACAAATACATACTTGATGCAAAGCCTGTAATCCTTTTTATAGCAGGGCTTGAAGTGAGGAGTTCTAATGCCTTCTTGTTGGCATCAGAGATCTGCAGGTTACAAGGCACCTGTTGTCCTCCACCATATGAAGGACCCATTGACAATGCTGCATATTCACCCTTCGGTGAGACAATTCCTTTGGGTGAAATGTACACAAGCCCCTGGCTTGAACCATATGAAAAGCTGCCTGAGTAGGGACAGGTTCCCAGTTGAGATCCTGTGGTTGACCTCCCAAGACAGCCCTGATGCATTGATTATTATCAATGAGGGGGATAGCAGTGCTATAAGACCTTAATCAGCTTCTGCTATATATTTTAAAACAGCACTTACAGGCCATCCCATTCCACTAATCTGAAATTGAAAGTAGAATTTTCACCAACTAAATCCTTCAAAGTATAGGACCTCTTGATCCCAAACCCAAGGTCATGCTGATCCTTCCCTTCCTTGGCACCTATGTAGCCAGGGATAGACACTTTGAGATGAGAAGGATCCAAGGGGTACTGGATTGGAGTACATGTTTCTCATCAGCAAAACAGCTTGGCTAAATTGTTCATATGGAGAAGTATGGACCAGTATGTAACACCCCAAGACAATTTGGGGTGTTACACACCAGTCCATACCAGTCCATACTTACATTTAGCCAAGCTGTTTTGCTGATGCTTGATAACAGAACTTCAAACTGGATATGGCTCAGAGGCCTGTTGAATGTCTCGTTTTAGTTTTCGGTTGGCTTTACTTCTTCTCTTATCCTTCTTCACTGGGGTTGGAGGGACATTATCATCAGCAGGCTTAGCTGATATGTCCATCTAGAGTTAACAAGCAGGTCATTTGAAAGGCCAGAGTCAGTAGGAAGAAAAATCCTCACCTGGTCAAAGGGTCTATGAACAGAATCTGTAATTAATCCTCCTGAGTCTTCATAACTGGCCGTGAGTTCCCTTTGAACTGCAGTATAGAGAAGATGTTGGAATTTCTCTGAGGTGATGACTTGCAAAGGAGAAATGATGTCATTCACAGTCTATATAGATGATAGACAGGTCAGAATATCATTTTATACATCATTACAGACATACTCTAGCTGCAAAGTCTTTGGAATCCATCCTAGAAGTTGTTGACAAAGGGAGAGGGTAAAGTAGGATGAAATAGTGGAACAGAGTTGATTTTTCGTGATGCTGACAAATACAATCATGTGAGCTGTGAAGTGGCTCGTGCCACGTCGTTCATTTCCTCCCGTCATCCCTCCCATGTCTGCTGTACTCGAGCCCGGGAACGCAGAACATTGGAAGGTGTACTGACATTCTGTTTACTGCCACCACCAATCTTCCATGATGAGTTTTAAGGCAAGTGCAACACAAAGACCCGACACTTGCAGCATGTGCCGGCCTGCACAGCGTCCATGCCCGTTCGCATTTTACCAGTTATTCCAACGGCACCCCAAAGATATTAAGTTTTTTTGGCAACATAAAAGCTGAGTTGTCTGCAAAATGAGACTATTGGCATAACTTTTTTCGTACCATCCTTTTTGTTGTTGCCCAACCAACAGCTCCAGGATGTCGTCACACTCAAAATTGTCCGACCGATGCAGTGGCAGCTTTGCCACATGCTTCACAATCACCATAACCAGTCTAGTCTGCTCTGCGATGTACAGCGTCGCGCTCTTGCACATCACCGCCCCGCCGCAGCTTAAGCTGCGTGGCTGAACCGTGGCAGACACATTCAGTGGAGACGCACTGCTGGACAGCGTGCTGACACTCACCACTGAAGACGTAGACGTGCGTTTTGAGTGCACCGCTGCTACTGCAACCGGTAGGAGCATCTTGCTCATGGCAGATTGCCTAGAGGAGGTGCCGCTCCGGCTTTCTCCTCTCGTTATCGAGGGTCTTTGAGGAGTTGATTTGAGTGATGGGCTGTGCGGGCTGTGCGGCTCCGGAATGGCAGGCAGAGGACCGCTAGGAGGTGTCAGCCATCGGGGCAACCCTCCTCCTTGCCTTGACCTGTGCCTCGAGACAGGGACGGACGTGCCCTGCAGATCGACAGAGGCGAACTTTGACACAGACTGCATGACGTTATGCAAGTTAGTGGGCTTGTGACTGTGTGTTAGTGAGTTGTCAGGCATGTCCCACTCTGGCCACATCAGGAAACCTCAAAATTTCTTGACAATTTGGACCTTCTTACATGTCTTGATTGCACTTACTTGGTCTTGATTTGTTTCTTGACTGTCTTGAATCCTCAAATCAAGACAGATCAAGACAAAAAGTTCTTAATCAAGTAGGTCCATTTTCTTGATTTGTCTTGACTAACTTGATTTTTCTGTCAAGACTATCAAGACAGAGTCAAGACAAAACAAGACAGCATCAAGAAAATTTGATGTTTCCTGATGCAGTTGTTTTAAGTGGAGTGTCTGATGATGGGCATTTCTGAAGAAGGATTTGAGGGTGGAGACCATGCAGGTAGAGGATGCGTTGTGCAAGGGTCTGCCACCATTGATGCCGTCAGCATGCCACCAATGGGGCTTTTGAGGTCATAGCTGCATCATGGAGAGCAAGGAGAGCAAAGTACTCAATCTGCACAATGTATTGCATCAGTTGAAGGGAAGATCCCAGTTGAGCATTCTTACAATCAGACCCAAAAGCTCATGTAACAATAAATATGATGTACTCCAATAAATAAATAATTCAATAAATATGAAGTACATGAATAAATATGTATAGTATGATTTTTTTCTTCTTAAATAAATAGTAAGGAGAAGATAGATATAAAAAAGCACTTATTTCCGGTCTTTCTTGGTAGGAGAAGTCATCGGATCACGAGTGGATGTCCTACATTTATGGGGAGATGGTAATAGTGTTTTCGGAGGTGAAACTACCCGGATTGAAAAAATATCAGCAACATATGTGTCTGAGCCAGGAACTTTATCCTTTGCACCAATTGACCAATGAGTTAATGTGAAGTATAATTCAACAATTGCCCCCATAAGCTCTGCTCGATAATTTGTGGGTGGAATGAGATTCCCCTTGATATCGTATGCCGGGATGGGTACAACACGATGGCTCATTTTCATATCATCAAGAGCAGAAAGTGCTTCAGTGGACCGGACAGGCCAATTAGCGATAGAAAAAGAACTTGCAGTGTCTACAATTTTTATCAGTGTGATTTAATACTTCAAGATGTCAAAGCGCACATTCCACCTTCAGGAACACTAAGCCTTTTCAATTTATATGTTGCGCTATCACGCAGTTCAGGCTGCGAAACTATACGACTTCTACGGGATTTTGATGATAATCTATTCAAAAAAACACACAGATCAGAATTAATCGAAGAAGATGATTGACTTGAACAACTACACCGAAGGACAGAAGCCACTCAAATACTCATCCAAGGTACGAAATAGAAAATGACTTACATCTGAAGACTGAAAAATGTTGAAAACACTAGAACATACGACATGAAGCCTAAAGCAGTCGTAACCAGGAGAAATCAAGCAACATTAGCTGAGAGCAACAAATCACAGATAGCATAGCTTGTGAGCAAAGGGAATCAATTCGCAATAGCCCAAAAAATGACCACAGACTGTGTTTGACAGCATAATCGAAAAGAAAACTGGTAATGTCGGCTACCAAAATGGGAAGCCAGAGGGCACAAAGCAATGTCATTAGAGTCTAGGCTGCACTCAGCTGGCTTAGGTTCGCTAACACATGCGACATAAGATGACATATAAAGCCTCTGGTCTCATGCACCATTATGTGAGACCAGCTAATATCAGATAGCACCGGATAGCCACTCAGAGACAGTAATTTGAGAGCAGTCTGAAGCGGTAGGAGGAGTGGCCGAGACGTAGGTAGCAAATGAAGCTAGCAACTTGAATGAGACGCTGTATGTTTGCATAATATGAGATATGACAAAGACTCACAACAGAGGTACCAGACAATGTCAGATAGTCATTCCTGTGCACAGGCTGCACCACGGAGCATTGCGAGCACTCAGACACAGTACGAAGGCAGATGTATAGGTTGTGAACGATGGGAGTCTGATGCTGTACTTTCTGACACTGTACTTTCCAACAGATTAAGTAATCATTTGCATATATTTGCGATATGAGTTAGGGGCGTAATTATGGGGGTACAAGAACCCTTGCAAGCAAGGGAATTATAATGGTCATCGTCTACGACTTGGCTTGATACATTAGGACAACATCCCATGTCTCGGGGGTCCCTGATCTACGTCGGTTAGAGGCTCTTCAAATTAATGAAGACCGCGGTATACATCCCTCAAAGCCCACTCCAATTACTCCCGCCAGACTTATCCTGTCTCATCTGAGGGATCAACGTTCCATAATTCCGACATCTTGGAATATACGGCTGAGATGAGGTTGAGGGGCTCCGGAGTCCAAGCCTTCTCCCAGACCCGTCTAGCGAACCGTTGCTGGGTGCCATCTTCAGCGCTCCGACGCAGAACCCCGACGAGGGTGCGAGTGGGAGCGAGATAGCTTGTCACTGCTCGCTGCAAGCGAGACGATGGAGAGACCCTCCACAGGCTACTGAACATCCTGCAACGGACAAAGACGTCAAGGACTGCCCTATTCAGCGACACACAAAGGCAGGGACACACCTTTCGTCAACGCCCGGGTCACAAACAGCGGGCACTAATACCATGTCCTTCGAGCCTTTCCTCTCATACTCTTTCCATGCTCTCTTCGTAGCTTCGAATTCGGTTGACTTCTGGACTTGAGTGGGGAGATCGTGGGACATGTTGTAGAAATGCTCTCGCAAGCAATGCACATTCGAAGAAGACCAAAGATAATACCCTTCTTCCCAGTATCTCTCATCTGCCTTGGTATCCCGCTGTAACCCAGGTCTAAGAGTACCATCCGCCAGATTGTATAGAAAGCCGTTTGGCTCGCGAGCCTGTCCTTCTGGAGGAAGAGGAAGCTTGGATGTGCACTCGGTTTGTGTGTCGGTGCGCCCCTGAAAGTTTAGAACGTTCCGTACTTCGCGTGCAAACACCCTGCGAAGACAGAGGGAGCGACACCTGGGAAAGCGCATGTTCGCCCGCCCAGAGGAGTTTTGGAGGCAGAAGGTGAGGCAAAACTCATCCGGGATGGCTTGGGGTTGATCTGCGCAGATTAGAGGATTATTTCGTTTCATTGAATGAGGCGCTCTCACCTTCAGGGAGAAAGACAAATTGGATGCCGGGCGAATACGAAGGGCTAGCCGGTATACGACTCCCGTCATCACGGAGCACTTCAGCTGTCATCGCAAAAAAAATCTAGCAGGAGTAAGAACGACTTGCAGCCTGTACTCGTCGCAGCCTGAAGTGACTGGTTGTCTGATGCGGAGGCGAGAGTCGGGAAGGCCATGTGTACAGCTTTGCCAGGGCTATGTTCGGCATTCGGCATCACTTCTTATTTTAGTAATGGCTTGTATTATGTAATCTTTTTTTAATAAAGCACTCGCAAATAAAGTAAAACTTCTCTTCACCGTCATCTCGCGCCGTCTGAAGAATCGTTGTCGCAGCTTCCGTACAGAGGGCTCTTGCTCTCATCATACGCTGTGGGGAAAGTCCCCGGAGATACAGAGCATATCCCCGTCATCTCCCGGAAAGCGGCCGACCCTAAGCACGTTGGTTACGAAGTGGGGATGGCGAGAAGTACAGCACTGGCTTCGCTTTTGTTGGAGCGTCGCCCGTTCATTCTCGGCCACTCTGTCGCACACGTCGCCGAAAGGACAGGTTCGAGAAGCGTAAGGGGTGCGAAGATATGAGCACCTCTTTTGTACGCTTGATCCTGTCGTTGGACGCGATGTGGGCAAGTCGTTGCTCATAGCTCACAGTGATACGATTGGGACTCAACTTGCGAGTTCTCAACTCAATGGGGCTTACTCTCATTCGGCGCAGCTCTGGCTTGTTGTCAATTTTTTCCTTCAGTAAGAATGTCAGAGTTCTTCATAAATGTTACCTTCAAACCCCTTGGGTGAGTCCAATTTCCGTCTTTGGAGACACGTGTTATACCATGGCTTTGACGGTATGCCTCGCTCATTGCGAGGGCGAGCTCCACAATTTTGACTCTTGATGGACCACACCGACATCTTCTCTGTCGTTTCAAATTGCTAACATAGGCTACCATTGCGGTAGTACTCACCTTTGTTTCTTGCGCTTGCGCACTACTGCAGACCATATTGACGTTCCGAAGTCGCTGGCATTTAGAGGGCGACACCCGCTTGCTCAAATTTGAGATGCACAATATCTTCAGTGAGTCCAAATTCCGTCCTTGGTTTCACATGATGTATGATCGGCTTCGAATTTCTTCATGGTGTATACCTCGCAGCTCATAGCGAGGGCGAGCTCCACAATTTTGACACCTGATAGACCACACCTATATCTCCTCTGTCGTTGCAAATCGCAGCTAACACTTATTCATATAGGCTACCATTGAGGAATATAACTCGCCATTCGCACCACTACACAACCAGGTAGGTTATGTCACATCACCGCAAGTCGCGAAGGACGACATCCCCGCCCAAATTTGAAATAGTAGGCGCTCTCTTGCCGTTAATGACACGATTCCTACTGTCTTGCCAAGCTCAAGTGATGTTCTGCTAGTTGGTTGCCACGCTCCGTATCTTTTACACTGTACATAGTGGCTTACACTGTAATATGAATTTGCATGGCATGGTTAGCTGAATCGTAATGATATGGTCACATTCCCAAAAAAGTCTGACACCTGTGGGATTCGAACCCACGCCCCGAAAGACTGGATTGAGCCTCAGCCTGATTCCAGCGCCTTAGACCACTCGGCCAAAGTGCCTGTTACAAAAGTGAGGCATTATCTCACTAAATGTCTCCCAACACCGCCACAGCTCTTTCTTTATTAGCTTTCCCCTCACCGATACCAAGGATGCAAGTCTTCCTATGGGTGTTCGAGGTCTCTCGACTTACTTGCGCGAAAATCAGCGCATTCTCTCAAAGGGTATTACCCGTTCAACCGAGTCTCGGCCTATCAATGTGGTCGTCGATGGCTGGTCGTATGTCTGCGTTCCTAGTATTGGTATTCGAATTCACTGACGGGTATCTTCTTATCAAGCTTTCTCTACGAGCTCGATGCCTGCTCAGACCTTCCATGGGTTTATGGCGGGGAATACCAAGGTCATTTCATTAAACCATTGGCTTAAGAAGACTCAATTGATCTTAGCGTCCAAGGTCTCGCACGGCGCACTGAAAATGTCTTGAAAGCATGGCTAATGATGGGCTTGCGCCTATTCTTTGTTTTCGACGGTCAGCTCCGAGCGGCCTCACCTAACGCACTTCTGACCAAATCATGTTCAGGCCCTACCCCACCCTCGAAGATCCCGACTGTCATTTCACGCATCGTCGAAGGGAGGATCAAACCTGCAGTCCTGTTTTTCAGGAGCTCCTCCGCGTCGCGATCGACCCCGCACTTCCTAAATAACATGCGCCGCCCCCCGCCTCTCATTCTAGTTCCGTGTCTCTCTGTCTTGCTCGCTATGGCCGAGTCGACCGGCGCCGTCGAAGTACATTTCGCGGATGAAGAAGCCGACCCATATATCGTCGAGCTCGCTGCGAAAGTGCAAGGCTACGTCCTCGCCAACGACTCCGACTTTGTCATTTTCAACGCTGAGGGCTATCGCGGCTACATTCCTATGAAGGAATGCATTTGGACCACCTCAGCTGTGGAGGATGCCGAAGACGAGCCCGTCGACGGCTTCCAAGTCGTGCGGGCGACGAAGAGTAAACGGGTAATTCCCTCCGCTGATCGGTTCGGTAGGGGCATTATACCGCCAAACTGCGCGCCCGACGATCTGTCTCTCTCTTTCCGCGTATACGAACCCGCTGCACTGGCTGACCACCTGGGTCTACCTGTCACCCTGCTGCCGCTCGTCGGCGCTCTCACCGGGAATGATTTCTCGAAACCTTACTTGGATTGCTTTTTCGTCAGAGGCGTGACGGCCTCGCAGCGATTCGCGCATGTCGCGTCGACTTTAGAGTCGGTCATTTCCGCATCTGCTCGGTCGCACACAGCCAAAGGGAATACTCCTTCAAGTGTTCCTCTAAATGCCTTGGATCTCATTGACAGGACAATTACCGCGTTGATCCATACTCCGCTTAGACTTCGCCCCGACGAAATAAACCTTATTAAAGAGAAAGTCGGAGATGCTGCGCTACAGTATACTATCCTGCAGCATACAAGGGCGGCGCCAAGTGAACCTTGGAAACAAGGATTATGTGCATTGCATGATGCAGATTCTTGTCCCATCGTGCCGCTATTCCCTCGACTCTGTGTTCCCGAAGACGCCCAACCTCGAGATGTACATCGGGCAACTTTAAGTGCATTGTATCTCAAAGGGTACCGAACAGGTCACTTTTCCCAGAAGCTACTCGAGCTCCTGTACACCTCCATTTATTTTCCCCGACTCGGGCTTGAGCACCCTGATCTGGAGAGTGCCGGGCCAAGCATCGGGAGAAGGCTTAGAGTATGGGGCTATGCACTCTTGGATGAGGCGATAGGTTTGCCTGACAACGAGGCGGGCGAAGAGGAGGTAGATGAAAATTTTGAAAAAAAGGCAAATGATGTGCCTAAAGATGACGAGGAGCTTCTGCTGCCTTTGCAAAATGCTCTGCGGCAGGTTCAGATAGCGCAGGACTCGTCGGCGAAGGTCAGCCAAGCACAATCTTCTGCCATGTCCAATTTGCAAGCGGACAAACCTGGTCGCAGAAAGACGATCGTTGAATACGTTAGACGAGGATCCCACATGGCAGCCGAGAAGGTTGACGTGTCCTCCCTCTCCAGCCTCTTGCGCACAATCTCGATTCATGACTCGGGGGCAGACGCACGTCCGGTGCCGCTGCGCTCGGAAGATGAGCGCGTGGGCCTGCTTGTTCGGATCCTGCAGTCAGACTTTCCCAACATCAGAGAGATGCGAGGCGAGCAACTAGGTGCGGTGTTGTCCTTGCGATGGGTGGTGCGTGTGATGCACATGCGATACATTGAAGCTGGGAGCAGCAAGGACCGGGAGAAAGAGCGGTGGACTAGACGCGAGGCGAACGCGTTCCTCGCATCATTTGGGGCATCCTCGGAAATTGAACCAGCACGCGGGCAGGAGCTGCCTTCCATCATTGATCGGAACGTGCAACTGACGGCTCAAATCCTGATGGCGATAGAATCCGTCGTGCACCTTTCACAGGTCTTGTTGCTCTCTCATCGAGTGCCAAATCCTAGCTGTCTCTTCTCCGGGCTAGCATTCCACGCGTGCCTGAACGACGCCCGGATCACAGCCGATTCAGCCACCATGTTGGGTCCGATCGCTCTACAAGGACTGAAAGACTCATTTGCACAGGAAAAATGGCGTAGGAAGCAGAACCGCGACGGCCCCGTCACAGTGACTACCTCGACTGCAGTGCCGCGCCTGAACAAGGGCTCATCATCGTTTGGACTGTTGGGAACCACGTACGCTTGATTCATTACGCGGTGTCGTAATACCGTTCATGTTGTAATTGTACTGAGTGAGAATTGGCGCTGCGTGTGAATGCTGCGGTGGACCATATCCGCGGAAGCTGTCCAGCGAGACTCGGTTTCTGGAACTGCCCAAAAGCCTCATGCGGGACCGACAGACATCCTTTTATGGTAAGTGGTGTGACTTGGTGTCTCGCATCCAGGATCTAACAGCAACAGCTGTATTCAGCGACAATTCATTGCATCGCCCTCACCGCTTCACAGGTTGAAAGATCCCTTCCACCGAGTCAAGCAATGTTTTCATACCGCTCGCGATGCGTTGTCATTGCCACTGTTTACAGCTTTGTGGTATTTCAACCCGAGCACTTTTGACGCCGGTATCCTTGCAACTCATCCCACCAACTGTATCAGCACCACGATGCCCGACATAATCACTTATCAACTCGAGGGCGAAATGGTCTACGTGACCGCCGCTGCATCATATGAGGTCCTATTCCCTCCGCTTGCCTCCTCTCGTTCTTCCGTTGCTTAAACACATTCGTCCATTCAGGAAGCTCTCCGCTTCGCCCAAGACGTGTTCCCGAGGCTAAAGCACGTCCCACCCGAGCGCATTTCGTTTTCAATCAATACCCTGAACGTAGCCGGTCCGAGGTCCGACCAAATGCCATGCAAGTCGCGGCCCGTGCGGATAGCCCCGATGGCATGGCCTTCCGTCGTCGCCGGCCTGAAGAGATACCAGTTCGTCCATATCAAAGTGCGCCCTCCCGTGTCCGAAAGAACCATCGACGACCCGGAGGCGCCGCCACCCCGGTACCAGGATTCCGACCCACGGCAGCACAACCCCAAGCCGCCGTCAGGCTGGCTTGGAAGGATATGTCATACCAGGAAATAAATGCGGGGAAGATCTTCTTTGAAAACCACCAAGAATCTATTGGCACGCAACGCATCATCGTGCAATCGGCTCTTCTCCCCGAGGCCCGAAGTGCCGGGTGCGGTTGTATTCCAGCACCGCATGGTTCCAACTAGATTTGTGGGTACATGCAACTCCAGATGAACTTTTGCACCCATCACATCCATCACAGTTATACCCTTTTGTTTATTGGCATTGGATCGTTGATCGTACTTGTTGTATACCCCCAAAGCGTGTCATGTATATGTGAAGCATTACTCAATAGGAAATGTTGGACATTGGAACCCATGTGTTCAAGAAGAATTGATTCTCGCGTGAAATCCAGTCTCTTGCAGTGATCATAGTATACAAGGTGGTGTCGGCGTCATCGTAATACGTATAGTGTAGGGAAGCACTCTGCGTGCAAACCATCCCTTCGCTTGGTAACAGCGGAGAGAAAGTCGGCGGTAAAGAAATGATGCTGGGTAGGCAAAAATGGGGAAGGGGAGAAGATAGACTCATAGAGCTGTTACGTCCGACTAAGCCTGAGCAGCGCCTTGCTTCTGAACGTCGCGTTGTACTGCAGCAGGTTATTGATATCCCGCACCCAGTCATCCTCCTTTCCTGGGCCTGCGCCCTCCTGATGCTGCCGATCCTCCGTTCCCTGGGCCGTCCCCGCAGCGACGTCATCCAGCACGGACGAGCGATTGATGCACGGCACAGGGAACGGCGACGCCTGCACAGTGACGGACTCGCCCGCATTCAACACATGGGACGTCCGGCCGTCCATCGAGACGCCCGCGGGTGAGCGCGAGCGGTCGCCAATCTGCGTGTGTTGGCATGATGTGTATGAGCGAGCATGCCTGAAGGACATAGAAAGAGACAAACACGGAGGGTGATGATCGATGAGCTGGGGAACACGAGCGGCCGGAAGGACAGGCTTCGCGGGCATATGGGGGTCAGTACTAACGCGCTTAGCGAGGGATGTACGATAGGACCACCGGCAGACAGCGAGTAGGCCGTTGAACCTGTGGGCGTCGAGACGATGAGACCATCGGACTTGAGGGAAATGAAGATTGGAAGGCAACAGTGGTATATTTGTCATTCGGATACGAAACGGAAACGGCGTAAGACGCACAACGGCTTCTGTGAGATGCTGGCCGTCCACGAATATGTCAATGGTGTTGAGGTGCGGACTCGATCCTCTGTGAAGCGCGACTTCATTCATCACTTGCCAATCTTTGCGATAGCCAGAACACAGACAACAGTCAGACAAAAGTCTAACAACATTGAGAGTAGACTTACCATCACCGTCTCTGCCGAGCCTTCGCAGCGCCCCATCGTAGAAGGAGCACGCTAGCCGCATCCTGTTCAGGACGGTAGCCTTGCCCTGAAAGACGCTCTCCACCGCCCTGGCAAAATCGTCAATGTCTATGTAAATTTTTTGTTTGTTGAATCGATTTAGTAAGGAAATAAGACGGCTATTAATCAGCAAAGGCACTGTCACGCACGAAATGGTAACAAGAAACCGAGTGTCCCCATGGAGAAACTGAGCACTGGTGGCACAGCTCCAGCGCTGAACAAAGAAGACGCGTGCAAAATGGTGCCATCTCCGCCGAGCGTTACGACCAGGTCAATGGGCTCGGCATCGGCGCCTAGAGCTCGGAATCATCGCATTGGGGCGCAGTTCAAGCAGGACAACGAAAACAATCTTACCTGGGCGCCACTTCGCCGCACCAGCTGGAATGTCTGGACGGTCCTCATGAAATACACGAACATCTGGGTGGCGCTCTTTCATGTGTCTGCAGAGAAGAGCGCTCATAGGTCACCGACAAGGGTTGTGTGGACCAGGGAGGATTCCCGCACTCGAGAAAGTTTTGGATGGCTTGAATTACAGGCGGTGTACGCAGTTTATTCACGATAAGAATAAATTTTGGAGGGTCCTTGGCTAGGGACCCATACCGCCGTTCTATGTCATCCGTGAAGGTGTGTCGGCTCCTAGTATGGAGCATCGAATGGTATGAGTCAGAATTGGCGTCCAAAAGGCTGCACAACGCACGTTGAGGCCCATCTTGGGTTGTGTGCTCGCCACATGAGCTGCCGAAGGAGAGCAGATGGAACGCCATGATGAGATGGTCGTCGCAGAAAGGGCTCGCAGCAGCGTAAAGCCACTTGAAACGAGGATAGCATCCCGATCGTGGTTGTCAGAAAAAAGAATTATAAAATCATTATTATTTTACTAATTTTTTTTTTTGGACCTAAATTCTACACAGCCACATATTTTGAGACAAAAAGTTTTGCATCCGTGGTCGGATAGTTCCGTTCAACAACGCAGCAATCAGAGAACGGACGGAGGAGGAGGAGTCATTAATTGTAGCCTGATGAGAGATGCATGCTGATTACCGGCAGCGGGGAATACATACTGTACACGGTTGAATATGTGATGAAGGAAAGAGGAAATGTATGTAGCTGCTGCCCGCCCAACAATAGTACTGTCCCATGGCTCCCGCCCACTGCGCAATTCCGTGGAGTCAGTCGTGGGCGCTTACTCCAAGTAGCGGGCGCTTACTCAACGTCCCGCCGCATAGATTTAGTGATGAGCTGTCCCGCGCTGCGGGCGGGGGGGAGGAAGGTTGGCGAGTGATGTGCTGCCTCCTGACTGATTGGAGGAGGTCTCGAGTTTGATGACGATGGTTTGGAACGGAACTAGTTTCGTCAAAACCTCTCCCCACACCATTGGGCTGATTTTGGCGAGACCCCACTCATCCGCCGCTGATGCTGTATGCAGCCAAAACGATATTTGGTCTGGACTGTAGCTCGCTAGCTCCAAGAACTCCGATTTGGCGATTCGTACTGCTTCCTGCACAGAGGTTGATGATGCGTTGAGTTGCATCCAGGGGACAGAAGGGCATAGTAAACGTACAGAGTATTCTCTCGCAGCACGTACGTAAACCATCCGTTGACCATACTGGTATGTGAGGACGTCGGGCATCGCTGGGTTGGGAGTCGTCGTCCTTGAAGTGGGGGTTGGTGACTCGTTGACGGGCGATGGGGATGGATAACGGCAAGGGGCGGTGAGGCAGGGGGAAGCGCCGCGAGGTGGTTGTCTCGGGGACTGAGCGTCGATCGAGGTAGCGTTTGTCTCCGTGGTGCCTTGATCAGAAATGAACGGTCGGCCTCTTCTCGCGGTAGAGCGACGGTCTACAAAGACTCCCGCTGGACTTGATGGGCTGGTGTCGCCCATCTTACATAAGTGTCCTGACCCACGAACCCCCATGAACCCCAGCTCGATCAAGGGCCGCCAAATTTCCTTTTAAGGAATAGTACTAGGGGGGCTGGCGTCATTGAATTCAGTGATACACAACCATTGATACACAATTGACAGTATATTGACAGTATCCGCATCCTTCGTTGGACTGGACTGCAAGAGGGAGAATTTGTGTGTGCAGTGCGTACAGCTAGTCCTTCCGTCTTTCAAAGTCAGCGCATTTGAGGCGCTCACCATTCACTTCTACGGATGACCGCAAGCTTCGCAGTGTGCCGCACACAGATAGGGTTTAGTTTGCCCCGAACCGGGTAGGCCATTCAAGACGCAGACGGCACAGAACTACAACCACAACTGCATCACATGCATACGAACCATTAAATGTGACTGATCTCGGACACAAGAAGAGACTGTAGTCAAGGTGACCAGGAAGCGCGGATGAACGTTATTATGCTTCTGTCATAGGCAAACCAGCACGCCATCTTACAAATCTTTGAATCATTTCACGCGTTATTTGTGGTCTCGTTTGTTGAGCCGCGGATACAAATGCACCATGAGGAATCTGTTATCAATTCGGCTTAGTAAATCATGCTGTATGTGTGGGGTTCACGGACGCAAAGCGCATGCAGATCCTTCCGCATTGTGAGCATTGCTGCTTCTTGGCAAAGTGACACCAGCTCTGCCCCGGAATAGCCTTCCGTCTGTAATACACTGTCAGCAAATAATATCATCAGCACGACGTGGCGACTCACAATCCGTGCGATATCCTCTATATCAACTTCAGGCGAGACGCTCATCGAGCGTAAGCGTATCCTCAGGATCTCTTCTCGGCCAGCTTGATCAGGAGGACCCACGTATACAATGCGATCCAAACGACCAGGCCGGATTAAGGCTGGGTCCTAAACATGGCGTTGTAAGGCTGAGCACACCGACCAGAAGATGTAGCGCATACCATAACGTCTGGCCTGTTAGTAGCGGCAATGATGGTAACACCGACTAGCTCCTGCACCCCATCCATTTCATTCAGCAACGTGATGAGTGTGCCTTCGTGTGAGCTCGAGGCCGCCTCCGAATTCGTCGATGTACGAGACGTTCCGAGAGCATCAATTTCATCCTACAACAGGAGATTCTGAGTGTTCACTCAAGGGAGATCAAGAAACACCCGACACACAAAAAATACTATTGATGGCGAGACTGCCCGCGCTTTGGAGAATACCTCACGCAAAGCGCGCTCTGACTGTCCAAGAAATTTGCTCAAAAGCTTTTCTAGCAGGCTTCAGGCTAGTTCGCAGACGAGTGGGCCAGAAGCAGTCACTCACCTCTGGACCTCTGATAGGAATAAAATTAATTCCGCTTTCCCAGGCACAAGCTCTGGCGAGTATCGTTTTGCTACATCCAGGAGGTCCGTACAATAGCACTCCTTTCGGAGGCTTCACACCCAGTCGTCTGAATGAATCCGGATACAGGAGAGGCCATTCTACTGCCTCGCGCAGCTTCTGGATGGCATGCGCCTGACCACCAATGTCAGCATACCGCACGGGAGGAGTGTCGAGGAACAGTGGTCGCATAGCCGTTGGTCTGATGGAGGGAAGCGCTGCGAGCAGGTCTGCGGAGTGGAAGATCGGTTCTTGAGTCGAGGAAACATCGCCCTGGAGGTGACGCTTGATCGCAAATATCCCGGCCTCTCGAACGACGGCGCTGATGTCTGCACCTACGTAGCCATGAAGTCGCGCAGAGATGGCACGCAAATCCTGATCCGAAATGGAGTGGGGAATCTTGGAAAGCATAATTTTAAGGATCGAAAATCGCGCGTCGACATCAGGTATTCCTATTTCATGTGTCAGTCAGCGATGACGCGAGAACTGGGCACATACCAACTTCGATTTCACGGTCGAATCTTCCGGGACGACGAAGAGCAGGGTCGATTGCGTTCAGCCGATTAGTGGTCCCGACGACAACGACTCTGCTATGGTGAGCGTCTTCCATCCCATCCAATATCGTCAGCAACGTAGCCACCACACGCTTCTCTACTTCGCCTCCAGTGTGATCTTCTCGCTTTGGCACTAGGGCGTCAATCTCGTCAAGAATGACTATTGACGGACTTTGATCACGGGCCCTCTGGAAAACCTCGCGCAGCTTGGACTCGGTCTCGCCGTGATATGCCGAAGACAATTCAGGTCCATTGATTATGAGCACAGAAGCTGCAGTTGAGGAGGCTATGGCGCGAGCAAGGTGTGTCTTCCCAGTTCCCGGAGGGCCGTGCAGCAGTATACCCTTGGGAGGCTTAAGGCCTGAGGCAGACGAATTTGAGAAGAAGTGAAGAGCGTAGGTGAGCAACCAGCAGATGATGACTAGTTTGAACATACCAAATCGTCGAAGGAGTTCGGGTCGCTGTAGGGGAATATCCAAGAGATCTCGTATTTGTGCGATCTCTTTCGTCAGGCCCCCTACGCCTTCGTACGCAGAAAGCGATGGAAGGTCATTGAACTTATCCTACGCAATGCATCTTAGCTTGGCAGTGTCAATGAGTGTTGTGCGAAACCCTTGCCTTCATCTGAGAACCGCTCTCAGCATGACCATCGACAACTACCACCTGACTCGTCCAATCCACAGTATACAGTGTGGGAGATGGCTCTATCAAAGAAGGTTTGAATGACACTGTAGAGAGAGACGGATTTTGCGATTCTCCCTCGTCCCAGACGACGGATATGGAGAACACACGGACCCTGCCTTCAAACCGTAGTTGTACGAATTGAGAGCTTGTGATATATTTGAGATACACTGATCACGGAAGCTTCGGACGCAGGAAATTAACCTTGAACGAAAGAACGACCTACCAAGGGTCTCTTTGAGCATCAGCGCCAACCATTTCCTGCCCTTTTCGTCTGATGAACTGGGTCGATGCGAGATGAGTTGCTCGTGGTTATCGGGCTGTACTTCCTTCGCATGGAGAATCTCAGCATGCTGGGCTTGCTCAATAGGTGGAATTCCGTGCGGGGAGCTCGCCGAAGGCAACTGGGAAAATGGAATGACATTGACAGCAGTGCCTTCCGCGACATGTGCGCTCAACAGAAGAGAAGAAGCGATTCTGACGGCTAGAACACAAAGGCCATTGAGAAATAGTCCTGAATCCCAACTCCCTGTCCTTACAATTGTGTGGGAGGTCAAAAGATGGCCACACCAGGCCGACAGCGAAGTACTGGGGGGGGGTGTGAGCGAACTGATCGAAAAGGAGACACGAAGTAACCTTCATCGGCCCGGTACAAGTAGCACTGATCACAGCAATTACATCCCCTGCATGTACCTTCATGGCCCGAAGGACTTCAGCATGGATTACAACATGGCGAGTAGCGCGCAACGGGGCATGTATACAGTCGAGTAATTCGACGATGAAAGTCCCTTTAGACAAAGATGTCATACACTGACACTGGCGGAAGTGATGAGTTGATGCACATGATATTGTTTTTGAATCAGCATTTGTATACAACACTTGCAATTAACTCGTACTACACTACGGTTGAGTAGATTTCTGGTTGACCTGTATGCTATACGTGTAGTTACCCGGATCCTCTCACCCTCACTTTGCTCGGGGGCCCTGATGAAAGCGGGTGGTTTGAGGTCTGTCGTTTGTATCACATGATCGATATTATTATTATTTTTGAATCAGCACACGTGATAGTATTGGACAACTAGGAACTAGGAATAAAACGTATCGTCGTCTTTTTCCTCACCCCATCCCCTAGGCTGTTAATTAGACAGCTTCACCATGAGCCGACCGGAACAAGGAGCGGTGAGATGGCGTGTTCTGTGGTCCAGGGCTGGCAGGAGGCAGAAGAGTACATGGAGGAGATGGTGTCGGGCAGTGGTGAGTCTCGTGCTTCTTGCCTTCGGCGCATTGATTCTGCATGGTTGTAGGAAATGACATGCGACAGTGGAGTCTCCTAGCTGAAGCTTGCGCAAATAGCGTAGAGTAAGCTCTTGACGTGGCCGTGGCGGGGAGACAGTGGCTGGACTTGGGCTGGGAAACCTCTCGCGGGGAGCGAGAAACAGCGGAGGGGGCCGTAGAAGCAGCAGCGGTGAGGGCGAGTGCGACGAGAGAGACAGCAGCGGAGGCAAAGATGAGCGACGGAGGCACAAAGTTCTCACGGACACGTCTGCTCTGCTTTTACACGTCGCAACTGACGTGTAAATAATATATATGGACCGACAATCATTCTCTTCTCCTCCTTCAACATGGCACGGCTCTCTAGTCACCCAACCCGCGGCCAGTCTGCGAGGATCTCCTCCAGCCTCTCCATCTTGTTTCTGGCTTTTATTGCTGTCCTTTGCCTTTGTCCTTCCATCGTTCATGCGGCAGAAGGAAGCGCTGGATCCAAGAAAGAATTTGGTACTGTCATCGGCATTGGTATGTTATATTTACAGCGTACAAAGGACATGACATTCAGCTCCCTGTTTATTGTAGATTTAGGCACGACGTAAGTTATCCACGAAATTAGCCCGATTCTTTGTTTCCTCGACTGACTACCCATCGATCATATCTAGTTACTCTTGTGTTGGGTGCGCATCCCTCTTTTGAACCCTTGATTTTAACCTCCATAATCGACGGCACTGGCACTCAATAGGGTCCAACGAGGTGGGCGTGTAGAAATCATCGCGAACGACCAAGGCCATCGGATAACACCTTCATGGGTGTCTTTCACTGACGAAGAGCGGCTGTCAGTATAGTTTATGTCCATGCACACAGAATGATTCCGAACTAACCCGATTGGCAGTGTCGGAGATAGTGCCAAAAATGCCTTCCATTCCAATCCTAGAAACACTGTGTTCGGCGCGAAGCGGCTTATCGGCCGAAAAATGGACGACGACGACGTCCAGCAAGACATAAAGCACTGGCCTTTTGCTGTCAAGGGAAAGAATGGCAAGCCTATGGTTAGCGTCCGACACTTGGGTGAAGAGCGAGATTTTGTAGGCGTTGATACCAAAAAATGTCTCAAAAAATGTCTCAAAACTGAAATTTCTTCGCCCAGACTCCTGAAGAAATTAGTGCCATGGTGCTGGGCAAGATGAAAGAGACCGCGGAAGCTTATCTAAGTGAGAAGGTTACACATGCCGTCGTCACGGTCCCAGCGTGTAGGTATTTACTGCCTTCTGAACCACAACTGCTCCTAACTGTGGCGCAGATTTCAACGACGCTCAGAGGCAGGCCACCAAAGACGCCGGCACGATTGCAGGCCTCAAGGTGCTCAGAATCATCAACGAGCCTACCGCCGCTGCGATCGCTTACGGTCTGGACAAGAAAGGCGGGGAATCTCAGATTATCGTCTACGACCTCGGTGGTGGCACTTTTGATGTGTCCCTCCTCTCCATCGAGGACGGCGTCTTTGAAGTGCTCGCTACGGCTGGTGATACCCATCTTGGTGGTGAAGACTTTGACAACCGCGTCATCGACTACTTCACGGAACTATACAAGAGGAAGACCGGTACAGATGTGACCAACAACGTCAGGGCTATGGGAAAACTGAAGAGAGAGGTCGAAAGGGCGAAAAGGACCCTTAGCAGTCAGCAGATCACCAAGATCGAGATTGAGAGCTTTGAGAACGGCAACGACTTCTCGGAGACTTTGACCCGTGCCAAGTTCGAAGAACTGAACATGGACCTCTTCCGCAGGACGATGAAGCCTGTCGAGCAAGTGCTCAAGGATGCTAATGTGAAGAAGAAAGATATCAATGACGTACGTAACGAGTGAACCCCCTTGCTCTAGCTTTTTCGCTTTATACTTATGCGCTCTTTAGGTCGTTCTCGTTGGCGGCTCCACTCGTATCCCGAAAGTTCAGGAGCTTCTCAAAGACTTCTTCAACGGCAAGGAGCCCTCAAGAGGGATCAACCCCGACGAAGCGGTGGCCTATGGCGCTGCTGTTCAGGGTGCTCTTCTTTCTGGCGAAGAGGGCACTGGAATGGACCTCATGCTGGATGTCAACCCTCTCACCCTTGGCATCGAGACGACTGGAGGCGTCTTCACGAAACTCATTCCAAGGAACAATGTCATCCCCACCAAAAAGAGCCAGATGTACGTCGTGCTTGAAATACACCTTCTTAGAACATTCGCTGATCTGTGTCGCTCCAGCTTCTCGACCGCCGCCGACAATCAATCTACCGTCTTGATCCAAGTCTTCGAGGGCGAACGTTCAATGACGAAGGACAACAATCTCCTCGGCACATTCGAGCTTTCCGGCATTCCCCCTGCGCCTCGAGGTGTCCCGCAAATTGAGGTCACGTTCGAAATCGACGCCAACGGTATCACGAAGGTTTGTGCGTCTGACAAGACAACGTGCGTGTCACCGTTTTCTCCTTTGCTTTCTACCACCAACCCCGCAACTCACAGCGGCAACTCTAAGTCCATCACCATCACGAACGAGAAAGGAAGGCTGTCGCAGGAGGAGGTCGACAGGATGGTCCACGAAGCCGAGCAATTCGCGGCTGACGACAAGGCTCAGCGCAAGCGTACCGAGGCGCTCAACTCGCTCTCGTCGTTCGTCTATGGGCTGACGTCGCAGCTGGCCGATCAGGATGGATTCGGAGGCAAGATCAGCGCTGAAGACAAGAAGCTGATCACGGCTGGTATCAAGGACTCGACGGACTGGATCGACTCACATGGGGGCACGGCTACCGTGGAGGAGCTCGAGGAGAAGTTGTCTGGTTTGCCTTGCTCTTTTCTTCCCATGCCGTCCTTTTTGATGCTGAGGCTCTGCAGATATCCAAGCCCTTGTCAACCCAATCACCTCTAAGCTCTACTCAACCTCAGATCGTGATGACCCGCCCTATATCCACAATGAGTTGTGATGTGGTGGGGTGACGATACTCACTCTCCCTACTGTAAGAGAAGACGGCAACGGTTATGATAATAGAAAAAAATTGTCCCCCATTTCTCAACAACATCAGCCATGAGCCATGTGGCTTCCATGTAGTCGTGATTGATTGGCTGGGCACACGTGCTCGAAATCGCAAAAGGTCGCTCCGTCTGACGTCATCGCGGTAAGATTCAGCTTCAGCGGTGTGTGGACTGAACGTACTGAACTCGTGAACACTGAGTTCAAGCAACACTTCTTATTGAGTGGCGCTTTACATATATATGACGAGAAAGTAAACACTATCAACGATACAATGGTTATGGACACAGAAGGAATTTTGACCAGTGCGGTGAGTTTCAGGAAGCAAGTTCATTTGGAATTTCATGGGGATATACCCGCAGATCTGGTTCGACAAGGGGGAACTGTGGGGAGAATGGAATAGAAAGCGCCGCGCCCAGGTCCTGGGGAGGAGAGTTGGGAATGCAACGATGAGCCGTATGCCAAAGGATTTTTCAAAGCACTTCAATGCATTCTCTTCTTGGCATAATAAATTATCTTTCCAAGCCAGCCCGAAGATGGCTTGGGGTTGTGCTGCTGCGGGACAGTATTCTGACACTGGGATGGCGGCACCCCAGGCTCATCGGTGATTTTTTCGAACACGGGAGGGCGCACTTTAATGTGGACGAATTGGTATCTCTCCAGACCGGCAATGACGGAAGGCCATGCCATCGGAGCTATCCGTACAGGTCGTGACGACTTGCACGTTTGGTCTGATCTCGGTCTGACCACGGTCAGGGCATTGATTGAAAACGAGATGCGCTCGGGCTCAACATGCTTTAGCCTCGGGAATACGTCTTGAGCGAAGCGTAGAGCTTCCTGGATGACCAAAGAGAATGTGTTTCAGCAACCCAAGAACGGAGGAGGCAAACAAGAGAATAGCACCTCATAAGATGCAGCGGGAGTCACGTAGACCATTTCGTCGTCGAAGCTAAAAGTGATAACGTCGGGCATTGCGCTGCTGATATGGTGGTAGGATGGCTCAACGTCAAATGTGCTGGGTTTGAAACAAGCGGCGCACTCTGATATCCAATGCTCGGGCCGATAATCCCTTAAATCCGAACGTGTACGGTTCAGGCGCTACTGCAACATTCAGCCAATCAAAAGTTCCAAATTGTTTACACAAGAAAAGGGTCTGAGGACTTGGAGAGTATCTTCCACTGACCTGTCAGTTGACTGGTACATGCGACCTCTGAGTATTTGGGAGAGTTGAATGTCTGAGTGCAATCAAACAGAGGACCGGAGGGCACATATCATTATCAAATCCTTGGCTTCAAGTAGGGCCTCCGTACCGTACGCGTGTAATTAGTACAGTCACCGCAATATTTCTCTGTCCCTTAGTTTTACTACTTTGATAACATACACACGAATGCGGTTAGAAGTATGAAAAGGGACTACCTGGAGTGAATACAAGAACAGGCAAGGACCGAAGGTCGAGACATGAGAGGAAAGACAACGAGCAGTACGAGTAGGAAAGGAACGAATCTATGACAGCAGGTCAAGAAGTTTCTCAGGATCCTCTAACATAGTAACGGCAATCCGCGATTGTGCATCATAGCCCAGGCCCGAACCGTCCAGCATCATCGCCATGAGCTCATACGCCTTAGGAACGTCGATGGCGATGTCATCCAGGACCTCAGCGACGAGGGCGAATCCTTTCTCGAACGACTCAGGCGGACACATGCCCCCGGCGAACGCGCGATGGAAGAAGTCGGCAACAAGCTGGGCGTCCGATTTGACCGACTCAACCGCAGCCGACACACACTTCTCGACCAGACGGAAACGGTGTTCTGGGGGTATGTTGGTGAAGTAGACGTCTGCTTCATTGAGATTGCGGACACCGAGAAGCTCTTTCAAGTTTTTGCTAATCCTCCTATTGACTTCATCCTTAGACATCGTCAACACATCCTCTGCGCTGGCGTCCTCCGGAACGGGAGGAGCTTCTTCTGAAGCTGGTTTAGAGTGGGATGGCAGCATCAGCTTCCTCCGTTGTGGTGGTGGGCCAGCAGATAATGGTGGTGGGGTTCTTGCCTTGCGGCTCAACGGTTGAGCAGGCTTTGAACCGTCCGATTCACCAAGCACGATGAGCATATCAGAACTCGAATTTGTTCGCGACAAAGAGGGGGTAGAATCGCGCATGGGGTCTTTCTTGCCATGGGCGAAAACGCTCACCGGCGACGGCATGTTGCCGAAACTGTCAACAGTGGCTTCTGTAGACGCTCGTGGTGGTTCAGAACCGCTAGCGACCGGACAACTGTCGCCTTGCGCATGATCTATTCGATCGCCACCTCGCCGTGACTCGCTGGTTCTTTCGAGTACGGGGTGCACTTTAATGTTGACGAGTCGGCCTCTCCCCAGGCAGGCCATGATGCCCGGCCATGCCATCGGGGCTATCCGTATGGTTGCCCGCTTGAACTCTTGGGGGAAGATTACGACCATGCCTTCGATTGAAAACGAGATGCGCTCGGGCTCAACATGCTTTAGCCTCGGGAATACGTCTTGAGCGAAGCGTAGAGCTTCCTGAATGACCAAAGAGAATGTGTTTCAGCAACGTAAGAACAGAGGAGACAGACAGGAGAATAGCACCTCATAAGATGCAGCGGGGGTCACGTAGACGTATTCATCGTCGAGTTTATAAATGATAACGTCGGCGGGCATTGCGATGCTAATACGGTGGTGATGCGAAAGGAACCAGCGTCAAATGTGCTGGCTGGATTTGAAACTCACTTTCTGAAATCCAAATTATCCTCGGGCCGATTGGATTTAGCAACAAACGAGAAGATGGACTCGGAAATGTTACTGAAGCACTGGGCTGTAGAAACAGTAATACTGGCAGACTTTTTTTTTCTTTTTCGCGCGAGCACGGCCTTTTTGTGGTTGCCCAAACTATCCCGGTGAGCACGACTTAAGCGAAAAGCCGAGATGTAATGCAGATTTACTGTCAGCAATGTAGACACAGGACATCGTGTTACGAGCACTACCCAACAGAAAATAGGGTATACGACATGGACACGGCAGAAGGGGGGAGAATATACGGAGCCACCGACCCATCGCATCTCCGTATGATAAATCTGAGATGCGCAAAGGGTACTAAGACGCCCATAAATTGATCTGGACACGGCCTGACGCTCGAAACTATAAAGAAACGGCCGCGTGGATTGTAAAGCGCAGCCATGAGCAACATTGGGGAAGATGAGAACCGTGTCGCCGCACGAAGGAAAAATGAAAACAAGCGAAGGGCTTTTATACGCAAAAAGGACTGTGGCGTGGGAAGTAAAGGACGTGGCAAGCGACACACGCGTAGACTACAACATCAGCATACTAGATTTGTGTTATCGTTCAAGGCGCGAGAGTGATCCAAAAGACCTCACTAGGGCGCGAACGTCGAGCGCTGGTTGATGCGAACGTAATTTAGGTGCACACTCAGCTGGCGAAAAGAGTAAGCTGAGTGCACCCGGTGAGAGTAACAGTTCGCCTCTTCAGGACAGGACTACAGAAGAGATCCTTTCTCGAGCTGCCATCTTCCTTGAAGCGAGCGACTGGATAACGATAGAACTGGGGTGCTGAGCTGAGAGCAGGAGAGCCTGTTCCTAATATACGGCAAAGATACAAGCGACAAACCGCTGCAGTCTACCACTAGAAACCAAACGTCGGAATGAGTACAGGGCATTTCAGCATACTAATCTGGCCAAGCAGGGTCAGGAGTAGAGAGAGGCGGAGCGGTGACTGAAATACATCGAGGGGATAAAATGTGCCACTCGGGGTGAACTGTTTTCAAGGTCTACCACCTCTTACTCTTCTCCGGCCGCCAGTTCGAGCAGGGGTTTGCATATACTCAGCAGGGTCTGTGCCTGGTGGCGCCAGTAGGACATGTGCTCGAACGTCGGACTTAAGCAGTGAGTCAGAGCGCAATTTTCTAAACCAATAAAAGAAAAGTCAGTACAGAAAATTGGAAAAAGAGACAGGGACGCACGATCCACCCGTACTGGGCTCCGTCTCGTCCTGCATCAAGACGTCCACGCTCCCCTCGTCTCTAACGACGGCCAGATCCGCAGTGTGGTTGCCGTCGCCGAGCCGGCCCGCAAGGGCGGTAGAGGCACCGCCAACAACGACGACGGAGAGGACGCGTCCGTCCGCGGGCTGCTTGTCGAATTTGGCTACGGCGTCGCGCGCTGCCTGGGGCGTCTTATACGTAATGCGGATCACGGGCGAGTCGCTCGGGACAGCGGCGGCAGAGTTCGCGACGATCCGCGCGGACAGAATTGGCCCGCAGCGCTTGAATATGGCGACGACGTCCTCGGAGGTGGTGCCGGGGACGAGACCAGTCACTTGCACCACGTTGCCATGGGCGAGAGTGGATGCGCCTTTGATAGAAAGGGGCGCGGCCGTGCCTGCTGTGCCGCTACCGCTACCGTTGGTACCTCCACCTGACATAGAAGTGGCGGCGCGGAGGGCTTTAGAAGCGAGCGCGTTGATGGTCGGCTTGAGCGACGGTGGGCGGTTGATGCCGTCAGACGACGAGGAGATACGTTGGGACAAAGACCGTGCTGGTTCGAAGAGGTCATGCGACCAGGGAGCATTTATATCGCCTTTCGGGGGCCGAGCCTGTACGTGCGTGCGTTATTGGCGGGTTGGACGGTGAATCATGTAAAATATTGGTCGAGTCGAGAATGTTTTTCAGGACAACGTACATATGGGGATGCACGACGTTTGGTGAGGGAAGAACGGACGGCGCCACCGCCATCCAATTCGAGGCCCATGCGTTCTAGGAGGGAAGTCATCGCGGTAGACGTTGAGGAGGAATTCAAGCTCTGCCGCGGTTGCGAGGGAACTCTTTATGTACTGCTGTTTGCCACTGCACTGCCATTGGCGTCAGGCGGGGGTCAGGTGAATGAACCGCATTTCTGGCAACCCTTACAAATTCGAGTTCAAGTATAAGGAAATGTGTACAGAGACTCCATCTCTACGGTACAATAAAACGAGGTTTTTTCATGCAAGTAACGTCGAGCAGTGGTTTCATGTTTAAAGACTCCATATACGATATGTTGTCCAAGGGATTGTCGGCGAACAGGACCGATCCGGCACTCGTTAAGAGCGCGACACGAGAAAATGTGACAATACACTGACATGTGAGTTACCATCTGGTCCTAAGCTGAGACTGTGATGTTTGAAATTGTGAATGGCGGTGATCAAGCTTGACGCGCGTAAGACCTCTCAACACCACAAACATCGTCCTTTCGTTGACAACGACGAACTCCAGTATTTATGGCAGGGAGTGGTGGTCAACAGAGTCAGAAGTTGCACCACCAATGTAAAGTGTGTCCTGTGAGACAAGCCCGGAGTTAATGCGAACATGTCTCATCTCGTGCTCACCAGTTTCCAGTTTCCAGTTGCACGAAAGCCCCAACCTGCGAGTGACTAGACTAGGATAATAGAAGTGACTGCATGTTTGTCCAGTGGCCAGCAGACACTTGGGACCACATGGTCAGTGGCCAGACAATTCGCCAGATGTGTCGTGTGCGAGAATGAGCAAGAACCAGCTGTCCCCAATGCCAATGTCCTATTCCTGTTTCGTCAACTTGTCATTGGTCTTAGTATTGCTGTGCTCACGTCCGACACGTTGTCGAAAAAACATGGTCGTGCAAGCGTGAGAACGTTAGGCGAGAACCAAACTTCACTGACAGCCACCGTCCTTTGGTGTCATACAACTGCTGCCCTTCCGTGCTCCTCCACCTACTGCCCTCGCGTTTTGACGCGGCTTGAATTTGAAACAACTCCCGAGCAGCCCGTCTTTTCATCTCTGCAAGGTTTCCTTCCCTTAAGGAACCCGTCATCAAAAGCCATCTTCCCAACTGCAACGTAACCCACGTCGACAACATCGCCATGAGCAGTCTCGGTGCGTACCCTTTCACTATGCTTTGTTGCGGTTTGGCGCTCATGTCCGATACCATCTCACCTGTATTTGAATCTCGTTCCAAATACTTCCACAAAGGCTGGCTGTACCTTTTCTGCGTGCTAATGGCCGCAGCACTGCTATTCACTATGGTCTTCTTCGTAAGTCACACACATCTTACTCAAACATGTGTCAGAAACGACACAATTCCCGCGTAAAGCAGACTTCGTATTTAGCTATCTCTGCTAACTCGCTTACTGCAAACTCTCTTACCGAACCGAGCTAATGTCGCCTCTCCGACGCAGATAATAATGTTTTCAGATCTAGAATGCGATTATATCAATCCTATAGATCTGTGTAACAAGCTCAATCAGGTATGTCACACAAACCCTCGGACGTGGCTCAGATGTTCAGACGTTTTCGTCCACATAGTTTGTGCTACCAGAGTTTGTGGCGCACGCATTTCTCGTTGTGCTCTTCCTCGTAGTAGGGGAATGGATATCTTTTTTTCTCAACTTGCCGCTTCTTGTGTTCCACGGGAACAAGTGCGTGCGAGCCCGACGCTCAATTTATCCCCCTTCTCTGACTTTTTTTCTCTCAACATTCGCAGGATATGGAACCAGGCTCATATGTACGATGCAACAGAGATATTCCGCACCCTGTCGGGCCACAAGAGGGACTCATTTGTCAAGCTCGGATTCTACCTCCTCTCATTCTTCTTTTACCTCTACAAGTGCGCCGTCTCCTTTATTGCGTAATTGTGTATGAATTTCCGGTTCCCGCAGAATGATCGTCGCGCTCATTTCGGACTCGGAGTAGAGGAGAGGGTCCGAGAGCGAACGTCTTGAGCTCGGCCTGCCTCCTGCCTTACGAAAGGCTCCTTCCTGAAACCCGGGAATGATGACAAAGCGGCAGACATTGTAATGTTTGGGTGGCAGAAAAGATCCGGCACGTTTGTAATGTTTTTTGCTTCGTATATATGATCTATCTCCTGCCACCTGAATGAGGAACACGTTTGGAAGAATCGTTATGTGCGAGTGCTAGGGCATAAACGTACTTGACCACCATAAACGCGTTGTCCACCAGCGTGACCACAGTCTGTCGCCTCCAGCTTGAGCGCTGGCCTGAACTCTCAAGCTCTCAAGATCTCAAGACCTCAAGACCCTGTTGGACATTCAAAACTCGCCTCGTTCCACATGTTGCTCTTCTGCACTACAGTTGCGAGTAGGGCTTGTAACGAGAATGCCCATCCGTTTAGTGCAAGAGCTCAGCCAAACGTTCCCTGCTAAATTCTGCTAAATTCAAGTCTCGACGGGTGCAGTGAGACACTGCGGGTCGTGCGACATCCTATCGTCGAAGGCTTCCTGTCCATTCTCAGCCCTTCTTTGGCCTTCGAGCCCTTTCCCACCGCCGCGGCGGATGTGGTGACGATGACCAACCAATTTTCTCGCCATTTCCCATAATAAGGTAGTCTTTGCGAGACAACGCAAACTGCCTACCGCAGCGCGCGACGCTGGGACATGAAATCTTACTTTGTCATTTATTCTTCGAATCATTACCGGGGAGCATCTGCTCATTCGTTATCGGCTTGCTGGGTCGACTTTTATTTCTTTGCGGAGGTGATAAAGGTTGCCTCGGACGAATGAACGATCGTCTCGACTTTTCCAACAGACCAACCCAGCGCAGCGAATATCTCGTAAGTTTGCCACCCAGCACATCGCCCCTTCTGTCCGCTCCACTACTAATGATCCTCTCCTCTTGTAGTCGACCTTGCTGGAGATGGCATGCGACGCAGCGGCTGAGAATGGTACCCGAGACGCGCGGGAGTCGAAAACACGATCCTCACCCGGGCTCCTCTGCGTCCCTTTCCCGGCGGCCTCGAGGTGCCATCGGCATCCCGTGCCCTGATACGCCCACTCTGATCTGCGCGTCGCCAAGGGTTCACGGAGCAAAAACAACTCGCAAGTCTGAGTAGACGTGGGCTTGACAGGAACCTTCTACGCCAGCCCACATCAAATCTCTTATCCGTCGCAGATGCCTTTGGTCTGTCTCAATGCGGCTTTACGGGCTCTTTTGTGCGGCGCGGACACTGGGAAAATTTTGGCACTCGGATTCCTTCATGTGTTGACGAGGACCCAATTGGACGTCACTAGGCGACCGAAGCTGTATCCCACGGATGGCCTTTGACATATAGTGTCAATTTTCCCTATGGAGGTTGCGACCCGTTCCTTCGATGAAGCACCCCCCGGAACTGAGGCTCGTATCGCCGGCTGCGCTCTTTATGACCTTCCCCTATAAAAGCTCTTTCGCGTTTGCCAATCAGGTGTTGGACTAGCGTCAACTCTTCAATTTATTCACGACCCTCACGTCCTAACGCGTCGCATTGACAAATGTCACGTCTTTCCCTCTGGTTCTTATTTGCCGCAATCTTCGCTTCGTTCCTTTCTGTAACGTGTGCGCCGGTGGAAAAGATGCATATACTAGAAAAACGACGCTCAGGCCGAGTCAGTGTTATATTGTGCCTCCCAAGAGACTTGAGGGCTGTATACTAGTGATTTGCACCGCTGACACTGCTTTGCTTCTTGCCCCAGGGCACGTGGTTCAATGTCGGGCTGGGAGCATGTCAAAAGGTGAATAAGGACAGCGACCTAATTGTAGCGCTTGGCAAGGCGACCTATGGCGATGGCCAGCACTGCGACATGGTGCGCCAGGGGTCTACGTTTTTCTTGAAGTGAGCTTTGCCACTGACGCGGACCTTGCCTCCATCTCCTTGTCCCATCCCCCTGCCATTTTTATCGCCGTCAGCGCGTGAGAATTACTTCTGGGACGCACACCGCGACAGCTATAGTCCGGGATCTTTGTTCATCCTGCGGTCCTGACGATTTGGGTCAGGGCGTTTGCTCCTCTCTGTGCCGTTGTTCCTTGCCTGCTGACGATTCACGGTCGACCACCCTGGCAGATATGTCTCCATCATTGTTCCAACATTTCGCCTCGCTCGGTGTCGGCGTCATTAATATCAACTGGGATTTCGCGTGAATACCCCCGTGATTCGTTCCTTGGGCTCGTCGAACTTCAAATGCTGGGATTTATATTATTCATGAGACTGCCAGGGCGTAGTTCTCTACTCCCGAGGTGCAATTTTTTTTGTTAAATAGTATAAAGAAATATAAGCCTGTCATAGAAGCATTCTCACAACAATAACCAGACGGAGCAGCCTGTTCATTCCAATTCTCCTTGATGGAGTCTAATCTTCAATAAAAATTTCCTTGCAACGTCTGAGCACTGCAGGAGTGGAGAGAATATGGACTGCCAACCTTCAATGTTACCAAAAGGCTCAAAAACTTAATCCAAGACAAATACGAAGGGCTTGAAAATCGCAGGCATTCAATTATGAAGTCAAGATGAAATAACAGTCATATGTGAGGGTGATCAGGAAGGTGATGTATCGCCCATTTCCACAACTCTTATTCGCACTGCATTTGTTCCTGTCTTTTACCACGGATATTCCATATAACAGCACCTTTTCGCTGACCACTAGGAAGGAAACGGCAAATGAGATATTTGTGTTCAAAAACACAAGTTCCAGCTTACCGCTCGGCAAATTTCTCTCTGCTGACTGCCTCATTTTTCTTCGCACGCTCTATTCTCTTCTCCCGCTCCCACGCAGCCTTCTCGCTAGCATGCCTTTCATAGTTTCGCTCGCGCGCGTCCGATAATGCTAGCTGCCCGCCGCGGGACTGGACTTGAAGGTTCGTC
Organism: Clavaria fumosa; assembly: GCA_951802425.1. Taxonomy (NCBI): domain Eukaryota; kingdom Fungi; phylum Basidiomycota; class Agaricomycetes; order Agaricales; family Clavariaceae; genus Clavaria; species Clavaria fumosa. Next base: position 757,547 of record OX637805.1, on the reverse strand, counting down.
GTACGTCCCCCGAGGCGAGAGTGGGCCTTCATGCGCGCGAGGTAGCGCCTCTCCGTAAAGTTGCGCGCGTGCGTGGCTTTGACGATGTCGGCGCCAATGGAGGACAGGTCGCGCTGCGTCTGGTCTAGAAGGAAGGCGGACATCTCGGCGTCGCGCTGTATGCGCGCGAGATCTTTGGCCAGCCGCTTGAAAGTCCTATCGGCGACTTCAAGTTCTTCCAGAAAGGTGCCTTGTGCGGTAGCTGCCCGTGCTGGGGGCACTGCCGTTGCGGCATCCAGTGGCTCAGTTCTTTCAGTGGTATCCGAGGTATTTCTGGGAGAACACGCAGCCGGCCGTTGGTTCGGGCGTGATTCGGGGTTCAAACGGTCCTCATTTGTGTTGCATCGCATGGTTGCCCGCACATGTGCCTTTAGCGTGGCCGTATGACCTGGGTGATCCTGCGGTGCATCGAAACTACGGGCACGTTGGACCGATGTGAGTTCGAGTTGGGATGATGCGGTTGTTGTCCGCACACATCTTTGGGGAAGAGCCACATGTGGGATGGCTTGGGAGGGCGTATCTTTTATCTGTATGATTTCTTCTTGCTCACCGCTCGCATCGACGCTCAGGCTCTAGCCAAGATTTAGGAGTGCGTTGCACGAAGGCCAAATTAATGTCGAACAAATGTCACTTGCTGAATACACACCTTCACAAGTTGTTGAATGAAGGGATGTAGGGGGTACGAAAGTTCGATCATCATTGCTGTTTTTTGTAGTGGTCTCGACTGTTGACGCAAAGCTCTGATATCAAGGTCGATGCCAAGAAGCAGATTCACTCGCGTCGATAGTGGCGTAGCGTAACGACCACACGTCCACCAAGAGCCACAAGAATTTGATCACGTGACCGCTTAAAGTAAGACACGTGATCCTTTTTAGCCCTTTTTTTGTGTACCAACATCAGGACGGAGTGTGTGGGATAAGGATGTAGGTAGTGCACGTATGGTAGGTGTAATTGCTGTGATTTAATGTGGCTCTGGAGCGGTGTCTGGGTAACTCTGGAGCCCTTGGCTTTGAAATTTTACCAAAAAAGCCATAATATTCATGAACTTTGTCGCCTTGTGACGCTGACGCCCGTAGCGCTGCATCAGCTATGGACAGCTTGACAAGCGCCGGTCTTACCAGCATTCACCCGGACCTCAATGTCAAAACGACCAGAGATACTTAAACATTTCAACTTGAACACGGTTTTTAAACGGGCCAGGGGAAACGTAACCCATCCAAATTCGTCGCAGGAACGTTCCCTGCCGTCCGAGTCTACGCAGACATCCTCTGCTATTCCGCCTGGCTCACACTCTATCGATGCAATCGTCACATCTCCTGTACTGCTCACGGCGCCCGCGACTCGACACCCATCTGTCGCTGCCGACACCCCAGCAAATGCCCTCTTTGCGCTCACGTCGGACGACAACGTAACTTCTGAGTCGACTGATTCAGTCGCGGCCTCAAATTACTATGCGACAATTGTTGGCTCGACTAAGTCACCCGCAGCCTCGAAGAGCCTCCAAACAGCCAAGGAGGCGAGTACGATGGCGTTTGAAGGTTTCAAGACTGCTCTGAAAACTCTCAAGGAATGCGCGGGTGCGTTTCCTCCCTTGAGAGCAACTGTTGGCGGATTGCTCGCTTGTATGGAGGTCGTAGACGTACGCGAATCCCCGATTTCTGATTGAAGCAGCATTCCCTGACATCGTTAATTACACAGCAAACGATTCAAAACAAGGAGGATTTCGCCGAAATGGATCGCAAGCTTCAAGCTTTCATCATCATGATTGAGCAGCATAGCAGCGAATCAAACTCGTCTCGATTCCGTCATCGCCTTGACAATTTCGTGAGGTGTGTAGAGGCAATTGGGTTCTTGTACATGCTTTATTGATCCTAAGTCGTTTAGAGCGGTCGATCAGCAAACGAAGGCGATCCAGAGTAGAGCCGGCCATGGACTTATAAGACGCCTTGCTGAGGGATCGAGGGATGCTGGGTATATTGAAGCCTCGTTTCGTACGATTGCCAACCTTTTTGATAGTTTTCAGGTGAGAAAACTTAGTGAAGACCAAATGCACGGACTGAAATTACCTCTAGACCGATATGGGCTTAAGCACGGAACGTAATACCGAAGACATACTCTCGGTACGTCTTACGTTCTTCTCAAAGGGTGTATTTTTCTCTAAAGTGTGATATACAGAGTGTTCTATTTCAAAAATTACGACGAGCAGAAGCTGCCAAATACGACTCAGACACAGCATTCTCTGGAACATCTGAATTTCTTCAACGCGGCGCGTGCACGGCAGGGACTCGTAAAGATGTCCTGGAGGGTCTCAGGACATGGGCCCATCATACCACAGGTCCGAAAATCTACTGGATGAATGGCATGGCTGGAACTGGAAAAACGACTATCGCCTATAGCTTCTGCGAGCAGCTACACGATGATGGTATCCTCGGGGCTAGTTTCTTCTGCTCTCGTTCACGATCCGATTGCAATGATGTCGGACGCATTTTCCCAACTATCGCTTATGAGCTGGCTCGATCTCGCGAAGCCATTGCTGTCACACTCTTGGAGGTTCTGAGGAGAGATCCATCAGCATCTCTTGCTCGGCAGTTCACAGAGCTCATACTGGAGCCCGTTCGAATGGCGATGGAAAGGATTGACAAAACACTCGTTGTTGTCATTGATGCTTTGGATGAATGCAGGGATGACGATGCTATTGAAAATGTCCTCGGGATTCTTTTCGATCACGCACGCCATCTCCCTCTCAAAATCTTCATCACCAGCCGACCGGAGCCACTGATTCTCGAGACTATCATGTCTTGGCCTCCTGATTTGCGCTCTGCCTTACACCTTCATAATATCAACATGGATATTGTGCAGGCTGATATCCGACTATATGTAGACAACAAGCTGTCTCGTATTGCAGGAATGTTCAAATATGAGCAAGGTTGGCCACCGGACCATGAGGTCAAGACTCTTGTAGAGCGAGCGAGTGGATTATTCATCTATGCTGCAACTAGTATTCGGTATATTGGGCAGCGTAACGCCAATGCCCGGATGCGACTCACCCATATGATCAAGTCGCACTCTGCATCAGAATCCACTGTGAGGACAAGAAATCTCGACGACTTGTACACAACAATACTGGATCGCGCATATCACGATTTGGAGCCCTTCGAGGAGCACAATGTTCGCCGTGTTCTCGGGACAATCATCAATGTCAGAAATCCATTGACTGTCTGTGGCCTTGCCACTCTGCTGGAATTGGACATTGATGGTGTCAAAACGGCCCTGACTTCATTGCACTCTGTAATCTCCGTACCGCCAACATCCGATGGCATTGTGTCCGCATTCCATGCATCTTTCCCCGATTTTCTCACAGATCCTAAACGTTGTCGTCCTGATTTGTGCATCGATTGCTCCATTTCGCATCAGACCCTCGTGATCCAATGTCTCCGACTCATGAACACGTCTCTCCGAGAGAATATTTGTCACCTGGATGGACGACCTGCAAACAAGACACTGGTGTCGGACACAATCACTCGGCACATCTCAAATGGTCTGGCTTATGCCTGCCAGCATTGGGCCTCGCACACTAAAACTGGGAATGTTCATATAGAAGACATTCGCTCCCTATTGGATGTCTTTTTGAGTGGTCATTTGCTGCATTGGCTCGAATGTCTTAGTCTTCTGGGAGATTTGAATACTGCAATTGAGTCGTTACAAAAGTTGGAAGAATGCAAACTGGTTTGTGATTTCTACTCTCTGAATGATCAATATTGATCGCATAACCTCAGGATCTAACCACGGATGCTCGCTGGTTTGTCCTTGAGAACTTCGGCGTCATCAAAGATTATTGTCTTGAAACGTACCATTCAGCATTAGTGTGGATACCGATGAAATCAGTGTTCCGTGACCACTACGCTCGGAGGTCTTGCCTACCCAACATTGTCCTAGGGCTACGAAATACTTTCCAGGACAAATGCGAGAAAGTCATAGATTGCGGCGATACAGTATACAACCTGGCGTTATCGAAGGATGACTGCCACATTGCGACATATCATGACTATGTAATTCGGATCTGGAATGCGGTGACAGGTGAACTGGAGGACATGCTCAAGGACATACACGTGCTCGAGGACAAGGATTCATGCCCGGTGACCTCTCTTGCCCTGTCATGTGATGGGAGTCGCATCGTGAGTAGCCCTGGAGATACGACGATTCAGATCTGGAATGCCATGACTGGCAAGTTGGAATGCATACTCGAGGGACATGAAGCAGGTGTGAACTGTGTGGCATTCTCAAGCGATGGAAGTCGTGTTGTGTCTGGGTCGGATGACACGACAGTCCGGATCTGGAATGCGGTAACTGGTGGGTTGGGGTGCATATTCTGGGGATGGGGACGTATTACCTCCGTGGCATTCTCAAGCAATGGAAGTCGTGTCATGTCTCGTTCATTTGATGGAACGGTTCGGACCTGGAATACGGTAACTGGTGTGTTGGAGTTCGAGCTCCAGACTGGTGAGAATGGGTTCTTCCCCGTGGCTTTTTCAAGCGACGGAAGTCGTGTCGTGTCTGGGTTGCAAGACGGGACAGTTCAGATCTGGAACTTGGCGACGGGCGAGTCAGAGAGTGTGCTCAAGGGACATTCAGGTTCAGGTTGGGTGAGCTGCGTTGCCTTTTCGGGCGATGGAAGTCGTGTCGTGTCTGGGTCGAACGATGCAACGGTTCAGATCTGGAACTCAATGACGTGCCAGTCAGAGGGTGTGCTCAAGGGACATTCAGACATGGTGACCGACGTTGCCTTCTCGAGCGATGGAAGTTGTGTTATATCTGGGTCAAATGATGGGACGGTCCGGATCTGGAATGTGGTGACTAACGAGTTGGAGGGTATGTCCCTGGGACATTCAGATTGTATGGTCTCCTCAAGCGGTGGAGATAGTACCTTGTCTGGGTCTGACATACAGACCTTCAACTCGGCGACAGGCAAGTCTGACTCAGGGAGCTTAATCTGGCAGCATTCATCAGATGTGACCTCTTTGGCCTTCTCGGGCGATGGAAGGCATGTCGCATCTGGGTCATTTGACGTACGAATCTGGGATGCAGTGACGGGCAAGTTGGAAGACACGCTCATGGAACGAGGTGCGAAATATGTGAGCTCTGTGTCCTTGTCGATGAGTGGAAGTGTCGTGTCTTGGGTGGCTGGCTTCAGCATATTATGGGTCTGCAATGTGGCAACTGGGTTAAAGCACAAGTTGGCAGTCGAGGTCATTGAATCACGCATTACCCTTCTTACCGCGACCCTCTCAAACGATGGAAGCCGTGTCATGGCTGGCTATTATGACGGGTTAATACGGATCTGGGACTCGGTGACTGGCGAGTTGAAGCACGTGCTCAAGGGACATTCAAAGAAGGTGACGGCATTGGCATTCTCAAGTGATGGAAACCGTGTCGTGTCCTGTGATGGAATCCGTGATAGAAACCGCCTTCTTTTTAGGCCAGATGACAAGACAGTACGGATATGGGACTCAGTGACTGGCAAGTTGGAGGGTGTGCTCTCAGGACATTGGGGAGATGTGACCTCCTTGGCCTTCTCGAGAGACGGGCATCATGTCGTGCTCATATTCGCCGAAATTGAATCATCTACAGTCTGGATCTGGGGCAGTGACTCAGAGGTCATGTTCAAGGGACACTCAAGTTGGGTGCACTCTATCACCATCTCTTCAAATGATTGGAGTCGCGTCGCATTCGACCACACAATCGAGATTAACAGTTGGACAGGTGATATACCCAATTTGATGATTTTGCAGTATTACGCACACCAAGTCCACTCCCAGCCTCATCTGAGCCCAATACTACAGGATATGCCTTGCTTCATCTCTCGTGATCGGACATGGATCTCCACTATCGAGGTTCTACGAGCCTGTTGGATACCTCCCCGATACCGTGATTTCAACTCCGTTGCCTGCTGGGAGTCAAAAGTATGCCTCGGATATGTGGATGGCCGTGTCATTATCCTCGACCTCACACCCTCATTACATGCACCACAATGACACACAAGCAACAAGGGACCCTAGCTAGGCATTTGGTGAGTCTAGGCATGCGCAACATTTCCAATTTTAGTAACTCATGTGCCAATTCGAGAACTGTGCCGTGCTTACGCAGGAATGTGCGCAGACTACCCATACCACGCTCTCAGCCCACAAAGCAGGCTTGCGATGCAGCCCAATCTGCACATGCTTGTGCTCCTCACCGCGCTCCTCCTCTCAGCACTCTGCACCGTTGCCGTGTCACCGCCCAGCCACTCTCTACCTCAGCTATTGCCGCACCACCCAACATACCAGTGGCGAGACCTCCTGTGCCCTCGGCCGCACGGCTCCCTGTAGGCATCCTCGGTCCCATGCTCAATCTGCAACTCTATCCCCATCTGCCCTAAAGTCCCGACTCAAATGATGCCACACCGTGCCGCCCCACCTATACCCGCTATGCGCATGTCCGGGGTTCCGTGGGCGCATACATCCTTGGTCTGTGTGCTTTTTCACTGCGCTGTGGTGTGTCTCGCCCGCCCATTCACATCCACTCCGACGCACACGATGCCTTGTGCCGTGTCCATGATGGGACCACCGAGCCTATCTATCTTGCAACACTTCTACCTGCTCTACTCTCTTCTGTATACACCTTTCGGAACATCTTCGACATCCATGTACATAACGGTTTATCACTGTCAGCTTCTTTGTTGTTTTTGGGTCTAGCATGTACATCAAACAAAACCAAAATCATGCTGTTCACTTCACCGCATTCACCAGCATATCATCATCTGTTCTGGAGTATAGATAAATTGCTCATCATTGTCTACATCACAGCATCATGATGACGAGCTGGTCAAGCAGACATAGTACGAAAGTAAGACGGTAATGTGGAAACAAAGTTGAATAAAGCACCCAAACATTGTCCTCGAACACGAGTTACAAGTAGTTGCTATCCCAAACGTTTCGCTAACGGACTATATGCGAGAATGGTCATACTCAGGAAAATTTAATATGAAAATTTTCGCGGAAGAGAGAGAAAGAGGGTCCAGGAGACCAAGTGGGCCTTGTCACTGCTGCTGCATCTCCTGAGACGTCACGCGTTACAAGTAATGAGCAAAGTGCGACATGCGAGAGGTGCCGTGGTCAGAAGGATATGTCGAAACTTTGCATTCATCTTTATGCACAGGGGACAGAGTACAAGCGGTGAAACTATGGTGCAGTCAAGCCCCTGCCTCAATGATCTAAACCAAGCAAATTTAGTTTAAACACAAGCCCATCCGCATTGCGAAACGTACCTGAGCTGCAACCCTGGCTAAACCTTTGATTTTCTTGCATTCATCTTGGAGATTCTGACCTGGCGCGATATGTCTTCAAGTATCTGCACGAGATAAGAAGCGCATATGATGGGAAAAAAGGTAGATTATCGCAGGAGGGTCACGTCATGGCGATACGGACCGAAGACATGTCTCCTCCTTGAACTCGGCATATATCCTCCTGTTCTGCTTCCGCTATGTTGACGCCAGTTAGATGTTATCAATGAAAATTCCTATCGAGTAAGAAACGGATGCACCTCGTTTCGCCGCGCGCTCTCCTCGTACGCATGGTTTTGATGGATGATGAAGTGGTCTGCGAGCACAAAAAAAGCCATCCCAGAAAGATACATTTCGAACAGACATGCGGCCTTGTTCCCGCCATATCCTACGAAACGCTCGTCGCACCTGGCGCATCCGTGGGTGAACACGCAAGGAGCAACACGGCAGACGCAAGATTCACCAAGGCGGCCCGTCCCGAGCAAAGATGGAGTAGGGCTCGTACGCCGACGTATACGCAGTCACCTTGTAAACTGACCCAGGAGAAGCAGAGTAGTACCGCGGGTAATCAGTGCCGTTGTGTCCCGCGGCCCACGATTGATGAAACGGGCCGATGCGCTTGTTCTTGACGAGAGATAACAAAGACTGAAATAGCTTGCGTGGCGCGAGAAAGACGGGATAGCAAAGCCTGACTGACCTCTTTATTTCGAGGGAAGGTGCGTTGATCGGTCCCCTCCGCATGCTTCACGTACTCGAAAGCAGGGACGACAAGCGCCAGGGTGCCGTTGCAGCATCCAGTGGTTCAGTTCGTTCAGTGGTATCCGAGGTATTTCTGGGAGAACACGCAGCCGGCCGTTGGTTCGGGTGTGATTCGGGGTTCAAACGGTCCCTATTTGTGTTGCATCGCACGGTTGCCCCCACATGTGCCTTTGGCGTGGCCGTATGACCTGGGTGATCCTGCGGTGCATCAGAACTACGGGCATGTTTCACCAATTTGGACCTATGTGAGTTCGAGTTGGGATGACGCGGTTGTTGTCCGCACACACCTTTGGGGAAGAGCCACACGTGGGATGCCTTGGGAGGGCGTATCTTTTATCTGTATGATTTCTTCTTGCTCACTGCTCGCATCGGCGCTCAGGTTCTAGCCAAGATTTAGGAGTGCGTTGCACGAAGGCCAAATTAACGTAGGACAAATGTCACTTGCTGAATACACACTTTTACAAGTTGTTGAATGAAGGGATGTAGGGGGTACAAAAGTTCGATCATCATTGCTGTTTTTTGTAGTGGTCTGGTCGACTGTTGACGCAAAGCTCTGATATCAAGGTCGACCGAGAAACAGATTCAATCGCGTCGATAGTGGCGTAGCGTAACGACCACACGTCCACCAAGAGCCACAAGAATTTGATCACGTGACCGCTTAAAGTAAGACACGTGATCCTTTTTAGCCCTTTTTTTGTGTACCGCAACATCAGGACGGAGTGTGTGAGATAAAGATGTAGGTAGTGTACGTATGGTAGGTATAATTGCTGTGATTTAATGTGGGTCGGGGGGCTCTGGAGCGGTGTCTGGGTAACTCTGGAGCCCTTGGCTTTGAAATTTTACCAAAAGAGCCATAAATATTCATGAACTTTGTCGCCTTGTGACGCTGACGCCCGTAGCGCTGCATCAGCTATGGACAGTTTGACAAGCGCCGGTCTTACCAGCATTCACCTGGACCTCAATGTCAAAACGACCAGAGATACCTAAACATTTCAACTTGTACACGGTTATAGAACGGGTCAAGGGAAACGTAACCCATCCAATTTCGTCGCAGGAGCGTTCCCTGCCGTCCGAGTCTACGCAGACATCCTCTGCTATTCCGCCTGGCCCACACTCTATCGATGCAATCGTCACATCTCCTGTACTGCTCACGGCGCCCGCGACTCGACACCCATCTGTCGCTGCTGACACCCCAGCAAACGCCCTCTCTGCGCTCACGTCGGACGCCAACCTAACTTCTGAGTCGACTGATTCAGTTGCAACCTCAAATTACTATGCAACAATTGTTGGCTCGACTAAGTCACCCGCAGCCCCGAAGAGCCTCCAAACGGTCAAGAAGGCGAGTACGATGGCGTTTGAAGGTTTCAAGACTGCGCTGGGGCTTCTCAGGGAAAGCGCGGGTGCGTTTCCTCCCTTGAGAGCAACTGTTGGCGGATTGCTCGCTTGTATGGAGGTCGTAGACGTACGCGAATTCCCGATTTCTGATTGAAGCAGCATTCCCTGACATCGTTAATTACACAGCAAGCGATTCAAAACAAGGAGGATTTCGCCGAAATGGATCGCAAGCTTCAAGCTTTCATCATCATGATTAAGCAGCATAGCAGCGAATCAAACTCGTCTCGATTCCGTCGTCGCCTTGACAATTTCGTGAGGTGTGTAGAGGCAATTGGGTTCTTGTACATGCTTTATTGATCCTAAGTTGTTTAGAGTGGTCGATCAGCAAACGAAGGCGATCCAGAGTAGAGCCGGCCATGGACTTATAAGACGCCTTGCTGAGGGATCGAGGGATGCTGGGTATATTGAAGCCTCGTTTCGTACGATTGCCAACCTTTTTGATAGTTTCCAGGTGAGAAAACTTAGTGAAGACCAAATGCACAGACTGAAATTACCTCTAGACCGATATGGGCTTAAGCACGGAACGTAATACCGAAGACATACTCTCGGTACGTCTTACGTTCTTCTCAAAGGGTGTATTTGTCTCTAAAGTGTGATATACAGAGTGTTCTATTTCAAAAATTACGACGAGCAGAAGCCGCCAAATACGACTCGGACACAGCATTCTCTGGAACATCTGAATTTCTTCAACGCGGCGCGTGCACGGCAGGGACTCGTAAAGATGTCCTGGAGGGTCTCAGGACATGGGCCCATGATACCACAGGTCCGAAAATCTACTGGATGAATGGCATGGCTGGAACCGGAAAGACGACTATTGCCTATAGCTTCTGCGAGCAGCTACATGATGATGGTATCCTCGGGGCTAGTTTCTTCTGCTCTCGTTCACGATCCGATTGCAATGATGTCGGACGCATTTTCCCAACTATCGCTTATGAGCTGGCTCGATCTCGCGAAGCCATTGCTGTCGCGCTCTTGGAGGCTTTGAAGAGAGATCCATCAGCATCTCTTACTCGGCAGTTCACAGAGCTCATACTGGAGCCCGTTCGATTGGCGATGGAAAGGATTGACAAAACACTCGTTGTTGTCATTGATGCTTTGGATGAATGCAGGGATGATGATGCTATTGAAAATGTCCTCGGGGTTCTTTTCGATCACGCGCGCCATCTCCCTCTCAAAATATTCATCACCAGCCGACCGGAGCCACTGATTCTCAAGACTATCATGTCTTGGCCTCCTGATTTGTGCTCTGCCGTATACCTTCATAATATCAACATGGATATTGTGCAGGCTGATATCCGACTATACATAGAAGACAAGCTGTCTCGTATTGCAGGAATTTTCGAGTACGAGCAAGGTTGGCCCCCGGACCATGAGGTCAAGATACTTGTAGAGCGAGCGAGTGGATTATTCATTTATGCTGCAACTGGCATTCGGTATATTGGGCAGCGTAATGCCAATGCCCGGATGCGGCTCACCCATATGATCAAGTCGCACTCTGCATCAGAATCCACTGTGAGGACAAGAAATCTCGATGACTTGTACACGACAATACTGGATCGCGCATATCACGATTTGGAGCCCTTCGAGGAGCACAATGTTCGCCGTGTTCTCGGGACAATCATTAATGTCAGAAATCCATTGACTGTCTGTGGCCTTGCAACTCTGCTGGAATTGGACATTGATGGTGTCAAAACGGCCCTGACTTCATTGCACTCTGTAATCTCCGTACCGCCAACATCCGATGGCGTTGTGTCCGTATTCCATGCGTCTTTCCCCGATTTTCTCACAGATCCTAAACGTTGTCGTCCTGATCTGTGCATTGATTGCTCCATTTCGCATCAGACCCTCGCGATCCAATGTCTCCGACTCATGAACACGTCTCTTCGAGAGAATATTTGTCACCTGGATGGACGACCTGCAAACAAGACACTGATGTCGGACACAATCACTCGGCACGTCTCAAATGGTCTGGCTTATGCCTGCCTACATTGGGCCTCGCACACTAAAACTGGGGATGTTCATACAGAAGACATTTGCTCCCTATTGGATGGCTTTTTGAGTGGTCATTTGCTGCATTGGCTCGAATGTCTTAGTCTTCTGGGAAATTTGAGTACTGCAATTGAGTCGTTACAAAAGTTGGAAGAATGCAAACTGGTTTGTGATTTCTACTCTCTGAATGATCAATATTGATCACACAGCCTCAGGATTTAGCCACGGATGCTCGCTGGTTTGTCCTTGAGAACTTCGACGTCATCAAAGATTATTGTCTTGAAACGTACCATTCAGCATTAGTGTGGATACCGATGAAATCAGTGTTTCGTGACTACTACGCTCGGAGGTCTTGCCTACCCAACATTGTCCTAGGGCTACGAAATACTTTCCGGGACAAATGCGAGAAAGTCATAGATTGCGGCGATACAGTATACAACCTGGCGTTATCGAAGGATGACCGCCGCATTGCGACAGATCATGACGATGTAATTCGGATCTGGAATGCGGTGACAGGCGAACTGGAGATGCTCAAGGACACGCTTGAGGACATCACCAAGGACACGCTCGAGGGTGGAGACAGGGTGACCTCTATCGACCTGTCATGTGATGGGAGTCGCATTGTGAGTATCCCTAGAGATACGACGATTCGGATCTGGAATGCCATGACTGGCAAGTTGGAATGCATGCTCAAGGGACATGAAGAGCGTGTGAACTGTGTGGCATTCTCAAGCGATGGAAGTCGTGTTGTGTCTGGGTCGGATGACATGACAGTCCGGATCTGGAATGCGGTAACTGGTGGGTTGGGGTGCATATTCTGGGGATGGGGACGTATTCTCTCCGTGGCCTTCTCAAGCAATGGAAGTCGTGTCATGTCTCGTTCATTTGATGGAACGGTTCGGACCTGGAATGTGGTAACTGGTGTGTTGGAGTTCGAGCTCCAGACTGGTGAGAATGGGTTCTTCCCCGTGGCTTTCTCAAGCGACGGAAGTCGTTTCGTGTCTGGGTTGCGAGACGGGACAGTTCAGATCTGGAACTTGGCGACGGGCGAGTCAGAGGGTGTGCTCGAGGGACATTCAGGTTCAGATTATTCAAGCTGCATCGCCTTTTCGAGCGATGGAAGTCGTGTCGCGTCTGGGTCGGTCGATGCAACGGTTCGAATCTGGAGTTCAATAACGTGCCAGTCAGAGGGTGTGCTCAAGGGACATTCAGGCATGGTGACCGACGTCGCCTTTTCGAGCGATGGAAGTTGTGTTATATCTGGGTCAGATGATGGGACAGTCCGGATCTGGAATGTGGTGACTAGCGAGTTGGAGGGTATGTCCGTGGGACATTCAGATTGTATGGTCTCCTCAAGCGGTGGAGATAGTACCTTGTCTGGGTCTGACATACAGACCTTCAACTCAGCGACGGGCAAGTCAGGGAGCTTAATCCGGCGGCATTCATCAGAGGTGACCTCTTTGGCCTTCTCGGGCGATGGAAGGCATGTCGCGTCTGGGTCATGGGACGGGGAGGTACGAATCTGGGATGCAGTGACGGGTGAGTTGGAAGACACGTTCGTGGAACGAGGTGCGGAAGATGTGAGCTCTGTGGCCTTGTCGATGAGCGGAAGTGTCGTGTCTTGGGTGGCTAACGTGCCGGCTAACCCCAACACATTATGGGTCTGCAATGTGGTAACTGGGTTAATGCACAGGTTCGCAGCCGAGGCCAATATTTATACCACGACCCTCTCAAACGATGGAAGCCGCGTCATGGCTGGCTATCACGATGGGTCAATACGGATCTGGGACTCGGTGACTGGCGAGTTGAAGCACGTGCTCAAAGGACATTCAAAACAGGTGACGTCATTGGCCTTCTCAAGTGATGGAAACCGTGTCGTGTCCTGTGAGGGATTCGGTGATGGAAACCGCCATTTTTTTGAGCGTGAGGACAAGACAGTACGGATATGGAACTCAGTGACTGGCAAGTTGGAGGGTGTGCTCTCGGGACATTGGGGAGATGTGATCTCCTTGGCCTTCTCGAGAGACGGGCATCATGTCGTGCTCATGTTCGCCGAAATTGAATCGTCTAAAGTCTGGATCTGGGGCAGTGACTCAGAGGTCATGTTCAAGGGACACTCGAGTTGGGTGCGCTCTATCACTATCTCTATATACGATTGGAGTCGCGTCGCATTCGACCACACAATCAAGATTGACAGTTGGACAGGCGATATACCCAATTTGAGGATTCTGAAGTATTACGCACACCAAATCCACTCCCAGCGTCATCTGAGCCCAATACTACAGGATATGCCTTGCTTCATCTCTCGTGATCGGACATGGATCTCCACTATCGAGGTTCTACGAGCCTGTTGGATACCTCCCCGATACCGTGATTTCATGCGCGTCGCCTGCTGGGAGTCGAAAGTATGCCTCGGATATAATGATGGCCGTCTCATTATCCTCGACCTCACACCCTCATTACATGCACCACAATGACACACGAACAACAAGGGATCCCAGCTAGGCATTTGGTGTGTCTAAGCTTTCCAATTTTAGTAACTTGTGTGCCAATTCGAGAACCGTGCTATGCTCACGCAGACTACCCACACCACGCTCTCAGCTCACAAAGCAGGGTTGCGACGCAGCCCAATCTGCACACGCTTGTGCTCCTCACCGCGCTCCTCCTCTCAGCACTCTGCACCGTTGCCGTGTCACCGCCCAGCCACTCTCTGCCTCAGCTAGTGCCGCACCACCCAATATACCAGTGGCGAGGCTTCCTGTGCCCTCGGCCGCACGGCTCCTTGTAGGCATCCTCGGTCCCATGCTCCGCCTGCAACTCTATCCCCATCTGCCCTCAAGTCCCGACTCAAATGATGCCACACCGTGCCGCCACACCCATACCTGCCGTGTGCATGTCCGGGGTTCCGCAGGCGCATACATCCCTGGTCTGTGTGCTTTTGCACTGCACTGTGGTTGTCTCGCCCGCCCATTCTCATCCGCTCCGACGCACACGATGCCTTGTGCCGTGCCCATGATGGGACCACCATGCCTGTCTATCTTGCAACACTTCTACCTGCTTTACTATCTTCTGTATACGCCTTTCGGAATATCCGCGACATCCATGTGCATAACGGTTTATCACTGTCAGCTTCTTTGTTGTTGTTTCTGGGTCTAGCATGTATATCAAAATAATAATAAATCATGCTGTTCACTTCACCGCATTCACGAGCATATCATCATTTATTCTGGAGTATAGATTAATTGCTCATCGTTGTCTACATCACAGCATCGTGATGGCAAGCTGGTAAAGCAGACATAGCACGAAAGTAAGACGGCAATGTGGAAACAAAGTTGAATAAAGCACCCAAGCATTGTCCTCAAACACGAGTTACTAGTAGTTGCCATCCCAAACGTTCCGCTAACGGACTATATGCGAGAAAGGTCATACTCAGGAAAATTTAATATGAATATGAAACGCGGAAGAGAGAGAAAGAGGGTCCAGGAGACCAAGTGGGCCTTGTCACTGCTGCTGCATCTCCTGAGACGTCACGCGTTACTAGTAATGAGCAAAGTGCGACGTGCGAGAGGTGCCGTGGTCAGAAGGATATGTCGAAACTTAGCATTCATCTTTATGCACAGGGGACAGAGTACAAGCGGTGAAACTGTGGTGCAGTCAAGCCCCTGCCTCAATGATCTAAACCAAGCAAATTTAGTTTAAACACAAGCCCATCCACATTGCGAAACGTACTTGGGCTGCAACCCTCGCTAGACCTTTGATCTTCTTGCATTCATCTTGGAGATTCTGACCTCGAGTTGTGTTCAGCAGGCCGCTGGCGCGATATGTCTTCAAGTATCTGCACGAGATAAGAAGCGCATATAATGGGAAAAAAAGGGTAGATTATCGCGGGAGGGTCACGGTCATGGCTATACGGACCGAAGACACGTCTCCTCCTTGAACTCGGCATATATCCTCCTGTTCTGCTTCCGCTATGTTGACGCCAGTTAGATGTTATCAATGAAAATTCCTATTGAGTAAGAAACGGATGCACCTCGTTTCGCCGCGCGCTCTCCTCGTACGCATGGTTTTGATGGATGATGAAGTGGTCTGCGAGCACAAAAAAAGCCATCCCAGAGAGATACATTTCGAACAGACATGCGGCCTTGTTCCCGCCATACCCTACGAAACGCTCGTCGCACCTGGCGCATCCGTGGGTGAACACGCAAGGAGCAACACGGCAGACGCAAGATTCACCAAGGCGGCCCGTCCCGAGCAAAGATGGAGTAGGGCTCGTACGCCGACGTATACGCAGTCACCTTGTAAACCGACCCAGGAGAAGCAGAGTAGTACCGCAGGTAATCAGTGCCGTTGTGTCCCGCGGCCCACGATTGATGAAACGGGCCGATACGCTTGTTCTTGACGAGAGATAACAGAGACTGAAATAGCTTGCGTGGCGCGAGAAAGACGGGATAGCAAAGCCTGACTGACCTCTTTATTTCGAGGGAAGGTGCGTTGATCCGCCCCCTCCGCATGCTTCACGTACTCGAAAGCAGGGACGACAAGCGCCAGGGTGCCGTTGCGGCATCCAGTGGTTCAGTTCGTTCAGTGGTATCCGAGGTATTTCTGGGAGAACACGCAGCCGGCCGTTGGTTCGGGTGTGACTCGGGATTCGGACGGTCCCTATTTGTGTTGCATCACACGGTTGCCCGCACATGTGCCTTTGGCGTGGCCGTATGACCTGGGTGATCCTGCGGTGCATCGAAACTACGGGCATGTTTCACCAATTTGGACCTATGTGAGTTCGAGTTGGGATGATGCGGTTGTTGTCCGCACACACCTTTGGGGAAGAGCCACATGTGGGATGGCTTGGGAGGGCGTATCTTTTATCTGTATGATTTCTCCTTGCTCACCGCTCGCATCTACGCTCAGGTTCTAGCCAAGATGTAGGAGTGCGTTGCACGAAGGCCAAATTAATGTCGAACAAATGTCACTTGCTGAATACACACCTTCACAAGTTGTTGAATGAAGGGATGTAGGGGGTACGAAAGTTCGATCATCATTGCTGTTTTTTATAGTGATCTGGTCGACTGTTGACGCAAAGCTCTGATATCAAGGTCGATGCCGAGAAGCAGATTCACTCGCGTCGATAGTGGCGTAGCGTCCACACGAGCCACAAGAATTTTAATCACGTGACCGCTTATGGTAAGACACGTGATCCTTTTTTGCCTTTTTTTGTATGCTGCAACATCAGGACAAAGACGCGGTTGTACGTGAAGTACATTGGTTTTTTGGTGATGCGGGTGTGAGATAAGGATGTAGGTAGGTACGTATGGTAGGTAATTGCTGTGATTTAATGTGGGTCGGGGGGCTCTGGAGCGGTGTCTGGGTAACTTTGGAGCCCTTGGCTTTGAAATTTTACCAAAAGAGCCATGAACTTTGTCGCCACCTTGTGACGCTGACGCCCGTAGCGCTGCATCAGCTATGGACAGCTTGACAAGCGCCGGTCTTACCAGCATTCACCCGGACCTCAATGTCAAAACGACCAGAGATACCTAAACATTTCAACTTGAACACGGTTTTTAAACGGGCCAGGGGAAACGTAACCCATCCAAATTCGTCGCAGGAACGTTCCCTGCCGTCCGAGTCTACGCAGACATCCTCTGCTATTCCGCCTGGCTCACACTCTATCGATGCAATCGTCACATCTCCTGTACTGCTCACGGCGCCCGCGACTCGACACCCATTTGTCGCTGCTGACACCCCAGCAAATGCCCTCTCTGCGCTCACGTCGGTAACTTCTGAGTCGACTGATTCAGTCGCAGCCTCAAATTACTTTGCGACAATTGTTGGCGCGACTAAGTCACCCGCAGCCCCGAGGAGCCTCCGAACGGTCAAGAAGGCGAGTACGATGGCGTTTGAAGGTTTCAAGACTGCTCTGAAAACTCTCAAGGGATGCGCAGGTGCGTTTCCTCCCTTGGGAGCAGCTGTTGGTGGATTGCTCGCTTGTATGGAGGTCGTAGACGTACGCAAGTCCCCGATTTCTGATCGAAGCAGCATTCCCTGACATCGTTAATTACCCAGCAAGCGATTCAAAACAAGGAGGATTTCGCCGAATTGAATCGCAAGCTTCAAGCTTTCATCATCATGATTAAGCAGCATAGCAGTGAATCAAACTCGTCTCGATTTCGTCATCGCCTTGACAATTTCGTGAGGTGTGTAGAGGCGATCGGGTTCTTGTACATGTTTTATTGATCCTATGTCGTTTAGAGTGGTCGATCAGCAAACGAAGGCGATCCAGAGTAGAGCCGGCCATGGACGTATAAGACGCCTTGCTGAGGGATCGAGGGATGCTGGGTATATTGAAGCCTCGTTTCGTACGATTGCCAACCTTTTTGATAGTTTCCAGGTGAGAAAACTTAGCAAAGACCAAATGCACAGACTGAAATTACCTCTAGACCGATATGGGTTTAAGCACGGAACGTAATACCGAAGACATACTCTCGGTACGTCTTACGTTCTTCTCAAAGGGTGTATTTGTCTCTAAAGTGTGATATACAGAGTGTTCTATTTCAAAAATTACGTCGAGCAGAAGCCGCCAAATACGACTCAGACACAGCATTCTCTGGAACATCTGAATTTCTTCAACGCGGCGCGTGCACGGCAGGGACTCGTAAAGATGTCCTGGAGGGTCTCAGGACATGGGCCCATGATACCACAGGTCCGAAAATCTACTGGATGAATGGCATGGCTGGAACTGGAAAAACGACTATCGCCTATAGCTTCTGCGAGCAGCTACACAATGATGGTATCCTTGGGGCTAGTTTCTTCTGCTCTCGTTCACGATCCGATTGCAATGATGTCGGACGCATCTTCCCAACCATCTCTTATGAGCTTGCTCGATCTCGCGAAGCCATTGCTGTCGCGCTCTTGGAGGCTTTGAAGAGAGATCCATCAGCATCTCTTACTCGGCAGTTCACAGAGCTCATACTGGAGCCCGTTCGATTGGCGATGGAAAGGATTGACAAAACACTCGTTGTTGTCATTGATGCTTTGGATGAATGCAGGGATGATGATGCTATTGAAAATGTCCTCGGGATTCTTTTCGATCACGCACGCCATCTCCCTCTCAAAATCTTCATCACCAGCCGACCGGAGCCACTGATTCTCGAGACTATCATGTCTTGGCCTCCTGATTTGCGCTCTGCCTTACACCTTCATAATATCAACATGGATATTGTGCAGGCTGATATCCGACTATATATAGACAACAAGCTGTCTCGTATTGCAGGAATGTTCAAATATGAGCAAGGTTGGCCACCGGACCATGAGGTCAAGATACTTGTAGAGCGAGCGAGTGGGTTATTCATTTATGCTGCAACTAGTATTCGGTATATTGGGCAGCGTAACGCCAATGCCCGGATGCGGCTCACCCATATGATCAAGTCGCACTCTGCATCAGAATCCACTGTGAGGACAAGAAATCTCGATGACTTGTCCACGACAATACTGGATCGTGCATATTACGATTTGGAGCCCTTCGAGGAGCACAATGTTCGCCTTGTTCTCGGGACAATCATCAATGTCAGAAATCCATTGACTGTCTGTGGCCTTGCCACTCTGCTGGAATTGGACATTGATGGTGTCAAAACGGCCCTGACTTCATTGCACTCCGTAATCTCCGTGCCGCCAACATCCGATGGCATTGTGTCCGTATTCCATGCATCTTTCCCCGATTTTCTCACAGATCCTAAACGTTGTCGTCCTGATTTGTGCATCGATTGCTCCATTTCGCATCAGACCCTCGCGATCCAATGTCTCCGACTCATGAACACGTCTCTTCGAGAGAATATTTGTCACCTGGATGGACGACCTGCAAACAAGACACTGGTGTCGGACACAATCACTCGGCACGTCTCAAATGGTCTGGCTTATGCCTGCCTACATTGGGCCTCGCACACTAAAACTGGGGATGTTCATATAGAAGACATTCGCTCCCTATTGGATGGCTTTTTGAGTGGTCATTTGCTGCATTGGCTCGAATGTCTTAGTCTTCTGGGAAATCTGAGTAGTGCAATTGAGTCGTTACAAAAGTTGGAAGAATGCAAACTGGTTTGTGATTTCTACTCTCTGAATGATCAATATTGATCACATAGTCTCAGGATCTAACCACGGATGCTCGCTGGTTTGTCCTTGAGAACTTCGGTGTCATCAAAGATTATTGTCTTGAAACGTACCATTCAGCATTAGTGTGGATACCAATGAAATCGGCGCTTCGTGACCACTACGCTCGAAGGTCTTGCCTACCCAACATTGTCCTAGGGCTACAAAATACTTCCCCGGACAAATGCAAGAAAGTCATACATTGCGGCGATTCAGTATACGACCTGGCGTTATCGAAGGATGACCGCCACATTGCGACAAATCATTACGATGTAATTCGGATCTGGAATGCAGTAACAGGCGAACTGGAGATGCTCAAGGACTTGCCTGAGGTCAGCACCAGGCTCGTGCTCACGGATTCAGCCGGGTTGACCTCTATCGCCCTGTCATGTGATGGAAGTCGCATCGTGAGTAGCTCTGGAGATACGACGATTCGGATCTGGAATGCAATGACTGGCAAGTTGGAATGCGTGCTCAAGGGACATGAAGAGAATGTGAACTGTGTGGCATTCTCAAGCGATGGAAGTCATGTCGTGTCTGGGTCGGACGACATGACAGTCCGGATCTGGAATGCAGTAACTGGCGAGTTGGGGTGCATATTCTGGGGATGGGGACATATTACCTCCGTGGCATTCTCAACCGATGGAAGTCGTGTCATGTCTCGTTCATTTGATGGAACGGTTCAGACCTGGAATGCGGTAACTGGTGTGTTGGAGTACGTGCTCCAGACAGGTGAGAGACGCTTCATCCCCATGGCTTTCTCGAGCGACGGAAGTCGTGTCGTGTCTGGGTCGGAAGACGGGACAGTTCAGATCTGGAACTTGGCAACGGGCGAGTCAGAGGGTGTGCTCGAGGGAGATTCAGGTCCAGGTTGTGCGACCTGCGTCGCCTTTTCGAGCGATGGAAGTCGTGTCGTGTCTGGGTCGGACGATACAACGGTTCAGATCTGGAACTCAATAACGTGCCAGTCAGAGGGTGTGCTCAAGGGACATTCAGGCATGGTGACCGACGTCGCCTTTTCGAGCGATGGAAGTTGTGTTATATCTGGGTCAGAAGATAAGACGGTCCGGGTCTGGAATGTGGTGACTAGCGAGTTAGAGGGTATGTCCCTGGGACATTCAGATTGTAAGTTCTCCTCAAGCGGTGGAGATAGTACCTTGTCTGGGTCTGACATTCAGACCTTCAACTCAGCGACGGGCAAGTCAGGGAGCTTAGTCTGGCGAGAAGTAACCTCTTTGGCCTTCTCGGGCGATGGAAGGCATGTCGCGTCTGGGTCATGGGACGGGGTACGAATCTGGGATGCAGTGACGGGTGAGTTGGAAGACACGCTCGTGGAACGAGATGCGAGAAATGTTATCCTTCTGGCCTTGTCGATGAGCGGAAGTGTCGTGTCTTGGGTGGCTGACCCCGACACATTATGGGTCTGCAATGTGGCAACTGGGTTAAAGCACTCGTTGGCATTCGGCGGTACCATTTATACTGCGACCCTCTCAAACGATGGAAGCCGCGTCATGGCTGCTGGCTGTTACGACATTTCAATACGGATCTGGGACTCGGTGACTGGCGAGTTGAAGCACGTGCTCAAAGAACATTCGGAGAGGGTGATGGCATTGGCCTTCTCCAGTGATGGAAGCCGTGTCGTGTCCTGTGATGGAAACACTATCTTCTCCTATGATGGATTCCGTGATGGAATCCGCCTTCCGATGCCTGATGACAAGACAGTACGGATATGGAACTCAGTGACTGGCGAGTTGGAGGGTGTGCTCTCGGGACATTGGAGAAATTTGACCTCCTTGTCCTTCTCAAGAGACGGGCATCATGTCGTGCTCATGTTCGCCGAAATTGAATCATCTATTACAGTCTGGATCTGGGGCAGTGACTCAGAGGTCATGTCCAAGGGACACTCGGGTTGGGTGCACTCTATCACCATCTCTTCAAACGGTTGGAGTCGCGTCGCATTCGACCACACAATCAAGATTGACAGTTGGACAGGCGATATACCCAATTTGAGGATTCTGAAGTATTACGCACACCAAGTCCACTCCCAGCGTCATTTGAGCCCAATACTACAAGATATGCCTTGCTTCATCTCTTATGACCGGACATGGATCTCCACTATCGAGGTTCTACGAGCCTGTTGGATACCTCCCCGATACCGTGATTTCAGGCGCGTCGCCTGCTGGGAGTCAAAAGTATGCCTCGGATATATGGATAGCCGTGTCATTATCCTCGACCTCACACCCTCATTACATGCACCACAATGACACATGAGCAACAAGGGACCCCAGCTAGGCATTTGGTGAGTCTAAGCTTTCCAATTTTAGTAACTTGTGTGCCAATTCGAGAACCGTGCTATGCTCACGCAGACTACCCACACCACGCTCTCAGCTCACAAAGCAGGCTTGCGATGCAGCCCAATCTGCACACGCTTGTGCTCCTCATCGCGCTCCTCCTCTCAGCACTCTGCACCGTTGCCGTGTCACCGCCCAGCCACTCTCTGCCTCAGCTAGTGCCGCACCACCCAACATACCAGTGGCGAGACCTCCTGTGCCTTCGGCCGCACGGCTCCTTGTAGGCATCCTCGGTGCCATGCTCAATCTGCAACTCTATCCCCATCTGCCCTCAATTCCCGACTCAAATGATGCCACACCGTGCCGCCCCACCCATACCCGCTATGCGCATGTCCGGGGTTCTGTGGGCGCATACATCCCTGGTCTGTGTGCTTTTGCACTGCGCTGTGGTGTGTCTCGCCCGCCTATTCACATCCACTCCGACGCACACGATGCCTTGTGCCGTGCCCATGACGGGACCACCAAGCCTGTCTATCTTGCAACACTTCTACCTGCTTTACTGTCTTCTGTATACACCTTTCGGAACATCTGCGACTTCAATGTACACAATGGTTTATCACTGTCAGCCTCTTTGTTGTTGTTTTTGGGTCTAGCATGTACATCAAACAAAACAAAAAATCATGCTGTTCACTTCACCGCATATCATCATCTGTTCTGGAGTATAGATTAATTGCTGTGACGTCTCAGGAGATGCAGCATTTGATCTCCTGGACCCTCTTTCTCTCTCTTCCGTGTTTCATATTCATATTAATTTTTTCCTGAGTATGGCCTTTCTCGCATACAGTCTGTTAGCGAAACGTTTGGGATAGCAACTACTAGGAACTCGTGTTCGAGGACAATGCTCGGGTGCTTTATTCAACTTTGTTTCCACATTGCCGTGTTGCTTTCGTGCTATGTCTGCTTTACCAGGTCGTCATCACGATGCTGTGATGTAGACACGCGTTACTAGTAATGAGCAAAATGCGACGTGCGAGAGGTGCCGTGGTCAGAAGGATATGTCGAAACTTAGCATTCATCTTTATGCACAGGGAACAGAGTACAAGCGGTGAAACTGTGGTGCAGTCAAGCCCCTGCCTCAATGATCTAAACCAAGAAAATTTAGTATAAACACAAGCCCATCCGCATTGCGAAACGTACTTGGGCTGCAACCCTCGCTAAACCTTTGATTTTCTTGCATTCATCTTGGAGATTCTGACCTCGAGTTGTGTTCAGCAGGCCGCTGGCGCGATATGTCTTCAAGTATCTGCACGAGATAAGAAGCGCATATAATGGGGAAAAAAAGGTAGATTATCGCAGGAGGGTCACGTCATGGCTATACGGACCGAAGACACGTCTCCTCCTTGAACTCGGCATATATCCTCCTGTTCTGCTTCCGCTATGTTGACGCCAGTTAGATGTTATCAATGAAAATTCCTGTTGAGTAAGAAACGGATGCACCTCGTTTCGCCGCGCGCTCTCCTCATATGCATGGTTTTGATGGATGATGAAGTGGTCTGCGAGCACAAAAAAAGCCATCCCAGAAAGATACATTTCGAACAGACATGCGGCCTTGTTCCCGCCATATCCTACGAAACGCTCGTCGCACCTGGCGCATCCGTGGGTGAACACGCAAGGAGCAACACGGCAGACGCAAGATTCACCAAGGCGGCCCGTCCCGAGCAAAGATGGAGTAGGGCTCGTACGCCGACGTATACGCAGTCACCTTGTAAACCGACCCAGGAGAAGCAGAGTAGTACCGCGGGTAATCAGTGCCGTTGTGTCCCGCGGCCCACGATTGATGAAACGGGCCGATACGCTTGTTCTTGACGAGAGATAACAGAGACTGAAATAGCTTGCGTGGCGCGAGAAAGACGGGATAGCAAAGCCTGACTGACCTCTTTATTTCGAGGGAAGGTGCGTTGATCCGTCCCCTCCGCATGCTTCACGTACTCGAAAGCAGGGACGACGAGCGCCAGGGTGCCAGCGCGCAGCCGCTCTTTCAGCGCCACGTTCGTGCTTTCGCGCAGCGCGGCCCTGAAATCGGTGCAAATCGCAAAGTCAACGTCGAGCATCATGATGAGCTCAGTACGAGCAAAGAGCCGCGCTGCATTCCTCCAAGTATTGAATTGCCGGTCGAACACATCGAGCACCAAGTGCACGTCTACCCGCGCCAACATGGCTGGAGACGAGATGTAGAGGGCGTGCAGCGCAGAAAGGACGTCTCGCACTTCTCTCACTGTAGAATTGTCCACGTGCACTGTCACGGATACGGGGCCTACCTCCGTGAAACGGATGAGAAACTGCAACATGAGCGGAGTGGCGCAGAACGAACCTTGATAGAGCTCGACTAGCTGAGCAAAGACGTTAAATCGATTACTGGTAACCAAAGTAGTAATTGTTATGTCTTCAGGATCAATATCCCCATTAGCGCGATAATAGAATGGAATAAGTTTGCTCGGATGCATGGACTGGGAGAATGCTTTAGATAGGAATGTATCCTCATCAAGAATCGCCCGAGAAGTGTGCTCGGGGTCCACAGACGACTTTGGCTGATTCCAGTAGATAGGTTGCGTCGGTAAATCGTGCCCCCAGCGTTCCGGAGTCGGGCTGCGAGCGCTAGTAGACTGTCTTAGAATGCTGTGACTCGACCAGACCCATGCGACAACAGAAGGAAGACAATCTGTCCGAGACAAGCAAAGGTGGAGGGAGGACACAAGATACTTCGTCGTGTATAAAGAGGCGGCCAAGACGTAGAGAACGAGGCAGAACAACAAGTACCGATTCAGACGGGGGATGAACATGGATGGGCCTGATGTTGAACGTTGAACCGATAACCACGCAAAGTGCCAAAGCCGATCAGACTGTCCCTGCACGTGCACATCCTGGAGTTCTGTGTCAAACACTTGACAGCTGCTTGAGATGCCGAATTTGTCGACTCTGACTGTCCTGATTGCTTGAAACGTTGATCTGACGCAGGCAGCATAAGCGTTCCACGCGTGGAATTCTTATCCGACTCTCGCGGACATGCGGAAGGATCGTCGGTAACCCGCCTCGATCCTAACCCACGATGGGAATGATGGCGCGGGCAGTGCTCCGGTCATTCTCGCTCTTAAGCAGACTCTTTCCTCACCCACCCACCGCACCCTCGGCCAGTGTCTCGTCGCTGCTCCTTTCTTCAGATCCTCACAAGCAGGGTTGCTTAGCTCCCCAGGTAGCAAACCACAATTATCCTCACCCACACCGCTGACTGCCTTGACCTGTTTTATCGCATCGATACAGGTCTGTCGCTTAGCAAGCCAATCCCTTTCCTACTCCACGATAGTAAGGGAAATGACACCTCGAGTACTCATCTGTGGTCAGCACCCAATAACTGCGCTCATTGTCTCGTTGATATCCAACCAGTAACCTGCCGCAGGCGACCTTGTCTGGGCTCATGACGAGCTGCAAGCTCTCCTTGGCGATATCGCGGATATTATTGTGAGTTGCTCCTTGAGCGGCTCTGAGAAGCACGAGATAATCTTTCCCCCACATGCAGGTCATGGACTCCACAGATCGCACAGCGTTCCTCACACAGCTATCTCCGGGAGGCAAGTACGCCAACATCGTTGCCGTGTACAGGCACAATTCCTCAGCCGATTTCATCGGTGTCTTTGACAACGAAATTATCGCCGCCCTCCCCCCAAGCGTGAAGTGGATCGGGCACAACGGTGCTGGATATGACCAGATCGATGTCGCCGCTTGCGCCGCCAAGGGTAAAGAGCCTTGTGCTGTCGTCGGCATTTTGCTCTTTCTAATTTGTCTACAACAGGTATCCTCGTCTCCAATACCCCTGGTGCTGTCGATGAAGCGACTGCTACCACCGCGCTGTACTTGTTGATCTCCACAATCCGACAGTTTTCCCTCGGGGAGCGGTCATTGCGTTGTGGGACGTGGAAGCCACCTCACACGGCCTTGCACGCCCGAGATGCCTCTTCGCTGGTGCTTGGTATCCTTGGGCTGGGCGGCATCGGCTCGCGATTTGCTGCGCTCGCGCACGCGCTGCCGATGCATCGCATACTATACCATTCGCGCCGGCGCGTTGCGGACGCCCCCGCGTGGTGTGAGTACGTCGCAGATCCGGAAACGCTTCTTGCGCAAGTGGATGTGCTCAGCGTACACGTCCCCCAGCGAAGTGATACTATCGGGCTCATCTCCGAGCGTTGGATTAGGAAGATGAGGCGCGGCGCTATCATCATCAACACCGCCCGTGGCAAGATCGTCGATGAAGACGCGATGATTAGGGCCCTCGAAGACGGTCATGTGCGTTGCCTCGAATGTACTGATGCATTGTTCTGATCGTTTTCCCGATAGCTGTCCTCAGTTGGGCTTGACGTTTACCCGGAGGAGCCTGCTGTAAATCCGAGACTGCTCGAGTTCCCCTCAGTGACGTTGTTACCGCACATGGGCACTGAAAATCAGGATTCACAGCGCCGCATGGAAGTGCGCGCGCTGACGAACATCAAAGACTTCCTGACTAAAGGCATGGGTGGAGATCTGATCCCTGAGTTGAAAGCTTCTGCTTTAGCATCATGCAAGGCTCCGACTTCGTAAATCGCTCTAGAGACCTTATCGAGCAATCCTATCAAATAAAGATGCTTTCCAGTTTCGTCGTCGTATAAGCTCAGTAGTGCCGCGGCCTCATGATGTCCGCGCGGTCTCCACGCGCTGGGCTCGCAGAGGTACCTTATAATCGTCGTTTTTGTCCAAGGGTGTTCGCAGTCGATCCGAAACACCAATGGCGTCCCACCCTAGCCCAAGACAGGGCCCGCTTTCTGCGATTAGGCATCCTCTAGAGTCAATCGACAACACATTGAGTACCCTGTACGTTTTTATGATCAGCGCCTCGACGCTATAGACATCGTTCCTGATCTCAACATGTGCATATTAATTCCTCTTTTCGACTCTGGCAAAGTTCAAGCACGTTGGCGACTTTAGATGAACAATCAGACAAGTTGACCTCCGCGAAGCCATCTTTCGTGCGTAAATCCCTGTGGGTTGTATCGTCCTGTCCGCCGAGAGACTGACATCGGTGCGCTCGGCCCTTTCATCGCTCGCTAAACCTTTGTGCGGTGCATATGGATGGGCTCGGCAGGATGGTCACGGGCAGGTAACGGCGATGCATCAAGCACTGGTCGAACAACAAGCGAAATTCGACCAGCATGTTGAAGACAGAAAGGGATTATTGAGAATCGACCTACCACGCCTCGTAGAGGGTGAGATGCGGTGAGCCCCATGTTCCTATCGCAGTCAGACGCACGAAGCAGTACTAAAACGTAAGGTTCTTCAAGGCTTAAGATAACGAGTATGATTGAGGAGGAAGTTGCAAAGGCCGTACAGGCGGAGGTGAAGGCCCGCATTGGAGAACACGTGAGCATTCCTCTAGAACAACAGGCAAAAGAAAGCGCAGAGAAATTAGAGCAAGTAAAACGTGCATTCGAAAATTCGTGAGTTTGTTCCATTCCGGATCCGATTTTCAAAGTAGTGCATGCTCATGCACCGGTGTATTGCATTTTCCACGAAAAGAGAAGCGCGCAAAATGAATTATCTGGCGGCACATTTGAGTCAACCGCTAAGCCCAGTGTTGAAGGAAGATGGCTCTAAGAGCGATTTACTCCCACTGAGCGTTGATGAATTGCTGGTTTGTGATGGTACGTCCTGCTTCCCAGGGGCTTTTAAGAGAAAGCACTTGGGCCACACAAACCCGGCGGATTAACAACGGTTTCTGAATAGATGCCACGATCAAGAAGTTGTTAAAAGAGTATGACTTGGAAGAGGATGGTGTTCGAGAACAAAATTGCAACCGATTGATGGCGCACCTCGGTGAGAGTTTCAAAGTCACCGTGTGATCTAGTTAGAAGGCCAAACTCACCGTCGGTCTGCAGGAGTGCCACTGAAATTCGTAGTAATGCCGAGTAAGTGAAGATGTGGGTGTTAGGACAGAAAGCATCGGTTACGTTACGTTCGAATGTACAATTACCCCCTGTACTGTAAAAGTTGTCAAGTGACTGCCAGAAAAGTCATGTGACTGTAGCAAGTTGGCGCGTGGGCGTCGTGTGGCGAACTAGCATTATTGTCCTTCTAACCAGGATGGTGGTGAGCGAATGAAAATTCTGCTCATCTTTTCCAAAACCCCTCAATAATGTTTTCAACAGATCTTTGACGACTCGCCGTTGGATATCGTGCACAAAGCCTATCGTCGCCTGACCCACGAAGAACTTGTGCTCTTTCTCAGAGTCCGCAATCTTCCCACGACAGGCGCTGACGCCGACCTGGCTTCCAGGCTCACTCAGCACGATCTTCACACATATCACTTCCCCAGTAACGTGTTCAATAGTCGGGACCCAGCGCCGACACCATCCTTATTTCACCTCGCCTCAACGCCGAGAAGTCGGCCGTCTGATCTGCCCATTGAGATTATCGCGGAGATCGTAGATCATGTCGGAGATTGGGAGCTCTCGAAAGCGGTCGGGGTACCCACCTCGCTTCCTCGTCCTCCAGATTGGTCCCATGCATCCAGCACAGACCATGTCATGCTACGTGGGTGTCTTGCCTCTCTCGTGGCCGCAGACCCGGCGCACAATCCCCCCACCAAGATTGGTGCCTCCCTTTGCGTGCGCTTCAGCTATGTGAATCTCCTGGAGCATCTCTTTAGTCACCACCACGAGCTTTTCGTGCGCATCTTCGACCACGAGCTCATCCCTATTAAAGCTTCCCGTCACGGACGCGTTGGCGTCCTCTCATGGTGGCGTCTCGCGCTTTCCCGCCACCCAGAGATGCCGTGGCCCACGAGGTCAGGCGTCATTGCGGATACGATCGACGGCGCGTCGCGCAATGGCCAAGTCGCGCCACTAGATTGGTGGCTAGAATCTGGCTGGCCATTCGAGTACACCGAATCCGCACTTGAATTCGCGAGCGCGCGGAATCAAATCTCGGTGCTCGAATGGTGGAAACGGCATCAGGAGCGAGTGCCGTTAAAAATTGGCAGGGTAATGGACATGGCGAGCACCGCGGGGCATGTGCAGGTACTTGAGTGGTGGGCGACATCGCAGTTGGAATTCAAGTACGACCAATACCCGTTGTATCATGCCAGCTGTTACGGCCGGATCGACGTCCTTGACTGGTGGCTTGGTAGCGGCTTGCAGTTGAAGTTCGACCAGGACGCTCTCATCGGTGCCACGCGCCACAACAGACCGGAAATTCTTGAGTGGTGGGACAAGTCTGGTCTCCCCATCCAGTACCGCATGTGCGATATCGAAGAGGCCCTTGAGGACGCAATCGGTGGCGGCGGAGCGGCAAGGGCTTGGTGGAGGCGCAAAGGAGTGGACTTCAATACAAACAACAAGGAATGGACTAAGTTGCAGAATCTAAACTGATGAGTGTTGATGCATCCATCACGTTCCTCACGTTTCACGTTCGGTGTCTTTTCATTGGCGTCAGTAACCTGCAGTTTGTCGCCATTCTCATTGCAACCCCATTGTAGCATAATATCTTCTCTTGCTCCATGTATTTGCTTGCTTTTGTATGCGTTTAATGCGTAATTCAGTGCACATTTGTACCTTTTTCGCCGCCTACTTTCCGAATTGTAACACGTGACCTCGGAGAGGTACACGTATGAACTTCGCGGCCAACGCAGACAATATCAGTCCTGCACCTCCCCCAAGCGGTGGAAGAATGGGTCCTAGATTGCATTCCTTGGGCAAGAAGGCATTCTGGATTGCTGCTTGTCTCGTAATCTTAGCAATCTTCTCGTTGGCTCAAGAAACCTCATCGCAGGATCGTGAAGTGCGTGCCTACTCAGAAAGTCAAATTCTAAGTCTGACTGGTCGGCGAAGGCATCCACACCCATTGCTCGTGATGCGCCAGTCTTGGAGAGTGGCGACACCGCCGGGGTGCGTTTGTTCTGATCCAGCCATCTTCCAACCTCATTAGACGCCGTTTAGCAGCCAATCCCTTCCGCTCAGCCAGATGAACAAGTCGCGGAAGGTGTGTCACCGCCTTGTGAATCTTATACGGGGCCAAGTTTACATCTATTACTACCTAGCTGCTCGCGCCTACAAGCATGCTATGTCCGTCTTATCCACACTGACAGCGCAACCGCCGTCCTACACTCCCTCTTCCTTCTCACCCTCCTTTTCTTCATCTACCTCGTCGTCCTCCAGCAGCGGCGGCGGCTCGTTTTTGTCTTCCTTTCTTCCGAACCTGCAGGGTCAAGGACCTGTTGGCAGCACTATCCGGATTCTTTTGAAATTGCACCAGCATGCGTGGTTGACCCGACTGGCTGCGGGGCTAGGTCTTGCGCGTGATGCAGCAGCGGCAGGCCGTAAAAAGGGTGTTGAGGAGGCACGTAGCAAGGCCATCAAGGTTCTTGACCTCCTGCAGCACTCCTCTGAGCTAGGCAACATGGACGCCCTTTATACTTTAGGAAAGATATCTCTGGTACGCTTCATAACATTTTTTGAGAAGAAGTTTTTTGCCCATGTCCCTTACCTTACCATTCGCTCATCTAATCGTCAACACATAGGTCCCGCCAAGCACCCATTTCCCTTTCGATCCCGTGCTGGCGTACGCCTCGCTCGCACGTCACGCCTCAGAGACTGGAAATGCCTCCTCTCGAGCTCTTCTCGCTTTCTTCCACGCGACGGGGTACGCGGACGTTGTTTCCGTCGACCAGGCCAAAGCGCTCCTGCACTACACATTTGCAGGCCACGGTGGCGACAAGGGTGCCGAAATGGCCATGGGGTACCGCTACTGGTCCGGCATCGGCACCAACGAGGATTGTAAGACAGCGCTGGAGTGGTACGAGAGAGCGTCAGAAAAAGGTGCTTCATACTGGATTAATCGAGTGCGACTCCATGTCTAAACATCACTGTAGCAATGGCCAAGTTTTTATCCGGCCCGCCTGGAGGAAGAACCCTTCCACACACTCCAACACATCTCTCGGATCTAGCTGGCGGTGTATATGGCCCAGGTGCAAGTGTCGCTTCTACTGGGCTTAACGCACAACGGCCTGCCATCAAAGCCGGCATAGCTCGTGCCGCAGGAGAGACGTGGGACGATGTTTTGGAATATTATCTGGTTATTTACACCTTCCCCTTTAAAATTATGCCTGACGTTCTACTTTCCAGTTCAATGCCGAACGTGGAGAGACAGATTTTGCGTATCGTTTAGGGAAAATATTCTACCAAGGAAGCATCTACGCATCTCCTGGTGGCATCGCGTCAGGCAGTGAAGGTGTAGGAAGCATCCCTCGAGACTTCCAGCGTGCCCGGTTTTATTTCACCCGCATCGCGCGGCAAGTCTGGCCACGGGATCCTGTGAATCTGCTGCAACACGTCCCTACGGGATCGACGAAGGAGGAGGTGCAAGGCCAGGTGGGCTACGCCGCCGCGAGTGCAGGCTATCTTGGGCGGATGTACCTTCGGGGGGAGGGTGTCAAGGCGGACGCGGCAATGGCGAAGATGTGGTTTGAGCGCGGGGCAGAGCATTCTGACCGTGAGTGCCACAACGGGCTGGGCATCATTTGGAGAGATGGACTTGTCCTCGGCCGGAAGGACCCCAAGAAGGCGCTGCTGCATTTCGGCATGGCCGCCGGTCAGGAGCTGGCGGAAGCACAAGTCAACTTGGGGAAATATCATTACCGTGAGTTTCTCCAAAGTTTTCCGCCGATTCACATTCACGAGCGGCGTGAACAGAACGGGGCGAGATAAAATTAGCCACCACGTATTTTGATCTCGCCATTCGTCATGGCTCACCTTTGGAGGCGTACTACTATCTGGCGGAGATGCAAGGCGCGCAGGCCATGAACTCAGCTTTACCCGCGAACATGGCAGCGGGATCGTGCGCCGTGGCTGTCTCTTTCCACAAGATAGTAGCAGAGCGCGGGTTGTGGGACGAGGATCTCCTGAGGGATGCCGAGCTTGCTTGGAACTCGGGTACAGAGCGGGGCAAGGCAATAGCGATGTTAAAATGGCGGATCGCAGCTGAGCAAGGCTTTGAAGTTGCGCAGAACAACCTAGCATTCGTTCTAGATCAAGGTCAATATTTCCTTCTGTTACTTGGCTCTTTGCTTACCCAGCTTCAGATAAAAGCATTTTACGCCTCACGCGATTTGCACCATTCAAACCATCGAATGACACTGCTCGGCTGGCATTCATCCATTGGACTCGTTCTGCAGCGCAGCACAACACCGACGCTTTGGTCAAGGTGGGCGACTATTATTACCATGGCCTCGGCATTCCAGAAGGGGAGCAGTCGACACGACTCGAAAGGGCTGCGGGATGCTATCGATCTGCTGCCGATACCCACATGAGCGCTCTAGCAATGTGGGATCTTGGTTGGATGTATGAGAACGGCATTGGGGTACCCCAAGTGGGTCTCGCACATTTTTTCCTCGCAGCCCTTGGAGGCTGACTCAGTTGCAACTGCTCGCTAGGACTTCCATAATGCGAAGAGACACTATGATTTGGCTCTTGAAACTAATTCAGAAGCATACCTTCCGGTTGGGTTGTCGCTCATCAAGCTTTATGGTCGGAGTCTATGGCACACTATCATGGGTCGCGAAGGTGGGCTCACATTATGGACCTCAAGGCAAGACGAAGGAGGTATGACATTTAGCGGTTTGACGAATATGGTGACTAATGTATGCGATGATCATAGCAGCTCTTAAGCGAGGCGAATCTCGGGAACTTGATAGTGGGAAGAACTCAGAAGAGCACATGGATGGCGGTCAGCCCGAGGAGTCAGGAATGGAGGTTGAGGAGGAGGAGGGACAATGGTACTTGGGCAGAGCGCGGGAGGAGTTCCAACGGCGCCGCCTGAACGGCAATGGAGCCAACCAGCACAAGTTTGAAGAAGAAGACCCAATTGAGGTCAGTTTGTTCGTTTGCTCGAAATTTCGCTCTTGAACGAGTCGCCTTTCGACCATAGTGGGCACGAGATCGGCGAAACGCGGAGCGCGAACGTGACAGTGACTTCGGTCCTGAGGACTATTTCGAGGGTGCGTTGCGCGGTGGGTATCGTGGAGAAGGCGGGGACGAGCTGGGAGAGACGATGTTGCTCGTCTTGCTTTGCGTCTCGATTTCAATCTTGCTATATGTCCGAAGACGGCTCGTGGACAGGATACGCTTGGAGCACGAGGCAGAAGAGGATGGGCAACGGCCACAGCCGCAACCACCACAGCAACAGCAACCACAAGCCGCGCAACCAGACGTTCCTCAGCCTGAGCTGCCTGACGGGGACCCTGGTGGAAACCCACCTCAAAATAATCGACGAGTTGACTGGGCCATTCTACGCTGATGGGAGCCCTTTTCTCTCCACCTCTGTAACATACATGGTTAATAGAGCGTACCTTGTCATCACACGCATAGTTGCATTGCATAATTATATTGGGAGGATCAGTGTTTGGTACCATTTGGTCGAACTCACAGCTAATTTAGCCGTCAATCACCTCCTCTATCCAGCACTAGTCATCCTCGTCCTCGTTCCTCAGCAGCTCTACGAAATTCCTGTTGCATGTCGCGTCCGGAAACAACACCGTTCGATGCTGATGCATTGGAACCACATATCAGGGGCATTCTTGGCTCTCCGGGAACCGACCTTGCCACAATTAGCGCTAAACGCGTCCGCAAACAGTTATCAGACACGGCTTCCTTGACCCCGGAATTCCTTAAAGAGAATCGGGCTGCTCTTGATGATCTCATCTCCCGTGTGTTCGCCGCCGTGACAAATGACCAAGGGAGCACGGACTTGGGTGAAACAGATACAAAGCACAGGAAGAGGAAGTCGAAGGAAGACAACGACCGGCATCCGAGACCCAAAGAAGGGAAGAAACATGCGGATCACGACGACGATCTCGAGGATGACGAAGTTGTCTCCCCGTCAACCAAGAAAGCGAAGAAGATGGCTAAAAGCGGCAGAGGTGCAACGGAGCTCAGCGACGCCGAGCTTGCGCGGCGACTATCGAGCGAGATCAATAGTCGAGCGTCCCGCAGAAACACAGGGCAACCCTCGTTGAATGGTTCGTCTACTTCAACTAGAAAGAACGCAAAGAAGAAGAAAAGCGCTGCCACTGTTCTCTCGGATGGGAGTGAGGCCGAAAAGGATCTGGACCGGGGGAAGTCGAGCAGTCGTAAATCTGGCGGTACCGCGAAGGGCGGTTTCGCGAAGGAATACAACTTAAGGTGAGTGAGCGGTATATAATTTATCATCCCTCGAGAGATCAACTTCTCTCTGAATAGTGAGCCGTTGGCGGCCGTTCTCGATGCGGATAAACTATCTCGGCCGCAGGTCGTCAAAAGGCTTTGGGAATACATCAAAGGCCACGGCTTGCAGAATCCTAAGAACGGGCGCGAGATTATGTGTGACGACAATCTCAGAGCAGTTTTCAACACGGAAAAGGTTGACATGTTTAGGATGAACAAGGTTCTAGGACAGTGAGTCTTTCTCACAAACCTCGAGTGTTGCATTAGCTGAGCTTTTTGTTAGACACCTTCACGAGAGTGATTAATTGTCCCTGCGGGCTGATGGCCATCATTCGCTCAGTCTCCGACTGACCTGACTCACTGTATACACCCTCTACACCCTGCTTACCAGAATGATGTAATTTTTATGATCCAATGCTTTGGAGCTGAAATTGTATTCATCTTACTAGTCCTTGTCAAGATTGAGGACTACATTCCGCCCGCCTTGCCCTTGATCACACCGTCACTGATTATTGGATGGAAAAGGAAATACGGAGCCAGGAATGGTTGTTGGCCTACGACGAGCACTCTCAACACGGTTTCCTCATTACTTGCTGTCTCATCGACGAGCTGTACAGCGACAAATGGTTTTGAAACCCCTAAATTATGACGCAGGACCCCTCGTCTGGATAGATTGCGAGATGACAGGACTGAATCCACGTAAGGATAAAATACTAGAAATTGCTGTGGGCTCGAATTCTTCGTCTTCTGCTTTGAGAAAGGGCTGAGCTTACAACGGAGCAGGTCATTATTACTAACGGGAATCTCCAATTGGTCGACGATGGCGTCGAATTTGTTGTGAAGACTGACAAATGCGTGCTCGACCAGTGAGGCTGGTGACATTCATTCGATGACTCTCACCTATTCGTGAACGCAGAATGGGAGAATGGTGTTCAAAACAACACAAATTGGTGTGTTACAGTAATCATTCCTGACTCTGCGTTGCGAAACGTTGACGCTTTTGTAGTCGGGTCTGACTGAGGCTTGCTTGAAATCCGAGTTCACGCAAGCACATGTGGCAAATGCCGTGTTGAATTACATCAAGAAGTGGATTCCGACTCCAGGCATAGGCGTCATGGCGGGCAACTCCGTACATGCTGATAGGGCTTTCTTGGTCGAGCACATGCCGGAAGTCGTCGATTGGCTTCACTACCGGTGACTTATGCTATGCTCGATTTTTGGCCCAGTTATTCTAATGCTTTTACTCGGCTATTCAGGATCGTTGGTGAATCCAGTTGATCTCGTCTTCTTCTTGCAAAGCTGAGCGTTCTCCGACAGACGTATCCTCTATCAAGGTATTACCACCCACAATGCCACAACTTCAATCTGCCTTATTCCTTGCAGGAACTCTGTCGGAGATGGTATCCTACTGTGAGCAATAATTCAAGACCTATCGAACAGGAACTGAAGCCTGGAATTGCTCATCGGTGCCTCAGTTTGCCACTTTCTACGCCTAAATCGCTAATGTTCTGAACAGGGCATTCGGGGATATACTTTGCTCAATACGCGGTGAAGAGTCTTCATTCATTAACCCACTATCTCTACTCGCTGACCGCCGTTCGTAGAATTAATGTGGTACCGCGCCAACATTTTTGTACCTTCAATCATCTCTCCGGAATCAATGGTTCGCACAGAAAAGGCACCCACGGTAAAAGCACTCGCAGCAGAAACACTCATAAAATCCGAGAAGTGATTGGCATAGGGTTGTGATTGATTTACGTAGCTAGCAGAGACAAGCAATTAGGAGAATGCAGCCAGACTGCTTCATTCCGCATTGAACGACATGACATAGCTTATATCTATCTAAACTTCCATCCTAATTCTACAAAACTTAACATAAGCAATTCATTTACAAAGGTGGTGCCGCATGCGAACCATAGCCCTTCACTCCAGTTGTCCATGCAGTCTATGATAAATACATATCAGAAGTCCCACAAGGTGCCCTGTAACAGATGCAGAGTCGCCAACCATTTGTTAACTAAAGCGCAAGGATATAACGGTAGAATGAAATAATTGAGCGCACAAATGCTGGTATGCCCGCCTCCTTACAGCCCTCCATCATCTCCTTGTTGCCCTGCCAGTTCGACGTGATGAACACTACCTCAGCTCTCCATGAGCGGTAGACGTCCCGAATAAGCTTCATTACGTCTGGCCGACCGCCTGGAAATCTCTCGTAAGCTCAGAAACACAAGGTCATTTGGGCGCTCAAAGAAGACAACTCGTGTACGCCGCGCTGGAAAATGTATTTTGCGCACCTCTTTGCTTCGAGTCCCAAAGTGTCATGCGCGCTGGTGCGATGCCCCGACGAATGAGAGAGGAGATCGTTTTCCCAAACGTCTTCTCCTGGTCCGCGCCGATCCAGATCAGATACCTGCTCCCGAAGTAAACTCAAGTCAGAGGTATTGGGAGAGGGGGAGACAAAAAGCTTCGCACCAGTCTTGGCTCTGCGATGCCCAATAAGGAATTTGATCATCCTCCGGTCTGTGCGCACACGCCATGAGCACGCACCTGGAGGCACGTGGACAGGGCAGCGCCAATCCCCGTGCCCGTGCAGATACGCACGCCGCGCGTGTACAACGTGGACGTATTAGAAACTCCGGGAAACTGCGGACCATGCACAGGGGTGTTGATCAATGCCCCCCCACAGAAAGGCAGAGGAAAGTCGGTTACCTTGAGTTGCCGTGTCCAGAGGTGGGAGGGCGGATCGTGGATAAGGCTCTTAGTAAAGTCACCCTGAACGCCGCAGATGAGGTAATGTTGACGCGCGTGGACGCCCACACTGCATGGGGTGTTAGCGCGGAGAGTGCGAGGTGGCGTGTTGCATACGAAACGATCCCAAATGCATGATATTCCCAAATAGCCGTACGAGATATACGCGCAAGGAGGCCTTGCTGTATACCACCTTCGAAGCGTAGGATCGCCACTTTGGGCGAGGGCTGGGGAACGGATGAGTGTGACGAATAGCTTAACGGATGGTAGAAAGTAATACAGACAATTTCAATGGTCACGGGGACCTTTCTTACAGTACACCATGGAATGGCAACGCTACGAATATGATGTTAAGCAAGAGCGCCTCATAAAAGGACCCGCTCACTGACAAGATCGTCGTGAACAATGCGAACCAGAAGTCTTGTTGGTGGAAGAGTCGACCACCCTCGACGATCCATTTGCGCTCGGAGGGGTCGTAGCTGTAACTGACGGCCATGAATATCCATGCTTTAAGGAAAAACGTAATCGCGTCAGAGATACGGGAAATAAACACGTGGTGAATAATAATACTGAAAATCAATCCAGCCCTGTGCAATATCAGTACATGAACAAAGCTAGCTCCGAAGACTCACCATCCAGGAAAGCGGTGATACCGTTCAAATGTACTACAGATTGCTATCAGCCATTGCGACCTCACGTCGTGCAAAGTACTCACTTGTGATGCGTGTTCCTAACCCACGGAATTGCGCTGACCATGACAACACATAGAGTAAGAAGGGTGACGATGCCGATGCTGATGACGGATGAAGGGAATCCTTCTTGCGAAATGGCACCGAGGTGAAACACAAGCCACAGCAGGCCTGCTACGGCGCACGCAGAATGGATACCCCCAAGGTGTTGAAGGACGGAAGTGCATGCAAGCCGGATACACAAGGGCGGCCACTGCGGGGATAAATTCACAGTGTCTAGAAATTAGAAGAGAAAATTTTTACCTTTGCAAAGAAGGTATTGACGGCAAGGTAAAGGCAACGGGTGAAAAGTTCATTTCGAACCAAAACGGCCATTTGCAGATTTCCAAGAACAAAAGCGCTTGTGCGACGCCGCGGATAATTCCATTTCCCACTTGCAGCAATGAGTATCCAGATCACGTTCAGGCTCAGGACGAATGCGAAGAATCTCCTTTTCCAAACAAGTAATGTGAGAGGTTGTCATGGAGTAGCAGAGTGGTAATGCTTGCCTGTAAGTGTTGAACCAGAGCTCCAAGCGCGTCCTACGACTGATAACAACCCTGTATGGTAGTATTTGCTGGTATGGCGCTGGCAGAGATTGCAGTTGGTAATGTGCGCTGAGTGCCAAAATAGGCGGATGCCGAGGACGAGGGGAGTAAGAGACTCGCGGTATTGAAGGAAGGGGCTTGTCTAATAGAAGCACACATTGGTTCTTGAAAGGGATGGAAGTACGATGGGTCCAGCGATCCTTCTGTCCAGTCTCCAGATCATGGTATCCGGTTGCTCCAGGCATTTGTAGTCAAGGAAAATGAGCGAGTAGCAGAGGCGTTGATGAGAGTTCTAGCCGTTAGTCATGTTAAGTTGGTTGAGCCGCGTCAGAGCGGGCTCTCGGACTCGTGGAGGATGCCAGGATGCACGAGGTAAAAGCATTGCGCGCCTCCTTGAAGGGTGGATGTTAATGGTCCGCATCTATAGCCGATACGGCCTCATACGGGGCAAGGTACTTAAGTAGGGAGCAGCAGACCGGCTTGATGGGACACACCATGACCGTGGGCATGAGCGATCCTACTTCAAACTTTGTGGCGTAAACGTAGGCTGCGCGTGCAGACCAAGGAGGCGCGCGCCATTCGATCTCAACGCACGTGGTAATGCATCACGTGCCAAAGCGCCACTGAAAGATGTCACGGCACCTTCAACAGTGATGCTCGGGCGCTTCAGTATGAACCCTTTCCGTACACCGCTGCTTTCCAATGACCCTCCACAAACTCCCGCGTCGTCCGCTCCTCTCCCGGCTCGCATACCCAAACCTCCAATTCACAACCCTTATAACAAATTCACTCAGTCACAGTTCGACCAATTCGTGGACGACATTACCAGTGCACTGAAAAAGGCGTTGAATCATGAACATGACCCCCCCGCGCGAAGCTTTGATACGCAGAGATGGACGTCGTTGCTCAACGACGGCACGCCTCGACGCTCAAATGGGGGAATACTCCCGGGCCAACATGATGACTCAGAAGAGGTGCAAGACTCATTTGCAGAGTTGAAATCTCGTCGTGCTAAAGGCAAGGCTCGGGACCCCCGAGAAGGCCCTGGATTCGGTGATCAGCAGCACCCAATTGAACTACTTCTCGACAGCGATGAGGAGCAAGAAGATCAAGTACAAGGAGACGACGACGAATGTGAACCATTTCATGGTCACTCGAACAAGTATGACAAGCGGACAGATAGAGAAGAAGCGAAAGGGTACTTGTCGGAAGATCATGATGGCACAGACGGGGAAACGAGATCGAAACAATACGCGCCCGAAGCATCCGGTGATGAGGAGGACGCCTTTGAGATCTCGGCCGACGAGGACGACAATGACGACGAGCAGGGATTCGGAAGGAATGAGGACATGCTTCAGGCTGGGCCTTCCAACCAGCTACCAATTTCCCTGCGCCTGCGCCCTGTCACTGAAGATTTCTACACCTTACCCCTTGAAGACGATGTGGATGAGGCAGAAAGTTATCTTTCAACGGATTCCTTACGCCCGGGGTTTCTTCCAGATCAAAAGCGTGATTACGAGGCCTACACCGACGACCTCTACGACAACTCCTTTCACTCTGACGCTGCTGATATAGACGCCTCCTCTCACCCCGCCCTCGACGAAATTCCCAGCTTTGAGGGTAAGTTACCTCATATTGCTGAGCTTCCTTGTTCAGAACCTTAGTTGCAGACTTTCCCCCCTACGAATCTTCCGAACGGCTGGTTGAAATTGAGGATCCTTGGGATGGCCCACGCGCGTATGCCGAGGATCTCTATACTGGCGGCGATCGCTTTGACCCAGTGGGGGCTTCGCCGTCTCACCTCACCCCTTCTTACATTGGAGATGGAGAAGATGATGAAATAGCCATGAAGCCCGCTGCTCTCCAAGCTGGTCAGGATACGCCAGAACATGGCCTCGTTGAGCATCCGGATGTGGATCAGCCAGATGCTGGTGAGTCTTATCTTCTTTTGAAAGCAATCCAATTCAAATGGTGTACAAAGCATCACAAGTGTTTAAAGAACCTTCTCTGTCATTCACTTACCCGGCGTTCTTACCGCTCCCTCCCACTGATGGTTACCCAGGCAAGCGAGACAGGAATCGGACAATTAGATACCCCAAGAGGCATGAGCCCCTCTCATTTGTCCGGTTCGAGGCCGAACGTTCTGCAGAAGAATATGGAACTTTTAAGCCTGGGGAACCTATGTGGAATCATTCGTCTGTTCTGGGCGACCAACTCGCCAGCACCAAGACCGAAGCTCCGGCCAAGCAGGAGGATAGGCTTAACGAGGACGAAGACGAAGAAGAGGAAGAAGAAGAGGACGACAATGATTGGCGACTCTTGGGTACGAGCGACCTGGTGAGGCACGAGCAGCCAGGCCTTATGGAGAGCGACGATGAAACCGGCAGGTTGGTGGACACTGATCAGCGTCCCGAGGGAGCAGTTCTCGACTTCGAAGAGCTTGGAGATAAGGAGGTGTTCGAATCGTGGACCCGTGCCGATGATGGGCAACGGAAAGGAGTAGGGTATGATGTGGAAGAAGTCCAGGCTGATGGTAAGATTGGAAATGACGACGGCCCCGTCAAACCCGTCGAAGAGGGAATGAGTAAAGCCATGTCTCATATCATCGAGGAAGCCATTTCGGAGAGGGGATTTGCAGCGGTCAGTTTCCAACGTCATCTATGGTGCAAGAGACGGTCTCAAAGGCAGATTTGTAGGAATGTAGTTTGCCCGATCTTGTCGACATAAGACGCACGTCAACGGAGAACGGCCTGCGGCAAGATGTTGATCGCAAGTCCTCTTCAGGCCTACACGCGAGCAAGAGTACAAGCCCACGACAGACCGGCGCGCTCCAAACCAAGCCCGAAACGCGTACCTCAATCAGCCTATTTATCCAAAGGAATATTCCCATGCCCGTCTCCGCGGACCCGACCGTTCCCGACCCAGCTGGGATGACGCCCCAAGCCGTGAGCGCCGCCGGGACGCCCCGGTCAGCCGGAACACCTCCATTCACCCCAATCCAAGCGTCCCAGCGACGTTCGCTCTCAACTACTAGCGGGTTGTTCACTCCGAAGGATGACACGTCGGAGCGGGGGGCACAAGAGGATGGAGAAATCCAAGCGTCCCAGCGACGTTCGCTCTCAACTACTAGCGGGTTGCTCACTCCGAAGGATGACACATCGGAGCGGGGGGCACAAGAGGATGGAGAAATCCAAGCGTCCCAGCGGCGTTCGCTCTCAACTACCAGCGGGTTGTTCACTCCGAAGGATGACACGTCGGGGTTACTCACTCCGAAGGATGACACGTCGGGGTTACTCACTCCGAAGGATGACACGTCGGGGTTGTTCACTCTGAAGGATGACACGTCGGAACGGGGGGCACAAGAGGATGGAGAGGGTGAAGATGAGGGGGGTATGGAAGTTGAGGGAAACATTCGGGAGAACCAGTGGCTAGAGGAGAGTGTCTCTGGTAAGACTGGTTGGCCAAGTGCTGTTCCCTTTGTGCCGACGCCACTCGAAACGATATGGGAATCTGTCCACGAATCGTCTCAGGGAGACGAGGTCGGCGAAAGAAGAAACCAAGATGATCATCGATATGAGGATCCCGAAACGACACTAGGCGTCACGGAAACAGACCGAGACGCACTCCCCTCTTCTTCGAACGTCGCCGGCAACGAATCCCCTGGCACGCAGCCACCGAAATCACCTGCCGAGACTCATCACGTACAGCTCGACAGTCCGTCTAATCTGGGGCTGCAGCCAAGCTCAACAAACAACCCATCAGTCTCGGATACACTGAGTGCTCGCAAAGACAGAGTTACTTCACCACCGAAACTCGAAAAACCACTTCCTGCCAAGCCATATGTGGCTTCGGAAGACCCTTCCCCTCCATCGCCGCCTGATTCTCCACTTTCGAGCAGCAAAGCGGAAATCGCTCCCCTGGAAGCATCAAATTCTCTGGAGGACGGTTCTGGAGATGACTCTACTACTATATCTCCGCCTACCAGGACACTGAAAGGGCTGCCCACTCTATCGCGGCAAGATTCTTTCCAGTCAACGAGGAACGACGACACCATGACACCAGGTGCTATGGATGGTGCCGCCGCTGAGGCAAGGCGGTCTGGAAGGTGTGACCTTTTCTATCTCTGTTGGATATCTTATTGATTCGTGTCTTCCAGCTTGCGCAAAATTGATACCACTGAGATGATTGAAGCACAAGACTCGAGTGCCTTCTCGCCACCTGGCCCAGCTCCACTAGTCTCGGCTCAGGTCCGGTCTCCGCGGTCCTTGAAACGTCGGCGCCGGCCGCCTGCGGATCCCTCAACTTCAGAGCAGAATGTTGCACCTGTCCCTCCTCACATCCCACAGAATGTCCACTTCGCGACGGGTGGGGAGGCTCAGAGCGAGGTTCTTTCCGACGTGCGTGGTCCTGACTCCAACATCTTGCGGGAGCCTCCAGATGCCACGCCCCCGACTACGTACGGCACTGCAAATGATACAGCGCGCTCACAACTCCCTACGAATTCAGAGCGTACCCATCATCTTACTCTTGACCCGTCGCTCCGCCCTGATGCTCCGCTGCGTCACCACCATGGACACACCCGACGACAGACTCCGCCTATCGAATCACAGCCCTCAAAATCATTGATTTTAGTCTCCACCCGTGCGAAGACACCAACAGTTGAACAACCCGCACCACAGGTTTCTCCTCCTCGCCGTGCTGCCCCGTTATCCAGTCCTTCGTCCTCAACGAGCCCACCCTCATCAGTGGTGACGCGTTCTCACTGTCGTTATCATCGGATCAGTTTACCAAGCGAAGATGGGTCGCGTGTCCGCTTTGTAGTCCCAGGTTGCTCTCTCAACGAACGGACGCTGATGGAGAAGAAAAGCATCTTGGATCTTGGATACGCCACGAGGGCCGACGGCGACC
Source organism: Clavaria fumosa (assembly GCA_951802425.1). NCBI lineage: Eukaryota > Fungi > Basidiomycota > Agaricomycetes > Agaricales > Clavariaceae > Clavaria > Clavaria fumosa. The sequence continues at coordinate 714,407 of OX637805.1, read as the reverse complement.
GGATGATAGCCGACCTAGAATCGCTGGACCTGAACTCCGAGCTTATCGGCGTCCTACGGCAACTAGTCGGCGTTGATCTGCTGCGCGAACAAGAAGTCTACTACCTTCCCGCGCCAGGAGAGACCCCCAAGCAGAAACCGCCCCGCGCCAAAGCCCCGCTGAGCGCTCGAGAGGCGCTCAAGCTCGATACCGATAATCTGTCGGGGCCGTCCCGAATCGTGTTCAAGAGACGACGCTCGACAACGACCACGGCGGCGTCCCCGCGCGCGCCTCTGTCTGCCTTGGGATCCGTGTCGTCGTCGTTTGCGGGGTCTACGAAGCATCAACGGGCCTCCGACTCTGAGTCCTCGACGTCTTCGCGCGCCACGAGCGAAGCCAACGAGCCATCTCCCGATGCGTCTCCACCGAACACGGTAGCTGGTGATGAAGCGGAGGGCTTAAAGGATGAAGAGAGCATTTACACCTCTCGTTCCGGCCGCAAGGAGCCAACAGCCTCGTCAAGTCGTCGCAGTACGAGACGGATTAAACGCCTAAGTCGGGATGCATCAGCCTACAATCCGAAGGAGGATGTGGACGCCGCCTCTCAGGAGGAAGATATACGTCCCACTAAGAGTCGTCGTAGGAGAGCTAGGAGAGCCACCAAAAGGCCGCGCACGGGCGAGGCTGAATCTCAGCCCCCTGCATAAAGCACTGCGTGATGTAGATTGAGTGACAACTAGGTGATTTCCACTAGCCTATGGTCACATTGGTGAAGATGGCGCGGTACGGTAATATCCTCTTGCCTCAGGCATATTAGACCGAAGATTATCATCCTTGTACGTGGACTTATAAATTTAATTTACTTTTATTTGGCCTCTACGGTCGAGAACAACGCAGCGTCGGGCCACCCTGGACAATGTAAAGGCGTGAAGAGAATAGACATCAAAGTATGTACGCAACACGCTCAAGGGGCCTCAAAAAAAACGAAACAATCTTCACCCAAAAAAAAAACTACAAAAACAAACATGAGAACCTGTCGAGCGTCACTCCTCTTTGTCCCCTTCACCCCAAAGAGCGCGCTCGCACTCGCGTCGCTTCTCCGCCCCCATCACCCAGCCCCATGGCATCGGCGCCCACACACCAACCCGTTGCTGATACGCCGCATAGGCCGGGTACTTCGACCGCGAGATGGACTCGGTGAGCGTCGTCGAGGAGACGAACATGAGGGTCTGCAGGAGTGCGGGGAGGAGAATGCCCAGCGCTGATGCTGAGCGGTCGTCCGAGAGTAAGGGGAACAAGGCGATGAGAAACTACACCAATGGAAAATGAGTTAGTTCAGGAGTAAGAGGACAACTAAATCGCAAGAGAAATAAGCAAAGGTCGAAACCATACCCAGAAAGCTTGCTCGCTCAAGAAGTTGGGATGGCGCGACCACGCCCACAGACCCCGTGTGACGAAGCCACGGCTCGCGTCGGCAGGCGTGAACGGAAGGCGGGCGAAAGGCCAGTGCGTAGACCGTGGGAGGCGGCTATGAATTTCGGCAGCAACCACAAGTTCATCTGGGTCGGCTTCGGGCCTGATAGTGCGATAAAGACGCTTGAACTCTTGGTACGTCCATTGCTGATTGTCGGCTGTGAACTCGATCATGGTGGTGATCAGCGCCGAGACGAAGAGGACGTAGTCGATGGGGGAAGGGCTGCGCCTCGGCGAACTGACGACATGGAAGATGGGCAGAGTGATAGAGAGAAGGAGAAGGTTCTGAAGGAATGCTGTCGACCAGAGAAGGCTGCTTAGGAGTTGGTAAGGAGAATAACATAACTGGCACACCTATCCAGACAAGGTTGAAGATCTGCCAAGTGAAAGGGGACATCCCGGCCCTAATCACTTCCCAGCGGTAATCTTCGTTTCTTCTGTATAAGAAATATTCATGACAGACCAATTGAGAACACGAGAACGCATACGGGTCAAAAAGTCCGCGACGCCAAGCGTTATAGTTTAGTCGTATCATCCACAACATCTTGACCCAACATGTCATTTAGAGAGATGTCCTATCACATCGAAGGCAGAGCAGCGTACGATAAGCAGGAGCATCATGAGCGCTTGAGGAGAAAATGTCTTCCACATTTCGACACCTGAAGGAGTATTGGGCACGAGAGTGAAGTTGTATATTCGAGGTACGTCTGCATCGCTGGGCCAGAGTGGCAGAAGCGCAAAGTACACAGAGTATGTGGCGGGGAGCAGGGCCCAAAGACGGTCGATTGTGCCGCTGTTTGCGCTCAAGACAGACAGAGCATACGTAAAAGTAGAGGCGAATACACAAAACGTAAAAGGCCAGATGAGCAGCGGATGTTCGAGCCCTGAAAGCACTGAACGCGCAGAAAAGTCCATTGGTAGGCAGCAGCGACGACGGCCGCTCAGTGCTCAGCCAAGGCCAAAAGGGCGGTGCCAAGCCAGGCCCAGGGGCCTTTGTGTCGGACGACACTCCAGCACGCGGCACCAGGTACAGCATCGCGATGAGAGCGTGGTGGCGGGGGCATTGCTTCGCTTCTAAAGTTCCACAACGCCGTATCCGTATCTTTTCGTTCGAATAAACCAGTTTACTTCCCTGACGATATGTGTACGTACAATGTACGTAGTTCACCATGTATCGCCGAGTCAATCGGAATCAATGGAATATAGTAATACCTTTGTCCAAAGACCAGAGAACGCCGCCTGTCTGTTAGCTTAATGAATGAGCCGTATGTTCCTTTTACGCGATCTGTTCGGCTTTTCTGCTTGCTCGACGCGCTCTCTACGGGAAGGCCTTAGCCTTCTGCGACTAGGCCGGACATCGAGCGTCAGGGCACCAGGGTCAAGCTGCTAGGGGTCGGCGCGGCACATCTGCTATTATTATACGAAAGGCGTTCTTTTCGTGTTACTCATTCTCGTTTTTGACTCGGATAAGTGATTGCGCTGCATACAAACTCAGACTGATACTCCCGCACGTCTTACTCCGAAGGGCCGTGCCAGTTATCTACATGAGTCACCGCTACATCTGTCCTAGCATGAGGGGGCAGAGATGGAGCGGATGTTTTTTTGCTGTCATACACGATCCGTCTCTCCGTGGGGTGTACACGTTGAAAACAGCAATCTGATGAGGGGCGCCACAACACGGATCCCTAGCAGTTCGTCCCAAGGCGGTCGGCGTCTCTCTCCTACCTGAGACGCCGATCCCACAACCAACCAACAACCTCGCGATCGTCTCGACGCTCATGTCGGCGCGCCCTGGTCGGGGAGACGCTCGATCGCGAATTGATGCCGGACGATATACATAAGAGGGACGCCGGGGATGCGGCGCACGCGGCGGCGCAGCTCGCGATCGCACGTCGCGACGATGTAGCACCGGTGTGCGGTCACGCGCTGCACGAGACAGTCGTCCGCGTACGTGCCCGCGTGCGAGCACTGCAGACGCTCGAAGCGCGGGTCGCGCGCTACCCTGGAGGACGCAGGGTGGGACGTCAGTCTGGGCTTAGGCCCAAGAACGTACAACGCTTACTTGAGCGCAACGCGATACCGGTGCCCGAGTTTCTCCAGCTCCGCCATCACACAATCAGTTACGCAAGGGATACCTGAGTCATATCTTAGGAAAACATGACGTAAGAGGGATACAGGACGTACATTTTGCATAGAGGCAGTCCATCATGCCGCTGACCATCTCGAGCTTGTTCTGCAAGCTAAAGTTGATAAAATTGGTGTCGATGAGAACGCGGTAGGGCGGGACCAAGGCCGTATTATGGGCGAGGAACATCGAGGACGCGACCGAGTTCCTACAGCAAAGAGGCAGAGCAGCATAACGGAGACAGGACGTTTAAGCGGGGGATCAGACCAGAGCAAGGACGAGGAACGTACACTCTTCTCGTCGCCTTGGCCTTGGTCTCCTCCTCCTTCTTTTTCTGCTTCAGCTGGTTCTCCTTGCTTGCTCGTGGAATCAGCACGCTGTTTACAAGAGAACAAAAAAGAATAATGATAGGCTACTCACAGTCTGGCATCGTTGGGGTTCAGCAGCCGCTTCACAGCGGCAAACTTCCGGGTTTTCTTTGCCTTTCCCTGGAAGTAGAAAACATGCGAGTCAGACACCTGGTTTACCGGAGCAGGGACGGCAATTCTACAACCATCTGACGTTGAGGAGGTATTAGTGAGTGAGGAGAGAAGATTCGCAAGTATTCCCACGGTCACGCAACCGCGAAAACAACCGCACCCGGTCACGGATGCGTCTGCGTTGCTTCACTACGCGCTTGCTTCGGTCAGGCGATGGCAAACTTTGAAGTTAGGGACCTCGGCGGATGCAGACGGCAAATTTCGTTCTTACTCTCCAGTTGCAATTGTGAACTGTTCATAGAGCCCAACTTCTACAATAACTCCGTGGCGACGAGATTGTCCATGTTTCTCTTCTCGTGTTTCTCTTCCCGTGTTTCTCTTCCTGTGTTACTCAACCCGTGTTTCTCTTCTCCGGTTTACCGGTGGACTCGCCGTTTCTCGTCTCGGAAGCCCATGGATGTTTTGTTGCGGATATTTCAGTCATATGGAGCGAGTTGGTCCTTACGGTTCCGTTCCTATTGAAATAATTGTCTATTCGCGGTCAACGACCGTTCTGCTTAGTGAGTTCACTTTTACTCCACCACCTTGCCCAAAGGTGTTTGCATCCGTTCTACGCCCAGCTGTCCATCTCTTTTGAGATGTTCTTTTTCTCATCCGTTTCCTTCTCACTTGTGCGATGCAATACATTCGGCATTCACATCTACCCCCGATGTCGGATTTCCGGACGCTGAATCGCGCTAGCACGGCACATTGACACAATTTGACGGCGGTAAAGCAAGGCAGGCACACGAGGAAGGCAAAGAGTTATTGCGTCAAAGGAACCCCGTGGCAGAAAAAGGGGGTTGTAGAGTTAACCCGGAATACACTTCTTTATCTCAGGTATGAGATTTGGTGATGACCTTTGTTGTCATAAGTGTTTATCATTGCTCACCACACCAAAGTTATTACTTACTCTCTCTCGCTGTAGTCTGCGCTGAGACCCTCGGACGGATCTTATAAAACGGGATCCGGATCTCGGCCATGACTTATCTCGAGCCAAATACGATAAAGCAATTACCATTTCCGGGGATGGCTTTGCCTTTTTTGGAAAATCAATTTAAATTTCACAGCGAAGGAATAAACTTGCAGCGGAAGCCATCCATATAAATATTCTAAGGGGAGCTTAGACCTCCCCGTCGTCTTTTGCTCCATCGCCCGCTCGCCCCCTACCATGATAACAACAGTCCGTCTAGGTGAACCTGCAGCATGGCTTGAATCACAACCAACTCGTCCAACAGCAACGAAGAGGCACTCTGCTGCCCCAACCTCGTCCAGGCCCACCGTGCGGGTTAAACGTGTAAAAGCTTTCCAAGAGCCTGTTTCCAGAGGTCACACCCTGGTCAGCACTTTCATCGAGTATTTCAAGGAGCTCGAGGGCTACAAGTTAGTTGTTCTCTCGGTTACCTTGCCTGTTTCTTGCTGGCTGACGCACGTCGGTTCCAGGAACGGCCAACCAGTCACCGTAGACGGTCGTACGCTCTCGATATCCGCGGTCGCTGCCGCGGCAAGGTTTCACGCGTCCGTCATGCTCGATACTTCAACCGAGGTCGTAGAGAGAGTGAGGAAGAGCCGCGTCGCCATTGCAAACAAGGTGAAAGCAGGAATAAGCGTATATGGCGTCTCCACTGGGTTTGGTGGGAGTGGTCAGTTCTTCCTCCCAACATCCGAAACCTCTACGTTTTTAATACCACCGCCGCACGTGTGACACGCTTGCTGAACCACTTCCGGCAGCGGATACTCGCACCAGCGACCCATTAACCCTCGGCTCCGCGCTCCTCCAGCACCAGCACTGCGGCGTTCTCCCGTCGTCCTCCGCTGTTTCACTTAGTGTGCTGCCGCTGCTCGACCCGCTTACCTCAAGCAGCATGCCAGAGTCCTGGGTCCGTGGAGCCATTCTCGTGCGGATGAACTCGCTTATCCGCGGCCACTCCGGCGTTCGCTGGGAGCTCATCGAGAAGCTCGGAGAGCTTCTGCGCGAGAATATCACACCTCTGGTGCCCCTCAGGACGAGCATTTCAGCTTCAGGCGGTAAGGATTCCCAAACAACTTCACCTCACCTGTCGATCAACCACGTGACCGCTTACCCGAAACTTTTCTCGCTATGGTGTTCAGACCTCTCGCCGCTGTCTTACATCGCCGGGACACTTATCGGAAACCCCTCAATCCGCGTGTTCGATGGGCCGCCTAGGGCAGGGGCCCCGCGCCAGATCGTGCCTTCGCGCCAGGCACTCGCGGATCACGGCGTCGCCCCGCTCACGCTCGCAAGCAAGGAGCATCTGGGCATCCTGAACGGGACCGCGTTCTCGGCGTCGACCGCCGCGCTGGCGCTGAACGATGCGGTGCACCTCACCCTCCTCTCCACAGTCCTCACTGCGATGGCGACAGAAGCGCTATGTGGCGTCCGTGGCTCCTACCACCCTTTCATACACAGCGTTGCTCGACCTCATCCGGGCCAGGTGAGCACCGTTTTACCTCCCTTTCCTCGTGGTTGATCCGCCACGCTCATGCGATGTTTTGAAGGTTGAAGCTGCTCGGATCATCTGGGATCTTCTCGAGGGCAGTAGCTTTGCTTGCATGCACGAGACGGAGTGCCATATCGACGACGATAATGGCGAGTTGCGACAGGATCGCTATCCCTTGCGTACTGCTCCTCAGTTCCTAGGGCCCCAGATTGAGGACATCCTTCATGCCCTGTCTGTCGTTACCCAAGAATGTAACTCCAGTCCGTGTCTTTCCCTCTCATTCTACGATTATCGGCCACTGACGCTCCTGTTTTAGCGACGGATAACCCACTCATTGACGGGGAGACCGGCACAGTGCACCATGGGGGGAACTTCCAAGCGATGGCCGTGTCAAACGCGATGGAAAAGACACGTCTTGCGATGCACCACATCGGCAAGATCATGATGGCGCAGGCGACGGAGCTCTGCAACCCGAGCATGAACCGCGGACTCCCGCCTAACCTGGCCGCGTCGGACCCGTCGCTCAACTTTGCGATGAAGGGCGTCGACATCGCCGTTGCGGCATACGTCAGCGAGCTTGGATACCTCGCCAACCCCGTCACGACACACATCCAGTCTGCGGAGATGCACAACCAAGCCGTCAAGTAGGTCCGACACCGCCGATCTTTCCTTTTTTGCTCATTTTTCCATTCAGTTCCCTGGCGCTGATCTCAGCACGTGCGACGATCAACGCGCTCGAGGTGCTCTCGATGCTGATGGCGTCTTATTTGTACGCGCTCTGCCAGGCGCTCGATCTTCGCGCGTTGCAAGCCGAGTTTGACGGGCGGCTCGAAGCCATCGTGCGCGAAGAGCTCGAACGCGCGTTCGGCGCGGCCACAGCGGACGGGCTGCGCCCAAAAATAATGCGCGGCATGCGCTCGGCGCTTGAGGCGTCAGGAAAGATGGACGGCGCAACCCGCATGCGCTTCGTCGCCGAGGCGTCTTCGGGCACCCTCCTTGCGTTCTTTTCGGCCGCAGCCGCCGCAGCCGGCGACGCTGACGCTCCTCCTGCTGCATGTGTCCAGGTGACGGGTGCGGGTGCGCTGGGACGCGTGCCGGAGTTCCAGGCAGCTGTTGCACGACGCGCGGAGGAGTTACTGGCAGAGCTGCGGAGGAGCTATTTGTCAGGTGCGCGGGGGCATGCTCCAGCGAGTACATGTCTTGGGAAGACGCGCATAGTGTATGAGTACGTGCGCGGCGCGCTTGGTATTCGGATGCATGGCTTGAAGAACCTGGCGTGGTCTCAGGCGGAGCGCTCCGTTGGCACCCTCGAGGCACAAATTGAGGCAGAGGTTGAGGAAGAGACGATTGGGCAAGACGTTTCTCGCATATATGAGGTGCGAGTGATCTCTCTCGCCGTTATTACTTTCGAGATTTTTGCTCATGTCAGACTCTTGTTCAAGGCAATACGGGACGGACAGCTACATGGCGTGATCGTTGGCCTCTTCGACTCTACTCATGCGCTTTAACATGTTTACTCACACATTCCTCGTCTTCACAACAACCAAAATGCCGTGGTCTAACTGCATACATTTCTTAGGATAATTCCTTTGTTCCATTTTGCTGACACAGTAAATATCATCATTGCACGTTTCTTTTGAGGAGGAGGAGGAACATCCCTTATCTTTTTTACTTTTGTTGCCCGGATCATGACAAAATTTGAGAAAACACGTCAAATTTTTTTCACCGATCTTTTGACGTGACCAATGTCACAATGTCACATGTCACCCCCGATCATCGTCAACGATCCAAATGTTGTTAGACAAAGACCACCACGTTGTCATCGTAGGCGCTGGCTGCGTTGGCTTATCCACAGCGTGGCATCTCTTGCGGCAGAAGAAGCAGCTCACCGTGACCGTTCTCGACCGCGCGCTTACCATCCCAGCACCTGACGCTGCCAGCAATGACATAAACAAAAGTAGGTCGTCCTTTGTCCTGACTCAAATGCCACATTTCGGGGCTTGGTTCTCCTCAAAGAGTAAACCTGTCGAATGTTCATTTTACGAAACTTTTCTTTGTCAAAACCTTACATGCATATCGCGATTTGCAAGTCGTGCGGACGTCATATGCCGATGGTTTCTACGCCGCTCTTGCACACGAGGCTATTCGAGCATGGAGGGACAAGCAAGCCCCGTGGTGCGACGCATATCATGAGTGCGCTTTCCATTTCTTTCGCCTGCTATACAAGAACTAGTTTCGGGGTGGATATGATCCGGGTCTGTGGCGAGACTCGCCGCAGTGCGGCCGCATCATGGAGAATTTGCCAACTGGTGTGACTCGTACGGCTCGCTGACCCGACACGTAAAAAAAACACAATGACAGATCCGGCGTCCTCGTGCTTGGTCTCGACACGGAAGGAGGCTACGCTGCCAAGGCATACGAAAATGACCTGGCGTTGGGCCTACGCGTGGCGCGTTTGCGGGGCCGCGATGGAGTGGGGAACGGGAGACGAGGACAGAAGGGGCAAGAGCTTGGGGAAGATATCCCCACTAGGTCCGCATTTCCCAACGCGGTCCGGCTCGGTCCTTCCGTGTTGCGAGACAATGACGGGTACCTCAACTATGATGGAGGTTGGGCGGATGCTGCGCGCGCAGTTCGGGCGCTTCTTGCGGACGTTGTTGCCCTCGGCGGGCGCGTCATACCGGGCAAAGCCGTCAATGGTTTCATCCGTGACACCGCATCACCGACGAGTGATGGAGGCGGAAGCGGTGGCGGGAGCAGCTCTGTTCATGGTGCTGCAATCGCCGGTGTGCGCTGCACAGACGGCAGCGAGTTTCGCGCACACCATGTGGTCCTGGCGACCGGCGCATGGACTGCAGAGGCCTTCCCCGAACTCGGGCTTGCTCAGAAGTGTCGCGCCATTGGGTAAAGAATACTTGCGTCGCCTCGTCCTGGAACAGACTTGCTTTTCCCCGTGTTCACAGCCAGGCCCTCGTAACGATTCAGCTCACCCCCGAAGAGGCTGCGACCTACAGAGACTGTCCCGTTGTTCTCGACTGGGAAACTGGCTTTTACGTGCCCCCGGTGAGTTACAGCATCCCTTTGCCAATGATAGGGAAAGAAGAGTACCAAACTTTCATTGTCTTGCTTAGCCCAATGACGACCATATCATCAAGTGTGCAATTCACGCCGCAGGGTACACGCATCACATCACAACTGGCACAACAAGCGCTCCTGGGTCACTCGTGTCCTCACCCCGCACCGTGCTCTCGCACGGCCCAGAAGGGCTACGCGTCCCAAGGGCTGCTGTGCACGCACTTCGCACCCATCTGCGGGACGTTTACCCGGACCTTGCAGATAAACCATTTGCGAGCACGCGCTTATGTTGGTGAGCTCTGAGCTCTGTTGCTTTTCCCCTTCCCTCGATCTGTTGGGTTATCATGGACAAGATCCTCATCAGACGATTTCTATCATGCAGGTATTGCGATACCCCAGATGCCAATTGGATCATAGGAGCCCCAGAGCCGCCAGATGCTTCTGTGACAGTCGCCTGCGGTGATAGCGGCCATCTCTTCAAGGTGTGCGATTTCTTGCGGAAACCGAAAGCAGAAAACGAATGATGCTCTGATTATTTGTCAAACGGCCCTTCGCGAACCCACATACACCACACGGGGAAAAACTGCCCTTTATGACCTCACTTGTCTTGTAGTTCCTTCCGGTTATCGGTCGGCTAGTGGTGGATGCCATGCAGGGAAAGCAAGTCCCGATGGACAGGTTTGGGGTGCAACGCGCTTTCGTGCACGACCACGAGACTAGGTGTGGACAAACCCAAGAGCTAAACCCAGAACAGCTCTCTACACCTTCTGATCTGCTTCCTTAAGCTTGTCCCATGCAGACCTGCTTTCATTAGATGGGGTAACGTTACATACATGCATACATGGGGTCTCAACAATTCCGCTGTCTTCCTTTTAATGTTCACCAATTCGTCGTACCAAGCAGTTGACCGTATGAGTACTCTTTGTACGACCCACCCACTAAGCACGGGACCCCACGAATTCCCGCCATGAGCGCACTTCAGGCGGTATCCGGCCCTCCGTATAATGGCGGAGGCCGCCTTGGGGGACTTTTTTTGTCAGGCTCTCCACGAAGAGTTGAGCACAGCGCGCATTGTTGAGCAGCGGCAACCCGAAATCAACGGCATTTCTGCACAGGGAATCAATGAACGCGCCAGAGCCCAAAGAATGAGATCCAAACTACGCACCGACGCGCCACATAATCTTCGTCCGTGAAGTCCTTACCGCGCATTCGCGCAAGATTGATGACGCATTGTATGTCGTACTCGTCGAACACTTCCCGCAGCTTGCGTTTGTCCTTGGTCGGGAAGAATATGCGCTTCGCATAGACGTACGAAAGGCCATTTAAGAACTCTTCCATCTCCCGAGAGGTGCAGTAAAGTTTGAAACCGAGGTCGATTAGGCCTTTTGCGACTGATGCCATCTCAGGTTGTGTGATATCACCGCCAAGAAGCACGCCCGACTGAGCTTGGGGTACGCGGAATCCAGTCGTGCTCAGCAATGACGCCCAGTAAGCTTCGTGAATGTCCTTCCCGAAACTAGCGACTTCTCCCGTGCTTGCCATTTCTGCAAGAGACGCGAGGTCAACTCAAGTATCACCTCGATGCTCGAAATCTTTAGCACTCACCGACGCCCAAGAATGGATCTGCTCCACCCAGGCGCGTCCAAGAGAATTGTGCCACTTTGACGGCAATGTAGTCGCGTTGTATTGCCATCAAATCCACTGGCTCAGGGACATCTTTCCCTATGATCGCTGCTGTCGCTGTCTCGATGAAGTTGTGTCCGAGGACTTTGGACACGAACGGGAAAGAGCGCGAGGCGCGCAAATTGCACTCGATCACTTTCAGCTGCGCAGGCTCGCCGTCCACGCCTGCCTGGCGGATGATCTGCATGTTGAAAGGCCCAGAGATCTCGAATGCGCCTGCTACCTTCTCCGCGATACCCTTGAGGCGCTCCAGGTCGGACAGGTCGAGTGAGAAGGGCGGAAGGACGAGCGTGGCGTCGCCGGAGTGCACGCCAGCGTTCTCGACGTGCTCCGAGACTGCGTGCACGAGCAGCTGGCCTTTGTGTGCGACGGCGTCGACGTCGATCTCTTGCGCGCCGTCGATGAACTTGGTTACCACCACTGGATGGAGCGGGGAGACAGATGCGGCAGCGGAAAGCTTGAATTCCAAGGTTGATTCTTCATACGCTACGCTCATCGCCGCACCAGAAAGTACGTATGAAGGGCGAACGAGCACCGGGTATCTTATTTTCCGTTACGTGAATAAAACTTCTTTGAATAAAGATTGGCTTAGCGTGTACTCACCCGACTTTTTGCGCGAATGATTTGGCAGCCTCCAGCGAAGTCACCTCAGCCCAGTCTGGCTGATCGACACCAATGCTATCGAGCACGGCGGAGAATTTATGTCGATCTTCTGCAGTGTCAATTTTTTCTGGATCCGTGCCCAGCACATTGACCCCAGATTGCTTCAGACGAAGCGCGATGTTCTGTGGGAGTTGCCCTGTGTAAATAAAATAAGAGTTAGAAGAGATTGTGAACGCATGTGTGGTCTCCAGCCCACCTCCCACACTGACGACGACACCCTGCGCCTCCTCGAGCTCGTAGATGTCCATGACCCTCTCAAAGCCGAGCTCCTCAAAGTACAGCCTGTCCGCCTCGTCAAAGTCTGTCGAGACTGTCTCCGGGTTGTAGTTGATCATGATAGTCTTGGTGCCCATATCCCTGAGCTTCCGCGCACACGTGACCGCGCACCAGTCGAACTCGACGCTACTGCCGATGCGGTACACGCCACTGCCGAGCACGAGCGTGCCGCGTTCATCAAACGTGACATCATGCTCGCACGCGTTGTACGTGGTATACAGGTAGTTGGTGTGCGCCGGGAACTCGGCCGCGAGTGTGTCGATGCGCTTGACGAAAGGCGTCACGCCGAGCGCCTTGCGCGCCGCGCGCACGTGCTCCTCGGACGAGGCGACGAGGTCCGCGATCTGCGCGTCGGAGAAGCCCATCCGCTTTGCGCGCTGCATCAAATCGTGCTCGATGTCCTCGACAGAGCCCGCCGCCTTGAGCGCGTGACGCGTTTGCACGATGTTGTCTATCTTGTACAGGTACCACTGCGCACGGCGCAGGCGAGAAAAAGGCAGGTCGTGAGCGGGTGGTTAATGTCACCGACAAACGAGGGGAGGGGCCCACACCTTGTCGATCTTAGTCAGCTCGTGCACTCGGTCGACGGTATAGCCGTGGTTGTAAAACGCGTCCGCGATGACGAAGAGCCTCATGTCCGTGGGGTTTGCGAGAGCGGAGTCGAGTTCATCGGGGGCGACGTGGACGTACGCTTCGAAGCCCTTCCAACGGGGGTCGACCTGGCGAATGGCCTTCTGCAAGCTCTCCTCAAATGTTCGTCCGATGGCCATGACCTCCCCGACGGACTTCATCGACGAGCCGACCTTGCGGTCTACTTGGGAGGAGAACTTGGCGAGGTCCCACTTGGGTATCTTCGTCACGATGTAGTCGAGCGACGGCTCGAAACACGCCGTCGTCGTTTTCGTCACCGCGTTTGGCAGTGAGGGCAGCGTGTGCCCTAGCGCGAGCTTGGCTGCCGTGTAGGCGAGAGGGTATCCTGTTGCTTTTGATGCAAGGGCACTGCGCAAGGCATATTCGTTAGTTATTCCTTCCGAGAATGGTTAGATGGCAAAGCAGGCTCGCCTAGATCGACTCAGCCTGGCATTGACCTCGATTACACAGTACTCTCTAGAGGTGGGGTTGAGCGCATATTGTATGTTACACTCGCCCACAACACCAAGGTGCCGAATGACCTTGAGTGCGGCACTACGAAGCATGTGATACTCGTCGTCCGGCAGGGTTTGGGAGGGCGCGACGACGATGGAATCGCCGGTATGCGTACCGAGTGGGTCAAAGTTCTCCATGTTGCAGCAGATGATTGTGTTCTGTCACTCGCGAGTCCTCGTTAGTTGCTGGGGCATCGGTTGAGGTAAAGGGACGAAGAAAGAGAAGCTAGTCACATCTGCACCGTCTCGCACAACTTCGTATTCTAACTCTTTCCAACCTTTCATGCTTTTCTCGATGAGCACCTGAGGACTCAGACTGAGTGATTTGGCAGACAGATCGCGGAGCTCGTCAGGATTATTTGCGAAACCGGAACCCAGGCCACCGAGGGTGAATGCAGATCGTAAGATGACGGGATAACCAATAGCTTCTGCAGCTTTGAGAGCATCGGAGACAGAAGACACAGCGGTAGATTGTGCGACGGGAATGTCGATTTCTAGACAGGAAGTCAGGAGCGCTAGAACGTCGGGCAAAAGGGTGAAACTCCACCCTTGAGGGCTTGCACAAATAGATCCCGATCCTCAGATACTTCCAATGTGCGAATAGGTGTGCCGAGGACCATGATACCTAATCTCTCCAAAACACCCATCCTATCTAGCGTGATACCTACATTCAACGCGCTCTGGCCCCCAAATGTCAATAGAATGCCATCTGGTCTCTCCCTCTCCAGCACATACGCGACGTAGTCAGGCGTGACAGGCAAAAAATACACCTCGTCCGCTAACTGGTGGGACGTTTGCCAGGTTGCGATGTTCGGGTTGATAAGAACCGTGGAAAGACCCTCTTCTTTGAGGGCTTTCATGGCTTGGGAGCCAGAATAGTCGAACTCGCCAGCTTGACCGATGGACAGACCTCCGCTGCCGACAACGACAACCTTTTTCACGTTGGGGCGCTCGAGTGTGGGCAGAACGCGTGCAGAGATCTTGCGCGCGAGTTCTGAGGGCGAATTGAGTGTGGTTTCGCCATTCTTTTGGACCCAATTGCCGACCGCGGGTGCGGCGACGGCTCGCAGGGGAAGGGTTGGAGCGAAGCCGTGGAGGAGACGCGATCGGGCTACGTGAAAGGAGGCACGCGAGGACGATCGCAGCGCACGCGGCACATGACCCGCGAATTGTAGGCGCAACAATAGCATTTTACAGCGGGATTGTCGGTGCCCTCGCCCCGAAGAGGACTAGGGAGGTGCAGTTGGAGAGACGATGAGGTCGAGGTCCGTTGGAGCTAATGCAGAGGATTGAAACACGGCACCAAAAGTTCAACGGAGCAGGGTTAAAAAAGGCCTGATTTAGTAAATTAGTATTTGGGCTTAATCGGAGTTCACAGCGACTTGCAGTCACCGGACATGGTTCGACGATGCCCAAGGATCCACCCAGCGCACGGCGTCTTCCACCGCATGGTGCACAGTGGCGTGAGCGCGCGAGAAGAAGGCATGGATATGTGGAGTCTGGTTTGCCAGTGAAGGTGATGGGACCTGTGGAAGATGAAGTTGAGATGGCGAGATGGCCGAGCGGTCTATGGCGTGTGACTCAAGTGTAAACTTTGCCTGCTAGCAGGTATCTCATGGGAGTATTCCCGCGTGGGTTCGAATCCCACTCTCGTCAAATTTTTAAATTTTTTCTTGATTGATTAATTTTTTTGACTTAGTCAGCATTGATGCGCACGAACAAACAATTCGCTACAACGTCACTACTACCTTTTCGTCTTGTCGTTCTGAGCTGTTCATCGTCCACCTCCTCCGTCATGCCGCTGCCGCCCCCCTTTGGTCTCACAATTGGCACAGAGCGTGCTGCTACACTTCAGGTAAGCATATATCCAACTATTATCATCATGGTCTCTTTCCTTATGAACAACCAGAAATCCATTCAAGATGAACTCACCGCTCGGGGTTACAGCCCGGATGCTGGTGCGTATCCACGGGTTGTTGTGCATTTACTTTCTCATTCAGCACCGAATGCGCAGATCCTGTCATGGCCGAGTACATTACCATCATGATAATCAACAATAAATCTGCTGGTGCGCACGAAACTCTCCATTCAAATACGTCTACTCACTCGCTTTTTAGCCCAAATAACCAACGAACTTGAAGACCGTAAGCATTCTCCCTCACTTTATTTGTAACTGAATCTCATAACCACCTCCAGTAATTGGATCTGACTTTGGTTTGTCAATCGTCTTGACTACCTCGACAACAAACTCATGCATACATCTTCTCCAGACCCCACCTTTACTGACTGGCTGTTCCAAGAAGCAGCCAAAGGCGCCTCAGACTCTGTAATAGATCTTCCTTCTGAATCCCAACCAATTTCGACCCAGCAAGTACCCCCAGATTCCCCCTCTATCTCTGCCCCAGGCGCAGTGTCTCGTGTAACCCAGGGTCAACCAACTCCAGCTGTATCTTCATCCTCGTCGTTCACCACCCAAAAACGCACCGCTTCCGCTCGCTCCCCCTCGCCCTCACACGCTAGCACGCCTCACAAATCCCGTCGCACAGAAGTTCCTACTGGGCCACGCGCCATGCTCAACGGCAGCACGTCCGCCGCTCCGCCCGCGCCTCGCAGCCTACTCGAACGCATGGGAAATCGCCCGTCCAGCTCTGGCAGCCCCATGCACACCGACGCGATTCAGGCCCGCATCGACGACATCGTTGGCGGCGCTACGTCTGCAGACACGAACGGAATGATGATGACCCCTGCTCCCGGCTTCGTCCCAGACATGAACGCGATGCAGATGGCTGCCACGGCAAATCCGCTGCTACTGCAGGAAATGATGATGAACCAGATGGCCATGATGGCCGCCATGGGCATGATGAACCCTGGCGCCTTCGGCATGCAAGGAGACATGGGCATGTATGGTACAGGAATGAGCGGATTTCAGCATCAACCATACGTAGGTGGCCCTGGGAAGGGGAGGCAGACCCCCCGAGATAGGCCAACGCCCGGGAGAATCAGAGAGAGTCCGAGTCACATTCAGCAACGCCCATCGCTTCAGCCTGCCGAAATCAATGCAACTAACCAGACGTCGTCCACCACTCCTGCTCCTTCGACCGCCGCCGCCGTCCCCGTTACAAAACCCACTCCGATAAAAGCCACACCTCCTACTCAACCGCAGCCTTCCTTGGCTGCAACAGGTTTTGTCCCCCCCGATCGTCCCCAGTCTCCAACGCTCTGCAAATTCGGACTGAAGTGCACGAATGCGCGATGCCGCTTTTCGCATCCGTCGCCGGTTGCGACAGTTGAGAGTGGCGTCGTCCTTAGCAACGACCCGTGCGAGAAGGGCAGGGCATGCACTGATCAGGATTGCGTCAAGGGGCACGTCAGCCCCGCTGCTCTCACTGCCCCCAAGCGTCAGTTGTTTATTTCTTGTCTTTCCTACAGCTATAGGCTCACTCTTTTTCTTGTGCGCACAGCCGACTCACAACCTGTCGCACCAGCGCCCAATCTCGTCCCTTGTCGGTTTGGCGCGTCATGCACACGGCCCAATTGCCCCTACGTTCATCCGTCTCCAGCAGCCGCGCCAGCCCTTCACCAGTCTTATCACGCGAATGCCCACCACGGCGTTGGCGGTGTGGGCTACTCTGCGCCGCCGTGCAGGTTTGGGGCAGCGTGCACGCGTGCGTCATGTCCATTCCAGCACCCGGCGGGCCGTGCGGTTCTCCCAGGGAGCTTCCATCGGACTCTAGACGGCACTGCTGCCAGTACTGGTGGCAGAGACGGGTCTGTAATGGCTTCTCCTACAAGCCACAATCGTAGCGTGACGTTCAACCATAATACTGCCGCCGCTGCCCCCGCCGCCGCCGCCGCTCCAGTGACGACGACCACCTCGATGGCGGAGAGCGTGCGGGAGAAGTTGGCAGCGCAGATGCGCGATATTGAGGAGAAAAAACGCGTTGCAATAGAGGCAGTCCAGCAGGCAGAGCGGCAGAAGCAGCAGGCTGTACGAGGAGGAGAGCTGACGTGAGCGGATTGAATACTGTAACGATTATAGTGGTCCAAACGACTTGCTTGCCTAGCATAAAAACAGCTGGCGTCTTGCGACAGATGAGCTCGCCAAGCTTTCGCGAGATGCGCGAAGAACTTGGGCCCGATGAGACTGCCTTTATCGAAAACATTGTTTCGCATGGTTTGAAGAAAAGTGTTGATATTGTTCTCTGACCTTACAGTAGTGTTTGTTGTTGTACTTTCATCAAATTATGAGCCTAATCTGCAGAATCTCAGAGCTCAGTCATGGGAAGATACTGTAATGTTGTAAAGACAAGTTGATCTGAGGTGTTTATCAAAATGAGCACGCCAGTATGAGTTGGTCAACCTCCAAGTCACAAAGTGAGATGATCATGACAATATATCTGTTCTTGACAGACTTCAGATACGAGCAACATCTTGTGAACTTGCTTTGTTGTGGCCCCCGGCAATTCCCATTACACAGAAGTCTCCAAAGCAGTACTCAAGCAACTCTGAATTGTCCACGAGTATCAGATTCGATGCTACACAAATTCAAATCAACCCAGGGATGACAGCCCAGCGCTCCTTCGGATACTCGTCGCCAAATCTGCGCTTGTACCACCTATGTCCAACGACAGCGCGCGGGAGCAGGACGCAAATCTCAGCGATGACGAACGCCCACGGCGCCGGAACGGTCGGCGTCCACGACTCCCAGGCCTCCAGGATGCTGCCCAGAAGCGTCGTCCGGCCGACCGACGACCACCAGAGCGTCGCGGATGATGTCACGCACGCGCGCCACGCGCACGGGAACGAGAGGGGCAGCGGGGCGGCGGCCCACGCAAACCCGGCGAACTCCACACATTCGCAGAAGTAGTTGGGGTACGATATCCAGCGGTACAGGCCCCCGTACGGGATCGCGTAGCGCGGCTGCTGCGCCTGGGAGGAGGAAGAAGAAGACGCCCTTTCGGTGCTCCGCTCCCCGCTGGCCGGGGAGGTGGTCGCGCTCGCGCTCGTCGCCTTGCTGTCTGTAGTAGCAGCAGGGGGGTTGGGGGCACCGCGGCGCAAATCAAGCAGAATCTCGTCGTGGTACACATTCCCCGCGAAGCCGAGCGCCCAGACGGCGAGGCCAGCGACAAGCGCAGCCACGGGACGGTGCACGGGGAGCGGAGACGTCGCGAGGAAGTGGCCCTGGAGGAAGCCATTCGCGAGGTTGAACACGGCCCCGAGGAGCGTGACCAGGATGTGCGACTTGGAGCGGGCGGGCGTGCGCAGGGGCGAGACGAGCGCGCGGTTCAGGTAGTGCACCACGAACGCGCTCGCCAGGAGCGTGCGCGTGTCCCAGGCGGGGTCGGCGTGGCTGAGGAAGGTGGAGACGAAGGTGATAGGGGAGACGATTTCCATGACGATCCATGCGCGTATGCCGTCCACGCGGAAGATGGAAGGCGTTGAGAGAGCGAATCGCCCAAACGGCGCGGGTATAACGAACAGCGTGGGGAAACATAACACAGAGAGGGCGATAAAGTACTTGAGGACCGCTGCAAACGGGGTGATTAGAATACAGGATTTATGCAAAGGTTTCAAAATTCTTACAAGTGTACAGATCCTGAGTCGACATGGTGGAGCTGGTGAGAGAGAGTGAAACCTGTGAAGCCTCAGCTGCGGCGAATTCGCTTCGCCATCGCGAACTAATACTATAGATCAGTCGTTTCGGCCATCCGGAGCTTACAAGAACATCGATTGATTCAATTTCCCCGTTTCAATCTACGGTTGCTGTACCATTCTACGATTAGTCCGCTGTGGTTTTGTATGTGGTGTATGAAAACTCGGATATAAGAAAGCTATCGCAACGCGCGGAACGAGAGTCTGAGATTTGAGCGGACGCAAGAGCTGAACGGAGGGAGAGACAGATAGAAAGAAAGAAAGGAAAGAGTGTCAAAAAAAAAGGGTTCCCCGCCCCTTGAGCACAACAGACAATTTTATCAGCGACCACCCCGCCCAGCAGCAGCGCCGCTGCTACTCCTCCCACCAGACCCACCGGGGGTATGCGGTCGTTGCAGTCGGGCTGGATGTTGCTGCTGTTGCTGCCCAGGAAGCGGTGGCGGCGGATACCCCATTGGTTGTTGCTGTTGCCGCTGTGACGCCGCCGACACCGGGCGCCCCACATCGTACGCCGGATGCCCAGACGACGCCTGCCGCGCGTGGTGTCCTCCCCCTGCGGCACCCGGTGGCTGCTGGTATAGGCTTTGGCGCTGTGACGCCGCGGACGACGGGCGCCCTAAATCGTATGCCGGGTATCCAGACGACCCCTGTCTAGCGTGCTGTCCTCCTCCAGCGGCGCCACCACCCCCAGGCCCGTGTGGCTGGTACTGGCTTTGGCGCTGCGATGCTGCCGACGTCGGGAGTCCCACGTCGTATGCCGGCCCAGATCCCTGCCCCGCACGATGTTGTTCCCCAAGGCCCGGTGGAGTCTGCTGGTAATACGGACTATGGCTCCGCACGACAGGGTCCGCAGGCGCCGGGGAGACCGCCCGCTGCGTCTGCGTCTGCGTCTGCGTCTGCGTCTCTGCCTGCGCCCCCACGACACCCGCAGGGGCCAACCCGACATGCTCAAACAGCCCCGACGCGCTCGCCGCCGCATTCCGCTGCAGCAGCGGGTTCGTCTCGTGCGCGCCGGCGAGGGGGCCCGTCGCCAGGTACTGCTCGTACCCAGGCAGCGCAGCAGCCAAGTCACCCGCGCTCGCGCGCTTCCCACCGCCGCCGCCGCTCGCGTCCCCCGCGTCCAGCACGACCGACGCCGCGTCGGAGCGCTGGTCCCAGTCCAGCTCGCCGCGGTCGCGCTGGTACAGCACGGGGTCGTACTCGAGGTCGCGCGCGTCCACCGCGGCGATCGTGATCCCGTCCACGATCTTCTCCCCAGCGCCCTTGCCCTCCTCGTCCGCCTGCGCGTCGCTGATGCGGCCGTGGTACACCTCCGCGAGGAGGGGCATCATCTTCGCGTGCAGCATCGGCGTGAACAGGTCGTCGTGCAGCGCCGGGTGCCCGAAGCGCCGCTCGAGCCGCCGGCCCTTGTTGTCGTGGTGGTGCACCTTCGCTTTGCGCAGCTCTTCTTCCGACGGGATGTAGTACCGGAAGTGCCGGTCGAAAGCGCGGTTGATGTAGATCTTGTAGAATAGCACGATAAATGCAGGGGGGATCGTAGACACCCAGATAAACGAATGGAATTTGAATCGCAGGCCGATTGCTGCAAAAAAAAGAAGAGGGGCGTCACCCATCTGCCTGTGCGATGCAATTTAGCAAGTGGACTGACTGAGTAACATCAACAAGTGCATCAGGATAACAGAGGCGAGCAAACGATTGATGACGACGTTCCACAGGCGCTGTCCCGAACAAAAAGCATGAGTGCACACAAATAGAAAGGAGCAGGGACCCAAAAACCACGCACACCACCGGACTCTACTTTGGACACGAACACAAACATGAGCTGGTACTTGTACACCCACGAGCTCAGCCAGAACACGATCGCGCCTGCCAACGCCACAAGAGGGGCGAGCGGCGCGAAGACAAATCCTACGGCGGCCATGAAGAGCTGTGCCACGGCGCAAAAAAAACGCATCAGAAAAGCCCGCAATCGCATCGTGCGCTCAACGGACGGGGGCTTACCAAGTTCGAGCTGGGGGATCGGATTAGTGCCCGGTCAGCGTCCGACCAGCGAGCGGCAAAGGTCAAACAACTCACTAATAGACCGCATACTCAAACTCTGGCGGTTGGGTCCAATCCCTGATATCCCTCGGGGTGCGGCCAAACAATCTGAACAAAACCCCGACCCAAAGCATCAGGCCACGGCACCCTTGGACAAGGAAAACGCCTCCACTCACCGCGTCTTGATGTGGATCCATACCAGGTTCAGGATCTGCGCAAGGTCGAACACGGCAAGAAAACCGCGTAACCTGCCGAGCGCGCCTCAATCAGCCCTCGTCATCATCACGGGTCGACATTCGTACGTACGGGAAGAAGGTAAGCCAGAAGGAAGCCTGGTCGATGTATGTTTTGTGGACGATACTGGGAAGCTCTACATCATAAAACGTCAACTCCGGAACCGAAAGACAAGAGGAAACGACGCAGAAAAGCCGTTCCAATGCCCAATCGAAGAAGAAGGTACCCACTGTCCAGATTCTGAATTATTTTCCCAAAGCTCTGGTGCTTCCCAACCTGCGACGCAACCTCTTTGACCGAGTCTGCAACGAAAGAAAAAAAAAAAGGTCACGTCAACTTCAACAGCAAACCACGGGGGGAGGACGCACTGAACAGGACCCCAAACAGCGTGAAAATGACGAGCTGACTGAGCACAAGGAAAAAATAGTAGCGCGCGACGACGGCGCGGTCGAGCCGTGAGTGCGTCAGTGCGCCCTGGAACCTGTGTCATCGAGGGGCCACAAAACGATCAGCATCTCTCGGCGATAACAAAGTTAAAAAAAAGTGCAGCGCCACGTACCGACTAAGCCAGCGCATAATCATGGGCAACACCCATCCGAACAGCGCTTGCACAGCCGGCGGGAGCACCCCGGAAACAATCGCGAAACTCGATGGCGAGGCCTTGGACCATCTATCCAGTGCGGGTACAGCGGCGGTGAGCTAATTTGGGTATTTGTAATGGCATTTATATTTAGTCGCTGAGAAAGGCACGGAAGCTGTGAAGCATTGATACGCACGGAAGCAAGATTGGCAAGGACAGAGATGATGGCGAGTGGGACGGTGTTAATGAAGCACACCACCGCGAGCCATATGAAGCCGATTGTCTTCTTAGCCAGGATCTCGGAGTCGGACTTGGCCATGTTCGCCCATATCTAAACCACAATGTCAGGCACGGGAAGAAAAAACGGGGGAAGGGGGAGGGCAGCGGAAAACGCACGATATCCTTCGGGTTCGGCGCGAGCTCGATGTTTATGCCCATCGGATTCTTGCCCCTCAGGAGGCGCGCGACGATGTGCGCATACGGGACAGCGGCCATGCTCGCGAAGCCATAATTCTCCGCCTTGCGCGTATCGATCTGCGCGCGGTACTGGTGAACACCCGCCTCGGTGCGCTTGAGCTTCTCAGTATAATAGTCAATCGCATCCCTGCGCCCGCCCGCGATGCGGATAGTCGGGCGGCGCGGGCCAATGCGTCCGCCGCGCAGGTAGGTCACCAGCACCTGCTCAAACTCGCGCACCGTGTCGTTGTGGTACTGCACCAGCTCGGGGAGACGCCCCGCCGAGCGGCCAATGTGCACGGACGTAGTCGGGTACGGCACCTTCAGCTGCGCGAACACGCGCGCGAGGCCCTCGTCCGACTGGTGCGCGCGCGGCACGTGGCGCACCGCGAGCGTGCGCGCGTAGAACGACTGCGCGTACTCGGGCGAGCGGAACCACGCGTGCCGCAGACGCAGCATCGCGCGCCAGTTGTAGTGCACGAAGCCGCACACGAGGAGCGTGATCGCGTACGTGACCGCGACGTGCGCGGCGAGGAACGGCCCCGCGACGTCGCGCACGGTGAGGATCGAGAGCACGTCCCGCGCCTTGGACGGCACGTGGGCGAGGTTGTACGCGACGTTGATCGGGACGAGCACCGCGCAGGTGAGCAGCGCGATCGCGGTGAAGAGGTAGCGCAGGAGCCGCAGGAAGCGCAGGAAGGTGACGGCGTCGAGGCCCGTCTTGTCGAGGAGCTCGGGCTCGCGCGTGTGCACGAGCGGGGGGAACCAGCCGAAGATGGAGTCGTTGATGCGGGGCGGGAGCTTGCCGGTATTATATTTCACTTTGGGCTCGTAGATGTACTGAAAAACGGGTCAGCGCTGGGCGTGGGACGAGCGGAGACAAGTCGCTCACTTTATTTTTTGGGCGAAGGACATTGAAGACAAGGACAGTGACGACGGAGACAATGGTCATGAGGATGACCTGGGTACCGACGGCCGCAGGGGCGAGCGTGCGGTTCACGACAAAGTTCTTGTCGATGATGTTCCCTGCCTGGTCGATGGTAGCCATGATGGGCTCCTCGTCGGTCGACGGAAGTGGGCGCGGTGGTGGTAGTGATGATGGTGGTGGCGGTTGAAGAGGTACAGTCCAGCTGCTGTGTCGGCCGAGGACGAGGAGCGAGGATAAAAGGAGAGACGATGGCTGTGTCACTCTGCCCACGTTTCGGGCTTTCCTTGTGCTCCCCATCACGTGGGCGGTACCCATGCCATCAATCACGTGTCCCATCTCCATTCCGTGACTCGCCGCCCAACACAACCCAACCCCATCCATGTCAATGTCCTCCATCGCAGCCTCCATCGCGGGCTCCATCGCCGCCCACCTCACACACCACCGCCAGACACACACGCGCCCCCTCTTCGTCGCGCTACAAGCCCCACAAGGCTTCGGCAAGTCCTTCGCAAGCGCAGAGCTCCCCGCCCTCCTCGCGCCGTCCACCCGCCTGGTGTCGCTCTCCCTCGACGACTTCTACCTCCCGCACGCGGCACAGCGCGCCCTCGCCGCCGCCCACCCGGCCTCCACGCTCCTCAGCGGGCGCGGCCTCCCAGGGACACACGACCTCCCCCTCCTCACCCACACCCTCGCCTCGCTCAGGTCCCTCCCCACATCCGCAGCCCCCACCCCCCTCACACCACCCCCCTTCGTCGACCTCCCGCAGTACGACAAATCCCTACACACCGGCCAAGGCGACCGCCTCCCCACCACGCGGCGCGTGCCCGCCCCAGTCGACGTCGTCCTCCTCGAAGGGTGGTGCGTCGGCTTCGGCGCGCTCCCCGCCCCCACGCTCACATCGCGCCTCGACGCCCACATCAGCGGCACCACCCCCATCCCAGGGCTTGCCGAGGTGCACCTCGACGCGCGCACCTGGGATCGCGCTGACATCGCCCTCTCCAACGAGCTCCTGCGCGCCTACGCACCCGCGTGGGACTTCTTCGACATCTGCATCCAGGTACCATCCCCCCTCCCTTCCCATTTTCTCCCCACCAAACTATAACCCCCCCCTCCCCCGTCCAGCTCACGACCCCGCCCGACTCGCCCTTCCTCCCCATCTACACCCGGCGTCTCCAAGCCGAGCGCGCCATGAAGGCCCAGAACGGCGGACGCGGCATGTCCGACGACGAAGTCGTCTCGTGCGTCCCCGTTATCCCCATCCCCCTTTGTCCTCGATTCCTCATCCCTTGACAGCTTCATCAACCGCTACATCCCCGCATACGTCTTCTTCGCCGACGACATCGGACGCCGATGGAAAGGCAGAGGCCTCCGTCTCACGCTCGCCCCGCCTCGCGCCGGTCCGGACGTACACCCGGACAACAGACAGCTGCTGACTGTCGAGTCTTTCTAATAAGGGTAACGTGACTTTTTTTACCCCATCTCGCTCCGCTCACCTTTGACAGGCACAGACACAGACACAGACACAGACAGACACAGACACCACCCTCCGCAGCAAGTCTCGATCACGATCGCGCGCCGACGTCGTAACACCCACGCGCCCCAATAATCACGGGCCGCCTGCTCGCTTACCACCAATGAAGCTACTCTCGCGCGCAGGCTATGTATGACCCGCCTCACAGCCCCCCCGTCTCATATTACACAGGCTTACTCACGCGTCGCCTACACACCCATCTAATGAATACGAAACCGACGTGCCCGATATCACATACGCCCCCGCGCAAATGGCAAATGACCGTTTAACATGCACGCACGCGCGCGCAGCGCGAAGGGACCCACAGCACGCCCCACTCGCCCGTGGGCTGTCGTGCCTGCACTACACTACACGTCACCACCGGCCCAGCCCCCGGAGACACCTCGCGTCAAGACTGTCACTCTGACGTTCGTCCATGCCATGTGTCCACGCGGGCAGAACGCCCCAGGGAAAAGGGGGGGGGGGGAGGAGAGAAGAGGAGAGGAGACCGGCGTGATATCGCGTAAACACGTCGTCCCGCCTCGCCGTCCGCTGTTGTCCGTTGTCTCGCTTGTCGCTTGTGTAGCAGCAGCAGCAAGGCACACACATAGTGTTCGCATCGCGCATCAGACACACGTCTATCGTCGATGAGATATGCCGCGCCCTCGACCACACGAGAGCGTCACTCAAGCCTCATCACAGACATCCAGGGATCACTGATCTGCATTTGCCGACAACTCTCCCTCCCCCTCCAAAGACAACAAAAAAAGGGGGGGGAAGGGAAGTGTCCAATTGACCGTGCATCTCACACACACTGTCCCCCATTAACACGGATTACATGAGTACTTATGTATACCAACCCTTCCCGTGACTGATCAGCATCAACGACCGAAGTATCTGCGCTGCCAGCCATTCTACACGCACCACACGCGGGAGGTGTCACGATAAAGGGTGTGGGTGTTCGCCTACGCATCGCAACAAAACGCTTCTTCTTTCTGGGCATCAGAAAGAAGGAACGAAAGAAGGAAAGAAAAAAATAAATTTAAAACCCGTATCAAGGCAACAGCGCTCTCTCCCCCCCTCTCATTTCCAATCTCCAACTCAACCGTGGGCAATTGATCGATGATCTTACTACATCACGCGCGCGTGCCTACCCACCCGCCATTGCCGTCGTCTGCCAAAGTTGCTTGAGCGCGCGAGAACATCGAACATGGCAGTGTCACAGCATACCGACAAAGCCCCACACACCAACCACCCCGCACTGGCAACCCGAGAAAGAAAGAAAGAAACCCCTCAAAAAGAAAGAAGAAAAAAAAGAAAGCACCCGCCCCAACAGTAGAGCCACCCAAAGTAATCCACCGCCCCCCAACCCAACCCAAAAAAATTATATATAAAAAGCGCCCAAACGAGCGCCCACAGATGCTCACCTCGCCGGCGGTGACCGTGAGACCTACAGCGCTCCCTTTTCTTATCCCAAAAGGAGGAAGTCTGCGATACAAGACCAGAAAAATGACTCCGGTGCGCGCTCTCGCTCCTTCTCCCGAAACCGAAACATCGCTTTCCCGAGTCCAAGAATAAACCCTCTCTCTCTTTTCTTCTCGATCACGCGGAGGCAAAAAAAAAAAAAGTTGACACGGGTTGCCTCCCCCATTCGTACTGTTCGTTCTTTCCCCAGTTTCTCATGCTGTGCGGTTGTACCTGACCTGGCCCGCCACTACCCGTATCAATAAAAGGGGGGGGGCGGTCAGGTGAGGTAAAGTCCCGGATGGGAGAGCAATTGAGTGCATCTCGGTCGACGCAGCCCTCCTCGCCAAGCACAAAAGGCAAAGTCAAAATGAAGATGAAATGAACACAACAAGACTACCACCGTAAAAAGGACAAAGCCGACAACGATGAGGAAAAAAGCTCTCTTTCTCCCTTTTCCCATCGAAGACACTTTTTTTTTGTTTGTTCGCTAACCCCGCCTCGGCGGTGGAATTGGGATTGGATTTGGACAGCACATAGGCGATGTGAGTGATAGATAGATAGATGGGATGGAATGAGTCCCCGAGCCCAGTGTTGTAAGGAAGTTCGACTATCTTTTATGGGATATATATGAGACCAGTCACAATAAACCAAAGTGAGTAATCACCAAAAACGATAAGGATCACAAACAAAAGGGAGGGAGAAAAAGCGGGACCAAATAACTTGTCATTGCTTTCTTTCTTTACAGAACGTTCTGATTGATCGTCACAACTCATTTAGGCAATAATAAGGGGGGGAAGTGTTACAAGTCGCGTCATCGCGTCATCTTTACAACAATCACTACGGACTTACTACTACTACCGTGTTTGCCCTTTCAGGTCTACTTCCCTAAGAGGGGCAGGCGGGGGACAGAGACAGACAGATAGACCTACACGGCGAAGAGAGAGAGAGACAGAAGAAAGGAAAAGGGTTTCACGGGTGAGACGGGGGGGGTATGCAGGCAGGCTAGCGGCGTCAAGCGTGGTGGTCAGTCACACAAACAAGAGCGCTGAGCAGACGCGGACTTTAGAACCTCCTAACGAGGAGAGGAGAAGAGTCAAGTCACCTGTCCGTGCGTGACAATAGCACACACGCGATCACTCAACATCCCTCTTCCCCATGCGCAACAAAAGCCTCTCTGGGCGCGCTCAATGGGGGCGGGGAACGATGGGTGCTGGTGTGGTGCTGGTGGTGCTGGTGGTGCCGGTGCGGTGCCGGTGGTGCTGGTGCCGGTCTAGTAGGGGGTATCACTCCCTGCCCAGAAAGTGCGGGCGCGTCGGCTCCAATTTCATTTCTTCTGGGGTCAGTCGGGTGAGCAAGTGCGTGCGTGCGTGCGTGCGTGCTTTGGGGGGGGAGACCCGTGCGAGGAGATCCGTGCGTCCATGCCGTGCATGCGGCGCTTGTATTTGATGGCGAGATCTATCGCTAACAAGTATTGCAATCATCATGAAAATAATGGGTGTGGGCGGACCTATTTCGCGAACAAAAAACACAAAAAAAAAACAAAACAACAACAACACTGTACCATTACGAGAAAAGATGGGGGGGTAGGAGGGGGTGATAGTGAGAGTCGCCCATTCATCCTGTTCCGCGGCCATCGTTCACTCGGGGACGACTGACTGTAATGGGGCGTGCAATGCAATGCAGTTCAATGCTAATGCAGTGCATCCCGCGACGAACGGAGCGTTTTACAATAACACCGTACGCGCCATCTTCTCCGTCCGCGTCCATCTATCACACCAACACCTCATCCCGTCGTTCACTCGGGGACGACTGACTGTAATAGGGCGTGCAATGCAATGCAGTTCAACGTAATGCAGTGCAATGCATCCCGCGACGAACGAACGGAGCGTTAACACCGTTACGCGCCAAGATCTCTGCGTACCGCGTCCATCTATCACGCCGCACAACGAAAAAAAAAAAAAAAAATCCCGCGCGAACAGCGACGGCATCAAGGATCCCAACAGGAACAGAACAGGGAAAGAAAAAAAAGGCCAAGCCCAGAGCGAAAAAGGGGAAGCGCAAAAAAGAAAGAGCGTGAAAAAAAAAAAAAAACGACGGCATCAAGCCATCCATCATCATGGAGCGATACAGCAATACATACATACAGTCCACACATACACATGTACACGTCCAGAGTCCCCAGTCCATACAGTAAAAGTAAGTCCATACCATAGTAAGGTGCACGGTGCACGACAGAAAAAGGCAAAAGGCAAGGGGCCAGCGGGGGGGGGGGCATGGGCTCCTCACCTTTCCAGTAACAGTAACAGAGTAACCCCCCGTCCAAGTCCGTACACGGTCGTGGGCGGACAGATAATGAATGGAAAATACGGCAGTAGTCCCTCTACAGCAAGCCTTGCCCAATATACGCGGGGGACTTCACACACCACCAACACCACCAACACCACCACACCACCCACCTACAGCACGGCACGAGGAAGGGGTGGTCTCTGATAACGGCTTCCTTCTCCCCCCCCACCTCCCCAATCCGGGTGTGCATGCGGCACCACACGGGACAGGTGAGCAAGGAGTGGGACTCTTGCCACTTGCCCTGCTTGGATTGACTGATGATGATGATGATGGATGGATGGATGGGTGGAACGGTCCCGCTGATACACACACACCACACACATCACACGCTGCGCACCTGCGGAACCACTCACTCCAAAGAGACGCCGCGATAGCAACAGAGTCAAAGATGATGATCCCTCTGGACCAACCACCCCAATGCCACAGTGGTATTCAGAGGACCACGCAAAAAACGGCTCAGTGTTATCTTCCCTTTTTTTATTTTGTCTGTCAAAAGTGTACGGAACAGTATAGAACAGAGAAGGATAACATCGGCGAGAGAGTAAGAGAGTAAGAGTAAGAAAGATGACGAGAGAGAGAGAGAGAGAGAAGAAAAAGGAGACCTAGATAAAGCACCCGGCCCCTCCATCCATGGATCCATCCATCGCAGCGACAGAGGAGAGAGGGGCCAGGGCGCATAGATATATAGTATAGTAAGTAGGAAAGAGAACAAAAAAAAGGCACGTAGTAAGTTATCAAGAAGAGAAAAAAAATTGCTGGGGTAGTCGTTCAAAAATTGCAGCTATGAGACACAATGGGAGGGCGCGAAAAGGAAAAAAAGAGCGGCGCAGCGCGGCGCGGCACACGTCCGTCCGTCCGCGGAGAACGTGTGTTGTGGTGGCGCGTTGATAAATAGGAAAAAGTGGCAGCAGCGTTCGGATGCGTGGTGGACCAACAAACAAAAAAATGCAGGGGCCAAAAGATGTGTAGTAGGAAGGAGGGAAGGAAGAAGGGGCGGAACGACGGTGGGGGGTGTGTCGCTGGGGGGGTCGCTTTCGTGGGTCGACGGGTTTGTGGGCCGGTGGCGAGGGTGCTACAGTCGAAGCATGGCAAGCCTGGTACCGTCGAGCCGAAGGACGCGTGCAAGGGAGAGACGAGACAAGAGGAGCCGGCGAAAAACCGAGGGATCGAAGATGTCGACGACCAAAGGACCAAGGGGACCCGAATCCGAATCCGCGAGCCGTCACGACGACGCTAGAACCGCACCGTTCCGCACCAACCCGCAACACCCAACACCATCACACTACACTAAAAAAGAAGAAAAAAAAGAAAAAAAAAGCCGCAGCGCACCCGCGCCGCACAAGAAAGCAGCCGAAAAAAAGGAAGTGTCCAAAAAAAACAAACTAAAAAACAATCCGGAAAAAAAAAATGCATGCATGCGAAGAGGGTGGTGCTTTTTTTTTTCTTTTTCTGGTGTTGCGGGGGGAAGAAAGGGACCGGGCGCGTCCGCGGCCTCTGTGGACAGCGGGTGTGCATTGCGCATTGTGCAGTGTCACTTGGCGTGGTCGGGCCGCGCCCGTGCGGGGTGCGGGGTGCAAGGTCGGTGCGGGGTCGGTGCATTGAAGAAACAGTGCAAGGAGGGTCGGAGGAAGAGCCGTGGCTCGTTCGAGTAAATAGGAGAGTGCTAGGAGACGGATGGACGGATGGATGGACAGATGGATGGACAGATGGGTGTGTGGACAGATCGGGTCGGTACACAGATAAGCTCAACGAAAGTGGAGACACGAATCGGTTCGCAGTTGCAGTTGCAGTGCAGCCTTTTCTTCTTCTTCTTCTTTCTCCCCCGTTCTCCTCTCGCAGTTCGTAGGATCGTCAAAGGAAAGGGCCCGGCGAGAGCAGCGGCGGCCTCAAAAAAGGACGGGATCGAGGAAGGGGAAGAGGAAGAGCAAACACCAAAACGAAAAAAAAGACCAGCACCACCGCCACTACAATCTACCAACAAACGAAGGGGACCAAGGGCAACGAAACGTCTTCCGGGGAGCTGAGCTACCACGCCGTCGGCATCGCAATCGCGAACATCTTCGCTTTCACGAGCTGCTGCGGCTGGATCGGCACGCCCTTCTCGGGCGCGAGCCCGAACAGCGCGGGCGTCCCATGCGCATGTCCGTGGTGGTGGTGGCCGTGTCCGTGGTGGCCGTGCGCGTGCATCGCAGCGGCCGCCGCGGCCGCGGACGACGTGGAGAGGTACATCACGCCGGTACCACCACCGCCGCCGCCGCCACCACCGCCGCCACCGCCCGTCACGACCACGACTCCAGCTCCAGCGGCAGCAGCAGCGGCCGACGCAGACACGCCGCCCTTCACATTCAGCTCCTGCGCGCTCGCGGGCGTCGCAGGCGACGCGGACGACGTCGGCGAGGACGAGGCCGAGTCGTACGATGCAGACATGAACCCAGACGATTTCGAGGAGAGCGAGGAGGACGAGGAAGTCGAGGACGTCGCCGAGGAGGGGGAGGCGTCGTCCAGCGGGGACGCCGTGCGCACCGCGGTGCCGCCTCCGATGGTGGTGGTGGCGGCGGCGGCGCTAGCGCTCCGCGCAGGCGGGAGCGGCGGGTGCGGCTGGTGCGGCTGGTGCTGGAGCGAGCGAGGCGGCGGGGAGGCCTCCTTGCGCGGGTCGGACCCGCCAAACGAGGGAATAGGCGAGGTGCTAGAGGTGAATGGAGCGGTGCCGGCACCGTGGGAGGCGGCGGCGGCGTCGGGACAGGGGGTGCTCCCGTCGAGGCGCTTCGAGAACATAGAAAGCACATACGTGGGGTACGGCCCGGGGCCGTTAAAGTCCTTCTTGACCATCGCCTCGAACGCGCGGAGGGTGCGCGTGTCGACGTTGAGCTCCCACTCGAGGTAGGCGCACATCTCGCGCTCCATCTGGTTGATCTCGCGCAGCGTGAACATGCCCTGCGCGACGATGCCCCACGACTTGTTCGAGTAGGTGTCGTCGCACATGACTTTGCTGGCGATCATGTAGGCGGAGACGTAGAGGCGGTGACCGGAGGAGCCGCGCGCGGTGGGGAAGCGGGCTTTGAGACGCTGAAGGAGGACCAATGCGGCAAAAGTGACGGAAGGGTGCAGCTTCGTGCGGTGCAGGGCATATGCGATAAAATACGGCAGACGATGGGACGGAGGTGGCGGGGCAGGGGGTTGGGAAGAAGAGGAGGGAGTCGACGAGGAGCGGACTTGAGGCGGATACTCGGGACAGGCGAAGAGATGGGTAATGAACCGAGCAGAGAGTCTTGAGATGTACTCGTGACCGTAGAACGGATCGCACTTCGGCTGTGGGGGCTGTGGAGTTGGGTTAGAGACGACCTATGTGAGAAGGGGGTTGGTTAAAAAAAATGAAGGAAAGGGAAGGTCGAGAATGCGACAGACGACTGGGGGAGGATTGTAAGGGATACGCTGCCTTGCTATAGAATGGGAGGATTTTCCTGTTGGATGATGAGGAATGTGGGGACCATGAACGGCGGCCATATTGTAGGGGGAAGGGGGGGGGGAGGAGGGGGGGGGAGATTAGGGTGGGGGGAAAAGACCTTTGAGAAACGAAAGGGATGAGGAGATATAGGAAAGAGAGACTAGGGGGGGTTTAATGGGTGGATTTGGAAGGGTGGGTGGGTTGTGTGTGTGTTGTGTGTGTGTTGAATGATTAGTTTGTGTGTGTATATGTATATGTGTGTGTGTGAATATCTATTATTATCTTATTATTATTATATTATTATTATATATATCGTGACAAGTGACTATTTACCACACAGCCACATATATCCTACATCACCGATCTCTCATCATCACAAAGAAAACTTTTTTGATTTCTTTACTTTATTATTACAGTAAGGTAGATAACGAAGCGTCTCACTCTCTCTGCTCACTTTACTCTTCGGCCGATTTCGGTATCCTTTACTCCGGGTAGCCATTCAGCCTGTTAATCTGTATGATGGCTACCCTACCCTTCCCCGCACTCATGTGGCACAGCTTAACCGGTATGCCACAAATCCATCTACTAACGGCGGTAAACATGCTCCTGTCATCGCCCAACAAGATCCCGTATGGCATCGTCCGTCTGATCCCTAGCCACCACCACCACACATCCACCTAATTCGAACACCTGCGGTACACCGCCCCCATCTTCGCCCCCATCTTCGCCCCGGCGGCTTCCCTCCCTCCCCTCCCCCTCGCAACGCGCGGGTATCATCGGGAACGCGCGCGGGGGGGATTATTCAGTTCGGGTCGGTGCTAGTAGTAGTAGTACTAGTCTGTTCAGCGCGGTGTCTGTGTGCGGTGTGCATACCGTTTGCGGATCTTGGCGCCCGGATCTCTCGGGTTGTTGGCTCTAACTAAGCACATGAAGAGCTCCCGCGTGCGGGTGCGATGATGGTGGTCGTGGTCGTTTTACAGTCTCCTGTCATAAGACCGCTAGCCATGCTTTTCGCTCTCTCTCCCCCAGTCGAACGTTTAATGCTAAATCCCCATATGTGTGTAACCAGAAAGAAGAAACAAAACATTCATCGATGCACAGAAAGTTTTTTTTATAAATAAAAAAAACACTTTCACATTAGTCTGTCTCCCAGCCAAGATCCCGTGCCCCGGCGTCTCTCCCGGGCGAAGGGGCGAGCGCGGGGATTGCAAGGCACATCGAAAGTAAGTAAGTAGGGAGGTATGGGTGGGCGTTTGCACGGGGGTGCGTGCATGTCGTGCAGCAGATCAGTGTACGTCAACGCCCACGCGCGATCTCCCCCCTCTGCGGTCGCTGTTACGTGTGTGTGTGTTTGAGAGGGGAGGATCCTGTTGGCTCTGGCAACAAGAGGGGATAAGGCAAGGACACCACGCACACACGCACGCGATCGTCCCGTTGCACCCCGTTGCGCGTGTCCTGTCCTGTCCTCTCCTGTCCTTTCTCTCCTGTCCAGTACAACAAGGGTCTCGCTTCTTGGGATCTCTCAGCCTCAGGACGCGTGGGTGGGTGCACGGTGCAATGTTCCATGTCCCAACGCGCCCCCTCGGGCGACTGCCCGGTTGGATCCGTTTCCCTTCCTGACTGCTTGACATGCACGCACCCGTTCGTGGCGGGTCGAAAGAACTCGTAAAGACACACACACGTCCCGGGACACACACGGCAGCGGTTGGCACCCGCACGGCTCTTGGTCGCCATAGGTCTGTGTGTGACTGAATAGAACAGGATCCCCCGGCTTCTCCTCGTCGTGAGGCTTAACTTTTTTTTTGGTTGTTTTGTTGTTTTCCCCTCTGTGAAGGGAAAGGAAGTGCGAAAAAAAAAAAATGCGACGAGGGGGCCTGAGCCAGGACTCGTCTTCTGGGTCTGGACAAACTTTTTTTCAAACTTGGGTTGGTCTCCCGCTGGCTTTTTCACGGCGTACAATTCCCGGTAGCATGTTTGTTTTTCTTCGTCTTCGTCTTCGTCTTCTTTTTCCTTTGTTTTTTTTTGCTCTTTCTTTCTTTTCCCCACCCGTGACTTTCCCCTTTCCCCTTCCATTCTTTCGGCGGACGACGAACGAACGACGACGCGAGTACACGGGTGACGACGCCCGCGCCGTCGCACCACCCGCGCATATGCACACTCAGGACCCAGGGAAGCGTCACTCGTGGGTTAGAAAAGACGAGAAGGGCGAGGCGAGGCGAGGCCCCTCCAGAGTCCAGACTGACGCGTCGATCGCGCACGCACGCTCTGCCGCGTCACCCCCATCCTGCCGCATCCCCTTGGGGCTGGGGCTAAAGCTGAAGCTGGGGCAGGGGCCGGGGCCCGGGCTCGCCCACCCGCGTCGTCGTCATCGTCCTCGTCGCATCGTCGTACGCGTCGTTGTCGCTGTCGCGACCCTGGCCGGTGCGCAGTGCGCAGTGTGTTGTGCGGTGTGTTGTGCGGTGTGTCGTGCGGTGTGTTGTGCGTTGTGTTGTGCGGTAACGTCGTGTGTCGTCTCGTCAAGGGGGAGAGAGAGCCGGGATCGTCCGTCCGTCGCTCAGGCTCGTCGTCGTCGTCCCGATACAGTATACCGTCCGTCTGTCGATACAAACAGGTACGGGACGTACGGGCAACGAGCAACGAGCAACGGCGATGGCAACGGCGACCCCGCCCGTCGCCCGCCCGCCTATCACCCATCCATCCGTCCATCCATCTGTTACGCGCCCCCTAGCACCCCTACGCCTACGCCTACCCCTGCGCCAGGGCCAGGGACACACGACGCGTCTGGCACCCACTGGCACCACTACGTCCCGTCCCGGTCCACGCGTCGCATCGCGCAGCACGCAGCACGACCGTACACGGGCGCCAGACCCGCCACGAAGGACGCGCGTCAGGGACGCAGGCGGCCCCACACACAGGCACGGGGCACAGGACAGGTACAGGACAGGAGGACCCACACAGGACGGAAGAGGGGACATAAACGATGCGAAGCGCAGCGGGGGGAGCAACACACGGCTGAGGAGCCCTGCCCTGCGGGGCTGTGTCCTCTTCTTCCCTGCTCGGGGTTCATTGCACTTTTTCTTGCCGGTGTCGCATTACTAACATTATTAACATTTGGGCTGGGGAGTCGTTGGAGTCTGGCCTGTGTTTTTCTCTCTTCTGCGGTGTGTTCATTGCGTGACTGTGACAGGTGATATCACCTTTTATGGAAATAGGGTCTCCTCTTTTTGTTTTTTATATATAAGTATCTTGCTTCTTTTCTTCGTTGGAGTAACCGTCTGGAGTCGTCTGGAAGGTGCGAGAGCGAGAGAGAGCAGCACCACTAAGCAACCCGGGTCCTGACTGCGCTGCCCGTCTTCGCCGGGTGACAAACACGCTCTCATGGACGGTCGCCTGTTCGCATCATGGCTCTGTCGGACACAGGTCATCGCTTTTCGCGTTAGCGTTACCTGCAGGGTGCAGGCTGCTGACGAAGACATTCTTAGTCATCGGCATCGGTAATCGGCATGGCATGGCACGGGCGTGGCGTCGTCGGACGACCCTGCACACATAGCCGGGGGAGAACGTTCTGCCCCTGCTGTGGAGCGTCCTGCCCATCCACACCTGCGGAGACGGGCATTCTTCGGGGCGTATTGCTAAGACCCGCGTCTACATTGGCTTGTGCGCGGATTGCTTTGTGGTGTGATGTTGTGTCACACATGCATTCATTTGCTTTATGCTTGCACGTGCACGGCGGGTGCCGGCGGGTTTACTCAGTTACTGTGTTTGGGGGTCGGCCCCTGTTCGAAGTCGTCGATCATAGTAGAAGCGGAAGTAAAAACCACTGTTTTTGTATTGCAATGCAATGCATTGCAGCAACTTCGGTGAAGGGACGGGACATGTACGGACACCGCGTGATCGCTCGTGCAGCAAGCAAAGTTGCTGTCTATACATAAAAAGCAAAAAGCACATCAAAAAAAAGAGGAGAAAAAAAAGGAAACGCGGCTTTCTGCTCGAGTAGGCAAGTCCAAAAGGAGGGCCCGTTTTTGGAGGGTGCGGTACAGAGGGTACAGCAATACGACCTTTTTTTTGATGCAGAATACGATGCGGGGGGTGCCTTGCCTTGCCTTGCTGCCACGATGTTTGTGTGCTGTTCCCCCCGGTGATGCGCCCATTATTGAAACGGATCGCGATCTCGGGAAGAAGAGGAAAACGAAAAGAAGAAAAAGGAAAGACAACACGAGCCCGCTCCCGGCCTGCTGTCCATCAGCGCAGCATGCAGAGAGTGCCACCCCCCTCTCCAATCCAGGCCCGGAGGCGGGGGCGGTGCGGCACGGCGCTGCGGATGGAGGGGACCGCACGACGCGCCCTCGCGCACGGTGCATGGCGGTCGGCTGGGGCGGCGTGCCCCCGCCGCGCCCCGGGCCAAGGGGGGCGCGTCCGCGCGTGGGGGCGGGCCACAGACACGGACGGTGCGGCGCGGCGCGGAAGGGCCGACGCGTCTCGTGGCCCCCCCGATTGGGGATGGGCAATGGACGACGGAACGAGAGCGGGCGTCTCGAGCGCCTGTTGTGGTGCGGTATAGTGCTGCGGGTGAGGGTGGGCCACCCGCGCTCTGTACTGGATGCTGCTGCGGCGCGGTACAGCATGGGACAAGCCAGCCTGGGGCGGTTCGAGTGCTGGGTGCGGTCGATGGTTGGATGCTGTGGGGGGCGTAGAGTATGGGGAAAGCGAGTGGGAGTGGGAGTGGTGTGTGGGAGTGGTGGCTGCGATGCGGTGCGACGCGTCGGCGCTTGTGGTGTGCTTTTTTGCAGGGCAGAGACGCGCGCGCGTGACCGCGTGACCGATGCAGGGTATTCTTTTCGCGTGGCGAAACAGAACGCGGAAGCCCTTTCTCCTTCCCCTTTCCCCCCCTTGGCCTTGTCCCCCCTCCTTCCTCTTCTGAACCTACTGCGATGCTCGGGGCGCAACAGCCCCTCCCGCGAGCCGAGCCTAACGCGATGCTGCCGAGCGTATTCAGAAGGTAAAAAAAAGGGAGAAAGAGAAAGAAGAGACAGAAAGAAAAGGCCCTACGACATCGCGCGTCACGCGCCGCGCACTCGCCAGCGACCGCTGGCTCGCCCGTTCCCGTTCCCTTCACATAGGGGCATCCGCGGGACGCCCCTGCCAGCGTGTGTCTGTGGCTCTCGTGCAAGGTGAGAGCAGCTGCTGCAGCGCCGTGGGCCGTTACCGCATCCACATGTGATGACTTCCATATTCACACTCTGACCGGGGGGGGACCCCTCGTCCCGCCCCCGCATGACCGTGTCTGCCCCCGCGGCAGGCCTTATCTTCTCGCTGACTTTTTTGCCTTGCCTGCCCTGCCGCTCTTGGGGTCGTTTTTTTTTTCCACGCTGACACTCCTCGTTTTGCAGGGCAAACAGGTGCAATGGAGGGGGCGGAGAGGCAATCTTGGCCCAGTCTTCGAGGAATCGTGCGACGCATTGTGTCTCAATTTTTACACGTGCGCTGCCCCGCTGCCAACCCGCCCACTCACGAAACAAGTCAGACATGGCACGCTCGCGCTGCCCTCGTCGGGGAGAACGCACTGGCGTTCTATCTCCGCACCGTCCTCGGCAGAGGACCGTTAGCGCTTCCTCCTAGTTATCTAAGCTCTTGCTTGGTCTCCCCCCCCCCCCCCTTCGCCACTTTGGCCCCACTGGGCTCATCGCGGCACGCATCTAGGCTCCAGAATACGAAACCTCGCATGCCGGATGCAAGGCCGGGGAGCCCGTTGCAAGGCCTCTCCGAAGGTCTTGGGTGATTCCCAGGCGGCAGCCACGACGGCACGGATATGGGTCGCCGCACGGGCTTAATGGAGAGTTGGCTCCGTCCTTACTGGAGGCAAGAGCCGGGATGTCGCCCCTTCCTGCTTCGTGCCCGGATGGCGGGCCGTATTGCACGAGCGTCGCGTCTTATGTCTTGCACGCGATGGACTTGAACCCCCGCCTTGGAGGCGTCGGTGTCTTTCGCGAGCCCAAGCGCAAGCGCGGCCGACAATGTTGCGAGAGAGAATGCTCACGTTTTCTCTGGGGGAAGAAGACCTGCTCTCGGATTCGGTGGGTGGGACCTGACGAAATCTGGCGCGGTGGGACTCGGGTGTCGGGGGTCGTGCTCTTCCGTGACACGAGCCAGAGCGAGGCCGGGTTGATGCGTAATTGTTGATAGAATCAGGAAGCAGTTCGCGGAGCGCCTTGTGGGAGTATGTCGATGTTGTGCTTGCGGTGCTTCGGTCCTGTAGTCACTCTGGCTGTTGTCTGTCAATATGATTGTTCTCGACAAGTACAAGAAGTCTGGTGTCATCTACATCATTCAGATTGTGTACATCCCCTCCCCCATCTGTTGTGACACTACAATCCCACACAGTTCTTGCATGCTGTTGTACGGCACATATCATTTCTTACTGTAATGGTTGAACTAGCCTGAATTTGTCACAATTGCCACAGGCCAGCCATTTAGCAGAGCTTGAGGCAGAGAAGACTCTGAAACGTGTTCCGCCCAAACGGGACCGAAAAAGCTCTTGTCCTCCGTACCAAACCTAGACTTTGCAGGTATCCTACTTAACGAAAGACCGCACCGGCCCCAACATCGCCAGCCTCCTGTTTGAGGAAGGACGGACAGTCACAACCGTGACCCCTCTTCCTTTCTTCGTGGAGTTACCGAGCCAGAGGAAAACTCCTTTTAGGTTGTGTTCGGCAAGGTGGCTGGTTGTGATCGGGGGGGGTTACTGCAGGTGAGCAGAGACCTGTAGCCTTGGAGGGTGTAGCGACCGCGAGTCGTGCATGGTGCGCGGGCAGATCCCAGGGCTATGCGTGAGAAAACGAGGGTCGCTAGAGACGCTGACTGGCAGTGCTCAATTGGGGAGTGGGCGTCGTGAACGGTGTCTGTGGCGGCGGTACAAGGTACATGGTTGTACAGCAATGTAGACCTTCGTCCCAATGGGTGATATTACGTGAGACATTGGAGGTATTACGTGAGATATTCCTTTCTTGGAATTGATTCGGACCAATATTTTATATTTATTCCCACGACTCGCGTGTTTGATCGCATCGTTTTGCTCGCCATCAGACCAAACCTACCTCTTTTCGAGTGGCAGTCCAGCATTCACCGCCGGCGGTCAGGCGAGGCGAGGCGAGGCGAGTTGGGCAACTGAGCCTGAGAGCGCTGACGCGTGTAAATCCGAATTTCCATCAGGCAACGCTTATCTTGCGAAATGATGAGTTTCAACGCGGTCAGGATATGGTCAAGTTCGACATGTGCTGCTGCCAGCCCCCAGCCTTGGCCGTTTGGCCGTGATTGCTCTGTCGATGCGGCCCGTCGCGTGTGTGGATAACCTCGGGGCCTTTGCTCAAACGGTCAGCGTGACCGCACTAGTACTGGGATTGAGTTGACTTGCCAGCCGTTATAGGGGTGAACGAACACTCCATTGCGCACTCGTTGTCGTCGTAGGCAACAACGGTGCGTTCTTTGCGAGGTTGAGATTAGTTCACACTGTTCTTTGTTTTCTAGAAGGGACGGAGATGAAGGGGCTAGGACGTTGAGATTGCCGTTACATTTAGAAGGGAATGAGCTAAAGGGCCCCCTTTCAACGTGTTT
This sequence comes from Clavaria fumosa, assembly GCA_951802425.1. NCBI lineage: Eukaryota > Fungi > Basidiomycota > Agaricomycetes > Agaricales > Clavariaceae > Clavaria > Clavaria fumosa. Next base: position 674,739 of record OX637805.1, on the reverse strand, counting down.
CTGTCTGACTCGGGGACGCGGTACTGCCAGCGACCTCCCCTGCACAGGGATGGGTGAGAGGGATGGTGGACGGCGGATGGATGGATGTATGGATTTCCTGATGACCAATGATGTTGTTGTGGCCAGCTCGTCCATCATTCACAATCGTATTCCCATCCAGACAAGAATTCTTCTGCTTCTCATGCCCACCCCACCCCCCCCCCCCTTCCCTCCCTCGTCAGCTGGCACAAAAAGCAGGCGTACATGCGATACCGTAGCTTTGGCCGTACCACCCTCAATTTTATTGCCTTCTTTATGATAGTCTCTACCTTCACCTACCTTCGCGGATCGTTTCATTGCTAGACTCCGATACCACCACAGAGTGTTTTGAGTATACCTCGAGGATGAGATTGGGTGAGCGTGTTGGGACCAATACAGGCACAGCACACATGCCATTGCCAACCAACGGGCCTTTGGAGAAATTGCCAATTGAGCCTTGTTCAACACCGTGCGTGACACAGGGTTGATTGGCTCGCTTCTCCCGGTCGGCTCGTTGAAGGAGCCCTTAACCGATGAGCGGCCCCGTGCTCCCGCGCAACGTGCGCCTATCGTCAGCTGTCCGCACTGCTGCTGCTGCCCAGCGGCATCGCCTTGGCCATGCGCTGGTGCTAGCATTGGCACTGGCACCAGCCGCGTCTGGGCGTGTCCTCCATTCGCGTCACGGCCGTCCTCTCCCCAACCGTGACCAATCCCCCCGCTGTCACCGCCTCTGTGCTGCCCCCGATGCAACGGATGCCAGCGCGTCGTGTGCCCTGCCTGACGCGGAGAAGATGCGCCCGGAGACGCGCCCCGTGGCGCGTTGCGTTGCTCGCTGCGCCGCCACGGCCCTTCTTGGGAGACGCGCCGTCGTCAGCGACGGCGTTGGCGTCCTGGTGTCGGTCGTGAGTCGGCGGGCGTACACCACCGACACGAAGCGGGAGGCGCGTCCCGAGCCGTCGTCGCCTTCACCTTCATCATCTTCGGCACAACCACCACTGCCGCCGCCGCCGACATCCTCTTCGGGGCGACCGACAGAGGAAGACAACATCAAGGACGCGGGACGCGCTGCGCCCGTTGGTCCGGGTGCAAGCCCGGACGGAGTCCCCCCGAACGCGTTCTTTTACCCGGTGCCGCAGCAGAACAGCCTGCGCGACGCGGCGATGACTGGGTTCATCGGGCTGGGACTTGGTGAGTGCGCGTGTGCCGTCTCGTCTTCCGTTTTTGTTTCTTGCTCTTTGTCACACTGCCTCGGAAATGGCTCCCTCCCTCGTGCGGGGAGACGCAAGTGGCCGGCCGAAGTTTTCTTTTCCCCCTCGTCATACCAATTGAACATCGCATTAACGACGACACCACCAGTGTTCATAGGAGGCATCGCGTATCTAGCATGGTACAAGAAACGCGTGCTCGACAAGGTGCGCGCCTCCCTTCCCATGATGCTCGCCTTCCGTCATAAGCTGAAACGACGCCCCATCCTTCACTGGATCTGGTGTTTGACTGTGCCTAGATCGAAGCGGCGTTCGCGCCGGGGTATGACCCCGCACTCGAGCTCGCGACGCACGCCACTGTGCAGCGCGCTGGCCCTGGTGCGGGTGCCAGTGCTGTGTCGCCCGCGCGTCGCGAAGGCGACCAGGCGGGCGCGGATCTGGTAGACGAGAACGTGGACGAGCCGACGATGCGTCGCAGGGAGCAGGACCGCATCGACCGCATCGTGCATGGCGGCGAGTGGGGCCGGTATTTCGTGTTGCTCGGGCCGAAGGTAGGTTCTGGCTTGTCTCTCTTTTTAATTTGCTGAATGGGCTCTATGGGTTCTTGGTCCTGTGCCGGCTGAATTGCCCGTTTTGCGTTTAGGGCACGGGCAAGACTACGATGATTTTCAGTGCCATGCAAGCGAATAACGCAGAGGGTGCGTCACATATTGATCTTTCTTTTCAGGTGCGCTCATCGGACTCCGGGACGTGTAGGTATCGCGATGTGTGATGCACACCCGGATCTGGAGGTCTTCAGACTGCGCCTCGGGAAGGCGCTCAATTTCGAGTACAACGAGGACAGCCAGACGGGTCTTTTTCAGCGCAGAGATCCGAGGGAAGGTGCGCTTAGGAGTACCACAAGAAAGGCCTGCGGAAATGATTTGACGTTTTTCCTCCTCTCCTAGGTGGACCCGCGTTGGACATCGAGCGAGGCACGTCCCCTGCACAACTGCACCCCCCCAATAGCAGGCCCTACTCACATGTCCGTTGGCTCGATCGCTACATATGGACTGAACAGCGATGAACAAGCTCGAGAAAGTCGCACTCCGGTCTGCACGGCGGACTGGCCGTCCGCTGGTGCTCATCATCAACAACATACACCACTTCAAGAACGACGATGAAGGGAAGAACTTCTTGTTGCAACTCCAGCAACGCGCCGAGTCGTGGGCCGCCAGCGGTACGTTTGAGCCCCCCCCCAATTTTGCCCCCTTTGGCCCCCTCCTCTCTCCATCCGTGAAGAAAGAAAAGAAAAGAGAAATTCAAGCAGTCTCGTCCAAATGAATTGGTGTTTTTTGTGATCCTTATGTGGTGTTCTCGTCCTTGCCCTCGTCCCCGTGCCTGTCTGTGCCCTGAATATTCGTGGCTTTTGATTTGAAGGCATACTTACGGTGGTGTTCAGCTCGTGAGTGTTTTAATATATCACTTTTTTATCATCCGGACTCACATCCTTCTGCGCGAGCAGGGATGACTTTTGGCCGGTTAATGTACTGCGTGCGTATCTCCCCCATCTCCGCTCCTGGAATTTGAGATTTTAAGCACACGCCTCATATGTCTCACAATTGTTAGGCAGAGGTGGTAGCCGGATGCATGTGCGTAATTTGTTTTACCACTTCTGAGGGCTAGCACGGCGAAGCGTCGGCCCTGTTACCGATGGCCTCGCAATCACTCACATCTTGTCGTGCTCACGCTAGGTGCTGTCCATCACCGACCTGGATCGGGGGGAAGCACTCCGGGCCGCGGCGCGCATACGTGCCAAGCACCGAAGTGCCAGGGCGAGCCGCCACGGCGGTAGTACCGGCACCAGCCATAGTGATGCGGCTGCGGAGCTGGAGGAGGAGGAGGCGACGACGAAGGAGGCGATTGCGCTCGTCGGCGGGCGGCTGGCGTACCTGAACAAGGTGTGCCGCGCGGACGACGTGGTGCACACGGCGCAGTACTTGAAGGAGGTCGAGAAGGCGTGGCTGCTGAGCCAGATTGGGCTCATACCGGATTGCGACGACGACGTGATGGATGAGGTGCGATGTGTTCCCCCTTCCCCCCTTTTTTTTTCTTAACTGAATTCGCAATTCTCTGATGCTATGTTTTGCCAGCAAAAATGGAGCTCGTGCTCGTGGCTGCTGCTGAGGGAATTTGTGAAATTGAGACAGGAGGGAGAAGGTGCTCTTGAGCAAGAGGGCGAAGACCGCGCTATCGACGATCTACCGCTGCCATCTATACCCTACGTGAGTATTTGGTCTGGCATGCTACACAGGCTTGCGTGTTCATGTGTCTGCCCCAGTGGAAGTGTCGCCAGATCATGACACGGCCTGATTTTCTAGAAGGTATGTCCACGAGCCGTTTCCTTCTTTCAAGAAACAGTAATTTATCATTATTGCGGCAGAGTTAGACCGGCTGAATATCATATCTATTGATGCACGTAAACAATTTCTTTACCCATTGATTAGTTTTTGATGGTCTATACCAGGTCCGACTCAACGTGCGGCCAGACTCCATGCTCATCCTGCACGCCGCGCGGGATGTGGTGGAAGAGGAAGGTTTTGATGAGCTGCTCGACAGCGTGCGTGGCCGCGTGGATGAGATCGAGAGTTTGCATAGGACGAGAGAGCTGACTGTGAGTCGAGCGCCGTTGCTGCTCTCTCCCCACCGACTTCAAGCGAACTAATGCTGGAATCACCAGTTCAAGGATGTCCCTGAAGGCGGTAGGGTTTGGGTATCGGTTGATAAAGGGTCAGGTCCTCGTCTGGTTGACAGCTAAGCTCCCGGGAATGGGCTGCGCGTTACCACACGGTGATCAGTTGCAACGTTGCATCCCCATGTTTTTAGCTGGAAGTCGTACAACTCTATTACGGTTCCAGTTCCGCCTTTTCCTATGAAGGACCAAACTGGACAAAATTCATATCTTTGGTAAATTATGCTTCCAGACATGCATGCACACATGTGTGCATGTATGGACATGCATGGACATGTATGTACACACATGTCCATCTGTGTACATGTGTGCCCATTCATTTACATGCATGGTCATGAGCATCCATGAATGTGCATATGTGTCCATGCATGGGCACATGTGTCAATATTGGCCCTGTGTGTGCAAATGTATGCTATTATATGTGCAAGCCTATGCAAATTTGTGCAGAATTATGCTATTATATGTGCAAGCCTATGCAAATTTGTGCAGAATTATGCTATTATATGTGCAAGCCTATGCAAATTTGTGCAGAATTATGCTATTATATGTGCAAGCCTATGCAAATTTGTGCAGAATTATGCTAATTTATGTGCAAGCTTATGCTGATTTGTGCAGAATTATGCTGATGTATGTGCAAGCCTATGCAAATTTGTGCAGAATTATGCTATTATATGTGCAAGCCTATGCAGATTTGTGCAGAATTATGCTATTATATGTGCAAGCCTATGCAAATTTGTGCAGAATTATGCTATTATATGTGCAAGCCTATGCAAATTTGTGCAGAATTATGCTAATGTATGTGCAAGCTTATGTCAATTTGTGCAGAATTATGCTATTAGATGTGCAGGCTTATGCCAATTTGTGCAAGCTTATGCTAATATATCATTATATATGTGCAGACCTACAGATGACTCTGGTGTACTTGACGGGATTGGGTATGGCCTAATGAACTTAGGCATGAGTGGTGAAACCCTCCTTGAAATTTGATACATATACTATGTTTCAGAGTGCTCCTACATGTATACTTCTATCCTTGCAGTATAAGATCCCACATGTATTTCCCTGGTCCTCAGTTCAAATATTATCATCTCTTGTTCCTAAACATTTCTTAGCTTTCATCCTCATTGTCCTTGACATTGCAATTGCACAGGCAATGTGGGCTGATTACACCCAGAAGCACCAATGGGCTGTATGAATCATTTGCATATTGTAATTATACACTGTATTTTACATGGCATGACAAGTAGAAATGAATAACCATGGCCTAGGCAAGGGATTAACCAGAACACTGTTTGGCAAGTTGTCCAAGAAGGAAACAGCTATGAGAGGAAGCTTTGCTGATGGCCAAGTACATGTGTAAGAATTCCCACCCCTTCTTACTCCACATGACTCCCCCAACCACACTGCCTCTCATGCTGTCACCACCACCCCTGCCCCTACCCACATGCTCCCTCCTCCTTTTCCTTGTCACCACCCCATGCAGTGCTGCCTCGCCGGTCCCTTGTGTATCCCTCATGTATGACTCATGCAATGCACTGCCCCCTTTCCGATTATGACTCATACTTCACATTACATGCTATATAAACATGGACACTTGTAGTGTAGTCTCCTTAGGTTGTGACTCCTCTTCCATCTCCACCCTGCCCAAGTCAAAGCAAGACTCATGTATCCCAAGAAGACAGACTGGCGCACTTTTGGACAGCGTATGAATGATCCGTCAGGAGAAAGGCTCTCCTGGGACTAGATATTGAGACTGACTTTGAACAACTGACACTGCTGAATATGCCTGGAGGAAGCTATGGTGACTTCCACTACCCGAGACATTCAGAAGTAACTGCATTATTGTTCCAATGCCATTTTGCCAGCAAGAGGATCTTTACATGAGAAGATCCATTCCAAAACAACCCTTTGTCCCACAAACATTCCATCGAGTGGTGTACTTTCTGATGCAACCTGCTGGAACAGCTAGATGTTTTAGCTGAGAAACAAAGAATCAAAGACGAACTTACCGAGCTCCTATGAGGGGATGAAGATCTTGAAAGCTTTTCTAGTGAAAGCGACTACCAAAGCACTCTTGAAGAACTTACCCATTACTCCATTGGGGTTCAGACAGACCCAATACCAGAAGTGCCACACTGCTCTGTGCATGCCCAAACCAACCTCACCATTCTCAGCCTAGAAGATAGGCTACGTATCGACATTTTTGCAGAACCCCCTCGAATCTACCTACAACCTGACTAAGACATGGTGGACACCGCACCTGCACCGGAACCAGCACCACCCCTCGCCCCTGCCACGTTCTCCCTAAAGATCGCCATGTACTCTGGAAAGAGGGAGGAGTTCCAGACCTTTTTGAGAAGCCTATGTCTGGAATTCCAAGTAAATGAGGCCAAGTACCTGACGGACTTCCACAAGGTAGTCTTCTGCTTAAGCCACATGACAGAAGGATATGCTGCAGAATGGGCAAATCAAGCTGTGAATGTGCTACTAGAAGAAGGAGGCAAGCTTGTAATTTGGGCCACATTCGAAGCTTGAATGAGAGAGGCCTTCTCTCCCATCGAGGACCAAGCCTTGGCCATGCAGGAACTTAACAACTTCAAGCAGGTACAGATGGATGTGGTGCAATTTTTCCAAAGGCTTGAAACACTCATGAACCGAGCAGGGTATGAGGAAGATACCCATTGGAATGTGATACATGCCTTGCTAATGAGGGCAGTCTACCCAAAGCTCATGGAGAAGATCCTCACATGCACAGACCAGCCTGTGGACTACCAAGCCTTCCACATGCTTGCCATATGCCTGGACAGGCAGCACCAATTGCACATGGCAGTACAGAGAGAAATGCAGGCACAGCCCAGCCTGCCCTGCCTGGAACCAACCGAGACTAATCCATGATCTTCCCACAACTCTTTAGTAACCATTCCATGACCACTTACATAAGTGATCCTGACAATAGTTGAATTCTGACACTTGGCAATTATGTCTGACCAACAAATGGCAATTCCAAGTGCAATCCATAATTCTGACAATTGCTGCTTGCCTTGCTGTTGCTCAGGCATTGTTCAGGAGTTGCTTTAGGATTTGCAGGGTGGTCTCTAGACAAGTTAGTGCATATGCCTCAATGATGTTAGGTTTTAGGGTATGGATATGGTGGCTGAAACATGTCTCTGGGCAATTTCCTTATTATTTGTCTTGCATTTTCTTCTTTGTAGATCTTCTTTGGTACTATTCCACTTCTGATAATTCTTCAGTATATAATCCTTGAAGTAGTAAACACTACAACATACTATATAACATAAACTCAATTACCCACATATGCATAAGGATCACTGTCAAGAGCCACCTAAGTACTTGGCTGGGTATCACACAGCAGCCACCCTCTTGTGCAGTGTCTGGGTCAAACCCCTCTGTCATGCTACCCTGCCATCCCCTACCTCATCCAATTGCATCCCTGCCACTCATTGGCAACATGACCAACATGCAGGATTCCTGCCCATTGTTGGAATTACTGCTATGCCCCTTCCTTGCCATTGTATACATTATTAACTGGTTTAATTGACCTACTCTTGACAACAAATTGGCATAAGCTTGCACACATAATCCTGCACAAATTGGCATAAGCTTGCACATATATTAGCATAAGCTTGCACAAATTGGCATAAGCCTGCACATCTAATAGCATAATTCTGCACAAATTGACATAAGCTTGCACATACATTAGCATAATTCTGCACAAATTTGCATAGGCTTGCACATATAATAGCATAATTCTGCACAAATTTGCATAGGCTTGCACATACATCAGCATAATTCTGCACAAATCAGCATAAGCTTGCACATAAATTAGCATAATTCTGCACAAATTTGCATAGGCTTGCACATATAATAGCATAATTCTGCACAAATTTGCATAGGCTTGCACATATAATAGCATAATTCTGCACAAATTTGCATAGGCTTGCACATATAATAGCATAATTCTGCACAAATCAGCATAAGCTTGCACATATATTAGCATACATTTGCACACACAGGGCCAATATTGACACATGTGCCCATGCATGGACACATATGCACATTCATGGATGCTCATGACCATGCATGTAAATGAATGGGCACACATGTACACAGATGGACATGTGTGTACATACATGTCCATGCATGTCCATACATGCACACATGTGTGCATGCATGTCTGGAAGCATAATTTACCAAAGATATGAATTTTGTCCAGTTTGGTCCTTCATATTTTCCAGTCCCGTAGTCTTTTTGCCCAACCGGCGGTTGCCACTGTCTGAGGCAGTGTCTCAGACCCCACTCATTGGTGGTTTTTATGTCACTGTAGCAGGGTGACTTCATGTTTCCATGAGGTACTGTCGTTCCGCAGCCTTCGCATGAGTTCGAGTCATCGGAGATGGGCCTGGATACACGAGGCTCATCCTGTTTCGTCATCCCGCAAGTGGACTCTCGCAGCTTCTTACATCCTACCACCACCCCAAATATTCCCGCTTACTGTAGATCACCTGCGTACGACATGGTAACGATGCTGACCACGAATGTGATGCCTATGGTTACGCTTCGTGCCATTATTCTTCGCTGATTGGTGTATATTGAGTATGATTTAGGCTGGCCCCGACATCTGCGCCTTATTCGCCAGTATGAATTTTGAAGGCAAAGACAGCCTCGTGAGTAACTCGAACGCTCGACTTCTCGCACGATTCACGACAATTAGAGGACTAGTCGCGTGGACTACGGAGGCGACATCGCTTTTCAGGAGTCACAAGTCCCACAAGACATCCGTATGTGTGAAGATGGAGTCTCCCCTGTGAGCCAGTTCCTAGTCCTTGTCATCCTGCCGCAACTAAAGGTGGGATGTCGATCCAGCAACACTCACAGATGACAGCAACAGCAACAGCGGCGTACACGAGCCACAGCATGGACGAGCCACGCGGCTGCGCCTTCCTGCGTGCGGTGTGCGCAGAGGTGGAAAACAGCTACAGTCACGGCGGAAGCACCGACGAGGCAGCAGCGTTCGCGACCACCGATGGCCGATTTCTGGACACGATCTTTGCGCACCGTGAAGTGTCTGGTGTATATCCTAAGTGGCACGCGCGGCAGGCGTGCGCGGCCGGATTCCGTGATCTCGCGCACGCGCTCGAGCGCCGGCCCTGGCGCCCGGACCGTGATGCAGATGCGGAGGCCGCGAACGCGTTCCTTGCTGAGGCGCTACTGATCACCGCGTGTTTTTCTGGGCAAATTTATTGAACGGTTCTGTGGGGGGAGCATCCTCGTTGCCATATGATGTCTCACTTCAGGCGCTGACTTCGTGCTGAAGTCTGCATATATTAGTGTTAGTGTATTTAGGGTAATCTCAGTTAGAGACATAATAAATCAACGCGTTCTTCCCGAGTTTGTGAATGAGTTACGATGATCAACTGCATGTTGAAACGGATTTGGAAGTGTGGCTGCCTATTTAGATCGTTAGGGCGGGACAGTAAATATTCCTTGGCTCAGCTCTAATACCGTAAGAACTGCAAGGGTGAGAGACTCTCATACTAGCCATAGAAAAACGCGTTGTCCGTTGGGGACCCTGGGTCGTATTGCGTGACTCTCTCGCTCGCCCGACGGCCTTCGAGTCAGCGTACTTGGTGAAAGGTCGGAAGATAACACGCTGACAGTGAAACACCCCATTTTGCGCAGGGTTGGCCTTTGCAACTCGGACTAGTTCATGGCTGACAGGATATCCAAAAGACTGGCTGTCCTCTTCTATAGTTGAGCCAATGTTGTCCTGGGTCATTGAGTCCGATGCTGACATGGATACGTACAAGTGTGTAGATGAAGCAGGCAAGGTAGATTATCAGGGACGTTTCCAACGTCGAAACAAGCCCACGGAGAGCCTTCTGAGTGGGTCTACCACTCTTCTAGAAAAGCTAGGTGAGAAGTAGAAACACGCGCCTATTCTCAACGGCAATATTGCCTCCATGTGCCAACCGAATCAGCCTTTATAGAGATAGGTGAAGGCTTGGTTATACCTTGGTCGCGCCATACGCGAATACAGCGTTCGCCACATCGCCCGCCAGCGCACCAGCTGTTTCACGTCGTAGACCAAAAGCCTGCATGCTCCCGTCTTCGAAACCCCATATTCGGTAACGCGTCCCGATCCTACGCGCCCACTCCTCGCCTTCGCGTGTCCACTTCCTGCATCGACTCACCACCCAGGCCTCATACCCATTATCGCTGCCTTCCGTCCCGCGCTCGAGGCGGTGCACGACTGCCTCTCCGAGCCCGCGCCACCGTGCCGCGTAGAAGAAGGCGGCCAGGGGAATGATCGCCGTAAGCTCGTGCATCACCGCGAAGGAGACGACCAGAGAAGAGATTGGCGTGCCCGTTCTCTGTGAGAGAGCAGTCAGCCTCGCTTTCAGCTGAGGGGACACCATTGAGGACGGAGACTTGCAGTTTTTGCCCCTAACCTTAAGTTCATCGATGCTCTTACCCCGAACGGTCACGAGCCTGGCCAGAATTTCACGGCGACTGCACAGAGGCATTTCCGCCAACAGCACAAGTAGCACGACAAACGCGAACCATGCGACATCTTCACGTCTGCCTGTAGCTGAGCCGAGTCGCTCAGACTATGATATGCTTGTCCGCTCAAGTGACGGGATCATGAACATGGCGGAAGCGTTCACCATTATACGAGCCATCGAACATGAATATGGGCCCCTTCGAGACTTCCATTTCGTGACTGTGAGTAGTACCAACAATATCGGGACTCGATCCAACCAACGACTTACGATACTGGTATAGGATGTCAGCTTTGACACGAGATATCGCCATTTCCTATGGGTCGTTTTCAAGGACCTGTCTGCCTACGACCTGGCTTGCTCTACCAAGCCGACAATCAATGTACGTATGCCCTTTATTGACAAGGGCAGACCAGGTGGCATCGGGTTGGACGACCTGCAGAAGCTATCACTGTTGCCTGCTGCTGCCGGAGCGTCTGGTGTCAAACAAGAGCGAAGCCAATTTGAAACGGGAATAAGTGAAAAGCATCGGTCGGTTGTGTTACATCTAAGGAAACGTAGGTTATTTTCGCACTATCATCACTGGGTCCCCTTCACAAATCGCATCAGCCGACCGCTTCCCTTTTATGAAGCGTGGCCAGGTCCCTAAGTCATTCGGAACAAACTTCCCTCATATTTCCGTGCCGTCCCGTTCATTTCCCTCGATTGCATCTGTATTTCTTAAATGGGGCGGTTTTGCGAATTTCGAGCCGCTCGACGCTGAGGGATATGCTCGTCATTGCGCGGAGTTTGACAAGGCCGTCGCTTTGAGGTCACCTTTGTATAAAGTGTCGCGCGGGGCGAAAGGTTCAAACATGCGCCTCGTGCTGACAAAATGGGCTAGGGTTTACGGTCAAGGTGACCCAAGCGCACCGGCTGCGCAGACGATGGGCTCGGCAGTCGCAGCCGTCGAAGGATCTCCCGACGATATGAAGCCACGTAGGGAACCGCCGCATCTATTGAGACCGCAGCTCTCGCGCAAAGAGATGAACGAGATGGCCGCATCGGCGGATCGGAAAAAGAGCAAGGACCCGCCTCTCGGGACCACTGCCTCTTCGACAGCCTCAGACTCTCCTGCCATGGAACGAGAAAATCTTAAAGCTGGAGATGAGGAAACGGAGGCGCCCAGAGTGGAGACTAAAGACTATAAACGAGAGAAAGGGGTGCTGGATAGATTTCAAAATTTTATAGGGAGATTGTGGTAGTCTAGTTCCTTTCTTCATCATCTGTAGGGCAATTATTATCTCTTCCCGCTCGAGCCATGTGAGCCGTGTTGAGATGCCATTCTCCGGCAGGAAAATTGGAGTGCCGGCTATGGTTGGGTGCGCCGAGGAGTGGAGGAGCCAGACGCGCTCAGAGAACTAGAACACAGAAGCGAGCCCATTGATTCATGAGCCGCCAGATACCAAAGAATAGAAGTTACTGTAAAAAGTAAATACAAAGAGGAATGATAGGGCAAGTCGCGAGTGGGTCATGGGGAGAATTCATGAGAGGCTCAAAGACACACAGTGCGAGGAGAGTGCAAGGTCGTTGAGATATCAGGGCAGAGCTGGGGAAATCTAGGATGTCAGGCTCGATCACGTGAGTCACGAATCTTAATGTCCCCCCTTGCGCGAACCATTCCACGACTCCGTTCTCCACTCCTCCGAGGATGCAGAGCTGCGAGCAGCACACACAGTACGTTGTAAAGTGGGCTCGTTCTCGCGTATCTGATGCCTGCATGTGAAAGAATTTGCAAAGTTCAATTGGGAGGTGTGCACCAAACGTTCACCCGCAGAATTTGCAAATTGATCTGACTGACAGGACCCTTTAAACTGGGAGAGTTTGTTGACGGAGGAGGAAATTGCCATACGGTTTGCCTGATTCCCATTTGCTTTAGCACTCCATTTGTTATTCCTACCTAGCGATACAGCACGAGATTATTGCCAGGTCAGCAGCTCCTGACCACGTTACCGTCTGGTCAATTCTGAGTCGTGGGCCTCAGAACAGACTCTTTCCACGCGTGTTGGAGGCATGGCGGACTGAGAGTCAGTCCTGCATCATTGTTGTTACCAGCGTTGGGTACCCATTTTGATCGCAGAATTCGACCCGTCCATCCTCACTGAAATGGGCGCTCTTGGTTTTCTTGGCCCCACGATTTCTGGTTACGGCTGCGCGGGCGTGAGCAACGTTGCATACGGACTGATTGCTCGAGAGATTGAAAGGTGCTTTACTACCCCACTCCTCGCTTTCCCATTGTTGCGCTTTAGCTCACTGGTCTTTGTGAGCTAGGGTCGATTCCGGCTATCGCTCGACCGCGTCGGTCCAGTCATCCCTCGTCATGCACCCCATTCACGAGTTTGGAAGTGCAGAGCAGCAGGAGAAATACCTCCCTCGACTCGGTGAGTTCTCTCCATTCGTAACACGGGGTGCTCACTGGATTGTCTCTTTTGCAGCGAAGGGAGAACTCATTGGTTGTTTCGTAAGTACAGAATTTTCGGCACCTTTTCTAGCGGATAGCTTTTTGCTCGAGTTCAAATAGCTGCATTGACATTCGTCTGGTACAGGGTCTGACTGAACCTGACCACGGCTCTGACCCAGCGGGCATGGACACAGTTGCCGAAGAGAAAGACGGGGGAGGGTACGTCCTGAGGGGTGCAAAAACATGGATTACAAATGCCCCTGCTGCGTGAGTATTCGGTCTCTTGAAATTCTTATTTCTCTCAACTCGCCCGATGCGACAGCGATATTTTTGTGATTTGGGCTAGATGTAAGTGGGATGGTAAAGTCCGCGGTTTCTTGTTGGAGAAGGTGTGTTCTCCTCTGGCCCTTCTACCAATCCGCTAACGACGTACTACCTGCCGCGTCCACAGGGAACACCCGGGTTATCCACGGCCGTTATCAAAAACAAAGTCGCCTTGCGCGCGTCGCTCACCGGCTCTATTCACATGGACAACGTTCGGCTCGGCCCAGAGGCGCTGCTTCCCAAAAGCTATGGACTGAGTTCTGCATTTAGTTGTCTGAATAATGCACGGTTGGCCGTTTCTTCTTTCAACGTCTCCCTGGTTCACACAATTGCACAATCTGCTGATGGGCAGGTATGGCATCTCGTGGGGCGTGATGGGCGCGCTGGAAGACTGTCTGAATCGAACAAGGACGTACGCGTTGGAGCGGCACCAGTTCGCACGTCCGCTCGCGTCGTTCCAGCTCGTGCAGAGGAAGCTCGTGGACACGCAGACTGAAATTGCGCTCGGCCTTGGTGCGAGCCTGCAAGTGCGCGAAAGCCCGTTCATTGTGGTTCCCTGATTGCTAATGGGTCCTGGGATGGTTGCGTGACACAGGTGGGCCGCTTGAAGGACGCGGGCAAGGACGCGGCGGAGATGGTCAGCCTCGTCAAGCGGAACAACTGTGGCAAGGCGCTGGAACATGCTCGTTTAATCCTGGACATTCTCGGCGGCAACGCCAGCGCGGATGAGTGAGTAGCGTTCCTTTTCCCTCTCTGTTGCTTGAGCAGTGACTAGTCACGACGACTGTGCTGATGTGGGCTCTGGCAGGTATCATGTTGGCAGACATGTGGCCAACTTGCAGGTTACCAATACCTATGAAGGTGCGTAGGTTTCTGTGGAACGTTGATGCGAGTAGCTCAGCCTGTTTTCATCTCCTCGTGGCTTTAGGGACCTACGTGCGTTTTTGTTTTCCCTGTGTCGACAAGTGAATCCATATTTTTTGGCCAGGATATCCATACTCTGATTCTGGGCAAAGCTATGACAAACATTCAGGCCTTCGCGAATTAACTATGCATATTTTTGAGCGACTACTGAGTGAAGGAACCCTGTGTCGGTCGGGTTGCAAACGATAGGATATTGACATTACAAGTTACAAAGTACAGTTACACAAGTTAAGTTCCGTACATCCATGTCTGCAGGTATGATGTATGCACACGTTCAAGCATCAGCGTTCCTGAGTGTTGGGTGGACCCATTGCAAGCCCAACACGTCGAAAACTTCCTGCTCGCTTCTCGGATAGTAAGCCTTGGAGTCACGCCGTCTGAATCTGAAATGCAAGTCAACCAATATGGAAAAATGTGGGGATGACACAGTTACGCACACTCCCGCGCTGTGGAACTTCATTCCCCTGTTTAAGTTACAAGCGAGAAGAGTGTTGGATTGAATAATCATATCCTTCATTAGGAGACATCACAGGAACCTAACCTGTCCTTAGCCCACCGTCTAAGATCCCTCTCAAACATTGTCGATCCTGTCCTGTTGGGCAAGAGGTGCACCTCCATACAACACAAGACAGAAAAAAAGAAACAAAAAGTGAATGCACATACCAGCCCACGATTGCTGTCCAGTACATCTCGGCCGCCACAACGATGAGGTCCAACCTGCGATGCACGCGCCTCGAGCGGTCAGGTGCTGGAGGCAGGATAAACACGGTAAGCGCCTTCTCGAGCGAGTCCCATCGCGTTGTGCGCAGCGTGTCCGGCGCATGGAAGGATGAGAGGTCTGGTCAGATGAATAACGGTGGACAAGGTCAGAAATTATCTAGAGAGGCAAAGGGAAGCGCAGTATACGCATGACATGTGTTATAAGGCCTAGCAAGTAGTCATTGACTTTGTTAGCAAATGAGGAGCTGAGCGGGCAACCGCACACCTTTCGCGACTAGTTGTTGTACGAGCTTCGCACAAAGGCCCTTGACGGCATCTCCACCACTTTTTAGGCCAGGGTGTGTGATGACGATGTCGACGTCGTTGGACAGCGTCTTGCCTCGCCTATACCTAGATCAGAAAGGAAGCGGGCGATGAGCATATGGCACCTGCTGAAACCACTCGAATGAAAACAAACCCGCCGACAATGGTGCTAACGCACCCCTGCCGGATGTGACCGAGCTCATCCATGACCACCCTCTGCATCTCCTCCACCTCATCCCTTGGGATTCTGTCAAACAAAAATAAACTTCGACATCCCAGGGTGTAACCCCGACAAAAAGGTTGAGGGATAGTCAGGACCTACTTTTCGGCCAGATCCGCTCTGAGTTTGAGTGCGACGTGGATATCCATTTGTTGGCCGTCGACTACTCCCAGTGGATGCCTCGTCTCACCTTCCCGGAGCGGTGCAATAATGTCCTCCTCACTCCAGAAGTACTCCTCTAGGTGCTCTATTGTGCGCATCCCGCTCGCATAGAGATCCCGCGCCGTACTTGGCCCGATACCATAGATGGAGGTGAACAAAGTGAGAGATTGGAAGCGGGCGGATGTACTAATAAACTCTGGGAGATAGGTCATCAAATGACACTTAAAACAGAGACACAAAGATGCTGACGGCTCTGGGCTATATGGCCATTCCGTAGGAATTCCTTAATCTTAAGAGACCATCAGGAAATGGTGGTATTTGGGGACGACATGGAGCACACAAGAGTAATGGTTTTAGGGCCAATGTAGGGCAGATGACAAACTTCATCCCGCACGAGGCGCTCATTTATTTGCTGAGGAAAAGCTTGAAGAAGAAGAGAGTGAGGTCAACCCGACAAGCTGACAATCAACACGCAGAAGACAGTGCGATGCGGACCTTTGATGGTCGCGATGGCCCTGGAATAGCTTAGTGCATTAATGTCTTCACCGTCGAGCCACCGAGAACGCTTGATGATGTCAAGCTCCTCCACGAGCTTCTGGTTAGGGCAGACGAGCGGCGAGGCGCGGCAGCAAGACAGCTTCGCCTTGTATGAAAGGTCATGCTCGCGAGGCGAGCGCTCACGCAACGGTTCGAGCTGGAACGCCGAGGATAGTCTACTCGAGGTCTCAGCATCGTCCAGACCATTCTGCGCTGTCTCATCATGCATCTGCTCCACGGCAGCGTAGTCACCACAAGGCATCGGCTTGCCCTGCTTCGAAGACTCGAATAGCCATTCTGGCACGACAAGAGCCTTGCTTTTCTGCCCCGTTGGCATTTGAATCAGATACAACTCAGAGGCATTTTCTTGAAAAAGATGCGGTCGGCATATGCACGTACGGCTATCTCCCAGTTAAGATGTCGTTCCAGTCTCTGCCGCATACGGACGGCGGTGACAATCACGTCGGCATCTTTCGCGTCTAGGCAACTCTCCAAAGCGAAACTGGCGCAGTGCTTGCGGCCCTCGATGAGAGCAAACAGCTCAGCAAGCTCGTTAGGTGCAAGTTTCGCATGGACGACGTGTACTCGAATACGGTTTGTAAACTTGGACCGCTTCGGCGGGGGAGGCTCTGGAAAGCTTTCGTGTGACGAAGACCGATGGGAGAGCGGCGATTTTCCTTTCCTGGGACTCATGGCTTCCAGCACAGCTGATAAACTGCGTAGTTGCGCGACGCAGAGGAAGAGTCAGATGAGCTTACTAAGTGGCAGAGCTGTACAGACTACAGTTGAACATGGCATAACGTATCACGGGTAAACGTATATTTCGGATAACGTATTGATTTTGGGCCCTAACCAAGTTGGTTTGCGGTAAATTATACGAAAACTGGCATAACGAATAACGTATGGGGCTGGGCCCCAAAATATACGTTCTTGCGGGCACCCAGGTCCAATTATCATGCGTGATTTGAAATGAAAATACTTTTTTTCGGCCTTCCCTTGCAGCGGGCCAGCACCAGATCCCTATGTCTAACAGCTACGATAGACTATCCAGAAAAAAATTGCCAAAAGACACTCCTGCAGCTGTGCAGAAGACTAGAAGGGGCATGCTTGGACAGACTTGGTGAGGTAGACAATGCACGGATATTGTCACAAGAGGCCCGACGCCTTCGTGTGCATTTGCGAAGACGGCAGGTGGCGAAGGCGCAGCAGACGGCAGGTGGCGAAGGCGCAGCAGACGGCAGGTGGCGAAGGCGCAGCAGACGGCAGGTGGCGAAGGCGCAGCAGACGGCAGGTGGCGAAGGCGCAGCAGACGACACTGGACCATTTTTTGGGACCGTCACACATCACACATGTCACGTAATATGTGACACATAGGTTACCGTAAACCCACGATACCGTATTAGTTTTAGGGTCTGACCGTCGTTATACGTTATGCCATGTTCAACTGTATCGACAAACGAGTTTGGTTGGGTGAGTAGTATATATGGAGATACTCGTAGAGTGCACTGGGCGAGTCGAATATGCCTGCAGCACAATGTGCGCATTCCCAATGGTATTGAACCCTTTGGGTCCTTTTGTGCCTATCCCGAACCTTGCAATACCATCGTCTGAGCTTGTGGAAAGACCACATTCACATCTCTGATAATGTCTGATGCCGCAAGCTTTCTTGAACTTGAAGAAATCCTTGTACAATGCCAGAAATCCACATACGTGAGTATTGGCCGCAAACATAGTTTTCATTACTGTATCAGCAACTGGAATCATAATTTTTTTTAAAACAGAACATAGAATCACCATTCATTGCATAGTTGAGCTTCCGGTTTTCAAGCAGAGAGAGCTCATGGTCCTTCGTATCGGGTGGAACGACACCGTCTGTACCTCCCCTCCCATATCCTCCGCCACAGGATCATGCAGGGATAGCTGCACAAGGAGCCTTAGAGTAGCCGTCATATCTGGATGTATCAGAAACGCCCTGGTCATCGCCGGGCGACAAATGCATGTGCACCACAAGTACCGGCTACCGCGACGAGTTGAACCATGGTTGATGGCACTATGTTGCTTCCGCTTGAGGACAGTCGCATTCTACATCAGGCCTAGACTTGCGAATTCGCGGATCCATCCTGAGCTTGAGATATCGTCGCTTCGGACCAAAAACAAGTCCGTGACCAAATTCGCGATCGGGAGCTTGGAGGACGAGGGAGAAACGAAAAGAAGATAGTATTATATATGCATCCGTCCCATTGAGTTTTCGAGAGACAACCATCAGAGGAAGCCCTGAGTAATTCGGTTTAAGACAACGGCGGCAAGATCCCTGTTTCCGCCTTTTTTTTCTCTAAGGATGCCCGCACCGTGTCGACCGCCTTCTGTCGTGCGACGACGAGTCGCTTCGCCCTAGCGAGGTCCAGGTCCACAAGCAATGTGTCGTAGTCCGGCTGAGAAACCGTGATGGTCGTCGTGGCCACTGTGGTGGTGGTGGCGGCTGTCTGGGCTGACACAGAGGACGATTCGAAGGGTGTCGTCGGTAAAGTAGCCGTGGCGGCGAGGGGTGTATAGAGCTTGAGCTCTGTGCGCAAGCCCGCAAGGGTGCCGTCCAGCGTGCGCAACTTCCCTATGCACTCCTCGACCTCCTCCCTACGCCGGAACGCGCAGCACACGTCCCTCGCGCATGTCTCAATGTGCGCAAACCGCGCGGGCCCCAGCAGAACCCCGCCGTACCTCAAATACAAAAGCGTAAGCAAGATATTCAAGGAGTCGGAAAGGACATGCCTTTTGAGGCGAAAGGGAAGTAGAGAAGCGAGGAAAGTAGCGGGACATACCATCGCCGGACGACCACGACGGCATCGAGGACCGCTTCCTGTTGCATGACCCTCAGCACCTTGGCTCCGCCCCACCTTTCCCCGTCGTCCTCGCTGACCTCCTGGAGCTCAAAGTCCTCAGGACCCGCGAGGCCAGTGTGGTCGTGCTTCGCAACCTGTTGACGAGTGTTCCTGATCAAAATTCGGTGTTCTTGTTTGCCACGCACAAATGGCTGGCCTCAGAGCCGTCCGCCGACGCCCGCCATCCCAGCAGCGGGCCAGTAAAGCCCTACTCACCATGCACCTGTATGCGAAAATGTAGTGAGAAGCAGCCTTCGAAGACGCAGCGACTTGGCCATCAGATGTCACGGGGGCTGACGACGACGCGGCCTCCCATGGGGAGCTGAACAACTGCCTTACGCGCTGCGCAGCAGCTCGCGCTTCGGTCGGGGAGGTTGCAGCGTGTATCGTTGCGACGAAGATAGAGCCGCGGTCTCTGATCTCCTGCGACGTCGAAATAGCGGCGGTAGCCATGCGAAGCCAAGAGCCAACTCCGATGTCAATGTATTCACGTTATTGACTCTCACGCAGGAATAACCCGGTCGACTAAACTGTACCTCAATGCCCGCCAAAACAGGCTATTACATAGGATAATGTGGTATGTAAAACTGTCGACAACGCAAAGCAGGGCTCGTAGATCACTTGCCGGCGCCATACCGTGCTTTGCGCCCAATGTCAAACGGAATGTACTTGTATTTTATCATGTGTCTGGAACGTAGTTGTGTCAGTTTCAAAAGATAAATTCATAAACACCCGCCGGGGAGAACCCATTGGAACAAGAAAATTGCCAGAAAGAGGAAAAGACGTACTGGATCTGTCGCCGCATCGTTAGCGCAAACAACACGAAAAAGTAAAGCACCAATATCGGCCAGTAGACAGGTACGTCGAACGCGTCTGTCACCGTACATAGTATGGCCACCACTGTCGCCTTGGTCGTCGACAACCTGTCCTGAAATAAGTCCGACAAGCCCCGGAATGCAACGGAAGGGTGCTCGCCAGAATTGCCATTCAGGAAGCCTCCTCACGAAAGGGCGGAACTCGTCGTCGCGCGAGCTGGGCAGTGTAGGCGCACTAGCCTCCCCTCCTCCTTCAATTTCGTCTGCGAGCAGGTCTTCCTGGAGCGACGGATCGAACTTGGGTTGGAGGAAGGCGAGGAGCAAGTTCAATAGGTATATAGCATGGGCGTCTAAAAAAAGCGGGCCAAGCACCTACAATTAGAATACTGATAAAAGAGGAATGTGGAGAGATGGGCGTACAGCAGACTGCATTCAGACCGTCGTTACGTGTCAACTCAATGGTGAAGAACACAAACCGAACGGCACTAACCAATGTACCACTTGAAACGTCAACGTGTCAATTGTCAGCACCTTGTTTAGATATACACAGATGAACAGGCTCACCCCTTGCGATAGTAGCACCCTCAGCAGAAAGAGTGCCACCAAAACCACTGTAGCCAGCCACCGTTGCAGTACGTGGGGCGTCAAGCGATCCAAGATTTGTTGATACTGCCGCTGCAACTTCGTGAAAGTGGCAGACACATTTTGCAAAGGTGTCGAGTCGGCGTCGCTGTCCGACATCATTTTGTATTCCTTAGAAAGGACAATTAGACTAGGGAGGCTGAGGATTTGCCAGTCGAGTTTATAAGCTGCGGCCGGGCCCGCTCTAATCGCGAAAGTGTGTCGTCGTTGCGTCTCAGTCTGTGTGGGGCCAGAATGCTTTGGCTTTGTACTTGCTTGGTTTTGTCTGGCGTTGTTGTTGGTTTGGATTACATAAGTTATGTCCCAGAGCTGTGTACCACTAGTGGTTGTTGCCGATTCCGGCGCCTCCGGGAATGGGAACCTTGCTCCATCGACTCAAAATTTTGACAAGACATCACAGTGTTGAACAATGCATATTAATTACATAATGTGTGTGGGAGAGACCTTGCAGGAGACATTGCCTGTGATGCCAGCGCTTGATACACCAGCGCTTGATAGAAGAGAACGTGGCTCGCTCTCCTTGCTGTCGTTCTCGCCTTTCACCATCGAGTCAAGCTCTCCGGATTGCTCCTTTTAACCACAAAACACTAGTTCATACCCTGTGCTCGAGTGCTCGAAACTTCCAAACCTGCTTTGTATCTAGCCCGTCATTGCTCTCTATTTTTGTATGGGCGACATGCCCTTCTACTGCCATCTTTCCTACACTCTCGTATCCCTATCTTCGATTGCGAGGTATATCTTTTTGCGATATAGATGACGACCGACGCATCCACATAAATGACATCTCTGCAGATGGACTCAGAGCTGTGCCGTGTCGCCGTGTCCGGACCTCTCAGACGCAGAAGATGATGACAATGAGATCCCCCTCAGGCCTCGACAAGAGAATATGTGACTTTCACTATTTTCTGACTGCTTTGCTTTTTGAAATATTTTATAGATGCTTCTCTAACGTTGAAGATGGGCATTCATCAGGAAACATCAAATTTTCTTGATGCTGTCTTGTTTTGTCTTGACTCTGTCTTGATAGTCTTGACAGAAAAATCAAGTTAGTCAAGACAAATCAAGAAAATGGACCTACTTGATTAAGAACTTTTTGTCTTGATCTGTCTTGATTTGAGGATTCAAGACAGTCAAGAAACAAATCAAGATCAATTAAGTGCAATCAAGACATGTAAGAAGGTCCAGATTGTCAAGAAATTTTGAGGTTTCCTGATGTTGTTTCTTCCCTGTCTTGTTGAAGATGGTGCTGTACATACTAGGAGGCCTAGCAAACATGCAGGGAATAAGGAACAGAATGGTTCTTGTTGACTGTGCAAGCAAAGGGGCAGCAGAGGTATATATCTGCAATTTCTGCGTGACAGAAGTGTGCAGTTTGAACTAATCCGAACTAGAGAGGTTTAAGTGCACAACTAGTGCTTACCTAAGAAAGTAATGGGAATGAGGGCACATGCTGTGTGAGTAAGTCTCGCTCCCTCATTCCCACCCTCTTGGCTGCCCTCCTTTTTCTCAAATAGAGCAAGCATTTTGTTACCACATCGTAGCTTTGTCTTGTTGAATAGCCCGCTGTTGAGTATTGTTTTCAGACTGCCTCACACTCCACACGTTCATGGTTGAAATCACCAAAGCTGAAGTGTTGCATTATGCAGAGCTTCTGTCTAGAAACAGTGCTCGTGCTGTCTGCCACATGGACCCCTTGCATGTTGATCCAGTCTCTGATGACAAGGACGAAGGGGAACCCCTGTCAGGACCCATTCATTTTTCCCTTACCCAAGCCAACCCTACCAACACCTATGAACCTCCTGACGACTCTCTACAACCTCATGAGCCCCTCCACATGCTTCCGGAACCTGCTGTCGTCTTCCAGAAGCCTCTCCGACTTCCCCTGCATTCACACGACACTTGCAACCACCATGCCATACTTGCGACACCTCTCTCCACCTCACCTCATGCATATACTTTGCCTGGACCCACCATCTTGATGTGCAACACACCGTTGTGCATCTTCTTCGGCTGACACGTGACTTGCCACGCAGCACCCCCAGTGCTACCACTACCAGCGCCAATATGTTACCAGCGTTACGGCTGTTACCCGTGTTACTGGCACTACCCATGTGACTTCCTGCCCAAAGTCACCTGTGTCACTGCATCACTAGCGTCACCCACATGACCACTCTTATGACCTTGCGACCTTGACACTCAAACACACCACCAATGGTCAGCTGTATGTACACTTCAAATTATGCTTCCCTTCTTCTCCCCAATCATCTATAACTACCTTGCTTATGATCCGAGAATCCCCCAGTAGTTATAGATATGTACATATTTATTTAACTAGGTTGCAACCCGTGACCAGTCATCCTCGCGACCTTACCTATGCATCTTTAACCCCTCAGGACCTTAGTAGAACACGTGCACAGTCACTCCTTGACTAGTTATACTCTGTACTACTATAGTTCTGTGGCCTAATAACCTCTGTACTTTTCCTTTTCTGTATACCTTCCATATGCACATATATAAGTCTTGCATGTACATACGGTACTGTAGACTTGATATTGATGCACTTTGGTTTAAGCTTGAGGCTATTATGCCCTTTGAGCTTGGAACCACTGTGATTGATAGGTCTTGTCTCACTTGGTGACCTTGACAACACCAAGACACACTCTGCTTTATTCTAACTCGTTCTCCATGCTTGTATAAACTTGCGTGCCTAAGTATTCTCTCTTATTTGTCTTGGTACTGATTTCTTTGAACCCCACAGGTTCCCTTGTCAGTTGGCAAAGTCATTGCCTTCACTGACACATCTCTCGACACCACCACAACTACCTGCAACTCTCTCAACATCGTCTGTTTCTCTCTCCTTGTCTATTTCTTTCTTCACTCTTTGTCAGTCAACTCTGCGACCTTCTCAGCATTATCCATTTCTCTCAACTCATCTTTTCCCTTCTTTACACTTCATCTACCGACTTCACGACCTTCCCAGCAATGTCTCCCTTCTCCCTACTTGTCTATTTCCATTCTTATATTTTTCAGATGTCCTTGTGACCTTCTGGGACTGAGTATTCTCAACTGTACTCAACAGTTGACTGGTCTTAGCAAGTTTCCAGGATTGGTCACCAGCAAGTCAACCTTCGGTATTACTTACAAGATGGGACAGGCCCTAACAACCCCCTGCATTACCGGATCCCCCTGAAAACAATGTGCCTGATGAAGGCAAAGATGACATCCGTGTCTTACATGGGTTGCCCTTGGAGACTTTTAGAGCAGTAATGAAGCTTGCTGTGTTGAGAGACAGAGAGTTCCTGCCTAAGCTAGGAAACCTTATCAGACCAAGTGAAAGTATGAGCAAGGATATGGTATGTTTTAATGTTGCTGATGAGAAGGTGCAGGATTACATGGGGAAAACCTACGAGATTGCAGACCCCATTTGGCACTTAGTTCAGTCTGGGGTACATCTCATCCTGCCAGTGATAACTATGGCCAGTTTGAAAGAGCTTGCAACTAACCCTGGTGCCATGAAGACACAAAAAGGACTTGATGCCATAGGATCCAAACGAGTCCTCTTAGATCAATCAATGTTTGGAAGAGAAGAGGATCTTCTAGAGAATCTGTGGCATGAGGCCTGGCACAATCAGGATATCATATTCTGAACACTTTGCGAGCCTGAGATCTATGACTACTTCAAGAAGCATTGGTCTTTCTGTTCTAGTCACAAAGACTTTTCAGAGAACTATGTGGCCATTCTTGCATTTGACTTGTTCGTGTGGTGCACTTACATCCACTCTCGTTTGAGGTTGACAGGGACAGAATACACTTCTAAGTACTCTGAATTCAAGTTAGAGTCTATGCTCACCCAGGTAAATAGTGCCCTCCATAGCGGCAGCAGGTCTGGTCGGACAGAAAGCTGTTCTTCTGGTTCTGCCAGGTATACACCATACTCAGTTGACTGTTCACCACGCAGCGGAGACAAGCCCTTTTCAAAAGGCACAAAGGGGCAGGCTGCTGGCTCTTTGTGCCTTATCTGCGCCTGGTGCAGTCACATCAGTGCAACACCTCTACCGAGTCAGGAGGGAAAATGATTGCTGCCTGGTCCAAAAACAAGCTTGTGCTTACCTCAAATCAAACAGAGATCTGTCTCATGTTTAATCTCTGAAAAAATGCTTGTTGTTCATCCCATAGTGCTACCAGATACCATATCTGTTCCTTCTGTGGTTCTAAAGAACATGGAGCCTCCTCTGGAAAATGTGTTTGACCCCATGAGCCACATCATCACCCCTCTACTCTTCACTGGGTTTGAGGCACTACTCACCCACTTTGACTTATCCAGTACATTTCCTACCCTTGTACATTGGATCTGCTGTTGTATATTCGGTATGAGAATAGTCGGACTTTGAATTACTATACAGTTGCGCATCGTGTACACTGACATCTCAGTATTTTTCCTAATACTGAGATACACTTGTTAGCCATCTCTGGGATATTCTCTAGAGATTATGAGACCCAGTACCACACTCAACATGGCCACTCCTATGTTAGGGCCTGTCCCATCTCGTAAGTAATACCGAAGGTCGACTTGTTGGTGACCAGTTCTAGAAACTCGCTAAGACCAATCAGCTGTTGAGCACAGTCAATAATGCTTGGTCCCGGAAGATCGTGAGGATGTCTAAGAGGATGTGAGATTGAAGAGAAACAAATAGAGAGGAGGGAGATGTCGCTGAGAAGGTCGCGAAGTTGGTAGACAAAGTATAAAGAGGGAAAAGGACAAGTTGAGAGAAATAGATAATGCTGAGAGGGTCACGAAGTCGACCGACGAAGTGTGAAGGAAGAAATAGACAAGGAAAGAGAAATAGACGATGTTGAGAGAGTCGCAGGTGGTCGCAATGATGTTGAGAAGTGTATTGATGAATGCAATGACTTTGCCAACCAACGAGAGAACCTATGGGGTTCGAAGGAATCAGTATCAAGACGAATAGGAGAGAATACTTAAGTGTGCGAGTTTATACGAGCGCAGAGGGCAAGTTAGAATAGAGTAGAAGTGTCTTGATGATCTTGAGGTCACCAAGAGAGACAAGACCTATCAATCACAATGGTTCCAAGCTCAAAGGGCATCGTGGCCTCAAGCTTAAACCAAAGTGCGTCAATATCAAGTCTGGAGTACCATAAGTACATGCAAGGCTTTATATACATATGTACAGAGAGTATAACAGAAAGGGAAAAGTACAGAGGTCGCCAAGCAACAGAACTATAGTAGTACAGGGTATAGCTGGTCATAAAGTGACCATGTGTATATTCTACTAAGGTCGCGAGGGGTAAGGGAAACATAAGTAAGGTCGCGAACCTGACCAGTCATGGGTCACATATCAGACTGGGTCTCACACAACTTAAGCATAAGGTCATGACGACAATACTAAGATAAGGGGAAAAGAGTACAAAAATGGAAAGGACACAGTATATATAGCAAGAGCCTCGGGACTTGCCGACTTTCCCACGCTCGGACCCTCGGATCACGTGATGCGCTCAGGCCCAGGTCATGTGATCTTACGATTATGTAATCTGACCACAGCCCCAGGTCATGTGACCTTCCAACAACCCTCCCCAGTTTCTCCACAACTGCACTTTGGGATGGCTTACATAAGCGATCCTAACATCACCCCCCTCTTAAGGCTGGGCGTCCCGACCAGCTAGCTTGGCCTTGTCAGGGTGGGAGAGGAAGAAGTCCCGGAGAAGCAACATTACATTAGTGAGGTTCCTACGGGGCTCCCAAGTGTTTTCCTCCACTGGATATCCCAACCACTTCACCAAGTACTTCACCCCACGTCCCACCTTCTTAACATCAAGGATCGCCTCCACATCATACTCCAGGTGGTCATCATCAATCATAGGGGGCAGAGGGGGAGGCAGGTTCTGAGAAGGGAAGGAAGGGGGGTGGTATGGTGTCAACAGCAACTCATTGAAGACCTGATGGATGTGCCAGGCCCGAGGGAGCTTGAGGCGATACCCAGCAGGTCCCACCTTCTCCTCAACTGCAAAGGGGCCTGCTCTCTTGTTGTCAAGCTTTTTACAGGGCCGGTCCATCTTCAAGTTTCTAGTATCCAGCCAGACCAGATCTCCCTCAGAGTACTCCCGACTTGGGCGTTTCCCCTTATCGTAGCTCTTCTTCATCACTGCCACCGCTTTCTCCATTGCCTCCTTGGCTGCTCTTTGGGACTCCGTGAGCTTAGCCATCCACTCATCCGCCGCCAGGTTCACCTCAGAAGGTGGCTGGAGCCCCCCATTCCATGGGTGTCATCCATAATCGAGGAAGAAAGGTGTCTGTCCTGTCACTGAGTGCTCATGATTATTAAGAGCAAACTCCGCAGTGGACAACCATTCAGCCCAGTCATCCTGGAGATGGTCCACGTAAGCCCGGAGATAGATCTCCATCTCCTGGTTCGCCCGTTCCGTCTGTCCATCAGTCTGCAGATGAAAGGCAGTACTTGGATTTGCCTTTACCCAGATCATGGAGTAGAACTCCTTCATGAAGCAGGACACGAACTGGGACCCCTGGTCACTCACAACCTTGTGAGGGACTCCATGGTCACAAAACACTTGATCCCGGAGGAGACACACCGCTCCAAGTCCTGTGAGGTCGAGCCCGATCGCTTTGAGCAGTGTCCATTTTGTGAACTTGTCGACAATGACCACTGCAAGACCAAAACCTGGTGAAAATCACCATATGAAACACCCTGAGAAGTGGTGAATAGCAATGGTTTCCTAGGTGAAAATCACCAGGACTTGTTGATAACCACATCTTTATTGGGTACATGAAATGGGTGATTTTCACCACTTATATGACCGAATTCACCCACTGTTCTCTGGGTGAATAATACTACAATTCAAGTGTATTTTAAACTCATCTATAATAGGTGAATTTCACTCTATCACAAGTGCCTTTTAAACTGATCTAATAGGTGAATTTCATGTTGGTTTTTGTGTCATCTTAGTCATAATCTTAGGTGTTTTTCACTCTCTTTCACTGCAAGAAATTGCACAAAATTAATTTGTTGATGATATCTTGAAACTGTATTGGTTGATAATCAGGTACATCAAATGGGTTATTTTTCAGCACATATATGACCAAATTCACCTGCTGCTCTCCAGGTAAATGTCACTGCTATCAAGCACATTTTAACCTGATATTTGAGCTGGCTTCTACATACTTTGAGTGATTTTAACTATGTCTCCAGGTATTTTTTTAGCCTCTAAATTATGCACTCAATGGGAGTTGAACTCAAGTGCTCATGGAATTGGACTTAACCCATAACTGCTATGTTACCCATTACACTACAGTCCCCATCTAGACAATAAGATTTTGTGGCTTAATGTCACTCACATTGAGAGATGTATCACTCAATATCCTCCAGTTTAATATCACTTAGATTGAGGGGTGTATTGTATCACTCAAAGTCCTCCAGTTTAATCACTCAAATTGAGAGGTGTATTATATCACTGAGTATCCTTCAGTTTAATATCACTCAAATTCATGGGGTGTATTGTATCACTCAATATCCTCCAGCTTAATATCACTCAAATTGAAGGTGTTTTGTATCACTCAATATCTGTCAGCGACCGGCCACCAGCTCAACTGGGGTTGTGGTGCGACTCAGTCTCAGGTGCTCGGAGTCGAAGTCGGGGGAAACGAATCTATAGGCAACTACTGGGAGTCTCTACTACAGACAGGAGCTGGTCGGGTATAGACCAGGTCGAAGACGAGGGAACTAAGACGACTGAACGACTGACTACTTATACTAATGGGCCTTATCTCTTTATCATGGTCCATGCGGTACAACACTGCTT
This sequence comes from Clavaria fumosa, assembly GCA_951802425.1. NCBI lineage: Eukaryota > Fungi > Basidiomycota > Agaricomycetes > Agaricales > Clavariaceae > Clavaria > Clavaria fumosa. The sequence continues at coordinate 646,468 of OX637805.1, read as the reverse complement.
CTATATCACAAGGCATGGGAACATGTGCCTAAGAAGCGTGGTTGCTGACTGTCTGCAGCGCGCACAGACCAGGGTGCCTTCCTAGTGTGGTCTTTCATCAGTCACAGAAGCTCTCTGTGGGAATTCCCTTGTTACTGTCACTGCCTGTGATCCGGACTTCATGGAAGTCGGTCCAGTCACATGTAGGCATAAGCGCTGGTCCGACGCTTATGGTAGTTGCCATTTTGGGTGTGCCTAACACTTGGGCTTCTCGGACTAGGTGCCATACCTAGCCGGGCCTCGGCACGATTAAGGACAGGTTAAGTCCAATAGGTACACGGGTGTTCTATGGTCCGTGCGAGCCATTAGTCACGTGGCTTGATGTTCCACGTGGGCGAGCAGTGCTCGAGCCTTGTTTTACTAAGCACCAATTATGCTTAAGTAATACCGGCGCTAATATGGGCGCTTAGAGTCATGTTAACGCGGACCTATTACTAAGCAGTAGCGCGCTAGACGGGCGCTTAATTCAGTAGGCGCTCAAAGCGAGCGCTTAGGTTGTGGGCGCTAGATGCCAGGCGCTTCACGGTAATAATTATGTAAGGAAATTCGATTATCCTTACATTACCCCCCTCCCAGGTTCATGTCCACATGAACGCGTCCATGAGTCCAGTCTTGGACTTCCCCTTCCCAATCGGTGAGATTTTCGTAAGGACGGAAAGATAGCTGGGCATGGTCTATTGCCCTAAGTTTCCTTGGTGCCTCTGGGTGTTTATCATGGAAATCTTGGATGGCTTCTCTCACATTCCTAAGATTTTCCAAGGGTTCCCATGTAGCTTCTTCTTTGGGGTAACCTTCCCAGAGTACCAAGTATTTTATCTTTTTTGCTCGTCCTTCGAGTTTGGAGTCGATTACTTTCTCGACTCCATATTCTGGTTCGTCACCGATGATTTCAGGGGGTGGAGGAGGTTCGCGTTCCTGGCTAGGGAATGCAGGCGGTACATAGGGTTTCAGAAGCCCTTCCGAAAATACATTATGTATTTTCCATTGTGGTGGGAGCGTTAGACGATACGCTCCTTCTCCCACTTTGGATTCAACGGGGAAGGGTCCTACTCTCTTCCCTGCCAACTTGGGGGTCAGTCCCTTGGGGAGTTTAAGGTTCTTGGCGTCTAGCCAGACCAAATCTCCTTTTTTATATACAAGGGCTGTCTTCCTATGTTGGTCGTACTGGAGCTTCATTTGCTCCGCTGCCTTTTCAAGAGAAAGTCTAGCTTTCTCTCTAGCCTCTAATAAGTCCTCGACGAGTTTATCCACGTGTGGTACGTCGGTGGACTTCTTTGAGATTTCCCCTTTCCAAGGGTGTCTCCCAAAGTCTAAATAGAAAGGTGTATACCCCGTCGCGGAGTTCACCTTGTCATTATAGGAGAACTCGGCTGTAGGCAGCCAAGTTGTCCAATCGTCCTGGCGGTGTGTAATGTAATGTCTCAGGAAAGTCTCGATTTCCTGATTGGTCCGCTCGGACTGTCCGTCTGTCTGCGGACGATAAGCCGTGGAGGGATTTGCCTGAATCCCCATGGCTTTGTAAAAGGCAGTGATGAGCGCGGAGGTAAACCTCCTGTCTCTGTCACTGATTATCTTTTTAGGGAGTCCATGCTCCCTGAACACTCTATCACGGAGGATGGCTAGGGCCTCGTCTGTGGTGAGTTTCATTTTTACTGCCTGCAGTATGAGGCGCTTAGTGAATCAGTCTACGATTACTAAGATTCCATCACAGGACTTGGACTTAGGGATTGGTCCAATTATGTCCCACGTGATTTCTTCCCACGGTCCAGGTGGGATGGCGTGTGGGTGGAGCGGATTAGCTCGCTTAGTCCGGTCCACCTTATTTCTCTGACACCAGTCGCAGGCATGTGCGTATTTGAGGGTATCCTGGCGGAGCTCCTGCCACCAGTAATTACGCTCAATTAGCTCACGTGTCCTTTCAGGACCTGGGTGTCCTGCGAGCGGGGTGTCATGATGACTCCGAATTATCCTCTCTCGGAGGGCCGTGTCCGGAGGAATCCACAGTCTGTTTTTGTGCATCCAGAAACCCTCACTGGTCTCTAACCAGTATCGTCCTACTTCAGTAGGAGGGGATTTCTTGGTTGCAGTTTTTATTTGTTTTTCTAGATTGGAATCCGGTCCAATCGATACTATATTTCGGACTCTCAGATGCTCAGGTTTAATGAGGGTGACATCTTTATTGTCGTTATGTCCCTCATCATGTCCAGGCCTTCGGGAAAGAAGATCGGCACGGCCGTTGTTCTTTCCTTTTATGTGATGGAGCGTGTAGTTATAGTTTTGGAGCTCCATCATCCATCTGGCCTGTCTACCATTGAGGTTCTGAGGTTTCCGGAAATATAGGAGATTCTGGTGGTCGGTCCAGACCTCGACAGGGTCTGGTGGTGACAAAAGCCACTTGGACCACTCACGAAAAGCTCTGATGATCGACATCAATTCTTTATCGTAAATCTCATAATTCCGCTCAGCGGAGGACATTCCCTTGCTTAAGTAATCTATGGGGTGCCATTTCCCGCTTTCGTCTTTCTGCGAAAGAACAGCACCAGTGGCATAGTTACTAGCATCGCACTCGATTCGGAACTGGCCTCTTTCGAGTGGGGAACGGAGCACTGGGGGGTTCATCAAGAGCCTTTTAAGCTCTTCGAAGGCTGCCTGGCGCTCGGGCGTCCAGGCCCAAGGTTCCAACCCTGTAAGTTCATGCAAGGGTTTGGCGACCTTTGAGAAGTTGGGGATGAACCTCCTATAATAGTTTAGGAGACCTATGAATTTTTGGAGTTCTTTGAGGTTTTTCGGGATGGGCCAATCCTGGATCCCACTGCACTTTTTTGGTGACAGTTCAATCTTCCCTTTGGATATAATCAATCCAAGGTATGTAGTCCTGTTGACCTCAAATTCACATTTCTCTGGTCTCACGCACAAACTAAATTGTCGCAGTGCTGTGAGGACTCGCCTCACGAGAGAACGGTGGAAATCCTTTTCTGAACTTTTAGTGTGGATAAGTATGTCATCGACGTATACTTTCACATGTCCAGTAGCGATTTCCTTTTCTAGCGCCTTGTTCATCATGCCTTGGAATTGGCTAGGCGCATTGCACATTCCAAACTGCATGACTTTCGGTATATAGTTACCGAAAACTGTGCAAAAAGCTGCAAGCAGCTGTGACCATACATCCATAGGGATATTATGGAACCCCCATAACACATCGAGTAGTGTAAAAAGGTCATCATCGCTGATTCCATCAACGAGATCCCTTATTAAAGGAAGAGGGTAACTGTTCTTGACAGTTAAGTCGTTTAACTTCGTGTAATCGACTATGGGTCTTAGTCTATAAGATCCATCCCTTTGCATTTCCTTTTTGAAGAAGAAGGGTGATGACCATTCTGTGTGTCTACATTCCTCGATATGTCCTCGTGCGAGAGCTTGATCAAGATACTCTCGGCACTTCTGTGTATGCTCAGGGTTCATAGGGTACAGTTTCGACCTGAAGGGTTGAGCACCAGGCTTCAACTCTATGTGCATATCAAAGCCAGGTCGGCTTATAGCTCCCTTCTTGAATATGGCATCGCTAAAAACAGTGGGGAATTCCTTCATTAGGTCTGGAAGGAAATCAACGTCAACCACGTTTATTGCGATGGTGGCCATTAAAGAAGAATCCCATCTAGGGAGTTAAAGCCCAAATAAACTTTGCTCGAGCCAGTATTGAACAGGGGAAATTCCATTTCCTGAACATGATGCTGGCCAATGAGCACTGTAGTTCTTACGGAATTGGTGGCTTCATTTGCACTCCAACTTCCGTCTGCCAGTCGTGCTTTCATGGGTTTAGCCAATGGGGTAGTGACGAGTTTTTGCTCTTTAGCCCATTGCTGGTCCATGATAGAGATGGTACAGCCTGAGTCAATCAGGGCTAGTACCTTGACTGGGGTGGCATTTATCCCTTGCCGAAGGCTGATTTCTACTTCCAGACATTTCCTGCCAGCACAGGGTATTATGTCTGTTTTCGGAGGTTTCACAGGTTTTTCGATTTTCGCACCAGTCTCACCAAGTGTGTGGAAGATGCTACGAATTTCAACTAAATTATTTGGATGGAAATGATACGTAAAGTAATCCGATTCGCTTTCTTTCCGGAGTGTAGTAATATTCACCATATTCAGGGAAGCGTGGCCGCTTTCCTTTTTGGCATACTTCAGTACTACACTATTGCTTTTGTAATTTTTTGTAAGTAAATTGTCTACATTCGAGCTACTTCCAGTACTGTAGTCCATGACACTATGGTGAGTTGGGTATAGGGGGCCAGGCGCCTCGGTGGGTGCGCTCACTTCCTGGCTCCGCGAAAATCCTGTGAGGAGCCTGCTCCTTGTAACTCCCTGACCACCTGGGTCAGTTGTGCGATTTGTTCCTGAAGGAGCCGTACATGGTCCTTCAGGGCTGCGTTTTCTTCGCAGACTTCTTCAGCATCTACCTCCTCAGCGTATTCGTGCTGAGGGGTTTCATCCTCTTCTTCCTCAGGTTGTTCTTCCTGAGGAGCTTCCTCTTCGGCCTCGTCAATGCCGTCGAGGGCGCGTGCTTTTACCCCTCCAGGGGGTCCTGGTACTGGACAGTTCTTGATGAAGTGTCCAGTCTTCCCGCACCTGTGACAAGTGGGCACCCCTCTTGGGTCTACTGCTTGTTTATAGGTGGGGGGAGCTGTGGGTGCTACCGCTGGAGGTGCTGGCCTGCCAGGGGTAGTGTACCTAGGTGGAGGCTTGCTCCACATAGGGGGTTTAGGTGCCACTCTCGTAGGCACGGTGACTTTCCCGCTAGGGGTTGGTCGCACTCTTGTTTGTCTTTCGAGTCCTTCAATTCGGGTTTTAAACCGAGTGTCGGACTCGTCGATATTTGTTATGCGCAGTTTGTACTGCGTATAACTGGTGGGAATCAATCCCATCGCGTAAATTGTTTTTATAATATTGCGAGAGACCTGTCTCTCCAATATTTGTTTTACGAAAGGGAAATTGACCAAAAGTACGGGGTCAATATCCGCGGCGATTGCTAATTCTTCGAACCTGTCGAAGTATTCTTCCGCTTTTCCAGAGCGGAAGTTGAGGCTATCTAGGGCAATGAAGGCATCCTCCTGATTGCCCCTGTCCTCAAAGCGGAGCTTAAAATGCTCCAGGAAAAGTTCCCACGATGGCCAGCCATCATAGTCATACTTGTCCTGGATATTTTGAGCCCAGGTTTCTGCAGACCCCTCACTGCAGAGTGACAGAGTCAGTATGACTCTGTTGGTGGGGTTCGCAAACTGAGCTGAGTCAGCTGTGAAGTACAATTTGAGCCTCCTGAGGAAGCCCTTGAATTTTTTCTTGTCTCCATCAAATGGAGACGGCGGTGTCAATTTTAGCCGCCCTTCACCAGTCGTAGGGTGGTGGGGGGTCGGCTGGGGGGTCGGCGAGACCCTCGTCGTATGGGGCGGGGTCCCATACAGGGAACCCGTCCTCATCGACTCTACGTCGTCGTCGGGAGGAGGGTCCGGCGGCGGCTGTGTTTGTTCTGGCTCTGGGCCGGATCCTTGAGGATCCGGCTGTGGTGGTTGTGGCGGTTGCTGGGGTGCTCCGCCCTGCGATGCCCGAGAGGGGGCGCGGGACGGACGGCGAGAGCGAGGCGGAAGGGGAGGTTCTCGAGGGGCTTGTGGCGGTTGTGGCCCCTCGGGATTCTCCCTCTGTTTCCCTTTGCCTTTGGTGCCTCTGCCGGCACCACCACGTGGACCACCACCTGGACCCATGAAGCTCATCTTGGCTTCTTAGGTCCGGGACTATGTTTATTTGTCCTTGTGAATCTACGATCCACAAGGAACCACGGACGGGGACTTTTATATGTAAATGATCCGGTGGGGAGCACGGAGGATCTACCGTGATTTCGGGTATCTCCGGGAAGTAGTCCAACCACGGACCTTCTTCTTCCCAGAGGTGGTTTTGAGTGTGGTGGTCGTGAGCCTCCTTTCGGAGTTGACCACAGATGGTTTCAACGGCTTTCGCTGTTTCCAGGCGAAAGTCGATGTATTGGAGGACGCCTGATTTATTATCTCCTAGCCGGCGTCTCAGCTGGGAGCAGGAGCAGAATGCTCCTTGTCCTTCCCTTGATGGGGGATAGCCTTCTCTCGGGAAAAGGGTAACTTTCCCGGGGCAAGACTTTACGTGCAGGCAATCTTCCAAAAAAGGAAAATTGCCCACAAAGGGTCTGACAAAGAGATTTTCTGTTTTTATTTTCTTTTGTAATGCGACTTTACAAAAGTGGGTGCGGAGCAAGGCTCAACACGATCGCCAGGGGGCAGGTTTTATTCGTTATGTAGAGCTGTCTGGTGTATATCATATAAGGTGGGTGTGGGTGCGGGCTGCAGTTAAGCAGTCCACGGGACTGGGTCCCCCACTAGTTTCTCGTCGTTGCGGACGTCCAGTTTAACGTCATAGTGGACGTCAGCTCCGGGTATCGTCCTGCTGGCGTCTATTGCGTTGGTCTTGCGTAAATATTGATAATGATATCGTCCCGTGGGAGGTGGTTCTCCCGGTGTGTCCCGTGATTTTTAGTTCATGTGTGGTGGTGGTATAACTATCTTTCGGGGGTCAGCTTCCCAGGGTAAGATTACCCCTGAGAGCCGGTGGGGCTCGTCTCCACATACAGAGCAGTTTACTCTCCAGAATTTTATAGGGGGGATTAATCCCTGAACCATTTTAAGTGGAAATTTCCCTTCGGACCGGACCCCGGCCCTATGAAGCTAAGGAGTGCGCACCCGCCTGCAAACCCGTCTTAGGGGCACAATACAAGCACAGTGATCCACTAGCTCAGGACTATGCTCACTTCATGGTAACTCTAGAGTAGACTAATCCAGATAGTGAACAGCATAGTCGAAACTAAGCCTCTGCTTCGTCAGCGCCACTAGTTCCTTATCTTTTCGGTGCGAACCTGCCGCACTTACACGGATAAGCTAGCGACTAGCTGTCACTATTTCGCTTCAAATCTTATAGTGGACTTTGATCAGGATTTGTCTCGGTTTACCCAAGTCCTGAATTTCGTTGGGTGGATAAGTCCCATGACCTCCCTTTTCAGGGGGCTCCACTATAAGCTTTATCCTTGATAGGAAAGAGGGACCGAGGTAGACACCCCAGCTCTCTTGGCGCTGCTCCACCTTGCCTTAGGTAAGCGGTCGGGTGGTTTAAGCCAGCTGAGCCGAGCTCCGACATTTCCCTTGGCCTTCCACAAATTTCTGTGTGAAACACCCTGGAGCTATGCATTGGGTTTTATAGGATTGCAACCCTGGCCCCGGCAAAAAAGCCTAAGGCGCAAAGAGCGTTCCGGACCCTGCGTCCATCGGGCACACATACTCAATGGGCTGGAATCGCGATCCACAGTTTCCTATTGTAGTATAGTAATATATTCGAATTTTTCTTTATCCAAGAACTATTCGAATAGTACTACTAAACTTTTTATAGCCTGGGTCCGAACGGTGGTCCAGGTGGAACTCCACCCCTTAAGGGGGCCAGTGATCCCTTCTCCCCTTCTTTGCACCTCAAGGGAGGCAGAAGGCGGGGAGGTCTACAGAATTTAATTCTACTAATTTAATTATCTACAGGGCCCCGTTCTTGGCCTGTATATTACGGTACAAAATTTGAGGGCGGCTGGTCTTTCCAGGTCCGCGCCTCCTAATCCTACTACACTTAGCTTAGAAACCTCCGCTGCCGGGGAGGCCAGGTCCTCGTGTTGGTCGGATGCTTCGTCGGTCGAATGTCGATGGCAGTCGAGTCGTGCCGGCGGTCGGTGGGCGCTTCGGTTGGGGTGAACCGGAATCATAAGTTAGTCGGGGGCGAGAGTGGGGGCGGTTGTCGTCCGGGTGTGTACAGCACGCGTCGATCTTCCCGCTGGCCGTTCCTTAGGCCATCGCATGTTGGTCGCTGCCTGTTTCGGCGCATCTGCGCATGCCGCCTCTATCCTGCGCGTCGTCAGTTTCTCAGGCTGTGACTAGAGGACTTACCTTTCTTTTTCTCGTTCAGCTGGAACCCGAGTGCCGTCCACTTCGTCGTGGTCGGTGCGTCGGCGAGGTCTTCGACCTTTTGTCAGCGACCGGCCACCAGCTCAACTGGGGTTGCGGTGCGACTCAGTCTCAGGTGCTCGGAGTCGAAGTCGGGGGAAACGAATCTATAGGCAACTACTGGGAGTCTCTACTACAGACAGGAGCTGGTCGGGTATAGACCAGGTCGAAGACGAGGGAACTAAGACGACTGAACGACTGACTACTTATACTAATGGGCCTTATCTCTTTATCATGGTCCATGCGGTACAACACTGCTTCTATATCACAAGGCACGGGAACATGTGCCTAAGAAGCGTGGTTGCTGACTGTCCGCAGCGCGCACAGACCAGGGTGCCTTCCTAGTGTGGTCTTTCATCAGTCACAGAAGCTCTCTGTGGGAATTCCCTTGTTACTGTCACTGCCTGTGATCCGGACTTCATGGAAGTCGGTCCGGTCACGTGTAGGCATAAGCGCTGGTCCGACGCTTATGGTAGTTGCCATTTTGGGTGTGCCTAACACTTGGGCTTCTCGGACTAGGTGCCATACCTAGCCGGGCCTCGGCACGATTAAGGACAGGTTAAGTCCAATAGGTACACGGGTGTTCTATGGTCTGTGCGAGCCATTAGTCACGTGGCTTGATGTTCCACGTGGGCGAGCGGTGCTCGAGCCTTGTTTTACTAAGCACCAATTATGCTTAAGTAATACCAGCGCTAATATGGGCGCTTAGAGTCATGTTAACGCGGACCTATTACTAAGCAGTAGCACGCTAGACGGGCGCTTAATTCAGTAGGCGCTCAAAGCGAGCGCTTAGGTTGTGGGCGCTAGATGCCAGGCGCTTCACGGTAATAATTATGTAAGGAAATTCGATTATCCTTACAATATCCTTCAGTTTAATATCACCCAAATCAAGGGGTGTATTGTATCACTCGATATCCTCCAACTTAATATCACTGAAATTAAGGGGGCCTATTGTATCACTCAATATTCTACAGTTTAATATCACTCAAATTGATGGATGTGTTGTGCCACTCAATATCCTCCAGCTTAATGTCACCCAAATCAAGGAGGTGTATTGTATCACTCAATATCCTTTACTTCAATATCAATCAATATCCTCCAGTCTAACATCACTCAATATCCTCCAGCTTAATATCACTCAAATTGAAGGTGTTTTGTATCACTCAATATCCTTCAGTTTAATATCACCCAAATCAAGGGGTGTATTGTATCACTCAATATCCTCCAGCTTAATATCACTCAAATTAAGGGGGCTATTGTATCACTCAATATTCCCCAGCTTAATATCACTCAAATTGATGGGTGTGTTGTATCACTCAATATCCTCCAGCTCAATATCCCTTAATTCCAAAATCACCCATCACCTGTTTTTTGGGTGAAAGTCTTAAATCATCTGTCCAGATGGTGATATCAACCTGCTATTGGGTCCATAGTGGACAAGGATGGCGTTATGTCCACAGGAGAGGGGGAGGGGACCAACTATGTCCCATGAGATCACTGACCAGGGACCATCAGGCACCAGATGGGGGTGCAGTGGGGCAGCACGCTTGGTATGGTCGGGCTTTGTCCACTGGCATGTCTCACACCCCTGGGCATACCGATCTGCATCTTTTACCATGTCTGGCCACCAATAACCCTTCACTAGTGCTGCTCTCAACTTCCAGGGCCCAGGGTGTCCAGCAGTGGGGAGGTCATGCTCAAACTCGAGAACAGCCTCACGAGCTCCTAGGGGGACCCAAGTGACTATCCCCTTTCACCAGAGTCCAGCATGATCTTGTGTCCACTCATCATCAAGCTCCTCCGGCTTCTGTATGTGTACTGCGCTATTTTTCTGGAGTAGCATCTCCATTTCCGATGTGAATGACACATGGACTTCCATTTCTGGGAAAACCTGCACCGGTGCATCCTCCTCCACCATCTCTCCATAGTCCAGTCTCCGGGAGAGTGCATCTGCCTTTGTATTCGACTTGCCAGTGCGATACTTTATCTCAAAGTCAAAGCACTGGAGCTCTCCAACCCAACGAACCTGCCTCGGCTTCAACTTCTGGGGCTTCCGGAAGTACTGGAGGTTTGCATGGTCCATCCAGATCTCGATCATCTCCTCTGCTCCAATGAGGTATGCTCGCCACTTGCGAAGTGCCTGAATCACAGCCAAGAACTCCTTGTCATACACATCATAGTTCTTCTCAGCTGCAGTGAGGGCCTTGGAGATATAGTCAACAACTCTCCAGGTTCCATCTGTCTGCTGCTGCGAGAGCACTCCACCAGTTGCCAGGTTGCTTGCATCTGTCTCTACCTTCCATCTCCCTTTGTCCTGAGGCAGAGCCAAGACCGGGGCCGATACAAGTGCCTGGCAGAGATCTTGGAAGGCTGCTTCCTCCTCCTCCTCCCATTTCCATGGAACATTCCCAGTCAGCCAGAAGAGTGGCTTTGCCTGGGCAGAAAGATTCGGGATGTGCCAGCAGAGGTAGTTCAACATCCCATTGAACCTCTGGACATCCTTCACATTCTTAGGATGTGGCCAATCTCGGACTGCTGCACCCTTGGCCGGATCATGCTCTAGTCTGTTGTGGGAGATCTTCATCCCCAGGAAGATGATCTCACTCTTCTCAAACTCACATTTACTGAGTTTGAGACACAACCCATTCTCTCCAAACTTCCTCAAGACCCAATCCATCCAGTACCGGTGTGTAGCCAAGTCCTCTGCAAACACAATGACATCATCCACATAGGCCCTCACATGTCCTCCTGCAATCTCCTCCCTCAACACATGATTCATGAAGCGTTGGAAGGTAGCAGGGGCATTCTGCAGTCCAAACCACATGACAGCTGGTTTGAAGAGTCCACAGGGTGTCAGGAAGGCACAGCGGTGCTGGTGCTCGGGCCAGACCTGCATAGATGGGAAACCTCCCTTTGCATCAATCTTAGAGTAGATTGACGCTCCTTTAAGCACATCCACTGTGTCTCGGATGCGGGGGAGGGGGTACTTGTCCTTGATCAGGTGTGCATTCAGCCTCGAGTAGTCAATGATCAGCCGCAGCTTGTCCTTCTCATGTTTGAAGAAGAAGGGGCTGGCATACAGGGATTTCGAGGGCCAGATTCATCCAGAAGCAAGCTGCTCATCCACCCAATGGTTCATCTCCACCATCTCCTGCTGTGTCAGAGAATACAGCTTGGAAGAGAGGTGCTCAGGGTCCTTTTTGAACTCAATCTTAATATCGAAGTCTGGTCGGGAGTGGGGAAGTTCATCCCACTTCGCTTCACTAAACACCAAAGGGTAGCGGCTGGGCCAATTGGGGGTAGGGCCAGAGTTGGGAAAACGGGTGTCCAGAGGATGCGAGGGTACTCGTTTTCAGGGGTGCAGAGGCTCGAGGGGATGGGGAACACTGTGGGGGGCAGCAGGTAAGGCTCAGCTCTGCCTTCTGCCAGTTGATATCTGGGTTATGCCACTTGAGCCAGTCATGCCCAAGGATGACCTTGTGGGACTGGGTCTTTCCCAGCAGAAAGTGGATCCGCTCTTGGTGGTCACCAACTCTCACCAGCACCTCTATCCCATACCAGACCTTTCCATTCCTGTTCTGTGTCCCATCCACATTATACATGGTGATTGGGTTCAGCAGGAGAGATGGCTCCAGTCCCACTCCTTTCACCCACTCCAAATCCATGAAGCAGTTGGTGCACCCTGAGTCAACAAGGGCCTTCATTGTGGTCCCTTTGCCAGTGCTGAAAGCCTCCAAGTGCACCTGGATGGCTAGCTCTCGTGGCACATGTTTCCACACTTCTGGCTGCACTCTGGTTAGGCGCTCTGCCAGTCTCACTTCCTCCTTCACCTCAGCCCCAATTCAGGTATGTCTCCGCTGCAAGATAGTATATCAGGGTATACTTGCAGCAGGCACAGGGATGGAAAGGGGGCTGGCACACTTCTTCTCCCCAGTGGGAGTCCTCCTCTCTCTCTCACACAGCTCTATGCAGGCTCGGAGCCATGCAATCTCTTTCTCATATCCCTCTGCCATTTGGGGGGCACATGGTGCTGCCTGGGTTTGGGCCCTTGGGACCTGCAGACGTGTATCAGGCAGGGGGCAGAAATGGACAGCATGGCCAGTCTGGTGGCATCGGAAACAACATCTCTCATCAGCAGGGGCCCATCCTTGGGCCATGGCCACATCCGGGGTACACAGCAGAGGGGTCACAAGAGGTCGCGAAACAGTCACAGCAGGTCGCGGTAGGGTTGCGGTGGGTCGTGCGGGGGTCATGGTGGGTCGTGGTGTCCATTCCATGAGTATCCCATCCAGTCGCCTTTGCTGGGCATCAAGCCTCTCAGCCAGCACCTTCCATTCTCCATATGTCTCTGGCATCAGGGAGACACCATAGATTCTCTCCACCAACCTCCTACTCAGGTTCAACTCCAGCCAATGGACTAGGATTCCTGAGTCCTTCTCTGCACTCAACTTTGCCCATCGGAACAGTGTCTCAAATTTTGCGAAGAACTCCAGTGCTGTCATGGCACCCTGTTTCAGCCTGGCAATATCGGCAAGGGCAGTTGCACAGTCATTCGGGTCATCGAATGCGCACTTCATCTCCTCCACAAACTCTGCCTAGGTTCTAGCCTTGCCACTACCCAGGATCTCTTCCACCTTCATATTCGCCCACTCTGCAGCAAATCCTTCTCCAGTAATTTTGCTCAGAGCAAAAAGGACCTTCACCAGGTCCACAGCATAGACAGTCGGGTTCGCCATAAACAGGAGGTGAAGGGATCGGAGGAACATACGGAAGTTCCTTTTCTGCCCATCAAAGGGGGCAACAGCTAGGTCCAGCATTCTGTAGCACTGTAAAATAAAATTCCAGGCCTTCAGCACTCAGGATTTCTTCGATCTCTTAACAGTCCTGTCCTCTCAGGCTGCTCTTCTAGGTACTTATGTACCTATAGAACTCTTATTCTATGAAACTATTGGTAGTGTGGGGCCCAAATGGTGTCCCAGGTGGTTGCTCCACAACTCCTAATGAGTTGCCTGTGCGCCCTTCTGACAATGGTCACAGAGCAAGGGCCCTGTCCACTGGACCAGGAAACTACAGAAAGACTACAGTGTAATACTGTTCCCTTGACCACAACTTTGAATTATTATTTTCTCCATGTGATGTCAATATTTATTGCCCATATTTTTCACTGACCAATTTAAATGCTTTCTACATGTCCCACAAAATTAAGGAATTATTACTACCAGCAGCGAAGTCTTTCAAATCTCAATGTGAGCTGGCAGCATTGAAAAGTCACATTTCATCGTTCCTTTGACCAGTGTGACGTCGCATGTGACATCCGTCACAGGCCCTCGTCAGCCTCATCTCCGTGCAACTCCCCCACTTGTCCAACATCGTCAGGAAGCATTGGCTTCTTTGGTCGCACCGGCTTTGGGGGCAAATTCCGCTTTGCAATGCCTTCTTCTGTCAGGTGTGCACACTCAGCCTCCCAGGCTAAAATCGCCGCTGCATGTGCGGCCTTCAACTCGTCCCATTGGGCATTGATTGCTGACCTTGCATTCTTCCTTGTAGCCCTGTTTATTGCCCTCTGTTCCTTCTCGGCAGCCTCCTCTGCCTTCTGCTGTGCCACTGTCCTCAATTTCTCCTCAAACTCATCAGCAGTCAATGCCACAGCCTTGCCATCAAAGAGCATTGTACGGTCATCCTTCTTCCGGTTCTGCTTGCTATTCAAGGCCTCGTTTTGCTTGTCCAGGAACATGTGCTGGAAGATCAGCTGTGCAGATTGTCTCTCAAGCATCGAGTCTCGGGCATGAATGTGTGAATGGGCAAGTTTGAGATTTTTGCGGAGTTCTGTGACATGCTTCTCTAGTGTGTTGCAGCTGATGTATTCTGTTGGCAGTTCTGCCAGCATCCAGTCTGGTTCTGGAAGGTCTGGGGGAGCCTCAAGAACAGGTGCAGGTACGTTGTCAATGGCCCTCATCGGTGCTTGTGATACGAGGATAGAACCAGTGGATGTTGCACGGAGCGTCTCTGAGAGCAACTTGATGCGCTTTGAAGCCACAGTCAGAGTGGGATCAATGTCCGTATCCCTTGGATGGTGATGCAGCAGTGTGGGGGATGTGAGTTCCTCGTTTTCTATTGGCTGAGTTGAGATTGTTGGTGCGTCAGAGTCCTCTTCTTCATCATATCGCTGAGCCTGGAAAGCCTCCATGATGCGCCTCACAGGGCTGCTTTGTGGCAGAGGAAAACTGCCCCTCGTAGAGTGAGGGATGCTCGGTTTCATCTGGCCCACTGTTATCATTCTGGGATCAAATGGATGGATGCCCGTAGCACGGAATGCTGCCAAAACCGTCTCCATATTGAATGCCTTGAGATATGCCTTCCCAAATATGCTGGTGAAGTCGCTCTTCCCAACTGGTCTCCTATTCTTCTCCTCGAAGGCATTTATCTCATTTTTCCAGACTGCCTTCATCTTTGCGAAGCAAGCGACATCAAGGCCTTGCAAAGCGTGAGTGCAGTGTGGTGGATAGGCCAGCAGAATGATATTGTTAGCCCGAGCAAACTGCACAACATCAATGGTGTGATGGGAGCTATGCCTGTCGAGTAGCAAAATTTGTGGTTTGTCAGTGAATCCTTTCTCTTTGGTCTGTGGATTGAAGACTTTCTGGATCCATTCTAGTGCATGCGCCCCATCTGTCCAACCATTTGGGGAGTGGGAGATCCTGGACAAAAGTTAGTGGCTGTAGTTTGGCTTGGACTTGCACGTATGTCGCTCGTGCTATGTTGTCTTGACCCCACTTTGACATGAAATTTTGTCCTTTGTAGATGATCATCGGTGTCAGAGCTGTGCCATCAGCACAGATTGTAACAAGTGCAGTAACATTCTCCCGGTCGGCACCGCCTTGCTTATGTTGGGTCTTTGTGCCTGTTAGGGTACTTGAGTACCTATAGTACTTAGCCCCTTGAACAGATGATCCAGGCAATTATGCGTCTCTTCAATACATTCTTATGCTCTTTCTAGGTCCTTTACCCATACTGTACTACTCACCCATGTAAACTTACTCCCAATATGACATAAGCTATGGAAAGTGGTACTAGGACGGAAAGAAATGGTTCTACAGCAGGAATGAAGAACCGCACAAACAAACGGTTTTTACCATTGAATTCCCACTGCTCGTTTACCCCTATATGCATAAAAGCAAAAGGAAGTAACTGTTATTCACTCGCTCAGGCTGGTTCTACTGCTGTTTAGGCCATACTCTAGTATTACTAAAATAGCGCTAAATGGAGGTTTTAAATGGAAGGTCTGAACAGACAGAAATGTCGGAAAGGTCTGTAAGGTCATACCCGCGAGTTTACGAGAGACGTGGAGCACTTGCGGCTGAGCTACAGGGTCGCGAACTCGCTGGTGCGAGTTTGGCACCACTCTGGCATTGTGGGGCAGTCCCGATCATGATCGGACCTCGATCGAGTGATCGAGGACCAACAGTTCGGCCCAGTTCTCATGGTGGTGAGGGCAGCGATCAGCAGTGATGGTCGATGCTGCCGCTCTTCCAGATATGGACTAGTCATCCTCACAAGCAGACTGTGCACTCGCGACCTTTGTGCGCAGTCCCTCAGCCCTCCCCTTGTCTTCCTTTGTACTAGGGTGTTACTAGCATGTATTTGGCATAGAATACAGCTGAATCACATGCTAAATAGGGTTAGTACACTTAATTATGACTAGTCTGGGGGAGATAAGAGGAAACAGAGGAAGTATAGATGAGATAACGACGCGATCAAGGCCAGGAATGTCGCAGAAAGTCGCGGAAAGTCGCGGAACGTCGTAGAAGCGATCGGGGGTGGTTGTGGGGTCCTTCCCCACAATCCCCGATGACCGGAACCCAAGAAATGAGTCATCATGACTCATTTTGATTATATGTAGAACCTTCGAGAAGGAATATCTCAATGAAGACATGAGATATAATTATGATTTTGCCTGATATGTAAAGCCAGTGAATTTTCCTTAATTTAGAGTCCTTAAACGGTATGTTAGGATTACTAGTTAAGGAGCTATGTTGAATCTTTCCAAATGTAGTAGATATGTGAATTTGAGTATAAATAGCTGACAGAACCTCGCGTTCTAGGCATCATTACCTACCCATACATCGATTACACTATCCTCTAAGAGGACTAAGTCTGAGTCTAGCTCCCCATGGAGCTAAGGACATATTTAGCTAAACTAAGGACAGGGTCTAGTTAAACTAAATGTAGTATCTACCGACTGAGGACTTAGTCTAGTCAAATGATCTGGGTACCCAAAGGTACCCAGGCTTCGGACGAGCCGCCCTGTGCCGGCTCTCCTTGGCGCGGTAAGTATTGAACAAGATATGAATATTTTGGTATAGGGTACAAGGTACTCTACTGTACAATGTATCAATGTATTCATCAGAGTAAGTAGTGAATAACTAGCCAAGTATTGAGAATTGAGAGAAGGTTTATAGAGCTAGAATGGTCTACAAAGCCAGGAGAATCTCATGAACTCTTTAGCTTAATTCTCCCTTCACTGGTTAGCTAGTTATTCACCAATCGATTTTTGACCTATCTATGTTGATTTGGCTTAAGTGTACAATACCTATGGAGTGGTCAGTCATTGAGCCATAGTGTCAGCCTGTGGAGTGATACCAGGTTGAGGCAGACTATGGGGGTCAATGGCTAAGCCCATGGGATGTTGTGACTTAGGTTACTAATAATAATAATATCTGCCCAAAGCAATGCCTTGCTAGCAGTGTTGGTTCCAATACTGTTAGCAGGAAGGTATGGAACTGGAGGATCTACTAGTCCTGTAGACCAACTGCATGAGGAATTGAGGACCTGTCTGAGTCATTATGACTCTCAGTGACTCATTTCTGACTGCACCCAGTACCAGATCCATAACAGAAACAGAATTGGACGTAGAGTTAGCTGTGGCAAAGCACGAGTTAGTAGCATTGCGAAGGGGCGAGAAAGGTGAGTATCGGTATTTCCTAGTTTTCATGGCTTTACTGAACTTGCGATCCTTATAGGAAAAAGCAGGGAGGTCGCAGAGGTCACGGAACTGATGGCACAGAAGGTGGAGGTGGAGAGGGATTTTGAGGCTCTCCAGGGGGAGTGGCAAGGTAAGTATTCATTTTGAATTATTGCATTATAAGTTGACTTCTGTGTGATTCAGACCAGGAGGTCAAGTTGAGAGAGTCGCGCCACGAGGTAAGGGATTTGAAGAAGGAAAAAGAGGGTAAGTTGATTTTCGTAGGTGTGAAGTGAGCTAATTTTGCCCATAGAGTGGTTGGCATTGATGGGGAAGACTCGTGAGGGATTTGAGGAAGTGAAAGGGGTGATCGCAATGGTGAAGAAGGAGTGGTCCGGTAAGTATTTGTTTTTGTCTCGCTATGTTTTAACTGATCTTCGTGTTTGTCTAGATCAAAAGACCAAACTGGAGGAAGTCCGGCGTAGACTGGCAGAAGCAGAGGAGTCGGAACACAGTAAGTTTCACAGTCGCGAGTATAAAATAGACTGATCTGTGTTTTGTGTAGGATTGTTCGCGACTGTAGAGAAGATGGAGAGGGAGTTGACGGCAAGTCGGGAACAGGAGAAAGGTAAGTCATCGCGGGCCTTCAGATTTTTGGCAACAAACTGAAAATTTGTTTCTAGAATTGCATGGTAGGTGTGCAACGATGGTTGGCGAGCTTCGCGAGGCTCGATTTCGAGGGCGAAGAGGACTGGAAACAGTTTTCTTCGCCTATGAAGATCTTTTGCTGAAGTCGCCTCAAGAGCTCTCACCGTGGGTGGAGAAATGGGTGGAGCAGGAGCAGCGTCGCATGCGGAGGGAGCTATTGGATCTCCCAAGGGTGGACCAGTGGGGTGTGGAGTTGAAAGGTCCCAAGGCTGGAGAGGAGGAGAAGGGGGGAGAGGAAGAAAAAGTTGCGAATGTGGAAGGTGGGGATGGAGTAGAAGGGTCGCGAAAGGAGAAGGAAAAAGTTCGCGACCAGTAGATTAAAAAAATTACTTGTTATATTTTTATTGCATATATATATTGCTGTGAAATCTGAAGTGAGAAAATGAAACGAAGGCAAAAATAAGGCAAGGAAAAATTATTGAGTTGTGCGGGTTGTGCGAGGCTTGTCCGGGTAGGTTGCGTGGAAATCTTCTAAGAGTTCCTTTGAGCCGGAAAGTGATTCGATGGGCTCCCAGGTGTCATCCTCGGGTCCGTAACCTTCCCAACGTACCAGGTAGAGCACTTTCCTACCCCTCCTTCAAGAATCTAGTATGTTGGCGACTTCGTAGTGTTGTTCGCCATCGACTTCGATAGGGGGCGGGGGTTGTTGTTGTTGCTGAGGGAAGGTGTCATCATAGACCTTCTTGAGTAACGAGACATGGAAAACATCATGAATTTTTTGCATCGATTTTGGCAACTGGAGGCGATAAGGGAACTGATACTTAAGCTCCCTCCATGATTAGCATTCCACTTCAATAGGACATATTTGTGTGGTGGGTTCAGCCCACTGGAATAATAATGTGACCTTATACATTGTATACATGACTAACATATTGCAGTACCAAAGTGGAGGTAAATAATGCTATACATTGAGGTAGGAATGGAGGGATGTGAATGTGAAGGAAATGATGGAGTGCTGGGGTGTGACCACTGCCAATTGATCAAGAGTGGATGCACATAATCTGCGATAATCTACAGGAATCCAACAAAGTTTGTGTCCTGTGAAAGCAGTGAATAACCATCCATCATTGATGAGGTATGGCCAAGACTTTCCACCATTTGAGTCACTGTATATCTGCAGATTTGCACCAGTGACTGCATCCCACACTCTCACTGTCCTGTCTGAAGACCCTGAAACTATCCTTTTGCCATCTGGAGAGAATGACACTGATCTGACACAATTAGAATGGCCCTCAAGTGTCTGCAGATGAGCACCAGTGAATACATCCCAGACTCTCACTGTCTGGTCATAAGACCCAGAAGCTATCCTTTTGCCATCTGCAGAGAATATCACTGATCTGATACAATCAGAATGGCCCTCAAGTGTCTGCAGATGAGCACCAGTGACTGCATCCCACACTCTCACTGTCCTGTTTGAAGACCCTGAAACTATCCTTTTGCCATCTGGAGAGAATGACACTGATCTGACCTCACCAGAATGGCCCTCAAGTGTCTGCAGATGAGCACCAGTGACTGCATCCCACACTCTCACTGTCCTGTCATAAGACCATGATACTATCCTTTCACCATCTGGAGAGAATGACACTGATCTGACCCAATCAGAATGGCCCTCAAGTGTCTGCAGATGAGCACCAGTGACTGCATCCCAAACTCTCACTGTCCTGTCTAAAGACCCTGAAACTATCCTTTTGCCATCTGGAGAGAATGACACTGATCTGACACAATCAGAATGACCCTCAAGTGTCTGCAGATGAGCACCAGTGACTGCATTCCACACTCTCACTGTCCTGTCATAAGACCCTGAAACTATCATTTTGCCATCTGGAGAGAATGACACTGATTTGACCCAATCAGAATGGCCCTCAAGTGTCTGCAGATGAGCACCAGTGACTGCATCCCAAACTCTCACTGTCCTGTCTAAAGACCCTGAAACTATCCTTTTGCCATCTGGAGAGAATGACACTGATCTGACACAATTAGAATGGCCCTCAAATGTCTGCAGATGAGCACTAGTGACTGCATCCCAGACTCTCACTGTCCTGTCATAAGACCCTGAAACTATCCTTTTGCCATCTGGAGAGAATGACACTGATATGACACAATTAGAATGGCCCTCAAGTGTCTGCAGATGAACACCAGTGACTGCATCCCACACTCTCACCATCCTGTCTGAAGACCCTGAAACTATCTTTTTGCCATCTGGAGAGAATGACACTGATCTGACACAATCAGAATGGCCCTCAAGTGTCTGCAGATGAGCACTAGTGACTGCATCCCACACTCTCACTGTCCTGTCATAAGACCCTGAAGCTATCCTTTTGCCATCTGGAGAGAATGACACTGATATGACACAATCAGAATGGCCCTCAAGTGTCTGCAGATGAGCACCAGTGACTGCATCCCACACTCTCACTGTCCTGTCATATGACCCTGAAACTATCCTTTTGCTATCTGGAGAGAATGACACTGATATGACCTCCTTGCAATGGCCCTCAAGTGTCTGCAGATGAGCACCAGTGACTGCATCCCACACTCTCACTGTCCTGTCATCAGACCCAGAAACAATTATTTTGCCATCTGGAGAGAATGACACTGATATGACCTCCTCTGAATGGCCCTCAAGTGTCTGCAGATGAACACCAGTGACTGCATCCCACACTCTCACTGTCCTGTCATCAGACCCTGAAACTATCCTTGTACCATTTGGAGAGAATAAGACTGAGTTGATGTCTCCAGAATGGCCCTCCATGACTTGTACACATGCACCCCATTGTTTTGGTAATTCCCCTTGCACCAACACTGCACCCTCCATCTGCTTATTATAGGTATTGTATATTTCAGTGCCAATTGGGCTAAAGGGCAAAGCTGTAAAATACACTTGCAATGCAGACACACTGATGGCTGGAAAGAACTCTTGGATCAATCTCTCACCATCAGATAATAGGGCTGAGACAATATCCATATCATTATTCATCTATTTCAAGACCACATGTTAGTTTTGTGAACCTCACTTAATAAGAACATGCACTGACTGAAAGATAGGCATGCACAGATGCCAACATTTGCAATGCATTTCTCAGATTCCCAAGGAGACTGCAGACCTCTATCCAGTGTAGTAAATGATTTGAGCAGAAATGTCCCAGAAGCTGTAATACATTGCTTGAAAGCTTGCCACTGCAAACATGCATGCCCCAATATCTACATGCATACTGCAGGCTACCTGAGATATGTTTTGATATCATTTCTGGGAGATCTGGCACCTCTTGGTTGAACTTGGTGGGGTCTCTCATATCACAAATATCCTTCTTCAGTCTTTCCATCACAATCAGGCATTTCTCTGCCATGATGGTGTGTTGCTCTTCAAGATCAACTCTAAAATGCAAGTTGTGGCATCTAGTAGGGTCCACAATGAAGTCAAAGAATGATGGGTGAATCAATCTTATAACTCCAATGCCATCATTTGGAGCTGTAATGATTGCCTGCAACTTCTGAAGATAACCATTGACATCAACATCTGACTCAAGCAGGTCCTCTAATTGATCTGATGAGAGAGGATCCTGAAGGACAGCAATAGTTCCAAGAATCAAGCGCAATTTGACTCCAAGGTGTTCAGAAATATCAGGGAATGCAATATTCAACACTTGCAAATACAACTGATCCAGATGCTGCAGAGGAGAGGAGCCCACAGCAGTTGTTGTGTTCAAAAGCATCCTCAGTTGCCCCTTGGGATCAGCAACATCAATGAACCTTGCTGCAGTGGCAGCAAATATGAACAGGCCTGAGGACATATTGGTCAAACTCTCAACATCTGTAGGGGGTGGCCAGGATCCAGGAATGTGATATCTGTGCTTGATAGCTTCAAGGCACCATGTCAGATAATACTGGATATCACTTTTAATGACATCCAACCTGACTTCATGCAGAATCATTGGTCTGGTTGTATCTTTGAGAAGTGGATGTTGAAAAGCACCAGTGATTTGGAGAATTGGTCTACTGGTGATGAGGAATTGCAAAGGGAATAATTTTTCAATGTGTTGGGATAATGATGCTAGAATGGTAGAGGTGGAATTGTCATCCTTGCATTCATCCAGAGCATCAATCACAACTAAACTTGGAGGGAACTTATTCCTCATAGCAACAAATGGTTTGACAATCATCTT
The DNA here is from genome assembly GCA_951802425.1 of Clavaria fumosa. NCBI lineage: Eukaryota > Fungi > Basidiomycota > Agaricomycetes > Agaricales > Clavariaceae > Clavaria > Clavaria fumosa. The sequence goes on along the minus strand of OX637805.1, from coordinate 624,543 downwards.
CTCCAACTGATAGGAGACAGAGGAGTAAACAATATCAGGATTAGACCTGACAACACATGCAAGTCCAGCTTTGAACTCTGGACAAAACTGTCCTAATTGATAGGCAATGGTAGTGAATACCAGATTGAGATTGCTGCAATCAGCATTATCCCTAGAGCAGAAGAAGCTCGCAGCAAGGACTCCTTTGTCCTCACAGAACTTGGCTGCAGTGTAGGCAATTGTAGTCTTCCCACTCCCAGCTACACCATTGATCCAAAATATCTGCCGAGTCCCCATGACACACAAAGGGTCAGAGGATGTGGGTATGCCCTCTTGGGAGTGTTCAACATTATGACCAACCCACTGATAAAGCTCCTCAAGAATCTCTTTCCGAGTACCATCAAGACACGAGACTAACTTATTATTGCAGTTGAAGCCAGCAGTGACTGCACGAGGCAGATTGAGACCAGCTACATAGCCCAACATAAGTAAAGCACTTCAGCCAAATTATGAAATAAACCGCACTGTAGTCATTGAGCTTTGTCTTGATTTCTGTCTTGATTTCCTGATAAAAAATAATCATATGAGAAACAGGACGAGGTAACTGGCCCATGAACTTACCCCAAGTGTGGACTCAACAGCGAGTGTACTTTGAACCTTTGACCACACCTCAATCAGGGTGTCCAAAGATACAGGCCACTTACTTACCAGGAATTGAAGTATTGAGTTATCGATAGTAGAAATGAGGCCCGTAATCTTAAGAGCATCGTGGTCACGGGTGAGGACACGCTTTAAGCTGTTGCGCTTGATCATATGCTGAGCCTTCTCCCCAACAGACTTCCATGATCTGCCATGCGAGATTGAGATCAGCAGAGCATTTTGCCAAGAAATGGTGACTCACTCAGACAAGCAGTTGATACGGTCAGTCATTGCCGCAGACAGGGTGCCGCCATTGGACGCCTCTTGCAGCATTGCCTGCAAGTCTCGAACGCGGCAAGCCAGTGATTCCAACTCGTTGCTGTTCTGTGAGGTTTTCTGTGCGGAGGATTAGCGAGCAACGACATCGACACAAATGACATGTTTCACGCACCTGAATCGCATTGAGGAGAACTACAAATCCCCCGATACCTTCCTGCAATCCGGGTATGCCTATCTTCCCCGCAACCTCCTTGAGAAGTGCAAGAGCATTCTGGAGACCAATGAAGGCAGGAGACTGAGGCCCTGAAGAAGACTTGATCTTCGCCAGGGTAGTGTCAAGAGCTTTGCGCATGGTGATGATGCTAGTGGTGTGGTCGAAAGAGCACCTCCTGCTTATCGATGCTGCGGAGCGTGACAGTCACGATTTGATGTGAAAACTAACATTGCCCGTGACGGCAGCAACTAGTGGTCGTCGCCGATTCCGGCGCCTCCAGGAACCTTGCTCCATCGACTCAAAATGAAAGGTACGCCGACGAGCGGCAGAAACCTTGTTTTAACCATCAATCTATCCCTAATCAATCTCGTTTTCAAAGAAAGGAACGTAGTTGATCAATTGAGCTGTATCGTGTTACTGAGTTGAGTCCTAATTTCGTAGCGCTTATATAATCCTGGTAAATTTTTTAGGTTGGATTCACTCCGAGTCCCAACGCCACTTTCCAATCTCTGCTGTACTCGATCCCGGGAACGCAGAGAATACGAAAGTGGTTACGACAAGCACGACACCGAAACCCTTTTTTATCTCCTCTATTCTTTTACAAGGTGTATATTCTGTTTTGGGTAGCAGTTGTGGGGCTCAACAAAGCTCGGACCATACTCCTATTCGCCAAACCTACGTCTCGACAGCTCCTCGTCAATCACCATGCCTCGGCACTCTTTTGTCGAACTCGTTTGCATACCGCCGATTTTCCATATAATTTTACTTCACGCTTCGATAGCAGACTTGTTCCGTCTTCAAAGAACTTGCAAAGAAGCTTACCAAGCTGTGTCTGAATCTTGTCGACGCGTATTCAATGTCAATCGTCATTTCTCTCAATTTTTTCGAGACCCTTTAGCCTTTCGTTCCATTCAAGCACGTACTGGCACTATTATTTCGGGGTCAAGTGCTCTTCAATTCCTGGATCGTTCTTTTTACACCGATTCCGACCTCGACATGTACACCCATCCAGGACATACATTGCAGTTGGGGTGTTGGTTGCTCGAAAGCGAGGGCTATTATTTTACTCCCGAGATATGGCAGCCTGCATCTTTTTATGAACAAAACTTCCATCAAGTGTGTCCATGGAAACGGCCATCCTCGAAACCGGTCAATCCAGCATTGGAAGATGGACATCATTATCCGTTCAGGGGGGTGGAAGACGTGTACACTTTCGTTAAACAGTCTGACAACGATACATTGAAAGTTCAAATCATCGAAGCGCAGCATTCGCCCATGGAATGTGTTTTACAATTTCACTCCTGTATGTTTATTTTTTTCGTTGAAATTCCGACAGTGACCTTTCTCACCCAATTTGAAGCCTGTGTCATGAATATTATCACGTACAATGCGGCGTATAGCCTGTATCCATGGGCGACATTCGAACTTCGTCGGTCACTCGTGTTTTGGAGTGCAAGTGAAACTGACAAGGAGGCAATTGCAAAGTATGAAACACGCGGATGGACGATGGTGTCTAACACGTTTTCGGTGCGAAACGAAAGCTTCAATCCATTCTTTCCCAATGCAATTCGTCACATCCAAGATTCGGTCAGTTTTAAACTACCTCTCGATATGCGGGGTGTACAGCGACCCTGTAATCGCCTTCCTCTCCAACGAGATCCCACGTCGTTCGCCACTTGGACCCTAGCGCAATATGAATCTCCTCGGTGTCTATCGATGAGTTTTCATGTTGTGAGACCTATCGTGTTTCGCTACGCTTTCGTATTTGCTACGTACACTCCTGCGATACACAAGTTCTTGAAGAAATGCAGGGACAAAGGCAAAGCCGCTCTTCTAAAAGTTTCTCAACTTGATGACGTTGAGAAGCCCTTGGCGTGGGTTTGGTAGGTCACTAAGCTTTATCCCATTGTTTTGAGCTCTATAATGTTTTTGTTTTGACAGGAATGACGCAGATGTGGCAAGCATGCTGTTGAACACAAATAAAGTTTGACGTTTTATCATCTGTGCAACTTGTACTCTACTTGTATTTTAATATGAATGTATTAGGAATTTCGTGTCATTTTCTGCCTTGTAACTAGCCAGGCTGAACGTGTTTCCTCATCTAGTTTATGAAGACGAATGTCTTCTAGTCGAAGAAACTCTGATGCATGAATAGTGAATATTTTATCTTCGAAGTCTCTCAATAGCCGAACAGAATCACAACCCCGTGCTCTGGATAGAGCAACATAGGCATTGAAAGGTGTCAGAGAACCACTAGGAGTTCGGGCAATATCGATGATGACGGGTTGTAGCGTTTGCCCTTGACTGCGATAATCGGTTAATGCGTAAGCAGCCGTAAGCGGCAGTTGCCTTCGTTTTGCACTTTTCTTTCCATGTATTGAGTCTTGAACCACAAATGACCTCGTAATGGGCACCAGTGGCAGAACGTTTTCGGGTAGGTTTTTTAGCGTCTTGACTTTGGTGTGCAATAATCGAACGAGAACGTATGCAGGAGGAAAATTCGGTTCCACGACTCCAGTGTTCAGAATCATCACGTCGTCTCGTTCATCTAAGACAATGTCCACCACTTCTCCTCGACTACCATTTGCGATGTCCAGTTCCACAGCGACATTGAAAGTAACCATAACCTTCATGCCAACGAAAACTTCAACGCAATCAGGCAATCCTCCTTTTTCTTCCCGTGTCCTATGTCTTTTGAAGTCGATCATTTCCAGTTTTTGTCGAGCATTCAAGGGCTCTCCAGCTATAGTATCTTGTGCTTTAAAGCGAAAGAGTGGAATGTGTGTACGTGCACATTCTCGCATGCTAATTTGTGAATTCCATAGCTTGCGAACGGCGTGTCTCGGAGTAATCAGGACAGCATCATTCCAAGGAGCACGAGAGAAGTCAACGGATGGGCATTGTGGGTTTGACACGATTAGTTCACGGAGTCGTCGGAGGTGCGTTTCTCGACAGTTTCCATAACGAACATGCTGAAGAATATCGTGCCATTCCTCATCCACTGTTCTGCACTGCGTTCGTAACTCGATAGCCATGGAAAACTGTTGATATATGCGTCCTCCGATAAGTACGTCGCCTTGGTCCCGTTTTACATTGACCGGCCAATACAAAGGACTGGAAGAAGAGCCGATGACTGGTGGAAACTGATGAATGTCTCCGCATAGACAGACGTTGACACCACCAAACACGGTATCGGGTTTCCCTTTAGCTTCCGCAATGATTCGTGAAAGTTTAGCTAACATCTCTTTCGAAACCATCGACATCTCATCGATGATCAAATACTCGATGTCGCGCCAGAAGAAAGCTAATTTCCTCTTGGTCTCGAGTGAGTGACTTTTTCTTCGGACTGAAAGCATTGCAATCTTATGCAAAGTCCTACCCCCAATATTTGAAGCGGCTATTCCTGTGAATGCGGCTTTGATCAAAATGTGTCCGACTTTTCGTATATTAAACAGTTCTGTTATCGTTTGGATTGTGCGAGACTTGCCAACACCACCTTCACCAGAACATATCATGAGAAGTTGATTGGGTTCCCTTCCGGACAGTCTTTGCGCAAGATGGTTGTCAACGATATCGTACCACAACCTCTGGTCTTCTTTTAGATTTTCCACTTCCAGGGCAGGGAGCGCTTCAGCAAATGGAACTCCTATTTCTTTTGTACCATTGGAAGTCAATGCGACATTCTCAGTAGGCTCGACGTCTGCGGCTGTCAGGTGTCGGAATGCATCATCGTCAGCGGGTGAGTCTTCATTTTGACGATTCATGTCATTCATCCATGACTGAAGTCTTTCATGATCTTCAGATGTCGCCTTGCGGATTTTTTGGCGATCGTTACCAACGTCTGCAACTTTCGGGTTGAATACACCGCATTGGAATCCTATTGAGATAGCATCTTCTGCATGCTTTGTTTCACGGTGGTGTGTGTTGCTTTTTTTAGCGAACTCCACATCCTCTTCTGTTATTTCAATGTCCTGGCAAGTGAACAGGTCAATTTTTTCGCGATTAAAAATAGGACGGGTGACGAACTGGTAATACTGTGTCCAAGTCCCTTGATGAATCGTCTATGTCTTGAAGAGAAAGTGCGTCTAATTCTTTAGAAGTATCTTCTGCTGATAATTTGGCATCGTAGTAGTATTGAACATTTGCCAGAACATTGCAGTCGAACTTCGAAGCTGATTTCATGAACTCGTCGAAAGCGTCCTGCCACAACAAGTGGTCCTGTTTCAAGTCTTGCAAACCACGCCATGGTTTTAATAACGCCAACATGCAAGCGTAATAGTAATTTTTACGCTCGTCATCATCTCTCCGTGGAAAATACGGCCCAATAATGTTTGGTAAACAATTGTGGCCTTGACTGCGAACTACACGTTGACGTTTTCCATAATTTAGATGTCCAGGTAAGTAGTCGTAGCGGCAGGCGGCTGGTCGTCCACGTTTACCAGTACAAGAATTATCGTCGTCCGTATCAATTTCTTTATCTTTGGTTTCGTTTCGTACCATGCGTTCATCATACGTATCCACGACAAAGTAAAGAAATGCTAGGTCTTCCAAAACAAGTGGTCGTAAAGCATAATCTTGCACTTGGGAGGATGATCGCCATAAGCCATTTTCGTCAATGCTCAAAGTCACAGTATCGTGGGTTTGGCGATCATCTTCATAAGGATCTGTTCTGAAATTTTCGGGTTTGAAACAGATTGCAATGACACCGTGACAATGACTCACTCTTTAGCCATCAACTCTGGATACCACGAGATGACCATACAAGCTAAGGGAGACCAATATAAAGGTACGTAGTGATGTGACTTGATTTGATCCCCCCACCCCATCAAGTACGACATGACTTGCGGACCCGACAATTCGACCTCTCGGTTTACACTTTGGATGCACCGAAAGATGAGGACTTTATTCCTTTCTCGAATGTCCTTGATGTAATCAGAATGAGCCTCGTGGTATGTGAGCGCATTTCCCATCAGGGCAGAAAGATTGTAATGACGGCCTTGTTTTTTAGTCGCATAATTCGTAAAGTACCATCCCGTGTTCTTGGTATCTCTGCCGTTTGTGAGTAGTTTTATGTCCGAATTGCATTTAAGGGTGACGGCTATAGCTGGGCAATAATTGTTGATGAATCCATTTGATCTTTTACTTTTCCAGCGACCTTCTTCATCAACACCGTCTTCGTCTGATAAGGGCCATGGAGCACGCCTTTTACATTTCGGGTGACCATGTTTGTCGGTAAAGAGACAGGTATTGTTGTGACAAGTGTGCAGCTGCTGTGACCGTACGACTTGACGCTCTATGTGCTTCATATTGGCATGCCAGTTTTCAGTATAGGGATTTATAGGCCGTGAGTAAGCCAACTCCTTTTCCGCGTGAATTTCCTTGACGTCAAAGTGATCCAAGTGCGAACGGATATTTTCATGAATGTACAATTTCAACCGCTCACGAAAAGAAGGCTGCTGCAACAGCGTATGCATTTCGTCTGCGTTAGGTGCGTTCTTCATCCACAGAAGCATGTGGATATGAAGGGAACCACGTCCTTGGGCCTCAATAACTCCATAGTAAGCGGCTAAGTGACCCAAGAGACCCTTTTCACTTGTAACTTTTCCACGGGAGGAACGGATGCCGAATAAGGTGTCGAGCACTGTTCGGATCAAAAAGGTGAAGAACTTCGCTGCACCATATGGATCCTTCGCAATGTTTTCACGTCTTTGTCGTGAATCAGGTCCCATGGATGACAGGAAAGAATTCATGTCGATTTCTTCCCCACAAAAAATTTGAGCAATAGGGTCATCCATATCGTTTGGGTTTATCGTCAACCACAAGCTTGGAGGATTCAAGAACAGCGTAGTTCCCCAGATTTCTCCACGGTAATTCGTTCTTCCATGGTCAGAGCCTAGAATTTTACCAGTACTAGCCATGAAAAGGCGACGCAGATACCGCACGTTTCGGTCATGGATCTTTTCACGCCGGGTCTCTTGCAACTCTGCTTCTCGTAGTTGTTTTAAGGTGAGTGACGACAGCCCCTGCGCATTCTGCTCGAAATCACGACGCCTCATTTGAAGTCGAGCCGCCCATAAAGCATCACGTCTTTGTTTCATCCCGAAGACAACGAAGGGAAAAGAATGGTGGGTTCTGAATCGTTTATCGTGATATTGCAAAAGCCATCGTATGTGCTCATTGAAGCTAACACCCCGCAATGGATCCTGCTCTACGCCACCAGTTCCGTAAGGCCAAAGACAAGGAAATGCTGCCATTAACGGATTCCATTTGGGGCCGCTCCGATCTCGGGAATAAGATGAAAGAGACTCTCCAAACTGTGACACAAATTTTTGGTGTCTAACGACATATCCGCCCTCTTTGTTAGGTTCTTTGACGTTCGATATAGCGTAAGTCTTTAGTTCTTCGGGCATAATTCTTGACAAATCGACATCGGCCATCCCTGCAACTTGCAGAGGTATTACATCGTCATCTATTCGACTTACTTTATTGTTATTGTGAGGCGTTTAATTGCGATGCTCACTGTCATTGTTTTCATCTTCTTCACCTATCATCGATGCGTAAGCTTATGCCCCTCTCAAGATCTTTGCATTGATGCTTACCGATTTCTTCATGCACAGGTATATAGCTCGAACTCTCACGTTCATCAAGAGAATTTTCAGGACATGTTTGAATAACAGCTCGTACTTCACAGGGTACGTCATCGTCAGGTAGTAGTTGAAGTCTTTCTTGACTGACTTCAACTTCTTCGTATATCGGATTGTTGGTTTTGAGCCACAACAATGCTTCATACACCGCCGTCTTTCGAACACGGAACGTATGCTTCAACCACTCAACAGGTAGTTTCATGCTTCCCATGAATGTGATTGCCAGGACAGATGCCAACAGACAAGGTAACTGCGGGAGTAAACGTCCCTCCAGCATATTTGCGATCGCTTTCATATTGTGTTCGTAAAGTGTGACGTTTCCTCTTATACCTCGCTGAAGCGTTTCTGTAGTCCAATCTCCTCGGAAGGCCTTGGGGAACAATTTCACGATGTAGCATTTTGGAAAATGACGAGCAATTAGCAATTGCTCCGGGAGCGTCAAGATAGCCAAAGGAGTGGGTATTTCTCCGATCCAAAGTCCATTGGCAAGGCTCAGTCGAGGTGTTTTCTTCTTCTGCAATGATGTAAAGCAAGGACGGCATAGGAACGCTTTGCTACCTCGCACCAAATTTTTTTCCAGTAACATGCCATTCCATAATTCCTGAGTTGGATGCGGTGAACGAGGTGAAAGAAGCATGCGGATGTCTTTCAAGGTGAGTAAGTCCCATTCTTTTCCTTCATCATGCATTACTTCTCTCGCACAAACAGCACAAACTCGTATTTCAAGCTTTGCATTACTCGTGGCATTGATAAACGCTTGATGACACTTCTTCATCTCTTCTTGCGATGGTAAACACATGAACTCATCGAAATCATTACTTAGAACTAACGGAATAAATCAGTTGCGAAAGTTAAATCTAAAACTCCTCATTAGAAATGAAAGCTTACGACGTCGTTTAACACGCTCATCTTCCCTCGATTGATTTTGCAAACGCCTTTTTACTCCCTTTCTGTGTTCCATCAGTATCCACTCTTTTACATGTCGCGCACGCAATACTAATTCCAGCAGGCTCGGATTCTTTTGGATAGCCGCTGTCATTGTTTCTCGACTGTAGCTATCAACCGCAGAAAAAGAACCAGGAGGTATAGCCGCAATCACTTCCGCTTTCGTTAGACAGCCCAAGACCTGATGAATTTCCAAAGACGACATCCAGGACGTTGAGCGAGATTCAGTAAGAAACGAGGAGTTGAGCACCGCTTCGACCACTTTGTACTCATCAGCTGACGATCCCTGCTGACGATCTTGATGTCTTACATGGCCTAGGATTGGGCTAGCGTATGTGAACCAACAGAGACAAAGAAGGATCATCGGGCCAGTCATACACAACCGCAAAGTCTGTCACATTACGCATTAGCCTCCCCGAATCAACAAAGACAAAGAAACTCATTTCTCTTTAAAGACAGTGAAAAGGGGCTCCCCGCATTCATGTATGCGCCATGCCTCCCAAAGTTATCCCCCCCAAAAAAAGGCCAGCTTCACCATCCATTGAAGATGAAGCAGAATCGAAAAAGAACAAAACGGCCATACGTCAAAAAGTTATGAGGTAAGACCTACATAGAATTGTATTGTCGTGTCTCAAAATTTTGTAGTGATGCCGGCCAGAGAGTGTTCGTATGTTGTTCCAGGATTGCGGCACCCACTCACTGTTACATAGACTCGACACAATGTCGAAACTTCCTCGCTTGTCAGAAGTCAAAGCAATAACGGGCAAGGACTCAGCCTTTCTGATCCCCACTGTTAATTTTCGCACTGCGTTCAGTCCTAATCATACCATCGTGTCGTAAGTTATAACCAGTCTTTCAACTATATGTGACATAAATGCTATCCTATACAGACGTCTTTTAAATCTTACAGTTGTCGAAGGAACGGAAAGCCTCGTTAATATAGCGACTGCCAATCCTGAGTCGTTCAAACTAAATGCGAGAAACTACGTGTCGTATCGTGAAGAGTCCACTGGTGTCGCTAGTTTCTTTATGACGGGAGTTACTCAACATTCGGTTTTGATGACCGAAGAAAGAACCCGTCAAATTTGTATCGTTCCCCCCCGAGAGACGTGGCCCCGTATCGCCGCATTCTTAGGAGCAATTTCACACGAAACGCGTCTCTATTTCCCTGTTTTTCGACAGGGACTCTCGTTTTCGACATGGGCGAAGACGGAAAAGATGGACGACCGTTCTCAAAAATTGTCAAGAAAGGGAATTACTTCAGCGATTCCCGCTTCGCTATCTTGTCATGGACCTAGTAAGCCCAATTTAGGATCGGAGCCACCAAAATTTACACCGTTCGTCAGGTGTTCGTGATCCAACAGAAAAAGGTACATCAACATTTTTTCGAGCAGGATTTCATTCTCACAATGGAACTGCAGTACCAGTCTATGACGGACAGGTACCATTCCCTTTAGGAGCATACGCTTCACTACCATCTTTGGACCGCGAAATCGCGAATGATAGCGCAGTTGTCGTTATTTTCACTATTGCGACGTACCGTTACAAAGGAAACTTACCAGGAATCCAGAAGGCGGTGTCGTTCAATGTGCAAAACGTAATTTTTCTCGCCTCTTCTCCTGAAGACAGTGGGACTGAGGAAGATGATGAAACAACGTTTATCCCGCTCGGTATCAATGCAATCCCTGAACAAGCATCCAGCTCTGGTTTATCAAAGAAGGGTCCGACTGTATGAACGACTGTAATATGTATTTTAACCCAAATGAAAAGGAGACCTATTCGTCATCTTAAATTTCGAAGACTATCCAGAGTGCAAAACGAACAGAATGACCATGTTGGATCACAGAACGGAAAGCTACATTAGCACTGAGCCTTAGTGCAAGGTGACTTAGTAACCAATCGATACATGCACGCATGAAGGGCATTCATGCGGAAGGGTATGGTTCAAGCGGAACTGTACGAACAAGAGCCAGAAACTGCGTGAAAGCTCAGCGCTTACGCAAAGCGGTGCACGCCACAAAGCAACCGAGCGGTATCTCGAGTGATATTCACGTCAGCTGTAATGACTAATAGCTACCAGGAAAGGAGCTATGACTAATCGTTACTACAAAAGGAATGCCGAACCCCGGCTCAAATTTGTTCCTCATTTTTCAATCGCAGTGACCTTGTTAAAACAAGGTAATTTTGACAAGACATCAGTGTGTTTGCTTATGTAACCAGTCGATACAAACATGAACAACGCATATTAATTACATAATGTGTGCGACCCAGGAGCAAGGTGATCATTACTACCATGAAGAAAGATCCAAGCATAGTTAATCCTTGACATGTGTGAAGCTAGTTCTTATAGCATAGCACGAGAATCACCAGAAGGATATTCGGCACGCAAGCGCCGCGTCCATTAACGACGTTCGCGCACCGTGAACCAGACAACCGCAATCACGCTCAACCCAAACCCGCCAATGTACGCGAACAACACGAGCACGTCGCGATAGTAATTCTGGGATCCAAACCCAAAGAGCTGTGGAAGGCGAATCAGATCACGGATGTCGTCCAGCTCAGAAGCTCGAAACTCACCAAGTTCATGATCAGGCTCGCCGACACGCTCACAGGAACACCTTGCAGCACGTCCTCGATCAGCAACCCGCTCCCTACCTCGTTAACCGATAGCGCCTCAAGCGAGTACTTGAGCGGGCACAACCACTGGAGCCATCGCAGCACAGGGGGGATCGTGTTCAAGTGGACGAAGAATCCAGCAAACGTCATCTGGTACAGCGCTGTCAATGCTGATAGCAGGATCGCAACCCCTCCATTGCGGAATACTGTTCCCAGCAGGAAGTTCTATGCGAAAAAATATAAGTTTTATGAGCGCTAGAAAAGAAGGTGGCGTACGAATAGTGTCATGGCGAGGGTATAGAGAACCAGAATGAACAAGAACTTGAAGAAATGAGCGGCGTCGGGCGCGAGGCCCGTCATCCAGTATGTTCTGAAATGGGGATCAGCATCAGACAATATGGCCGAAGGCGGTAACAAGCTTACATTGTGGAAACAATGATAGTTGGGATAATCCGCAAGGGTATGACATCAAACAAGAAACGCGAGAGCAGCCAAGCAGTAGGGCTGTGCAGATAGAAAGAACACAAATTAGCTTATGGTCATACACGACAAGACGGTCAAAACGGTCATACCTGTAATAGGCGCTTGACCTTTCCCTCATGAACAAGGGGCGTATCTCGACAATGTTATAGAGTGCACTCAAAGACGAGAACGCTATCAGAGCGCCCTATAAATTCAACGGGCTTAGTAAAATGGAATATGAAAGGAAATTGGATATCGCCACGTACCAAGAAGAATAGACATCCTATCCGTGACTGGAATCCCGCAATTGTGATACCAGTGCGGAAATACAAGCCGCCTGCGTTAATATTGGATGAGCGGGTGAGAGTTGCCGTCAAAGTGAAAAACTCACCGCAGAAGACGCCTAGAACTATAGAGACGCCGACGTGCGTCAAAAAGAGTGTTCTGTCCCTGTGCAGCAAAAACGAGACGAAAAAGTAATTAGCATCAATCAGGCTTTGCGATGGGAGAACGAGGTGCCCACCTCCGAAGTATCTTCCACTCCCTGCCAGAGAGCACCTGCAGCTGCGTCAAGAACGTAGCCGCATATCTCATGCTTCCCAACGCCGCCCAACGACTCTTGCCACCCACACGCGCCTTGGAAGCGCCAGCTGTCTGAACCCGCTCGTCGTCCGCCTCGAACTTCTCAAGGCCGGCCTCCTCATCGACAACGGCACCATCACGATCGCCGCGGACGGTTACAAGACCCACCGCGCTCGGGCTGCTGACGCTGTCAGTAGTTGTTTGAATTTGTTTGTTGTTTGCTTCGCGCTTCCCAAGGCCGGCCTCCTCATTGACAACGGCACCATCACCATCGCCGCGGACGGTTACAAGACCCACCGCGCTCGCATTGCCGGTTCCGCCCTTCTGGAACAGTGCAAGGGGCGCTTCGCTCGCCACTTCGAGCAGGTAGTCCGCGACGTTGTAGCCCTGCGTGTACGGCTGGATGGCACCATTGCTGCTCTGCTGCGCAAGTGCCTCGACGGGCGCAAACCCGCCCGGGCCTGAGTACATCGTGCGCCCGTGTGAGAGCACCATGATCTGGTCGAATGTCTGGTACAGCCGTGAACTGTGGTAAACGCAATGTGAGAAGTGGAGCAAGGCAGGACGGAGGGAAAGGCGACTTGCCTGGGTTGATGGATAGACGCGATGACGGCGGTTGGGTTCACCGGGTCGTGTGCCACGGCGTGCAGTACGTTGGAAACCTTGGCCGCGGAGAAGGAATCCAGACCTGCATCAAAGTAAACAGGTAAGAAAGAGGCTAACTGGAGCCAGCCAAGCGTAATGAAGACGAAGCACGCACCAGATGTCGGTTCGTCCAAGATCAACACGTCCGGCCGAGCGACGAGCTCCAAGCCAATGCTCACGCGCCTCATCTCGCCTCCGCTGATCCCGCGCGCGCCTTGTCCACTGGCATGGCCGATCCTCACGTCTGCCAGCTCCGAAATACCGAGCTTTTCCATAACCTCGTGCACGCGCGCCTGTTTCTCTGCGTCCGGCACGTTCTCTGGCAGGCGCAGCCGCGCCGCGAACAGCAGCGCTTCAAATACTTTGAGCGTCGGTGGGAGCACGTCCTGTTGTGGAACGAAGCCGATGCGAGGCGGCGTCTCCTTGCCGTCCGAGGTGCCTGAGGCGCGAGGGTAAGAGACGTTCCCCGTCACGACGCCTGACTTGGCCTTGCCCGCGAGGATCTCGACGAGCGTCGTTTTTCCAGCCCCTATTGGATAAAAAACATTTGAGCATTCAAAGACGACGAGGCTCGCGAGAATCAATGCGGAAGGAAGGCTTCTTACCTGAGGGCCCCAAGATAGCCATGATCTGACCGGGATGCACGACACCACTGATGTCATCCAGAATGATCTTGTCGTTAGTGAATCCAGTGGCGGTAGCGGGATGAGCCCCATTCCGCTTCCTCAAACCACCCGCGAACAGGCGCTTTCGAGTAGCGCCAGGGATAACGTAACTGACGTCAGTCCACTCAATCGCCATTCCACCCGTCTTCTCCTGTGATCCAAGTGCTCCCGGGCCCACGGCTCTCCTGGCCCGCCTCTGAACCACGAACCCATACGCCAGCGTAACCAGCGCGAGCCCGACGAGTACACCCACCACCACCAAGCCGGCAATGACGCCCCCGCTGAGCGGGGAAGAGCCGCCCGTGTTGCTGTTCGAGGTAGTCGTCTGGGCGGCCGAGTCGATGACGCTCTGTCGGACACACTCTCCGAACGTGCACGAATCCAGAGTGAGTCCGCGGGGTCCAAAGAGCGATTGGAGCAGGCGCTGCATGAAAAAGCATTCTGAGGGTCCCCTGTTCGCTGCGCCCGGACAGTCAATGGTGAGGGGACCGCTCAACATATTGATTGTGTTTGTGAGATCAGTCGTTTTGACTGCACCGCAGAAGGTCGTACCCGGGCGGCAGACGCACTGCAGATCCGTGCACTGCCAGGACACGGTTCCGTTGGTGAAGGACTCTTGTTTGCACGAATCTGCCTTGCAGAAGAACTGCTCGACGCCGTCGTAGAACAAGCTGGTGAAACCGGAGCCGGCTGCACCAAATGCAGTGGTATTAGGGATGGGAGTGAGAGATGGCTGGAGTGTGCGAAGGACGTTCAGAGTTGTGGCACCCGGGAAGATGGATTGTAAGGTTGGGTTCTGGAAGTCTCTGCTTCAGACGCTGGACAACAAGTGTAAGAAAGGGCCACGTACCAAGACTTTACAAGTCATTTGTCCAGCAGCATAAACGAGAGGAGAAGTACTGCAAGTCAGAGTCTGGTTTTCCGCAGCGCCAGGAATGAGGGGAGGGGGACCCGAATTAGAGTTTTTGAAGGCGTCCTGACATGCGGAGGCACTTTGGCAGACATTGCAGCCCAAACCTCCCCATCCAGACTCGCAAGAGCAGGAGCCAGCAGTCAGATTGCCGGCGGCGGATGAGGACGTAAGGGGCCGCTGCGCGCCTTGGAAGATGTTACCTCCACAAGCAGGCTCGGCGCAAGTTGGGCCGCCAAAGCCAGGATAGCATGAACAATCGGAGCCTTTCGGTATCCCATAATTGTCGCATGACTGGCTGGCGACGAAGAGTACCAGATGGAGGATAAGGAGTGCACGCAGAGGAGAAGCCATACGACTTATTGAAAGAGAAGAGGATGAGATAGAAAGGAGATTTAAGCCAAGGAACATGGCTTGGGTGGATGGTAGAAGCGGCAGTGCTGGTAGTAGCACGCTTGCCAGGGGAGATGGGACTGGTACTGGTATCAGAGCGAATTAGTACGGGGGCTGCTTTACCACGTGACTTAAAGCGACCAACACCAACACAGAAATACTGGCCCTTTTTCATATACATGAATATGGACACGGCCATGAGGCAGGTTGAGGTTCGCTTCAGTTGGGACACATCCGATGGCGAAAGTCGAAGTGGTGGTGGTAAAAATGAGGCCGATGATGTCCCTGACGACCGGCGTACGAGAGATGCAAACCAAGTTCTACTGGCGCTAATACATCCTTCACACACGGCGACGCCCAACCGACGTTGTTGGCAACTCGCGTCGGTGGCTGGTTACTAGCGGGTGAACACGGGGCAACTTTGAGCGTTACGACATCCCGTTTGGCAGCCGGCTCCATTTTCTCGCTCGCTAACGTGCGCTTCGGTGGCACTTTGAATTGCGTATGAAATGTAAAATTGAACGCCAACTTGGGGAAAGGAGTCGACGCATGGTAGTGAATTTTCTTGCTACTGCTCAACAGGCTTGTGAGAGCAATGCGACGCAGAGTCCCTGGCCGGGTGACGCGGAAATCACAGCACAGCAGCCCTGCCGACTGAGCCGACTCGGACAAGTCGGCGGGCGTGACAACGCGCGGCACTACGAACGCGCCGGTCACCACCATTAGCATGGACTTGTTCAGCAAGGTAAAGCACATCGAACGTTGTTACCATTCAATACCGACTGATTCGTGGCTCAGCTCGGGTCACTGGTGTGGCCTACAGCCTCAACGCCAGCGGCGGACAAGCCATACGACCCGACCAACCCAAAGCAGAACCCGCTGAACCCCAAGGGCCTCAAGCCGTACATACTTTCCCCCACCTCCCACCTGCCAATGAAATTGTTCTTATTCGGATTCACGCAGGTGCTGTGCATGCCCCGACGATAAAGAAGCGCGCGATAAGTGCTACCTTCGCTTCGGCGACCAGGCTGAAGTGGAGTGCAAATTGCTCGTCGAACAGTACAAGGCGTGCATGAATGCGCTGGGCTTTAGAATCTAGACAGCAGCATCCACCATCTAAAACTGTCTGACACTCTCGTGGTCCAGAGCTTGCTTTGGTATCCTTCTTTAGAGACAACAACTCAAACTCGCATCTTAGACCCTTTTGGTACCACCGAAATTGTAATTGACAGGTTCATTTTTGATGGGCGCTCTACTGTGGGTTCTACACCAGTTTGCCCCGGTTGAAGCAGCCGCAACTATTCTGCACCGTATGCCACTTTTCGGCACGTTGGGGCTCGACAGTACCAGCGTGATCGTCACGTGGTTGGCTGTACTCGGTCACGATATCGTTTGCAAGCATTCATGGAACTTGGAACGCGCTCTTTGATTGGCTCTCCCGTTTCCACTCATCAATGCGCAGCGATTATAGGGAATTAGAGCTCGCGATAGACATCAGACATCGACAAGCTCCACGGCGAGGGAGCCGCCTTTCCGATTTCATTGATGGATATACACTTTGCAGGAAAAGCTTCGCTTCTCGGCGGAACGCCCTTGGTCGTATAAAATTCGGTTCTTTTTCGCTCGGGATGGGCGAACGAGCATTTTGCCCGCCTCTGCCTTCGCGACTCCCTCGTCTCCGTTTACCCCCGCGCCAACTTCCCACCTCCAGATGTTTCAGGACCCAGAGAAAGCCGATGAGAAGCAAGAAGCCGACGACGTCGAACCCATCCTGACCAACGGGGAGGTTCGACTGCAGCGTCAGCTCAAGAATAGACATGTTGCCATGATTAGGTCTGCCTCTCTCCTTGTTATTCGCACGTCTCCTGACCCCCCTTTTCTAGTATCGGCGGTGTGATTGGTACAGGCCTCTTCCTCGGCACGGCAGGAGCCTTGAGAAATGGCGGACCCATTGGTCTCCTCTTAGGCTACACCATCGTTGGAACCATAACTTACAGCGTGATGGTAAGCACGTGTCCAATGCAATTTTTGCAACGCAGGGACGTGTCCCGCTCATACATGCTGATAGGTCTCCCTCGGAGAAATGGTCCGTGACTCCCTTCCACACTCTTGACCGACATCACGTTATTCCTGTGGGCTCCACAATGATACTCGTTTCCGCTGGCAGATCGCGTTTCTCCCGATTCCGGGCGGGCACATCAAGCTCGCGGAGAGGTTCGTCGACCCCGCATTGAGCTTCACCATGGTTCGTCGGCACACGCCAGTTCGTTCTGCCGCCCGCTCACTGCGACTACCCTTCGCAGGGCTGGAATTATTGGTACAACTTTGTCATCGTTTTGCCTGCCGAGCTCACCGCCGCCGCCATCCTCATCGGCTTCTGGAACCCGACAGTAGACCCCTCAGCGTGGATATCCATCTGCTTAGTCGTCCGTCTCCCCTCCGGTTCATAGTCCCGCAAAAATAACTTTTCGCACAGGTGGTCATCGCCATCAACTTGTGCGGAGCGGGCGTCTACGGCGAAGCCGAATTCGTCTTCGCGTGCGTCCCATTTCTGCCCCGCTCTTGCCCTTCTCATCCGTCGTCGCCCACCCGACAGGTCCATCAAGGTCATCACCATCATAGGCCTCATCATCCTGGGCATCATCCTGGACCTGGGCGGCGGACCCAACCACGACCGCATCGGCTTCCGATACTGGATAAACCCGGGCCCGTTCGTCCAGTACAAGGGCATTCCCGGCGCCAAGGGGCGCTTCCTCGGCTTCTTTGCGGTGCTCACGCAAGCGGCGTTCTCCTTCGTACGTTCCTGCTCTCTCCCTGTGTGCAGTCGTTTTGTATGTGGTTCATTGAGCGCCTTGGGTTGTCTTCGTCGCAGATCGGGACTGAGATCGTTGCCGTGAGTGGACCACGCGACAACCCTTCATTTTTCGCACATTGAGCAATGTCACCTTGTAGATCGCCGCTGGAGAAACGAAAAACCCGAGACGTAGCCTTCCCAAAGCCATCCGACGAGTATACATTCGCGTCCGTATACGTTTCCACATGTCTGCGCTTTGCTGCAGCTCACTCGCTGCTGCCTTCTGAACAGATCCTGCTCTTCTACATCGGCGGAACCCTGGTGATTGGCCTTCTGGTCCCGTCGAACGATGCTGGGCTGGACTTGACCGTCAAGACTGCCGCGGCATCTCCGTTCGTCATCGCCATCAGGCACGCAGGGATCAAGAGTCTTCCTTCGGTGGGTGACAACGAGCTTATTTCTTGGTCCTGCATTGTAAGCTGTTGATGCCACGCAGATCATTAACGCCTGTCTCTTGACGTCCGCGTGGTCTGCGGCCTCGAGTGATCTGTACACCAGCTCTCGTGCTCTATGTGTGTTGCTTTCTTTATCTCCGCAACGCCGACTCTGGAATTGACGCGCTCTCGCATCTTTCAACCGCCCGCTGAAAGACGGCCTTGGCACCGCGGGCTGCGCACCCAAGTTCGTGCTGAAGACCTCTCGCAAGGGGCTCCCATACGTCGCCATCCTTATCTGCTCGCTGTTTTCGCTACTAGCATTCATGGGTGAGCAGCACACACATCGCATCTCGCCACGCCCCGACTTACTAACCCCCCCCCCCCCCCCCACACACACACACAGGCTCACGCAGGAGCTCCGGCCCGGGGCGCGTCTTCGTCTGGCTGGCGAACATGACGTCGATCGCGGGGCTGATGACGTGGTTCGGGATCTGCGTGACGTACCTGCGGTTCCACCGCGGGCTCGCGGCGCAGGGGCGCGACCGCACGCGCCTGCCGTACGCGTCCGCGCTGCAGCCGTACGCCGCGTGGTACGGCGCGGGCGCGTGTCTCGTGATCTGCATTGTGAGTGCTGTTTTTCTTTGTCTTCTGGTCCCCCTTTGCTCCGTGGCTGAGCTCACGTTTTGTCTTTCACCGCCTTTTTTTCTTCTTCCTTCCTGCGTTGCTTTGACAGTTCGCGGGGTGGTCCGTGTTCCTGCGGGGCCACTGGGACACCGCGACCTTCGTGACGACGTACCTGCCGCTGGTGCTCTTCCCCATCCTCTACCTGGGCGCCCGGCTCGTCATGCGGGTGTCGCCCGTGCCGGCCGAGGCCATGGACTTCACGAGCGGCCTGGCCGAGATCGAGGCCGATACGTGCGTGGTCCTCTCCCGCCCTTTTTTTCGCTTCCCCCTCTCCGTACAGGTTGGATAACACTCCCTCACCCCCCCTCCCCCTTCTTTTTGTGGGTGCTTTGCTTTGCAGATACGACGAGCCGCCGCCCAAGAACAGGCTCGAGGCGTTCTGGGGATGGCTGGTGGGTGGTTTCTTGCTTGGCTGTTGCTCTCCTCCCCCCGGTCCCGCTCAATGTGTGTTTTTTTTTGCTATCTTAGATGTGAGGATGGGCTGTGGTCCGGCTCCGCTGCTCGTGTATCGGTTGCCCACAAAACGTACAGAATAATGCATCGCTTTGGCGTAATGAACGGACTAGGGTTGTGGCTTAATCATGTAATCATGAATCATGGAGTTGCTCTCCCGTCGCGTCGGAACACTTGAGTCTCCGTCAACTCATTGGATACAAAGCTACCCATTAAAAAAATGTAGTATAAATTCAAGACACGAGAGGGTGGTTATCAGAGGCATACAGCAAGCTTGTGTTTTACTCGTAAAAAAATGGTTCAGCCCACACATGCACAAAGGGGGGGGAGGGGTGTGTGTCATTCTTTCCTCGTAAAGTTTGCACTCGAAAAATTTCCCTAAAAAAAATCTTAAAACATAGGTAGTGTCCGCGAAAGGTGCACATGATCGAAAGGGGGTTCTTTCTTTCGTTCTAAAAGAACAAACAAAGAGGGGGAGGGGGGGGGGCATGCAACGAGACTTGTCACGATCGCGAGCTGCAGAGTCCAGAAGTAAGAAGCTGAAGAAAAAAAAAAGGATTTTGTCCGAATCGTGCGTGGGCGGGCCGAAAAGAAAAGAAAAGAACACGAAAAAGCAAAAAATCACGCCATGAAGGCGGCCAGGGCGGACGCGAGCGCGAAGAGCACAGCGCCGGGGGCGGCGAACATCCCGGACGGGGCCCAGCTGGTGGTGGGCGCGCTGGTGGCGCCGGAGAGGGTGTCGGTGCCCGTCGCTGTCCCCGTGTCAATCACATCGGTGCTAGAAGAGGGCACGTCGATTTAGCGTTGCCAGTTGCCAGACCAAAACAAAAAAACAAAAAAAAGAATGGAGGAAGGAAGAATGGAGGAAGGAAGGCCCAAACACGCACCCCGTAGCCGTAGCAACTCTGACCGTCATGGGGCGGGTTGTCGTCGTCGCGCTCGTCGTCGTCGAGGGGCGGGTGGACTCGGTGATGGTGAACGGCTTGGACTGCGCGAGGATGCCGCCCTTGCTCAGCGCGTCGACGCTGACGAAGTTGACGTGGATGTTGGTCCCGGGGGGGAAGCCGCCCGCGGGCGCGCGCACGGGGATGGGGGACCCCTGCGACTTGGACCACTGGGCGATTAGGAACAGGTCCGTGGAGGGTTGGTACGGCTGCGAGGGGGGGGGGGGTGAAAGGGTGAGCGGTGGGGATGGGGATGGGATGGGCTTGGGAAGGGAAGGAGGGGGGAGATCCTTACTGGGGGGCTGAGGATGACGGCGAAGTTTTCTGGGTCAGAGCTGACGGCGGTGAACGCTATGGACTCGTCTCCAAAGCTGGTCCCTGCGATTCGGATGATGGGTCAGTCTTTTTTTCTTTCGTTGAAGTGGAAAAAAGTGTGAAAAAAAAAGAGAGCCGGGGGATACGTACAAGTATCAGTCTCGGATGGCGACGTAACCGAGAAGGAGACGACTGCGGTGACGAAAAAAAGTAAAGCGACCACCAATCCACGCATTGTTGGCTTTTGAGAAGAGGAAAGTTTTTTGTTGTTGTTGAGGGGGATACTGGTTAAAAGGAATGAGGGGGAGCGACCTTTTGAAAGTCTGCTAGGTAAGTGGTGAGAGAGTTAACTGAAACGTTGGCGGGAAGTCAAGAGAAACACGGAAGACTGAGAGCGTTAACTTTGCTGTGTTGAAGTATTACATAATGAGCACTTCTACTGGGCAGTTCCCTTAAGTTACTCCTCTTCGCAACCCATTGGCACTCTATTCATCCCCCTTCTCACTCACTGCTGCAACGAATGCTTCCATGATTATAATAAAAATTGATATTGATTGCGAGCCTGCTTTTTGATGCAAAAATGAGAAAAAAAATAAAGTATAACAAAAAAAAAGCGAAAGAATTGGGGGAATATAAATATAAAAAAATATTATCCATTACAGAAAACGCCTCCGTAAAAAAACAAAGGTAAAAAACTTTTGGTAAAAAACCGAACTGGGCGAAAGAGCGGGGGTCGAAAATGTCCGTTTTCCAGAGGGAAACAGAGGGAAAAATCAAATGAAGGGGGAGAAATCCAATCAGAAAAGCCGGTTCAACAGACCCGGACTTCCCATTCACCGCCCTCGGTTCCAGCCCCGGGAGCACCCCTAAGCGCGATCCTGACACGGCGCGCGCTCGTCTCCGACGACAGCCCAAACGGCAGGCCACCCGCGCCCCGCCGCTCCGCAGGACGACCAACGACACCGTCGTCAAACATCCCGCGCGGCGTCCCGAACGCCGCGCCCAGCCCGTACTCGTCGTCCTCCTCGGACGGCCCGATGCCCAGGAAATCTGCGGGCGGCGGCGACGACGCGGCCGACGAGGACGTGGAGGTGGACGTTGACCTCGACAGCGACGCGGACGACGATGACGATGACAGCGCGCCGAACGCATCCCCGAAGGCGGACGCTGCGTCCGAGCCGCCCCACATCACCAGCGCCGGGTCAGTCTCGGCACATGAAGGAGAGGCCGGCCGAGACGCCGACGCTGACGCAGACGTGGCGGCAGTAGAGTCGGCGGGGACGGGGTGCACGCGTATCCGCACGTGTCCGTCCTCGGCAGGCGAGGCGTCAAAGGCGACCTCGAGGGCGTCGAGCGCCTCCGTCGGGGCATCCACGAAGCGCAGACGGTGCGACGAAGGGAGGGCAGGCGACCTGTCCGCCAGGCCGTCGTGGTCCATGGCCATATCGCCGCCGCTCATGCTGCGCAGCCAGTCCTGGTCGTGCGGGAAGAAGGCGTTCATGTCCAGCGACGAGGGCGAGCCCAAGAGCAAGCTCTCCGGCGCAAAGGACGAGCCGTGGTGCGCGGTTTTGTGCGAGGGTGGTATAGAAAACAGGGATGGTAGTGCGCAGAGCAGGACCTACATTCAATGCAATCAGAAATGTTGTTACTGGATAATAGACTGGTACGAATTACCATGAGACCGAGACTCGCGGCGCCCGATTTCGGCGGGTGCGCGGTGCGCGGAGGGTGCGACTCTTCCTCCTCAGCTTTTTTGGCTGCCAGCTCAGCGCTCAGTGCACATTCGCGCTCTTCAGCTGCAGCCAGCTTGGCATTGAGCTGCTCGATTTTCGCGAGGAGCGCTGGGGTAGAGGCGGTGTCGTCGGAATGCGGATGTGCTTTGGCGACATTGCCTTTTTGGGTGAGGGCTACCAGCCGAGCGTTGTCCTGTTCGAGTTGCGCGACACGACTGCAAAACAAGGATGAGGGGGGGGGAAAGTGAAAATATAAAAAAAGAGACACGCACACTTCCATATTCTCGAACTCTTCCCGTTTCCGCTGGCGGCTCAGGAAGGCGGCCGCTCGGTTTTTCACGAGCCGGGCCTCGCGCTTGCTCAGGCCGGTGACGTCCGGGGGGACGAAGTCCTTGCTGGTGATGCGCTCCCCCGCCGAGCGGGCCTTCTTCGCAGGGGTGGAGACGGGGGTGGTGGGCGCCGGGCGCTTCGCCGCGGAGGCGCTCGAGACGCTGGGGAGCGACGACGCGGACGGCGAGGGCGAGGGGGGCACAGAGAGGCAGTGCAGCGGCGGGGTGGGCGACGTGGGGCACGGAGAGGGCGGGAAGTCAAACAGCTGGTGGGTCGGGATGCAGAGCTGCTGCTGCTGCTGTGCGGTGCAGTCCGGGACGGTGTCGGGGACGTTGTGCATCTTGAGCATGCTCGCGTCGGCGGGGGTGGGCGGGCCGGAGCTGCTGGCGACGGAGGTGGGCGGGGAGGGCGGGAGGTCGTAGAGGGCGTAGGAGAAGGAGTCGGCGCTGGAGGGGGTGAAGAAGGGGTGGTCCCAGGAGGGGATGTCAGAGGAGGTCGGGGAGAGGAGGGCGTCGTCTGCGGCGATGACGTGTGCGAGAGAGATGGAGGACAGGTTCCTGGACATGGTTGGAAGGGAGTGTGAGTGAGGGGGATGAGGAGGAGGGTACGGAGGAGGAGGAGGAGGAGGAGGAGAAGAAGAAAGACTTGGAAACGGGATTAACAAAGGTGAAGTTTTGAGTTATATAATTTGGTTGCTGGGCTGGGTTGTAAAATTTGAACCAAACCATCTCCCACCCCAACCCGGGTCACAGCCGCGCTTTGAAGAAAATTTCACTTGTCCCCTCTCTCGCTCATCCCCGCATGTAACCGAGGAAGGCTAAAAGAGAGGACATCACCCATTGGCGGCGTTGTAAAGGGTCCAATTGAACCAATTTGATCCCAATCAAGGGGGTGACCTTACAGTCTTTGTCGAAGGAGGGGGATAAAAAAGCTTCATAGCTCATTCCACTCACTCGCAACTACTCTGTAAAAAACAGACACTGTATGAAAGAAGAGCGTTGGGTTTGGTCTATGCTGTGACCGTCGATAAGCATGTGGTTAGACCTTTGACCTTGTGCTCGTCCCAAGCAACCCCCCGAGACTACTCCCTTCGGCATTGGCTAAAGCCGTTGAAAGGATGACTTACCCATCAAACACATTTTCCACTCATCCGAGATCCCATCACACCAATCAAAAACCAGGAGTATAACACAAAATAAGTACCAACTGATGAAAAGGAAACTGGGCAGTGTTTCTGTTTCTGTTCAATCCCACAAGGATCAGTCAGAGCAGCGGCGCAAAGTAAAAAGGCCCATCACACAATACCCGCGCGTCTTATCTCCTTTTGAAGCCTTTTCTCCTCATCTGCATCACAACCGGTGTGATCTACATGTACCTCTCGGCTGTCAGGCAGATTGTCCTCTTTTCACCACGAGACACGGACCAACGGCCGCTTCGTTAAGAAAAGGGGAATATAGGACTCAATAGGGAGGGCCAACTTACGACACGTGCCCTTGACAAGTGACCATCACCGTCTGTACAGCACCGCGTTGCTATGGCACATCTGTGAATGGTAGCATCTCAACGCCGTGGCGATCACCTCCCATTTATTGTGTAATCCCGAAACCGAACACCCGTCGGTCGCTCCCTCACTGCGCGGAACATCGAAATCGGCTCGAATGTGCGGTGTGTGTCCCTCGTGTGGGGCGAAAGGCACACAATTTTGCTCCCACACCCAGAGCCCTTCTACGACAGACAACGACGGTTTTACGCACTTGCGGTGATGGACGTGAGACTTCACGCTGGGATGTTGTTGTTTTTTTGTCAGTTTGAATGAAGGACTTCAGTGCGTTCTATTTCCTTTTTCTTTTTTTTTTTTCCACCCCAGTCTCACGAATCACGTGACATCCCCTGCAAGGCGACACATCGCCAAAATAGGCAGACCCGGTCATGGTGCTGGTCCTCTTGCCTGGGGGCTGGGGCTCGTCCATGCTACTCCTCGGGAGGGGGTGAAGGCGAGCTCGCGCACTTACCCCTTACGCGCCACGAAGGGTTTCGAGTCGAACGGAAAGCACATCTGCTCGCTGGAACGCCCCCGTTCATGGCAGATAGCAACACGACCGCGGCTGCAACTGCGACGTCGACGTCGACGGCCGCTGCGCAGACGCCGACGCCGACGCCGACGCGCTGCTTCGCCCAGAAGGCGCCTGAGCATGGGCCGCCGCTCTTCCAGCACGGGAATGTCGTCTTTCAAGGTGCCGTTTGTGGTCCCTGGCTCTGTTCCCCGTGTTTTTGTTGGCTGATGCGATGCGATCCCCCAGCTCACCATGTACGCGAGCACTCTGGGACTCTTCCCCCGCCGTGGACTGAATGGCCTGTTTGTGTTGTCGTAGGTTGGATGGTTGGCTGCAGGTTTCTTCGCTTCTGTGGCGACGGTCACGTCCTTTTGGCTCATCAATAAACACCTGCAATGGTATACTAATGTACGTCGTTTGTGAACCATAAACCATATTCTTAACTTAATCGGAATCGCAGAAACGAGAGCAACGATGTACGCTCATGCTTATCCAAGATTGACGCATATTCTAAACGAACGCTCAATTCTCTTCCACGAAACAGACATCGTCCGCATCCTCTTCCTGGTCCCAATCTACGCCCTCATCAGCCTCGCGTCGTACCTCTTCTGGGTCAGTCCCTTTTCCCCTCCTCCAGGAGACGCTCCCCCCCCCTTCCCTGCGCCCCCCTCTGACATCCCCTTGCCGCCAGGACCAGGGCACGCCCCTCATCCTCGTGCGCGACGCGTACGAGTCCACGGTCCTCACCGCGTTCCTGTACCTCCTCCTCATGTACCTCTCCCCGGACCCGGACGAGCAGAAGGCGATATTCCTCCGCGTCGGCCTGTCGCGCGAGCGCGAGCGTGCGGCGGCCGCCGCCGCACGCAAGACGGCGGGCGCGGAACGAAGACGGCGCCGTGCGGCTGCTTTGGAGGGGAAGCTGGGTGATGGTGGTGGTGGTGGCGGTGGTGTGCTCCCAGAGCTTGAGGTCGGGCATGATATTGACGATGGGGCGGCGCCGCGTCGTCAGACGAGACGGGCAGGGATACTTATGCCGGTGGCGGCGGCGGCGGCGGCGGTGAAGGCCCCCGGAGCGGAGCGGGCGCGCGCCCCACCCCAGCCCCCGCCGCCGGTCACGCGCTGGATGTTCCCGCTCTGCTGGGTGCGCTGGAAGCCCAAGGACGGCCTGCGGTTCCTGTGGCTCATGAAGTGGGCGGTGCTGCAGTATTGTGTCGTCAGACCGGTGTATGTAGGCTCTGGCTCCCCCCTCTTGATCGACAGTTATTTTTTTTGATTTTTGACGTTGCTGTAGAACGACGTTTGCGGCGGTGGTGCTTGACTATCTCGGGCTTTATTGCGACGCGTCGTGGAATCCCAGGTGGGGCCATGCTTGGGTGCGCCTGTTCTATCCCCCTTGCCTCCAAACTCTGTTCCAACTGCTTCTTGCAGATCACGACCATCATTTCGATCTCGGTCTCGGTCGCGATGTATTGCCTCGTGCAATTGTACATGCCAATTAAGTGGCATCTCGCAAAGCATCGGCCGCTCTTGAAGTTGTTTGCGATCAAGGCTGTCGGTGAGTGACTCGCGGACATCATTCCCGTTTTTGATTGTGACAAAAGCTGACCCAAGAGGTCTGCTATCCACCTAGTCTTCTTGACCTTCTGGCAGGCCACGTTTCTGTCTGCCCTAGAGAAGTTTGGACTCATCAAAGATGTACGAGTTTTAGCTTCCTTTCTTCTTTTTGGCCCCGACGTCGGGGCACACGGGAGCGTCCTGAGATCCCTCCCACAGACCCGGTACATGACAGCCGCCGAGATCAACATCGGCTTCGGCGCGCTGCTCGAGACCTTCGAAATGATGCTCTTCGCCTTCCTGCACGTCAAAGCGTACCCCTACGCGCCGTACCGCCTCCCGCCAGCGTCGTCGTTGTCGTCGTCAGGTAACGGCGCAGCAGGCGGAGCGCCGCCCCCGAAGCGGATGCCGCGCCTGCGCGCGCTCGGGCACGCGCTGGACTTCCGCGAGACGTGGCGCGAGCTCGCGGCGGGCGCCGTGTGGGTGTGGCACGCGCTGCGCGGACGCGAGCGCGCGCTGGACCGCGCGGTGTGGGGCGCGGTGCATCTGGAGCGGATGGGGGGCAAGGGGCGGGCGAGGCCGGCGGGGGGCGCGGGCGCGGATGGAGGGAAGGGGAAGGGGAGGGGCGTGGCTGGGAAGGGCGTGGCTGGGGAGAAGCGGGCTCAGCGTGCCGGGAGGCGGGGACGTCGCGCCGCCTCTGGCCGGACGAGGGATAGTCGGTGGTGGCGACATGACCAGAGCGAGAGCGGCAGTGCGCCGGTCGGATGTGGGTCTCTCGAACACTTTTGCTTTTTTTTTTTTTGGGGGGTTCTTACTGCTTCGTGCTTCACCACGCCCGTTTCTTTAGCCGTAGATGCGACGAGCTCGCCGTACGAGCTCCCGGTCGACCTCGAGCGAGGGGATTGGAGCGAGCGACACGTGCGCGAAAGCTCGTGGCGGCGCCGCGCCTACCATGAGCTGCTGCAATCGGCGTCCCGCGCTGACGGCCCTCCAGCAAACTCGCACCACGCGGCTCGACCCGCCGACGATCGAGGGGGACGCGCCGCTGCTACGGGTGGTGGGGGGCGCGTTTCGTCGCACTCTGGGCGGAACCCACCACCGTCCCGTGCGGGTGCGGCCAAGGTGGTTACCGACTACTACGACTATGGGGACCCCCCGCCTGTCTCTGCGATTCGGATGTACAGGATGGGCCGTCCTGCGCGGGCGCAGCTGAGCGCGGCGCCGACCGTGGCGACTGTAGGGCATGCGCAGCCTGACGACGGCGAGCAGTCTGGAAATGATGGGCAGCCCGACCAGGGACGGTCTGGCCACGGGCAGTCTGACCACGAGCAGTCTGATCACGAGCAGTCCGATCACGAGCAGCCTGACCACGAGCAGTCTGACTCCTCGCAGTCTATCTACTCGCAGTCTGACCCCGAGCAAGCTGACGCAGCACGCGCCGGGCCGCCGTCCCCACGCCGCCCGCACGAGAGAGCGATGCCCGTCCTGAGCCGCCTGGACAGCATGCTCGGGCGGCTCTTCGCCAGGACGGGATCGGCCGACGCCTCGACCGACGGCCAGGACGAGCTTCTGCTCAGCGACTCGGACGCCGACGCCGACGCCCGGCGGCCGTCCCCGGCACGTCACGGGGCGCGCAGCCTTGATGCGGGATCGGGAGGCGCGGATGGGGCGCCGGTGCGATGTGCGCCCGCTCAGATAGGCTCGCAGCCTCGATCCGTTTTGGTTCGACCCCGTGACGAAGGGGCGGACGCGGTGCTCGGGTCTTTCTTACAGAGGACGGAACCGGCATTTGTCCAAGCACCTGTTTCACCAGCTGGCCTCGCCCCGAATCCCGAGCGAGGATCACAGGCGCCACTTCCGTCTCTTGTCCCGTTAAATCCCTTACCTGCGGTGGCGGATAAAGCTCCCAGGACGTGTTCCGTGCACCAGAACGAGACCACACAGAGGCCTTTTAAATTGTTTTTAGCAAGACCAATATCTCGCGACCTGGGAAATGAAAAAACTCCGAACGCCCGTCAGGGGGCAGGCGACGTGCTCGCTGCACATGCGGATGTTTCGTCTATACAGGACAGCATGCAACTGAAGCGCCAGCCTAAGGCGAAGAAGCGCCGCCCCCCTTCATCGGACAGGCTCGCATTCGCCACTCAACCACGGCGAAGTTCAGGCTCTGCCCGGACGTCGTTGCCGAACGCGCCATCTTCGCCGAGACGCCCTGCGCCGCGCCCACGCGGACTGAGCTTGCCCTCGCCGACGTTTATTGGAACGGAAGTTCACCCCGCGGGCTATTCGGGGTATGCGCAACTCCCTGGACGTCTTGCGGAGATGCACACAAGTCACATACACTCGGCGTTCATCTCGGGTGCGACCCAACGAGGCCAATGAAATACACTTGCGATCAAACGCTGTATTGCGCAATTCAATACTCGGCCTTGAACGTTTTACATGAACCCTTACAGCCTTGACTTATTTTGGTAATCCATTACCGTTTACGAACCCTTACGAACAAACCAGATAATCATTCTGATCCGCAACTTGAATGGGAATTTGCTGAGACACGCGAGATGTGTGAATTGGATTATCCCGCCACGTACAGCGCGGCGTATCTGGTGATTTCCAGCATCCAGCAGCATGTGCAGCGAGCAGAAAAACCACATGTGTCTTCGGGGATGAACCCAAATTTGGAAATGGCTGTCTAGCACAGCATTCCTTTATTAGCCAACCGCTGATCAACGACAAACCCCTGTACCCACTCACTAACTCCTCCTCGTCACCGTCGTTTACACCTCACCACTCCGTCCTCTCTAGGCCACCACTGACAACATGTCTACCACGGAGTCCCCGTCGACTCCAATAGAATTTACAAATCCTCCCAATTACGCCTTCCCTCACCACCGTCTCTCCCGCACTTTGCGTGACCCCAACAAGCAGCCGATCGTCCTCGTCGCCTGTGGGTCGTTCAGCCCAGTTACATACCTGCACCTTCGCATGTTTGAGATGGCCCGGGACTATGCGCGCCAGAGTACGTACTTCGAGGTCGTAGGCGGATACCTCAGCCCCGTCAGCGACATGTACAAGAAGCCCGGTCTACTGAGCGCACGACAACGGTTGAGCCTACTTCTCTCTTACCCCCCCCCCCTCTCTCTCTCTTGCGCCTCCCGCGTATCACTTGTTCTTGTGATCTACATCCGACTCTGCATTTGTAACAGTGGAAGAGGCATGGCTCCTTATTCATTTTTTTCTCCGTACCCTCTTTGATGACGGGCTGACAATAATTTTCCCTTTTCTTCCAGGGTGGACATGTGCACCCTTGCCGCTGAGGAAACCTCAGATTGGCTCATGTTGGACTCATGGGAGGCTTTCCAATCGTATCAACGCACCGCCATCGTGCTCGACCATTTTGACTACGAGATCAACACCATCTTTGGTGGCGTGCAGACCGAAGATGGCCAGCACCGGCATGTCAGAATTGTGCTGCTAGCCGGCTCAGACTTGATCAGCACCATGTCCGAACCGGGCGTGTGGACATACGCTGACGTGAGGACCCCCCCCCCTCAGCCTCCGACCCCGCTCCAAATAATACCCGTCGTTGACCTTCTCCTTGCCCTTCCTCCCGCAGCTAGAGCGCATACTCGGGCGGTACGGCGCCTTCATCGTCGAGCGGGCGGGGACGGACGCCGTGCAGGTTCTGGACAGCCACCTTGCGCGGTGGCGACAGAACGTGCACCTCATCTCGCAGCTCATCCAGAACGACGTGTCGTCCACCAAGGTGCGCCTCTTCCTGCGGCGTGGGCTGTCCGTGCGCTACCTCCTCCCCGCACCTGTCGTCCGCTACATCGAGGAGAATGGGCTGTACGTGGACCAGCCGGCGGAGGGGAAGGAAAAGGAGGCAGACCCTGCTGCGTGTGCCGCTGGTGGCGAGCTGCAGGAGAGCGCGGCAAAGAAGGGCCTGCCATCTTAGTATTCCCCCTTTATTTTTTCTCTTGGATTGGCGTGCTCCCTTCTGGACCTATGTCCTGTAGATGAACAGCCCAGTACTTTGCTACGTCCCATCGCAGGCGGACGCAGAAAGGAATGGGCTTGGGGGCGGCCTGTACGAAGGAAGAGTTGCATGACTAAGGAAAAAAAAATGTACTGTACTAACTCATAGAAGGATAGAATTTTCTGGTATTTAAAACTTCAGCGGAGGGCAGGTCTGATGAAATGTTGGTTCATTCGGTTCGGCCCTTGATTAATTAGCGTGCATGGGACGAGCATTGCGCATAAATTGTTATTCTGCACGTTCCGATACGACGGTCACACAAATGCAAGAGGTTCAAATTAAGTCAACACGTTGCGACCCTTACATCTTTGATAACAGGGTATAAGTTGGGAGGGACACAACGGAACGAAAACACTCACAAGCCATCCCCAAAATGCCTCGAGCGTGTTTTTGGGAGGCGGTTCGTCATATCTACAAGGCACCAGCGGGGAGACATTTTCAACACCAACCTATAACAAGTTCGTAAAAAAGTGAAATATGAAGAACGCACGTCTGGGCCTCAATCTCGGCCAAACCACTCTTGAAATCCATCTGCTCGGCGCTGACGGGTGACACCATCCAAACGAACTTGGCGCCTAGGTACATCAGGGGAAACATCACCAGCGGCAGGTACGTCGTCACGAAGGTCGCGGTGTCCCAATGACCCCTCAGGAACACAGACCACGCCGCGAACTGTCACAAGGGAAGGAAAAAGGAAAGGAGAGAATGAGTTCACCATGGATAGTACCACAAGCAAAAGCAACACGGCGCTCACGAAGCAGACCACAAAACACGCGCCTGCGCCGTACCATGCAGCGTACGGCTGCAGTTTCGAGGCATACGGCAAGTTTGCGCGGTCGTAGCCCTGTGCGATGAACCCACGGTGAAACCGGGTGTACGTCACGCAGATCCCGAACCACGTCATCAACCCTTCATATTCACCAGCCAGTGAAAGACCTTGCCGGAGCTAGTCCTTGAGCCTGGGTGCAAGAAAAAAGATAACAAGATCAGTCACAAGGGAAAAGGACATCCTACGACGTACTCATGTATGCTAAAAGGGAAAACAGCGAGCAGATACCAATGGAGACGTATGGAAGCCCATTCCGAAAAGTCCTGAGCACAATCTTAGGTGCGCAACCGGCAGTGCCAAGGCCGTCTTTCGACAATCGAAAGAGGGTGAAGCGTGAAAGCGTGTCAATTCCAAGGCCGACCTTTTGAGCTTGAGTAAAAAAGGAACTGACATAGAGCACGGGAACTAGTGTATAAATCGCTCGAGGCCGCAGACCATGCGGACGTCAAGAGGCAGGCGTTAGTGATCTGCATGCACGCGGGTTCCCGACAACGTCACAATGAGCGACCAAAGAGTAACCAGTTGTCGCCTACCGAAGGGAGAATCTTAATCCCAGCACGCTTGATGGCAATGACAAAAGGAGATGCAGCGGCAGTCCTGACAGTCAAGTCCAGCCCAGGGTCGTTTGATGGGACCAGCAGTCCGATCACAAGGGTCCCACCAACATAGAAGAGCAGGATCTGTTTGTTGGGGGAGAGTTAAGGTGAGAGGTAGCCGGTACGTAACAGGCAAACATAGTCATTTGAAGAAATACGAACGCGGATGTAAACCCTCTGGATCGCTTTTGGAAGGTTGCGACGCGGGTTTTTTGCTTCTCCAGCGGCTATCTGCAAGGTCGTATCGTCAAGCACAGAGAACAACTGTCGCGTGTTTCACTCACAGCAACGATCTCAGTCCCAATCTACGAAGAAAGGAACACAAGACGCTCAATGCACCACACCAAAAAAATTAAGGAGAGAGCGAAAATCGTACAAAGGAGAATGCTGCTTGCGTGAGCACCGTGTAGAAGCCAAGGAAGCGTCCCTTGGCGCCGGGGATGCCGTCGAACTGGACAAAGGGACCCGGGTTTTTCCAATATCGGAAGCCGATGCGGTCGTGGTTGGGCCCACCGCCTAGGTCGAGGATGATGCCCAGGATGATCAGGCCTGTGATAGTTATCACTTTTATGGACCTGTTAGAGTTTAGCGGTGGATGAGAAAGACGCTTGTCTGGGGGAGCCCTCGGAAAACGCACGCAAAAACGAACTCGGCTTCGCCGTAGACGCCTGCTCCACAAAAGTTTATGGCGATTACGACCTATACGGAAGAGTATATTACAGAACTACGAAGAAAAGGGAGGGGGAGACGAACAATTAAACAGATGGTTATCCATGCTGAAGGATTTATCGTCTTGTTCCAGAATCCAATGAGGATGGCGGCAGCAGTCAGCTCCGCGGGCAAAACAATGACCCAATTAAACCAATAATTCCAACCCTTCAAGTATTTTCAAGATAATAACAACGAAAGTGTGTAAGCGAACGGCGAAGACGAAGACGAGGTGAACGGTAATATCAACTCACCATGGCAAAGCTCCACGCAGAGTCAACGAACCTTTCCGCGAGCTTGATGTGTCCACCTGGAATTGGGAGAAAGGCGATCTGCCAATGAAAAGAAATTAGTATTGAGGTCCTAGACAACAAGCTATTGTGGAAAGTGTCACGGACCATTTCTCCGAGGGAGATCTACCAGTATGTACGAGTAAGACATGTCCTCGCATTGCGTAGTATTCGGAAAACGTGCCCACTTACCATCACGCTATAAGTTACATTACCCATGATGATGTAACCCAAGAGGAGACCAATTGGACCGCCATTCTTCAGGGATCCCGCTGTACCGAGGAAGAGACCTGTACCGATCACACCGCCAATGATAAATTAGAGGGTGGGATAACTCAGAACAGGTTCAGGATGTCTTGGTCACATTGGGGGACGCGGACCTGATCATGGCAACATGTCTGTTCTTGAGCTGGCGCTGCAGCTGAAACTCCCCGTTGACTAAAATCGGTTCGAGGTTGGCCTTTTCCCGTTTGTCGTTGGCCTTCTCTGTGTCAGAATACATTTGAAAAGGCGGAGCTCGAGGATATTGAGGGTGGGGGAAAAGCGAAGACGGATAAGCCGATTCGCCATCTCGAGCGAAAAAGAACCGAGTTTTATACGACAAAGGGGTTTTATTGAGATGTTGAGTTCACAGCAATCATGTCTTGGGTTTCCGGGGTTCGCTGTTCGCGTGCATTTGAACAGAAGTCCCGGTCAGTGCACAGCAGATTTTGCTCCTAAGGCGTACGTCCATCAATGAAAGCAGTAAAACAGCTTCTTTTCTAGATTGTGAGCCCAAACTCCTGAATTGCTGCACATAAATGATAATGGAAGGCCGACGAGACTCACGAGAGTTTGTCGACTGTTGTAACGCCATGCTTATGCTTATGAGAACTTACGCGTATGACACGTGACATACAATGGTAAGTCGTGACCAACCCCCAGGTTCGCCACAGAGCAAGAACTTCCACTCGTGAGGCGAAGTAGCCACGGCAATTCTCACCCATGAAAGGCTACACCAAAATGTCCACAGGCTGAAAAGTTCGCCACAAAGATAATAAATAAAAGATCACCAGTGTCGGCGTTGATATCCCTGTTTCGTGACATTAACGCGCCAAAGTACATCAACCACCCTGGTTTGGTGGGAGAATCCGACGATCTCATCTTTCAAGCAGCATGTAAAGTGTTCCAAAGCCATTTGCTTTCAACTTAATTCCCCCTTCCGCCGCTTCCTGCTCAGTTGTTCCCCTTCGCTATCGTCGCTTGAAATGACTCCATCATTCGGCACCACACTCTTGAGTCCTTTCATTTTTCTCCCCTTTAGACGGCTCAGATCCTGCTTGCCCAAATGAATCCTACCCCTCGAATCACCCATCTCATCGACTTCGACATTTTTGCGTCTCTTGCCCAGACCTTGCTCGACGTCCTTGGTTCGAAGCTTCGGCTGCCGAAGGGCCTGCTTCAGCATTTCAGGATCTGGCGCCTTGTGGCGTCGAAGGCACAGATCTAGGGAGGGTCCCATAGGTTCCAGAATCACTCGTGGCACAGGAGTACCCGAATTGATAGTTTTGACCAGGAATACCCGCACGTGAACTTTTGGGAGCTCGGTCACGTCTGATTCAATCGTAATCTCCTCCCCAGTCGTGTTAAGACATTCAGAAACAGGACTCAGGCTGACAGAGATGACATGTTCCAGTCCTGCTAGGCAGACAGCATCTAGGACCTCGCCGTTGAAGAAGGACAGAAGGAGGGACTTCAACTGCATGAACCGCGCATGGGTGTTGAATAATGGTGAAGCGAAATGGAGTAAAGGTTTATGGCCGGGTGCAGATTTTGCGGTCTGTCAAGTTGCGGTGCAATCAGAACATCACGGTGACACAGGAAAGTATTCAAGCAGAACCTTGAAGAAGTTCATACTGATAAAAGACTCAATGCCAATTTCGCACATGTCGAGTACTTCATTGTCAAACATCCTCACGAAGACCAGATTATGCGGTCGTTTTTTGCTGGATTGACCAATCAGAAAAAGGGATGCATCGTTCTTTTTGGCCCAGAATTCGAGGGTGGTCGTATCCTCAAATGCATGAATAAGATTCTTCTTCATAAATGAGATCGCGTTTGGACGCTTGAAAACCATCTGCAAAGTTGACTCGTATCAGAGTCATTCAACTTAGGAGAGAGAGACTCACCAGCTCCTTAAGCACACTGGTGATTAGCTCGCCAGCGTGTGTACCTCGCACGAAGATAGCCGTCCTCGGAGCCTCGACCGTCATGATGGGGGTGGGCAACCTTGTGTGACGAGCTCAATGATGCTTATTACATAAGCACTCATTGCCCAACGCAAATGAGACGGGGCGGGAACCATGAGCAGGCAATGATATCTGTGCTGTTATCTCTTATTAGATTTCTGCTGGGCCATCAGTTGGGCTTTCTGCGGAGTGCAATGCTGGCGGGGACTCGGTGCTCAAAATCATTACTGTAATTCGTGATCGAAGGACAACAAGATACAAAGCTCGACGACTCGCCGGCTCCGAAGTACATTCGCAAAAAATTTGAACACAAACATAGGCTACATTTCTGAGAGCACCACTCGATAAAGAAAGATTAACTGTTCCCATGAAGCATCACAGCATAAGATTGATTGAAAGAGGAATATGAGACGCTCTGCTCTACTCATTGCTAACGTCAACAATGATCAATCAAAGATCTGAAGGGATAAAAAAATTATTGGACTCACCAATGGAGTTGGCTAGTTGCACCCTCCCCTGCCACAGACGGGTTCAGGGAGTGCCTCTGGCTCAGCGACGCGGGCAGCGATCGCGTCAGGGGCGGGCGCGGGCATGGGGGCGCCGGAGACAAGCACGAATGCTACAAGACACCTAGTCAGGCAAGACAACATCAGGAGGGACTAGAGACATACCACCGAGGATGATGAAGGCAACTAAAGTCTGGAATCGCATTGTGGATAGTGGAATGGAAATTGGTGGAGCGGTAACAAGCAAATGGAAGTGCGCGAACGAAAAAAGGCGCAGCGGAGAATGTGTTGTAGAGAAGTTGAAGGTAAGAGGGCGGATGAAATCAAACTTCCGTGCAGCTTGAGGAGCAAACCAGTCTCCTCTTTATACACATCAGCCGTGAGCTGGGACGGCCCGAGTGTGTGTGCAATTAAGGAGAGGCGCTGATCAATCACCGCGTACAGTCCTCGACCCTGAACACCTGAACGGCGGCGCAATGTCGTGGGGAAGTCGCATGGTATACCGTACGGTCGGTGTGCGGCATGCGGGGCTTGGACCCAGTTTGGCATAATGCAGAGAACCGCATGCTGTGCAGGATCAGATCGAATATATCTTGGCTGACCAAGCGTCGGTCCGGATTCCAGGGTCCAGGCACAAACAGCATTCGCGGGAACGATGCAGTGCGTGATGTACACTTAGGCGAAGTGGGCCGCCGCGCCAGAGTAACAACGGATACCCAATATGAAGATCTCGTAAGCCCCGAGAAAATTCAAAGCTAACCCATCTGAAAATAGACGACCAGACGAGACGAGACAAGAAGACACAAAGTGGCGCCTGAGTTGACTGGTAAAAAACATTTCAATTGCGGTGAGTTGACTACGAGACTTGAGTCGATCATTGATTGATCCAAGAGTGCAAGAAAGCCAGGTACGTGCTTTGGCGAGCCTTCCTTCAGACACGGATCTTCGGTACCCAGACTATTCGACCGCTGATCACAACCCCACTCCCTGTTGTCGATTAGGTTTCGCATAAGAGGATGCGCGCATCTGCGCAGAAGGGCAAGGGAGGATGACGTTAAGCCTGTGAATGCGCTGGAAGTGGAATACAAGGCGCTTGTGCCGAAAGAGGCAATTGGCTTTCCAAAACGGGAACAAGGCGTGGGACGTCGCGAAGGTCGGGCTTGCCCAAAACAAATCAACGATCGTCCCAGTGTGGATGCCTTCCAACCGAATAAGGCACTCCGCTTCACCGCAGAAATGGTAAGCTGGTCGCATCGAGACCGCGCCCATACTTTCGCCATTGCTTCACGACCTTCTTTCTCGTTGTCTTTGTCGACAGTAACCCAGTTAAATAGCGTGCATGTACAACCTGGCTCCGCAACCTCCACATCCTTCCTAGCGTCCTGCCCCAGTACTCCTCCCTAGTCAATACACTTCCCTCCGCAGCCAACTTCATTTCCATAATGCAGTTCAAATTCTTCGTTGCTTTTGTTGTGCTCAGCAGTAAGTCACCACCATGCGGCTTTGCGCCCAATTTCTGACAACATTTTCTCCTGAAGCCTCCCTCCTAGCATCCGCCCTTCCTCTTGCCGCACCCGATAATATGCTGCTCGCTCGAGAGGCCGAAGCCGCGCCCGAACCTATTTGCGGCAG
Organism: Clavaria fumosa; assembly: GCA_951802425.1. Classification (NCBI taxonomy): domain Eukaryota; kingdom Fungi; phylum Basidiomycota; class Agaricomycetes; order Agaricales; family Clavariaceae; genus Clavaria; species Clavaria fumosa. The sequence goes on along the minus strand of OX637805.1, from coordinate 587,444 downwards.
AGGCTTGTGCAATTAGAATTAAACGGCTGGTGGGTATCAGCCTTTTTCACGTTTACAGATCATGGCTAACTCATGGCCATGTCTCAGCTTGACCGCCATACGCTGTTCGTCAAATTCGGCATTACTTCTGTGTACCCATTCTTCGCCTGTCGTGCACTAGCCTTCACTCTGTGTTTTGGCGTCGTCGCTCTTTCCTCTTTGCAAGCTGAACTGCCGCCGTATCTTCTTCCGTCCCTATCTTTGGGCAGCAGGGTATCTCTTGGTCCTTATTTCCTATTTGCTCCGTGTATATCCCCTCTTGTCGCGTGGCCCTAGCGGCGCACGTTTCCACTTTCTCTTCCAGCTACAATCATTTGCCATCACTTTCCTGTATCTTGTGGCTGTATCCGTAGCTCCCTCCCTGTTATAGTAGTGTCTCAATGTAGTGCCATCTCGTCTCGTCTGAATTGCTCACCACAAAAAATCTTTAACGCCTTGATGGAAAACAGAGTTTGCTGTTCCCGAGCTATTGATCGCGCAACTTCCATCAGATGTCTTAAGCGTTCGGAAATCACTGAAATAGACGGTCGGACTTATCGTCCTTATCTCGACACAAGCAGAATACGCCTGTCCCTAGTGATTCATTGACAGACATGTAGAAAAATACAGTCGTCGATTCATGACTCGGACAAAAAAGGACCATTAACATCCGTATCATCGACTGAGAGCCTCACGTTCAACAATGAGGCATGCGACTAGTCAACAGCACCTCACGATAGCGCCGACCTGATCCAAGTGCCAATGGCGCTCATGGGCGATGGTTGCCGACAGAGACACATTCGTTCCCTATATAAGGCTAGACATACGCTGGGCGCCAGAGTCGCATCGACAATCCCGGGAACGGGGGTCACGGGCGCCGTGCCTGCTGCTGCCGCCGCCGCCGCTTTCTTCCGGTGCTACGCACCGCGCGCTCAGGGAGCCGCAACCGCAGTCCCGCTCGTCGTTGGCGCAGCCTGAGCGTAGAGGCGCTAGTCCTAGGGGTTGCTTTATTGTGGTGCAATTGTGGTTATACGATTGGCATTTGAATGCGAGGTGAAGAATTGGACTCACAAGACAGAGCTGGTCCTCGAACAGAGAGGATGTTTATGAGGGTGGCTAGTTGTGGGTGGCGTTTGGTCCGATGGCAGGACACTCGACAAGGCCCTTCCTCCGAAAGGTATCACGACATAGAGTTAATTATATCACTGAAAGGCTCACCATCGTGCCTTCTCTTGATCCACGTTGGAACTTCATCGCGGCGAATAAAGTGCAGAGGTCAACGTCAAACTGCGCGGCACAGCATGAGCTGCAAATACAGCTGGGAGCTCGAAAGGTCATAGAATACCTCTTTTGCATAGTCAGTGAGTATTGCGGTCATTTTGGAGTGGTGGTGATTGAGTGAAGGGGGGTCTAAGAGTGACAGTAGAGTACGAACAGTACTTGGCTCGAGTGAAGAAGAGAGAACTGGTCACGCGTGGAGAAGCCTCGTGGTTTCAGGTAGGTCTCCGCGAGGAAATCACAGAAGAGTCTCGTGTGAGCGTTGCTCTTACAAGCACTCAGCCGTGAGGTTGCTGGTTCTGACATGGCTAACGCGTTGCTTGAGAACTTGCCGCGCGTGGTCAGCAATCAGTCGTGAGGTTGCTGACCCTGACATGGTTAACGCGTTGCTTGAGATCTTGCCGCGCGTGGTCGGCCAACCGAGGAGTCTCTGTGATGTATGAGCACGGTGAGTTCAGAATGACATCGAACAGGGTGATGGGCGAGGGTCAGCGAGAAGACAGCACCGGCTGGGTAAACGTGGTCATTCGACAGCGGAGGAAGTCCCTCCTGACAACTCGTGATGAATTTGAATATTGGTTCAGTCACTCACAGGGTACGGAAAACGCCCATAGGCGCAGTGGTGGCATTCACACAATAGCCCGTATCGTTGAAGTGCGGAACCCAGTACTCGGATATCGCATTGGATCGTCGAACTGAGCAACAAGCGTGCGGAAGTGGCGCACATGTACTCTGCCTTCTGTTCATCCTCGTAAGCACAGGCCAAGTCCACTACTACCACACATGTCGTCCTATTTGGAAAATTTCTTGACACTATTTAGGGCCTGCAAAATGGTTCCAGCTCCCACTGAAAACAGCCGTGGATCCCTTGTCTACAACGACAAGCAAATGCCCTCATTCAGCTATCCCTGACCCTGTAGCTTGGAACCATCTCCTAGAGCGCCCAGAGGTCCTGAGCGCTGGCGATAGTTACTATACGGAGCTATCGGTTAAACGATGCTATACATTCGCCACGCCTGACCCACCGATGAGGCGCAACAGCCCCGGCTAACCCGTTTCCAGGCGCTCGCCTGTCCCCTGGGTAATTCAGCTGGTAGCGTCTTGCCTGATTTGAAACCTTGTTCAAACTTGTCTTGTCCCTTGTACCGTTTCTTTCCTTGCCTTTGATTCCATCTCGAGCTCTATTTTCCTTTCGATTTGTCCGAGGAAAACCATACTCGTGAACCTGGCTTAAATCTCGGCATCTACTACTCCTGGGCCTGCCATTTCTGGCGCTTCGTTTCCCCCCTCCATTACAGGACACATCCTACGCGCAACAGCCTAGCATGCATAAAACCCGCGTCGAAGCAACCGCTTCGACCTCAGCAAACCACCCAGACGAAAAGCACCGCTCCATCCCACCTCACATCCATCCTACTCAATCTCTCGTCTAAGCGCTCTCACTTCGAGATCTCACATTCAGCAATGCAATTCAAGCTGTTCGTCGTTCTGGCCATTGCCGTTGGCTGTAAGTCTCGCCTTTCTACCTCCTTGCGCTCGCTGTGTCTAAACCACCCTGCTCTCAACGAACAGCTGCTCTCCTTGCCTCTGCGGCACCCGTCGACTCGCTCGTGGCCCGTGTTGCCGAGCCTGAGCCTGAACCTGTCTGCCTCAGGGGCATATGCAACTGAGTCAAGATGTTTCCCTCTCTTTCTACGGTCAGCCTCATTCGACTCCCCTCGCTCGATGGGCGATTGCCTGACTCGTATCTCACAGCGCACTTGACTTCCTCCACCCATTTTTTGAGTTGTTACTCGTCGGCTCTTTCCCATCTTCGATCTTCACCTCTCGAGAATCAGCACGCTCAGTCATAAGAGTTCTGCACTACTTTTTATTCATATCCGGTCTTGGACAATGTAGCACTATGCAATATTTAGCCAACCAGGGTCTCTCCTGGCTCTGTATCGTAGTGTTCAATATCCCAGCATTTGAATTCTAGCGTGTTTTCCATTACTGAGCTTGATTCAACAACTCTCCCTCAACTCAGTAATTATCTTGGTGGGCGTTTTCTACGTCGGCATTCGGACCCCTCGTCCCGAGTCGGCGATGCGATAGAAGCGTCAGCAACAGCCGCCTCCTCTGCGACACAGCCATCACCTGCTGATGCGCCACCACATTCTGCGCCCGGTGACTTCTCAAATTCGTACGGAAGCACAACTGCGCGATCGATGGCTGCAGGCAGACCCCTGTGCCTACCGCGCAGCATGACGAGGATAACGATGAGCTTTGATAACGGGCGGAAAGCCCCGGATAACGAGTAATTTTGCTAGAAGCTTGATGTCAGGAAGAAATAGTTAGTTAGGGACATAGGAACTGAACGCGAACCGTTGGGATGCCAAGACTCAGTCCAATCGAGCCATAAGCGGAAACGAGCTCAAAGACTACGTAGAATCAGATGCACGAGAAGCCTAGGCCTCAAGAGAAATGGCATTCACGTATTGCGAAGATGTTGAACCATCCCTGGCTGTCGACATCGCGGAGATGATGGCGCTGGGGGCAGTCATCGGTCAAAGGGGTCGCAGGTTGTGGAAAGATCCGCCTACTTCAAGAATGCATATGAGGAACAAGGCTAGTGCAAGCCACCACATGTCTGGTCCGAAACTTCGAGCCTTGGCTGGCGAGAGTCGCACACAGAAATACATACCGAACGCTAGCTGCCTTCGGGCGTGCATGGCGAGATATCGACCCCAAACCGATATTCTGCGCCCAGTAGGTTGAAATTGTTCCTCGGCTATTTTTTGATCGTCTCCAAATACTCCAAGAGATTGTTCCTCGTAGACATTGGTGGATCGAACACTACGGTTGAAATATCTCAGAGTTCGAAATTTATGTTGCACGCAGACAAACCTCAAAGCTATAGGATCTGCTTATTGTGTTAATCAACAAAGCCTGTAAGGCGAGACAAGACAAGACACTTACAGACGCTAATGTACATCATGACGGTATACAACACCCTGAGGTGGAAAAGTGAGTAAGCGCGAAGACTGACACCATTCGGGGGAAAAAGTCTTACTGGACTGCAGGAGCCAGTGCCGCCAAAGACACAGCAACAAACCCTGCACATCTGACGGAGACAGCTTGAAATAGGCCGACGATAACTCGTGTTCCCAGAGGTATAGCTTCGATCGTCTGGTTGCCGATATCCAAGACCAGGAAAAAGAACCAATCAGTGCATCTGTAACGCAATTAGCGGCCAGCGTGGGCCATGCACGAAACATCAATATCTCACGTCAAGGTCAGAAGGATGGTTAAGAGAAACCAAGTCTGATGTGACGGAAAAAGATACAGGAAGCATCGGCGCGGATGATCTAGCAAGAAACGCAAAGTCTCCTTCAAACGAGATTGTTTAGGAACAAACTTTTCGATGGTCCAGCTAGGAACATTTCAGTTGAGAAAGATATCTATTGGACTGTGACTTACATCATGAACCGCAGGCTTGGTTCGCAGGGTGTCATATCAGCATCTACTTTGCCTAGGGAGGAATGCGAGTTCTTACAAGATAGGCTAAGAACGGTCAGATACAGACGGACATTTGAGGTGCCGCGACTTACGAAAGCAGTGTTGCCTGCGAAGATGAGCATTATCAAGAACACGATCATTGGATACGCGGTTTGAAATGGAAGCATCGACTGATCCACAAGCGACATCCCAGTATTAGCGAAGGCGGAGATGACTTGAAATGCTGAGAACCTGGTTAAAATGAGAGTGGTTCGGACTGCGAGATGGAGGAGAGGGCGCACCATACAGAAGATACCATTCTATATTGCAATGGGGGAACGAAATTAGAACTCCATCTTGCTGTTGATATATACGGAGCTATGACTGCGAATGCCACCAACTGCGTCCCGAAATAATACTGGGAATAAAGTATGGGTTTGATCAATCCACTGCAATGCGAGGCAGAAACATACAAGGGGGACAATCCATAGCAACGCGTTCAAAGCGCGAAACTCAACTCCACCCAATTCATTTAACTGCTCGTTCGTTAACGAATGGAAGACCGAGTTGAATCCAACTGCAGCGTCAAAGGATATATACCGCGTGCGCTTAGGGCCTGGATGTTCGGACGCAAGAGTTGTTGTCAACGGGATGGTGAGGCTTCTGACTAACCGCGTCTGCAATTGCGGAAACAAGCGGCGGAATGCAGCGACCAATATCACATGGGGCATAGGAAAACCCCCGAAACCACTGGTCATCGCAAGCTGCGTGGATGTCATATTTCGCGTGGCTTTATGCCCCGACAGTGCCATATGTTGCAAGGGAGATGTTTGCGTTTCATAATCTGCTAGTCTGCTTGAACAACATGACATCGTTCTTGCAAGAGGACAATGACCTACCCTTCTCATGGGGTGATCGAGCAACCGGGGCACTCTGAAGGTCTGATCGAGGGGTCTCTAAGACCTCCTGTAGCGCTTGGGGGCTGGTCGCGTCTTTGATAACATGACTGGTTAGTTCTTGTTCTATGTCCTGATGATCTGACCCGACAAGGTTTTCTTGAGAGTTAACGCGGCTTGGAATCAAATAATCAACGAGCCTACCGGTCGAGAGGCTTAACGGTGGGCCAGGGTCTGAATGGCGGCGAGTATGTCTGTAATGAATTTCACAGGGAGATGATAGTTGTAATTAAGGGAACACATACACTCGCTTGTTGGTTCGCGCATGATGCCTGACATTGTGTATTTGCGGAGAAATTTGTTTAACATGGACTTAGGCTTACTTATATGCAGTTGCCTTTCTTGAAGCAATATCTGAAGAGTTGAGATCAACGAAGCTGGTAATCTTGATAGGGATGAGCGGTGGGCGGGATTGACTAATTGCGTGTTGCGCCGTCTCAGGACACTTTCCTTCCATTGGGCAGGTTGTTCCTGTATGAGCCCTAGACTTTCGTTCTCCATGAGGTTCACAGTCTTCTTGGTGTAACATTTTGCGATTAATCGCTGCTGATATGATATGTTCAAATTTCTGTGAGAAATAGTGCCTGCGGGGGAAAAGGTCGTTAAATTTTTGTGCAATTAGACGCATCTGAGTCTTACCTCCTCGTCAACACCACAACCCAAGACACGACGACCTGTCGCGAAGGAATGAATTGGCTTGATGGTAGGAGGACTCAGACACTGGCACAGTGACGCACAGGACTCCCGAAACACATCTGGACTGAGAGCATGACTTGCTGCCAAGGCGTCAACGAAGAAAGATTAATTGTAGTAAGACCGCAAACAGCCATGGAGCTGACGCAGTTGAACAGGGCATCGATATATGTGATGTGATACCGTCCATTGCTCGCGTAAAAAATTCCCGAGAATGCAAGAGGTACGAGTGTGCTAAAATATTGTCAGGATGATGGCCGACTAAGGAGGGCACAGAAAAACATACAACGCAATCAAGTGAACGCGGTAAAAGTTCAGCTGATTCTGAACTGGTGCCCATACACCATCACAAGTCAGGCGCATCGGCACAGAAATCCAAGACGAGTAAACAGTATGACGATTGATTTGTACAGTCGCTGGCAGGCGAAGGAAAATGTTGTTCAGAGCGTGGGAAAGTTGGAATGAACGTTCAACGTTCAACGTTGAACAGTAGAACAGTTGAATTAACTGTGTAACGAGTACAGACAACGTTGATCTAGAACAAAGCGGTGGGCAATGAGTACCAACACACCAATTTGAATTTCAGGCAGACAGTGCGAATAGGGGGATCATGAAAACGCTACTCGGGTGCAACGACGTCCAAATTGGGCAACACCACATCCGCCAATCTTCCTATTGACATTGACGACATCGTCAACTCGTTCTCTGAGCAGGAACGAATCTATAACAGCAGGTCAAGAAGTTTAGTAGGGTTCTCTAACTTAGCAGCAACACGCGTTTGTGTATCAGAGTCCAGACCCGAACCTTCCAGCATCATCGCCATAAAATCATACGCTTTAGGAGCGTCGATGGCGATGTCGTCCAGGAGCTCAGCGACGAGGGTGAATCCTTCCTCGAACGACTCAGGAGGACACATGCCCCCGGCCAACGCGCGATGAAAGAATTCAGCGACAAGCTGGGCGTCCGATTCTTTTGACTCGATCGCAGCCGACACACACTTCTCGACGAGACGGAAACGGTGTTCTGGGGGTATGTTGGTGAAGTAGACCTCTGCTTCATTGAGATTGCGGACACCGAGAAGCTCTTTCAAGTCTTCGGCAATCCTCCTATTGACTTCATCCTCAGACATCGTCGACTCGTCCTCTGAGCTGGCGTCCTCCGGGGCGGGAGGAGCTTCTTCTGAAGCTGGTTTAGAACGGGGTTGCAGCATCAGCTTCTTCCGTTGCGGTGGTGGGCCATCGGATAATGGCGGTGGGGTCATTTCGTCGCTTGCTTTGCGGCTCAATGGTCGGGCAGGCTTTGGACCGTCCGATTCACCAAGCACGATGAACATATTCGAACTCGAATTTGTTCGCGACAAAGAGGAGGTAGACTCGCGTTTGGGGTCCTTCTTGCCATGGGCGAAAACGCTCACCGGCCCCAAGTTCGACGGCGCAGCGGTTCTGTTGATCTTGCCGAAATTCGCGAAATCAACAGTAGTAGTTTTAGTAGACGGTCTTGGCGGCCCAGAGCCGCCAGAGATCGCCCAACCGTCGCCTTGCGCATGATCTATTCGATTACCACCTCGCCGTGACCCGCCGCGCGACATTCTTATTTGAGTTTGAAATATCTTCCTATCCGCCTTTTGCCTTGGGGTCTGAAGGACAAGAAATAGTAACAAGAGCGTATGGAGCGTTCCGCAGGGCTTACAGCCTTATGCATTTGCGCACTTGCAGTGGGGGCCGCAATCTGATTACGACTCACCCACTTCCGCTCACGGAGCTCAATCACGTCCTGACGGCTACAATGTCAGCCTCGGCTGAGGCATACCAAGACAAATGAACCACATACCTGTAGCATGAACTGGAAACGCGAACTAACGTTTGAACTCTTGGAAAGTTCTTTCATCCTGTGGAAATAAATGCGCATATGCGCTCGCGCCTTCGAGTTCGAGTCGAGAATGGGGCCGACGGTCGTCAGGACTTTGCATAAGCCCTCGATGTCCTCAGGATTGTCAACATTGTCAAGCAACTTTTTGATACACTCGTGCATAATCCGCTCCGTGAGCATTTGCAACTTGAACAGTTCTCCAATGAATTTGATCAGCCCTAGGCCTTGCCGCCTGGCCTTCTGATACTCGTCAGAGGGAAAGGCGACGACTTCCTCTCCGCCATCGCTTCCCGCGTTCTTTTCTTGCGCAACCTTGACAGCCTGGTCCTCGAGGGCTTTCGTAGCCGCGGCAGCGGCGGTGGCCTCTTTTGCTCCCCATCCACGTTCAAAGTCCTCTTGACACCGATTGAGAAGGTATTTGCGGAACAGTTGACCACCAGTAATTGGTTTCCCTTCCGCGTTTTTGATCCCATCATGTTGGACTTTGGGGCTGATTTGCTCCATCATCTTCCTGCAAAGCCTTGCGTACATCTCAGACCATAGGGCCTCGTTGATGGCCTTCTCGAAGACAAGTTTGATCACTTGAATGAGCGTCCACCCGTCCTTCTCCTTCTCTGACTTGTTTGCCCAAGTGATGATCTGATCTGAGATGGATTCAAATCGCTCCGTCGTGAGCCTATTAAGCAAGCCTTTGACTTTCCGATCGACGACTTCAGGAGCGTCAACGTCAAGAGTTTGCTGCTTCACCGATATTGGCGCCCAAGCATTCGCAGATGTGTTGAGAGGCGCAACATGTTCAATCGGGATGTCTGCTTGAGAGCTAAGCATGCCTAGAGGCGGGCCGTGCCCGTGGGGATGACTGCCAGGCCTAGGCTTGCCTGGTTCACGATCCTTCTTCTCTCCACGCTCACTCGTCACGCGACCGCTGTCGTCCATGCTGGATCCAGGACCGCCTTGACACGCGGAGCGTATAATGGACGTTGGCAGGAACTGCATGTTGTTCGAAGAGCCCGAGTTCAACGCGGCACGAGTGATCAGAGTGTACGTCTCTTCGCTGGTTGGCTTGCTGGTCTGGAATTGTCCCACGTTGAAGCTGTTGATGGGTCCGCCTTTGGGTGGACCGAAAATGGCCGCACCAGAGGTGAAGCCAATTCCGATTGGATTACCGCAGGACGATGGGGGTAACGCCCCAGATGACTGGCGGTTGCGACCTGAGCTGCCACGATTCATATAGAAGGGCTGATCTGTGAGTTCAAGCCCTATCGCGTCCAATGGAGGCAAGTTGTCGGGTTTGTCAGTCTGAGAAAGCTTGCTCATTCTGTTGACAGGTCAGACAGGACAATCCAATGCATTACGTACGAAATATGAAGAAGATATTCTTTTTGTTTTCAATATTCGTGAGTGACCGTCAATTGGTGGCGCCTTTTAGTCGACGGGTAGTCACAGAAGGGGTTGCAGGTACGATGGCGCCAATGCTATTCGGATCGATAGCGCGCCGCCCAATGGGCGCTTGAGCTTGTCCAGGTGTGCTTGGCGCTCATGAGCGTGACATTGAAACCGCGGCAAAGTTCTAGGGCTGTTTTTATATCAATACGTGACTAGGAGCATTTGTGGTTTGCGCACCTTATGGCCGAAAGCACTCGAAACTGTCTGGTCTGCCATAGCATAGTGTTCGACAACTTGTCGAGTGGGTCGACAGAGAACAATTATCACCCGCAGCTTACAGGTCCGTGTTTTCCCTTCGTGATCGACTTCCTCCAACACGTCCTTTTCCATCACCACGGGTTCCGCATTGGGGACTGTTGCAACAGAGTGTGCAGCCAGGCAAAGTATTTTGGATTACATAACTTCTAAGAGTGGTCACGAAACGAGTGTAATTACAGTCATCGCAATACTGCCAAAGTAAATAATGTTCTCGGCCCCCTAGTATTACTACTGTGATTACATATATGTGAGAGACAGCCCATGTAGTGTGCGTACACGAATGCAGCTAGAAATATGAAAAGGGACTACCTGGAGTGATGACAAGAACATGCAAGGACCGAAGGTTGAGATATGAGAGGAAAACAACGAGGAGTATGAGTAGGAAAGGAACGAATCTATGACAGCAGGTCAAGAAGTTTAGTAGGGTTCTCTAACTTAGCAGCAACACGCGTTTGTGTATCAGAGTCCAGACCCGAACCTTCCAGCATCATCGCCATGAAATCATACGCTTTAGGAGCGTCGATGGCGATGTCGTCCAGGAGCTCAGCGACGAGGGTGAATCCTTCCTCGAACGACTCAGGAGGACACATGCCCCCGGCCAACGCGCGATGAAAGAATTCAGCGACAAGCTGGGCGTCCGATTCTTTTGACTCGATCGCAGCCGACACACACTTCTCGACGAGACGGAAACGGTGTTCTGGGGGTATGTTGGTGAAGTAGACCTCTGCTTCATTGAGATTGCGGACACCGAGAAGCTCTTTCAAGTCTTCGGCAATCCTCCTATTGACTTCATCCTCAGACATCGTCGACTCGTCCTCTGAGCTGGCGTCCTCCGGGGCGGGAGGAGCTTCTTCTGAAGCTGGTTTAGAACGGGGTTGCAGCATCAGCTTCTTCCGTTGCGGTGGTGGGCCATCGGATAATGGCGGTGGGGTCATTTCGTCGCTTGCTTTGCGGCTCAATGGTCGGGCAGGCTTTGGACCGTCCGATTCACCAAGCACGATGAACATATTCGAACTCGAATTTGTTCGCGACAAAGAGGAGGTAGACTCGCGTTTGGGGTCCTTCTTGCCATGGGCGAAAACGCTCACCGGCCCCAAGTTCGACGGCGCAGCGGTTCTGTTGATCTTGCCGAAATTCGCGAAATCAACAGTAGTAGTTTTAGTAGACGGTCGTGGCGGCCCAGAGCCGCCAGCGATCGCCCAGCCGTCGCCTTGCGCATGATCTATTCGATCACCACCTCGCCGTGACCCGCCGCGCGACATGCTTATCTGCCGTTGGAATGATTCCTTATCCGCCTTCTCCTTTGCGGCCTGAGAGATGGAAATTTAATCATAAGAATGTGTAGAGAAGCTCCACAGGACTCACAGCCTCATGAACTTGCGCAATTGTAGTGGGGGCCGCGATTTGGTTACGACTCACCCACTTCCGCTCACGGAGCTCAATGACATCCTGACGAGTATAACGTCAGCTCCAATTAAAGCACACCAAGAAAGATGAACCACATACCTGTAGCATGAACTGCATACGCGCACTAACGTTTGAACTCTTGGTGAGTTCCTTCATCCGGTGGAAATAAATGTCCATGTGCGCTCGCGCCTTCGAGTTCGAGTCGAGAATGGCGCCAACGGTCGTCAGAAGTTTGCATAAACTCTCGATTTCCTCCTCCTCAGGATTGTCGACATTGCCAAGCAGCTTCTTGATGCACTCGTGCATAATCCGCTCCGTGAGCATTTGCAACTTGAACAGTTCTCCAATGAACTTGATCAGCCCTAGGCCTTGCCGCTTGGCCTTCTGCGCAGCATAGTATTCCTCGGAGTACAAGGCGACTTCCTCCCCGCCGTCGCCCCCCGCGTTCTTTTCTTGCGCAGCCTTGACAGCCTGGTCTTCCAGAGCTTTCGTAGCCGCGGCAGCGGCGGTGGCCTCTTTTGCTCCCCATCCACGTTCAAAGTCCTCTTGACACCGATTGAGAAGGTATTTGCGGAACAGTTGACCACCAGTAATTGGTTTCCCTTCCGCGTTTTTGATCCCGTCATCTTGGACTTTGGGGCTGATTTGCTCCATCATCTTCCTGCAAAGCCTCGCGTACATCTCAGACCATGGAGCCTCGTCGGTGGCCTTCTCGAAGACAAGTTTGATCACTTGAATGAGTGTCCGCCCGTCCTTCTCCTTCTCTGACTTGTTTGCCCAAGTGATGATCTGATCTGAGATGGATTCAAATCGCTCCATCGTGAGCCTATTAAGCAGGCCTTTGACTTTCCGATCGACGACTTCAGGAGCGTCAACGTCAAGAGTTTGCTGCCTCTTCATCGACATTGGCGCCCAAGCATTCGCAGATGTGTTGAGAGGCGCAACATGTTCAATCGGAACGCCCGCTTGAGAGCTAAGCATGAAAAGAGGTGGGCCTTGCCCGTGGCCAGACCCAGGCTTGCCTGGTTCACGATCCCTCTTTTCTCCACGCTTACTCCTCACGCGGCCGCTGCCACTCATGCCAGATCCGGGGCCGCCTTGACTCGCAGATCGCACCATTGGCGCTGGCCGGAACTGCATGTTGTTCGAAGAGCCCGAGTTCGACGCGGCACGAGTGCTCAGAGCGTACCTCTCTTCACTGGTCGGCTTACTGGTTTGGAATTGTCCCATGTTGAAGCTGTTGATGGGTCCGCCTTTGGGTGGACCGAAAACGGCCGCACCAGAGGTGAAGCCAAGCCCGATTGGATTACCGCGGGACGGCGGGGGTAACGCCCCAGATGACTGGCGATTGCGACCTGAGCTGCCACGATTCATATAGAAGGGCTGATCTGTAAGTTCGAGCCCTATCGCGTCCAATGGAGGCAAGTTGTCGGGTTTGTCCTTGCATACTGACATGAATTGAAGAAGGAAGTCCCGGTCGTACCTGCGAAAAAAATGAAGGAACAATTATATTACTGTTCCATACAAGCGAGCAACACTGACCTGAATTTCCCATCCTTGGCGTTCACGTTTAGCTCAACTTTGGGGCTCTTAACGCCTTCTGGGTAGGAGACATGGGAGAGATCTTCGATATTGCGTGCGGTCGCAAGAGCGGAAGGAAGAGGCGGAGAAATGGCAGACTTGGAGGAGGTTCTCAAGTCAAGTGGGTCCGGCCGTTTCCTTGAAGGTTCTGCGAGTGGTGGCGACGTGTCAATGCGAAGGCACTTTACTTTATCCCTGACCAGATCGTCTTGGTGCTCTTCCAGTTCGCCCTCCTCTAACTCTTCTGCGGGGACCGTGGTCTCTTCTGCTGCTGCTGCAGCTGCTTCGGCTGCCTTGGCCTTCTCCTGCTCCTCAGCTTCCTTCCTCAATCGTTCCTGCTGTTCCTGCTCCTCGATTGCCTTCCTCTGTTGTTCCAACTCAGCTTCCTTCCTCAATCGTTCCGTTTCCTCCGCTTCTTTCCTCAGCCGTTCCTCCTCTTGTCGCTTCTCCATCTCCAATCGGGCCGCCTCCTCCTCTTGCCTCCGTTTCTCCATCTCCAACCGGGCCGCCTCCTCCTGTTTTCGCTTCTCCTCAGCTGCCTGCCGTAATTTTTGTGCTTCCTCCGCTTCCTTCTCCTTTCTTATTCTCTCTTCCTCCTCCGCCTTTCTGCGCTTCTCTTCCTCTTCCTTCAGGCGCTGTGCCTCGGTTTCCTGTTCAGCCTTCTTTCGTCGCGCCTCTTCCTCCTTCGCCTTCATCTCCTGCTCCCGTTTAGATTTTTCAACGGCTTCCCGCTTCGACTGCTGTATCTCTTTCTCCTTATCCTCCTCCGCAAGCCTCTTCTTCCTCGCTTCCTCTGACTCAACTCGGACTGACCGTCGATCAGCCGTCTTGAAGTTGGTGGTGGAGGGCCCCGGCGAATGGGGCGGTTGAGCAGCAACGTGGCTCTTGTTTAATGCTTCCAGGTTTACTTCCTGTCCATCGTTTGGGTTCTTGATGATGACCTTCCTACCAGGAACGAAAGCGCTGGCGGTGACCTTAAGTCGACCGCTGGCTGCGGAAGGGGTGGCGGGTGGGGAGGTGACACCGCCAATACTGTTCGATGGAGCATGTGATGACGCTGAATGCGGTGCTGGCAGAGCGTGTGCTTGGGTGGGTGTGCCTGGCACGCCCTGTAGCTGTTGGGGTGGTGCCGTGCGGGGTGACATTGGAATGCCATGATGCGGCGGTCCGGGGGGCGGCGGGTGGTGTGGGTGTGACGGATGTTGGTGGGCGTGTTGCATCATTTGTTGTTGCCACTGAGGGTGGTAGTAATACACATATTCGGGAGCAGGGGGATACTTTGCAAGTGCGCTAATAAATCACACAATAATTATACCGTCGGAGAATACTCACATGGTAAGGAGGGGGCCACGCAGGGATAGGCTGTGGTGATGGACCCGTAGTCGCTTGACCCGGTACATGATGTGGTGCAAGGCGGGGGCTGGACATTGGAGGGGCACCACCGCTTGAGATATTGGAACCAGCAGGAGGGCGCGGGCCAGCCCCGTTCGCCATCTGCCTTGAATAACCGGGCGAACGAGGCCCGCCCGAGCCCGGACCGCCACCAGGGCCTGTATTTTGTTGCTGTGGTCGCAGACCTCCTGTAGGAGCGAAGGTGTAAGGATGTGACCCATGCTGAGAGGGTTGTTGCGCGGAAGGAGGCGTGGAAGAAGGAAGGGATTGATGTTGGGGTAAATGTGGCTGCTGCTGAGGAAGGTTCAGAGGTCGAACGGCAGGCGAGGTAGATTCAGACGATGGATGGGAAGTTGGGACGGTTGACGATGAAGGATTTTGAAAGAGCTGTTTGATATCGGCCGCGGTGAGTTTGGGAGTCGCCGGGGGCTGAGCGGAAGGTAGGGGCGTTGTTGATGGAGGAGTTGTTAGTCGAGGATGGTCTATCGATGTAGTAGCGGTATTGCCGTTGACTTTGGGCGCAACAACATTGGCGACGGCGGCTACAGGTGGAGGAGATGGAGAAATTGGAGGTCCGTCATTGACGTCCTTGATGGAACCAAATTCCACTGCAGGACCTGCGGGACCTGACGGAAGCCGTTCTGTCACCATGCCCCGACTGCGGAACAGTAAAGGAATCTCACCCATGTTCGCCTTCCCTCGAGGAACGCGGACAGGCGGGATGCCTTGCCCTAGATTGCTCGCACGCCGTACATGTGTGTGTGCGGCATTGACTCTGGCATCGGGTGCGTTGGCGGGAGATTGAGGACGCGAAGAGGGCGGCGGGCCCTTTGACCAGGCTGAATGTGGTGAGAGATTCGGTAGCGGCGCTGGTGCAGTCTGAGAAAGCTTGCTCATTCTATCGACAGGTCAGAGACCCATTGAGAATAATCCGATGCATTACGCACGAAATATGAGGAAGATATTCTTTTTGGTTTTTAATATTCTTGGGTGGCGGGTTTGGACTTGGACTTGGCTTTGTCGCGGGTGGTGGGTCGTCAAAAATGACCTGCCAGCAGGCGAACAGCAGTGGCGAAACGAGGTAGCGAAAATCTAAGACGTCGAGTCAGACGCCGTCGGTAGCGTTGCCCGAGGAAATTGCCTGTCCTTGGAGCAAGGACAAGAGGACGAAACGCTGACCACCCAAAGCCAGCAAGCCACTCAACCGAAAATTCAATTTTCCCACGGCTATTGCTTACTTAAGCGGGACAGCCACAGCCATGGTGGAACAGCACAGATGGAACAGCACAGCACAGACTCAGACTTCAAATAGCCCTTCGCTGGCCACTAAGTCGCTGCATCATCATCATCATCATCATCATCATCATCAGTTTGTGGTATCGTGGGAGAAGTCTGTTACAGTGTCTCATCGGATGTGGTCTTGGGAATGTCCTTCCACCTCCAGCGGGTTCTGTGCCTGCCGATCTGACAGACATTCGAGTCACCATCCTGTTGTAGCCGACGAGGGAAGATCATGTACGGCACCACGTATGGCTCACCGTTGTACGAGAAGAATGTAAGTCATATTTGTTTGCACCATTGTCCGGCAGGTCGCTTGTTCTTGCTTGAGTTCGTCATTTTGCATTGGCATTATCAGCCAATGAGTTCCTACTTTGTGGGGTCAAACACGACACTTATTAGTACGTCCTCGGAACGAATTGATACCGGAGATGTCTACCGCACAAAGTAATGATGCGCGTCGACCCGGGGCGACGTCAGAAATGACAGAGGTTCAGCGCCTCCGGGAGCCACCTGACTCGAGTCGACTTACCAAAAGAGACGGCTGTGGAGTAATCGGAAGTATCCGCCAACGACGACCCGTGATAAGAGTCAACGTTTGTGGTCATGCATTGACGCCCAACTCGAAGCTCCGAAAACAAACTTGGTTGGATCCACTGGTTGACATCTACGGGTAAGGCCGTCTGCACGGATCTCAGAGTCAAGACACTCAGGGACGGAGCCATGGACTTGAAGTTCAATTCTTGATCCGGCTTCAACTGTCGAGACGCCAATTCTAAATTTCTTTTCATGCCCTACAGAAAAATTGCAACTGAGCAGAAGTGACATAGAACAGATTCGAGGCCACAGGCCACTGGATGGCCGAGACCGTCTTGACCAGCTTCCCGATCCGATCTGATCTAGAAATGATCGATCAGTCACGTGGCTTACCATGGGTCAGTGTAATGTCAGGTCAGGGACACGCATTTTCACCACCACCTCTCTTACCAGGACCCATTCACGTAGCCTTCCGCCGCCTAGACAACGCGCTACCAACGTGCGCTGATCACGAGCCTTTCAATTCTTTACTTCTTGTACCATATCCAAGCACCGCAATATCCCATGAATGATAGCGCTCCCCAGAAGAACGCCCTGGCCATTCGCCTCACCGAACCAGTCATCTTCCTCAAGGCTGAAGATGTGTTTCACCACCGCCGGAGAGCAACACAGAATGACAGCGGTCAACCATCTATTCTCCGTGGACTACTCACCCTTACCCTCATCAAGCCGACCAGGATTTCCAGCATTGAGATCGAGCTTCAGGGCAGAAGCAACTGTGCCTGGCCGGACGGTCAGTCTCAATTTCGTATCGTGAAGAAGTGTATATGTCTTTCTAAACGAGTTTCTACTGCAGGGATAGGACCCCGGAGACTAGAGGTGGTAGAGGAGCACAAACTCTTCTCCGCCAGCACCGTATTCTTTCGCGCCGACTCGTCCACACATGGCCGGCGCTCCGCTTCTGCGGGTCCACACATTGCAGCTCAAGACGCGCTGACATGGCCCGACAGCGGTAACACTGCCGCAGACCACCAACACGACTCCTGGCATATCGCTCCGCCGATATCAAGTAGCGCCAACGGCTCCCGTCCCCGACCCAGAAGCTTCAGCTCAGAAGGTACGACGATGCAGCCAACCATCGTCTCGCGTCGCGAAGAGAACCACATGCTCGGCGCGTCCCCACTGTCTCATCAGTTCACCCCTTCAGAGTTCAGCATCAGTACCTCGAGTCACAGCAGTCACACCTCGCCTGTGCAAGACGAGAGAGACGAGACTTTGCCTTCGCAGGGTAGCCAGAGCAATGGATTACTCCATGAGTCGGGAGCCCAAGGTATTCCATCTACTCAACACCGATGCTTTGCAAGCCTACGCGCATCCCTTGCATCCGCCATTGTCTTACCGCCGAAAGCAGGAGGCGTGGAATCTACAAACAACCTAGAAGATTCCCCGTTTACATCCAACGCAACCCCCAGACAACGTCGACCCTCATCGCCTCCTGCATACTCTGCGTCCCCTGCCGCTACCACAAGGGGTGTCCCCCAGCAAGTGACACCGACCCAACCGGAACCAGTGCCTGTCTCCTCCGATCCTCCCGAGAGCCAGCCGGATTCTCTGCGCGGACGCTCGCTGCTCAGTGTCGCGGCCCTCTGGAGCGCGTTCAAGGATGGCTGTTCACACTCGGGACATTTTCAAGGGGAGAAGAGGGAAGGGCGGCCGCTGGGCAGTGATGAGCCTCAGCTCAACGGGAAAGAAGTCAATCACGAACGCAGTGTGAAATCGACGCTTGGGAAGCTGGTGCACCTGCCTTGGTTAGATAAAGATGTCTCCAAGGAGCCCGGGGTGGGATCGAAGGAATTCAAGGAAGGTAGGAACATCTCTTCTCTCAATCCGATCACTTGAAGACCTATCCCCTGCCCAGGGGTGTACAACTATCCGATCTCGTTCTCCGTTCCTGGCAATGCACCCCCGTCCCTCAATTGCGCCTACGGTCAGGTGGTCTGGCGGCTGAAGGCCCAAGTGCATCGCCCTGGAGCTTTCATATCCAGACTCTGTGCTACGCGGGAAGTCACTCTCATTTCCAGCCCAAGGGAAGAGGAAATGGAAGAGACAGAAACCATCGTCGTGGAACGCGTCTGGGAATCACATCTACATTACAGGATTTCGATATCAGGAAGAATATTCCCCATAGGCGGGTCCATCCCTATACAATTTACCATCATGCCATTGGACAAAGTCAAAATATTTCGGATCTCTGGTTATCTTGAAGGTAGGAAGATCTTCCCATGTGTGCCTTGTCTGATATTCGATACACGTCACTCATATCATTCCCAGAACGAGTTGATTACTATACAGTTATGCACCGTCTGGCACGTACCGAGCCTCTGAACCGCATGCTTCTCTTCTCCTTCCAATATTGCTCGAGAGATGAGGACAATGTGCTCTTGCCCCTATCAACATCGCTCGACAAGTCACCTCTTCAGCTGCTAGTCAGACCCGAAGATGACGCTGCTGAGATGGCCGCAACCTTCATGGGCCCTGGGCCGTGGTCATTCCAGCGCGACGTCAAACTGCCAGACTCGTGTAGCGAGCTGCACTTCACCTACCGCGGCCCCGCGGGTAACATCGCAGTCTCTCACACCCTCAAGATCGCGATGAGAGTGCAAAAGGTGGATGATGTCGATACCAAAGCAAAGAAAAGGACGTTCGACATCGTAATCCAGACGCCGGTGCACATACTTCCCGTGAGTCGCCCGCAACGAATCACCCATCACATCCACACGTTGAACAGTTTTACGACCTGTAGTGCAGATTCAACAAGGATTGGACAACACTACCGCACTACTCAGAAAATCTCGGGGACATCTCTACCAGTCAAAGTTGCCCATGTGTACATAAGCGACGAGCATATCTGCGAGGCAACTCGGATCCTGAATATGGGGCACGTCCGAACCCAACGACAATGCAACGTCTCACTCTCCTGCGGGATTCATTGACTGCGCAGAACGCGCAATTCGAAAGGCTGATGTCGGGGCAGGAGAGCGAAGTCGGAGAAGCGCCGCCGTCTTATGATACTGTCATTGCAGCAAGATGAACTTGCGAGATGACTACCATGAAACACTAGTTACCATTGTCTTTCTGTTTTGGGATTGAGATTTGTGCGAAAGTACCGCAGCATTGTATTTGTTAAGTCAACGTCGTGGGCATGGACTCGAGTGGGAAAGTCGGAATCCACGACTAATCAGTAGTAAAAGTAACGCTGCATGCGGAGACGTGGCACATTCCGCAACTACGCAGCATTGAATTCCTGAGATCGTTGAATCCCGGGCGTTGCGTAGCTTTCAGCATATCGATGCAGGAATCCCAATGACGCAAGCCGTAGCTAGTCATCACTGAAGGAACATGGTAAGCGAATTTGCCTAGCAAAGCGAAGGGAAACGGGTAAACTCACTCCTGAGGTTCCCTTCTCAGGAACAAATCTACGACAGCTGAGAACGCGGCGAACGCAAGGCCACCTAAGAACGCGGCGCGGGGGCCCGATTTACGCGCGAGGATGCCCCCTGCGAGGAAGCCTGAAGCCACTGAGTTGCCCATATCATTTTTGGCCCGATACTGCGTAGACGTGTTACTCATTTAGACGGTCGCGTACGCGGGTCGTTGGGCAATAAGAGAAAAGAGCGCACGCCTTCGATACAACACTCGATTCCGGCAAAGAGGGCGCCGATCTTCCCGAACCCTCTCCCGCTGGTCCACATGCCGCGTCCCATCTCCTTGAAGACCTCCCTCGCCTTCTGAACAGGTTTCAAACCTGATTGCATTTGTTGCCGGAGTAACGGGTCTTCGTACGCGAACGACGCGGACATGAGAGAGAAAAATGCCCCCATCGCAAAGCCAGCGCCGCCCGCAAGCACGGTCTTGGCCACACAGCTCTCCATGCCCATGGTAATGTAGCTCTGGTATTTTATTTGCTGTGCGTAAGCTGCTCGGTCATCTTCTGTGATCCCTGGAGGCAACGGCTCCTTTCCTTGCGCATATATTGGCACTAGGAACGGGACTGTTGGGGGAAACGAGGTCATGAACAGCGCGGAAGTAAGCAAGCAAGGCTCAGAAAATTTTGTTTACGATAGTTTGCAGGGCCACGAGATTGTGCAAAAATAGTACAACGAAAGTCCTCATTAACATAGTCCAATACCAAAGTGGCCTAAAGACTCTAGGGATGCTGCAGGCGAAGAAACTACATGACACTGCTTGGGGCCATCAGTTCTTCCTCAGTTCTGCTAGAGGACTCGCTGAACTCTTCCGGCTTTCGGGGTGCTAGAACGATTTCCACACTACTGTACTGTGACTGTCTCGGAGGCCTTGACGCAAACACGAGCCCTGAGGCGCGGTTTGTATACGGATTGCTAACTTCCTTATCGGACAATTTCCAAAGCCGAATAATGATAGAGGAAAACTGGACGTTGACGGTCAATTATGCAAAAAGGTCAAGCATTGAGAGACGTAACGCACTACTATGCCCTGTGGATGAAAGTTGGAGAGCGTCTCAAAACCGTTGTTAAGAAGAGAAACGCTTACAATGATGGAGGACATCTGGACAAGAGGGCGTCATTCCACCTGACGACAGGGTGGAAAATCCGTAAACTCACAGGGTTCAGGAGGAGATATGTAGCGGGCGATAGATATGAGTCCACGATAATTAGCACAATCATAAATGTCGTGTATATCGCAGCTGAAGAGAGAGACAGTGAGGGTCTTCAAAAAGGCAACGGGAAATAGAAGGCGGACCCGAATCAATCACAACCGACATCACGGTTCCTGACATTCCTTTCTTACCAACAGCATGTGCTGAAGCCCTTGAGACAA
The DNA here is from genome assembly GCA_951802425.1 of Clavaria fumosa. Lineage (NCBI taxonomy): Eukaryota > Fungi > Basidiomycota > Agaricomycetes > Agaricales > Clavariaceae > Clavaria > Clavaria fumosa. The sequence continues at coordinate 566,394 of OX637805.1, read as the reverse complement.
GCCAGATGCGATACGAGATCAAAGCTGCAAGAAAGGCAGGGCTACAACACGAACGCAGGAATATCTGAAGTGATTTGCTCACCAGTACAGATCAGATTCAAAACTAGAGTCGAACTAAAAAGACGCATGCTGGATCAACTGAGTAATCTGGGCAACCAACGAATTAAACAGACATGAAGAACGACTTCGAACGACTAATTGCGTTGTAAAATTCCTTGGGATTAAATGGAAGTCTGAGCTGAGAGAGCGTCCATATTGACCATGCGGACAGCCCTGTCGATGTAAAGTCAGGGCATGTCGACACTTCGGAATATCACGTAAATTACCAATGTTGAGACAGAAGAGCAGCAGGGGCAATACTACGACGCGCCAATCGTGTCCATACAGGACCCATGTACGGTAGACCTTTGAGTGTTATCTTGGTAAGCAATAATTGGGGAAGAACCAAAGACTCACAATGAAGAGATCGGCTACAAACGTGGTAGTAACGTATATTGCATCCACCGAGACAGCTAAATGGGACCCCGCGTCTGCAAAGTACGCTAAGGCCGCGTAAGGCCTTTCCATATGAGTGGTGTTTGCCTCATAGTTGCGCAACAGGGTCAAGACAACATGCTGCGCACGCATGTCAATTCTGGGTGCATGCGAGGGGACGGATGATTGACCGTGGTAGCCAGTAGAAATATCGACAAAGAAGTCACAAGGAGATAGATGGGCAATTGTCTTCCTTGTGAATGTTTCGCATGCAGTACCCTAATGCACTTGAGGAAAACCACCAGGTAGCAACCTAAATAGAAAAATTCTGGGTCGGTCAACAGAGGTGTTTCTGGAAGGTCTGCCGCACCATAAGCGATTGATTCTAGAAATGCGCTGAGGAGCTGAAATTGGGCAGCGCGATATAGCGACATGGGAGTTCGTGAGGAAGTGCACTGGCAGAAGTGCTGTGTGCATTATGATCCACCAGCTTTATAAGTGCACCGATCGGTCCCACATTCCATCATTGCATCAATCAATCCGCAAGCGGCGGCCAGTATCACCAGGAAAACGGTACCTATGTGCCCGTTAGGAAGTGCAAGGGACTGAAACATGAAAACTGATGCGTGACAATCCCGGTTCTACCGAGCGTTGTGGGGGGTACTCCCTCTGCGTATATCTTGGCATCTAAGTCACGTCGGACGCAGTGGAGGCGAAGCTATGTTGAGGCGAAGTCTGTCCAGATTTGGAAATTCAATTTTAACCCAGAGTTAGCCGAAAAAGAGCTTATGTAAGGGCACGCATAGTCGGCCACCGGATGCTGTAACACGTCGTCCATCGTGAAATCCATTTTGTGACGCCATGTGCAGCACGAACCCACCCACATGAATCCGCCCTGGAGTTCTTCAGCTTTTCAACCGATATTAAGTTATTTTTGCACGGGTTCACATGTTCACAGGCGGTAGCGTGCGTCAATGTTGAGCGCCGACCCAACTCGTCAGCTTTACAGGTACATCTTATCAGGTGATTTTAATGGTTACGTTCGCCTCACAATCCTAGGGATGCTCCCTTGTCGCAGGCGCTCGACGCAGAAGCTGTATCATGATTTCGAATCAGTTGTCTTCCGCATGCTACCTTGCAGCATCGACCTTTTTAAACCGCCTTGCAGTCTCAGGCTCTCCCTCGAGATACTCCCATGTTGCATTCTGCGATTACCCAGCTTGTGAGCGCGTTTCTAGAATCCATTGCTTATGGTGTGGTAGACCATCCAACCTTTGGCTCTCTTGACTGACTAAGACTTTTCTCCATATAGGATGTTATCTGGTGGCTTTTCTCCGGTGCATGAAAGTATTACATGCGAAATATGCTCAGGGAAGACAATTGTCCATCTATCTCCTCTTGACAACTTTATCTATATTTTTACTCGCTACCATGGTTGGTCACCCGTCCACTCGCACACACAAAATTAATGAGCAGCACAGCATATTGTCTTGACTTGGGTGCGCAACTATGAAGCATACACAGCTCACATGGAGCTGCCTTACGCGGCCCAGGCGTACTTCCTCGACGTTGGCACTCGTTTGTCTGTTATGTCGGAAGCAACGTATGCTACAACCACGTTGGTAGCAGATCTCTTCCTCGTGAGTCTTTCTTCTTCGCCAAAAATTGTCTACCATGACACTTTTCAGGTCTATCGTACATGGGTCTTGTATGGCCACAATTGGTATGTAGTGATATTGCCTTTGCTACTTTTTGGTCTGAATATCGGTCCGTCATAATTTAATGCGTTTCGAAACTCTGACCATACTTCAGCAGGGCTTTCCACATGGTCATTATGGTCACTTTCTCAGCTCAAACTTCCATTTAATCAACAAGCATTTGAAACCGTCAACTTTCATTCAAGTTCTTTCTTCATGTGCGTTTTAAGCCCGTTGATCGCTAGCAATGATTTGATTGATTCAATATGCTTCCTCAGTTCAACTCTTATACTGAACCTCCTCTGTACCTGTAAGTAATCACCCTCGCTGTTGTGGAACCGTAACCTTGACTTTCTCGTAGTTTTGATCTCATACCGAGTTTGGGTTGTCCTGAGAACATCAGTGCATGCAGTTGGCGGTAAAGGATGGTTACGCAATGTATTCACGGTTGTGATTGATTCTGGTGCGTATTTTCATGTACTTCCATTGAAAGATCCCAATTATCTCTTCTCTCTCTAGCCGCAATATATTCCGCATTCATGGTCGCACTCATTATCGTGGACTGGCGAATTCCACCTGTGACATATATCCTCCTAAATCCTGTGTGTCTATAGTTTTCCCACTCTGCCATCAATTTGAATGACATACTCTCGGGCAGATGTCTTCTATCATTGTGAGTGTTTTTTGTCACGGGATTGCTCAACAGCTGTTTATGAGATGTTTCTTTGATTCCTTCACTCCTCGCTAACAGGGCATGGTGGTGCGTCTCCTTATCATCATGTCATGCGCCTCAAATGACAGAAACAACAAATTCTTTTTGGCCTGGCTTATAATATCTAGTTCTCTTCTATTATCATCCGGCTCTGGTTGTCCGACAAAGAAGAGAGCAGTCCAATTACAAAACGAACCCCAGGACTCATGACATCTCGGAGACAGCGGAGTAGTACAGAACTTGCCTTACAGCCTCGACAACCAACACAGTACAACAGATTCTCCAACGGGACGCAAGGGGACATGTCCACGACCGGTGCCGAGGTCTAGGTGTCGAGGTCGAGTCTTATCTCTGGATTCTTGTAGTGTAGAAGGCCCGTGCCAACTTTGCTGTAGCCTGTGCAAACTTGTAGTTGCTTTGGTATTCCTTAGAGTACTCGTAGTCGCCTCGATATTCCCTAGAGTACCACACAATACCTTGCCATTTGAAGCATAGAAAATGCAAGAGACTCGTTGCCACCCTTGCTGGTGCTGGTGCTGCTGTTATGATGATGTACATCACTCCATATTTATTCAAAGTACCCCAGAACACTTCAGTCCTTACTGGACATGTCTGGGTCTGCAAGCTGCTGGTTGGCCATCCCCACCAGAGTCACCTATGAATCTCATAATCTGAAGAGTTCTGTATTATGTAATGCAGGGAAGGCTTCAGAAGAGCTGGGGATTCATGTGAGAGTGTGTAAGCATGAATTGCCAGGTGCAATGGAGCAAAACCACATAAGGAAAAAGGATCTGAACAGGGACCATCACTTAGCCATAAGCTGGTGGCAAATGATACTGTTCAGACATTCAGCTGGACTTTCCTCTGTCAAAGCATGCAAGGAAGGATCTGAAAAGTGCACCAATTAAGGGTCAAAAATTTGCTTTAATCGAGGTTTGAATTGCCTATGCTAAATGTACTAAATTATATTCCTCCCTCTCTTAGAATTTTTGACCCAGGTTCTGGACATAACACACTTCCATTTATTTTCACAGGCTACTGTAAAGCTGGTACAGACCTTCTACGCCACAGGAATCCACAGACTTATGCTGCAGTTGAGACTAGACCTCGGCACGGGTCGTGGGTATGTCCCCCTGCATCCCGTTGGAGAATTGGTTGAACTGTGTTGGTTGTCGAGGCTGTAAGGTAAGTTCTGTACTACTCCGCTGTCTCCGAGATGTCATGAGTCCTGGGGTGCGTTTTGTAATCGGACTGCTCTCTTCTGTGTCGGACAACCAAAGCCGGATAATAATAGAGGAGAACTAAATATTATAAGCCAGGCCAAAAAAACAATCGTTGACTCCGTCATTCGAGGCGCATGACATGATAATAAGGAGACGCACCACCATGCCCTGTTAGCGAGAATTGAAGGAATCAAGGAAGCATCTCATAAACAGCTGTTGAGCAATCCTGTGACAAGACACACTCACAATAATAGAAGACATCTGCCCGAGAGTATGTCATTTAAATTGATGGCAGAGTGGAAAAACTATGGACATACAGGATTTAGGAAGATTAGTGTCACAGGTAAAACCCGCGAGTTCAGGATAATGAGTGCGACCAGGAATGCGGAATATATTGCGGCTGGAGAGAGAAAACATAATTTAGTATCTTTAATAAAAGTACACGAGAAGACGCACCAGAGTCGATCACAACCGTGAATACATTGCGTAACCATCCTTTACCGCCAACTGCATGCACTGAGGCACTCAGGACAACCCAGATTCGGTATGAGATCAAAACTACAAGGAAGTCAAGATTACGGTTCGACAACAGCGAGAGTGATTACTTAAAGGTACAGAGGAGGTTCAGTACAAGAGTTGAACTGAGGAAGAATATTGAATCAATCAAGTCACTGCTACGGCTTAAAACGCACATGAAGAAAGAATTTGAATGAGAAACGACAGTTGCAAATGCTTGTTGATCAAATGGAAGTTTGAGCTGAGAAATTGACCAGAATGACCATATGGAAAGCCCTGCTGAAGTATGGTTAGAGTTTCGAAACGCATTAAATTATGACGGACCGATATTCAGACCAAAAAGTAGCAAAGGCAATATCACTACATACCAATTGTGGCCATACAAGACCCATGTACGATAGACCTGAAAAGTGTCATGGTAGACAATTTTTGGCGAAGAAGAAAGACTCACGAGGAAGAGATCTGCTACCAACGTGGTTGTAGCATACGTTGCTTCCGACATAACAGACAAACGATTGCCAACGTCGAGGAAGTACGCCTGCGCCGCGTAAGGCAGCTCCATGTGAGCTGTGTATGCTTCATAGTTGCGCACCCAAGTCAAGACAATATGCTGTGCTGCTCATTAATTTTGTGTGTGCGAGTGGACGGGTGACCAACCATGGTAGCGAGTAGAAATATAGATAAAGTTGTCAAGAGGAGATAGATGGACAATTGTCTTCCCTGAGCATATTTCGCATGTAATACTTTCATGCACCGGAGAAAAACCACCAGATAACATCCTATACGGAGAAAAGTCTTAGTCAGTCAAGAGAGCCAAAGGTTGGAAGGTCTACCACACCATAAGCAATGGATTCCAGAAACGCGCTCACAAGCTGGGTTTTCGCAGAATGCATGGGGGTATCTCGAGGGAGAGCCTGAGACTGTGCAAGCGGTTTAAAAAGATCGATGCTGCAAGGTAGCATGTGGAAGAGAACTGATTCGAAATCATGATACAGCTTCCGTGTCGAGCGCCTGCGACAAGGGCACATAAGGATTGTGAGGAACGTAACCGTCAAAATCACCTGATAAGACGTACCTGTAAAGCTGACGAGTCGGGTCGGCGCTCGACATTGACTCACGCTACCGCTTGTGAACATGCCAGTGTGAACCCGTGCAAAATAACTTAATATCAGTTGAAAAGCTGAAGAACTCCAGGGCGGATTCATGTGGGTGGGTTTGTGCTGCACATGGTCACAAGATGGATTTCACGATGGAGAAGACGTTACAGCATCCGTGCCAGAAAACTGGTACTGAGGCCGATCATAAGGACGTGCCCTTACATAAGCTCTCTTTTCAACTTCGATCATCTACAGCGTTTGATCGTGTCAGGAACTATGGCCGTTCCCCATCTTATGACCCTTGCAGACCTTTCTGCTGCCTCAATCAAGCACATCATCACGCATGCGCACTATCTCAAGCAAGTCTCGGCTCCATGGCTCCAACCCCAATCGCATGTCAGCACGCACAAGCTGCGTATGCCTTCACAATCGCTCTTCAACAAAACCGTCGCGCTTCTTTTTTCCAAGCGATCCAGCCGCACGCGTGTTTCGGCAGAGACTGCCTCGGTGCTGCTTGGTGGACGCGCCCTCTTCCTTGGCGCGGATGACATACAGCTAGGTGTCAACGAGACCGTGCGTGACTCGGCAAGGGTCATCGGTGGCATGTGTCAGGGCATCTTTGCGCGAGTGGGCCCGCACGAAGAGATCGAGGCGAGTTTTCCCTTATTATATGCCATGTTTTAGTTTTAAAATTACCTCTCTCGTAGGAGCTCGCAAAATACTCCCCCGTACCTGTACTGAATGCGCTTTCTTCTCTCTGGCACCCAACCCAGATACTAGCGGATTTGTTGACGCTTCACGAACACGCCCACTTATTCCCGCCTGCAGACATTGAGCCCGTCTCTCAACCAACACCTATGGAACCGCAACACCAACAGGCGGTTAACGCCAAGTCCTCCAAGAAGGACAAAAGATGGAAGCCCCTTCCTAATCTGCCGTCGAGCGGACTGACAATTGCGTATGTCGGAGATTCAGCGAATGTGCTGCACGACATGCTTGTGACCTACCCGCGTCTCGGGCACCGATTCCGCGTGGCGAGTCCCGAGAAGTACCGCGCCCCGAAGGCCGTTTGGGAGCGTGTTGAAGCACTGGAGTGTAACACAGGAATATGGTGGGGGGTTGACCCACGTGAAGCGGTCGCGGGTGCGGACGTCGTGATGACCGATACCTGGTGTGTTCTGCTTTTTTTCTGCTTGCAAACTATGTATGTGAATATGTTTCTAAGGATTTCAATGGGACAAGAGGCCGAGAAGGCACAGCGGCTACGTGATTTCCAGGGATACCAGGTCACAGAGAAGCTTTGCCATGATGGAGGAGCGAAGCCCCATTGGAAATTCATGCATTGCTTGCCTAGGAAGGCTGATGAGGTCGACGACGAGGTGCTGCGGAATTCTCCTTCCACAAGCAAATTCTGATTCATTCTTCGCGTTGCCGGGTTCGACAGGTCTTTTACGGTCCTCGATCACTGGTATTCCCTCAGTCCGATAACAGGAAGTGGACTACCATGGCTGTGTTTGAGTGCGAATCCTCGCTCAACTCTTTCTCGTCTGAATTGCACCTTCTCACTAACTTCTACGCTCTTTATAGCCTTCTGTTCGGGAAGTGGAATCTGACGGGTGAGAGTCATCGACAGAAAACGGGCTGATGACGCACTTCAAGATAGCGTCGGTGTTTGTCTGCTATGCATGGGTCATCGCATGTGTACAGGACCGCTTGAACTTTCCTACTTTCCACAATTCTGAGGAAGGTGGCGGAGAACCTTGTCGAAAACCAAATGCTGGTCGCGCCAATTCCACAAAAACGACTGGTGAACTGTTCACGTGCCGCAGGGACACATCATTCAGCAGTTTAATAAAATTTAAACGTTCATTTACAATAAAGGATTAAACCGTTGAAGCCATGAAATAGAGACCAGTTGCTAGAGAACAATGACCAAAGAAGCTGCGGCCATCATGCACATGATGTTATGTTCAAGTTGTGTTGAAGTCACGTGGGGCCGACTCATTATTTCCCAATTTATATATTCCCCTGAACGCGCGTGCGACGATGGAGTCAAACGGCGTAAATTGCCCTCACGGACGACATTAGGTGTGCAGCCGATGTGAAGGCCGGCTAGGACTACGTCACGCGGCACGCCTCAACCATGGGCGAACCGCGATTCTTCCTCTGACACCTACCATGAAGAGCAAGCTGACTCTCTCAGCCACAAATCTCGCTTCTCATCATCATCTGCAGTGTGACCTCTTTCTGCACAACGTCTATTACGGCTCTCCATCTCGCGCTCACACGGCCAAAAATCAGTCTTCGGGGCTCACAGAAGCGCAACTCGAGCGTGGCAACGATTGGGAGGCAACCCTACTCGCATGGCTAGATGCCCAAGGTCTACTTCTGACGGTGTTCTCGGCTCCGCTCGACGCCACAGACCTCCGAGAGCTTGTCATACTAGATGAACGTGATCATTTTTTTATCGCGGGTCTCAAGTTTTGGCCTCCCCAAAAGGCTCTCGATGAGAACTTCGTCCGAGCAGGCAGGCAGCCCGTTGAATTTGGGCTCTTCAAACCGGATCTGCTCGAGATCACACGCTTAGCAAACGGCTCGATAGAATGGAGGGTCATTGACGCGAAGGCTTCCACTGGAGTGAAGGTCTGTTGCTTGTTTACCCCAAAGTTGAACTATTCGTTTTGACGTTATTGTAGACGTCTCATTTCGTCCAGGTCTATTTCTATAGTCTTTGCCTCCGCCTGCTTTTGCAGCCTCCTCTTTTTTGCGCTATGGGTAGTGCGGCAATCTGGTTACCCCCCAAAGATCTTTTTGAGTCACCAGCTCCGAGTTCTGAGGACCTCAAGACGTTTGATCTGTCCCTCATGTCTGACTCGGTGGAGAGGTTTTTATTTCACCAATTGCCCGACATTCTGGAATCCCCTCGAGAATCCGTTCGGTATCATTATAATCCACTCTGTCGCTCTTGCCCTTTTAACGCTGAATGTCGCACAAGGGCTCTCAGTGAGGGAACGATCGGCTCTATGCCCAACATATCTTTGGAACAAGCCAAGGTGCTCGGGACCCTCCTATCAACTTCTCGTAAACATGGTCAGAACAACGGAGTTTCTGATATAGAAGAACTTCATGGACTTGTCGAAAACCCGTCCAGGCTTAAGGCGCTGGAAAAATCGTTCCCCAGCACAGTCACCGAGGCGAAACGTATACTTGGTATCTCGACACCCAGGCTGAAAGCCACCAATTCCAGCGCGATGGTGGAAGCGGCCGTGACTCGTACGATCCAAGTGCGTGGAGTTTTACTGAATATACCTAATTAATTTGTCGAGTCTGACGCCAGCCAGGTGAAGCACCGCCGTAATTTCACCTGTCCTCGCAGGGAAGATATCGCTATAGTTTTGTCGCTTGTACAAGATCCTGCCTCTAGTACGATCGCCGCATATTGCATTTCCGTGTTCTCCACTGTGCCAGCATTTACTGCTGTTCCGCCCGTCGTGGGTAAACGAGAGACTCTGGTCTCATCCCTCGCCTTTCTCATCAATCATATTCTCAACTCTCACGGGGCGGAGACGACTCTTACCTCTCAATTCTATGTCTTCTCAACCAATGAAGAGGCCGCCTTACAGCGTCATCTGATCGACCTAGCGCTAACCGTGGACCCAGACAACCATCAGATGCAAAGTGACATTCAAACGTGCATCGGCGCTCTAAGCGAAGGGGCGACGCTGCTTGCGACATTGTTCCAGCCCCTGATCCTCGGCGGTGCGTTGCTAGACTTCCTAAGCAAGAGAAGCCACAGCAAGGCGACTCTCAAGCTCTTGTGCCTTGAGCGACTAGGGCTCCCGAGCGATGGCACTGCGGATCAGCTTAGGGCCCGTGTGGAGGACGAGTTGCAACGACTTAAGGTCGAAGGCGGCCGAGCCTCCGCAACGAAGGACGGTGATTCCAGAAGAGCCGAGCTTGGTCAACTTCCGCGCATTGTCATACTAAAAAAAGAAGTGGAACGGCTGCTGGCACTCCCCATATCTGGGTACTGGGACCTGCCAGAATGCGCCGCCATGCTCCTTCGCAACGTTCGTGCGTGCAATAGTGATGATGACATCTTCATCCTTTACAAGAATAGCTACAATTTTAAGTTTCAAACTGCTATAAAGAAGAGAAATCGGTGTATCTACAACGTTCTGCACCGGGTCCGGAAGCTCGTATCTTGCCAAGTAACACAGCGACCAGAGCTGCTTGTCAATGACGCAAGGGTTCTGTCAGCCCATTTCCTAGACATCTGCCAGCACAAACTGCTACGTAAGCTATTCTTCATGCAACAGGTGCCATCATCTCCGTTCCTAGCATTCCAACTTTTCGCTGATTTTGAACAAACAGTTCGAAATTCTCACTCGACTAACCGAGCTTTGGAATGCTAGAATCGATGGCTGCCCCGACGCACCCATTCTTGAATTCCGTGGCTCTGCATTGACGCCGTCTGTGGGGATCCTCCAATATTTTAATGTCATCTCGGGCAATGTGGACCTCCCCAGCGACAAAGATCGAGCTTTCTACAATTACCTTCTCGTGGAGGATGAAGACATCCTCGATAGCGTGCCGCTTGAAGCTCTCTTCGATGATCTTGGTGTTCTTGGCACTGTGTTTCCACTCAGTGGAGCCACCATGTGCAAATGGACGGAGCAGCATCCCTCGGTACAAGCCAAGGTCTGGGTCGCCGATGTTCGCGATAAATTCTTGAAAGCCCAGAAATCAACCGTGGTGATACGGGCATGGGGTGCTTTCCGCTCCAAGTTCGTTGTCGGACGACGATATCGACTCTCGCCTCGGTTAGTCGATTTCAATGTCAGCAAAATTCTCTCGACCCTTGTAGAATTGGATCTTCAATATGGGACCAGTGTGCAGTCAGGCAAGAGGCATGGCGACGATGGACTTGGGGAAAGTTCAAGAGACTGCGAAGTCATACCATTCATGCAACTCATCAGTGATCCCCAGTCGTTGGGGAAGATTGATGGCTGTGATACGTACGCTGAAGAGGAAGAATTGATCCACGCCAGGCTGCAGAGGTTGTATCGAGACGGCCAGAAAGCTGCAGGAATATTAGTTCTGAAACATTCCCAGCGCATCGCAGCCGCATGTATCCTGGAGCATAGACTCAGCGTTGTATGGGGCCCTCCAGGTGAGCGTGCAAACCCCGCATTGTATCGGAGCTTACCTCTTTGCAGGCACTGGCAAGACGCATACCATAGCTCTATCATTGTTGCGCCTCCTTGAAATAGAGTCACGGTTGCGAGTCAAGAATCGGCGTATCATCTTTCTCACCGCAGTGACGCACGCCGCTATTCAGGCTTGTTTGAACAAGCTACAACGCCTTGCGCAAAATTATCGCGAAGTTGAAGGGCCCCTCTGGCTCGATCATGTTCAGATTGAACATGTTGTGCAAGGCAATTCTCACCTTGGCCCTGTACCCAACTCAACGGACGCATACGTATATGCAGGAACTGTTTACCAAGTATGTATGCGCACAGTTCTCCAGATTCACTCATTGCCTCCCTCGCCGCTCATTGTCGCCCGTCCAGCTGTATAATTTCAGCAAACGCTTTTCTTTCAAGGTCGACTGTGTTGTTATTGATGAAGCTGGTCAACTCGCTCTTAATACATCTGCGTTGGTTCTTCGACGTCTTGCTCCCATGGGACGAATCATCATCGCTGGTGACTCCGAACAATTGGCCCCAATTTTCAGCGCGCAATACCCGATACTCGTGCCTCACTTGTTTGGATCCATCCTTGACTGTCTGATGCAAGCACTGCACAAGAATCAGAAGCCACTGGCTAATGAGTCAACCCAGCAATCGATCTCGCCGAATGACTCATTTTCGGTGTCCCTTCCCAAGCCTAATTCACTCGTAGTCCAGCTCAGAGAGAACTTCAGGTGCAGTTAAGATTTACGGATATTTGGCGCTTGAAACTGAAACAAGCTTGCAGGCTTAATCCCGATCTAGGACGATTTGTCTCCACCATTTATGACAGGACATTCAAACCACAGAAAGAGCAGGTCCGTGCAGTGGCGGAGAGGCTCAAGAGTCTCTCTCAAGTTCAGGAAACTGATTTCAAATCCGACGTGGTGGAGAAGACGCGTCTGTTCCTCGTCTCTTTGTCTCACGCCATGCTGCTTGAGCGGCAGGACCTGCTAATGCCTCCGTCATACTCTACGAATGAAGAAAAACTGGGACAAAAACAACTGGGACAAGAAAATCTGGGACACCGCTCTATCTCGTTGGCTCTGATTCACCTCCGCACACGCAGCAGGAATCCCGACAGCTTGGGATACGAAACGTACGTGCGTGGAGAAGCAGCCGTAGCTGCAGCTCTTGTTTCATTAATTCAGCGATGCTCACCCTCGGATGACATCTTCGTTGCAACCCCGCACCGCATTCAACGCCAAGTGGTCAGGGAGGCGATTTTATCACACTCGACCGGCGAAGAGAATGTGGTCGCAGCAATGGAACATCTCAGCCTCGGAGCTGAAATTCCTCTCGCGGGCAAAGTGACTGTAGACACCGTCGAGAGACTTCAAGGTATGATGAAGTACCCATCACTTCGCATAGATGCCTCACAACAACTGTTGACAGGTTCCGAGGCCGCTTTTGTGATTTGTTTATTCTCATTGCCTACGACTCCTGGTGCTTCGAGCAAGAATGCCTCGTTCCTACTCGAGCGACGACGATTGAATGTTGCCATCAGCAGAGCCAAAACAATGTGCATCCTTATCACGTCAGACTCGGTCTCCCGTCCATCTGTGTCAGTGCTCTCTAAGGAGGCTAGCGCCAAGGGATATTTGTTCCTGCGAGCATTTCAGCAGATGGCATGGTCTACTACCATGGAGATAGATTTGGACCAGTAGCAAATTATAATATGTAATTATGCAGTACATATCTCCTCTCCATTGGCTGTTGGTGTGATCGCGTGATCAGAATTTTGCCTTGTTCACGCGAGCAGGACACCATCATGCTGCCGCCCCGACTGCCACCGTCGCGAGAGCGCACCATTGATGCAGACGAATCAATACGTCTAACAGACAATGATGCAGCACTCGCAAGAGTTTCAGCGGCGCGGAAAGGTTACTTTCACGATCCATTCATCAACCATCTTGTTCCCCGCGCCCATCTACAACCGGCTCGACCACCGTTAATCAACGTGGGCACATATGTGCGGTCAACTGGGATCGACGAGCTAGTGCATCTTTGGCTCGACATCTCCAGGCAACACGGAAAACAGGCCCAGATCGTCAGCCTCGGCGCTGGTAGCGACACAAGGTTCTGGAGACTCGCGGTGCGGCCCAGTCATCATCCTCAACGAAAAGTCGCGAATACTCATGGTGTCCCGCTCAGAGCAGACGAGCTCGTATAAACAGGACCTCGCTGTTTATGTCGAGCTTGATTTCCCGGAGAATACCACCAAGAAGGCCATGTCAATCCGAAAGAGCAAGGACTTAAACACCATCCTGGGTGCTCCAGACGGGATATTTCTATGTGTGTCATTTTCCTTCATTTGATTAGAGTGTTACTCATAATCTGAGCCAAGGTCACGGGGGTGCAGGCCTCCATTCACCTGTATATCACCTTCTCCCAGTTGACCTTCGTCTGCCTCCTTCGAAAACATTTCCTCCACTGCTATTATCTTCCAAATTATCAGGTTCCACGGGGTCCCAGCCCTTACTCTCCCCTGCTCTCCCGACATTGCTCCTGTTTGAGTGCGTTCTGGTGTACATGTCCCCGTCGGAGTCGAATGCTCTCATGCAATGGTTTGTCGACTATTTCTCAGCGCCGGCTCCACGCCTAGGCGAGAGCAACGTGCTTGGAGGGATCGTGTACGAGATGTTTGGTTTAGAGGATGCCTTCGGGCGAGTCATGCTTAACAACCTCAAGGTTAAACATCGAGGAATCAGCTTCTATTCCTTTACCTAATTTATTTTGGACAGGCTAGACACGTTTCTCTGCCAGGTGCAGTACCTTACCCGACATTGGCTTCTCTTCCGACCCGCTTTCTTCAACATGGCTTCCAGATAGCTGAGGCTGTCTCGCTACGCTCTCTGAGACGTATTCACATCAGCGCTGCTGAATTGGAACGGTGAGCTATCGGTTCATTAATGTGTCTCTTGGTTCCGACCATCGACTTTTCGTGTCCAGGATCTCACAGCTTGAAATGCTGGATGAGATCGAAGAGCTTGAGCTCGTGTTGGATCATTACGCTATCACATGGGCTATCAAGATATCTGGTGCTGGCGATGCTGGGGGAGGTTGGGCTGAATGGAAGTTCAAGAAGTTGCCAGTGCGCGAAAAATAAGATCTGATTGTGGTATACCGAATGTATGAAAAATGGAGAGGTTCTCTTGTTATTCTCAAATGCGGCGAGGCCATGGATGTGGACGCAAACCCGCGCGTACACAAAAAATCATTGATACATTCAGGAGATGGAGACTGCAATACAACCGCGGAGAAATTTCCGGCTGTCTAGGAGTGGTATGATAGCGCTACAATTCCAAACTGTTATCCAAACCGTAGCCGTGAAACCAAAAAGATACACTAGGGTAGCGAGAAGATCGAAATGGTATAAAGGGAATACTTTCAGAACCAGCGAAGAAAAGGGTCGCAAAATGCTTGGGCGAGCTGCATGACAGACGCGGGTTGAGAACTGCAGAGCCTATTAGACGAATATGTTGTACTCACCAAATGGCTTAGTTGCAGATGCCTCTGAGGCAAACGGGTTCGGGTTCGGGCTCCGGTGCAGCCTCGCGATTGCAGATACCTCTGAGGCAAACAGGTTCGGGTTCGGGCTCAGGTGCAGCCTCGCGGTTGCAGACGCCTCTGAGGCAAACGGGTTCGGGTTCGGGCTCAGGTGCAGCCTCGCGGTTGCAAATGCCCCTGAGGCAAACGGGTTCTGGTTCGGGCTCCGGTGCAGCCTCGCGATTGCAGATGCCTCTGAGGCAAACGGGTTCGGGTTCGGGCTCAGGTGCAGCCTCGCGGTTGCAAATGCCCCTGAGGCAAACGGGTTCGGGTTCGGGCTCCGGTGCAGCCTCGCGATTGCAGATGCCTCTGAGGCAAACGGGTTCGGGTTCGGGCTCCGGTGCAGCCTCGCGGTTGCAGATGCCTCTGAGGCAAACGGGTTCGGGTTCGGGTTCGGGCTCCGGTGCAGCCTCGCGATTGCAAATGCCTCTGAGGCAAACGGGTTCGGGTTCGGGCTCCGGTGCAGCCTCGCGGTTGCAGATGCCTCTGAGGCAAACGGGTTCGGGTTCGGGCTCTGGTGCAGCTTCGCGATTGCAAATGCCTCTGAGGCAAACCGGTTCGGGTTCGGGCTCTGGTGCAGCCTCGCGGTTGCAGATACCTCTGAGGCATACAGGCTCAGGCTCAGGTGCGCGCGCGGCGAGCAAGTCAGTTAGCGGGAGAGGGGCGGCTGGGGCAAGGTGGGCAGCTGAAGAAAGGAAGTGAGCAAGCAGAATAAAGAAGTTGGCCTGGAAGCAGGCTTACCGCCCAAGATAGCAAGGAGGACGAAGATCTTGGATTGCATCGCGAAAAGTGTGTGTTTGTGAGAGCGAGAGCGGTGTATGAGCGAGAGAGCTTGTCTAAACGACTGGGTTGCCCGTTGCTAGCTGAGGAGCGCTGGGAATTGGTGTCCTCGATGTCGCCTTTTATACATCGAAGGTACAAGAAGTGTAGCGGTCGGGGAAACCAAAGGTACGTCCTGAAGCGGCAGCGCCAAAGGAGGATGCCTCGAACACTTTCGTATTCGGGGTCAACGAGTGCCTGAAAGGCGTCGATCAAAGGAACCATAGAATCAGGAAGATTGCGGTATGCCTAATTTCGCCTGAAGCACTGCGAAAGAACGAGTACAAGGGCGCCCAAAGAGTAGCAGAGCATTCACGGCTACTGAAGCGCCTCGTTGACCATCCAGGGACAGACGACATACCGCCGGCAATCTACGCGCGCCGTGAACGAGATACGGATTCGGTTCCTGGTTTGACACCAACAAAGGAAGAGCCCAAAATGGGTTAGGCAGGAATTCATCATTGAAAAGAGGAGTGCCTGTTTGGGCTCGTCGTCGCCCCGCCTCGAAATCCCTCTTGGCGAGGTAAATGGTGTTGCGTTTGTCGGTTTGAACTTGCGCTAGCCTCACATTAGCACATCGCATGGTAGGATTGCGGACGCAATTTCAACTAGACCCCATGCTATATTTTTGGACTTGGCGCAATCGTAAGGTATGGCGTTTTGCAGAGCACAAAGCGCGACAATTTGGTTCCATCGATGCGCCGTGACCGGAGACAAGGGCCATAGCATCCTGTGAAGCGACTTGAGAATTGGAAAATTCCTCTTCCTGCGGGCTCTAGAACGAGTACTACCTCGTTTGCCACTCAGGTGTGCAAGTCGTCGAGAGTTGGCAGGAACGAGGACGAGTAGAGCCTATTCTTCATGACACACGTGACTGGCCCTCGGGCGAAGGTCAAGAGTTCAAGCTCAACCATCTCGTCGTATGTCCGGACCAGAACTCATTTCAGCCCAGACAGTAGCCCAGCACAACAGCAGGGAGAGCTGCTGGATTATTGTTCATGGTACAGTCACGTCTTTATCCTCCCCGTCTCACAACCTCACGGTCGACCAGGGAAAGTGTACGACGTGACTGAATTCCTGGATGGTCAGTATTGAGGCTTTTGGATGATCCTGTGCTTATCTCGCCTTGCGTAGAGCATCCGGGTACGCGACTCAACAAACAGATTCCGTTTCTCAATGAACTTTGACGAGCGACGGATCGGAGCAGGCGGAAGTCAGATCATACTCAAATACGCAGGAAAGGACGCAACGTGAGCACCCTGTTGGCGGCGCTCGCTTGGGATCTTCAATATCAAGTAGGGACGAATATGACCCCATACATCCACCTGACGCCATCACTACAAACCTGCCTCCCGAGAAGCAGTGAGCTCACCATGCCTTATTCTCTTGTTTTGGTTCAGAACCTCAGAATCTCTTCTCTCTTCGCTAAGCATTGGTGTGCTCAAGCCACCCGCCGCTGAACATCGCTACGCCGCGAAGACAGCACCGCCCCCTCTCACGGATGCGGAAAAGGCACGTCAGGACCGCGTGTCCAAGCGGCCCCCGCTGTCTGAGATCCTAAGTTTGCACGACTTCGAGGTCAGCCACAGGCCCATCCTTGGGAAATCGTTGCCCCGCCCTAATGAAGCCACCTCTGGCAGGCGATTGCGAGGTTGGTCATGCCTGAGAGGGCCTGGGCGTACTACTCCTCAGCTGCCGACGACGAGATCACCCTCCGTGAGAACCACGCTGCCTACCACCGGTACGTCTTCTCTGCACTTCCGTTTCTTGCGTCTGAGCCGGAGCCACCGTCGAAATGAATGCGCCGCTAGAGTCTGGTTCAGGCCACGGGTCATGCGTGACGTGACCAGGGTGGATTGGTCAACACATATCTTGGGCTACCCGTCCAGTATGCCCATCTACATTGTGCGTTTGGGGCCGCGTCCCCCGTCTCGTTCTCGTCTTTTAACGTTGATGAGTCCATGATTAGACGGCAACAGCTCTTGGCAAGCTAGGCCACCCAGACGGCGAGCTCAATTTAACACGAGCCGCGGGAAAGCACGGCTTAATACAGATGGTGAGACTTCGCAATCACGCTTATAATGCACCCTTTATTTCAATTCTATTGAGTTTGTGATCCGACTTCATGCAGATACCCACTCTGGCGTCATGTGCGTTTGATGAGATGGTGGACACCGCACAGGAAGGGCAGGTCCAATTTTTACAGTTGTAAGCCCTCCCGTTTACGTAGAGAACTAGGATGTGGACTCTTACCTTCGCTCTTAGGTACGTGAACAAGAATCGTGAGATCACGAAACGTATCGTCGAGCACGCGGAAAAGCGAGGTATCAAAGGGCTGTTCATCACTGTTGATGCACCGCAGCTCGGCCGGCGAGAGAAGGTCTCGCTTCTGAATGCTCGTTTGTTAAGGCCTTCGCCGTCTAATGGATACCTCGTTTTAAGGACATGCGGATGAAATTTGAGGCAGAAGATCCGGCAGAGGTCCGTAAGTCAGGTGTGGGAAATGTCGATCGCACCCAGGGTGCAGCGAGAGCTATAAGCGTCCGTCTCATCAATGGTTCTTTGGCTCCTGAGCATGTGCTTAAAATCATTCGTAAAGTCTTTCATAGATCCAGGCCTGAACTGGGATGATGTGGCCTGGTTTAAGGGGATCACCAAAAGCACATCTTACCCTTGGTGTACCTTTTCTCTTGCTGACGGCATGCATCACAGTGCCACTGATACTGAAGGGTGTTCAATGCTGGGAGGTCCGCTCGCATTTGTTCACCCTTCGTGTTCGCGTTTATCTTATCTATGCCCCACTCGCTTACAGGACGCGCTGGAGGCATATGATCACGATCTTGCGGGCGTCGTGCTCTCAAATCACGGCGGGCGACAACTCGACTTTGCGCGCTCTGGTCTGGAGGTGCTCGTCGAGGTCGTTAAGCAGCTGCGCATACGGCGCAACCTCGCATTTCCGAGTGAGCGCTTCCAGTTGTTTGTCGACGGAGGCGTGCGCCGCGCAACAGACGTGCTCAAGGCGGTAGCGTTGGGCGCCACGGCTGGTGCGCTTTTCCTTTTCTTGTTTCAATTGTTCCATGGAGGTGGCTGACGTTCTGCATGGGTGGTTCACGGCGAAGTTGGTGTGGGTCGGCCGTTCCTGTACGCGATGTCAGCGTATGGCGAAGAAGGCGTCAATAAAGCGCTCCAGATTTTGCATGTGAGCACTTTTTACGATAATATCTCATGGCTTGGTCATATGAGCTCAAGTTTATCCTCGTCTCTTCAGGACGAGTTTGAAATGAACATGCGCCTTTTAGGCGCGCGCACGTTGCGGGAGGTCGTGCCAGAGATGGTGGATACGTCCAATATACATGCTCATATAGCGTCTGTCCCAGCCGATCGCTTGTACGACGACAATTGTGCGTGGTCTCATTGCATGATGTTTGAATGCGGCATCTTTTAATAGTGTGATGGCTTTGCTTTCTCTTTTGCCAGACGAGAGCATGAAAGGGGCGCAGATCCGCCAGATTAAGGCGAAGTTGTGACCAGCCAGATGGAAGTGAGAGAGAATGGTAATGCGTTACGACAAGATATGAGCGCGATATACACAAAACATCCTATCACACTTGTAGGAGCTCGGTATGAACATTAAAATGCCTTTATACTCGATGAGATCGTTTGGAGGGGCGAAAGAGAAAGGAACCGAACGCACCGAACAATTTTTCCGACTCCATAGCAGACACCTTTGCCGGTGTCATCCCACTTGACGATCCAGCGGCCGAGAACCTCGCCGTGGTGGTCGAATGTTTCGGCGACAGTCTCCGAATGTGCGACGGTTCCGCTGATGCGGTCTGGAGGAAGCACGATACTCTCCGCAAGCATCCACGTCGCGAAGGGGCGGGTGGCGGAGACCAAAAAATCCCTGTCATACACGCGCGTTATACGCGGCTTGAGGAGCATCGTCATCGTTGTCATCTCCAAACCGCCAGTGCCGTCGTCGAGGTTCCGCAGAGTCAAGACATACGGCCGGCCGCACCAGGCGATGAGCGCGGTGGAAGCACTGCTTGCGAAGAGTGCTGTGCCTGCGAGCGCCAGACGCGCGGCCGTCGGGAGGGGCGAGTCGAGAGTGAGGAGGAGCGGGGTGAACGCGCACGAAAGCCCGAGCGAGGACAGCGAGAAGAGCTTCAGGTGTCGGTAGGTGCGCGCGAACGGGCCACGGTAGATGTCTTCAACGACAGTGCTAGGCGGTGGAGATGGTGATGGGGTTGGTGAACGAGATTCATGGTGTTCTGCACTCGTCGGGGAGGAAGAGTAGCAGCGCAAAAGTCTTGGTCGGGTTCGCGAGGCTGGATGAAGATTGGAGTTGGAAAAAGAAAACACACCGCGACTACGTATTCTGCCTGAGGAGCAAAGGAGCGCTGCCCATGGCGTTGCCGGCATAGGCACTTGTAGGCGTCGTTGTCGTTGTCGTTGTCGTTGTCGTTGTCAACAAAGATGCTGTCGGTCGTCTCTGTCAACGACGTGCATTTTCTCATCCGTCAATTCAAAATACGTCCGTACTATTCTAATCTAATCATGCTGAGTCTGCTGTCATGGGAGAGCTATCTACACAGCGAAAACCGAGCGCGTCGCTCACCATGTTTGGATGTCGAGGGCTCGTACCCCTTGAAGAGAATGGACAGGACAGAAATATACAAAACGATGAGAGTTTCAAGGGCCTCTCCGACCTCTCGAACGTAGCAGTGGTCGCGTACCTCCACGTCCTAATTATATCCAAATCAACACCAACTAGCCTGTGGAGAATAAGAAAGGCAAGCGTACCTCGCTGGGCACCACCACGCCCGACGCCTGACGAACATGTTTGAGCGGAGGAGTAAGTGTGCTTGCGAACTTCTTACCGCGAGAAGGAATATTTTTTGAGCGTAATGCTACCCTAGACTTTTCTTGCTCCTCTTTCAGGAGAGCATTAGGGACTTGCAGGTATTTGATCTGGAAGGAGATGCCTTTTCTATTCGCTCGTGTACTCGTCATGCGCACTCACAGTGCTTCCCCGGATGTAACACTCTTTGACCTTCCAGAACCTATCACCCTCGGGACTAGTCTGGTAAACCTCGCGCAGCGTGATGTTCATGAAATTGTCGCAGTTGACGAGATGTCCATTGAAAGTCTCTCCGTTCTTGAGCTCGACCATCTTGAGCGCGAAATGAAGTTAGCGCCTAAAAGCAGAATATTTCGAGACGTACCATGGGCTTATTCTGTGCTGCATTCAGCAGCGAGAGAGGGAGCTATGGAAAGACGTTCAGTAGGGTGACAGTGTGCTAGCATGTGTTGACTGACCATCGTCGCTAGCGAAGCGATGAACGCGTAGGATTTGTCCAAAACGCCTTTTCGGACTACTGCAAGCGTTCCCCGTTGGTTGCCTTTCTCGCGCTCGTTGTCGTCAAACGGGCTGAAAAGATGGAGCCTCCAATATATTACTCCAAAGCTGAATTCATTGAAACTGTAATTCTGTATCGAATTTATCCGTAAAAACACTGAATCCTTTCGCAGGACACGGGTAACAAGGTCTCTCGGCGCGCCACCATCGCTGGACCACAGAACATCATCCTCGGCGGCAAGACCATTATCTCTAGTGGTGCTATCATTCGAGGGGACTTGAGGCGTACTGGCCCAGGTCATGCTGTCGTGATTTCACTAGGGAGATACTGCCTGGTAGGCGAAGGATGCGTCATGAGGTTAGCCTCAACCTCCTTTGCATCTCACAAGTTGACCCTCCCAAAGACCACCGTACAAGACCTATCGTGGCAACTTCAACTACTACCCCATGAAGATCGGCGACCACGTCCATATCGGCGCGGGCACCGTCATCGAGGCCGCCACCGTCGGCAACCACGTCGAGATCGGCAAGAATTGCATTATCGTTTGTGTTTCCTTCCTTCCATTGCCCCTCCACGATTCTTTGATCGATTTTGCATACATCGTTTGGTTGAACTGCAGGGCAAATTTACCATCATCAAGGACTGCGCCAAAATCGCTGACAACACTGTCCTCGCGCCCAATACTGTTGTACCCGCACTTGCCTTGTTCGCGGGCTCACCAGGTCTCACCTCTTCGTCTCTCCAAAACTGTAACTAAAGCTTCTTCTTTCAAAGGCCGCTTCGTGGAAGACCTACCAGAGTCCACTCAAGACGTGGTTGAAGCCGCGACTAAACAATATTACACCCGGTTCCAGCCCTTAGAGACCAGCGCTCGGTCTTGAGTTTCCCGGAATGCTTCAAAACGTCTGCTCTTACCCCGCCACTGCTGTAACGATTATTCACACCAGAGGGCGACATCCTATTCCGTCGGTGAGGCATGGTGCATCTCTGTTTTACGACCCTTTTGCCTTACGGCAGGGTTCGGTGGGAACAAAGCAGTCTTCACTGATAAAAGACCTTCATCATGAGACGCGAATTGCCTATGTTCACCCAAAGGCAGACCAACCGTGCGCCCCCTGGAGAACAAGGTTACCTGTACTGCATTATGTGCTACACATAGAGCATGTAAGAGGCTAAAGAAAATTTTAGGCTGAGTGGGGATGTTGCGAGGTTGGTTGTCAGATAGCAATACGCAAAATGGGTGCGGGTGAGTTGGGAAAATTTACGCGTGAGGGAGCAAGCCTATGGCTTGCTTCTAGCGAATGAGTGATGTAACCGATCCAAAAAAAAACATCGGTGAAAGGAGCGTAGAAGAGACGTCATGGATAAGTAGTGAGAACTGATGTTCAGTCTTTTTTGCCCTTGTCCTTGTCCTGTTCGCTGGCTTCACTTGAATCCGCCGATGACGACGAGGACGCAGCTTCTTCCTTTGCGCGCTTCTCGTACACCTGCGTTTGTGCGAAGCAAGTGAGGAAAGTTAATAAAAGGGCGAGACTGCGGGGAATGTACCTTCTGGAAGAGCCCAAGGGATGCCTGCTGCGTCTCATTGATTTTTTCCCTGAGAGTCTCAGACGTGATCGACGCGTCACCCGATTGACCTTTGACCGCCAGCTCACGCAGCTCCCCAACGAGCTTCGTAACCTTTTCTTTCTCAGCCGCGTCTACCTGATCCTTGAAATCGTTCATTGCTGTAGTCACACGAAAAGCCGGTGGATGAGCGTGATTCTGAACGGGTACAACGCATTGCCGAACCTTTCTCAGTATCGGCGCACACTGACTCGGCCTTGTTCGACTCCTCGATGAGTGAGCGCCGAGCCTTGTCGCTCTCCGCAAACTGTTCAGCGTCCGAGACCATCTTCTCAATGTCCTTCTCGTTCAAACCAGACGAGGATGCGATCGTCATGGATTGGTCCTTGCCCGTTGCCTTGTCCTTTGCCATCACGTGGACGATACCATCTGGCCTTTTCGTCAACTGCTGGTCCAAAAAAATGGGTGTGAAAGTCACACACCAGCATCGATGTCAAAGGTGATTTCAATTTGAGGAACTCCCTTTGGCGCCGGGGGAATACCAACAAGATTGAAGTTGCCAAGCAGTTTGTTGTCGCGCACAAGCTCTCGCTCGCCCTGGTAGATTTTAACCTCGATTGCCGTCTGCCCATCCGCGGCGGTAGAGAAGACCTGCGACTTTTTCGTCGGGATTGTGGTGTTGCGATTGATGAGCTTGGTCATAATGCCACCGAGAGTCTCGATGCCTGTGCGACGATATAGGGCTCAAAAAGGTAGTCGAGTGATACGAGTCCGAGACAAGCTCACCGAGAGATAGCGGGGTAACGTCCAACAGCAGAATATCCGTCACGTTGCCAGCGAGCACACCACCTTGGATTGAAGCACCGATAGCGACAGCCTCATCTGGGTTGACACCTTTGCTGGGTTCCCTGCCGAAAATTGATTTGACCGTCTCAACAACCTTAGGCATGCGCGTCATCCCACCAACCAGAATGACCTCGTCGATCTCGCTCGGTTTCACGCCAGCATCAGCCAAGGCCTTCTTGCAGGGTTCGACAGTTCGCTGTACCAACGGCTGCACCAGGGCCTCAAATTGCGAGCGCAAAAGCCGCATGTTTATATGGCGTGGCCCGCTGGCGTCCGCAGTGATGAAGGGGAGGTTAATCTCAGTTTGCGTGGTCGACGATAATTCAATCTTCGCTTTCTCTGCCGCTTCACGGATACGCTGGATGGCCATTCTATCGCCGCTGAGATCTATGCCTGATTCCTTCTTGAAATCCTTCAAGATATGATTAACCAGAGTGATGTCGAAATCTTCACCACCAAGATGAGTATCGCCATTAGTGGATTTGACCTCAAAGACGCCCTTTTGCATTTCCAAAATCGAGATATCGAATGTCCCGCCACCCAAATCATAGACGGCAATGATTGAAGACTCGGAGCGGTCTAATCCGTAAGCGAGAGCTGCAGCTGTCGGTTCGTTGATGACGCGTAATACGTCAAGACCTGCAATTTGACCAGCATCCTTCGTTGCTTGTCGTTGCGCATCATTGAAGTAGGCAGGAACCGTAATGACTGCATGGCTAAGTACAAGGCGTTAAAATTGGTTGAAGAGAGTATGTTTAGTACTCACTTCACTTTTTTATTGAGATATTGCTCAGCCGTCTCCCGCATCTTCGCCAAAACCATCGACGACAGTTCTTCGGAAGACTAAACACCGGATTCAGCATGATACATTATCTCGTACGTTGTTGTACCCACAAATTTTCTTCTCTTGCCCTCAGATTCGACCTCGACAGCTGGTCGGCCGTCCGCGTTAGGTACTACCTTGAATGGCCTTGAAGTCAAATTTAATCAGAGAAAATAAGTCACGTTTCTCATGCTTTCCAGTGTCCCTACCAATGCTTAATGTCTTCTTGCACCTCCTTATCCTTAAACTGCCGTCCGATGAGTCGCTTGAAGGCGAAAACAGTGTTGGTAGCGTTGACAACGGCCTGCCGCTTAGCAGGCAAGCCAACCAAACGTTCCCCGTGCTTTGTGAAAGCAACAACAGACGGGGTCGTCCGCGCGCCTTCTGCATTTTCGATCACCTTGGACGACTTGCCTTCCATCACAGAGACGCAAGAATTCGTTGTACCCAGATCAATGCCAACTACAGGACCTACAAAACACAGCCTAATTCATAGAAAGCTCGGTCACAGGTCATCTGTACATACCGGAGACTTTTGAATTCATATTTCTTGCGATGAGTGATCGAGGCGCGCATGCCTGTTAAAGACTTCGCGTCCAGATGACAGAGAATGGTTAAGGAAGGAAGGACGTACTGAGAACCTGCCCGCATGGGTTGCAGGGACAAGCAGACAACGAGCAAGGGCGAACATGCGCTAAGAGTCGCACACGATGTGGAGGAGAGGAGGAGGAGAGGAGGAGAGATAGTTTTTTTTTTCGTACGCGGGCTTAACGTAATCAACGCGTGACATGTTCCGATTTCCGAAATTTTATCCGGGGTGCAGAATCACGTGAATGGTGATGTGCCGATCACAACGTAGCGGCTAACCGCGCTAACCGCTTGTGCAGAGATCGCCTCTGGTTATGGAGTCGAAAATCGGCGGGGAAATTGGTGAAGTACGCGCCAACATCGACACAGACAACTTGAATCGCTACTTTTCCAGCCACGTCCCCGCTCTGCAGCCGCCAGTCGATGTTAAACAATTCAAGGTGAGTATCATTGCGGCGTAATACTTGCAAAGACATGGATTCATCATCTGACAGTTTGGACAAGTAAGTCCTTCCATATACGTGTGGAATATAGTCCAATATACCTTGCAGTCCAATCCAACCTATTTCTTGACGGATTCTAGGTCATTTCGCTTGGTCAATCGTCTAACGTCAATTCTGTTGAACTGAATTCTCTTCTCTTAGGAAACGTAAATTTGTTCTCAGGAAGAAACCAGCCGGCCAGCTAGTATCTACTACGGCTCATCAAATTGAGAGAGAATTCACGGTGCTTCGCGCTCTGTACCTGCACAATATCAATCCATCCACCCACTCGGACCAAAAGGTTCCCGTACCGGAGCCCATCGCACTCTGCAATGATGATAGTGTCATCGGCACACCGTTCTACCTTATGGAATTCATGGACGGACGAATATACACCAACACAGCTATGCCTGAAGCGTCTCCTGAGACTAGACGAGAATGGTGCGTATAATCCAGTCTCTTCCGTGCCGAAACCTTATCTTCGTGATTCGCCAGTTGGTTAGCGGCTACCCGGGCTCTTGCCGCTCTGCATTCCGTTTCTCCAGCCGCTGTTGGCCTTTCTACCCTTGGTCCCTCCACCTCCTATTTTACCCGCCAGATAAAATCTCTTTCGCGCGTATCCGCAGCTCAAGCTGCGGTCGTCGACGTTGAGACACGGCAGCGGGTGGGAGAAATCCCATTCATTGTCGACCTGCTCGCTTGGTATCAGAGCCACCTGCCAGACGAGTCCAAGCTAGGTCTTCGTATTGTCCACGGGGACTACAAGCTCGACAACCTGGTTTTTCACCCCACTGAAAATCGTGTCATTGCCATCTTGGACTGGGAGTTATGCACTCTAGGGAGCCCTGTCAGTGACTCGCCCCTGGCCTAGCCATTTTCTTTCTTTCTAACTAGACATTTTTTCCAGCTCGCTGATCTGGCGAACCTCACTCAGCCCTGGGTGATAGACGAAAAGGCATTCGCGAATGTTCCTTCGTACCGTCTAGTGGCAGGTTTCAAAAATTCAACAACGCCCGCCCCATTCCCTCTCGCAGATCTCGAGCGCGAATACTGTCGCCTCGTGGGCCAGCCTTATCCAATTTCTGAGATGATCTTTGCTCGAAGTTGGATGTTGTTCAGAGTCAGTCGACCCATCTCCTAACTTCTCTTTTTGCTAACACCATCTTCCCTGGTTCCAGCTTGCTGTCATCGCGCAGGGTATCGCAGCGAGATTTGCGAAGCGTCAGGCAAGCTCGGAGATGGCCGGGTTTTCTCGCAACGTATTTCCCATCCTGGGTGCATTGGCAAAGCAGGTCCTACAAGATGAAGGGTTCAAATTGGGCCAATCGGCCAGGTTGTGATATCTAAATTGATAGCATCGGACACTCCATTTGGCAAGCAATGTAGGACATGTATGTTTCCAAAGTTCTTTGCTGAGCGCCCTCCATGAGTGTATCATTTGTCCTAGAGTAGTGTCTAACTCCCTTCCTATGTCCCACCTTACGTCTACACCTGGACAATGCTGCTGCCTCTGGTAATACTAGCAACATGTGACATTACGGTAATACAAGCACATTTCCCAAGCTCTCCTTCGCTGAAGCGCCCTCTATGACTGCATTGCCCTGCTCTAGGGTAGTGTCTGACCCCTTTCTCATGTCCCACCTTACACCTACTACCTGCACGATTTGTCCACTCTGTCTATCCCCACCTGACCCTGTCCCACCGCCACCTTGCGCACCCGCGTCGCTGTCCTGCCGTCGATCCACAACTCTGAAGCGCGGCGCTTGCAGGTACCCACACTCGATTGGGACCAGCCGCCAGATCAAGGTCTCTTCCGCACATGGCAGCAGCAGCGGAACAGCGACCGATCTGGGGCCCGCCACGACGAAGCCCTCCGAGCCCGAATCCGGGTCCAGATGCACAAATACGACAGCAGTCCGTGACGGGTGTCGGTTGCGCACCGTGAGTCGGAGCGAGAATGGCACGTGCAGCTTTGCTGTCGATGGAACGGTTAGTAAGGCAATGAGTCCGTCTAAGGGTGGCTGAAGGGGTGGTAATGGAAAGTGAGTAGTGGAACTTGGTCCATGTTGACCGTCCTGTAAAATCCTTGCAGATGCGGGTTGATGAGTCCCTGGCACTGGGTCACGAGAAAGAGAGGGGTATACCTTCGCCAAGTAATCACATATTCTCCCGGTCCGGGTATAGCAGCACTTCGGTCAAGGTCAACATATGTCTCAAGGGAAAGTGAAATGCGACAGGCGTCCGAGAATGTTTCCCCAGGCAAGTGGTCTATCTTGAAGGATGAGCAGTAAGACGAAACTGGAGAAGGAAGTATACTTCACAATCCTGGAACAAATCTTCATCTGGTTCATGTGAAGAGTGCTCAATGACTCTCGCTTGATCGCCGTCCTGGATCACGGCACTTTGGAATGTGCAATAGAATAATGGAGAAGTGCCCACTTTGCAGACCAAATTCAAGCTGTCTATCTTCACACTCCACGGACCACAACATTCCATCTCGGCAACAACGAGCGCCTCTCCGCCGTCACCAACATCCCAAAACTCACTATCATATCTCCTCAGATCCGCAAGACCCAATTGTTCGCCAAGGGAGCGCCTGTAAACCACGTCGTAGCTGACCTTGATCGGAGCCACTGTGGGGATCAGGATCGTCCTCAGTGTATCCGTCGTGTCGACCGTGTCGGCTAAATCCAGTGCAAGGTCTTCTGGGTTCGATGCTGTGCAACGCGATTGGATTGAGATGTCGATAGTCCTGTCTCCCGCCGCCCCCGTGCTCAATAGTCGCAGCGTCTTGAGTATTGTGCCCCCGGGGGCAAGTATGCCGAGGGAGACACCTTTGATTAGCCCACTGGAACGTTCGCCATCCAACGAGATTGAGTTGACTATAAAAAGACTCTCGTGCCCACAGTCAACTGAGATAGGATAAAGTGCACTGCGCACCGGCGTCGTCGAGCTCCGTGGGTTGCAGTAGAACATCTAAAATAAGCTCAAGCTCGCGATCGTCTATGTTTGTGACCTTGATACTGATGGGATACTCTTCGTCTAAGAACGCGGGTGCCTCGTGGGACAAGGACACCGATAACTGGTGGAGTTGATATCGCACGCTGGTTGGAGAAAGCCATGATGATCAGAAATGCACGGATGGGCTTGACGAGAAGTGCCACTAACACCGCGGAAGCATGCTGCTCTGGCCTGAGAGGGAGAAACCGTATTGGGTCGAGGGAACTCAACCACCGAAGAGGGGATGAGTGGCCATGCCTCTGCACCGACAAGTCCATTGGTAAATCAATCGACCAACTGCCTTCCTGGAGAGAAAGGAGCAGTCTGGAAAGCTATACAAACAAGATTCTTAGCAGTGCATACGTGAGTAAGGCGAATAGAGATGCCTTCAAGACGCGTGGGGCTTCAGACGCGATGGTGCCCGCAAATATGAGTGTGGAACCGCGTTGCCAGCGTAGATATGCCTGAACTTCTCGCGGCGGCACGTCCGCGTCAGATGATTTTGGCACAGCAGTATGGCCAAGGTCTATTCGTCGGATAGGATGTAGGGATGCGGGATCGCAGTCGAGATGCCGGACTATGATTGGTGGAATATCATCCGCAAATTCGACCACTAGAGATGATACTGGTAAAGCCTCGAAGTCCATTGAAGGAGCTGTGATTGAAAGCTGAAAAGCAGAAGACTCTCCAACATTAACTTCAGGTTTCCAAAATACGACGCGCGGAGCAACTGGGGTAGTGTCAGTAAAGGGATATCATACCCAGCCGTAAGGCAGCGAACATCATCGAAAGATTAAGACGTACAGATTGGCGCGGATTCTGAAAAGTCGACTACCAATGGCTCGTCCTTGGACGACGGAACCGTGTTCTACGACACCTCCCGTAAGTTAACCCCATGCCTAAAGCAAACAACTAACCCGGAGGATCAGAACCAAGTCCTCCACCAGGCTCGCCTGCTCTTGCTCATGGATCGACTCTCCTGTGTGCTCATGGATCGACTCTCCTGTGTGCTCATGGATCGACGCTCCTGTGCACAGAAAAAACACAGCGTCAGACGACCATTCATTATCCGCGAAATAACAAGTCTATTACCATGCCCCAGCATCTCTATAAGTAACTTGACACTCAATTCAACATCTCCGAGCCGCTGCGCACATGCATACCAGGTCGATAAAAGTGGCCGGAGCAGCGATCCCCATTTCTCCTTGCGGTACGTCTTCGCGATGCGCTCGAAGAATCTGCGGCACATGCGTTGGCAAACACGTTAGTGACACAACGCACTTATCCACGCACGAAACGCGAAAAGAGGCGATGACAACAACGAACCTGACTGCCATATCAAACTTGCCTGAATTATAGTACGTTTGGGCGATTCGATAAGCGATGAAAAGGGTCAGACGGCTCTGTGTCTGTGTCTCGCCCGGCGCCGGAGTGGGCGCGAATCGTTTGAAAAACTCGTACGCCTTGGTATAAAGCTAGACACGGCGAGAACGGCGAGTTTCAACAAAAGATTCACCGCAGAGTTGAAACCACTCCGTCACAATACGGACCTCAAGAACGGCAGCCAAATGATCCACTTTCTTCTCGTTGGCATAACCGGGAGACATCGGATAGGAAGTAGACTGGCACAGGCGGGACCAAAGTGAGAAGGTGCCCAAGGAAAGTCAAGAAAGAACCTACTAACTTCGCTCCCAAGCGCAGCCAGAAATCTATCTCTTCGAATCTCTGTACACCTCGCTGCCATATAATAATAGAAACCCGGATGCTGGAGCGCTTGAATAGGATTGAGTCCGAGCGCCCTCATAGAGTCAGCTTCGACGACATTTGCGCCGATATTCGGTCGTGGTTGCGTCGGCGGAGGTTGGGGCCGATGAACTGGGATCACGAGTGTACCCTTCGTCCCTTGCTCCAGCAGCTCCGCAAACAGCCTGTGTTGTTTTGCCATCCAACTCCAATACTCAAACGTCTCCTCCCCAATTCCCCATCCTCTCGAGAGGTCGGAGAATTTGCGGACGTGAGTGACGTTCTGGGACAGGGCGAGAATGTGCTCGTTGTTGTACAGATACAGCTTGCAAATCTGTACGTCGCGGCAGATGATTGGGTAAAGTGCTCACGGGTGGGGAAACGGAGAAGAACGGCAAACCTTGAGGCTGATGCAGTCCGCCAGAACCTTCGCTTCTGCCCATCGCTTCGTGCGCGGCGGCAGTATTGCTGTGGACCCAAACATAAGCGCAAGCGCAGAATACGCATCCTGGTAGTGTCTATACACAATCAAGACAATTTCAATGTAGCATCAAGACAAACGCACTTGAGTGCCACTTCATCCTCACCGCGAAACTCTGCGAAACAGGCCATCTTATACTCGTAACGCACGGTCCAACCCTCAGGTCTTAACGGTCGAGCAGCGTGAGCGCCACTCATAGGGGGCAGCGGAGGATGCGAATACGAAGAGACGGCTTGAGAATGTCGATTCCGTTTCCGCCGGACACGTTTCGAATGTGCAATGTAGTAGTCGATCGCTGGTTCATAGAGAGCTTGTTGAAGGCTGGATGCAAGAATTCGAGTCATCCCAATATAAAAACAGATTGCATACCTCTGAATGAAATCGGTCAATTCAGCGGCACTGACGGGGCTCAGAACAAACAAAGATGCGCGGGAGTCTAGGTTACCCTGCCTGCGGATATACGTGAGACGCGCGTCGAGAGCTGGATCATCTAGGAGAGCGTTTAGAACTGCTCGCTTTCTACGCGATGCGAGGTACACGACCTACCCAGCATCCTGCGACTCGCCATGAGAACTACGGTGAGTTTGATCCCTCTTTCAGCGACAGCCTTCTTCCTCGCTGCTATTTCTGCGGAGAGCTCCGCGTCTTTCCTCTTCTCTTCCTTTTCTCCTTCTGCATCCGACGCGGCTGGGGATTGCTCGAAGAGACGGAGGAACATAACAAAGACGCTGGGCACGAGGGTCGTGTGTTTGCGGATCCATATAGGCGCGATCAGACCGTCCGGAAAGAGCGGTGAGGACGGGGTCAGCGGGGAAAGTGGCGAATGAGCGACGGAGAAAGAGGCATCTTCAGACGGGGCCACTTTGCGAGGTGGGAACCTGACGTCCTTATCAACTAAGACTGCCTGGAACGTGTTGGCTTTGTCCGGCTGCCAGACCGCAGTTCTGCGCCAAGAGAGAAGAGCCTCGCGCAGTCGCGCGCAAAGAGAGGCGAATGGGTCTTGGGGCTGGGCTTGGAGAGTGAGAGCCAGAGGCGGGTGTGAAGCAGGCTGCGTCGCAATGGCAGCCGGCAGCGGAGCAGCTTGGCCGAGGCCTGCGACGAACATGACAGGTGCCAGCTGCGCCAGCAGTTCGATGGGGTACGAGTTCATCCCTCGAGTATGGCCCTTGCTGAAGACGGCGGGAAGAGAATAAGGCGGCGACTCGTGCCCTAGAGACAAAGAATCGTGTAGCTCAATGCAGGACGATGGCGACGGCGACTGCGGTTTTTGTCGTCGCCGCGTTGTCGGTTTCAATGTTCGATGCGACGCTGGAAAAGGGAACGCGCCGCGACACTGATCGTCGTCCGTAAAGCACACCACCGCGCCAATTTCCGACGTCTTCAACGGTTCTGTGTTGTGCGCTCTTGTATAATATGAACGGTTCAATATTTTCCACTCGCTGTGCACGTTACGCAATTTTACAAGCAAGGAGAGAGCACAGTTACACACTCTCAGTACACTGTAACCCTCCTGGTGTTCTCGACGGACGATTTGGTATGGAGCGCTCATTGTAGCCTTCATGCAGCTTACATGGTCAGCAATTGGTGCGTTTTTTGCGCGTTTTACACGTCAATGGAAACCGACTTGGATTTCTCGCCCTAGCGACAAGCCTCACGCTGTATATCTAGCGACTTGTAAGTGTCCTTTCTCCTGCTGAACGAGCTCATCACTGGGATGGAACTCGACAATTTCTATTGAACGCTCTCGCGTGTGGCCTCATGTCCCATATCCACCATTTCTCCCTGTATCCCCGTTCTGAATTTTGGCTTTCGATCAGTCGGCCGCCCACGAAAAAGGCGATCTTGATTAAGGCCGCCTTTTCATGCCGCGGTATCCTCCTATACCAGCTCAATTGTGAGATTTATTCTTGACCTGCTTCGACCAAGCTCACTGGACGCATCTCAGTGTCAATCTGTATTTCTTACATCACTCTACGTCGGGCAATGCGTCGAGACAACTATGCCTTGCCATGTATGGTTATGAAGGCACCCTGGTGCAGGTCTTGGTCACTGCCCTGGAGATAGTTATTGCTGGCCGAGGTGAGAGATCTTGACCTCACATTCGCAGAATCATAATTTTGCGGTTTCCTTGAGTAGCATACGCGACGTTCCACGAGTCGACTATCGTGGCAATATTTCTTGTTTTGAACCGGGAAGGCATGGAACTCACATCAATCCTGCCCGTCGGGGCAGGCGCGTCGCGAGACACCTGTTTCCTCCGAACAGAGCTAGTGAGACGCGCTCGCACCCATCAGCATGACCGCCCCTCTAATCTCGGACTCGCAGAGGACGGAGACATGGCGCCGATCTCATTTTTTACATCAATCTCAATTTGGGTGTCTAAAATTATTCGTTCAGAGCCGCTCAGCGGCCTGGGTCTCCAAATGTTTTCCTTTCTGACATCACAGAAAGCGCGGCATCCGAAGGTCAATCGTATATAAGTCTGCTGGTTGTATCATTAGCTGAAATGGCCGGAGTTCACATGACTGATCAACTACATCACATTCTCCTAAGAGCGGTATTGAAGGATTATCAGATTCCTTCGTCTCTCGGTTGCAGTGAGGGTGGGAGGATCTGGACGACTATACTCGGCCATAATAACATAGTACGGGTCAATCGCAAACAATCGTTCCCTTCCAACCCTCACACAATATGCCTGCGAATGACAAACAAATTTCGTATTCTGGCTGCGATTTGGAACCACACCCCACCAAAAGAGAAGAGTCACCTTCTAAATGTTGCCTAGGATGTAGCGACACCGCCGCCGACAAAGCCAATACTGGTATAACCTGCATTTCCCCTCGCTGCCACTGACCAACATCATTGCTATAGCGGCGGATATTATTGACATCATACATAGTCAGCTGATTCCCTTCCACTCAATTTCTTCCTGCAGATCGCGCATTCTTCTATAGGCACGAAGGAGCTCGCTCCAATAGACACATGCCGTCAGACGGTGAACAAAAGAGATGCGGACTCTTGTGGACTTGAATGTGAAGATGGTGGCGGCTGCTGTGGTAAGAAGTCCTACCTTGAGTCGATTGAACTCTTCGCCCATCTCGTTTTGTTAGGAAGCGGACAATCGTCGCGTGCTCTGGTTCCGCAGCGGCCGAGTGAGGGCTCTACCGCCAGCTGCTCATCCGGTTGTTGCGTTCCAAGCGCCTTGCCAGGTATGTTATTGCAGTCGTGGTACGACTCTCCTTCACCTCGCGCTTTCTGTTCTAGATTTGCACGTCTCATCCCATAAAGCAGCCAACATCGTGGTTCTAATGGACACTTGCTGTCCGGTGGTGAACAGAGGAGACGCAAACTTTGGTGGGCCCAAAGATCAAGAATGCCACGACTGTGGTAAGAAGTCCATTGGTTCGATTGATTTCTTCTCTCAATTCAATGTGTTAGGAAACGAACAGTCTTCTTGTGCTCAGGTCACACAGCAACCGAGAGATGGTTGTGCGGCCAGCTGCTGTGTCAAGAAAGATCTTCTGAAATTCGAACCAGCGGAGAAAAGTTGCTTGGCAGGTTGTTGCGCTCCAGGCGCCTCGTCAGGTAAGTTATTGAAGGCATGGTATGAGTCTATTTTAGCTTACGCTCTCCTGTGTCAGGTTTGCAGTCCTCAACTAATGAAACATCCGGAATGGCAGAAGCGTGCTGTGGAATGTCGTGTATGAAGCTGATCTCTTGGCGTCTATTGCATTTGCTAAATGCCAATCATAAACAGCGTCCGATCAAAGCGCTTGTTCCTGTTGTATCGCAGATATGGTACGCCGTGCCACATTAACGCATCGAGGTACCTATTCCAGCCTCCGTGACGATCTAATGATGACACCTGCTTAATAGGGGAAACAGGCAGCATAGAAGTAGCTTTGAATAGCCTCGAGCGATACGCGGAAAATCTTCGCTACTGCTGCGCCATCCTGGAGAAGTGCTGCCGTCGCGCCTGCTGCTTCTTGAATGAATCGCCCCTCATTCTCGACCGTCCATCCGGGCCTTTGCGAGGTTGCGAGGTTGTGTCCACCGAGGATTTGAAGGCGGATTTAGTTGCAGCTGGAAATTCCCAGGCTCCGAAAGCGGGGTCCACTCTTCTTCACCTCGAGATCGGGGGCATGGACTGCCCTGATTGTATCTCCAAAGTTGCCCGTGTTCTCATGCGTCTTCCATCCGTCACAACGGTCGAAACAGATTATTTCGCTGGAATGGCGCAGCTTCGTTACGATCCAGAGGTCATATCTTCGACAGCGATCGTGGCACAACTCGCGCGTGCGACCGGATTCAAGGTCAGGGACATGCCGAGAAAGGATACAGAGACTTCCTCACACATCACCTTACCTGTGGTGTTTAGAGGGCGACCGCCAGCCGTCCTGATGGACAAATATGACATCTCTCACGGATCTAGCGGCGACATCTGGGATGTCTCTTTCCGTGTCATCGGCGAGAAAGCACTCCTTCCTCGAGAGGTCCTTGCAGAGCTGGAAGAACACGGAGGGCAATTGGCGCCCAAGTCAATCGAGCAAGCCCACGACCCTGCTACTCGTGACCTGTGGAATCTGATAATTCGCACAACTCTCTGCATCGCTTGCACAGTCCCCGTCCTAGTGCTTACCTGGGCTCGCCTCTCTCCGTCTCCGGTGCTTTATGGTGGGATCTCGCTCGGACTGGCGACGATCGTGCAGGTCCTTGCAGCCCCTATGTATGGGGCCTCTGCGCGTTCCGTCCTCTTCATCCACCAGGTAGACCTGAATGTCCTCGCAGCTGTCAGCACATTCGTGTCGTACGTCTTCTCCGTCGTCGCATACGCATTTCAAGCCGCACACATGCCTTTCTCGGCGCCATTCTTCGAGACGTGCACGCTCCTCATCACGCTCATCTACCTTGGTCGCACCGTACAAGGCGCCACGCGCAAGTCTGCGGGGTCTGCCATTCACGCTCTGCACCAGCTGCAGACAAAGGACGTCCGGGTGGTCGAGGGTGAGACGAGCTGTACGGTCGACTCTCGGCTCTTGCACTACGGCGACTGCATCGAGATTCTCCCGACCACACGCATCGTCACAGACGGTGTGGTCCTCTCTGGCTCGAGCGATGTCGACGAGTCGTCTGTGACAGGCGAGAGCGCCGCTGTTTCCAAGATCCGCGGGAGCCGCGTGATAGCAGGGACGATAAACCTCGATGGGGTCCTGCGCGTTGAGGTGACAAGGCTGTTGCACGAGAATTCACTGGCCAGGATTACGCAACTCGTCCGGCACGCGCAGAGCTCACGCGCGCCGCTGCAAGACCTCGCCGACAGACTGTCAGCAGTCATCCTCCCACTTGCAGTGGCTGTTGCGGGGCTCGCGTTCATGGCGTGGGTTATTGTCAATGTATTTGTAAGGAAACGGACAAAGGTGGACGCCGTGGTAGATGGACTCATGCACGCTATTGCGGTCCTCGTCGTGAGCTGTCCGTGCGCAATTGGGCTAGCCGTGAGTATTACCGACAGTGGCCAGTGCCGTTGCTAACTATTGATATGCAGGTCCCGATGGTTACGTCGGTTTCCATGCGTGTCTTGGCTCGCTCGGGCATCTTGGTGCGGTCCGCAGACATCTTGCACGTCATGCAACATGTCTCTGTGGTCGTTTTCGACAAGACCGGGACGCTTTCCCAAGGTCTGTTCACAGTTGTGCAGTCAGAAGTGCTTGTGGAGGGTGCAGAACGTCTCGTTTATGAACTCGTCAAAGGGAACAACCATCCGATTGCACAGGGGGTGCACCGTTTTTTGACGGAGGCTGTACCGCCCAACCATTGGAAGGAGATCTTCCGCCTATCGGATATATCCACATTGCCAGGCAAGGGCATGCGTGCCACCCTGGGTGGCTATGAGATTCTGGGCGGGAAAGCATCCTTCACTGGCGCCGCCTCTCACCCTGCTGTCGCACATTGCCTCAGGTCCGGGCACTCGCTTTTCACCGTGACGCTCGGCGGCACGTGCATTGCAGTCTATGGCCTCGCCGACCTTCCTCGATCCGAGGCCTCCCGGCTTGTGGACTCGCTTAAGAGGAGTGGCAAGACCGTTTTTATCAGTAGTGGGGACAACGCTGCCGCTGTTGCACGATTCGCTGCACAAATCGGCGTGAGCGAAGAGAACTTGCTGGCGGGGTGCATGCCCGAAGACAAGCGGGCATTTATACAGTCATTGCAGCGCGACAAGCACGAAAGAGTCTTGTTCATCGGGGATGGGACTAATGATGCACCTGCACTTGCGACGGCAGACGCGGCACTTGCTGTCGTGTCGAGCTCGGATGTTGCGCGCACCTCTGCGGGTGCTGTGCTGCTCTTCCCAGACATCGAGCGGGGAGTTAACGTGCTGTTTGGTATTGCAAGTGCTGCAGACAGGAGGGCCAGGATCTCCCTGGGCTGGTGTGTCATGTATATGATTATTGCCATCGTGTTGGCAAGCGGCGTGGCGGTGAAGGTGAGCATTGAGCCAAGGTGGGCAGGTTTGGGGGAATTGGTCAGTGTACTTCCAGTAGTACTTGTGGGGCTCAGCATAGGTTGGAGTGTGAAGAAGAATACTCGGTTTAGCTGAGTATACAGTAATCACCTAACATATTTTCACTTGACAATGAAAAGCTGAACACACCCTCACTACCTGCATACAAGCAGAGAATTTTTACGTAATTTCTCAACCAGCACATACCATCCCCTGTGAGGACGCGTGACATGACATAGCATTTAATTCATACTATCACCATCACCAGAGGGTGCAAGAGGATATTCCCAGCACTCTCCACTCGGCATGCAATATTCCAGCAACTTACACCCAGCCATAGCGTAGCATGAGTCTACTCAATCAACGTAGACTCCGCTCCGCAGTCATTTCGAAAGGCGACGTCTGAATGTGTACTGTGTCGCTCATTGGGTCGTCCCACTGCACGGCCTGAAGCCCTCGTCGCTCATGCGCTGCGAGCGACCCTTGTAGGTGTGCCGTTTGACATGTGTATTTCATGCGACATGCTTCCGTGTATGATGTGGTCGTACTTGTACTTGAGCGACAGCGATGCCAACGGCAAGGATTCTGCCCGGAGAGGTATCATCTGCAGAAAGATGTTGCAATTTGCCTCAGGGATGGAGGATAAGAATTTGCCCAAAGAAACGAAGAGAGACATTCGTAAGAGCATCGTCGTGTTGTTGCCACGGAACGAAAAGAGATGTGAAGGCGAGGAGCTGGGAGGCCTGCTGCACCCAGCGGGAGTACAAATGGCTCTAATTTCGTTGAGGCTGCATGTCTGGGCATTTATGACGGCACGAGGATGTCGAAACTTGGTGATCCTGGGGTACACACGAACATGCGGCATCAGTATGGTGGGAATAGGTATGCTCTGGGATGATTTGGCCCAACTCCAGGTGAAGGTCAGTTGTGGTCGGTACGCCTTGACGGCAGGCAAGCGCCGACTCGAACAAGCGGTAGCAGGACATTAGTATGTCTATCGTCTCGCCATCAATCATTGAGCCCAACGGCAAGAAGGCCGTTTATTAGCGAGTCGCGAGTGCCATGCGCGGCGCGGAGCTCGTCGTCCAAACTTGGCTCTTAAAATTGTTGTCCACCCTCGCCTAGCGATGCATCCCTACCTACCCCACATCGTCTACTCCATAGCTCTGAGCACCGTCTCAACGCATTTGTTCTTCCGCAGGAAGGAAGCCGCAGAGCAACGCGCGCAGGTTTCTGCGCAGATATCTGTCCTCGAATCTCTGGTGCGCACCCTGCGCTCGGACACGCCCGTCACGGACGAAGAACTAGCCGCGCTCGACAAACTCGTTAAGGCTCGTAATGTGTTTGGGTCACATTAAGCACCGCTGTGTCGCGAGACGACATAGAGACGGTCTGATAGCGAGAACGGTGGTTAATGGCTCAGCGATAGTTGACAACGGTGGGCGGTCTTGTCTTTCCATTGGATTATATTTCCACTGGATTTGCAGACTATTGACACAGACTCGTTTGCTAGGTCTGGCTGGCTCTAATGCTGTATTTCTTAGACACTACAAAGGACCATTTGTCCTGGTACCCCAAGCGTCTCTACCCTGTCAATGGTACTCAACGTAACTTGTTGGCGCGCCGTATCGGATGGCCGTCCCAAGACTCCCATCAGTCCAACCCATCAGTCTCATGATTTAACCCATCAGTCTCGTGGTTAACCTATCAGTAACTCATCAGTCTCATGATTCTTCAGGGCCATCTAGCTGTGGAATCACGTCAAGAATTCCCATGCGTATCAACCCGGACGTTGCCGCGCTGGACCTGTGCAGGCTTCGCTGCGCTGGGCCGTGCGGTCCAGCAGGTTATGCAGAGACCGCGGACGACGGGGACCAAGGTCGCTGCGGGGTGGTGTGCTCAAAATACATGTTCCTTGAGCTTTGCCAGACGGTGTCCCGACTCTCTCGTCCAAGAGATGGACTTCGTGTCGCCCAAGGACATTCGACTTCAAGCGACCCCGCCCAGATGTCAAGCTTATCCTTCTCCCCCACCCTGACCTTCGCCTACCATTCCGCCCACTCCGACGCTCGACATGGTCCAATTCCTGAGTGGTGTCATGATGGACTGCGTCCATATTGCTCTTGGTGGATCCTCTGACATCTACAAGGCTTCGCTGTGTCGTCCTGGTCGCAAGCCTGTTGTTGTGCGTGGACCCCCGCTCCTTGTCTCGTTCTTTCACAGACTTAAATTCGCATGTACTACACACCAGGTGGCTATCAAAGTGAAACGAGCGTCTGGCGAAGAGAGGACGAGGTCACTAGAAGTGCGCTTATCCTCTATCTTGTCAATTCCGCAGTCGTCAACCTATCACATTCAACAGCCTGAGGGGGAGATGTGGGCAAAAGTCGGTCACCACCCGAATATAGTACCTTTGTCAGGGATATATCTCTTCAGAGGGAGCATCGCTCTTGTGTCGCCATGGTACGAGCTCGGCCACATCATGCAGTTCCTCGAGAAGTATCCATGCACACCCCCCATACCATTGGTGAAGCTCATCTTGATACAAGATGTGATTCCCTCTGAACTTACATGCTCCATAGCTTGAGGAAATAGCCGCAGGCGTGGTGTGGCTGCATTCGATAGGCTTGGCGCATGGGGACATCAAACCTGTGAGTGCTTCATTACCTTTTTAATGGAGATCCATGAACCCGAAATCCAGCCAAATATCATGATAAACGGTGAACGACACGCTTGCCTCACGGACTTCGGCATCACCCAACCGCTTACGGGAGGCAAGACAGGCAGTAATTCTGTCACCTATCGCTATATTGCTCCTGAGTGGGTGGACCAATTGCACTTCACCACTGCCACCGATGTCTGGGCGTTTGGTTTCGCCGCTCTCGAGGCAGGTTCATCTGATTGAGCACCATTATGGCTCTCTAATTGCTCTCCATGTGAATCTGCTCAGATCCTGACTGGCCGGAAGCCCTTTCCGAGCCTTCGTGGGATTGCGGTGGTCTGCAAGGTGTCGCAGGACGGACGACCACAGCGGATCAATTATAGCTCCATCCCCGCGAATGTTTGGGAGTTTCTTCAGAGCACCTGGAATGCGGACCCTTTTGCCCGTCCTTCTGCGCAGGGTATCGAGAGGTTCTTTGCACAACTCCCAGAAAATGAGAGACGTTTCGTTTCGTCCTCTCGTCTCACATCTCGATCTCGCACTGCAACGCCACACACAACGACATGATGCGCAAGCACACAACTGCGCCCGAATCTTCGATCTTCTTGTCATAAGAACTCAAAACCCTCTGTCTTGGGAAGGACTTGTTCTACCATTATGCCACTGGTCTCAGCAATGGCGAATCTGTCATCATTTTTGGCATCATTTTCATTCTAAATCTCCTTATGCCTCTCCACATCGTTAACTGGTTAGTCTATTTGTATCTAGCACGGCATTTTTCCATGGCACAAAATTGTGCGCGCGGACCATTCGATATGTCACCCTTTGAACAATGTTAAAACAATATATCTTAATTTTCCTCGTGTCTAGGCTGAGCCATCATAAGGGATACAGTGCAGTACAACAATGAAGACTGTACAGTAAGGACATACACAGGTCTCTACCCCGTACGCATAGAATTTTCATTTTGAACGGGAGCGGAGTCCGAAGAAGACATGCGAGAAGGCGAATCCGACCTTGCCTGCCCGACCTCTTCGCGCGTGCTGGAACTACTGTTTGCCACGGTAAGCAAGTCTGCCAGGGCTGACCAGAGCGAGTTTGCGCCTGTCGCTCCGGCATCCTTGCTGCAACCCTCTCTCGCTACGGCCTGGTCCGCGAACTTCGCAAGTCGGCGCGCCTCCTGCGTGTCACGCCGCGAAACGATGCTGCTCGGCGGCGGGCGCTCGCCGCCGTCGATGGCCCACACCCAACTCCAGCTCCCAGCCGCAGGCGCCAGCCCATCCGCGATGGAAAACCTATTTCTCGTCTTCCTCCTTCTCAACGGCGACGACGACTCGGCCTTGGGGCGCTCCTCTTCATCATCGTGCACGAGCAGTTGCGCAATGTTTCGCAGAGTGTCCTTATGTGCCCGCTTCATTTCTTGTGTGCGATGTTTTTCTATCGTCTTCGCCACCCCGGCAAACTTCTTCTCGTATTTTGCTTTGCCGGCCATGTACCGCCGGAGTGTGAGCTCTGACAGTTGGCCAACTTGATCATCCAGTATCCGGAAAGCCGAGAGCTCCGCTTCAGGCTCCAGCGGACGAATCACACCATGCGTTGAGACCCTTTCTCTTATGAAGCCTGACATCAAAGAAGGAAAACCCTTCTCGCAAAACAAGGGATAATTAGTTGTCAGGCCCCCTTCGAAGCCATCTGATCACGTACGGGTGCACCACTATAGACAATCGGATCCCCTGCTCTTCGGGGTTCTTCTATAGATAGCTGCGGCACATCCTGGAGTGGTGAGACGCCGGGATCCAGAGTCAAGGGCTTGCGCAGGCTAGAAGTTGAATCCTCGATTCTGCTCGGAAATGTCGCGTGCGTGATGTTGCTCGTGCTCATACATCGAATGGCCTTGTTGAAGTTTGCAGAGACGGATCTCCGGAACGGAACCCTCGGACCGGAACGTCCGTCCGGAGTTGGCGACAGGTTGGTGTCCGTGAAACCTTCAGACACAGGACTCATTGGAAAGACACTCGAGTCACTTGATGGCAAGGGTGACATGAGAGGGTTCGGTGACATGCCGGTAACGTTCTTGCAGAAGGTGGCGACTGCGCGATAACAATACTTCGCAGGTGTAGTGAACGGGAAAAGCACGGGAAGGATATGGGCTGCATCTTAATAGCATGTACGCGTGCGCGTCCGTTTGAGATAGACGGTAAGATTACAAAAATTGGACATACAAACTTACCGTCATATACTTGCAAATGGACTGGGGTGGGACCGAATTTGTCTTCGATGCCTTCTAGACTAGGATACAATTTTTTTGACCTCTCTCGTATGGGGTATTTCTCCGGATGAGCGGCCCGATGAGCGCTGCGCAAGGAGAACCGTCAAGATCGGAAAGAACCGGCTCAGCGAAATGACTACTGACAGATATATGCACTCGTCCCTCAGTGCTTCGCTGTCACCAGCAATAACCAAAAGCGGTGGTAGACCCCCCAGGTAGCTCAAAACTGGGCTGACAAGTGGATGCACTATCAGATTATTCGGCGCGTAAAGTTGCACTTGAGACTCGATTTTCAGGACTTCATTCCCGGTCGTCAGAGTGATCGTTTGATCGTGCAGGTCGGTGGATTCCGACTCGGGGGCAGAAGTAGTTTCTCCGACATCTGCAGCGGCATTACTTTGAGAAGTGGATGATAATTCCTTCTGTAATTCCGTGATCTTCCTCGAATTAGGCGTGACTTCGGTTGTGTAGCCCAGGGCTTCTGATGGTATGATGCGACGAATACGATCGCGTATGCTGGTGTGGAAGCCTCGGGTGACTTCTTCTGCAGGCGGGGGCCACAACGAGCTTGGCTTCTGCATTGAGAGACCATACTCTGGCATGATGTCCTACAGGGACGACCGCTCATTCCATTTTCATGATGCATAGACACCGCAGGAGACTCACGGTTGCGGAGTTGGTGTGAATGCTTGGAAATGAATGCGTGAGATCGCACCACGGGGAGATCAGCACGCCACCAGCAGGCATAGGCAAGGAGGCATCACGCAGGACCTGGAGCAGAGCAATGCTCAAACCGCCTCCTGCGCTATCGCCCGCGATAATCAGATGCGCCGGATTCACGGGTTGGTGTTCGGCACCAGAGGGAGGCCTGATGAGGTACAGGTCTGGGAACAAATATGATTGGAGGCTGCATGTGGTAGAGATTGGAACGCACAAGAAGCCAGAACATCTTGGAGGGCACAGGGGAACGGATACTGAGGGGCGAGGCGATAGTTGACGGCTGTAAGGTAGACGCATCACCATGTGGCAGGGGTGCAAAAAAGAAGATATACAAACCGAACACACGGCCACTGATCTTTCGTGCGTGACGTTGTATGCTGTACCTACCACGGGCGTCAATGACTGAGATTGGAAATAGATATATTGCTGTACCTCTCCACGTCGACGCTACCGAAATAGTACCCGCCTGCGGTGATTCGTGAGACGGGCAATTCAACGAACCAAGCAGAATTCGGGCACCTCCGTGAAGATATAAGATGCATGGCATCGCGTCCATATCTTTCTCGTAGCAAGCAGGCTCCTCCACGGCTTCACTGTCGGGGGCGGATG
Organism: Clavaria fumosa; assembly: GCA_951802425.1. Classification (NCBI taxonomy): domain Eukaryota; kingdom Fungi; phylum Basidiomycota; class Agaricomycetes; order Agaricales; family Clavariaceae; genus Clavaria; species Clavaria fumosa. Next base: position 523,425 of record OX637805.1, on the reverse strand, counting down.
TGCTCCTTGCTTTCTCATACCGCTTTCTTGCTTCACGTAAGTCCTTCTTGGCCGCCAACCACTGCGCGTCCACACTGCATACGAATATGGGATGTTGGTATTTAGAACCAACACTAACAATGATGATGAGAAACGACATACCCGTCTATGCCACGAACCTGCCACCATCTGGTTCCTCCTACGATGCGCTTCGTGCTCTCCCGCCCACCGAGAACTTTGATGAGTATCACAGCAGCATCGTCGCAGCAGGACTTGGGAACGAGTGTCTTGAGCATATAAACCCAAGGTGTGGCGGGTGTATGCGCATTCGCAAAACTCTGCACCTCCTCCACTGTGTGCCTTTTGGACAGGCGAAATTTATAGAGGAAGGAATGAGATATGAAAGTGGGACGAACAGCGAGACTGCTTTCATGAAAGCTTTGACGAGTGTGAATGTCTGATCGTAGAGCAGCTCGCTCTTTCTCAATTCTGTCATTCCATCGTCTTCATCTTCCCCCTCCTTACCTTTCCCATTGTGAGTAAAGAAACGCCGGAAGAATGTGCCAAGGATGAGGTGGCCAGCTTGTAAACCGACAGCCCGAGTGAGGCCCATCACTCAAAAAGTTGGGCGCTCTTGTGCGACGTTTCAAAGGCGTTGACTGCGATGCGGTACAGTGAGTCGGTCACTAAGTTCACCCGCCAGTCATGTGATATCGGATGAGATTGCTACTTTATAATTAAACCATTGCTAAAGGTGAAGGCGTATTGCTAAGGTAAAGGTAAATGAGTCGTAGTGGTGACTCAGCTGGGGTGTCCTCCTGTGTCTTTTGTCAGAGCAGCGTGATTCGGCCGGAGCACAGAGTGCGTTCTAGGCGTGTACATATGGATCTGCCGCGGCCGCGGGCAGGCATCCATCTTTGTCTGCCTTGCCGAATCAACTTGATCAAAGAAATTTTAACTCATGAGACGACCTTTCTTGGCAACGCACACAAAGTTTCTGGTGAGTTCACTTCTACTTATTTCACATTTTGCAACATGGGTTGCTCATGCCTTGCCCATTTCTCGCACGCCACTCCTCTGCTCCACTGACGTGCCTCCATAAAGACTTCTCCGGGACGTCATCTACAATGCGCGACTTGAGTGGACAAGTAGTCAAGCTCGAAAAGCATTATTTCGCCCATGGGGGCCTTGCTGACATCTACAGAGGCAATTGGACTCACAGTGACGGTCAAACGCAAGTAGTATGTGCCCAACCCTCATGTATGCAACGTTTTTCCTAGTCTAATGCTGACGATTTGACCAGGTTGCAATAAAGGTCATCAGAGAAAGCTGGACCAGTCCAGAGCACCTCAAAAAACTCAACCGAGTACCGCTATTTTACATCTCATCCATTTCATCTCAATGACATGTTCCATAGAGGCTAACTCGGGAAGGCAACTTATGGAGTCAGCTTTGCCATCCAGCCGTTGTCCCTTTCTATGGAGTATCCTATGACCTGGGCCGCCCAGGCTCGCCCAGTCTCATTTCTCCATATTACCAGAATGGCAACATATCTACGTACCTCCAACGCAATCCCGGTGCCGACAAATTGAAACTCGTAAGTTCACTGAATTAGCGAGTAATTTAATCTCATATGTCATCCCTCCAAGGTTTGTGAAGTCGCTGTCGGTCTATCGTATCTTCATAGTCCGCAAGTTCGCATGGTCCACGGTGACATAAAAGCCGTGAGTCCCTGATTCCCCCGTATTTGAACTTAAACCAATGCCGTGCAGTCAAACATTCTCGTGAGTGACGACGGTTGCGCGTTACTCGCCGATTTCGGTCTCACTCGCGTCTTGGAACACTCCGGCATGACCACTAATGTTGGCGGTGAGTTTTTATCTATTTACCCTCCGCTAATGTAACCTAGGATTCGTCAAACTCAGATGATCGCTTCATCAGGGACTTTTCGTTGGATGGCGCCCGAGCTGCTCGCAGTCGATGACGACGACGACGAGAATCTTCCTCAGTTGACTACTCGTACCGACGTATGGTCGTTCGCTATGACTGTACTTGAGGCTTGTCGATTTCTCGCATATAATGAACCCTGACTCTAACCAACCCCTCTCCCTACTCACAGATGTTCACAGGGAGAGTTCCATTTTGCCACCTCCGGTCGGACGCGGCAGTACTCTTTTCACTGATGAAAGGTGCAATACCGCGCCGTGAATCGTACCCTGAAGTCACGCCCGAGGTCTGGGCTGTCCTCCAGCGGTGCTGGAATTACGAGCCCGCCCACCGCCCCCCGATGCACTCACTATCGTTGACGTTAAACGTCCTTGCTGCTGCATTCTGGCGCAACAGCGTTTCCGAAACAGACCCTCTGTTGGTCTTGGATGCCCTGGAAAAGAAGGAAACCGAGAGGAGCATGCCGACGCTTCAAAAGACAGAACCCGAATGGGGTACGTTGACCCCGAAGAGGGTTGAATCCGGGAGCAGTGTGCTGCTGCGGTCCAAGACGATTCGCAGCTTCCACAACAATGGGAATACGCAGTCGCTTAATGGTCACAACAAGTGCGACGGGTGCGACCGTAGGAAATTGCGGCGTTGTCGGAGCTTCTCGGACAAAGGGACTGTCAAGCTCGATGACAAGTGTTTAAGTTGGTGGAGGCCATATCCTTGTCGTTGGCCTTCGTGCAACACCCAGTTCGGCTTATTGAGACATTGCCAGGAACACGAGTTTTCGCATGTTGTGAACGAGATTGGAATTGGGTTACCCAGCACTCACCCGCCTTCTTGACATTTGTCATTCCTCATGCAAATTCCACCTCTTTGATGATCCATAGACTTACACTAAAATGTCCTAATATACTACATTTCCAAAAGATTTTTGCGATACATGACACGCACAATTCAATGTATTTAAAAGGGTCACATGTTGTCACGGAAACCACGTGACCTGCAACGAGCATCATAACGTTCTGCCGTTCGCTATTGCCAGCGCAGTTACCGCAACATGTCTGACTTCACCTTCGGCGACGTTGATGAAGTCAAAATTGCAGTGTCCATGTTCCCAGACTTAGACCGTGCCGACTTGTTCCCAGAACTAGGCTCAGGCGACAGCTTCCCTCCAATTCCGTCCAATCCAACATCGCAAGCACCGCATGACTTGGGGTGGTCCGACTTTGCGACACCTGCGGTGAAAGTCACAGGAGACGAGGACATCGAGGCATTCGAGGCACAATTTCCCCAACTCGAGTCGCAGCCACCGGTGCCTACTCTTGGCAAATCCTGCCTGTTTATCGGTGACTGATGAATGGCGCTTTGTCATCTGCCTCTAGACACAGATATTTTCCGCTCCATCAGCCCCCTTGGTGCCCAAAGACACAGTGCCTACGCCGTATGCTCCTCGCCCGCAGGTGTCGTCTTATGCTGTAACGCCGATCCTCAGCCAGTCTCTCCCAGAAGAGGACGAACCACAAGTCATCAGGTGCGTCTCTGACGGCCCCCTACGCGATTTTATGGCCAGCGCCTTTGTGTACCTTCGAAGAGAAACTCATACACTTATCCCCGTAGGGACTGGCGCGAAAAGCAGGCTGCGGAAATCAAGGCTCGTGACGAGGCTTCAGCAGCCCGTCGCCAAGCTACGATATCCAAAGCCGAGCGGGCGATCGACGACTTTTACGAGGGGTACACCGCAAAGCGTACCGGCATCATCAAACAAAACAAGTATATTCCGTTTGTTGCATTGTTTTCAGTCGATCATTCACCTTGGACTACAGAGAGGAAGAAGCTGCCTTCCTTGCGGCACTAGCGGATTTACTTACAACAGGAACGACATGGTCACGCATTTGCGAGCTCATCGAGTTGCAGAACTCGCAGAGCAAGAGTCTTGCCCGGACCGGACCCGGCACGACGGATCTCACGCGCTACAAGGAAGTGCTGCTTCGACTTAGACGGGAGGGCGGAAACGCGCCTGGCGCAGCTGGGTATTAAGAGCCCTTTGACGGACATTCTATGTTTCGAACTTCCATTATTCACTTCCATCGTCACCCTGCCAGCATGGGATGGCGGGTTAGGACAGGCACCCTATAATGACTCAGCAGCGTGATCACATCCTCGAGTGCACTGAAACACCCAAGTATCCAAATAGCTGACAGGGACCAAGCTGGTCTGCGCTGTGTCCATACACTCTGCGCGATCTTCTGCGACCTCTGTGATGCTCCTTCATCTCGTCAAAGTTTAGCCTGCTCGCTTGTGCCGGATCCCTCGACAGCTCCTTTGCCTCTGTCTGCTCTTTGTTGGTCCGCGCGTGAATGATTCTCGATCCAACGGACACACTCTTCAAACAATTTCTCTTTGACGCCATCGGGTTCGTTATGTAGCTCGTGATAGCCGCCCTGACGGGGTTTCCGCCATCATCAGAGCTTGGAAGGAACAATGTAAAGAGCATCGCATTCGTTACCTCGTTCAGGGAGAGCGTCTTGTCGGACGCGGGTAGTCCCTCGTGAAACTGTTGGGAGGCTCTGAAGGATGTTACCTGTCCAAAGCAGAAGTAATCATGGGAGAGTTTGAGAGTGTGTGAGTCTGGTGACGCGCCTTGTCTTCCGTCCCGTGAACGAGAAGGAGCTAAACAATCGTCGAGAATGCACCGAGTTCAACGGTATAAGCATACGACAAGCAGCCCGTCGGAAGAAAATCGTGGACACGTGCCGGAAGCTGCTTCGGCCAGCGCTGGTAGCCGCTTCGCAAGAGTTCTCCGCCCTAAACGAATTCAGGACCGAGATGTCTTTTGACTAAAGATAGGTACGAACTGCGTCGAGCATGTCGCTGACGCCGCGCATAGAGCCGCGGTGTTGAATCAGGGGGTCTTGCATATACGCTGCATTGACCGCTTTATCATGGCTTAGTTCCTAGTAAATAAAATGGGGAAGGGTAAGCAGCTTGAATTTGAGCGTATTGAGTGCCCCAATGATGGTACAATCGAACAAGCGGAGGTGGAATTGAGACAATACACACCTCCGATTTCACGGGAGTGGAGATCATGGCATACGGCGTGAGCTTAGCCGCTTTCCCGCCCAACCAGAGGGTAAACTTGGACGCGGGTGTGGTCTGCTGAATGAGGGGGCCTGTGCTTATGACGCCTGCCAGAAGAGCCACGGTCGCTTTCTCTGGGGGTGGGTTCGCGCGTGTCACAAACGACAGGGCTAGAGAACCACCCTAATAGAACGGAGCGCTCCTGATCAGCACAATTCCTGACGGCCGAAGACTTGTGAGCAATCCGCACCATCGAATGCCCCATAAGGAAGACCGGGACGCCCTCCGCCTGCTCGCTCGCGCGCTTCACAAACCACTCGACATCCTCAAGATGGGCCGCCCAGTTCGTACGGCCGTATGCGCTATTTTTGCTACGGTGCTCCACGTCGAGTGCCGTGCGGCCAAAGCCGCGCTGGTCGAAAGCGAACACGGACACGCCGCGAGCGGCGAAAGCGCTGTGTGTCGCCTCATATCGTGCGATATGCTCGATGAAGCCGTGCAGGAAGACGAGATGCGCTAAGGGCGACCGGGTAGTAGCCTTGTAGTACCGCGTGTAGAATTGGGTAGACTGAGGCCCGACGAGCCAGGATTCGACAAAGGAGGCCATTCGCCGTGGAAGACGGTGAGGAGCGGGTCTCGGTTGCTGCCGACCGCGCAACCACAGGCCGCCTGTGATTTCCGTCTTTCCCGTTTGGCTAGGATGGACCAATGCCATTCAACCTGCATGGCACACTCGCAGTATTGCAAGTTCTCGTAAACCCGCGCATAATTCTTCCTAGCGTCGTTGTGAAAGGTAATTTGGACTATCTCATCTGCCCTCAGTACAGAGTAGTAAGAAAAGCCAGATATTCGTCAACTCGATTTCGCAAAACTGCGCGGGGCAGGTTACAGAGGCATAGTGTTCGACAAAGACAATTGCCTGGCACGTATTCACTGCTATCCCTGCAACTTCCCATCTCATCCCGACACTCAGACACTACCACACCACGACAAGATTGTCCCGGAGCTCAAGGTGCCTACTCTGTTGCGGATGCACTGCAGCACTGATACCGTATACGGGCTGGAAATATAGGATGCGTGGTGCGAATGCAAACGGGCGTTTGGGCCAGAAAACGTGCTTATCGTGAGCAACACGGCGGGTACACCTTCTGATGTCGGCCTCATTCAGGTATTATCCGCAAACCCTCATTTGTATTGCTCCCGCTCGCTGCTCAACTTGGTCACTCGACAGGCAGAGTCCGTCGCACACCACACTGGGGTGTCCGTCTTGCAGCACCGCGCTCTGAAGCCGGCGTACGCGTGCGCGAACGGCGTGCGCATGTACTTTGAAGCGCGCGGCCTGCGTGCTGACGAACTAGTGGTCGTGGGAGACCGGGTGTTGACAGATATCGTACTTGCGGTACGGATCGGTCTGGAGCCCAGAGCAAGATGGCTTGCGCGATTTGGTTTTGTGAGGAAGAAATACCAGAGAGATGGGAAAGAGAGACAGACAAGAAATGTTCTTTCAGTCTGGACAAAGGATGTGTGGGACAAGGAGGGCATGGCAATGAGATGGTTGGAGAAGAGAATGATCTGGATTGTTGGCATCCTCACAAACAAAAAAGGGCAACAAGGAGAGCAATTTCTGAGATGATCATTGTATACATGGTGACATTTAGAGTGCATTCACTGCAAAGACCATCTTCTAGAAAGTGAAAGAAATAAGGGAAGAGAGGCTGCATTGCTGCAGCCCTTCTGCCAATTTTTGGATGAAAATTGGGTTGTACTCAACTCAACTGCACTGGCAGGTGCATCATTGGAACATGACTAGACCTACTGAGCTCCAGTCAGAGTTGCAGTCCCTTCAAATCATCAATATGCAGGCTCTCCCAACTGCAGAAGGCACCTTCTTCCGTCTCTTCTTCCCAGTAAACTTTAATCCTCCTGACGTATGACAGATCGACCCTGACCCTATGCAGCCGATCACAACGACCCCTGCTCTTATTTCTCCGACCCCCGTCCACCGCCTGCTCCCAAACACCCTCCAGCCCACCGCTTCAGACCGTATCCCCCTCGCTGCCCCCTCTTATTCCCTCATGTCCCAATTTTCGCCCTCCGCCGACTCACACGGCGAACACAACAGTCAGTGAAATGCTTACAGGCTCAATACTCCGATTCTCCTCGCACACATCAGCGATACCCAGACGCCCCCGGTAAGGGTGTCTACGGGTAAGTTCGCCCCGATGGAGAACGTGGTGAGCAAATCCGACACAGACGTCGCGCTTGGCTTTCCATTGTCTTCCTTGTCGGCAAGGCTCTTCTTGCGCCTCCGTCTCTGTTGCGTGCCGTGGGTTCGCCCTCGAGGACGACAGCATAGAGTGAGTTTACTTCCGCGAGACTGAACCCTTTGTAGCCCATAATGGGATTCGATCGATCTAGATGCGACTGACGACAAGGAGCTAATATAGGTTTGGTACTTGGTATCATTTTTAGGTGTGTTGGGCCCTCCGTCATATCCGTAAACACTAACCGCTGTTTTCAGCGCCCTAGACGTCTTCTCCAACCTCCAACGACCCGTCCGTCCATCGCCCCCATCGCCTCCCTCGTTTCCTACTTGATTTGCAAATTCCTTGCCTCCATCATACCTATCACGACGTATTGCCTGCCGCTGCCACGGCCACGGCCGTTCCTACAGCATTCTCACTGAACTAGGGGCCGTGGAACATTAAAGAACATGTACTCGTGTACGTCATGGCGAACGTGGCGGTTCACCGCCCTACGCAATGCAGCGATCGTCATCGTGGAGGTGTTCTATGGCCCTCAGTTTGGGTGCTGGTTAAGCCCCACGCTCGCGCTTGCGAGCAACATCCCGTTCGACCGATTCGGGAAGCGGTACGACGTGTGACGGGTACTGACGCCGTCTCTGCGGTTCAATGCGAGCGGATACGAGGAGTACTCACCGTACCTGCCTGCGGTGTACGCGATGAACTTGCTGGCGTTTGCGGTTTCGATGAACGTGATCGTGCACACGAGCGCACTGTGTAATGGGCTAAAGCGCATACCGATGGAGGAGCCGGACGCACCTACGAAGCTAATAGAATGTGGGCCTGTGTGGTCGACTCTTCTCTCTATTATCCTGTCGAGATTGTACATCCTCCCCAATGTCTACGACAGGCCGAGCTGTGACTTCCCCCACTCCCTACGCTCGTATGGCGGGATCTGTCGTCGTCTGATGTCTTGGCGGTGCAGATCCAGGTAGACTTGCTCGCGCAGATCGTCCCGAACACATTGTTGCCTTGGAACCCACTAGCCAATATAGTGCGTTTTTTTTGGCGGTTGGTGACTGATATGTTGTTATTTATTTTATTAGTCCTTCAAGGTATATGCGGTACAGACGCTCATCTAGGCACAGTCATTCATGTGGAATGTTCAGCTGGGTCACTACATCAAGGTCCCCCACGGGCCACCTATTTAGTGAGCCCACAAATACACATTTTTCCACGACCTGACCCCATACCTGCGCAGCGCAACTAATCGCGACGACGTGGATGTTCAGCAACGGATATCTGCACGAAACATGCGCACGACGAGCCGACATGCCCGCATAACCAGGTGTTCGTGTTCTTCAGGGCGAGTACCGTCCACGTCTTGCTCGGCACGACCGAATGTGGCGGGTACATATGCTTCTATAAGCTTCAAACAGAGTGGCGGCACACGAAACTGACCAGGCATTGTTTTCCCTCCTTGTAAAACAGTCCCAAAGACGTCAGCAGACTAGGGGGCCTACCACAATCTTACGGCTTGTTGACGGTGATGGCGCGCAAGCTTTAGAGCGTTCTTTTAGCGGTAAGTGCGCGGAGCAGTAGCTGACGTGCTGGAGGCTCAACAACGGGTAGACCCTCTATCTTCGTTGCTATCAACCAGTTCCAACAGATTGCCGCTCGAGCATGTGTTTTGTGACATCAACAATGGATTGCCGCTCAAGCAGGTATTCTGGGACTTTCGTGTAATCATTTTCACCAGAGTAACCCACATTCTTATCCCCTCTTGATAGCTCCGCGACATGCATCACACTTAACCAACGGGGTTTTATTGGCTCCGTCTAGCATAACAAGGACGAATCTGTATGTACGCCTCTGGGACTTGCTAATCAGCGGCAATAACATCGATATCTTCATTCTTGTGGGTTGGGGTTTCTTCGGTACTCCTCCGCGCTTGAAGAAAACACGACATCTTCAATCTCATAAACGAAGGGGCAGAGTTAGACGAATAACGGAACCCATGCCCATTTACAATCTCCTTTTGTGGTGAGTCTACATAGTCCTACTTCGCCAACGAGGCGCTCGTCAAGCTGTCAACCATGTGAACACAAAGCTCTAGACGCTCGGCAACACCATTTAATAACTCTCATGTCCCGACTTCGCCAACGAGGCACTCCCTCAATTTCTGCGCCATGTCATCACTGTCACAACGTACGTTTCATCCCTCCAATGATCACAGGACCTCATAGCTTGTTGCAGCCAGCGGAGCATCCGATGATCTGCTTGCGAAACTTGACGATGACAAAGCTGAATTTCTTGCTGAGGTCCAAACTGCCATTCGCGTCTATATTGAAAGCCAAAAAGAGGATTGTATCGCTGTGGTCGAGCGTGGCGGAGGACGACACGGCGCCGATATAACTCATAAGCCCAACATAAATGACCCGATCGAATTCTGCAAAATCCTGTATCATTTCGTGCGGTCCAAAGATCTTAATGGTCATCAGCTCGAATCAGCCCTGACGGATCCCATCGTTGAGATTGTGGAGAAGAAATATGCTGCGTTTTTCCAATCCCATTCAAGCAATGTCGCGGATGCGTTGATGAAGATGTTGGTCAAAGACAAAGTCATACTGGAAGCGTTCTTGGGCATGGTTGTAGACAAGATCGCAATAACACTCACGGCCTATACGAGGAAGCAGCTTGTCCATTCGCTCATGCAGCACATGCATCAAACTCTGACGCAAACCAGCCACCACATAATCGCGCACCAAGTTACCCATCTGACAGCCACCGCGACGGGGCACCAGATCGCCATCGTCGTCATGCACATGCTCGCCAAACTCGTGGCGCTCAACCTCAAGTACTTGATCACGAAGCTGCTGACCACTGCCGCGGCAAAGGATATCATTTTCGTGCTCGTGAAGAAATATGTTGCGGCGGCGGTTGTGGCGGCGGTCATGCATTTCCTCACAGCACACCTCGGCCTCGCGAGCGGAGCGAGCATGATGTGGATGCTGCTTCCTGTCATGGTGGGAATTATTGCGCATCAGATCTATGTGTTCCCGGAGAAGCTGGGGAAGACAGTGTCGGCATCGGTCAGGGATGAGCTTAACAGAAATTACAGGAATATGAACGAGAAGGCTATACAGGCCATTTTCGACGAGGCTTTCAAGGGGGACAAACTAGTTGAGGCGATTGTCGGGGACGAGCTGTTTGTGAGCACGGTAAACCTGCTGGTTCAGAAGACACAAGCTGGTTGAATTGAGTAGAAAGATGGCTAAATTCACGGGACGCACCATGGCGACAATGTGGGACTGAAGCACAGAAGTACAGTAAATATTTCGACTGGAATGTGGTGTTGCGTCGTTAATTCCTAGTAAACCCCCTTCAACTCATCTAGGTTTGGCCTGCTCATTTGCGCCGAATCCCTTGCAAGCTCTTTGCTCCCGTCCGCTCTCAGTCAATCTGCTCGAACCCTCGAACCACTTTTCACACAGCTTCTCTTCGATGCCATCGGCTCGTTATAAAGTTTAATGGGGTTCGCTACCATTTAGGACTTGAAAGAAACAATGTCAAGAGCGTCGCATTCGTTACCTCATAACGGGAGAGCGACTTGTCGGACGGCGCATGCGGAACTGTTGCGTGGCCCTGAAGGATGTCCGGACGAGTCCGAAGAATGGTGCGTGAGTTTGGAGATGCGCATCCCAAAGGAGCTAAGGTTATAATCATACGACAAACAACCCATAAGGAGAAACTCGTGGACACCTAACGGAAGCCGCTTCACAAGAGTTCTTCGCCCTGAACAAATGATATGATGAACCAAGTGGTCTTTTGATTTGGTAAGGGAAAGAGAGGTTAGGTACGAACTACATCGAGCACGTCGCTGACGCCGTGCAAAGAGCCGCGCAGCTAGACCAGGACTCAGGAGGTCTTGCATATACGCTGCATTGACCTTTTCGTCATGGCTGAGGTGAATAGAATTGGGGAGTTCCAGCTCTTCGAGGAGGTCCAAATGTGACGGGTATAGATGCTTCGACGAGCGCCTCAACTCAAGCAGAGTGGCGGTGACGAAACTGGCTGGTATCGTGAAGACGTCAGCAGACCCTTACGGCTTGTCGACAGTGATGGCGCGCTAGAACGTTCCTTTAGCGGCAAGTACGCGGAGCAGCAGCTGACGCGTTGAAGCGTTGAAGGCTCAACTGGAACAGAGGTCAATTCAAACGACCTGCGAAGGACTCGGACTAATCTTGGTTGGTCCACACGGAGTCGCATGGAGATAGTCAGTCTGGTGACAGGTACCTTCGGACTATTTACCTCCTTTCCTTGCCCTTATGGAGAAAAAAGGCCTCGATTTGCTTTATTCAATTTGCACGATTCGCCCCTGCCCGAGGCACCTAGGTGGCACCTTACTGCGCACAATAACAGGATTTTGATTATCACAGGATTATTCCTTGTGGGGCCTTGAAGCAAGTATGAACTCTTTTCTGCCGCTATTACTATTCAGATGTGTAAAAGATTTACAAATTCGCCATAACTTACTCACATTCGTACTGGTCTCAAGGGTCGGTGAGGCTTGTCGATATCAACGAAGATGAGGGGTCTATCCGCCTTTTGGCTAAGCTTTCAACATATCATCAGCATCAGCCCTTCAAGCTTCAAGTTCTTGTCCAAAGAAAGCGCGAGGTTTGCGGCCCATTCGTTATTTTGCAAATGCTCGTCCGAGTCCCACGAAAAAAATCAGCCATCAATCCTTAGCAGACCACAGATCGACAGCATTAGCTCAAAGGCACTCAGGCAAAATTGCCATCGATGATTTTTGGCGCTACAAGACTCGTGAGCAGGTCACCGAGGGCGATGCTGAGGAACAGAGAAAATATTTGTATTGGCAAAGGGGTCGCCCAATCAACACTGGGCGCTCTCAATATTGGTTATCGCCAGTCTTTTTGATCCATCCACTCCTGCCCATAATGCGTATTTTATGTAAATGTGATGGATGACTGTGGGTTGGGCTACCGGCGTTTGCACTGGCCACGGTGCCGGTGACGCGTTGGGTGGCGCTTGTTGCTTGAGACGAGCACGTCCTATCTGCCTCATCTCCTACAATCATGTTCTATCTAATAGGTCTCGGCCTCTGCGATGAACAGGACATCACATTTCGCGGCCTTCAGGTGGACTTGAGCGGTTGTGCGTTGGTGTGCATCATCTAATGTAAACGCAGGCCGTCAGAGGTTCCTCAAGGGTGTACCTAGAGGCCTACACTAGCCTCCTGATGGTAGAAAAGGAACGCTTGGTCTGTCTGTCGCCGTCATGGTCTCGTCTTTTCTTAGTTATTTGAACCCATTTCCAAGGAAGCGTTCTACGGGAGACCTCTGCTTGTCGCGGATCGCGACGCGGTAGAACTCGACAGTGAAGAAATATTACGCGACGCAGACACAGAAGATGTTTCTCTACTCGTAGTCGGCGATCCATTGGGGTGACAACGCCTCGTCCTTTTTTTCCCTCCCGCTCTAGGCGCTCAACGATTCCGTCCACAAGTGCAACAACCCACACCGACATTCTTTTGCGAGCACGCGCCCTCGGCATCCCCACACGCGTCGTCCACAACGCTTCTGTCTTGACCGCGGTCGGCGCGTGCGGCTTGCAACTGTACAATTTTGGCCAGACCGTCTCTCTCGTGTTTTTCACAGAAACATGGAAGCCCGACAGCTTTTATGACCGCATCAAAGAGAACTCCGATCTCGGCATGCATACCCTCGTCCTCCTCGACATCAAAGTGAAAGAACAGAGCGAAGAGAACCTCGCCAGGTGCGCGCACCCACTTTCAACTCTCTAAGAGAAGGCGTGTCCGCATTCGGTTGCGCTCGACACTCTAAAAGTGCCCTGCAGGGGACGCAAGATATACGAGCCGCCGAAGTACATGTCCATCTCCACAGCTGTGGCTCAGATGCTGGAAATTGAGTCATGTCGCGCCTTGGGCACCCTGTCCCCAACCAATACCTTAGCCATTGCTGTCTCTCAAGTAGGGGGTGGGGACAAGGAGCGCATCGTCCTCGGGACGCTCGAGGAACTGGCCTCGGCGTCCGAGACGCAATTTGGACAGCCGTTGCATAGCCTGATAATCGTAGGGAAGAGGCTGCACCCTTTGGAGATGCAGTTCGTGGGCAACTGGGCATTGGAGGGCAGTCGATGGAGAGAGGTTGCGCGGACAGTGTACGGTTGTACTACTTCAGATTAGTTTAGAGTGTTAGTCAGCAAATCGCAGCTACGGATTTCTCGCTCATTTTTGCACAAAACGCTCTGACATCTGAGATTCCAAGTCCCTGCACAACGGAAACTGATTCGGTAAAAAATCGTTCTGCGGTTGAGGGCATTCATTCGTCATTGCAAATTGTAGGGAAGGACCCACTGGCTTGTGGGAGCCTGCCGATTGCCTTGTCAGTGATAGTACTTGGTCTATGTCAGGTTCATCATTGCGTGCCACAATAGGTGACCTAGTCCGTCTAATAAGACTGAGAAGCGGACTAACCTTTTTTTCGCTAGATTTGGTTGTTCAGAAATGCCGAGGCCCGCAACTGGTCGTCTGGCACACTTCTTAGCCAGCGACGACGAAACAGTTTTTCCTCAGTAACCGATCTCGGAATTAATCTCGGAATTAGGTTCCACCGCTCAGGGGGGACCATCCCGTTTCTGTTCCATCCTGGGGTTTAGTGTCCCTGTGAACAATTCTCCGAGAGCGTCGTTATTTATCAACCCCTTCAAAGCCAATGCTCTCGTCCTCTCTCGTCTTCTCCCGCGGGTCACGGCAGCCATGTCCGACCGTCCCACCACGGCAGCCATGTTCAACCGTCCCGCCACGGCAGCCATGTCCAACCGTCCCACCACCGCAGGCGGACCTCTGGCCATGGAATTTACCTCCCCGCTCGATGCCCTCGAAGAGGCTTTCGACCCCGACGTAAATCCATTTGCCTTCGGACCACCGACCGCCCCTCCGACTGCCCAGCAGGACAGGCAGCCGCAAGAGCAACGTCAGGAAACCGCGGTCTCATACATGCCAGAACTGCCCTTGTCGGCTGCTCTCTACCTGGAGTACAATTCTCCCGTGTCGACCGGAGTCCAGCCTTCTCCAGGTGGAGCAGACTCACTATCGACGGCTCTACCCGACAGGCTATTTAGCAGAGTCCACCATGATGTTCGCGGTGGGACTACCTCCAGCGAGGGTGACCACAGGATGAGGAGGCGGAAGGACTGGGTTACAAAAGTTGGTGAAGATGTAGTCTACACTCCAGGTATTCGCCCCATCATGTTCACGCCAACGACGCCGGGGAATAGTGTCCAGCAAGGTTCGAAGACCCCTAGTTCGTTTGGGGATGAACTTCACAGCGTCAAGTAAGTAGCAACCGTGCTCATCGTCTGTCTGGATATCTACACCCCAGTGCTCCGTCACTGACGGCTTGCCCCTCAGGATGGAAATAGATTTAGAGGTTTTTGATGATGAAGACTCACCATATCCAGAGGTGCGCGCCAGTGTTAGCAATATCGGTAAGTTTAGCGCCACGTATTCCTGGTCCCTGCCTCTAACAACGAAGCCACCCACTTATCTATTCACGCCTCTATAGATGACCCTGAAATGCCAGCGATGACCATTAGGATGTGGATTATTGCGATATTACTCTGTCTTCCCGCAAGGTGCGATGTTTCGCCTCGTTCACCATTTGTCGTTCCACGAACAATGATTTTTACATCCAGCGCGGCCAACGTCTTCTTTGCTTTTCGCTCACCTACCGTTGAATTCGAGGCATTCATCCCACTCCTTCTTTGCTATCCGATCGGTAAATTTTTTGCTGCCGTTCTACCGATTAAGACGTTTCGCGTCCCCCTCCCCCGGCCTTTCACTTCTTTCACCTTCACTCTCAATCCTGGACCATGGAACATCAAAGAGCACACGCTCGTTTTTATCATGGGCAACACTTCCCTCCAGTCTTCGTATACCATGAAGGCAACCACCGTCCTGCAGCACTATTACGGCTTTAAGCCTGATTTTTGGTTTAACTTCCTATTCGGCGTCAGTGCGCAATTCACCGGATTCGCTTTAGCTGGCATGTGTAGGAGACTCTTCGTAACGCCCTCGTTTATGATCTGGCCACAGACTCTGACCGTATGCACACTACTCAATGCCCTACACGCGGAGGAGGATCATGATACACCCGGAATGACGCGGTATCGTTACTTCCTCATTATCTGTTTAGCAAGTTTTTTTTTCTTTTTCTTGCCCGGTGTGTACTTCTTCTGTGTTTCGCCCATATTTCCTCTTCGCTCTCCAGCCTCGTCCCGTGCTGAATGTGGCGGCGTGTTGTACAGGGTACCTTTTCCAAGCCCTCAGTGTATTCTCGTTCATTTGCTGGATCAAACCAAACAACGTCGTGGTCAACCAGCTGTTCGGTGCTAATACAGGTCTTGGCCTGAATTTCTTGACTTTCGACTGGTTGCAGATCTCATGGATAGGCAGTCCACTAATTACTCCGTGGTGGGCGGAGGTGCATCTTTTTAGTGGATTCGTGTTCTTTTATTGTATCATCCTGCCAATCTTGTATTACACCAACGTCAGCCTTTCGTTTCTTAGTCTGTTTGATGAAAACTTACCTCCATGCAGGTCTGGCAATTAGCGCATTTTCCCATCCTCGGTAGCTCCGTATATGACCGCTTTGGGAAGAAGTACGATTACCAGCGCATCCTCACACCGGATCTCAAATTCAACGAAACGGCTTATAACGAGTACTCTCCAATTTACCTTAGCGGCGTCTTCGTGGTCACGTACTATGTCGCATTTGCAATCTCGGCGAATATTATTGTCCATGCAATTCTTTACCACGGAAAGACTATTCTTGCTTTCTGGCGAGAGGACCCTGATGGAGGATACGGGGATATACACGCAAAACTGATGAGGTCGTATCCCACTGTGCCGATCTGGTGGTACATTGCGATCTTCGTGGCTGGTTTTGTAATGCAGACTGTTCTCACCGAGGTTAGTTGGCAAATCGTTTGATATTCTGAGCCATACCGATTCCCATAGGTGTGGCACTTGGGGGTACCCGTGTGGATGTTTGTGTTGATCATCGCAGTTCTTGCCGTCTTCATCATTCCGAGCACGATTATTCTCGCCCTGACGACCCTGCCTGTGGTGAGCTGAATCAGCACGATGACAATTCAACCACGTTACTAAATAGAAGGCAGGCTTCCGTCAATTTGCCTTTGCAGATCATGTCAGGGGCCCTGTTTCCGGGGAACCCTGCGGTCAATATAGTGCGCTGATTCAGTTCTTTGCTGCCAAGGATAAAGTCATTGATCTGGCGTTGAACAGGTCTGCAAGGGTTATGGAGTCATGCTATTCGCCGTGGCCACGGGCTTCCCGTTTAATCTTAAATTGAGTCACTATATGAAAATTCCGCCACGTAGCACCTTTATAGGTCAGTACACTTTCATTTCCATCTGGAGTTGTACTCACATTATGGGTGGAACAGTGCAATTGGCAGGGGTAATCATGGCGATGTCAGTTCAGGTTGCAGTGCAACAGCTTCTTTTTTCTACGGTCCCCGATATATGCACGCCTCAAGCTCCCAATGGACTGGTATGCCCACATCTAAAAATATTTTTTACGGCGAGTATCGTTTGGTGAGTCCTCGTGTCTCTTACAACAACCCTTCACACTTACAAGGGCCTGGAAACGTCTAAATTGTATCTTCAGGGGCACAATCGGACCCGGTCGCTTGTTTGGACCACACGCACGTTATCGACCGGAGCTGTCAGCCATCCTTGTCGGTGCACTCCTACCTATCCCCTTCTGGCTCTGGCAGCTGCGGCACCCACGCTCATGGGTGCGATACGTATCTACCCCGGTCTTTCTGGCCGTCGCATTCAACATCCCGCCGGCCACGGGCATCAATTATACGTCATGGTTCCTAGTGGGGTTCATCTTCCAGTATTTGATCAGGAAGAAGAACTTTACGTGGTGGCTGAAGTATAACTACATGACCAGCATTGGCTTGGATATTGGTGAGTAGTGGTCTTCATTTAATAATACTCTGTTTCGCCAAGATCCTGACAAATGGTGTGGCGCGCGCAGGAACATCAATTTCGATTCTCACCATCTTTTTCGCATTCTATGTGAGGACCCGTATTTCGTCATATTATTGATTGTGGTTGCTGATGCGTCGTCTTACGTTGTAGCTTCGTACCAAACCCATTGAGATTGACTGGTGGGGAAATAATGTTTTCTTGAATAGTACGTTCCTGAATTACGTCTCTAACCTGCCTTTGCTGATGTTATTTTCTTCTGGACGCCAGCTGCCGACTTTCTGGGAACGCCTTTCCGCCCCTTACCATCTGGCAAACCTTTGCCTTGGTCGGCTTCATCCTGACCGCCCTGCTTTTTACTTCACCGCTTCCTATTTTCAATTTCAATCTTTGTCGTTTTTGCCTTTTTTTTTGAGTTCAACATACTGTACACATGTACTAGATTCCGATGAAGTCTATCAAGCCTTGTTGAACTGGAATGGCTTCTTGTGTGAAAGCGAGGATGTTGATGAGCTGAGCGAAAATCGAACTTTGTGGCACGTGCTTACGTCCGGAACGCCGATCACCCGCCCCACAATGGATTCACATGGGCACCGACGCTCCCCGGGTCTTTGCATATTTACAAGAAGTTCTCAAAGGTACTTGTATGGTTAGTTTCTCTTTCCGTTCCTCAACGTAACAACCCGTCCTTTTCCGAAGGCCCCTCGACTTTCGTCGCTCACGGGCTGACTGTGCTTCCTCAGTGTCAGGGCCGAGGAAAGGGAACTTGGCTGAGTACACCGTAGAAGATGTCGAGATCGGGTGACAAGAAGCCTGTGGGATTTGCGACGCACATCATCGCGGGCGGTATCGCAGGAGGTTGCGAAGCGGTTCGTGTCTTATCGCTTCGATGCTCACCACCACTCTGTGCAGCTCAACTTGCTCTTCAGCTCGTGTGCCAGCCCCTAGATACCATCAAAGTCCGCATGCAGCTGTCTCGCTCGGGGATGGCCCCAGGTGTGAGTGGGGAGCCCTTCCTCAAGAAGCCTCTTCTTTTCGCGCCTCCTCCTGCGGCGCTGCTCGCATTCTTGCCAATGCCTGACGTGATCGTTGTTGCAGACCAAGCCTCGCGGTTTTCTTGCGACAGGGGCACTCATCGTGAGGCGAGAGACACCGCTCGCGCTTTACAAGGGCCTCGGCGCAGTCCTATCTGGCATAGTGCCGAAGATGGCGATCCGATTTGCTAGCTTTGAGACGTACAAGCGATGGCTTTCCGACAAGAAGACAGGCAAGACCGCGGTCGGTAATATCTTCCTCGGTGTGTAGCAGCGTGCGCTTCGTCCACATCGCATAGTAATGATCGATCCGACGACCTTTTCTATAATTCTTGATCTCCCTATCACAAACAGCCGGATTAGCGGCGGGCAGCACGGAAGCCGTTGCGGTAGTCACGCCTATGGAGGTCGTCAAGATCCGATTGCAAGCTCAGCAGCACTCGCTCGCAGACCCGCTTGAAGTTCCCCGATATCGCAATGCAGGCCATGCAGTGTACACTATTGTTCGCGAGGAAGGGATCTCCGCGTTGTACCGCGGCGTCTCGCTCACTGCTCTCCGGCAAGCGACAAATCAAGGTAAGGCAGCCTTCGTTTTGTCGTTTTATCGTTTGTCAATTTTGCTGAAGAGGTAAATGTCGTTAGGGGCTAATTTCACAGCCTATCAGGAAATCAAGAAGCTTGCTCACAAGCTTCAACCCGACCTCGTTGACCTGCCATCGTATCAACACATGCTCATCGGCCTCATATCAGGCGCAATGGGTCCCTTCTCCAACGCTCCAATTGACACTATAAAGACCCGTATGTGGTGTCCCGTAACCCCTGCTCCTGTATTCAATCCCTTTCCAGGTTTGCAGAAGGCTACCGCTGTCCCAGGGACGACGGCCTTCCAGCGCATTGCGGTCATCTCGAGAGAGATGTGGCGGAAAGAGGGTTTCCGGTCGTTCTACAAGGGCATCACCCCGCGAGTCCTCCGCGTTGCTCCAGGACAGGCGATCGTCTTTGCCGTCTACGAGCGTGTGGGGCGTATCATTGAAAACATCAGTCCTAGGGCACCGGAAGACACTGAAGACCGGTACTCAGAGTAGTATCTTCTGGTTTGAGGAGGGTGATTATATTATGGAGATATGGGCCTCTTTTTTCATTATTAGTGGTGCCTATTCATCGCTTGTTCAGTGGGTCATCTGGAAGACGGCAGAATGGGAAAGCAACAGTTAGGAATACATCTTATGTTTCGAATTATTGTAATGGTAATGAAATCCCAGTCTGGTGGTAGCTATTGGAATGTTCCTACGCATTACTCCTCTGCTTCAGCCCCACTATCTGGTCGCTCTCGGCCTCGAGCTCCGGTATGAAATTTCACCACCGCCTCCAACCCCTTCCAACGCTCCGCTGAGTCGTCACACCCCTTATATCACATGACGTCACACAAGCCTATAAATAATGAGCCATTTTTGCGAATCTTTCTACGTCTCCTAAGAAACACTCATACCAACCGCTACTACAGCTTCGTCAACCAACAGACTATTCAATGGCTCCAAGTGAACCTGCGTGCGCTTGTCAAAATAATTGCCAGTTCGTTGATTCCACTCCAGTCCTTTCCTCCAACGATCGTCATTTTGCTCACTATTGCGAATCACTAGGTGCGGGGCGGATGGCACGGGCTGCACATGTTCCCAAGGCCAATGCAGGTGCAAGGATTGCCCTAGGAGCGCAGACAAGGTGGGTGAGGTTTAACAGCCTGCGGACGATTTGTGATGCCACTCTCTTCATTGCAGCCGGCGACCGCGACGGGGGATACCAGTACGAAGGCATGCTGCGGCAGCGCCTGTAAACGCTGATGGAAACCTATGGGAATCATCTAGAGTAAAGGCGGTCTGGAATTGGTATCCTGTTGCTATGTAAAGCACACGACTTGGAGAACAATCAATTTTGTTCTTCTGATTCCGTCTGTTCCTCGAGGCCAAGGTCACCACTGAAGCCGTTCTGCTTCGCATATGCTCAGCAATTGCCTCTCAAGTGACCTCGGCCCGTATCACCTCGCCTTTGCCTTTGATGCAAAGTCTGAGCATAGATAGCTGTCAGACAACTTTGTCAGATTCTCCAGCTGAGGGCATGCTGCCCTCGATACCTTGCGTTCGTCATTCGTTTACGTCATTAGTCTCGCGGTTCCATCTTTATTCTCTTGGCGACGGCGGATTGACCCGAGCCTATCGCGAGGGCATGCATCACATGCGGACGCAAACGGGGAAGGAAACACACCTTCGGACTCCTGCATCGGTCTCTCCGGTAATCGTTTCAAACGCCCGCCCACACTTTCGGTACTAGCCGTCATTTGACGGGGTAAGGGTGATCCGTGCCCCTGTACAGACGATATCGATGTGGGTTCTGATGAGCAAACCAGTTAATCGATGAAAAGTAAATTCTACACTCCGCCCAGTCCCCTCTGAAGGGACAGGGGATAATGTCAAGGCCGCAAGACTCACCCAAGGGCTCTGGCTTCACAGTGACGGCCGAAGGATGCGTCGTTGCTCCGGCACCTAAATATGTCGACGGCGTTCCAGCAGTGGTCTGAATGGAAGGGCAGATGACGTCTCACGTGGAGCAAGACGTCTCGGATCCTTCTGAGGAAGTGTGTGTGGAGCATCGTCGACGGCCGGACGGGGTTCTTGAGCGCGAGGTGCGCCTGTACATCATCGTCAGTTAAATTCAATAGACTGAGGATATGGATATGGAATTGAAAGGGCAAGCCGCAACGTATCGAACACAGAAGCAAAGTCGCATCTTACCATTTGCAATCAGGCCATTCGCCTGTAGCTGCTGGAACGCATCCGCAATCGCGGCCGATGGCGCTGGTGCGGATCTGTCTGCAGGGCGGACGGCCATGTAGTCCGGCTGACCTTCTTCTGCCTTGGCGTGATCACGCGATCTCGCTGAGGAGCATTCGTCAACAGACAGCACGGAATATGAACCCCAGAAACCTTACAATTCCGTGGTTCCTGTTTGATACGGAAAGACTCGTTAGGCTCAGCCTTGATGGGCCGTGACCCCTCTATACGTGTTTTGACGGCAACCGTTGGGTCAGGAGCTCGTAGCAACAGTTCTGCGGCGTCCTCTTTGGTTTACCCATTAAGATTGTTCACGCAAAGAATCAGCTGCTGAAACCCGAAGAAAATGCACCTTGCTCATACGAATCGCGTTTATCTACTTGGAATTTAGGCTCCGTCGATGTAGAGCTCGCGGATCGCTCCTCTAGGTCAAGTGAGTGGGAAGGAATAGGAAGTGGATTGGATGATTCCGCACCTAGTAGCGCGGGCCGTTCAACCCTGGGCTGCGGCGCAGGAGTAGCGGTGGGAGCGGGAGGCGGTGGCGGAAGTGCAATGGTGAGCGACCTGAAATAGACGTTCTTCGGTCTTTCAGACCACACGGCGGCCGGGTACGGGTCCCTGATAGGGAAATCGCGGGGCGGAACACGAGCATCGGGGATGGTAAACTCCCAGTCTCCTGGAGGACAAAGCCGGAGGGGAAGTTTCATGAGGGGTGTCTAGAAGCAGGGGAAGAAGGTTCACTCACTGTTGCTTGGGTCACCGTTGTTCCTCCAATTATACTCGAAAATGTAGGATACATCAGATGGCGGTCGGGGCGGTCGCAGCCAAAAGCTGCTCCAGTGATGCGCGCCGAGTATCGGAGCGAGGTTGGCCTTGTCCGAGAGCTGAACGATGACGGCCTCCTCCTGCCATGAACGCGTCGGCAAAGATGAGATAACAGTGGGGAGGCACGCCCAGACGCCGCACCGTGCGCTTATGGTATACGACCTCCGCCAAGATGCTGTCGTCTTCAGTCTGAGGGCGCAGCATGACACGCAGCCAGCCGCCGAGTCTCATAAAGTCCAGCGGGCCACGCTGCTCAGGCTGCGGCAGGCCCCACGCGTTGGAAACGACAATGTGTTTCTCGGGTGGTGGGTTAAGGTATGGGGGCCCCATCCGTCTTTTGTTCATGACACCAGCTAGACAATGGCTCGATGACTTATTGTCCAACGCCTTGCGAATCAAACAAAGAGTAACAAGCGCAAATAAGATATGCCCATCCCATCGGTTGAATTTGGAGGAGACGGAGCCTCTGTGAGCACCATTACCTGTCATCTATTCATGATCAGACGATGTCTGACACACAGAAAACAAGATTTGATGCTACGTAAGCTTCCCGGAATATATCCTCCCATCCGAAGACCATCCTGGCGGACGACACGCTAGGCGAGGTTAACGCTGCCCTGGATCTTGGCTGCGGGAGTGGTGGCTGGTGAGCTTTTCAAATCACATATACTTACGAGATTTTGATAGGATTATGCAGTCAGCTCTTGATTTTCCGCATGCCAGCTGTGTAGCTGTTGACCTTGTCCCGTTATGTAAATCAGCGTCAGCACACTCCGGTTTTCTTTCTCGTGCTACGGAAGCTCATCAGATTTTTTGCATCTCAGAGCCATGCCTCAAAATTGCAGGTGTGTATCTCCGATCTGGTCTTGCTTGCACTGGTCAAATTTGTTGCAATACGAGTGAAGTTGTCCGTAGGGGTGGTGCAATTCCATTGGATCCAGTCAATGATGAGCCTAAGAGCACTGGAACATCTGGTACATTTTTTGAAGACAAATCGGAATGTCTGGGAGGTACGCGGGAGAAAGGAAAAGGCAAGGAGGTGGCATCGTTTTCAAGCATCGGACTAGATAAATAGAAGCCATGTGCAAGGACATACTTGTTCACGGTAATAGTGATATTGATGATAGTGAATTCGGACACAACTTCTTTTTACCAACAACCCAAGTCGTAAGCCACATCTAAACGAAACTGATGAGCTGGATTACTACCAATCCCTAACCCAATCCTCAGCAGCCCAGACTGGCAACTCGGTCTCAAATGTGCCCAAGCTCGTCGTATACCGCAATGCGTGCAGGAAGATGTACAGTTTTTCCGGCTTCGGATCTGGATGCAGTGGAAGGTAACACTCGGGACAGTACAAGCAGTTAGACGACGACGAGTGCGACGGCATCTCTGACCGCTCCATGGCAGACAGCCGAGCCAGCGCTTCTTCGGTTGTCAGCTGATGTTGCTCAGGCTGTTCCAAGCACGCATTGGGGCCCGGGCCCGCTAAAGGCGTGTCGGGGTTGTCGGCCTCCCCTCCCACTCGCATATATAAATGGGATGCTTCTCCGTCATAGCCCCGCACGTCGCCTATGTGTGGGTGCTTCCGACCAGGCTTCTTCCTCTTCTGTAGGGGTGCAGAAGACCGCTTGACGCTGGGGGTCATCAGATGGCCTCTAGCACGGAAAACGACATCACGCCAGCGTGACCAGTCTTCGCTTTCATCCTGTGCAAGAATGCTTCTGAGCGATGACAAACATCAGACAGGAAGAGTATGAGATAGATACCTTCATGTTCCTCAGGCGTGTGATGATTCCAACTGCCTCCGAGGACAGCGGAACTGGAGATCCCATGCCGATGTCACGCCCTGTTTCTCGTGGGAGTGGCTTCGCGCGCCACGGCTCCAAGCCCAGGCTGGGCGTGCTTAGAGAGGAGTCACTTTGAAGGTGTGCAGGGGCGACTGGAGCAGAACGTTCATCGCACGGCTCAACGTCAATACCATTTTTGCCTAGACCTGGGCCCTAAAAACAAAATATTCACCCCAAAGGCCAAGTAAGGGAGTCATCAAGACGCACCCAAATCTTAAGATCGGAGTAGACGGGATCATTATCAATGGGATAGCCTAAGTATTGAAGGTGAACTCTAATCTGATGCGCTATGATCGCGTCAGGTGAAATGGATTAAAAGCCATCGGAGACACTCACAGCGTCCTGTGAGTGGCTGGCCTTGATAAGAACATGAGGCAACGTTGAAGGAGACAAGAAAACAAAGCAATCTTACAGGTAATGAGAGAGGTATCGGACTTCGGGTCATATCTAATTCTATTGAATATCGTCTTCGCAAACTACGGTCACAACATTTCAGCATACGTGATTCGCGCTTAAGCACGCCACATACCTTTCCTTGCGGATGAACAATGTTGAGACCCATCTGTCGGTCAACGGTCAATAGCGGTGCGTCACATACAACTTCTCCCCTGTTGCATTTTCAACATGAGCTGTCTCAGTATGCGACGCCCACCACTCAAACGGCAAAATGCTCACAGAGGAAATTCTCCTCTGCAGCGCGCGATGTACTCTTTGCGCACAGTGCCCTTTACAAATTCATCTGTGAGGCGAGCAGCACATTTGGACGAGGTAGGGATTATCATGAGCCCAGAGGTCAGCCTATCCAATCTATTAACGGCTGAGACGCGGCGATGAGTCGTTAGTTTTATCACGAAAGCACCGCTATCATAACATACTAAAGACTTTTTCATAACCAAAATCATCCCTGAGAATCTCTACTAGCGTGTTCTTGAAATATCGCCCGGACGGGTGCACAGGCTACAACGCTGCCTGAGTATCTCAAACACGACCAGGACAAGGTAAATGCTGAGCGAACGCACAATTGAACCAGGCTTGTCGACGACGATGAATTCGCGTTCGGTATCGCGCAAAAGGACCTTGACCGGGATGGACGTCACGGGCGGTTCGTGGCGGTGGACCATGTTCCTGTCGGGAGGCAGATTTCAGCGACCGAGCCGCGGCTGTTCCACGCGACGAAAACGCGATGAAGAGACAGGGACTGACTCGATCAAATCGCCGTCATGAATAACGGTATCCGGCTTCGCGACTTTCCCGTTAATGGTGGTCACCCCGCTCTCGAGCGCATACCGCTGGTGATCAATTCAGTCGTGCCGACATCGAGAAATGGAAAATTCAAACATAGTACTCGACGCTCCGGTCCCTAAACTCGGTACTGACCACCTCCAAGATCTCACGTCCAAGCCATCTCCGCTTCGCCGTTGTCGTGTACGGATGCCAGTACGATGCAATCTTCTTCAGCCCGGGTGACGGTTGCGCTGTTGAGCCGTCGGGGGAATTCAACATCGTCGTGGACAGAAAACGATGCAGAAAATGAACAAATTGCTGCCTTGATGTAAAAGAGATCAAGGGAGGGTGGCCGCTTGGGTTGTTGAAGGAATTAGCCAGGATGTTGGTCGGTCGGAAAACAAGCATGTGAAGTGGTTGCACAGCCACCTGTTCAGAGCAATATCCCGAAACTCCAAGTCTTATTGCAATTGCAGAAAAGCACATCTCGAAACCGCGCTGTAGGGCTTCGAGAAGATAATACTTTACGCTGAGCAGTCCCCTTCAGCACGCTACTGATTCATCTCTTCCTCAGAAGGAAACGAGGTGAACAAATCCCTCAACTTCTCAATCGGCACAGCCAAACACATCACGAGCGTCTCATAAGGCGGCTTGTTGGGTGCCGAAGGATGCTGCAGTCTGGATGCGTTGCCATAAAACAACCGCAACAATATAAAATGTTCATGACCCACCTGGTAGGCACAAACGCGTCGTTGTGCGCTGGAACAACGCCGGAGCCTCCGTCCTCGCATCCGGCCTAGCATCGGCTCGAGTAGTTGCAGGTCCTCTCTCTCCTCTGGGTCGTTATGCACACGCAGCTGTGCCATCATCTGTTCCAAGAGGCTCGTGTGGTCCACGGTGCCGGGACGCAAACTTTCAGGACAGTACAATGCCTCATTGACAGTCTACAGACGCAGGAGGTCCATATTAATCTCAACAAGGGAGCACACAATAAATAGGAGTACTGTGACGCCAGCTTGACCCCATGCGTGCCCAGATGCTTCTCCATGGGTGGGTATACTACGACCTCCTCGTCCGCCACATGCCGCGAGATCTTCCACACGAGCCGGTGCGCCGCCACAATCAGAGCGGCGGCAGAAACGCACCGGCGATTAGCATCTCGCGCCCGAACTGTCAGATGGGCCAAATGAGTCGCCTACGCACGCGCACATATACATACAACGTAATAAGCCGTCAGACATGGGCTAAGAAATAGAAGAGAACCGACGTACTAGACAGTACTCGCGGTGAAGAACACCTGGTTATGAGGTCACGCCAGCTCGTCGCGCGCATGCTCCGTGCAGATGTCCAGCACGTTGCTGAGCATCCACGCCTTCGTCTCAACCTGGACGAACACCGCCGCGATTAGTTGCACTGCGCAGGCATGGGTCAACGCGTGGAACCACTCCACAAGAAATGTGTGTGTGGGGACTCACATAGGAAGGTGGCGTGTGGGGGAGCCTTGATGTCATGACCTGACTTAAGATCCTGCACGAACGACTGCGCTTCCATGAGCGCCTGCACCGCATACGCCTCGAAGAACTAATAAAAAACACATCAATCACCAATTGGCTGCCTGTCCATGAGATCTGCGTCCAGTCAAACGCGCAGGCTCATAGATAGCCGGTTCACTGGCACATTGTCTGGGAAGATCTAGCACATATTCAAGAATGCGCCCAGAGGCACGCTGTCAATGCGATCATCGTTGGTGAAGCGAGAGGAACTGAGAGGACAACGCACGAGGGAAGGAGAAGAAGAAACCGTCGGTCGCGACGACAACGTAGAACTCCGCATGCAACGCACATTGCGCAACACACGCGGCCAAGTTCTGCGACCACACCATGCTCGCGATATGACAAGGAGCCTCCGCGAGGCCAAACCCCGTGAGCTACGTCACGAGTACGAGCGTGAGGGTAGAGGACCTTGCCGATCTGATAGGAAACGAGGAGGCCAACGGAAGATGGACGGGGCGGGTTGGCGGAAGTTGAAGAAGACATTAAGGGCGCTGAAAACAGCGGTTAGTAATTACAGGTATGATCGAGGGTCCGACACACCACGAAGCCAAGAAACCTGGTCCAAGCATCCAAGCAAAGACCACAATTGACGAACCGTATTGCCGACGCTAGGTCGTCACCTCGGTCGTCGATCGCATCTAGATCTTATTCTGGTTGTCCAGCCACGTAAGCATCCGCGGAAGTAAACTCTCTTTATGCCGAACGTGCTGTAGTCTTCGAAGGTGAACCCTGAGAACAGCACGCGGCGGAGACAGAGGCACGAGAAGAGCTGTGCCGAGGAAGACATCGGAAGCCAGGTGCGAAGTCTCGCGCCGAAAATGCCACGTTCTCAGTCGTGGAGAACTTATCGGACGCCCTTCCTGGCATACCACTCGACGTGCATGTCGCGGGATGTCTGGGTGTCGATAGCGCCTAGCGATAGGTGCGAGAAGAGTCGCGAGTGTTGAAAATGTAGGCATTTCTGCTGACGCCGCTGTGTTCACCGTATGAGTCGGCAGAGGGCGGAGTCTAGGGCAGGAGGGCGGCGAGGAGGGGAAGATCGGTATAGGGTTGCGGAGTCAAAGCGCTGTAGTCTGAGATAGGGGGACATGCTGTGAGACTCGTTATCAAGCGCTGGTGTCACGAGCCAATCGTTACGTTACATCATCTGGACAATAGTCGTGACTGTCACGCAACGCTCCTTGGAATCGACCATATCGATAAGCGTCCCTCGAAGCGTTCAACGAGTGCTACACTGTATCACCACGATGCTCAAAGCTTTTAGCACTACCTTTTCGATGCCCAAATCGTCTTCGGAACCTCGGGCCCTTGACACTACCTTATCGAAACTCAAGTCGTCTTCGGAACCTCAGGCCCTTGACACTACCCTATCAAAACTCAAGTCGTCTTCGGAACCTCAGTCCTTTGCCTTCATCAATCTCCAGGCTACTCTTTTACTTCTCGATGAGGTTGCCAGCAAGGCGGGTGTCCCAATGCTGCAAGAAGGTGTCAAGGGGTTTGCGATTCTTCTCGCTGCTACTCAGGTATGTGAAACATCTCATTGCTGTGCCTTATATCAGTTGCTAATCCCCCAAGCAGAAAACCTCTCAGAACAACAAGGAGTTGGAATTGCTGGCTCCTCTTGTTCAGGACTTGTACAAATTGCTGCAGCGGGTATCCCGTCATGGTGCCCTGGATGCAGAAATAGCTAAGGGTGTCCATTACCTGTCCGAGTGAGTTGTCATCCTTTGGGATAATCCTTTATTAAGCTTGGATGGCAGATCTTGGATAGCCATTGGCAAGGAGGCTCAGCATATGCCCGCTCGGAACCGCTTCAGGCGTGTCCACAGTAACCGTGATACTCTCAAGATTAGGGATCTCATCTCCGCTGTCAATACATCAATACATCGCTTCGTGGTAAGTGGATGGGCAATACTTTTGGACACTATCATTGAGGTGTGGCCACTCTACAGGTTCTTGAAAATGAGATATCTATGCGTATGCGCACCCTTGTAGTAAGTTCATGAGTTGTAAGGAGGCAGATGTAGCTGACTGGTTGTTAGGAAAATACTGCCCGAACTCAGGCTACCCATGAGGTTTGTTCTTCCTGTTGGTGTCTTTGTCTTGCTTCTCATACAATTATTGTATCAGGAAATCAAAGCATGGCATGATGTCTATGGTAGTAGCTTCTTCATAATTTGGCTGTAGTGATTTACTTACACTGCCATTCAGCTGCTCTTGACCTGCCTCATGCAATCACTGCTCGTTTCAACTGTGATGATAAACGAGTTCCGTGCCTTGGTTATACTCGGGAAAAGATTCTTGATGAGCTATATGAGTGGATTATTCGTGGTGTTGACCACCACTCCCAGGAGGACAAACCCATATCCTCTTACCATCTGCAAGTCATGGAGACTCCGCAGATATTTTGGATCAATGGTGTGGCTGGGAGTGGAAAGACCACCATTGCCTACACTGCGGCGAAGCTCTGTGAGGACAAAGGAATCCTGGCTGCAAGCTTCTTTTGCTCCAGAAATAATGCTGACTGCAGCAACATCAACTCAATTTTCACTACCATTGCCTATCAATTGGGACAGTTTTGTCCGGAGTTCAAAGCTAGCCTTTCAGAAGTTGTCAGGGCTAACCCTGATGTTGTTTACTCGAATGCCTCGAATCTGTTGGAAAAGATGATTGTCAAACCATTGGTTGCGATGAGGAATAAATTCCCTCCAAGTGTAGTTGTGATTGATGCTCTGGATGAATGCAAGGATGATGGTTCAACATCCACAATTCTGACATCTTTGTCTCACCATATTGATGAGTTATTCCCACTGCAATTCTTGATTACAAGTAGACCAATTCTCCAAATCACTGGAGCTTTTCAAGATCCACTGCTCAACAATGCAACCAGACCATTGCTTCTTCATGAAGTCAAACCAGGTATCATTGAAGGGGATATCAGATATTACCTGGAATGGTGCCTTAATGCCATCAGACAAAAACATTGCATTCCTGCATCTTGGCCATCTCCTACAGACATTGAGACCCTGATGCATATGTCCTCAGGCCTCTTCAGTTTTGCTGCTGCTGCTGCAAGGTTCATTGACAATCCTGATCCCATGGGGCAATTGAAGATGCTTTTGAACACAAGGCTTGTTGCTCACTCTTCTCCCTATCAACATCTGGATCAGTTATACTCCCAAGTGCTCAACACTGCATTCCCAGACATTTCAAGTTATCATGCAGTCCAATTGCACTTGATTCTTGGTGCTATTGCCCTCCTTCAGGATCCTCTTCCAGTGGATCATTTGGAGGATCTACTTGGACCTGATGTCAATGTCAATGCCTATCTTCAGTACTTGCAGGCAATTGTCATTGCTCCAAGTGATGGTGCTGGGGTTGTCAGATTAATCCACCCATCTTTCATGGACTTCATTGTGAACCCTACCAGATGTCATGATGAACAGTTTAGAGTGAATCCCCAAGAGCAGCATGCTGATCTGGCTGAGAAATGCCTAACTCTAATGAAAAGGCTTAAGAAGGATATTTGTGGCCTTAAAGATCCTACCAAATTCAATCATGAAGTGCCAGGTCTGTCAGACATGATATCAAAGCACATCTCAGGCAGCCTGCAGTATGCATGTAGACATTGGGGCTTGCATCTCTGCAGTGGCAAGCTTTCAAGCAATGTATTGCGGCTTCTTGGATACTTTTGCTCAAACCATTTACTTCACTGGATTGAAGTCTGCAGCCTTCTTGGTTGCCTTGAGGAGGCAGTACAAATGCTGTCCTCTGTGTGTGCATGTCTGAAAGTATCTGGATGGTCTAAACCCCAGAAAGATGATCAAGACACAGATGTCTTGGCACTCATGTATGACTGTGAAAGAATGATTCAAGTTTTCTTTCCAGCAATTAGTGCATCCGCCTTGCAAGTTTATTTTACAGCACTGCCCTTCATGCCAATTGACATTGCACTGTACAAGGCCTATCATGATCAGATGGAGGGTGCAGTAATAGTGCAAGGTGAATTGCCAAAGCAATGGAGTGCAGATACATGGGACACAGTCACTAGTACTCATCTTCAAACACCTACTAGATATGTCAGATCAGTGGCATTTTCACCTGATGGCACAAGGATAATCTCAGGGTCAGGTGATACAATAGTGAGATTGTGGGATGTGGTCACTGGTGCTCATCTGCAAACATTCAAGGGTCATTCTGATGAGATAAAATCTGTGGCATTCTCTCCAGATGGCACAAGGATTGCCTCAGGATCTGCTGACAGAACAGTGAGATTGTGGAATGCAGTCACTAGTACTCATCTACAAACACTTGAGGGCCATTCTGAGTACATCACATCAGTGGCATTCTCTCCAGATGGCACAAGGATAGCCTCAGGGTCTGCTGACAGGAGAGTGGGACTGTGGGATGTGGTCACTGGTACTCATCTGCAAACATTTGAGGGCCATTCTGAGTACATCACATCAGTGGCATTCTCTCCAGATGGCACAAGGATTGCCTCAGGGTCTGCTGACAGTACAGTGAGATTGTGGGATGTGGTTACTGGTACTCATCTGCAAACATTTGAGGGCCATTCTGAGTTCATCACATCAGTGGCATTCTCTCCAGATGGCACAAGGATTGCCTTAGGGTCTGGTGATAGTACAGTGAGATTGTGGGATGCAGTTACTGGTGCTCATCTGCAAACATTTGAGGGCCATTCTGAGTATGTCATATCAGTGGAATTCTCTCCAGATGGCACAAAGATAGTCTCAGGGTCTGGTGACAGGACAGTAAGATTGTGGGATGTGGTTACTGGTACTCATCTGCAAACATTTGAAGGCCATTCTGAGTTCATCACATCAGTGGCATTCTCTCCAGATGGCACAAGGATTGCCTCAGGGTCTGGTGATAATACATTGAGATTATGGGATGCAGCTACTGGTGCTCATCTGCAAACATTTGAGGGCCATTCTGAGTCAGTGGCATTCTCTCCAGATGGCACAAAGATTGCCTCAGGGTCTGCTGGCAGTACAGTGAGATTGTGGGATGTGGTTACTGGTACTCATCTGCAAACATTTGAGGGCCATTCTGAGTTCATCAGATCAGTGGCATTCTCTCCAGATGGCACAAGGATTGCCTCAGGGTCTGCTGACAGTACAGTGAGATTGTGGGATGTGGTTACTGGTACTCATCTGCAAACATTTGAGGGCCATTCTGAGTTCATCACATCAGTGGCATTCTCTCCAGATGGCACAAGGATTGCCTCAGGGTCTGGTGATAGTACAGTGAGATTGTGGGATGCAGTTACTGGTGCTCATCTGCAAACATTTGAGGGCCATTCTGAGTACATCATGTCAGTGGCATTCTCTCCAGATGGCACAAGGATTGCCTCAGGGTCTGGTGATAGTACAGTGAGATTGTGGGATGCAGTCACTGGTGCTCATCTGCAAACATTTGAGGGCCATTCTGAGAACATCATGTCAGTGGCATTCTCTCCAGATGGCACAAGGATTGCCACAGGGTTTGCTGACAATACAGTGATATTGTGGGATGCAGTCACTGGTGCTCTTCTACAAGCACTCAAGAAGCATTCTTCTGAGATTACTTCAGTGTCATTCTCTCCAGATGGCACAAAGATAGTCTCAGGGTCTGCTGACAGAACAGTAAGACTGTATGATGCTGTCACTGGGGCTCTTAACAATATTCACAAGGATTCAAATTGTGGACAATCATGGCCATTTATCATTCAGAATGGATGGCTATTGACTTCCCTCACATGGCACAAACTTTGCTGGGTTCCTGTGGCTTATCAGGAAATGCATGACTCCACCACTGATGCTGTGGCAGTGGTTACTCCTCAAGGACACATTGTTGTCCTCAGCTTCACTGCTTTGTATTCATATTTGAATGCTACATGTACATGGATGCTTTTATCCCCATACCTAACTGGAAATAAGCTTGGTTGCCAAAGTGATGATGGAAATTCGGATGTGTCAGCAATACAGGCTGTGCCCACCAGCCCAGGAGCTGCAGTTGTCATGCCAGCCATAGATCACCCAGCAGAGTTGCTCCCAGTATTGTCAGACACAGGGATGACTTATGAAGAGGAGGCAGCTGAAGCTGCCTATGTGATCTGCAGGCCACAGGCATGTGCTACAACAAATAGGTGAGATCACCAACCAAAAGACCCATTTGGCACTAACTAAATATGTCTTTTTAGGAAGTTGATGGCAACAGGCATTGATGATTGCACCCTCTTGGGTACCCAGTGGAGTTCTGGAGGTTGTATCATTTCAGTGTATGACCCCACACTGGCAGATGCATGGATTGATGCTCATTATGATCATGCTTGCCTGGTCAAACTTCGTGGACAAGGATTCCAGGGCCCAATTGCTATGATGCTGTCTGTTGAGTCAGAAGCTCTAGCAATATTTGGAGAGATGTCTGCAACACTCATTCATCAAGCTAATGAGCTGGCAAATATATCAGGCTTTCCTGTGGTTATACGGCCCCTGGCAGATGAGCCTTCAATCCTTTTCAAGTGAGGGTTGTGGTCTTCTCATTTCCCATTCATTTCAGACTAACATTGCAATTTTAGAGAGTACAAGCTACAAAGCAGCATGTCTGCTTCCCCTGCTAACAACCAAAGGAGTCCTTCTGGGGCATCACCTATCAATGCCAATCAGAGTAGAGGTGCTAGCCAAAACACCCAGAGTCGTAAGGGGCACCAACAGGGCAGAGGTCGCACAGATGATCACCAAGACAAGGAGATGGATGGAGATGAGGATGGCATTTCCTTGCCTCCACCTCCAGCACAGGGAAGTAGAGATGCTAATAGGGAAATCATACACAGATTAGATGTTTCGCTAGGCATATCGATGGATGACCAAGACACGAAGAATTTTCTAAGGGTCATAATGAACATCAAGGTTTGTTTTCTGCATCTCTCACAGCGGTCAATTACAATAACATATGTGACAAACATCCCTAGTTCTACCCTGAACCAAATTCAACTTGGGAAGGAGATGTACCAAGAGGTGTGAACGAACCAACGACAAAGGCTCATGTGTATCTCGAGACAAGAAGTAGCCCATCCTTTGAGGTGGACTCCGCAATCGGATCCTTGGGGTTTTTGGCACATGGGCAGGAATATCTGCGGACCGAGCATATGATGTAAGAATTTTCCCGTTATTCAATGGCCACTGCATCTAATCAGCGATTAGCATACCGTTGAGATATGCAGAGCCAGAGTTCATGATAAAGTTCATTTCCGGGAAAACTTGGTCATGGAAACTCGGTGGTAAGCTCGGCCTGGCGGGAGGCAAGCCTACCGCAACAGCGGATTTTTCGACCGAACGGGGTGGATCATCTGGGACGGAGGCCGCAACAGACAGGGTATGCCGTAGATTCTCACTCGCTACCTTCTCCTGGGAACCTTTTGTTTCTCATTTTAGGCTGCACCTCCTTGGATAGTGTCTTGGGAACACAGCCATCATGACGACAACTGGGACAAAGAAACGTCGAGCTTCCGCTCTTCGAACATTAGGATCTGTCGCTGGCCAGGCGAATATCAATTCCACAAGCCGGATATCAAAGCCGAATATGTAATGGCAGTGGAAACCAAGGAAGTCAAAGTACATGCACCTCTAATGTCTATTTTATCCTACTTCTCACTGCAAAATTCACATAGAATTCGCCACCTCTCTCGTTCGCCTATGTGCACCAGATACAATCATGGATGGCAGTTGAATCCAAAGCCAAAGTTCGGGGGATAAATTTACTCATTGCTGTAGGATCAGATTCTCATCGACATGGCATATCATCTGATATTCTGGGTTAGAATTATATACCCAATGTCCGCACAAGGAAGGAACATGGCATCCGAGAGTCTCCAAAGCTCAAACTAGAAAATAAGCACATTCTAGGTCAAGAAGGCGCCGAAAGTCTCAACGATCAACAAAGCTGCGATGGTGAGTCTTTTCCACAAACTTCAGCGATCTAGATAGACAACATGGCTACACCCAGTTCCTTTCGCGATTGCAACTGCCGTGGCACCAGCACAGCGACACACACTGAAGGACACCGTCGGCCAAGCCATCGATCGCGTCCTTGGTCGTCAGCGAGTGGAAACGATGCCAACGTATAGACATATCTCCCGTGGATGGGATCATTCGAACATGCAGTGGAACCACACTGCCTGGCCAGAATGGTGTATCCAATCAGATTTTCCACAAGAAGCGTCCAAGACAATATGGAAGTATGACTGGAAATTTAGCGCAATACCATTGGATGCCACCGGTAGTGACTCCGGGATAGCTGGAGCGTCTAACGCATCCACCGGAGATGGGTTGGAGCGCCCTGTAGCCACGCAAGACAAAGGAAAAGGCAAGGAGGTGGTGTCGTTTTCAAGCGAGGGTCTAGATTGATTACCATGTGCAAAGATATGCCTGTTTGTTGATGGCGAAAATGTTATTTTGGATGTTACGCTTCGACTAAATGCGCTTAGGAAGATGAATGATTTTTCTGGCTTCGGATCTGGATGCGGTGGTGGGTAGCATTCAGGACAGCACAAGCACATCTCTGGCTGCTCCATGGTGCGGCTGCTCAGGTTTTTCGACGCGCATATCGGGGTCAAGGTTCGCTCCCTCGCGCATATGTACCCCTCCGTTACAACTTCGTAAGCAATCTATGGCTGTTTCGCCGTTTCGCCATCAGAGGGAATCAACATCGAGGTATAGGAAGCGAAGAGGTGAACAAGTCTTCGCACAAGCCGCCTGCCAATCCTCAGTTTCACGAAGGCGCATCCCAAAACCGCAGCATAACATTTCAAGAAGATGGTAGATACGATACATCTTTGCACAGAGAAACCCCCTTCAAGCACGCTACTGATCCATCTCATCCTCAGAAGGAAACGAGGTAAACAAATCCTTCAACTTATCAATCGGCATAGCCAAAAACCCCACGAGCGTCTCGTAAGGCGGCTTGTTGGGCACAGAAGGATGCGGTCTGGATATGCCTCCCCAATAAAAAAACGAAACCTACACCAACCATAAAAAGAATTCGTGGCCAACCCACCTGGTAGGCACGAACTTCTTCGTGCGCTGGAACGCCGCCGCCGCCGCCTTGCTCGCGTCCGCCCCCAGCAGCGGCTCGAGCAGCGGCAGGTCCTCCCTCTCCTCCGAGTCGTTATGCTCGCGCAGCTGCGCCATCGTCTCTTCCAAGAGGCTCGTGTGGTCCGCGGTGCCGGGGCGCAGGCTCTCAAGACGGTACAACGCCTCCTTGACGGCCTTACAGACGCAAGTCGAAGTAAGTGTCCATCAGTAAACACGCGTGGCTGGAGCGCCAGGCCGGACCTGATGCTCGTCCCTGTCCCGATCAGCCAGCTTGGCCCCCTGCGGGCCGAGATGCGTCTCCATGAGCGGGTACACCACGATCTCCTCGCCCGCCGCATGCCGCGCGATCTCCCAGACGAGCTGGTGGGCCCAGCGCCCCTGCGCATCCGCGTCGCCCATGGACGCGAGGAACCGCTCGTAGTAGTCGTACATCTGCAACGGTGCGCCCCGCGGAGGGGGGGGGCGCTGCGTTACAATCAAGCCGGAAAAAGGAAGGGGCAGCTCCGCGCACCTCCTGGTGGTCGTGCTTGATGACACCCGTGAGCGTCTTCATGTGTGGGTGGGCGGTGGACATGTTCACGTTATTCAAGTTTCTCCTCAGGAAGGCAAGCCTAAGTCTGTGCATGGCATGTCTCGGGTCGTGCCCGCTGTTTTATACTTAGCGCCAGTTGTTGGTGTATACAGACGTCATGCGACGAGCGCCTGAATTCATCATATACCTCGAAAAAGTTAGAGCAGCTCCAAGGTGGGGTAGACTCACGTGAACACCATTTTCCACACTTACCACAAATGGAATGACAATGTAAATGCGAAACGATGAGTGAGATATGAAATTGTCGCATTCCAACTCTGCTACTAATAATTTACCACCAGCAGACATGTCACGATAATGGAGAGTTCTGTAGTGGGGGGATATAAATGGGAGATTTGAAAAGCAAAAGAAGAAAAAATTTTGAGGGTAGGTAACACAAATTGCAGAAGAAGAAAAAAATCATACGTGATTTGAAAACCAAACAGCGAAGAGAAGACAGAAAAGGATCCGGGCCGCAGCGTACGCGCAAAGGAGGCGCACAGATGCCGTGCTTCGTCGTACACACCTAGGAAACCGTGAAGAGAAAACGAAGGGCAGGCAGGGGCAACAAAGGACAAAGGACGGGGACGCAGAGATACACACGGAGACAGGCAAATTTTAGTTTGGGGTAATTTTGCGCAACAACGGAGCGACTTCCTCTCTCTCCACTCCTCTTTCTTCTTGTTTTCCTCCTCACCGGGGATGAGACATAATAAAATAAAAGTTGTTCGCGAGCACGGATGCAAACCGAAAGCCAAAAGAAGGGAATGTAAGAAAAACAAAGATAAATCG
Source organism: Clavaria fumosa (assembly GCA_951802425.1). Taxonomy (NCBI): domain Eukaryota; kingdom Fungi; phylum Basidiomycota; class Agaricomycetes; order Agaricales; family Clavariaceae; genus Clavaria; species Clavaria fumosa. The sequence goes on along the minus strand of OX637805.1, from coordinate 486,350 downwards.
GCGATAGATGTGGGACCCAAAGGTAAGCGTGCATTATATGTTGAGTAAGAAGAACCAAATGGGGAAGGGGGGGAGCCGTCGTCGTCGTGGTAGGGACCGGGTCTTCCATGAATTGTATGTGGATGCTGGGTTACGAAAAAAAAAAAACTAGGGACAACGACAGGGGTCGGGTGCTATGATTTAGGTTTATTCCACGGCAACGCAGACCCTGGCGGGATCGGGCGGAAAGGCGTGCTTCGAAAGTCCGCCGCTGTTGGTTTGGTTATGCGGCCGCGGGTCGACAAGGCAACAAACGAACGAGCGAGTCAGTAAGAAGTAACCAGGGCCGTCGCAGAAGCGGCAGCCAAAGAGGAAGGGAACGCACTTTGCGTGAACACCGTGTTACCCCACCAGTTAACGTTAATTCCGCCTTTAGGAAACTAGAGTAGGGATCAATCAGAGACGGCCGCATGCGACCAAACGGGGTATACGCACTTGTAGAGTGAAAAAGATGAATATTAACGAAAGGACGGTTCCTGTAGAAAGTATCATCATCCATCATCGTTCCACCACTCATCACCAAAAACAGCCCTCCCCCCAAAAGGGGGGACTAAAAATAAAATAAAGGTAAGGTGTGACTCACCACTATCCAGCGCCGCACTCGTGATATAATTAAACTTGCTCCACCACGCAAAGTTCCGTCTCCTGATCCAATATTGGAACACGAAGCCCACCGCAAACCAGCTCGAGTAATTGATCCCCGTCGCAGGTGGGATGTACGACACCCCATTCAGCACCACTGGCGTAGACACGTACTTCACCCATGACTTCGGGTACCGTCGTTGCCACAGCCAGAACGGCAGCGGCAGGAATGCACCGATGATCAGTGCATATAGCTGGGGGTGGTACAGCGTACCAGGCCCAAACTGCCGGATAGGCCCAATGAGTCCCCTACATAGCACACATCGCAAAAGACAATCAGACATAAACTAGAGAATAAGAGAGAAGCGACGCACCAGACAGTACTCGCGGTGAAGAAGACCTGATTATGCGGGCACGTCAGCTCGTCGCGCGCATGCTCCGTGCAGATGTCCGACACGTTCTTGAACATCCACGTCTTCGTCCCGACTTGGACAAACGCCGCCAGTATCGTCGCGATCAGTTGCGCTGCGCAGGTAAAGGTCAGCGCACAGAATAACTCCACAAGAAATGTGTAGGTGCGTGGGACTGACCCAGGAAAGTGGCGCGTGGAGGAACCTTGATGTAATGACCCAGTTTGAGATCCTGCACGAACGACTGCGCTTCGATGAGCGTCTGTACCGCATACGCTTTGAAGAACTAATAAACAACAACACATCAATCATCAACCCCCCCAAAAAAATACAAACTAACGCACCATATTGGCCAACGGGTTCCCAGGCAACAACGTGCCCGGGATGATCTGCGCGAGCAAGTTGACTTGGATCTGCACCGCCAAAACGTCAGGCAACGATTCTCCTCGAAGCACGGATTGGGGGGACTCACAGCCTGGCCTGTCATGGCAAAGATAAACCCGCCAGGAAGGATATACACACCCGGCAAGGCAATAGAGAGTAGAAGCAACCACACAGGCACGCCCGTATCCCACACCTACATCGCAGGTACCATGTCAGAAAAACCACTCACGAAGAAAAAGGAGAAAGAGGAGCCCAACAACGCACTTCAACCGCAACCACCGCCAAAGAGAAGAATACCACAATGGCGGCAGCATACCACCAACTCGGTACCTCCCGGTAATACTTCATCAATTTTGCATGAATGTCCGGCTGCTCCTCCCGTATGCGCTTCAAGCCATTCCACAGCGTGCGCCCATGGTACAGCCCCGTGTGCACAATCACGTTTGTCGACAGCGCAAACGCCAGCAGATACGTCATAGCGTACGCGGCGGGCAGGTACAGCGGCGAATACTCCTCGTATCCTGTCACGTTGAACCGCAGAGACGGCGTCAGCACCCGTCGCACGTCGTAGCGATTCCCGAAACGGTCGAACGGAATGTTGCCCGTGATCGGGAAATGCGACAGCTCCCAGACCTGTATCCCAAACCGGGCAACTGCTCAGCAAGCCATACCACACGCGCGCAAGGAAGAGGAGAAAGGGACACGTACGTTGGTGTAGTACAGAATTGGCGTCAGTATCCAATAGAATAGCACGAACCCTGCAAAAATATGCACTTCCGCCCACCAAGGCACCATCAACGGGCTGCCTATCCACGAGATCTGCGTCCAGTCAAACGTAAACACGCCCATTCCGAGGCCCGTCGCAACCCCGAACAGCTGGTTCACCGGCACGTTGTTCGGGAAGATCCAGCACACGTACGAGAACACGCTCAGCGCCTGGAAGAGGTACCCTGTTGATGCAATCATGGTTTGTAAAAGTAGCGAGAAAGGTTAAGAGGATAACGCACCAGGGAGGAAGAAAAAGAAGAAGCTGCCGATCGCGACGATGACGTAGAACTTATATCTCGTCAACCCACCTTGCACCTCATCGTCTTCCGCATGCAACGTATTTAACAACGTACACGCGACCAAGTTCTGCGGCCAAACCATGCTCGCGGGTATCACAAGGAACCTCCGACACAAGCCCGCCAGACCAAACCCTGTGAGTTGGGTCGCGAGCACGAGCGTGAGGTTGAACCAGTACCCTAGCCGTAGGCCATAGAACACCTCCACCACGACGATCGCGTGCATTGCGTACGGCGGCGACACCGCCACGTTCGCCATGATGTACACGAGTACGTGTTCCTTGATGTTCCAAGGCCCCGGATTTAGCGAGAAGGAGAGCTGTGGTAATCGTCGCGGCAGCGGCAAGCGGTACGTCGTGATGGGTAAGGTGAAGGCGAGGAACTTCCCGATCGGGTAGGAGACGAGAAGCAGGACGAGGGGGACGACGGACGGGGCCGGTTGGCGGAAGTTGAAGAAGACATTGAGGGCACTAAAAACGGTGATTAGTGTTTAAGAATGTGATCGAGTGTCCAACGCACCTCGAGATCATACAAAGTACCAAGCCAATTGTCCACATGCGGAATGTGGTAGCGGGCATTTCTGGGTCGTCTGAGGGGAAGGATTAAGCATGGTCCAAGTAAAGGACCATGATGGACTCGCCTGTATTGCTGACGCTGGCCCGTACCTCGGGAAAGGGGGAATCTTCATCTTCGATCGCGTCTAGATCGAATCCCATTCTGGGTAAAATACATAAGTTTGGTCCCGCGGAACGACGGATGAAAGCGTCCGCGGAAGTAAACTCACTTGATACTGGAGGCGCTGTCGTCCTCGAGTATACTCGGCGTCAGACTTCGCACCTGACTTTCGGTGTCCTCGCCAAGGCTCTTCTGACGCCTCCGTCTCCGCCGTGTACCGTCTTCGGTGTTTGCCCTCGCCACATTCCCTGTTCGAGCGAATTTTCCGGTGGACGTGTTTGGCGCGCTCTGGCTCACGCCCTTTTCGGCGAACCCCTCAACGTGTGTGTCGCGGGACGTTTGAGTGTCGATGGTATCCTGTCCATAGGTACGGGACGATTCGCCGGTGTTGAGTCTTGTGAGCCTGTAGGCGTTTTCGCTGATGCTAGCGTGGTCGCCGTGGGAGTCGGCGGAAGGCGGAGTTAGGGGCACGAGAGAATAGGAAGGTGGTAGTGATGAGGGAAAGACAGGATGTGAAGGGGAAGGCTCTAAGATGCTTGGCGAGTAAGGCTGGAAGGTGGGCGGGGGATAGGCGATTGGTGAGTCTGAGACATAAGAGTAGGGGTCGTTTTGATCGGTAACGATAGAGCCGGGGACGGTAGAGAGAGAAGGGAGTGGCGGTGAAGAAGGTACATCTGGTCTATGGCGTTGAGGTTCTTGTTGATGTTGGTGTTCTGGTGGTGGTAGTGGTGGTGGTGGCAGTGTTAAAGGTATTGGCGTAGTTGTGGTAGAGGCATTGGGGTCGGCGGTGTTGGGTGGGAGAAAGGCAAATACGCTCTCAACGGAAGATTCGTCGTCTGGGTCGTATTCCTCCTCGGGTGGTACAAAGTCGCCTTCAAAGAAGAGACGGTTAAAAGGACGATCTGGAGTTTGACCTTCTTCGTCTGGACCTGAGAGAGCTTCTGCGGTTGTAATTAAACGAACAGGACGACGAGCAGCAGCAGCATCTGCCATAGTGATGGGGACGAAGGAGAGTTCGTGGAAAGGGACTGGGAAGAGAAGGAAAGGAAAGGGAAGGGGGAATCTTGTTTGGCTGAAAAAAGGGACCGTTTGTTTGTTTGTTTGTGCATTGTATCCAAATAAAGTCTATGTGACTGTGATTGTCACAGGTACTTATTTAATTTGTCACACCGTGAGAATTTTAAAAAATCATTTATATTTATAACCAACTCTGCTAAAAAGTAAACAAAGTAAAAACAAAGGGCTAACTCACTGGTTTGTTGTAATACGGTCAATACGGTCAAACGGCCATGCTCAAACGCATGACTAGCAAATTACACCTCAGTAAACTCACCTCAAGCCATGGCTCATCTACAGCAACCCCTGCTACTCATCCTACAGACTCAAAGCATGTAACCTTCTTCCCTCCACCAGGTCTCGCTCTCGACCATCTCCATCGTGGTTCTCTCTCTACAGAGCGTACCTCACAGAGTAGCCGTCGTGGCGAGAGCATGGATGCACCGCATCTGGACGCCCTGTCTGCCGCCCCCTTCAAACTCATCCGTAGACCCCGCGGGTGTTACAAGCTCTCCGACTTCCTCATCGAGCGCACTCTAGGCACAGGCAGTTTCGGGCGCGTCCATCTAGGTCAGCAGCGTCGTCTCTCACCCCTCTCTATTTCTCCCACTCATGCAACACTACAGTCCGGAGCAAACACAACCTCCGTTACTACGCGATCAAAATCCTCAGCAAAGAAAAGGTCGTCCGTCTCAAGCAGGTCCAGCACACCAACAACGAGCAGCAGATGCTCGAGTGCGTTACGCACCCCTTCATCATCAACCTATGGGGCAGCTTCCAGGACTCCTCTAGCCTCTACATGGTCATGGATTTTGTCCCAGGCGGCGAACTCTTCACCCTCCTCCGCCGCTCTAACGTGAGCCCCGTCTTCCTACGTGTCTACAACTCACTTAACACCCATAACCCACACCCTAGCGCTTCCCCGATCCAGTCGCCAAGTTCTACGCCGCCGAAGTCGCCCTCGCGCTCAACTACCTCCACGGCCTCGACATCATCTACCGCGACCTCAAACCCGAGAACATCCTCATCAACCACGACGGCCACATCAAAGTCGCCGACTTCGGCTTCGCCAAGCAGTGCGCCCTCACCACCTGGACCCTCTGCGGCACCCCAGACTATCTCGCCCCCGAGGTAATACCCCACCACAGAACCCACTCACCCATCTAACACGTCCCCCCCCCAGATCATCAGCCAACAGCGCTACAACAAATCCGTAGACTGGTACGCCCTCGGCGTGCTCGTCTTCGAGATGCTCTCCGGCCTGCCCCCCTACCACCAGCCCGACGCGAACCCCGTCATCCTCTACGAGCGCATCCTGCGCGGCCCACGCTTCCTGCGCTGGCCGCCCTTCCGCGCGCCCGCGACCGACCTCATCCTCCGCCTCATGCACGGCGACCCCTCCCGCCGCCTCGGCAACCTCCGCGCCGGCGCCGCGGACGTGTTCGCCCATGCGTGGTTCGCCGAGGTCGATTGGGAGCGCTTGGTCCGTCGCGACATCACCGCGCCGTACCTCCCCAAAATATGCGGGGAGGGCGACGCGAGCGCGTGCGTAGTCCCCTTCCCCCCCTTTTCTTTTTTTGCTTCATGGCTGACGCGTCCAATGGGATACAGCTTCGAGACGTACGACGAGGGCAACTCTGCGCAGGCCTACGGCCAGGAGACACCAGACCTCTTCGGGCACGAGTTCCCCGAGTTCGACTACACGACCGGCACGAGTGCCACACTCAACGCGTCCCAAATCCAAGACGCGATGCAGTCTTTAACATTCGAGATGTCCTGATATCCTGATCGCCCCATAGATGACGACGTCCTTTTTCACGACCCAACGAATTGGACGAACGGAAAGGAGCAAAGACGCAAAACGCAACCAGGAAAAAGATCAACGACCATTGACGCTGGATGCCGATACCACGGAAAATGTTTATCACGGAGATATTATTATATCCCAACACTCACCCTTTTTACCCCTTTTTTTACCTTTTTTTTACCCTTTTCTTTGGCCCTTTTTCGACGACGCCCGTAGGAACGTGTTGCACTGCCGCAAGAACTCGCTGTACTGCTTTTTGCGTGTATTGACTACACTTGCAAATACCTTCCTCATCCTGCGATTCCCATTCTTTGCCTCAAATTTCACGCCAGAAACGATGTAGATGTTGACCAGACTCTAATACATTATTCAAAGCTTCCTCTGTCGAAACCGCACGACGATGCCAAAAAAAAACATGGAAGTGAAAAAATGAGAGGTGTGGAAAAGGATTGTCCGGTCTAACGAATGGAATGGAAACGTTGTGCACCAATGCTTGTCGTTTGCAAGAGCCCAACCCACAACTGCCAAGCGTCAACGAGTGTGTAGACGGGACTGGACTCGGCGTCGCAACTGCCAGGCTATCTACGCCAGGCTGTTTACAAAGGTGTAGCTCGGCTGCGGCGTAGGCGTGTACGCCAGGTCTGTATATCGGGGAGCAAAAAAGCAAGAGAAACTCAGCACTCTCCACACATAGAGTAGGGAACAACACACCGATAGGGGACGTATAATTCCGCACGAGCGGGTTAATCTTGGACGACCGATGCTGCAGCGTGCGCGCCTGCCGTCTCAGCGCCTGGTCCTCCCTGCCCTCTTCCTCCAGCTTCACCCGCGCAGCAGCCGCATCCCGCCCATCCGCCGCCGCCGCCGCGCTCTGCCACGAAGCACCACGCGGCCCCGCCGGCTTCGGCGGCGGCGGCGGGGACCCCGTCGTCTTCCACACGACGGGCTTGTGCGACGACGCCGGCGACGCCGGCGACGTGTGGTGCGCCTGGGACATCGCGACGGACGTGCGCGAGCCCGTCATCCCCTCCGCGCCGCCCCACTCGTGCCCGACCGTGCTCGCCCCGCGCGTGGGCGACGCCGCCAAGCTCCGCACGGACTGTGTCGTGTCGACGAGCGCGGACATGGACTTGCGCGCGGCGCGGCTCTCGCGTGCCGTCAGCTCGCCCTCGATGGATCGTGGGAAGAAGATCTGTGTGTGGGGGGGGGTGTGCGGTGTGAGTGAGTGTGGCGGGTGGATGGATGGATGGATGGATGGGCCTACCACGAGGGTGATTGCAGAGGAGACGACGACCCCAATGGCCGCGATCATGGCGAGCGTGTCTGTTCATCCGCCAAGTCTGCGTGTCAGCCATGGACGTCCAGCATGGAGAGCGTGGAGGTTGGGCTCACCAGTCCAAACCCTGGCGGTCGACCAGAAATGCCCAGCGCAAGTCAGTGACACAAACAATGCAGAGGGAAACGGAAGACGCGGGACGCACATCACCGTGTTGACATTCGGGTGCGGACGGACGCCGTCTGCGGCCAGGATCAGGAGCGGGATGACGAAGAGGAAGCGGAAGATGATGCGAAGGATCTGTTCGTTTTTTAAAATCAGCCCACCGTAAAAAGTGTCGAAACATGACACGCACATTGAGCTCGTGGAACTTGGTTAAGCGGACGATAGTCGATATATCCACGCCTTCTTTTTTCTGTGGAAATAAGGCGTCACGATTCACTCCCCAGATAGCGGACGAAATGCCAACCAGATTCTTAAGGAACATTGGGAATGTCCAACTATGGCAGAATGCGTATGAGCATATGACATCTGATGAGGGGGCTCAAAATACTCACAGGACCGGAATAAACCAGATAGTCAAAGAGAGGCTCCCAAGACTACCTCCAAGGAAAGTAAACGCTTCACACTGCATGCTCGCCAATAAACCCCTGTCCGAACATACTCATCGGAGGGGAAGACTCACTCGAAGCGGGTCCGCCTTGGTAAGGATTGTGAGGAGAGGCATATAGATAACAGCACAGACTGAGCCGATCGCCCAGCTCTTGAAAAAGGGACTTCGAAACCAATCTTGTTGCCCAGAGCCCGCGTTGATGAGAAATAACCAAAAACAAAGCTCTAGGGAAGTCTTGTTAGCCATTCGACGAGGCTTAACGAGGCGATGGGGGCTCACCCTCCAGATGAGTCACCCTGTGGTGGAAACGTCAGTCAGGACAGACGGAAAAATAGGAACAGATCCATTCACATCTCGAGACTCCATGCAACGGAGAACATCAAATAGAGCGGAAATATGAATCTCCTATGACCAGGATCCCATAGCTGATACGGCTTTGGGATAACTTGCGGAATTTTTCAGTCAATTCGCTCGATGCTCCGCAAATGTGTGACGTACTGCCTATAGAAGGGATTTCGATATATCCCTCGTTGTACTTTATGGTCGCAAATCCGGTAGCATAACCGATTGTTAGCGGCACACTCAGGAGATAGGAATACTGATGAGCGGTACACGGGTCAGGACCTTGTGGGCAGGACACGGGTGTATATAGATGAGGGACTCACTGTCATTATTCGTTTGAAAGCTCCTGAATAAGGACCCGAGTTCCACCTTGAATCCCAATCAATGACTCAGATACAACGGTGCCCACTGGTTATAACTTCACTTTAGACATTTGAAGCGGTCAAACGACCACAAGTGGAAGAGGAGGAAAGCGCCGAGCTGTGGTCGTCAATAAAACAGCCATCCTGCCGATGAAGAACAGTACACCAACCAGAGTGAACAGGATCGCCCATATTAGCATGGAGGCTGGAGATGTGTGGCACATTGTCTTCGTGAAGGAACGACTTGCTGGGGAAAGGAGATGATATACTGTGGAGGTAGCGGAAAGAAAGTTTATGCAGCGTGCATGGAAGAATCCGGGGCAACGATCCTCCGTTGAGCATAGGGCATGGCGATGTTTCACACGCGAAGGGCGCCTGATGACCGACTGAACCGAGCACTGCTCGCCGTGATTTCATTGCAAGCGTGGTGCACATAGATAATGTCGTTTGCTTTGACCGGACTTCAAAGCTGCCTGTCCTGGTTACCAAGGCCATTGCTACCGCACCGCATCAGATGGGGAATGCTCAATCAATGGCATCAAGCGGAGTTGGTACGTCGCAACCTGCCAGAACCCGTGATTGAGCAAGTGGTTCCCTATCGTTACATCAAATCTCCTAGGTTTTCGTGGTGCCGCACCGCGACATGAGGAGGCGACAGTGCGCTTAGCTGCCAGTGGTTTGTGTACTGCTTTTTCGGTTAGAATAATAGCCAGAACGGTAGATGCCAAGTAAGCGATAGACATAACTCATGCCCGCCCGATATCAGATCTCGGGGTAGGAAACCCTGAAGTTCAGAAAATAGACGCTTTCGGCGGTTGATGTACTTACTATATACACGCTTGACAGAATCATTGATGAGTGGCTGTGCTAGATGTAATTGTCACGTGGTGCGGTGACATGCACTCACGGCGATCAAGTTTCCGGTCGGTCCTTCTGAGGTTCATTTCCTTGCGGATACAGCCCTACATTCACTTCATGGATCGAGTATCAAAGACACTGGGATTCAACATTTCAATACCAACCGCTGTCCCTGCTGTGTGGTTTATCGGAGCCGCGGCAGGAATTTTAGCCCCGGCAAAGCGGCATCCATAATGGAACAGGAACAGCGCTAACTATAGCAACCCGTGAAACATGTCGCCCATTGCACGAGGGGGTCTCACTCTCACTCAGTCCTCAACTTTGGAATGAAATAGACAGACACAACCGCTAGTTTCTATGCTCAACTTTCTGTCTGTATTCACGTCTAATCGACGCCGCTCCGTCGGCTTCCTCGCCTGCGTTTTGGGAATCGTAGCTGGGCTATACCATTTTCGTGCCGAATTCCAAAGGCTTCCCCCTTCTCTCAGATTATACTTCCCGTCGGTGTGGTCCTCGCGCTCGCAGAAAGTAAAAGATGCATTTATCCATTCGTACCATGGATACCTAGCTCAGGCGGCCAATCATGACGAACTTTTGCCAGTCACAGGCGGTCATGACGACAAGTGAACTCGTTATCGTCTGCCAATATGTCTTTATTCACCGTCGCCTCCAGGTTCAATGGCTGGAAAGTGACACTTGTGGATTCACTCGACACTATGTGGATCATGGGCTTTCATGAGGACTTCGCCCATGCGACTGCGATCGTTGCCAATGAAACGTTTCAAACGCCCGGGGTGAGCACATCCAATATGTTTGTTTGTTTAACCGTCGGTGTAACGATCCTGGCTGCCACGATTCATGTAGGCACGTTTCTTCGAAACCGTTATTCGCTATCTCGGTGGCCTATTGTCAGCCTATTCATTGTCGGGCGAGCCTATATTCCTCTCTCGTGCAGACGATCTCGGGCGGATGTTACTGCCCGCTTTCAACACATTGTCAGGCATTCCGCGTTTCGCCGTGAATACAATCAGGTGAGTTATTAATAGTTCCAGTTACCTACAGATGTATTCACCTTCAGTCATGAATTCAAGTGGTGAAACGATTGGTCCGAAGACTTCTCTGTGGGCGGAAGCCACAACATGCCAGATGGAATACAAGTACCTCGCACACCTGACAGGTCGAGCACAGTATTTCCATGGGGTACGGATCATTCGCTCTCACCTTCCTCAGCTCTCGAGTGAAGCTGACTTCTTAGCGAAGGCGGAGAAAGTCATGAATACCTTATATTCGGCCGGTGTCCCAAATGGCCTGTTCCCGTCTGTGTGGGACATTGATACTGGAATTCCCGTGAACCGTGCGTGACGGCGCTACTGCACAGAAGTACGGTAATGTGACACCCGTTCATAGAACACCTGTCTGTTGGCGCATACGCAGATAGTGGGTATGAGTATCTCCTAAAACAATGGCTTGTCTCTGGAAGGTATGAAATCAAGGCTCGGGACCAATGTATGCAGCAAACTCCAATTACGTTCATGGCCTTCCGTCTGAGTCTTTCTCCGCAGACCTGCAGTCCATCACGGGCATCCTCGACAGACTCCTGTACCTGTCTCCGACGCGGCAGCTGCTGTATGTCACTGATCTGTGGGAAGGAAAACCATCGCATAACATGGAGCACCTCGCGTGCTTCCTACCAGCCGTGATTGCGCTGGGTGCAGCCACGCTGCCTCTGTCGCCGGCTGAGTATGAGCGCCACATGTGGGCCGCGCGGGGCCTCACGCACACGTGCTGGACTCTTTACGCGGATACTGCGTCCGGCCTTGCCCCCGACATAGTCAGGATGGACGCGTGGCCCTCGGGTGGGGAGGAACAGGAGGGCTACGCTACTGGCCGCTGGAAGGAACATCTCCTCGAATGGGAGGACAAAGGCCGCCCGGGCGGCGTTCCGCCAGGCTTGGGACAGGCCGAGCCGGTGTCCACTGCGAAGGCGCGGGACTACATTGTAATCAAAGACGTATTCATGCTACGCCCCGAAGTCCGTGCTTCCTTTGCTTTCGCCTCGCACTTCTTTGTGTGACACCGAAACTCATCACAGACAATCGAGAGTTTCTACTACTTGTGGAAGTTGACTGGAGAAAAGGTGTGGCGGGAGCGCAGTTGGACCGTGTTTGAAGCAATTGAGAGGACTTCACGCACCAGATACGGATACGCGATGACTAAGTCTTTAGATAAGCCCCATCCACATAAAGTGGACGAAATGCCGAGGTATGACTTTTTCTTTTTAACCATTTCTGGCCTGAGATCTGATGGTTGCTCGTGCTCAGTTGGTTCTTGGCTGAAACGTAAGTTGCTCCAGCGACTCCCTCTCTTTCCATATGATGGCTTGTTGATTGCAATTTCTGATCACTAGGCTCAAGTACTTGTATCTGCATTTCATCGATGAGGATCCATTTCCTCTTGATCAATGGGTGTTCACTACAGAGGCGCATCCAATCCGGATCTACAACTGGACAAGTTGGGAGAGGAGCCAGTACAATCTGTAGTGCTTACCTCGCGTGCTGTACAATACTGTAAACCTGGCTTGGGCAGGACAGTCTTATCTAATTGTGCTGTTTTCTTTCCTTGTCGTATCCATTGGAAAGAGAAGCAAGAGTGGTCGGAGCCTTACCACTCGAGTCATTCAAGACGTAGTTTCTCATGGGAACGGGAAAAGGAACGAGACTCAACTACAAACTTTAGCAGCTCAAGCTCCTGGCTCTGGCATACATTTGATCTGATGCAGTACTTCTGAAACCAGGAAAATGTTCGAGCGGAGCCGTCCCAGTCCATGACCCGCTATTGGAAGGCTGGAGCAGCCTCGAAGCCGGACTCGAAAATGGCCCCCCGTCCTGGCCATCCCACCGCCTAGCCCTTGAACCACCACCCGGACTCGAAAATGGCCCCCCGTCCTGGCCGTCCCACCGCCTAGCCCTTGTACCCCCGCCCGCACTCGAGAGGCGACTCTCCATAGGGCGCTCGTGATGATATATGTGCCCAGCCTTCTTTGCGCCACCTGGCTCCCTCTCTGTTCGCCTAGACACTAGCCGTTGGAACGCCATCCGCACTACAGCCCAGATCGCCTGACCGCTGCCCCCCTCCGTATTCGGCGTACCTGGTACATCTCGCCCTGTGGCCTTCTCTACTCCTTCCTGCCTCTCCTCTTGATCGCCCGCATGGGAGAGCGAGGCCTCAGCAGCGAGACTGGCGTCACGCACGCTCATCTCGACTATCATATCCTCCATCTCCCGCGCGAGGCGTCCCATGACTTCCAACTCGGGCAACGTCTGACGCGGTTGCGCGGGTGTGAACGCAGGCCGCTGACGTGAGCGATGCGGAAGCGGGGAAGTCCCAAAAAGCGATAGGGTCCGCGGGGGTGACCGCAAAGACATGAGCTCCGCGGTGAGCATTTGGTTGACTGTTGGGCATGTATCCCTCAACATTGACAGTCATGTTTCAAAAAGCATGCTCACCATCATCCTCGAGGACTCCAAGAAGCTTCCTCGAACGCTTCGCTGTTATTTTCAAAGTATCTGCCATACCCTGCCCCCTTTGTTCTGGCCACAAAACTGGGCAAACTCTTGATATAGCGATACTGAAAAACATAAAGCATTGATGCAGAACAAGAATATGCTGGTACGCCACTCTGCGAGGAAACAGCGTCCGCAACACATAAGGGGTGGCAAGAGGCGAGGTCGAAAGCAAAATAGAGAGTTCCAGGAAGAGCGAGTAAAGGTATAAGAGATAACGCCACTGTGCCAATTGAGCGGTGATGAAAGGATGGACAGTGACATACGAGCGAAAAGGCCCACATAAAGTATATTGCTAGGCTTTCCGATGGCGTTGAATCCGATGAGCCCAGCGAGTAAAATGATATGGTAACCCGAGGCTTGCAAAAGCCCATACTGTACATACTCCCTGAGGGTGGAGGAATGAGACCACCTCAACACGTCCGGGCCGAAGCTAGAAGGCAATTCATTTTGGCTGACTACGGCAAGCGGTAAAGCGCTCACTGATCATACGCAAATCGCTTGACCGGATCTCTCAGAATCTCAAAGCCTTCTTGCACTACCCTGAAAGCTTCCTCTGCTTCTGGTCCACCGCCTCGTTTGTCCGGATGATTACCACGTACCCAGGCCTTATAAGCGGTTCGGAGCCCAGCGTCGTCTACATTTGGCAAAACGCCGAGTCGTTGGTAATAGTTGGGTAGCACGGAGAGCGAAGTGACAAGCAGTGTGTAAGTGAGATAAGAAAGCACGACGAGAGCAAAAGTGACGCGATAGCGCTGTGAAGTGGGTGGGTGGGAGAACGAGAAGGGAAAAGGGAGCAAAGGCAACACGCGAAGAGTAATGGATGTAAGAAGGTCGGGGAGGACAGACCAGCCAATGAAGGACAGGAGTATTGACGTCAGCATTAATATTAGTGAACGATTCGGTATCTGGGAATGTGATGGTCAGTGAGTGGACTGACGAGTGTAGAGATTGCAATGATCAGAAAAGGCCGCGAATGATGCAGCCACGCGTGTGGTCTCATATCTCCACAATATGCCCTACTCTGAACCTGCGCTGTATGCACGTAACCACGCGTCGAACGAGCAGAGAACTCGAGCTAGGACGCTTAGAAGCGAGCAGGAAATGTATCGTTCAGAAATGTACACCCAGGACCGCCCAAACGCAGAGGGAGGTTCTGTCTGCGTGAGCTTGGCTCACGAACGAACAAGAAATGTAGCAGACTGCCTTTGTCGCTCTGTTTTAGACCTTGTGACAGAGCAACCCGGAGTTAATGCGCTGCGTTCGATGTCCGCCTGGCCTTACGGTACGCTCATCGATGTGCTCGCAGATGAAGCGCCGGAAAACAGACGGTAGAATTGGCGCGGCTCGGAGACGGACAAATTGGAGTCGACTCTTTTACTTGGACATCATAGTGGAGAGAAGAACGGGCGATAGACTTGCCTTTCGTTGCTTGGTCCGCTCGTGGCTGATGGTTGGCGTAGAGTTCCTAATGCGGTGATCGATCCAAGCAAAAGCAAATCTCTTCCTTATATGGTATTTTATTCCCACCTGCCAAAGACGTTGTGTTGACGTGCGTCCTTGCTCAGGTTTGAGAACACGCCTTACCATTGGTAGGACTCCGTCTTTGCAGAGGACAATGATGAACATTTTCCGTTTCGTAGGTGCGGTGTCTTCTACACCTTCGTGATGCCGACAGCTCATCCACGAATCTCGCTTGTACAGCCGACCTCTCACATTTGGCGTCGATATTCATACTTGTTCACAAAATACAGACCTCGCGCTCGTGTCGAGGTTAGTCCGCCAGTCTTACTTCTCACCGGGATATAGTGGAACATATCATATCCTTTGCACAGGCATCTCTTTCAAAACGCAGGCTCTCTACGTCCTTGTATTCGTTACACGATATCTCGACCTGCTTTACAGTTTCTTGTCGTTGTACAACTCCATCATGAAAGTCTTTTTCATCGGAAGTAGTTGTTATATCCTCTATCTTATGAAATATCGCTTTCGGTGCGTAGTCTTTTCCTCCTGAATATGGCTTATCTATCGACTTCTTACCTGTGCAGACCGACACACGACCCTGCGATCGACACGTTCCGCGTTGAGTTCCTCCTAGGTCCATGTACTGTCCTCGCACTCCTCGTCAACCATCGCTTCACTTTGACAGAGGTCCTCTGGTCTTTCTCGATCTTTGTTGAATCTGTCGCCATCCTCCCACAACTCTTCATGCTCCAGCGCACAGGCGAAGCCGAGACCATTACCACCCATTACCTCGCCGCTCTTGGCGCGTACAGGGCTTTGTACATACCAAACTGGATATATCGGTATGACGCATTTCTCAGAATTTGTTTACTAGAATTAAAATAATCCGTCACAGTTATTTCACAGAGGGTATCCTGGACCCCATCGCCTTAACTGCGGGGATAGTGCAAACAGGCTTGTACCTGGACTTCTTCTACGTCTACTTCACAAAGTTTGTGCCACCCTTTCTGATATTCTGTGCCAATACCAATCTTGTTGCAGAGTACTTCATGGACAACGTTTCGAGCTTCCGGCATAGCTTTATAATAGCGGGTTTCGCCAAGACCCACTTCAGGCGTTCCTATGTATTAGATCGTTGTGCATGACTTGGCAACCGTCATCCCAACAATTTCATCTTACTTTAGCCTTGCTCGCCCAGCAAGCGTTGGAATGCGTAGTTACGATATGTAACACGCGCCACGTGTCACCCGTGCGAATGGCTGAAGTATTCCACTGCTGACCCTCCTCATTATGCACCCTTTACGCTTGCGCTCCTCCTCCCCTCCTACGCGTCCACCGATGAGTTTGCGTTCATTGCTATGGATAAACCTCGCCTTCCTTATGATGCTGACAACGGTTACCGCCAAGCAACGTAACCAAAAGCCCGTCCAGGTCGCCAGAACTATTGAACGGGTATGTTGCAACGGCTATTCAGTCCGTCGTTCTCACCTCGCCAGTACATATTAATGTACATAGACGGTACCGCTGCGGACACACTCCTTACACCCACCATACATTGACCAGGATTTACAAAATCGGTGCGCCCATTCATCAGCTCACCTGTACAACTCAGGCTCAGACGAGTGTCAACTTCCCAGATGGTGGGATTTCGGCGCAGATGCCTACATAGTGAGTGCTCACCCCCTTCCAATTTCAGTATCTTCTTATGCGGCCCATATGCTGATAGAATACAAATAAACACATAAGACTGACCCGGGCTGTACCTTCTCAAATGGTTCGTCTGCTTTGGCCCATTATTCCGGTAGCAAACACGCTGACTTGTTGGGATCGGAAAAGGGGTGGTTGTGGTCAAGACTACCGATCACATTGCCCAACCTTGTAGTTGAGGTCGAATTCAAGGTATGTTTCTGCACGTTTATCTTTTCTACCAGACCTACTCACGCGTACCTAGGTTCATGGCGACAGCACCTACCTTTACGGCGACGGCATGGCCGTGTGGTTGACCACGGAGCGCGCCCAACCTGGGCCTGTGTTTGGAAACAAGAGTCAGTCTCTCGTCTACAGCCGTCTGCTTGAGGGAATTGATGAGGGGCATCTAGATCAATTTGAGGGATTGGGAATCTTTCTTGACTCGTTTGTTTTTCCGTGTGTTTTTTAAAGTCCGTTGCTTAACGAAAATGACAGATATCCTAATGCTCGACACTCATACATCTTCCCGCGCATCTCGGCGTCTCTCGGAGACGGCGTCACTGCCTACGATTACGACCATGATGGTGACAGCACCAGCATCGGCTCGTGTGAGGTGTGTTATAAACCTTGTGACGAGGATATCGAACCCACAGCGGTTTAAACAGCTGAATTTTCGAACGGGCACGGTGCCCACTAAATTGAGGGTGACATATTTCAGAGATGAAGAAATGTTAGAAGCGAGTATCTCCTTTCTCCTGTCTACATAGCCTTTGTGCTGATGATGCCAACTGTAGGTAAAACTGCACTACAGAGCCTGTGAGTGTGCTGCGAAACGAGGAACTCGTTTTCTGATGATTTGAGCTGCTACTAGGGGATGAGTGGACTGACTGCTTTAAGCTGGAGAAAATCAAGCTGCCTGGATCGTTGTACCTCGGCGTTACAGCGATGACAGGAGAAGTGGTGGACTACCACGAGTAAGTTCTTTGACACCCATCTCGTAGTCAAACGTATAAGTAATTACGCACACTAATTTCTCTCCGTTCAGCGTCATATCTATCACATCGCACACCGCGATCCTCTCCTCTGCTGACGCGCCGCTGAACAAACACAACGAACCCGTTTTCACAACGTCTTTTCCACCGAAAACGTCGCAGGGTCGGCTCAGTCGCTGGGCGTGGCGCCTGTTGTGGTTGTCGTTCTTCCTTGTGGCAGGTTGGTGGGGGTGGAGCCGATGGACGGGTCAGGGACGCAGAGCGGGAGCCCGGTATGGGGCGCACGGACTCAAGCCTCACGGATATGGCGGTTGGGACGGTGGCAGGACATGGCCTGGTAGTGACGGGAGGCGGTTCTGAATCACCAAAAGGGTACCCAGCCGTACTCAACGGGTCGGTCGCCAGTTCCCTCTGGCACATTGGGTTTCCAGTGCTAAGTACTTAGGTCTCATGTCTCCGAGGTGCCTTGCGTGTAGTGTAAATGCCCAGCGCTCGCCCCCTGTCCGCCCTTATTGACTGCGCCCGCTTCCCGACCCGACCCATGCAGACATCCAAGCCGAGAATGCCAATACTAGCATTCTCCTACAAAAACCCACCTCCAGTCCCCTTGTCAAAGAATACTGCTCCTGTCTCTGTCAGACGAAACTGAACAGTGGCGGTACGAGAAAATGCAGGAACATCTTGATCAGGGCCATGTCGGCCGAACTGGTGGAAGTGAACGGCAACCTGCAAAAGGGAAAACGGGGCTTTCAACTCAAGCGAGTAGGATGGCGTAGATGACGGGACTTGCCTCACCACCAACCGTACCGCTTTTCCCGCTAGAGAGAGGCAGAACTTCTACGTGGTAGGTGCAGAGCTGGAATAGACAGCGCAAAACGTTATCGGGATTCGCGCGAGTTGTGGCATGGTGCCGAACGACGAGCGAGCACTTGTTCTGCACCCATTGAGGAGGTTGTAAGTGACGACGAGATGTCGCGGCGTTCCGATCAAGAAACTCAAATGGGAGAGGCGCACTCGACGACATAGAAATGCAAGAGCACGAGAGAAGCGTTGGAGCTCGATGCTTGAAAACCCTACCCACTCGAGCGTTGCCAAGTCGTCCACTATAACCAACAGTGGGTGGGATTTCCAGTCAGCCAACGCTGCAAGAGTGCGGTTGAACACGCTACGGAGAACAGTGTCGCAGTCAGCGCCATTACATCGCTCTTCTGCGATATCAATGAAGAGCAATGATTCGAATGGTCGGATGTTTGTTTTCTAGAGGCACAGGTGAGGAGCTTGCATGTCAAAAGGAGTCGGAAAGTGAACGGGTGACGACCCACGGTCTTCGCAGCGATCGCTGTCCATCTTGCCAGATCTTCGATTGCACTGATGATCACGCATTTCGCCCCCTCTTTGGCTTTGACATGCGACGAGAGGAAGCGATGGAGGACAAAATCTGCCGGCGACGCAAGCTCGTCCGTAACGAGCACGAAACGACCGGGAGGTGGGCAATCAAAGGCAGTGACTTTTGACATAGACAGGGCGCGAGCGCGCAAGCAGCGACCCAATTAGTTCAATAGAAGTTCCACTTCGGTTTGAGGTCTAAGTTTGTCCGGTGGTGGGGTCCTCACAGATGTGGCAGTTAGGGCAGTGGTAGGATGGGCTCTAAATCACATAGAGTACCCAGCACTCAGCGGGACGGTCACCAGTTTCCTTGTGCGTTAGGTTTCGTAATCACTCATTAGGTTGTGATCTACCCTGACATCACGGCATAGTTACATTTTTTACATTTACATTTACATTGCACAACTACACAAACACGGCATGTGCATTGATTCCGGTATTGAAGTCACTACCCTAGACGTTTTGTTTCCATTTCGATGCTCGCGCCAAAGTCTTTAGAATGGCCATTTCAATCCTCACACCAAAGTCTTCAGAATGGCTGAAGAAGCTCAAAAGCTGCCCTTTTGTATGGCTTCGGTGAGAGCGAGAGAGGAAGGTCTGGCAATAAGGTCAGACCACCACCTGACAAACGCATAATATTAATTGGGTAGATTGGAATCGAGGTGTAAGGTGACACACCTGGCGACGTTGGGTCGCTTCGAGAATATTTCAGGGGCGAGTGAATGCACTATTCTCCCGAGTGGAATGTGACACAAATCACCCAACGTGACTTCCTGTAGGGTAAAATATGAACAGGAGAGCTCGAAAGAATGTCAATAGACAATAGCGTACATTCCCAGCAAGGTATTTATGCTTGTCAAGCATCACTTCGTAGATATCAAAGGCGGATTCGATCTTCTTCACTGCTTCTTCATATCGGGCCTGATCCGTTTCCTTCCCGAAATGCCTGCAAGTATGCGCGTCAAGACACGGGGTTAACGTCAAAACCGGAGAGCTACTTCGCGAGGATCTTCTCATGAAAGATGGTGGAGGCAGGAGACTGGAAGTAGCTTGACTCAATAGAAATTGCCTGTTCAGATAATGCTTGGGCTTTGGGTTCAGTCGGGGCCAAAGAAGTGCCCCGATCATGTGTCGCAATGAGGTAGCGACAGATCGCTCGGCTCTCGCACAATTGGAAGCCATCATCGTCCTAGAGACCAAACGATAAGGATCGACCCTGTGTTGATCGTAAGATCACCCGAAGGAAGCGCACCATGAACGGAACTACGCCAAAGGGATGCTTTGCCAAGTATTCGGGAGACTTATGCTCGCCCTTCGCCATGTTGACAACAACAAATTCGTAAGGGACATTAAGCTCCTTCAAGACGAGAAAGACGAGGTGCGTGCTCGTCGAATGTATGAATCCGTACAGTTTTACGACCATTGTGGGCTTGAGCTTTCGACAAGTAGTGTCAGTCACATCGGTCACATAACTATCTTGAGTTTGGTGCATTAGACTATGCCTATGCTAAATGTACTAAATTATATTCCTCGCTCTCTTAGAATTTTTGACCCAGGTTCTGGACATAACACACTTCCATTTATTTTCACAGGCTACTGTAAAGCTGGTACAGACCTTCTACGCCACAGGAATCCACAGACTTATGCTGCAGTTGAGACTAGACCTCGGCACGGGTCGTGGACATGTCCCCCTGCATCTCGTTGGAGAATTGGTTGAACTGTGTTGGCTGTCGAGGCTGTAAGGCAAGTTCTGTACTACTCCGCTGTCTCCGAGATGTCATGAGTTCTGGGGTGCGTTTTGTAATTGGACTGCTCTCTTCTTCGTCGGACAACCAAAGCCGGATAATAATAGAGGAGAACTAAATATTATAAGCCAGGCCAAAAAAAAAAATCGCTGATTCCGTCATCGAGGTACGCATGACATGATGATAAGGAGACGCACCACCATGCCCTGTTAGCGAGGAGTGAAGGAATCAAGGAAGCATCTCATAAACAGCTGTTGAGCAATCCTGTGACAAGAAACACTCACAATTATAGAAGACATCTGTCCGAGAGTATGTCATTTGAATTGATTGCAGAGTGGAAAAACTATGGACACACAGGATTTAGGAAGATTTGTGTCACGGGTAAAATCCGCGAGTTCACGATAATGAGCGCGACCATGAATGCGGAATATATTGCAGCTGGAGAGAGAAAATATAATTTAGTATCTTTAATGAAAGTACACGAGAAGATGCACCAGAGTCGATCACAACCGTGAATACATTGCGTAACCATCCTTTACCGCCAACTGCATGCACTGAGGTACTCAGGACAACCCAGATTCGGTATGAGATCAAAACTACAAGGAAGTCAAGATCACGGTTCCACAACAGCGAGAGTAATTACTTACAGGTACAGAGGAGGTTCAGTACAAGAGTTGAACTGAGGAAGAATATTGAATCAATCAAGTCACTGCTAGGGCTTAAAACGCACATGAAGAAAGAATTTGAATGAGAAACGACAGTTTCAAATGCTTGTTGATTAAATGGAAGTTTGAGCTGAGAAAGTGACCATAATGACCATGTGGAAAGCCCTGCTGAAGTATGGTCAGAGTTTCGAAACGCATTAAATTATGACGGACCGATATTCAGACCAAAAAGTAGCAAAGGCAATACCACTACATGCCAATTGTGGCCATACAAGACCCATGTACGATAGACCTGAAAAGTGTCATGGTAGACAATTTTTGGTGAAGAACAAATACTCACAAGGAAGAGATCTGCTACCAACGTGGTTGTAGCGTACGTTGCTTCCGACATGACAGACGAACGAGCGCCAAAGTCGGCGAAGTACGCCTCGGCCGCGTAAGGCTGCTCCATGTGAGCTGTGTATGCTTCATAGGTGCGCACCCCGGTCAAGACAGTATGCTGTACTGCTCGTCAATTTTGTGTGTGCGAGCGGACGGATGACCAACCACGGTAGCAAGTAGAAATATAGATAAAGTTGTCAAGAGGAGATAGATGGACAATTGTTTTCCCCGAGTATATTTCGCATGTAATACTTTCATGCACCAGAGAAAAACCACCAGATAACATCCTATACAGAGAAAAGTCTTAGTCAATAGAGCCAAAGGTTGGAAGGTCTACCGCACCATAAGCCATGAGTTCCAGAAACGCGCTCACAAGCTGGGTATTCGCAGAATGCAACATGGGGGTATCTCGAGGGAGAGCCTGAGATTATGCAAGGCGGTTTAAAAAGGTCGATGCTGCAAAGTAGCATGTGGAAGACAACTGATTCAAAATCATGATACAGCTTCTGTGTCGAGCGCTGCAACAAGGGCACATCCCTAGGATTGTGAGGCGAACGTAACCGTTAAAATCACCTGATAAGACGTACCGCTGACGAGTCGGGTCGGCGCCCGAAATTGACGCACGCTACCGCCTGTGAACATGTGAACACCCGTGCAAAGATAACTTATTAATAATATCAGCCGAAGAGAACTTCAAGACAGATTCATGTGGGTGGATTTGCGCTGCACATGGCATCACAAAACGATGAAGAAGGCACAGCATCTGTAAAACTGGAGCCGAGGCCGAGTGCCCTTACATAACTCACATC
Organism: Clavaria fumosa; assembly: GCA_951802425.1. Taxonomy (NCBI): domain Eukaryota; kingdom Fungi; phylum Basidiomycota; class Agaricomycetes; order Agaricales; family Clavariaceae; genus Clavaria; species Clavaria fumosa. The sequence continues at coordinate 464,188 of OX637805.1, read as the reverse complement.
CCCACTCCACACAAATAAAAATATCCTCCTTTGCTAAACTTGCACTTTGATACCACACTTAGGAAATAATTGGGATTCCAAATGCCTATGGAAAGGCATCCTTTTATGCTAAGAATCATATTTACATATGTATAATATACAATTTTACATTCAGACCAAAGTTTTAGGCCTTCTCAAATATTGAAACCACCAATGAGATAATCCTGTGGAACGCCTACCGCATAACTCGGCGCATATACAAATGAACATGCATATGCATATGGAGTATCCATGTACATGTATGCAGTCACCGTCCTACACATCAAAGTGGTTCAAATTCGAGTCAGCAGCATGAGGGGATTGCGAGATCGCAGTGACAATGAAGGTTTCACCGAAAGTCACAGAAGAAAGAAAAAAAAAGCGATCCACCAATGCAACCCTTCCTCTCACCCCTTGAATCAGTCATTCCGACTGTGTGAATGCTCGCTTCTAGGTCTCTGTGACGCTAGCCCTCCTCCTTTTGTGTCCGGTGATGACCTTTTCATCTTCTAATTCTGCCGAATTTCGCTTGCCCGATCGGCCCAGAACAACTTCCGTCCCTGTCTTACAGATTTCTGTAGATGTCAGGAAACGCCTCGCTCTTTTCGCTCCTCTGGAGCGGCGCTTATCTGTTATCTCTTCACCGTCGTCGACCTCCTCCTCTCCATCGTCGTCATCCAATTCCGCACTGGATCGTTTATGACGGGTAGGCCATGGCGGCCCGAGCTTCTCCGCCTCGTCGCCAGTGGCACCTGACTCGTCTTCCCCTCCAACCTCGCTCGATTCATCACTTACGTCCTCCGGATCAACTTCATCCTGACCATCCTCGACATGAACTCCGAATGGCGCCTGCGGCAAAGTCACAGGTTTAAGGTCTGGACTCTGGCAATCCGATGGAACAGGGGGGGGTTGCCCACCACTTGCTTGGCTGGTCGCCCGCTCACATATCGAGCATTTGCAGTGATACAAAGGTGCACACGCTTCTCTCCACACCTAACGGGATTATCAGAATGGAACAGTTCCAAAACGAGGAAGAAAGGGAGGCACAGCCGATCGGCTGAGGTAACGTGGGAAGGCGAGAACTTACGAATTTGAACGTCTGAAGGCTGTTTGGCGGCAACTGGCTTATCGCCACTGGGATGTACGGGATTGGGCGTATGAGCTCTGGACTCTCGAGCACGGGTGAGACGGGTATCAGACGCGGTCTTGCAGGAGCGACATTTCGCGCGCCTCGTTTTCTCTCTTCGCTCGGAGGCGGACTGGGCGACGTCTGCAGCGTAGAAGTCGACAAGACAGGACTTGTCGTGTCCGAGCCCTCGAACCGGCTGGAGCAGCTTGAATCGTCGGCGTCGTCTTTGTCTTTGTGTGTCCGCGGAGCGTGTTCTTTCGCGTCCCTGTCCTGAGTTTCGTTCCTTCGCCTCTCCAACCAGTCCACCCCATTGTGCCAAACGCCACCATCTCGCAATCCTTTCGCAACGTCCTCGACGTTCATGCGCGAAGCACGGATAGTAGGATCGACCCCGTCCGCCGTACACTCGATCACCAACCGCCTGACTAGGTTCTTCATTGCTGGGAGGAGAATAGCCTGCATCTGCCGCTGGTATGCGACGCAAGCTTGTTCACAGAGCTGATATGAAGGGGGGATTTCGCCTTGGACAGTGCTCTGTAGCGGATGTTCAATTTGCGCTTCCTCGTCCTCGTCATGGTCGTTATTCCAGGGGCAGGGGTGTACCGCCCTCATCAAAGTAGACGGTTTGGCATGACCGTACCACTGGTCTGCGGGACTTGTCCAATATCCGTCCAATATCCGACTCCGCGCCCAGGCACTGATGGCCAGATCACGGACATTGCTTGCATCCTCGGTGAGACCCATTAATTCGAACGACTCATCTTCATCTTCGTCCAAAGCGGACTCATCTTCGCTTCCAGAGTAAGAGAGCTCAGCGACTGCGTCCTCGCGACTGGCGAGGCGTGATGCGGCCACCGCCTGACTCAGCATGTCGGTTAATTTTGTGAACTTCCTGAGCCATTGTTTCTCTTGGGCGAGCTGCACCACTTCTCCGATGGTGCCTTCCCCCATCTCAAGGAACGTATCGATGCGCCGCCTAGTCTCCCAATCAGGAGATTCCCATTTGCGCCCGCCGACGGCTTCTCGATCGCGAGGATTTGAGGCGACGCGGCGCCATAGCCATTCCATCCTACATGAACGACAAGTTGCCTCGACTCCTGGCCAAGTCTCTTCATCCTCATTCTCGACGCAACAGACAGAGCTATAGTCGTTTTCGGATTCTAAACGGGGAGATTCACGTAGACACAGCCCACAGAAGCTTTGCTTGCGGTGCTCCTTGCAGATCGGAACGTACGGAAGAAATGGGGTGGCCGTAGGGCGCTTCGACGCCATGCCAAGTCCTGCAGACGTGTAGGGCGAGTTGATTCGACATATGTGACATGAGGAATTTATGATATTTCGAAAGTGTCTGTAAGGAGAAAGACGATACGGTAGCTGTGAGGGAGTGGAGGCTGTGGTAGTGGTGTTTGCGGGTGATGCTGGGTGGATGATAGCATGGTGCGCCAAGACGCTTTGAGGATCGATTGCTGCGCATGCATGTTGCCAAAATAAGTGGGTTTCAACTAGGAATGAATTCAGACAATGACATCAACATAGACAGCCACACTGCGCACGGGATTTGCTCCATGTTAGGCAGATACACATTAACTTTTCAATGTCGAGAGCATCGCGCAAGACGGTGTATACGATCCTGGGAAGCCAAAATTCGCGCGCTTCCCATACTTGAGGGCAATAACTATATGACGGCAGGTCAAGTAGATAATGAGTGGCGACAAGTCTGTGTTTGGGTTTATGAGTGCAATCGACGCGAGGATGGCGTTGACACAAACCTGATGAGTTCGGATGGCAAATGCTGCCAGGACCTACGCGCGATTTTCCCCTTGTAGGTAGTTTTCGAGGTAAGCGATGATGACATGACAAACGACGGCGAAAGCGTCGTTAAAACCAACTCTAAGCGCCAAGGCTCGTGAGGGATCACGCCTCGAAACGTTTTCCCACGCACGAGCCATTAAATGCTCGGTCACGTGGTCAATGCTGACAGTGGCATTTTTTTAATCTTCAACGCGTTACACAAAATGAACGTTAATCCTCGTCAGGGGCCGACTGTTGAGGGACTTTGATCCCGGAAGGCTTGCTCATGATGATGCTGTCAACACTAAGCACGGATACTGCCGTCTCCGTTGCAGCCCGTAATGCCCACAATTTAGCTCCAAGAGAGTCAAGAATCTTGTGATCAGTGGCCAATAACGTGCCATCTTGTTCTGCCTGCACACGACAGATTGTCAAACACAGAAAAATGATGTCGGACAGGAGGAGTTAGTGGATGGGCATAAAGTCTCACCAAAATGTCGACACCCCATGCTTCACCACCCTCCCCTTCGTGCTTCGTCCATAGTCGTCCAACCACAGAATCTCCTTCTTGCCCACCCAACGCATTGTCCGCCAGCGTGCGCGGAACAACTTCGAGGGCCGCGCCGTACTCACGCACTGCGTGCTGAGAGAGCCCACGGAGAGCCTGCCCATACGCGTCAACGCGACGAGCCAGCTCTAGCTCTGTTGCCCCAGCCCCAGGGACAAGCCGGGCATCTTTGAGGAGTGCCTTGACAACGCTTACACCGCTGTCAACCGCGCGTTCTAAGTCATCGAGCCGCCGCGCGGTAGCACCGCGCAGCAGCACGGTGGCCGTTCTTGTCTTCACTATCCTGCCGTCACCATAGCCGGAATCATCCGTCAGCTGGCGCAAGACCGTCACACGGTCACCGCCGATCTCCGTTGTCTCAAAGACGTCCACGTAACCAGCCTCTTCAGGTGTTGGCGGGCCGATGCGCGCCAAGGGCGTTGCGCGCACAACGCGACACAACCGCCGTAGCTCGAATTTGCTGAGCACCTTGAGTACAGCAATATCCAGACCGTTCAAGTAATGCAAAGCAAGTTCGCCGACGGACCCGCCCGCTATGATCACTTTCACGCCGGAATCTGCGATCTCTTTGAACATCTTCAAACAGGTTTAATTAGATGTAGTTAGCAAGAGCAAAAGATAGCACGCTTACCTTGCTGAGCAATTGCTCTTCGCCGTGCGTAAAGCCAAGCATTTCGCGCGCGTTGTGGATCAGTGCCGTGCCTTTTGTTTCCGTCTGCGCAATGTCAAGGGGGCAGGTATACACAGCAACCTTGGCTTTTTTTGTGGCCTTGACGACGCCTTGCGATTGAGTCAGAAGCGGTGAAGAAGGCTACATCTGATACGACACACCTTCCGGTTCCCTGCCAAATACCATTCCCTGCACGACACGACTATCTGAAAGACTGCCACCCAAAATCTTGACTACTCGTACAGTGTCGACGTCGAAGTTTTTTGGATTGTCCGGTATGACCATCAACACCGCCTCAGCGATGAGAGCAGAAAGCAGGTCCTCGTCCCCATATTGCTTGGAAGCAATAGCAGGTCTCAAAGCATCTGACAAGGAGGCGTGTGTAAAGGGGATCTGCAATTCCGTCGCTGTCAGCTCTGAGATAGATTGTGAGACCTGAACTCAAAGAAGAGAGGAAATTATGGATACGGACTCTCAAGTTCGAGAATCGCTTTGGCGCAGGCTGCCTCGTAACCTTTTATAATCTCACTTGGATGCAGCCCCATGACCAATAAATGCTCAGCCTTTCTCAACAGTTCCCCAGCCAGTATCACGACCAGACTCGTCGCGTCGCCCATCTGACAGTCTGACATCAAGAACAAAACGCGCAGTCAGTCGATCCTAGTAACGCACTTCAGACTTTTGGGCCTGAGATGCCATCACCAATAATTTGGCGCCAGGATGTACGATCTCGGTCTCGCGTAAGATCGTAGCTGCATCAGACGTCGCGAACACGCGGTTCAAGTGGTTGATTATGAGTTTGTTGCGGCCTGGCATATATTATTAGCCGGTAACTTACGACTTACACTAAGCTCACCATTGGGACCGAAGCTTGTCCGCACGACATCGCAGAGTTCGCAAACTGCTTGAATATTTCGGAACACAGCATCCTCCATGCCTTGAAGATGCTAAAATGGTTCAATCATTGATTTGAGCAGAGCCAGAGGTAAAACGAGGCACGCCTTGTAGCCATCTTTGAACAGCTGAGTATCGGTGGTCGTTGGTACCTTGAGCGACATCGCGACGCAGGAGCCGTTACTGTACTGTATGCGCTCTCGCGATCGTGCGCGCACGGTGCTGTTTATCTATGTTTATGATGCGCTAATTAGGCAGCGAACGCAATATCGAGGAAGAGAAATGTGAAAAAGCTATGAACTCAAGCCGGACAAGCCGAATTTTCTACTCTAGACACTATCGTTGCAAATATTCCAAGCTATACAAGTGTATGTTTTGTATGCTGTAGATGCTACTGTGTGCCATCGACATGAAGAGCTTTCAGGATCAACAAAAGCTTCGGATTCTCGCCTAACTTCGAGACCTCATCCACTATTTGAGCCTCCACACTCTCAAGGACCTTCAAAGTATATTCAAATGATTTTGTATGATCCTTGAGATATGAGACCGTGAATATCTTGAGAGTCGGTGTGGTAGGTCGCTTCTGGAGAACATCTTTCCCTATGTGAGATAGTGACCGGGGTTGTGGCAGACGTCATGCTCACTGAGTACTCTGCGATTGGATGTATCGGCTCGGATGCCGTGCACGACGGGGAAGGAAAATTTCCCCTCCGTTAAATCTTCAGCAAACCCTTTGTTCAATTCATACTATGCCCAGAAGCATGAAGAAGGCGAAAAAAAGGGCATAGAACAGATCCGCACCTGAGAACTTTGCAGATTCATGTAGTCGTCGCGGATCTGATAGTAAACGCCTAGAAGGTTGACCAAAGGAACATAATCCCTGTTAATGGTAAGGAGGCCTGAATCCACAGAGCAATAGAGAGAAACTAACACATCGATATTGGTGGTTGCGCAAGCCATCATTAGCTTGATAGCTATCCGAAACAGGCCACCAGTTTCTTGACGGAAAGTTAATGAGCAAAGCAGTCGAGGTTTCGCGCCACACTCAACTATTGTTCACCATACTGATGTATTCCTCTTCCGTCGGGCATTGTAAAGTATCCCGCCAAAGAATTTCCATACCTTGTCCACGATGCAGTGACAAGAGTTCATCTGGTGAGGAAGGTCGGTCAATTTAAGACAGTACCCGAAGGCAGATATCTACTTGTCACGATGTGATCCATGAATTCACCCGGTTTATTCGACGGGTGGGAAGCCAACCAAGCGTCATTTGGGGCAAGCGAGAATAATTCGCGGAACGCGAGAAAATAAGCATAGTTGGCGCTATTAATGGTCTGCGGCACGCCGAATATCTTGTGAGCGACTGATAATTTGCATCTTCAGTCAATAAATTGCGATGAAGAGTTACAAGGGCATGCCTGGTGCGCCCCTGCGCAGCTGTGCATCGTCTTCAATGTCGTCGATCCTTTGCCAGGCCTAAGTCCGACGCAAGGGACGAATGCAAATGCCACTTACAATAGACTGGCATTGTGAAGCATGCTGACTACCTTAGCAATGATTACAAGTTTCTCCTGCGGTACGTTTAGCCAGACATTGAAAGCATTTATTAGCGATCCGCGTATATCTTTGCCTGGATTTGAAGTGATGTAAGTCAACGGTTCCAATAATGCCTTTACACGCGCAGTAAATAATTGATTGATTCTTGCAGGGCATGGAACGACAGACCGTTTCGTTTCCTTCCTTCCAAGGAGACTCTTTAGATAGTACGTTGAGTAGATTGTCGTATTTCGAAGCCATCGTCGTCGTGAGCGCTCCGCGACAAGTTCCCGCTATTTGATAGCTGTGTACATAGCTGTGTACATGATCAACCCTGTTATCGGATCAGACTGTGTGCAACTACAGTGTACCAAAGAACGCTAGTGCAGCGCCATGCCCAAGCGTCCTAGCACCCCGCCTCCCAACGACGATGAGCCTCGATATCTGACAGTAGTTCATCCTTATCCTCTCCATGCCCACTGGGAGTTGGACCTCGATCGTCAAAATTTCGCGCGCTGGTTTAGCTGCTGCATTCGTCCCGATATGCTCTATACCTTCTACTACAAGCCCTCGGTAACCATTGCATATCATTTCGATACTCGACGAAATGTATCTGACAGATATATAGGCTCGCAACACTGTTATTGTTGAGGTCGCTCGCGATCAGGACTTTGCCACCGTGCTAGGCGAACACAAGTGGTCCGAGTTCCTTCGCAACCCAACAGAGGAAGAGAAACCGAAGTCCACCAAAGTGTTCTTTTGTCAGTACAACACCGGCCGTCTAGTGGAAAAAAACGGCGAGTCCTGGTCCACAACTTGTTTCGCGCCTGCGCTCATACAGACCTTCAGGCTGGAAACCAATCAAGATCCAGGAATCATGGTTTTTTGGATGGTCGCCCAAGAATCCGTTTGTGATCCCTCCTTTCCGTCTTATTAGATTTTGCAACTCAAAAGATTTGTAGCCGCATCATTTTTCCTTACCCGAAGACCCATCATTGCGAAGTGCCTATAGAGGACAGAACCAATGTCTCGCTATGCCGTCATTTGCCGCTCGCTCTATTCCCGCCAACACATGCTCCTTCTTCCGGTACTCATGTTTACCCTACCATCCCATTCAATGCTCATACTCTGCCGACAGCGGTCGGCGGGAATAACCGCAACAAGTTAGATGTGTCAAAGAGCGAAGCCCCGACGAATGTCACAGTCATTTCCGCTGCAGGAACCACGCGCGCTGACGGAGGCGCGTCATCTAGCAAAGGTAATCATATCTCGCTCTTCAGAAAGGCGGAGGTGTCGTGTTTCCACAGGGGAGGGCGAGCGACAACAGCCTCTCCGCCATCCGAGAAGTGTACAGAATTGACGTAGTTCCAGTCGCCAATGTGTCCCATACTTCCCCAGCTACGGCGAACGCACCATGGCAACACGTCGGCGCTCAACAGGCTGCCACATCTCAGTACGAGTACGCTGGATCGGTCACTCAATGTGGCAGCGACGCCGACGTACTCACCGCTATGTCCGCCGACGATGACGGCGACGACGACGACGAGTCGTGTCCGACAGTTGCAGCTGTCCATGTTTCTTTTGACGCCCTCTCATTCGCGGACAGCGACAAGAAGGATCCCCGCGAGACGCCCTTGCTTGGTCCGCCTGCTTCTCGCAAAATCGTCGCCGTCAGCGACTACGGACAATCGACATTCAAGCCTCCACAGGACGGGGCTCCACAGCCCGACATTGTGTGCAAGACGCATGGCAAGATCTGTACCAAGAAGTTATGCTTGGATTATAGCCAGCAGGTGAGGGAGGCGAGAAGAGCGGCGCAAGAGCAGGCCCGTTTAGACGATGCAGAGAAGGGTGAAGGATCTGGAATGGATAGCAATCGAGGTATGATTCACCCTTCTTAGTCCTCCGGATCACTTGATCGGTCGCTGGGGCGTTCTTACTAGGGACGAAGACCTCACGAAGAGGGCGCGGTTGGGGCCGGCGAGCGAATTTCGTGCGGCGTGCGCAGAGAAAGTAAGCTGCTTTGTGAATAAGTACACGACGCGAAAAATATTGCTGTGTCATTTCTTGGGGACTTTTTCTTGGATTTCTTGCTTGAGCAGTCATTCGTACCATACAAAATGTATCAACAGACATTCTTGGCATTTGTGATGATAGTGAGCGCCCTCCAGTGGCTGACTTACAGGAATCTCGTCGCCGTCATGATTTTACTCAACTCGGGGCATAGGCCTAGCATAATTCTGGACTTGGACTAGAACAGACACACAAAGTTGCTTGGGAAGACATTCCGCCCGGGTTGTCTCCTCGCCTCATCAAGCAATTCGCCGCTCCACCACCCGTCCTCCGGCGTGGCTGTCACAGCAATGATATCCCCAGATTGGAAGTCAAACTCCTCGTCAACAGTCGCTTGATAATCGTACAACGCTTTCACTGCTCAAAAGAGACAGATATGTAAGCCGAGAGAAAAACGAAAGAAGAAAAGAATTTAGCGGTGGCAAGGGTGATCGTTATCACTCAAGAAAAAAAAGAGAAGAGAATGGGGCGGCACGCACCGTAAAACAGGATCCCCCGCCCATCCTCCGTACTCTGGCCAGTCGGTGTAAATGCCTGTTGCGGGGTCTGGGAGGGATAGCCACGAACATATTGTGGACCCTGCGGCGGCGCCGGCGGTTGGTATATTGGCTGGGGATACGCCGGATCGCGCCTCACTGCAACGCCATTCACGTTAGGGCCGCTGCTGGGCAAATAGCCCTGGCTGTGGTTCGGCTGTTGTGGTGGTGGGCCATATGGGGTTGGTTGGTTGGGAGGCGCTATCGAAGGAGCAGGCCCTTGGGGATAACCCGCCAGCTGCGGCGGTTGGACGGGATTGTAGCCGGGGTGGTATACTATTCCTTGAGTAGGAGACACAGACGGCGGCGGGTCCTGGTTTGGCCAGCGTGGTGGGGCTCCGCCGGGAGCATATGAATTCCCACCCAACGGCGGGTGGCGACCATACTGTTGACGGTATCTGGTTGCCATGTCGTCCTCCGCGACTTCCCCCCCGGGGCCGATCGTCACGCCGATCTTGCTAGTCGGACTCGTGCCCGGTCCAGGACTAGTGCCAGGTGGGGCTACGAATTTGTTCGCAGGACTCTTGCTTCCCGATCCAGCGTCGGCGGGGGGAGCCTGAGTAACCGCAGGAGGTGCGTTGTTGGCGCGGCTGTTCGACCGGCTCCTAGTGTGCGGGGGCGGCGCCGGAGCGGCAGGGGAAGGCGGGCGTGAGCTTGGATGCGCACCGACGATGTCCTGCGCCGGCGTATTGTAGTCCCTCGCGAGCTCGTCTCCAATACTTAGCAACGGCTCGACTGACGTCGACACCGGCCGGGGCTGCGGCCCAGGTGCGCCGTCCGTGCCCGAGGGCCCACCCCCGCGCTTCCACACGCTGTTTCGACGGGTGGCGCCGGAGGGGGGCGGGGACGCGAGCGCTTTCATGTGTTGCTCGAGAGGGTCCGCCTCGGCTTGCGGGATCGGGCCGGGGCCGCCTTGCGGCTGCTGCTGTGCGCGTGGGTCACTAGGCAGATCAACTTTGTAGGCATGGGCACCAACTTTGATGTAGGTCCCTGAGAGGGCTCCAGGATCGGCACCCTCACCCGGCGCTCGTGGCATCGGGTTGTTGGCAGGCACCATTATCGGGCTCGCCGTCACGGGGGGGCGGTGGTAGTCCTGTCCATTCACCACAGGCGCAGGTGGTTGCGCGATGTCCCCCGGCTCCACGCGCGCGCCCGCGCCGCCGCCTGCGCCTCTGCCCGCTTGGTTGTTCGCGACAGGCCCGTCGTCTGGCACGGGCGGCGCAGGCGGCTCGGTCCACTGCGGGCTCGTGCGCTGCGTCACGCGCTTGAATTGTGCAGTGCGAGTGGCGACGCGCGAGGGGGCGGGGGCGGCGTCCGGGTCGGAGAAGTTGACAAAGGCAGGGGGATCCGGGATCAGTGGGCCCGTGCCGTAGTCGCGGACGAAGTTCTCCATGTCCCTCTCCGGCGCTACCTGCTCCAAACAAAGCCGAAGCCTTTCGCATGACTGGTGAGCATGGGGTGGTGTTAGGCGGACTACCCAGCACAAAGAAGAGAATGAACAGACTCCACCTCGTCATCAGAGACGCAAACGGTTGACACCGCGTTGGCATACGCCCACATGTTGTCCTTCATGAAACCGATTCGCTCCTCTTCCAGATCCTGGCAGCTGTCACAGAAGCTCTTCCAGTCCACCTCCCACTTCTGCGTGAACTCGGCGAGGGCCTTGGCAAAGTTGGTATAGTCTCTTTCGTTGGCCTGCACAGTCTGCTGTGCCCGCTCGAGCTTGATATGCAGCTTCTCGAGCTCCTTGCCCTGGACGAGCGTCGACTGCGCAGTGTACGAGTTGATACGGAGACAATCGGACTCGTACTTCTCACGCGCCTTGTTGACATGCGACTCCTGGTTCTGCTTGGCCTTGAACTGCTTCTCGATGTAGGTCTGATAGTTCTTCTTGTGGTGTACCTGGCGCAGGTGGAACGTGTTTGTCTGGCTCTCGAGCTCGTTGTGGATCTGCTGCGCCAGCTGGAGATGGAATGCGGCCTGTTTATCTGTCTCGAGACGAACGGTGTCGAGGCAGTTGCGCAGTTCTCTGCAAGACGTAAAGTGAGCATGCATCGACAAGGGAGAGACATACTGGGAAGGGCGGCAACAGGCAACGAATCATCCCGCTCGGACCCATTCACAAGGGTGATGTGATATGGCAGAGAGCTAGGGTGTTAAGTTCTACGAATGTCACCCGCGCCAGCGCAAAGGAGAATAACAAGGAAAGAGGGAAAGATGTCCTCGAGGCGAAGCCCTGCTGGCAATCCGAGACGGACTCACCCTATTTCGTCTCTCCCAAGATTCAGCTTTGCCAACTTGGCTAATTTCTTGGCGTATTCCTCCTCAATCGCAGTCCTTGAGAGCATCGATGTTAAGTGACCGCCGGCGCCGGGGGTAGGGGGGGGGGGAAGGGTATCCAGCGCCGTGACAACGCACCTCTCCTTCCAAAAGGCAGTGAGCTCTTCCATTGTGCGCATAGCGCCGCGCATGCGTGCGAATAGGACCTCAACGCCCGCGTCGCTCGCACCCCAGAAGGCATTACAGAAGTCGAGCGAGCGGCTCGACAAGTCGGGATCGTTCTGGTGGGCATACTTGCGGAGCGACGTCGTCGAAGACTGTCTCCGTGTCGTCATTTTTATGGGGAGTTGTGTATAAAGGTCAGGGTCAAGTCAAGTCGATGCTGGTGCGGGGAGGAGAGGCCGCAGCCGATGCGTGTGTGAAAAGGGAGGCCAGCAAAGATAGGAAGAAAGCTAGCCTTGACCGACTTTTTTTTTTATTGCAAAGGTTTTGGCATCAATTACCTAAGCCTCCACATTGCCGTCGTCAAAACAAGTTAAAAAGTGTTTAGGCGCTGAGACGACGGTAGCGATGCTCAGAAACACGAGCTGGATGGCATTTGGTATTGGTGGTACTTTTTTACTGTTATTGGTTAGCAGGGCTAAAAAAGAGAAAGAAAAAATCAGGCAGTGCTCGGATTCGAACCAAGGTTACCAGAAGACGTTGGGATATCAAAATCTGGTGTGATAACCCCTACACTACACCGCCAGCATGACAGAATCTCTCATAGTCATTCACCTATTCATCACAGACCTAATTGGTCCATCAACAATTTGATGATGTTGGCCATCTTTTCTTCGCTTCCGATGTGGATGCGCGTATCTCCTTGGAATGGAGAGTATGTGTCCGCATAGCATATATGTACCAATTGCAAGAAAGGTAAAAAACAGAGTAAACACGTATAATTAGTCTTTGCAAAGAATGCAATTGGGCGTGGTCATATCCACCCCCAAAATCGGTGAACAAAGAATAAAATATCAAAAAAAGAAAAAAAGAAAAAAAAAAAAGAGAAGGGAAAGGAAAGGAAAGGAAGGAGAAAAGGGCTAGTTAGGCGTGGAAGGTATGTGTATGGATAGCGAACAAGAGACGGCGACCGGGTCTGGAAAGAGTAGAGGAAGGGTGTGGCAGGAGACGGTGAGCGCACTACATCACCTCCGTTTCCACCTTCTTCCAAAATTTTATGTCGTACGCAAGCAAAGCAGTACGATTGCGATGCGTTTTGCACAACGGCAAGATCAGCAAAGAGAGAGTGTGAACACAACGCCCAACAGAGAGTAGAGAGAGTCGAGTGCGAGTGTGCATGAATTGAGAGCCGGGGCGACACGGTTGATCGTCGTCGTTGTCGTTGTGAGGCGAGTCGGAGCACGGCGAGGGGGAGTCCGAGTCCGGGAGTGGGAGGGAGCGGGAGCGGAATGGGTATCATGCAGAAGAAAAAAAGGAAAAAGAAAGGCATGAAGAAAAGAAAATCGCCAAGAAAAATAGCAAAGAAGGTAAAAAAGCCGCCAAAGAGAAATTAGCTTAGCTCTAACTTGACCCCCTCCAACTTGCCCATCTCCCCCACCGGCGTCGTCACCATCGTCGTCATCGCAGACGCGTCCGCGACATCCACGACGAGTCCTTCCCCATCCAACGGCATCGACATCCCCATCGGCATTGACATGGACATCGGCATTGTCATCGGCATGCCCATGCCCATGCCCATTCCCATGTTCGACATCCCCATGTTCGACATCCCCATCGACATAGACATCGGCATTTGCCCATTCATGCTTGTCCCCCCACTTATGCCTCCCCCACCGCCACGTCGCCCTCCGTTGCCGTTGCCACCATGCCCGTTCCCATGCCCGTTCATGGCGCTCCCGCCGCTCGCGCGCGGCGGGTTCGCACAACGGTCCTTCCCGTGCGCAATCCGCAGATTCGCGTACTCGGGTTTCGCCTTCACGCCCTCGATCGCCTTGATCGCATTCGTGATGTTCGTGAAGTTGACAAACGCGCAGTTCCTGTCACGCTCCAATCAGTACACCTGACCAGAATCGAGGGACGACCACCTACTTCTCTTTCAAGAAATTAACCAACTCAATATCCCCATACTCTCCAAAGTCCCTCTTCAGTCTCTCTTCCCCAAAGGTCTCAAAGTCCTCCACGTTCCCAATATACACGTTGCGAGTCGCGCCCGCGTGCACCGCAAGAGCTAGTGTTGGCGGCAGCGGCCCGCCGTTCTTTCCCCACCCCACCTTCAGCCGCCGGTTATTCAGCGTCAGCCCGTGGTACGACGCCGTCTGGAAAAAGTTGAACGCCGCTGCCGGGTCCACGAATGTAATGAACTGAACACCCAAACATCAAGATCACATTAGATAACGTAGGGACAAAAAAATTAACCCACCGCGATGTGCTTGTCCTGCATGTACCGAATGCTCTGCAGTACACCCCCCCGAATCGCATTACACAGGTCCTCCGTCGTGGTCTCAGGATGTATATTCCCAAGATAAACTGTCCGATTCAAGCCCTGCGCGCCTCCCGCCCCGCCAGTCGCAGCGGCGGCGGCGGCAGCAGCAGCAGCCATGTCTGCAGGCGTAAACTGTCCTCCAAACGGGGAAAACGGCAAAAAAGAGGCAGCTGCAGCGGCCGCGGCCGCTGCTGCAGATACAGACACGGGCGAGGTCTGCGCGACGAGCGACTGTGCCGCCGCCGCTTGCGCAGCGTGCGCTGCAACCTGTTGTGATTTAGGAACGTACGCGCAGCGGTCTTTGCCGTAGTTGACACGCTTGCCGGCCCACGCTGGTTCGAATGGGAGCGTGCCCACCACCTGCACCACAAGATTAAAATTTTTGTATCATATCTAAGTTGATGACACACCTTTGTAGCGACAGAGATGCTCAAAAAGTGCACAAAGCCGATATTCTTATCGCGAACAATTTTAACCTGGTCAATTAGGCCAAAGCGGCTCAATTCGTCCCTCAACTGCTCCTCCAATATGCCTTCCTCTAAGCCGCCAAGGTATACATTCCTGCTCGCGCCGCTTTGTGCGACAGCGAGGGCGACTTGCGGGGGGACGGGAGTCGGCTTACCCCACCCAATCTTGAGCTCCTGCCCTTGGAGCTGCAGCTTGCGCACCGTGGAGTCCGCGTAGAACGCGTTCGCCGTGGATGCGTCCAGGAAGGAGAGGAATACGCAACATTTTTCAGGCAGCACCCGCACGGACTCGAGTGGCCCAAAGTGCACCATGTTCAGCAGCTCGTCGACCGACGAGGTAGGAGGGAGGTTGCCGACATAGACGGTGCGTCCTGTCGCGCCACCGTGACCGATTCCACCACCGCTACCGCCAGAAGGAAGCCCATTGGAGAAGGACATGGCGTTCAAACCACCTGGCGAATAGGGGTTTGCGACGTTTGAAATGTTCACATTCAGCGGGGGGAGACGCTGGTTGAAATTCTGCCGGTGTCAGATTGATTAACCATAGCGAGGGAACACAGCTTACTTGGCCAAAGTTGCCCATCTGATTGGCATACGGGAAGGCGCTGAGCATGTTCATGCCAGGCATGCCCATCCCCAGCATATTGTACCCGCCAAAGTTGCCGTACCCGTTGTCGGACATGCCTCCGGGGGAATGGGGCTGGTGCTGTGGCTGGTGCTGGTTCTGCTGGTGTTGGAAGATGTTCGCCGGGTTGGGACTCAACTGGCCGGGCATGCCATTCCCGTTTGCAGCGGCGCTGGAGGAGAGCGAGGGGGTAGAGTAGAGCGGGCTCGCACCAAAGGCACCTCCCGGGGTGGTGGGGCTGCTGTTGAAATGGCTGTGGGAGATGGCGGCATGTGGGCCGTAGCCGTAATTGGCAAAGACGTCGGTAGGGGAGTTGGTATTGCTGCCTGCGCCTGTGCCCGCGCCTGCACCTGCGCCGTTTGCGGGGACGGCTGGTGATGAGGTGAAGGTGGTGGGTGACCAACGGGCTTTTTTAGACTCAGGGCCGCCGACGGGGTCGATGGATCTCTGCTATGATGATGAGCCTTACTTTCTGAGTTTGCGGGGCGAGAAAAAAAGACTGACTTTCATCATGTCGATGTCGAGGTCGAGGTTGTAGGAATACTGGGAGGCGAATATGGATTCTGGGTCGTCCATTTGTGTGGGAGAGAGAAAACGGAGAATTGAAGTAGTAGAGGGGAAAAAAATAAAAATAAGGAACGGCGAGGAAGGGCGAAAGGCAAAAGGGGGGCAAGGAGTGTGTCGATGTGCAACTGAGTGAAAGGAGAGTTGTGAGTATGGAAGAACACGCACAAGGAAGAGTCGTGGCAGAAGAAGAGGGTAGCTATAAAAAAAAAAAAAAGGGTAGAGTGAGAGATAGAGAGAGTGAGAGTGAGAGAGAGCTACAGCGCATATAACCAAGTCAGTCACACACACACAAGTCCAACACTCGTGCACGGGCCATCACACACCCTTACCCTTACCAACATTGACAACGACAAGCTCTTCAGTTATCATCTTCGTAACTGTCTGTCTTCTCTGCCCACAGACCTCGTCTCGGCTAGAAATTGGCTGCTGTTCTTGTGATTCGACCTGTCTTGGCGGCTCCTGTTTCACAACTGACATTTTGCAACCGATATACTTGAGCCTGGTCTGGGCCTTTGGATCTTATGCTTTGCTCTACTCGGTCTTGTGAGCTACGACGCCAGGGCCTTACATGTCTTACCACAACCTGCATGCGCGCGCACGGTGTCCCGTCGACGCCCAAAACCGAGCAAGCGACGATGCGCATCCACGAATCATAGGCGTTAATTCTTCAGGATCGCTTCATAGCCTCACCATTCATTGGCACAGCTTGCGTAGACTTCCTTGAAAAACGCATTTACTACCTAGAGAACACTCATACACTCCAATGCGTACCCCTCTCGACCCATTCTAGCAACAGGCACGTTGAAGGAGGCAGGGTGCGACACGCGTCTGTCGTGTCTGCACCTTACCGACTTACAAATCCGTGGACGAAGTTACCATACGTCGGCGGGCAGTCTTATGCGCGGTGTGGGTAAGATAAATCTACTGTATTATACCAGCCTGTCTCTATCGAGCCGCCGGGTGGGTGTGATGGTCGTTAATGGATATCGAGAAGCTTTTGTCGCAGACTCGGTAGAATGCTTCGTGAAAATGAGCGCCATGACAAAACACCATGCACCATCGATTGCGCGGAATCTGGAGTTGACGACACGCGCGAAGAGACGAGTGTCCAACTTTCCATTTATCCTCGGACCAGATTTGATCGGCCAACTCATGTGCATTTGTACCGCAGGTGCTGTAAAACAGGCACGTCATGGCATGAACCACCGCAGCGGCAGCCATTTTTAAACACGCGTTTATTTCCAGATTTGGGTTGAAAGACATTGTCAAGCTGAATCATGGCACAAAAAAGGAAAGGGGAAGGCTCAGGGATCTGCGAATACTGCTTCACAAGCCAAAACAAATGAGGATGACTCCTATGCATTCAAATGCACATCAGACCACTGCAACACAGTCCTGAAAGAAGGAGGAAACCCACGAGCGATCAAAGGGATTGTGGACAGCAGAGCCGATGTCCACTTCTCCCCAGAACGGAGCAGCTTCACTAAATCCGTGAACACAGCACCTCACCCGATAAAAGCTGCAGATGGCCACACCTTCTATGCTACTGGGATGGGTGACATATGGATAAACATTCCGAACGAAGACAGTGTCACCCGCATTCTCCTAAAGGATGTTCACTACTCACCACAGCTAGCCTTCACCCTCATCTCTATCCCCAAGTTGGACTGAGCAGGCTACCATGCCACATTTGGTGACTGAGCATGCACTATCACTGCCCCAAACAAGAAAGTTATAGGCAAAATCCCGTTAATTGGAAGCCTTTACTGCATAGAGAACAAACAAGCTCACCATCTGCATGTGCAGGCCATGCCGAAACAAATGAGTCTATATGAAGCACACTGCATGCTTGGTCATATATCCTACAGTGCTGTTAAACGAGCAATCAGGTCTGGAAAAATAACAGGAATTCACCTTGATGAAAACTCAGAAGAAGTATTCTGCAAGGCCTGCGCAAAGGCCAAACCTCATAGGAAGCCATTCCCTCAGCAGGCAACACACTGAGCCACTACCTATGGTGAATGAATCCATACTGATCTATGGGGACCAGCCTCTGTCACCTCGCTAAATCAAAAATGCTATGCCATCGACTTCATCGATGATGCAACAAGTGGACAGAAGCAGACTTCCTAGCTTGTAAAACCCAAATCCAAGCAGCATACAAAAAGTTTGAAAAGCGGGTAGAGACGCATGACAAGACTACGATAAAGTTCCTTTGCTCTGATCGAGCATCAGTGAAATGGGGAGGTGTTAAAAGTGGGTATAAACCAGTTTAAACCAGTTTAAACCAGTTTATACCTACTTTTAACACCTCCCCATTTCACTGATGAGGTACCAAGTTCAAGAACATAAAATTTGATAAGCACCTTGAGGAAAAGGGAACAAGACGCGAACTCACCATCCATGATACACATGAGCAGGTTGGAGTAGCAGAGCGACTCAACCAAACAAAAACCTCAAGCACCGAGGCTGAGTATATCGCAGCTGCACATGCCGCTAAGGAAGCGTGCTGGCTGCGAGCAGTCCTGGATGAGCTTGGAAGAGATCCTGGGGAGCCAATCCCCTTCTGCTGTGACAACCAGTCAACACTAGATGCAAGTAATATGATGCATTACTTAAGGTTCACTACCATATGATGCTTATGCATCCTTGAGGCTAACCACTATCTCCTGTTGCCCACCAACCCATGATGCATCCTTTCTCCCATTTGTTGTCATGCATCATCTCTGCCCTGTGTCAGGATCGCTTACATAAGCAGGTTGGAAAGGCCAAGAAAGGATTGCAAAAGAGTTGCGGGAAGTTTGCGGACGAGTCACGTGACCCGAACGGGTGGTGGCTTACATAATGGGAACATCACGTGACCCGGGCCTGGACGCATCACGTGACGCACGGGGTCCGAGCGTGGGAACGCCGGCAACTCCCGAACCTCTCGCTATATATACTACGTCGCTTTCTTACTTGTACCCTTTTCCCCTTATGTTAGTATCGTCATCATCGACCTTACGTTAAGTTGTGTGAACCGTGAGACTAAGTCTGACACAATACTAACATCAACCCCTGTCTGCCCTAGCCCCGTGTCCTAACCCGGCTAGCCTGGACCCCTATCTCAAACTGTCACACTCTGTGACAGCTTATCCCCCTCATCCTCTTTCTCTTTACCCTGCCCACGGTGTGCAACAGAACCGTGTGAAATTTTTACTGTGTGTAGATACACGTGACCAGACCCAGAGGAAGTCTACTGTGACCCTCCCCAAGAGACACCGAGTGCCAAAGGCCCGGAACTTTGCTTTACAGCTACGTACCAGTGAATCGTGTAGTGTACAGGGCACGGAAAGGCCCTATACATAGTTTTTCTGTAGTTTCCTGGTCCAGTGGACAGGGCCCTTGCTCTGTGACCATTGTCAGAAGGGCACACGGGCAACTCACTAGGAGTTGTGGAGTGACCACCTGGGACACCATTTGGGCCCCACGCTAGCAACAAGTTTTATAGAATAAGAGTTCTATAAGTACCTAGATACATAGAGAGCAGCCTGAGAGGACAGGACTGCTAAGAGATCGAAGAAATCCTGAGTGCCCAAGGCCCGGAATTCTATTTACAGCGTCTGCGTCCGAGACCGGGTCGAGCCCAGCTCCCCCCCGATTCCCCTGTTACCGACGTCCCCGAAACCCCATCACCACCACCAGGGTCTGTGATGGCTGACCACGTCGCCCCGCCTGAAGTCCATGCCACGAGGCTGGATTTAGTCGTCGCCCCATTCGATGGGCAAAAAAGAAATTTCCGTACATTCCTCCGGTCGCTCCGCCTCCTGTTTATGGCGAATCCGATAATCTATGCCACGGACCTGGCAAAGGTCCTCTACACCCTCAGCAAAATTACTGGTGAGGGGTTTGCCGCAGAATGGGCAAATGTGAAGGGAGAGGAAATCCTGGGTAACAACGAGGTTGGAACCTGGGCAGAATTTGTGGAAGAGATGAAGCGAGCGTTCGATGACCCGAACGACCGTGCGACTGCCCTCGCAGATATTGCGAAGTTGAAACAGGGTGTCATGACGGCACCTGAGTTCTTCGCAAAGTTTGAAACAATGTTCCGAAGAGCAGGGATGACAGAAGTGGCCAATTCGGACATCCTGGTCCATTGGCTGGAGTCGAATCTGAGCAGGAGGCTAGTGGGAAAGGTCTATGGTGTTTCGCCAATGCCAGAGACCTACGTGCAGTGGAAGGCACTTGCCGAAAAGCTAGATGCTCAGCAGCATCGCCTCGACGGAGTCATCGCACAACAGAACTCTGTGCGTCCTGCTCTGCCCGCAACCAGCCGCCCCCTCCCTCAACAAACCCGCTTCGCCCCAGCCCCCCGTCCCTTCCTGGCCCAGCCTCTGGCCCGCACCCCTGCCCCTCCCACCATGCTGCGTCCCACCAATGCCGGTGATGCCATGGTGGTGGATCGTGCCCGTGCCCCTGGAGTGTTGCGCACCTGCTTCCGATGTGGCCAAGCTGGTCACATGGTGAGAGACTGCCAGCTCCAGGACACACGTCCGCATATCCCGAGGCCGCAGATCCGCGCCGTGGAAAGCCAGGCACGTAGTGCAGAGGACTATGAGAACGAGATCGCACTGCTCCGAGACCGCCTGGATTTGCTCGAGAGAGAGAAGAGGGCTCCTGTTGAAGAGCCGGATTTTGGAGACGAGGCCCAGTGAGTCCGAACTGGAGTCTCAGGAGTAGATATCCCAGCCCCCCTCCCGTCCCTGTACCCGCAGCTAGTATCCCAAAATACACTATCTTGCAGCGGAGACACACCCGGATTGGGGCTGAGGTGAAGGACAAAGCGGAAACGGAAACCGCTAAAAGTGAAATACCGAAAAGAGAAAAGGGGACTAGCAGCCAAGTGGAGCCAACAAAGCACCTTGCAGAGGTGCTGAAGGACACCCTATTGCGTATGCCCCGAGAGCTCTCCATCCAGGTGCACCTGGAGGCTCTCAGCACTGGCAAAGGGGCAACTACAAAAGCCCTTGTCGACTCAGGCTGCACCAACTGCTTTATGGACTTGGAGTGGGCGAAAAAAGTGGGATTGGAACCATCTCCCTTGCTGAATCCAATCACCATGTATAATGTGGATGGAACACAGAACAGAGATGGTAAGATCCGGTATGGGATGGAGCTGCTTGTGACGGTTGGCGACCACCAGGAGCGGATCCACTTCCTGCTAGGGAAGACTCAGTCCCACACGGCGATCCTTGGGCATGATTGGCTAAAGCGTCATAATCCAGAGATTGACTGGGTGAAAGCTGAAGTAAGGCTCACCCGCTGCCCCAACTCCTGTGCCTCCTCCCCACACAGCCACCGGTCCCCTGTTCGACCCTCAGGTCCACCAAAAGCAAGTACCCTGGCCTCGGCCAGTATCCCGGACACCCGTTTTCCCAACACTGGCCCTACCCCTGATTGGCCCAGCCGCTACCCTTTGGTTTTTAGTGAAGCAAAGTGGGATGAGCTCCCCCGCTCCCGCCCTGACTTTGATATCAAAATCGAGTTTAAAACAGACCCTGGACACCTCTCCTCTAAGCTATACTCTCTGACGCGAGAAGAGATGGTGGAAATGAATCGCTGGGTGGATGAGCAGCTAGCTTCTGGACGAATCCGACCTTCGAAGTCCCCGTACGCGAGCCCCTTCTTCTTCAAACGTGAGAAGGACAAGCTGCGGCCGATTATCGATTACTCTAGGCTGAACTCGTATCTAATCAAAGACAAGTACCCCCTCCCCCTCATACGAGACACTGTGGATGTGTTAAAGGGGGCGACCATCTATTCCAAGATTGATGCGAAGGGAGGTTTCCCATCGATGCAGGTCTGGCCAGAACATCAGCACCGCTGTGCTTTCCTAACGCCCCGTGGACTCTTCGAACCGGCAGTTATGTGGTTTGGGCTGCAGAATGCGCCTGCAACCTTCCAGCGCTTCATGAACCATGTGTTGAGAGAAGAGATTGCAGGGGGGCATGTCCGAGCCTATGTCGATGATGTTATAGTGTTTGCAGAGGATTTGGCTACACATCGGTATTGGATGGATCGGGTCTTGAAGAAGTTTGGGGAGAATGGCCTGTGTCTCAGACTCAGCAAGTGCGAGTTCGAGAAGAGTGAGGTTTTCTTCCTGGGGATGAAGATCTCCCACAACCGTCTAGAGCATGACCCAGCTAAAGGCGCAGCGATCCGTAACTGGCCCAGACCGAAAAATGTAACTGGCCCAGACCGAAAAATGTGAAAGAGGTACAAAGATTCAACGGGATGCTGAACTACCTCCGCCGGCACATCCCAAATCTCTCTGCCCGGGCAAAACCACTCTTCCGGCTGACAGGGAAAGTCCCGTGGAGATGGGAGGAGGAGGAGGAAGCAGCCTTCCAAGATCTCCGCCTGGCGCTAGTATCAGCCCCGGTCTTGGCTCTACCACAAGACAAAGGGAGATGGAAGGTAGAAACAGATGCGAGCAACTTGGCGACTGGAGGAGTTCTCTCACAGCAGCAGGTGGATGGGACTTGGAGAGTTGTAGACTACATCTCCAAAGCCCTCACTGCAGCTGAGAAGAATTACGATGTGTACGACAAGGAGTTCCTGGCTGTAATCCGGGCACTACGCGAGTGGCGGGCTTACCTGATTGGGGTGGAAGAGACTATCGAAATCTGGACGGACCATGCTAACCTCCAGTACTTCCGGAAGCCCCAGAAGTTGAAACCGAGGCAGGTCCGTTGGGTTGGAGAGCTCCAGTGCTTTGACTTCGAGATCAAGTACCGTACTGGGAAGTCAAACACGAAAGCAGATGCACTCTCATGGAGGCCAGACTATGGAGAGATGGTGGAGGAGGATGCACCAGTACAGGTCTTCCCAGAGGCTGAGACCCGCACATCGTTCACATCGGAGATGGAGACGCTACTCCAGAAAAACAGTGCGGTATATGTGCAGAAGCCGGAGGAGCTTGATGATGAGTGGACGAGAGATCGGATGGGACTCTGGCGGAAGGCAGAAATCACTTGGGTGCCCCCAGAAGCACATGAGGCAGTGCTCACCTTTGAGCATGACCTCCCCATCGCAGGACACCCTGGTCCACGGAAACTGAGGGCGGCTCTGCTGAGGTCCTATTGGTGGGTGGGCATGGTGAAGGATTCCAATCGGTATGCAGGTGGATGTGAGACATGCCAACGAATCAAGCCTGATCGTACCAGGCGCGCCGCTCCACTCCATCCGCACCCTGTCCCTGAGAGCCCCTGGGCAGTCATCTCTTGGGACATTGTTGGACCTTTCCCCCTCTCACGTGGTCACAATGCGATCCTTGTCATTGTCGACAAGTTTACGAAACGAACTCTCATCGAAGCTATTGGCCTTGACCTCACGGGACTTGGTGCTGCTCGGATCCTTCGAGACCGGGTCTTCCGCGACCATGGAGTCCCGCAGAAAGTTGTGAGTGACCGGGGAACCCAATTTGTGTCCAGATTCATGAGGGAGTTTTATGGGATGATTGGAGTTAAGGCGAACCCGAGCACTGCCTTCCACCCACAAACAGATGGACAGACAGAGCGGGTCAATCAGGAGGTTGAAGTGTATCTCCGGGCCTATGTTGACCATCTGCAGGATGATTGGGCAGAGTGGCTATCCACAGCCGAATTCGCGCTCAATAACCGTGAGCACTCAGCCACTGGATTCACACCTTTCTATCTGGAGTATGGCCGGCACCCTTGGAATGGTGGTATCCGGCCGCCCTCTGAAGTGAACCCTGCAGCAGACGAGTGGATGGCCAAGCTCACGGAATCCCGAAGAGCAGCCAGGGATGCAATGGGGAAGGCGGCAGATGCGATGAAGGCTAGCTATGATAAAGGAAAGCGCCCGAGTCGTGAATACTCAAAGGGGGACTTAGTCTGGCTGGATACCCGGAACCTGAAAATGGATCGACCATCCAAGAAGCTTGATAACAAGCGGGCTGGACCCTTCACCATCGAAGAGAAGGTTGGACCAGCAGCATACCGACTCAAGCTCCCCCGAGCATGGCGCATTCACCGGGTTTTCAATGAGTTGCTACTCACCCCGTATATTGCTCCCTCTTTCCCTTCCCAGAACTTGCCTCCACCCCCACCCCCCACGATTGACGATGACCACTTGGAGTATGAGGTGGAGGAAATTCTTGATGTCAAGAAGGTTGGACGGGGAGTGAAGTATTTGGTGAAGTGGTTAGGATACCCTGCAGAGGAGAACACCTGGGAACCTCGTCGCAACCTCACTAACGTTGCACTGTTGCTCCGGGACTTCTTCCAGCAATACCCTGACAAGGCGAAGTTGGCAGGTCGAGACGCCCAGCCTTAAGAGGGGGGTGATGTCAGGATCGCTTACATAAGCAGGTTGGAAAGGCCAAGAAAGGATTGCAAAAGAGTTGCGGGAAGTTTGCGGACGAGTCACGTGACCCGAACGGGTGGTGGCTTACATAATGGGAACATCACGTGACCCGGGCCTGGACGCATCACGTGACGCACGGGGTCCGAGCGTGGGAACGCTGGCAACTCCCGAACCTCTCGCTATATATACTACGTCGCTTTCTTACTTGTACCCTTTTCCCCTTATGTTAGTATCGTCATCATCGACCTTACGTTAAGTTGTGTGAACCATGAGACTAAGTCTGACACCCTGCCAGCAAATGCATCACCTGGTGGCCCCATCAATTCCTGCTTGTTCACCTGCTCATGCATCACTTGATGGCCATCAATTCCCACTCATTCGCCAGCTCATGCATCACCTGATGGTCTGCCACTTTCCACTTGCTCATGCATCACCCAACACCTGTTCATGCATCACTCAACAGCAGCATTCACATACCCTGTCAGACCTGTCTGTGGAATGCAACATGTATTGGTACTGCTTGCTCACTAGCTAATGCATCACTTGATGGCCTACTCGCTCCCCTGCTCATGCATCACTCAATGGCACTGTTCACATACCTTACCTGAGGAGTGGTACAACTTCGAGTGCTTATGTAACAGAGGCTATAGGCACACAACAGTAAACAAAAAACAAAACATTTTACTTCGCTTTGTACTCACGTCTCAACACCTACCTTGTCTAGATCCGCTTGCTTAATCCCTTGCCTAGTCAAGGCAATATGTATTGGTAGTAACTGATCCTCCCCTTGCTAGTCTATGCATCACCCCACCACTCACTCGATGGCCCCATCAACTTTGAGTGCTTATGTAACAGAGGCTATAGGCACACAACAGTAAACAAAAAACAAAGCACTCGTATCTCAATACCTACCCCGTCGTCTAGATCTGCTTGCTTAATCCGATGTCTCTTCCCCAAAGTCAAGGCAACACATATTGGTAAGTAACTAATCATCCCCTTGCTAATCACCCTGCCACTCACTCAATGGCCCTATCAATTTCCACTAGTTCACTAGGTAATGCATCACTCGATGGTCCTGCGCCTTCCTGCTCATTCACTAGCCAATGCATCACTCAACGGTCCTGCCATGTCCTGCTCATTCACCAGCCAATGCATCACCCAATGGCCCACTCACCCACCTGCTCATGCATCACTGTTTGTCAGTCACAGAAGCTCTCTGTGGGAATTCCCTCGTTATCGTCACTGCCTGTGATCCAGACTTCATGGAAGTCGGTCCGGTCATGTGTAGGCATAAGTGCTGGTCTGGTGCTTATGGTAGTTGCCTTTTGGGTGTGCCTAATACTTGGGCTTCTTGGACTAGGTGCCATACCTAGCCGGTCCTCAGCACTGTTATGGACAAATAAAGTCCAATAGTTGCACGGGTGTTCTTGGCTCTGTACTCAGGCTGAGACGGGGGAGGGGCTTACATAATGGACACAATAGGTGAGAGCAGGCTTATGTAAATGTGAACTATACAGTGGTAAGCTGGAGACTAGGTATGGGAGAGCTTGGGTCAGACAAGTGGTGGCACTTGTCTGAGCCAGGCTGGGTGTGCCGGGGGAGCGACAGGACCACCCGAATGTGAGCCGGCGGGCGATGATGTGCGGGAGCGGAGACGGCACCCCCCAGCCCAGAGGGACGCTCGACGGCGAGGCAAATCAGACTCTTGCAGTTGATCTAGAACCTTCCAAATGGATGTGAGCTAGGGATTCCACAGAACGCCAGTAAGTGAGGAATGAGTCGGACTCCCAGCGACCTAGAGTTTTGACGACATCAGGCGGGATGCCTCATAGCAGAAGTTCAGTCGTTCCCCCAATACGAAAGCTATGTCCCGAGAGGACGTGCGGTTCCCCGTTTGCAATCCAGATGGCGTTGCACCAGTCAAGCAGCTTCTTTTTTGATAGCGCCGTCCACACTCCATTTGAGCTGTAGGAAAAGAGTGGGAGATGGAGTGGAACCTCGTTAACCCGCAGATGATTTTCCATCGACGAAACCGGGTCCGATGGGCCGGTTTGGAAGCACAGGATCACAGAGGCCCCTCGCAACCCGGTCGTCTTCGTCCAGGGAAGCCGCAGGCTGCGTGAACCTTTGGCCGTAGCGACGCTTCCCAGATCGCAGCGGGCGGGAATCTTCAGTGGTACTCGCGGGTGTTGTGTGTTGGGGAGCAACTCTCCCACCCGGTTCTGACACCAGAAAGCGGTTGTCGCCGCAGCGAGGCAGGCTGCGTCCAGCAGGCTTGAGCAGTCACAAGATGCGCACAACATCAGAAGGTGATTCATTGACACCGGCCGACGCGGGGGCTTGACCGATGTTGCAGGTCGCAGGTTTTCGACGCCTCGCAGGACTTGTTGGAGACGTACGCCCCCCATCCAAGGGGCGTTCGAGAAAATGTGCCAGGCTCGCACTCCGGACAGGATATTCCGCGCCGCTGAACCGGAGTAACGGCCTGTGAAGGAGGCCCCGAACTCACAGAGGAGCGACTCGGAGGCTGGTAGACGGGCCTGCACAGGGATGTTCTTCATGACGCACCAGGCAAGGTAAGCGGTGACGCCTCTGTTGTAGTTACGCCGCGTCGACTCCGCCCAGGACGCGGCCAGAGTGCTTGAAACCGCGTCCAGCTCCAGACCTGGAGGCGAGATCGCAGCGCTTGTTGGAGGCGCCTGCGGAGGATCTGACGCAATACCACTTTCGTTCGATACATCCCTAGTCGCATCCCGCGTCTCAGCAAGGTTGTCCGTAGGAGCCGGGAACATGGCCTCGATGTGGCCTACCATGATGGCGGCGAGGGCTGTCGCGATGAACGATTCAGACTGCGATAGTGGCATTGAATGATATTGAGACACAGAGGAAGATGCACCCAAGTGATGAAGAGGCCATGGAGGGCACTAATTCTACGACATGAAGGCGAGACAGAGGCTACACGACAGAGACAGAGGCTGACACCATGAATGACGCAACAGGTGAGACAGATGCTCATACGGAAAAGGAAACAGCGAGAGAGTGTTCAAGTGCAGAAAGAAGAGGCGATGAAGGGGTGTTGAACCCTTTTGAGCCGGCGTTGCGACTTCAGCGGCGCCCTTCCAGAAATCAACGCCTCGATCCATGGCGGTCTTTAGAGATCGACGGCGTGCCCGACGAACGCGCGTAGGCAGGTGGGCATCTTGGGCGGGAAGGGGAGGTGGGGGAAGGCGGGTCGATGGCCACGGGATGGTCCGTCTGCCGGGTTGTGCGCAGACGGGATCCATGACACTTGTAACCACAGGTCGTGCTCGTACAGAATCAGGAGGATGCGTCGCAGTACGGCATTCTGGCATGTTCCACGGGAGCGACCTGCAGCGAACGCGAGAACGACGCCTTGGTTATCGGAGCGGACCACAAGTGTAGCTTTCCGGATGCCCATCTGGACTGCAGCCAGCACCGCCAACTCGAGGGCCACCATCTCCGCCCAACCAATGTCGCGGCCGTCCGCTTTCCACCCCCTTAGTAGCGGCCAAGCGAGCCATCCACCCCCATAAACCAGTCCGATCCCCCAGATCGTTGAGGCGTCGACGAAGAAAGGGACGGGGTGCGAGGGCCCATGCGCTTTGATTCGAATGCCACAGCCAGGCGTCGAAAGGCGCTCCGTCCACCAGCGCAGATCGTCTAGGACGTCGTGAGGTGGGAACAGGCGGATGAACCCGGACTTCAGGCGGGCAAAACGTGCGGCGAATGCGTGCAGTGAGGGTAGGTGCGCACGGCTTGATGGGATGACCACCGAGCAATGATTCAGCGAGCCGATGAGTGAGAGACAGGAACGGTTGTCGACGGAGTGACCTGGCCTCCAGGCGGCCAGTTTTTCTAGGAATTTCGACCTCTTTGAGTCTGGGATGGATACTGTTTTTTCGAGGAGGTCCCAGTCGAAGCCCAAGTAGCGAAAACGATGAGCGAAGGGTGTGCATTTCTCGGGGGACCAAGGCCAGCCCAGCTCCGTCGCCGTTTTCCAGATCAGCGATTCGTCGAACGGGTAAGACCACGGCGGAGATGTGGAGTCCGCGCAGGGTCGCTGCCAGAAGGTGAAATCGTCTGCCCATTTCAGGACAAGGTCGACACCGCGTGAGAGGAAAATTTCTTTTATGGCATCTGCGCACCGCCCGAAGATGCCGCTGGAGCTTGCGCATCCGAAGCAGCAGCAACGGTCCATGTAGATCAAGCCTTGCCAGGCGACGCAGACGTGCAGTCGGTCCCTCGGGCGGATGGGCATCCGGCGGTGGGCGGAATCGACATCGAAGACGGCGACCTGCGTGCCTGGGTGGGCATCTAGGACGGCCGAGAAGCAATCAAGGAAAGACCCCCAGTCGCATTGGAAACGCGAAGTGTCAATTTCGGAGTTTATAGAGTTTATTGTTGATGCCGAGCGTGGGAACGAATGGTCTTGAATAAGACGGAGTTTTGAGGTCGAGACAACACCGAGGGGTGAGGTCCTATATGGACCATACTTTGCAAAGAACAGAGCGGGTTCAAGGGGTTCTGAGTAGCGCCCGAGGGCAACCTCCTTATTAATTTGGGCTGTAACAAAATCCTTATTATCCAAAGTGGACTTGTGGTTTGGTGGCGAGAAAACACTTGTTAATGCAGAGGAGACACCGAGGCTGAAACCGTAATGGATACCTAAGGGAACGTCCGAGAAGCGCTCGAGGACACCAGCCTTGCGTAGCGCGGACTCCCACTCCTGCCAGTGGAGCGGGGTCACGATCGGGTAAAGACTAGTGTCAGGGGTGGTTCTGGGCGTTGTGGCCCGCAGCGCCACACCTGGAACACACATGGGAGAAGGTGCAGGAAGCGGAGTTGCAGTTTCCGCTAGCGCCGTTGAAACGAAAGCAAATCGACTGGCCGTTGGGGCCCTTCCAACCAGCTGGCGTCTTTGACATGAAGCCATTTGTGCTATCTGGCAGACCCTTCCTGGGTGGCCGCCACCGCATACATAGCAGATGCTCGAGCGAGGAGCCAGGCGGGGATGCGAGCCGCGACCCCGAAAGGAGCTCGGACCTGGAGGGGGCAGGGGCCGACCAACCAGAGATGACCGCGCGTCTCTGATCGCATCCAACACTGTGTGGTCCCTCGAGCGGTCCACAATGTGTGACCAGACCCCATCATGGAACGTCGCAGGGGAGAAGGTTCCCGGCCGGGAGACCCAGAGAGTCCGGATGTGTATGTCATATTCCAAATATAAGATGAATTTGGGCTTGAAGTCAATCCTGGCCTGGATCCCAGCGAAGTGTGCGCGGAACGCTTCCGAGATCGCGAGGCGGTCCGGAGAGGCGAGATGTCTGGCGACATAGGAACAGAATCGCGGCCAGGACTCGACCCAATCCCCAAGGGACATCCCTGGTTCGGTAGCGGAGTCAGAGGCCAGTTGGGGTCTCTTCGAGAGGGGGCCCGCTCCAGAGTAGTCAACGAACAGCGCGGCCCGGCAAGCCTCGTTCGTGAGTGCTGAAAGGGGGATGTGCGACGTCCACCCCTCCTCGAGGATCCCGACGATGCCCGGGTGGTCCGCAACGGCATGGGCGTCAAGTTGGACGCCGGTTACCGCCGCTGGGAGAGTGTGGCGGGGAACAGCGGCCGTCCCTGGCAATGGAAGACCAGGCTGCGGGGCTGCGGCCGGCAGTGGACGAGACCATGAAAACAAGAGCCGGAGCACACTGTCAGCAGAGCTGGAAGCTCAGAGGGGAGAATTCTCTTACCCACGGATGGGGGCAGAGTCTGTGGCGCCGCAGGGGCCATCCCCGGCAACGGAAGACCAGGCTGCGGGGCTGCGGCCGGCAGTGGATGAGACACCGTGAAAACAAGAGATGGAGCACACCGTCAGCAGAGCTGGAAGCTCAGAGGGGAGAATTCTCTTACCCACGAACGGGGGCAGAGACTGCGGCGCCGCAGGGGCCGGTACACACGCAAGCGATGCGGTGGAGCCATGCGCGGCATGAGGTCGATACGAGGGCGGGTGAGCATGGGCCTGACCAAGGCGCTGAACCGTCAGCCTCACTGCCTTGGCGAAGACAGGGTGCCCGAGGACCTGGTCAAGGGTAACACCCGTGTCCGAGAGATGACCAGTGTCTCCTGACCCGACTGGTGGAGCCGCAGGATCGTGCGACAGTCCCTGCGCCGCGGGTGGAGGTGGCACAGCAGTGCCGGCAGAATTTCCAGGGCTCGCTGGGGCACCTGGACCCAGGCCTGGACGAGCAGGCGAGGACGGGGGCTGTCCGGGCCTGGGGGCGGATGAACCCGGGGCCCGGCGGGGCGGAGTAGAGGGCGACGCAGCCGCTGGAGCAGGGGGTCGTCCCCACGGGGAGGAGGGCGGAGCGCCCGCCAGGACATAGGGCCCCGGATCCTGTGAAGTGAGCGGGGCAGAAGGGGGAGCGGTAACTCGATGCGGGTGAGGCCCCCGATCTTCGCTGGAGGTCGCTACCGGGCCCGGGGGCGCATCAGGAGTCGTAAGGTCATGGCGGACCCTCTTTCTCCCCGGATCCCTTCCTGCTGGAGGCGGAGGGGAGCCCGAGGCCGCCCTGGTCCTCCCTTGCGTCACCCCACCAGAGCCGGTGGGAGTCAACGCGGTCGGACCCTGTAGATGCCGGACATGCGTGCGCAGAGCCGGAGCCGACACTCCTCCACCCTCGGGTGAGTGGTCAGACCTGGATGGCGGAGGGTCAAGCACCCCGGAGTCCTGAAGGGAGTCACCCTGAGGGGCGGAGTCACGGGGAGCTGTAGCGCTGCGAGTCGTGATAACCATAATGTGAGGAGAGGTGATGTATCGGGTGTGGGGAGGAATGGGGAGACTTGGGGGAGGGCAAGGAGGGCAAGGACATTATATATGTAGGTGCAGGAGGGAGAGTATGATGTCATTTGGGATTGCGAGACGCGATGGATCGCGAGAGGCAGAGGTAGGCACGTGAGGACTTTGTTGGCCAAAGATGCGATGGATCGCGAGAGGAGAGGTGGGCACGTGAGGCTTTCGTTGGCCAAGACAACGCGTTCTTGTCACACTCTTGTGACCGAACCCTCCTGTCTATGGTCCGTGCAAGCCATTAATCATGTGACTTGATGTTTCACATGGGTGAGCTATGCTCAAGCCTTGCTTTACTAAGCACCAATTATGCTTAAGTAATACCCACGCTAATATGGGTGCTTAGTGTCATATTAGCATGGACCTATTACTAAGCAGTAGCATGCTAGACGGGCGCTTAATCCAGTAGGCACTCAAAGTGAGCACTTAGGTTGTGGGCGCTAAATGCCAGGCACTTCACAGTTATAGATTATGTAAGGAAATTCGATTATCCTTATTGATCTATTGCCAACTATTAGATAATGCATCCTGTACAATACAGAACTAAGTAATGCATCATTGAGGCCCCAAACATTGCATTGATTCAACAACAATGACAAGAACACAAGACAATGACAAACAACAAGAGAAGTGAAGAATTACAGACGAATGTTATCAGACTGGGTCTCACACAACTTAAGCATAAGGTCATGACGACAATACTAAGATAAGGGGAAAAGAGTACAAAAATGGAAAGGACGCAGTATATATAGCGAGAGCCTCGGGACTTGCCGACTTTCCCACGCTCGGACCCTCAGATCACGTGATGCGCCCAGGCCCAGGTCATGTGATCTTACAATTATGTAATCTGACCACAGCCACAGGTCATGTGACCTTCCAACAACCCTCCCCAGTTTCTCCACAACTGCACTTTGGGATGGCTTACATAAGCGATCCTAACAAATGTAGATATCAATCAGATCATCATGACATCTGTTTTATCAACATGACTCGCCCAACCGTGCCTTCTTTGTAGGCCTTGCTATGCCCTGGGCCATGACACCACGTCCACGCCCCCTCCCACCTCAGCCATGACCTGTACCAGAGCCCTCCGATGCTGCATTTTCCTTGCCTTTAGCAGAGACACACTTTTGCGCGAGGACCTTGTTCCCCATGGCCTTGTTGTTTCCATGGCCTTGACCTTCTCACTTGGTACCACAGTGCGTCCTGATCGGAAGCAGCCAGGTATGGGAGGTGCTGAACCTGTAGATGCGCCACCTGCTGCCGTTGCACAAGCGGGCGATGTGGTGGTTGGAGTGGCAGTCGACTCAGGAGTTGACTCGGATGCATCGCCAGCTACATTCATGAATGTCGACATCATGCTGGTGGTGGCGATGGTGGTGGCAGCAGTTGGAGCAGCATTCCAGACAGGGGCCGCCACGGCCGATGTATTACCAGCCCTATTCATGAGCATGAGTGTGGTGGTGGTGGTGATGGTTGGAGCGACGTACCAGATCACTGTGGTAGCTTGTGGAACAGTCATAGAGAACACGTCTGAAAGGGCTGATGACGATGTATCACAGTGGATGTGATCTATACTACAATTTAACATTGATCATGTGACACAAGACAAAAGCACATGATACAAACGACAAACCTCAAGCCTCAAGCCTCATTTTGGTGGGGCCCCCCGAGCGCAGTGAGGGTGGGAGGATCCAGGTAGTAAACAACAAATAGTGTAGTGCAGGCTGCAACCGTAGCGTAGCACGGGTTAGCTGCTAGTTGGGAATCAAATGTGAAAGATCTGATGACAATACATCACCGAGAGAGTGGATGTGATTGGGAATCGAATATGAGCATCAGTGAAATGGGGAGGTGTTAAAAGTAGGTATAAACTGGTTTAAACTGGTTTAAACCCACTTTTAACACCTCCCCATTTCACTGATGAGGAACCTAAAGATGTTGCACTCTGATCAGGGTAGGCATAGGTAGATGCATCACCACCGAATGTGGGCGGGCTGGATCCAAAGAACGGATCGTTTATTTGGGGCATTAGGTCAGGATCAAGGTTCTTGTCGAGAGGCATGTTGAAGGTGGACAATTCCTGTTGCACTTGACTTTTGTGCATGCGAGACGGCACCTGGGCGCGTTGCGCAACTTCTCCGTAGTCGTCTTTTCCCTGCAACGGCTATTTCTCCTAGAGCAGCAGTGACTTTCCACGTTCTCCAACATTTTCAAGTCCTCTCATTTGAGTCAAAAGTATCTGCATTTGAGTATTATAACACATTGTCCTGGCTCACAGATAATATTGTCTCGCCTCCTCCAGCGGGTAATTCTCTCTGCAGTGCTGCAGATCCTTACAAATTTCCCATAGGATCAATATAAGGCATTCCTCCGCATGGTTCGAGAGTGGCGTCATTTGAAGATGCTGAAGCGTGCAGGCCGTGGTTATGACTGTGCTGGAGTTGATGCGACAGGCGAAGGAGAATGTGCACTGTTGTGCCCTGCATGTCCTCAACCTGGTAAGAACTTGCCTGAGGGATGGCAAAGTGCCCCTGTGCACAAACGCTGGCTGTACACACTGTTTGTCGGGATTGATGCAAATTTCAAACTGAAGCGTAAGAAGGTATCTAGTGAGAAGATTGAACCCATCGCTCAGCAAAGGGTGGTCGTATTTTGTCGAGGAGCAGAAATACAAGTCCTTTCTCAAGCAGCACGAGGGGTGGCCACAAGAAAAGAGTACCTGCTCGAACCACGATGCGATGGCAAAGGCCAATTCAAAGGATGTACAATATTTGGACAGTTCTGGAGTGGGAACCGTGGACTGTATCCGCCATGATATGAAGTGCCCGAATGGTGTTGGCAACCTTCAGAAAGGTGAAAGGTATTGTTTCATGTGCTTCATTATGGGTGGTCTTTGATGGTTCCCAGATATATCAATATGGACTATATATTCTTCAGCACCATGTGTAATGATGCCAACAAATTCTCAAACATTGTCATGTCCTATGACATTGCTTGCCAATGGAGCCGGAACCTTTGGAGGTGAATGGAGAAATTTCCTGACAGGTGTCACATCAATCGCAGTTCAGTTGCAACAACCTTTCTTGTCCCAAAATTTCACCTCCCTGCACACCGCTCTGCATGCCAGTCATCCTATTCATTCAATTTTACCCATCATGTTGGTCGAACCGATGGTGAAGCTCCGGAGCACGGATGGTCAAATACAAATGCCCTTAGTGCAAGCACCAAGGAAATGGGTCTGGGTTCACATCATGACACTTTAGATGACCATTTCGGAGACATGAACTGGAAGAAAATCTGCGGTTTAGGTTGTTTGCCCACTTCCCCACACATATCGTATGGTTGACATATTTTCAGGTGACTCGCTTCTTCGCAAAATGAAAGCGGCTGTTCCAGAGTGGAATGAACATCTATATGCCTTTCATGAATTGTCCGACTCTGTTGCCACATCAGTAGTTGAGTGAAAAAATGTGTCGAAGCATGGGAAAGGGATCCTGCAAATCCAAATCCATTTGAGTTTCGGGGTGCAAGTATGTCTCATCATCTGGTCAAAGTAATATCTAAGATTTCATTACATTTAGCGGTGGTATTGGCAGCAGTCAAGCTCAAACTACTCCAACAAGAAGCACAGGACATCCAGAATGGCATTGTATTTTCACTTGATGACACTGTGTCACAGAGTGTTCTTATCTCGACAGGTTTAGAGTTGGAGGAACAACAGTGCATAACCCCCACTGTTAACTTGAAGAGTCATATTAACTGATCATTTCTAGGCAACGTTTACAAATTGATATATCAGAATTGGGCCAACATGCAACTGATAACCACCTTGCAAGGGTCCAGGAGCATAAGAATGCCCTTCAATGCAGGATCGATAACTGGTGCGCTATGCAGATGCTCTATATTCCTGGTTTAGCAATGTTGCGAGGGAGTTTGGATAGCGTTAATGAGGATCAACTGCCACATACACCACTATGGCTCCCTTCTGCCCTCCCAGCAAAAATTACTTGTGACCACTGCCTCTATGCTTTTGAGTGGGACCTTCGCTCTGCACAAGCTGATGATGCTCTTTCTGAGCTTTGGCAAAATCTACAGCTTCGCTCGTATCTATTCAAATACAAAGACTGCTTTGCTACTGGT
The DNA here is from genome assembly GCA_951802425.1 of Clavaria fumosa. Taxonomy (NCBI): domain Eukaryota; kingdom Fungi; phylum Basidiomycota; class Agaricomycetes; order Agaricales; family Clavariaceae; genus Clavaria; species Clavaria fumosa. The sequence goes on along the minus strand of OX637805.1, from coordinate 429,183 downwards.
CAGCAAGCCAACACGAGGGCAAATGCGTCCATTGCTCGGGTCCAGCGAAATATCAAGGCCAGCACCAACCGATATCGCATTGCATGGCATGCATTGCTGTCCCTTGCCATTCTGCTCAAAAAGGATTCGACATCGTTGCCTGAACTATAGGATGAAGATGTCCGTGGCATGACTGTGGGAGATGCGTCGTGTCTTGCAATTTTTGGAATGGAAGGCCGGCATTTGGAGGACTCATGCAGAGCCTTTTGAGGTTGTGAAGTATGTTGGTAGCCAGCATCGCAGCAGAGCTGAAGCCCTGCGAGCATATGCCCTCCGTCAGGCACGCATTCAGGAAGATCTCCTTTCCAACTTCAAGTCCCTCTGGCGAGTTGTTCCATCTTTTGTCGTTTCACATGTCAGCAGGGACCCCAGTGTTGTGTTGGATCTAAATGATCATGCAATAAAGGAACTTTCATCAGTTGCATCATTTCTTCATACATAGTGCTAAATTACTTTAATAAATGGAAATTTGCAGGACCATCAAGTGATGCATGAGCTGATGCATCATGGGACTGTTGAGTGATGCATGAACACATGAGCAAACAGAAAGTGGTGGACTGTCAGGTGATGTATGAGCTGGTGAATGAGCAGGAGGTAGTGGCACCATCAAGTGATGCATGAGCAGATAGTGATAGACTGTCAGGTAATATGTGAGCTGGTAAATGAGTAGGAATTGATGCACCATTGAGTAATGCATGAGCAGATGAGTGAGCAGAAAGTGGCAGACCATTGGGTGATGCATGAGCTGGTGAATGAGTGGGAGGTGGTGGGACAATTGAGTGATGCATGAGCAAGCAAAAAGTGGTGGACCATCAGGTGATGCATGATCTAGCAGAAAGGGGTGGACCATCAGGTGATGCATGATCTATAGTGGAACTGGGATGTCAAGTGATGCATGATCAGATGGGCAAGTGGAAAATGGTCAGACCATCAAGTGATGCATGAGCTGGTGAGCAAGCAGGAGGCAGCAGAACTGTCAAGTGATGCATGTGTGGGACTGTTGAGTGATGCATTAGCTGGTGAGCAAGTGGGAGGTACAGACAATTGGGTGATGCATAGTGAGTGGGAGGCAGAACTGTCATGTGATGCATGAGTTGGGCTGTGAAGTGATGCATTACCTGGCAAGCAAGTGATGCATTACCTGGTGAGCATGTGATGCATTACCTGGTGAGCAAGTGATGCATTACCTGGCAAGCAAGTGATGCATTACCTGGAGCCAGTGATGCGTGGCAAAAAGTGATGCATTGCCTGGTGAGCAAGTGATGCATTACCTGGAGCCTGTGATGCATTCCACCACTCACCCTCATTGTTGCATAACTGAGTTGATGGTAGTGATCACTGTTTGTTGCATTAAAACACCTTCATGGCCTGTCTCTCCCCTGAAATGTAGACACAATCAGTTCCTATTGTCTTAACAGTCCTTATTACATCCTACTCCCACAATCCTACAACTGGTGGGAAGGACGAGATTCCGTGCCACAAAGGAGTTGGGATCAAGCGCTAGTGCTAGCTAGCCATCGATGCCAAGCAAGGGTTGTGCCGACAGAGTCGGCACTTCCTACATAAGTACTTGTACAAGTGTCTTGTGGATTGACTTGTTGAGGACTTGTTGCCTTGTTGAGAACTTATATGCTACTTTTGGTGGTCCCATCACCTTGATTGCCTTGTACAAGAAATGGGACCTACTTGTTCAAGGCAGACAAGTCATTAAAAAGGTTGAAAAAGTCATGAAAAAGGTTATTGTGTTTTGCATGTGACCTTGCCAAACACAAAAACACAAATCATTGAAACTGCAAAATTAGATCTGCCATATCTCAGTCAATTCTTGATGGATTGGCCTGAAATTTGAACCTGATGTCTTTGAGGCATTGGCTTGGTGTTGGTGACATCAAGGAGCCCTAAATTTCCTATTTAAAGATGTCCATTTTGGCCTAAATTAGGTGATTGTCAGCATTACACAGCTCTGATGGCTGCAATAATATATAAAATGTACTGTAATGTTGCATGCACCTCCACAGATATGTGGTCTAGGTGCTTCCAAAATTTCAGAGGTTTCCATGAAGAACTACAGGGTCAGGAGCCAGCCAATTGTGATAGTGTCACTATAACACATAACAATTGGTTGGCTCCTGCCCCTATGGTTCTTCATGGAAACCTTTGAAATTTTGGAAGCACCTAGACCACATATCTGTGGAGGTGCATGCAACTTTACAGTACATTTTATATATTATTGCAGCCATCAGAGCTGTTTAATGCTGACAATCACCTAATTTAGGCCAAAATGGACATCTTTAAATAGGAAATTTAGGGCTCCTTGATGTTACCAACTCCAAGCCAATGCCTCAAAGACATCAGGTTCAGAATTTCAGGCCAATCTATCAAGAATTGATTGAGATATGGCAGATCTAATTTTGCAGTTTCAATGATATGTGTTTTTGTGTTTGGCAAGGTCACATGCAAAACACAATAAAAAGGCAACAAGACACTTGTAAAAGTGCTGATGTAATAGGATAAAGTGTCTCATATTTTTGACGATTTGAGCTCTGAAGACGCCTCGTATCGCCTTGTATCGTATCCGGTGCCTCAGCTTTGAGTAAGTTCCCGTTCTACTCTACAATATGAAATTCTTCAGATACTAACTCGTGTCCAGTTTCTCATAGAGCCAATGGTGGACATGACGCACATAAATCCATCCCGCAGCCTCATCTCAACTGATTCTCTACCCCCTGAAACGATGCGAGAGATATTCACCCATGCCGCCGCCAACGAGGGCACTAGTACTATGGCCATTTCCCAGGTCTCCGCCCGCTGGCGTTCGATTACTCTCAACTATCCTGACTTCTGGGCCTGCGTCTACGTCAAGAAAATAACACCCTTGACACATGTGCGCCTCAGCCTGGAGCGCTCCCGCGACAGCCCCCTGTACATCTACCTATTCCCTGGAATCAATCGCTGGTCTAGTGAGGGGGAAACCATAATGGAAATACTCGTTGCACACATTCACCACTGGCGCAAGCTCTGCCTTATTTCATCATGGATGGAAATCAACGATAAGCTTCTGCCCATATTGGAGAAGTACCTGTGCAACCGGCATGCCCCGCTGCTCGAAGAGTTGTCGCTCCTGCCCAGCCCCTTTGGCAGTCAGCGACCGGACCAACCGATTATGCACATCCTCCAGCATGGCGCCCCGCGCCTTGTATCTGTAGCACTTCAGAAGTGCTTCCAGCCACCCATGAGTGCCGTCACCACATTAACGCTCCGGGGGAATCCACTTGGCAGCTCATGGAGCGTACCTGAGCTCAATAGCATTTTCCAGGCCGCTCTTGGATTGAAAAACTTGGGTATCGAGAGCGTCAAGCTCATCGATAGGCAACGGTGGCCACCTCTCATCCTTCCACAACTCCGTCGCATCTCCATCGAAATCGACGATATTACGCATATTCTAGCGGTGCTCGAGCAACTCACCGCACCAAAGTTAGAGGACCTGGATGTATCATTGACAAGGCCATCCTTTGGCTCTGACCATAACCATCACTTGATGCCACACCAGTCACTGCAGACCCTGACTCCGCAAACTCTTACCCTCAGACTCGGGAAGAACTCTGACAGAGACCTCTTACACGTTTTCTCACCAATCACATCAATCAAATGCCTGTCATTGGTTCCATTCACAACTCTAGCACCAACCACTGCGCCTATATGGGATGCCCTAACCACGCAATCCTGGCCTCTGCTGGACACTCTCCGCTTGGGACAGAACATTGTCTCCCACGATGTGTTGCATGGGTTCCTCGAGAATCGCGTGCGCATTAGGTTGCCGATCAAGACACTTTTGCTGCACTCTTCGCCTGAGGTAGAGCGGGGAGACCTGGAGCGAGTCGCTCAGATGGTCGAGGTTGGTACTTGGGATGCAAAGGCTAGGGATGAGCTGCCTGTTTACGAGGCGACCTGGGGTTAAATGAAGGGAGCACTGAGTGGCGGACACGACATTTGGACAAAGAATTTTGAACCTCGACTGGTAATCATATTTTGGCTTCCGAACAGCCATTCATTGTTCTGTCTGCAGTGCAGTGAGACCCCGGAGCGGGTGGTCGGTGGAAAGTAGTCGTGCGGGATGTTATGAAGCGGGAACGCCAGTGATGCCATCGAGTTCATATATCGCCTTGGTGCGGGGTATGTGAGGAGCGGTAGGACATGTTGGATGGGGGAAGATTTAGGCTATGGAGGGCAAGCCAAACTCGGCGCGAAGGAGGGACCCACTTCACTCTGTAAGATAAAGCACGTCTGCCGGAAGGCATTGAGTGATAGGAACAACCAATCCGAAAGGGACGGAATATCGACTTGATGGCTGCAGAGGCTTCAGCACCAGTCACCGTGGGAAGAGGAAGGAACGCTAGCCGTCGTTGGCGATTGATCAGTTTATTATTAATAATAAGAAAAGAAGACGCGGCTGGACGAGTGATCGTTCCCGAGCGGAATGGGATAAGAACCACTGGCCCGGGTATCAATCAGAGCTTGGACAGCGTTAGGTGATTTTCTTGTTATGATGCACCGTGACAATTGCATTGTCCCATGAATCCGACTACATACATCATGTAAAATCGTGTAAAATGGAATCCTATTGAACACGTTTTTGGGGCCATGCGCCAGTCACTTCGGAGCTGTTTTGACAACTGCATAAAACATTTCATTCTGTAGGTCATTTGGTCATGTGCCCGAACGAGATGAATCTTTCGACGAACCTGTGTGAGAGCCCGAGAATAAATTTGAAATTGCTCGACCGCTCCTTTCCAAGATCCCGAGTCGACACGGTTAACGCCATGGTACGCAAGGTTCATCTGATGAAAGCGTAAGTTTGACTTGAAAAGTCCACCTCACGAAGAACTTTATGCCTGCTGACTCGGAACCTTGGAACCTCTTCCGTCATAAAGACCTGGGGAATGTTCAACCGAAAGAGCGCATTCAGTCTCGCCATTTGTTCAGAACCGAGGGGCGAGATCTTCTTGACGCTTCGTCCCCTCACGAACTGCTTGAGGGCATATTGCACAGCATAATAGGTCGACCTATGTATGCCTGACGCTTTCCGCTCTCATCACTTACGTGGCCCCGAAGGTTATCTGAACTACTATGAGCAAGGATGGATGCATCGCGATGTCAGTGTCGGGAATGTAATGCTGCTGAAGGAAAGGTTGACCCTACCGCCTTTCTCGCGGTGAGGATTGCTTAGAAAGCCGAATTCACTCAGAGTTCTCATACACGTTTTCAGCATTGAAGTTATATCAGGATGGAATGAATGTGTTGGTGTACTCACTGACGGAGATCACGCCATTCAATGGAGAGACCATGACCGCGAACGAGCCACACATCGATCGGTCAGCTCATCATTCTCGCCCAACGCATCAACAATTCCTGATACCTCTTTAGGGCACCCTGCCGTTTTTATCCATGCGGCTCGTTGAAATTTGGGCATATGATTTGCCCTATCAACACACAACAATCGATGATCTTGAATCTTTTCTTTGGCTGCTGTTATGGTGTATATTTTGCATCATTGAAGAGAAAGGCAAGTTGGACCGAGCAGAGGCCCACCACCTTAAGCAGCTCTGATCTATGGATATCGAATCACACATCAGCAAACCCACTTTTGTTGCTGTAGAATGAAGGAAATCTATAGCTAGGGTATAGCTTGCCATAGCTTGCCATAGCAGCTTAGTATCTATGCAGTGCAGTGTAGCTCATGGTAGATTACACATACACCTGGAAATAAGTGCATAGAAAGCAGAGATATCTTTGTAGCAACACCTAGATATTATTTGGATCTATGTAGCTAGGAGTAGGATCTCATTTCCACCCATGCACATGTGTTGGACTTGGAAAAAATTCAACGTCAGTTCATCACATGATCTTATGTTGAATTTTCTCTCAAATTGTCCCACACTCGTTTTTACTCCTTCACCTTCACCCTCCGCCCCATCGAACCATGAGTACGCGTAAGTCCCTCTCTATCTACCCATTGAGCTGTAATGGTAACTGCCACAGTGACAGCTGCAACAGCGCGACTGCAACGGCGACGGCAGCCACAACGGGCAGCCATAACGGGGGACGACGACGGCGGGCGACTCCCTCTCTCTCTCTCTCTCTCTCTCTCTCTCCCTCTCTCCCTCTCTCTCTCTCTCTCCCTCTCCCTCTCTCCCTCTCTCTCTCTCTCTCCCTCTCCCTCTCTCCCTCTCTCCTTCTCTCCTTCTCTCCCTCTCTCTCCCCCCTCCCCCTCTCCTCTCTCTCTTCCCCCAAGCAATGACGGCGACGACGACGGCGGCGGCAGCGGCAGCAGCGGCGGTCCCTCTCCCTCTCCCTCTCCCTCCCCCTCATCTCTCTCTCTCTCCCTCCCCATCATCTCCCCCCCCTCTCTCCCTCTCCTCTCGCCCTTCCTCCAAGCAATGACGGCGACAACGACGATGGCAGCGGCGGCTGCGCCTCTCTTCTGGCAGCTAAGGGGCCCCCAGGTGTGTCCTCTCCCCCTGCTTTTTTCCTTTTTTCTTATTGGTCAAGGACAATGGCAACGGCGATGGCGGCTCTCCCTCTCCCTCTCCCTCCCCCTCATCTCCCTCTCCCTCCCTCTCCCTCTCCCTCCCCCTCATCTCCCTCTCCCTCCCTCTCCCTCTCCCTCCCCCTCATCTCCCTCTCCCTCCCTCTCCCTCTCCCTCCCCTCATCTCCCTCTCCCTCTCCTCTCTCCCTTCCTCCAAGCGATGACAGCAGCAGCAGCAATGGCGGCGGCGATGGCAGCAGCAGCAGCAGCAGCGGCGGCGGCGGCAGCGGCACCAGCCGCAGCAATGGTGGCGGCGGCGATGGCGGCAGCGACGGTGGCGGCGGCAGCAGCACCAGCGGCGGTGATGGTGGCGGCGGCGACGGCGGTGGCGCAACGACGGCGGCAGCGACAAGCGGCGGCGGCACAACGATGGCGGCAGCGACGGCGGCAACAGCGGCGGTGGCGGCAGCAACGAGCAGCAGCGGCGGCGACGAGCAACAATGGCGGCGGCGAGCAACAGGGGTGGTGACGGAGGCACGAGCAATAGCAAAGGCGGCGGCGGCAGCAGCACAAGCGGCAGCAGCACCAGCGGCGGCGATGGCGGCAGCAACAAGCAGTGGCGGCGCAACAACGGCGGAAGCAACGAGCAGCAGCAGCACAACGATGGCGACGGCGGCAGCAACAAGCAGTGGCGGCGCAACAACGGCGGAAGCAACGAGCAGCAGCAACGAGCAGCGGCGGCACAACGATGGCAGCAGCGGCAGCGGCGGCGGCAATGAGCAGCGGCGGCGGCGAGCAACAGGGGCGGTGACAGCGGCACGAGCAATAGCAAAGGCGACGGTGGCGGCAACGAGCAATGGCAGTGGCGATGAGCAACGGCGGCGGCGACGAGCAACGGCGGCGGCGACAAGCAACAATGGCGGCGGCGAGCAACAGGGGCGGTGACAGCGGCATGAGCAATAGCAAAGGCGACAGCGGCAGCGGCAACGAGCGGTGGTGGCGGTGGCAACGAGCGGTGGCGGCGGCAACAAGCGGTGGCGGCGGCGGCAACAAGCGGTGGCAGCGGCGGCAACAAGCGGTGGCAGTGGCGGCAACAAGCGGTGGCAGCGGCGACGAGCGGTGGCGGCGGCGGCGGCAATGGTGGTGGCGGCAGCAGCATTCCCTACAATTAGAGTATCACATGACTTTGTTGATCATAAAACAAATACAAATATTGATTGCTGCAATTGTGTGGTTGTGCAGTTGAGTGTAGTTGAGCATAGTTTAGATGTAGGACCTGCCACTAGCTACATGTTTCTATGTAGGACTCTGTAGCTTTATTCTAGACCTATGTAGTGCTGCAGTGGGTCATGTTCCCCTACAAAGCAATCATGCTGTGCTACACAGTTCTACACATATAAGGAAGTTGTCTATGGCTTCTATGGCTCTACAGCTGTCTGTGCAGCACTGCCAAATGGCATATAGCCTGATTGCACTTTGCTGATGCATATTAATGGCAGACTGGGGATCCTGGCCATGATTCAGCACACGGTTAAGCGCCGCACCGTGAGCGCAATGGTGGAGATATTTCAACCTTTGTTGTTTGAGTGGCCCAAGATTTCCACAGAGTCCAATGACATCCATCAGCAAAGTGCAATCAGGCTATATGCCATTTGGCAGTGCTGCACAGACAGCTGTAGAGCCATAGAAGCCATAGACAACTTCCTTATATGTGTAGAACTGTGTAGCACAGCATGATTGCTTTGTAGGGGAACATGACCCACTGCAGCACTACATAGGTCTAGAATAAAGCTACAGAGTCCTACATAGAAACATGTAGCTAGTGGCAGGTCCTACATCTAAACTATGCTCAACTACACTCAACTGCACAACCACACAATTGCAGCAATCAATATTTGTATTTGTTTTATGATCAACAAAGTCATGTGATACTCTAATTGTAGGGAATGCTGCTGCCGCCACCACCATTGCCGCTGCTGCCGCCACCGCTCGTCGCCGCTGCCACCGCTTGTTGCCGCCACTGCCACCGCTCGTCACCGCCGCCACCGCTCGTTGCCGCTGCCACCGCTGTCGCCTTTGCTATTGCTCATGCCGCCGTCACCACCCCTGTTGCTTGCCGCCGCCATTGTTGCTCGTCGCCGCCGCCGTTGCTCGTCGCCGCCGCCATTGCTCATCGCCGCCGCCATTGCTCGTCGCCACCGCCACCGCTCGTTGCCGCCGCCGCCGCCGCCGTCGCCTTTGCTATTGCTCGTGCCGCCGTCACCGCCCCTGTTGCTCGCCGCCGCCATTGTTGCTCGTTGCCGCCGCCGCCGCCGCTGTTGCCGCTGTCGCTGCCGCCATCGTTGTGCTGCCGCTGCTCGTTGCTGCCGCCATCGTTGTGCCGCTGCTGCTCGTTGCTTCCGCCGTTGTTGCGCCGCCACTGCTTGTCGCTGCCGCCATCGTTGCGCTGCCGCCGTCGCCGCCGCTGGTGCTGCTGCCGCTTGTGCTGCTGCCGCCGCCACCGCTCATTGCCGCCGCCGTCGCCTTTGCTATTGCTCGTGCCTCCGTCACCGCCCCTGTTGCTCGCCGCCGCCGTTGTTGCTCGTTGCCGCCGCCGCTGCTCGTTGTTGCCGCCGTCGCTGCCGCCATCGTTGTGCCGCCGCCGCCGCCACCATCACCGCCGCTGGTGCTGCTGCCGCCGCCACCGTCGCTGCCGCCATCGCCGCCGCCGCCATTGCTGCGGCTGGTGCTGCTGCCGCCGCCGCCGCCGCCGCCATTGCTGCCGCTGGTGCTGCTGCTGTCATCGCTTGGAGGAAGGGAGAGAGGAGAGGGAGAGGGAGATGAGGGGAGGGAGAGGGAGAGGGAGGGAGAGGGAGATGAGGGGGAGGGAGAGGGAGAGGGAGAGCCGCCATCGCCGTTGCCATTGTCCTTGACCAATAAGAAAAAAGGAAAAAAGCAGGGGGAGAGGACACACCTGGGGGCCCCTTAGCTGCCAGAAGAGAGGCACAGCCGCCGCTGCCGTCGTCGTTGTCGCCGTCATTGCTTGGAGGAAGGGAGAGAGGAGAGGGAGAGAGGGGGGGGAGATGACGGGGAGGGAGAGGGAGAGGGAGAGGGACCGCCGCTGCTGCCGCTGCCGCCGCCACCGCCGCCGTCGTCGTCGCCGTCATTGCTTGGGGGAAGAGAGAGAGGAGAGGGGGAGGGGGGAGAGAGAGGGAGAGAAGGAGAGAAGGAGAGAGGGAGAGAGGGAGAGGGAGAGAGAGAGAGAGAGGGAGAGAGGGAGAGGGAGAGAGAGAGAGAGAGGGAGAGAGGGAGAGGGAGAGAGAGAGAGAGGGAGTCGCCCACCGTCGTCGTCCCCCGTTATGGCTGCTGTTGTCGTTGCCCCCGTTGTGGCTGCCATCCCCGTTGCAGTCGCGCTGTTGCAGCTGTCACTGTGGCAGTTACTGTTACAGCTCAATGGGTAGATAGAGAGGGACTTACGCGTACTCATGGTTCGATGGGGCGGAGGGTGAAGGTGAAGGAGTAAAAACGAGTGTGGGACAATTTGAGAGAAAATTCAACATAAGATCATGTGATGAACTGACGTTGAATTTTTTCCAAGTCCAACACATGTGCATGGGTGGAAATGAGATCCTACTCCTAGCTACATAGATCCAAATAATATCTAGGTGTTGCTACAAAGATATCTCTGCTTTCTATGCACTGATTTCCAGGTGTATGTGTAATCTACCATGAGCTACACTGCACTGCATAGATACTAAGCTGCTATGGCAAGCTATGGCAAGCTATACCCTAGCTATAGATTTCCTTCATTCTACAGCAACAAAAGTGGGTTTGCTGATGTCATGTTCGCATTACAGGAGAACCCGACCCCCCCTGATGACAATCATTTATATAAACTCACCCATGAATGTTTTGGAAACTTTCTCGCCAAAGGGGCTGCTCACCTGAAGAATCTGCCAACAAGTTGGGATGAGGTCTTTGCCAGTAGGCCTACTCCTTTGTGCTGGAGGAGTGTTGCTCATGTTCTGTCTCTAGCACCACCATAGAGCATTTATCACCACACTACCCTCATGAATGAACATATCAACTCCATGACGGACAGATTAAAAACCTAAAAATAATTTGCTGTTGCGACACTGTGGCGCGACCGATCCCTCTGAGTCTCGACCTCTCCCCACCACTACCACCACCAACCACCATGCCCCACCACCGATGAACGTCCACCCCGTGCGCATCGACAACCTCCTGGGCATGCAAGCCTGCAACCAGCAGAGCCTACTCGAGAACTACACCATGAAGCTCTGTGCATCACTCCCCCCCCCCCCCCCTCACCCCGCCACACACTAACCCACTGACCCACTGCACGCATGTAGACATGTACCACGCGCTCACCTGGCCGTCACTCTCCTACGTTGCCAAAGACCAGAAGGGCCGCATCGTCGGCTACGTGCTCGCCAAGATGTGCATGCGCCCCATTCCCGTTCTCACCCGCCGTGTTTGCGCTGCGCTGATCACCACGGAAGAGGAGTCCACGCAGGAGGCGCCACACGGGCACGTCACCTCGGTCGCCATCCTGCGCTCGTACCGGCACCTCGGGCTTGCAAAGAAGCTCTTGCTGCATTGCCGTGTGTGATGCTCCCTCCATCATGCCCCCCGCTTCCGCTGATCGTGGTCGTGATGCCCCCCCGCCATAGAGGAGGCCATGGCAGCCATTTATGGCGTGGCCCAGGTCTCGCTGCACGTGCGAGTCTCGAACCGGTAGTACTCATCGTTGGTGGCGGCGCCGAACATGCCCCTGTGCGCCTGAATCTCGTCCAATGCAAAAGTGTTAGACGCCGGCACGAAGTGCGTAGAAAAGGGGGATCCATGCGGCAGGAGCAGCACGAAGGTCCATTCGGTGCGCTGCCGCGGGGGTGACAGCAGGAGAGACTAGCGCAGCAGCGGGTCAAGATTTCGCGCTTATTTTCCTACACACACCTTGCGAGGCAATTCAACTTTTGAACACGCCGCGCTCCTTCTCGACGCCGACGAGCCGCTCGACGCGCCACCTCAGTGCCGTCTCGTCCCACAGATGGCCGACGTATTTGAGGCAACGACCTTGGGCCAGAGGCCCGATGAGGGCGTCGGCGGCGAGCAGGCCGCCCATGCTGCAGTGGGCGGATGGCGGGTCGGTGAGGACAGGTGCGACATTCGCGGGGGGGGGGGGGGGGGGGGGGCAATGGGCATGCAATGCATGCTGTGCTTACCTGTGTCCGCAAAGGACGACATGGGCCTTACCTGCGCCACCACCCTCGCCGTGCGCAACCTCCCGGTTGACGACCCGTGTCGTGAGCCAGTCCGCGAACTGGGCAATGGCCTCCGTCTATATTAAGCCCCCCTCAGTCGGTTTGCTGCCCGAAAGACTCTTCGGGCACCGTCGCGTGGCTCCAGACGGTGCGGAGTGACGTACTAGATCTCCTTTGGTCTGTTGATACGTCCAATGCGGCCTTTAGAACGAGACTGCGCAGCCAGAGTCTAGGAGAGAGAGTACGCGCCTCATACGCAGGGTAGATGACGCATTCCGCGATGCAGCCCAGGAGGCTCTGCCGAACGTGGTGTCGGTGCCCTTGAATCTGCGCGACGAGTCAGTGTGTGCAGCTTCGAACGGCTTGCTGGGCCGCCCTGCACTCGCGCATCCGTGGATGAAGACGACGATGAGTAGATTTGCTGTGGATTGTTGATGGGTGAGCATCAGAGCGCACTGCTCCCGAGTCAGCGTTAGAAGTTGATTCCGTAATGAGTGTCCAGTCGAGTGTGCAAATGACAGCCTGAAGACCTGCGACACTCTCCACTGGCTATTAACACTTCTAATTTTTTTCTTCGCATCTCTGAATAACTAGTGGTGGTATTTCAAGCATTTATGTCAGCACACTGTACCAGAAATAGCTCTTTAGTATTTCAAGCGTTGGGGATGTGATAATACACGATATAAAGAATGATGATGTTCATGGTTGTGTTCGACAGCCGTGAAAACGGTAAAATCTGCCTTTTCTGGACATCAAGCAATGACTCCTCGGCTCACGTCTCGGGAATGAACATCAGCATTCCAGGTGTCGACAGTTGCCAGGACAGAATATGGATGTGCTGTGTGGTGACAACAGTGAGAAATTTGGGACAAAAAGGAAGAAGGTACATACGGCCATCGTTACCGAGTGCGTATGCACCTTCAAATAATTCTGGATCATAATCTCGGTCTTGGCAAACTCATATTAAGTGAACGTGAAAATGAAAGAGAAGAGAAACAGACCGTGGCCACTCATCAACGATCTACCAATAGCCATCCGCGTTTCTATGTCCGCATCTTCAGGCCATGGTGTCCCCCGGTACGCTTTCGACGTAGCACGATCACCACTCGAAGTCAGCGTATCCTTGACCACGTCCATGTCCGATTCGTCACCGGAACCTCTCTCCATGGTCTTCTCGGGATTTCGCCTTGCGAATCGTGCCGGATTTCGCCGCCTGTGAGCAATTATTTGTGCTAATACCTTCTCCCCGTGTGAACCCTTCGTTGGCACAGGCTCCCAGTACACCAATTCAATTAGTTCCGTTGTACGATGCATGAGGTTGAGAACATGATCCGGGAGAGGCACTGCGGGAGGATCGCGTCGAACCATCTCAAAATAACGCCGGAATTTAATCTCTGCATTCAGGGCAACGAGGAAAACGTTCAAATGGTTAGGTTGTTCACGTTTTTCCCCAATGTGGCGAAAAGGCGGCAAGGGAGTACTATTCGGCTCAGGTGACTCGCGCAGGACCCGGTCACGAGCTGCGACATACATCTTGCGGGTCTTTGTTACTGGATCGTAGACAAGAAGCACGTTGTCGAACGGAAGGAAATGTTCGGGATGTAAAGCGACTAGCTCGTACTCTGGATCCTTGAAGCTCGTTATGGAGAACTGTCATGTGGAACGTTTCCACCACCATCACAATAGCATTTATAAGACGGACTCACGTCGAGTGAACGGTTGGGATCAAGGCCCGAATTATCAAGTTGTCTCTGCCGCCGATCATTATCTGACTTGACCATTGTAATGAGTCCGTCCAGTGTCGAGAACGAGGGCGTGACCGCAATGAAAGCATATAGGTCGAGAGATGTGTGGACAAAAGCTTCAACTGCACAAATTCAGTCTCATCGGTTCAGAAAATGAAACAATCGCACTCACGAAAAGCAAGATTGGACGAATCATCCAGCGTGAAGTGTCTGTATGGAATGATACGTAGCGTATTTTCAAGCAAGTCCTCCTTCAGAACACTTAGTGGCCGAGACTAATAGCACCCTAGAAGCGCCGCTTACAATTTCAGTTGGATCTCCGTTGCGAACAGCATTGACCCAATGAGCCAGTTGATGTGTATATTTGATGCTTCTCGTTATTATGCAACCTTCAGCAAGATCGACGCCACCATCAGTTCTGCGTCTGGAGGAAACATTCGAGACTGAACCCTCTGCGGGCTGAATTCCAGGAAGGTCACCCAGGGCTGGGACTTTTGCAAACGGCTTGACCGAGATGTGACCAGATTTTGTGAGCAACGACATACTGTATCATTTCGACCACATGTTCACGCCACACTTACATAAGCAGGTGGTCACGCATCCACTCGGAGTTCAGAGCTCAACATGATGTGTGACCAGGGTTGAAACAAGTTCAAGCCAGTCAACAAGCAGATTTTAAATTTGCAGAGGATGTGGCAGAGGAGGTGGAGGAGGCTCAGCAGTTGAGTATCGCAGCAATTGTTAAACAACTAGAAGAGATACAAGAAGGGGGGAGAGGGCAAAGGCGTAAATTGAAAAGCAGTAGGTACAATAATGACTTCGAGGCTCATTGAAATTAGTCACGCCTCCAAGTTCATCTACGAAAATATTGCGTGACAGTCACGCAGTTTGTGTTCAGTTCAGAGGTCCGCGTGACGCGTGACGAACATGTGGTCGAAATGGTACAGTAGTATGGGGACTGGCAATCCCATTACAGTAAAGCTGTGTGTCGCTTACATCAGCGACGTCTCTGCCTGGCACAACAAGTGACCCAAAAGTTGCAAGGAGGTCATAGGCTTCCACAAGCATTTTGAAGCTTAGTTTTAGTGACACAAAATGACCAAAGATTTAATTTGAGCAGATTGTCCAAGATGAAATTTTGAAATCTTGCCTCAATATTTTATTGCAAGCATTGGTGGTGTAATATAAATTCATTGAGGCCAAAATTAAAGGTTCTGCCTTGGATGATCTGTTTAAAATAATTCTTGGATTGTTTTATCTCATAGAATGAAGCACCAAACTCAATAGATGTTGGCTTGCTGACACATTGCACATGTATATGATACATGTCAGTGAGCCTGAGTTTGCATATCATGTGTACAATATGTGTACTCATGCTAGCTGATGCATATTGCATGCATCCAAAAATTATACCAAGGGCTGTACATATATTATGTGTATATGATATGTATGACATAGTGTTTGTACACATATTGTACATGTACAATATGTGTATGAACACTATATCTTACATATCATATGTATAATACACACAACCCTTGCACACATTTCATATGGATGCAATATGTATCAGCAAGCATATGTATGCATACAATATGCATGCTAGTACTGGAACAAACATATCATATGTGAACAGAAAGTAATGTTAGGGCCTGTCCCATCTTGTAAGTAATGTCAGAAGTCAACTTGTTGGTGACCGATCCTGGAAACTCACTAAGACCAGTCAACTGTTGAGCACAGTCGAGAATGCTCAGTCCTGGAAGGTCACAAAGACGTCTGAGAAGATGTGAGAATGAGGAGAGACAAGTAGAGAGGAGGGAGATGTTGCTGAGAAGGTTGTGAAGTCAGAAGACGAAGTGTAGAGAGGGAAAAAGACAATTTGAGAGAAAGGGATAATGCTGAGAAGGTTGTGAAGTCAACCAACAAAGTGTGAAGAAAGAAATAGACAAGGAGGGAGAAATAGATGATGTTGAGAGAGTCGTGGGTAGTCGCGACAATGTTGAGAGGTGTGTTGGTGAAGGCAATGACTTTACCAACTGACGAGAGAATCTATGGGATTCTGTTAGGGCCTGTCCCATCTCATAAATAATACTGGAGGTCGACTTGTTGGTGACTGATCCTGGAAACTTGCTAAGACCAATCAACTGTTGAGCACAGTCAATAATGCTTGGTCCCAGAAGGTCGTGAGGATGTCTGAGAAGATGTGAGAATAAAGAGAGACAAGTAGAGAAAGGGGAGACATCGCTGAGAAGGTCACGAAGTCAGTAGACAAAGTGTAGAGAGGGAAAAAGACAAGTTGAGAGAAATGGGTAACACTGAGAAGGTCGCAAAGTTGACCAACGAAGCGTGAAGAAAGGAATAGACGAGGTGGGAGAAATAGGTGATGCTGAGAAGGTCGCGAAGTTGACTGACGAAGCGTAAGAGAGAAAAAGACGAGGTGAAGGAAAGAGACAATGTTGGAAGAGTCGCAGGTAGTCGTGACAGTGTTTAAGAAGTGTGTCGGTGAAGGCGATGACTTTGCCAACTGACAGGAGAACCTGTAGGGTTTGAAGAAGTCAGTACCAAGACGAAGTAAAGGAAATACTTAGGTGCGTGAGTTGTACAAGCATGGAGGACAAAAGTAGAGAGAAGCAGAGTGGTCTTGGTGTTGTTGAGGTCACCAAGCGAGACAAGACCTATCAATCGTGATGGTTCCAAGCTCAAAGGGCATCATGCCTCAAGCTTAAACCAAAATGCGTCAATATCAAGTCTAGCATATGAGAAGTACATGTGAGACTTATATACGTGCATACAGTAGAGTATAACAAAAGAGGAAAAGTACAGAGGTCGCCAAGCGACAAGACTATAGTAGAACGGGGTATGTTTAGTCGTAAAGTAACTAGGCGCGTGTTCTACTAAGGTCACGAGGGGTTAAGAACGCATAGGTAAGGTCGCAACCTGGTTAAATAATCATATACATAACTATAACTATGGGGGAGTCTTCGGATCATAACTAGCATAGTTATAGATTACTGGGGACGAGAAGGAAGGCATAATTGAAAGGTGTATACAGCTGACCATTGGCAGCGCATTTGAGTGTTAAGGTTGTGAGGTCATAGGAGTGGTCACATGGGTGATGGTAGTGATGCAGGTGACCTTGAATGGGAGGTCATGTGGGTAATGCTGGTAACACGGGTAACGGTCATAACACTGGTAACATATTAGTGCTGGTAGTGGTAGCGCCAGGGGTGCCGAGTGGCAAGTCACATGCCAGCTGAAGAGGGTGCACAATGACATGCTGCGCATGGAATTGGTGGGTCCGGGCGGAATATGCGCATGGTGTGAGGTAGTAAGAGGTGTCGCGAGTGTTGTGTAAGCATGGGGGAGATTGGGGAGGCTTCCGGAAGGGGACAACCGGTTTCGGAAGTGTGTAGAGGGACTCGTGAGGTGGTAGAGGGCCGTCGGGAGGTTTGTAGGAGTCAGTATAGTTGGCTTGGGTAGGGGAAAAATGAATGGGTCCTGACAGATTTGAGGAATCAGTACCAAGACAAATAAGAGAGAATACTTAAGTGTGCGAGTTTATACAAGCATGGAGAACAAATTAGAATAGAGCAGAGGTGTCTTGGCAATCTTGAGGTTACCAGTAGAGACAAGACCTATCAATCATGATGGTTCCAAGCTCAAAGGGCATTGTGGCCTCAAGCTTAAACCAAAAGTGTGTCAATATCAAGTCTACAGTATGAGAAGTACATGCGAGACTTATATATGTGCATACAGAAGAGTATAATGGAAAAGGAAAAGTACAGAGGTCACCAGGCAACAGAACTGTAGTAGTGCGGGGTATGTTTAGTCATATAGTAACTATGTGCGTGCTCTACTAAGGTCGCAAGGGGTTAGGAACGCATGGGTAAGGTCGCGAGCATGACCAGTCACAGGTCGTGACCTGGTTAAATAAGTATATACATAACTATAACTATGGGGGGATTCTCGGATCATATGTAATGTAGTTATAGACGACTGAGGAGAGGAAGGGGAGCATATTTGAAAGGTATATACAGCTGACCATTGGTGGCGTGTTTGAGTGTTAAGGTCATGAGGCCATAGGAGCGATCACATGGGTGATGGTAGTGATGCAGGTGACCTTAGGCGGTGTAGTAGGCTGTACAGGTGTTGGCTGCAAATAGATGTTTGTGGCTGGGTTCTTCAGGGGGTCTTGTTACATGACAGAGACACTAGACAGAACCTTGGAGGGTGTAGAGGTTGAGTGCAAAAAGTCCAGAGAATGAAAATATATGTTGTCTGGAGTATTCGGTATCAGATCCAATAGAGTCCGATTTTTGGATCGAGAGTTCGAGGGGCTGGCGACAATGAAGGCCAGCAGATCAATGTGTATGACGAGGGATGAGCCTGTTAAAGGTCACAGCACAATGTGGGCATTCAAAAAGCTGGAATTCCATAGAGTCCGGTACATACTTATGTACATTTTTCTAAGTACAGCAAATCCAATCCTACGGAAATCTCTGGAAGCTACAGAAGGCAATGCGGTATCATGTACAAGGTCATATAAGGGCCATAATTCATAAGTGAGTCATGCGGTTCGGAGGGATGAAATGTCCGATAACTAGCATATGTCCGGACCGCTCGTAAAATGAAGGAAAGTGAGGTTGGTACAGCAAAGGAGTACTAGGAACAATGGGCAAAGTACTGCAAGGGGTTTGAAACATTTTAAATGATTGGATGGTTGAAAGGGATCACAATATGAAATTTACAGCATGTATATGAAATAGAGGAAGGGGAATGGAATAGTGAGTATGTCGAGTGCTGACCATGCTGGAGTGATGAAATAGAGGGGTGTAGGCAGTGTGTGTGACCTGTGGGCTGTGATCATCACGGGGAATCGGAGACCGGAGAGTCTGATGTCAGATAAGTATCGGATGTTTTCGAATGTCATCGGATGGTGTCGGATTGTTATCGGATCATATTGGACGTAAATGCCTTAGGTCCCGAAATATCTGGATAGTCAATATCTGTCGTGTTTCCTTGTCTAAACTGCATGTCATTCTCCCGGGGGCTGAAAATGCAACCGCCCTCGGTTGCAACCAAACAAGGCCAAATAACCGTTTGTTGATTGTAAAGTACGCGTTGTGTGGGTGCACATAGGTCCAAACATGCACTTGTGCTTTCCTCCAACAGTAATGACGCGTCAACTCTTCAACAATGGAAAACTTTGACTCCCTCATCTTCCAAAACGCGGTCCAGGCGATGATAGAGGCACGGACCATGGCGCCGGGTGAACAATTGCTGGAGCAGGGGCAGGATGGTGAATATGCGGAATGGGTGCAGATGTACGGGGGCGATGCTGTGCATAGTGTCTTTTTCATTCTTTTTCACATCACACTGACAGGGTTTTAGAATGATTTTCTTGCTGGTTACGTTGCCACAATTGACAATGATGTGGAAGTGGATGAGGGACTCGTCCTCATTGCGCAAAGGCTCAAGAAGTGGCGAAGGCTCTGCGGGGATGAATGGACCACCGAGCAGGCGAGAAAACAGGAGGAGGCCGAAGCCGATAAACAGCGCACGAGCGAGGAGAGGGCGGCCATCGAGCGGGCCACAGCGGAGGCGGAGGCAGGGGAGAGGAGGATGGAGGCGGCGAGAGCTGCCGAGAAGAGGGCGTGACTTGCCCGGGCATGTCGGATTGTCAGGAGTGAGGACAACGAGGAAGAGGGAGAGGGGGGTGCAGCAGCAGCAACAACAACAACACCAATAACAGTTGCGCCGGCCGCCGATGCAGCGGCAGTGGCCACGACTGCGACGGATCTGATGGAGGCGGTGGAGTTGGGCGCAAACGGGGAAACGGATCCGAAGGCGGGCACCGTCGGCACGACTGGGGCTGTGGAAGGCGGGCAGAGCGGAGATCGGACGGTGTGGGGAACTGACGGGGTAACGCCCATCGGTGTTATCGAGGCAGCAGCAGTGAGTGCGGTGCCGCCCCCCGTGTTGGAGCATCGGGCAGGCAGGCGGATGACAGCGACGCCAGTGTGGGTGGAGATTGCGAGGGGTGTAGCGGAGAAACAACGACGAGGGAGGACCGGAGTGGGAGCGGACATCAGGTCCCAGGCTGTGCAACAGCCTGGAGATGAGGTAAGTGGTCGATTAAAATGTGTGAAGGTTTTTAGGTGTCTGATCTAATGAGTAGGAACACGATCCGGCTTGCGAGGAGTGCGCCCAGAAGTGGCGCGTGTGCTACAGAGTGGAGGGGGTAGCATGCCGGTGGTGCCGGACTTATAAGGTATCGTGCAGTGTATCGGCTGTACGAGGTAAGTAGTAATGGATTCTTTCCGTAGTGGGGTAAATAATGAGTGAGATTTCAGGGATGAAGTCGGAGAGGGCACCGCTGTCCGGGGTCGGAGGTAAGTCAGGATTTTATCAGCTCTGTGTTGGCTAACGTGGCAGAGCAGGTCCGAAGGCGGCAGAGGCGAGCGGCAGCAAGAGGCCAAGGCGAGGTGCGACGTGGGCACCGGTTCGCGAGGAGATGATGCCAGAGGAGGAGGAGGAGGAGGACGAGATCGAAGATGATGACAGCGTGGAGCTGGTGGAGGAGCCGCCGGCGAAGAGGAAGAAGGTGGAGGCAGGTCCCAGCCGAAAGGGAAAGGAGTGGGAGATGGCACCAGGTGTGTCCAGGCGGAAGGCCTTGGAGAGAGCACTGGAGATGATGGAGAGGGGGGCAGACCAGGTGAAGGCTGGGGTGGAGCTTCTCCAGATGCTCCTTCTCGGTGAGTCATTTACTGTATAAATGTTTTGTTTTTGTATGTGTTTTCTTTTTGAATGGAGTGGAATGTTGTGTGGGAAAAGTGAGTGAGAGCTGTGAGAGTGTAAGGAAAAGGTTAAAAGAACATCGGGTATGAGGTTTGGACTTGTCCGAAATTTCCAATTTTTTATTTTATTTTATTTTATTTTTACAGGGGTTTGGGCGTCGATCAAATCAATGTAAATTATGGGAAAATAAAGGATACAATAGAGAAAGATGCTTAATGGCGAGGGCGAAGGTTCTGGGTTGCTCCGGAGTGTTGCGGACAGGTTTCCAGAGCGTCAGTGTCAGCGGCTTCGTCGTCGGATTCATCGGATAGTTTGGTGGCTTGGTCGTCCACATCCCCGGTATTGATAGAGTTATGTGAGGCCTTGTGTATTTGATAACGTGAGATGTCCTCATTTGTCTCCATCATTTGGTCAGTGATAGATGTGACCGGAATCAAGGTTTGCGAGCGTGGATAGTAGGGAATGATGCAGAAAGCTGCGTAGTGGATTTTTGAGATGGTGCTGTCGAGTTCCGAGAGAATATATGCACCGTATTGAGTTCGGCGGACAATGATCATCAGTCCGAAGAATCGTGGTTTTGTCTTCTGGTTTAATTCCATTTCTACGGCCGAGTTTCGGATCAATACCAGTGATCCAGGTTTGAAATCGTAGTTGATGATAGAGTTCCAGTGTGCATTGATGAACTGCTTGACGGATTGTTTTCGGGCAGCAAGTACTTTGTCGGCGATGGTCACTAGGTCTTCTTCTCGTTTTTGTAGTTGGCGGGCTCGAAGGGCTATCAGTTCCGTAGTAGTTATCGGGGCATTGGCAGTCGGAATTAGATATGTTGCTTCAGATATGTTGAAAGGGAAAAGCGGTTCAACGCCGTGTGCGATGTAAAATGGAGAGTGACTGGTGGATCGTTGGATTGTGGTTCGTTCCGCCCAAATGACTGAGGGTAAGACATCCGGCCATTTCGATTCATCTCCGTCTGCTGCTTTGATTAATGACTTGCAGACTGATCGGTGGGCATGTTCGATGACACTGTTAGCGCAGGAATTATATCCGGAGATATGGATGTGACAGATTCTGTGCCGTTTCTTGAGGAAATCGAGGGCCTTGATAAATGGGGTACTGTTATCTGTAATGATCTCTTCTACTGCAGGTTGCAGGCGGTCATGTGACTTTGTTCTCATTTCTCTGTTGGCCTTGGGGATGCATCTGAGCTTCATGGTGGTGGCTTACATAAGCGATCCTGACACAATGCTTCTGAGCCCTACACCACTGGCTTGACCATCAGTCCCTGTCCATGGGTCAAGATACATGCTCACATCAGTACTACCCCCACTGTCCCTGCTTACAACTAACTACTCTGGAGTGCTCCCAGTGCTCCCATTCCTGATACCAGGTGTCAACCCACCACCCTCATCACACAGGTCATGATGTCTGCCGCCACCAACCCTGAACCTTCTGTCACAGTTGCCACCATGACCCTTTGAGATTCCAGGGATTCCACAAGGAATTCCACCAGCAGCACCCCCTGTGGTGCCTGTTGGAAATTTGCCTGCCAGTCTGCTGCAATATATCTATTACCCAGCACCTAGCGATGACAGCCCCAAACTTAAGGAGCCCAACATCTTCATGGGTAAGGATGGGAGTAATCCCGTAGTCAGAGTGCAGAGTATCTAGTGCATAGCCTACAATCATCCACCATTTTGACTGCCTTGAGAGAAGCACTAGGAATGGTGTCCTGTTGACTAGGCATATTACCTGCTACACTTCTCTGTATTACCCACAGGAATCACTTTTGTGTTATCAGTATGATTCAGTGGTTCTAGGTAATCTCTGATGAATCTCATTGACAGAACAATCCCCACACTCTTATTATGAACATGCCAGTGTTACATGTAGCTATGTAAACCTTATTGCATAATTGCATAGGCATATGAAGGATATATTGAAAGGATGTCATGTTAATACCTTCTGGGTTTCAGAATGTATACCCTTCAAGGTGGAGACATAGCATGTAGCATCCTTATAGTCAAATCATTATATCCTGTTCCCCATGACTATATGACTATTGGTCTCAAAGAATTGCCAATTAAGGCTCCCAGCTAGTCACATCACCTGCCAGCACATCATCACATGATGGTGATTACTTGGGTATTGATTTAAACTGAGAATTTATAATGCCCCCTCAGTGGTTCAAACTCATGCCCCCAGTTACAGATTTGACCTGTGGCTGTGGGGGACCTTTCTCCCCCTAGACCATGGGGCCTAACACACAGTATACAAGCAATCAAAGGACAGGTGGTTGAACTAGGCAGGGCAGACTGTAACTACAAGTAACCAAAGGACAGGTGGTTGAACTATAAAAAAGAGGAGGGGTCATTGGCAGGAGAACACCCAGGCTAAAGGTATTAAGAGTGTAGGGCCTTGGTATCGTGCATAATGGAATAGGATTTAGCAAATCAGTGGGAGGGGGAAAGTGATCATTTCCCAGGTTGATGCGGTAAGCTGACCACCAACACCCTATAGTAATGTCATAGAATTCAAAATGATTGCCTGTAACAGTCCACAGGGGGTTAGTTAGTAACAGTAGAATGGTGTATATACATTGCATAATGTACTCGGATCCATCAAGGATAGAATGTGTGAAGTCCAAGTTTCTAAGATTGGGTTAGTAGAGACAGTGGACGCACAGTCCTTTTGTGTATGTAAGAAATAGGAAATGGATGGCAACGTTTCAATGCACAGTAGCAGACCCGTGCCGTCATAGTGTTCCGCGCCTTTTGTGTTCGTCAGTCATCATCTTCCCCACGTTGTCCGAAAGATCTGCGCAAAGAAGCCATGACAAATCCACAACATTGCAGAAAAAAAGGTTGCGAACCAATTGGTGACGTGAAATTGAGGACCTGAAGCATGAACAAGTTAGCAGGAGAGAGCGTGCATTGCGAGGGAAACACGATCACGCACATACGGATGCAAACTCATCTTCCCGCTCAGGCCACCACCCATACCACCCTCGCCGAGACACACCGGCGCGTGAGAGCGACAGCAACGCACAAGCCGCCGATGATGGCAACAATAATGGTGGAGGGCATGCTGCTGCAGCTGAGCCCCATTCATCTGTGTCCGATTCGAAGTGGTGCACCCCGCTTCTTCCGGTGGCGTGTGTGATGTTTCCACGCTATGGCCCGGCTCACGTTTCTCTTCCGCCATCGCTGGCTTTTCGTCCGGTACACCTGTGCCCGAGCCTACGCCCACACACATTGAAGGCAACGGAAGGTCTCCATAATACGACTCCCTGGTATACTCCGACGTGACCATCATTGAGCCGCCCGACGTCGTGTGCGTGTACAGCGTGCGTTCTTTGTTATTTGGCTCGTCCATCGCTAATGGGAAGAATATCTGCAGTTGTGTTTGTGAGTTACATGTGGAGGACATCCGAACCGGCACACACAAAGAGGGTTATGGTTGACGACAGGACGCAGCCGAAGCCGGATAGCATGATCAAGAAGTCTGAGTCAGCACGAGGAGGGTTATTGATGACGGAGCTTGGAGGTTACTTGGCAACATACCTGACCGAAATCTATCAAGAGTCAGGTACATTACTAACACCGTTTAAAGAAAAGAGACTTGCATGTTGGAGACGACTACGTGGGGGCCATACAATGCATCCACTGCGAGGGTCAACAATGGGAGCGTGAACATGAATCGCAACACGACGCGGACGACCTACGCAGGACCAGCAGATTAGACAGATACTGCGAAAAGGATCGGCGAAAGAGAAACACACGTTCAACTTATAAAACGTTGTTAGACGACCCAGAACGTCGGCGCCCGCCCCGCCAGACTTGACTTCCCGCAGGAAGCCCGGGAACCGTGCAAGCACGTAAAGGAAGCAAAGGGTCGTGAAGGTCGATGCACACGATCCTACCAGGAAGATCCATGCTAGTGACTATGGAGAGGGAAGAGTAATCGGGGGAGGGAGAGGAAGTGAAGTGAAGCAACGCACATGTAGGAAGTCTTTGCGTGTAAACACGGAGGTAAGCGGTAGGCCGATGATAGAAATGATGCTACCTAGTAGCAAAATCCATGGAGACGGTTGAAAGCTGGAGGCAGATGCGAGGACTCACCGATGCACCATGCTCTGTACTCCCAGCACCGGAACCAGTTTCGCTGGCTGGGGCCTTGGTGTAACAAGAATAGCCAGAACGCCAATTCTGAACGGAATTGGTGAGTGAGTTCCAACGGAGCAGGCGGGCTGACTCACCCTCGAGATGTGTCACGCTGTCGTCAGAAGACATGAGCAAAAGCAAAATCTGGGAACAACGAACACGCACATCTCAAAGCTCCATGCGACGCTGAAAATCAAGTAGAGGGGGAGGACCCACACGCGGTTCGGTTCACTCCACAGGAGGGTGGGCTTGGGGATGACAACTATTGGTTACGACGAGGGGGGACGGTCAGTCAGGCGGCGCTGCTTGGAGAGGCTACGCGATGTGTATCCGCCTCACTTTCGTGAGTGCCAGGAAGCACGATGAAACCTTTTTTTAAATTCCGATGGAACATCAAAGCGCTATTCGAAGCAGGGCTTGTTTTCGCTTACCTTCACGAAACTTAATTATAGTGAGAGTAATGTTGAAGAAGGCGAGGAGAGGCACGGTGGCCAAGTACGAATACTGATAATACAACAGGGAATGAGGGGAATGAGGCCTCAAGAATGCGAGGCGGGGCAAGACAGTGCTCACCGTCATCACACGTTTGAATGTTCCAGGCTGCCGTCCAGAGTTCCAGCAGACGCATTGAAAGCGGTCATATCGCCACAGATGGCAGAAGAGAAAGACCAAGAACTGGGAAAGGGCACCCCGTTCATTTTGGTCAAATTGAGTGATTACGAGTGGGCTCTCACGAAACAGGATAGTATGGACCAGAGAAGAAAGGCGGTCGCGGATCCGATGCTCATCGTCAATACAGTAGGGAATTTTCGAAAGAGAAAGAGAAGCCAGTACGTGCGGTTGTTTATAAGGGGAATTAGCTCTTGTAAAACGTGGGGGTCTCTTGGGTGCTAGGTTGATATAGGTTGATGATGAATTCAAATAAAATCAATACTGCACAGGCCCAGTAGCGGTCATTCATCACAGCTTATTGCATCATTTTCAGACGTCCCTGTATCTGTCCATCTGCCGCTGGCATCACATTGTATCGGATCCTCGCTAAGGCAAGCGGATCAAATGGCCTCCGACGGTCGGGCAGTTGCCTTGTCCTCTGACCCACATTGAAGCCGTCGGTGTTTGCCGTTTCAAATTTCAGTTTACACCGCTAGCGGACTCCAATCCGCCGTCTTCAATTCGGGTTTGGGCACACCATCTCGGCGCTGGGGCCAAATGTCCGTGCCCGCTCTACCACTTCCTGCATGCGTCGCACCCAGCCATCTGCTATTGGTTCAGCACCGCCATCCACCTTCCTTAGCCCAAAGGTCATCGTCGAACTCTTGGTACAGCTGCGTCAGCTTACGCTGCAATTTAGCTGCCTGCTCGTATGAAGGTGAAACTGAACGAGGCGCGGTACCAGCTTCGCAGTTTCGTCTAGGGTGTTCGGTGATTCAGCATGTGTAGACAGAAGATGGATTGGACATGCCTCGCAGAGTATGAAACTTGACAACAAGCTCTGGCGGGGAGGTCCTATATTGATCATATCTGGCGAGGAACGAGGCAGGCAGGAGGGGAGACAAGTAGCGGCCAAGGACCACCTCCTTACTGTAATAATTTGAGTAGTAACAAATGCCTCATTTTCTAATGTGGACTTGTGGTTCAGGGGGAGAACACTTTTGTAATGATAGAGGAAACACTGAGACTAAAGCCAAACTGGATACCCAGGGAACATCAGAAAAGCACTCAAGAAGACCAGCTTCTCACAGTGCAGACTCCCACTCCTTCCAGAGCAGAGGAGTCATGACAGAATAGAGAGGCATATCAGGGGTGGTCTTGGGTGCTATGCCCTGAGGCCCCACACCTGGAGCAGATGTGGGAGAAGTTTCAGGAAGCAGAACTGCATCCCCCACTTGTGCCATTAAACCAGAAGCACTGGCCATGCAGGCCTTTCCAACTGGCCAGAGACTTGGACAGGAAGCCATTGGGGCAGCTCTCCCCAGGTGGTCACTGCACACATAGCAGATGCCATGGCAATGTGCAGAGTGGGGGTTTGAACCACACCCATGAAAGGAATTCTGGTCTGAAGGGGTGAAGGATTGTACATCCCTGATTGCATTGGTTGTTGCAAGGTGTCTGATCTGGCAGTGAGAAACTGTAAAGACAGTAAGCTACAGTAAGTCTCAGTCTCAAAAGAGAGAACTTGGAGATTTCTTGTAAAACTTGAGACTTTCTTGAAGCTCATCCTCCAGAATCTTGACATAGAGGTCTCTGTCCATCCATCCATCAATCTTGCAGTCATACCCAACTCCTTCCCACATCACACAGCCCCACATCATCAAGGAATCTCCAAACTTCTTTGTCCCCTCCACCAGTCTCTCACTCAGACATTCCCCCATACCTATTTCCTCCCATCTGACCCCAAACAATTAATTTTGGTCTCATCTGACCATAAAACCTTCCTCCAATCCTCCACAGTCAAGTCTTTATGAGCAATGGCAAAATCTAGCCTCTCCTGCACATGCCTCTTGGTGAGAAGTGGTCTTTTCCTCTTCACCACAGCCTTCATACCTTCCTTCTTCATCCCATTCTGAACTGTCTGAGCTGAGAGAGGCTGGTTGACAATGTCCTGAAGGACCTTTGTCACTTGGACTGCATTTCAGCCCTCCCAGACCCAATAAGACAAAGGGCATGTTGAATGTTAGCATCAGAAAGCTTAGCTCCAGGAGCTTTTGTGAGGTAAGGGCAGTGCCTGGAGCAAATTCTGGAGATGGTGGCATTGGATAATCCAGTCTGGGATGAGATTTGTTCCCCAGAGAGGCCAGAATCAAGAAAAGTGAGGATGTGATTGGTATCAGCAGCAGATAGAGGCTTCATAGTGGTGGTGGTGTGAAACAACTGGTTGTTTTGTTCTGTTTGATGAACTCACATGACCTGTCTGTTGGTTCTGATGCCAAATATAGCACAACAACATTGTCAGGACCTACCCATTTTTCCAACCCAATTCAAGCCCACCAATGCCTATGAACCTCCCAACACCCTCCAGTAACCTTACAGACCTTCTCATCCACCTCCAAGACCTCCCACCACCTTCTGGAACCCTTCCTGATCCCTATGTTTTCCTATGGTACTTGTGACTATGAGTCCATACTCACACAACTTCCTTTGACCTCACCTTTAACTTAATTGTCATCCAACCCTCCAATATTACACATGATATGCCATGACACAATCTCTTCATCTTGCATGTGACATGCCATGTGGCACCATTAGTGTTATCCAAGTGTTACTCATGTGATATCCTGCCCAAGGTCACTTGCATCACTAGCATCACTCACATGACTCACCTCATGATGCCACAACCTTGACACTCAAACATGCCACCAATGGTCAGCTGCATACACACTTCACAAATACTTTATTCTTTGCCTATGGTAGTTGCTAACTACCTTATCTATGATCTGAGGATCCTCTGTAGTTATAACTATGTATATGATTATTTATGTAAGTTGCAACCCATGACTGGTCAGGCTCACAACCTTCTGATGCTCCCCAAACCCCTTGTGACTTTTGTAGTACATGCAGATAGTCACCTTATGCTGTTTCCACTCTGCCTCCACATATTGCCTTCTTGAAGGCCTTTTGCTCTTGGTATAAAGTGTTGAGCTCAAGCACTTTAGCCTTCCATTCAACCTAGGTGACTGGCATCAGCATGGAGGTGTAGACCCAGTCCATGAGTCCAATGTTGAGGGTTGTTTTCTGTAAGTTGACAACTACTGCACTGTGGTGTACCTCAGTATATTGTGCTTTTACCACCAGGGTTTTGAATGTGGTAAAGAACTCAACAGTGGTCTTAGTCCCCTGTTGCAATTGTCCCAGTTCTTGGATCACATTAGACTGGCTTGTTGTGTGAGTAAAGTTCCTGTCCATCACTTGTTGGGAATCAGCCCAGTGCCTGACCAGGCCTGCCATCATTCTTTGACATATGAATTTGCCCATTCAGCAGCAAAGTCTTTGGTCATCAATAGGGTAAAGAATATCTTGTTTTGGTCAGCTGCATAGCTGTGTGGGTTTGCCACAAACTCCAGGTTCAGGCATCATATGAATGTTTCATAGTCCTTCTTTTCCCCAGTAAAATCAGGGACCAAGATTTGAATCCTTGGCAGTGTGCATTTGTTGGCCTGGTGGGGTTCTGTTCATTATTGGCCATATCTTCTTCATTATTGGTTGTCAAGGGTCCCTCTGGTGTGACATATGTGTATTGTTTGTTCAAACTGACATTTTGTAGATCACTAGCAGCTAACCTGTGCTACACTACAGTTGCAGCCTGTGCTACACTATTTGTTGTTTACCTGGATCCTCCCACCCTCACTGCACTCAGATGCTTGAGAGGAGGAGCATTTCAGGTGGTGAGAAAACAAAGTGCACAGCAGAGTTAACCTGCACTGCATGAGACTACACAGCCAAGTATAATATATATACTTTAAATTTACATGAGCAACATTTGTGAATTCAAAATCAAATATGGCAATTCCAGACATCACTCATCACAGCTTATTATTGCATCATTTTCAGACCTGGATCTGTCCATCTACCGCCAGTATCACATTGTATCGGATCCTCACTAAGGCAAGCGGATCAAATAGCCTCCGATGGTCGAGCTGGCATGCGGTTGCCTTGCGCTCTGGCCCATATTGAAGCCGTTCCTGGCTCGTCAGGGTTTGCCGTTTCAAATTTCAAATTACACCGCTAGCAGACTCCATTCCGCCATCTTCAATTCGGGTTTGGGCACCATCACAGCGCCGGGACCAAATGTCCGTGCCCGCTCTACCACTTCCTGCATGCGTCGCGCCCAGCCATCTGCTATTGGTTCAGCACCGCCATTTGTGCCACCTTCTTTAGCCCAAAGGTCATTCAATACATCGTCGAACTCTTGGTACAGCTGCGTCAACTTATGCTGCAATTTAGTTGCCTGCTCGCAGTGCTCGGGCTGAAACTGAACGAGGTGCGGTACCAGCTTCGCAGTTTCGTCTGGGGTGTTCGGTGATTCAGCATGTGTAGACAGAAGATGAATTGGACATGCCTCGCAGAGTATGAAACTTGACAACAAGTTTCTCAATGGACCTAAGCAAATATTCTTCCTCATCCAATGTGCCTCTTTTTCCACTTCCCACCTTACGTTCCAACTTCCTTTTAGATCTGGAACTCCGCCTTGACCGGAACAACCTCAGATAAAAATAGCACCAGCGATCTCTCAACCACTCACTTGGATGTCTTCGTCAGTACGGTGTACCGCGTGAAAGCGGACGCTTCCGTGACCACGTCTACATTGCCCAGGTTTGGGTCCTCCGCGCCATAAAATGAATCTGAATGCATCAACGTTGTATCAGGCAAATCTCCAAATCTGCATGACAGCCTGACAAACCCGGGTCCACCGCTCTCTTGATCCGCAACTCGCGTATCCGACTTGAACGTTCACGTAGCTGCTGCCGCAGCTCTTCGATATCCTCCAAAAGTTGCCCACAGTTTTCAAGTGCCGCAGGATATATTGCTTCCGTTAGTAACTCCGGTAATGAATGCAGAGTCATCTAGAGTGATCGTCATAGTCACGGGTCGAGACCAGCGATGACAACTTCTGCAACAAACTTACGATTCGCCGCGCTTCGGATATGAGATTGTCTCGGACCAGGACGACCACAGCTTCTTTGGGATTCTTACAGTAATCCAGGAAGACACGCGCTGCCTCCACCGGCATCCGCTTCCATGTTAAGCACTCTACAAATAAACAAATGAGGTGGACAGTAGTGGCACATGCAGGCGAAGCATACCTGCTACACGATACCCCATGGCAGTGACATCTTCGTCGGAAACACCAT
The DNA here is from genome assembly GCA_951802425.1 of Clavaria fumosa. Taxonomy (NCBI): domain Eukaryota; kingdom Fungi; phylum Basidiomycota; class Agaricomycetes; order Agaricales; family Clavariaceae; genus Clavaria; species Clavaria fumosa. Next base: position 398,801 of record OX637805.1, on the reverse strand, counting down.
TCGTAAGAGCTACCTCAAACAACTCCTGCCAGTTTAATGCCTTCTCGTACGCCTCCATAGCCTTTAAAGGTTGTTTGGCTCGCACGAATACTAATATTATAGAAGACATCAGCTCAAGTATACAGAACGGTATTGAGATATTCAACTCACCGTTGGCGGCTTGGGAAAAGTCCCGTCGCTCGAAGAGCCAATCCCCATAGACATCCAACACAGCCTGAGAAGTAAAATGAGTGACTCGTTGTTGTCGAATCTAGGGTCCTGGATATCTACAGGATATTTCCCCGTGCCTTTCCATATTGACAGGGCCGTCTCGTAAAGTTGATGCAGGCCCACGTATTCCATGGCTTCTAGGAAACGATCATCACCTGAAATCACTCTCGTTAGCACAGCTTAAAATCCTATTCGAAGGCACATTGTGTACCTGCAAGGCTCAGATTGCGGAGCGCCTTTTCATAGCGCTTTAAATAGTCGTCGATCCGGAATTGCTGGTAGTGCTTCTCCAAGGCTCGCAGCTCACGCAGGAACGGTAAATATTCCCTCGGATCCTGTCACCGTCAGCTGGCCAGGCAAGAATAAGCGAACGCTGTACCTTCCGTGTGTGCTGTGCAATCATCAAAACCAGGGCGAAGTCATACATCCCAAGGGCTGTGTCGAATAGCCGATCCGCATCAACGAGGAAGATGATGTATTTCAAAGCGTCTTCAACCAACGTTGCGTTCGTTTCTGCACGCGTTCGTCATCTCAAAGTCCGGCGAGGCATAGGAAACCCGAGCCAACCTTTGAGTCGCAATAGAACCCCGAGCCCAGCTTCGTGATCTGGAGGAGTCTTGACAACATGAGCGGTTATAATTGAGTTCACATATTTGGGTTCGTCCCTCATTTCCAGTTCAGCGCGGACGCCATCACAGACTGCGGCAATCGTAGCGGGAGGCAACGTGCCTCTTCTGCCCAGACGATGTTCAGTCAGACGTGGCTACTCTTTCAGAAATCCGATGACCCATACCCGACACTGGACAAAAATAAATTGATGTGATCCACGTGATCCACCTGTTCGACGAAGTCTTTGATCTGGTTGAGGAAAGCTGCCTGGTCGTGTTCCACGATCAAGCTCAGGTCAAGGCGGTGCTTCCTGCACGCCAGGAAAGCCTTGATGTATCGCCCCCTAGTATGTGCGAAGGCAGTTCTGCGAAAGAAAGAAAAAGACGTTGACATAAGAACTCACGCGTCAAGGTCCTGCCTCACAACCTTCATGACTAGGGTCCGTGGATTGATGGTCTCGAGATTGCCGCGCGGCATCTGCAACACCATACTCATGGTACTTGGGACGACAGTGACGATCCTCGACCCACGCTCCACTCTCCGTTTCTCGACGACGAGATCGCCAGCTGAAGAGATGAGCGACGCGACGGGTACCAGACACACCTCGTGTGTGGTCGTTGTAAACATCACAAAGTCGGACGCGACGATGAACGACGTGGCATCCCGGGAAAGTAGTTTCGCCGGGGCCGCCGAACCATCAGACGTCGCGTAGTACAGCTTGCCCGAGCTTGCCCGCCCGACGGCCACTAGGGCTGGCGAACCACTCTGAGACGACGCAAGGGCATCGACGCACTGGAATGAGAGACAAAATTCAGGGAAGCTCGCGACGTTGTGAATCGAACCATCCTCGAGATTCACTAGAGTACGGGAGTCAAGGCGGAGTAAACAAACCAGTGCGGGAAACCCTGACTGTTGAAAAGCTCTCCGTTCTTCGTCTGCCAGACAAACCCTTCGCCTGCCAGTGACAATCGGCCATCTTTGCCCGGAAGATCAATGTGACGTATTGGCCCTGACCCATTAGTCTCCGACAAGCAAACGGCGTCGTTTCTATGCTTCGTTGTGCTCAGGACGACGATTTGTAGTCCTGGTAACATGACAACTTGACGGCATCCGCCGTCTTGGCTGACAATTGAAGCTTGCAATGATTTTGGCCTCATCACTTGCCCATGACCTGATCCAGGGCGGATGTGGAGATCCCATAGTTCCACCACTCCCGCTTCCCACAAGATGGCTAATACATCTGCCGATGCGGAAAAGGCAGCGTGGATAGGCATATTGCTTGGGGGATTCAGAGACAAGGGGGTACTCTGAGCGAGAGACAATCGATGAGAGGACATTGGGGGAGGTATATTTTGGGTGCGGAAGGGTGTGAGAAGAACGTTCGCTGGAAACAATTATCGGGAAGGCGTGCAAGCGATTAATAAAGAGGCTTACAGCCATCGACGACGGCCACACAGCCCGAATCATTGGGGGGATTCCGATGTGAGACATATGTGTCCCACACGTATGTCCGTTGTATGACCTCTGCTACAATGGAGATCTGATAGGTAGGAAAACTCGAAAAGCGTCCATACTTACAGGCTGTCGTCAAAATTAGATGAAGGCTTCTCTCCGGGTGCCACATTAGACTGGTGAACCGCGAGGGCTTTTCAGAAGTGGATCCTGGAATCGATATCTCCTGTTTCAAGTACCTTTCTCTGGAGGTTCAGGCGAAACATGGGAATGAATGGCTGACTACCCACCAATGATAGTTCCCGGACGTCCATAGTTGAACTACAAACGAGCCTGGTTGAAGCCAAGTCTCTGAATATAATCATAGACTCACCTACGTCACCGCCATCGAATTCGAGCCAAATCGCCAGAACATCAGAGTCACAATTCCAAGCAACTTCCCTAACCTGATAGCCCCATCTCCTTACCGTCCCTGGGTTCTTAGATGTTTCAATTCCAAAGGGGGGCAAGCTGAATTCTCCCCTTCTAAGTCCATTCTTCTCAAAAAATATCACGTCGTGCCTGCCTTCCTTACCAACCCCAGCGCCGACAAAGCCGCCGAAACGTTGAGTGCTCACGAGCAACCCTCCAGAGGGCCTCCAGGCAAGCGGGTGTTCAAGGCCCGGAGTCGCCTCAGAGGTGTACTGAAAATCACCCGTGCGCGAATATATTCGTATCTTGCGGCAGGTACCGTCTACAGAAGAGACTGCGAAGAAATGGCCGTCTCCACGCCAGGAAATTCGCGGGACAGAGTCATCGTCTGGGGATGAGCCGATGACGACCGGGGGTGCAGCAACGGCGGAGGCTTTGCCAAGCGAGCCATGGAATTGAGTCTCCTTGGTTCCCCAGCCCAAGTTTATGGGTGCACCTGGAACACCCTTGCCTTCCATAAGCGTTGAGAGTGTCATAATGGAACTGCAGACCTTGCCCAAAATCCTCACGATGCAATTGACTTTCCGACACCACGTCGAAGGTGGATGTCATTAATGTCAAGTTTCCATCATCTATGAAGGATTCAGTATGCAAATTGATGGACCTGGGTGTCCGAGAAACGTGCAAATGCACACCTGTGACCAGAGCGAATAGCGCGTCGTCCGGACTCCAAGATGCCGCTCGAATTCCATTAGCGACGGTTCCCTCGACTTCAAACTGTGCGCAACATTATTGAAATCCATGTGCAGGCGAGAACCTGCGCCTTACGTTGGCTTCATTTTGATCGAGTGGGAGAACAGCAATATCGCCCGTTCGGGTGATCAAAACTAATGTATGCGTCTCTGAACACACATGAAAGGAGACAACAGATGTCTTGTCTGATTTTGAATTTACGAAGCGGTAAGTTGGAACGAAATCCTGATTCAGGGGGAATTAAAAGCAGAAAGGATCAGGAGCGGGACACTCACTATTACTTTTCCTCCTATTGCCGTCGTCGCATGTTGATCGTTCACAGGATTGCGAAGGTCGTCATGGTCGTCCAGCATCATCTTCCGAACGGACACCTCAGTTTCATCACCCTCGATCAGTTCATTCGCGACATAAAGTGCGGAAATCTCAAGGTCAATTGCAGACGAGCAGATAGTCTCAGGATATGGACCGTGGCGGTGAACGACGACGAGAGACAAATTTCGCATATCGAGTCGAGACTTTACCACCAGCACGAAGGCCAGTCATAGTCACCTAATTCTAATATGCTTACATAAACCATCGTCCCACCCGATGGAAAAATCAGCCGTTAAAAAAATTGGATGGCCTCGTCCTTCTTGGTTGGCGAGTCGTCCCACAGGCCATAGCATATGCTCTACGACGTTCTCATTGTTGGCGCTGGCATCGCCGGCTCATCGCTAGCTCACGCTCTCGCTACCTCCCAAAGGCCCGACTCCGTTCCACCGCTTCGCATAGGCCTGCTCGAGCGTTCGCTCGCCGAGCCAGACCGCATCGTCGGCGAGCTGCTCCAGCCAGGGGGCGTCGGGACCTTGCGCGCCCTCGGCCTTGCGCACTGTCTGGATGGCATCGACGCCGTGCCTGTCTACGGGTACTGTGTCTATGACGCCGTCCGCCGCAAGACCGTTCATGTGCCGTACCCCTCTGGCTATGAAGGCCGTTCGTTCCACCACGGACGCTTCGTATCCAAGCTCCGTGACGCCGCGCGTGCTGCAAAGGGTGTCTATGTCATCGAGGCCACTGTGACGGACCTCGTCCAGTGTGAACTTACCCGCCGGGTCGTTGGCGTGCACGCCCTGAGGCGAGACAGAGGCACGGAGATCAAGGAGACCATCACAGCCAGCCTTGTTGTCGTTGCCGACGGGTGCCTTTCAAATTTTCGCAACCTCGTTTTCAAAAAGCCGCACTCCTCTAGAACGATTACACGGAGCCATTTCGTGGGTGCTATCCTAGAAGACGCCAGGCTGCCCATCGCGCACCACGGCACAGTTGCTCTCGTGAAAGGCCATGGGCCCGTTTTGCTCTACCAAATCTCGGAGCGCGACACGCGGATCCTTGTCGATGTCAAGAATCCACTCCCCAAAGACCTTAAGGTTCTCTCACAGATTATTGAATACACGAAAAATGCTCATCCCAAACACAGTCCCATATACTCACGCAAGTTGTCCCTCAGCTCCCGCAGGCGCTGCACCTCCCCGCGCAGCGCGCACTGTCGTCCTCGCGCTTGCGGCGCATGCCTAACTCCTTCCTACCTGCGGCGGAGCAGGGCGGGCCCGCAACGCGTGAGGGCGTGCTTCTCCTCGGCGATGCGTGGAACATGCGCCACCCGCTCACAGGTGGCGGCATGACGGTCGCCCTTGCGGACGTCGCGGTCCTCGCCCCGCGCCTCGCCGCCCTGCGCGACCTCTCCGACTGGGAGGCTGTTGCTGCGCTTGCACGCCGATGGCACTGGCGCAGGAAGCCCTTTTCTGCGACTATCAATATCCTCAGTGTGGCGTTGTATGACCTCTTCGGCGCGGACGGTACGTAACGATGCCAGGAACAGAGCATTCTTGTTGTTTGGGAACTCAGGGACGATGTATGTCTTGACGTTGGACTCTTGCAGACGAAAACCTGGACGTGTTGCGCACAGGATGCTTCAAATACTTTGAGCGAGGGGGCGAGTGCGTCGGCGGCCCCGTGTCGCTTCTCTCTGGGTGCGATTCCGCCATGTTCTCTCTTAACGTGTCAGCACTGCGTACGCTGACACCTCCCCTATACTTCAAATTGACCTCAACGACCTGCAGCATCGCGCCCTCGCCGCTGCTACTTACATACCATTTTTACGCGGTCGCAGTGTATGCCGTCTGGGTGCTCTTTACGCATCCCCGACCTCGGTCCTTGACATCATCTAGAAGCGATGAGGCTGTGCCGCCACGCCTAGAGGAATATCCCGCGCTTTGCGTGCGAAGTGTGCGCGTGGTCAGTTCTTCCCTGTCGTCTGCTATTTCTTCTCTGTCGTCGACTGACTTCTTTTGCCGTTGATTTTAATGAATGAAACGGCTTACATGCATAGCTCTGGACGGCGTGTGTGGTGTTTGGACCATTATTGTGGAGCGAGATCCGGTGGTGGTAGCTCGTACCTTTTGGTTTCATCGGTTCGTTCTTTAGTTAGAAGATGCGACGAGTTCGCCGTGTTTGCTCCTATTCGCTGGTGTTCAAAACCCAAATGTGCTTCTAGGGAAGTCAGCAGTGTGGGAATGCTACACTGGCATAACTGTGTTTCTGACATTTGGGACTTGTGTGACCATCATGTTCAAGTCTTTGCAATGTCTACTGTGTTATCAACCTGAGTTAGTGCTCATATGGAGGCCACTGTAGCCTTGTAATCATGACATTGCCTGCTGGGTCTTGCTACAGATTGGCAATCATTGGACCAAACCCAACAGACATCCTTCTGGGTGAGTCAGGTCATTGGAGTGATGATGTTGGAGTAGCCATGGATGAAGCAGTGGTAGAAATTGGCAAAGCCAAGCAAGGACTGGACATCTTTGACCTTCTGAGGTGTGGGCCATTCCTGGATAACTTTAACTTTAGCTGTGTCCATTTAAAGTCCACTCAGAGAGAGGATAAAACCAAGGTGCTCCACACCTTCAGCATGGAATTCACACTTGGCCAGGTTCAGGAAGAAACCATTCTTCTGGAGCTGTCAGAGTAGGTAAGCTGAGATAGAGCAGGGTAGGGAGAACACAAATGGTAATTTCAATTGGTGATACTTGTTCATAAGTATAATCTGCTATGCACCTAGTAACAAAGTGATGTATGACAAACATGATATTGTGGGAATGACAAGTAGCGAAAAAACCTGTTCATATGAATGAAATACATACGTGTCCAGGTCAAAGGTTGCGCACGTCCTCCCCGCACCTGTCAAGTCTCTGAGAGTCTAATACTTTTATGATTCTCTTCATCTTGACTTCAAATGGGGCAAACAAGGCCTCCCATTCTGCCGCGCTCTTCGGGGCTACAGGGAGACTTGCTCCGGGCTCAATTGAATGCAATTTTAGGAGAATCTGGCGGACATTCATGAACTGTTTGGATGACACAGACGGCTGCTCGAGTGCATTTTGCGGCACCTTGAGGTGCCACGAACCAGTGAGCCGAGACAGAAATCTGGAAGATGCAGAAAGTACTCACTGGCGTAGAAACGACCAACGTTGATGCTACTGCACCAGCACTGGGTGTATGCGAGCTTGGCAACTGGCTGTCTGACATCTTCAATGGAATCCCAATGCGCGGGGGTGGGATGACTTTGCGGGTGGGCTGTCGGTGAAGGCCGTCCTCGTGGACTAGTTTGAGGGGGAAATGGTCCGTTGAGCGTGGTGAAATAGGCGATATAGTAGTCCGGAGTTCTCGGTACACTGAAGTATCGCCGGAATTAGATACGGACTTATGCGGGAGGGTGTGAAATTGATGAGGTTGCATGCCCATATTATGGGCGTTGAATATGTGATGGTAATGGTCAGCCGGCGTGACTGGTGCGGGGCTCTCGAGTTCACTGTCGCCGAGCTCGCACTCTGCACTGTACGACTCGGGGTGCCAGCCCAGAGGCGCGAATTCCGGTGTACTGATGGTAGGTGAGATCGATGCGAACTTGAATGATGACTGCACAGGCGAAGATGCGGAGGAGAGTATCGGTTCTGGAGAGATTGAGTGTCCCGGAGGGTTCAGCTGTGGAATAGTGGGCAGGAAACGGGCGTCGCTAGGGGATGGCTGAGGGAACTGCTGAGTGTGCTGCTGTTGCTGCTGCGGGGGGTAGTGCTGGTTCTGCGCTTTCTGGAGCTCTACCCACGTCTGGACGTCGGCGACAGGGACACTTTGCGTGCCGGTACCTAGGCGCGAAGCCCAGATGGCCATTACAGCGTGGTTTGGGTAGGGGTTGCTCTGCAACAATACTTCAAGGCGGCTGATCACGGACTTCGTGAGAGATGGGAATACTGGAGAGACGTGAAACAACGTGAGGGCCGCTCTCGCGAGGTAAAGATAAAGCGATAAAGGGACGCACGAATGCTGCTCGCGTTGTTCGCCTTCACTTGTCTGCTACATCTGGCTCGCTGCTGAATGAACCATGCGGAGATCTTGCCGATTGGGTAGTTCGTGTAACCTTCGAGTGACCGGATCTGCGCGAGCAGCGCATTTTTGTCTCGTTCTGTAGGGTAGCGTGAAGTGTTCTCAAAAAAGCCTATATTAAGCAATAAGGAGGTACTTCGGGGGCTGATGTAAGTCTCAGGGCTTTACCTCGCAGAATGTCTGCTCCTTCTTTGGAGAGGCGCCGAGGGATGAATGCGGGGTAGTCCTCCTGTTTGACGTGCAGCATTGTCAACGTCCGCGGTGAGAGCTAGTGATGTGCCGGTCATGACCGAAACCTTGCGGTCAAGTCATGCACTGTGTGACCGGTCATGGACCCTGTGACCGCCGGTCAATGCTGTTTCTGGTAAATTGCATCACGTATTTGGCTTCACAGTTGTTGGTGGGCCGCACAAGATTTCTGAGTTGTTTGATTTCAGCCGAGAGTATTGGTTCAGATTGCATGGCAGGACTGCGCAGACAAACCTCAGGTACGAGTTGGAGTTTACGAGCTGTTGGATTGTGAGGAGGTGGGAGTGTCAACGTCGACGTTGATGATAGCAGGCTCTTCTTAATTAGGCTAATGTACTAGCAATTGTTATGTAATCACGGTTCCGGTCAAGTCACTGCGTGACTTGGTCATGACCGAAGTTTGACCGGTTCATGACCAATGAGACCGGTTCATGACCGGCACATCACTGGGCACTGAGAGCAGAGTAGTGACCCACGTGATACTTCACTCGCTTCACTTACTGCCACTCGCCGCTCTGTGTGGTGTGTAACTTGATATCAAGCGTGATCTGAGGAGCAATCCCAATCTCTGCTCGTACTGCCGCGTTCATTCAATCCGAATCCTGTCGGTATATCATACACTGAGGGTCATTTACATGCTGCTGGACTCCGTTACTGTTTGGCCGGCTCTGTGCCCAGCTGTTCGTCCGCATTCGTCGTCACGTGGAGGTCATTTCCACTGACCTGTTGTGAACAGCGAACTTCATTGGGAATGTCATAGTCATTGTTGGTAGCTCGTGAATGAGAAGCTGAAGTGTCAGTCATGCATCATGCTGGCTATTAGCCTAATTAAACAACCAGCACACAACTATGAGAAATCAACAAGCCTGTGCATGTCACATAATTCTCTCCACGTTGCACTACTACGCACTCCTTTATCCGTTTGCGCCTCCTTTTCGTCCTCATTACTACTGTGGATGAACCTGACTGGGGGGGCGCGCAGCAGCCGCTGCACGACGGTCCCGTTGAAGCGAGGATCCCCCGCCGCATTCCACCACAGCTTCCCCCACCACGCGTCCATGAGGTCTTTGTGCGAGTGGTCGGTGAAGTGCACCGCGCATGGTATGCTGCCCGTCAGCGCATACAAGAGCATCGTCGGGTACAAAGAGAGCGGGATCACGCCCGTGTCCCCAGCCTCTGTATTATTGTTGAAGTTGTCGTTATTGTCGTCCGGAGAGGGTGTTACCTCCGGCCCTTTGTGAGAAGCGGCAGTGTAATGGTTGCCAACGCCGCCCTGCGCCTGCAAAAGTCATTACCAGAGAAGCAAAAAAGAGCCAGGCTGATACCACGCTCACATATGTATCTCCTAGAAAGGGCAAGCCCTCGGGTGGCATATTCACGAAGACGCCGGAACGCTCGGGATCGGTGGCCACCGTAGACCAAAACAAACGGGAAGAGTAGTCGAGTGTCAGACGTCTGTCGGCGAGCAGCTCATTGAACGAAGCTAGGTGAGGAGTGTTGAAAACATCAACATGTGTAACAGGGAAAGAAATCTTCGCTTTACCTTGGTCAGACCCGCCGTCGAACCCAGGCATATGTACGAGGCGGTAGAGGTCACGGTAAAGAGCTTTCATCGCTGTGACAGTACCAAGGACCATCCCGCTATTTGCCCAACGTGGGCGCGTGCTAGCGAAGTGGTAAAGAAAGGCGGCGGACTTTTACTGCAAGGCGTGCTCACTGGCCACCGTAATCGTACTCTGGCTCATCAGAGAGACCATAGACACCTTTCGGCAGTGTTGACTCTGGAACATCTTGACAGGCGTGCTGTGCAGTAGTTGACATCAGTGTCGAGGCAAATAGAAAAAAAGCAAGAGCATACGTACACTGGCCGGGTCATTTGGCCAACAAGCCTTTTCTGCGCCGGTAATGACGGCATCGGTACGCAGCTTCTCAAATCGTTGGATGAGCACGGCCGGTGGTAGCTGGAGCCACACGTCTAAGGCGTCTATCATGAATACTAGGTCTTCTTGTTCTGGATCCGTCGTATTCGTAGTGGTGTGATTCATAAGGTAATCGTACACCCCTGGCATCCAACGGGTGGTAGTGGTAAGAGAAAAGCAATAGGAGATGTAAGCGGCGCACCGAGTACTTTCATGCGATGCATGGCTAAGGCCGCATCTTCACGCGTCCAATTGATGACCGTGGGCTCATAACCATGTACAATCGCGGACAAGAGGGTCTTGCAAAAGTGAGAGGATTGGCGCGCAGCATGTTCGTTGATGGGAATGAGGAGGTGGAGGCGCCGTTTTGGCTGTTTCTGCTGTAAAACTTGTGACGAGCAGAATAGGGGCCGTGAGGCTGGATGAAGGAAGGTATAGACATCCGTACGGAAAGAAACTAGGAAGAGGACGAGGAGCAAGAGGAAAAGGAAAATTAAATGTTTGCTTTTCATCGCATCACTGCAATTTGGTCTGCGCATAGCAAGCCTGTGAAAATCTAGCACTAGCAATTAGTAGCAAAGGAATGGTTAATTCAATTACGGTCATATCCGAGACTTCCGCTTACCATGGTCAGCTGACTCAGTCGACAATACATGATCCTCGCCGTCTAACAGGGGACTGTGTGATGGTTCTGTCATGAATAGAGGAGCAAGTGTGGTGTAGAACGAGCAGTCGTGGTCTTGGTGGCTGGCAGAAGGCCTGCCCGTCTCAGTCCCAGAGTGAACGCGACTAACCCATATATGGTAATCAGCATTACTATAGATGGATACCACTCCTATTCCTCGACCTTAGTCTTATTCCGCTCTTTCTTCCCTCTCCGTTTCTTCATGGGTTTGCTCAAGTCTTCAGCCACGACGCCGCCCCAACTGGCACCGCGTCGTTTCAGCTGCAACCGAAGCTCCCTCAGTCGCTCCTCGCGATCCTGATCCCACTGCTTCCTTTTCTGATACGACGCGTACTTCTTGAGGCTGACGTACTGATTCAGCTCAGCGTCCGTCGCCATCAAGATCTCCACTGGCGTTAGCGCGAACGAGCTTGGCTCAACAGGCGTGTACTTGAAACGCGTGGGCATTCCGCCCACCTAAGCGGGAGAAATGTTTGAGGTCAAGAACTGGGAATAGACTATTCACTCACCACGTCATTAAATCCCAAACCGTACACTTCGTCCATGTACTGATCCCACTTTTGTTTCCTCATCTCCTCGGTTCCGTCCCATTTCTCGTCATCTTGGGCTGGCTCCACGTCAGCGTCCATCTGCGCGACGTCAACTCCTTCGCCTTTGTCCTCCTCATTGCCCTTCTTCCTTTTCTTTCTCTTGTCCTTCGTTTCTCTCGACGGATTAGTGCTTGTCTGCGGCACGATATCGCTAATGTCAATGTCGTCCTCCCAGTGAGGCTTTTCATTGCCCTCGTCCTCCCCACCGTCGTCCTCATAAATCTCAGCCATTTGTCTGTCATGATAGTCGGGGTCCCACTCGGCCTCAAGGTCAAGCTCTTGCAAGGCTGTATGACCGAGAGACGCGAGCGTTTCGCGAAGGCCCGTCAGCAGTCACAGTTGAGAACCAACTGATGGGACACACCTCGGCTCTGTTCAAGATGTTTGCCCCCCTCACGTCCAATCCTCTGTAGCTTTTCCTTAATCTCGTTCATCTTTAACCGCTTGAGTCGTCGGACCTCTTCTCGTCTCCGCCGGACCTCTTCCTCCTTCCGTAGTTGCCTCCGTTCGCGAGCATCTTTCCGAGACGTATCCTCTCGTCGCACGAGCGATGGAATATTACGCGGATAGGTCTTGAGCATCGCCGCGTCTCTGAACATCAAATTTTATCAGTAGCTCATCAGACTCTAAAGACACGGAAGAAGGAAAGCCGGGAGATAGTCGAATGGAATGAACACTCACGGTTCCTCAAATCGGAAATTGTAAGAGGTCTCGAAGTCTTCCGCGAGCTCGTCGAATTCGTCTTCGCTGAAACCGTCGCCTTTCTCTCTTTCCCCATCGCCCGCATGCATCGGTTTTTTGTTTTCGCGCGACGACAAGCCGACCACCTCCTTATAGGTTGGGATGTGGCCATTAGAGCGATCAATCCAGCCTCGATTGAGGATATAGCTGGTTGGAAGATGAGTCACGTCACGAATACGTACACGCTGAGGGCATCTCAGGAAAAAGGTGACTTACTCCATCAAGAACTTCTGGTCCTCCGTCTTTTGATCTTTCTCTGCCTCTGTCGACTCATCGTTAACGCCTCGGGATCTCTTCTTTTTCTTTTTCCTCTTTTGCTTCTTTACAGTCTCCTCTTCAGCTGTCTCTCTCCCGCTCTCACCTCTCTCTTCGACAGTGATCAAGGCCTCCAAGTCACCGCCCACCTCCCTATGTAAGAACTCACGATACTCTTCCTCCTCCTTTTCCATTTCGTCTTTTGTCTTCTCCCTTGGCACGAGCAGAGTATCGTCGTCGTCTTCCACCCCATTGCCGTCGTCGCCTTGGAGGGCGGTGTGGAACGCAGCGATTGTCTCGTCTCGAAGAGCCCTCTGCTCCTCCTCGTGCGTCTCTGGCTCAGGCGAAGCGGATCGAGAGTCTGGATGGAGTGCGGACTCAAGGGCGACTTGGCGGATGGTTACTGGTCTCGACTTCCCAGGGAGAAAAAATAAAATAAATCATGGCACATGCTAAATCAGAGGAGTGCAATACATATCCATAATCTTCACGCTCACTTTGTCCTTGGATTTACGAGAGGTCGACCGTATGGGTCCGATTTTACATTGCTCCTCTTGTGCGGCCGATCCACGAACGTGAGACCACGGTGGGCAAGGAAAGAAAAAGTGAGAGCACACCTTGGAACACGCCTCGCGTGGAGTCATAAATCTCCGGGTCCTTCCGCTTGATCCTCGCCAGCGTACGGAGGATGGCAGCATCCAGTGTAGGCGTGAGCTGCTCGCCGTCCTCATCCTCGGTCTCGTGTTCTTCAGAGTCCTCGTCCTCCTCATTCCCTTCTCCTTCCACCTCTTCTTCTGCATCTGATCCATACTTTGCCTTTACTACAAATAAGCAACAGAGATCAGCTCACATATACTCTCCGCATGTAAGGACACGTAAATGAGAAACGGAAACGAAGAGACGAACACTTTTCAAGTTCCTCGCGCTCCTTCTTCGCTTTGAAGGCTTTCGCGTAGTGTTCATTTATGGTGAGCCTGTGCAACGACTCTCCGTCTGACTCTGACTCTGACAGCATTGAAGCCTTATTCAATGCTGCTGTTGCGACGAATTACTCTAGCAAGGTCTCCAACGCTCATATTATGTCAGCAATCCGCGTTCTTTGTTAGCATTTGGTTTCATGTTCAGATCAAATCATCAGTCATTATTTGCTGTATGAAATGATTAACTAGTCTGAGCAAGTGTGTGTGGAGGCGTTGCTGTCAGCGACGACCGCTTGTTTGCAAAGTGCTTGTGTTGCAAATCACATGATGAAGTTTTGCGATCACGTGTGTCACGGTGAATCGAAATGGTATGTGATTTTTTTGAATGCAGATTGTGCAGAGTGAAATGTCAACTACCTACGAGACTATCTATCTACTAATATGCTACGACATACCTTGTGCTACTTGACTACGTAAAAGTTGAGCAACGTCGAAAGGACGATGACTGGCGAAATGCGCTGGTCGTATGAAGGGAAAGAAAGGGTGTTGCACCTGTACAAACTCTAAGCTAACCTTAGAGGATTGGCCTGCTAAAAAGTATGAAGAGGAAAGAAGAAATGAAGGAGGAAATAACTACTGCTACGAAGATTCTCCACACATGCATAGACAGAAGAGAAAAAGGCAGGGAGACAAGCTTTCGACAACATGTTAATCAAGACCAATATTACGGCGAGAGCGAAAGGGGGTGTCAAGGAATGGATGGTGAGACCACTCCGTTCTGAAAATGGAAGTGGAACGAGGGTCCCCGCCGTAGATTGGTCTTTGGCATCTAGACGCCATAGCGAGCAGCCAGTCGCTCTTGAATCACAGGTGGGAAAGACGCGACTTGAGCCTGCCAACCAGCAGCGTCATGCTGCCTGAAACCATGAAGCAGCGTTTGGAACATCGAATTCAGCTCCGACGAGGGCTGGTTCCACCGAACAATCGCATTGCAGAACCACAACAAGCTCTGATGAACACGGTGTGAAATGAGACTAAGAAGAGAAAAAAGAAAAAAGACCGCTCACTTTAGCAATGCCAGCAGGATTGGTCTGCACGAGTGTGCAAAATCCCCTGAACGCCGAGTCCTTCTCTTCATTATCGCGGATCTCGTATAAAGCTTGACACCACGCCTGCGCAAACTCGCCCAAGTGGGGGGCCACCAACGCGGGGTGCATCAGTCCGATACGGCCAATAGACACCGCCGCGTTCTCATGAAGGCTCCGGGGCGCCTTGGGGTGCAGCAAGATCGGGATCAGCCGGGAAATGAGCGGCCGTACCCACTGCTGGAATACAGGCTCATCCCGACCGTAGCGCAACGCTACTTCCCCAACCGCCCACGCCGCGTTGTTCGAGGCGCTCACAAACTCCACCTTCGGCTCAGGATCGAGTTGCAGCGTCAGCTCTTGGATGATTCCTGGCATGTGAGGCCGCAGCAGCGGGAAGCAGTTCATTGCCAGGTCTCCTACTAGTGCGTACGCGGACTGTCTCACCGCCGCCTGAGGGTGCTTCAGGCACACGGTCAAGAGCGACAGAAGGTGCGGATCGCTCTGGGAGATGAGCGGCTCGAGAGCCATACCGAGGCCCTGAGTGAGGCCGGACAGCAGGTCCAGCGCCCCGACAAGGAAAGACTTTTCTGGCTCATCGAGGTCCGGGTTCTGCTGATATGCTTGATACATGAGTAACGAGCGGTGAACAATGTTGCAAGAGCGCTGAAACACGGGCACAGCGTAGGGAAGGAACGAGGATCCGATCGCAATGGCTACTGATGCTAGGCACTAGATCCCCTCGTCAAAATCAACTCGAGGGTCGGTGGTGCGCGAAAATACAAACCTCAAGGAGTGGAATTAATTCTTCGTCATCGTCTTTCAGTTTTGACCATCGCCTCGTAAGCGGAGGCATTAAAATCTCAACATATCCGGGATTAGATAATGCGTTCCCGACGCAGTCCGCCAGGGTCCCAACAGCATCATAAAGTATCAGCATATTCTTATGTTGATACTTGTCGAACGCGTGAACGAGGTTGTGCAGGATAGGCTCCAAATAGGGGACGAGTTCCATTCCTGCGTCTTCTTCAAAAGTCGCAAACGCAGAACAGCCCGCTTCTTGCACGCGTTTATTGTGGTCAAGGACCATACGAAGCAGCTAAACACATCTTTTGTGAGGGTTCGTGAATTATCAGAGAATTGGAAGGACGCACGCCTTCCATAGTAGGCACAAAATATCTGTTTCTGTGTTCCTCTGAAATCAGCTGCGTGCACCACGATGCATAACGGCTTAGTGTCCAACAGGTAATTGATCGAACGAGTGGCTTAGGATCGCCGAGAGTATTGATCAAGTAAGGTACGAGCGTCGAAAGATGAGGCGCAAGTGCCTCGATGCAACCTTACACGTGTCAGATGGATCGTCAATGCTATCCGTTAGTAAAGAAAGTAGCAGAGCAAGTTACCTTCGGCCATAGCACCCAAAGCCAAAATCGCACTTTCCCTCTCAAGCCACTCGCTGCTCCACAACTTATTCTTCAGTGGATCCAACAAGACAGCCAGCAGATCCGCCCCAAATCGAACGGCTAACACGTCCAAAGCGGCAGCCGCACATTTCCTCAGATTCCATTCGGTAGACATTTCGTCGGCGAACTCGTCATCAACATCATAGTCGTCATCATCTGTCTCGTCCTCAATCTCCTCGCCATATGCACCGATCTTGGATTTCGGAGGACCATTACCGCCTTCGGTCTCAGCTTCGCGTTCGAAATTGTGGCTCTTGCCACCATAGTGTCGAGGTTTAATCTCGGTGGCCTTGTCCGGCACGGAGCCATCCTCCTCTGCATCTGCTTCCAACCATAACAAGTCGTCCTCCCCGTATTGCATACAATCCAGTAGTACAGGGGCCACCTTCCCTAATAAGGGATGCAAGAAAACGGCTAACTCAGCATCTTCAGCGAAGGTGAGCCAGAATTCGCATGCTTCTAAGGCGACGAGCTCGTTCTTGTCTTTGGTCGAGTAGAGCATATACTCCGCGACATTGTTAATCTCCGGCATCAACCTCTCCGGGCGGCTGGCAAGGAGGAGAACGAGGGCTTGGCAAACGTGTCGACGAACATTCGGGTCTTCGTCCGAAGCACGCTTGAAAAGACAAGCCACAAATGCGTCGAGATGACTGTACAGAACTTGACTGTGAATTGGAACAAAATAGGACAGGCATGCCACAGCATGCGAGCGCATCTTTGAAGAAGGATGTTCTGAAAGCATGAGGAACCTAGGTATCATCAGGCTGAGAGGCCGCACGCCATTGATCTCGACATCGAGTTTTCGTGGATAATCCTCGCAAGCCTTCTCGATCACGCCGAATGCTGCCTACAATGAAAAATTGAGCGCAAAAACGCAAAAGCGAATAAATGGAGGATGTCGCAGTCATCAAAGTAGGCCATCGGCACAGTGACAAAGACACATAGAGCGACTAGGATTAAATGAAAGTGCGAGACTTACTTCTTGTGTGTCTGGATCTGGAGAATCCAACAGATTGAAGAGCTGTTCCAGACATTGCGGCCAATTCCTTGGTTCCAAAGTGCCAAGTAAAGCAGCAAGCGCTTGACCGGCGGCATTGCGAATCATCACAGACCTATCTGTAAACGCTTGCAAAACAGAAGCCTTGGTGAACTCGGCGACCTGAGGAGACGCCTGCATGATTAGACACGAATTGTTTTTGAGCAAGTAACCCGCGATCGAGCGAACGCGATCTTCTTCGTGCGGAAGAGCGGCAAGGATATAGGCCAAATGCGCAATGTAATCCGGTTCGCGCGTAAATTGGTTGAGTTTCTGTTGCGCCAAATCGCGATGAGATTATGGGACTTGGAGAGTGAGGTGTCCGTGAACGTACATGGGTTATGGTCTTTTGGACGTAAGAATTTGAGGAATCTGTGGAGTCATGAATTGTCTGAAGAACCTCCTGCAGGCCCGCAGGCTGAGGTGCCCAAGCCATTGGTGAAGTGGATGAAGAAGACGGAGAGGGGAATCAGACTCGATAAATTCAACGGAGAGGAACAGAAGGGACAGCCGCTTAGGTAAGCCTTCCACTTGAGAAATTTAGCGCCCATACGATTCAATACCCATCATGGGTGTCGTCTTGGTCACCCTTGCACACGATTCACAGCGCGAGCAGCCATAAAACAAGGCAATTACCATTTACGGACCCTATGGCCAATTCTAAGCGAAACGAAGTACATCCACGACACTCGAGTAATGCATCACCGCCTGGGCTCCCTCGACCACGGGACTTGATGTGCGGCGGGCCCAGATTGAGTGTGTTTCCACGTCTACAGAGGCTGTCCAGGACGCGACGCAAGGCAGTGCGCTCTCCGTCTGTAGTTGGCGGATCGCGCGGAAATCAAGAGGCGAGGGTGTTAATCCTCTGTTCCGTGGTGCATTTGACCAGGCTTCATTGCGCTCCTTGCAGTCCTGAGTCGCATCATTGTCTTGTGCAGCTTCTGTCTCTTATCGGTTCGAGCCCAGTCCAGTTGAACACACTTTTCAAGATGACCGCCTGTCATGGCTGCGGGAAATCTGGTGTTTTAGGCCCTCCACATCTGAGACCATGATTATCACCAGCAACGATTCAGGTTCACGCTTTACATTTTGGGAGTGACCCTGATCGCCCAAACCAGAGGTCAAGATGGCATGATAAAACCATTCTCAGCGCCGCTCTGACATGGGACGGCGTTGACAAACTCGGATCCCTTTCTCTGGCGCTCATTTGACCGCAATTTGCGAGCTACGAGACTCGCCGTTTACGTACGGCCGAGAATAGTTGGTGGTGAAAGGACACCTTTTCCATCAACACATTCCTGGACTTGGACATACCTTCACGTACAGCTGACTCCTTTGGGATGCCGCTCGATTCAATGCACCGTCTTAATCTTACGTTTTGCGCAGATGGACGGGTTCTTATCCTTCGCCGGTTCCCTTCTCAAGTGTAGCTCTGCTTTCCTCGTTCTCCATATGGCAGCATTTACGATCCTTTGTCTGAGCTCAGATTTCCGAGGAGGGCCGCGTTCGCCTCAAATCTGGTCCTCGCAAATGAGTCCAATCAGATCACCGATTCTATCTCCTTGCCTTGAACTACTGTGGTCTTCACATCGTATCTTGCACGACCCGATCTAGGCACTTTTCATTCGCGGAATCCTTCGCGGAACCGCAAGGCGACCTCGCACTCAGAATGTATTAACTCTATCAATGGGATTTCTTGCTCACCTTCCCCTAGACTGATGCAATATAATGCTTTGTACCGCTGATTTCCTCCTTCATCGACCGGTTTAGAAACCTTGCTCGGCATCAACACTTTCGCAGCTGCACTACGTTGACCCTTCACATTCCCACATGCTGTTCTTAGACACGACATGGTGGTCGCGGGTACTTATCGCATCTCATTTTGTAACGAAATTATCCCAAATGCAATGTTTTATGATCGCATAGCCGAGGTACCTGCAGGGTTGCAGGGTGCCTGCTGGTATCAAATATATCGAGTCCGTGCGTTTCAAATTCAGGGCTAACGGCAGAACGGATTCTGAAGTAGTGTACTATAGCTTCAGCGGCGAAGTTACCCAGTATTGCAGGTCACTGTAATGAGTACTAGGCATGCAAAGGATATAGCATCGAGCGCCGTTTCTTCTGAGTCCACAGCGAGTGTTCAATATGAAAAGTCCCCAACCACCGTGATCTGCGCCTCGACTCGTCGAATCATGTCCTCCGGACGACCCAACAAGGCCATCGAGCAAGAAGCAGAGGTACGGCGAATTCGCCCTCCAGCGATGACAGACATCAATCCAATCAGATCGCATACACGAACGCGACGAAAGCTGAACTGAACAAGGCTTGGGACCGAGCGTTCCAGCTGTATGTCAAGGCAGCCGAAGGGTTCCTCCACGCGAGCCGAACGATCGCTGATGAGCGGCTCCGCGCCTCTTATAAGGCTAATGCCAGTAAAGCTCTCGACCGTGCGGAGAAGATAAAGGAGATCAAGTCTGGCATTGCTCCCATTACGGTCGATCCGTTCGACGAACGTATGCCTGACTCCTTCCACGAAATCCAAGCTCTGAATATTCCCTCAAGGGCAGCAACATCATGTCCTCCTCAAATCATCAAATATCAACCGCCGCATCTTCCCGTTGTGGTCTGCGAGCCTTGATCATACCCGCGGATTTAAGTACGTTTTGTTCATGGCCTGCAATTGACGCGCTGCTCTCTCTCGCTTGACACACTTCAATTCCAGTGATTCGGATGACCAGCCTGAACTCTCAGACGAACAGCGCAAAACGTCTTCTGTATGGGCTGTCCCTACCTCTCTCATCCCTAACGCGTCCATGTTCTCCCCCGGCCTCATGCCCCAGGATATCAAGCAGCACACAGTGACAGATTGCTCTGTCTGCGCATCCCTCGCTATTTGCCTTGAGCATCACCGTCAGTTTGGTTCAAAGGTCGGTCGGATTCCCTCTCCACGCTGCACTCATGAAGGTCTGATCCATTACAGCTAGCCTTGTCGTCACTGTATCCTCAAGATTCGTCCGGCTTGCCCCGTCTGGCAGAGAACGGCCAGTATCAAGTGCGGGTATTTGTCAATGGAGCATGTAGACGCGTTGGTATCCGCAATTGCTCTCCATCGGCCGGACTCACCTATCATCTTTGATTTAGATTGGTCAGCATTTGAGCACTTCCGAAAAAAAAGAAGTCCAACGGCCATTCTTCAGACATAGACGATAAGCTCCCCTTCGATTCAAGCGGGCTCTTATCCTGTATGTCCACGGGGATCAAACATCACCTTTGGCCATCGATCGTCGAGAAAGCTGTCAGTCACACAAGCTGTTGTGTGACACTTGGGCTGACGCCGCCCCCGTCAGTACATGAAACTCATGGGTGGGTATGACTTTCCGGGATCGTGAGTACTCACGTTGACTCCGCGGGATGCATGTGACATTGACGAACTCTGAAGCAATTCGAGCATCGATGTGCAGTCAGTTTTCGGATCCTCCTTGCATATCAGTGGCGGATGACGTATCTCTTAGCATTCTGGCTGGCTGGATCCCTGAGTGCATTGAAATAAAAAGGTATATTATACCAGTTTTGTGATTACATTGATATTCATGCCGGGCTTCACAGCCCGACATTCGAACGGGAGAGAACGTGGTCTCGGATCGTGAAAGGTTTTTCTTCAGGTTCGTGGTCAACGCGTTTCGCTGTCGTTAGTTCACGAACATCCGTCAAGGCCTTTGCATTCTCACTTTGGGCACAAGCGAACAGGCCCCAGTGCTGCGAGATGATGTTTGGCTTTTACCCTCACACAACTACGCCGTGCTTGGTATATCTCATCTTCTCCACTGTCCATCATCCCCCGAATTGATGTTTATCCGACGCAGCCGTACACGACTCAGACGGTGAACGTGCTTTAACAATACTCAATTCTTGGTTACCTCCCCAGATGAGGCTGGGTCAAGAGAGCCCCTATGCCGGAACGGATTCCTCCAGTGCGTCTGATCGTCGGTTCTTAAGTCATTGTCCGTGAGGAACCCCGCTTGTTCAGGGGTGTTTCGTTTCCTTTGGGACGAGGTTTGCGGTGTTTTCCACGCACTATACCTGAGTTGGGACCCGAAAATGTTCCGAACACCGCTTGATTTTCACGGGTGAGTTTCTAGACCAACCTTAAGTCCGCCTCTTGCCCGCTCATGTGCATCAAACAGCATGTGGAAACCTGACTACTTGTCGGAGGATGACCGTAACAGTATGGATTCGCTCACTACTCTATATGGCTGCCCGAATCAGTCCTCACAACATGCGCATCAGGCTCGGACCAACATCTCCGAATCAAGATCCAGGAATCGCCGTCTGACTCAAGCGGCCATCACAAGACCGACGAGATATGGATATTGCTGACCCGTCATATTACTGAGACTCGTCGAGGTTCAGAACACATCTCGTTGCAGGTGCAAGAGGAAGAGGACCTATTGCGATCGTCTGAGAATTATGTTCTACAGAAGGTATTCTCCGGCCGGTTTCCTGTCAGTTGTAAAGGTGGTGACCCCATGTCGCAGGGAACATTCACAAACACTCCCCATGTTCTGGTGAGATTTGTCCTGCCGCTCAACCTGACCACGGTTTGCCTCAACACCGCGCAGATTCGACAGAAGATCTCACCTGCTACCAAAATGTTGTCAATATTCCCTTCGTACGATGGGCCTTTCCGCAACGTTGGTTTCTCGATCACCGTTTATTCTCACCCCTCCGTCTCTTTGGTCTGGGACAAGCGAATCCAAAAAGCGCCGTTCAAGGCGAAGGTACATCAAAGTGCTTCTGTGTGCAGCGTCCGACTTTTCACCGTCGTTAGGTCGAAGGCATGTTAACAATCAAGAATGGTGGAGGAAGCTTCACACATCCAACCTTCATGCTAAACCCACAATACCACCTTCATATTCGCGCCGACGGTGACCCGGCATCTGGAAAGCCTATCGTCGGTGGGAAGGCGAACGTCACCCTTTGGGTGCGAGGCTCTCGGGAGGTACCGCTGAATCTGACGGTCGTGTGGTCTCGTGGGCAGCGCGTCTTCCAGTAAGCATGACATGCGCCGAGGAGAAATGGGGCTTCTGAGAGCGAACATTGTTACTTAGGCTTGCACAGAAAGACGTCGCCGCTACTTCGGGGCCGTATCGCTACGGTGTGAGTAGCATCACGAGAGACTTGCCCCGTAAGTCTCCCCATCGACGCAAACGTAAGCCCATAAGGCTGACTGATCTTTCCCAAGTTGGCGATTACACAGTAGTCTTGTCTGCCTTCGAGCCAGGTCAACTTGGTGACTTCGTGTTAAGGGGGGAGTGCTCGCATCGTTTTGACCTGAAGCCGATCCCACAGGAGGGAGCCGGGATGTATAATAAGACGGTGCGTGGTGCTTGGTGAGTCTCTTTTCGTTGCTGGTCCAAAGTCTGGGCATCTGAGATTTTATTCACTCAAATTACCCGCTGGTGGACGAACGTTGCAGGGATGCGAGAACGGCGATGGGAGGGCCGAGCTTCAAACGATATCTCCAGAATCCCGTGTACCTGATTCAAGTCCCTACGGTCACGCAAGTCAAGTGCGTCACATTCCTGGCATGTACGAAGGATACAGCGTTTCGCAAAGGCTCACTTCAATTTTTCCACCGTCTGTCGTCTTGCATTACGCAGGATTCGTCTGCAGCTCGAAAAGTATGATCCGGCGGTTACGATAAACGTCACTCTACTCTCCACGGAGCGCGAGGGCCACGTTGCCACCTCTGGGCCTTACTCTGACACCATGTCTGGGGTCGCGATCGACCAGACGACATTGTCGGCGGGCAAGTATCTTCTTGTGCCCTCGACGTATCGTCCGGGCGTGCATGCTGCGTTTCGAATCACCGTCTACAGCACCACTTCGGGCACGAGCATCACACGAAGGTGAAGGAGACTGGGGCGTAAAGCGTCTGCGTGATAGCTTTTGTGTGCGCAGCATGCGTACGTGTGTGTTTGTGGTGTTATGTTACTTCAATAGGAGGTGTGCTGCCGGGGACGTGCGATACTCAGCATATGTACATTTTTCATACAGTGGAGTGGAGCATGAAATGCACGCCATGTAATGAGACGACGCCGTAGTGATGGAAAACATCAAGTCCGGGGCTATTAGCCCACCGGATCCATTCTCTCCTGCTTCTGCATTTCGTGCAGTGGCTGTGCCATGTACCTTATCTCCCTTTCCCTTGTCTCTCTTTGTTGGCAAAGGGTCTCGCAAGGGATTGGCTTGGATGTAACCTCGCGCATCCATCACTCACGTGCATCTTTGGCGGCAATCGGCAATCGTGCCTCAATTCGATAAGGTCCTCCGTCTTTACCCCTGAAGCGGGAGTAATTGGTCGAACGTTTCTTGCACGGTGCCTCGCCGAAGTCTCGGTCGTGGAGGAAGGGAGTCGTTCGCGACCCACTCGGGCGGTTACCCGTGGACTCGGGGAATGGGGAATGTGTAGGAGCGGTAGGCAAGGGCTTGATGGGCGCGATTTCGGATTTGCGTCATTTGGAAGCCTGGACCGTTTCTGTGAAGAACTCTCGGGATTGTGGGGAACGATGTTTGCACCTGCCCCAACTGGGCCCTGTGGAGATGATCTTTTGCAGTGCGACCTCCTCCTGGCTCGCGCATGCGTGGACAAAGGTTGTTTCTGATGCGTATCGACAGTTGACGTGCAAGATCTTGTGACTAGAAGGTGGGCAAAGTTCGGCTCACGGCCCAGGACTCCCACAGCGGTATACACTTGTAGGGTCGCTCAATGCAAGAACGTGTGCCTTGAGGAGTCAGAGGACCAGGACTGCGCGCGCTTGTGGCGGGGACACCGGGGGCGAGTTCCATCGTTATTACGTAAGGAATCTCCAGCCAAAATCGCACTTTCGTTGTTGGCATGGACCAACTATGACGGGGGGAGGCACTTACCTTCAGCCTCAGCTTGTAGCTATAAAGTTGAGTCTGCTTCTCATAAGAAAAACACTTTCTAGCGACGGTAGCGGCTTCCAATATATTCATTTCCTGCGCGCTGCCGAACGGTAAAATGAACCGAATAATAAGAAGGAAAAAAAAAAAAAAAACAGAGAGAGAGAGAAAAGGCAATCACAATGTAGCCATGATTGCAGCTCTTCTTTTGGATAACTTCAGCGGCGGACCTGAGCTGAGCTGACCCGCGATAACGCGACGCCCGCTTGTCAAACATGTCTGTCACGGGCCAGTGTCACCTTTTACTGGCATTCAACAGCGCAGCTCAGGGGATATCCCCATACCGGGACCGCTCAAGCGCACTCAACGCGCCAAGGCGTTCTTCCACCGCACGGCAAATATATATCCTTGTTCGGGTGCCAAATTGCTTGATTTTTCGGTTCATCGCAGAAATTTTTATTGTTCTCAGCGCACTAGCCAACTTGCTGTAAAAAGATCCCTCCTCCCCCCGGACCCGCTCCTGCTGCTTGCTGCTGTGCAAAAGGGCTCTGCTGGTCTGTCTAGATGCGCCTTGTAAAATCATTAGCACATGTTTCACGCTCCACGAGGATGCACCGCCGCCGTGTCTCGGCGTCTTTTGAACTTTGCGAAACAACTCTTCTCCGCAAGCTCATCGGAGTAACGTCACAAGTAGTAAGCCCTTTTTTCTTTTTTTCCCAACGAGATGCTTCATTCTGTTCGGGCGTTAACCGCTGCATCTTTATAACGGCATTATTTGCTTGTTATCGAGGGTGGTACTTTGCGAAGAAGCTTGTGTGACCCTGGGCTCTCTTTCTTTATTCCCCAAAAAACTTCACCACTCGAGCTATTATTAATGAATCCACCTCTGGCCAGATCTTGCTGCAATTCTCGGCTCGGAAATGACTTCCGTAGACCATCGATCCAACTATTTTCCCGGACCCCATATCCTTTATGAGGGTCCATTGTCCATAAATGTGACGTTATACTATAAAGATCCAGGTTCCGCCACCTTGGAGCGGATGCTCGCTCTGTACTGAGCTACTCTATAGTGTCCCGCGCCATGCAAGATCTAAGCTGTCCCTCCACTTGCACTAGTCTTCCTTCCCCCTGCTGGTCCGATTCGCATGAAATGGGTTCGTCCGGTGATCTACAATCCTCGCGGCGTGCGACATCTCCTGGAGGAGATCTTCATGTCGGGCAACTCGTCGACACCATCATCAAAGGTCGGAAGAACTGGAAAAGAACCAAGGGCGACGCCGAAACTATCTGGCCTGAGGAGCTAGAGAAAGCCTTGATCGAGGGTGAGGCCTTCCACTCAGCCTATCACCAACCCATCCGTTCTTAAACTAGCCTGTCTCCCTCCTCGGTTTAAATAATAGGTCTGAGGGCCTATGTCCCGGTAGACAGCAGGGAAACACGTCTCCTGGGAAGGTTCCCTTTGAGGAATCAATTTCTTTCCGACTACATTCATCGCACCACGGGCAAGATTCGGACTGCCAAACAGGTCGGAAGCCGACTACAACAGCTGCGAGACCCCCGCTCTGGCAAAGAAAGTAAGTGCTAACAGACAGCGGTCAATATCCTCTTTCCCCGCCATCGTGTTCCTCAACTGCTCTTTCTTTCTCTCCCGCGGTTCCTCAGTCCAAAAGTTGCTTTCTCATGGCGTCCATCAACCTCCTCACCTCAACACGCTGTCTTCACCGCCCGTCACTTCACAGCCACGTTATTATGCGTGCGCAAGCAGCGATGGGTCCTCGCCGCCGAACAGCCCTTCGTCGTCGACGTTCATACCAGGCCACGGGCACCAGATCCAGGCCAATGGATGTGACACCGTTACCCAGACCGTCGTTCCGTCCCAGCAGCGCGTGCAGATCACCATTCGAGTCCTACCGCCTGAATCTCCCTGGCAGCCCCATTCCCTGCCCTCTGTCGACCGAGCATGGCGGCAGCCTCAATTCGCCCCACTTAGTACTGGCTCCTCGTCATCGTGCGCCTCAGCCGTTGAGGAGGGCCATGCTGATCATCATTGTTTGCCTTACACTCACCCACGGCCTCTCTCCACCATCGACCCGAGCGTTGCTCTGATATCCCGCTTATCGCTGTCCGCCACCTCTCTGTTCCAGATCCTACAAGACGGTACTTGTGTCCACGTCGAGACTTCCCCCTTAGAAATCCCAGATACTCGTCACCTCACCTCGCTTCCTCAAGGCTGCATCGTGTATCGCACGGCGCTCTGCCCGTCGTATTGGAGTACTATTTGCGGAAGCCACGGTAAGCTCTATTAGAACCGCTGATGTCCTTCTGGGCCGGTCTTCTGTATCGAGCGTCTGCTTTACTATCGTTTCTGACACACCGCACCGCCTCCTTCTAGATCCTACGCAATACACCATTTTCCACGACGTCCTTCCGTGCTCAAACCTCTCCACCCCCTCCGTCCTCGATCTACGCAATGCCATACCCATCTTCTCCGCGGTCTACCAGTTCAGATATCCAACGAGCTCATCTCACCCCTCACAGGCAACGACGTTCGGCTCGAACGACGACCTGTGTACCCAGCAAAACTATTCTCATCAGAATACCCTTCAGCCGCAACAACATAACTCACACAACCAGCAGCAGCAGCAGCAGCAGCAGCATCAGCCAGAACAGGGTTTCTCTCCGAGTGAACTGGCGTTCTTGCGCTCTGGATGTCAGCCGAGTCCTAGTCCGTTGAGTACGCGCAGTCCGCAGTTCTTGTCGGACAGCTACTATAACGGGGAACAGGAGCCATTCCGAGCGCCGTTGACGAGGAGAGACGTAGCGCCGTCTGGGCTGTATCCACTAGTTTGTCCCCTTTTCCTTTCCAACCGCAACCCCATGCCAACCCGCATGCCTCCAGAGCAACGTTGAACGGTGAGAACGGCAACCACGCTGTTGGCGTGGCGCCGCTCGAGGGAGAAGGTGCTGGTTCTTCTTCTTCTTCTTGTGGTTCTACAACTTCTTTGGCGGCGACGGCGAAGCTTTCGGGGGCAGCGCCTTTCTCCGTGAGTAACATTGACATCTCGTTATCTTCTATGTTCGCTCTTTTTCTTCTTGAGCTGAAGGGGGGCCGTTTTGCCGTCGCAGTTGGTCAAATACTCATGTACTAGGCGGACGTTAGATTTTTCTTGATTACCATGAGCTGTGGGTGAAAGGCTCCAGCCATTCATACTAAGTTCCGCGAAGTTTCGCGGTCTCATGCAATTTTTTGGCTCCTAAAACAATAGGAAGTACGTAGCAATCTGTTGTATTTGTATTATGTATATTCATTGCCCGCGAAAGAAGAATTCCGATTTCTGGTGTGTGTTTGCGGTGCTGCGGTCGGAAACACGGAACGGATGACTGTTCCCATATATGGAACTGATCGAGTCTCGGAACGGACCCCGATCAGCGCGAAATTAGTTTCATCCCTCACACTCTTCAAGATGGCGGCCATGCATGGTATCCGCATGCTAGGCGTCGTTGGCGCTGGCCAGATGGGTCGGTTTGCTTCCTTCGTATTGTCGTTGCAAAAGGGGCTGGGATGAACGCACATATCAAATAGGCATGGGAATTGCATTCGTGTCTGCCCTGCGGGCGAAGGTGCCCGTGTTGATACACGACCGCTCTGCAGAGCAGATTACGCGTGGACTCTCGCTTGTGGATCGCCTGCTCGCAAAGGATGTCTCAAAGGGCAGACTTAGCAGCGATGAGGCGAAGGAGGCTAAAGACCGCATCCAGGTTGTCGGGGAGGAGGGGGTAAAAGGTCTTAGGGATGTCGATATGGTCATCGAGGTCTGCCTGTCTTCTTCGAATCTCTGTCACAGCAGCATTTACTGAACGCTGTTTGGTGCAGGCTGTGTCTGAGTCGCTTGCGCTCAAGCGGTCTATCTTCAAGTCTTTCGCTGCTGAGTTACAGCCACACGCTATTCTCGCCACCAACACGTCGTCTATTAGCGTAACGAAGATCGCTGCTTCTGTCGTCTCGGAAACTGGGTCTACTACGAGCCCTGAGGCTAGGAAGGCTGCGGGAAGGGTGGTCGGTGAGTGCAAGTCTGAAACGAGACTACGTTCGATCATTTTCGTCGTCTGGGCCCAACAATCTACACACAGGCTTACACTTCTTCAATCCGGTTCCCGTGATGGTGCGCCCTCTGGCTGACAGAAGTCAACTATGTGCGAGCGCTGGCGAGTTATTGACGAAGCGGATTAGAAATTAGTCGAACTGATACCTGCCTTGCAAACTGCTCCTGAAACGCTGGAGCGAGCTAGGGCTTTCGCTGAGGCTTGCGGGAAAGGTGGGTCATTTGCGTATTTTTTCTGAACGTTTCTTTCTCTTTGTTCCCCATCGGCTTTCGGGATAGCGTGTTGATCTCCATTCGTCAGAGGTGACGACTTCAAAAGATGTCCCAGGCTTCGTTGCAAATGCGTTATTGATGCCCTACATCAATGAGGTATGTTGCCTCGTTGTTCTACCAGATTCGTACAGACCAATATCTGCCCCGACCCGGTCATTTCAAGGCGATTATGTGTCTCGAACAGGTGTGTTCTTATGCAACCGCCTGGTTGCTACTTCTTAGATGAAGTGCAGGGTATAGCGAGTCGAGACGACATTGACAAGACGATGAAATTAGGCATGAACCACCCCATGGGACCATTGCAATTGGGTATGCTACCTTTCATGTGCTTATCGTGCTGAGAGTTACTGATTACACGTGCTTAAGCTGATTTGTACGGTTTCGTGGCGTCTGGTCCTGTGGGAGCCCACTGACGTGACGGCTTTTCTTTAGCATCGGCCTTGACACTTGCCTCGCCATCCAGCAGACTTTGTACGCAGGAACCTCCGATTCGAAGTATCGACCTTCAGTACTTCTAGAGAGGATGGTTGATGCGCAGTGGCTCGGCCGGAAGAATGGGAAGGGGTTTTATGAGTATGACAAGGCTGACTGACGTCCAGGTTCCCCAAGAGGCATGGATATACCGTACTTTGGATACCGCCTTCGTTTTATCCCACTCAGAAGGCAGCCTTTGCTTGTGTTGTTCATAAAATAGATGTACCCGAAGCTGTCCATGTTTTTTGCAAATGCTGCATTGCTGCGAGAACTACATACTTAGAAATAGAGCCTTGTCCCTTTCACTTTTTAGACTTGCTGGGGCAAAGGTCATGTGACCCACACTAAACGACAGCAATATAATCCACAAACGCATACCTCCGACTCCAAATTACCCCTTCCCTCTCAAATAGATACATACGTACAACCGCGTCTTTGTCTTTGCTACATGTTGCGGTATATAAATGCTGATTCAAAAAAAAAAAAAAAAAAAAGCAAAGGTCATGTGATTCGTGAGCTGTCGCTGAAGGCGCCAAGGTCTTTGACCGTGAACAACCACCATGGCTGCGGGTCGTACCGCGCTAGCTTTTATCCTCCTGCTCTTTTTACCCTCCTTTAGCATGGCAGTTAAACCAGAAGATTTCAAGACGTGCTCTCAGTCTGGCTTTTGTCGACGAGGTCGTGCTCTGTCGTCGCGAGCTGAAACAGCTGGCTCCTCCTGGAAGTCACCTTATTCTATCGACCCGACCTCTGTCAAAGTCTCCGCAGTAGATGCCTCACTTTCTGCGCGTGTCCGTTCTTCGCTGTATCCCGACATCCACTTCCAGCTCGACGTGCAGGTTCACGACAATGGCGTTGCGCGCGTACGCATGGACGAAATTGGTGGACTGCACAAACGCTATGACCAAGCGGCATCCTGGGCGCTGGCTGCTCCGCCTCAAGTGAACGACGCCGTGCATTGGACGGTGACCGAACGCGATGCTCGAGTGGCGTACGGAACTGGTGACAAGGCCGTCGAACTTGTCGTCACATTTTCGCCCCTCCGGGTGAAGCTTCTCCAGCGCGGAAAAGAGCAGATTGTGCTCAATGGAAGAGGCCTCCTTCACATGGAACATTTCCGTGTCAAAGAATCGCCTCTCCCCGACGAGCAGCAGCAGGTCGTTCTCGAGCAGAGCCACCACGCTCGTGCATGGTTTGAGGGAGACACCGAAGACGGATGGTGGGAGGAGACTTGGAGAAGTTGGACGGACTCGAAGCCTAAAGGTGAGCCAATACGGTCTTTAGTTACCCTAAGTCTCTAACAGACTACGCGTAAACAACAAGGCCCGGAATCGCTATCTCTGGACATCGACTTCCCGAACCACTTCCATGTCTACGGCATACCGCAACACGCCACTAGTCTCTCGCTTCCCGCCACCACGGGCAAAGGCGCGCATTACACTGATCCGTATCGCCTGTACAATCTCGACGTATTTCAGTATATCCCCGACTCACCTATGGCGCTGTACGGCTCCATCCCTCTGATGCACGCTCATTCTTCAAAGTCGACCGTGGCGGTCTTCAACGCTATCGCTTCGGAGACGTGGATTGACGTTGCGCACCCATCCAACAAGGCGACCAACACGCATTGGATCTCCGAGTCAGGCATCTTGGACTTGTTTCTCATTCCAGGGCCGACACCCGTGGACATCTTTGAACAGTATGCTAAGCTGACGGGAACCCCAGTCCTCCCTGCTCATTGGGCGCTGGGTTATCACCAGTGTCGCTGGAATTATCAGAACTCAGAGGACGTCCGGTCCGTGCAAAGGGCACTTGACCAAGATAACATGCCAGTTGATACATTCTGGCTCGATATCGAATATTCAGAAGACCACAAATACTTCATTTGGAACAAGCAGTTCTTCCCCGACCCCGTCCAGATGATGCTTGACGTCGAGGCTTATGAGCGTAAGGTCCGCCCCCTCCCCATTGTCATCTCTTGATCTTCAGGACTCACACCTTTAAAGATGGTGGTAATCATCGACCCTCACCTGAGGCGCACCTCGGATTACCCTGTCTACCAGGAAGCCTCCGATCTGCAATTGCTTGTCAAACCCAAAAACGACCAAGGCGAATTTGAGGGCTGGTGTTGGCCCGGCAGCAGCTCTTGGGTGGATTTCTTCAACCCTAAGAGTTGGGCATGGTATGCGAAACTTTTCAAGGCGAAGGAAGTCAGCGACGGATTCTCTTGGCTGGAGAGCACAGAAAATGTTCACATCTGGAATGACATGAACGAGGTTATACGGTTTTATCTTTTCCCCGTGCCAAGTTTTGACAATCTTGCCTTGCCTTGCCTCAGCCTTCGGTCTTCAGCGGACCCGAAATCACCATGCCCAAAGACAATATCCACTACGGGAACTGGGAGCATCGTGACGTTCACAACGTCAATGGCATGCTCTTCGTGTGTCTGACAATGTACTGAATATATATAATTCCTGACTGTTTCCTTAGCATGACAGTACTTACAAAGCACTTCTCCAACGCTCCGACCCTCCGAAGCGACCGTTCGTGCTGACGCGCGCCTTCTACGCCGGGTCTCAACGCTCCAGCGCCATGTGGACGGGCGACAATGAGGCATCTTGGGAGCATATGGCGATAAGTATCAAGATGGTTCTGGCCAACGGGATCGCAGGCATGAGCTTCGCGGGAGGTGCGTAAAGTCCGCCCTCCTGCTACTCAGCCTTCTGACTGCGATGTCTTTCCTCCTGGCATACTGGGCTGGGCCCTACTTCAGCTGATGTGGGCGGGTTTTTCGGCGATCCTGAGTCAGAGTTGCTCGCCCGTTGGTACCAACTCGGGGCATTCGGGACGTTCTTCCGTGCGCATGCCCACCTCGACACCAAACGCCGAGAACCGTATTTACTCAATGAACCGTACAAGTCCGTCGCAAGAGATGCATTGAAGCTGCGATACAGCCTATTGCCGGTGTGGTATACCGCGTTCCGCGAGACGACGGTAACTGGGTTGCCAATCTTGAGGTACGATATCGGTGCTTTCAGTGGTGCAGTAGATCTGCTAATGCTTCACGGCATATGGGTTTCAAGGCCACAATATGTTATGTTCCCGCAAGACAAGGCTGGATTCACTATCGACGATCAGTATTATATTGGCAGTTCGGGCCTGCTCGTCAAGCCAGTGACCGCGAAAGGTGTGACGGAGACCACAATATATCTCGCGGACGACCAGGTTAGCCGATGATGTGCTTCGTCTAGGGCGCACCTTGTGTCTGCTCGGCCAGCCACACATAATTTCTCACGCATCTTTATCGAAACACAGATTTATTACGACTACTTCACGTTCCGAGTGTTCCGAGGGTCTAAGAAAGTGACGGTGCCCTCAGCATTAAACCAGATCCCACTCCTCGTACGGGGTGGCTCGGTGTTGCCCACGCGTGAGCGCCAACGGCGCTCGTCTGGGCTGATGAAAAAGGACCCTTTCACCCTGCGTATGGTGCTGGGTCGTGACGGGAAGGCGCAGGGGGAGCTCTACCTTGACGACGGGGAGACATACGCGCACGAGAGGGGCGAGCTCGTTTGGCGCGTGTTTGACGTGGTGACGGAGGCTGGGCCCGGCCGACGGAAGACGGTGCGGCTAAGCAGTCGGGACCGCGTCGCGCAACGCGGGCTTGAAGGTGGGGTTGTCAGGGGCGTCAGCGCGCTGCCGGGGTACCATCCCTCTTCAAACGCGTTCGCTCGGAGCATCGAGCAGGTGAGGGTCGAACGGGTTGTGGTCGCGGGGTTGAGAAGCAGACCGCGTAGTGTCACAGTCGAGGGAGAAACGAAGTTGGAGTGGGAGTACACACCGGGAGTGGGTTACAGTGATGGTAAAGAGGGACCCGCTGGAGTGCTGACCATCAAAGACCCAGCTGTGAAAGTGGTCAGAGACTGGCTGATCGTCATTGAGCTTTAATTGAATGCCTTGCTGTCATTCTCTGATTAGTCTGTTCGTCTCTATTTTGTTTATTCGCTACAGCAATTCTACTGTGTCAAGATGTATGCATGATTCGTCAGAGGCAACCTCAGCCTCCCTTTTTTGACCAAGAATATGAGGCCAAAACCTCAATGCGCCTCCCAGTAGGGGTTCCGGTTGGCACTTGCGACCGCGTCTGCCACGTTTTCCTTGAAGGCGTCTGTCCCCAGAAGCTCTACGATACCGCCACGCTCGAACAATTCGCGTGTGTGCTCTCGCAGATGCGTGATGAAGAGGGCCACGCCTCGGTTCTGATTTGAGTGGCCAGATCAGAGCAAATCAACCATCCGAAGGAGAAGGGGGGAACAGGAGACAGACCTTGTACGTCTCCAGCAGCTCATAGAATATCTGCACGGCACTGATCGACAGATTGCGAAGCGCGTCAACCTGTAGCCACCGGCTGTGTACGAAGAATCACGTAAGACTCACGAAGCATCGCAAGTGTCAACATCTGCCATGTGGAAGACCAGCAGCCTCGCTTGCGGTCTCCGCGGAGCATCGGACGGGTGCCTTGGCTCGAGCCCATACAGTTCAAGCTTCCTCAGACGCTCTGGAAAAGAGGTCACAGATATTTTTGTTCATCGTTGTGGCGATGAAGATAAAGTAAGACGTTTCCACAAACCTTTTAGCTGGGCCGTATTTGCTGCCGATAGAAAGGTCGAGGTCTCGTCACACAGACCGAACTAGCGATAAAAATCGATCCTGGACGTACCGAAATCCAGGTTCTCCCTGATCTGAATGATGAGCGCCCCGGGGATGTCCTCCTCGGCCTCAGGGTCATCGTTGATGGGCTTCCACCTGTTCGTCCCGTGTACACGTCCCTGTGGAGAAATTAAGGTGAAGGCGCACAGCGTCAGCAAAGGCGCAGACAGAGAAGCTTGTCACGAAGGCGCTGCATACCATGATCGCCATCCGCATCTTTGAAGACCGATGTACAACAAGCAGCAGCGAGATGATGACGCTGACGACGATGCCTACTTCGACATCCCACACGATCGAAAACACGAACGTGAGGAGCATGAGCGCCAGATCGATCCACGCTTCCATCCTACATGGTCACCGTTTCTATATATCAAACGTGTCGATGGGAGAAATGGATAGCAGGATATTACTGACTTCCAGTAGTACGCCACATCGTGTGGCGTCTCTGCCAGCAGGCTGAACACGATTAAACAAATTCTGCGGAAAGCAAAAGAGGGAAAGAAAGGATGAAGATGAACAGTTAGAATATAGCACGAAGTAGCACGAAGAGATAAATGAACCTACACGGAGGCGAGGACACATCTGGGTAGATAGTAGATGGACGGCAACAAGAAGAAAGTCACGAGCAACACGATCGTTGAGCAGACGAGGGAGGCCATTTGCGTGCGCGCACCCATGTCCGCATTGATACGCGACCTGTTTAGTCACAGGGAGAAAGGCAAGAATCGAGAGGGAAAAAAGGGAGGGGAAAGAAAAGAAATTCAGTTTCACGCAACAATATCAAGGCGACGAAGCGACAATAGGTATTACCTCGTGATTGATCCATACGCGGGAAGCGTTCCAGGGATGAACGAGCCCACGAGATTCCCCGCGCCGAGCGCCACTAGCTCACGGTTCGGGCTGATGGAGTAGCCGAACCGACCACTGTTCTGCTTAGCGGAGACGATGCTATCCAGAAACCCCACTACCGAAATCAACCTATTTGTGCGCAGTTGAGAACACCACATCGCTTTCCGCTTTGCGATAGAGAAGACGTAGGGGTAGCTTACACAGCTGTGGATGTGGTCTGCCGCAGATACTTGATGTTGCCACCGAGAAACGGGAACTGTACGAAGTTCGACGCTGTGTTGATGGGCACCTCTCCCAAAATATCCACGCCGTCCTGATCCCAGCGAAACTCATTCGAAAGGACTAAGGTGTCAGGGCCAAATAGAGTAAAAGTTATTTACATGAGCATTCACATTTTGGCAGAAAGCGCGGGATAAGGGAAGCCTCACCTGTCGAGACCACGACGACGATGAGCACCTCGGGCAGGCGGTAGACCCACCGGTGGCGCGGGAACATGGCCTTGGCTGCGCGCGAGAGCACGAGCACGAGCAGTGCGCTGAAGCTAATGATGGTCGTCGGGCCGTGCAGGCGCGACCCCGCGTATTCTATCAAAAATTCGATCTTCTCAAGCGTCGAGTGGGGCTCCAGCTCGCGGAAGAGGGGCGTAAGGCCAAACATGGGTATCAGCTGCTCTCTGTGGGAGGCAGCAGGTCAGCCGGGGGTCAGGGAGGTTGAGTGACAGAAGCAGTGTGCCGGAGGAGAAGCAGTGGATACATACATCATGATGACGACTGCAATGGCAGTGATGAAGCCCCGGAGGAGCGCGCGGCTTAGGACGACATCGATGAACCCCAGACGGAACACGCCAAGCAGGAATGTGATCAACCCCACCTGCAGACAACTGTCAGCTTCGAGAGGTGGGGCCAGCGAAGTGGGAACAAAAAAGAAGCGCCTCGAGGCGGTAACATATGGGCTCTCACTTGCACAGTGATGATCGTGGAGACTGCCATCCCGACGCTGTCGTGGTCTTCGGGGGGCACGCCGTGGTGGAGGACGTCTGATACGGCCTGTCCAACGAGAAGACTTAGTGCAGCCTCTGGTGCGACGTTGAGCTGGCGCGATGTCCCGAGCAGAGCATACACAATTCCTGGAATGGACGCGGAGAACTGGACGAATGCGCCTTTCGATCAGCCACGAGAGACGTTCCTCGAGTACTGAAGGCGAGGACACGCACCAGGCCAGTCACGGGGCTCAGCCGAGCCAAAGATGATGCGTAACTCACGGACTGCGGTATGAGCACAGAAGCGACGGTGACACCCGCGAGGAGGTCTCCACCCAAACTGAGAAGAATGGAGTATTAGCACACGAATATGATCCGCAGCCACAATAAGGCAGAGGAAAAAGGGTCGAAATGCAGGTTTGTCCACCACACGCACGACTTGAAAGCATATTGCGGAATCCATTCAGTCGAGGGCACGTAGTATTTGAGGCGCTGCAAGGTCGCCGCGGGGATCAACCGTTTCGAGTCTGCGCCATCACGTTTACCTGTGTAAATCCGGCCGATGAGGGAAAGGATTTAAATATTGTTATTGTTGTTTGGGAAAGGAGGTTCTGAGCAACATCATAGAGAAATACGACTAGAGTGATTCACCATTTGACGACGCTGACGAAGATGAATCAGGAGAAGCACTCCCATAGTCCGCGAACTGCCGTCCCGCCCTGCCGCCGCCTCCGCCGCGCTCGAGGTCCTCTGCTGTCCAGCTACCTCTCCTCCTCCTCCGGCCCAGGAGGGCATCAGACTCACGCGGGGGTGGACTGGAAGACGAGCTGGTGGCACCCTCCTCTTCTGGGGGATGGGGCGTTTTTAACAAAGCGCGGAGTTCATCGTCAACCCTTTCAGGTGGAGGAGTGTTTGTCGTTGATATCGGATTGTGGGGATCGATATCGGGTGGGCGAGTAAAATGGCCCATGTACTTGCGATGATAGGCCGTCAAGCCAACGGCGAGGCAAGCGGAAAGGCGGAAAGGGACTGTGTTTCGTGTACTGTGCTGCGGTGCTAATTGGCACATAATTTAACTTTTAAGTACCAGCGTTTGCTCACGTGTAGCTTGCATCCACGTGGCCGGGAAGTCAGCTGATGAGACAAAGAACGACGGATCTTGGAATAGTTGGAAGCACAACGGATTCAGTTACCGATATATGTATGTGACATGGTGAGGACAGCCTGTTCAATATTTGCCACGGAGATGGAAAAGGGATAGCCTATTTAGTTGGGGTAGGACAAGAAGCAAAAAGCCTTCATTTCGTAGCATTATTATGTATCAACAGATTGACAGTGTTGGGCGGCAGCTGGGTCAGGATATCCTTGGTCGCGAGGCTTAGCACGGCTTGCTTCAGCTGCTGCGGGGTAAGCGTCGGTGGCACAGGAGCAGTGGCGAAGCCCTCCTCTTCAGTGGCCGCGAACGGGAGCACCAAATCGGACAGCCAGCGGGGCAGCACCGCGTGCACGAACGCGTACACGGACGACACGTCATCGAACGTGTGCTGCGCGTTGAAGCTGGCCATCGGGGGCAGCGTATCCACCATCTGCACTGAGAATTTCGGGTGGAACACTGAGGGATATAACGAAAGGAGGTATGCCATCAGGCCAGCAGTGTGCGGCGATGCCATGGAGGTGCCAGAAAGGGTAGCCGTGGCTGTGTCGCTCCCAATGTACGTGGAAATGATGTTGTGTCCGGGCGCAAAAACGTGCACACACTTTCCATGGTTGGAAAAATAGGCACGCTCATCACCAAGAGTAGAGGCGCCAACGGTGATCGCCTTGCCGGCACCAGCGGGGGAATAGTTACACGCGTCTTGTCCGTCATTTCCTGTAACCAGCATCAGGACAAAAGGAAAACGAACGAAGAGATCCACTGACCAGCAGCGACGGCAAAGTGCAAGCCGCGATCAACCGCAGCGTTGACAGCGGCTTCGAGGGCGGGGGATTTGCCTCCACCCAAACTCATGTTAGCGACGGAGCCCTTGAGAGCCGTTTTGCCAGTCGCGCGGTACTCGGCTGCGGCCTCCTGTGCGCTCTGAGTAGCGGCATTGACGGCGAATTCGACGCCTTTGATGACGTCCGACATGGTCCCACTGCCGTTCGAGCCGAGCACCTTGACAGCGATGACACGGGCGGCCTTGGCAACACCGTATTTCTGAGAGGCAATGGTGCCTGCGCAGTGTGTGCCGTGGCCGTTATCGTCCGTGTCGGGATTATTGATGGGAATGGTCGCGCCCCACACTGCGCGACCACCGAACTCGACGTGGTTGATATTGATACCGGTATCGATGACATAGACGTCAACACCCTTGCCACCGGTGGGATCGTACACGTATTTGGAGAACGTGCTAAAAGTGAGCTTTTCACGGTGACTTATACGAGCCAGACCCTAGAAAACGAAGAACACCATGTTTAATAGGTAGTTCACTAGAAAGTGATGTGGTCACTACGTACCCAGGGGGCTTGGCTCTGAGTATCCATAATCCTGACGATCTGGTCACGCTCAATGTAGTCAACCTCAGGCATGCCCCTAATTTGGTCGAGAACGCCCTGAGAGAAGCTGCCAGCGTAGCCGCCGAACTCCGAGTACACGTGTCGGATGCCTGAGAGAAGACCGTCGTCGGAGACGAGAGAGTGGGCACTCTCCAAAAAGGCGAGATGGTTCTGTATCAACGCCGACGAGACACCCGGCTTAAACATGACCAAGTAAGAATTGTTCACGGTGCCATGGGGATGGACATGGTCCAGGATGGGAGCCAAAGAGGGAGTCAAGCGCTGACGCTGGGCATTGTAGGACGAGCTTGTAGACAAGGGAGTAGCGGAGACGACGGCAACGAAGACGAGCAAAGAGAGCGGTTTTGTGAAGAGGAAGGTCATGGAGATGATGTGGAGGTTAAGTGTTGGGGATCCCGCAGCTGCCTTCCAGTTTTATATAAGCGTGTGTGAGAAAATATCAAAAAAAACTAGATTTGTCGTGGCTTGTTTGTTTGGTGGGTGAATTGAGGAGGGTTAGTCAATGCCAAGACGACTACCAGCCATAGATATACTACACAGAACGGCGGTAACGTCGTTGGCAGCGCTCAGCGTATATGGCATCTACTTGGGCTACTTGGTACACCAAGATACCCTTCAGAGAGGTAGAGGTAAGTCACTTTTGTGTGCAAGTTAACCGGATCATCAGAGCGCGCTGAGCTTTAGTGCACAGAGGTGCTTCACACGATTGATTTGATTGAGCGTCTCGCTGACCTCCTTTCTTTGCCCGTCATTTTTGTGGGCGCCATCCAGCTTATGGCCAGACACGCCGCTCAGGCGGAGCAAAGGACGCAGATAAGGCAGGACGTACGTAAATTTCTGCATCCCAATCGCATTTTAAAGGCTCAATCTCAAGTTTGTTCTGCAGCAAGAACAACGCATTGTCGCCTTGGCAGAAGCAGCACTCTCTGTGTTTCAGCGGGAGGAAGGTCCCACCAAATCAACAACACCGCCTGCCTAATAATTATCCTTCTCACACGTTCCTGTCCTCTAGTGGGGAAGTTGCGGCGCTATATACATAACTCCGCGGATGGCCTAACAACGCATACAACAGACGATGGCAGTTTCATAATTCAAACGTTTTTCGAATTTGGTATAGCTGCTTCTGATTGGCTGAACAAATACATTTGGTCGGGTGGTTGAAACCATTAATTGGAAGGAGGCCTTGGCGCGAGCGGGCTCATATCACAGGCGCCATTCAATTCCCATTTCGAACGATTGTTAAGACATGCGCCTTGCAACCTACGAAACGCTCGTGAAACCGAAGTAGGCATGACAAATGATGTGAGCGAGGGAAAGGTTTTCTTCATTAGAGCCGCCAATCCCTGAAGAAGTCATAATCGAACAGAACGAAGGAAAGCATGTAATCGACCGTCGTCCCTCCGTCGCTATCGTCGTCACCGCCTTCCTCATTCTGTCCCTCCCCGCCGTCGTCCTGCTCCACCGCCACCTCGTCCCTCGCCGCCACCTCTTCGCCCGGCCCTAGAGCCGTCGACATCGGAGCCGTCATAGCCCTTCTGCCTGCCCCGTCGTCACCTGCCGCTAACTCGTCCCCAAAGTCAGCGTCGTCCACACCCTCCATCACTACCTCCTCCCGCGCCGCCAGTGCCGCGGCGTGCGCGTCCTCTCGGTCCTCAAACTCACCCAGCGCCTTTGTGAGCGCCGACTCGTCCCTGAAAAGCGAGCGCCAGTCAAACTCGCCCTTCTGGATCACTAGATCGTCCAGGAATCGCTTCTGGTTCGCTTTGAGTAGCATGGCCTCTTCCACGGTGTGTTGCGAGATGAAACGGTAGATGTGGACGTCGCGGATCTGGCCAATACGATGGGCTCTGTTGGTACGTTGACATTAGCGAAACTAGTAAGAACAGTATAGCACCTGCCTGTCTTCACACTGTCGATCCATTTGCGGATTGAAATCGCTGTCATAGAAAATGACCGTGTCCGCACCTGTAAGGCTGTCAACTACTGTGAGTATGAAATTCCAACGGGCCAATCAAGGGTCATAATTTACTTGATCCCAACTCCTCCTGATCTGGAGGACGCGATGAAACAAAATATCCTGGTGTCCGTGTTGAATCGCTCCGTGACGTACTGCCGGTCCTCAATTTTGGTCGCGCCATCCAACCTCAGGTACAAGTACCCATGAAAATTGAGGAATACCTCAAGGATATCAAGCACCTTGGTCATCTGCGTAAAGACGAGGACGCGATGACCGCCGGATTTCTTCTCCCGAAGCAGCATAGCCAGCTCCTGAAGCTTGCCGCAATCATACTGCAGCAGTGATGAGTCTGGAAACGCAATCTGCCGCCGGACGTTTGAGCGATGCAACGCCTCGTCGAATGAGAGGTCGTGAGCCATGTCCTGGACAGGAGCTTGCACGCTGCGCAGCGCGATCCGCGGAAGATCAAGCGCGACGACGGTCGGAGTGACGAACGTGAACTTGTCGATGATATCGGCCATCTCCAGAGCTCGAGACGCAAACGATTTGACAGCTGGTGCTAGCAGCGAGGGCGCGCCAGTCCGCAAAGGAGCCACGGCGTCTCTAGGATAGAGAGGGGTCCAGAGTCGCTGCGCGATCGTAATTACCTCTTGGCTGTAGATAGGAGATCGACTGCAGCGGTGACGATTGAGGTACGCGATATGACCCCAACGTGCCCTCATTTCGGTACGCAATTGATGGGCCATGTAGCGCCGAAACCCACTAATCGTGTGCACATCCTTGGGAGGTAGGTCGTCAATTGAGTCGGTAGATATAGGGAACAGAAGACTGGCGTCGAGGCGTCTCCTTTCCATGGCAGCAAAGACAGATGTATTTTCGTGCTCGGCAAAGCGTAAATTGAAAGTGTCCCCAACGGGAGATTCTGCCATGTCGAAGAACCGTCGGCGCACCAATAACTCTTTGATCTCGAAGTCCGCAATGGCAGACCGATCCATCGCAAACGAAGTTACGATCGGGCGGACCTCGAAGAGGTTAGGATGATTGCATACTTTACGAAGCTGCATCAGAATGTTGGCAATCTTATGGTAGATGCCCGATTGCAGAGCATCTTGTGTCTGTGCACGAGACATAAACTCGTCATACAGGAACCTTTGACGCTTCGACAAGGGGCAAAGGACCAGGTGCTCGTACTTGCTCGGAAGCTCCTTCTCCACATCCCTTTTTAGCCGTCGAAGCAAGTATGGTCTGAGTACTGTGTGCAGCTTAGAGACGCGTTGTAGTGTTTCATTCTCAAGCGCAGCACCCATTTCAATGGCCTTTTCCAACGGATCTGGCAGATCTATGAGTCGCGAAACGGAATACAAGATGCTTGTTTCTCACTTGAGAACCATTCACCAAATTCTTTCAGGTTGGCAAAGTTTGTGCCCGACATGAGGAACTGCAAGAGTGCCCAGAGCTCGGTCAGATTGTTTTGCAGAGGCGTCCCAGTCAATAGAAGTCTTCGGAAGGATCGAAACGTCAGGAGAATATTCCATCTTTGGGATTTGAAGTTCTTGATCATGTGCGCCTCGTCAAGTATGAAATAGTACCAAGCCTTCCGCTTGAAAATGTGTGCGTCCCTACTGGCAAGTGCGTACGATGTGATGCAGACATTGAAATGATGTTTATCGTTCCATCCTTGACGGAGTTCTTTGCGGCGCTTTGTGTTTCCGTGGTAGCAGAGAACTTTGAAGCCAGGCAAAAATTTCTTAAATTCCATTTCCCAGTTCAGTAGAACACTTGTCGGCACCACCTAATCATTGCTGCGTCAACATGGGGTGCGAACGCTACACGCATACAAGAACATACGATCAGATGTGGGCCCCAGATCCCCCTGTCGCAAGCAAGATGGGCCAGAAGCGCTATAGTTTGGATCGTTTTCCTTTAAGGCAATGTTAGCGCGTTTCAGACGGACAATGACAACACCGCTGACCCCAAGCCCATCTCGTCGGCAAGAATACCGTTCAAATTGTTCGTATGCAGGCTGGCAAGCCACTCCAGGCCGGCCTGTTGGTAAGGGCGTAGTATGCCTCGTAGAAGGAGAGGTTGCTGTACGTTCGTATCCGGGTTCCATTCTATGGGCGTGACCGCAAACGGTCGTAGATATTCGGGAATCGCATCTTCCGAAACATTGTCCTCCAAGGGAACCATATCTTCATGGGGGAAGTCGTCATTCGCCTCAGATTGTTCGCTATTCTCATACTCCTCTTGCCCAACTTCAACAGATTCCACTCCATTTAATGGGTCATTCGCGCCAGAAGACGTCACCGTCTCGCCTTGACCTTGATTTTTCGATAGAGCCGCTTTAGCCAAGTCTACTTGCTGTGTCTCTAGAATCATCCCACTCTGGTCTAAAATTGCATCAAGATGTTCATGGCCTTTCCTGACTTCCTCTGCCTGAACGCGCAACCTTTCCCGTTCACGAATATGCTGATATATTGGTGTTTTGTTAATAACTTCGCCAACTAGAAGGATGGATGTGACTCACAAATAAAGCTTTTTTCCACTCCGCCACCACCAATCTCACAGTGTTCTTGGCGAGCACTCGCAGTCGCTTCTCCTCCGCTGCTTTTGCCCGATCCTCTCTTGTAGCAAGCCTGTCCCAATAGGCTCTTATCTTAGCGGCAATTTGAGAAGTAATGTTCCTTCCGTCGACTTTCTTGCCCTTGACGCGGGTAACGACCGCGTGAACTATATGACCCCATGCGTCAAAGTGTGCCGCACTGTGATTGGCATGGCAGCCAGCTATTGGTGGCATTGAACCCTGGGTTAAGAAGAGGCGCCCTGCTTTCCTAAAACGGTAAATCCGCTCCAGCAGCAACGCATCTGTTCGCGCAGCATTTTCAAGGTTGGACAATGCGACCGTCTCCCGGTCATCAATCGTGATATACGACGTCAGGAACATTGTCAACGACCCGCCATGCCTCTGGGGTGGCGGCCTTTGCTGCGGATGAGAAAATGACGGCGGTGGTGGGCGAACAAGCAATTTGACCCGTTTAATAGTCCTAAAGGACGACGTAGGGACCAGGGCGTTGGAGTGCTCATCAGGAGTGCTGTTGCACAAAGGCAAATCGCGTGTCTTCTGATTCTGAGCAGCGGATTGATTGGCACGAGGGCGACGTCGATTCGATATCCGCTTCCGCACTCTATCAGAAGATTGGAGAAAAACGCTGCCGCGTGTAGATGTTGATTCTGTCCTTCGACGTTTGAACGGGACATGCGGGACTGCGGCTTGCGATGAAGCGGGTGAGGTACCAGGGGTGAGCAGCAGATTCTCGTGAAGATGACCTGACACAGAAGGTTCTGAGTGACCATTGAGAGGGTTGAGAGATGTGACACGGAAGCGCTTACCAGTTCGACTGTATTTCATTCTCTTCGGCTTGCGTCTAGGCACAGGAAAAGGGGCTAGATCGATGGCAGAGGTACGGTCTACCAAACCAGAGGAATCTACTTTCTCTTTGTTTTTCCCCTTAGCAGCGGCAAGGAGATTCCAGAGATCTATATTGTGGGACGGCGCGCTTAAGGTCTTTATCTGAGGCTTATCGTCGCGTAAGAAGAGCGAGCGCTGATTCGGGTCCCCCTTCAAAAGCTGCAAACGTTTTGTATGAGCGCGCCGAGTGCTACGTTGTGAGGTTGCACAAGTCTGAGCTTGCGCGACAAGGTCGTACGAAGCCTTATACTATCTGCAATTGAGAACGGGCAAGTGAGAGCGACATCGGAAATCAGGCACCTCTTGGAACACTGGAGAATCGTCCAACTTCGCGATCTGATATTATTATGGTTGTTCAAACAATGAGAGAAACATCCTAAGGGCCGGATCGTCACCTCTGGATCGAACGTCAAAAGTGAAACGAACTTCTGCAGATGGAAGTTCTCGCGAACCTTAGGAAGTCAATGTCAGCGCTGGATGAGGCGGAATGATGTGACGACACACGAATGTATCATGCGCGTCCAGAACTCTCTCAATCTCATTCTGCCGCTCGCGAACGAACAGATCTCGTCCGACTCGGGTGAGCTCAGGAAGAGTCTGGTTGGAGTCATACCGCTGTTGTCCCCTGATATCACGCTGCCCCTGAACAAGAGGAGTGTTTGCCTTGCGTTTACCAGAATTTGCGGGTGCCATTCGCTCCTACTCTTGGGGTTGGACAATCCCTGTAACGTGTGACATAGGTCACATGCTGTGACATATTGTCACAGGTCCCAGAACATGTTGCTTGGTAGTGAAGCTACCAACTTGATGCCAACTTGATGGTAGTAGCATTTGACCTCTGGATCATGACCCCTTCTGCAAGCTCTGGTTTCGTCATTGTCTGCAGTGATTCCAAACTGAGCCCAGACTCTGATTCCAGCATTGATCAGTAAGTCAACTTCTGTTCTCTCTGGGGATCTGAAAGTTTCTTTTGTGAATACTGCTGTGTTCATTAGGGCTTGTAGACCTGCAAGGCTCAGTCCTTTGGTACATTGTATGCCACCAGTTCTGTAGAAAATGCATGAGCAAGTAGCAGCAGGGATGAAGTGTATGCTTCAGCAAAGACCTCTTTCCATTCTGGAGGAGTATAGAGGTTTCACTGACATCTTCAGTAGGTGCAATCTATTCTTTGTCACAGTCTGAACTCTGTGAACTCCACAGGTTCCTGGACAAGCATCTCTGAATCAGATTTATATGTGACTAATATGTCCAAGCTGTTCTCCACACAGAGCATCTGTGCTCATCCAGAAGAAGAATGGTAATCTCCATCTCTGTGTTGACTTCTGTGGTCTTAATAATGTTACTAAGAAAGACTGCTATCCTTTGCCAATTTGCCACTAACTAAAGATCTTTTGGATGTTCCAGGAAAAGCCCAGATCTACATGAAACTTGACCTCCACCATATGTACTACCTAGTATTGCCAAGGGTGACAAATGGGAGACTACATTCTGCACCTGATATAGATCATTCAAAGGGTGTGTGAATCAGTGTGATGCCCTTCAGGCTCACAAACATAC
Source organism: Clavaria fumosa (assembly GCA_951802425.1). NCBI lineage: Eukaryota > Fungi > Basidiomycota > Agaricomycetes > Agaricales > Clavariaceae > Clavaria > Clavaria fumosa. The sequence goes on along the minus strand of OX637805.1, from coordinate 354,147 downwards.
CAGCTACTTTCCACTGGCAGCACTTCATGAATAACATCTTCTCCAATCTCTTTGACACATTCATGGTCATATATCTCAATGACATCCTCACATACTGTGAGATCCAAAACAACATGTCAAGCATGTCCAGGACATGTGTTTACAAGTATATGAAGACAACAGGCATGCATTTTGGGCTCAACCCCTATGTTGATCATGTGGACTGAGGGGTATTGGTGCATGCACAGAATTCCGTCGTTGCCCTCTGCTCAGGCCTCAGGATTTATACATACTGCTCAATGCTCGCACACGCCCACAGGATCAGATTTCGGAATTTCGGTCCAATTTCACTGTCAAATAGCATAGGATCCATGCTGCGAACGCCCTTGTCCAATGTTCCGGTGCGCTCCGCATTGAGTTCTCGACGATGGATGAGCGTGCACGGCTCGCACGAATGCACGTCACGTCCAAGCCGTGCGCCTTTACTCACTTTTGCCTCCTCGTTGGATTCGCTGACAGAATAGTTTTCGCAGAACGTAAAAAGGTAACCATTCAAGCACTCTCGGACCTCCGTGCATCGGGCGTTCCAATAACCATGCTGACGGCGTATGACTATCTTACATCCAGTCTCGCGTCTACCTGCCAGCTTGTGGATATCACGCTCGTGGGCGACTCGTTGGCCCAAGTGTGCCTCGGGTACCCTTCGACCACCGCCCTCACCCTTGACGAGATGATTCACCACGCCAAGGCCGTCCGGCGAGGAAATGCCCACCCGCTTCTGCTCGCAGACATGCCCTTCGGGAGCTATCACACGAGTGTCCAGGACGGTGTCCGCAGCGCCGTGCGCATCCTCCGCGAGGCGGACGTCGATGGCGTCAAACTCGAGGGCGGCATGGAGATTCTCGACTGTGTCAGACACCTCACTGCCTTCGGCATACCAGTCATGGGCCACGTCGGCCTCCTGCCGCAACGCCACGCCGCGCTCTCAGGCTACCGTGTCCAAGGCACCGACGCTCATTCCGCTCGGCAGATCCTGCGCAGCGCCCTGGCTCTTCAGGCCGCGGGCGCGTTCGCACTCGTGCTGGAGGGCATCCCAGCGGCGCTCGCCGCCTATATCACCGATCAGCTTACCATCCCGACCATCGGCATCGGCGCCGGTCCGGGCACGAGCGGGCAGGTGCTCGTATGGGACGACGTCATGAGCACCTGGAGTGGACACAAGGCCAAGTTCGTGAGGCACTTTGCAGATGTGAGGACCGAGGCTTTGCGAGGCGTCCAGGGCTTTTCCCAGGCTGTCAGGCTGGGGACCTTTCCCGCGGAAGCGGAATGCTATACCATCGGAAAGGAAGAATGGGAAAAGTTTATGAGATTGGAGAGGGATGGAAATGGCGCAGCAGACAACGCGAAGGAAATGGAATGACAAAAATAACACTATGTGTTGAGGTGTACCACCAACAACCGCGCAACAACCGCGCCAAAGCCATCCAGGATGTGGGATACTCGCGTATGAGTGGTAGGATAGACGCAAGACAGTCTCTTGTTGTTAATGAAAATATGAGGTCTCTTGTCCACCTGGATCTCCTGTCTAACCGACTTGCGCAGACCTGGTTTGAAGGCTCAATGGTGTCCAGACCTCGGCGGGAGCATCCTAGAACTTCGTTCACCAAAAGAATAGTGACCATGAACTATATCCATCTCTACCCACTTCCAATCTGGGAAGCACGGTAGCATGGCCAAGTTCAACAAGGAGTTGGAGCGGCGAAGAAGCTCGTTGGACAATGGATCCAAAGCACTTTCATGTCTGGTCATCTCCGCCTATAGCAGGGGCTGCGTTGCGACGCGCGAGGGAAGAATGGAAGTTAGAACCTGATGCCCGGATATTACGCTGCATGAAACCAAGAAAAGGTACAGTGCTCTAATCTGTATCGTCGATAAAACAAAGTCGAGCCCACCACTGCTCATGAATCGCCGCAACCGCAATCGTATTCGGCGTCCAGATGAGCGCAGTCAAACTCTGGCTTCTCGAGACGGGCGTTAACAGCGTTGTGGACGGTGCATAGCCTGCGGGGAGAAAAAAAGGACATAATCGCACGAGCTTTGAGTGAATCCCGCCCTGAAGTCAAGGGCAGACAGACCAGAGCGAAGCAGCCCTCCTTGAACTAGTCTATTGGTTCATTGTTTGGGGTCAGGGAAGGGATTCTATCAGCCGAAGGTAAACACGGCAACCACGGACCTGCGGCGGATATTTTTTGAGCAATTGCTGGAACTCGACTGCGCATTCGCCACAAGGATAGAGACGGGCAGTGAGGTGCAAATATGAAACCAAAGCAGCACGCTCGGACGGCTTTGGATGCTGAGAGGCATGAATATGATGTTCCCTTCTTCAGCGGAGATCGACGCACCTCAGGATACCGCAGTGTGATAGTATGTCTTCGTGTTCGAAATGAGCCAACCAAAGAAATACGTAAGTGACGTCTCGTCTCACAATAATTTCCAGGTCGCACGGCCCAGCGCTTCCCTACGTTATTCGCGTGTATCAAAGGCGTGGGTTATTCGGAAAAAATGTGAAGGCTCACTTAGTGGTCGCGTTGCCTAGGTGCGGCATAATAACTTGCCCGCGTTCAACCTCCTCCAAGCCCACTATGTCATGCGCTCCCTTAGTGTGGCTTCGGCCAAACTCCTGGAACGAGCTCAGCCGTGTGCGGAATAAAGTGAGACTAGTGATTAAACACTAGTTGAGAGCATGTGAGACTGCGTCATCAAGCGCGATATGACTTCATGAGCACTCACGAGGGCAATGAGGGCAATAATGAAAGCTTTTGCATAACGCGGCATGGGAGCAAGAGACAAGGAAGCATGCGCGGCCTGATGTGGAAAGCACAGATAACTGAAGAATCCGCACGTGACACCGCATTTCATGTCACATTCATCGTCACACTGGGCAGATATGAGTGTGTGAGTGTGAGTGAGTGAGAGTGGGTGGGAGTGGGTTAGTGAGGGATCAATGAGCAAGGTTGAGTGGGGTAGTAAGGTTGGGGATGAGCAATGGTGAGTGAGGGGTGTGAGGGAGTGACAGCATCAGCAAAACAGTTTGGACAGGGCCTGGGCTAGGTATGTACTGATTTTAAGTGGTTTATAACACCTATATATGAAGGACCAAACTGGACAAAATTCATATCTTTGGTAAATTATGCTTCCAGACATGCATGCACACATGTGTGCATGTATGGACATGCATGGACATGTATGTACACACATGTCCATCTGTGTACATGTGTGCCCATTCATTTACATGCATGGGCATGAGCATCCATGAATGTGCATATGTGTCCATGCATGGGCACATGTGTCAATATTGGCCCTGTGTGTGCAAATGTATGCTAATATATGTGCAAGCTTATGCTGATTTGTGCAGAATTATGCTATTATATGTGCAAGCCTATGCAAATTTGTGCAGAATTGTGCTAATTTATGTGCAAGCTTATGCTGATTTGTGCAGAATTATGCTGATGTATGTGCAAGCCTATGCAAATTTGTGCAGAATTATGCTATTATATGTGCAAGCCTATGCAAATTTGTGCAATATGTGCAAGCCTATGCAAATTTGTGCAGAATTATGCTATTATATGTGCAAGCCTATGCAAATTTGTGCAGAATTATGCTAATGTATGTGCAAGCTTATGTCAATTTGTGCAGAATTATGCTATTAGATGTGCAGGCTTACATCAGGAAAAACCTCCCAAGCTAATTAAACTTATTGGGAGAGTCCCCATCTTATTAGTGCTAATTATCACTTATTAGGTCTAATAGTCAATAATTGTTACTAATCTATTAATAATTAGAACTTATTAGACCTAATAATTAATAGATTAGTAACAATTATTGACTATTAGACCTAATAAGTGATAATTAGCACCAATAAGATGGGGACTCTCCCAATAAGTTTAATTAGCTTGGGAGGTTTTTCCTGATGTATGCCAATTTGTGCAAGCTTATGCTAATATATGTGCAGACCTACAGATGACTCTGGTGTACTTGACAGGATTGGGTATGGCCTAATGAACTTAGGCATGAGTGGTGAAACCCTCCTTGAAATTTGATACATATACTATGTTTCAGAGTGCTCCTACATGTATACTTCTATCCTTGCAGTATAAGATCCCACATGTATTTCCCTGGTCCTCAGTTCAAATATTATCATCTCTTGTTCCTAGACATTTCTTAGCTTTCATCCTCATTGTCCTTGACATTGCAATTGCACAGTGTTACGACTCTCGTTACCAGGGGTCCTAGGCAGGCTAGCTGGGTAGGAGGACAAGAGGGGTGGTATTCTGAATAACAAGTCTAAGGAATACACCATATCTACCTTCCTACTTATATACTGAGTCACAGCACCAAGCTACTAAATGGAGTACAAGAGGGAAGAAAGAAAGGATGGTAACCTGGTGCATAGAGAGGGAATGAAGGTATCAAGGGGATGGTCACATGGTTGCGGTGACGACAAGAAGGGAAGCAGCGGTTGGCGGGGAGATAATGCAATGGTGGGAGGGAGGACAAGGACACTATGGGGACATGTTACGGTGCGTAGTCAGGTGACCACCGCGCTTATGTCATGGGACACGCCCGGGATCCCAGACATGTGACTAACTAGCCAGCGATCACGTGGCTGGTAAGCGCCCGACCACCTGACTACCCATCACATGACCACTACCGAGGAGACGGCCCATTTTCGTGATGGAACGTCAATGCGGGATGCCATCATCCTGTCTCTCTTTGACACCTGACGACTTGACACCATCAAGACTAGTCCAGATCCAGTGATCTCCTTGTATTTCCCTCCCATTACCATTGTCCTGTCCCCTTAGCGCCCTTGTCCCTTCTCCTGCCTGCTATCCATCCTCCCGACAACTGCGACTTCTCTTCTTGTCGCCTCCGCAACCACGTGACCATTCCCTGGATACTTTCACCCCTATGCTACGCGCGACCGTTGCCATTCCTTTCCCCTTCTCCTTGTACCGTAATCAGTACCCCACCCCTCTGATTTAGTATATAAGTAGGTAAGTAGACATGATGTAAACCTCAGACTTGTTATTCCGAATACCACCCACTTGTCCTCCTACTCAGCCAGCCTGCCTAGGACTCCCGGCTACGTGAGCCGTAACATAATAACAAGTCTACCCATAACCACCTCCCCTCTGGACCTGGCTTCTCCCACTGTCCTTGCGACTCATACGAATGACCCCGCCGACCAAGCCTACCGAACACGGCAATACGCCTTGCACCTGCCACCCCCTCCCGGACTGATTGAAATCCGCAAGACCTGGCGACAAAACTGTCTGCGACACATCGACAGACGAACCCCGACCGCAATCACACACCTGCCCACTCCTGAGTACCGAAAGTACCCAAAGAGCGTCGTTTATCGTTCCGTTGAGAGGCAGTTTATCCCCACTGGACTACTCACCTCCAGAACCCTCCGCGTACAACGCATATTCAAGACCTATAGTCAGGTCGAATTCATAGAAGGCCTGCACGAGTGCCTGACCGAACTTTGGATTGCCCAACAACAAGAAGATATCGCCGAGGTCTTAGAAGGCCTCGATATCGAAGAACTCGACAATATCCCGACCCCCGCTTCCACCGAAGCCTCGCCATCTCCGCGTCCCGCCTCGCCCATACCCGCCACCCGCACTTTCGCCCACAAGTGCATGCAGACCCAGCCCAGCGAACGTTTCATTACAATCACCAGACACTGAGCCGAGTACCTCGTTGATACCGCCACCCAATCCATCGTGGACTGGAAGCCTCGTACCGCTCAGCCCTATCCCACCGTTCCTAGCAGACACTCCCAGATCCCCGTTAACGTTCCAGTCTCCCCTGTCACCCCGACCAACATCCCTGACCTTCTGGCAGCTAGAGCACTCGCCGCCAGATACCGAGCCGCCGTCCACATACCACAGCCCGAGCCTCTCGACCCACTCGCTAACTCCGACGATGTCTCATCCCCTGGACCCTCAGACGTCTCATCAATCCAGCCATACGACCTCGACTCCGACGATGAGTAGCGGTATCATGGTAAAGGATTACAATGGAGACCAGACTGGGTACCGGACGTTCAAACGACAGTTTACCCTCCTCTTCGCCTCTGAACATGAGAGGTATGAGACCGATGCAAAGAGAATTTACTTTGTTCTTAACAAGATGTGTCTGGACTACGCCGAAGAATGGGCTAATGCCCGAGTCGACCAAATAATCGAGATGGAGACCACGGGAAGTTGGGCCAACTTCATGAACGACCTAGACGACGAATTTCTCGACACGGCTGACGAAACCCGCACCCTTGCCAATCTCCAGAAACTCCGACAGAGTGGCAAAACTGCCTGAGAATTCTTCACTGAGTTCGACCGACTTTATCGCATGGCACACCTCACCATCACCCACCACGAGTCAGTTCTTATTGAGTATCTCAAGAACGGGCTTAACCAGCCCCTTGTCGAAAAAATCTACAACTCCGACACCCTCCCTGCCACCTACATCGGGTGGAGAAACAAGGCAATCCAGATGGACGACCTCTGGCAAGAGTTCAAGTCGCTCCGAAAAGCCCGCGCCCCCACTCCTCCTCCATGCACAACCACGACCCAGACCCGACTCCCACCCACCGTCGTGCCAGCTAGAAACCCTGACGCAATGATCGTCGACTGCTCCCGCCCGAAGCCCGCTGAGCTCCAGTGCTACAACTGTCGCGCCTTCGGTCACATCTCCAAGAATTGTCCGCTCCCACCCACGTGCCGCACTCAGCAGGTCTGAGGAGTAATTACCCTCCCTGCTCCAATTACCCTGACTCGCGAAGCACCCACGGAAGCTCCGAGTGACCAGTTGGAACAAGCGCAGGCCGAGATCGTGAGGTTGAGAGACTTGGTTGCGGTTAGAGAAAAAGAAATAGCAGATTTTACTACCGGCGAAGAATGAGTTCAGCCTCTTCGCCGAAGAAAAGTTATGTACCCCCTCGTGTCCCCACCATGAATAAACAGGTCCTGGTGACCCCTTCTCCACCCTCTAGACTGAACCTGAGGAGAGAAAAAGTCAAGGCAAACCCCAAAAAGCCTTGCATGGAAATACCAGTAGTAATGGAAAACCCCAGTAATGGAAGACAAAAACTCGGATACGCGCTAGTGGACTCTGGGTGTTCGGCCTCTGCCATCGACAAGAAATACGCCCAAAGTTTAGGGTTGAAACTGAGCAACCTCTCCCAACCCTTGTACTCGATAAACACTGATGGGTCTTCCAACACCATAGGAATGATCATGCAGACCGCAAACCTGACCATCAGCATCGGACAAAGTTTCTGCCAGAACATCACCCTGTCGGTTGGACAGTTCCATCCTCCACACCTCTACCTTGGCGACGACTGGCTCCGAAAGAACAACCCCGAAATCGACTGGGTCAAGCGCACAATTGTCTTCCCCCCGCCCAAGAAGACTACCCCTGTCCCAAGAGTGATAATGGTGGCTCAAGGGAGCTTCACTGAGGTGCTAGTTCCCCCTTACCATGAAGAGTTTCCAGATGTGTTTTCTATCTCAGCATTCTTGAAGCTGCCACCCTCGCGTGGAGCCATCGACCATGCGATCGAAACCCAGAGTGATGCCGTACCGAAACGCTCAAAAATCTACTCAGTACCACGGGCATACTACCCGGAGCTCAAGACATGGATCGAGGAGAACCTAGAAAGTGGACGAATCTGACCCTCTAACTCCCCGTGGGCCGCGCCTCTCTTTTTTAAACAAGAAGGAAAGAAACTGAGGCCCATTATCGACTATCGCGAACTCAATGCCATAACAAAGAAGGATGCACACCCACTCCCACTAATCCGAGACATTCTGGATGCCCTTAAGGGGAAGGCCATCTACACGGCAATGGACGTCGTTCGAGGCTTCAATAACATCCGAATTCACGAAGGTGACGAGTGGAAGACAGCTTTCATCTGTCCAGAAGGACAGTTTGAGTACACAGTAATGGGATTTGGACTCACCAACGCCCCTGCCTCATTTCAGCGATTCATGAATGCCATCCTCCGGGACGAGATTGCCACCGGACATGTCCATGTATACATCGACGATATACTCATCCACACGCCAGACCTAGAATCCCACCAATGTATCACACGGTCCGTACTCCAGAAACTCGCCGAGAACTCGCTCTGCCTAAGACTGGAGAAATGTAAGTTCCAGAAGAGAGAGGTGGAATTCCTGGGACATTACATCCATGAGGGACATATAGAGAAATCGGAAAGGCTATGCGCCGGGATTAGAGAGTGGCCGATGCCAAAGTGTAAGAAGGACATCCAGAGATTCTTGGGATTCCTTAACTATTTCAGGAGGCATATCCCTGACTTCGCTACGATCGCGATCCCGCTCCACTGACTCACCAGCAACAAGGAATGAATGGGACCGTGATGAGGAACAGGCCTTTAATTGCCTTATTCAGGCCCTGCTTGACGGACAGTGAACCATGGTACCGAAAGATGATGGGAACTGGAAGATTGAGACGGATGCGTCAAACGTTGCGATAGGCAGAATCCTCTACCAGCAACAAGAGGACGGCACATGGGCAATAATCGATTGTTTTTCGAAGGCTCTCAAGGATGCGGAGAAGAACTACGATACCTACGACAAGGAACTGCTCGCCATCATCCGGGCTCTCGAGGTCTGGCCACAATATCTCATCGCCACTAAGGAACCGTTCGAGATCTGGACTGACCACGCTAACCTAGCGTACTTCCGAAAGCCCAACCCTCTCAACGGAAGACAGAATCGTTGGAGAGCCCTCCTCGCCCTCTATAACTTCACAATCAAACATCGCCCAGGAAAAACCAACACCGCCGCTGACGCCCTCTCCCGACGCCCCGACCATGACGATGCTACAACCCCGATCATCGCCCCGCTACTTCCGGATGTCCTCTTCAATTCCGTAACTGAACCAAGCCTCCTGGACCGCATCAAAGCTGCCCAGGTTGCAACGGCTCATGGACCGGCAGTTATAGAAGAATCCGATGGAATAAAGTATTACCGAAACAAGATCTGGGTCCCCCCTAACCTAGTTGATGAGGTGCTAGTCCTCCACCACGACGCACCCTCTGCTGGACACCCGGGAATGCGGAAAACTAGTGAGAATGTTAGACGGAACTTCGACTGGCCCGGCCTCGATAACGACATACGTGCCCGAGTCCAACGATGCTGGCACTGTCAGCGCAACAAAATCAACCACGCAGGCAACAAACCAGCCCTGCACCCATTCCCCGCCCCCATCCAACCCTGGGACGAGATAAGCTGGGATATCGTCGGCCCTTTAAACCCCTTGGAAGGATACAACGGGGTGCTAGTTATCCGGGACCGCGCAACAAGGTCCTCTCTACTAGAACCAATTAGCATGGACCTGACGAGCGAAGGAGCAGCCCGAATATTCCTACGGCGCGTATACGCCAGCCATGGACTACCCTCCAAAGTGACGAGTGATCGAGGTTCGAACTTTGTAGCGAAGTTCTTGAAGAACGTCTATGGACAGCTGGGGGTAAAGACCAACCCTAGTACCGCCTACCATCCCCAGACCGACGGACTCACAGAGCGAGCCAACCAGGAAGTATTCACTCTTCTGAAGCATGCCTGCAGTGAGATGCCTGACGAGTGGGCTTCTTGGCTCCCAGTCACGGAGTTTGCCCTCAACAATCACGCCTATGGAAACTCCGATGTCATGCCATTCCTACTAGACTACGCTCGACACCCCATCGCCCTTCCCGACCTACGACTTAGCAAGTCCAATAACCCGGCCACTGATGACTTCCTGGAGAAGGCCTATGAGATGCGAGGGAAGATGAAGGGGTTGGTGGAACAGTCCAATCGGACCATGGAGAAGCGAGGCGGCTACATGATGGACTGGAAGGAAGGAACTCTAGTCTGGCTGGAGAGTCGGAACCTGGTGTTGGAGGACCTGCGGAAAAAGCTGATGCAGAGGAGAGTCGGACCCTTTAAGGTCGTCGCAAAACGTGGTGCCGCCGCCTACGAACTCGAATTACCGCGACACTGGCATATACATCCTGTCTTCCATGAATCTCTTCTAACCCTCGCTACTCCCAGTCCCGACCACCCACAGCGACCTGAAAGCATGGAGGTCGATGGAGAGCTGCAGTACGAAGTGGAATTTGTTAGAGCGAAGCGGAAACGAGGAAGACAGATACAGTACCTGGTACGTTGGACAGGATATCCCCCGGAAGACGATACTTGGGAGCCTGCCAAGAATCTCAAGGACTCCCCGAATGCAATACGGGACTTCGAGATTGCTCAGAAAGCACAATCTTGAGGAGAGGATTATGTTACGGTGCGTAGTCAGGTGACCACCGCGCTTATGTCACGGGACACGCCCGGGATCCCGGACATGCGACTAACTAGCCAGCGATCACGTGGCTGGTAAGCACCCGACCACCTGACTACCCATCACATGACCACTACCGAGGAGACGGCCCATTTTCGTGATGGAACGTCAATGCGGGATGCCATCATCCTGTCTCTCTTTGACACCTGACAACTTGACACCATCAAGACTAGTCCAGATCCGGTGATCTCCTTGTATTTCCCTCCCGTTACCATTGTCCCGTCCCCTTAGCACCCTTGTCCCTTCTCCTGCCTGCTATCCATCCTCCCGACAACTGCGACTTCTCTTCTTGTCGCCTCCGCAACCACGTGACCGTTCCCTGGATACTTTCACCCCTATGCTACGCGCGACCATTGCCATTCCTTTCCCCTTCTCCTTGTACCGTAATCAGTACCCCACCCCTCTGATTTAGTATAAGTAGGTAAGTAGACACAATGTAAACCTCAGACTTGTTATTCCGAATACCACCCACTTGTCCTCCTACTCAGCCAGCCTGCCTAGGACTCCCGGCTACATGTGCCAGCCCCCTTTCCATCCCTGTGCCTGCTGCAAGTATACCCTGATATACTATCTTGCAGCAGAGACATACCCGAATTGGGGCTGAGGTGAAGGAGGAAGTGAGACTGGCAGAGCACCTAGCCAGAGTGTGGCCAGAAGTGCAGAAACATGTGCCACGAGAGCTAGCCATCCAGGTGCACTTGGAGGCTTTCAGCACTGGCAAAGGGACCACTGCTTCATGGATTTGGAGTGGGCGAAAGGAGTGGGACTGGAGCCATCTCTCCTGCTGAACCCAATCACCATGTATAATGTGGATGGGATGCAGAACAGGAATGGAAAGGTCCGGTATGGGATAGAGGTGCTGGTGAGAGTTGGTGACCACCAGGAGTGGATCCACTTTCTGCTGGGAAAGACCCAGTCCCACAAGGTCATCCTTGGGCATGACTGGCTCAAGCGGCATAACCCGGATATCGACTGGCAGAAGGCAGAGCTGAGCCTTACCCGCTGCCCCCCACAGTGTTCCCCATCCCCTCGAGCCCCTGCACCCCTGAAAACGAGTACCCTCGCATCCACGAATATTCTGGACACCCGTTTTCCCAACTCTGGCCCTACCCCCGATTGGCCCAGCCGCTACCCTTTGGTGTTTAGTGAAGCGAAGTGGGATGAACTTCCCTGCTCCCGACCAGACTTCGATATTAAGATCGAGTTCAAAAAGGACCCTGAGCACCTTTCTTCCAAGCTGTATTCTTTGACATGGCAGGAGATGGTGGAGATGAACCATTGGGTGGATGAGCAGCTTGCTTCTGGACGAATCCGGCCCTCGAAATCCCCATATGCCAGCCCCTTCTTCTTCAAACATGAGAAGGACAAGCTGCGGCCGATCATCAACTACTCGAGGCTGAATGCACACCTGATCAAGGACAAGTACCCCCTCCCCCGCATCCGAGACACAGTGGATGTGCTTAAAGGAGCATCGATCTACTCTAAGATTGATGCAAAGGGAGGTTTCCCATCTATGCAGGTCTGGCCTGAGCACCAGCACCGCTGCGCCTTCCTGACACCCTGTGGACTCTTCGAACCAGCTGTCATGTGGTTTGGACTGCAGAATGCCCCTGCTACTTTCCAATGCTTCATGAATCATGTGTTGAGGGAGGAGATTGCAGGAGGACATGTGAGGGCCTATGTGGATGATGTCATTGTGTTTGCAGAGGACTTGGCTACACACCAGTACTGGATGGACCGGGTCTTGAGGAAGTTTGGAGAGAATGGGGAGAGAATGGGTTGTGTCTCAAACTCAGTAAATGCAAGTTTGAGAAGAGTGAGATCATCTTCCTGGGGATGAAGATCTCCCACAACAGACTAGAGCATGATCCGGCCAAGGGTGCGGCAGTCCGAGATTGGCCATGTCCTAAGAATGTGAAGGATGTCCAGAGGTTCAATGGGATGCTGAACTACCTCTGCCAGCACATCCCAAATCTTTCTGCCTGGGCAAAGCCACTCTTCTGGCTGACTGGGAATGTTCCATGGAAATGGGAGGAGGAGGAGGAAGCAGCCTTCCGAGATCTCCGCCAGGCACTCATATCAGCCCCAGTCTTGGCTCTGCCTCAGGACAAAGGGAGATGGAAGGTAGAGACAGATGCAAGCAACCTGGCAACTGGTGGAGTGCTCTCGCAGCAGCAGACGGATGGAACCTGGAGAGTTGTTGACTATATCTCCAAGGCCCTCACTGCAGCTGAGAAGAACTACAATGTGTACAACAAGGAGTTCTTGGCTGTGATTCGGGCACTTCGTGAGTGGCAAGCATACCTCATTGGAGCAGAGGAGACAATCGAGATCTGGACGGACCATGCAAACCTCCAGTACTTCCGGAAGCCTCAGAAGTTGAAGCCGAGGCAGGTTCGTTGGGTTGGAGAGCTCCAGTGCTTTGACTTTGAGATAAAGTATTGCACTGGCAAGTCAAATACAAAGGCAGATGCACTCTCCCAGAGACCGGACTATGGAGAGATGGTGGAGGAGGATGCACCGGTGCAGGTTTTCCCAGAAACGGAAGTCCGTGTGTCATTCACATCGGAAATGGAGACGCTACTCCAGAAAAATAGCGCGGTACACATACAGAAGCCAGAGGAGCTTGATGATGAGTGGACACAAGATCGTGCTGGACTCTGGCGAAAGGGGATAGTCACTTGGGTCCCCCTAGGAGCTCATGAGGCCGTTCTTGAGTTTGAGCATGACCTCCCCGCTGCTGGACACCCTGGGCCCCGGAAGTTGAGAGCAGCACTAGTGAAGGGTTATTGGTGGCCAGACATGGTAAAAGATGCGGATCGGTATGCCCAGGGGTGTGAGACATGCCAGCGGACAAAGCCCAACCGTACCAAGCGTGCTGCCCCACTGCACCCCCATCTGGTGCCTGATGGTCCCTGGTCAGTGATCTCATGGGACATAGTCGGTCCCCTCCCCCTCTCCCATGGACATAACGCCATCCTTGTTATTGTTGACAAATTCATGAAATGGACACTGCTCGAAGCGATTGGGCTTGACCTCACAGGACTTGGAGTGGCGTGTCTCCTCCGGGATCGAGTGTTTCGTGACCATGGAGTCCCTCACAAGGTTGTGAGTGACCGGGGGTCCCAGTTTGTGTCCCGCTTCATGAAGGAGTTCTACTCCATGATCCAGGTAAAGGCAAATCCAAGTACTGCCTTTCATCCACAGACTGATGGACAGACAGAACGGGCGAACCAGGAGATGGAGATCTATCTCCGGGCTTACATGGACCATCTCCAGGATGACTGGGCTGAATGGTTGTCCACTGTGGAGTTTGCTCTTAATAATCGTGAGCACTCAGCAACAGGACAGACACCTTTCTTCCTCAATTATGGACGACACCCATGGAATGGGGGGCTCCGGCCACCTTCTGAGGTGAACCCGGCGGCGGACGAGTGGATGGCTAAGCTCACGGAGTCCCGAAGAGCAGCCAAGGAGGCAATGGAGAAAGCGGTGGCAGCGATGAAGAAGAGCTATGATAAGGGGAAACGCCCAAGTCGGGAGTACTCTGAGGGAGATCTGGTCTGGCTGGATACTAGAAACTTGAAGATGGACTGGCCCTGTAAAAAGCTTGACAACAAGAGAGCAGGCCCCTTTGCAGTTGAGGAGAAGGTGGGACCTGCTGGGTATTGCCTCAAGCTCCCTCGGGCCTGGCGCATCCATCGGGTCTTCAATGAGTTGCTGTTGACACCATACCACCCCCCCTCCTTCCCTTCTCAGAACCTGCCTCCCCCTCCACCCCCTATGATTGATGACGACCACCTGGAGTATGATGTGGAGGTGATCCTTGATGTTAAGAAGGTGGGATGTGGGGTGAAGTACTTGGTGAAGTGGTTGGGATATCCAGTGGAGGAAAACACTTGGGAGCCCCGTAGGAACCTCACTAACGTAACGTTGCTTCTCCAGGACTTCTTCCTCTCCCACCCCGACAAGGCCAAGCTAGCTGGTTGGGACGCCCAGCCTTAAGAGGGGGGTGATGTTAGGATCACTTATGTAAGCCATCCCAAAGTGCAGTTGTGGAGGAACTGGGGAGGGTTGTTGGAAGGTCACATGACCTGTGGCTGTGGTTAGATTACATAATTGTAAGATCACATGACCTGGGCCTGGGCGCATCACGTGATCTGAGAGGTCCGAGGGTGGGAACGCCGGCAAATGCTGAAGCGTTTGCTATATATACTACATCTTTTCCATTCTTGTACCCTTTTCCCCTTATCTTAGTATTGTCATCATGACCTTATGCTTGAGTTGTGTGAGACCCAGTCTGATAATAATGCTCAGTCCTGGAAGGTCGCGAGGATGTTTAAGAGAATGTGAGAATGAAGAGAAACAAGTAAAGAGGAGGGAGACGTCGTTGAGAAGGTCGCGAAGCTGGTAGATGAAGTATAAAGAGGGAAAAGGACAAGTTGAGAGAAATAGATAACGTTGAGAGGGTCGCGAAGTCGACCGACGAAACGTAAAGGAAGAAATAGATGAGGAGAAAGAAATAGACAATGTTAAGAGAGTTGCAGGTGGTCGCGACGATGTCGAAAAGTGTATCAGTGAATGCAATGACTTTATCAACTGACGAGAGAACCTATGGGTTCGAAGGAATCAGTATCAAGACGGATAAGAGAGAATACTTAAGCACGCGAATTTATACGAGCGCAGAGGACAAGTTAGAATAGAGTAGAAGTGTCTTGACGATCTTGAGGTCACCAAGAGAGACAAGACCTATCAATCACGATGATTCCAAGCTCAAAGGGCATCGTGGCCTCAAGCTTAAACCAAAGTGTGTCAATATCAAGTCTGCCCTCCTGTAAGTACATGCGAGGCTTTATATACGTATGTACAGAGAGTATAATGGAAAAGGAAAAGTACAGAGGTCGCCAAGCGACAGAACTATAGTAGTACGGGGTATGGTCAATCATAAAGTGACTATGGACATGTTCTACTAAGGTCGTGAGGGGTAAGGGAAACATAAGTAAGGTCGCAAACTTGACCGGTCATGGTCACGACTTAGTTAAATAATCATATGGGTAACTATAATCACGAAGAGATGCTTTGGTCATAATTATCATAGTTATAGATGACTGGGGAGAAGAAAGGGAGCATAATTCGAAGTAGTGCTCAACTGGCCATCAGCGGTGTGTTTCATCATTAAGGTCACGAGGTCCATGCGTGTGGTCACGTGAATGGTAGTAGTGACGCAAGTGATGCTTGGGCGGGAAGTCACGTGGATAACACTGGTAACGCAGGTAACGCTAGTGACGTCAGTGGTGCCGTGCAGCAAGTCACGTGCCGGCTGATAAAGATTGCATAACTGCGTGTCGCGCCTCGATTTGGCAGGTTCGGGTGGTAGACACACGTAGGGTAAGGTGGCGGGAGGTGACGCAGGTATAGTATGACAGTCGCGAGTGTTGTGTGAACGCGGTAGAGGTCAGGGAGGCTTTCGGAAGGGGATAGCGGGTTCCGGAAGTGTGTAGAGGAGTTCGCGATGTTGTAGAGGGATGTCGGGAGGCTTGTAGGTGCTGGTAAAGTCGGTTTGGGCAAGGGAAAAATGGATGGGTCCTGACATCTTGAAGAACTTACCCATTACTCTGTTGGGGTTCAGACAGACCCAGTACCAGAAGTGCCACACTGCTCTGTGCATGCCCAAACCAACCTCACCTTTCTCAGCCTAGAAGATAGGCTACATATCGACATTTTCACAGAACCCCCTCGAATCTACCTACAACCCGACTAAGACATGGCAGACACCGCACCTGCACCGGAACCAGCACCACCCCTCGCCCCTGCCACGTTCTCCCTAAAGATTGCCACATACTCTGGAAAGAGGGAGGAGTTCCAGACCTTTTTGAGAAGCCTGCGTCTGGAATTCCAAGTAAACAAGGCCAAGTACCTGATGGACTTCCACAAGGTAGTCTTCTGCTTAAGCCACATGACAGAAGGATATGCTGCAGAATGGGCAAATCAAGCTGTGAATGTGCTACTAGAAGAAGGAGGTGAGCTTGTAATTTGGGCCATGTTCGAAGCTCGAATGAGAGAGGCCTTCTCTCCCATTGAGGACCAAGCCTTGGCCATGCAGGAACGTAACAACTTCAAGCAGGTACAGATGGATGTGGCACAATTTTTCCAAAGGCTTGAAACACTCATGAACCGAGCAGGGTATGAGGAAGATACCCATTGGAATGTGATACATGCCTTGCTAATGAGGGGAGTCTACCCAAAGCTCATGGAGAAGATCCTCACATGCACAGACCAGCCTGCGGACTACCAAGCCTTCCGCATGCTTGCCATATGCCTGGACAGGCAGCACCAATTGCACATGGCAGTACAGAGAGAAATGCAGGCACCGCCCAGCCCCTGCCCTGCCTGGAACCAACCAAGACTAATCCATGATCTTCCCACAACTCTTTAGTAACCATTCCATGACCACTTACATAAGTGATCCTGACAATAGTTGAATTCTGACACTTGGCAATTATGTCTGACCAACAAATGGCAATTCCAAGTGCAATCCATAATTCTGACAATTGCTGCTTGCCTTGCTGTTGCTCAGGCATTGTTCAGGAGTTGCTTTAGGATTTGCAGGGTGGTCTCTAGACAAGTTAGTGCATCTGCCTCAATGATGTTAGGTTTTAGGGTATGGATATGGTGGCTGAAACATGTCTCTGGGCAATTTCCTTATTATTTGTCTTGCATTTTCTTCTTTGTAGATCTTCTTTGGTACTATTCCACTTCTGATAATTCTTCAGTATATAATCCTTGAAGTAGTAAATACTACAACATACTATATAACATAAACTCAATTACCCACATATGCATAAGGATCACTGTCAAGAGCCACCTAAGTACTTGGCTCAGTATCACACAGCAGCCACCCTCTTGTGCAGTGTCTGGGTCAAACCTCTCTGTCATGCTACCCTGACCATCCCCTACCTCATCCAGTTGCATCCCTGCCACTCATTGGCAACATGACCAACATGCAGGATTCCTGCCCATTGTTGGAATTACTGCTATGCCCCCTCCTTGCCATTGTATACATTATTAACTGGTTTAATTGACCTACTCTTGACAACAAATTGGCATAAGCTTGCACACATAATCCTGCACAAATTGGCATAAGCTTGCATGTATATTAGCATAATTCTGCACAAATTTGCATATGCTTGCACATATATTAGCATAAGCTTGCACAAATATGCATAAGCTTGCACATACATTAGCATAATTCTGCACAAATTTGCATAGGCTTGCACATATAATAGCATAATTCTGCACAAATTTGCATAGGCTTGCACATACATCAGCATAATTCTGCACAAATCAGCATAAGCTTGCACATATATTAGCATAATTCTGCACAAATTTGCATAGGCTTGCACATATAATAGCATAATTCTGCACAAATCAGCATCAGCTTGCACATACATTTGCACACACAGGGCCAATATTGACACATGTGCCCATGCATGGACACATATGCACATTCATGGATGCTCATGCCCATGCATGTAAATGAATGGGCACACATGTACACAGATGGACATGTGTGTACATACATGTACACAGATGGACATGTGTGTACATACATGTACACAGATGGACATGAGTGTACATACATGTACACAGATGGACATGTGTGTACATACATGTCCATGCATGTCCATACATGCACACATGTGTGCATGCATGTCTGGAAGCATAATTTACCAAAGATATGAATTTTGTCCAGTTTGGTCCTTCATACCTATAGGTAGTATAGAGAAGTATATACCAGTACATACCTCACTATGGACCCAATAGCAGGTTGATATCACCGTCTGGTCAGATGATTTATGACTTTCACCCAAAAAACAGGGGATGAGTGATTTTGGAATTAAGGGATATTGAGCTGGAGGGTATTGAGTGATACAACACACCCATCAATTCAAGTGATATTAAACTGGAGAATATTGAGTGATATTAAGCTGGAGGATATTGAGTGATATAATACACCTCTCAATTTGAGTGATATTAAACTGGAGGTTATTGAGTGATATAATACACCTCTCAATTTGAGTGATTAAACTGAAGGATATTGAGTGATACAAAACACCTCTCAATTTGAGTGATATTAAGCTGGGGGATATTGAGTGATAGAAAACACCCCTTTGATTTGGGTGATATGAAGCTGAGTGATACAAAACACCCCCTTGATTTGGGTGATATTAGACTGGAGGATATTGAGTGATACAAAATGCCTCTCAATTTGAGTGATATTAGACTGGAAGATATTGAGTGATACAATACACCCCCTTGATTTGGGTGATATTAAGCTGGAGGATATTGAGTGATACAAAACACCCCCTTGATTTGGGTGATATTAAACTGAAGGATATTGAGTGATACAATATGCCCCATTGATTTGGGTGATATTAAACTGAAGGATATGAGTGATACAATACACACCATTAATTTGAGTGATATTCAACTGAAGAATATTGAGTGATATAATACACCCCATTAATTTGAGTGATATTAAACTTGAGTGATATAATACACCCCTCAATTTGAGTGATTAAACTAGAGGACTTTGAGTGATACAATACACCCCTCAATCTAAGTGATATTAAACTGGAGGATATTGAGTGAGACACCTCTCAATTTGAGTGACATTAAGCCACAAAATCTTATTGTCTAGATGGGGACTGTAGTGTAATGGGTAACACAGCAGTTATGGGTTGAGTCCAATTCCATGAGCACTTGGTTCAACTCCCACTGAGTGCATAATTTACAGGCTAAAAAAATACTTGGAGATATAGTTAAAAATCACTGAAAGAATGTAGAAGCCACCTAAATGTCAAGTTAAAATGTGCTTGGTAGCAGTGACATTCACCTGGAGAGCAACAGGTGAATTTGGTCATATATGTGCCAAAAATAACCCATTTCATTTGCCTGATTATCAACCAGTACAGTTTCAAGATATCATCAACAAATTAATTTTGTGCAATTTCTTGAGGTGAAAGATTGTGAAAAACACCTAAGATTATGGCTAAGATGACCCAAAAACTAACATGAAATTCACCTATTAAAAGGCACTTGTGATAGAGTGAAATTCACCTATTATAGATCAGTTTAAAATACACTTGTATTGTAGTATTATTCACCCAGAGAACAGCAGGTGAATTCAGTCATATATGTGGTGAAAATCACGCAAAATCACCCATTCATCTACCCAATGAAGGCCTGATTATCAACTAGTCCTGGTGATTTTCACTTGGGAAACCATTGCCATTCACCACATTTCAGGGTGATTTTCATGGTGATTTTCACCCAGCTTGGGGCCTACAGTGGGCCTATCCCCTGTCCAATCTGTTTTGCTGATGGCCTCATGTGAATCCCCAGCTCTTCTGAGTTCTGAAGCCTTCCCTGCATTACATGATACAGAACTCTTCAGATTATGAGATTTGTAGGTGATCTTCTCAATGTGACTCTGTCCAAGGCTTCAAAATTTCTGGAGTTATCCAGTAGTTATGGTCAGGGCATATGAAATCTGTGTCTTTCAACAGCGCAGGCGCACCAGCAACAAAGCTGGAGTTCACGCAGTAAGAGAGAGAATGCGTGTTATTAGTGTAAGATAAGTTGTAAAGTAGACAGAATAACTGACCTGGAGTTCACGCGGTAAGAGAGAGAACGCGTGAACTCCTACAGGAATGAATCAACTGTATAAGTACTACTACGGGTAAACTACGGTTCATTGTTCATAAGAAACGAAGGAAGAATGAAGGAGGAAGGGTGGCACTACGATGCGGCACATCGTGTGCCGCCATTCTCTGTAGCGAGCCGAGCCGAGACGAATAGGTAGCGGTGCGATGGCGAAGCGTACTCACTTCGTCACTCCCACTCGTCGAGCCGTCGCTCTTCAATGACCCCGATCGCGGTACGAAACCGCTCGAACAAATCTCGGGGGAGCGGTTTTGTAAGGATGTCTGCAATCATTCTCGTCGTTGGACAGTACTTGAACAAAATCTCATTGTTGGCAATCCGTTCGCGAAGGAAATGGTGACGAATGTCGATGTGTTTCGCTCGCGAATGGGCCACGGGGTTCTTTGTGAGCGCGATACAGCCCTGGTTGTCGGCGTGGATGACGGTAGCGGTAGGCTGCGGGAATCCTAAATCAGAAAGTAAAGAGCGCAGCCAGATGGCCTCTTTAGTCGCGTTCGCCGATGCCATGTACTCAGCTTCCACGGTGGACAACACGACGGTAGGCTGCTTCTTCGAGGACCACGAAATCGTTCCACCAGTGACGTCAAAGGTAAATCCCGCGACGGACCGTCGGTCGGCGAGGTCTTGGGCCCAGTCAGAATCCGTCCAGCCAACGAGGTCGACACCGTCGTTTTTGCCGCCCAAGACAAGGCCAAAGTCGATCGTACCTTTGAGATAATGCAGGATGCATTTCAGGGCGACAAGGTGCGATTTACCGGGATTCGTCCCAAACTGTGCACAAGTATTCGTCGCATACTGAATGTCCAGGCGGGTCTGTGTAGCATAGAGGATACCTCCGAGACACTCTAGGTAGTTGAGGCCTGCGGCGAATTCGTTGTACGACACGCGGTCAACATCGGAGGTGGGGCAATCGTTGGCGGATATTCGTTCCTTGATGGCTGCTGGCGTAGCAATGGGCGTGGCACCATCCATGTGGTAGCGTGTGAGCAGAACTTGGATATAAGCGGATTGGTCCAATCGGATCGTTCGGCTTGTATGGTCCTGTTGGACCCTGATTCCCAAGATGTGTTTCAGTTCGCCCAAATCAGTAATCTGAAACGCTTTCCCAAGCTCCTCCTTGAACCATCTCACGCTCTTCATCTCCGCTGCAGCGACTACCATGTCGTCCACGTATACCAGCACTAACACCTCTACGCTCCTTTCCTTTCGTCGGACATAGAGACAGTCGTCGGCAGGGCTGCTGGAGAAGCCCAGTCGTCCCATCGTCTCTCCCAACTTCACTTTCCACTGCCTACCGGCTTGCTTGAGACCGTAAAGCGGCCTCTTGAGTCTCCAAACTCACTTATCGTCATCGTCGGTACGTGCTCCATCCGGTGGTTCCAGATATATTTCCTCTTCTAAGTCTCCTCTTAGGTACGCTCCCACGACGTCGACTTGATGAAGGAACCAATTTTCGCGCGCGGCCATTGACAGGAGAGCTCGTAGGGTAGTCAGACGTGCGACGGATGCAAAGGTCGCAGTGAAATCCTGGCCTGGTATCTGTGAGTAACCTTTAGCTACCACCCTAGCCTTGTGTCTGACAATCTCTCCATTGCCGTCATGTTTGGTCTGGAAGACGATGCGGCTCCCTATCGTTTTTCGTCCTGCAGGGACCTTCGGCACCCACTCGAACGTTCCAGAGGTGCGTAGCTGCTCAAGTTCCGCAGCTACGGCCTTCTCCCACTCCTTCGCATGCGCCGAGCGCATCGCTTCTCGGTACGTTCGCGGGTCCCCATCCCTCACAACAAAAACGTGCTGATGTCCTTCTCTGACAGCTTCTTCAACTTCTTCGGTCGTGGCCTCTTCTCCAAATCGTGCAGGCCGTCATCGCACCCGAGTGGAACGCTCTCGAAGGGGTGCAGGATCAGTGCGCAGTAATGTAGGTGAGTTACCTCCCACTGGTTCAAGCGTCCCTGATCTCTCCTCGTTTTCTATAGTATCGTCATCATCTCGGCGAACCCCCAGCAGGTCTGAGGCCCCTGTCGTCGTTTGCAACGTCGGGCGCTCCGCTTCATTCTCGATAATGGCAACGTCCGTCGGCCTGTCATCCTCGATAACACGTACGTCCCTGGCAGTTATTAGCTTCTTTGTTTCTATATCCTCAAGACGATATCCTTTAGTCTCGTCAGCCCACCACCCCAGTAGGCGACACTTCACTGCCGTCACTTCGAGTTTCCCCCCTCGCACCTTCTTCGGGATATTCGCGTATGCGGTCGATCCGAAGATCCGTAGGTGCGAGACGTCTGGTTTCCGCTTGGTCCATGCCTCATAGGGAACTTTGTCGGCTATAGCGGTTGTCGGGGAGAGGTTTCTGATGTGTACGGCGTACATCAGTGCTTCCCCCCAGTACCGTGAGTCCATACTGTTTGAATGTAGCATGCATCTAACCATTTCAAAACACGTAGTGATAAACCTTTCAACAATACCGTTTTGTTCCGGGCTGTACGGGACGGTCGTCTCATGGCGGATGCCGTTGCGACGGCAGAGGTCTTCTACCTTGTCGTTGACGAGTTCCGTGCCATTGTCGGTGCGTAGTCATTTCAATTTCTGTCCAGATTGCCTCTCTAACATCGCGATTACGTCCCTTAGCTCTCCGGGCGCCTCGTCTTTGGTCTTCAAAAGTCGCGCAATGCCGAATCTCGTGCTGACTTCGACAGTGATGAGGGCATAGCGCATCCCGGTCCAGGTTTCGACAGCCATAGGTCCAGTCAAGTCCGCGACCACCAATTCCATCAGCTCGTAACGTGTTTCGCTCCGTTTTGGGAACGGCAAGCGGTGTGACTTTCCAAGAGCGCACCCCTCGCACACACGGTCGTGATCACTAGATGAAATCGTAAGTCCCTTTACCAGCTTCTTTCGAACGAGTTCACGTATCGCCTCGAGGTGTAGATGTCCCATACGTCGGTGCCAGGTCCGCATACTGGCACCGGAAGATACCTCGTAGGCGGCTGGGGCCTCTGCGCGAGTGCAGTCGACGCGGTAAAGTCCCCTCACCAGCTCTCCATGCAGAATCTCATCTTCTCCCAGCAATACTACCAGTCCACCAGTTGTACTTCGGTAAGACACTCCATTGTCCTGAAGCGCACCAAGACTAATCAGGTTCATAGCAAGTTTTGGGACATGCATGACGCCGTGCAGCGTCGTCGTACGGTGTCCGTTGGGGACTCTAACCCACAGGCGGACGCATCCATACCCCGCAACAGGTATGTCGCGAGCGTCTCCGACGGATACTGTGTGACCAGTTATGCGCTTATAGGATGAAAATAACGACCTATCGCAGAACATATGGGCTGTTGCCCCACAATCAAGGATGACGCCAGTGTCAAGAGAGGGTTTCGCAGCCATGTAGACGGAGCCAGCTTCTCGCGTGGTGCCATCCGGGTGGTCGCACGTCGCTGCGTGCGCAGATACTCGTCCATGTGAGTGTCCCCATTTGTTATCGTCCTGTTCGGCATTTGGACACTGATTCCCCCAATGACCAGTCTCTTTGCACTTCCAGCATACGTCATCGGGTTGCGGACCGCGGCCACGCTTGGCCTTCGCTCGGTTTTGTTTTTCTTTTGGTCCGTTCCCCTTCCTGCCCTTCCCCGATGCCTGAAGGGCGGTTTGGCTTCCGCCAGGCTTCTCTCGCGCACGTCGGTTGGCCTCCGTCTGGAGCTTTGTGCTTACTATATCAGAGGTAAGCACCTTAATGTCAAATAACTGTATTTTGATCATTTCCCAGGATGAAGTCTTTGGTAATGACAGGATCATCGCACGGGCTATGTGGAGGTCGTCGAGCACTTCGCCGGCCTGGACTATTCGATGTCGGATGTCGAGTATAGCGGCTATGTGGTCGGCCATCGGTGTGCCGTCGACGTATTTCCATGTGTACAGCTCCTCAAAGAAATAGTGTACATTGATTAGCTGTTGGTTCATCTGGTGCACTTGTCTCCATGTGTCCCACATGCTTTTTGATGTTTCACAGCTTGTGACGTGTGGCCACTGTGATTCGTCGGTCGCGCTGCGCATCAAGCCTTGCACGGCGCCGTCGCGAGTAACCCAGTCGAGGTACTCGCGCAGCTTCGTCCGATAATCCTCAGTTGGTGCGGTTTCCAGTGATGGGTCGGCTGGTTTGGCGGGGCAAGTCTCAACGCCGGTTACGACTAACCATAGGTACTTGGCCTGCAGCACAGATTGCATATGCACAGACCAATTTGCGTAGTTTTGCCTGTTCAACTTTGGAAATCTAAAAGCGTCCATTGTAGCCGAATCCAGCTGACCGTTGCTGGGTCTCATAATCTTTCAACAGCGCAGGCGCACCAGCGACAAAGCTGGAGTTCACGCGGTAAGAGAGAGAATGCGTGTTATTAGTGTAAGATAAGTTGTAAAGTAGACAGAATAACTGACCTGGAGTTCACGCGGTAAGAGAGAGAACGCGTGAACTCCTACAGGAATGAATCAACTGTATAAGTACTACTACGGGTAAACTACGGTTCATTGTTCATAAGAAACGAAGGAAGAACGAAGGAGGAAGGGTGGCACTACGATGCGGCGCATCGTGTGCCGCCATTCTCTGTAGCAAGCCGAGCCGAGACGAATAGGTAGCGGTGCGATGGCGAAGCGTACTCACTTCGTCAGTGTCACAACCCAGATGGTGAATCATCACTAGTGAGGAGGAATGTCCACTAGAGCCTGAAACCAATACTCTGGAAGTCAAAAAGCACTGGGTGAGAAAAGAACAGCTTCTTCAAGATCAAGCTACCATGGGGAATATCAAGGGAGCCTGTGAGGACTCACAGCTGCCCTTCATCAAAAAAGATAGCATCACATCCTTCATCAGACAAACCTGTCTAAGATAAATGTCCACCACCATTTCAAAGACCTCTACACCAGGAGGTACATGGATGATCACATCACATTGCTTCTGGACCTCAGTCATTGTATCACTAGCTCCAGTGAGGAGTCACTTACAACTTACCGCACGCATGTCAGTTGCAGAACTCAGTGCCTTAAGACAATTTGAGAATCTTAATAAGAAGGAAATGATAGTCTGGTTGGAGAAGGTGACTTGCGTTCCAACTTACTGTAACTGACTGCCGACTTCAAAGTCGTGTTCATCTACATATGAGCGTGGGTGGCCGATGGCAACACTGCTTCGAAGAAAACTCTCACGAACAACAATAAAAATGCGAGCAATCCAATACAACAATGTAACCTCCATGGTTGTTCACATAGAGCTCCTACACTAGTCCATCTGCAGAGCTACAAGATATACGCGATCGGCAATAGGAGGTTTCCGCCTAGAAAACCCTCGAATGGGCCATCGACGTAGCATAAGAAATAAATATAGCGATCCTAGCTTCCGGACCGCGGTGCATAAACGAACTGGTTTTCAATGGTCAAATGAGTTAAATGACCATGCGATGCGACGTCTCGGGCAAGCAACGAACCGATTATTAGAACCACCACTCGTCCTCGTCGGATAGATCAATGGGCACATCCGGAGCATGTCGCGAGGAGCCCAACGAGGGATCGTCGCATGACAAGGATGCCCTGCATTCATTCTCGAATGATCGGTGCGGTGCATGCAGTAGCTGTTCATCAATAGAGTCCAGGCAGCTCGCGTCAAGCTCGGTCGCCGGGTCCAAGAGGACAGCCCGAGAAAATTGTTGGCGGTGCCGCACATTGAACGTTGTTGATGCCGAAGGACTGGGCGACATCGTCAGGAAGGAGCCAGATGGGTGTATATTCAGTGAAAGTGGGCCAATATGGCGTCCGGCGCTCGAGTCTGGATGACGACACCGAGGCAAATGCGGGTGAGTGTAAGGCTGATTTCTGGAGCTGCTGGTACTGTTTTTGTTGCGAGCGGACAAGGATGAGGCGCGAGCAGGCTTGTACCAGGGACTTCCGGGGTAGATCATGATATACTGCGCGTCTGCATCTAGGTCATCCATATCTGAGTCGGTGTCTGACTCGTCCCAAGTGGCCGTTGTGACCTCTGATACGTCGTCTCGGGGCAAGAATTGGTAGCATGGTGAGCATGTCTTTGGCAGGTCCCAAACGGCGGATAAGGCCGAATCTCGTCCTCGGAACAGGAACCGTGCGCTCAAGCCGAAAAGACACTGCTCCCCCTTGGCAAGCAATGAGATACGGCGTTCGGATTAAGTAGGTCAAAAGGACACACCTTAACTGAGCCGAATGTAGAGGGCACAGTTGGAGAAGGCAGGCGCGTCGCCTGCGAGGCCTTGCTCTTCGAGCCATCGGTCAAGGATAGTGAAAGAACGCGCAGGGGCGCTGTTCGTCGACTTGCGGCGGTAGAATACATGTAAAAGGAAAAGCAAAGACGAAGTGATGAAGGGGCAGATGCAGGCAGCTGGCGGCGAGGTGGACATGGCTATTTAAACAACCCCAGCCTTCCTGTTATGCGAACAACAAAAGCGCTTATTGTGAGGGTGGTGCACATCACGTGAAAACAATCAGCAACAGGCGGTGACAAAGCGCGGTACAGTGTCTGGAAAATAATAGCAGTTCGAATAACAACGAGAGTACAATTCTTTGTGGCCTGTTGCACTCAGGGCTGGAATCTCCAAGACTGCAAGTCTCCAAGTACACTAATTTGCTCATCTCTTGGAAACAATAGCAACAAACAGGGTTGTCAACACCTGCTCAACATGCGGAAGAGACTTGTAGAGTCAGCGACGCGGACACGAGCAACCAAACGCAACCGTGACAGTAATTTATTACAGCCAGCACCCGATGCTCTGGGTGTCTCCAAGATTAAAGCTTCTCTACGACAGACGCGACGTTTGCTGGCCAGGGTAGGGAAGTTTGTGCAGCCTGAAATTGGCCAAGTCTGATGCAAGATCAGGGCACGCTCAAAGCGGATGTGCAGGTGGCCACCGAACGTCGCCTCAAGAGTTTAGAGAGTGATCTGGCTCGGGCGGTGCTTGCGCGGAAAGAGAGGGCGTTCGCGTTGAAGTATCGTAGAGTCAAATTCTTCGGTAACGTGCAAAACTGTCCGTTCCTCGCCTCCTTGCCGACGTTTTGTACATAGAAAGGCAAAAAGTGACTCGGAAGATCAGCCAGATCAAGAGGCAACTCGCCCACTCAGTCAACCCCGACGTCAGAGAGTCATTGGAGTCCTCGCTCGGGGAGCTGAGAGTAGACCTCAATTACATTCGCGTCCGTTCCTTTCTTGCTCCTCACATGTCGTACCGTTGACCTTTTTCTAAATGCTGCATTAGTATTATCCTCGGACAAAGAAGTATATCTCCCTCTTCCCTCCCGAAGTGCGGCAGGGCAAAGTCGGACAGGAGAACACAGACAAGGAGGAATTGCGGGCATGGATCCGCGAGAGGATGGCCAAGGGAGAAATTCCTGCAGCGCCCGATCTTGAGCACGAAGTGCCCACGCAGGTCCTCAAGAGGGGTGCGTCGATTGCGGTTCCGCAGGCCCGAGCAGAATCAGGTCCGGTAGGCGATTTGAAAGACGATGAACTCTTTGGCGAAGACGACGAGGTTGTGGACGAATCTACAGAAGATAGCGAGGTGTGAAGCTTTGCCAAGGGCGCACTTCCGTGAGGATGTCAATATTTACGGGCCAAATCGACACTTCTCGCTGATTCCAAGGTCCTCAGAACCGATTATCATTGTCCTTCGGGTTGCAAATATTCTCGCATTTGAGCTTTGAGGATTTGCCCGCCATCACGTATAGATAATATGCCCGGCTCGCTGAACAAGAGATGCTGGAGCTCGAGGAAATCTTATCCAATAACTCATCCACGACCGCTCGCGTTCATGAAAAGATGCTGTCCTCGCTGAAGGAATTTTGGACAGGTAGCGAACCCAATTTGAATGTAGTTTATTGAATCTCCTACGTCCGTAGTTCTCAGATCGTTCATGGTCTCGATCGGTGTGTACGGACAAAATGTTACAGAACGTCGCACGTGGCCGTGTGCGACATCTCGACGAACCAGGCCAATCCTATACCTATATGAAAGTGGACGTAGATGGAAAAAATGCGTGTACGATGCTATTAGTATGGAACAACGGAAGCAAGAGAGTTAACTCTGTAAGGTCTAAAATTCAAGACAGAGTCATAGGGCTGAGATATCTAACAAGCAGATGCAATCAGGCCACGGGAATGAGGAAGGACGCCAACGCCCATCCGATCTCGCCGTATTCGTCTCGAACTAGCATCAGGCAATCCTCGCCATCGTCCACATACAGCGGTATGTCAATGTGCGTCGATGGGTGCCCAAACTCCTTAAGCACATCAAACAGCCGGTCCGGCTCAAGCGTGAAGAAAGGCAGGTCATGATAGGTCGTGCCTGGCGGCGGTTGGCACGGGTGCACAACTCGGCACACGTAGCGCGCCGTTGCATGCTGCCACCGCGCGTGCCAGTGGGCGCTCGGGGAGTTCGGATAGTCGGCGCTGCCGCTGCTACCGCGCGTGTAAGTATTATGCGAATCCGGTGAGTAGAGGGACCGAATCGACGGCGAATTATTGCGTGATCCTGGTCGCAGCGTCTTGGAGATCTTCTGCCGCAGGGTAGGTCGTCGCGGGGACCGACCTCGAGGGTTTTCGCATAGCGTAGGCGCCGTGGACGAAGCGGTGGACCAGACAGAGGGCGACGGTGGCATGCCGCGGGGACCTGAAGGCGCAGTCCTCGACGATGGCACAGAATCAGACACATGGGTAGAATATAAAGCTTGCCCCCATTCCTCCGGTTCGCTGTCCTTCCTGCCAGAGTTCGGGCGACTGCCGCGTCCGATGTATTGCGGGTCGTCACTCGCATTCGTATACTTCAGGGTGGCGAGCCGCGACGAAGGCGAGGGCGACAGTTTGGGATGACTGACAGTGGGTTCAAGGGCTGAAAGCATGTTGACGACAGCAGGAGTGCGTCCAGGTTTGGGAGTCTCCAGCGAAGACAGCATGGTTGCAACCACGTCGGATCGTAGAGGTGATGGGGCAGGGATGCCGAGGTATTCCGTCGGAACATCCGACAATGCTCGCTTACGATTGAGTATATTCACTGCATTGAGGTGTTCTTCGACATCACACCACCTCTCCCACCACACCCTCTCCGTTTCCGCTACGCCGGCATTGATCTCGCCGTCCACTTTGAGTGAGTCCCACAAATCGCACCACCGACCTTGAACTTCCCTCCAGAATTCAATTTGAATAACAGAGAGGTGTACAATGCAGGAGGCAAGGCCCTTCCGGAGCAGGTATAAGTATCGCGGGAGCTCGGCACAGAGCTGGCCACGTAGAGCAACGTATGACTGCGAGGCTTCAAGGAGCGCAGGCGGTGGTCGGGTTCGGGAGACGTTGATATTGAGGAGGGCATAGTGTAGAGGTTCGAAAGACTCCATTGCCTCGAGAAGTCTGAGAGGAGCCTGGGTCGAATCAAGTAGCCTAGTGAGATCCAGGAGGACTTTGCTCCTCAGAACGTCGTCCAGATTCTTGCACAGGGGTAGCAATGACTGGTCCAGAATGAAGAAGAACGCGTCAAATGCCTCGGATTGTATGTCATCTGACAAACCGATTACTCGAGAGAAGCCTAACGCCCACAACCTCAAGGCATTCTGTAGCACAGCGACGGTCTTGGACCAATCGAGCGCATGCTTGTAAAACTCGCGCATGAAGCGGATTGAACCTTGCAGCTCTTTCTCCATCTGTTCTACCTGCAGAGCCTCCTCATTCCCACCCTTTGGCTTGTGTTTCCTCATGCTGCCCATACGTTGGAGGTTGACGGATGTCGCGACGCCTACCGCGGTTACTTTCTTCTTCAGGCCCTCACCCCCAGATCGAGTCAGAACCTCTTTGACCACTTCGCGCCTTCTTCGCCCTTCGTTTACACCCATAGCAACTTCCTCCATCTTCTTCTTCGCGAGCTTAAGGTTCTCTACATCAGAGTGGGTATCCGCGGTCTCCTCAATGATGGCTGAGAGCAGCAGAGAGTATTTCAAGAGGCGTTGGACTGGTTTAATCAACAGAGATGGGAGGTCCCAAGCATGTGTGAGCGACGACGCAAGAGACCGCGTTTGCGACAGGTAGGCATTAAGCGCAGGGGTCTGTGGCAGAGAATTCAAATGTTCAAGGGCGGCGGGGTGACGCGTGATGTAGGTCGTGTACAACGGCTCTAAAGCAGGTATCTGGTAGGACATTTCAATAAGAGTAAAATAAAATAAAATTGAAACTCACAATTTCTAAAAAAAGCTCACCCACGTGATCTTGACGCTGCCCCTCTTCGAGAACTGCACCCAAGGCTTCCTCAAGACGCTCAGTAAAGGCATCTGAGAATACGGCAAGCTCAGCGATGTTACCAAAAATGACCTTTGTATCCTCGCGGGTCATGGGTGGCGCTGAACACAGCGTTGATGAATCCGACAAAGAGGAGGCAGTGCGCCCCGAAGAAATGGACGATGCCGGAGGGGTATCTGGTGGGAGTTGAAATGCGCCCGACTGACCTGTTAAGATGTGAGGATAAAAGAAGTATGTGAGAGGGTGAAGATGGATGGCGGCGCACCCATTGCCAGTGGTATATGAACATCCCGAATGAACGCCAAATCAGAGGCATAAGCGCGCTCCGAAGAGAGGAGTTCGAGGAGCGCATGGGAGCGCTTGGGTAACTTGGGCTGCGGCGGAGGCTCGCTATCCAGCGATGAACCAGACGACGATGCCGCCTCATCCTCCACGACAGAGAGGGCGAGAGGCGAATCGGGTGATATGAGTTCAACCTTGTCCGAGAGGGAGTCCTGTGGCTGGTCCTGCGGCCCTCCGAGGTGCAGCGAGTCGAGAACCCCTGAAATGGAGCCGAAACTTCGGTGTCGGAACATGCCACTGTTGCTGTCGACGCGGTTGATGGCGATGAGGAGGGTATCGGAAGATGGGGGAAAAGTGACGCTTTTCGTGGGCGACGGAGATACGTTTCCTGGTCTGAGGGGCGAGCGAGCTGGTAAAGGGGGTTGTGCGGGGTGATGGGATGGTGTGATGATAGCGCCTGGAGCAGGCTGGACGAATTTCGAAGTCTGCTGCTTACCCACGCTTGAGGAGCGAGGCATTGCGGTCTTAGAAGGCACATGAGCCGCCAGTCTCGATTTCCCCACCGCTTTTGTGTTAGAGCGAGAATCCTTGGCGAGACCCATTCAGAGAAGTCCAGCACTATTGCAATGGGGCGAACGGTGACTGTATGCTCGGAACGAAGGGGGTATTACTGCTGCAGTCCTGCCATAGACGGGGACGGAGGCTTTTTGCGAAAGGCGGTTGTTGTAACACATGTATGCACGTGTCGTGAGTTGCTTGTCAATGTGGTTGTCTATTATTGATTTGATGACTGTCGTGATGGCACTGTCTGTATCCGGATCCGGCGCAAATTACCACGAGTAGTGATAGCAGCAAATTCATGCGCGCTTACAACGGTCGGGTATCATCGATATGTAGGGATCTATTCCGCAAACCAAATAATATTATATTATATTTTCACGCCATCTCTTCGACGACGCTCGCATGCGTCCAGGACGCATGCGCAGATAGCTCATACCGACGCCTCATCTCGTGAAGTGCCATAGAAGTCAGCCCCAGACCAAATAGCGTCAGTAGATCCCCACTGCTCAACGCTTCCGTCTGGAACACTGCCTGCAGCAATGGCATGTACACCAGCATCAGCTGCACTAGGAACGACACAGAGACCGTCGTCAGCAGCATCTTGTTCTGCGTCAGCCCGCATCCCAGCCCCCGGTTCTGCACAGCAGATATCAAGTCCAGGATGACAAAGCACGTGAACGTCTAGTACACCCAGCCACCAGTCAGTGTCAGGCAATGATTCACCCCCGTTTGGGAATGGGCACAGGATCAATCAAGGAAATACATACCAGAGTTTGTTCGCGCCGGGACATGTGGTCATCTGAAAGCGCGTACATGTACACAAATAGTGTCCCAACTACGATGATGGATGCAGAGAATAGGATGCGGTAGCGCAAATATCGCGTGATGATTGGCTCATCCTTTCTTCTGGGCGGTTTTCGCATGATGGCAGGATCCACGGGATCGACACCCAAAGACTGACTTGGTGGGCCTGCATGTATAGCGCTAGGTTATGATCACAAGATTTACAACCATGGCGATAACCAACCACTGACCATCCATGATGATGTTAATGAAG
Organism: Clavaria fumosa; assembly: GCA_951802425.1. Taxonomy (NCBI): domain Eukaryota; kingdom Fungi; phylum Basidiomycota; class Agaricomycetes; order Agaricales; family Clavariaceae; genus Clavaria; species Clavaria fumosa. Next base: position 321,830 of record OX637805.1, on the reverse strand, counting down.
AGGATTTGCATGGCATTCAGAGGATTGCTCAACCCAAACATCGTGCTTAAAGTGATCAGCGTCAACGCCGCGGCAGCCGTGCTGAGTTGGAACGCCAGGAAATTCTGCACGTTGTAAAAGATGGATTTGCCTGTATGAAACCTGAGCCTCAACATGTTAGCACGGAAGACAGTTTCTTCACCTTCCTCTATCGCTGGCAATATCGTGCAGAAATTGTCATCGACTAAGATCATGTCCGCAGCCTCCTTGGCGACGTCCGTCCCAGCCCTTCCCATAGACACACCAATATCCGCTAATTTGAGCGCGGGGGCATCGTTGACTAAATGTGGTGGTGAATCAACTCAGCTCACAAATGAAAGGCTAGGAATGAAGCCTCTCTACAACAGCATAATGGACACACCTCCGTCTCCCGTCATAGCCACCACCGCGCCCCTCGCCTGGAACGCCTCCACGATTGCCATCTTATGCCGCGGAGTCGTCCTAGCGAAAACGCTCACACCCCCAACTACTTCCCTCAGCTGTGCTACGGTCATCCTGTCAATATCTTGCCCCGTCAGACAGCCCGATGGGGAAGAAAGGTTGGCCAAGCCCTTTGCCCCTTCCCCGTCCGACCTGCCCACACGCAGTCCGAGCTCCCGCGCAATTGTCAGCGCCGTCGCCTCCGCGTCGCCCGTGATCATGACAACCTGCACGCCCCCGGCCTGTAAGTGCCCCATCGCATCTGCCACGCCCTTTCGCGGCGGGTCAAGCATCGCCTGAAACCCGACAAATACGAGGCTCGTGGGGTCACTCTCTTTGGACAAGGAAGGGCCGGACTGGTGCTGTTGCTGCGATAATGACGAATCCGGGAGGGAGCCAATGCCGCTGGAGTCCGGCGCCACAGACCCGTATCCATACGCCATCGCGATTACCCTGAGTCCCTTTGCCGAGGCGCGGAGCGCTCTCGTTATGATCACACTACGAGTGGCCGCATCCAACCCGGGCGTCGAGTCGTCCGAAACGTAGTAAAACCTACACCGATCTAGAACAACTTCGATGGAACCCTTCAAATAATATATTTCTCGAGGTGCGTCATTGATGGTGGTGCCTGAGGGTAAATGAGCCCCGCTGACGGCCATGTATTTGTTCTCCGAGTTAAAAGGCCGTTCGGACATACGCGTGAATGTCTATGCAAGGATCAGCTAATGTTTTTCATGGGAGGGGACAATACACACAGATCTTGGGTCAGGAATGCCGAATATATCTAAAACTTCCAACAAGGCGACATCGGTTGATTGTCCAATATATTTGCCGCCATCGGCCCTGGTGGCGGAGGCATTGTTGCACAGAGCCCCTACTTCTAACGTCTTCTTCAATGCCGGTAATATGGGACTATAGTGCACTTGGGTGCCAGACAGGTCGGCGTGAATCAACTCGTCCACAGTATACAATTGTGTCACAGTTTGTTCATTTCTGGTCAACGTACCTAAAAAATGCGGTGCAATGAGATGGCATGATAGAAGATAAAAAGCCGCACCAGTTTTGTCCGTGCAGATGACGGACACGGAGCCAAGTGCCTCAACTGAGTGTAACTTCTTGACGATCGCATTACGCTTCGCCATCCTCAACACACCGAGCGCGAGCGTGACCGTAGTTACGATAGGCAAACCTTCGGGAATAGCGGCGACAGCAAGTGAGACTACACTTAGAGTTCGCTCATCAGCTTCCATAATGGTCCATCTGGTGTGGAAACAAACCTCCGATGGTGAACATGTCTAACCACGATCGCCTCTGGAGGACGCCAATGACAACAATTATGCCAATCACGCCGAACGACAGGATGGAGAGCTTCTTGGCGAGCTCGTCCATGCTCATTTGTAGCGGCGTTCGCCGCTCTTCGATCTGAGAGCAGCCACGAATGAGTCAGGGAGGAAGCGCAAGATGATTTGCCTCGCGACAACTTACGTCCTGCATCATCTCAAAGATGACGCCAAACTCGGTCTCACGTCCAGTGGCGACCACGATGCCACTGCCCCTGCCGTTTCTGACCAAGGTGCCCATATACGCAATGCATACCCTGTCCGCCACAGCGACGGGTAACCGCAGGTTTGGGTCTTCCGACCGGCAAGGGTCTGTGCTCTTGGTTCGAGAGTGTGTCTCACCAGTTAAGCTGCTCTCGTCAATTTCGAGATCTACGGCGGAGATGATGCGGATATCGGCGGGGATACGATCACCAGTCTGGAACGTGACAATGTCGCCCGGTACGAGCTCATTCGCCAGTACATGCAATGACTGACTATCTCTGGGTAAATGAATTAGATTTTCCGGAAACGGATGAACATGTGAAAGGGAAAGTCAAACCGGAGAACGCGGCAGTGGTGAGGAACGAGCTTATTCAACGCCTCGAGGCTCTTCTCTGACCGCCGCTCCTGAAAAAATCCCACTATTCCAGTGCTTAAGTTGCAGGACAACAGACGGAGATGACATAGCGAGTAGAGATTACTCACCCGCCAGAACAATGAGCACGGCAATGGTGATACTAAGCGCGTCATCAACATTGCCCATGATAGCACTGACCGCCGCGCTGCCGCACAACAGCAAAATGAGCGGGTTTTCGTAGATAGTCTTCACGAATTTGATAATGAGTGGCTCAGGCGTAGAGACGGAAAATTCATTATATCCATGTATGCCTCGCAGAGTGTGTATTTCGGAAAAAGAAAGTCCTCTATCTGATGATGATCGGAATATTTCAAGCGTTTCCTTGAGAAAATTAAGCCCCGGTTTCAGGGACCAGGACTCGCGCCCTGGTATGACGATGAAATCGTACCTTGACTGTACAATGTGCGAAGCGAGCAGATGCGGTGTCGGGTGATGACGATTGCGATTGGTGAGTCGTGGGGCTCTCCGTCGCTATCCCAGTAAAGTGCGAGTCGTCGTCAGACGATGAGAGTCTTCTCGTAACACCGCGTACGATCCTGAACCACCAACTGGCAGTGTCTTTACGGAGACTGTCGAGGGACGCGGATCTGCCATGCCTCCTGAGGGTTGTGCTGTATGCGAAGTGGCCATCTGCATCGGGGCTCGGTTGTGGCTCCTCTCTTGAGTCTGGGGAGTGAAAGAGCATTGGAAAATAAGCTGAGGCAGGAGGAGAGGGGCTCCGTGGATGCGTGGTGAGGTTGTGGCTGCGATAAACATTGGCCCCCGCGCGCTTAGCGATTGCAGATGTGGTGGAATCGGACGGGAGAGGTTCAAGAGGGAAGCGGGAAGGCACGACCATTTCACAGTCGTAGTCGTGGTACAGTACAGTAAATTTCTAAAGCAGTGCTGTCAGTGTCAGTGTCACGTTGCCAGTGATCATTGGTTTTGGTTTGTTTGACTCGATTCAATAAATTATTGTAATACAGTATAAAGGATCATTTGAGAGGGATCAGTTCGGTGTTCCATCTCGCAAGTCCATCACCTTATCTTAGGTGATTTGCCTTCCTTTGACCGCCGCTCTGAGTTTAGAGAAAGGTCCGGTCTTGAAGTGCCAGGGACTCGCGTCGTCTGTGCTGCTGTGATTGCAAGCGCAGAGGAGTTCGTTTTCGCCGACGCCTCGGCAAATGGCACCGAGGGAGGCAAAGAAGTCTCGAGAGAGGTCGAGATGGTGGTAGGGAGCTTGTCCAGAGATTGCAGGAAATCGGCAGCGAAAAACTCTAGATGATTTCGGCATGCTTGTACATTCGTCAGGATATCTGAGAACTCCTCCGATTGCTGAGGTAAAGACACTCAGATTCAGATCAACTCTCAATTAGAAAGGTCGACACGGACCGGTTCTGCAGTATCAAGAAGCGAGTTGTATGCGTCAATCGCAGCCGGATAGTTACCCAAGCGGTATTTCTGAAGAACACTCAAGTTAGCTTTGTTCAACAAAAACAAGGCAGTAATCCTGAGGCGCACTAATTGGGCATCGAGATGAAAATGACCTCTATCGATATTTGTGTGCTGCTGTTTGATGTGTGTGAGGAATTCGCAAGCCTCCTCTTCACGGCGGAGGCGATAGAGACAGTAACCTCGCTCAAAAGCATACTGGTCGGTAGCAGAAATGAAGTCGAGAGCCGAACTGTAGAGGTTTGTTTGCACCAGGAGAAAAACCATGGTCCGGAACGCGTCCTTGTTGCCAGGATCCAGCCTATCAACTTTCCCGCCATCTAAAGGTCTGTATAGCGGTTGTTGGAGAAGAAATGAACTGACTTTTTGTGCAAGTTTTTAATGCATTGAGGAGGTGGCCTCCCTCGATCTGAGCGCAGAGGGATCTGAATAACGGTTTCAAGTTTGGTGGGTCGCGCGGGTTTGGGTAGGCAGCGGGGGATGGCAAGGACTTTGAGCTGGCTAATGGTTCGAGAACCGAGACATGGTCAGATGAGGATTATGCCATAAAGCAATGCGCAGGCGCGTACGAGTTTGCGCTACGGCAGCCATGGCCGCACGTTGCAGAGCTGTTATTGGTATTACTTGATGGGGCGGCGGACGTAAAATGAACGAACGATCTCCGCACTACTAACGCGCACATTAGCTGGCAGCAACGGCGTGCTACACATGATGCATGTGAACGAACATTCTTTCTGACGTTCTCGGTGAAGCAACTGGCGCTATGAAACCAAAGTCTGACGACCCTTTTTGCTCGTACAACGACATTAAGCCTCTTTAAGAATCCAACGTATCCTAGTCAAGGTCAAGGCGTAAACTCAACGTCGAATGTCAGTCTTGCATTTGGAAGCGTGTCTGGATATGACTTCCCTGAGCCTCGTTGTGTTCATGTAACGCACAAACTTGGCGTCTGCGAAGCGAAACAATGCCTTGTCCATGCACCACGCGCGACCTTGCAACCTTCACAATTAAGGCCGATGTGCGTAAACCTGCTGTATCACGCACTGATCAGCCTCCGCCCTTCGGCTACTGGCCATCTTCAAAAGGATGCTCTTGCATCCAGTGGTGCACCCCGTCCCTCACCCACCTTCACTGTCGCTTTCATCAATATGTCAAACGTCCATGGTGTCCTCGTCCTCGCTCGAAACGGCGATCGCACCGAGTTCTACCAGGATCCTAAGACTTATGCTGGTGCCTTCACTGAGACTACTGCTCTTGGAGAAGTGCGTTGAATTTACCCACTGTGGTGCGCTGCACCAGCTGATACTCTCCTGTCCCTTTCTCCAGGTGCAATCCCACAAACTGGGGACTCTCCTTCGTTCCATCTACTTCGAGCCCTCTTCCGCGTCCGCCATCCAGGGTATGCGAACCGACCTTGTGGACAACCATCAAGTCCACGTCCGAGTAAAGGCTGGCGGAGAGGGCACCGTTGTCTTCGACTCTGCCATTGCTTTATTGCAGGGCTTGTTTCCCCCTAACCCAGAGAATAAAATAGACCTTGCCAATGGTACCACCATCGTTGCACCCTTGGGTGGCTATCAATATGTCCCTGGTGAGTCTCACTTAAAGTCTGTATCTTTCCACCGTCATCCCGACAACAAAAAAGTGGAAACCGTGGAGCCTGGGAACGATCGCTCTTTGGAAAGCTGGACGGATTGTCCCGTAAGCACCTCTTTGCATGCTGATTGAGTCGCGTCGTTGACTTCTCGCTTGATAGGCGTTCGTGAAACACGTAGATCACATTCACAAATCGGAGAAATTCAAGGCAAAGGCGCGGGAGGCTCAACCTTTTTTCAATTCAGTTCGCGACTTCATTTTTGGTCGAACAGCGACCCTGGAGAACATTGTAAGTGTCTGTAACCTTTCTCTTCCACCTTATCTCTTACGGTTTGTTATAGTGGAATGTGAGTTAGAGTCATCTGGATGAAGCATGAAGCATGCCCGCTGACGCCTTGCAAGATATACGATTTCATTAGCTCTGAATTAACACACAACAAGACGTACGCATATAGACTGCCTCCCTTTCTCCAAGAGCAGGCTCGAGAACTCGCGAACTATCACGAGGATGTCATCTTCTCAGATGCAAATCCATCCGGCATCGGGAACAGTAAGTTGTTCTTCGCTTGGGGCAAGCCGGATTCACCTATCGATTTCTCAGTTGCGGGACGTACTCTCTTGCATACTATATTGAGCTCCCTCGAACGAATTGCTTTCAACGACGATCCCCTCCTATTTCTCCTCATTGAATCGACATACCAGCCGTTTATATCTCTCTTTCACCAGACAGACGTCGTCAAGCGTCATCCTGAGTTGCGAGGCATTCGTGCGTGTTGTGCCCCACTGTCTCTACCTTTTTCGTTTAATCTATCTTTTTCCCTCTAAGCCGACTACGCTTCTGCTCTGGCCATCGAGCTTCGTCGTGGTCCGCGGCCGGATACCCGAGACTTTTTGAGATTCAAATTTCGAAATGGCACCTCGGGTCCCTTCCAGATAATCCACGTTTTCGATCACAGAGATGACATTCCGCTCACTGAATTCATATATCGGATCGAGGTACGGTCTGGTTGGTTTCGTTTCAAATCCCGTTCTTGACTGAGATCTTACACCAGAACGCTGCGATCACTAGCAACAGACAGTGGATGCAGGTCTGCAATTCTGATGATGCGAAGCCTGGTCTGTTGAGCGGAGTGCTTCCGCACTCCATCAATTCTGCTGCCGATGGTGTGCATGTCGCTTATGCAGGGGCTCTCGCTTTGCTCTTGGTCTTCGGTTTCTGGGCCGCATTCAGAGCGTTTAAGAGCCGGCGCAATATCCGTCTGACAGGCCGTGAGGTGAGCCACTCGTGCAATCACTGTCTTTGTCAAAGCGTCTACTTTTCCTCTTGCGCGTCCGCGCTGATTCCAATGCTAACAGACTCTTTCCGTTCGGGCTGGCGAGAAGCTGAGATTGGTTTGATGCGGCCTGCATGACTTTGTCTGAATGATCCGATTGATGCTTCTTGTGTGGTGTGGTAGCATGGTTAGAAATCCGGGACGGGATCTCTGGACTTGAAATTCATTGGGGACTACTACGCATTCTGCGCAATCTATACTGCTGGGAAGTTGAGGCAATACGAAATGTTTCCCACTTCCAATGTCAGAGATCACTGATCTGTCGTCGTCAACAATGTTGCGGATCAATGGGAGTATGCCTATGGGTAATACATGACAACGAATAATCTCTGCAATATTCGGAACACGAGGATAACAGCTTAGGTCCCTTTCTTCGGATCACCAGGCCCTTTACCCTTAGTCCGTTTCCTTGTGACGTTCGCAGTAGATCCAGACTTATTGATATTTCCCAATGGACCCATCCTGATCTGAGAGAGGAGAGGGGGATCATCTAGAAGAATAAGCGGGGGAACCGTGTCGGGTATCGCCGCTGCCATTTCGTCGGGGTCAGGTCCGTTCGCTGCCGTCTGCTGAGGCGCGGGAAGGAGACCCATGTCAGGGCTCGCAAGGGCAGTAAAACGACCTTGGTAGTACGGTATGAGGAGGCCAATTTGATGGTCTAATTCCAAGGAATTGAGTGGAATTAAAGGTGGTGGGGGCGGATATGGCGGCGGTGGCATGGCAGCACTCACGCTGTGAGGCAAACAGAATGATATGTATCAGCGGGCGGAGAGAAGTAACGGGTAAAGACCGTACGTGTCGGAAGGTGAGTTGTTCCAAGGCTTGTTCTTCCCCCTTAGTAGCTTTGTGGGAACAGTCAGGCTGGAGAGTCCCAACTCCGACGCGATGCCCAGCTCGCGCAATCCCAGGAAATCATCGCCAATCGCATCCGAGAAAGCGCCCCTAGTAAATTCATCTCATGTAAGTGCATTTCAGAGAAGAAAGGTTTAAGGCACACAGGATAAAATTGCCGTCATCGCCATCCGCGTCACGGAAAAGCTCCTCGTCGTCCACCACTTCCACAGTTGTCTAAACCACAGTATGAGCGACGATTTGCGCACATTCAGAGCGACGTACAGCATCCTTGTATGCACTAGCCAGTTTCTTGTCTAACTCTACGAGGCGCGAGCCATGCCGAATTACGTCATTCTTAAAATATCGACTTAAGTCTCGAGTGTTCGTGATCCCGCTCTCGAAAAGAGTGTGAAGTATGATTTCCTGAATTGCGCGAGTGAGAGGATGTACAAAGCATTTTAGGGTGCACAATACCTCCGGCGACATCTTATGTGCATATTTATTACACAAAAAATGGATGGTTTTACCAACGTTCAACAGATACTCGGACGCCACTCCGCTGAGCACGTCGAGCGCAGCTTTTGAGGCTCCTATCATGGCGGATGAACAAGTTTGTTCATTTAGAAACAGCTTAGGGCACACCTTGGAAGCCTGCGTGCTCCAGTATTTTGCGGCTCATCCAGAGCAAGCAGTCTCTAGCGCTCTTTCTCTCTATTTCAATTCCCTTGGGGACTTCCCAAGGCCGCTCATCAACGTAAGAGTCGGAGTAGTCGTTGATTTCGCTCCCATCAAGAGCGGTGGACATGTCATCCATGCTATCCTGCGTCGTGTTCTGAGTAAGCGCAGCAAGTTTGGCATGGACCCGCCGCGCATGTCGCATAGTCCTTATATTCTTATTCATCGTAAGGAAGAAGTTGGACCGGGCGCGTTTGCGAGGGCGAGTCGGAGAAGACAAAATACCGGATTTGCGCTTCTGACTTTCGCGTATATCTGAGGTTATGAACTGTGAGGTGTCTCCGATGCTGAGATAATCTTGCTCTGTAAAGACTTGATCAATAAGGCTTTCCAAGTCTATATCTGGAGCGAGCGAGGAACTTGAACTTGATGACCGTTCCAGAGGGGATCGCCGGAGTCCAACCATGTTGGCAGAGGTACGGACAATCGCGGGAGTGTCAGAAAAATCAGATTTATGAGAGATATCTCTCTGTGGTACAAAGGGAGCAGTTGCCGATCCATTCGCAATAGAAGTGGGAACACTTGTCGGGCTTGTATTCAAACACCTAGAATCGTGATAAAGATTCATGGTCATAAGACTTGAGCTCAACCACGCTTGAGGGGAAACGAATCTGACAGAAAGGGGTCTTGGCGTTCCTTGAGATCCGTTATATTTTTTAGCATTATCTGTGACTTAAGTTTTAAACGTGCTGCGCATGCTCGTAATGGGTGATCCTAAATTTATCAGCGGCCAGGATCTCGGATGATACCTTGCAAATAACAAGCACCTGGTTCGCGTTATAGGTAAAGCAGTTCGACCAGACTAGTTCCAAATCGTCGTTGAATTCCAGCTTGGATTTGTATTGCTTCTGTTTGACTTTCCTCATCATAGTTTGAAAATCCATTGGGGTTGTGATCACTGAACATGGAGGTCCATTTGTGGGCTAAAAAATCACAGGCTCACGACATACCTTCGTGATAATCAGGTACCTCAATTTTGGATACAGGTTTCAGGAAAGCTTCTGCATCGTGATTGTCCTGACAGTCCACATCAGTCTTTGCGTGGTGTATTGCATGAACAGGGATTCAGAAGACTACCATAGTAACCATACGAATGTCCATCAAGACACCTTCGAGGGAGTCATAGAATTGGTCCAAGATCTTTGTGTCCACATGCTGTAGTCACTTAGAACTACATGACGCATGAATAATGCTATGCCACTCACTCTGCTCGCACTGACGGCGGTCAATAATAACTTGAGGTCACAGGAGGACGGTGGCGCGACCTCCGAGAGAAATTTGAGGAGATTCTGGGACCGCTCAGTCGAGAACTGATCTGTATGTATGGAAAGTGACTCACATTCATTCTTTCGCTCTTGGCCGTGTCATTCGAGTCTTACCCGCGTACGTAGGCCGATTACGTAAGCCGGCCCACCCCTCAAAACAAGCCCATTCCTTTTTTTTATATGCTGTCTCCGACATGTATGCCGTTGCAGCGACTCGACTGGTTCGCCGTACGGCATTTGCCTACTCGACGACGACCCCGCCGACGCCTTCATCTGCAGTCTCCAACCCTCGTCCACAACCTGGGATTGCCCCTTCCCGTCTGAGCCTTGACATACTGGCGGAGCAGACCTTTGAATCAACGACTTCAAGAACAGGGGCGAGATCGTCAAAACATTCGCTATCTTCAATAGAACGTCGTCGCCGACTTGTGAGTCGCGCCACTTTAGGCGTACTCGCTCTTGGACTAGGAGTGTATACCGTCTATCTCGGCAGAAATTGGGATGCGGAAGAATTAAAGGCCAAGAATTGGGCGCGTATGCAGTCGCATATCATGGGATTCCCGAGACTTACTGGAAATATGCAGCGAATCGATGATGCACCGTCGACACGTTGGGGACGTACAAAGTCGAGAGTGGGAGACATATTTGATGTGAGCTTAACAGTATACCGCTATTCGAGTTTCAGTGACATTGCGGCAGGTCTTCAACAAACCAATATGGAACGAGCTTCTCCCACCGTTACTTCCTCCCCAATACCAGAAACCTCTGACATTGGTCCTTTCAATCGACGACCTATTGGTCACCTCAACTTGGGATGTCCGTCGAATAACATTCCATTCCCTGAATTATTGATTGACCTGTATCCCAGCGCCAGCACGGATGGCGGACGGCAAAGCGACCGGGTGTCGATTACTTCCTCGCCTATCTAGCACAATTTTACGAGATTGTTATATTCACGAGCCATCATCATTATGTATGTCTTTGAATTCTCCTACACCCTTCTTTGGGTCTGATCTTTGAGTGACAGACGGCAATACCCATTCTGGAGAAGTTGGATCCTTATAATTTTCATATCAGTTACAAATTATTCCGAGATGCCACCCGCTCGGCTGATGGAAAGATGGTGAAGGTGATCCATCGAATAATTTCTATCTTAACCAGACAGCTGGAGAAACCCACAGGACTTGTCTTACCTCAATCGTGATTTAAGCAAAGTCATCATGTTGGATACTTGTCCTGACCATGTCTCCATGCACCCGGAAAACTCAATCGTGTTGCCTAAGTGGAAAGGTGATGTAAATGACCGTGGGCTTGTTGCCATGATTCCATTTTTGGAATGTAGGTCAAGTTATCTCCCTTTCCCAGTGCAGCTCGTTGAACTGCTTGGTTTGCGGCTTAGCAATCGGTATATACAAACCTGATGATGTACGACCTATACTTCAAGCTTTCGCAGGGGAAGACATCCCCCGCAAATATGCCCGGAGAGAAGCAGAGGCCAAACAAAAACATCTCGAAGAATGGAGAAAGGCTAGAGGCATCGCCAGCGGGGAGTTCAACTGGAGCAGCCTTTTTGGAGGTCGGACGACGGTGGGTCCCGTGTTTCTACTCCGCCATTTTGAAGCATACCTAAACTGGTTGTCCATAGTCTATCACCCCGCACGCTCCATCAACGTACCTTGAGCAACGGCGCCTCCAGGCTCAGCAGCACTACCTCGACGAGCAAGCGTACATTCGAGCCCATAAAGCCGACTTCGAGAAAGAGCGGCTGGATATGGCACGAGGAATGTCAGAGAGTTTGTGGGGTGCGCTGAATGTATTCACTGGCACGGCAGCAGCAGTGGTGGCAGAAGGCGAAAAATGAAACCGCCCGTCCATCAGCTGAGATTGGCCAAGCCAAGGCCATGTCGGTTTCTGACGTAAATCAGAGATCGTTGATAACCTGAAAGTGGATGAATACACATCTCCAGCTAGCGACTTCGACAGGCGGTTAAGATGTCATTGGGTGCCTGGCTTCGGAGCCTCCATGCATGTGAGAGATAGAGTTTGAGTTTGCATGCAGGGGGAGGGCAGAATTAAGGATTTCCTATGCTGAAGGAGGCATGATCCCAAGGTTACCAAGGATGAACTTGAATGTGTGACTGGCAGAATGATACCCAACCCTATCAAGGCAGTGCAACCAGCAGAATGACAACTGATAGCCACAACTGCAGGATCAGTGCCACCATCAATGCACAGTGATGCCAAGGCCAGCAACAACAATGTGCTGAGGGAGACTGTGGCAACATGTCATGATGCTGAGGCAGGAAATGCCTGTCAGGATGGCTTACCTAAGCCATCCCCAAAGAGGAACTGATCACATGACTCAGGCTGACTGCAGGTCACATGATCTGAAAGGTCTGAGCATGGGAACACTGGCAAGTCCTGAGGCTCTGAGTACTGTATTCATACTTTTGCTTTACTACTCTTGTACCCATTTCCCCTTATGTTAGTATTGTCATCATGACCTTGCCATTTAGTTGTGTGAGACTCAGTCTGATAATGCCCCAATAAGTGTAAATGCAGCAATCACAGCATTTTGGTGCAGTGATGATCAGATCAAGGCAGCTCTGGAGACCAAATACAAGTGCATACAGTTCCTTAGCTTAAATACACTACCATAGCATCAATGTACAGTAGTTTTGTTATCAAATGAGCTTGTGTCCATTACTTGCCTCTTCACAACTGCTGCCCTCTGTCGCGGTCAATCCTAAGTTGGGAGCTCAAAGGTTGTGGTGAGATTGTGACAAGGTTGCAAAGGTCATGTGGATAGCAGATGTGGGGGCTCAACTGCAAAGTAGAAAGAGGCGATGTCTGAGAATATCAAAGTCTAAGGAAATACATGTCTCATATCTACTCATATATATATACTGAGTCCAATTCCATGGGGACAGAGTAAATACAAGGTAATGGCAGGACAATGTCCAACAGGAACGACAGTAGGGAGGAAACGAAGGTATCCGAGTAACAATTGCAGGGTTGTTGCAATACCAAGAAAGGAAGCGTCAGTTGGCGGGGAGATGGGACAATGGTAAGGGAAGGACAAGGGTGCCAAGGGGATGAGAAGCTGTCGTGGGAGGGAGATAAAGATGTAAAGGGAATGGGATAATGGTACAGGTAGAGCGTGGGAGAGAACAAGGTTGCATTAGGGATAGTCACTTGATGGGCAATGTCAGGTGTCAAACCATTGACAGGGTGATGGCATCCCACTTGATGTGCCATCACACATTTGGGCTGTGCTGTTGGGCATAGTCACATGGGATCTCATGACTTACCAGTCATGTGACCACAACCTTTGAGAGGTCACGTGATGTCATGTGACATATTCCCCTTCCTAAGATTTGTTCTCCTGAACAAACTCTGTGATGGCCTCCTTCATGTCTGTGAGGTTCTCCAGGGGCTCCCACATGTTCTCCTTGGGTGGATAACTGACCCAACTCACCAGGTACCAGACCTTTCCCCTCTGCTTCCTCTTGCCTAGGACTCACTCAACATCATACTGCTCTCCTCCCTCTACAAGTTTGGGTGGTGGGCAGATGGAGGACAGGTCCCCTCAGAAGGGTTTGAGTAAGGTCTCATTGAAGACCAGTTGAATTCACCAACTCGGGGGAAGGGTAAGGTGATAGGCTGACGTTCCCACCTTCTCTTCCATGGGGAAAGGGCCAATGAACTTGGGTCCAAGTCTCCTGGAGGGGAGGTTAAGGGGGAGGTTCTGCAAGTCCAAATATACCAGGCCACCCTTCTTATAAACTTCCAGCTCCCACAAATGGTCATCATAGGTCACGGAGTTGATCTCTTGGCCCTTCTGTAGGATCTTGTGGAGTTGGTCATGGGTAACAGAAATCCTGGTGAGGAAGTTGTCTGCAGTGGGTACATTGGAGCTGATGGGGAAGCTGGGAGTCGGGGAGGGATCAAAGCCATGGAGAGCCAAGAAGGGGGTGATGTCTGAGTCGCGGATGAGCCGCAAGTTGAGGGTGAATTGGGCCAGAGGGAGGATGGCAGCCCAATCGGCCTGGTCTTCCTTAGTCAGTGCGCGGAGTACTACCTCTACTTCCTGGTTGGCCCTCTCTACTAGTCCGTCAGTCTGAGGGTGGTAGGCAGTGGAAGCAGTGGATTTGATGCCTAGTTTATTGTATACTTCATGCATGAACTTAGAAATAAACTGTCCCCCTTGATTGGACACTACCTTCTCTGGGAGTCTGTAATAGGTGTATATCTTCTCAAGGAGAATTGAAGCCGCTGCTTCCGATGTGAGCTCCTTGATGGTTGGGACAAGGACAATTGTTTTTGTTAGATAGTCCTTGATTACCAGAATCATGTTGTAACCCGCAGATTCCGAGATGGGGCTGATCAGATCCCAACCAATGACTTGCCAAGGTCACAAGGGAATAGGGAGGGGGTGGAAGGGTGCCAGCTTTCGGCCGCATCGAGGTTTTATCCTCGGGCAGACATCACAGGCAATGACGTAGGCACAGGTGTCCTTCTTAAGCAAGGGCCAGTACCAGTATTTCGTGACTGTGACCTGAGTCTTGGAGATCCCTGGGTGCATGGTAGTCTGGGCTGAGTGGTGGAGGTTGAGAATGTCCTTAACGAGTGATGGTGGTACCCAAAGTCTCTCCCAAACCCAGAAATACCCCTCCTTGTCCTTCTCCACTTCTTCTGGGGGAGCCCCAAGAGCTTGCTCAACCTTCAGCTTCTCCATCAGGGATAGGGTCTCGTTGACCCAGAAGAAGTGGTATGACAGCAGGACTTGGGCAGGGCAGGGAGGTTGCATAATTGGGGTGGCAGGACAGAGCATTGGCAGCAGCATTCGACTTCCCAGAGCAGGGAACAATCTTGAAGTGGAAGAGTGACAGGAACTGTCTCCACCTGTTTTGACACCCATTGAGTGGGTTCAGCTTCCAGAAATATAAAAGGTTTTTGTGGTCTGTGTGAACCTCAAAGTCTTGGCCAAGGAGGTAATGTTGCCATTCCTCAAGTGCATGTATCACTGCAAGGAGTTCCAAGTCATAAACGTCATAATTCAGTTGGGTGTCTCAGAGCTTTGTTGAAAGGCAGTCCACCATCCTCCACACTCCGTCCTGTTGCTGGTACAGGATAGCCAAGGTCACAACTTCACTGGCATCTGTCTCGATTTTCCAAGGCATCCTGTCCTGGGGGATTGCGACCTGAACCGAATTCCATATCGCATCCTAGATATCATAGAATGATTTTAGCATGGCATCCGTTAATTTAAATTCACCTTTGCCAGTGCAAGCATGGAGTGGGGCAGCGATTTTGGCATAGTTCGGAATATAGCATCAGTAATAGCTTCCGAGGGCCATGTACCTGCGCGCGTCCTTGGCAGACCTGGGAACTGGCCAATTGTCAATCACTGAGCATCTCTTCTTGCTCTTCTTGATAGTCCCTTGTCGGATCTTGTTCCCAAGGAAGGTAATCTCCATTCATTCAAATTCGCATTTGGTGGGCTTGACAGTCAGGTGATTTTCCTGGAGAACTTAGAAAACTTGTGCTGTAAGGTCGTGGAGTTCTTCGCAAGTATCGGAACAGATGAGGATGTTGTCGATATATACAAAAACCTGACTGGTGGCCACAAGATCCTTTAAGGCATCATCCATGAAGGCCTGGAAGATCACGGGGGTGTTAGTTACTCCAAAAGTCATAACTCAGCAGAGAAATTGTCCATATTTGCATATGAATGCCAGCAGCTTCTCACTCTCCTCTGATGTCCAAATGTTGTTGAATCCAATTTGGATATCAATTTTTGAATAATACTGGAACTTCTGTAGATGATCATAGATGTTTTGGATGAGGGGGAGCAGATAAGCATTCTTGACCATGACTTTGTTTAACCATTTGTAGTCAACCACAGGTCAGAGCTTGTCTCCCTCATTCTTGAAGAAGAGAGGGCTTGCCCAGGGCAACTGACCTGGATAAATTCGACCAGTTGTGAGGTTCTCATCTAGCCATTTTTGAAGCTCCGCTCAGTAGGCCTTGGGAGTTGGATAGATCTGGGACCAGTAAGGATGGGCACCTTCCTCTAGCTGGATGTCAATATCAACTCTGGGGTGGTGTGGGGGTAGAACATTGTAGAACTCTTCTCTGAATACTCGCGGGAAGAGCATTGGCCAGTCGGGCAAGTCATTCGCAATGACGCAGACTGCAGCACTGCAGGGGAGGCCGCGGCAGTGCTGGAATTCGAGGGAACAGGTTCATGTTAAGATCGCTTACATAAGCCATCCCAAAGAGGAGTTATGGAGAAACTGGGGAGGGTTGTTGGAAGGTCACATGACCTGTGGCTGGGTCAGATTATGTAATCATGTAAGATCACATGACCTGGGGCCTGGGCACATCACGTGATCCGAGGGTCTGAGCGTGGGAATGCTGGCAAGTGCCGAAGCATTCACTATAAGTACTTCCACTTTTCCTTTTTTGTACTCTTTTCCCCTTATCTTAGTATTGTTGTCATGACCTTATGCCCTAGCCCTGTGTCCTAACCCAGCTAGCCTGGACCCTTGATCTCAAACTGTGACACATTGTCACAGCTCAGCCCCTATCATCCTCTTCTTCTTTACCCTGCCCACAGTGTGTAACAGAACCGTGTGAAATTTTTACTGTGTGTAGATACATGTGACCAGACCTGGAGGAAGTCTACTGTGACCCTCCCCAAGTGATACCAAGTGCCCAAGGCCCAGAACTTTATTTTACAGCCACCATACCCCTCCCAGTGAATCGTGTAGTGTACAGGGCAAGGAAAGGCCCTCTACATAGTCTTTCTGTAGTTTCCTGGTCCAGTGGACAGGGCCCTTGCTCTGTGACCATTGTCAGAAGGGCACACAGGCAACTCATTAAGAGTTGTGGAGCGACCACCTGGGACACCATTTGGGCCCCATGCTAGCAATAGTTTCATAGAATGAGAGTTCTATAGGTACATAAGTACCTAGAAGAGCAGCCTGAGAGGACAGGACTGTTAAGAGATCAAAGAAATCCTGAGTGCCAAAGGCCTGGAATTTTGTTTTACAGTGCTATAGAATGCTGGACCTAGCTGTTGCCCCCTTTGATGGGCAGAAAAGGAACTTCCATACGTTCCTCTGATCCCTTCGCCTCCTGTTTATGGCAAACCTGACTACCTATGCTGTGGACCTGGTGAAGGTCCTCTTTGCTCTGAGCAAAATTGTTGGAGATGGATTCGCTGCAGAATGGGCAAATATGAAGGCAGAAGAGATCCTGGGTAGTGGTGAGGCCGGAACCTGGGCAGAGTTTGTGGAGGAGATGAAGCGAGCATTCAATGACCCAAATGACTGTGCAACAGCCCTTGCAGATATTGCTGGGTTGAAACAGGGTGCCATGACAGCACCAGAGTTCTTTGTGAGGTTCGAGACACTGGTCTGTCGAGCAGAGTTGAGTGCAGAGAAGGACTCAGGAGTCCTAGTCCATTGGCTAGAGTTGAACCTGAGTAGGAGGTTGGTGGAGAGAATCTATGGTGTCTCCCTGATGCCAGAAACTTATGGAGAATGGAGGACACTGGCAGAAAGACTTGATGCCCAGCAAAGATGACTGGATGGGATACTTGCAGAATGGATACCACGACCCATTGCAACCTCTGTGCGACCTTTTGTGACCCCTGCACAACCTTTCGCAACCTCTGCGAGACCCGCAGCGACCCTACCACGACCTGGCGCGACCTTTCTGCAGCCTCTGGATGTGGCCATGGCCCAAGGATGGGCCCCTGCTGATGAGAGATGTTGTTTCCAATGCCACCAGACTGGCCATGCTGTCCGATTCTGCCCCCTGCCTGATACACGTCTGCAGGTCCCAAGGGCCCAAACCTGTGCAGTACCATGTGCCCCCCAAATGGTGGAGGGATATGAGAAAGAGATTGCACAGCTCTGAGCCTGCATAGAGCTGTATAAGAGAGAGAGGAGGACTCCCACTGGGGAGAAGAACTGTGCCAGCCCCCTTTCCATCCCTGTGCCTGCTGCAAGTATACCCCAATATACTATCTTGCAGTGGAGACATACCCAAATTGGGGCTGAGGTGAAGGAGGAAGTGAGACTGGCAGACCGCCTAACTGTGGTGCAGCTGGAAGTGGAGAAACATGTGCCATGAGAGCTAGCCATCCAGGTGCACTTGGAGGCTCTCAGCACTGGCAAGTTGGCCATGATGAAGGCCCTTGTTGACTCAGGGTGCACCAACTGCTTCATGGACATGGAGTGGGTGAAAGGAGTGGGACTGGAGCCATCTCCCCTGCTGAACCTGATCACCATGTATAATGTGGATGGGACACAGAACAGAGATGGAAAGGTCCAGTATGGGATAGAGTTGCTGGTGAGGGTTGGTGACCACCAAGAGTGGGTCCACTTTCTTCTGGGAAAGTCCCAGTCCCACAAGGTCATCCTTGGACATGACTGGCTCAAGCAGCATAACCTGGATATCAACTGGCAGAAGGCAGAGCTAAGCCTTACCCACTGCCCCCCACAGTGTTCCCCATCCCTGCAAGCCGCCACACCCATGAAGATGAGTACCCTCGCATCTGTGAGTATTCTGGACACTTGTTTTCCCAACTCTGGCCCTACCCCTGATTGGCCCAGCCACTGCCCTTTGGTTTTTGGTGAAGCAAAGTGGGATGAGCTTCCCTGCTCCTGCCCAGACTTTGATATTAAAATTGAGTTCAAAATGGACCCTGGGCACCTTTCCTCTAAGCTGTACTCACTGATGCAGGCAGAGATGGAGGAGATGAACCATTGGGTGGATGAGCAGCTGGCTTCTGGACGTATCTGACCTTCAATATCCCCGTATGCCAGCCCCTTCTTCTTCAAACATGAGAAGAACAAGCTCTGGCTGATCATCAACTACTCGAGGCTGAATGCGCACCTGATCAAGGACAAGTACCCCCTCCCCTGCATCCGAGACACAGTGGATGTGCTTAAAGGAGTGTCGATCTACTCTAAGATTGATGCAAAGGGAGGTTTCCTGTCTATGCAAGTCTGGCCTGAGCACCAACACCACTGCGCCTTCCTGACACCCTGTGGACTCTTCGAACCAGCTGTCATGTGGTTTGGACTGCAGAACACACCTGCCACCCTCCAGCACTTTATGAATCATGTGTTGAGGGAGGAGATTGCGGGAGGACATGTCTGAGCTTATGTGGATGATGTGATTGTGTTTGCAGAGGATTTGGCAACACATTGGTACTGGATGGATCAGGTCTTGTGGAAGTTCAGAGAGAATGGGCTGTGTCTCAGACTCAGCAAGTGCGAGTTTGAGAAGGATGAGATCCTCTTCCTTGGGATGAAGATCTCTCACAACCATTTAGAGCATGACCCAGCCAAGGGTGTGGCAGTCCGAGATTGGCCACGTCCTAGGAATGTGAAGGATGTCCAGAGGTTCAATGGGATGTTGAACTACCTCTGCCGGCACATCCCAAATCTTTCTGCCTGGGCAAAGCCACTCTTCCAGCTGACTGGGAATGTTCCATGGAAATTGGAGGAGGAGGAGGAAGCAGCCTTCCGAGATCTCTGCCAGGCACTCGTATCAGCCCCGGTCTTGGCTCTGCCTCAGGACAAAGGGAGATGGAAGGTAGAGACAGATGCAAGTAACCTGGTGACTGGTGGAGTGCTCTTGCAGCAGCAGACAGATGGAACCTGGAGAGTTGTTGACTATATCTCCAAGGCCCTCACTGCAGCTGAGAAAAACTATGACATGTACGACAAGGAGTTTGTTATGGAACCAGGTTTGCTACCTGTGAATAATAATATTTAAGTAAGGGAAACAGAAGTTAACCCTAATAGGAACCTCAAATATTATTACTAGGCAAGCTCAATGTCCCAATTGAGCTTCTGGTTGCACACCTTCCTGTAAACAGATACTAAGATAACCTTAATATTGTCTACAAGGCATTGCTAATGTGGGCAGCAAATAGAAATAATCTATAGTGACTCAAGCATCAGTATCTCAAACAAGGGTAATTGACTGAAGGATCCCCATAGTCATCTCGACTATTTCATCCTCTTACACCTTGCTTTAATATCCAACCAATAATGAGATATTAAATACTTAAGTCTATTCATATGAATACTGTACTATGACAATATTCATATCTCTCCAATGGGATAGAAGATCCTTCTAACATTAAATCTCTGATACCCTCTTTATCCTATCTCCCTTTCACTCTCTTATACCTTGACCAAATTCCTATTCCTTCTTTAGATATAAATTGTTTATATCTAATCCCTATAATACAAAGCAAGACATCTATACTACAATTTAACATTGATCATGTGACACAAGACAAAAGCACATGATACAAACGACAAACCTCAAGCCTCAAGCCTCATTTTGGTGGGGCCCCCCGAGCGCAGTGAGGGTGGGAGGATCCAGGTAGTAAACAACAAATAGTGTAGTGCAGGCTGCAACCATAGCATAGCACAGGTTAGCTGCTAGTCAGTTACAACACAGTAAAATTACCTAAGCATGAAAATATTCATAGCACATGTATTACGTAAGCTTTCAGCATGACTAGACACTCAGTCATTAGCCCTATAGCTATGCTTACATAATAGAATCATTGCACCAGCCCAAGGCATTGATGAGATAATCAACTATTAGTCCACACTGGTATTTAGACATCAGTGGGACAAATATATTGATGACTCCTTTAGGAGTGGTGCTGGCTCTTAGCTTCAGCTGACTAAGGTGATCAGGCAGTTTCTGGGGTCAAGTAGGTGCTACTGAACATGTATCTCAGTGCCCTATTTATATTGTTTTCAAGCTATCTACTAAATACAGTAATTTCGAGATACATGGACAAATTGTGCATATAAAATCATATTAAAATACTCAAATAATCGCATGAGGCATGTATTCTTGCCATATAAGTATTTACTATTTTTATCCTCTCCCCAACTCGAGGTTTTGAGAGAATGAGTCAGAATGAGTCAGATGGAGTCATTTCCCCTATTTGGATTTATCCAAAACAGTCTAGACTGTGCTGGAGTGACTCAGAGGAGGCTGTGCATTGGCCTGATACAGTAAAACTATTATTAGGTACTCCCAATCAGTGTGTGGGCCTCTGAGTCAGTCTGGAAAGAGTCTTCAAAACCGAAGGTTTTGTTTTAAAGTTCAAACTCCGCTTTAACCTTCCTAATTAGGCAATTTTGTCGCTATGGCTTACTCTCTGCTAGTGTTGCCACGGCTCAGCGATTTAGCTGCTTAGCCGATGAGCCAAGCCAGTTGTGAGCTGAGCCGAGCTACTCTATAGGTGAGTGGTTCCTGTCGGTGTGATGACTGATGTCAAACCAGAGATAGCCGTGTCTAGCCGAGCCAGCCAATGCACCATATCCCAAACAGGCAGGTGGTCACGGGACCTAGTGTTGCCACGGTTCGGTTAATTTCGGTTAACCGAACTCAAACCGATGCTTTTAAAACCTCAATAAATTCTGTAAAATTCTGGAAATATTTCTGGAGATTTCTACACATAGTTTAAACCTACTCTAATTTTTCTGCGATTTTACAGATTTTATTTGAGATCGGTTTGAGATTGGTTAACCGAGATTAACTGAACCATGGCAACACTAAACGGGACCACGTTGAGTTGCACAGCGGCATGGGTTAATCATGCCCCATCCCCGACACCCTGCTGACCGGTACGGCGGCATGTGTTGGAAGGTCGACTTCGCTGATTGCAGGCGGTACGCTAGCGGTCAGAGTCATGATGTCACTTTATATTACTTTGTGTGGATGGAGAGTTCCATGTGCTTAGGGCTTTCCTCCTCACATATGTCTTCTTCTTTCCTTTCTACTATTACGCACCATGTTTTGCGGTGCTGTGGAAGATGATGCCTTTGCTATGGCACCGACTCGTGTCTCGTGTGGAAGAATGACCAGGACTGGCTGACGGCTATTGGTGGGAATACGAATGACCGCACGAGTCTGTGTTTCTTAGATGGCTACCTCTGTGTGTCACCTTTTTTTTTGAGGTGCTCCTACATCTGACAGATGCAAACAGTGTTCCTGACTGATGCTGACTGGGAAACCACGCACGGCACACCCGCACCTCGCGCTCAAGCGCATGGTGCTGCTCACCGAGCCCGCCCCCGGCACGTGCGGTGTCCCCGACAGTCTCGTCATCTTCGAGGACGGCCTCTTTATCGCACGCCGCACTAGTCACTTGCGCCCCGCTAACCGTGCTGACCAGCTTGGGCCCCACATTCCGCATCGAGCCGATGCGTGACACCTTCCCCGACAGTCTCGTCATCTTCGAGGACGGCCTCTTTATCGCACGCTGCACTAGTCACTTGCACCCCGCTAACCGTGCTGACCAGCTTGGGCCCCACATTCCGCATCGAGCCGATGCGTGACACCTTTTTCAACCCCATCCATGGGCAGACATACGCCACGCCAGACGGGAGTGTGTGGCGGACGTACCACCCCCAGGGCCCCGCGGCCGCGCGCCCCCGCACGACGGCACACCCGCACCTCGCGCTCAAGCGCATGGTGCTGCTCACCGAGCCCGCCCCCGGCACATGCGGCGTCCCCGACAGTCTCGTCATCTTCGAGGACGGCCTCTTTATCGCCACATGGGTGAAATCCGTATCGGCCAATGTCAATTCTATCTTCCTCTGGCAGATCCTGAATGCTGGGTCTACCCTGAACGCCGCTCTCTCTGGCATTCTCATCATTCCGTCCACCTTTGCGCCTACCTTGCAGACTCCGTGGGACATTGCGTTGACGTCCAAATGGTCTCTCCTGTCCGACATCTGGACTGTGGTGACGCAACCCGCCAACGCCATCCCCATGACATACACTACTGACTACTTGCGAGCTGCGACGGCTTCCTTGTCAACTGCCAACTCTGCAGTTACCCCCCAAGTCGTCTTGCCGCTCGTGAATCCCATCGGTATCGTGACATATCGCATGCACATCAATGCGGCTGGGGGCGCAGAGACCAAGATCAGCATTTTCGGTGAGAACCCCCTTCGGATCACCAACAACGGCACTAGCATTCTTTGGATGCATTACATCTCCGGCGGCCCATTCGAGACTTTATCCACAAGCTCCATCACGATTGGCAGCGCCAATTTCACGGATGTCACGGTCATCTATTCTCCGACTACTATTTCTCTCTTCGAATGGCGTATTACACTCGCACCTACAGTGGTGCTCAGGTGTGGGGTCCTGCATATTGGTCGGTGCAGCACCTCACCGCTGGCACGGTGGTCTCGGCCGATCTCGCTTACGTCCGATGCCTTCCTTTGGCGATGGACCATGCGCCGACCGAACTGTACACTATTTACAACTTCCTGTATGACAACAGGGTGATGGACCTCTATGGGGGCCAGGTGACGGGTCCTATCCTCAGCTACGCACTGAACATCCTGGCCAGCACCAAGCAGCAGGTCCTGTCCAAAATTCCGTTGACTTCGCGGCGCTGACTTGCCTTTTCTGCGGGTATTTTCATCAGCGAAAGAGACAATGACTGCCTGACGAAACCGAATCTCACCTGATTTCATGGAGGCTCTTCAGATTCTTAAGTACTCTCTTCAGAAAGATTGCGAACTATCATTTACTGAGGGCTTGGACTGGGAACAGGAGTTGCTAGAGCTAGAGGCCACCACAGCTGCCCAAGAACAAGTCCCAGAGGACATCAATTCATATGTCCGCAATGTACTCGCAGCGTAGTTAGCATAGTTACCAAATATATCCTAGTTGTGCCTGGAAACCATGGTGTGAGCCACCCCTGAGCCACTTTGAGCCACAGCTGATGCTGTAATCATGGTGTGGCTCGGCTCTTGAATAGGGATGCCACAGTCCGGTTAAGTCCGGTTCAGGGCTGAATTTTTCGAACCCAGAACTGGACTTTAGGTCCGGTTCAGGCCAAATTCTGAACCTTAAACCTGAGTTCGGTCCAAGTCCAGTTCGTTGGACCGGACTTTTACTAAATAAGGTAATGGTTCGCCCAAATTTGGGCTTCTGAACCGAAATTTTGGTTCGGTTCACCCACTTGGCTGAACCTGAACCTCATTTTCGGTTCAGTCCAGTCCAGTTCAGGTTCGAACCAAAGTTCAGAACTGAACCGTGGCATCCCTACTCTTGAAGCCGAAAGCACAGCGTGCCATGTGAGCCGAACCGTGGCAACACTACTCTCTGCATCCCTAAAAGGTATTGGCTCTAGAGGGCTTTGCCCTTGGGGATAAACAATTATCTAAGCACCCCTGCTTAAGTAATGATTTCTAGATATGGTTCCTCTTCCCCCTTTAGGATGGATGGCTGACCAAGACTTTGGATGACTGTCCACAAGTTTTACCAAACTGTGAATAACTCCATGAGTTCTCAACCAATCCTCATGAAACTTTGCATATAGGTAGAGATAAAATATAGCTATAGTTTGATACTATATACAGAATAGTAGAATAGGAACTTGGCATGCTATAACAGTTCGCATTTTTGGTGCAATATTTACAATAATTCCTTTTGTAAATATCTCAGCCAGTTCCTATTGCTTTCACATCAGGCAATTCAAGTAAATTAATGCATTAATCTATGGTAATTACAGTAAGTGTGTGATGCATAGATGACGGTAAGTTTGCGAATGGTGAGGATGCATCATCACCCAGAGGGAGATGATGCATGATGCCACCACACATCATGCATCACTCCTGCCATCATGCATCCCACTCGCTGATGCCTGCCGCCCGCCCTGCTGCCGCCACCCGCCGCCCGCCCTTCTGCTGCTACGTGCCGCCTGCCCTGCTGCCGCCACGGTGACCCGCCGCCCGCCCTTCTGCTGCTACGTCACCTACGTGCCGCCTGCTCTGCTGCCGCTACCCGCTGCCCGCCCTGCTGCTGCCACCCGCCTCTGCCCTTCTGCTGCCACCTGCCGCCCGCCGCCCGCCCTGCTGCTGCCACCCGCTGCCCGCCCTTCTGCTGCTACGTCACCTACGTGCTGCCTGCCCTGCTGCCGCTACCCGCCGCCCGCCCTGCTGCTGCCACCCGCCGCCCGCCCTGCTGCTGCCACCCGCCGCCCGCCCTGCTGCTGCCACCCACCTCTGCCCTTCTGCTGCCACCTGCCGCCCGCCCTTCTGCCGCCACCCGCCACCCGCCACCCGCCGCCCGCTCCCCACCCCGCTGCTCCTGCCCTGCCGTTGCTGCCACCTCTGCCCAGCTGCTACCAATGGCCCCAGTCCCCACCATTGGTCTGTGACCACGGTTGGGGGCTTGGGCCATTGCTACAGAGAGGGAGGGCGCACCTGGCAGGCAGCCTATCATGGCCACCACGCTGCGCTGAAGGAGATGATTGAGGCGCAGTCGACCATGTACTACTCGACGGCGCATCTGTGGGACAACGGGGTGATCAGGCCAACGGACATGCGGGATGTGGTGGGTCTGGCGCTCGTGCTGGCTGCTTCGCGTACAGGCGGCGGCGCTGCGGCTGGGGCTGGGGCTGCCCCCGTCGCCCCGTCAGCCACATCACACCCATTGCCCCTGTCGCCCCCGTTGCCGTCGTTGTTGTTGTTGCCCCTCCCGCCACCATTGTCGTTGGGCCACTGCTGAAGAGAGGGAGAGAGGGAGGTGAAAGAGAGAGGGGGGAGGGTGAAAGAAAGAGAAAAAAGAAAGAAGGAGGAACACGCACCAGCAGTTGTCATCATTGCCGTTGTCACCTGCACCTCATTGAGACCCATAAGTCACAGCCACAGTATCTGTCCTACTGAGAGAAAAACTGTCCCTGCATCTTAGTCTGAATATAATAAATTCTGAAAATAATTGGGAAGGATTGAGTCCACATGCTCAACAATCCTATGTTAAATTTACAGTGTAGAATGCTGTCTAAAAAGTGTGATGATGATTGAATCAGTTTCTCACTTTACAGTTACATGTGTGACTACTACTGACTGGGTGACTGCCTTGACCCGCCACACCATGCTCGTGCCAGCAACGGTGTGTCATTATCCCCATCCCCCTTCTCCCCTCACTAATCCACCATTTAGCAACTGACAATGACATCGACGACACCTGCGGCAGACAACGATGGCAATAATGGCCACAGCAGACAGCGATGGCGACTACGACAGCAGTAGACGACAACAACCGCTGGTGCGTGTTCCTCCCTCTTTCTTTTTTCTCTTTCTTTTACCCTCCCCCCTCTTTCTCCCCTCCCTCTCTCCCTCTCTTCAGCAGTGGCGCCGGCACGACGATGATGGCAGCGGGAGGGGCAACAACGACGACAACAGCGACAGGGCTGACAGGGGCGATGGCGACGGGGGTGACGGGGGCGACGGGGGCGACAGGGGTAACACTCTGTAAAAATGGAAAGTCAAGTGTCTGTGGCAAAAAGGGAATCCAGTCAAATTATAGTCAAGTGTCTGCAGCAAAAAGGGAATTTAGTCAAGTGGCTTGACTATCACTTGACTATCACATGGCTGAATTAGTCCAGTGGAAGTCAATTGATAGTCAAGCATCAGAGGGGCAACTTGACTAAATGTGCTTTTTGCTGCAGTCACCTGACTTTTCCCACAATCACTTGACTTTCCTTTTTTACAGAGGGTAACAGGTGCGACGGGGCTGACAGGAGCGATGGGGGTGACGGGTGCGACAAGGGTGGCGATCATGATAGGCTGCCTGCCAGGTGCGCCCTCCTCCCTGTAGCAATGGCCCAAGCCCTCAACTGTGGTCACAGACCAATGTGGGGGCTGGGGCCATTGGTAGCAGCTGGGCAGGGAGTGGCAGCAAGGAGCAGCGGGGTGGGGAGCGGGAGGCGGGTGGCGGCAGCAGGGCGGGTGGCGGGTGGCGGCAGAAGGGCGGGCGGCAGGTGGCAGCAGAAGGGCAGAGGCAGGTGGCGGCAGCAGGGCAGAGGCAGGTGGCGGCAGCAGGGCAGAGGCAGGTGGCAGCAGCAGGGCAGGCGGCACGTAGCAGCAGAAGGGTGGGCGGCGGGTGGCGGCAGCAGGGCGGGCAGCGGGTGGCGGGTGGCAGCAGCAGGGCAGAGGCAGGTGGCGGCAGCAGGGCAGGCGGCACGTAGCAGCAGAAGGGCGGGCGGCGGGTGGCGGCAGAAGGGCGGGGGGCGGGTGGCGGGTGGCGGCAGAAGGGCGGGCAGCAGGTGGCAGCAGAAGGGCAGAGGCAGGTGGCAGCAGAAGGGCAGAGGCAGGTGGCGACAGCAGGGCAGGCGGCGGGTGGCGGCAGCAGGGCAGGCAGCACGTAGCAGCAGAAGGGCGGGCGGCGGGTGGCGGGTGGCAGCAGCAGGGCAGGCGGCAGCTGGGAGGCAGGGATGATGCAACGTGACAGGAGCTGGGGAGGCGGTGATGCAATGCGACAGGAGCTGGGGAGGCGAGGGTGATGCAATGCAGTGGCACGGCAACTTACCGTCTTCCATGCATAACCAACTAATGGTAATTAGCCTAAATAATGCATCAGATTGCTCACCTCATGTGTTCACATGAAACTTTGTAGACATGTAGATAATAAATGTAGGCATACACCTATATGCTACATGGTACAAAATAACAATCTCATAGGTGGATATAATGATTTGACTATAGGGATGCTACATGCAATGTCTCCACTTTGAGGGGCATACATACTGAAACCCTGAAAGTATTAACATGACATCTTTACAATATATCCTTCATATGCCTATGCAATTATGCAATGAGATTTGCATAGCTTTATGTAATGTTTGCATATTTACTCTTATTCACAATAAGAGTAAGGAATTATCCTGTCAATGGGACTTGTCAGAGATTACCTAGAACCACAGAATCACTCTGGTGACATAAGAGGCAATACAGAGGAGTGTGGTGGGTGATATGCTTTGCCACTGAGACACTATTGCTAGTGCTCCTCTTAGAGTACTAATAGAACTGTGCTCCTAGAGGTCCTCATGACTACTAGCCACAATGATGAATGATTGTAGGCTATGCATTACTACATACTCTGCACTCCAACTGTGGGATTACTCCCATCCCTAACAGAGTTCCTGGCCATGATTTGGGCACTTCGTGAGTGGCAGGCATACCTCATTGGAGCAGATGAGACAATTGAGATCTGGACAGACCATGCGAACCTCCAGTACTTCCGGAAGCCCCAGAAGTTGAAACTGAGGCAGGTCCATTGGGTTGGGGAGCTCCAGTGCTTTGACTTTGAGATAAAGTATTGCACTGGCAAGTCAAACACAAAGGTGGACACACTCTCCTGGAGACCAGACTATGGAGAGATGGTGGAGGAGGATGCACCAGTGCAGGTTTTCCCAGAAACAGAAGTCTGTGTGTCATTCACATCAGAAATGGAGATGCTACTCCAGAAAAATAGTGCAGTACACATACAGAAGCCAGAGGAGCTTGATGATGAGTGGATGTGAGATTGTGCTGGACTCTGGCAAAAGGGGATAGTCACTTGGGTCCCCCTAGGAGCTTGTGAGGCTGTCCTTGAGTTTGAGCATGACCTCCCTGCTGCTGGACACCCTGGGCCCCGGAAGTTGAGAGTGGCACTAGTGAAGGGTTATTGGTGGCCGGACATGGTGAAAGATGCAGATCGGTATGCCCAGGGGTGTGAGACCTGCCAGCAGACAAAGCCTGACTGTACCAAGCATGCTGCCCCACTGCACCCCCACCCTGTTCCTGATGGTCCCTGGTTGGTGATCTCATGGGACATAGTTGGTCCCCTCCCCCTCTCCCATGGACATAATGCCATCCTTGTCATTGTCGACAAGTTCACAAAACAGACACTGCTCGAGGTGATTGGACTTGACCTCACAGGACTTGGAGTGGTGTGTCTCCTCCAAGATCAAGTGTTTCGGGACCATGGAGTCCCTCATAAGGTCATGAGTGACTGAGGCTCTCAGTTCGTGTCTCAGTTCATGAAGGAGTTCTACCCCATGATCTGAGTAAAGGCAAACCTGAGTATGGCCTTCCACCCACAGACTGATGGGCAGATGGAGCGGGCAAATCAGAAGATGGAGATCTATCTCTGGGCCTATGTGGACCACCTCCAGGACAATTGGGCCGAGTGGTTGTTGACTGCTGAGTTTGCTCTTAACAATCATGAGCACTCTGCGACAGGACAGATGCCTTTCTTTCTCAAATATGGCTGGCACCCATGGAATGGGGGACTCTGCCCACCCTTGGAGGTAAACCCTGCTGCAGATGAGTGGATGGCTAAGCTCACAGAGTCCCGAAGAGCAGCCAAGGAAGTGATGGAGAAAGCAGCAGCTGCGATGAAGAGGAGCTATGATGTTGGGAAGTGTCCAAGCCATGAGTACTCTACAGGAGACCTGGTCTGGCTGGACACCCGGAACCTGAAAATGGACTGGCCCTCAAAGAAGCTTGACCATAAGTGAGCAGGGCCCTTCGCCATTGAGGAGAAGGTGGGGCCAGCAGGGTATTGGCTCAGGCTCCCTCAGGCCTGGCGCATCCATTGGGTCTTCAATGAGTTGCTGTTGATGCCTTACCATCCCCCTTCCTTCCCTTCTCAGAACCTGCCTCCCCCTCCACCCCCTACAATTGATGATGACCACCTGGAGTATGATGTGGAGGAGATCCTTGATGTTAGGAAGGTGGGGCATGGGGTGAAGTACTTGGTGAAGTGGTTGGGATACCCAGAGGAGGAAAACACTTGGGAGCCCCGTAGGAACCTCACTAACATACCATTGCTTCTCCAGGACTTCTTCCTCTCCCACCCCGCTAGCTGGTCAGGATGCCCAGCCTTGAGAGGGGGGTGATGTTAAGATCGCTTACATAAGCCATCCCAAAGAGGTGTTATAGAGAAACTGGGGAGGGTTGTTGGAAGGTCACATGACCTGTGGCTGGGTTGGATTATGTAATCATGTAAGATCACATGACCTGGGGCCTGGGCGCATCATGTGATCCGAGGGTCCAAGCGTGGGAACGCCAGCAAGTGCCAAAGCATTTGCTATGAGTACTTCCACTTTTCCTTTTTTGTACTCTTTCCCCCTTATCTTAGTATTGTTGTCATGACCTTACCCTTAAGTTGTGTGAGACCCAGTCTGATAGTTCGCTAGTTGATAATGGGATTATGTTTCCAGAGCCAATCATCACAAGGTCAAAGTCAGGATAGTCACTGAGGTAGCATTCAATAACCTCATGATGACCAAGGCCAAACTCGATTGCGACCTTGGTGAAGTGCATGATGGGTCCCCGTGAGTTGGTCATGCCATCCACATTCCTCGTGATCATCGGGGCTGGGAGCCGTTCCATAGGGAATCAGTTTCACTTAGCAAAATTGTGATCCATGACCAAGGTAGTACTCCCACTATCAATGAGTACTTTTCTGAGTGCGGCTCTACTGGGGAAGGTCGGGGGGGTGATTCATACTTTGAATTTGAGTTGAGCCGTTTCCTGGCAGCCTATTATCTTTGTTGTCCTTAGAAGCAGTTCGGGACAGGAATCAGAAGATAGTATTGATGTGGCACTAGTACAGGGGGGGGACTTAGGTGGGGAGGCTGCTTCCTTCACTCCTCACCTGCGGGAAAATCCACCTTTGCCTCTTTCAGTGCCCTGAGCTCCTTGTCCTTTACCTCGATGGTGTCACAGAGCTGGGCCACCAGGGCCTCAAGCTTGTCGATGGTTGCAGTTGAAGTGTCATTGGCTCAAGGGAGCGAGGCACCAGAGTAAATTCAATTGGTGATGGCAAAGTTGAGAGCAGGCTCAAGGAGGGTGATGAGAAGATCTCCATGAGTCTCCTCAGAGAGTTCGGCCTTTGTGACCAGTGGGTCGAACCTAGTCAAGAACTCATTAACTGCCATCTTACCCTGCTTGAGTTTTACAAGCTCTAGGTAAGTGTTCTCCTTCTCTACTGAATCCGCAAATTCAAGGTCCATTCTCCCTTTGAAGATTACCCAGGTAGGGCAGGAGGCAGGGTTTGCAACTATTTTCTCTACCACAGAGTTCGCCCATTCCTCGGCATAACCTCCACGCATTTGGTTCAAGGTGAACAGGACTTGTTCTGGGTCTGTGTTGAATTTTTCTCCCTCTGTGAGGCAGAAAATGTTGAGCTGCCAGGCAAAAGTCTGGTATGTGCATTTATCCCCATTGAAGGGGGCAAGAGAGAGTCCGCTAGACATCATATCCGAATACTTCATCATCAATGTCCAGGAGTTCTGTGGAATTGGAGGTGAAGGAGATGGAGGAGACTGAGGAGGGGGAGAGGGAGTCCAAGGTGATGGGGGATTGAGAGAAATGGGGAGGGCGAGGATTGTTGAGGATGGCGAGGGTGCTCAGCTGACCAAGGGCATCCTGAAGACTTCTTCTGATATCTGAAGCAGGCCAAGGCCAGGCACTAGGGTAGGCTCAGAGGTTGATGGGTGCCCAGGTGGCGAGTTGGGGTGGGTGATGGCTGGTGTCAATGAGGAGCCAAGCATTGGCTGTGCATGCTCGTAGGAAATGGTCAGGGGTGGGTTTGGGCTTGGGGGCATTGGTCTGAACCGAGGTGTCAATGTGGGTAGGGATTCATGCGGGAGGAGTGGGCGAGGGCATTCTCAGTGGGGACTTGATGTTTTTGATGTCCTCAATAGTCAGGCCTTCGGTGGCCTGACAGAAGATTTCTCAGTTGAGGGCGGTGGTGAGTAGTGTGGGAAATTCAGTGGGAAGATATTCTGGGTAGAGCTTCTGTTCATGGATTTCTCTTGAGGACCAAGGCCCTGTCTTGATGAACTGTCATTCTATGGAATGGTAGACTGTACTCCTCGGGGACGTCTGTTCGGAGTGTTGCAACATGTTACTGGTACCAGTGTATGGCGATCAATGTATTGGAGGGCGAAAAAGCGATGTTGTTTCTGTCAGTCAGTGAGACCCAACAGTTCTGGCAAGTTCTTTCTTCTGAGGGTCTGGGAATCCAGCATGGTGAATGGCGAGGGTCACGGCTTCCAAGTGTGTTAGGAGGGCCAGGCAAGGTTGGATGGAGTCGGTCGTCAATGTCGAAGTGTCGCAGACACTAAGTTGGGAGCTCAAAGGTCACAGTGAGATCATGACAAGGTCACGAAGGTCATGTGGATAGTGAATGTGGGGGCTCAACTGCAAAGTAGAAAGAGGCAATGTCTGAGAATATCAAAGTCTAAGGAAATACATGTCTCATATCTACTCATATATATATACCAAGTCCAATTCCATGGGGACAGTGTAAATACAAGGTAATGGCAGGACAATGTCCAATGAGAATGACAGTAGGGAGGAAATGAAGGTATCTGAGTAATGATCATAGGGTTGTCGCAATACCAAGAAGGGAAGCATCAGTTGGTGGGGAGATGGGACAATGGTAAGGGAAGGACAAGGGTGCCAAGGGGATGAGAAGCCGTCATGGGAGGGAGATAAAGATGTAAAGGGAACAGGATAACAGTACGGGTAGAGTGCGGGAGAGAACAAGGTTGTGTTAGGGATAGTCGCTTGATGGGCAATGTCAGGTGTCAAACCATTGACAGGGTGATGGCATCCTGCTTGATGTGCCATCACACATTTGGGCCATGCTGTTGGGCATAGTCACATGGGATCTTGTGACTTACCGGTCATGTGACTGCGACCTTTGAGAGGTCACATGATGTCGCCGTGACACCCTCAACTAAGTGATTGCAACAGTTTGCACAAGATAATTAAGTCATAGTTTTGATAACCCAAAGTTAATTTATTATGTGATTGTGTTAGATAAATTAGAACAAATGAGGAAGAATTGTCTCAAATTATTAGAATTATTCTTTTTTGGAAATAATTACCAAAATTTAGGAAAGGAGGTTTTTCCTGATGCAGAAGCTGGGAGTTCTATTCCAACATGGGGAATGGGTACATGGTAATGGTGAGGTTTATATATGTGGAGGTCTAGGAATGGCTGTAGCATGAGGTAATGGGGCAATGTGAATGGAGGTAGAAAGAATGCTATACACAAGAAGAAACAAGGCTGTCTGTAAGAGGAAAGGCATGGTACATGATAAATGATAAGGGTTAGTGAATAGCATGGGTAACCCATGGGTATTCAACACTGACCCCCTGGGGTGTTACCCTACCCATATCTGGTGGGTTTACCTGTCAAAATAAGCCCTAGAACATCCAAAATGGACAAGAATTGAGTGAGATATGCTTGAAACAGTGATTTCAGACTGTTTGCAATACACTAATAAGGGGACAGAAGAGAGGGTGACAATAAGGGAAGATAGGGGGAGATAGTGATGCAATGCTTACCTTCATGCAGTTGAACAATGCATGTTAAGTAACAGAACAGGGCTTGGTCAAGTGCTGTTTGAAATTGTGTCATGGCATCATATAGGCAGGCCATAAAACACATGTCATCATGGTGCTTTATTCTGAAGATGATTCAAATTCATGTGATCTAGATTGCTGCAACAATGCTATAAACAATAACACCACACGAGTTTGCATATCCTAGCACATCGCAGGAAGGTATTGATCTTAAACTGTCACATTTGGTAATCTGCCTATTATATATTACCACATCCTACTCACTCTCACTTTCATCCTCGCTGCCCCAACGATCCAAACCCAAGTCTCTGATACTAGAGATCGCAATTAGCAAAAAATGTGATCTGTTTAGATGCTGCAGCATCTGAGACATATCATGCAGAGCATACTCTTCCATCTCTTCCAACAATTCTAACTCTTCCCTCTCATCTTCGAGGTCAGCCAGAGGTCGTTGAACGCGACGCTTCCGTTGCTCGCCCAAACGTTGTATTTGTCGTTTAGTTGCTTCAATTATCCCGTCCTCAAATTCAAGTGAAGGTGCCAAAGGCCCAACTTCAAGGCGAAGAATATTGGTGAAACACCGAAAGAGAGAGGAAAGGAAAGAAGTGTCTGTCTCCGTCTCGATGCAATTGATTAGCTGCATGAAAGTGGCAGAAACCATCTGTTCAGTGAGGGTGCCGCTACTCTTTCCACATGCCAAGAGTGCGGGCACAAGCCTGACAAGACAAATTTTCAACGAAGGCGCGAGAGGCGCCAAAATTGATCACTCACGTCGCACATGCCTCTCTAACGCCATCGTGAAAGTAAAAGCGAAGTGATGACAGAGTCATCTCCAAACTTTGAGCAAGGTAGGGAGCGAAACGAGGTCCCAAGGTTGTGGAGTAGACCAGAAGAGTTTCGAAAGCTTGACACTTTTCCTCAATGGCAGAGGTGCGAACACCAACTATTTGACCATCCAACGAGATTGTTTCCCAGCCTTCGCGGTCTTCCAGTTTCTCATCATCATCTATCCATTTCGTTGAAGATGTACCACGTTGATTAAGCATGCAACTTACAGTACACGGAGACATCAGCCTTGGCACCCGCAGCTGCAAACAATGGTGGCATTACAATGGGGAGAAATTGCTCAAACTCCGACCCGAGTGCCTGGCAGACTTTAGCCCAAGTCGAGATGAGACAGTGAGGAAGCAAAGCATCGCTAGGATCCATTGGGCAGTCTGTAGATACCACCACAATTAGTGGGAACAACGACAAGGGCATGCAACAAAATCTCACTTTGAATCCGCATAAGCAGCTCAATCAATGTGCTCGCATCACTGCGAAATACGTCGCGACCAACAGCAATAGCTTAGTAG
Source organism: Clavaria fumosa (assembly GCA_951802425.1). Taxonomy (NCBI): domain Eukaryota; kingdom Fungi; phylum Basidiomycota; class Agaricomycetes; order Agaricales; family Clavariaceae; genus Clavaria; species Clavaria fumosa. The sequence goes on along the minus strand of OX637805.1, from coordinate 287,634 downwards.
ACAAAGCTCAGACTTCTTGAGGGAGGCGATAACAGCATGATTTTTACCAATTAATCCCGCGCATTCCATAGCCTTGACCCTTAATTTTCTGCAGTCTGCTGCAGCTGACTCAGAGATGATATTGAGTAGCAGAGGCATCACTTTTGAATAGTGCTGTATCCTAATGGTGAGCACCAAGAAAGACTTCAAGCAATGCGCAACTTTACTCTAACGAAGCTTGATTCACTTGCATCTGCCACCATCGCCAGAGTAGTAATGGCCTGCTCTTGTACATAGGATCTGGCTTTTTTAACACCATATCCCGCTCCAACTGGATTAAGAAGCTCGAGGAGGCGGGCCACAATGGCGTCGAGATATGGAAGAAGTGTGAGACGTTCCACACCCTCACAGAAATTAACAAGGGCAGCTGCAGCATGCGAGTGGACACTGTCAAAGAGAAACAACACTTAACAATCCGATTAGCAGATTAAGGTGATCCAGACCGTGGCTCAGGGGCTGCGAGAGTTGCAATCAATGCGCTAAAAAGTTGCGGATGGTACTGTTCTCGAATGACCTCCTATTGATTCCAACGTTGAAGGAACGTCATCGGTGACGCCAAACAAAAGACGGAGGAATTCGCGCACCTCAAAGTCCGTGCATAACTGGCCACTTGGTTCAACAGTCAATACTAATGCAGAAAAAAAGCTAGATGGACGAACACGCATTGACACGCTGCGTATCGGACTCGAGGGTTCGAGTCATCGAAGAGCGGTAGAAGGAGACTAACATAGGGTGAGGACGATTCCCCTTAGAGCCACCACCGTAACACGCACTCAACAACCTTCCCTAGCTCATTTCGCATGACCTATATTGAAGGTTACTTGTGTAACTAGAATTCCAACATTAAGAGGAAATAAATGCCTTAGCAGTGCCTTCTCCTATGGAGGTAATTGCCATTAGTCCAGCGTGCCTGAGCCGCCAGTCATAGCTCGCGAGCATCGAGGGGATATAGGAAAATGCAGGAGGTAATACTGATTTGCCTCCGAGCGCACACGCAATCCGATCAAGAGATTGTTCGTAAATGTGAGGGTATAAATCGTCAGTAGCATCATCCGATGGCTGGTTAACACATGAGTTCAGGTAATGAAAGAACCAGAATCGTGATTGAAGTCGAACATACATCTGCATCTAGCCATGCCTGTTGAGCAGTTATGTCGTCTGGGAACTCTCCCATACCTTCCAGACATCCTCGAACAATGACATTAACCCACCCGTCCTGTTTCTTCACCATGGATGGCCCTGCTTCACTGAGACTGACCATCAGCTCCAACGCAACTCGGCGCAAGGTTTCCTTCTCCTGAGCTTCGTCTGATTTGACCTTCTCCGCCGAGACTGATGATACAACCGACAGAAGAGGAGGAAAGGAGAAAACCGGCAGTGTGTTTGGAAAGGGACGCGCAACGGTCGGGGTCAATCCTGGATCAACAGTCTGCAATACTAGTCCAGAAAGGAAAGAAAGCAGAGCGGATAAGTGAGGACTGAACAGAGAAGGGTGGGATGTGCAAAGTGGAATGAGAGTGTCAAAAAAGGCAGGAAGTTGTTGAGCAGAAAGGCGTGACAGAGCATCGAGCATTGGATATAGAAGTAGACGTGTCTGAGAGTGTTGGAAGGTGTCAGAACCATTGAGGTAGGAGACGGAAGCTGTCAGCGCTGCGTGGCGCACCTGGCGATGCTGAGTGTGTACATCATGCTAAAAAGCGGAACAAAAGGAGGCTTTGCATACCTCGACGGAGGTGTCCTGCAGCCCTCTTTGGAGCACTTCAAGAACAGAATCGGTCTGCAAGTCCGTAACGAGGTTCGGACAACCTGCAAGTATCCTGAAACCAATGTCCCTAAGTTCTGGGTTCGAACTTCGGCTCATGGCAAATGCTTGAGTCTGGAAGACATGCCATGGCATCCCACGACTCATGGATTGGTTTGCGAGGTCGCATATGGTATCCACGGATTTTGTACGGACAGATTTGGACGACTCATTCGGGAGAGCGTGTAGGAGCTGACGTTCGAGCGCGGAGATGGACTCTGCCGAAAGACGATCGTACAATGTTAAACGATGTGGTATGGATTGATGGTGCAAGAAAGGTCGGAACAGTAGACGCCGTAAAAGGACAAATGAGAAGGAACGCATCTGAAATTTCAAAGATCAAGGCGCTCGACTAAAAAAATCGGGAGTACTCACCATTTCCGTATCTGCTGAAATGGCAAAATGAGCCAGAGCCAAAATATAGAGCTCTGGGGAATGTTCCAATCTGTCGTTGACTGTCTCTTCCGCACTGAACAACGTCGAATCAGAATAATCCCGCGCTAACTAGTAGCAGACATACTTCTGCCGTATCTCATTGTCTCCTAGCACAAGATTGGACAGGATTTGAGTGAGCTCTTGGGTGATCTCCGGCGGCACCGTAAATCCCATTGCCATCGCGGATGATGACAGAGAAGAGGCCGTGGCGCAATATGCGCAAATACGGTACATACAGCGCGGCGCTTGGAACCTGGAAAATGAGCGTTCATCATGTCTCCCGGGAAGACAAAGAGGATGTCTTCCTTTCGAGCCGCTTTGGTGATCTCGAAGACGTTCAGGCATTCGTGAATAAGTATGGAGGCGAAGTTCTGTCGCTACTGCGAGACGACAACGGGAACACCATATTGCACATGGTATCCGCGAACGGCCATGTTGGTGAGTGCGACCCATCTGCTGGGGACAGAGGCTGAACAGCAAAGCAACATCGGTTGCATTTATTCAACTGTTTTGATTTAGCCGTCCTGGACTACCTACTCACCGTCGTTCCTCCGTCGCTATTGGGAGCGCAGAATCACGCGCAGTCCACGCCTTTGCATTGGGCTGCCCTGAACTCGCACTTGGGTATCATGCAGAAACTCGTGGACTTCTCTGCAGGCCCAGGGATACGTCTCATCGAGATCAAGAACGGAGCTGGGAGGACTCCACTCAGCGAAGCAGAGTCGGCGGCCTTCGACGAAGGTGCGAAGTGGTTGTTGGAAAGGGTCAAGCTGTACGATGTCCAGGAAGAAATTGAGGATGTAAAAGACGGTTGAATTTCACCAAAGGAATGATGCCTAATCCCGACCGACTCGGCCACCAATAATGTACGGAAGGCCAGCCGGACATCAGTCATTAGAATCCGTGCATTGCACAATTTCCGTCGAAAATCCGCAGACACAGACCTCATATCCAAGGAGACGGTCCATTTCATGTTAGGTCTACGCAATTTCATCATTTCGAGCGTCGTCGCTATCCCGTTCGTTCTCTGAAATCTCCAAAGCTGCTTCTCGAAGTCTCTGCTTGTCCTTCTTACGTTTGCTAGAAACTTCATCTAGCAAGACCAACAGATCCTCTTGCTCTTTCTCCACCTCCTTACATCGGTCCTCACAAGTCTGAAGTTGTGCAGTGAGTGAGGCTACTTGCCCCCGCAGCGCACGTATCTAGCGTCGCCAGACTTAGGATCAGCAGTGAAAAGCAGTCTCATATTCTCACCTCGTCACTGTCGATTAATGGCTGTGATAGCTGTTGCTGCAGAGCCGAAATAGTCTGGGCCTGAGTGTGTATTACGTCTCGGAGAGATGCTACCAGTATTGCCGCTTCAGCGAACTGGCCTTCACCGTCGGAAAATGGTGAGGGTCAAAATGAATAAAGGAAGTAGAAGCTCATGGTGCGCTCACCAGTCAATGGTGCATCGGGATCTGCTGCTAAAGCCTTCTGAATTGTATCTACCAAAACGATCATGATAGGCCTAGTCTTCGGCGAGGGAGCGGGCATATTCCCACCACGGGCGCAAATATTCTCACTTACAGGAATTGGATTTCCAAAAGTCGACAAAGGCCCAATCAAACCACACTTCTCCCTCGCCCAGCCCATAGGATGTCAAAACGGGGCGTGTATGGCCCAACGTCGGAAGGCTCAGCACCATGGAGTCAGGAGAAACTTGGCTGAAGCGTTCATCCTCCCGGACACGTGCCAACCGTCCACAAAGTGTGTCCACTCCAAGAAGGTTTAATACGGGATGTATCGCCAGCCTTATGGTCACAAGCGAGAAGTCAGAAAATCAGTTAATCAGTTAATCAGTAAGCGAGAACAAGAAACCTATTGATTTCCCCTGGTTGGCGATTGAATTCGTAACAAACACCCAAAAGGAAGGAGCACAAGCCAGGCACTAGCCCGTCTACCTCTGAGCTTTGATTGATCGTATCCACTAGCTTTGATGCAAGATAGTCGTAGGTGAATTAGTGTGGGTGGCATACTATGGACACGTACCACTCCGAGTCCACCTGTATCTAGGAAACATCTGACACTCTCGGGGTCTTCCCAAAGCCACTGCAAAAGCAAACAGAGATGAGAGACGACCAGCCTATCCCATTCTCTCAACTCTCGATCGGAGTGATCCGCTCGCGAACGGCGAAGAAGGGCCAGAGACAAATTCTCGGTCAAAATTGGGAGTAGGCCTTGCGGTGGCTCTGGTTCCTCAGCTTCCGGTTCAAGTGGGCGCGGCAGAGCTCCATCAGCCGGGACGAAAACCTGGCCCTGGTGTGCGAAATTCCCCAGAGACGATGAAGGAAGCGAAATTGAAAGAGCCAACGACTTGGCTTTCGCAGATGAACGCAGAATATGGGAAAAGAGCATCGCAGAAAGTTGAGACGATGTGACGACGCCCGAATCTAACGGAGAGTTTTGAGGTGACAGAAGTGCTTGTAGGAGCTGCGGTAACTGCGGTGAACCTTAACAGGATTGAATATCGTGTCATAAAGTACGGAGAAGACGAAACAATTACGGGACGCATCTCGTGGTAACATCGGTTGCAAGACCTCTCGCTTAATTTCTTCCTGACGAGCTAGATTCTGGCTCACCAGACTTTTAATCGGGATGAGAATGTGGGGTGGAGTCAAATAGGCACCTCAAAAACGCTGATCGCGGCCGCTCTCAATTCCAAAGAACGTCTGGAACGCTGATCACCCTCGACGCCGCTGTATTCACCGTACAAGGCGAGCTGCACAAGTGCATCTAACGCCGTTGTCGGATCCATTTTATCCCATTCCTCTCCAGAAGTCTCCGGAACGGGCATATATGCAGTAACGGAGAGTTCAGAGATGCGAATGTTGAGCTTCGTCGGAAGAAGTCGGAGGGCCTGTGCATCCAAACTTCATACCAAATACAGGCTAGCAGTGGCCGGGATTCAAATACCAGAGCCTTCAACGAAGTGGGCGCATTGGAGGCCAGGCCCATTTCAAGGAATAACCGAGCCATCGCCGATTCAATAACCTGCTTATCACTGCGGGATCAGAATTGCTAAAATTACAACGTTCATTGAAGACGCACTCCGCTTCCTTTCCATTTAATGAGGATGCCCATGATTCCAACTACCAGGGTGGCATTCGCTTGCTTTTGATCGTCCCAGTACTGTAGGGAGAAATTTTGCGGTACTTGACCGTCCACCTGCAAGTCGGGGGGAAAAAGTAGCAGCTGGCACAACATTGAAGGAAGCGAAGTTCCTCGAAAGTAACTCTTTCAAGGAATGCGCTGAGTTCAAGTACTGTCGGGTTCGGTGAGAAGCTTCAACGCACCTGATTAGATGTATTGAATCGGAGCAGATTGTCCACGCATACCAAGGCGCTTTGGACGACGACACCTCCTTCAACACCTCCCTCGCGCATGATAATGTCAAAAAGCTTCTCAAAGGCGCCTTCAAATGCTAATATCTTCTGAACTTCGGCGGACTGATGCACAAGTGACTGAATCACGCCAATCGCCTCTGAATTGACTTGATGAAACTAAAAGTCACAAACAGGGAAGCGCGGGAACATACCGTTTCGGATGATATCATGCTTATCATCTAGCACTCTAACAATGGAAGCAGCACCACCTTGCGTTGCCAGAAAGTACCGTTGTAAGACTTGGCGTTGGTGAAGCAGCAAAGTCGATAGAAACTGGAGCGTAGTGTATCGAACGTAAAAGTTGGAATTGCTGAGCAAAGAAAACAGTGTATGGATGGTCCTCTCATCGGCCAAAACCTGTTCCGTATGCTTTCGTCCGAGTCCCTGCGATTCGGGTGAGTTTTCCAGGGGTTCAGCGTCGCAAAGAATGTTTAAGGTTTCTAATACGGCCTTTCCTATATCGACGTCTACCTCTGCATCGCTTTCCAACACCTTGAGCAGGCTGGATAGTGCGATCTGGCCGACTTCTTGTTTGCAATCGCGACAAAGACCTTTGAGTGATAAAACAGCGGCGCGTCGATCAACCAATAAAGTAGCCGGAGAGAGTCTGTCGGTGAGCTTGACGATGATCTCTGTCGGTGTTTGTGAGACGCCTGTTGGTCCACGGAGGGCCGTAAAACTGTGAGAGAGGAATTCCATCCCAGTAGCAACTTTGGAGTGCACACCGCGGTCGCGCTGATCCACGTGAGGGTTACGCCATCTATCATTCTGGAGCCATACTATGTCAGGCAGGCAGAGAACACGTAAGGCACAGTTTATCAACAATATTGGAGTTCAATATCACACCACAGCATGGCCAGAATGAGTCAGAGATCAACATCTAAAAAAACAAGCTTGCCAGGTGCTTACCCCATCCACTGGCATCAACACCATTGTGAAGCCTTTTCCTTCAGCCCTCTCAAATTTCTGTACCCTCTCAAATTTCTGTAGCTGTGTCTTTCTGGGCTCCTGTAGGGTTGTTGGTTCCTGAGTCACCAAGCCTCTGTACCTCCCATTGACCCCACAGATGAAGGGAGTAGCAGTTATTTTCTGTGGCCAGCTGTTAGGATCGCTTACATAAGCCATCCCAAAGAGGAGTTATGGAGAAATTGGGGAGGGTTGTTGGAAGGTCACATGACCTGTGGCTGGGTCAGATTATGTAATCATGTAAGATCACATGACCTGGGGCCTGGGCACATCACGTGATCTGAGGGTCTGAGCGTGGGAACACCGGCAAGTGCCGGGGCTCTCGCTATAAGTACTTCATTGTTTCCATTTTTGTACTCTTTTCCCCTTATCTTAGTATTGTCATCATGACCTTACACTTAAGTTGTGTGAGACCCAGTGTCAGGATCCATTATGTAAGCCGCTGTCACTGAATCCACAACGCGCTAGGAACTAGCTATGAGGACCGAGTATGGAGTCACGTGACCACCTGCGACCTTAATTCCACACTTGCGGCTCCCCAGGCGCCTACAAGCCTGCAACCAGCATCCATCACGTGCCCACACCCACGTTCCTTGCGATTTCCCACGCTTTGCAATTTGTGATGGAGGCGGATCAGCAAAAATGCCTCTGACGTCCCCCATCAATCAATCTAACCTAAACGGGCCTAATTGAGGTCTCCCCTCGGGCAGCCAAGACCACGCCAAGCATTCCTTCTGTCGTCCTCCCCACACCCGTACCTCGCCGCTACCTTCCTCATTTGGTATCCTCTTTCCCCTATATTGCCTCCCCTATCCCGCGCGACTCAGAGCACGTAGCCTCATTTCTTTTACTTATGACTCATCTCCTGCACAGCCCCCTTCCCCCAGTATATATAATGCCTTTGTAATGAGTATAGGCCCTCACGTTGAAATCGAGCTTCTTTCCCCTTCTCGCTTCTGTGAGGGACTCGGACTGACACAATTTCAACGTCCACCCCTTGCTACCTCGACCCTGTCAACCCCCGGTCGGCCTAGCCTTCTCTTTACCCCCTGCCCGTCATGTGCAACAGAACAACGAGAGAATCACCCTGGCGTACCCAACGCGTAACGAGGACATAACAGACAAGTGGCTCATCACGGTCCTGGACTTTGGAGAAGACGAATATTGGGCGAGGTACTTTGACACTCGCGTATGAACTGAATTCTACCCAGACACACCTATGGAATTCGATGTCTCAGAGACGGAAACTGCGGTACTAAGACTGCGAGAGCTGCGCCCCTTCGAGCTGTGGATTATTGAGGAGGAGAGAAGACTTGCGCCTTACTTCGGAAGGCTATACGCACAGGAACAGAGCAGACGAGAGCAGAGGTTGAGAGAGGCCTTAGCAGTTGCACTACCAGACTCCGCAACCTCAGGCACGAGATCGCCCGCACACAGCACCATCGACGTTAACCTCGACAACCTCGAGGACTACGTAAACAGTGACAACGACGAGTCGACGAACGAACCCGCATACGTTTCCGTGGAGATCCAGACAGAGCTTACCCTCCTCGGAGTCGAACAGTTCATCGTCCACGAATACCGACCCCTCACTTTCATCCCCCGTCCTATCAACCCCATCCCCCGCAGCACCACCAGTTCATACCGAACCCCCCGTAGACTTCGCGAGTTTAGACGAGCGCCTAGCCCGGCAAGCACCATCGCCACCACCACCACCACAATCACCTGCGACTCCAGAGCCGGAACCGCAACCGCAACCTGCGAATCCATCGCCGCCAGAACCCTTGCCACCGCCCTCGCCCGCACCCGAAATGGCGGACGCCGTCCCTGCAGCCCCAATGCCAAGGCTGGACCTAGCCGTTCCTTCTTTTGATGGAAATAAGAAGAACTTCCGGACCTTCCTCAGGTCCCTCCGACTACAGTTCCTGGAAAACCAGGGGCTCTATGCCAGTGACTTGAACAAGATCCTATTTGCGCTGAGTAAGATTACAGGAGAAGGGTTTGCAGCGGAATGGGCGAACATGCAGGGTGACAAGATCCTGAATGCTGGAGTGGCAGGAACTTGGGAAGACTTCATTGTGGACCTGCGAAGGGCCTTCGATGACCCTAACATCACCACGACTGCTCTAAACGACATCGCCAAACTGAAACAGGGCGCGCTAGAAGCTGCGGAGTTCTTCGCGTTGTTCGAGACCCTCATGCGTAAAGCAGAATTGGACCCAGTTGACGATTCTGATGTGCTTATCCACTGGCTGGAATCAAACCTCAACCGGAGACTCACCACGCGCATATATAACGTCAACCCCATGCCAGTCACCTATGCCCAGTGGAAGCATCTGGTCGAGACCCTGGATGCTCAGCAACGACGGCTTGATGTGATCATCTGCGAGCAGAACGCCAGCCGCCCGGCCCCACCTCAGTTCCAACAGTCGCGACCGCTGCCCACACCCCCACGCTATCCAAATCCGAACCCCCCGCGACCCGCGCCTCGCTTCCCTTCCGTTCCGCAGCAGCAGCAATGCGCCCCTGCCCCACAGATCATGCCCCGTCCTGCTGGTGCCGGTGACCGGATGATCGTGGACCAGACACGAGCTCCTGCCCCCGAACGTCGATGCTTCCGCTGTGGCCAGGTAGGTCACATCGCCCGGAACTGCCACCTCCCGGACTCGCGACCCTATGTCCCCAGGCCGCAGGTTCGTGCGATGGTCCCTGGCCCCATGGAAGTGGAAGAATACGAGAACGAACTCGCGCTGCTCCACGACAGGCTCGTGATATACGAGAGAGAGAGGCAGATGGCTGGCGCTCCGCAAGCCCAGCAACAACAGCAACAGCTCCCGCCGGCTCCCACCCAGGAGCAGGGTTTTGGAGAAGAGACGCAGTGAGTCCGAGCTCGCGTCTCTGTAATAGTACGAGCAACGTTCCCGCCCCGCCCCTGTACCCGTAGCAAGTATACCCAAATACATGATCTTGCAATGGAGACATGCTTGGAGCGTGAACAAACTCGAGGACAACAGAACAGCAAAGGTTGCGGAAGAGAGACCAAAGAAGCAGAGAAGAGAATTAACCCTGCCAGCGCACTTCGAGACCCTGACTACGGCCGAATGGGGAGGCGTTAAGGTCCTGATCGATTCAGGATGCACCAATTGCTTCATGGACCTAGCCTGGTGCAGAGAACTCGGACTGGAGCCTGTCCTGCTACAGAACCCGATTAAAGTATACAATGTAGATGGATCGGCAAACAAGAGCAGACCTATTCGCTATGGCATCGACCTTCTGTTGACTATAGGGGACCACCAAGAGCGAATACACTTCCTGCTCGGAACAGCCAAGTCACACAAAATCATCCTGGGGCACGACTGGCTATCCAAACACAACCCCAAGATTGATTGGCCACTAGGGAAGGTCTCTTTCAAATGCTGCCCCCAAAGTTGCCACTTCAACCCGTGCCTTGCGAGTCCTTGGGCCTATCCTAAAGGCAGTATGTGGGATAATGCACTACAAACAACTATGGAAATTCGCTTTTCGGACTCTGGAGACATGCCCAACTGGCCGTCGCTATACCCAACGGTCTTCAGCGAAGCAAAGTGGGATGAATTACCCAAACCGCGACCCGATTTTGACATCAAGATCGAGTTCCGCGAGGACCCGGGCCACTTATCCTCCAAACTATACTCACTGACAAGAGAAGAGACGATTGAGATGAACAGGTGGATCGACGAACAGCTCGCATCAGGGAGGATAAGACCTTCCAAATCGCCCTATGCCAGTCCATTCTTTTTCAAGTGAGAAAAGGACAAACTCCGACCGATCATCAACTATTTGCGCCTCAATTCATTCCTGATCAAAGATAAGTTCCCACTGCCACGCATCCGCGACTGTGTAGACAAGCTGCGGGGAGCCAGGATCTTCTCCAAGATCGATGCAAAGGGGGGATTTCCGTCTATGAGGCTGTGGGAGGGGCACCAGGAGAGATGCGCGTTCTTAACGTCGCGAGGTTTGTTCGAACCTACGGTAATGTGGTTCAGACTCCAGAATGCCCCCGCGACCTTTCAGAGGTTCATGAACCACATCCTGAGAGAGGAGATTGCCGGCAGACACGTCCTCGCGTACATCGATGACGTCATCATCTTCGCGGATGATCTCGCAACCCACCGTTACTGGATGGACCGAGTCCTGCAGAGATTCCACGAGAATGGGCTGTGCCTCCGGCTAAGCAAATGTGAGTTCGAGAAGGCTGAGGTGTTCTACCTTGGGCTCAGGCTCTCGCACAATCGCCTTGAGCACGACCTGGCCAAGGCGGAAGCCATCCAAAACTGGCCCGTGCCCCGAAACGTCAAGGAACTCCAGCGCTTCCTGGGAATGGTCAACCACTTGCGGAGATTCATCCCCAACCTCTCCACGCGAGCCAAACCCCTGTTTAAGCTCACCGGCAACGTCCCCTGATGTTGGCAGAGCGAACAGGTCGCGGCTTTCCTGGATGTGAAAGGAGCGCTCATCTCAGCCCCAGTCCTCGCCCTACCCCAGGACATGGGCAAGTGGAAGGTAGAAACGGACGCGAGTAACCTCGCGACAGGTGGTGTTCTTTCACAGCAGCAGCCTGATGGAACCTGGAGACTGGTCGACTACATCTCTGAGGCCCTCACAGCCGCCGAGAAAAATTATGATGTCTACGATAAAGAACTCCTCGCGGTCATCAGAGCTTTAAGAGAGTGGAGAGCGTATCTCGTGGGAGTGGATGAGACTTTCGAAATTTGGACGGACCACGCCAACCTGCAGTACTTCAGAAAGCCCCAAAAACTGAAGCCACGACAGGTGCACTGGTATGGAGAACTCCAAAGTTTCGACTTCGAGATCAAATATCGGACTGGCAAAAGCAACACCAAAGCCGATACCCTCTCGCGAAGGCCAGACTATGGAGACGCTGCCGAGGAAGATGCCCCCGTCCAGATGCTCCCCGCCAACATGGACGTATGCACCAGCTTCACCTCGGAAATGGAGACACTCCTCCAGAAAAAGAGTGCGGAACACGTCACGAAGCCCACGGAGATTGATGACAGTTGGACGCGAGACCGCCTTGGGCTTTGGTGGAGAAACAACACTGTGTGGATACCCGCAACCGTTCGCGAGGTGGTGCTCAACTACAAACACGATCTCCCCATTGCAGGGCACCCCGGAATAAAGAAAATGAAAGCCGCAATGGTCAAGGCCTACTGGTGGCCCGAGATGGTGAAGGATGTGGAGAAGTACGTATCCGGATGCGAAGGTTGCCAGAGAACCAAGCCTGATCGAACCAAACGCGCTGCACCTCTATACCCACACCCAGTCCCAAACGGCCCATGGTGGGCGATCAGCTGGGACATAGTAGGACCGTTACCGCAATCCCGCGGGTTTGACTCTATCCTTGTGATCGTCGACAAATTCACCAAGCGCATGCTCATTGAAGCAATAGGTTTCGACTTGACAAGCCTGGGGGCGGCAAGGATCCTCCGCGACCGAGTATTCCGGAACCATGGAATCCCCCAGAAGGTCGTCAGTGATCGAGGCCCGCAGTTCGTCTCTTGATTCATGAAGGAGTTTTACCAGATGATTGGGATAAAGGCTAATCCAAGCACTGCCTTCCATCCCCAAACTGACGAACAAATGGAACGGGTGAATCAGGAGATCTAAACCTACCTGCGGGAATATGTCGACCATCTCCAGGATGATTGGGCAGAGTGGTTGAGCACAGCGGAATTCGCGCTGAATAACCGGGAACATTCCGCGACAGGCTACACGCCCTTCTTCCTGGACTACGGCCGACACCCCTGGAATGGAGGTATACACCCACGGACAGAGGTGAACCCAGCTGCTGATGAGTGGATGGCGAAGTTGGAAGAGTCGTGACGTGCCGCCAAGGAAGCCATGGAGAAAGCCGCGCTGGCAATGAAGAAAAACTACGACAGCGGAAAACGACCCAGCCGCGAGTATGGGAAAGGAGACCTAGTTTGGCTCAACACGCGAAACTTGAAAATGGACCGCCCAAACAAGAAACTCGACAACAAACGCGCTGGACCTTTCGCTATCATAGAAAAGGTGGGGCCGGCTGGGTATCGCCTCAAACTGCCCCCAGCCTGGTGAATCCATGACGTATTTAATGAGTTGCTCCTCACCCCGTTCATCCCTCCTTCTTTCGCTTCTCAAGCCCGACCACCTCCGCCCCCCCCGACCATCGACAACGACCATTTGGAGTATGAAGTCGAGGAGATCCTGGATGTGAAGAAAGTAGGACGAGGAGTGAAGTACCTGGTAAAGTGGCTAGGCTACCCCATCGAAGAAAATACCTGGGAACCCCGCCAAAACCTTACCAACACTGCAATTCTTCTCCGCGACTTCTTCCTCAAGCACCCAGACAAGGCGCGATTGGCCGGTCGAGACGCCCAGCCTTGAGGAGGGGGCCATGTCAGGATCCATTATGTAAGCCACCGTCACTGAATCCACAACGCGCTAGGAACTAGCTACAAGGACCGAGTATGGAGTCACGTGACCACCCGCGACCTTAATTCCACACTTGCGGCTCCCCAGGCACCTACAAGCCCACGACCAGCATCCATCACGTGCCCACACCCACGTTCCTTGCGATTTCCCACACTTTGCAATTTGTGATGGAGGCGGATCAGCAAAAATGCCTCTGACATCCCCCATCAATCAATCTAACCTAAACGGGCCTAATTGAGGTCTCCCCTTGGGCAGCCAAGACCGCGCCAAGCATTCCTTCTGTCGTCCTCCCCACACCTGTACCTCGCCGCTACCTTCCTCATTTGGTATCCTCTTTCCCCTATATTGCCTCCCCTATCCCGCGCGACTCAGAGCGCGTAGCCTCGTTTCTTTTACTTATGACTCATCTCCTGCACAGCCCCCTTCCCCCAGTATATATAATGCCTTTGTAATGAGTATAGGCCCTCACGTTGAAATCGAGCTTCTTTCCCCTTCTCGCTTCTGTGAGGGACTCGGACTGACACCCAGTCTGATACCAGCCAAAATAGCACTCTGTTAAACCTGTTGCTTCAAACCATGTTACACTCACCAACCTTTTTCTGATGCTCACATCAGGAAAAAAAGCTCAAATAATATAGTACTATGTAGTCATGGTAGCAGCAGTAGCTCAGTGGCTAGTAAAGAGTTATATAGACCCAGTAGATCCCATATATTGCTCTGTAGTAATGGTAGTTCCCATATATTGCTCTGTAGTAACAGTAGTTCCCATATATTGCTCTGTAGCAATGGTAGTTCCTATATATTGCTCTGTAGCACTGAGTAGGTCCCATACAATGCACCAGAGTATTATGAGTTCTTGATTTATCAAGAATTCATTCTTATCAACCCCAGAAAAGGGCCCATCATTCATTCATTCATTCATTCATCTTTTTTGAATGCAGAAAGACAAAACTTTTTCAGTTTCTTAGTGAAAAATCTGAAAATATTATGGAATGTAGTATACAGTAAGACACATGATATATCTCAAAATTGCATTGATATCTGGTTGCATTCACTCACAATTTAGGAAACAATGTGTAAAATGAAAAATTGTTGCAAAAAATTCTCAGACTTCAATTAAATTCTAGAAACCTTGAAAATATTCATGAAGGTAACCTATCATGATAGCATTTTTCAAAATACCAGGTTTTCATTAAATCCCACTAGTTCTTCCAGCAATAATATTTTAGTTTAATAAAGACAGACAATCATTTTTCCATTCATCTTTTCTTTTCTGTCATGCTGTGCAGTCTACCCCAGCAGGAAGGAACACTTGCAGCAGCAGTGACATCATCGGACGATGATAGTAACGATGGGTCACTAAGAAAGCGAATAGAAACGCTCCAATCTCTATCGGACGATGCGAAAAACACTGTAAATGAACGATTGGTCGACAACCCCGATGGCCTGTGAGCCAGGCGATCCTGTAGTTTTGATATATCATATGCACCAAATTGATGCATTTGAGTGATGAACAATTAGCACCAATTGGTGCATGCACCTGATGTATCACTTTGGAGCATCTGATGCATTACCTTGTGGATGGTACATCTGATATATCATGATGCCAGATGATGCATCTGCCATAGCCATAGACAGTGAATGTATCATGCATACATAATGTTGATGTATCAGCATGTCAGCATCTGATATATTGTTGAAGCTGTTCTGGAAATTTGGCACATCTGATATAACATGGACATTCAATACATCACTGCCAATGCTTATCCAAAAATGAATAAAAAAGCGGATTTATTATCATTAAACTTAAACTTATTAATGTATTACAGTAATGACTAATATTAAATCTATTTCTATATAAATTCTATTTATTCACACTCTATCACAAGTCCTGAAGTTGGGAGAAAGTGGGGGGGGAAGCAGGGCAAGTTGCTGTATTTATATGCCACGCTTTGTGGCTGTGCAAACGCGTGACGTGGTAACGTTGATTAGGTGTTACCATGTCACGCATTTGCACAGCCACAAAAGTGCGGCATATAAATACAGCAACTTGCCCTGCTTCCCCCCCCACTTTCTCCCAACTTCAGGACTTGTGATAGAGCGTGAATAAATAGAATTTATATAGAAATAGATTTAATATTAGTCATTACTGTAATACATTAATAAGTTTAAGTTTAATGATAATAAATCCGCTTTTTTATTCATTTTTGGATAAGCATTGGCAGTGATGTATTGAATGTCCATGTTATATCAGATGTGCCAAATTTCCAGAACAGCTTCAACAATATATCAGATGCTGACATGCTGATACATCAACATTATGTATGCATGACACATTCACTGTCTATGGCTATGGCAGATGCATCATCTGGCATCATGATATATCAGATGTACCATCCACAAGGTAATGCATCAGATGCTCCAAAGTGATACATCAGGTGCATGCACCAATTGATGCTAATTGTTCATCACTCAAATGCATCAATTTGGTGCATATGATATATCAAAACTACAGGATGTGGTGTGTGAGCTTATACCTCTGCTTCGCAGTCTCAATAGCTGATCCATGCTCAGGTTTTGCCTTGTTGCCATTAGGGATGCCACGGTTCAGTTCTGAACTTTGGTTCGAACCTGAACTGGACTGGACCGAACCGAAAATGAGGTTCAGGTTCAGCCAAGTCTCAATAGCTGATCCATGCTCAGGTTTCGCCTTGTTGCCAACTTGCCATCCAACTTCATCACCTCAATGGGAAATCCAAGTCTAAAATTATACCGGAGTTGGATACTAGTAGTCTACCTGATAACCTGTTTGAGAGTTATACCAGCCTCCTTTGTCGCACGGCGAAGAAGGGGCCTCAGGCGACAAGTGTCGTTCGGAAAACTCTTCACTTCATCATTGGGGCCCTTTCGCCAGTCAAAGGGGGTCAAATTGCAGAAATAGTCAGGTGTGAACTGCTGCTGGATGAGTTTGACCTTAAGGAAATCCTGGACTTCTGTGCCAATCTGGTCAATGTTGAATACAAAGCGAACCGGTCTGGCAATCTACAGTCTGCCACGTGGAGCTTAAGCCATCCTACTGTTCGGGTGAGTGCTGATCTACACTTGTTAATTTCTGCCATTGACAATCCTTCAGGATTTCTGCTTCTCGATCAATGGTCTCAATGAGGGTGGACAACTTTTTACTTGGGTCAAGAAGGCTGGGCAGGGTTCCAAGGAAGACATAAGCTGTTTCTTCCTGGGATCAATGTCATGCTGATGAACATTTACTTGGATAAAACTGCAGTCAAGGGCTCACACAGATTGCTTAGCCTCTCTTGCGATTTCTAGCATGGATGATCTTAATGAGGAGATGGCTGCAATGATCATGACTTACCTCGTATTCCCATACAAGGACCTTGGGTTATCCCCAACATCCACGGCCCGGGAGATCTTCGACTCTCACCGTCTTGTCATATATGCCACGCGTTTCTGGAGACATCACGTCTCTAACCTAGTATCCATGTCTGCTGGAAACCTGGGGTCAAACCCATCACCCATCTTTGCCGCGCGCTCTTGGCCCCATTATATCACCAGCCCTCAAGTCCCCGAGACGCGTCAACGCAGTAACACCCTCGACCGCATCGAGGAGCTTGTCTTTGACTCCGACTTAAAGCCCCTTCTTTCCGACAGCTTGTGGCATAGATTCTGTGCTACAATCCCAGTGTCATATCATGGCAAGTCATCACCATCGAATTCATGGGAGTGGGAGTGGCCAGCGGATCAAGTCTGTGAGTGGCTGATGGCACAGTTGCTTTGTTGCGCGCCAATTCCTTGGATACACGGCATTCTCAGTCGTAGAGATCAACGAGGAAGACGGGCGTGGAGACTTCTCCGCTCCCTTGGGGCTGATCGTGTTCACTATGCAGCAGCTTCCATACCCGATGCAAAACGCAATTCTTTGTGGGAACTTCTGTGTGCCTGGTTGGTGTATTGGTGGGTAGTTTGGCTCGAATTCCGGCTCAGCACACCTGGAGCACCTAACTCAGCTGCCCCGGGTGATCGTGCACTCTATGAGGTGATAATTAAGGGTGACGAAGAACGAGTAAAGTTACTTCTGGATCTGGGAATCGATCCGAATCAGGACCATTCCAGTCGACCACATTCATTCTTTGGTACACCTCTTGATCAGGCGATTGCGGAATACATCGAGAATGTGACAGAGTCGGAGTCAGGCGCAGACACTGGTTTGGGCATTGTCGAGATGCTAGTCGATTACGCAGCGAGACAGTCTCCGCAGTCAGGAAAGCAGGAAAACATATTTGATTCCTTTTTCCACAATTTCAACCTACGGGGTCTTTGTTTTGGCAGTGGTGAGTTCATCTCGTACTACACCATGACAGAGCTGAAGCTGATCCGAGTCTGTACCAAGCAATTGGTCCAAATATAATGGCCATAGAAAGGAAGATTGATGAGCTCCCCCACAATCATCACCTATGCGTACTGATAAAGATTTCCAACCTGGAAATGTATGATAGTATTTCTGAAATTGATGAATCAGAGTTCAAATTTACTAGTGAGAGCACTCTTTTGTATAGTTCATTTAATATGGCACAAGTCCCATGCCCTCTCCCCCCCCCCCCCACATTCACATAGTTCAGTCGGATATTGTAGTATATAACTATGTACCAGACTGCATATCCCCTGTATATAACAGGATACTGGATTCTGCTGGAGATATCTGTAGACACATAGTATGAGTTAAGATAATAGACTATACCTAAGATTCACATGAGGGGAATAAGAGCATAAATCTCTAGGATATGTATTGCATGACTGTATTAGCCAAGGAAGCAAATAGAAGAGGATTTAAGGTTATGTGCTAGTCATGTCCCATAAGCAATGGCATTCAGCTGAACACCTAAACTCTGTCATGTTAGGGTAGCTGATAGTTTACAGTACCCAGCCCCTCAAGAAATGACTTAGCAGCTCATGCATCTCTTAAACCTTCCTGTTGACTCTCCTACACTCCTACTATCTGTATACAACTTACCCATGGAAACCTACTGCTACATGACTCAAGCTATGGAAAACATCACTAAGCTGCAAAGGGAAGGCTCTACAGCAAGAATGGAAGGTTGCACAAGTGTGCAGTTTATTCCATCAGATTTGCGACCCTTTAAATCCCTTGAGTCCTACAAGGTGAAAGGAGAGCATCAATACTCACTCCTGGAGCTTGAAAGTTTACATTACTACTGTGAATGAGCTTCCAATCTTAGTGTGATCAAAATAGCGGAGGGAGCGGGTTACCGCGAGGTGAAGTGAGTACACGAGGGTGTAGGCAGGTGCTAGGGGAAGCCATGTACCAAGTTTCAAGGTGGTTGGATGGCTAGGAGGGGAGATACACTTGGGCACCTCACAGGGTGCTGGTTTTGTGAGTACTTTGTTGTGGGAGCCAGGTGATCATGATTGGGGCCTCAGTTGGGTGATCAAGACCCAGGAAAATGGTGTCACTCCCATGGCGACCAAATTGGGGTGTGGGAAGTGATCAGTGCTGATGGAATCAGTGCCCACCTTGCCTCATTAGGTGCACTCCTCCCAAGTGAAAGTCCTGGGCTTCATGACATTTGCCCATTGGATGTGCAGCCCTCCCCTTGTCTAATCTTGGCCTGGGAAGTTGGAAAAACTCTACTAGGACTAGAATGGGGTCTAGTGGAATGTGAATACATTGCTATTAATAATGCTGTGCTGTTCCAGGATAGCATCGAGACCAAGACTCCCATACACGAGCGATACAGACAAGCCGTCATGAGGGCGTCGTCCATTTCGGGAGGTATTGACGCATGCAACCGTGCCGCCTACAACCACACGCATGACAACGCTGGCAACGACAGCGGGAGCAGCCGCGAGGTCGGGAGCGTTCAGCGTACGTTCTCGTCCAAGCCAAGCCGACATTGGTCCATGTTCAGCCGGCTCAACCGGGCAGCGTCCGGATAGAGCCAGATGTGCTTGTCGTTCAGCCTCGCGTCGCGCGGGGATGAGCGTGTAGATCGTGCTCATGACATTGTCTTCCAAGAGACAGACCGAGGTGCTGACGGTTGCCGTGTTGCCGGTCTGGGCGGTGGTGGTCCCGTTGATGACGACAGAGGCCGAATCGGCCGTCCAGAATCCGCTGGACGAGTCGACGGAGGCAAAGATTTCAGTGGCATGTAAGGGAGAAGGAATGAGAAAGGGCCGCAGCGGGACAACACGTATCAACACTCCCATCCAAACAAACATGGTGAACGAGAACGAGAACGATTCTCGCCACCTCGAAGGTTCTAATGGTGCATTGTACGGTCAGTAACTGCCAGCATTTGGCGTACTTTGTTCGTAGCTCTGTCACCACATCTTGATTTGGTTGAACTTGCAGCGGCAACTGGGAAGCAAGATTTGGAGGGGGCTGAAGCTGAACTTCAGCAGTCATCACACAATTGTATGTGTTCCTCCTTTAATACACCACACCATCATGATTTTGGTCATGCAGCGAGCTCTTTAAATAACACCCTCCATCTGCGCATTGTCACACGCTCTGAACGCAATCTCATTCGCTTGCGCACTTTGTTGGATTGATTAATGTGGAAGTCAATCACAACAGGGATGAGACACTCTGATCAGATGACCTCTGAGTGCACCATGTGACCAAGTCAAGGAATGACCTCTGAGTACATCATGAGTGACCAAGTCAGCATCAGATATCTGTCCCCCTCATTGAACTATAATGTAGACCATGTAGCTCAGTGGTTAGAGCACCCACCATGTGTTTGGGAGGTCCTAGGTTCAAACCCCAGTGTGGTCACCCTTTTATGAAACATCACATCAACAACCATTACCTTATTTAGCAGGCGATTCAAGTAAATTAATGCATTAATCTATGGTAATTACAGTAAGTGTGTGATGCATAGATGACGGTAAGTTTGCGAATGGTGAGGATGCATCATCACCCAGAGGGAGATGATGCATGATGCCACCACACATCATGCATCACTCTTGCCGTCATGCATCCCACTCGCTGATGCCTGCTGCCCGCCCTGCTGCCGCCACCTGCCGCCTGCCCTTCTGCTGCTACGTGCCGCCTGCCCTGCTGCCACCACGGTGACCCGCCGCCCGCCCTTCTGCTGCTACATGCCGCCTGCCCTGCTGCCGCCACCTGCCTCTGCCCTGCTGCCGCCACCCGCTGCCCGCCCTGCTGCCGCCACCCGCCGCCCACCCTGCTGCTGCCACCTGCCGCCCGCCCTGCTGCTGCCACCTGCCGTCCGCCCTGCTGCTGCCACCCGCCTCTGCCCTTCTGCTGCTACATCACCTACGTGCCGCCTGCCCTGCTGCCGCTACCCGCCGCCCGCCCTGCTGCTGCCACCCGCCTCTGCCCTTCTGCTGCTACCTGCCGCCCGCCGCCCGCCCTGCTGCTGCCACCCGCTGCCCGCCCTGCTGCCGCCACCCGCCGCCCGCCCTTCTGCCGCCGCCCGCTCCCCACCCCGCTGCTCCTGCCTTGCTGCCACTGCCATTCCCCACACTACTGCTATGCCCTGCTCCTGCTGCTCCTGCTCCCTGCCCTGCTGCCACTGGCCACCTGCCCTCCTGCCACCACCTGCCACCCACTCCCCACCCCGCTGCTCCTGCCCTGCCATTGCTGCCACTCCCTGCCCAGCCACTACCAATGGCCCCAGTCCCCACCATTGGTCTGTGACCACGGTTGGGGGCTTGGGCCATTGCTACAGGGAGGGAGGGCGCACCTGGCAGACAGCCTATCGTAACCAAAGTCGTCGCGCCTGTTGCCCCTGTTGCCCCCATCAGCCCCGTTGTTGTTGTTGTTGTTGTTGCCCCTCCTGCTGCTGTCGTCATTGCACTGCTGCTGAAGAGAGGGAGAGAGGGAGGGGAGAGAGAGCAGGGGGAGGGTGAAAGAAAGAGAAAAAAGGAAAGAAAAAAAAAGAGGGAGGAACATGTGCCAGCGGTCATTGTCATTGCCTGCACCTCATTGAGACCCATAAGTCACAGCCACAGTATCTGTCCTACTGACAGAAAAACTGTCCCTGCATCTTAGTATGAGTATAATAAATTCTGAAAATAATTGGGAAGGATTGAGTCCACATGCTCAACAATCCTATGTTAAATTTACAATGTAGAATGCTGTCTAAAAAGTGTGATGATGATTGAATCAGTTTCTTGCTTTACAGTTACATGTGTGACTAGACAACTGCCTTGACCAGCCACACCATGCTCATGCCAGCAACGGTGCGTCATGATCCCCATTCCCCTTCTTCTCTCTCTAATCCATCATTTTTGTGCTAATTGGTGACAATGACAGCAGCAGCAGCTGACGACGACATCGACGACAGCTGCAGCAGACAACGACGGCGATGATGGCTGCCACAGACGGCGGCAACTACGACAGCAGATGGTGCAATGGCGACCACAGCAGCAGCAACCGATGATGACCACGGCGGCAGCGGCTGCAGCCGCCAGCAACAACGATGATGACGATGGCAGCTGTGGCTGCCAGCAACAACAGCCAGGGACAATGACAACGACAGCTGCAGGGGCCAGCAATGACAGCGACGGCTGCACGGCCAGCGATGATGACAACAGCTGGACAACGATGACGATGACGATGACAGCGGCGGCTAGGGCTCTTCCCCCAGGTGACGACGGCGATGACGACGACGGCTGGTGCGTGTTCCTCCCTCTTTTTTTCTTCTTTCCTTTTTTCTCTTTCTTTCACCCTCCCCCCTCTCTCTCTTGCCTCCCTCTCTCCCTCTCTTCAGCAACGGTGCAACGACGACGGCGGCAGGAGGGGCAACAACAACGACAACAACGACGGGGCTGACAGGGGCAACAGGGGCGATGGGTGCGACGACGGCAGCCACGATAGGCTAGGTGCGCCCTCCCTCCCTGTAGCAATGGCCCAAGCCCCCAACTGTAAGGATAATCGAATTTCCTTACATAATTATTACCGTGAAGCGCCTGGCATTTAGCGCCCACAACCTAAGCGCTCGCTTTGAACGCCTACTGGATTAAGCGCCCGTCTAGCGCGCTACTGCTTAGTAATAGGTCCGCGCTAATATGACTCTAAGCGCCCATATTAGCGCCGGTATTACTTAAGCATAATTGGTGCTTAGTAAAGCAAGGCTTGAGCGCCGCTCGCCCACGTGGAACATCAAGCCATGTGACTAATGGCTCGCACGGACCATAGAACACCCGTGCACCTATTGGACTTAACTTGTCCTTAATTGTGCCGAGGCCCGGCTAGGTACGGCACCTAGTCCGAGAAGCCCAAGTGTTAGGCACACCCAAAAGGGCAACTACCATAAGCGCCGGACCAGCGCTTATACCTACACGTGACCGGACCGACTTCCATGAAGTCCGGATCACAGGCAGTGACAATAACGAGGGAATTCCCACGGAGAACTTCTGTGACTGATGAAAGACCACACTAGGAAGGCACCCTGGTCTGTGCGCGCTGCGGACAGTCAGCAACCACGCTTCTTAGGCACATTTTCCCGTGCCTTGTGATATAGAAGCAGTGTTGTACCGCATGGACCATGATAAGGAGATAAGGCCCATTAGTATAAGTAGTCAGTCGTTCAGTCGTCTAAGTTCCCTCGTCTTCGACCTGGTCTATACCCGACCAGCTCCTGTCTGTAGTAGAGACTCCTTGTAGTTGCCTATAGATTCATTTCCCCCGACTTCGACTCCGAGCACCTGAGACTGAGTCACACCGCAACCCCAGTTGAGCTGGTGGCCGGTCGCTGACAAAAGGTTGAAGACCTCGCTGACGCACCGACCACGACGAAGTGGACGGCACTCGGGTTCTAGCTGAACGAGAAAGAGAAAGGTAAGTCCTCTAGTCGCAGCCTGAGAAACTGACGACGCGCAGGATAGAGGCGGCATGCGCAGATGCGCCGAAACAGGCAGCGACCAACATGCGACGGCCAACGACGGCCAGCGGGAAGATCGACGCGTGCTGTACACACCCGGACGACAACCGCCCCACTCTCGCCCCCGAGTAACTTATGATTCCGGTTCACCCCAACCGAAGCGCCCACCGACCGCCGGCACGACTCGACTGCCATCGACATTCGACCGACGAAGAATCCGACCAACACGAGGACCTGGCCTCCCCGGCAGCGGAGGTTTCTAAGCTAAGTGTAGTAGGATTAGGAGGCGCGGACCTGGAAAGACCAGCTGCCCTCTAACTTTGTATCGTAACATACAGGCCAAGAACGGGGCCCTGTAGATAATTAAATTAGTAGAATTAAATTCGTAGACCTCCCCGCCTTCTGCCTCCCTTGAGGTGCAAAGAAGGGGAGAAGGGATCACTGGCCCCCTTAAGGGGTGGAGTTCCACCTGGACCACTGTTCGGACCCAGGCTATAAAAAGTTTAGTAGTACTATTCGAATAGTTCTTGGATATAAGAAAAATTCGAATATATTACTATACTACAATAGGAAACCGTGGATCGCGATTCCAGCCCATTGAGTATGTGTGCCCGATGGATGCAGGGTCCGGAACGCTCTTTGCGCCTTAGGCTTTTTTGCCGGGGCCAGGGTTGCAATCCTATAAAACCCAATGCATAGCTCCAGGGTGTTTCACACAGAAATTTGTGGAAGGCCAAGGGAAATGTCGGAGCTCGGCTCTGCCGGCTTAAACCGCCCGACCGCTTACCTAAGGCAAGGTGGAGCAGCGCCAAGAGAGCTGGGGTGTCTACCTCGGTCCCTCTTTCCTATCAAGGATAAAGCTTATAGTGGAGCCCCCTGAAAAGGGAGGTCATGGGACTTATCCACCCAACGAAACTCAGGACTTGGGTAAACCGAGACAAATCCTGATCAAAGTCCGCTATAAGATTTGAAGTGAAATAGTGACAGCTAGTTGCTAGCTTATCCGTGTAAGTGCGGCAGGATCGCACCAAAAAGATAAGGAACTAGTGGCGCTGACGTAGCAGAGGCTTAGTTTCGACTATGCTGTTCACTATCTGGATTAGACTACTCTGGAGTAACCATGAAAATGGTTCAGGGATTAATCCCCCCTGTAAAACTCTGGAGAGTAAACTGCTCTGTATGTGGAGACGAGCCCCACCGGCTCTCAGGGGTAATCTTACCCTGGGAAGCTGACCCCCGAAAGATAGTCATACCACCACCATACATGGACTAAAAATCACGGGACACACCGGGAGAACCACCTCCCACGGGACGATATTATTATCAATATTTATGCAAGACCAACGCAATAGACGCCAGCAGGACGATACCTGGAGCTGACGTCCACTATGACGTTAAACTGGACATCCGCAACGACGAGAAACTAGTGGGGGACCTAGTCCCGCGGACTGCTTAACTGCAGCCCGCACCCACACCCACCCTATATGAATACACCAGACAGCTCTACATAACGAATAAAACCTGCCCCCCGGCGATCGCGTTGAGCCTTGCTCCGCACCCACTTTTGTAAAGCCGCATTACAAAAAGAAAATAAAAAACGGAAAACCTCTTTGTCAGACCCTTTGTGGGCAATTTTCCCTTCCTGGAAGATTGCCTGCACGTAAAGTCTTGCCCCAGGAAAGTTACTCTTTTCCCGAGAGAAGGCTATCCCCCATCGAGGGAAGGACAAGGAGCATTCTGCTCCTGCTCCCAGCTGAGACGCCGGCTAGGAGATAACAAACAAGGCGTCCTCCAATACATTGACTTTCGTCTGGAAACAGCGAAAGCTGTTGAAACCATCTGTGGTCAACTCCGAAAGGAGACTCACGACCACCACACTCAAAATCACCTCTGGGAAGAAGAAGGTCCGTGGTTGGACTACTTCCCGGAGATACCCGAAATCACGGTAGATCCTCCGTGCTCCCCACCGGATCATTTACATATAAAAGTCCCCGCCCGTGGTTCCTTGTGGATTGTAGATTCACAAGGACAAATAAACATAGTCCCGGACCTAAGAAGCCAAGATGAGCTTCATGGGTCCAGGTGGTGGTCAACGTGGTGGTGCCGGCAAAGGCACCAGAGGCAAGGGGAAGCAGAGGGAGCAACCCGAGGGGCCACAACCGCCTGTACCCCCTCGAGACCCTCCCCCTCCGCCTCGCTCTCGCCGTCCGTCCCGCGCCCCCTCACGGGCATCGCAGGGCGAACGACCCCCGCAGCCACCACAAGAACAGCCACCGCCGGATCCTCAAGGATCCGGCCCAGAGCCAGAACAAACACAGCCGCCGCCGGACCATCCTCCTCCCGACGACGACGAAGAGTCGATGAGGACGGGTTCCCTATATGGGACCCCGCCCCATACGACGAGGGTCTCACCGACCCCAGCGCCAGCCCCCCGCCACCCTACGAATGGTGAAGGGAGGCTAAAACTCTCACCGCCGTCTCCATTTGATGGAGACAAGAAAAAATTCAAGGGCTTCCTCAGGAGGCTCAAATTATACTTCGCAGCTGACGCGGTGCAGTTTGCGAACCCCGTCAACAGAGTCATCCTGACTCTGTCACTCTGCAGTGAAGGGTCTGCAGAAACCTGGGCTCAAAATATCCAGGATAAGTATGACTACGATGGCTGGCCATCGTGGGGACTTTTCCTGGAGCATTTTAAGCTCCGCTTTGAGGACAGGGGCAACCAGGAGGATGCCTTCATTGCCCTGGGCAACCTCAACTTCCGTCCAGGAAAAGCGGAAGAGTACTTCGACAGGTTCGAAGAACTAGCAATTGCAGCGGACATTGACCCCGGACTTACGGTCAATTTCCCTTTCCTAAAACAAATATTGGAGAGACAGGTCTCTCGCAATATTATAAAAACAATTTATGCGATGGGATTGATTCCCACCACCTATACGCAGTACAAACTGCGTATAACCAACATCGACGAGTCCGACACTCAGTTTAAAACCCAGATTGAAGGACTCGAAAGACAAGCGAGAGTGCGACTAGCCCCTAGTGGGAAAGTCGCCATGGCTACGAGAGTGCCACCCAAACCCCCTATGTGGAGCAAGCCTCCACCTAGGTACACTACCCCTGGCAGGCCAGCACCTCCAGCGGTAGCACCCGCAGCCCCCCCCACCTATAAACAAGCAGTGAACCCGCAAGGAGTACCCACTTGTCACAGGTGTGGGAAGACTGGACACTTCATCAAGAACTGTCCAGTACCAGGACCCCCTGGAGGGGTAAAAGCACGCGCCCTCGACGGCATTGACGAGGCCGAAGAGGAAGCCCCTCAGGAAGAACAACCTGAGGAGGAAGAGGATGAAACTCCTCAGCACGAATACGCTGAGGAGATAGACGTCGAGGAAGTCTGCGAAGAAAACGCAGCCCTGAAGGACCATGTACGACTCCTTCAGGAACAAATCGCACAACTGACCCAGGCGGTCAGGGAGTTACAAGGAGCAGGCTCCTCACAGGATTTTCGCGGAGCCAGGAAGTGAGCGCACCCACAAAGGCGCCTGGCCCCCTATACCCAACTCACCATAGTGTCATGGACTACAGTACTGGAAGTAACTCGAATGTAGACAATTTACTTACAAAAATTACAAAAAGCAATAGTGTAGTACAGAAGTATGCCAAAAAGGAAAGCAGCCACGCTTCCCTGAGTATGGTGAATATTACTACACTCCGGAAAGAAAGCGAATTGGATTACTTTACGTATCATTCCCATCCAAATAATCTAGTTGAAATTCGTAGCATCTTCCACACACTTGGTGAGACTGGTGCGAAAATCGAGAATCCTGTGAAACCTCCGAAAACAGACATAATACCCTGTGCTGGCAGGAAATGTCTGGAAGTAGAAATCAGCCTTCGGCAAGGGATAAATGCCACCCCAGTCAAAGTGCTAGCCCTGATTGACTCAGGCTGTACCATCTCTATCATGGACCAGCAATGGGCTAAAGAGCAAAGACTCGTCACTACCCCATTGGCTAGGCCCTTGAAAGCCAGACTGGCAGACGGAAGTTGGAGTGCAAATGAAGCCACCAATTCCGTAAGAACTACAGTACTCATCGGCCAGCATCATGTTCAGGAAATGGAATTTCCCCTGTTCAATACTGGCTCAAGCAAAGTCTATTTGGGCTATGACTGGTTGAAAAATAACCAACCCCAAATAAACTGGGCAGAGCGCTGGATCTCACTCCCTAGATGGGATTCTTCTTTAATGGCCACCATCGCAATAAACGTGATTGACGTTGACTTCCTTCCAGATCTAATGAAGGAATTCCCCACTGTTTTTAGCGATGCTATATTCAAAAGGGGAGCTATAAGCCGACCTGGCTTTGATATGCACATAGAGTTGAAGCCTGGTGCTCAACCCTTCAGGTCGAAACTGTACCCTATGAACCCCGAACATACCCAGAAGTGCCGAGAGTATCTTGATCAAGCTCTCGCACGAGGACATATCGAGGAATGTAGACATACAGAATGGTCATCACCCTTCTTCTTTAAAAAGGAAATGCAAAGGGATGGATCTTATAGACTAAGACCCATAGTCGATTACACGAAGTTAAACAACTTAACTGTCAAGAACAGTTACCCTCTTCCTTTAATAAGGGACCTCGTCAATGGAATCGGCGATGATGACCTCTTTACACTACTCGATGTGTTATGGGGTTTCCATAATATCCCTATGGATAAATGGTCACAGCTGCTTGCAGCTTTTTGCACAGTTTTCGGTAACTATATACTGAAAGTCATGCAGTTTGGAATGTGCAATGCGCCTAGCCAATTCCAAGGCATGATGAACAAGGCGTTAGAAAAGGAAATCGCTACTGGACATGTGAAAGTATACGTCGATGACATACTTATCCACACTAAAAGTTCAGAAAAGGATTTCCACCGTTCTCTCGTGAGGCGAGTCCTCACAGCACTGCGAGAATTCAGTTTGTGCGTGAGACCAGAGAAATGTGAATTTGAGGTTAACAGGACTACATACC
The DNA here is from genome assembly GCA_951802425.1 of Clavaria fumosa. Taxonomy (NCBI): domain Eukaryota; kingdom Fungi; phylum Basidiomycota; class Agaricomycetes; order Agaricales; family Clavariaceae; genus Clavaria; species Clavaria fumosa. The sequence continues at coordinate 259,583 of OX637805.1, read as the reverse complement.
TTGGATTGATTATATCCAAAGGGAAGATTGAACTATCACCAAAAAAGTGCAGTGGGATCCAGGATTGGCCCATCCCGAAAAACCTCAAAGAACTCCAGAAATTCATAGGTCTCCTAAACTATTATAGGAGGTTCATCCCCAACTTCTCGAAGGTCGCCAAACCCTTGCATGAACTTACAGGGTTGGAACCTTGGGCCTGGACGCCCGTACGCCAGGCAGCCTTCGAAGAGCTGAAAAGGCTCTTGATGAACCCCCCAGTGCTCCGTTCCCCACTCGAAAGAGGCCAGTTCCGAATCGAGTGCGATGCTAGTAACTATGCCACTGGTGCCGTTCTTTCGCAAAAAGACGAAAGCGGGAAATGGCACCCCATAGATTACTTAAGCAAGGGAATGTCCTCCGCTGAGCAGAATTATGAGATTTACGATAAAGAATTGATGTCGATCATCAGAGCTTTTCGTGAGTGGTCCAAGTGGCTTTTGTCACCACCAGACCCTGTCGAGGTCTGGACCGACCACCAAAATCTCCTATATTTCCGGAAACCTCAGAACCTCAATGGTAGACAGGCCAGATGGATGATGGAGCTCCAAAACTATAACTACACGCTCCATCACATAAAAGGAAAGAACAACGGCCGTGCCGATCTTCTTTCCCGAAGGCCTGGACATGATGAGGGACATAACGACAATAAAGATGTCACCCTCATTAAACCTGAGCATCTGAGAGTCCGAAATATAGTATCAATTGGACCAGATTCCAATTTAGAAAAACGGATAAAAACTGCAACCAAGAAATCCCCTCCTACTGAGGTAGGACGTTACTGGTTAGAAACCAGTGAGGGTTTCTGGATGCACAAAAACAGACTGTGGATTCCTCCGGACATGGCCCTCCGAGAGAGGATAATTCGGAGTCATCATGACACCCCGCTCGCAGGACACCCAGGTCCTGAAAGGACACATGAGCTAATTGAGCGTAATTACTGGTGGCAGGAACTCCGCCAGGATACCCTCAAGTACGCACATGCCTGCGACTGGTGTCAGAGAAATAAGGTGGACCGGACTAAGCGAGCTAATCCGCTCCACCCACACGCCATCCCACCTGGACCATGGGAAGAAATCACATGGGACATAATTGGACCAATTCCTAAGTCCAAGTCCTATGATGGAATCTTAGTAATCGTGGACCGATTCACTAAGCGCCTTATACTGCAGGCAGTAAAAATGAAACTCACCACGGACGAGGCCTTAGCCATCCTCCGTGATAGAGTATTCAGGGAGCACGGACTCCCTAAAAAGATAATCAGTGACAGAGACAGGAGGTTTACCTCTGCGCTCATCACTGCCTTTTACAAAGCCATGGGGATTCAGGCAAATCCCTCCACGGCTTACCGTCCACAAACAGACGGTCAGTCCGAGCGGACCAATCAGGAAATCGAGACTTTCCTGAGACACTACATTACACACCGCCAGGACGATTGGACAACTTGGCTGCCCACAGCCGAGTTCTCTTATAATGACAAGGTGAACTCCGCCACGGGGTATACACCTTTCTACTTAGACTTTGGGAGACACCCTTGGAAAGGGGAAATCTCAAAGAAGTCCACCGACGTACCACACGTGGATAAACTCGTCGAGGACTTATTAGAGGCTAGAGAGAAAGCTAGACTTTCTCTTGAAAAGGCAGCGGAGCAAATGAAGCTCCAGTACGACCAACATAGGAAGACAGCCCTTGTATATAAAAAAGGAGATTTGGTCTGGCTAGACGCCAAGAACCTCAAACTCCCCAAGGGCCTAACCCCTAAGTTGGCAGGGAAAAGAGTAGGACCCTTCCCCATTGAATCCAAAGTGGGGGAAGGAGCGTATCGTCTGACGCTCCCACCACAATGGAAAATACATAACGTATTTTCGGAAGGACTCCTGAAACCCTATGTACCGCCTGCGTTCCCTAGCCAGGAACGCGAACCTCCTCCACCCCCTGAAATCATCGGTGATGAACCCGAATATGGAGTTGAGAAAGTAATCGACTCCAAACTCGAAGGACGAGCGAAAAAGATAAAATACTTGGTACTCTGGGAAGGTTACCCCAAAGAAGAAGCTACATGGGAACCCTTGGAAAATCTTAGGAACGCAAAAGAAGCCATCCAAGATTTCCACGATAAACACCCAGAGGCACCAAGGAGACTTAGGGCAATAGACCATGCCCAATTATCTTTCCGTCCTTACGAGAATCTCACCGATTGGGAAGGAGAAGTCCAGGACTGGACTCATGGACGCGTTCATGTGGACATGAACCTGGGAGGGGGGTAATGTAAGGATAATCGAATTTCCTTACATAATTATTACCGTGAAGCACCTGGCATTTAGCGCCCACAACCTAAGCGCTCGCTTTGAACGCCTACTGGATTAAGCGCCCGTCTAGCGCGCTACTGCTTAGTAATAGGTCCGCGCTAATATGACTCTAAGCGCCCATATTAGCGCCGGTATTACTTAAGCATAATTGGTGCTTAGTAAAGCAAGGCTTGAGCGCCGCTCGCCCACGTGGAACATCAAGCCATGTGACTAATGGCTCGCACGGACCATAGAACACCCGTGCACCTATTGGACTTAACTTGTCCTTAATCGTGCCGAGGCCCGGCTAGGTATGGCACCTAGTCCGAGAAGCCCAAGTGTTAGGCACACCCAAAAGGGCAACTACCATAAGCGCCGGACCAGCGCTTATACCTACACGTGACCGGACCGACTTCCATGAAGTCCGGATCACAGGCAGTGACAATAACGAGGGAATTCCCACGGAGAACTTCTGTGACTGATGAAAGACCACACTAGGAAGGCACCCTGGTCTGTGCGCGCTGCAGACAGTCAGCAACCACGCTTCTTAGGCACATTTTCCCGTGCCTTGTGATATAGAAGCAGTGTTGTACCGCATGGACCATGATAAGGAGATAAGGCCCATTAGTATAAGTAGTCAGTCGTTCAGTCGTCTAAGTTCCCTCGTCTTCGACCTGGTCTATACCCGACCAGCTCCTGTCTGTAGTAGAGACTCCTTGTAGTTGCCTATAGATTCATTTCCCCCGACTTCGACTCCGAGCACCTGAGACTGAGTCACACCGCAACCCCAGTTGAGCTGGTGGCCGGTCGCTGACACCAACCGTGGTCACAGACCAATGGTGGGGACTGGGGCCATTGGTAGTGGCTGGGCAGGGAGTGGCAGCAACGGCAGGGCAGGAGCAGCGGGGTGGGGAGCGGGTGGCAGGTGGTGGCAGGAGGGCAGGTGGCAGGTGGCAGCAAGGCAGGGAGCAGGAGCAGCAGGAGCAGGGCATAGCAGTAGTGTGGGGAATGGCAGTGGCAGCAAGGCGGGAGCAGCGGGGTGGGGAGCGGGCGGCGGCAGACGGGCGGGCGGCGGGTGGCGGCAGAAGGGCAGAGGCGGGTGGCAGCAGCAGGGCGGGCGGCGGGCGGCAGGTAGCAGCAGAAGGGCAGAGGCGGGTGGCAGCAGCAGGGCGGCGGGTAGCGGCAGCAGGGCAGGCGGCACGTAGGTGATGTAGCAGCAGAAGGGCAGAGGCGGGTGGCAGCAGCAGGGCGGACGGCAGGTGGCAGCAGCAGGGCGGGCGGCAGGTGGCGGCGGCAGGGCAGGCGGCAGGTGTCAGCGAGCGGGATGATGCAATGTGCTGGGAGGCAGGGATGATGCATTGAGGAGATGGGGATGATGCAATGCGATGGGAGCTGGGGAGGCGAGGGTGATGCAATGCAGTGGCACGGCAACTTACCATCTTCCATGCATAACCGACTAACAGTAATTAGCCTAAATAATGCATCAGATTGCTCACCTCATGTGTATTTAGTAAAAGTCCGGTCCAATGAACCGGACTTGGACCGAACTCAGGTTCAAGGTTCGGAATTTGGCCTGAACCGGACCTAGAGTCTGGTTCGGGGTTCGAAAAAATTGGCCCTGAACCGGACTTAACCGGACTGTGGCATCCCTAATCGTGATGGACTATATCGGTGCTCCCGAGTTGACCCACACCTGGCGCAAGCTAACTGATATGCAGAAGAAACGGATCTTTGTACAGCTGAAGGATTATATCACTCAGATGCGAGCTCTGGAGCCTTCCTATCCGGGTCACATCCAAGCTGCGGATGGAACTGGCATTTTCGACAGTCGGCTGTGCATGGACAATCGTCCTATTGGTCCATTTGCCTCTGTTGGTGAATTTCACACCTATCTTGGCCACGATTGCATCCGCACACTCGAGGAGCATCAACAATGTTGGCCGCATCTCAATAATATGGCTAAAAAGCAGTATCGGACTGTTTTTAGTCATTCAGACATTTCGCCGAGAAATATTTTGGCCAGAAATGGAGAAATTTTAGGGATCATCGATTGGGAGTGCGCGGGATGGTATCCCGAGTACTGGGAGTATACACGGTGGTCAGTGAGCAACTATCGATCATCACCGATGTGGTCTGAAGTACGGGACGAGATCATGGTGGACATTTATGCTGATGAATTGGAGATTGAAAACGTTCTTGGTTCTGTATACACTCGTCTCTGAAATGAAAGAGTGGTCGCATATATTTGAACATCCGTCAACAAGGCCAATGACCTCCAGAAAAGCCCTAACGCTCATTGTCTAGATTTGAAGAAGTCAAAAGGAATATAGCGTTACAGCATAATCACTAACCTCATCGTCCATTCTACAATTCACTTCACCTCAGAGGCAATCACCATCCCGCTATTACCAATAGTTGGGACTGGGTCGTTCTCATGCCCCTCTGCTGGGATTTCTTGAATTCATCGGCAAGCGTTGAAGCGATATTATAAAGCTCCTCGAGGGGGATAGGAGGCCGGTCAATGAGTCCCTGGGCAATAAGAATCTAGGTTTCAACGTTCAATTTGCGTTGATTTGCATATAAAGATGGCATGACTGATTTACCTTGATAGCACCAAAGACCCATTCTTTGCAGGTCCAAGACGGATCATCCTGAGTGAGCTCTACAGCCTTCAATATTTCCCCTATGTCCTCGCTGCTCCACTCTGTTTTTCCAAGCAGAACTAGTGCAATCAAACGGGCTGTACGACCGGAGACCATCACCGCTTGGTATTGCCACTCCTGACTCGTGGCAAACGCAGGATTTGGTCTGTTCATGGCATGGAGCCGCCACATGTTTTGGGCATCCGCGTCAGGTTTTTTGGGTGAGACCAGAAGAGCGACGTGGTGGATGTGGCCCTGCGGCCCGGTACGGGCATACAAGGCCATGTAGATTCGATTCTTGTTTCACGTCATGATGGTGGTTGGATGAGGGCAAGATAGTCCTGCACCGACCTGGGAAAGGCTTGACTCACCAGAGAGGACCCCAGAGCTTTGCTGTAGCAACCTTGTTACATATATATGTAGCACCTGTGGTGCCCGTCAAGACCCCAAGTTATTGGCTCAGTATTTGTGTTTGAGTTAAATAATCATATAAGTAACTATAACTATGGGGGGATCCTCAGATCATAAATGTTGTAGTTATAGATTACTGTGGGCAAGGAGGGAAACATATTTGAAGTAAATACACAGCTGACTGTTGGTGGCATGTTTGAGTGTTAAGATTGTGAGGTCATAGGAGCAGTCACATGGGTGACACAGGTGACCTAGGGCAGAGGGTCATGTGAGTAATGCCAGTAATGCAAGTAATGCTGGTAGCATTGGTGGTGTCATAGCACCAGTGGTGCTGATAGCACTGGTGTAGGGATGCCACAGTCCAGTTAAGTCCAGTTCAGGGCTGAATTTTTTGAACCCAGAACTGGACTTTAGGTCCGGTTCAGGCCAAATTCCGAACCTTAAACCTGAGTTCGGTCCAAGTCCGGTTTGTTGGACCGGACTTTTACTAAATAAGGTAATGGTTCGCCCAAATTTGGGCTTCTGAACCGAAATTTTGGTTCGGTTCACCCACTTGGCTGAACTTGAACCTCATTTTCAGTTCGGTCCAGTCCAGTTCAGGTTCGAACCAAAGTTCAGAACCGAACTGTGGCATCCCTACACTGGTGGCGCTGGTGACACTGGTAGCACCAGTGATGCCAGCAATGCCGGTGGTGCCACATGGTGAGTCATGTGCTGATGAAGAGATTGTGTAACTGCATGTTGTGTGTCAATATCAAGGGTTCAAATGGTGGATATGCATAGGGTGAGTTTGCAAGGAGTTCCATGAGTATGGTGTTGTGGTCGCAAGTATTGTATGAAGGCAGGGGAAGTCCAGGAGGGCTCTGGAAAAAGACAGCAGGTTTCAGAAGTGTGCAGGGTGGTGAGTGGGTGTCAGGAGGTCCAGAGGTGTTGGTAGAGGTGGAATAGATAGGGAAAAATGGGTGGATCCTGGCATTACCCCCCCTTCAAGCCTCAAGCCCTGCAAGATGTCAGGACCCATCCATTTTTCCCTTGCCCAAACCGACTTTACCAGCACCTACAAGCCTCCCAACATCCCTCTACAACCTTGCGAACTCCTCTACACACTTCTGGAACCTGCTATCCCCTTCCGAAAGCCTCCCCGACCTCTACCGCGTTCACACAACACTCGTGACTGTCATATTATACCCGCGTCACCTCCCGCCACCTTACCCTACATGTGTCTACCACCCGAACCTGCCAAATTGAGGCGCGACACGCAGTTATGCAATCTTTCTCAGCCGGCACGTGACTTGCCGCACAGCACCACCGACGTCACTAGCATTACCCGCGTTACCAGCATTATCCATGTGACTTCCCGCCCAAGCGTCACTTGCATCACTACCACCATTCACATGACCACACGCATGGACCTTGCGACCTTAATGATGAAACACACTGCCGATGGCCAGTTGAGCACTACTTTGAATTATGCTCCCTTTCTTCTCCCCAGTCATCTATAACTATGATAATTATGACCAAAGCATCTCTTCGTGATTATAGTTACCCATATGATTATTTAACTAAGTCGTGACCATGACCAGTCAGGTTCGCGACCTTACTTATGTTTCCCTTACCCCTCGCAACCTTAGTAGAACATGTCCATAGTCACTTTATGATTGACCATACCCCGTACTACTATAGTTCTGTCACTTGGCGACCTCTGTACTTTTCCTTTTCCATTATACTCTCTGTACATATGTATATAAAGCCTTGCATGTACTTACGGTAGGGCAGACTTGATATTGACGCACTTTGGTTTAAGCTTGAGGCCACGACGTCCTTTGAGCTTGGAATCATCGTGATTGATAGGTCTTGTCTCTCTTGGTGACCTCAAGATCGTCAAGACACTTCTACTCTATTCTAACTCGTCCTCTGCGCTTGTATAAACTCGCACGCTTAAGTATTCTCTCTTATCCGTCTTGATACTGATTCCTTCGAACCCATAGGTTCTCTCGTCAGTTGATAAAGTCATTGCATTCACTGATACACTTTTCGACATCGTCATGACCACCCGCAACTCTCTTAACATTGTCTATTTCTTTCTCCTCATCTATTTCTTCCTTTACGTTTCGTCAGTCAACTTCGCGACCCTCTCAACGTTATCTATTTCTCTCAACTCATCCTTTTCTCTCTTTATACTTCATCTACCAGCTTCACAACCTTCTCAACGACGTCTCCCTCCTCTTTACTTGTTTCTCTTCATTCTCACATTCTTTTAAACGTCCTCGTGACCTTCCGGGACTGAGCATTATCGACTGTGCTCAACAGTTGATTGGTCTTAGCGAGTTTCTAGAACTGGTCACCAACAAGTCAACCTTCGGTGTTACTTACGACACGGGACAGGCCCTAACACAAGAGTGGAGATCATGTGACAAATTAGTCAGTGTGTTGTTTGTTGATCAGGTCACAACACCTGAAATTTTTCTCTAAGTCAAACCACCATGGTTGCATCCAACATCCTCAAACACCAAGAAACCAAGCTCGAGCACGAAATGCACATTTTTGAAGAAAAAGAAGCTGGCCTTGACCAGAGGATCCTGGAAGACTCCCTAGCTCGTCAAAGGGTGGAACAAGTGTGATGCACATGCCTTCGAGGCAAGGTCGTGGGCCCTAGCAAGTCAGTTGCCAATGTTGCAGGCTACAGCAAGGCAGCAGGTAATGTTGCAAGCCCTAGCAAGGCAAGGGACAACATCACAGGTGTAGTCGATCCATTGCCCACAGAGTTCTTAAAGGCGTGGAAAAAATTGGATCAGTGAAAGAAAATAAGGAGTGGAATGGGATGGAGTGAGAGGTGCATAATGGTATTTCTCATTCCAATCATTTTTTCTAATTGTTGAGTCACAGGATTGTGACAATTGCATTGCAAAGGGCTGGCAGTGTGAGTGCAGTCCTGCTGGCAAGTGTCGTCAGTGTGCAGAGGACCATGGAAAGTGTTTGTGGGTCTAGGAGTTTTGATGATGGCAGGTGAAGAATGAGTTGGGTTGGGAGAATGTGCTGGTCTCTTGGTTTGCTGCTTGTGACTTGGCAATCTTGATGCACACATTGTCATTGGCATAGGCCCTGCATGGCTCAGGTGCATTCATGCCTGGGGCAGACAGATCTGCATTGTTGACAAGCAGTGTGTGCACCTCTCCTTTGCTCATCCTGTAGTCTTCGATGTCCTGCTTGTATAGTTCTGTCTCTTCTCTACTCAGTAAGTGTGCACTGTTGCATTCACTAATCCCAAGAGATCTTTGCAGGCACAAATTCATGGGTACATAAAGAGCTGGAGAACAGGATGGAAGGTGAGCAAACAGGTACCTGTTTCTTGCTGTGCATTGATGTCACAGAGCTACTGGCTGTTCAGGCCCTGTTCCATTTGCTGGGATATTGTCAGTTAGCTGTTTGTGCATATTTTGGTTTGTTCATATAATTGATCAAGGAAACTCAACCCTCAATCAACAACATGCCCATATTGTTGACCAATGATATGAATATATCATTGACTGGCAATATGCTTATATCATGGACAATATATGCATATAATTGACCAATGATATGTGCAAATAGTCAGTCAATGGCATCCACATATTGTCAGTCAATGGCATCCACATATTGTCAGTCAACAAAGCAGTAGAAGCAGGGCAAGCAGGTCAGTGGGGCAGGCTGTGCAATTGGATTGAGTCAGATAGGCAGTGCAAGCAGGGTGAGCAGGTGAGTGGGGCAATCATGGTTAGCAGTCAGCAGTGCAAGTGGGATGGGCAGGGTGGATGTCACAAGTGGGTTGAGCAGGGTAGGCAGTGCAAGTGAGGCAAGTGGGGTGGGTGGATGATGGAAGTGGTGAGAGTGACATGGAAGGCACAAGCATGATTACTAGTGCAGTACAAGCAAGGTGAACATGATAGACAGGTACTTACATTCAGGGGTAGGGTGACTTGCTGCCTGTGGACAATGGAGGTCTGAGATGAGTGGGGACAAGCAAGCACAGAGACTGGGAATTTTGTTTCCACATTTCATCAGTATTTCTTGTCCACATGGATGACATTGTTATGCCTTCCTGTCTCTACTACCAACTAAGGGCCTTCTTCTTCCATTCCATCTAGCATCCATTCAAGCCCTCCTCCATCTGAGGTGCTCCCTGTTGTCCCTAAAGCACCATCAGATAGTCACCCATGTACCAGCATACCATTGCCCTTGTATGATTGTCTGCTCTCCTGTCTCTTCCCCAGTCTCTTCATTCTGCAATTGTGTCTCCCCCATTCTCCCCCATGTGTTGATAGCTGTGGGCCACACACATGCTTTCAAGCTTTGACACAAACTCAACTCATCACTTAACTGACTTTGTGAGATGGGGCATTGTCAAGGTCCTAACAAGGTTAGTGGCAAAGGGGCTAGCGGAGTGGAGTGGAGATGTTCTATTGGAGTCCGGTCGGAGTCCGATATTGGTGAAACGGAGAAGTAAACAAGAGGAAGGAGACTTATGGGACTGCAGCCTCAATGTATGTGTTGTGCCACCACATATATACTTGTCCCTATTTATCAAACAAGAACAATACCTAAGAGAGAATCAGAACGTAAGTCAACTCCGAAGTGATCGGAGTCTGTCGGAGTGGGTCGGAGTTGGTTGGATGATGTGGAGAACGTCAAGGACGGTGAGGACGAAAGCTCAGGGATGTTTTTGGAATCAAGAGACGTTATATTCGAACTGAGGAGCAGGGAGATACAGGTGGAAACTTATACTGCAAGGACAGAGTATAGGAGTAATGTGAAACAATGTACTTATCAAATTACTAGGAGAGTTTCACCACTTGTGCCTGTGCAATTTTCATGGAACAAAGAAACAACAACAAAAAAGCGACTCCCATGGGTCAAGGGTATCCTCTCAATGGTAAACAGAACGAGGGGATGGAGGGAGAAGGTTCTGGAACGAAGTCCGAACAGTCCGAAGGCCGGCGGAGTGAAGTCCGATGAAGGTGCGGAGCGGAGCGCACGGAGTTACGGCGGAGCGGATTGGAGTTGGTAAGGAGCTCGGAGTCCGGAGCGGGGGTCGTGCTTATGCAAGCGGATGGGGTCGTAACAGTATCCCCCTCTTAGGGTCGAACCCCTGAGACCCTGTGGCCAAAGCCCGCGTGAACACGTGGCTCTCATAACAAGTTAGCGTCGGAGTTTTGCAGCGTCTCGAGCGGAGTCCGAAAATTTTTTGGGGGTCAAAAGGCCGCGCGCGTCGTGCAACACTTTTTTTCTTCTTTAACCTGCTACCATCATCACTAGCCCCTAGCACGGGCAATCCCTACTGTTTTCTTTAAAAACCTCGATGTCGCATAACCCGAGTACACCCAGAGCGGGGCCCAGCCGGCCTCCCCGCCCTCGACCATGCCCCGCAGTCGCCGTCCCCGCGCAGTTGCGCGTGGAGGATGAGGACCCCGAGATCGCGGTCCTCATGCGCCAGATCAAGGCGCTGAAGGACAAGAAGGCACGGGAGGAGGAGGAGCGGCGGAAGTGGGAGGAGGAGGAACGGAAGAAGAGGGAGGCCGCGGATAAGGTGCGGCGGGAGGAGATGGAGAGGGCGAGGGCAGTGGAGGTGAAGTGGAGGGCGGAGGAAATCGCGAAGGTGCAGGGGATGGGGAGGAAGTGGACGCCAGCCACGGAGTTGGACACGGAGCGCGCGGACTGCGCGTGATGTGTCCGGCTCGGGATGGGGTGTGTGTGGCCGAGCGGAGGGCGGGGCACCGCGTGTGTCGCGTGTGCGGCAGCGAAACAGCGGTGCGGGGGCGGAGAGGCGGAGGGGCTGGAGCGGAAGAAATTCCGCTCCGCACGGTCGAAGAAGACCATGGTGGAGTCGGAGGAGGAGGTGAAGGAGGTGCGGGTGCCGTGGGCAGACATGGACAGAGTGGAGGCGGAGCGGACCGGGGTGGTGAGGACCATCTACGAGTTGGTGGTCCGCGGGGTGTTCGAGTTGGAGGAGTGGTGGAAGGAGGCGAGGGCAGAGCGGAAGGAGATGAGGGCGGTGGCGGAGGATCGGAAGATCCTCTGGGAATTTCTGATGGGGAAGCGGGTAGCGGGGGAGGAGAAGGAGGAGGCGGAGAAGATGGTGGTGGAGGTGGCGGGTTCGGAAAAGGGGGTGGAGACGGAGGCGGAGAAGAAGGAGGCGGAGGAAGCGGGAGCGGAGAAAGAAGCGGAGACAGAGAAAGCGGCGGAGAAGGTTGCGGAGGCGGGGAAAGAGGCGGAAGCGGAGGAGGGAGAAGTTGGAGTGGAGTCCGGGTTTAAGGAGCCCGAGGGAGTTTTACAAGCGTCGCCCAGCTCGCCCCCCTCCGCCTAAAAAAAAAAATAATTTATCTACATTACTTGTTTCTTTTATTTATTTTATTTATTTTTTGTTTTATTTTTGAAATTGAGTGAAGTAAGCGAAATGAAGGAAAATAAGTAAGACAAGACGGAGAAGACGAAGAGAGATTCGGAGATAGGCTTGGGAGAAAAAACAAAAAGTTCGGAGTTTTCGGAGAAAGGAACAGAGAGAGAGACAGAGAGACAGAGAGACAGAAGTACGGATTTTTTTTTTTTTGGTTTCGGAGAAGACGGATGATAACCCTTGTTCGCGAAGAACGGAGAAACCCCAGTGGTGGTGCTTGGGGCATTGTTGTAGGCAAACTCGGCAAGGGGTAGAAGCTGCGACCAGTTGTCCTGCTGGTAATTGCAGTAACAACGGAGGTATTGTTCCAACGTCTGGTTAGTCCGCTCCATCTGTCCGTCGCCCTCCGGATGATATCCAGAGGTGAAGTGTAAAGTCATGTCCAGGACTTTACCCAACGAGCGAAAAAAAAACGGGAAACGAACTCGGAGCCGCGATCGGCGGTGACATGCGACAGAACTCCATGTTTCGAGAAGACATGGAATACGAATAGACGGGCCAACTCTGCGGAGTTCACTTCATCAGTCATCGGGATGAAGATCCCCTGCTTCGTAAACCTATCAACAACCACCAATATTGCGGTAAAACCGGAGCTCTCAGGGAGTTGCTTGATGAAATCCATCGAAATGGAATTCCACGGTTTCTTGGGTATGGGCAGCTGCTTGAGCGTTCCATATGGCTTATGCCGAGGGGCTTTCGCCCTACCACAAGTCGTGCAAGATTTGCAAAAGTCCGATGTGAATCCTCAGAGTTTCGGCCAGGTATAATCCCTGAAGACCAAGGCCGTAGTCTTGGTCCTACCGAAATGTCTGGCGAGCGGGTGATCATGTTTCACACGTAAAACACGGAGTCGGAGGTCATTGACGTCCGGTACATAGATCCGTCCGCGCTCACGGAGAAGTCCGTCGTCATCCATGGACCACTTAGGGTCCGCGGAGTTCGAGCGGAGGTCTTCTAGGATGGGGACGATCACAGGATCGAGCAAGAGTCCAGAACGGATGTCCTCTCAGAGTTGATGATTGTCAATCACAAATGACATGCGGAGTGCGGGTAAGTAAAGCGACGAAGCTCGGAGAGACGATATCAATTGTTCGCTGGAGAACATTGGTCAGAGGTTTTGCAGATTGACGCGGGCATAGTCGCTATCCCCCTCTTTGGGATAGACGTCCCAATGTCTAGTCAACGCATCGGGTTTCATTCCAAGGTGCCCAGGGCGGAATCGGATCACGAAATTGAACTGGGAAAGGAACTCCGACCACCTGGCTTGACGCCGGGTGAGCAGGCAGACTGTGGAGAAGTACTCTAGGTTCTTGTGGTCGGTAACAATGTCGACCGGAATTTCAGAACCTTCGAGATAGTGCCTCCGAGCGGTAAACGCCTCAAATATAGCGAGGAGTTCCTTATCGTGTGTATCATAGTTCAGTTCGGAGACGCCTAGGGTGCGGGAATGAAAAGCGATAGGATGGACTTCACCGTCGGAGGCGACCGTAGAAAGTATCATGGTGACAGCATAGTCCGAGGCGTCCGTTTCGACTGTCAGCGGAGCTCCAGGAATGAAGTGCGAGAGGATCAGAGCCATGGAGAACGTGGTTTTTAGATAGTCAAACGCGGACTGGCAATCGTCGGACCACTGCCACTCGATGTTTTTATGCGTCAAGCAGTTCATCGGAGCGACGATCTCAGAATAGCCATGGACGAAGTGGCAGTAGAAATTGGCGAACCCGAGGAAGGATTGGACATCCTTGACCTTCCACGGAGTCGGCCAGTCCTGTATAGTTTTCACTTTAGCCGTGTCCATAGAAAGTCTGGACAGAGATAAAACAAATCCGAGATACTCCACGGTTTCAGCGTGAAATTCACACTTAGCCGGGTTCAGGAAGAGACCGTGCTCCCAGAGCCTTCGAAATACCTCTCGGACGTGCTCAATGTGTTGTTTTGGATCCTTGGAGTAAATTAGGATGTCATCAAGGTAGACGACCATGAATGTGTCGAGAAGGTCGGAGAATATGTCGTTCATAAAGTGCTGGAATGTGGCGGGCACGTTTGTGAGCCCGAAAGGCATCACACACCATTCAAAGGATCCATATCGGGTGCGGAATGCGGTCTTCCATTCGTCACCCTCAGCGATACGGACCAGGTGATACGCATGTCGGAGGTCGAGTTTTGTATAGATTCGGGCTTTTCCTGGAATGTCAAGAAGATCTTTAGTCAGCGGGAGCGGATAACGGTCTTTTTTGGTCAATTTATTGAGACCACGGAAATCAACGCATAATCGGAGCATTCCGTTCTTCTTCCAGACAAAGAGCACAGGTGCTCCGTGTGGAGAACGGCTTGGACGGATAAATCCGATGCGGAGGTGTTCGTCCAGAAACTCGCGGAGTTCGCTGAGTTCGGACTGCGACAGAGAATAGACTGTACCTGGCGGAGGGGATTGGCCATCCAGCAGGTTGATTTTTAAATCATATGGTCGATGCGGAGCAAGGGTGTCTGCCTTCTTTTTACTGAAGACATCTGGAAAGTCCCTGTACTCCTCCGGAACGGAGAGGAGATCCTGGGGGGTGGTGTCGGAAACGTTGAACGAAGCGGAGGCCACGCGCGTGGACTCGCTCGACAATGTCATGCCAAAAACTTGGGACCCACGAAGTCCACAAGCCGTGGCGAATGCGGCAGCATTCACAAAGGAAACCTTGGGTGTCTCCTGGAGAGACGGAGTAGATGGAGAGGTCAGAGACAGAGTCAAAGACGGAGACAGAAGCAGAGATGGAGACGGAGTCCGGGCTTGGTTCGGAGTCGCTGCAGACGACATTTGAACCGGAGCACATGGAGCGGAGACAGACAGAGGGACAGAGGTGGACAGAGGGACAGAATGGAGAGTGCTGGCCGGTGCACCCTCCGGATCAGATTTCGGAGATTTTTTCTCATTCGTAGATGGTCTGGGTTTTATCTGGCCAGTAGTCCAGTCAACCAGCGGGTTGTTTTGGAACAGCCAATTCATTCCCAAGATCACATCACTAGAGGGATCAAGATCGGTAACTACAAACAAGACGTCGGTCGGATCCATGGCGGAGAGCCGAATGGATAACCAGACCACTTCGGTAACCCATACAGAGGTGGTCCCGTTAATAAAAACGACCTCCTGAGGGGTCACCGGAGTTTTCGGAAGACAGAAACGAGAAGCAAATTTGGTGTCAATGAAACAAAGTTCAGTGCCAGAGTCTATCATTGCTTTGAACACAGAAGAAATAGAAGGAGAGGAGGCAAGAAGGGAAAGAGAACGATGAAAGGAAAGGGTATTGGGTATAGGTTTAGTACGATCGGAGTCGGAGCAGCCAGAGAGTCGTACTGTACTCTCTGGGCTGCTCAATCTTTTTTTGGCATGGAGTCATCTCTGTCGGAGGTGATTCGTGCAGCGCTGGCACTGGCCCGCGAGGTCTGCTTACAACACTCGTTGGCTTTATGGCCTGCTATTCCACAGAATAGGCACAGATTATTATCGAAATGCCGTTGGCATTCCTCTGGAGTCAGTTTTCCATCCTGACCCAGATGAGCTTTCTTTGTGTCACTGGGGCTACCGGAGTTAGCGGAGCCCTCAGCGGCCTTTGGAACGGAGTTCCCGGAAGTCGAACCGGAGTTCACCGGACGCTTTTCCGATGGTTTCTCGGGCTTGTTATTAGCGCCGGAAGTGTTCGAGGACTTGGAATTATCCGAAGTCTCCTTTTTGATGGTGTTGTTAGGTGTCGGAGCCTTAACGGAGTCCCGAGAGATCTCCTGCTGCCGAGCCCAATAATGACCATCGATCGCACTGGCTTGCTCGCGGAGTCCGCGGAGCATGTCCGCACGGTTAACGCGGGCCAGTTCATCCTTGATGCGGCTGGCAAGTCCTTTGTAGAACTGCTGCTGCAATGCATATTCATCCCAATGGACAATGGATGCGAATCTGTTGAACGAAATGGTATATTTCGTCAACTTCTGGTCCTCACGCATCCGGAGGCATTCGAGTTCGAACTCCGCCTCACGGATCGCATCGTAAGGGCCAAAGTTCTCTGTAAGTTGAGCAACGAACATCTTATAGTTCGAAAGGACTGGATGGCCTTTGCCATCCAGGATCATTGGTTCAAACCATTCCAGGGCGAAGCCCCAGAGAAAGGAAAGGACATAGCGTACCTTATGAGAATCGGATTTGAACACTCTAGGGCAATCAAGGAAATTCAATTGGCATTGGACCAAGAAGCTTTTCAACTTCTTAGTGTCCGAGCCATCAAAGGTATCGGGGTCTTGTGGTTTAACCGTCTCCGGGCGCTTGTTGGTGTCAATGATCTTCTGAAGGAGACGCGCCAGAGTTAGTTCGCGTTCGGCTCGAGATGTCGGAGGTTCATTTAGCTCATCGTCGTCGTCAGTGACCAAGGGATCTGACTCTTCGTCGTGGTCCGGAGGTCCGGACACACTCAGAGTCAGAGTATTGTCGGCCGGTTCTGGAATGTCGACGTCGTCGGTAACAGGAGGTGGAAGTCGAGCACCGGAACGTGTAGTAGGCATTGTTAAGTTTGTATATACGAGGTTTGAAGTTCGAATATACTGTCACGGTCCTAACAAGGTTAGCGGCGAAGGGGTTAGCGGAGCGGAGATGTTCTATTGGAGTCTGGTCGGAGTCCGATATCGGTGAAACGGAGAAGTAAACAAGAGGAAGGAGACTTATGGGACTGCGGCCTCAATGTATGTGTTGTGCCACCACGTATATACTTGTCCCTATTTATCAAACAAGAACAATACCTAAGAGAGAATCAGAACATAAGTCAAACTCCGAAGTGACCAGAGTCCGTCGGAGTGGTCGGAGTTGGTCGGATGACGTGGAGAACGTCGAGGACGATGAGGACAAAAGCTCAGGGATGTTTTTGGAATCAAGAGACGTTATATTCGAACTGAGGAGCAGGGAGATACAGGTGGAAACTTATACTGCAAGGACAGAGTATAGGAGTAATGTGAAACAATGTACTTATCAAATTACTAGGAGAGTTTCACCACTTGTGCCTGTGCAATTTTCATGGAACAAAGAAACAACAACAAAAAAGCGACTCCCATGGGTCAAGGGTATCCTCTCAATGGTAAACAGAACGAGGGGATGGAGGGAGAAGGTTCTGGAACAAAGTCCGAACGGTCCAAAGGCCGGCGGAGTGAAGTCCGATGAAGGTGCAGAGCGGAGCACACGGAGTTACGGCAGAGCGGATCGGAGTTGGTAAGGAGCTCGGAGTCCGGAGCAGGGGTCGTGCTTATGCAAGCGGATGGGGTCGTAACAGTAAAACTCCAAAGTCTGTCAGAGTTGCTTGGAGTTGCTTGGATGATGTGAAGAATGTTGAGGACAATGAGGATGAAAGCTCAGACTTCAGGATCAAGGGATGATAATATTCAAATTGCAGAACAGGGAACTACAGGTGGGATTGTATACTGCAAGGACAGGAGTAGAAGAGTACTCTGAAACATAGTATATATCAAATTTCCAGGAGGGTTTCACCACAAGTGCCTGTGCAATCTTCAAGGAACAAAGGAACCACAACAACAATGACTCCCATGGGTCATGGGCATCCTCCCATTGGTTACAAGAACAGGGGGATGGTGGGAGAAGGTTCTAGAACAGAGTCTGAGGGAAGTGTGAAGCAGAGTATGCAGAGTTATGGCAGAGCAGATCAGAGAAGGTGCAGAGTCCAGAGCCTGGAGTGGAGATAGTGCTTATGTGATTGGATGGGGTCATAACAGTTGCTGACATTGCTGGGGTATAGAGTATGTCTCATAATTAAAAAATTGTCTTGGTTTCCCCCTTTGGGACCATGATGTACATATCCCCCTTGCCAGTGGCACAGAAGGTATGCCAGTAAGCTGTGTGAATGTTCTTGGGAGGGATTTCAGTGAAGTTTACAAACTTCAAACAGTAAGGGGACATGTGCCACAAAGTGCTGGAGTTGTATATTTTGACATTGCCATAGTCATGTGTCAGGTGAGTGGCAGGCTTTTTGCCTGTCTCAGGCTGACAATCTTCTTCTATGACAGCCAGCCATGCTATCTTGTCACTGTCATGCTCAGCAGTGGCAGCCTTCTCAGTGTTTCTGCCCTTTTGTTGGGGGCCTTGCCCTTCCTTTCCCTCCCTCTTTTGCCCAACAATCATACTGATAATGACCTGTCTTCTGCAGATGTAACACTTCCCCTTCAGCCAGTCCTATTCCTTGGGTCTGGCAGAGTTCATTGTGGTGGTAAGTGCTGCCTCACTGCTTTCTTTCTTTTGGGTAGGCCCTTCTCTGAGAGTGCAGCAATCAGCCTCTTGGCTGAGCAGTTCAATGAGCAGGTCAAGGCTGATCTTCAGCAGGGTGATAATGGTAGTGAAGGCAGGTATTGTGACTCTTCTTATACTCCATTCAGGGACATGCACAGTAATCAGGATGGGTCCAGTGGGCATGAGTTGTCACAAGACACTGGCCATCACATGGGCATGATTGAGGTCACAGGCTGCAGGTTTTCACCACCATGCAGGGCTTGCTGGAGATGCACACCCCCCTTCCAAGGGACATTGGAGAAGATGTGCTAGGCTCTCACACCAGCCAGGACGTTGCATGCCACTGACCCTGAGTACTGGCCTGCAAGTGAGGCGCCAAATTGGCAGAGGGACTCAGAAGCTGGCAGGCAGTCTTGCACTGGGACACTATTTGTGAAGCACAAATTGAGGTAAGCAGTGATACCACAGTTGTGACTCTGCCCAGGACACAGCTAGGGCGATAGACACTGCATCATTTCCCAATGGCAGAGGTGAGATCACCAATTCCATTGGAGATGCTGGCCCATTGTTCACAGATGCAGGGTCAGCCACATTCAACCAGCCTGCTGGGGTGCTGGCAGGAGCTGGGACCATGGCCTCAATATGACCAACCATGATGGCAATGAGGGCAGTTGCAACGATTGATTCACAGTGTGACAATGGCATTGAACAAGGGAGTGAAGGGAGCCACTTCCTTTCTAGGCAACCCTGACAACACCATAAAAACCCAACAACAAAATCAAGAATACCCAGTCACCTAGTACCATAGTCCTTACAAGAGCCTCTTAACTACCATATCTACACTTCCAAACCACCTACCCATACTAGAGCAGAGCAGAGAACAGCAAAATAAAGCCAAAAACCAAATGTTAACCAATGCCAGCAGTCACCAGACTGAAGATGCAGGGAGCAGCAGGACTACATGAACACAACCCCCCCATACTGACCACCAGGACACACCCTGCCAGTCAAAAATCATGAATGACAACACCACCCAAGCCAGGGCCATTGAAAGGCAGCTTATCCCTCAAAAGAACTGGACTCAATGGTATATTGAGTAGGTAGTTCCATATAGAGGGATCTGCCCTCTCTGTACAGTTGTGACATTGTATATATAGGTGAGTGGCCCTCCAGGGGCTGCTGATGTAAGCATATCCAAGCGGCTATGCTTATTGAACTAAATATGGTATGTAGATTATGTAATAGGAAATATAGAAGGCCTGGGGCCTTACACCCTCCCCCACTGGAGAGGCCCCTAACCAGAGATGATGTGCAGGCAGTGCAGGATGACAAGCAGGATTGTAAAATAATATTAAAGGGGTGCATCCCCTTGGGCAGAGTTGTCGCCATGTCACCAGGCGCAATTCCCTCCTGGGGCCTTTGCCTGGTGCTGATGGGTCCAGCCCAGTGGTCTGCGCGACCTGCCCCCAGTTGGACAGTGTGTCACAAGTGGCATGCCCTGGTGGGGGGTGCCCCAAGTGCCACTGTTTCGTCCTGTGGGGTAGGCAAATTTTTTTTAAAAGGCTTGGATGCCTAGTCCGAGCCCTGCTCATAGTTGCATGGTGGCCTGCCCTCATCATCGCTCCAGTTGGGCAATGACACAACGACACAACAGGCCTTAGCAGCTGATGACTTAGCTGCTTTCTTTTTTTGTTTTGAGAGGGCCCTGCGCCCTCTGTTTGGGATATTGTTAAACCTCCAATAGGCAGCCCTAGGGGGTTTCGGACAGTGGATGTACTTCCACTGTCTTCCAGGGGCATGTTGCCCCTCCGTTTGTCCCCTGTCCTCTCCCCCACCCAGAGGCAGCACAGATGTGCACTGTGCCCTATGCACTCTAGCAGTGCATACATTCGGGGGGGTATGGGAGGCTTCTCCCATTCAGCCAGCACTAGCTGGATGTCATCATCCAAGGGGGCATTCCCCTTTCACATGTACTTGTGTGGGTACATGAGTACAAATTTGTCCCAGAGCTTCTTCAACAGAGACTCTGGCATCAGCAAATGCCTTGATTGTCTGTGCAACTGTCAGTGTTACTTTTGTGGTCCAGAGTCTGGACCATCACACAGGGAGGACTCTCCCTTTGATGGCCTGCGCATATGCTCCCTTTGAGACAAAGAGGGCCATGGCCATGGCCAGGAACAGGCACCGCATCCAGGCCTGGGATGGCACACATGCCATTATGGTGTACAACTACTCTCATCATTGCCAGCAGCAATGTCTGGTACAATGGATAGGAGGGTACTCCCCCTCCTGTGACTTCTGAGGGTCCTGTCCTCAGGGATGGGATGCCCATCCCTCCACTCTCTCGCAACATCTGCCCTTGCAGATGGCAGGCTACCTGGTCTGCTGATTTCTTGACCCTGGCAGGAACTCTCCAGTTCCTCACCAGCCAGTCCTCAACTGGCATAGGTGGCTTAGCCGCTGTGGCGTTCTTCTGGGCCTCCTTGACAGCTCATTGCATCTTCATCATGGCAGTCATATCATAACTGCTGTCAGGCACTCCATGATGCACCTATTGGTTGAGGGCAATCACCTCCTCAACTGTCTTCAACTTGACAACCCATGCGCCAGGTTTCATGGACACCCCAGATGGCCAAGGGTAGCCATCTGGAGCTCTGTCTGGTTGAGGGGCATTAAAGGGATAACCCCTTGTCAGAGGTGTGAGAACCATCTCTGAGACAGTTCATTTATGCTTCAGTGAGGTATCAGGATTCTGCTGACTGACACCAGCAGGTGGAAGAGGGGGATATCCCTCTTCCCAACTCATGGGGATGTCAATGTCCCATGTAGGCAGTGCTATGTCCGCATACGAGACAGTGGTGCAGGCCCATTTTGGGTCCCACTCCAAGGGGTCCCTTTCAGGTCCCTTTCCCTTTGCTGTGGTTCACAGTGTGGCGAGTTCCTCATTGGTGCTTGCCAACTTTTCTGTCAAGGAGAGAATCTTCTCCTGTGCCCCTCTAAGGTCTTCTTCAGCCTTGTCCAAATTATCATAAGCTTTTCAAGCTTTTGCTGATGACCCACACAAAGGGCACTGCCCTTCTCATTATCCTTGCACAAGTCTTCCAGCTTGCACTGCATCACCTCAAGCCCCAGCCCGAGTTTGTGCTTAGCACTTTCCTGCACTTCCTTAAGTGTTTGCTGAAACACTTCATCCAAGTGCAACAGCAACTCGAAGATGTGACAATGGAACCTGATGCATTGAGGGCACCAGGATCTGTGAGTGATCGCATGAATCATGTGGTCTTGGACCCAGGGGAGGGCCTCCTCCCATTGTGACAATAATGGCTGGGACAACCCAGCCATTCTGATGATGCTTGTCAGCAACGAGTTTCCTGGTGCAAGGCCAGGGACAGCGGTGGCAGGGATAGCATGAGGAGGGTCTCTCCATCAGATCATCCATGGTTATGGTTGATGGAGAAATAAGAAAAAGAGGGTGGACCCTCTTAAGGTTTTGTACCTGAGCCACCATGTGACTCAATCACTGTGGCTAATGACCCTGCGGTCTGGCTCAATTGTGTTTACTACTCTGCATGGGTGCTCTGTCTGCACTCTGCTCAAGGGTGTGTAGGCAGTGCCCTCCACAATTCCACCCCTTGCAATTCAAGGTAGTGGTCTAGAGCTGCTAGCTCTTTGACTCCCATATACAGCTCCCAAGTTGTATCCCCAAGGTTCCATTGGACCTCACATTCTAGGTGGTGTCCTTCCCACCTATGGCCAATAATGGCATCGACCAGCCATTCCTCCTTTGGATCCATTCCAAAGTCATAAAAGACTTTCACTTCATGGTGCAGAAACAACATGTTGTTGTTTGGCTCATGTTGCTGTAGCCAGCTGACATGGAACATCAGGTGGATTCTCCTTGACTTTAGTGAGTCGGGGAGCTCCAGCTCGTTGTCGGGCTTGTGACAGCAAAACCCCTTTGGTGTGCAAGGGTAGAGCGAAGGGTCTGTTCAGTTTCTAATGCTAGTCGATAGTCCTGGTGAACTTGTCTCTTGATGTGCAGGGAATACTCCTGCAGTAGTCGAAGTGTCTGGTAATAGGTCTGGGGATTGGCTCGGAGTAGTCGGTCCTTTATCCAAGTCCTTGTATACCTTTGGTAATACTCAAACCGATAGAGGTTCTGCTCAATCGATGGGTGGCTGGTGAAACTCTCAGGAGGGATGACTTGCAACCTTAAAGGTGGGAAGACGAATCCTTCCAGTGCAAAGTTCTCAGCAGCGACATTTGCTGTCAGACTTAGTTGAGGTCTCTCAAGTAAGTGTATAGACGAAAAGATCGAAGCTAGGGTACATGTGGGCTGGTCCCAGGTCTTATATACTCTAGCTATGGGCTGTACGTGATGTATGAGTCATTGATTAAATATCGGAATCTGATAGATGATCAGGAAAGCTGCGCGTTTGCACTGGAATGCTGAGTATGAGCAGTGTCGATCTTTGTTGGGATCCTTGTGATGATGATGTCATCAGTGATCGGATAGGGTCCCCGCTTCGTTGCATTACATCATGGTCAATTGTGTCTGATCTTGTTGGGGATAAGATCGGAGGATCAGATGATCTGTGATCAAGCTGTTCTGAGTCATGATCACTTGATCGATCGGTGTGATGCAGTGATCGAGTGAAACTGATCTTTGATCAAAGATCTTCTTAGGGGTGATCGTGTCTGGTGGATAGGGGTTTGCCAAATCGAGGTCAAGATCAGCCTGTGGTAGTTACTGGATAAAAGGACAGTCTTCCTCCTCTCGCCGTCTCTTCAGAGTCTGCCTGCTATGTGTCTCCAAGGCCACCACCTCGCAATAGTCCCAGTAAGTTTAGTATACTAAAACATGGTAATAGTACAAATTTATATTTAACTTTTGACAGTAATTACTGGTATATCTGAAGTACACTAGTGTGCTGCACTACCAAATGCCTAGTTGACTTATGTACAGCCTTAGTTCATTAAATGCAGCTATTACTGAGCATTGTAGTATATTACTGTGCAGCTACAGCTGCCCATAACACTCTCAGTTTACTAAATGCAGCTATCACTGAGCACTGTCATATATTACTGTACAGTTGCCCAATAACACACTCAGTTTACTAAATGCAGCTATTACTGACCACTGTAATATATTCCTGCATAGCTACAGCTGCCCAAGAACACTCTCAGTTTACTAAATGCAGCTATTGTTAAAGCACCCTAGTTCCAACATATGGCCAACTTATAATGAGTACTGGGTAGCCTGACCATTTTGTTGCAGTACAGGTGCATAGTATTGTTATTTCAATCGAACAAATCATCATCTAACCCAGCTATGTCTATGTCATCCTCATCTACTAGTACAACTTTGGCAGGAGACATTGTCATATCCGGGATAAAGCACTTCGGCCAGTCTGTGGCAGACAGGGAATTTGCGACAAGGTGAGGGTGCCACTGGCGGGCAAACGCGTTGGCCATCTGATTGTTGATCCACGATTGCTTTGATGCATAAGCTGCAATCCCTAAATTTATGTGGTCATTGTCAGTTATGCGGATCCCCGCCTGTGCAGCCCACCACTGAGCTTTCCATTCCAAAAAGCACAGAACTCGTCGCATTTCTTCCTCCAACTGTTGGACTTCTTCATCCCATCGGGCTGATCGTGCTCTAGATTTCGCCCATTCAATACGAAGGCCTACGAAGGAATTAGATAGGCTACCGAGAAAACTTGTTTTACCACATACTGTCATTGATCTCTTCCTCATCTGCCGGCATGCCCTCAGCATCCGGCTTTCCAAGCCATATCCACGAGACTACACGTGTCCCCTCACCGTCATTGTCTCCCTTTTCTGGGAAGGCTACGTCTTGTTTTCTCAGTTCATGCAGCTGCTCTCTCCATTTTCCTTGAGGTTCGAGCTGCAGGAGAGCACGCCTAGCCGCACGGTAACGTTCAGCACATCGTTGTACCTTATCTTGAAAATGGCTGATATAGGATAGTGCGCGAGTGTTCATTCGTTGGCTTGGCCCAATTTGTGCATATTTGTAGTGGCAAAGCCCCATGGTTATTCGCAGAAGGCGACGTAATTCGGCAAGGGCGTCAAATGCTTGAGCAATGCGCATGCGTTTCTCTTTGTTAATGCAAATTGGGATCGATTGTAGCATAGCCATGGGGATAGAAGGTGACGAGGGAAGGTGGAGATTGATAGTTTCTGGTTTGGCAGGTGCTCGGAGTGGTAACAGTGTTTCTGAAGTGTCGAGCCATAGTTGGGTAACGAAAGGCATATATACTGCTTGTTTTTCTTTCCAGAGTTGGATATGTCGCCACAACGTGTTGCGTTTCTCCAGGATATCTGCCGAGTCCTTGCCTTCCTTCAGTCTCGAAGCTTGGAAGATAAGAGCACGCCTGCATACCAGAAAACAAATTAGGCTCAGACCAAAACTGTGATGTAAAGCACGTACTGTTGTTCTTCAAGTTCAAGCCCCATCGCAAGTAGCGAGTTCAGCGATGTGTCATCAATTAGGCGATTACCCCCCATTGAATCGCACGAGTCCTCCTTCGCCAACTCAGCCATTACTTCCTTTAAAGATGTTGCTGAGTACTGTGAGTTCATTTGGAGAATAAAGTAGAGCGAAATGAATTACATTTGTCCTGTTCATCATATGGATTCTTGTGTTCAGGATTTGTTTCCCATAGTTCGATTTCACAGGTCCAACTTTGAATCTGTGCCGCACTGAATCGCTCTGAGAACTTTTCAAATAATGCTGCATGCTTTGCCTTCATATGTATGGCGTTCTGTAGCTGAGAAAGCAAAGCACTGCCTACACAATGCAATTGAGTAGGTAAATGCTGAGCGAGAGAAAAAACACATACCAAAGCCAGTGATCTTACGAAAATTCCACGATGCGACATGGTCATCAATGGTGTCATGGCGGGACCCCGGACCCATCTTTCAGCAGCGCAGCACTGGAGTTCGCGCGAGAGAGCGGTAACGCGTGTGAATTGTTAGTACTACGCAGTGCAAAGTCTTACAAGATGGTACGGACCTGGAGTTCGCGCGAGAGAGCGGTAACGCGTGAACTCCTAGGGAACTATCGCGGGAGTATTTAAGGGTGAAAGAAGACTACGAAGCAAGAGCTTAAAGAGTAAATGAATCAAAGTAAAAGCGAGAAGACAGGCGGCAGAACGACGACGCCACACGAGGCGCGGATCCCGGCGAGTTGGGACGAGGCATCTAAGTATGCTCTTCGTCACTCCCACTTGCCGAGCTCCCACTACTCGAGTACACCGATAGCGACCCGGAATTTCTCGAACAAGTCGCGTGGTAGGGCCTTTGTCAAGATGTCGGCGATCATTTGCGTCGTCGGGCAGTACTGAAACGATACTTCGCCGTTGGAGACCCGCTCGCGGACGAAGTGATGGCGAATGTCGATATGTTTCGCGCGCGAGTGCGCGACGGGATTCTTCGAGAGCGCGATACAGCCCTGGTTGTCGGCGTGGATGACGGTCGCGGTGGAGGGAGGAGAGCCGAGATCGGTGAGCAGCGAACGTAGCCATACTGCTTCCTTAGTAGCGTTTGCAGAGGCCATATACTCGGCTTCGACTGTGGATAGAGCGACCGTCGGTTGCTTCTTCGACGACCAGGAGACAGTGCCGCCAGCGACATCAAAGACGAAGCCAGCAATCGAGCGTCGGTCGTCGGCGTCCTGTGCCCAGTCCGAATCGGTCCACCCAACTAGATCAACTCCGTCATTTTTACCTCCCAATACCAATCCATGCTGAACCGTGCCCTTGAGGTAGCGGAGAATTCTCTTCAGGGCGATGAGGTGCGACTTCCCTGGATTTGCTCCGAACTGGGCACAGACGTTCGTCGCGTACTGAATATCTGGTCGGGTGTGCGTCGCATACAGAATACCGCCAAGGCATTCGAGGTAGCCAAAGCCCCGGGCGAACTCGTCGTAAGCGGCGTGGTCAGCGTCAGAAGCTGGACAATCTGAAACGGACAATTTTTCCTTGACGACTGCTGGCGTTGCGACAGGTGTGGAATTTTCCATGCCATACCGTGTGAGTAGTGCCTGGACGTACGCCGTCTGGTCCAATCGGATCGTGTGGGCCATGCGGTCGCGACGGACCCGAATTCCTAGGATGTGTTTCAGTTCTCCCAAGTCGGTAAGTTGAAAGACCTTTCCCAGCTCCGTCTTAAACCACTTCACATCACGGACATCCGCCGCCGCAACCACCATGTCGTCGACGTACACCAGTACAAGTATCTTCGCCTTCTTCTCCTCTCGTTTGACATACAAACAATCATCAGCCGTCCCGTTGGCGAAGCCCAATCGTTTCATGGTTTCGCCGAGCTTTATCTTCCACTGTCTCCCCGCTTGCTTGAGGCCGTAGAGCGGTCTCCGCAGTCGCCAGACTCGCCGGTCCTTCTCATTCGTACGTGTTCCATCAGGTGGGTCCAAGTAAATTTCTTCGCTCAAGTCGCCTCGCAGGTACGCTCCGACGACATCGACCTGGTGGAGAGTCCAGTCCTCCCGCGCGGCCATGGACAGAAGAGCTCGGAGCGTCGTCAGACGTGCGACGGATGCGAACGACGCCTCGAAGTCTTGTCCTGGAACCTGTGAGAAACCCTTCGCGACTACTCTAGCCTTATACCTGACCACCTTCCCATCGCCATCCCTCTTCGTCTGAAAGACTATGCGGCTTCCGATCGCCTTGCGGCCGTCCGGAACCTTGGACACCCACTCGAAGGTCCCTGAAGAACGGAGCTGCTCGAGCTCGGTCGCGATTGCCTTCTCCCACTCCTTCGCATGACTGGTGTTCATCGCCTCTTTGTAAGTGCGAGGATCTCCATTTGTGACAACGAACGTTTGATGAGCGTCTTCGCCGATAGCCTCTTCGTATTCCTCTGCAGTCGCTTCTTCTCCAAAACGAACCGCTGGGCGACGCTGGCGTCTGGACGGCTCTCGACGAGGTGCTTCATCTTCCTTAGATTCGGTAGGTGCGACGATGTCTTCCGCAACTTCATCTGACTCTTCTCCTTTATTGGTAGCGAGGGGGTCGCTGCTCGTACCCGTACCCTCATGCCTTGTCGCGTCCGGAACGTCGCTCGGTGGGCGTGGATCGATCCCCTCGATAATGGCTAAGTCTGTTGGGGGGAGATCTTCAACAAAGCGGACGTCGCGTGAGGTAATTAATGTCTTAGTCTCCAAATCCTCTAGACGATACCCCTTCGTCTCATCCGCCCACCATCCTAGCAATCTACATTTCACGGACGTCGCCTCGAGCTTCCCGCCCCGTACCTTTTTCGGAATATTGGCATATGCGATGGAACCGAAGATTCGAAGGTGAGAGACGTCGGGTTTTCGTCCATACCATGCCTCATAAGGCACCTTTCCAGGCAGAGCGGACGTCGGCGAGAGATTTCTGATATGTGACGCGTACACCAGGGCCTCCCCCCAGTAACGCAGGTCCATACCTGATGAATGTAGCATGCATCTCACCATCTCGAAGTACGTCGCTATCGTTCGCTCAGCAATCCCGTTCTGCTCCGGTCCATAGGGCACGGTCGTCTCGTGTATTATCCCGTTCTTTTTGCATAGCTCTTCTACTTTGTCGTTGACGAGTTCGGTTCCGTTGTCGGTGCGTAATTTCTTCAGCTTCCGTCCGGACTGTCTTTCTAACATCGCTATTATCTCCTTCAATGTGGCTGGGGCCTCGTCCTTGCTCTTCAACAGCCGGACGATCCCGTATCGCGAGCTTACCTCGACCGCTACTAGGGCGTACCGCATGCCGGACCAGGTCTCGATCTTCATCGGTCCTGTGAGGTCGGCGACGACGAGGTCCATCCGTTCGTATCGTGTCTGGCTCACCTTCGGCAGCGGTAGTCGGTGCGACTTACCGATAGCGCACCCCTCGCACACTCGGTCGTGGTCGCTAGACGAAATGGTAAGTCCGTCTACCATCCCCTTTCGTGCGAGCTCGCGAATCCCTTCAAGGTGTAGGTGCCCCATCCGACGGTGCCAGGTCCGCATACTCGCGCCTGAAGAAGTCGCGAAGGCGGCCTCGGTGCTCCCGTCAATGCATTCCACCCGGTAAAGCCCCTCTTTTAGCTGTCCGTGCATTAACTCATCTTTCCCCAGCGTCACGACCAGTCCTGTTTCTGTGCTTCGGTACTGTGCCCCTTCTCGTTGGAGCGCACCTAGGCTGACCAAGTTCATAGATAGCTTCGGAGCGTGCATAACTTTATGCAGAGTGACTGTCCGTTGTCCCTCGGGAAGCCTGACCCTTAGGCGGACGCTGCCTAGGCCCTCGACGGGTACGTTTCTCGCGTCTCCAACGGATATCGTCTGACCTGATGAAGCGGAATAGGAAACAAAGTAGGACTTATCACAAAACATGTGGTCAGTCGCTCCGCAGTCCAGTATGATTCCAGCGACGTTCTGCGGTCCAGCTGCTAGGTAGACTCGCCCCACCTCGCAGTCGCCAAGGTCTTGACTCCCACTGACGGCTGTGTTAGCCGATCCGCCGGGTGCGTCGCGTTTTTCGTCAGCCTCCTTTTTCCGACACTCATTCGCCCAGTGTCCCTTCTTTTTGCAGTATCGACATTCATCGTCTGGCTGGGGGCCGCGCCCACCAGAGGACCCTTGGCCTCTTCCTCGCCCGCGTTGGGCCCCGCCACGGCCTCTTTTGCCGGTCGCCTGGAAGGCCGTCTGGCCGCCGGCTTTCTCCTGGGCGCGTCTGTTCGCCTCGGCCTGTAGCCTCGTACTGACGATGTCGGGGGTGAGTTGGTCGCTGTGAATCAGTTGAACAGTGATTAACTCCCAAGACGGCATCTCAGGTAGGGACAGGATCATCGCCTGCGACATCTGGGAGTCGTCAACGGTCCCTCCAGACTGGACAATTCGTTGTCGAAGGTTCAATAACGCAGCGATATGGTCTTCCATAGAGGTCCCGTCAACGTATTTCTTCGTGTAGAGCTCCTTCAAGTAGTAATAAGTGTTCGTCGATTGTTTGTTCGTCTGGTGAATCGTTTTCCAAGTGTCCCACATCTCGACTGCGGTCTTGCAGTCTGAGACGTGCGGCCATTGCGATTCGTCGGTGGATCCGTACATCAAACCCTGCGCGGCTTCGTCCTTGGCCTCCCATTCGTCTATGAGGGCCTCGACTCGTGCGATCTCTTCTGCGCTCGGGGCTGGTCCTCCGGGGGCAGCAACTGGGCTAACAGGGCGGGTCTCCTTCCCTTTTACTAGCGCCCACAGATACTTCGACTGTAGTGCAGAGCGCATATGTATTGCCCATGTAGCGTAGTTCTGACCGTTCAACTTCGTGAACCGAAGGGAGTCCATATCTGTCAAGCCCGGAGCGGGTCTCATAATCTTTCAGCAGCGCAGCACTGGAGTTCGCGCGAGAGAGTGGTAATGCGTGAACTCCTAGGGAACTATCGCGGGAGTATTTAAGGGTGAAAGAAGACTACGAAGCAAGAGCTTAAAGAGTAAATGAATCAAAGTAAAAGCGAGAAGACAGGCGGCAGAACGACGACGCCACACGAGGCGCGGATCCCGGCGAGTTGGGACGAGGCATCTAAGTATGCTCTTCGTCAGGTCCTCCGGGGGCAGCAACTGGGCTAACAGGGCGGGTCTCCTTCCCTTTTACTAGCGCCCACAGATACTTCGACTGTAGTGCAGAGCGCATATGTATTGCCCATGTAGCATAGTTCTGACCGTTCAACTTCGTGAACCGAAGGGAGTCCATATCTGTCAAGCCCGGAGCGGGTCTCATAATCTTTCAGCAGCGCAGCACTGGAGTTCGCGCGAGAGAGTGGTAACGCGTGAACTCCTAGGGAACTATCGCGGGAGTATTTAAGGGTGAAAGAAGACTACGAAGCAAGAGCTTAAAGAGTAAATGAATCAAAGTAAAAGCGAGAAGACAGGCGGCAGAACGACGACGCCACACGAGGCGCGGATCCCGGCGAGTTGGGACGAGGCATCTAAGTATGCTCTTCGTCAGGTCCTCCGGGGGCAGCAACTGGGCTAACAGGGCGGGTCTCCTTCCCTTTTACTAGCGCCCACAGATACTTCGACTGTAGTGCAGAGCGCATATGTATTGCCCATGTAGCGTAGTTCTGACCGTTCAACTTCGTGAACCGAAGGGAGTCCATATCTGTCAAGCCCGGAGCGGGTCTCATAATCTTTCAGCAGCGCAGCACTGGAGTTCGCGCGAGAGAGCGGTAACGCGTGTGAATTGTTAGTACTACGCAGTGCAAAGTCTTACAAGATGGTACGGACCTGGAGTTCGCGCGAGAGAGCGGTAACGTGTGAACTCCTAGGGAACTATCGCGGGAGTATTTAAGGGTGAAAGAAGACTACGAAGCAAGAGCTTAAAGAGTAAATGAATCAAAGTAAAAGCGAGAAGACAGGCGGCAGAACGACGACGCCACATGAGGCGCGGATCCCGGCGAGTTGGGACGAGGCATCTAAGTATGCTCTTCGTCACCATCTCTCGGGTGCTTGAAGTAACCGGGTTTATGTGGGCCCACTAACGCTCGGGGTCTTCGCCATTTGTGCGAGCCGAGCTCTTCATGAAATTGAGAGAATACCGGGTTTGACAGGTTTTCCCATGGCCATAGATGTGCATTTTAGGGATAACAAATCGCAACGTATTGAGTGTGTCTTTTGGTAGCTGCATGGACTGAGGGAGTTGCAAGACCCGCGCCTTGAGGTTTCGAGACCACTCGCAAGCAATATCATATGAATAAGTGATGTGTTGTGTAAGCAGACCAGATAGGCTGAAAAACGCGATGAAATCCATGTTGGCATATCTGAGTATATGTCAGTAAGGCAGTTTACAAAGGGAATAGCGATGTACTCACCGTTCGCCCTTTTGAAGATCACCTAGGCCATTTTTACGAACGAGGGAGTGCCTTGCGCAAACTGCGACGCCTGCACCAGTCGCTTTGTAGCCTTTTGAGAACCGGGTGTTTGCATGGTCAACAGCACGCAACTGCGATTCGCAGAGATTTGGCTGATAAGAAGTCAGTTAGGGGATAACTCAGTATTGTACTCACTTACCTCTTCTTGCCATCCATAAGTCGATAGATACTCATCGTATGGCCCACTTGGAACCCAATGGCCCCAACCATTACCAAGTGGAGGATCATTTGTGATCCCTCGATTCTTCAACTTAAGTCGAAAATTGGCGTCAAGAGCAAGGGTGAGAGTGTAGAGCCAGCTGGTATGCATCGATTAGGACTTGTTAGACAACGGCGAAATGAACTTACGACTTTGATGATGGAGATGACTGCCAACTTGAAGGAAGGTTCCGACCAGGGTGCGGACATGCCGGACATTCAACAGCACACTGACCAGCTTGTGTGAGAGCAACCCCAGACGGGTCGTGGCCACGACCTGAACGCTTGAGCATTTTTAGATGCCGCCATATACGCATTGTGACCATGAATTGCTCGTAGCGATCCTGTATTACTGTCGTTAGGCAGAAGCAATTTTAATAGACGAAGCATCATACCTTGAGACCCAATAGCCCTACATTGTCTGACTTGTGGGTAAGTGCTTGGTAGAAATCATGGGCACTCAGTTTTCCTTGCAACGTTAAGAGATGGAAAGTGTCGAGGCAATCGAACGTGAAGGCGGTCTGTGGCCGCACCAGAGTAGTGGGGAGCCAACTTGAGCGTAAGAGTTGGATGTGATGCCTCGAGTTTCCAGGGATCATATGGCACTCGCAAAACTTGAGGTTGACTTGATGGATTCCAGATACATCTACCACAACAAACATTTTCATTGTCTGACTTGGATTGCTACAGATACCGCCGTCAT
Source organism: Clavaria fumosa (assembly GCA_951802425.1). Lineage (NCBI taxonomy): Eukaryota > Fungi > Basidiomycota > Agaricomycetes > Agaricales > Clavariaceae > Clavaria > Clavaria fumosa. The sequence continues at coordinate 227,686 of OX637805.1, read as the reverse complement.
GACCAAGTTGAACCACCATACCAAGCTCCCACAGAGAAGCATCATTGTAGAATGTGCCTTCCCATTTCTAATTACCCATAAGAATGCTTCATGGTGAAACATAGGATGCACTTACAAGTATCCGGTGAAATGGCATGGTACCGTGTTCTTGAACAAGACAACTTTGGCAGCGTAGGGGAGTGCTAAAACAATCACGACACTTGAACTTAGCATTTGCACCACACAGCGCACAAGCAGCAATGGGAGGTCGAGATTCATGGCGGAGCATTTCATCCAAGTATTCCTGTCGAAACGGGAGCCATTGCTGTAACGGTGTTTCTGAAGGTTTCTGCAAGCAATCAAGGCAGTGCGAATTGAAAGGCAATAATACACACCTTGATGGATTTCCCATCTCCTCGTTGTGCTTCGCTATCCTGCATGCCCATCTGACTTCCAAAATCCTCGATGCCATGACCTTGATTTTCCAGCACAGTTGGCGAAAATTTCGACAAATCTTGTGGATGCTGGACGTGTAGACTAGCCGTTTGCTGCTTGAGCTTGAGTTGGCCACTTATTCTATGGATCGTTGTTGCCCGCACTTGGAAGACAGAAGGGAGGCCAGCCCGAATTATGTTGACTTTTGCTCCAGTCTTCCTCCGTGCCATAGTGCTGAATGAGTCCAATTACTGATCGTCGATCATCATCTAAGGCTGTCATGTGATTGATCGATGCAGGGGTGGCTGTGGCGAGTCTATCTCACTCCGGATCTGAGCTCGTGGACTTGTGCCCAACGTCTGGGATCGTGGACTTGTCGTGGACTTATCGCGGACTTATCGTGGACTGTCGTGGACATTTGCTCATGCTCCTACAACTCGCACTATACAGCCCCCTCCAGACTCTTTAACACTTGCTGTCTTACTAATGGTATCTGAGGAGTGTTCTGACCAAGATTTTCGCCACTTAAACAAGGATCAATGCTACCGTGCAAGGTGCAACTTATGTTTCATTGTCGGCAAATGCTATTTGCTCATGCTTTGTTAAGGCACTTGCAAGAAATTCGTGAAAAGGATAGGCGTCGGGCAGCAAAGTAAGCACTCGTCTCTGACATGTTTGCTGTCACCAACCTCCCACTTAGACGACGACAAGCTGCAAAAGCAGCTAGGCAGATTCCCTCCAGTGTTTCTGCTTCTCAGAACTCGGGCCAGTCAATTCAGCAACTTCCAACCGAAGCACGTCCTGCAGGAGCAGGAGACATCGGCCAGTCTAATATTTCCTCTAGTGTGTCCGGAGACCAACATCGACCCATCTGCCATGCTCCCCAGAACCCAGGCCAGTCGCTTCAGCAAATACTCTCTGAAGTACATTCTATGGTCTGTGAATGGACAAAGGAGCGAGGAGCGGTGAGTGGTTGGCTCCACCTATTGGATAGTGAGCTCCAGAGTGCAGGGTGCAATGGAGTCGCCCAGGGAGTGATTCAGGATTGGGATGCACATGCAAAGGTGGGGAGGGCACTAATAAGAGACCTGGAGTCCCTTGTTACAGCGACATGGCCCCCTGATCAGGGTGTACAGCGCAAGGCATTTAGAGAAGCATTTGAGCTCTTTGCGACACTCCAGACAGGCATTTCAACCATTGAAACGTACATCGAAGTTTCTACTGTTCTGTTCAGAGACTGCAACTAGAAAGACAATTTACTATCCGTTACAAAAATCATGTATTTCCATTATCTTTACTGCAACGCCTGGCAGAAACCTTGCATGTGGTACTGCAAGAAACCAAAAATCTCAAGGCCAACCATTTGATATCAATGGTGTCGAAAATCAAGCGACTGGCTCTCGAAATTTCTTAGCCCATCGTGGTTCGCAGTCGTGTCGCAATGCCATTGTGCAATTGCTGGATCAGCTTCCTTTAGATGAATACTCAGATCGCAGGTGGCTGCCTTACCTTCACTCTCGCTGCCACACCTCCTTGGCCCGGGCCGCCCGGCCCACCGCAACAGCCACTGTACACTTTTTCAGCAACGGCCACAGCGCACACACTTCCTTGGCAATGGCCACAACCTGTTTGTGGAACAGAGATTGATCGGTGGCTATTGCCGCAGTGAGTAAAGAGACAGCAGGTTGATGTGAGGCACGCACTAATCACTTTGAACCATGCCTTCCTACAAGACAACCACTCGACGCAGAGGTCCCACGCCATGGGCAACGGAGGAACAGCACGAATATCTTCGGTCTCAATGTGGAGCGTATGCGGCCTCCAGGTCAAAGGAATCATTCTGGCCTCGAGTATTCGAGCATTGGTTCCACCACTGGCCAGTCCATGATCAAGCTCGAGACAATGGTGATGACCATGACGCTGCCGATGCCAGCAACAAGGCAAAGAAGGGGAAGCCACTCAACGAGAAAGATAAGGTGAAAAAGGTTTGAATGGTCCCTCATCCACAGCACCTCCCAGCACTAACAAGCGACGCACCAGAGAATCAAAGAATGGTTTAATAACCACACGCGAGCAAGTTTGACAGCAGGAGCTGGGCGCCGCAAGATCCTAGATCTCAGTAAACGAAAGAAGAAAAAGTTGCAAGTGATACAAGCATACTCGAAGCTGTACTACGAGGAAAAGTTGAAGGCGGTTGTCCAGAGAGAGTGGTTGGAGTCGTGCCAGCAGAATGGGGACCAAGAGAACGATGACGAGAGTGAGGACGCAGAGAAGCCGAAAGTCGCCCACACCCACATCCCACTTGCGTTTCGCAACCAGGTCGTCGCACGGTTGTTCGAGGGTGAGAGCCGAAAAGTGAAGGCAGAAGTCGAAGAATACCGCACAAAGGAGCACGAGGCTGAGAAAGGAGATGACGATTCACCGACAGAGCCCAACGACTACCAAAGGTTTGGTTATCCGCATCTGTGTCCCATTCAAGTGTTGCTGCTAATCAAACGAATCCCAGGACTATCGATTTGCTTCCTAGCACAGTGGCCTGGGTGATGGATGACATCTTGGCGCAAACTGGGTACTTCGGGATGTGCATCTTTATGGGCCCAGAACCCAAGCAGGGTGGAAACCTCACCATTGTCATGTACGTTGACTTTCGTCCTTGCTATCCACTCTGATATGTCATTAGGAGCCACTCTGGTCGTACACCGTTTGGAAGCTCATTCGATGCGCTCTATCCCGAGACAGTTAAGCAACTGCAGGAGGATTTCCACGAGTTTGGTGTTAGGGCTTTCCGTGCGTCCTTTTTTCCATCTGGTATTTCTTCAGGCTAATTTTTGTTATAAAGCACTGGCTGTCCGTTCTGCGCGTGCAATTCCTGGTACAGAACACCTCACCATCGACTACAACAAGGCTACCAACCATCTCAATTTTGCTTCGACTTCAGCCACCACACCATCCATCGACATAGACTCTGATTCATCTGAAAGTGAATCTGATATCTTGGCAAGCAAAGGCGCCCTGTGTAGTCCGGTGCCGGTGCAGTCTCCGACTCAAACCCTCAGACCCAGGCACATAAGTGTGATCAAGCAAACACAGGGAGTCAGCGGCAGGGAAATGGAAGTCTTGTCAAATCATGACCCCCCTGACTTGTGTGTCGATATTCTCTGTGATTCATGGTGCAATCTGACTCCCTTAACAGTAATCGAAGCTCACCTCTTACCGACTCAGAAGCCCCGGACCACAGTGGCGCTAACAGCACCTTACACGACAAGGCAAGCGCCAGGGAAATGGGAATTTTGTCAAATCACGACCCTTCTGACTGGTGTGTTCTTCTCTGCGATTCATGGTGCAGTCTGACTCTCCTGACAGCAATCAATACCCACATCCTACCGACTCGGAGGCCCCAGACCACAGTGACACCAGCACCACACATGACGAGGCTGGTGCCAAACGATTGGAAAACGTGTTGAATCGCAACCCCTCCATTTCTGCCCTACCATCTGTAGCTATGGCTCCTATGCCTGTGCACGAAGACAATACTCCCGGGGAACATGTCCTCGACAAGTCAAACTGGCCGCTATGGATGACGCAGGCATTTGACGAATTGAGCGAGTTATGCGCCATTCCAGAATGGGATGATGTGATCAAGAAATGGGTCAAGATGGAAGTGATTTTGGGGTTTCCGGTGGGGAGGGTGCGTGTCGTTTAATGTTTCCATGAATTGCTGACATGTCAAGCAGGGCCCATCATATACTATTTCCAAGAAGAACCGCCTGAAGCTGGTAGACACATGGATTAATTCTGGTCGTGAGGTCGTGCCAATCATCAATGATGTCAAGGTATATTCAAAGGCTTGGCGTGAGTGGTGGACCACTCTCCAGCCCCACGAGCGAAAGGGCGAGTCTGGTTCTCTTATGAAGACCACGCTGGGAATTGAGGCATGGGTAGACTTGTATAAGGGTGGGATTAATGGGTTTTATAGTCTCGTCTCAAGTCTCAGGTGGTGGATGGCGGCGGTATCGACTGATGAGGAGCGAAGCGATTTCGCCAATGTGGTACAAGACGTTGTATGGGCACTTGATCAGATGTCTCGTACTGCTACTAGCGGTGAAAAACGCCCTTTGGAGACACAAGGTCAAAAGACAAACAAGAGGTAACATTTCAGAATGTAATTGTACTCGCCATTAGACTGATCCTATTTGACAGATTGAGGAAATGATTAGCTCAAAGTATCGAGGCGCATCCTAGAGCATGCATTGTGATGTACCTAAACCAAGACTTACTGTAATTAGTTGACTTGAATAACAGATAATAATTGCTCGTGAACGGTAGCTGCACAGTAATACACTAGGGAGCTCAGTAGTAGCTGCATCTAGTGCACTGTAAATATTGTTGAGCAGCTATAGCTGTACAGTAATATACTACAGTGGTCAGTAATAGCTGCATTTAGTAAACTGAGAGTGTTATTGGGCAGCTGTAGCTGTACAGTAATATACTACAGTGCTCAGTAATAGCTGCATTTAGTAAACTGAGATTTTCATTGGGCAGCTGTAGCTGTACTACAATGCTCAGTGATAGCTGCATTTAGTAAACTGAGAGTGTTATTGGGCAGCTGTAGCTGTACAGTAATGTACTACAGTGGTCAGTAATAGCTGCATTTAGTAAACTGAGAGTGTTATTTGGCAGCTGTAGCTGCACAGTAATATACTACAGTGCTCAGTAATAGCTGCATTTAGTAAACTGAGAGTGTTATTGGGCAGCTGTAGCTGTACAGTAATATACTACAGTGCTTAGTGATAGCTGCATTTAGTAAACTGAGATTTTCATTGGGCAGCTGTAGCTGTACAGTAATATACTACAATGCTCAGTGATAGCTGCATTTAGTAATCTGAGAGTGTTATTGGGCAGCTGTAGCTGTACAGTAATATATTACAGTGCTCAGTGATAGCTGCATTTAGTAAACTGAAAGTGTTGGGCAGCTGTAGCTGTACAGTAATATACTACAGTGCACAGTAATAGCTGCATTTAGTAAACTGAGAGTGTTATTTGGCAGCTGTAGCTGCACAGTAATACACTACAGTGCTCAATAATAGCTGAATTTAGTGAACTGAGAGTGTTATTTGGCAGCTGTAGCTGCACAGTAATATACTACAGTGCTCAGTAATAACTGCATTTAGTAAACTGAGAATGTTATTGGGCAGCTGTAGCTGCACAGTAATATACTACAGTGGTCAGTAATAGCTGCATTTAGTAAACCGAGAGTGTTATTGGGCAGTGGTAGCTGTACAGTAATATACTACAGTGCTCAGTAATAGCTGCATTTAGTGAACTGAGAGTGTTGTTTGGCAGCTGTAGCTGCACAGTAATATACTACAGTACTCAGTAATAGCTGCATTTAGTAAACTAACACTGTACATGAGTCAACTAGGCATTTGGTAGTGCAGCACACTAGTGTACTTCAGATATACCAGTAATTACTGTCAAAAGTTAAACATAAATTTGTACCATTACCATGTTTTAGTATACTAAACTTACTGGGACCACTGCACCTCGTCGAGTTCTTCCACAGCTCCTCCCTCTTCACTCCCCGCACTGGGATTAAACTCTCCTGTGATACCTTCCATTGGTGGGTTCAACTCATCCCTGCCGATGCGGACCTTTACTGGGTCCTTGACCGATGCTTTGCTTGTGGGGATCCCTCCCACCTTGTCAAGGATTGCTCCTTGACTCAAGGTCCTTACCGACGTATCTGTGACCTTCTCAAGGATCCTCATGGTGAGTTAGCCGAGTTGCTTCTCTCTGTCTCCAGTAAGTCTGATTCTTTATAGATTGGGACTGGGCTCCTCCCCATCCTCCTTCACCAACCATCTGGGCCACCACCCCCTGGGGTGATCAAGGTACCTGGTACCAAGGTGGGCAGGACTGGGCTGGGATTGGTTCTGGTCCTGTACATCCGGCTTACCATCCCCAGGTCCAGATCTCCAACCTCTGGATACCCTGTTGGTGGCGCCTCCTCTGTCACCCTCCCTTCCTACCGTTGACCTCCCCCCCGCCTATTCCTCCCTCCCGTCTCCTACTCTGGACGACGAAGGTCCTCTCGGCGCTGTGCGACATTTGCGAGAGGCTGCCCTAGAGGCAGGAATCTGGGATGGTCAGTTTGCCTCCCATCCCTTGAGGGTTGCCCTTGGGTTCGTGGGTGAGTCTGACTTCTCAGACTCTTCAGATGAGTCATGGGAAGAGGAGTCCTGGGGATCTGAGTACGGCACCTCGGGCTCCTCCCTTGATGAAGAGGGGTCTTGGCTTTCTTTCGTGTAGATAAGTATTGTACTTATCTTGCAATAAAATATATAGCTGGGGTTTAGCCCCTTGTTTGCCTGATTTGCATGGTGTTTCTTAAGTTAAAGGATTGAAATTTGCTGGCCTGATAGTATGGACGATGCTTTCATGACACTTGTATGTGGATAATTCCGGTCTACATGACCATATTGGGTAAGGCCCAATAAACTAATTCTCCCTCTCTAAATGGGTGCTCTTCCTGTCTATGCTGATTAGCATAAAACATCTGGTGGATGCAACTTTCTATGATCACGTCATGTGCCATTGAAAGGTTGAGTGCAGCCTTCTCTGCGAACATCCTTACTCCTCTGGGCTGTGCCCAGAGGTTGTCTGGCAACTCTGCCATCATCTGGGGCATATACCCATAGGTTAATTCAAATAGGGTGAACCCCATAGACATGCTTATCGGTGTGTTAATGGCAAACTTGACCATCTACGCTATGGACCTGGCAAAGGTCCTATTTGCTTTAAGCAAAATTACTGGAGAAGGATTTGTCGCGGAGTGGGCGAATATGAAAGCAGAAGAAATCCTGGGTAACAGAGAGGCCGGAACCTGGGTAAAGTTTGTGGAGGATCTGAAGCGGGCCTTTGATGCCCCGAATGGCTGAGTGACGGCCCTCGCAGACCTTGCTAGACTGAAACAGGGTGCCATGTCAGCACTGGAGTTTTTTGTGAAGTTTGTGACACTGATACAACAAGCAGAGATGAGTGAAGAGAAGGACTCAGGAATCCTAGTCCATTGGCTGGAGCTAAACCTGAGTAGGAGGTTGGTGGAGAGAATCTATGGTGTCTCCCTGATGCCAGAAACATACAGAGATTGGAAAGGGCTGGCAGAGAGACTCAATGCCCAGCAAAGGCAACTGGACAGGATAGTCACAACACGGACACTGCGACCTGCCGCGACCCCTGCGCGACCTCTGGACATGACCATGGGCCAGGGATGGGCCCCTGCTGCCGAGAGATGCTGTTTCCGATGCCACCAGACTGGCCATGCTGTCCGATTCTGCCCCCTTCCTGATATGCGTCCACAGGCCCTGAGAGCCCAAGTCCGGGCAGTAGCCAGTGTTCCCCAAGCTGTGGAGGAATACGAGAAAGAGATTGCGTTGCTCCAAGCCAAATTGGAGCCATATGAGAGAGAGAGGCAGGCTTGTGCTGAGGAGGAGAGCCATTCCAGCCCCCATTCCGTCCCTGTGCCCGCAGCAAGTGTACCCAAATACACTATCTTGCAGTGGAGACATACCCGAATTGGGGCTGAGGAAAAGAAGGAAGTGAGACCGGCAGAGTGCCTAACTATGGTGCAGCCAAATGTGGAGAAATGTGTACGACGAGAGCTAGCCATCCAGGTGCACTTGGAGGCTCTCAGCACAGGCAAGTCAGCTATGACGAAGGCCCTTGTTGACTCAGGGTGCACCAACTGCTTCATGGACCTGGAGTGGGTGAAAAGAATGGGACTGGAGCCATCTCCTCTGCAGACCCCGATCACGATGTATAACGTGGATGGGACACAGAATAGGAATGGCAAAATCCAGTATGGGATGGACTTGCTAGTGATGGTTGGAGACCACCAGGAGCGGATCCATTTCCTGCTGGGGAAGACTCAGTCCCACATGGTGATCCTTGGGCATGACTGGCTGAAGCGACATAACCCTGAGATCGATTGGGTGAAGGCTGAAGTAAAGCTGACCCGCTGCCCCAGCCCCTGCTCCTCATCCCCCCACCACCGTCTGACTCCTGCACGAACCCCTGCACCCCCGAAAGCGAGTACCCTGGCCTCTGCCAGTATTCCGGACACTCATTTTTCCAACTCTGGCCCCACCCCTGATTGGGCCCGCCTCTACCCTTCCATCTTTAGTGAAGCCAAATGGGATGAGCTCCCCCCAGTCTGCCCAGACTTCAATATTAAGATTGAGTTCAAGAAGGACCCTGGGCACCTCTCCACTAAGCTATATTCCTTGTCGTGAGATGAGATGGTGGAGATGAACCGATGGGTGGATGAGCAGCTGGTCTCTGGACATATTCGACCCTCAAAATCCCCGTATGAAAGCCCTTTCTTCTTCAAACATGAGAAGGATAAGCTATGGCCCATAGTCGACTACTCAGCTCTAAATGCGCACCTGATCAAAGACCAGTACCCCCTCCCCCGTATCCGAGACACCATGGATGTGCTTAAGAGCGCAACTATCTTCTCCAAGACCAATGTCAAGGGAGGATTTCCATCCATGCAGATCTGGGCAGAGCACCAGGACAGATGTGCTTTCCTAACACCACAAGGACTCTTCGAGCCAGCAGTCATGTGGCCTGGACTGCAGAATGCCCTGTCCACTTTCCAGCACTTCATGAACCATGTATTGCGAGATGAGATTGCAGGAGGACATGTCCGTGTCTATGTCGACAATGTGCTAGTGTTTGCAGCGGACTTGGCGATGCACCGGTATTGGATGGATCAGGTTTTCAAAAGGTTTGAGAAGTACAGACTCTGCCTCAGACTCAGTAAATGCGAGTTTGAAAAGAGCGAGGTCATTTTCCTGGGTATGAAGATCTCCCACAATTGTTTGGAACATGACCCAGCTAAAGGGGTGGCAATCCGTAACTGGCCACGCCCCCGAAATGTGAAGGATGTACAAAAGTTTAATGGACTGTTAAACTACCTCTGGCATCACATTCCGAAACTCTCCACCTGAGCGAAACCCTTATTCTGGCTGACTGGGAAGGTTCCATGGAAATGGGAGGAGGAGGAGGAAGCAGCCTTCCAAGATCTCTGTATGGCACTTGTATTGGCCCCTGTCCTGGCTCTACCACAGGACAAAGGGAGATGGAAGGTAGAAACAGATGCGAGTAACTTGGCAACTGGTGGAGTGCTTTCACAGCAGCAGGAGGATGGGACTTGGAGAGTTGTAGACTATATCTCCAAGGCTCTCACTGCAGCTGAGAAGAACTACGATGTGTATGACAAGGAGTTCTTGGCAGTGATTCGGGCGATGCGTGAGTGGCGGGCTTACCTTATTGGAGCAGATGAGACAATCGAGATCTGGATGGATCATGCGAATCTCCAGTACTTCCGGAAGCCTCAGAAGTTGAAGCCGAGGCAGGTCCGATGGGTGGGAGAGCTCCAGTGCTTTGACTTTGAGATAAAGTACTGCACCGGGAAGTCAAACACAAAGGTGGATGCACTGTCACGGAGACTGGACTATGGAGAAGCAGTGGAGGAGGATGCCCCGGTGCAGGTCTTCCCAGAGGCGGAGATCCGCACGTCGTTCACATTGGAGATGGAGACGCTACTCCAGAAAAATAGCGCAGTGCATGTACAGAAGCCTGAGGGGCTTGATGATGAGGGGATGCGAGACAGAATGGGACTCTGGTGAAAGGGAGGGATCACGTGGGTACCAGAGGAGGCCCACGAGGCAGTCCTCAAGTATGAGCATGATCTTCCCACTGCAGGGCATCCTGGGCCACGGAAGTTGAGAGCAGCACTGCTGAAGGTTTACTGGTGGATGAAAGATGCTGATCACTATGTTAGAGGGTGTGAAACTTGCCAGTGAGTGAAGCCCAACCGTACAAAACGCGTGGCCCCGCTCCACCCACACCCTGTCCCGGAGGGCCCCTGGTCAGTCATCTCCTGGGACATTGTTGGTCCCCTCCCCCTCTCACATGGACACAATGCCATCCTCATCATTGTCGACAAGTTCACGAAGTGGACATTGATTGAAGGGATTGGGGTTGACCTCACTGGACTTGGTGCAGCATGGATTCTCCGACACCGAGTGTTCCGTGACCATGGGATCCCCCATAAAATCATAAGTGACCGAGGGCCCCAGTTTGTGTCTCATTTCATGAAGGAGTTCTATGCCATGGTCGGGATCAAGGCGAACCTGAGCACTGCTTTCCACCCACAGACCGATGGACAGACAGAGTGAGTGAACCAGGAGATTGAGGTGTACCTCCGCACCTATGTTGACCATCTTCAGGATGATTGGGCAGAGTGGTTGTCTACAGCAGAATTTGTGCTCAACAACCGTGAGCACTCAGTGACTGGGCAGACTCCATTCTTCCTGGAGTATGGGAGGCACCCATGGAATGGGGGGATCTGCCCACCCACAGAAGTGAACCTGGCAGCAGATGAGTGGTTGGCCAAGCTCACGGAGTCACGAAGAGCAGCCAAGGAGGCAATGGAGAAAGCGGTGGCTGCGATGAAGAGGAGCTATGATGTGGGGAAGCGCCTGAGTCGAGAGTATTCCAAGGGGGACTTGGTCTGGCTGGATATGCGGAACTTGAAGATGGACCGCCCCTCCAAGAAGCTGGACAACAAACGTGCAGGACCCTTTGCGATCAAGGAGAAGGTGGGGCCTGCAGGGTACTGGCTCACACTTCCCCGGGCCTGGTGAATCCACCGGGTCTTCAACGAGTTGTTGTTGACTCCATATGTCCCTCCCTCTTTCCCTTCTCAGAATCCTCCCCCACCCCCTCCTGCGACAATTGAAGATGACCACCTGGAGTATGAGGTTGAGGCAATCCTCGATGTCAAGAAGGTTGGGCATGGGGTGAAGTACTTGGTGAAGTGGCTGGGATACCCAGTGGAGGAGAATACTTGGGAGCCTTGCTGAAACCTCACTAATGTAACATTGGTGCTTCAGGACTTCTTCAGGCAACACCCAGACAAGGCGAAGTTAGCTGGCTGAGATGCCCAGCCTTAAGGGGGGGGTAGATTTTAGGATTGCTTACCTAAGCCATCCAGATAAGGACATTTGTGGAGGTATTGGAGGGGGCTGTTGAGAGGTCACATGACCTGTGGTGGAAGATTACATAATCGGAAAGTCACCTGACTTCCGCATTGGGCAAGTCACGTGACTCGAGAGGTCCAAGCGTGGGAACTCTGGCAAGTCCCGGGGCTCTCACTATAAGTACTTTCACTTTTACTACTTTGTAAGTTTATTAGTTTCTCATCAGGATAGTGCTGAATCAGATTGATGTCTTAAGGGCTGAACAATCAACAGCCATTTGGGAAGGGGACAACTCTTCAATGTAAATAAACATTCAATTTACTGTTTTATATGTTTTATATTCTCATTAATCATAGTATCCCAGCTCAAACAATGATTGCAGGTGATTTTGAGATGGAATTAAGTGACCTCGAGAAACTGGAACAAGGTTGCTGGATCAATGACCACATTGTTGACTTTGCTCTGCGGTAGGCATCCGTCCCTTGCCAGCAGCCCTGCTGATAAATGAATGTCAAGTAGTAAGACAGTGGCTGATGTTCAGATGCAAAATGGCTCTGCTATGGTGTCCTTCTGGTTAGCCAGCTCATTTTTCCTTACCAAACTGTGGTGAATATTTTATTGCTCTAATTAGTCTCAGCTAATGAGCCTGGAGCAGAAATGACAGTGCAGAGAATGCTTCCAGATGGATACCAGAACTCACACCTAGGTTTATGTTTTGGATCATTCCAGCCTTTAATGACAAAAGGCAAGTGATTCTATGCATTTTTTGCTCCTCTTCCTCATTAATATAATTGTGCCAGGAAACATTGGTATTTATTAGTCATCGTTAACACCTACCAAAGCATCATGGAAGGAAATCTTGAGGGATGGTGAGTTCTCTGTTGCTGGTATTGGTGTAGAATAACAGACAACATCACAGTTTTGTAGTTGTCCTTGACAGCCTTTATGATAAAATGCCTTCTGAAGATGAGGCAGCAATCATGAGCATCTTCCAATATGTTAAGAAGATCCAAGGGCTAGCATCTATCAAACAACCCAAAGTCATCTACCCAAAGGTTGGCATAAACTCTTGACAGCCTCATTATCCAGTTCCTCATGTTGCTTACTTAAAGGTTATCAAGCAAAGCAATGGAGATGATTGTGGTATCTATATGATTCATTTTGGAAGGCTTTGGATAATGGAGGACAAGAAACTGTGGGATGTGGTTCTGGTAAGACCCAGATGTCTTGCTTTGATTTCCTCTTTATTTGTTGTTTCACAGAATGGCTCGGGTTTTGAGCTGAGCATTGACAATCTGTGGAAGCATTCTGAGGTCACAAATCTCTGCAAGGAGCTTCAATGTGAAATTTTGAAGAGTGTAGAGGAAGGGTGGTTCCTGAGACAGAAGTAAGAATTCTGTCTTCTGTATAGTTGCTTGACAGTGTATTTTGAGCATGATCAAGTACAATCCTGTGTAAATTTCACTTTGTGTATGAGGTATGCTGTAAATTATATTGTGGATATGCGTCATTGTGAAATCTTTGGGAAAACCATTTGTCCGAGAATTTTGACTTGCACTCTTGTCTTGTTATGCAGTTCACAGGCCCCACCTTCCTTCTCCAATCTTACTTACAGTGCCAAGACCTTGCCTTTTTTCTTTTTCCTGCACAAAGTTGCACAGCCCTACACACCTGAACACATAGACCTTCAATCGGCAGCCCTTTTGGATGTCCTTTTGCAGACAAGCCACAAATTACTGTGATCAAAGCCAAAAACATCCAACTGAAAATGCCTCAGTCTCACCAACTGGTTATACCGAAGGAATCTGAATGGGAAACATGGTAGTGGAGCTCAATTTCACCCAATTTCACCCAATTTCACCCAATTTCACCCAATTTCACTCAATTTCACCCAGTAAATTTGTGTCAAATAGGAAAGGTCATGGGGGAAAAACACATGACTACACACATGTGACTGTACAGTAAATTTATGGAAATTTATTGGGGTGAATTTGACTGTTGCCCACTACTGGGTAAATTTGCCCAGTGAACCAGGTCCCAGACCTGCTTCCAACACTAGACAAGGTATCTGTGAGAAAACAAAATACCAATTCAATACATGAAACAATAAACTTTATTTGTTCTGTCGGACAGGGGTAGTTGAATAAAGAACCCTTGACAAGCAAGGGAACACACAAGAGTCAATGTTTTGAATCTGATACAATGAAGTTCCTATTGTGAATGCGAGAGTGATGGTGCTGGCCAGGAGTCGGTAACCCGGATGTGAAACACAGTAGTCACCCATTGAGCTTGGACTCGCGTGCTTATCCAACCCCAACTGTGCAGCTGTGGGTGTGGCATCACGAGGGTATGCTGGCATGTCACGTCACACAGCCATCAAAAGGTTTTGACTTTCCGCCCCCAACTAGAGTCACGTCACAGTCACGTCAAAGTCACGTCAAAGACCAAACAAATAAATAAATATTTCAATAATAATACAATTTGCATTTGGTGAATGAATGGTGCACATGAGCTTGTGTGGACGCGCACCAGCTCGACATGGACCAGGCCAGCACAAATTCTCGCTCCCCTGCAACAAGGGGCAGCTTCATTTCTGATCGCGTTCATCACTATTATCAGACTGGGTCTCACACAACTTAAGCGTAAGGTCATGATGACAATACTAAGATAAGGGGAAAAGGGTACAAGAATGGAAAAGACGTAGTATATATAGCGAATGCTTCGGCATTTGCCGGCGTTCCCACGCTCGGACCTCTCGGATCACGTGATGCGCCCAGGCCCAGGTCATGTGATCTTATGATTATGTAATCTGACCACAGCCACAGGTCATGTGACCTTCCAACAACCCTCCCCAGTTTCTCCACAACTGCACTTTGGGATGGCTTACATAAGCGATCCTAACAACTATACTTTGCACTGGCACACGTGGGAAGAATTTCAGTACTGGCTCGATGCCAAGCAGCGCAACCAGGGAATTCAATTTGTCCGGAAAAACAAACGCATGGCTGACCTTGGCCAACCCTGGTGCGAATGGCACGAATTTGTGTGTTCTCGGCAGGGGGGAGGCTCAGCAAAAGCCTATATCGCCAAGCACCCAGATTGGAAGCGTCATATTCTTTCAAAGAAGACCGGGTGCCCCTGCCGTCTCACTGCCAAGACTTACCCAAATACGAAGGAGGTTCTCGGCATGTATAGCGAAGGGCATACCCATGAAATAGGGGATGAGAATCTGAAATTCACATGGCTGTCAAAGGAGGTCCGAGATAAGATTGCGGAAATGCTGCGATTGGGTGTAGACAATGATCGCATCGTCAGTATTTAGTTGTGCTAAAATTAACTGCTTACTCATGTGTTCCCAGATCGAGACCATCCGCAGTGAGCAGCCAATCACCAAAGGGAATGCGAGGCAGGATGAATTTGTGATGGCACAGGATATTCGCCAGATTGAGGTGCATGTGACCATTCCCACGAATCCATCAAGGGTCCTCAACATTTCCCAAGAGGGAGATGGAAGCGCATGAGATTCGGCTCAATCCCCAGGACGGGCCGTCCATCTTTGTGTGGGCAACATGGCTTCGAGAGGAGGGCGCTCTTCTTGCCTTCAAGATGAGCTGTGATCTGCCTCCCCTTGGCTCTGCTTTGGCTAGGGATACATTTGTTATGATAATTCAGACAGAATATCAGAGAAAAAAATTTAGGGACTTCGGAAATTCATTTTTGGGCATAGACGCAACACACAATACCACTCACTATGAAAATGTCAGCCTCTTCACATTAATTATCCGAGACGATTGGGGCCATGGTGAGTAATCTCAAAAATACTTTTTCCTTGCTTACCAAACGTCAGGCATGCCAATCGCCTGGATGATCTCATCAAATGCGCATCAGGAAATGATCACTTTCCTATTACATGCAGTCCAAATTGAGAGCCCCGAGATAAAACCAAGGCGTATCATGTCAGACAAGGATCGCACGCAGATGAATTCAATTCAGGTGGTGTATCCTGAGTCCCAGCTACTTCTGTGCTGGTGGCATGTGCTGCATGCCTGGCAACAGCACTTTGTTACCTTACAGCACCCAGAACTTTGGTTGCTCCTTAAGGCCTGGGTCCGGATCACTGATCAGGTGGCTTTTGATGCGCAGTGGGAAGCAATCAAGCACGTGGCACCAGCATCTGTCATTCGGTACCTTGAGACCGATTGGTGGGCTGAGCGGAATTTGTGGTCAGCAGTCAACCATAGAGATCGGTCTGTGCTTGAATTAGGTGACACAAATATGCTCGTTGAGGCGTAGGTGGAATATTTTATAAGAAAGAAACCAATTAAAATGTGTATTCTCAGCTGGCACCATCTCCTGAAGGGAAAGTTCTTGCAGCACAAGCAGAATCGGCGTGTCGACCACCTCATCTACATACTCACTCGTAGGGCGATCCCCTATTTTGTTGCCAGGCATCGCCAGCAGGCCTTCGGCTTTGATGGTGCTAATTTGGAAGCCCAGTGCTGGGCCGAAGTCGAGAAAAGTGCCAAGGAGATCCCGCGATTGGACATCAGGGACATCAATGCCATTAATTTCCATGTTCGCTCGCAGCACAACCCTCAGCATTGGTTCAAAGTTGACCTCAAGGCTGGCGTGTGTGACTGCCCAAGTTGGCCATTAATTTCTTTCTGCAAGCACCTTACTGCCATCCAGAACTACTATCTGGAGGCCTGTGCAACCATCCCATTTCCCACCAGAGTCAAGAATGCGGGCCAATTGACCGCACATGACAGTTCCCACGAGCAAGCGAATATCTATCCATTTTCGGAAGTTGCTGTCAATATTGACAGCTGTCACCTCACACGGATTGGTTGCAAGATTCTGGACTCCGCTTCCCGTGAGAATCAAGTGCATCATCTGATGCCTGCTTTACTCGATTTGGAGGCACAGCTTGACCATGCCAAGGCACCACTACTGAAGAAGGTGTCAATTGCCCCAAATCAGCACTCCTGGCCGGAGACTGCTGCAGTGATGATTGCAAAGCCGAAAACGAAGCGGAAGGGCCAAACGGACCCATACAGCGGCGGAGAGAGAAGCGGGAAGAGAGCAAAGCCTGACACAAGAGTTGTGAGGACTGCCCAGTCTGATGAGAACACCCCCACTCCCGCCATTCCCCCCATACCTGCCAAACTTGTCATTAACACCCCCACTCCCGCCATTCCCCCCATACCCGCCAAACCCATTAACACCCCCGCTCCCGCCATTCCCACCATACCTGCCATACCCGCCATACCCGCCAAACTTGTCATTCGCATCCCCTGCTGTCAGCCTAAATAGATATTTTTTGCTAGACTCCCACTTTGGTACTGACTGAATGCTTACATAACGTGAATGATAGTTATTTATTATTTATCTTACATAACTTGAATGATAGTTATTTATTATTTATTTTATGAAAATATGCGCCCGCCGGTTGTGTTTGGTCCGTATCACATGACCGTGAGGTGACTCTAGTTGGGGGCAGAAAGTCCCCAACTGCCATCAAAGCATTGCAGGAGCATTGCAGGCTCTCCCCTCGAAATGACTCATTGCTTTGCTCAGATTGCAGCAACGTCCTCTGCATTAGCCACACCTCCCACCAAGCAAAAGCGTAGACGTCCTGGACAAACCACAAAACACATGTCCGCCCCCCCGCTTTCACCTGTCATAAACAACTTCGCTGCCGCCTCTGGTTCAAACACACCTGTTCCCCAAACTACATGGACCACGGATGTCTCTGCAATCCAGAGCACACCACTCTCTCATACAATGTCTAGTACAGTCGCATTCACCTCCCAACATATCATGAGAGATCCCCGGGTTCAGAGATTGGGTCTCGAAATGTGAGGAAAGTTCCTTGGGCCTATGCCTGCCGATAAATTCTTGAGTGAATTCTCGCCCTCTCCTGACTATCATCCAATATCAAAGGCACAACTGCGCTCATTGAAGGATGCAGTAGCCATGGAGGACGAAATAGACATGTACAACCATCTGGTACTATTTTCAGTGACATTTTCATTATTTTATTTGGGTTGACACCGTGGTGTGCAGATCAGTGCCATTCAACCCTCATGCGAGAGACTCAAACTCGTTGAGACATTTGCTCATCCAGACACCAATGCGGATCGCTTGGAGCTTGGGTCGCTCAAACCTGATATCGGGGTCTACAGAAAACAGGTGAAGCTAAGTTGGCCAACCGATTTCTCATTAATGGAGTTTCATGTCAAGGTCAAAATTGTAAGAGGAGACAATGCTTTTGATGATGATATCACGCATTGCTTCAAGTGAGATACCTCCCAAGGCAAAGACACAAGGAACCAACTGATTTCATATGCGGTTGTGCAACTTGCCACCCAGTTTCACACTCACATCTTTTCGATTCTCATCATCAAGGACCATGCGAGACTTATACGTTGGGATCGAGCGGGTGCAGTCGTAATGGAGGCCTTTCCTTATTGCGATTCCCATTCTATTCTGGTGGAATTCTTTTGGCAATATAACCTGCTCAAGCCTAAATTACGGGGAAGTGACGACTCAGTCCGGAGACCTTCAGAATCAGAGGCGTCTGTAGCTCGGCGTGTCCTCAAGCTCGAGGCCCATGTTCCTCTGTTGAAGCTTGCAGTGCACAGTACTACGAATGAAGGTGTTCATTATTATATAGGACCCATGCCAACTTCAATGCGCAACGCTTCTCCTACCAGTCGGTGTACTCGGATGTTTATCGCTTACGATGTTCAAACGAAGGCCAAGGTGTTCGTGAAGGACACGTGGTTTCTACATGCTCTTTGGATACCATGTTGATTTTTACAAGATTTTAACACAATGTACAAGGTAAGGATAACGAATGTAAGCCGCATAACTGCCAGCAACCTAAAACGGCCATTTTGCACAACCGTGAGAATATTCTAGTCTGTATCCTCGTCTGAAGACTGCGGCTCCCCACTTGGGCCTGCCACCAAGTCGGACACATCCAGCACCGGTTTTGGCTTTCGAGGACACTTCGGTTTGGGGGGGAAGCTTTTTACCGGCATTCTCTTGTTCTGCAGTTGCTTGCATTCAGCCTTCCAGGCCTCGAGTGCCTGGAGATGCTTCGCTTTCACCTCTTTCCATTCAGCTGCCATTGCTGCCTTCGTGACCCTCTGAGCCTCTCTCTCCTCCATTCTCCGGGCCTTCTGTGCAACCTTGGCTTCCTTTTTTTGTGTTTGTGCTTGCAGCAGTGCCGTGAATTCTGTGTCTGTCAAGTGTCGTCCAAAACCCCCAGGAAACAGGACAGTCCAGTCATTCTTCTTCTTATTCTCCTTTTCGTGCAAGGACTGACTCAGCTTTGTCATTTCAGTGTACTGAATGACGAGCTGGGCTGACTGCCGCTCATCAATGAGCTCCTGGGCATGGATGACCTTTTGAGCTCGTCTCAGGTTCTCGGTAAGTTCCTGGTTTTGCTCCTCCATCATTTTTCGAGACTGAAAGCTGCTAGAAGGCGATTTTGATAAGATGGACCAGTCGGGCTGTGGTAGTTCGGGGATGGCTTCGAGGACTGGCTGCATGAGCTGGTAAGCAGATGTCACTCGTGTCTTTGATACCAATAATGATCCAGATGAAGTTGATCCTAAGGCCCCATACAACCCACAGAGACATTTTGAGGGTGATGCGTCAAGTTCCCAGTCAATATTTGGGTCGTGATTACGCCGTAGGGGGGTTGAAGGGGAAGACAGGTGTCTCGAGTGGGTAGTGGGCGAAAGGTCAAAGGTGGTGGGCGGTTGTGCACCCATGGCCTTGATAATAGCACAGACAGGACTAGTTTGTGGCAAGGGGAAGACACCTTTTGTCGAAGTCGGTAAGCTAGGTTTCATCTGCTTCTCTGTGATCACATCAGGATTGAAGGGATAGACGCCAGTGGCCGCAAATGCAGCCTTCACAGTATTCTCTGTGAATGATCGGAGGAAGGCCCTCCCGAATACACCAGCAAAGTCCTTCTTTGTCACGTTATGCCGATGTAAGCTCTCGAATTTCTGGATCTCGCAGTGGAACTCATTCTTCATCTTGGCAAAACAGACAACGTCGAGGCCTTGTAAGACATGGGTGCAGTGTGGCGGGTACCCAAGGATGATGATGTTGTTGGCTCGGGCATAGTCGAGGAGGGGAACAGTGTAATGAGAGTTATGGCCATCCATCAGGAGAATGCGGGTATGTCCCATAGCCTTTGTCTTTGTCTGGGAATCAAAATCTTTCATCATCCATTCTAAGGCCAGCTCACTATCAGTCCATCCATTCAGGGAGTGTGTGAACCTGTCCTGTATGTTGGCTTGGAGGCTTAAACACAACGGTAAGTACTCACGAAGCACCAGAGACATTGTCTTCTGCCCATTTCGTCATGAAGTTCTGACCTTTGAATATGATTGTAGGTCGAAGGACAGAGCCGTCTGCACATATTGTCACAAGTGCTGTCACGTTTTCACGATCGGCGCCGCCCTGTTTATGCTGAGTCTTCACCCCTCGGCCACCTACCACCCGTTCAGTCCCCTGATCAGAAGGGGGGCAACCTGTCTCGTCCATGGCATACAAATTCTCTGGTAGGATCCCCGCTTTTACGACAAACTCCTCCAACAATTCAAACCATTTCTTTTTAGCTTCTGGGTTCATGGCTCGAGCCCTTTGGGTGTCGAGTGGTTTACTCCAGTGTGTCTGGAGTACTTCCCGGTGCCGATCAAGAAACTGCCCAACCCAACTTCCACCCACTTCTTTGCAGCTAGATCCAAGGCGGCCCTTTCGGATAAGATTTGCATAACTTTCGATGTTCCGAAGTGTCTGGGGGAACCCATGGTCTGTGGACTCAAAGATGAAGTCCACCAGAGTGGCTTCTTCGGCAGGGGTTAGTTTTTGCTGCTCTTCATGAGCCTCTTTATGGCTCCGTCCTCCATTGTACCGGTTTACAATAGTTCTCCATTGCTTTTCTATCCCAAATTCCTGAGCAATGGTGCGGGCTCCCTTTCGTGAGCCAGCAGGTCCTTCCTGTTCATGATGGTATGCATTTACGGCTTGCCGCATCTTGTTATCCTTAACTTTTGCCCTGTTAATGGCTTTGACATGTTCGGACAGTGGTTTAAATGGCATTATGAGAGCAGAAAGGGCAGGATAGATCCCAGAGCAGGGAGGTGGGTTGATGGAAGCACGTCAAGGCACATTAAACAAAGAATTTCCTCTTGATCACCCAGTTTTGCTCGTATCACCTCCAAGTAAAGACAAGTTATCTTCGTAAATATATTGACTTCCCATGAGATGATGTAGTTTGGTCATGAGAGTTGATCAGCAGGTTGTGTCTTCGATGCAAAAGTTGATCTGCCCCAAAAGGGTTATCCCAATGGCATCTAACATCACACAATCAACAGCCACTTCTCTGATGTCTCTCAAAATTCGTATGGAGTTAGATATAAGGGACCATTTTCTGGGAAAAAATTGAGAAAGATATCAGACAAGGATTAAACAAGTTTTCCTATTGGTGTGTAAAATGGTGAGTGTGTGCAAAATGATGCCAGTACACTGTATGAGGCGCTTAAGCAAGCTAATGTCTTGTACATTGCTCCGTTTGTCAGGGGTGCCGACGTCCCATCCCATCGAACTCACACACAATTATATGTCAGTGAACCATGGGCACGACCTCTTCTGACAACTCTTCGACCTCACCAGCAGTATTGTCTAGTGCTCGGTGTCGTTGGCTGTCGCCTTTCTACGTTCCATTCATCATGGGAACTAGTTACTGCCATGGGAGATGCCTTGCAAGGTGAGCGAATCTTGTCTGACTCTTGCCGGGTTGACCCTTAATCACTTGGTTAAGCTCATAAGGAAGCATTTGAAGATGCCCGTATTCTACACCATGACGTCAGTGTCGGCAACATCCTAATTACATCTGAAGGTCACGGACTCCTAATAGACTGGGACATGTGCAAGCCTCAGCAAGATCACTGGGGATGGGTTTGCTGCTGAGTGGGCAAATATGAAGGGAGAAGAGATCCTGGGAAATGATGAGGCTGGATCCTGGGTAGCGTTTGCACCCTTTTTCTTATCTCTCTCTGGCCATCCTCAAATCTAGCATCTAATAGGTCTTGAGAATGTTATCTTGGGTATCTTGAAAGCGCCGTCCCCCTCCCATTCTGCCAAATCATCTATGTATGCAAAGTCCCAAATTGCTTACTCCATTTATGATGGCCGCTACAAGGCGGGATGGCCAAGGACAAGCGTCATGCCTCCAGTTCAATTGTTCCATCCAGCCTTTGGACACTTCTTGGATGACATTAGAAAAGGAGAAGACATTCCTGATGACATCATTCGCCAAACTACACAATATATGAAAGCAACATCCACGATTTACCCTACCGAAGAAAGATGTGGTGCTGAGTTGAACCCTCTTCTCTCCGATCTCCTTGGCGTCCACATACAAGCAGTTGTAAACAATGACAAGACATGTCCCGATGGCATCGTGGAATTCCCCATAGCTCTAGGACTTGCCATGACTTGTTTTCAGGAAAACAAAAATGAGACAGGAGATGGCAGTTCAGACCCATTGAAGCAAGTCATCTTATCATTCGCCCATACTTGGGCTCAGCTGAAGGTTATTTTGTACATTGTTCCTTCCACGTTCCCCACTCATGATTCATCTTTAGTTCGACAATGTTCGAAATGCCACCTGTTGTCCTTCGTTCCTCATAGTGACTGTGGGCCCATGGTTCATCATACTTGGGGTGGTCATCACTGATGTGGTGATTGCTCAATGTCTGACTGATTGCATGTGGGTTGGGTTAGACTCCGTTCTGAACCAATCTCACATTGTGCATGTGGCCAGAATGTTCTATGCTCTGAGGACACATCTTGGAATGCTCTGTTGTTATTATAAAAGTCTACGACCGACCAGCACCCTGTCAGTTGTGGCATGCTACTTCCCCTTAATTACTGCTTACCATGATGGTGATGCAAACGTGAACTTCAAATATCTCAGTTTTTTGGAAAACAACTCTTCATGCACCACAATCCGTGCACAGACATGCACTAAACCTGCACAGGATATTGTCGTGAAGTTCGTTGATTGCTATGGGGAAAGGGCACACCGCGTACTTGTGGAAGTAGGTCTGGCACTGAAAGTCTTTCCTGTACCCCAGGTCCCAGGTGTCTCAGGTGTCTCAGGTCTCAGGTGTCCCAGGTGTCTCAGGTCCTAAGTCTTCTAGGTGCAACAGTGCTGAGCACTTCACATTCAGTCTTCCATGCCATGCAAACTTGGGACCTGCAGCAAATAGGACTTGGTACACAATGATCTGGGATAATCAAGGCCATGCCAAGTTCCATATGTGCCAGGTTCCTGGCCTTGATCATTGTGTACCAAGTCCTATTTGCTGCAGGTATAGCTGTGGTGAAAGTGGAGAAGGTGACAAAGGAGTTGGGTGAAGCAAAGCATGAGTTGGTTTTTGATGGTAGGGTCCTGGTCTGCCCACTGTGCAAGGAGAGTCTGAACCCATCATTGGTTGTGAAGATTTGTGAGTATGTGCTGGATGTATTGGTTGCCCACTGACAGATTGAAGTTATAGCTTGAGTCTTTTTTCTTGGCACTACAGATGACATCAAGGCCATCATCCACAGCTGCATGATAGGCCTTCTCATCCTCATCATCAGCCATGATGATATCATGAACCTTTTCAATAATATGTTCCTCAGGTGTTTCACCAAAAACAATCACAGTTCAAGATGTGAAATTAACCCAGGTAGCATGTGACATTGTTCAATAAAAATATCAGCTATTCACATTTGCAAAGAAAGCTAGGGATATCCAATGGCTATTTGAGCCCTTAGTAAGTCTTATATACCAATGCATATCTGGTCTGATGTCATTTTACACTGACAGAGCCATAATGCTCAAACATTCTCTCATTCACTTGTGTCTAAGAGAAAGATTTTTGTGTACCAAGTCCCATTTGCTGCAGGTCCCAGGTAAGCATGGAAGACTGGATGGGAAGTGCTCAGCACTGTTGCACCTAAAAGACTTGGGACCTGAGAAACCTGGGACACCTGCCTGAGACCCTGGGACACCTGAGACCTGAGACACCTGAGACCTGAGACACTTGGGTACATGGGACCTCAGGTACAGGGGACTTGGGACACCTGAGGCATGGCACCTGGGAGACCTGAAACCTGAGACACCTGGGAGACCTGGGACCTGGGGTATATGGGACCTGGGGTACAGGAGACTTGGGATACCTGAGGCATGGCACCTGGGAGACCTGGTACCTAGAATCTGAAATATTGGACTTGGCACACTTTAGGTCCCAGGCACCAAGTCCCAGTCCCAGGTCCCAGGTGTCCATATCAGGCACAACAACCAGATCCCAGGCACAAAATGTGTCCCCTGTGTCACCTGCATCACCATCACAAGAGTCCATCCATTTTGTGTTCAAACATAGAATAAGTTTCCTGTTTCCCCAGTTAATTTGTACACATCTCCAATGAATCCCACATCCTGAGGAGGTGTGGTGGGGCTGCAAAATACATAGGGTATGTGACAGGTTTTCTCATGTTCAAAGTGGCATAGTCTATTTTTACTGTTAACTGAACATCACTAATTTTTAATGGAACTCACCTCATGCATGCCGTTCATTTTCTACTCTATCTGTGTTTTCCATTGATGTCTCAGTGTATCTTTACCTTACACATACAGACCAAATAATGAGTGTTGAGCAGCAAAGAATTTATTCTGATAATAAGTATCCTGTACATATCTTTTACCAACTCAGGTAAAAGACAGTATAGGAAGAATGACCAACATGTGCAGACCAAATAACAAGTCTCAAGGTGTGGCAATAATGGGAAGAATGAGAATCCTATATGTGTCTTTCACCAACTCAGGTGAAGAGACAATACAAGAGAGTAGTCAGGGGTTGAGGATGGAAGGGAATTGGGAGATCTGGATGTGGATTTATTCAAAGCAAAAGCCAACAGAGGATGTGCAAATTGGGAATGCCAGTAACACTGGTAATGCTGATAATGCTGATCATGTGGGTTACATGGCAGATGGTCACATCAACTTTTTTTTTTCCCCTTGTTTATGTTTGCTTTCTCCCTCCATGACCACCCACTCTACATTCATTCATTGAGGTCTCCATCCTGCACAGTCTGAGTTGACTGCTGGAGAGGTTCCTCCTTGCTTTCAAAGCCTGCTTGCCACTTTCATTGAACAGGTTCTCAATGATGGCCATCATGTCATGTGGAAGGTTCATGCTAATTCATTGTTACTATGACCAGGTCATGTGGAAGGTTGGGAAGAGTTGCAAGATCATGCTAATTCATTGTTACTATGACCAAGTCATGGGTTGTCATCTCTTCTTCCTCCATCCCATCCAACTACCATCTGGTGTTCTACAGGTTTTGCAATATGGTTGCCTGGTCCCTTCTCTCCCCTTCCTTGATCAAGAAGGGCCTCTCAGCTCTGCAGACCATGAACTGCCAGCATCAAGTTGGATGTACAACCACAAATCCCCATTATTGGCTGATATGGGGAGTGTTATGCTCTGTCCATCCCCTGACAAATTACCATACTACACCCCTGCCCCCACTCCTGGCCCTGTCCCTACCCTCACCCCCACTCCTGGCCCTGTCCCTACCCTCACCCCCACTCCTGGCCCTACCCTTTCCCCTGCTCCTGGACCTGCCCCCAGCCAAGTGCCTGCCCCAAGCACATGCCACGAGTTGGTGGCAATTGGGTGAGTTATTGGTGCATATTATTACAATGTGCTCACTTGTGATAATTAGCCAGCTCATGTCTCTTGATGTCAAGCAGCTTGAACAGTGTTATTTGAAATGGGGTCCCTCTGCCTGCAACTGCCTCCAGCTTGTGCAAGGTGTCTGATCAGTCTTGGCACATGTGAACCGGGTGTTGCTCATCACTAACAGATTTGTGAACATCACTCAATTTCCTACAGAAGAGGACTATAATCCCAATGACATCTCTAACCTCATTTTCTTGGTCCATCCCAGAATCGGTTCCCAAGATGAGATGGTGGTTAAGATTGCAACTCCTTGCATCCTTGACATCATTCTTGCAAGGGTTTCATGGCTCAATGCTGTGCACCAGTCACAATTTTTTGACGAGATCAGTCAACATCCTTGGATGAAGTCTGCACATGGCTATTTCTACAAAAAGCTCATGCATGTTTGATTGACTGCCAACCCTGATTCACAACCACTTATTGGCATATCATGCAACAAATCTTCATTCAAAATCCCTGTTGTCAGAAATGTGGTACCTCTCTCTGGTAGCTCGAATCTCCATGATGCCAAGAAACAAAGTCTTCCTTTTTACTGGTGACCTACTTCCAATACATATACATCCTTTGATGCTATTGTAGGTAAGTTTTCTAATTGGGGTTCAGGTTTGGGAAGGGTTCAGGTTGTTTCTATGCCAGTGTTTTAGAGGTCATCTGTGAAGGGTTAGTAAGTTATTTAAATTGAGTTAGGTTGTGTTTATGAGGTTCAGGTTGTTTATTTATTCTTGAGCTAAGTCTAAGTGTCTGCATATACTTGCTATTATTCTGCTTCTAATGATTAATGCATACCATTCATACATGGTGTGCAGGAAGTTAAAGGAGTGGTCACTCATGCAATTTCCCACACACTATGTATGAATGGTATGTGGGAGTTGAAGGAGTCATCATTCCTCCAATTTCCTGCACACCATTCACACATGATGTGCGGGAAGTTGAAGGAGTGTCATTCCTGCAATTTCCCACACACTGTATGTGAATGGTGTGTGGGAAATTGGAGGAGCAACCACTCCTTCAACTTCCCACACACCATTCACACATGATGGGCAGGAAGTTGAAGGAGTGGTTGACCACTCCTGCAATTTCCCACAGACCATTCATGTATGATGGGTGGGAAGTTGAAGGAGTGTCATTCCTGCAATTTCCTGCACACGGTATGTGAATGGTGTGCAGGAAATTGGAGGAGCAACCACTCCTTCAACTTCCCACACACCATTCACACATGATGGGCGGGAAGTTGAAGGAGTGGTCGACCACTCCTGCAATTTCCTGCACACCCATGAAACTGGTTGATAAGACAAAGCAAGAGAATATCCAGCTCAGAGGAGAGAGTAAAATATCTTTGGGTCAGTTTGCCTGTCCCCATACCATGTGTGAATGATATGCTGGAAATTGCAGGAGTGGTCAGCCACTCCTTCAACTTCCCACCCATCATGTGTGAATGGTGTGTGGGAAATTGGAGGAGCAACCACTCCTTCAACTTCCTGTCCATCATGCATGAATGGTGTGCGGGAAGTTGAAGGAGTGGTTGCTCCTCCAATTTCCCGCACACCATTCACATACAGTGTGTGGGAAATTGCAGGAATGACACTCCTTCAACTTCCCACCCATCATGCAAGAATGTATGCATATTGGATGCAATGCATATTTGATGCATACAATATGTGCATATATATTCAAATATCATTTGCCCATATCATTTACACACCATGTGTGCATATCGTTGATCAATGATATGCGCACATTGTCAGTAAATGACTGGGCATATCATTAACACACAATTTGCGCATATCGTTGATCAACGATATGCACACAATGTGCATAGCTGACCTGGGCACATCACTTACCCACATTGTGCGCATATCATTGATCAACGACATGCGCACATTGTGAATACATGATATTCCCATATGTCAATTGCATGGTCATATCATTTACACACCATGTGTGCATATCGTTGATCAACAATATGAGCACAACGTGCATAGCTGACCTGGGCATATCATTTTCACACAAGATGCACCCATTGTGATAGATGACCTGGGCATATCATTTACACACAATGTATCACTGATCAACGATATGTGCTCAATGTGGGTAAATGACCTAGGCATTGACCAATGGTATACATTCCCATACAATTGACCAATCATTGATGATGTGCACATGTCATTGAACAATAATATGGGTATCATCTATGCACATTCTGTGTTCATTGATCAATGACATGTGCACATTGTCAGTAAAAAACACCATTGTCCTGGGACCTTTGGACCTGGTCACCAAATCAATCATGTAAAGCACCCACACCCTTTCCCAACACCCCCTATGGACCATCTACTACCAGGTATCCAATGCTCCACTTTCCTCTGACCCTTCTCCAACATCTTGCCACTGTATTTTAGGCACCCAGGATCCTGAGAGGCTTTAGGTATATCACACTCAAAACAGCTAGAACTCCATGTGAAATAGGTGCCCTAACCCTAAAAATATTTAAAGGGTTTTTAGACTGCTTTTAGATTCTGGCCAATAGGCCACTTTACCAAGATCCTTAAGGTACAATATTCCTACCAATGCTGCCTTGGTGGGTCATTTAAAAATATTCCCAGAATTTTGAAATATATTTAATGACAACCTTCAACCATATCTAAGCAACTTTTGTATTGGGCTCATGTCATTTTAATTATTGAATCATACAATCCCACTGCATTTCCTAGTTGAGCACTTATTACCATATCTGCATGATATGCAAGTACAGAGGACAATTTAAAAGGAAAGCAGAGTATTTTGGAGTCACCAGACAAGTGTCATGGTCTGTGAAGGTTAGGCAAAGGGTGGATGTTAAGTGTTGTGTTGGGTGGTTGGGCAGAATAAAGTCTGGATGGAGGGTTGGTGTTAGGGCTCATCCTGTCTCATAAATATCATTGATAGTCAATTTGTTGGTGGCTGCTCATTTGAACTCACTAAGGTCAATCAACTGTTGAGTATAATCAATAATATTTAGTCCCAGAAAGTCACAAAGACATAAGACAAAGTATAGAAGAGAAGAGAGGTGGTGTGGGTGGTGCTACTTGGCAAGTCACATGCATCAGAAGTATGAGTGTGCCAAGTGTAACTAGAGGAGTGTGGAGGTCTGGTGCATTGGTAAGGCATGTAGTGAGGGGATGTGTGAGGCATGATAGGGTCTGATAATGTATAAATGGTGACAGAAGGTCAGGAGGGTTTGTAGACAGCTTGGGAAGGTTTAGAAGGTTTGAGGGTGGATGCATAGGGTCATGGGAGGATGTCAGAAGGCTCATGGATGGTGCTAGACATGGTAGGTTTGGGGAAAATGAGAGGGTCATGACAGTTGGGTTGGACTTAGAGTCCCTTGGTGAGAGAGTGGGTACAAGAGGTACAAACCCGTACCTGTACCTGGCAGTTTAGTGGACCCATACCCATGGGTAAGGGTACTGTCAGGTGTAGGTATGGGTACAGTCAAATTTACCCATGGGTAACCCATGCCATTCACTAAGGGGGAGTGGGATTTACAGAGTATGGGGGGGTATGGGTATGAAGTATCCAGACTGCCAAATACTCTACGGAAGTACATAGGTTATATACTACAAGTCTGGGCCATAATAGTTAGTAACTACAAAAACAGTCTCAGAGATATTACTGTCATGACCCTCTCATTTTTCCCAAACCTACCATGTCTAGCACCATCCATGAGCCTTCTGACATCCTCCCATGACCTTATGCATCCACCCTCAAACCTTCTAAACCTTCCCAAGCTGTCTACAAACCCTCATGACCTTCTGTCACCATTTATACATTATCAGACCCTATCATGCCTCACACATCCCCTCACTACATGCCCTACCAATGCACCAGACCTCCACACTCCTCTAGTTACACTTGGCACACTCATACTTCTGATGCATGTGACTGGCCAACTAGCACCACCTGCATCACCTGCATCACCAGCATCATGTGTGTGCACTACTAAGGTTGTGAGGGGTTAGGGAAGCATAGGTAAGGTTGCAAGCATGACTGGTCATGGGTCATGACCTAGTTAAATAATCATATAAGTAACTATAACTATGGGGGGATCCTCAGATCATAAATGTTGTAGTTATAGATTACTGTGGGCAAGGAGGGAAACATATTTGAAGTAAACACACAGCTGACTGTTGGTGGCATGTTTGAGTGTTAAGATTGTGAGGTCATAGGAGCAGTCACATGGGTGACACAGGTGACCTAGGGCAGAGGGTCATGTGAGTAATGCCAGTAATGCAAGTAATGCTGGTAGCATTGGTGGTGTCATAGCACCAGTGGTGCTGGTAGCACTGGTGGTATTGATAGCACTGGTGATGTTGGTAGCGCTGGTGATGCCAGTAATGCTGGTGGTGCCACATGGTGAGTCATGTGCTGATGAAGAGATTGTGTAACTGCATGTTGTGTGTCAATATCAGGGGTTCAAATGGTGGATATGCATAGGGTGAGTTTGCAAGGAGTTCCATGAGTATGGTGTTGTGGTTGCAAGTATCATATGAAGGCAGGGGAAGTCCAGGAGGGCTCTGGAAAAAGACAGCAGGTTTCAGAAGTGCGCAGGGTGGTCTGTGAGGTGGTGAGTGGGTGTCAGGAGGTCCAGAGGTGTTGGTAGAGGCGGAATAGATAGGGAAAAATGGGTGGATCCTGGCATTACCCCCCCTTCAAGCCTCAAGCCCTGCAAGAGTGGAGATCATGTGACAAATTAGTCAGTGTGTTGTTTGTTAATCAGGTCAAAACACCTGAAAATTTTCTCCAAGTCAAACCACCATGGTTGCATCCAACATCCTCAATCACCAAGAAACCGAGCTTGAGCACGAAATGCGCATTTTTGAAGAAAAAGAAGCTGGCCTCGACCAGAGGATCCTGGAAGACTCCCTAGCTCATCAAAGGGTGGAACAAGCATGATGCACACACCTTCGAGGCAAGGTCATGGGCCCTAGCAAGTCAGTTGCCAATGTTGCAGGCTACAGCAAGGCAGCAGGTAATGTTGCAAGCCCTAGCAAGGCAAGGGACAACATCACAGGTGTAGTAGATCCATTGCCCACAGAGTTCTTGAAGGCATGGAAAAAAATTGGATCAGTGAAAGAAAATAAGGAGTGGAATGGGATGGAGTGAGAGGTGCATAATGGTATTTCTCATTCCAATCATTTTTTCTAATTGTTGGATCACAGGATTGTGACAATTGCATTGCAAAGGGCTGGCAGTGTGAGTGCAGTCCTGCTGGCAAGTGTCGTCAGTGTGCGGAGGACCATGGAAAGTGTTTGCGGGTCTAGGAGTTTTGATGATGGCAGGTGAAGAATGAGTTGGGTTGGGACAATGTGCTGGTCTCTTGGTTTGCTGCTTGTGACTTGGCAATCTTGATGCACACATTGTTATTGGCATAGGCCCTGCATGGCTCAGGTGCATTCATGCCTGGGGCAGACAGATCTGCATTGTTGACAAGCAGTGTGTGCACCTCTCCTTTGCTCATCCTGTAGTCTTCAATGTCCTGCTTGTATAGTTCTGTCTCTTCTCTACTCAGTAAGTGTGCACTGTTGCATTCACTAATCCCAAGAGATCTTTGCAGGCACAAATTCATGGGTACATAAAGAGCTGGAGAACAGGATGGAAGGTGAGCAAACAGGTACCTGTTTCTTGCTGTGCATTGATGTCACAGAGCTACTGGCTGTTCAGGCCCTGTTCCATTTGCTGGGATGTTGTCAGTTAGCTGTTTGTGTATATTTTGGTTTGTTCATATAATTGATCAAGGAAACTCAACCCTCAATCAACAACATGCCCATATTGTTGACCAATGATATGAATATATCATTGACTGGCAATATGCTTATATCATGGACAATATATGCATAGAATTGACCAATGATATGTGCAAATAGTCAGTCAATGGCATCTACATATTGTCAGTCAACAAAGCAGTAGAAGCAGGGCAAGCAGGTCAGTGGGGCAGGCTGTGCAATTGGATTGAGTCAGATAGGCAGTGCAAGCAGGGTGAGCAGGTGTGTGGGGCAATCATGGTTAGCAGTCAGCAGTGCAAGTGGGATGGGCAGGGTGGATGTCACAAGTGGGTTGCGCAGGGTAGGCAGTGCAAGTGAGGCAAGTGGGGTGGACGATGGAAGTGGTGAGAGTGACATGGATGGCACAAGCATGATTACTAGTGCAGTACAAGCAAGGTGAACATGATAGACAGGTACTTACATTGAGGGGTAGGGTGACTTGCTGCCTGTGGACAATGGAGGTCTGAGATGAGTGGGGACAAGCAAGCACAGAGACTGGGAATTTTGTTTCCACATTTCATCAGTATTTCTTGTCCACATGGATGACATTGTTGGGCCTTCCTGTCTCTACTACCAACTAAGGGCCTTCTTCTTCCATTCCATCTAGCATCCATTCAAGCCCTCCTCCATCTGAGGTGCTCCCTGTTGTCCCTATAGCACCATCAGACAGTCACCCATGTACCAGCATACCATTGCCCTTGTATGATTGTCTGCTCTCCTGTCTCTTCCCCAGTCTCTTCATTCAGCAATTGTGTCTCCCCCATTCTCCCCCATGTGTTGATAGCTGTGGGCCACACACATGCTTTCAAGCTTTGACACAAACTCAACTCATCACTTAACTGACTTTGTGAGATGGGGCATCCAGGACACCCACTTTGACATTCACATCTAGTCAACTTTGTGTGTCATTTGGGCATGGCAGTCCTGGACACCCACCTTGAGGCACACATCCAGTCAACTTACTTTGTACATTATGAGAGATGTGGGTGTCCTGGTCCTCCTGGCATGGCTTACCTGTATCTGTATGATGTCCCAGCCTGCATCACATTGGATCTTGGTAGGTATGTAGGACCTAGGTTTGGCATGCTAAGAGTGAGTAGCACAGGTGGTGTAAGTAGGATGGAGGGTGGACAGTGTGAGTGGAGTGAGTGGGTGGCACAGGCAAGGTGAGTAAGGCAAGTGGCACAAGTGAGGAGGTGCAAGTGAGGCAAGCCATGTGGTGTAGCACCAATGAGGTGAGTGGGTAGGCAGTGCAAGCAGGGTGGATGGCACAATTGGGGGTGAGCAGCATGGGTGGCACCATTGGGACAAGTTTGGTGGACAGTGCATATTATCAGTCAATGATAAGTTAATATTTCCTTGTATTATTCATGACATGTCTGCTTGAGTAATGTATGTGTTTACTGTGCTCATGCTTGTCATACCTGGCACTGCTCATGTTCATCAGTCATTGCTTATGTGTGCCATGCAGTGCCTAGGCTATGTCCATGCTGCTCATAGCAACCCACCTCCAGACCCTGTTCTTTTTTCCCTTCCCCAGGTAGTCCAGCACAATGCAGTTCTGCCTCCACCCCTTCCTTGCCATGTGCTATCCACTCTATGCTGCTTGTCTTGTTCTTCTGTCTAGGAGTCTTGTGATTAACATAGACAGAAGAACAAGACAAGCAGCATAGAGTGGATAGCACATGGCAAGGAAGGGGTGGAGGCAGAACTGCATTGTGCTGGACTACCTGGGGAAGGGAAAAAAGAACAGGGTCTGGAGGTGGGTTGCTATGAGCAGCATGGACATAGCCTAGGCACTGCATGGCACACATAAGCAATGACTGATGAACATGAGCAGTGCCAGGTATGACAAGCATGAGCACAGTAAACACATACATTACTCAAGCAGACATGTCATGAATAATACAAGGAAATATTAACTTATCATTGACTGATAATATGCACTGTCCACCAAACTTGTCCCAATGGTGCCACCCATGCTGCTCACCCCCAATTGTGCCATCCACCCTGCTTGCACTGCCTACCCACTCACCTCATTGGTGCTACACCACATGGCTTGCCTCACTTGCACCTCCTCACTTGTGCCACTTGCCTTACTCACCTTGCCTGTGCCACCCACTCACTCCACTCACACTGTCCACCCTCCATCCTACTTACACCACCTGTGCTACTCACTCTTAGCATGCCAAACCTAGGTCCTACATACCTACCAAGATCCAATGTGATGCAGGCTGGGACATCATACAGATACAGGTAAGCCATGCCAGGAGGACCAGGACACCCACATCTCTCATAATGTACAAAGTAAGTTGACTGGATGTGTGCCTCAAGGTGGGTGTCCAGGACTGCCATGCCCAAATGACACACAAAGTTGACTAGATGTGAATGTCAAAGTGGGTGTCCTGGATGCCCCATCTCACAAAGTCAGTTAAGTGATGAGTTGAGTTTGTGTCAAAGCTTGAAAGCATGTGTGTGGCCCACAGCTATCAACACATGGGGGAGAATGGGGGAGACACAATTGCTGAATGAAGAGACTGGGGAAGAGACAGGAGAGCAGACAATCATACAAGGGCAATGGTATGCTGGTACATGGGTGACTATCTGATGGTGCTATAGGGACTACAGGGAGCACCTCAGATGGAGGAGGGCTTGAATGGATGCTAGATGGAATGGAAGAAGAAGGCCCTAGCTGTAAAACAAATGGCCAATGCAAGTTTGGCCACATAATAAAAAACTGCAAAATGTGTTATAGGAACCTTGTAGACATGTTCTATAGGTAAAACAATACAACTTTTGTATGGATCATGTCTCACCCCACTTGCTACTTCAAAAGATCCCCTGGTTTTCATTTTGGCCTCTTCCTAGTGTATCATTACAAAGAATAGCATGTTGTACAATACGTAGGCATGGGAGGCCTATGAAACTTTGAGGAGACATTCTCTATAGTATATCAATGGTTTATGGCCACTTACCTGATCCCCTAAGCTTCTACTTTCAAAGATCCCCTGAAAATGCCCAAAAAACTCATTTTCCCAGGATCTTTGGACCTGGACACTAAAACACTTATGTAAAGCACCCACACCCTTTCCCTATACCCCCTCTAACCCCCCATACCATTCACTACCAAGTGGCCAATGCTCCACTTTCTAACAGCATAGTCCTTGTGCAGATGGTGCATCTGCGCTTTCTTTCACTGCAAGCTAACCACTCAAGCTAGTCTTTTGAAATTTTGTGTGCCTATATCTACCCCTCTAATCTTCAATTTCTATGGTTTACATTTTTCCCAAACTTATTTCCCAATGCATGCCAAAGCTGCTGACTGAACTAGTCAAAATTCTCCCGTTTGTCAAAACCAACCATAGGATTCCAAAACAAATGGAATGCTATACTGGGCAATCCCATACCTATCATATTCCATCCCTCTCTCTCCCCTCCCATCACCCACAAAGCAACAATTCCACCATACAGTCAGAATCCAGTTCTCACAGTCCTCACACAAGTTTGTACTTGTGGTGGCACCTAAATCAAATGGGATCACATTGAAAGATTGAGTATAGTGCATGAATAATACACCCTGACTTTGTTTCAATTACTCTGCCACATCCAGGACTACAGTTGCCTTCCTACAAACCTAAACAACACAAGTACCCCTACAAGTTTGCAGGCCTCACAGCACAAGATCTAACCGTGAAAATCTCTTGAAATTGATCATGGATGCTCTAAATGATGACCACTATCATATAACATGCTAAACAGACCAAACTGTTTTTCTGCAAATGGTCCCTTGTTGCTCCTATCCTGCTACCCACAACACTTGGCCAATGCAGCATTGGCCAACTTCTGTTAAATAATTTCCAATAATCACCAAAATATTCATATGACTAGTTCCCATTTTTGGCATCATCTTTTGTATGGAAACCACATCCCACTTTCCATCTGTTCCAAAGATCCCCATTATTCTTGATATTAAATGAGCATGGCACATTGGCTATATCTCAGCAAACACTTCATATATTTTCATCAGACTTTGTGAGTAGATGCATACCTATGAGCAGTATCTTCAGTAATATTTATATGATTTAATGTAAAGGGTAGAGTGGGTGTGCAGATGAAGCAGAAGTGTGAGCCAGGGTGAGAGTGAAGATGATTGTGAGAGTGACAGAGTAAATGGGGTGGGTGAGGGTGAGTAAGAGTGTTCATGAAGGTGAAGGTGAGGGGTGAAGGTGACTGAGAGTGGGGTTCAGGCTTCTTTTCTCATGTCTGTGATGGTCCCTTGTCCTTCACAGGTGTAATACTTTCTATCCCTCAAATGAACTGGACTCAATGGTATATTGAGCTAGTAGTTCTATGTAGAGGGATCCACCCCTCTGTACAGTTGTGACACAGTATATATATGTGAGTGGCCTATCAGGACCCATTCATTTTCCCTTACCCAAGCAGACTCTACTGACACTTATGAACCTCCCAACAGCCTTCTACAACCTTGCGAGCCCCTTTACACACTTCTGGAACCTGCAGTCCCCTTCCAGAAGCCTCTCCGACCTTCCCTGCTCTTACATGACACTCACAACCACCAGGCTGTACTTGCAATGCCCTTCCCTAACACACCTTATGCATACCTACCACCTGAACCCCATTGCACATCTGTTATGGATCTGGTACTGGGTGCAGTCAGAAATGAGTCACTGAGAATCAGGATGACTCAGACAGGTCCTCAATTCCTTATGCAGTTGGCCTACAGGACTAGTAGACCCTCCAGTTCCATACCTTCCTGCTAACAGTATTGAAACCAACACTGCTAGCAAGGCATTGCTTTGGGCAGATATTATTATTAGTTAGTAACCTAAGTCACAACATCCCATGGGCTTAGCCATTGTACAGTAGAACAGCTTGTACCCTATACCAAGATATCTGTAACTTGCTCAATACTTACCACGCCGAGGGAGTTGGCATAGGGCGGCTCGATCAAAGCCTGGGTACCCTTGGGTACCCAGATCACTTGACCAGACTAAGTCCTTAGTCAGCAATTACTAGATTTAGTTCAACTAGATTTAGTCCTTAGTTTAACTAAATTTGTCCTTAGCTCCTTGCTGGGCTAGACATAGGCTTAATCCTCTTGGGGGATGGTGTAATCGATAAGTGGGTATGTAATGATGCCTGCAACGTGAGGTTCCGTCAGCTATTTATACTCAAATTTGCATATCTACTACATTTGGAAAGATTCAACATAGCTCCTTAACTAGTAATCCTAACATACCATTTAAGGACTCTAAATTAAGGAGAATTTGATAGGTTTACATATCAGGCAGGTGTCACAACCCAACACACCCCACTATGGGCTGCCCGATGCACCCGCACACACCACGACTACTCCCGATGTAATTCCGCCGCCCGACTGCTGTCCCAAATCGACAATCAGCAATACCATGCATGGGTCGAAATTCCAACATACTCTGCATGCTTTGCCATTGTTCAGCTGACATCAGGAAACTTGGGAAACAAGTGGAGTCAGTTTAGGACTTGCAGGGTGGTCACCAGATGAGTTAATGAAGGTCCCTTAACAATATTAGATTTGGGGATTTGGATACTGTGGCTGAAACATGTTTCTGGGCAATTCCTTGGTCTTTGTTTTATAACTTCTTCTTTGCAGATTTTCTCCTACGCTATCCTATTTTAGATACCACTTACTATATAAACCCCAAGGTTGTAGTAGTTACTACAGCATACAACATAAACTCAATTACCCACTTATGCACAAGGATCGCTGTCAAGAGCTGCCTCAGGTACTGGACTGGGCATCACATAGTGGCCACCCTCTCATGTGGTCTCCAGGTCAAAACCCCCCCTTATGTTGTTCTGCTACCTCCCACCTCCTCCTGTTGTATCTGCGCCTCTTCCTGCCAATGCAGCTTGCATGCAGAATTCCCTCTCACCATCAGAATTACTGCTACACCCTCCCTCACTGTTGTTTACACTTGTATTTTGGTGGAATTGACCTACTCTTGACAGTATGTCGTATGCTGTGCCAAAGACACCCCAACCCAACCTGCCGAGGATGCGCTTGAGGTCCCATCGGGATGAAACAGTGCCACCTCAGGCCCCCTCGCCATCCATACACACCCAACCAACAACCTTTGGGTCCCCAGACCCCTTGCCATCCATACACACCCGACCAACAACCTTCGGGTCCCCAGACCCCTCGCCATCCATACACACCCGACCAACAACCTTTGGGTCCCCAGACCCCTTGCCATCCATACACACCCGACCAACAACCTTCGGGTCCCCAGACCCCGGCCTCTGTGTCCACTTCGTTAGGGATGATGCTCGGACCAGGTTTGGTTTCCTCGGGGAGCTCCAACCCCTTGGTCCCAGTAACCCTGTATCCTCCCGCTCCACCCACAATGCCTCCAAGCCCTACTCCACTACCTCGACCCTCAGTCCCTGCTCTTGTGTTGAGATATACACTTACACCAGTACTACCCCCACTATCCCTACTCACAACTAACTACTCTGGAGTGCTACCAGTGCTTCCTTTTCCGATACCAAGTGTCAACCCACCATCCTCAGCATGAGGGTCACGATGTCTGCTGCTGCCAACCCAGAGCCTCCCGCCACAGTTGCCGCCACGACCTTTCGAGATTCCGGAGATTCCGCAAGGAATTCCACCAGCGGTACCTCCTGTGGTACCCATCGGAAATCTGCCTGCTGGTCTGCCATACTACATCTACTACCCAGCACCTGGAGACGATGGCCCCAAACTCAAGGAGCCCGACGTCTTCACGGGTAAGGACCCAGCATGGCTAACAATGTTCATCTTGCAGTGCATTACATGGTTTCTGGGGAAGCCACGGAAGTTCGCTACTGATCGGGATCGTGTTCTATTCGCCACATCGTATCTCCGAGATCAAGCAAATACCTGGTGGATGCCATACCTTGTCCAGCAACCGCCCCCCACAATGTTGGACAATTGGGATAACTTCACCATGGAATTATTTCTGGTATTCAGAAACCCCCCCCCCACATATGACTTCGAAGAGCGTGCTGCATAATTTGAAGATGCCCAACAATTCCCGCATCACAGAATACATCATCACCTTCAATTCGCACGCACCCTACACTGGATACAATGACACCATGCTCGCCAAGGCCTTTTACCAGGGGCTCGCCAACTGCATCAAAGACCAGTTTCAATACACGAGTCGAGAGCAGGAGTTCACTGGACTCCGTCAACAAGCTTTGGCCTTTGAGCAGTGGTACTGGCAATGCGAGGAAGAACAAGGCCGCATTCCGACATCCGTCCAATACAGAAAGCGACCCGGCGACTCGTCGTGCGGAAATTTGTCAAACCCGATGAAAGACTGCAACGCGAAACCCGCCAACAACCAATCCTCGAACCGCCCTGCGCCCACTCCAGTAACCAACCCCATCATGACATCCGCTCCAGCCAAACCTGCCTCAACCCCTGTAACGAAGCTGAAGGAGGGAAAGATGGAGAAATCCACACCTTGCAGACCACTCTCCACCGGGCCGCTGGACTTTGCTTATATTGCATGGGTCAAGGGCATTTCTCGAATACATGCCTGTTGATCCCCACTAACTGCAAGTCTGCTGCCCGTGCCACCCTCACATTTACCATGACCGCAGCTGAGCCCTTGGCCAGCGACAAGTTGGGAAATGCTCCAGCATCTCAAGGCATGTAGGAAGATTCTTGAGTTGCGATATTGCCATAGATACCAATACTGATACCTGTACCATGGATGAACTCCCCTTATACACGGTTCTGTCATCTATTTCTTCTGCTGCCTTTTTGATTTCCATTGTTATTCTGCAAATTAGCAATACCCCTGTACCCACACTTGTAGATTGTGGAGCTACCGAATGTTTCGTTTTGCCCGACTTTACACCTTTGAAATTCCGTTCAACACTAACCCGCCCTATACAACTTAGGCTATTTGACGGGTCCATCGCAGGACTGATCACCCAAGTGACCGACCAACAATTCTGCTTTGAGGACAGCACAATGCACACTGAACATTTCTATGTTACCCAACTCCATTCGGATGTGAAGGTCATACTCGGACTGTCATGGCTTTGGAAACACAACCAGACATCGATTGACCAGCCCTCTCGATACGATTCCGCAATTCCGATACCTGACCGCTGATGATGAAGCCCTTGCCCACTGTGGCCACCGATGCAGCAAGGCCTGCAGGGTCTCATGACCCAACCACTGATAAACTCAGGGTCCTGAAGGAGCTCGCTCCTAAGGACTGGTCAACACTGAGCCCAGGACTACCCATGGGGACCACTGGAAATCCACTGTCGGAGTTGAACCCCACCGCGCCTGATAGCAATTCTGCTATGTCGGGAACTTTGAACTCCACCACATGGGACTGGGCAAACCTACCCGAGGAGCCTTTGCCACCTTTTCCCACTGTTGTTGCTGCTGATAAAACTTTACCCAACACGAATTTACACAGAACAGGGTCACAGGAAAATTCTGCTGCCCCATTGCCCAAACCAGCACCTATCGATATTCGAATTTTGGATCCCGCCCACTTCACCAACCATCTAGTGGGTGAGGATATAATTCTTCATGCTGTTTATCATTTTTTCCCTGCACCTGAAGACTCGCTCCAAGCTAATGCCGCACTAATCAATTCTGAACCCCCAGAAGCAAGGGCGAACCTACCACCTCAATACGCAGACTTTACCAATGTCTTCTCCGAGGAAGAGGCCTGCACCCTTCCACCCCACCGAACTTACAATCATGCGATACAACTCGAACCAGACACCAAAGACCCTTGGGGTCTGCTGTATAACATGTCCAAGCTGGAATTAAAGGTTTTGCATGACTATATTGACGACATGCTCCAGAAGGGATTTATCCACCCTTCTGAATCCCCCACGGGAGCCCCTGTTGTATTTGCAAAAAAGAAGGACAGTTCACTCTGTCTTTGTGTTGACTAACAGCATAGTCCTTGTGCAGATGGTGCATCTGCACTTTCTTTCACTGCAAGCTAACCACTCAAGCTAGTCCTTTGAAATCTTGTGTGCCTATATCTACCCTCTAATCTTCAATTTCTATGGTTTACATTTTCCCCAAACTCATTTCCCAATGCATGCCAAAGCTGCTGACCAAACCAGTCAAAATTCTTCTGTTTATCAAAACCAACCATGGGATTCCAAAACAAATGCAATGCTATACTGGGCCATCCCATACCTATCATATTCCCTCTCTCCCCTCCCATCACCCACAAAGCAACAATTCCACCATACAGTCAGAATCCAGTTCTCACAGTCCTCACACAAGTTTGTACTTAGTGGTGGCACCCTGACAAGGACCCCAAATGAAATATTCCCAACAAAAAAAATCCCCCCTTTCAGTCCTCATTATGTCTTTGATGATGGTTACTCTCATTTGGTGCTTTCCCTCAAAACTTTTTTTTCACCCCAAAAATTCATTTAGGGTTCCTCAGGTCTTCCAGCAAAATTTGAAATATGGTAGCTGTGAAGTAGTTATTAGTGCTGTTTAGAAGAACATATGCAGCTGACTGATGGCTGCATATATGAATATTGATGTTGTCACATCATGAGGTGGGTCACATGGTGATGCTTGTGACCATGGGTAATGCTGGTAATGTGAATAAGACTAATGTATCCATGTGGCATGTCATGTGCCAGATGAAGGGTTGTTGCTCCCAGCCTAACATCATAGGATGTATTATTTTCATTTTATTTATTCATAACTACTAATAACCAGGAAATTTTCATATTGCACTGTAAGTTACATCCATGGCATTTAGTGCAAGTAGTCCCAAGTCTCCTCCTGCGGCATATACTCTTCGAAAATCTTCATGTACTTCGCAAATGCTTTCTCTATTTCCTCCGTTGTGAACTGCTTTCCTTCCTGTTGCTTATCCGTTGATGCCTCATAGTAGCTTCTTGCCACGGACGCCAATTGTAATAAGATAGGCCGGAACGGGTCGAAATTGTTGCTCAGGTGCTTTCGCATGAAAACATACAAGCAATCCCTTTTGGCGCTTGCGACACCATCCATGTCCGAGTGTTCCGGCATCAATTTCCCAAGCACACGCTCATCCTTGGCTCGATGCTCCCCATTGTCTTTCGTTCGATCCAGGATAATGTGTACAGCAACCCACATTGAAACCCATAAACAAGACTCCATGTCATGGATGGGCGAGTGTCGCGGAATCTCCGTCTCGATGGTAGTGAGGAGATGTGTAGCCAGGAAGGGCAGCGTTCCCTTAGCTTTCGTCAATCAGCGAATTCCATCTACAATTAGTAATACTCACGGTTCGATGAGATGATTGTTCGCCCTCCACTCTATCAATCTTC
Organism: Clavaria fumosa; assembly: GCA_951802425.1. NCBI lineage: Eukaryota > Fungi > Basidiomycota > Agaricomycetes > Agaricales > Clavariaceae > Clavaria > Clavaria fumosa. The sequence goes on along the minus strand of OX637805.1, from coordinate 186,238 downwards.
ACAGTGTGATCGAAATCTCCTAGAACGGCCTTGAACTCTTCTTGGGTATCATTTAGCGTTCCATTTCTAAGAATTACATCTGTAAGTCGAATAGTTATCGCGCTTTGTCTTTCACTTACTGCAAAACCATACGTCCCATCTCCGCATCGACGATCCATATGTTCCCGCTGCTGACATCACGGTGTACGAACCCGAGCCTAAAGACATTGAGTAGCCCTGGGTGACAGAATGAGTATAGGAAAGCGAAAACACTCTCTCATACCTTTGATCGCGTGTAACATTGCGGTGAAGAGCTCCTTCGGTCCTTTGGCCTCTGATAGATTCCGACCCTTTGTCCATATGACTTGGCGCACCAGCTCCCGAACTTCTGTATCGCCCGATGTAAACATATCCGTGGAGTAGGGCGTGTTGGCATCGGCCATTGCTACGTAACGAGGGCCATAAGAGGGTACACCGAAGATTCGCCGATCTCCGTATCGTTGAAACGAGCTGATTACATCGCCTTCTCTATCAAAGCCTTTTAAACCCCATGCCTCCTTCAGTATACAACTTTTGCCCTCCATCACGACATTCGGAAGTGGATGCGCCTTCAGCTGCACCTTGCCTTGCTCGAATTGGACAGTATCCTGTTTTGAGGTTGGAAAAAGTGACGAAGCTAAAAGAGACAACAACGCACCGTCTGGGGCACATTTGCTACCGCCTTCACCTCCTCATCTTCTTTCTTCTTCAACCGCGAACTCCGACGAAGAACAGGTGGAGACGTGATCGCTACGTTGGTCTCTGCCGTGTTGATTGCGGGGATGGTATTTTGGGAGCCCTGGACCTTTGGTTCCAAGACGTACACACGCGTCCCACGACCTCGCACACATTCACGGTAGCATAGGGTTTCGACGATAGAAAAAACCACGCTACCAATGATGATATTGTTGCCGGATATAGTCCTATCGATCCCGAATTGCGTGTCGCTAAGTGTCATCAAGGCGCACAAGCCCTTTGCGATGTTCAGTCGGCCAACTTGATGTGAGATATCGCACTCCGGGGACATGATAAGACCAGAGCGATCGTATCGAGCAAATATCATGGCATTGGGTCGTGTAAGCATGATGGCATAAACCCAGAGTCGATTAGGTTGATGGGAAAAGATGGCACGCGCGTACGTTGCTGTTTGATGGATGAGACGTGGGAAGTCGTCAAATTTAGCCTCTCCGACAATGATAACGTCCCCCCATGCAGCACGAAATGCATCCTCTTCATCCAATACCGGCGGTGGTAGGCCTAACACGTCTGGCTTCAGCTTGACTTCGGATTGCTTGTGCTGCACGGAGCGATCATAGCGGTAAAAGTGAATGTCGCGGAGGGGTGTGGGGGGTGGAGTCTTGACAAAATGGGTTCGAAAAGTGGTGGCGAACTTGTTCAACATAGACGCCCATGGCCTGTAGTACTGCCTCTCGCCCAACTTCTCCCGGGGCCAGGCATGCAACTCCATAGATGCAGCATGGATACAGTCGGTCAGAGCCTTATCACTATTGACATGATCAGTGAGACGATCGAAAAATGTGGTGTTATCTTTTTGAATGGAGCCAGAGAGCTCATCGCGTAGGTAGCATTCGACGGTGCTCTGGTGCCGTACGGCGCTTAATATGCCAGAGGACGTGGAATGTGAGGTTCGTGTATGGGGAGTATCAAAGACAGTGGCTGGAAGGGTTGGCCTTGTGCGACTCTCAGGCGTTCGAGGCGGAATAGACATGGTTGACGCGTCCGACAGTTGAGAAGGACGGTGTTATGTTGAAATTTCGTATTTGTGCATTGTTTGGCTCTGCCACTTCCTTTAATCAGCCCACACTTTACGGTAATCAGCCCACACTTTCCCACTACAGTTGACACTCGTGTCATGTCACCCCTCCCCCCGCCCCGCCTCCGGTGGTCATCGATCCGCCCGAGGGGGGCCACCTTGGCGCCACCTCTCTCCATGTGCACGCAAGCCCCCGGTCCCGTCGCTTCCGCCGGGCATGCCCCACCCCGTGTCAGTCCCGGGCCCAACCCCCAGCTCCCGCGCGTCAGGTGCGCGAGCCCGGACCCAAGCACGAGCAGCATGCTCCCCGTGTACGCTGGGTGCCGCACCCACGCGTAGCACCACTCGCGCACACCGTCAGGTCGAACGTGAACAGCCGTCTCAGCGTGCGGAAGCAGTCCAGCCGTACCCTCGTCCCGAGCAGCACCGCCAGCACACTCAGGCCGAACACCGGCGTCCAGTGAATCCCTCGTATTCCGGAGGTCGATGATGAGGACGACCAAGACGACGACAGGCAGAGCACAGTCTCGGCGAGTGTCGGCAAGGGACGCGCGAGCAGCATGCTTGTATACACGAAATTCTCACGTCCAAAACACGTATCTCTGTGCCTAGCACCTGCTCAGCGCTCAGCCCCAATGTGTGTGTGTGGTGTGTGAGGCCACATCAACAGAACGCCCACCCTCCACGTGCCTACGCACCCGCTCTGCCCCATCTGCTAAAACCCCCACGACACCCCCCCCCCCCCCAGCTTCTATCCTCCGCGCTGTCGCCATCGCTGCAGCCGCAGCGCAGCAGCAGCACCCCCTTTCTCCGCCCTGGCTACTGTAACTTTGTAAACCCACCCCCGGGCAGCGCAGCATCAGAACAGTCAAGGTCTTCCCGGCTTCCGGAATCCCTCGCACCGCGCCGTCACAATCGCAACCGCAGGAGCAGCAGCAAACGCCCACGCCTCCTTTCCCCCCGTCTGCTCCCCGCCCACTCGCCAACATTTACAGCCTGCGCAGCAGCAGAAGCAGAAGCAGAAGCCCGCCCCTCCTTGCCTTGCCCCCCAAAACATGCACATGCACATGCCCGTGCGTCGTGTGTGTGTGTGTGTTTTTTTTTTCGGCAACTGCACCCAGGAGCTCCCAGCGCGCCGTGTGTTTTCCTTTTTTTTTTTCTGTGGCAGCGGCGGCGGCAACTGCAGTGACGGCGGCGGCGGCGGTGCCTGTGATGGTGGTGGGCAGCAGTGGGAGTAAGTACAACCAAGGTAATTGTTACAGTCTCCAATCGTGACACTTAATCGCAGTGAGGGTTAGCTGGGTCCGTGCAACCTCTCAGCCGAGGCCCGAGGGGTTCAACTAGTAGATTTACTTGAATGTGTGTCAACAAAGCGGTAAAAAGACTAATGAGAAGTATGAGTGAAAAAAGAGGGGGGTAGAATGAAAGGGAGTATCACAAAGGGAGTGGGGAGGCACGAACGAAGTACGCGTGGGCCATGAACGAAGTACGAATGAGGGGGGGACGAATATAATCCCCTCTTTTTTTTCTCTTTTTTTGGGAAACTGAGAGAGAAAGAGGTGTATGGCACGCCAATGACACGATGCCTGGCGAATGTGATGCCAATGTGTGTTGAGACACACTGAGAAGAGAAAGACTCAGGAGCTGAAGGAACATAGCTACAGCCAGGCACAGTCCACACAGAGGGGAGTAGGGAAATCCATGGGTGCGGGTTTATCCGTGGGTTTTGGCTCAAGGGTTCCAGGGTTACGGGTGCGGTGTCCTAATCCTGTACCCCCAGCCAGACCGTGCACCATAACCACAGTTTGCCGGGTTTACGGTTTCCTATTATAGTAATAATATGAAAAGTATTTCTAAATCAAAATATATATATGTATGGTATGATGGCAGGGTGAACAGCCAAATCTGGAATACAACAACCTCCTGGCACAAACGCAAAGCCGGAGAGCTCACCGGAAAAGATGACTGGCTCCACGTCGTCATACTCACACAGCATCCACACAAACAGCTTCACCAGGTCCAGTGAGTAGATGACCTGCCGCAGCGGCTTGCCCGTGCCATACACAATGAAGAGTGTCCTGTTCTCTGTGTGGTGGGGTGGGTTCTTGCCCAGGCTTACTTTTTGCTAGGTAGCATTTGCGGATCAGCCCTGGGATGACGTGTGAGTCTTCAAGGTCACTGATGAAAAGTTATCAATGACCAATGCTGGAAGGAAGAGAAAGGGGTGATGTGCAAGTTATTGTTTGGCCCAAACACATTCGTCAGGATTGTGGACATGAGGTTGCACCCAAACTCTTTGTGGTACGCCCTGAGGGGTGTTTAGCCACAAAAATAACGAAAGATAGACACACCGATTCTGCACATCCAACAAATGCTTCCCATACACATATCCATAATTACTGCCATGCAGTGGGCTGTGGTGCACCTTCGTCTCATTGAGCAGGAGCACGACACCGTCTGGGAAGATGCATGTCGAGAGGCACGACATGAGCTTCGCATGCACAATGTTCATGTTCATCTGTAGGTTGTCATGCAGGAAGGTTGCCTGTGTGGGGCGTGGGGTGCAGTGTGGCGTGCGGAGGGGGGGCGTTGGTGCATGTGTGGGCAGGAGGGGAGAGAAGGAGGATGTCCACATCCATGTCCACGCCGCCCCCCACATCAGACGTGGGCAGTGTGAACCCGACCACTGTGCCCGCCGCATCCCGCACGAGGCGCCCGCGGCCCGGGGGCAGTGCGTCGCAGTCGGGCTCGGGGTCCCGGTTTGGCTCCCGGGGCGAGTGCGTGTCGTCGTCATCGGCAGCATGTGTGTGTGCGTCTCCAGCTTCGGGGACACTCGCCGACACGCCCCCGCGCAGCGTCAGGGCGTGCGCGAGCCCCAGCACGGCGTAGCTGGCCAGCGCGTCAGTAGGAGGAACACGATGCATGGGGAGGGAGGAGAGGGAGAAACGGAAAAAACGCGCACTTCTGCTGCACGGTCCTGTGCTTGTCCCAGACTCCCAGTGCATGGCGAGCACCGCAGGGCCACTGCGGATGGCTGTGTGTCCAATATAGTCAGCAAGCGGGCACGCGCATGGTAAGGGGCCACCACAAACGCACAGGGCGTCTTCTTCAGCAGCCGCCACGGGGCGGGGCATCGAGAAGGCAGTGTTGAGCCCGGAGTGGAGGAGCGCTACCCATGATGCACAAAGAAGGGCATCTCAGATGAGAGACATTAAGCAATGTGAGGAGGAGAGCTCCAAGCGCATGGAGCTCCACCACATCCTGTAGTTTTGATATATCATATGCACCAAATTGATGCATTTGAGTGATGAACAATTAGCATCAATTGGTGCATGCACCTGATGTATCACTTTGGAGCATCTGATGCATTACCTCCTCATTGGGTGTGGATGGTACATCTGATATATCATGATGCCAGATGATGCATCTGCCATAGCCATAGACAGTGAATGTATCATGCATACATAATGTTATGCCGCACATTGTGGCTGTGCAAATGCGTGACATGGTAACACCTAATCAACGTTACCATGTCACGCGTTTGCACAGCCACAAAGCGTGGCATATAAATACAGCAACTTGCCCTGCTTCCCCCCCCACTTTCTCCCAACTTCAGGACTTGTGATAGAGTGTGAATAAATAGAATTTATATAGAAATAGATTTAATATTAGTCATTACTGTAATACATTAATAAGTTTAAGTTTAATGATAATAAATCCGCTTTTTTATTCATTTTTGGATAAGCATTGGCAGTGATGTATTGAATGTCCATGTTATATCAGATGTGCCAAATTTCCAGAACTGCTTCAACAATACATCAGATGCTGACATGCTGATACATCAACATTATGTATGCATGATACATTCACTGTCTATGGCTATGGCAGATGCATCATCTGGCATCATGATATATCAGATGTACCATCCACACCCAATGAGGAGGTAATGCATCAGATGCTCCAAAGTGATACATCAGGTGCATGCACCAATTGATGCTAATTGTTCATCACTCAAATGCATCAATTTGGTGCATATGATATATCAAAACTACAGGATCGCCTGGGAGCTCTGCATCCACCCAAAGTAATGTGAAGTCACACCAGGAATCTCAGATGAGAGACATTAAACAATGTGAGGAGGAGAGCCCCAAGCGCATGGAGCTCTGCATCCACCCAAAGTAATGTGAAATCACACCAGGACTCTCAGATGAGAGACATTAAACAATGTGAGGAGGAGAGCCCCAAGCGCATGGAGCTCTGCATCCACCCAAAGTAATGTGATGTCACATCAGGACTCTGACTGCTAGCGTACTGCCTGCAATCAGCGATGTTGACCTTCCAACGCATGCCGCCATACCGGTCTGCAATGCATTGGGGATGGGCCATGGTTAACCCATGTGGCTATACAGCCTGCAATGGTTCATAGTGAGTAAACATACACAATCAAATAATTCTTGTGCCTTGACTTCACCTGGACTCATGACGGTGTTATGCACGGGCCTATGTCAAAAGGTTTAAAAGGGCCTTGAAAAATAGTAAGTATTCTTGTAGTCCCAGTCACGGTCATGGGGCGTTTCAGAGATCCTGAAGCTGCTTTGTCAAAGCTTGCGACTGTGCTGGCCATTTTGCGTCAAGGTTCTACAACCTCACAACAGTCTTTGACACACCCAGCCTCTTTGATTTCATCTTCACTCAAGAATGTTGTCAAGAAAGGCGTCAAGACTGGTGCTAAGGCCATAGTGAGTCCGTTCAAGCAAGCCCGCCACACTCTCTCCCCTTCACACATGCAGATACCCACAGGCCCCGATAACGGCAACGATTCCATTGAAGAACTACTTGATCTTGAAGGTGATGACGACGATGAAGGGGATTCTGGCTTTGATGACCCCAAGACACAGTTGGGTACATAGCCCATTTCTATCCCACATTTGTCCTCACCCACTGAGTGTGTTTAGCGAAACTCAAATGCACCTGGCGTTCATCAATCTATGGCTTTTTCAAAGCTGAAGTTGCCGTTCAAACTCACGAAGGCCGCCCGTGTCATTTCTTCACTTGTGCTGCTCCTCGATGCAAGACGTCTGCTGGTGGAGTATGCCGCTACCAGGACTCGAAAGATAGGGCATCGACAGCTAACCTCAAGTACCATGCGACGAAATGTTTTGGTGCAGAGGCTGTTTCAAACACTGCGACTGGCAGTGATGCAAAGGCCCAGTCATCTTCTATCTTTTCTATCTTCGCTTGCCCTGGACAACAGCCTGTTCACTTCTCCCACCATCAACATACCAGCGTGGAAGCACGGTACGTACCTCTATTTGCTATCTTGTATGCTGCTCATCGTGCTTAGTGCCCATATTGTCCGTTGGGTGACTGAAAGCAACCGACCTGCAAATGTCATGAGGGATCGCAAGTTGCGAGAGCTTCTTTCAGCAGGGCAACCAACCATGAAGTGGCCTTCTCCAGACTGTGGGTTGCGATATCAAGGCTTGTTTTGCCAAGTGCCAGCAATGGGTGGATAAACTATTACATGTACATCCATATCTACTCTCTCGTCAATGAATGTCATTGACACTCATTCCAGGACCACCCTGGGCGCATTCATTTTGCTACCGATGCATGGACATCACCAAATCATCGTGCCTTTGTCGCTTGGACTGTTCACTTGGAACACCAAGGCCGAATGTTTTCTTTTCTTTTAGATGTTGTCAAGGTAGCCCAGGTGCGTTACCTGGTTGTATGGCATGCAATGTACAAGAAAACTGACATTACCCCAAGTCTCATTCAGGAGCCAACCTTGCTCAGGCCTTCAGCGCGATGCTTAGGCGACACGGCCTTGAGGAGAAGGTATGTAGGAATGACAAGACCGCTTTAGGGCAGCTACTGACTGTACATGCCATCCAGATCCTGTCCATCATTGCCGACAATGCCACCTCTAATGATACGATGATCACCCACCTCGACAGCATATCCAATGCCTTTGATGAAGTCAACCGCATCCGCTGCTTCAACCACACACTCCAGCTGTCCGCTGAAACTCTTCTCAAACCTTTCAATGCTGGCCTCTCTTCCACAGTAGCCATGGACAACCCCGAGTTTGATGATGGCTTATGTTTTGAAGGAGAGTCAGACAGTGATGAGGAGGGTGCGCATGACAAAGAGTTTGGCTGTGATAACGACAAAGAGGAAAGCAAGGATGAGTTGGCAGACCTCGACGAGAATCAGTGCGCGGATCTTATGGAGAAAACAGCCATCATCCGCACCATTGTGTCAAAGGTATCTTGGTGACCAGGCTTCACTGCATTCATGAAACTAACCTTCACAACCTCAGGTTCGCCAGTTGGCCTTCACAATTATCCATTCAACCACAATCATGCTGCCTGCCTGGCGCCGAGTTTGCAAAGAGCTTAATTTCAAACCAAAGCTTATCCCTCGCGATGTCGTCACCAGATGGAACTCTACATATGACATGCTGAGTGTTGCCCTTGAGTATCGCAAGCCAATTGACAACATTACGAGTGACAAGGCATTGAAACTATGCAAGTTCGAGCTTGACGACGAGGACTGGATCATCGTCGGAGATCTTGTTGCTGTACTCTAGGTGCACACTGTGGGATTGTACTCTTGTCACCAACTAACCTATTCGTGTCAATAGCAATACAAAAAAGCAACCATCTTCTTCTCGTGTGACACTGCCAGCGTGGCTGGTGTTATCCCAGCTATGGATAAGATTACAGACAGGCTCAATCGTCAAAGCAAGGAGGCGTATCACGAGGCAATCCAAGTTGCCATGTAGGTGGCAGCTGCCAAACTCGACAAGTACTACGGCGCCATGGATAACTCATCTGCCTATCGCATAGCAATGGGTGAGAGTATTGTATACATTTGTCACCATCACTAATCATGCCCTCAGTCCTTCACCCCAGTCTCAAGCTTGAGTACTTCTGAGTACACAATTGGAAAGCTGAATGGATTGAGACTGCGGAGGACATTGTTTGTGAGGAGTACGTCAAGAATTATGAAGGTACAGAGGAGCGCACGCAGGAGACGAATGAGACGAATGAAATGCACAAAGGCACTATTGTAAGCCACAACTGCTATTGCTATTCTATCACCATATCATGAACACTCATGTGATGTCAGGAACGATTCGACGATGAGTTCAGCTGCTTCGCAGACTACTCTGTTGACGAGAAAACGACTGCCACACATAGCGAACTTGACGACTACCTCAAGTTGCCAGTTGAGAAGGTCCATAACCCTCTCAAGTGGTGGTACAACAATCGCAGGGTTTACCCAAACCTCTCTCGAATGGCACTTGATTATCTGAGCATACCAGGTTCGTGTGAGCCTCTCTTGTAATGCGAAACTGACATCTTGTGCACAGCGACATCCACAGCTGTTGAGCGTGTGTTCTCGCAAGGCCGACAGCTCCTGCATTTCACTCACAATGCTCTGTCCCCTCTCTCAATTCATTCATACCTTTGTTTAGGATCCTGGAGCCACAATGATCTAATATTTACTGAGGATCTTTTGTCTGCTTTAGGCTCCATGAAGAGGAAGGCTTCTATGGAACTTGAACTTTGTGATAACAAATGAGGGTAGGATGTAGTTACGAATCATTATGACTTGTTATGCATGTTCTGTGCTCTTTTACGAAATAAATACTGTGGTTATCCTAGGAACTGCGGGTTCATGACTACACCGCAGATGATGCGGGTAGGGTGTCAACCCCTACCTGATAAGGGTATGGTGATTGTGGGTAGGGGTATGGTGTGTGAAATCTGAACCCAGGGTATACCCGTGGAATGCCCTAGAGGGGAGCATCCATGTGTAGGTCCAATGAGCAGGGACCAGGGACCATACACAGGAGCTGAGGGACTGTGGCCATACTGAGCAAGTGAGCCAAGGGGCCACAGCAAGGCAAGGCACAGGACCCAAGGGGCCATAGCCAAGGCCAGGCACAAGTCCACAGAGCTGAGGTTGGGCACAAGCCCACAGAGTGAGGAGCAGCATCCACATGCAGGAGCTGAGGGAATGTAGCCACAGCTGGGCACAAGTCCACAAGCCCACAGAGTGAGGAGCAGCATCCATGTGCAGGAGCCAAGGGAATGTAGCTGCAGCTGGGCACAAGTCCCCAGAGTGGGGAGTGGCATCCACACACAGGAACTGGGCCTGCCAACCAGGAGGAACATTGGCAGGCACACACAGTGCATGCTGGCCAAGAGGGGTCAGCCAGAGACACGTGCTATTTGACAGAGCCAGGTGCAGGACCCAAGGGGCCACAGCCAAGGCTGGGCACAAGGCCACAGAGCCAAGGCTGGGCACAACACTACAGAGCAGGGTGCAGCATCTGTGCATAGGAGCTGAAGGACCACAGCTATGGCCTGCAAGCCCCCAGAGTGGGGAGCATCATCTAGCATGAGAGCAGGGCCTGCTGGCCAGGAGGAACAATGGCAGGCACATGCAGTGCCTGCTGGCCAAGAGGGTCAGCTGGAGACACATGTGATGTGATAGAGCCAGGCACAGGGCATGAGGGGCCACAGCCAAGGCTGGGCACAAGCCCACAGAGGGGGGAGCAGCATCTGTGCACAGGAGCTGAAGGACCACAGCTGTGGCTGAGTGCAAGTCCCCAGAGTGGGGAGCAGGGCCTGCCAGCCAGGAGGAATAATGTTCATATCACCCATTTCATTATTGACCTTGAAAACATGATACATCTTGGGCAAGCACCACCACCTCTTGCCCCTGCATTGAATGCCAGTAAGTTTGAACTTTTGAGACCATTATTACATTTTAGTCTCAAACACATCTTAAGCTGCACTGACTGAGAAATGTTCCTGCAAGCTCAAATTCAACTTTGCTCAGACTAGTTCCTTGAATTTGAAGCATCTAAAGACCAGTAGCCCAAGGAGCAGCAAACAGTGAGTGGCTCTGCATCTTAGTTGTACACCAGGAATATGTTGCATACACTGTTATCCTTGTGTTGTTGTTACTGTTACAATTGAGTCAGTGACAACTTTTGACACACCTTTAAGCCTTAAGTGGACCAACCATAGCATGGCTGGGTTAACTGCTAGTTAATAGATTAAAAAGTCTATAACTACTACCTGCCTTGGTGTGCCAAGGCATTCAAGGTACAATTCCTTGAGAGGGTAAACTGTTGTATCAGGCAGGACATGGCTAGAGCCATGTACATATCTGTCAGATGTGTACAAGCAAGTGCATGTGGTACCTGAAAGATGGCATTTGCAACTGCCTTAGGCACCATGTTTCCACATGTGATGCAGATAGGGATTGCAATGCCCTGGGTAATGACACAGTGGTCAATGAATACAAGAATTCTGATGCTGGGGACAAACTGAGGGTGGCACTATAAGAGTGGAGACATTCATAACTGTCAAGGATAGATAACATGTTTGGTTGGTGTAAAGGAACAATCTGACAGTGGTGACAGCAGTGAAGGTATCTCTCATTGATGGGGCCATGACATATCTACACTGGTCTCTTGGTTTGCTGTTTGTGACTTGGCAATCTTGATGCACATATTGTCATTGGCATAGGCCCTGCATGGCTCAGTTGCATGCATACCTGGGGCATGCAGGTCAGCATTGTTGATAAGCAGTGTGTGCACCTCTCCTTTGCTCATCTCATAATATGTGATGTCCTGCTTGTATAATAATTCTGTCTCTTCTCAACTCAGTGTGTGTGCACTGTTGCATTCACAAATCTCATGAGATGTTTGCAGCTTGGGATCAGGATGGAAGGTTAGCAAACAGGTACCTGTTTCTTGCTGTGCATTGATGTCATTGAACTACTGGCAGTCTACTGGCAGTGTTAGTTCAGTTTATATCATTGATCAAGGAAACTCAATCCTCCATCAACAACATCATCAGCAAAACATGATTTTTCTTGACCTAACTTGACCTGCAGTCAAGAGGATCAAGATAGTCAAGAAGGCAGAATTTCCTTGATTCTGTCTTGGCCTGAATGCTGAATAATAGTGTCAAGTGACTCAAGTGCATCTCAAGACAATAGGAAACTATCAAGAGAATAAGTGAATTTTAAGAACAGGTCAAGAGGGAAATCTGTGGGTAAAGACAACATTTTAAGTACTTGTAGTCTTACCAGAGTCAGTGACTCTGATAAGACTACAAGTCATGATGACTTCCTGGACTCCAGACTTCTTGTGTCCCCATGCTTAGTGCTTGAAAATCCTTCCAATAGATTTTGAATAGTGAGACTTGTATCTTACCTAGGGCAAAGCTTGAGTATACTGAGGGAAAAGCACATGAGTCATACATATGGAAAGGGGGAGGCAGCAACATGTATGAGTCAGGGTAGGGAAAGCTGTGCATGAAAGGGTTGTTGGCAAGAGCATAGTGTACACTAGGATGGAATGATAAGGAGATAAGGACATGATGAGGCAGTGAGGGGAGGCATATGGGAAGGGAAAAGATGGGAGAGAGAAGGTCACCTGACCTGGATCTAAGATGCAGTCTCAAAAGCATGGTGGTCAATATATTTGTTCACATAGAATGTGTGGAAAGCATCTAGTGATTGTTCTGAATGAAGGCTCCTTGGAATGAATTTATTGCCATAGACTCCAATTAGATGAGCAGCATGAAAGATAGTGTCAAGATGGATTACTGAGATGACAGGCTTCCCATCAGGATAGAACTCTGGCTGAACCATCCACATGCCAGTATCCTCATCAGGTTGATCATCATTGTGCACAAACCAGTGGACCAATGCACAAGGGTAGACTTTTTCATGATGCCTGAATGAGAATACTAGATGAATGCACACTACATCAAGGCCCTGCATACCCTTGAGTTCAGGGTTTGATTCAACAAATGCACAATCAGGGTGGACCTCATTGCCATGAAGGTGTTGCTCGAATTTGCACTCGGTGCATGCCACCAACACCACTTGGATCACTGGGTGCATAGTATGTCACTGCTGCAGAGTGAAATACAGAGACAATCCATCAAAAGATGTGTGTGATGGCAAGGGGACATCCACTGAAGGTAGTGGGTTATTAAAATGTAGCTGGCCATTAAGAAATTGACAGATGAGTTGTGGCAGATTTGGCACATTTATGTGGGCTGCAAGGGTGACAACATTTTGCTTAAGTCCTTGAGGAAAAATCAGAAAAAAATCATGAGAGTGCTTTCAGTAACTCACGGACTGCTCTTGCCAAGTCAACATATGCAAGCACTGATGGTCCATCAACCTCCACAGAATCATTATCATGGCCACCCTCAGCCTGGCTTTCAAGAGGCTGATCCACACCAATTTCAAACTGATGCTCTGCATCTGTGAGACCCATTCTATCAAGTAAGCCATGTTTAGTAAACTCAACACAAGCAGCAGCAAGCTTATCCAGCTGCTGATTTGTCAACAACATCTGACCAAGTGCCTTGTACTGATTGGACTGATGCCATGGCTCTTTTACTGCTTTAATGTGCTTTGATTCAGTAATGGAAGAGCACAGGCCATTTGGTGCACCAAACATGCAAATGAGCTGAGGATAATGAACCATTGAATGCTGCCGAGGGAGGGCAAAAGCATCAGCTGAATCAGAGTGAGTACCAGTCTTCTTGAATACAGTCCAGTAGTGGTGAAAATGGTTGAGTGCATCCCTGAGCTGTCTGAGCATCTGTTCAGTGTGAACATTTCGCTGGGCAGTGTAGCAGAATTCTAAGAATGCATGAAGTGCATGCATCATATCCTGTGGGACATGGCCTTCTATTGCTGGTAGGTAGACCTGTAGATTCCTTTTACTTCATGTTAGACATGTATTAAACATAGATGACTGACCTTCATCAATGCCTTGGAGTCATCACCTGTCCATTGTTTGAATCCTCCATCAGGGAAAACCTCCTTTGCTAGACATGATCTAATGAAGTCTAAATTTGATCTAATCCTTCTAATGCTAGTGATGGAAAAGTCTGGTTCAGTCCAGTTCCTGACCAAAATTTTCAAACTCCAAACCAGACTTAAGGTCTGGTTCAGGCAAATTTTTGAACCTTGAACCTGGTTCTGGTCCAGTTTGAGGTTCAAAAACCGGACTTTTACCTAATTTGGTAATGGTTTGACCAATTTTGGTCCTCTTGAACATGAAAAAAGGTTCAGTCCGACCATTGACTGAACTTTGAACTGGACTTCAGTCCAGTTCTCTAAAGTTCAGGTTTGAACCCTGGTTCAGAACTGAACCATCCCATCACTATCTAATGCAGTCTAAATTTGATCTAATCCTTCTAATACAGTCTAGGATATCAAAAAGAGCTCTAGCACAACTCTATAAGTTGCAAATCTAGTTCTAAAACACTCTAAACTTATTCTAGATGAGATTGGCAAAATCTAGCCATGTTCTAATGGCTGCAAACCTAGTTCTAAATTCCTCTAAACTTATTCTAGCAAAATCTAGCCATGATCTAATTGCTACAGACTTAGTCTAAATTCCTCTAGGAAACTCTCATCTTATTCTAGATGAGATTGGCAAGATCTGTTATCATCTAGTGAATTCTCAGTTACTCAAGCTAGTGCTAAGATGGTCTCACCCAACTCTAAACATTGCAAATCCTGTTCTAAATCTTCTAATGAGTGCTTACTTGCTCAAATATGACTGCAGTTAGTGCTAAGGTAGTCCAATGCTGCCACTAAGTGTAGAAGAGGCCCTTCTGAAGCCCTGATGTTCATTTTGTGTGCAATATTGATTATGTATGTAATACATGAAGTTTGGGAGGCTTGCTGCTGCTGTGCCATGACAAAAGCAGACCCCCTTTGCAGTATCAGATCATGTGATCTGACATTGATCAGCTTTAAACGAGTTTACTAGAGTCTAATATGTGACAAGCACTCATCGAGTACTCATCCGGCATCCGTGCATCTCATGCTCCGTGCGTCTCATGTCCTCGACATTTCGCGATCCGTTCGCCTCATGCTCTGCGCGTCTAGATGCCCCGCATCTCTCCTCTCGCCCCGTGCGACTCAGAGGCCTCCGCCTTCGCCTCTCCTGCTTAACCCTACCTCGCTCCTTCTTTCCTTACCAATTTTGATCTCAGGTGCAGTCGCACAGTGTACGCCTAACTCCGTCCGCGCCCTCGTGCTCCACAGACCTGCTTGGTCATCAGATTAGAGTTTTTTCAAAGTGCGACACCACCTCTCAAACGATGGCCACCAACAACGACGATGCCACGATCCCACTTACATCCCTTCCTCTCCCATACCCTTCCTCTCCTCTCCCTGCTCTCGTCGGCATCACTCCCCTTCAGGCGACTCAGACTCATCCGAGACTTCCTCCTCTCCCCCGTCTTCCCCCCCCACGGGCTCCCCAACGAACGACTCGCCCATCTTGGCGAAGCTCCTCGGCCTACCAACGGGCAAAGGCCCCGTCTCGACCTTTGGTCATGCACGCTCGCCGCCGAATATGGGTTTCACCGGTTTCACCTCGACGGCGCGTCGATGGGATGAGGAGGAAAAAATGGGGTTTGAGGGTTTGCGCACCGAAGGGGACGCGGGAAGGGCAACGATGGATTTGTTTGTCACCGCCCCAAGACACCGAACAGACCACAACACGCGTCGTGCTGTCGAAACCCTTTCAAACGGCTCTCAACGAGAAGACCGCGCTGGGGTCCAAGCTCTGCTTGCTGCATAACGAACGCGCTACGTCTGGTTTAACCTAAGCTCGTCACCACCACAGACAGCTAGCCCGTACTGGCGATTGTCGGTCCTGGATAACAATGCCTGCTTGCTCAAATTTAACACGAGGACGATCATCGTCATTGACTTCCACTGCTCTTAATCATCCTATAGACACAGCCTCAGAGGCACGCATCACGCTCAGACTTCCACCGATGCCTCCGAATGGGAAGGTCGCCCCTCCACCTCACCCACGAGTCACCCGTCGTACTACCTCTCTCGGAAGCGTTCCCTCTGGATCTGAATATGCCGACAGCCAACAGTCGATAGACGCAGCGGAACCTGATATGCCACAGGAGGAACAGCCAGCCGAGGAAGTCGAGTAGGTCATCTCCAAGCGCGGCCGCAAAATGACCAAGAAGTCATACGCCGAGAGCTCTGCCGGCGAAGATCACAGCGAAGATCCCGTCGACATGCTTAACTATCCCAAACTTACTCGCAAGTCGAAGCGACATGTCATCTACGACGAGGACAATCATGACGAAGCTCCGCGCCAGATCGACCCACCGCGTAAAAAGCCCGACAACTTAGACGGCTTCATCGTCAGTGACGGCGACGGGGGGAGGGCAAGCCGCTATGCCACTTGGAACAGCACCAAGAAGCCGCTCAAGACACCCCCGCTCAAGACCCAGAGCGGGCGGACCATCCGTGCGCCGACCCAGGGGCTTCCCATCATCTCGCAGCCTCAGACGAAACCCCGGACCCGCGCCTCACGGCAGCGGACCGCGCCACGCGAGAAGTCGCGCCCTGCCTCCCAAGACGATCCAGAATGCGTCCTCAACGAGTCGTCGGCTGGGTCTGCAGACGCGGAAGGCGAGCCGGACGACGCGGTTCCCACGTCTGATGACGAAGTTGTCGAACCTGAGCCCATGGCCAACGCCGAAGTTGAGGGCGAAGTGGAGCCGGAAAGCGATGGGAAGCCATATCCGCTCCGCCGTCGTAACCCTGTCGACTATGCTGTACCACCACCTGTAGAAGAGATGCAAGCACCGCCCGTACGAAGCAAGTCTGGAGACGGTGTAGGGAAGAAAGGACATGGCGGTGGCAGGGCTAGTGGAAAGGCTAAGGGCCTCGGATGGAGCGCGACTGGCGCTGAACTTAGTAGATGGATGGGTCTTCCCGGAGATGACTCTGACTCGGATAATCCCTTTACCAGAATGCCACGAAAACCGTTTAGCAATCCCGTGGGTGGATTGTACGGTGCTGGTGGCAGTGCAATGGGCGGGGGTCTGCTTCCAGGGAACCTCGCTGCGGCAGCAGGTACGTCTTCCAATCTGGGGAAGATCGGGGATGCTTGTAAGTGCTGCTTTTAATCTCTATGTCCTTTCGCTCACAGTGGATCAAAAGCCCTAGCAGACATTGACCCCCTCGGGATAAACACCAATGTAACTTTCGATGAAGTCGGAGGCTTGGATGACCGTGTGTATTCATTTTTTAAATTTGTTATTCGACTGCCCTTGATGCCTTCTTTAGATATCCATGCACTAAAAGAAATGGCTCTTCTGCCACTATTGTATCCCGAAGTATTCCAACGATTTAACGTTACCCCACCTTGCGGTGTACTTTTCCATGGACCTCCCAGAACAGGGAAGACGTTAATGGCAAGGGCCTTGGCTGCCAGTTGTAGGATGGGGGATAAAGGCATATGTATGTCTGATTGCATCTGATTCCGTGCCTCGCTGATGTATACCCCAGCCTTCTTTATGTGTAAGGGGGTGGACTGTCTCTCCAAATGGGTTGGAGAAGCGGAACGCCAACTACGCTTACTGTTCGAAGAAGCCAAGAACTGTCAACCGTCGATCATCTTCTTCGATGAGATAGACGGCCTGGCGCCAGTGCGCTCGTCCAAGCAGGATCAGATCCACGCCTCGATTGTGTCGACGCTTCTCGCTATGTCTTTCTCCCCCCTGCCTGCACATGCACTTCTGCTGCACCCTCGCTGAGCCCGAGACAGCACACCTGGCCGCTCACATCCCCGTCCGCCCCGCTGTCGTGCACACACATACCAAATGGGTGCTTCTGGAACGCGAGCACGGCCGCCCCCAGCTCCTGCGTGCGGGCCCCGCAAAGTCGATGATTGGAGCAAGACTTATTGCAGGATTATCTTGTTCATTCTCATGCGGAGTGTGGTTTGTGTGCTCGGGTCAAGCATTATGTGCACTCTGACACTTGTTATAGTTGAGCAGGTGTTTGACAAATATAGAGGGATCAGGATGGTCATGGTGTCGAATGTGTTCCCCCATTAATTTCATGCTATTAATGAAATCCTACATTGATCCAGTCAAGAGAGTGATCCTTGAGTCAAGAAAACCCTGTATTGAATCAAGAGAGTGACCCTCAAATCAAGGAAATTGATTTGGTCAGGATTGATTCTCAAGTCAAGAGAACTTTTTATTCAGTCAAGTGAGAGAAATCATCCAAAACAGTCACTCAGAGTCGAGACATAAAGGTACTGGTTAAGAGAAAGTGGGGCGAGTCAAGAAAAAGTATGGAGAGTCAAGAAAATGGATCACCTTTATTCAAGACACAGTTTCTTGACTCTACTGAGTCTTGATTCTTCTTGATCACAGGGTCAAGATGAGTCAAGATGATTTCACGTTTTCCTGATGATGCCCATATTGTTGACCAATGATAAGTGCAAATAGTCAGCCAATGGCATGCACATATTGTCAGTCAACAAAGCAGTGGAAGCAGGGCAAGCAGGTGAGTGGGGCAGGCAGTGCAATTAGGTTGAGTGAGATAGGTAGTGCAAGCAGGGTGAGCAGGCGAGTGGCAGTCATGGTTAGCAATGGGCAGTGCAAGTGGGATGGGCAGGGTGGATAGCACAAGCAGGGTGACTAGTGCAGTACAAGCAAGGGGTGAGCATGATAGACAGGTACTTACATTGAGGGGTTGAGTGTCTTGCTGACTGTAGACTCTGAAGGTCTGAGATGACTGGGGACAGAGACAGGGAATTTTGTTTCCACATTTCATCAGTCTTTCTTGTCTAGGTGGCTAACATTATTATGCCTTCCTGTCTCCACTACCCATGGTGGGCCTTCTTCTTCCATTCTATCTAGCATCCATTCAAGCCCTCCTCTATCTGAGGTGCTCCCTGCTGCCCCTCTGGCACTATCAGATAGTCACCCATATACCAGCATACCATTGCCCTTGTATTATTGTCTGCTCTCCTGTCTCTGCCCAAGTGACTTGATTCAGCAATTGTGTCTCCCCCATATGTTGATAGCTGTGGGCCACACACTATGAAACACATGCATTCAAGCTTTGACACTGACTCAACTCACAACTGAACTGACTTTATAACATGTGGGCATCCATGACACCCACTTTGACATACACCTCCAGTCAACTTTGTGCATCATGTGAGCATGGGAGTCCTGGATACCCACTTTGAGATACACATCCAGTCAACTTACTTTGTACATTATGAGAGGTGTGGGTGTCCTGGCCATTTACATGGCATGGCTCACCTGTAACATGAAGCCTGCATCACATTGGATCTTGCAATTGGTAGGTATGTAGGACCTAGGTTTTGGCATGCTGGGAGTGAGCAGCACAGGTGGCATAAGTAGGATGGAGGGTGGACAGCCTGAGTGGGGTGAATGGGTGGCACAAGCAAGGTGAGTAAAGCAGGAAGCAAGCCAAGTGGTGTAGCACCAATGAGGTGAGTGGGCAGGCAGCACAAGCAGGGTGGATGGTGCAATTGGGGTGAGCAGCATGGGGGACACCAGTGGGACAAGTTTGGTGGACAGTGCATGTGCATATTGTAGGTAAGTTTTCTAATTGGGGTTCAGGTTTGGGAAGGGTTCAGGTTGTTTCTATGCCAGCATTTTAGAGGTCATTTGTGAGGGGTTAGTAAGTTATTTAAATTGTTTGAGTTAGATAGGTTACGTTTTTGTGGTTCAGGTTGTGTTATTATTATTCTTGAGCTAAGTCTAGACATCTGCATGTACTTGCTATTATTTTACATCTAACGATTAATGCATACCATTCATACATGGTGTGCAGGAAGTTAAAGGAGCAGTCACTCATGCAATTTCCCACACACAATCTATGAATGGTATGTGGGAGTTGAAGGAGTCATCACTCCTGCAATTTCCCGCACACCATTCACACATGATGTGCGGGAAGTTTAAGGCGTGGTCATTCTGCAGGTTTCCCGCACACCATACGTGAATGGTGTGCGGGAAGTTGATGGAGCAACCACTCCTTCAACTTCCCGCATATCATGCGTGAATGGTGTGCGGGAAGTCGAAGGAGTGGTCGCTCCTCCAATTTCCCGCACACCATTCACGTATGGTGTGCGGGAAATTGCAGGAATGACCACTCCCTCAACTTCCCGCACACCATTCACATACGGTGTGCGGGAAGTTGAAGGAGTGGTTGCCCCTGCAATTTCCAGCATAGCATTCACACATGGTATGGGGACAGGCAAACTGACCCAAAGATATCTTACTCTCCTCTATGAGCTGGATATTCTCTTGCTTTGTCTTCTCAACCAGTTTCATGGCCTCCATGGCCTGTTCAAGTACCTGGATTTTGGCAGTCTGAGTCCTTTGCAGCTTGTGCTTTGTAATATAAAGGGATGCAGAATGCTCCCTTTCACCCTGGAGTTCTGCTCTGGCATTGCTTAAGGCCAATATTGAGCATTATGCAATGCAGACTCAACACCCTCAAACTGCTTGTCAGAGGCAGGCTCTGATGGTCCTACACCTCCCTCCTGTAGTCTCCTGGCATGAGCTGCGAGCAGCTGCTCTCTCTGATCCTGTGACCTCTGTGATGCTGAATACTTTGGAGGCATAAATTCAGCCTGTATAGCTGATAAGAGATAATGAGCCAGAAAGCCAAGGTTTTGCCCAGCTGCAATTCATCAAGAGATATGAATAAGTGAATATATAGGTTCAGAAAATGGTATAATAGTGCTTACCTAGGTGTTCCAAAGCCCCAAATTCTTCCCCCCAAGTACACACAGTCCAGTACAAGTCCCTAAAGTGTCAGAAGGTGGTATTCAGCCTGAAATGTAGAGAAAACAGTAATTTATATGATAAGATAGGAAAATATGAAGTTTTGGAGGCTTACCCTGTGCACACAGAGTGTTTTAAAGTGGGGGGAGAATGAGAGCCAGAGAATGAGGCCACAGAAACCTTGTGGTGTATGCACACAGCCACTGACTACATTAACACACAAGTCCAGCAGCATCAAATCTGTAGGCCTCATAGACCTTTTGGGACTTACCTTTGCTGAGAGGAAATGTTCAGAAATCTTATTTGAACATTTTGTTCAAGATGGAATCTTTCTAAAGTCTTTGTTATCTAGATAACAACAATATCTCAATAAATAAAGTGTTTTTCAAAGGTCCATCTTGAACAAAAGTTTCTAAATTTAATTTCAGACTGTCAAGAACAGTGAGGACAAAGTCCCAATGCACAGACCAGGTGTCAATAATGTTGAACTGAGGAGCATGGAGATACATGGGGGGTTCATATACTACTAGGGTAGGGCATAGGGGCTAACTGTGAAACATGAGTATATCAGATATCTATAGCAATTTCACCTGAGGAGTGGGAAGGCATGGATGATACATGTAAGACAAAGAATATGTTCCCATGGGTAGTGGGCATCATCCCAATGGTTGCTAATCATAGACTAGCACCAAGGGAAATGCCAGAAGTAAAGTCCATTTGGTCTGGAAGTCCAATTGATTGGAGCAGAGGAAGCAGAGGTGTGGAATCAGAGTTTGGAGTTTTGGTGCAGAGGTGCAGAGGTGTGGAGGGAGCAGAAGTGTGGAGGGAGGGCAAAAAAAGTTGGAGATGCTGGGGGGCTGAGAGGACCTATTGTAAGTTCACTCACCCCTCCCTCCTACAAAATTTTTTATCCTAAGAAGAAATTTTACTAAGGAATTGTCAAGAAGCAGGCTAGAGTAGACAGAAGAGTAGAACAAACAGAGCAAACAAGGAGTGTTGGAGTTGTACAAAAGGTAACATTGTATGAACAAGATTTCAGAGTTTTTGCAAGGTCAAGAAAAATCAGAGAATCAAAGTATCAAGGAATCAGAAAAAGCAGAGTTTCAGAGTTTTGGTATTTGTGAGGACTGGAATAACAAGGAACAGAAGAACATAAGGAGTGTGGGTTTAGATTGGAGGTGCAGATTGGAGGTTTGGATTGGACCTTTGGCTGTTGCAGCAAGGAGCAGGGCAGGAAGCAGCACAAAGGGCAAGCAAAGGACCAGTTGTATACACAAGGTTGTAGTTTGAATATACTTCTAAAGTCTATAGGGTCAATATCCCACTAATAGTGCATTGGTGGAAAATCTAAAGAAATATTCATAGCAAGCCTAATACCTAAGATATTGGCATGGGGTTTGCTTCTTCCTAACCCTAAATCCTACACCAATTCTGTAAAACAAGAATGGTGTAGGATTGTGGGAATTTCAACCCTTAGCTGCCAGGTAAAGCCATAGGCCCCATTCACTAGGTCACATGACCTATTCCCCAATTTTCACCAATGCCCCCTTTTCAGGTGATCTTTAGGTACAATATTCCTCAATTCTATTAGGTGCTTGGGATCTGGGAAACTATTAGGCACAGGATGCCAAAAAAGGCAATATCCACTCCACAAATGGGTTGGAATTAGGTGCCTGAACCATTTTCAATTAGGTGCCAGCACCACAAAACCACCAATAGGTCAATTTCCACATATCTTATAGGGTCAATATCCCACCAATAGTGCATTACCATGCCCTGTGGTCACCATCCCCATGCATCCAGAGTATGAGGACCCCAAGATTGTGGCCCTTGCAAGGTGGTTCAAGAGAAGAAGGCACAGGAGGAGGACAAGTGGAAGAAGAGGGAGGAAGTGGATCAGGTGTGGTGGGAGGAGATGGAGTGGGTGAAGGCAGTGGAGGTGAAGTGGCATGTGGAGGAGATCGCATGAGTGCATGGAGTGGGGCAGAAGCGGAATCCAATGCCAGAGTCTGAGGTGGAGCGAGGGGTATGCATGCAGTGCTGGCTGTTGTCACTGGGCTGCATGTACCCAAGTGGAGGGCAGGGCACTTCATGTGTTGCCTGTGTGGGGGTGAAGCAGAAGTGTGTGGGTGGAGAGGCAGAGGGGCTGGAGCAGAAGAGACTCCACTCTGTGAAGTCAAAAAAGGTGGTAGAGGAGGAGGTGGAGGTGTGGGAGGTGCGGGCTCTGCAAGCAGAGGTGGAGAGGGCAGAAGTGGAGTGGGCGAGGTTGGCAAAGGCCACCCTTGACTTGGTGGCCTGCAGTGTGGCAGAGTTGGAGGAGTGGAGGAAGGAGGCAAGGGTGGAGAGGAAGGAGTGGAGGGTGGAGCAGAAGGCAGTGGCAGAGGATTGGAGGATCCTCCAAGAGTTTTTTATGGGGAAGTGGGGGGTGGAGGCAGAGGTGGAGGAGAAAGCAGAGGGAGAGAAGATGGTGGTAGAGTCAGAGGCAGAGATGGAGATGGAGGGAGAGAAGGAGAAGGAGGATGCAGAGATGGATGCAGAGGTGGAGGTGGAGGCAGAGATGGAGGCAGAGGTGGAGAAGGAGAAAGAGGCAGAGGCAGAGGAGGGGGAAGTAGGAGCAGAGTCCAGGCTGAAGGAGCCTGAAGGAGTTTTACAAGCATTGCCTGGCTCACCCCCCTCTGCCTAATATATATATATATATATATTATCTACTTATTTATTGTTTCTTTTTTTATCTTTTATCTTTTCTTTTATAAAATTTATCTTTTATCTTTTGAACTTGAGTGAAAGTAAGCAGTGTGAAAACAGAAAATGAGGTAAAGTGGAACAGAGAAACAGAAGAAAAGTCCAGAGTTGGACTTGATGAAATAAAATTTCAGAGTTTTTTGGAGAAGAACAAAGGTTTTTTTTTTTTTTTTGGGATTCAGAGAAAGTGGAGAAAGCAGAGAGGAGAGACAGAGAGACAAGGAGACAGAGAGACAGATCAAAGGGAATTGAGAGGTCCAGGCTTGTTCAGATATGCATGGATGGAAGTCCAAAACAGCCTCAGAGGTGTGTACAAGGTCTGTAGCTGGTAACCAAGATGTTTCCTCATTGGTCCCACTGCACCAAGTAAAGGAGTTTGCAGGTGTGGTGTTTGTTGATCTTGGAGTTAGAAATGTGGAAGACAGGGTGGACCACTCACATGGCTTCAGGGAGTTGGAGTATGAAGGGATGCAAGCCAGCCTCTCCAATGATCTCGAAAGGTCCAAGGAACCTTTCAGAGAGCTTCTGGGATGGTCTGGTGGTATGGAAAAACTTTGCCTTAATGTAGACTTGGTTTCCAACCTTAAACCTCAGTGCCAGAGCCCGATGGGTGTCTGCTGGACCTTGATAGTGACATTGTGCATTGGCAATGTGGGTATGGAGTTCTTGGTGGAGCTCATCCAAGTCCACAGCAAGTTCTCAGGCACAAACCAAGATTACTTCATGTTCAGGGTACACCAATATGTTCAGATGATAGCCCTTGTTTGCAAAGAATGGAGAAACCCCAGTAGTGGCACTCAGAGCATTGTTGTAGGCAAACTCCACTAGAGGCAGCAGTTCAGACCAGTTGTCCTGCTGGTAATTGCAGTAACAACAGAGGTATTGTTCCAATGTCTGGTTAGTGCTCTGTTTGTCTGTTGCCCTCCAGATGATATCTGGAGGTAAAGTGCAAAGTCATATCAAGGACTTTGCCCAATGAGCAGAAGAAATGGGAGACAAACTCAGAGCCACAATCAGAGGTGACATGTGACAGAACTCCATGTTTTGAAAAGATGTGAGGTATGAACAGGCAAGCCAACTCTGTGGAGTTCACTTTGTTGGTTGTTGGGATGAAAATCCCCTGCTTCATAAACCTATCAACAACCACCAAGATTGTGGTAAAACCAGAGCTCTTGGGGAGTTGCTCAATGAAATCCATCGAGATGGAATTCCACAGTTTCTCAGGTATGGGCAGCTGCTTAAGCATTTCATATGGCTTATGCTGAGGGGCTTTCACCCTACCACAAGTTGTGCAAGATTTGCAAAAGTCTGATACAAATCCTTGGAGTTTTGGCCAGGAATAGTCCCTGAAGACCAAGGCCATAGTCTTGGTCCAACCAAAATGTTCAGCAAGCGGGTGATCATGTCTTGCATGTAAAATGCAGAATTGGAGGTCATCAACATCTGGTACATAAATCTGTCTGCACTCACAGAGAAGTCCATTGTTGTCCATGGAGTTCAAGCAGAGGTCCTGCAGAATTGGAGTGATCACAGGATCAAGCAAGAGTCCAAACCAGATATCCTCACAGAGTTGATTATTGTCAATCACGAATGAGGCACATGCATGTAGTGCAGCACATAGAGCAATGAAGCTTGGAGTGATGAAATCAATTGTCCACCAGTGAACATTGGCTAGAGATTCTGTGGATTGATGCAGGCATGATCACTATCCACCTCTTTGGGATAGACATCCCAATGTCTAGTCAACATCAGGTTTCATTCCAAGGTGACTGGGGCAGAATCAGATCATGAAATTGAACTGGGAGAGGAACTTCAACCACCTGGCTTGACACCAGGTGAGCAGGCAGACCATGGAGAAATACTCAAGGTTCTTGTGGTCAGTAACAATGTTGACCAGAGTTTCAGAACCTTCGAGATAATGCCTCCAAGTGGTAAATGCCCAGGGTGTGGAAATGAAAAGTGATAGGATGGACTTCACTGTCGGAGGTGACCGTAGAGAGAATCATGGAAACAGCATAGTCTGAGGTGTTGGTTTTGACTATAAGCAGAGCTCCAGGGATAAAGTGTGAGAGGATCAGCATGGAGGAGAACACAGTTTGTAGAGAGTCAAAAGTGGACTGGCAGTTGTCAGACCAATGCCACTGTATGTTCTTATAAGTGAGGCAGTTCATTGGAGAGACAACATTGGAGTAGCCATGGATGAAACAGCAATAGAAATTGGCAAATCCAAGGAAGGACTGTACATCTTTGACCTTCTGCGGAGTGGGCCATTCCTGTATAGCTTTAACTTTAGTTGTTTCCATAGAAGGTCCAGCTGGAGATAAGACAAATCCAAGGTACTCCATGGTCTCAGCATGAAATTCACACTTAGCTGGGTTCAGGAAGAGACTGTTCTTCTGGAGCCTTTGGAGTACCTCTCAGACATGTTCATACATGTTGTTCTGGGTCCTCAGAGTAGATGAGGATGTCATCAAGATAGACAACCATGAACATGTCAAGGAGGTCAGAGAAGACATTGTTCATGAAATGCTGGAAAATGGTGGGTGTGTTTGTGAGCCCAAAGGGCATCACACCATTTGAAGGACCCATATTGGGTGCAGAATATGGTCTTCCATTCATCACCCTCAGCAATATGGACCAGGTGGTATGCATGTTGGAGGTCAAGTTTAGTGTAGATTTGGGCTTTTCCTGGAACATCAAGAAGATCTTTGGTTAGCAGAAGTGGATAATGGTCCTTTTTGGTCACTTTATTGAGACCATGGAAATCAACACAGTGTCAGAGTGTTCCATTCTTTTTCTGGATGAAGAGCACAGGTGCTCCATGTGGAGAATGGCTCAGACATATGGATCTGATGCAGAGATGCTCATCCAGAAACTTGTGGAGTTCACTGAGTTCAGACTGCAACAAAGGATAGACTATACCTGGCAGAAGAGATTGCCCCTCCAGATGGTTGGTGCAGAGCCAGGGTGTCTGCCTTCTTTTTACTGAAGATGTCCAGAAAATCCCTGTACTCCTCTGGGACAGAGAGGAGATCCTCCTGGGTGGTGTCAAGGACGTGCTGCAGATGATGGTTGAGCCAAAGCACATGGAATGGAGACAGACAGAGAGACAGAGGTGGACAAAGGGACAGAATGGAGAGTGCTGGCCAGTGCACCCTCCAGGACAGATTCCAGAGTTTTTTTCTCATTTATAGATGGTCTGGGTGTTATCTGGGCAGTAGTCCAGTCAACCAGCAGGTTGCGTTGGAACAGCCAATTCATTCCCAAGATCACATCACATGAGGGGTCAAGATCAGTAAGATGTTAGTCAGATCCATGGGGGAGAGCTGAATGGAGAGCTGGACTGCTTTGGTAACCCAGATGGAGGTGCCTTGTGAACTACTTGCCATTTCCAGAGATGTCCGCAAAAAGATGAAGGATATGGTCACTGCCCGCCGTGTTCTGGTCACGGTCTCTGCAGTGCAGGATACACTCTACACAAATGTTACGGCTCCGGACACCTCCGATCTCGTTGTGGCAGTCGATGCCGCTCCGCTCCGCATTGTAGAAGGCATATTGGATGGTCGAATCGCTGTGGAGTGCCTTCTCGACCAGGGAAGTTCGATTGTAGCAATGCGGCGAGACGTCTGGGAGAAACTTGGCAATCCACTACACTCTGAACACGTTATTCACATGGAATCCTCTCATGGTACCATTGCTCTGATGCTCAGACTCATCAAAAATTCCCCTTTACAGATCGGTCTGTGCACGTTCCATGTTCAAATGCAAGTGGCAGACACACTGCCCTGCGAGGTTCTTGTCAGACGACCATTTTTTATGCTAACTGGCTCGCAAACAATCGATCATCCCCATGGGGCCCAGGACCTCATTCTAAATGATCCAAACACAGGAGAACGAATCATAGTGCCAACAAAAGAGCGAATCCCGATCTGCAAAACATTGAAGAATAAGAAACTGCATCCGGATTTTTGATGGCTGGAGCCTCGAACATCCGCAAATCTATGGACTCACCTCTGATCAATGTGGACATGGAAACTATACCCAAATACGAGACTCCAGCCATCTTTTCCACTTCCGTTCAGAATTCCTCATCATCTCTTTGTAAATCTAGCCCCTCTTGATCCTTGTATCAGTGTCTTGGACATTTCTCTCGATTCTGTTGATTCCCCAGTGTAGTAGGCTGTACAGGTGTTGGCTGCAAATAGATGTTCGTGGCCGGGTTCTTCAGGGGGTCTTATTACACAATGGGTACACTAGACAGAACCTTGGAGGATGTGGAGGTTGAGTGTAAAAAGGTTCAGAGAGTGAAAATATACGTTGTCCGGAGTATCCGGTATCGGATCCGATAGAGTCCGATGTTTGGATCGAAGGTTGGAGGGGCCAGCAACGACGAAGGCCAGCGGATCAATAGGTACGACGAAGGGTGAGCTTGCTAAAAATCACAGCACGATGTGGGCGTTCAAAAAGCTGGATTTCCATATAGTCCGAAGTGTGCTTAAGTACAGTTCTGTAAGTACGGCAAATTGGAATGTATGGAAATGTCCGGAAAACATATGGAACAGCGCCATGTCGCGTGAAGGGTTATATGGAGGAGTTATATCACAAGGGAATTGAGTAGCTCAGAGGAATGAAATGTCCGATGTCCGGACCGCTCGTAAACTGAAGGAAAGTGGGGCTGGTACAGCAAAGGGGTATTAGGAACAATGGGCAAAGTACTGCAAAGGGTTTGAAACGTTCAAATGATTGAATGGTTGAAAGGGATCACAATATGAAATTTACAGCATGTTATATGAAATAAAGGAATGGGAATGGAATAGTGAGTATGTCGAGCGCTGACCATGCTGGAGTGATGAAATAGAAAGGCGTGGGCGGTGTGTGAGACCTGCGGGCTGTGATCGTCACGGGGGATTGAAGACCGGGGAGTCCGATATCGAATATATATCAGATGCTATTGGACGTTATCGGACGGTGTCGGATGGTTATCAGATCGTATCGCACGTAATTGCCTTGGATCGCAAAATATCCGGATAGTCGGTTTCTGTCATATTTCCGTGTTTAGACCGCATATAATCCTTACACCGGTCGCTACCAAATGTGAACTGACACATCCGAATATCGCATATCCCCTGTACAACAATTCCTCCGAAATGAAGGTCCTGTCTACAGATGCCATTTTGCCAGTTTACTTAGGAAAGAAATATAAGAAGGTGGCGAACTGCATCAATCCAATCAAAGCGACAGTACCCGAAGAATTCTGTATTGTCTGACGATGGCATCCAGACCCCCTAGCCGATATACCGACTCTTCCAACACACCCCCCCGATTTCACCCCCAGTCTCTGATATACTCAAGACCAGAAAGATGCGCATAACACAAACCCCACCGGATTCTTATGGCCGGAGGAAGAAGAACTTGTTCACTATCTTATCAAAGCCCAGGAAGATGCCTTCGCTTGGATGGAGACTGAAAAAGGACGATTCAACGCAAAATACTTTGATCCAATTATCATCCCAACAGTCAAACATGTCCCCTGGATTTTCAAAAATATACTGATTCCCCCTGGCATCTACAATGAAGTCCTAAAGGTTATCTGAGAAAAGATAGCAGCTGGAGTCTACGAAGAATCCAATTCATCTTATCAGTCCCAGTGGTTTTGTGTGTTAAAGAAAGATGGAAAGTCCCTCCGACTCGTACACAACCTCCAGCCATTGAACAAAGTCACTATCAGCAACTCGGCAGTTCCCCCAATAATGGAGGTTTTTGCAGAATCATTTGCTGGACGCGGATGCTACGGATCACTCGATTTATTTGTCTCCTTCGATCAACAGTCTCTCGATGAGTGAAGCCGAGACCTTACCACATTTCAAACCCCTCTCGGAGTCAAACGGCTCACTTGCGTCCTGATGGGATACACCAACGTGACGCAAATTATGCATGGAGACATCACGCATATCTTGCAAGATGAAATTCCGCATGTCACCATCCCATTTGTAGATGATGTAGCAATTAAGGGCCCAGAAACCCGATACAAGCTTCCGGATGGCACTTACAAGACGATCCCGGAGAATCCGCAAATATGGCAGTTTGTTTGGGAGCATTTAAATAATGTCAACCGGGTGCTCCAACGAATCAAGAAAGTCGGAGGAACCATTAATGGCAAGAAAACAACAATTTGCACCCCCGAAACAATAGTTACTGGACACATGTGCACATATGAAGGGCAAGTTCCGGATGCTTCCAATGTTCAGCGTATTCGAGACTGGCCTCCATGTGAAACACTCACAGATGTCCGATCATTTGCAGACTACTCCAGATATTCATTAAAAACTATGCAGTACTTGCCTGACCACTCATCAATCTGACTTGCAAGGATGTTCCATTCAGGTTTGAAGAAGAAGAGCAAAATTTGATGGACCGACTTAAGGATGTAATAGTCAACTCATCCACCGTTCGACTGATCAATTACCGCTCTGGATGGCCCGTGATTATGGCCATTGACTCGTCCAACATCACAGTCGGCTTTGCGCTATTTCAAATCAGAGAAGATGGAATCTGGTACCCATCTAGATTCAGTTTGATTACCTGGAATGAACGCGAGGCCTGATACTCTCAAGCAAAAATTGAGTTATACGGACTGTTCTGCGCACTTCAGTCATATCGGATTTACCTTATCACCTTCCGAAATTCATTGTCAAAATGGGCACTAAATTCATTAAGGGTATGCTAAACAATCCAGACATCCAACCAAACGCTGCCATGAATCGATGGATTGCTGGTATACTGCTTTTCGATTTCGACCTTGTTCATATTCCCGCAAATAAACACACCAGAGCCGATGGATTATCATGCCGACATGCCACAGATGGTGAGGAAGACACTGAGTCCGAAGATCATGAAGAGTGGATCAATCGGAGCTATGTGTTCGCCATGGAACACATGAATCGAGCACCGGAATCTTACTACCCATCCGAGGTGCACCCCCCTGGTATCACTCATACTGGCTTCCAACTTCACACAGGATTGATGCTACTCAATTCGATGGTACCATCCAATGATTCACCAGCCCCCAACGAATCCTTCACTATCTTTATACCCTGGTCAGACGCAGCAAAGAAAAGATCCGCAAAATTGAATCTTTCCTTCGAAACCTGATCCATCCTTCTGGCACCAACACAAACCAGTTCCGACGATTAGTCTGCTCCGCACCTGAGTTCTTCATCCTTGATAACAAGCTATGGTGTCGCTGACCTAACAGATGCCACCAGGTAGTACCTCCGGACTACAAATGGCTTGCAATTATCACTGAGGCACACGATTCACTTGGCCACAAAGGTGTTTACATTATCCAGACATGTATCTTAAATCGGTTCTGGTGGCTGGTGTTGGATCAAGACGTAAAGTGGTTTGTCCAAACTTGTCACCAGTGCCAGACTCGGCAAATCTGGAAGATCTTTATTCCACCAATGGTCGCCACACCAGCCGGTCTTTTCCATTGAGCGCACATTGATACCATGTTCCTACCCAGGGCTCGCAGTTTTCAACTTCTTCTCCATGCCCGATGCTCATTATCCACATATCCGGAAGCGAGACTGCTACGAAACGAGACTGCCCGACTTCTCGGAACCTTCATATTTGAAGATATACTGTGCTGATGGGGAGCAGTAGAGGAGATCATTATGGATAACAGTACCCCATTTATCAAGGCCCTCGATTTCCTCAAGAAATGGTATGGAATCTGTCACATCTGTATCTCCAGATATAATTCCCGCACTAATGGCATCATTGAACATGCCCACCGGTCAGTCCACAAGTCGTTAATCAAAGCAGCAGATGGAGACAAATCGAAATGGCCAGACGTTTTACCCTCAGTCATTTGGGCAGAACGAACCACAATCCAATGATCCACCAGTCACTCTCCATTTTACATCACACATGGCGTTGAACCACTTTTCCCTTTCAACATATCCGAAGCAACATATCTAATTCTGACCGCCGATGCCCCGATAACTACTGCGGAACTGATAGCCCTTCGAGCCTGCCAACTACAAAAATGAGAAGAAGATCTAGCAACAATCGCTGATAAAGTACTTGCTGCCCGAAAACAATCTGTCAAGCAGTTCATCGACACACACCGGAACTCTATCATCAACTACGATTTCAAACCCGGATCACTGGTATTGATCTGCAATTTGGCTGTAGAAATGGCACTAAATCGGAAGACAAAACCGTGATTCTTCGGACTGATGATCATTGTTCGCCGAACTCAATACAGTGCATATATCCTCTCGGAACTCGATGGCGCTGTCTCAAAGATCCACTATGCAGCTTTCCGCATCATTCCATACTATCTGCGATTGCAAACATTGATTCCAGTCACATCTATCATCAATCAAGCGATGGAGATAAAAGAGCACATCTCACGCTATCAACCACACGAGGCCTCACATAACTCTACCAACACCAAGGATGGGGAAAACCAAACTGCTGAACTATCTGATGAATTTGATAACGAAGCCACCGACACCGACGCTCCGAAATCTCGCCCACAACGCTCCGGAGCAACCCGAAACCTTCAGCCTCGCTATTAAGCATTTTTCTCTATCATATCCCTTATTTTTTCTTTAATCCATTGATCTTTGACCAAAAAATAATAATTGAAATTTCGGACAAGTCCAAACTTTATACCTGGCGTCCCTTTTAACCTTTTTCTTACACTCTCACATCCTTTACTCACTTCTCTTACACAATATAGTAATCCAATTGCAAAAGAAAAACACACAAAACATTTATACAGTAAACAGCTCACCAAGGAGAAGCATCCAGAGCAACTCGGCTCTGGCCTTCACCTGATCAGCCCCCCTTTCCATCATCTGGAGCGCCTCCCTCATAGACGACCCTGCCACCGTCTCCCGCTCCTTACCTTTCCGACTCGGACCCACCTCCACTTTCTTTCGCTTTGCTGGCGGCTCCACCATCTCCACGCTATCATCATCCTCAATCTCGTCTTCTTCCTCCTCCTCTGGGGTCGTATCTTCACGGACTGGTGCCCGCGTCGCACCCCGCCTCGGCCTCTTGCTCCCAGTTGCCTCCATCACCTTCAGACCTGCTCCGATACATTAGCTAATGCGGATCCGATATTTTCTTGACTTACCTCCGGTGCCGGACACCGCCACCCTCTCGGCTTTCATTCCTGAAACATACCTTTCAGATTATTTCAACACCGAAATAAAAAGAATATTACTTACCTCGTACAGCCGAGAGACTGCACGACACCTTGTAGGTCCGACACCACTGACATGCCACTCCTTCCACTCCGTAACATGAGCGCCGCTTCCGGGCGCACGCTTCGCAGGCCGGCTTGTGTTCCTATTTTCCGGATCAGAGACCTAAGGCTCAAAAAAACCCCATTTGACAACTCACCTTGTCTCCAGGTTGCCATGCAGCTCGGGACCTGATGTCCGCTCCCGCTCCGGTCCTCCTCCCTCGCCCTCGTTTCTCTGCTGCCCCCCTCGCAATCTCAACCCATACCGGCGTCACCGTCATCCGCCCGCACACCCGATGCTCCAGAATGGGGGGACCTTGATGACTAGGTGATGACCCCCCGGCTCCCGCACTGACTGCCCCCACGGATCCGTTTCTTCATTTACGCCCAGCTCCACCGCCTCCGTCAGATCCGTCACGGCCGGCACAACTGTTGC
Organism: Clavaria fumosa; assembly: GCA_951802425.1. Taxonomy (NCBI): domain Eukaryota; kingdom Fungi; phylum Basidiomycota; class Agaricomycetes; order Agaricales; family Clavariaceae; genus Clavaria; species Clavaria fumosa. Next base: position 153,344 of record OX637805.1, on the reverse strand, counting down.
TGGTATTGTTGTTGTTGCTGTTGCTGTTGCTGCTGCTGCTGCACCCCCCTCTCCTCTTCCTCACCGTCCTCGCTCCCGACAATCCGATGCGCCCGGGCGAGTTGCGCCCTCTTCTCGGCAGCCCTCGCCGCCTCCGTCCGCCTCTCCTCCGCTGCGGCTCTCTCGGCGGCCGCCCTCTCCTCGCTCGTGCGTCTCTTTTCGGCCTCGGCCTCCTCCTGTTTCCTCGCCTGCTCGGCAGTCCATTCGTCCCCGCAGAGCCTCCGCCACTTCTTGAGCTTTCGCACAACGAGGATGAGTCCTTCGTCCACTTCCACGTCATCATCAATTGCAGCAATGTAGCCGGCAAGAAAATCATTCCATAAATTGTCAGTGCAATGTGAAAAAGAAAGAAAGATACACCATGCACAGCATCGCCCCCATACATCTGCACCCACTCTGCGTACTCACCATCCTGCCCCTGTTCCGGTAATTCTTCACCCAGCGCCATGGCCCGTGCCTCTATCATCGCCTGGACCGCATTTTGGAAGAGTAGGGAATCGAAGTTTTCCATTGTTGAATAAGTTGACATATTGCTGTTGATGGAGAAAGCACAAGAGCCTGTTTGGACCCATGCGCGCCCACACAACACATACTTCACAATCAATAAACGATTATTTGGCTTTGTTTGGTTGCAATCGAGGACGGTTGCATTTTCAGCCCCCAGGAGAATGGAAGGATAATATACAGTTTAAACAAGGAAGCATCACAGATACCGACTATCCAGATATTTTTCGCATCAAAGGCAACAGCGACCGATAGCGTCTGGGACGTCCGATAAATGTCTGATATCAGACTCTCCGGTCTCCAGTCCCCCATGATGATCACAGCCTGCAGGTCACACGCACTGTCTACACCCTTCTATTTCATCACTCCAGCATGGTCAGTGCTCGACATACTTGCTGTTCCATTCCCCTTCCTTTATTTCATATACCATGCTGTAAATTTCATATTGTGCTCCCTTTCAAGTGTCCACTAGTTTAAACATTTCAAACCCTTTGCAGTATCTTGCCCATTGTTCCTAGTACCCCTTTGCTGTACCAGCTATGCTTTCCTTCATTTTACGAGCGGTCCAGACATGTGCTGGTCATCGGACATTTGATTCCTCCAAACCGCTGTAAGGATGATATGCGGTTTAGACAAGGAAACATCACAGATACTGACTATCTGGATATTTAGGCATCAAAGGCAACAGCGACCGATAACGATCCGATACTGTCTGATAACATCCGGGACATCTGATAAACATCCAATATCGGACTCTCCGGTCTCCAGTCTGCCATGATGATCACAGCCCGCAGGTCATACACACCGCCCACACCTCTCTATTTCATCACTCCAACATGGTCAGCACTCGACATACTCACTATTTCATTCCCCTTCCTTTATTTCACATACCATGCTGTAAATTTCATATTGTGATCCCTTTCAACCATCCAATTATTTAAACATTTCAACCCTTTGCAGTGCTTTGCCCATTGTTCCTAGTACCCCTTTGCTGTACCAGCCACACTTTCCTTCATTTTATGAGTGGTCCAGACATATGCTAGTTATCGGACATTTCATCCCTCCGACTCACTTATGAATTATGGCCCTTATATGACCCTGTGCACAATACCGCATTGCCTTCTGTAGCTTCCAGAGATTTCTGTAGGATCGGATTTGCTGTACTTAGAAAAATTGTACATAAGTATGTACCAGACTCTATGGAAATCCAGCTTTCTAGACGCCCATATTGCACTGGGATCTTTAGCAGGCTCACCCTTCGTCATACCCATTGATCCACTAGCCTTTGTCGTTGCCGGCCCCTTGAACCTTCGATCCGAACATCGGACTCCACTGGATCCGATACCGGATACTTTGGATAACATATATTTTCATTCTCTGAACATTTTATACTCAGTCTCTACTTCCTCCAAGGTTCTGTCTAGTGTCTACGTCGTGTAACAAGACCCCCTGAAGAACCAGGCCATGAACACTTGTTTGCAGCCAACACCAGTACAGCCTACTACACCGCATGACTCATTTATGAATTATGGCCCCTATATGACCTTGTACATGATATTGCATTGCCTTCTGTAGCTTCCAGAGATTTTCGTAGGATCAGATTTGCTGTACTTAGAAAAATGTACATAAGTATGTACCAGACTCTATGGAAATCCAGCTTTTTGAATGCCCACATTGTGCTGTGATCTTTAGCAGGCTCACCCCTCGTCATACCCATTGATCCACTGGCCTTCATCATTGCCGGCCCCTCGAACTTTCGATCTGAACATCGGACTCCACTGGATCTGATACTGGATACTTCGGATAACATATATTTTCATTCTCTGAACATTTTACACTCAGCCTCTACATCCTCCAAGGTTCTGTCTAGTGTCTCTGATGTGTAACAAGACCCCCTGAAGAACCTGGCCATGAACACCCATTTGCAGCCAACACCAGTACAGCCTACTACAATGTCCATAAAATTGTGGTACTCCTGTAGAACTATTTCTTTGGGGTTTGGGGGAGAAGTTTGGGTGGTTGCAGAACTCACGAGTATTGATTCATCATCATAGGGGTTGTTCGCAGGCTGAAAATGGAGGAGACCTATAAATTCTCCTTGTTGTTCCAATTGACGAAGCATGGTGGCCTTGACCAATTGAACTTGCAGGGGTTTAGGAGATTTCGGTGTTGAGTTCATGAGGTCAGGAAGAGGTTTACTTGGGGGTTTCGCATCCAGAAGGGTGAGAGGGATAGTTGCGGAGCAGGCAGTCTGTCCAAAACTAAAGGAGAGGTTAGTCCAGTCAATCTTGGGGTTCCAGGTTCGCAGCCAGTCAAGCCCTAGAATGACGGGAGTGAGAGGATGGGTCTTGGTGATGAGGAACTTGATGGATTGGATGGTATCGTCAGGGAATTTTGTATTAGCGAGGATGTAGTGGGTGATATTGGAGCTGGAGGAACTTCTGTCAAAATATTGAAGAGGTAGGGGTTGTGGGAGTGGCATTAGGAGGTTCAGATGGGTGTTTGCAAGAGTAAAATCGATAAAATTCATTGATGTGCCACAGTCAACAAGAGTATTGAGAGGAATCGAGCCAAAATCTGGGATTTGCATTTTTATGAGAAAGGATTGGGAGGACTGGGAAGCAATAGGCATATTAGAAAAGTTGCAAAGAAACTGAGAAGAGGAGGAACTAGTCGCAGCCCATGTGGGTATGGGGGTTGGTTCATCGTGACTCAGAGTTCCCCCGGAAGCTCCTGAGTCACTTCCTCGTTTAACTCTTCATGCAGATCATCAACATCCTCTTCTACTTCTTCCTCAACTTCATATGCTTCCTGGAAGTCTTCCTCTCCTTCCTCAAGCGTAAACACTGCTTGTCCGGCTACTTGTCAATCGGGGCATGCTGTGCTGTAATGTCCGGGCTTCCCACATCTCAAACACAAATTTCCCTGACATTGTTGTTCTTGTTCCTCATCACTGAGGGGAATGTAAGGTGGATTTGGATTCGGCTGGCAGGGTGGATTAGCAGGTCGCAATGTGGTCATGGGGTTTTCTGTGGCTGGTCTGGGCATCGGAGGATTGTTGCCAGCAGCTGGATAAGGTCGCGACATGTTCACGAAGTTGTGATTTCCACCTTGTTGAGGAAGGGGGCGATTTCTGCCTTGTTGAGCAGGGGGATGAGGAGCAGGAGGGTTGGCGCGAAAATTGGGTTCGGTGGGTCTCGCTCTCATACTCCCAGTGCCTCTGATTGATTTGCATTGCCAAATCTTGAAGTTCCTGATACATTGTAGGTCACAGAATGACCTTCATAGCCTCTTTGATGCACATGGACAGTGAACGATAGAGTTCCGATTGCAGAGCAGCAGAATTCCAGTTGGACTCAAAGGCGAAGGACTCGAAGCATATAATATGGTTCGAGAACCATTCGTTTTTGCCCATCTGTAACATATGGAGGTTCTGGTCCACCTCGATCTGTGTGTTAACCACTCCAAACATCCCTCCAAACTCACAGATGAACCCTTCCCACGAGTGTAAGGCTGGGTGTTTGGGATTGAATTGAAGGAGGGAGGTGTAGTGGCTCTGCATGGTGCCCATGAGGTAAGAGGCTGCAAATGTGACCTTCTCATGATCCCCTTGAAAGGTTATGGGTTTCACAAAGAAAGTCATTAGGCATTCCATGACAAAGGGTTTCCATTTACACTGGTTGCAACCATTGAATGGCTTGGGGTGCCTAGTGTCAAGCTTAGATTCTCAGGCAGAAGTGTTTTAAGCTGATGGTCTTTTGGAAGGAGGGGCCTGGTAATAGTAGTGGTGATGGTGGGTACCAGGTGCCTCATCTTGAAGCATGGTAGTGAGGTGTGGAGGCATAGGGGGGACTGGAGGGGCCTGCAGGGCTTCAGCCTGAGACAGGGGGCAAGATGCTGGTTGCATCTCCATCGGAGGTACTGGTCATGCTTCCAGTTGAGGAATATGGAAGGGTTAGACCGGTATCTCGAGGCAGGGGGCAGGTTGAAGCATTGCTTCGGTCCCTATAGGGTTACGAGGGAGCGCCCTGCTCAGAGTAGTGGCTGGTTGTGTCCAAGTGGGCCAGCTGCTATGAGGGGTGGTGTACCCAGGGATTCTGGAGACAATGGCAGGTCATTCATCAGGCACAGCAGGATTTGCAAAGTTCTGCAGAGATTGGGCCACAACCTGGAAAAGTGGGGCCATATCCCAGGGTCCTCTGGCAGGATGAACTGATCTCGGAGGTCGCGAGGGGGTATCCAGGTCAGGGGGAGTGGGGACTCCACAGTCAGTGGTTCCTGGGTACTGATGCTGACTCTTGTATAGTTGGTTCTGTGGGTTAGCACAGAATCTGTCCATCAATCATACCAAAGGCTCATAAAGATTTGTGGTCTCTATGAGATACGCCAGTTCTTTGTCAAGGGTTCCTGCTTCGTACTGGCAGTGAGTATTATTAAGGATTTGGTAAGTACGGTGGCAAGGACAGTCAAAGTGCAGGTAGCCATGCTGCTCTACAAGGGACTTGGCTTCTTCACACAGGGATGAAGCTTGGCTGGGGTGATTTGGGTGGTTTCCTTGGGTTGTGATTGAACGATGGATGCTGGTCACTCTTGAACAGTGGTAGGCGGCTCACAGGTAGCCTCCAAGGCCATTGGAGTAATCGCACGGCTGCCTGTGCGGGTCTGAAAGTGATGAGTGATAGGTTGGGGAGGAGTGTGACTGGTGGACATAATAAATGGTTCTGGGTGTTGAGTGGTGGGGTGAGGGGGAGACTTGATATTATGTTAGGGCCTGTCCTGTCTTGTAAGTAACGTTGAAGGTTGACTTGTTGGTGACCAATCCTGGAAACTTGCTAAGACCAATCAACTGTTGAGCACAGTCTTGGTCCTGGAAGGTTGTGGGGATGTCTGAAAGGTGTAAGAATGGAAATAGACAAATAGGGAGACAGGAGGACATCGCTGGGAAGGTCACGAAGTCAGTAGACAAAGTGTAAAGAAGGAAAAGGACAAGTTGAGAGAAACAGATAATGCTGAGAAGGTCACGAAGTCGACCAACAAAGTGTAGAAGGAGAAATAGACAATGTTGAAAGAGTCATGGGTAGTTGTGATGGTGTCGAGAGATGTGTTGGTGAAGGCAATGACTTTGCCAACCAATGAGAGAACCTATGGGGTTCGAAGAATCAGTACCAAGACAAAAGAAAGGAAATACTTAGAGTGTGCAAGTTGTATGAATGCAGAGGATGAATTTAGAAAGAAGCAGAGTGATCTTGGTGTTGTCAAGGTGAGACAAGACCTATCAATCATGGTGGTTCCAAGCTCAAAGGGTGTAATAGCCTCAAGCTTAAACCAAAGTGCGTCAATATCAAGTCTACAGTATGAGAAGTACATGTGAGACTTATATAAGTGCATAGAGAAGAGTATAACAAAAGAGGAAAAGTACAGAGGTCACCAAGTGACAAGACTATAGTAGTATGGGGTATGTTTAGTCGTAAAGTGACTAGGCGCATGTTCTACTAAGGTCGCAAGGGGTTAAGAAAGCATAGGTAAGGTTGTGACCTGGTTAAATAATCATATATGTAACTATAACTACGGGGGATTCTCAGATCATATGTAACATAGTTATAGACAACTGAGGAGAGGAAGGAGAACATAATTTGAAGGGTATATGCAGCTGACCGTCAGTGGCGCGTTTGAGTGTTAAGGTCACAAGGTCATAAGAGTGGTCATGTGGGTGACGGTAGTGATGCAGGTGACCTTGGGCGGGAGGTCACATGGGTAACGCTGGTAATGTGGGTAACAGTCGTAATGCTGATAATGTATTGGTGCTGGTAGTGGTAGCGCCGAGAGTGCCGAGCGGCAAGTCACATGCCAGCTGAAGAAGATGTGCAACAGCATGTCACGCATTGAGGTGGTGGGCCCAGGCAAAGTATACACATGGGTGAGGCAGAGAGAGGTGTCGCGAGTATGGCATGGTGGTCGCGAGTGTTGTGTGAACATGGGGGAGGTTGGGGAGGCTTCCAGAAGTGTGTAGAGGAGCTTGCGAGGTTGTAGAGGGTTGTCAGGAGGTTCATAGGTGTTTGTAAAGTCAGCTTGGGTAAGGGAAAAATGAATGGGTCCTGACAACCAGCTACAGAACTTATACATGCCTCCAAGGCTGTGTCAGACTTCCATCACACTTATCTGAACAAGCCAGACCTCTCAACTCCCTTTAAACCTTACTCTGCTTACTCTGATACCCTGAAATTCTTATATATTTTTCTACTTATGTACATTTCCTTTCTATATCACTCCACCCCTTCTCTGAAACAAAAAAAAAATCTGTCTCTCTGTCACTTGTCTCTCTGTCTCCTTGCTCCATTTTGTATGAAACTCAAAAAAAAAATCTTACTTCTTCTTCTCTGAAAAACTCTGAAACTTTTGTTTTTCTCAAGTCTGACTCTGATTCTTCTTCTTCACTTAGTCCATTTTGCTTTACTTATTTTCCTTTCACTCCACTTACTTTCACTCAAGCTCAAAGAATAAAAGAAAATTTTATAAGAAGATAAATAAGTATGTAAAATAATTTTAAGTTTAATTTTTAGGCAGAGGGGGGGCAAGCTGGGTGACATTTGTAAAAAACCTCCGGGCTCAAGGAGCCTGGACTCCGCTCCCACCTCTCCTTCTCCTTCTCCTTCTCCTTCTCCTTCTCCTTCTCCTTCTCCTTCTCCTTCTCCTTCTCCTTCTCCTTCTCCTTCTCCTTCTCCTTCTCCTTCTCCTTCTCCTTCTCCTTCTCCTTCTCCTTCTCCTTCTCCTTCTCCTTCTCCTTCTCCTTCTCCTTCTCCTTCTCCTTCTCCTTCTCCTTCTCCTTCTCCTTCTCCTTCTCCTTCTCCTTCTCCTTCTCCTTCTCCTTCTCCTTCTCCTTCTCCTTCTCCTTCTCCTTCTCCTTCTCCTTCTCCTTCTCCTTCTCCTTCTCCTTCTCCAGCCCCTCTGCCTCTCCACCCACACACTTCTGCTTCACCCCCACACAGGCAAGACATGAAGTGTCCTGCCCTCCACTTGGACATGTGCAGTCCAGTGATCATCTCCTCCGCACGCAGCTCTGCCTCCACTGCCTTTGCCCACTCCATCTCCTCCTGCTGCATCTGATCTACTTCCTCCCTCTTCTTCCACTCGTCCTCCTCCCACTTCTGCCACTCCTCTTCTTCCTGCACCTTCTTCTCTCAGAGCACCTTCAGCTGCTTCGCAAGGGCCACGATTTCAGGGTCCTCGTCCTCTGCACACAACTGCGCAGGGACAATGACCACAGGATGTGGATGAGGTTGGGAGGGGTGGCTGGGCCCCACTCCAGGTGTCATTGGGAAAGATGACATGTTGTGAAAAAATTTAGAAAGAGTTTTGCCCATGCTAGGGGCTAGTGATGGTGGTAGTGGGTTAAGGAAGAAAAGAAAAAAGGAGTGTGATGCACATGGCCTTTTGAGCCCCAAAATATTTTCAGACTCTGCTTGACATGCCACGAAACTCCAAGACTAACTCATTATGGGAGACATGTGTTCATGTGGACTTTGGCTAGAGGGTCTCAGGGGTTTGACCCTAAGAGGGGGATACTGTTACAACCCCATCTGATCACATAAGCACAATCCCTGCTCTGGACTCCAGACTCCATACCAACTCCAGCCATCTCTGATCCACTCCTCTGTAACTCCACACGCTCTGCTCTGCACCTTCCTTGGACTCCATTCCACTGTCCTTCAGACCTTTCATACTTTGTTCTAGAACCTTCTCCCCTCATCCCCTCATTCTGTCCACCAATGGGAGGATGCCCATGACCCATGGGAATCATCTTTTGTTGTTGTTTCTTTGTTCCAAGAAAATTGCACAGGCACATGTGGTGAAACTCTCCTAGTAAGTTGATATATACTATGTTTGAAGTACTCCTATACTCCTGTCCTTACAGTATAAGATCCTACCTGTATTTCCCTGTTCTCCAGTTCAAATATTAACATCTCTTGGCTCCAAACATCCCTGAGCTTTCATCCTCATTGTCCTTGACATTCTCCATGTCATCCAACCAACTCTGAGTAACTCTGGCAGACTCCAACAGAATTTGGAGTTTGACTTCTGTTTTTGATCTTCTTCTTTGGTGTTGTTTCTGTCTGACAAATAGGGACATGTATATATGTGGCAGCACAACACATACATTGAGGCCATAGTCCCATAAGTTTCTGCTTATGCTATCTCTTTTCCATTCATCTGACATTGGACTCTTATCTATATATCTCTGCTCTGCTAACTACTCTGCTGCATGACACCAACACTGACTTAGTACTTGATATTTGTTACTGTTATCATTACCAGTTTGCTGAGGGCTTGCCCTAAGCCTTTATGATGAAGGCAGATTATCTAATGTAACAAATGTAACAGTATGCATTAAGAAAAAGTGTACTGTATTATATAATTGATTTGTACAGGACTGCTAACTGGCATGTAAAAGAACAGCACACTTTCCCACATAAAAGAACAGCTATATCTGCACCATGTCTGTGACTGAATGGGTTCAATACCAAGTGATCTGGGCATTTTGTAACCAGATAATTAAATGACATGGGGGTCAACATGTAAAGCAAAATAGGGGAAGGGGAGGGGCTCCAAATGGCTTGTTAGAAGTGGTATCAGTACGAACAAAGAACCAAATCAACTTCTCCTTGGCCGCTTCACCACCTCAACATAGACATCATGCATGGCACGATTGAGGGCACGTTTGAGACCTGCAGGGCCTAGGTTAAAATAAATAAATAATTCAAAGGGAATGGGAAACCAACAATGAAACAACTCACCAACTGACTGGTCTTCATCAGCTGGGGGACATTCACTCAATGGGACTACAGAGAATTCACCACCTGTCCAGTCAAAAGTTTTGACATCATATGGAATGTCTGAGACACCACTCTTCATGTGATTAGTCAGTGGTGTCAACAGATCAGGCCGATGCTTTCTAAAATGCTCCATCATTTTGTTCTGGAAGGCCAACAACTTGAAAGATGGATTGGCCTTTGGGTGCAGTTCCTTGTACTTGCAGAGTCCCAGAGCCAATTTCAACAGTGTGAGATTGAAGATTATTCCCCTAGGACTCTGATACTTGTCCCCTGTCTTCAGTCGGTATCTCTTGCAGAAGTCATCTTGGAAGTTACTCCAGGTCTGGACCAACTTAGCTCTTTGGGCTGCTTCCAGTTCAGGAATCCCTTCTGCAGTATATGCTCGGGGGTCATAGACCACACTAAGCTCCAATACATTGGCCAGGGTGACAACATCCAACAAACCAGTCATGGTCAGGACATTGAATGAGTGTGCTGAAGTTGTGAGAGACTGGTTTTGTCCTGGCAAAAAGAAAAAGATGAGACTTGAAAGCAAAGCAAATAGAAACTCACCCTTTAATTCCGTATACTCTACAATGGCCATTGCCAGCATTCGTCGAAGGAAGATGTCAGCTTCATACTGAAGTGTGTTGGTAATGTTGTAGAGCAACATCCCAGAGTGGATATGTGCCCAGCAGGTGTCACGAATGGTGGTTGTGGTGAACATGTGGCGGCCCAGGGTTACTGAGTTCTCAACTGTCACAACTAAGTGAGGTGTGTTTGGTCTCATGAAGCTGAGAGAAAGGATGTGAAAACAAATCTTACTAAATGGAGACATGACTCACAAGACTGTCCCAGCCTGGAGAACCACAGCTTCATATTCAAAGCAAGGTGGGACACCACCATCTCTTGTCCACTCAACCCCATACATAGATGCCATGTCACCATCTTGCCCCTGTGTCATGCAATCCCTTTTCTGTCTGCCAACCACCCAATACTTTGTGCCTGTAATGCTATCCACAATTGTCCCAAATCCCTTACCATCAATATGAAATGCAGTTGTTGCATTTTTCATGGCTGCTGTGGCCCATATAAGGTGATCTGTGGGGGGGTTGTCCTGTGTAAAACCAGGCAGTCCCCTTGTTTGTTGCCATGCCACTCCATGAGAGTACAGGTGACTAGAGTATTATTTTTCAGCTTAGAAAGCAAGCAAGGAATCAGCTACATACTGATATGGTAAAGCTTGCCGATATTCAATACCCAGAGGGAGATCCAACACATTGAGGATCCGACCCATCCCAGTAACTTGGCTTTGTGCATAAAAGTCCACAAGTGTCCCCTGGCTGTGACGTAGTCCTTTTCCTGTCATTGGGAGGCTCATATCTGCACTCAATGGTAAGAATCTTGGTTCAAATAAGGAACAATCCACTTACCAACCATGTCCACTGTTCTGTGAACATTTGCATACATTTTGAGGGTGTTCAGAGTGAATCCCTCATCATGTAATGGTACTTTGAGCACCAAGATATGCCGATGGTGGAATATTTGCTGGATCTCCTGTGCTGATAGCCTGTTGAACTCCTCAAAGTTACAGACAAAGATGCTGGAGGGGGGAGGACATTTGTGATCATATCCCTGCTCCCAAGCAGATATGTGATGATGGGGTGGGTGGCCATCAATGTATCTAGCCTCAATACTCTGTTGGAGCTTTCTTATAATTGGATACTCAATCTCAGTCTTTGTAATGTCCATTAGCATCTAATAATATTTCAAATATAGATGTACTTACTGCATTTTCAGCAGTTTGGAAGTGCACCTCAATGGGCAGTGCATCACGGTGTAGTGGGTATTACGGTTCTTGCTGCAACTGCTTGATTACAGTCAAGTCCTTCAGGGGTTCCTGTAAGGCGTTAGAGATTCACCAAACACCCTTGAGGATGTGGAGTATGAATTCAAAATATGTGAGAAATAGAAATATACGGTGTCCGGGATATTCTGCTATGTGTCCGATAAAATCCGATAAGGATGGTGCGATAAGACGAAGGGCCGGCAACGACGGAGGCCAGCGGATCGAAGGTTGCGACGACGGGTGAGCTTAGGTGAGGTTTCTAACAGAGAGAAGGGGTTCAGAAAGCTGTATTTCAGAGAGGTCCGGAGTGTACTTAAGTACAGTTCTGTAAGTACAGCAAATTGGAATGTACGGAAATGTCCGGAAAACACATGGAACAGCGCCATGTCGCGTGAAGGGTTACATGAAGGAGTTATATCACAAGGGAAATGAGTAGCTCGGAGGAATGAAATGTCCGATAACTAGCAAATGTCCGGACCGCTCATAAACTGAAGGAAAGTGGGGCTGGTACAGCAAAGGGGTACTAAGAACAATGGACAAGGTACTGCAAAGGGTTTGAAACGTTTAAACGATTGAATGGTTGAAAGGGATCATAATATGAAATTTACAGCATGGTATATGAAATAAAGGAATGGGAATGGAATAGTGTGTATGTCGAGCGCTGACCGTGCTGGAGAGGTGAAATAGAGAGGCGTGGGCGGTGTGTGAGAGCGGTGGGCTGTGATCGTCACGGGGGATTGAAGACCGAAGTGTCCGACATCGGACATGTATCGGATACTATCGGTGGTTATCGGACGGTGTCGGATCGTTATCGGTTCGTATCGCACGTAATTTCTTTGGATCGCAAAACATCCGGATAGTCGGTATCTGTCATGTTTCCGTGTTTAGATCGCATATGGTCCTTACATTCTCCCGGGGGCTGAAAATGCAACCGCCCTCGGTTGCAACCAAACAAGGCCAAATAACGGTTTGTTGATCGTGAAGTACGCGTCGTGTGGGTGCACATAGGTCCAAACACACCCTTGTGTTTTCTCCAGCGACAGCAACACGTCAACTCTCCGACAATGGAAAACTTCGATTCTTCAATCTTTCGAAACGCAGTCCAGGCGATGACCGAGGCGCAGGCCATGGCGCCGGGCGAGGAGTTGCCGGATCGGGGGCAGGATGGAGAGTGCGCGGAGTGGGTGGGGACGTATGCGGGTGACGCGGTGCGTGAACGAGAATCTTTCGTACTTTTTTTTTTTGTATCGCACTGACAACGTTTTTAGGACGATTTTCTTGCCGGATATGTGGCAGCGATCGACGACGACGTGGAGGTGGACGAGGGACTCGTCCGGGTCGCGCGAAGGCTCAAGAAGTGGCGGAAGCTCCGCGGGGACGAGTGGTCCGCTGAGCGGACGAGAAGGCGGGAGGAGGTCGAGGCCGAGAAACAGCGCACGAGCGAGGAGAGGGCGGCTACTGAGCGGGCCGCAGCAGAGGCGGAGGCGGAGGAGAGGCGGGCGGAGGCGGCGAGGGCTGCCGAGAAGAGGGCGCGCCTTGCCCGGGCGCGCTTAATTGTCGTAAGTGACAGCGACGACGAGGGCGAGGCGGCGGCGGCGGCAACAACGACGACGACGGGAGCGGCGGAGTCCGGTGCAGCGGCGGTAACAACGACGACGATATCACCGGACGCCGGAGAGCTGCGTGTGGACGAGGTGGCGGCAGGGGAGGATCCGGACGGTCATCGGACCGTGTGGGGAACCGACGGGGTGACGCCCGTCGGTGTTATCGAGGCGGCGGCGGTGAGTGCGGTGGCCGGGGGAGGCGAGCAGTCGGTGGAGGAGCCGATGTTCGTGCACCGGGACGGTGCGCGGATGATGGCGACTCCGGTGTGGGTGGAGATCGCGAGGCGGAAGGCAGCGGAGCGAGGGCGAGGGAGGAGAGGCGGGGCGAAGAGCGACATAGAGTCCCGGGCTGCGCGGCAGCCTGGAGATAAGGTGAGTGGTTAATTAAGATATGTGAGGCTTTTTCGACGTCTGATATAATGATTAGGAGCACGTTCCGGGGTGCAAGGAGTGCACCCGGAAGTGGCGGGCGTGCTACGGAGTGGAGGGGATAGCGTGCCGGTGGTGCCGGACGTATAAGGTATCGTGCAGTCTGTCGGCTGTGCGAGGTAAGTGGTATTCTTTTTATTTTTCATGATGAGACAAATGATAGGTGTGTTTCAGGAGCGAAAACAGAGAGAGCGGCGGTGTCCGGAACGGAAGGTATGTCGAGAAGGTATCGGGTCCGCATTTGCTAACGTATCGGAACAGGTCCGAAGGCGGCGGGAGCGAGCGGAAGTAAGAGGCCGAGGCGAGGTGCGACGCGGGTACCGGTTCGCGAGGAGACGACGCCGGAGGAGGAGGACGAGATTGAGGAGGATACCAGTGTGGAGCTGGTGGAGGAGCCGCCGGCAAAGAAGAAGAAGGCGGAGGCGGGACCAAGTCGGAAGGGTAAGGAGCGGGAGGTGGCGCGAGGGGTGTCCGGGAGGGAGGCGCTCGATAGGGCGCTGGAGATGATGGAGAGGGGGGCGGACCAGGTGAAGGCCGGAGCGGAGCTGCTCCGGATGCTCCTCCTTGGCGAGTCGTCCTCTAAGTAAATATTTTGTTTTTGTTTTTATATATGTTTTTCTTTTTCTATTTGGTATGGTATGTCGTGTGGGATAAGTGAGGAATGTGAGAATGTGAGAAAATGGTTGAAAGAACGTCGGGTATAAAGTTTGGACTTGTCCGAAATTTCGATTTTTTTTTTTTTTTTTTTTTTTTTTTTTTTTTTGAAGGTGTGAATCAATGTGAAGTATAGAAAAATGAAGGATATGATGGAGAAAAAATACTTAATGGCGAGGCCGAAGGTTCCGGGTTGCTCCGGAGCGTTGCGGACGAGTTTCTGCAGTGTCGTCGTCGGTGGTTTCATTATCGGATTCATCGGATAGGTCAGCCGCTTGGTTTTGCTCATCTTCTCTGTCGATAGAGTTGGGTGACGCCTCGTGTATTTGATAGGGAGAGATGTCCTCGTTTATCTCCGTCGTTTGGTCGATGATAGAAGTGACCGGAATCGATGTTTGCGACCTCGGATAGTAGGGAATGATGCGGAAAGCTGCGTAGTGGATTTTGGAAACGGCGCCGTCGAGTTCCGAGAGAATATAGGCGCCATATTGTGTTCGGCGAACGACGATCATCGGTCCGAAGAATCGCGGTTTTGTTTTTCGATTTAATTCCATTTCAACGGCCGAATTGCGGATCAATACCAACGATCCGGGTTGGAAGTCGTAGTCGATAATAGACTTCCGGTGTGCGTCGATGAACTGCTTGACGGATTGTTTGCGGGCAGCGAGCACTTTATCGGCGATTGTTGCTAGATCTTCTTCTCGTTTTTGCAGTTGGCGGGCACGAAGGGCTATCAGTTCCGGAGTGGTCATCGGGGCGTCGGCGGTCGGAATTAAATATGTTGCTTCGGATATGTCGAAGGGGAAAAGCGGTTCGACGCCATGTGCGATGTAAAATGGGGAGTGGCCGGTGGACCGTTGGATCGTGGTTCGTTCTGCCCAAATGACTGAGGGTAAAACGTCCGGCCATTTCGATTCGTCTCCATCTGCTGCTTTGATTAACGACTCACGGACCGATCGATGGGCACGTTCGATGACGCCGTTAGCGCGGGAGTTGTATCCGGATATACGGATGTGATGGATTCCGTACCGTTTCTTAAGGAAATCGAGGGCTTTGATAAATGGGGCTCCGTTATCCGTGATAATCTCTTCTACTGCTCCCCATCGGCATAGTATATCTTCGAATATGAAGGTTCCGAGAAGTCGGGCGGTCTCGTTTCGTAGCGGTCTTGCTTCCGGATATGCGGATAACGAGCATCGGGCGTGGACGAGAAGTCGGAAACCGCGGGCTCTTGGTAGGAACATAGTATCAATGTGCGCTCGACGGAAAAGACCGGCCGGTGTGGCGACCGTCGGTGGAATGAAGATCTTCCGGATTTGCCGAGTTTGGCATTGGTGACAAGTTTTGACAAACCATTTTACGTCTTGATCCAGCACCGGCCACCAGAACCGATTTAGAATACGTGTCCGGATAACGTAAACGCCTTTGTGGCCGAGTGAATCGTGTGCCTCTGTGATAATTGCGAGACGTTTGTGGTCCGGAGGTACTACTTGGTGGTATCCGTTAGGTCGGCGACGCCATAATTTGTCATCTAGGATGAAGAACTCGGATGCGGAGCGGACCAGTCGTCGGAACTGGTTTGCGTCAATGCCGGAGGGACGGATCGGGTTTCGAAGGAAAGATTCAATTTTGCGAATCTGTTCTTCTCTTTTGTTTGCTGCATCGGATCGGGGTATAAGGACGGCGGAAGATTCGTTCGGGGTCGGTGATTCCTCGGGTGGTACCGTCGAATTGAGTAGCGTCGATCCTGTGTAAACTTTGAAGCGAGTATGGGTGATGCCGGCGAGTCGTGTCTTGGATGTGTAGGAAGCGTCCGGTGCTCGATTCATGTGTTCCATGGCGAATACGTAGCTCCGATCGATCCATTCTTCGTGATCTTCAGACTCGGTATCTTCTTCACCATCTGCGGCACGTCGGCGTGATAGTCCGTCGGCTCCGGTGTGCTTATCTGCGGGAATATGAACAAGATCGAAATCGAAGAGTAGTATACCGGCAATCCATCGATTCATGGCAGCGTTGGGTTGAATGTCCGGATTGTTTAGCATACCCTTAATGAACTTCGCGTCCATTTCGACAGTAAATTTCGGAAGGCCTATAAGGTAAATCCGGTACGACCGAAGTGCGCGGAAGAGTCCGTATAATTCGATTTTTGCTTGTGAGTATCGGGCCTCGCGTTCGTTCCAGGTAATGGAGCCAAAGCGGGAGGGATATCGTATTCCATCTTCTCCAATTTGGAAGAGTGCGAAACCAACGGCGATATTTGATGAGTCGACGGCGAGGATTACGGGTTGTCCGGAGCGGTAGTCGATTGGTCGGATGGCGGATGAGTTCAGAATCGCGTGTTTGAGTCGGTCCATCGAGTTTTGTTCTTCTTTTTCGAATCTGAATGGCACGTCCTTGCGAGTTAGACTGACAAGAGGTCGGGCAAGTACGGCGTAGTTTTTAATGAATATCCGGAGTAGTCCGCAAACCCCTAAAAATGATCGGACATCGGTCAGGGTTTTGCAAGGAGGCCAGTCCCGGATACGCTGAACGTTGGAGGCATCCGGAACTCGTCCTTCGTATGTGCACGTATGTCCGGTAACGACTGCTTCGGGAACGCAAATTGTCGTTTTCTTGCCGTTAAAGGTTCCTCCGACTTTCTTGATTCGTTGGAGCACCCGGTTGACGTTATTTAAATGCTCCCAAACAAATCGTCGTATTTGCGGATTCTCAGGGATCGTCTCGTAGGTGCCGTCCGGAAGCTCGTATCGGGTTTCCGGGCCCTTGATCGCTACATCGTCTACAAATGGGATGGTTACGTGCGGAATTTCATCTTGTAGAACATGCGTGACGTCTCCATGCATAATCTGCGTTGCGTTGGTGTATCCCATGGGGACGCAGGTGAGCCGTTTTGCTCCGAGAGGGGTTTGAAACGTGGTGAGGTCTCGGCTTCGTTCGTCCAGAGACCGCTGATCGAAGGAGACGAAAAGGTCGAGTGATCCGTAACATCCGCGTCCGGCGAATGATTCCGCAAAAACCTCCATTATCGGGGGGACCGCGGAATCGCCGATAGTGATTTTGTTAAGCGGCTGGAGGTTGTGCACGAGTCGGAGAGACTTTCCGTCTTTCTTTAACACGCAAAACCACTGGGACCGATAAGAAGAGTTGGATTCTTCATAAACGCCGGCTGCGATCTTTTCCCGGATTACTTTGAGAACTTCGTCGTAAATACCGGGGGGAATCGGTATATTTTTGAAGATCCAAGGGATATGTTCGACTGTCGGGATAATAATCGGATCGAAGTATTTTGCGTCGAATCGTCCTTTTTCGGTCTCTTTCCAAGCGAAGGCGTCTTCCTGGGCTTTAATAAGATGGTGAACGAGTTTTTCTTCCTCCGGCCATAAGAATCCGGTGGGGTTGGCGTTGTGCGTGTCTTTCCGGTTTTGAGTGTATCGAAGACCGGGGGTGAAATCGGGGGGATGGGTCGGAAGAGTTGGCATATCGGCTAGGGGGTCCGGGTGTCGGCGTCGGACAATCCGGAATTCTTTGGGTACTGTCGCTTTGATCGGATTGACGCGATTCGCGACTTTCTTATATTTCTTTCCCAAGTAAACTGGAAGAACGGCGTCCGTAGACAGGGAATTTATTTCGGGGGTTTTGTTGTACAAGGGGGTTGCAACATTTGGACGCGACGGTTCACGTCCGATAGCGACTGGGGAATCAGCGGAATCGAGAGAAACGTCCGAGATACTGATACAGGGGAAGGGGTCGAGAGAGACTGGGTTTATAAGGGAAAACGATAAGGGAACGTGAACGGAAGTAGGAAAAATGGCTGGAGTCTCGTATCTGGGTATAGCTTCCGTGTCCGCATTGATCGGAGGTAAGTCCGTTGGTTTGCGGACATTCGAGGCTCCAGCTCTCAAAAATCCGGATGCGGTTTCTTGTTCTTCAAGGATTTGCGGATCGGGATTCGCTCCTTCGTTGGCACTATGATTCTTTCTCCGGTGTTTGGATCGTTGAGAATAAGGTCCTGGGCCCCGTGGGGATGGTCAATCGTTTGGGAACCGGTTAACATGAAAAACGGTCGTCCGACAAGAACCTCGCAGGGCAACGTGTCTGCTACTTGCATTTGAACATGGAATGTGCACGGACCGATCTGTAGGGGGAAATTCTTGATGAGTCCGAGGGTCGGAGCGATGGTGCCATGAGAGGATTCCATGTGAATAACGTTCTCGGAGTGTAGTGGGTTGCCGAGTTTCTCCCAAACGTCTCTTCGCATTGCCACGATTGAGCTGCCTTGGTCGAGCAGGCACTCCGCGGCGATCCGGTTGTCCAATATCCCTTCTACGATGCGGAGCGGAGCAGCGTCGACGGCGACAACAAGATCGGAGGTGTCCGGGACCGTAATGTTTGTATAGAGCGTATCCTGTACGACGGACGCGGTGACCGGAACGCGACGAGCGGTAACCACATCCTTCATCTTTTTGCGGATGTCTCCGGAAATGGCGAGTAGTTCGCGAGGTGTGACGCGGACTGGCATGTCGAGTGCGCGATCGAATACTTGTTGAACGGTTACCGGATTTTCGATCGGAGCTTGGTAATGGTACTGGACGTCGGGTCGTTCGATTTTCTCCGGCTTTGATGGACGAGTGACCTGAGGCGGCGTAATAACAACGGCGGGTGGGGGCGGTAACCTAGATGGCTGAGGATCGGTATTCCTGGGTGTGGGTGCTTTCCTTTTGCCCTTGTCTACTTTCTTCGCGACATCGTTTGCAAAGGTGCGGACCATGTTTTCCAACACGGTATTCTCGTCATCTTCCTCGTCCGAATCGTCTTCCATGTCCGGGGGGTGAGCGGATTGTCCGATCGGCTGTGCTTCAAATACCGCGGTTGTCGCCGGTTGCGTGTTCTGGGATTGGTATGTAGCGTAGTACTTGTCGAAGCGCTCGGATAGGTTGTTCCCTGAGATAGTGCCTGGCAAATATCGTCCGGAGGGGAGACAAATCCTGCCTTCTGTGTTCCGTATACATTTGCCGGACTTAATGTATTCGAGGGCCTTCGGACAGGCACTAACAAAATGACCTATTTCCGAACAGAAATTACACGTCCGGCCTGCGGGAGAGTTCGTTGTCCGGGGAGCGGAGTGTCTTGCCGGTTCGAGAGATTGGGCTGTCAAAATCGATTCCAGGCGAGCCATTGTGGAAGCGAATGTTGCCCAGGCTGCGGACATATCAAATTCTTCCTTCTTGACTACCAGTTTCGTTTCTCTCCCGGGGGCTGAAGATGCGAGACGGACGGGTCCGGAAAGTTGATCGGTTGTCGCAGAGTGGGGGGACGTCGAGGAGAGAAGAAATTCAGCTGCACCATGTACTTCATTCATGGGGTAAGGATCCTCCGGATGGTGGTTTGGTAGTATGATAGCGAGTCGGCTTTCGATCCGACGCCTTGTATGATCCCCAAATCCGAGGATGTAAAGTCGGTTCCTGTCATTTGTGGACATACGCTGTGATGTGATCAAGTGCGAGGTGATCCGGAGAAAGTCCCGATAGTATTCTCCGTGTTCTGCGCGCGTGTAAACTCCCTTTTGGGCCGAGTCCGATATGAAACGGTCCAGGTCGGCGACGGAAAATAAGCGACCTCCATCAGATCCTGGATAAAGTCGTCGGACGGCCGCTTTGAAGGTATCCCACGTCCATACCGGGTCCGGGTCAGGTGAAAGAGTCTCCCAGAGGAGACACGTATCGGTGTCGAGATAGTGCTTGGCGTACCGAATTAAATCGGGTTCTGGAACGTCCGGGTTGACGCCGGTGAGCACGATGTCGATGTCCTCGAAGTACCGGTTGAGGTGTGTCGGTACTCCGTCAAAGGCAGGGGCCCCGTGGGCGCCACGGAGCGGATATCTCGGTTGGTTGGCCATTTGTATTGGTGCGTGGGGCGGTGAGTGAACTTCGTCTGGTGAATTCTGAGGTGTTTCGGGCGGGAAATGAAGGATGTCTGGTTCAAGGGGAAGTGGTGTAAGCGGTGAGTGTGGTTGTTCGAAGGTCTGTGGTAGTGAGGGATCCGGAGTGGTGAAACTCGTGTGGGAGTAGACAATGGATGAGATACTGGGAATGTCCGATGGAAGAAGGTGGGAAGTTTCAATTACTTCTCCGGGGGGTTCGGAGGGCGGTGGTTCTGTGATCGGATTCGGGTTTCGACTTCTCAGGCGTTCGGAGCGTCGAGGCTGAGGAGCGGATGAGCCTCTGGGAATCCTTGAGGGTGGTAGTGAAGACGTCTTGTTGAACCCCTCGCGGTGGGCTCCAGAATTGTAGTGGGTATTACGGTTCTTGCTGCAACTGCTTGATTACAGTCAAGTCCTTCAGGGGTTCCTGTAAGGCGTTAGAGATTCACCAAACACCCTTGAGGATGTGGAGTATGAATTCAAAATATGTGAGAAATAGAAATATACGGTGTCCGGGATATTCTGCTATGTGTCCGATAAAATCCGATAAGGATGGTGCGATAAGACGAAGGGCCGGCAACGACGGAGGCCAGCGGATCGAAGGTTGCGACGACGGGTGAGCTTAGGTGAGGTTTCTAACAGAGAGAAGGGGTTCAGAAAGCTGTATTTCAGAGAGGTCCGGAGTGTACTTAAGTACAGTTCTGTAAGTACAGCAAATTGGAATGTACGGAAATGTCCGGAAAACACATGGAACAGCGCCATGTCGCGTGAAGGGTTACATGAAGGAGTTATATCACAAGGGAAATGAGTAGCTCGGAGGAATGAAATGTCCGATAACTAGCAAATGTCCGGACCGCTCATAAACTGAAGGAAAGTGGGGCTGGTACAGCAAAGGGGTACTAAGAACAATGGACAAGGTACTGCAAAGGGTTTGAAACGTTTAAACGATTGAATGGTTGAAAGGGATCATAATATGAAATTTACAGCATGGTATATGAAATAAAGGAATGGGAATGGAATAGTGTGTATGTCGAGCGCTGACCGTGCTGGAGAGGTGAAATAGAGAGGCGTGGGCGGTGTGTGAGAGCGGTGGGCTGTGATCGTCACGGGGGATTGAAGACCGAAGTGTCCGACATCGGACATGTATCGGATACTATCGGTGGTTATCGGACGGTGTCGGATCGTTATCGGTTCGTATCGCACGTAATTTCTTTGGATCGCAAAACATCCGGATAATCGGTATCTGTCATGTTTCCGTGTTTAGATCGCATATGGTCCTTACAACGGCATGGTAGATAAGCTTGGAAGATGATCTCCTCATCAGACAACTATGGATAACTCGATATATCAGAGGTAAAAAGAGCTATTAATGAACACACACCTTGACCTCATCATCCACATTGTCCAGAAGGGTGTTGCGTGTATAATGCTAAAAATTGTTAATGTAAAGAGAAAGCAATTCAGAAAAGTACTTACATCACCCTCCAAGTCAACATATATAGGGTATTGCTTTGTCCCCTTGTGTTTAGCCATTCCTTTTTTCAGATGCTGCTGCTCATTTTTAGACTGGTGGTGGGTTTGTGGTTTCCTGGACTGTGAAGGCTCCTCAACCTCAACCTCAACCTCCCCCTCCTCTCCACTCTCCTCTTGACTGTCCCCTTGACTCTCCTTTTCACTCTCCCCTTTGTGATAGACCTCATCTTCACCATCCTCATCCTCCATTTCAGCCTCCCCCTTGCCATCCTCATCATTATCCTCAACTTCCATTTCACTGTCAAGACCTTGGTCCTGACCTTGTTCTGCTATTGGCAATGAAGGTGATTTCTGAAGAGATGGCTCAGGGGATGAAGATGATGTTGTCAAGGGGGAGTTTGACATTGAAGTGGGTGATGAGGGTAGAGGGAGTCTCACATCCCTAGCAGCTGGGGTCACTGGAATTGCTGGAGTGGTTGGAGCAGATGAAGTTGCTGGAGGTGCTGTTATACCCAGAGCTGCTGGAGCTGCTGGAGTCATTGGAGCTGTTGGAGTGACTGGAGTAGCTGGAGGTGTAGTCTCTAGAGCAGCTGGGGTTGCTGGAGTGATTGGGGCCACTGGTGTTGGAGTGGCTGGTGAATCCTCTGTTGGAGCTATTGGTAATTTGGGACCCAGATTGCTACCCTTAGTTCTCACATGCAAGGAAGACAAAGTGAGAACATACCAAGCATAAAACATTCCTTTTGTGCACACTCTTCCTGTGACAGTGGGTGAAACATGTCTATATCTCTATTGGAGTGTGATTAGCCAATATCCTCCCTGAAAATGCAGACTGACTGTGTCTCCTGTGTCTCTTGTGTCTCCTGAGGCCCTGCCCCTTCTTGGGTCTGCTCCTTGTCCTGTGGAAGTGGGTGGGAAATGTCCATATCCCTATTGATGTGTGATTAGCCAATATCCTCCCTGAAAATGCAGACTGACTGTGTCTCCTGTGTCTCTTGTGTCTCCTGAGGCCCTGCCCCTTCTTGGGTCTGCCCATCATCTTGTGATGGTGGGTGAAAAGTGTCCACATCCCTATTGATGTGTGATTAGCTTGTAAGCTTGTATCCTCCCTGAAATTGCAGACTGACATCTGCTGTGTCTCTTCTTCCTGGGTCTGCTGCTCATTCTGTGGTGGTGGGGAAGAAATGTCCATGTCTCTATAGAAGAGTGATTAAATGGCATCCTCCCTGAGAATGCCAACTCACTGTGTCTCCTGTGCCTCTTGTGCTTCCTGAGGTGCTGCCCCTGTATTCTCATGCATCTCCCCTTCATTAGGAAGAAGTGCAGGTTGAATTTGGGGGAATAATACATCTGGTATATCACCTGAACCAAAGAAGTGAGTAGATGAACTCTGGATAAATGTGGAACATGCTCACGTGTAACAAACCAATCCTGTAATTGTGGTATGTTGCCTTTGCACTCAAGTGCTGCTCCCATCTCATGAAGTTCAATAACTTCAGCCTTGTACTCCATCCCACATGATGATCTTAGTAATGCCTTCCACATCATTTTCTCTATAGCCAGTAGTGAACTTGGCTTTCCACCAAGTGACTGTCCCAACTGGGCCAATGAATCATAAAGATTAACCCATAAAAGGATAATAAAAAGCTTAACTCACCAAAAAGAGCTGCTCTTTATTGATGGACTGTGAGGCACTATTCCGTGGCACTAAGAGGATGAGAGGGGAGATCGCCAGGGCAAGTTGTGTGTATTGGATTATGTTTCTTATCACTGCTGCATTGGTAAGACCAGCAGGCAGTGCAACTTGGTGATCTGCAGCCTGCCTGGTTTTCATTGTCAGCAGAAATTCAAGAATATTAAAAACTAAATGCACATATGAAGGCTGTGGAGTAGGTCACTTTGTGGACCCTGGCTCTTGAGGTATGACTTGACATTGAATTAGTTATGATCTGTGATATCCAAAGTAACACTCACTGGTCTAAATGCACTGACTGCAAAGGCTACAGAATGCCACTGTTCTAAAACATCATGTGTGGAGCGGTGAATAGCATGCTGGGATGCCTTGAGCAGGTTTGAAATCGTGGCCTTGAACCTGCGAGGCTCCTCAGCATCCCCCACATCCCCCACATCCACATCCCACACATCCAGGTCCTGGACTGTTGAAGTGCTTGCCTCTAGCACAGGAAGAGCAGGCAGGGCAGATATGAGAGGAGGGGCAGGAAGGGCAATATTATGTGGTGAATGTACAAGGTGCTGTATAGCCCTGTTGGCAGTTGATGGGACAATTGAAGTCCATTTCTCAAGATTTTTGAGGATTCTCTCCAGAGTGGGTGAGAGAGTTGGAGGGTGAGAGCGGGGGGTGGGATGGAGAGCAGGATGTGGAGGCCAGTCTTGGACCCACAAGAGGACATCAAGGAGTTGGTACATAAGAATAATTTTACCAAAGTAGGCCTGTTCTAATGGTATGGGTGTGTGGCTGATTTGGCTAGGGATCAAAATGGCAAGGACATAGGCATTTGCTTTGTCAACTGCCAGGGGTTCATTTTCAACTGTATCTATTTCTTGTGCAAGCATCTACAGACTATCAAGGACAGTAACTGTGCTGGTAAACCTGAACACTCACCTTGATGAGATTGTGTGCAGGAGAAGGAAGTACAGTTGGGCAGTGGCTTTCTACCCATGCAAGGAGAGGTCCTGGTTCATGAATGCACCCATTTCGCCATGGGTAAGACTTTAGGACAGAAGAATTGATTCGAATATCACGGAGGCAGTGGAATTGGGTTTGAGACATGACAGTATGTATGAGAGTGCTGGGAGTGTGTTATCAAGATTGGACCAAATGATGATAAACATGAACATTGTTCATGTACTTACCTGACCTGCTCAAATAGAGTAGCTTTGTATTTGTTTAGGCCTCAAATATATTTGAGGCCTAAACAAATACAAAGCTACTCACCTGACCTGCTCAATATATCTAAAGCCTAAACAAATACAAAGCTACTCACCTGACCTGCTCAATATATTGAAAGCCTAAACAAATACAAAGCCACTCACCTGACCTCATAACTGGCTCAAATATATTTGAGGCCTAAACAGATACAAAGCTACTCACCTGACCTCATGACTGGCTCAAATATATTTGAGGCCTAAACAGATACAAAGCTACTCACCTGACCTCATGACTGGCTCAAATATATTTGAGGCCTAAACAAATACAAAGCTACTCACCTGACCTCATGACTGGCTCAAATATATTTGAGGCCTAAACAAATACAAAGCTACTCACCTGACCTCATGACTGGCTCAAATATATTTGAGGCCTAAACAAATACAAAGCTACTCACCTGACCTGCTCAATATATCTAAAGCCTAAACAGATACAAAGCTACTCACCTGACCTGCTCAATATATTGAAAGCCTAAACAAATACAAAGCCACTCACCTGACCTCATAACTGGCTCAAATATATTTGAGGCCTAAACAGATACAAAGCTACTCACCTGACCTCATGACTGGCTCAAATATATTTGAGGCCTAAACAAATACAAAGCTACTCACCTGACCTGCTCAACATATTTAAGGCCTAAACAAATACAAAGCTACTCACCTGACCTGCTCAAATATATTTGAGGCCTAAACAAATACAAAGCTACTCACCTGACCTGCTCAACATATTTAAGGCCTAAACAAATACAAAGCCACTCACCTGACCTCATCAGTGTCTCCCAGTCATTTATTTACAATTAAAAAATTACCTTTTTATGCATGTTCAGTGCAGACTCTTGTTGCCACTGAAGAGAATAGGACTTGAGAAGACAGAAATGAAGACTTGTCCTGTTACTGCTGGTCCTATCAATGTGCACAGGTGCTGAATGACTTCATTTGTTTGCCATCCATTTGCTGGTCTCTTTGTCAACCCAATAAGCATGTTCTGCTGGGGTCTGCCTTCAAGTTGGCAGGGAAGGCTGATACCAAAAATGAAATGTGACAGAACACACATAAATGAAGGGCACACATGCAGACTTTATAACAGGGAAAGGTGGGGTATGAGTTGGAACTTCAACAACAAGTAGTACAGTATTTAACAATTATCAACAACCATGTGATCCTTCCAGCCATTTCTATATTTGACCCAATCCTTGCCCCCTTTGTCTGAGACACTGATGTGGTCAGGTGAGTGGCTTTGTATTTGTTTAGGCTTTAAATATATTGAGCAGGTCAGGTGAGTAGGTTTGTATTTGTTTAGGCCTCAAATATATTTGAGCCAGTCATGAGGTCAGGTGAGTAGCTTTGTATCTGTTTAGGCCTCAAATATATTTGAGCCAGTCATGAGGTCAGGTGAGTGGCTTTGTATTTGTCTAGGCTTTAAATATATTGAGCAGGTCAGGTGAGTAGCTTTGTGTTTAGGCCTTAAATATGTTGAGCAGGTCAGGTGAGTAGCTTTGTATTTGTTTAGGCCTCAAATATATTTGAGCCAGTCATGAGGTCAGGTGAGTGGCTTTGTATTTGTTTAGGCTTTAAATATATTGAGCAGGTCAGGTGAGTAGCTTTGTGTTTGTTTAGGCCTCAAATATATTTGAGCCAGTCATGAGGTCAGGTGAGTAGCTTTGTATTTGTTTAGGCCTTAAATATGTTGAGCAGGTCAGGTGAGTAGCTTTGTATTTGTTTAGGCCTCAAATATATTTGAGCAGGTCAGGTGAGTAGCTTTGTATTTGTTTAGGCCTTAAATATGTTGAGCAGGTCAGGTGAGTAGCTTTGTATTTGTTTAGGCCTCAAATATATTTGAGCCAGTCATGAGGTCAGGTGAGTAGCTTTGTATCTGTTTAGGCCTCAAATATATTTGAGCCAGTTATGAGGTCAGGTGAGTGGCTTTGTATTTGTTTAGGCTTTCAATATATTGAGCAGGTCAGGTGAGTAGCTTTGTATCTGTTTAGGCTTTAGATATATTGAGCAGGTCAGGTGAGTAGCTTTGTATTTGTTTAGGCCTCAAATATATTTGAGCCAGTCATGAGGTCAGGTGAGTAGCTTTGTATTTGTTTAGGCCTCAAATATATTTGAGCCAGTCATGAGGTCAGGTGAGTAGCTTTGTATTTGTTTAGGCCTCAAATATATTTGAGCCAGTCATGAGGTCAGGTGAGTAGCTTTGTATCTGTTTAGGCCTCAAATATATTTGAGCCAGTCATGAGGTCAGGTGAGTAGCTTTGTATCTGTTTAGGCCTCAAATATATTTGAGCCAGTTATGAGGTCAGGTGAGTGGCTTTGTATTTGTTTAGGCTTTCAATATATTGAGCAGGTCAGGTGAGTAGCTTTGTATTTGTTTAGGCTTTAGATATATTGAGCAGGTCAGGTGAGTAGCTTTGTATTTGTTTAGGCCTCAAATATATTTGAGGCCTAAACAAATACAAAGCTACTCTATTTGAGCAGGTCAGGTAAGTACATGAACAATGTTCATGTTTATCATCATTTGGTCCAATCTTGATAACACACTCCCAGCACTCTCATACATACTGTCATGTCTCAAACCCAATTCCACTGCCTCCGTGATATTCGAATCAATTCTTCTGTCCTAAAGTCTTACCCATGGCGAAATGGGTGCATTCATGAACCAGGACCTCTCCTTGCATGGGTAGAAAGCCACTGCCCAACTGTACTTCCTTCTCCTGCACACAATCTCATCAAGGTGAGTGTTCAGGTTTACCAGCACAGTTACTGTCCTTGATAGTCTGTAGATGCTTGCACAAGAAATAGATACAGTTGAAAATGAACCCCTGGCAGTTGACAAAGCAAATGCCTATGTCCTTGCCATTTTGATCCCTAGCCAAATCAGCCACACACCCATACCATTAGAACAGGCCTACTTTGGTAAAATTATTCTTATGTACCAACTCCTTGATGTCCTCTTGTGGGTCCAAGACTGGCCTCCACATCCTGCTCTCCATCCCACCCCCCGCTCTCACCCTCCAACTCTCTCACCCACTCTGGAGAGAATCCTCAAAAATCTTGAGAAATGGACTTCAATTGTCCCATCAACTGCCAACAGGGCTATACAGCACCTTGTACATTCACCACATAATATTGCCCTTCCTGCCCCTCCTCTCATATCTGCCCTGCCTGCTCTTCCTGTGCTAGAGGCAAGCACTTCAACAGTCCAGGACCTGGATGTGTGGGATGTGGATGTGGGGGATGTGGGGGATGCTGAGGAGCCTCGCAGGTTCAAGGCCACGATTTCAAACCTGCTCAAGGCATCCCAGCATGCTATTCACCGCTCCACACATGATGTTTTAGAACAGTGGCATTCTGTAGCCTTTGCAGTCAGTGCATTTAGACCAGTGAGTGTTACTTTGGATATCACAGATCATAACTAATTCAATGTCAAGTCATACCTCAAGAGCCAGGGTCCACAAAGTGACCTACTCCACAGCCTTCATATGTGCATTTAGTTTTTAATATTCTTGAATTTCTGCTGACAATGAAAACCAGGCAGGCTGCAGATCACCAAGTTGCACTGCCTGCTGGTCTTACCAATGCAGCAGTGATAAGAAACATAATCCAATACACACAACTTGCCCTGGCGATCTCCCCTCTCATCCTCTTAGTGCCACGGAATAGTGCCTCACAGTCCATCAATAAAGAGCAGCTCTTTTTGGTGAGTTAAGCTTTTTATTATCCTTTTATGGGTTAATCTTTATGATTCATTGGCCCAGTTGGGACAGTCACTTGGTGGAAAGCCAAGTTCACTACTGGCTATAGAGAAAATGATGTGGAAGGCATTACTAAGATCATCATGTGGGATGGAGTACAAGGCTGAAGTTATTGAACTTCATGAGATGGGAGCAGCACTTGAGTGCAAAGGCAACATACCACAATTACAGGATTGGTTTGTTACACGTGAGCATGTTCCACATTTATCCAGAGTTCATCTACTCACTTCTTTGGTTCAGGTGATATACCAGATGTATTATTCCCCCAAATTCAACCTGCACTTCTTCCTAATGAAGGGGAGATGCATGAGAATACAGGGGCAGCACCTCAGGAAGCACAAGAGGCACAGGAGACACAGTGAGTTGGCATTCTCAGGGAGGATGCCATTTAATCACTCTTCTATAGAGACATGGACATTTCTTCCCCACCACCACAGAATGAGCAGCAGACCCAGGAAGAAGAGACACAGCAGATGTCAGTCTGCAATTTCAGGGAGGATACAAGCTTACAAGCTAATCACACATCAATAGGGATGTGGACACTTTTCACCCACCATCACAAGATGATGGGCAGACCCAAGAAGGGGCAGGGCCTCAGGAGACACAAGAGACACAGGAGACACAGTCAGTCTGCATTTTCAGGGAGGATATTGGCTAATCACACATCAATAGGGATATGGACATTTCCCACCCACTTCCACAGGACAAGGAGCAGACCCAAGAAGGGGCAGGGCCTAAGGAAACACCAGAAACAGAGGAAACACAGTGAGTGAACATTTTCATGGAGGACACAAGCTGATCATTCCTCAATAGAGATATTGATTTTCTTCACCCCCTGCCTCTGAATGACCCAAATGCATGGGATATAATACGCAATTTTGCAGCAGGCAATATCACACTGCCTCAGGCACAGGATCACCTACAGTTATGTCTGGGGTTGCAGTACAATGATAATGACTGGAAGCCCACTTTTGATGTGGTATTTGAAGCTGAGGAAGACACAGATGCAGCTATCAATGCAGTCAATTCATTGGCTGCAAAATACCTTCCCACTGCACTGCCTTTAACCTTCCTGAAATCTGCCTCAGCAAGTTCATCCCCAATATCATCTTTACCATCATCTCCAACTCAATCTGTGTACTTGCTTCCCACACCACCAATGTCCAGTCCCACAAGCACTTGGAAACATAGGAAATCTGCAAGAAAGTCTGGAGCAGGTCAAAGTAAGGAGTTAGGCAATAGTGTTGATGAAGAGGCCACAATGCTCTTTCCAGTTTACTATGATATTGAAGGAGATGTGAGTCTTATTAAATAATGATGGGATATTATCTAACATTTGTTTTGAGCCTGAGGAACCAAATACCCTCATAAATGCCACAGATAACCCTGGAGTGAGTTTTTCTCCCTGTGACTGCCAATTTCTGCTGATATGCTTTATAGTTGTCACCCCCAGTGAAGATCCAAGCATATCTTCCAGATCCTAAAGCAGCACCTATCTCTATCCACTTCCAGACATCAAAGACCACTGTGAGTTAACTGCTCATCAGGCATGTACTATTCCAACACTGGTAAATACAGGCTAGCAAAGAAACTAGGCTGTTGGTGGACATCCATGCCAGTGTTGAAGCTGGATATGTTGATGGTCACCCACCTCACCACCATGCCTCATCTCGATGCATACCATTTGACTTGCTGAACCCACCAGTGTCAAACATCTTTGTTACAACATACATGGAATTCCTGCAGCTCTCAACTAGGACTCTCCAGGACATCTTCCGGCATCGCCATATTCTTGTTCTCAACACACCTCTCCAAGATGAGGGGTTCTCAATTTCAACATTGAGGAACTATGCAAATATCACAAGAACAAGAAGCATGATAGGTATGGTATGACTAATGCCATGGCCTAAATATGCTTACAAATTATACACAGATCAGTCCATCGACAGCACCAACAGTGAGCGACACTGCCATGGCACCCTGCTTGACTTCTTCCATCACAGCCAAATGCCCAACAATGGACACATCCTCAATGTTCTTGACATACCACTTGGGTTGGAGTATCGACATTGCATACCCTACCAGTGAGTGTTCAATAAATCTGCACTGCCTGTGCTGAGACTTAATTTCCCTCACAAGTCACCTGAACTCCCACAGTATTGCATGGCAACAAACAAGAGGCACTCATGGTTTTTCTCATGCCAATCCGCCCACCGATCACCTTATATGGGCTACAGCTGCCATGAAAAATGCAATGAGCTGGATTCACATTGATGCAAATGGTCTTGCCACTGCCATTGATGCTATCACTGGGACCAAATATTGGGTTGTTTGTCACCACCGCCACAATATGGAGTCCTGCTCAGCTGGGGATATGTCATCACCCCTTGCCTTTTCCACCACTGAGGTGGATGATGCAGCTACCTCATGTTTTGAGCATGAGGCTGTTATCATCCAGCCAGGCACCGTCTTGTGGGTGTACTTTTTACATTTTATTCAATTTGCTAAATGTGAAATAGCTTCATGCGACCAAATACCCCACATTATGTGCTCACAGTTGACAACTCAATTGTGCTGGGTCGTCATATGTATTGCACCTCAACTATTCGTGACTCATGCTGGGGCCACATCCACACTGGGGTGCTCTTACATGGTGTGACAAATACCAACCATTCAGAAACTGAGGTATTGCTGTGGCGCATCTTGGCAATGGCAATTGATGAATATACCTCTCATGAATATATCCAAGATGGTCTGCCCCTAACTATTCTCCTTTCCTCTCCCCATCTGATGCAAATTGACAGTGGGTGATCATTCAATAGACCCAACCACTGCTCAAGGCCTTTTGGACCTCATTGCACTTGGAAATGTGCTTGAGCTATGCTGGACATATGACTTGGAGATCAAGGATCAAACAAGTTTGGAAGTAGGTGCACTTCAAAACATGATGAAGGCCCAGCGCACAGCAATTTTGAAGAAGTACATGGACTTCCAGCAGTCCTTCAGCAAATCACAATGGCTCAAGATTGGAGAAGAGTTGGTGGATCCCCTATCTGCTCTATTCAACCCATCTATTGTTCACCTTGCTGTGACGATTTGCAAGTACAAGGAGGATGAAGACTCTTCCAACCCTGGTCTCTCACAGAGTTGTCTCCATGCAAGGATGGACAAGCACTTCTGCAAGCATCATCCTAACCTCCTATTTCATTTTCGAGCAGAGATGGGCAAAGAGTTGAAAGATCTTCCCTATTGCAAAACCTTTGAGTGGACTGGGCCAGAATTTGTTGTCATCAAGAAAACTGTGAATGATACCCAAGGCACCCGGAAGCGAATTCATTCAGAAAGTGGTGAGCATGTCCCAATCACTCCCATCAGGCATTATTTAATATTTTCAGATGAGGAAAACAGCAAGCGGGCAAGGAGAATAGCTCTCACAGCACAGATCTAGCTGTTTTACATGCCAGTCAGCAGTCCTGTACCTGGTTGTCATCGAGTATATAATACAGTTATATCTGACTTGAATATTCAAATTATGTAATACCAACTGTCCAGGCATGGGCTCATGCACACCTCATGGCCTCAGTGCTGCCTCTGAGACTTGAACATTCTTGAACCACTACTTATGACTGACAACTCACAGTTTCTATCCAGCATGCTCTTCAAGCTTTGGATACAACTTTTGGCTGCTATTGAAGGTGTAGTACACTCAAAGATGGGTGAAGCTGAACAATCATTTTTCCAACAAATCCAGGATCATGATGAAGCCTAGCAGAGGCATGAAGAAGAGGCATGCGCTGGCATTCGCTGAGTCCTGCTGCGCCAACAGCAGTGCCTGCATAAACGAGTGGTACAGCATGGGCATGTGGTGCTGGGTCACCGCCACGACCAAGAGCACATCTGCAACCTCTCGCACGAGCCGCAGCGTCTGCGCCTCGCCCTCCCAGAATGCACACAGCTTGCACTAGCACATCTTCAGCAGGCTCAGCACTGCATATGGTGTGAACACGATGTGTGTGTCTGGAGAATGCCTGAGACCCAAGCCTGTCCTGGATGATCAGCACACATGCTGTTCACGTGCTCAGAGGTTCCAGATGACGCAGGCAGGCTTCAGGTGAGCTGCTCCTTATCATACATCAATACATTTTGATAGAAAGCAATAAATATTCATATCTGCATACTTTGGAACCTACCTGACCTGCAGAAGGTTCCTTTGTCCTTTGTTTTGGTGTTGATGTTGAGCAGAAGGGGTTACCAAATGGCCATGCTGCTCATTACCACTTGCGCTTTTGATGCACATCCAAATGCATGGCACATGCACACAACTTGTATGCCACTTGAAGGCTGTGTGGTTGCTGATGAGGCCTGATTAGACAATGGATAAGTCACACAGGTGGTTGAGGGAAAGTGATGGCTGTCATGCCTGAACACCATAGCAGACAATTTTGATACCAAAATATTATATTATATTATATGTCACAAGTGGTCACACAAGGCACAATAACAGAACAACTACAAGAACAGCTACAAGAACAGCACACATTTTCACATAAAAGAACAGTTAGATCTGTGCCATGTCTATAAGATCCATTCCCTACAGTGTAATACTCTTCCTTTGACCAAGGATTCTCCTGAAGTGCATTTTGGCTGCTGTGTGTATGGCTCATACTTGTTACAGTCATGCTACCAGATATTATACCAGATATTATGTGCAAATGCTAAAATTTTTATACTGGGTTGTCTCAAAAGTTGCCCTGCAGTGAGACAAAGTGTGAGACATAAGGTAATCACACAAACCTAGTAGCTGAAAGACTGATAATAGTGGTTGAAGCCTTGACAATAGTAGGCAGCCATTATGGAGGTATGAGGTTGGAGTTAGTGATGATCTTGTTGATGCCACCAATTCACATATAGTCCTAGCTGATATTGGAGATTGACCATAATATTCAAGCAGGCTGATATTCCCAAAACCCTATCAATGATGTCATCACAGGTCAGCCAACATGAAGGTCAGGATACAGGATTTGGCACACTGGGATCAGGCTGATTTGATAATGCAACACCAATACATAGGTCTTGGCCAATGTTCAAGCCAGTAGATTGTGCAGATTTAATCTTGAGCCAACATTATATCTTTGTTCCATGCATCTCTGGTAGCTATGGTTTTATCAACAGGTGCCAATACTACAATCTTGATTGGGCCATAAAGAAAAGTTCACCACCATGTGACTTCAAATTGTTTTTGACTCACCTGAGTTCTTGGCCATTAATTTGCCTCACTTCCATTGAACTCTGCTACCCAACCCTGTTGCACAAGGTGAGTTGCTACTAATCTCTTGTGCACCCTTGAGCTATGATTTGGCCAAGGGTTGACACTACAGCCCTTGTCCTCACTAGTTGCAAGGCTGTTTGACTCAGAGTGAGGACACAATAGATTGCAAAACATGGTGATATATTGAGGAGTCACAAGAGTGTAATACAGGAGCACTGCAGAGGGCATAAGGGTTATGTACCAGGAGGAAGAGCCCAGAGTAAATGCATGTGCTAGAGTGAAGCAAGACTCTAGGACTAGCACACAGTCATGGATGCATGACTGTTGGCAAGTGTTGATGTCTTTCTCATGCATCATGGTTGGGTGACCATGACTCTCAGTTGGTGACTGGCACAACACTGGTGGAAATTGCCCATCCCTACATTGTGTGTGGGAAATTGCAGGGGTGGTCATGTGTCCCTACATTGTGTGTGGGAAATTGCAGGGGTGGTCATGTGTCCCTACATGGTGTGTGGGAAATTGCAGGGGTGGTCATGTGTCCCTACATGGTGTGTGGAAAATTGCAGGGGTGGTCATGTGTCCCTACATGGTGCGTGGAAAATTGCAGGGGTGGTCATGTGTCCCTACATGGTGTGTGGGAAATTGCAGGGGTGGTCATGTGTCCCTACATGGTGTGTGGAAAATTGCAGGGGTGGTCATGTGTCCCTACATGGTGCGTGGAAAATTGCAGGGGTGGGTATAAATTTCCATATTTGCATGGAATGTTGATGCTAATTTGTGTGATGCATGTTTGACCTCACAAAGCTTGCCACATCATTGCTGCCATTGCCACACACAACCCCATCCTCACAGGCTTCATCTGCTAAGGGGACTATGGTGAGTCACCCAATTATCCAAGATTCAACATAGTCTAATGACAGAACACAGGCCAGCCCCAATCGTTACAAAGATCTGTTTGCAAATGCTCACACTGAGACCCAACGCCATCTTGCCAGCACTTTTGTGGGATATTACTCTATTGACTTGCTTGAGTCACCTTACTCTTTCACCTGGGGCACTTACAATGACCGGCCACTGAATGATGAGAAGGTTGATGAACTTGTTCAATGCTATTTCACAGAAGGCCTGCTTCACTGCGAACGTGACAGTGCTCTGCCAGTTGGGTTGAAGCCTGAATGGATTGATGATGTATCACCACTTGCAGACATTGATGGATGCACCATTGAAGAAGTACCCAACTTGCAACTCAATCAACTTGGCATCGATGCAGTGAACAAGGGTGAAGCCGAAATTTTTGGAGGGAACCACCGCCGACATGCCCTGAAAAAGTTCATTGCTGAACTCGAAGAAAAGCTGAACATCCTACGGGCAGACTTGGAAAACACGAAGGAGGCTGACAAATTGAAACAAGACATTACGACACTTGAGGAGTCTATTCAGAAGGCAAAGCGTTGGGCAATTGCAGTTTGGGATATAGGTAATGTCTATTATTCACAAATTTTTGACTGATTTAAATTAAATATTCAAAGGAAAACTCTTCATGTTGCCAGACAAAGGTCTGGCCTGCATGCGTCTCCTAGCTCGCAACCAGGCAAAATTTGTTTTTGGTGAAACCCCTGAGGAACGTATTGTTGAAAAGGTTCGGGATATCATCATGGCTGATGATGAGGATGAGAAGGTCTATCAAGCAGCTGTGGATGATGGCCTTGATGTCATTCGTAGCACCGAGAAAAAGGATCAAGCTATCACTTCAATCCGTCGGTGGGCAACCGATACATCCAGCGTATACTCACGAATCTTTGCAACCAATGATGGGATTGCATTTCTGACAATGATACTATCACTTGGCAAACACTTCCGTGATGCTCCTTTCCTCAAAATAAGCTGGATGGCAGACACTTTATCTGGCACCCATGGCGGTGTGAGTATCCAGGCTCATTTGATTTTATTATTGTCTTTTCATTTTGTTTTAGCTCCTTAGTGCAATAGTCAATATGGCAGCCAGCAATCTATTTTGCATGGTTGGTGATGGTGAATTTCCTTCACTCCAGGAAGTTCAGACTCTCCTTGCACAATGGGCAGACCGGGACCCTACCATTGAAAACCCTGACCTCAAAGCTGCAATAACCAAAGTTGAGAAGCAGGCAGTTGGAGTGGCCAATACTCAGAAAATGCGTGCCAGATGGCATGGACCACTTCTGGACAGGATTGATGATGCGTTCAGGGATCGCCTATTGGGCTGCCCACCCAACATGTGGAGCCAGGACTGGACAACTGCCTTTCGGCTTTATGCCCAAGATGTAGTGCGTCTTTGCCAAGAGGAAACACGCAGAAGACATGCAGCAAAGCTTGATTTTTGCAGGACATTTCCAGCACGTGTTGCTTGGAAGCTTTGCTACCCAGGGTCCTCAAGATACGCACAACTGCCAATTCCCACCACATCATTTATTGTCTGGATAGATCGGTCACTCAAACGTGTAGGCACAGCACTTGAGGAAGTGAGTTCATTATTCCACACTCTTAATTGGCTGCCACTTCATATTGTGGGTTTGACTTGGGATCATGGCCCTGCACTTTGTTGGCCTATGAAGTGTGGTTTGCCTTGGGGTCATGACCCTGCACTTCATAGGCCAACAAGGTGTGGGCCCAAGTAAAACCCACTATGGAGTGCAGACCTGACCTATACTAACATCTGCATCACATCTACATCATTGACTCCACTTTTGCAGATCTTATTCTGGATTGATCCCATAGCAAGTTACTCAGCAATTTTTGCAAAAGTCACCAAATCTCGCGATGTGTCTTCCTCTATTCTTGCTGCACTTGCTAAGGATCCACTCATCCAAGAACATAATGAGGCTCATGACTTTGTGTGTTTTCTTGAATTATTTATCAACTTAACCATTTTGATTCTGCCATGTTAGTTTATCAAGACCATCTTGCAGCACCTATCCACCCATATGATTGACATGAGCTATGATGTCTCTGCTGCTTGGTCAAAGTTACCTATCTCCCACCCGAAGTCTGGCGCCGAGCTTGAAGCTATATTTCCTACAGGCGTGCTACATGCCAAACGACGTGGCGACTCAGTGAAGGATATCCACCCCTACTTGGACAAGCTGGGCTTGAAACCCAGTGGTGTGTTTGACACTGTTGATCAACTATTGGAGTTTGTCAAGAGGAAGTCAGACTGGTCAATTGAAGATCGTGTTGATGCAGACTTTACAAAGCGGGCCCTTGTTGCAACTGCCTTTCCAATTGACCCCTCTGACTCTCATGCCCTCCGCCGTGACTATGGACGAGTTGTGCTCTCAGCAATGCTTGAAAGCTACCTTGCTTTACACTACCGCCCAGACATACTCAAGGGTGCTGCAGGACATGCCCGACAATCCCTCAACAATATTTTTTCCTCAGTTTCCTGTGGACATAATGTCTTGGTCAGCCCAGGGAAATTTAAGGCTGTAAAGGAATGGAAATGGGTTGATGGTTTGGTAGTGCAAGATGTACTGAACACGATTACACCCTCTCAACAGCGTCAAGATGCCCGACAAACTGCTGACAAATTCCACTCTCACCAAGCTGCAGTCCAGAAATTCATCTCAAGTATTGAGAGGTCTGAAGTTGCTAAGCTGAGGGGTGGGGTGAAAGGTAGGGGAGCCATTGCAAGTGAGGTTGCCATTGCCATTGATGGTCTCATCAATGTAAGTTTCATTTGCAGAATTCTAGTATTTCATAACTAAATGATTTTGCAATTGCAATCATCAGGCCTTGCAGCACAATTCAGCCCGTCAGCGTCACTTTTCTGTCAGTCCTCATGAACCTTTCATCTTTGATGAAAAACAAGATTCGTGGTCCCTCAAACGACTTCCGTCTATAAGCCATGAAGAGCACAAGGAGATGACTTCGGTAAAATTTTATTCAAATTATTTATTGTTTATTATTGCACCCACTTCCCATACTCATGAATTGAACAGCGCAAAGGCAAACAGCCTGCAAAGGCCCTGGAACCACCTCAGATCACAGTGACAGAAGAAGACGATGACAATGAGCCAATGATGGCAAAGGTGGATACTGACTACCAGTCATCAAGTAGGAACAGGGAGAGGGCGAGGGCAAGAGTAATTTCAAATTTTATCCCAGCTGATCCATGACTGATTGATAAGATATTATTAAAGACTAAGGCTCATCCTCAATCCAGATTGAGAGGCACTCCTAGTCACACTGCAAAGGCGATGCTGAAGCCGGTTGCACACACAAGTAATGAGGAGTCAGATGTCACTGAAGATGACGATGAGGCAGAGAAACATGTATGTCATTCTGCTCAAGTTTTGATATAAATTCCTCAAGCTCGACAATGCAAGCAACTTGACCCAGTTGTGCCCACCTCATCCCTGCCAATTCCAGATTTGTCCCTGCCAAATCCGACCTCATCATCACTGATTCCAGCTTCATCTTCTCAAATCTCAATGGAAAGGTTGAAGATTACATCAGGTAGGTACCAATATTCAGCTACAGTTTATGGTTTGCAGATCCCTTTCGTGCTCACCCGCACATCAACTGGCTATGGTTCGCGGGTCCTTCGTTTCCTTGCACCCACTTTAGCTTCTCACCTTTTCTCTGTTCACCCACACACCGACTGGCTGTGATTTGCGGGTCCCTTTTTTCTGGCTCCCACTCTGGCTACAGTTTGCTGCTCACCCGCACACCGACTGGCTACGATTTGCGGGTTGCCCTCTTTATCCTTTAATTCTGTTATTATGGCCCTCAGCAAACTGATTCTTTCTCAACTACAGCAATGGAAACAAGTGAATTGTCTTCAGGTGAGATTTTTTGTTTTCCTCGGCAATGAATTGAGCCATGAATTCTTGCATGAGTGCCAGATGATGATGACTCTCCAATGGAGCAAGGTGAGTGCTTTGCTGTTCAACATTTCTTTGGATTAACTTATTACTATAGATAATGATGATATCATCGGTGATGTTACTTTGAAGGATAAACAGAGAGCATTGCTGCCACCTCGTGAGTACAAATTACCACTATGATTGTTATTGCTCCTGTGGACCTGTGGATATTTCAGGTGAGGTTGGGAGTCCAATGAAGAAGCCGACAACAGCATCAAAGTCTCATCAGAAAACAAAGGGTCAGAATTTGCTATGTTTGCTCTATTCATGTTACAATAACCAATCCGATTGCTTATTCAGGCGCGAATATCTCTGCACCTGAGACCTCTGATGCATCACGAAAGGCAAAGCGCAAGAATGTGTCAAACTCTCGTGAGTTCTAGTCATCTTCTTTGGGCCTTGCTTGATACTGAGCCACATCCCAGCTCCAACAGCGAAGAAGAGCAACACCCGCAGGCTGACAAAGAAGAGAGATCACCTGTGATATAGTTGTTTGTTGTTTGTTTACCAAGCCCATGTCCCCTTCGTATGCTCAGCTGTGCTTTCTGAAGCTGTCTGTCCATTTGTTGCTTCTTGCCTCCTGTACCCATGCCATCCCAAATGTGTCCGCCCTTCTTGGATATGGTTCCCTGTTTTTCTCAATTTGAACAAGTTGAATGAACTTGGATTGATTGATATTGATTGACAGACGTTTAACTGATGGACACAAAAATGGTTTCAGTTGCAAAATTGTAAAGATGACAAATGAGATTTGGGTAGGGCATGCCCACCAGGACATATCAGTCGGGGATTAGAAGTAGCACATGGAGGAGCAGGTAGTGATGCCGAAGTCCAGCTCAGTCCAGTTCATTACCAAACTGAGTTTGAACTTTTAATTAATTAATTTTGAAAAATTGATGGTCTAACCATAAAAGTACTCCATAGAATTCCACAAGGAAAACTCAGGGTGTAGCCCGGAAAAATCAGACCATGTAATTTAAGAATTCTGATCTTAGTTTCTAGTGCACTTTTCTCATCAGGGTCCATATAAAGCCTTCAAATATAAGAAAGACTTTCCACACGACTCCTGAATCCCTCCACCTTGCATCATGCCACCGAACGATGCCCCTCCTGCTATTGACATTTCAGAGTCTGAGGTTGAAGTTGAAGCCAACCAGGACATCAATGAGATCCCTGATCACGTGATGTATCCATCAGAGTATGTCATACAATCAGTCCCACAATTTCTTTAGTTATTAAGTCACTGACTTATGTGGAGAAGTCCTGGCGAAAGTGAATGTGAGGAGCAAAATGCTCCACTTGACATTGCTGCTGTCAGCCAGGCACTGCAAGCAGATGATGGCCTTGACCAAGAAACGATCCTGCGAGCGCTGCGTTCTGTGGATGCCATTCTTCCATCTTCAGAACAAGACGAATATGAAAGAAAGAAAGTGCACACCATCCCTCTTTCAAAATATCAGACCATTTACGAGAAGAAAAATGCCCGAAATGCAATCGCCCTCTTACAGAACCGGTGCCAGGTCTTGATTGATGTCAACTTGAAGATTCCAGTTGATGAAGATGCCCTTCTCTGGGACTGCTCTAGGCACCGACTTGACTTCATGCTTGCTGTTTCAAACACACCTGGACTATGGGCAGTGATCCCAAATGTTGAAAGTGATCATACTTTCTCATTTGAACTTGATCTGCATGCTCCTTATCGAGACTTCAAAACAAAGTTTGCAAACCTTGGGTACAACCCAGCTGGGCGACTCCTGCATATTGGTCGTTGCAGAAATGAAAACGTATATCTGGCTATGTGTCCGAAGGGTATAGTTGATGGGACAGCAGAAGACAATGTGTCAAGCTTTTGCACTGGAGACAATACCCGTCTTTCCTCAAAGCATTACCGAATGATAGTGATGCTCTTTGCTACTATTCTAGCCAAGATATCTGGACGATCCTTCGACTGCTTTAACCCTTATGGAATCAACATTGGGTCTGGGGAACCGGGTTTCGACGAAGTGACAAACATCATGTACGTTCTCTTCACTCCAGACCCTATTTTTCTACAACCATATCTTCTGGCCTATTATTGTCGGCTCAAATGGGTAGTTATTGTGAGCGAGTGCTGTGTGGGCAGGATTTTTCCATACACCATTGCTTACAATGATGAGGGTCTGTATCCTGCCCACATAGCATTGGCCCACGATGTGCGGGCAAGATTCCAGCTCATTGACATTGTAGGGACTGTATCCTGCCCGCATAGCGTTGGCCTACGATTTGCGGGCAAGACTCCAGCTCACCCATATTTATTGCTTGCCAATGCTGACTGGGATGCTCTGTGCCCGCTCATCGTGAGCCAACGCTATGCGGGCGGCATTCAGCCCCACTTTATCAATGTGAGCCGACACTGTGGGCACTGAAACATTCTGCCCGCAAAGCACTGTCTCACAATGTGCAGGCTGCCCGCCTAACATTGGCAAGCGATATGCGGAACGCTTGTTAAAAATTTCAATCATCCATCATTAACTTTCTTTGTTTCAGGGAGCAGCCAAAAATACAACTTCGACTTGAAGATCTCCTGTTCCTCAATGAGCGGCTCATCAAGGAATATTCCAAATTTGTGGAGAACTCCCCTCCTGAATGGAGATCAGATGGCTTCTTGCAGTCACACCTGCCCTGTTCTGTAACGTCAATCTTTGGGCAAGACCAACTTATATGTCAGCAACACACACTTGACACAGAGGGTGGCAGGTGGAACTCAGAAAGACACTATGACAAGGTGGACTATGTGATGTTTGCTTTGGTCACTGACATCAGGTGTGTTTGTGATCAGCCGTGAAGGGATTATTGATCATTTCCAACTATTTTTTGTTTCGCAGTGCTCAGCAAGTTGTTGGCTGGGATCCAACCCCCATCGAGGAACTGCAAGACAACTATGATTATCATCACGGATCTGTGTTTGATCACTGGGATCCCAACCACAGACAGGAAGTCAACCTTCTGGATACTCCTCTTTTGGATGAGATGGGGCATGAAATCAGGCTATATGACTCTTCAGGGCTCAAGATACCTCGGCGTGAAGCTTTTGTTGACGAGGATGAGGATCCTTGTGGTGTTCTCGTCAACCTTAGGACTATCGAGTCACTCTTCATCTATGGGAGTGACAGCATCGAGCTCATGTATAGGTCAGAGGGTGAGGATGCAGATGTTGATGATGGTGGATCCAAGCCCACCGAAGTCAAGGTTTTCCCCCAGGCCTTCCTCCGTGATTTTGGACACATTCAGGCCAATGGGGTCATGCCTGCCTTTAACCAAACAATCAAGGAGGTCAACGTCTACATGGGAAGACGTACCATGGGTGGCACTGAATCTGATGACCAAAGTGACACTGAAGTCGAACAAGCTCTGAATCCATCTAGCAAAGTTCTCACTGCTGTGGCATCTCAAGCATACAACGAACTGAGCCATCGTGCTGCCCACTGTGCAGGTGGACATGATGTCCAGAAAGGTTACATCACTGCTGCTTTATCAGGTGCTTATTCCGCCACTGCAAAGGCCAAGCGCATTGCAATGAAGAAACAACAACATTGTGCAAGTGCCCTCCCATTCGACCGGTTCAAGCACAAAATCAATGTTCCAGGCTGTCCCCGAGCACTCAGAATGGAGCAGGTTTTCCGTGTTGACCTTCGAAAAATTCATTCATCCAAACGAAATGGAAGGCAAGCCCAGGTTTACACTCCTCAATTGCAGCCTTGTATATTAATGTTCTTCTGTAACAGAGAACTCTTCCACAACATTATTACACCACTCACTGGTGCCTGGTCCCGACCAGAGGTTTTTGAACAGCTGAAACAACATTTACTAGTTTTGAGACCTGAGGTATAAACACCACATTGTTCAGACCGTCTAATGTGAAAGTCTAATTCTGAACTCAATTTTGTCAGGTATTTCCAAACCTCTATAAATGGACCACCTATGGCATCTGTCACCTCCTCGAGACTATCTGGGATACTGAACACAAGAAGATCAGAGCAGGGGGAAAGCCATCCCCTTACGTTGTTGAATTTTCATCCACCTTGGAGAGGGCACTTGCATATGCTCTCGGAGGGAATGCAAAAGTCCTAAGCAAGAACCTGATGGAGCCATTGTGGATTTCCCGAGGCCTAGTCCAGCATGGCATGCCCACAGTCCGGCCATTGTTTGGAAGCGCTATAACAGTCGATATGACAGCACCACTTTGCATGGATGCGACTCAGTGGCCACTCTCTGCCAATGGGAAATACCCTGCCACATCCTCAAAGCGGGCTCAGATGCTTACATATGGTGAAGCACACTATTTTGTGAGTCCTTCCAACAATATTCATTCCTCAGTTGCTGCGATGTCCCGCCCACTGGAGATAGTTGGATGGCGGGGACTGGCCAACTTTGCACATTAGGAATGAACATTTCAATGTCCCGCACACCAGAGACAGTTGATGGGCGGGACAGGCAGTCCATGACCTATGTGTGGAATTATTCATTCAGGTTCAGGTCTGGAATGTTGTCAGGCATTAAATTTTCATTCATTTTCTCTTAACAAATTTACTTCTGAAGCTAAATCATATCTTTCTTGCTTTAGGCTTATGAAGCAGAATTTCGTATTCGTCATGCCCTGGCCCACTCCTCACCTGATTACTTCCGGGAAATTTCAGATGACACACTGCGGAAGGGCATAATCATCGCTGATATAGCTTTGGAAATGTTCATCTCAGATGTGAAAGCCATTGTGACATCTGGTGTTGAGTCAGACATCAAAACTCCCCATTCTGATGACGACACAGACGAATACACCTTGGTTCCAGCACAAGAGAGGCAACGTGCCTTGAAGAATTGGTGTAAAACAAACTACCCTCTTGACTATGGTGCCCTTGGTTTTCAGATGCTGTTACGGGCAATTTGTCGGAAACGGGAGGAGATTGTTGATGGGCTTCCAAACATGACACAAAACAAGATGTCTCCAGACGAGTTTGCAGGATTGCTCTATTCCATGGCCAAAGAGACAAACTCAACTGTGGTTAAGGCCCCTATCCTTCCCTCAGGTACCTTCTTGCCTGTCCTCAAAGTTGCAGTTCGATACATTGGCCGACTTAACTTCAATGCCAAAGGAAAGGAGGAATTTGTCAAGCATGTGCTACGCATTGCTACAAATCTCAAAAAAATCCACTTTGTGCCCTGGACGCTGAACAGAAGTCATGGAGCAGGTCGCCCCACTCGCATCCCTGTTTGGAACTCATGGGCACAACTTGGACTTGCAGAGAAAGGCAAGGCACAAGTGCAAGGTGCTAGGGTGATGGCCATGCATCCAGCTGAACAAATGGCTCAAGCACTTCGGGACGCTGAGAAGGCAGCACAAGGAGACGACCACCATATTGATTGGACTGCATCAGAAACCACATTGGACAACCTCCACAATTTTCTTCATTGTACAAAGCTGCCAATGGACTGGAGTATTCCCAGGGACTCTACTGGATTTATTCAGGATACCTACCTCTGGTTCCAAAATTGCTATGATCCAACAGCGGTCACCCATCATCTAGGCCTGCTGATTGGGATCCTCTTGTCACGGTGCCTCCCAAATATGTTTGCTCCAGATGACACACGTCTCAGTTTAAAGGGGGCCACCAGGCGAAGGACTCGTGAAATTGCTCGGACAGCTCCCTGGATTGCAAAGCCAAAACGACGGGGCATGTCAGACCCATCTATTTTCATGTCCATGTTCAGCACCTTCATTGCTGCCCTCTATGACAATACAAGCCCACTACGGAAACATATGGCAGCCAACAAGAACAGCCTCGGTGATTGGGCAACAAAACATAGTCAGTCATCTAGATTTCATTTTAATTCATTATCATTCATGATTTCAGGTGTCAAAGGGGTCACATCTTTCAACCTTCTTCGGGTGGGTGTCACTTGGGGACATGGTGCTGGGGCTCTCAAGGCTGGAGTCTTTGGTCGTGACTGGGGCATACTTGCCCAAGATGAGATTCAGAATGTGTACCATTCATTGGTAACACTGCTCAAGGAGAAACCATTTGGGCCCTATGATGCTCTGACGTTTCTGGTTGGGGAAACTCAAGCAAAGTCAGTTTCAAGTGTGGAGTGCATCACAGCGCGCACATTGACTGGCCAGAAGAGGCGCCGAGCAACCTCCAGTGATAATAGTGATATTGAGATAGTAGCTGGTCCATCTAAGCTCAGATATTAGCATAGCCATTACATAAAGTAGGTAGGCATCATTTTAGGAAAGATAATAGCCATCCATCTATCCATCAATCAACCAGTTGCCAATAATGTTCATCAAAAGATAGCAGAATCCTACATGTCAATCACTACTGCAGCATGGCCAGTGTTCGTGCATTCCCCCACATTACCACAATGTGCAGGGAGGGATAGTACGACCCATATGTCAAGCATGGGCCAAGGCTAATGCATTGCTGCACACCAAATACTAACCACTGATGTGCGGGTCAACAATATATTGCAGTCCCGCAAATCAATTACAACCGAAGTGCGGGACCATGCCATCCTTGATCTGCACATTTGCACGTTGCAAACTATTTATTATTATAATTTTTGAGAAAGGAACCTGTGAGATGATTCAACCCAATACACTGCATTTTGCTAGC
This sequence comes from Clavaria fumosa, assembly GCA_951802425.1. NCBI lineage: Eukaryota > Fungi > Basidiomycota > Agaricomycetes > Agaricales > Clavariaceae > Clavaria > Clavaria fumosa. Next base: position 108,538 of record OX637805.1, on the reverse strand, counting down.
CTTTCACATGCAAATCCACCTTGGACTAGCAAGCTGATATTATGAAAATGCACTGCAAATTGCAATTGCAAATCACAGTTAGCACTGGCTTTATAATGCAGATCCAGAAGTGAGCAACCAAGGAAGCTCACTCTGAAATCATATAATTAATGCAATGCAATACAAAGCATGGGTGTAGGATTTTGCCATTCAGTAGTGGATTACAGTTCCCCAACCCTGCATCATGGGTTGGAGCAGGATGCTGAATGAATTTATGTCTCTCCCCTGCAGCCAGTGTCTCAGCTGTCCAAACCACAGGGTCAGCTATTAGCAGCAATAGAGTAGATATTAGTCTGAATAGAGTAGTGATGTAAAAGTCTGGTTCAGGCAAATTTTCGAACCTTGAACCTGGTTCTGGTCCAGTTTGGGGTTCAAAAACCGGACTTTTACCTAATTTGGTAATGGCTCGACCAATTTTGGTCCTCTTGAACCTGAACAAAGGTTTGGTTCAACCATTGACTGAACCTTGAACTGGACTTTGGTCTGGTTCTCAAAAGTTCAGGTTCGAACCCTGGTTCAGAACCAAACCATCCCATCACTAGAATAGAGTAAGATCCTTAGTTCTAAATGAAGCTATAAGTTATATTGATAGATACCTGAATAGAGTAAGACTAGCAACTTTATCAGTAGAGGAAAACAGTAAGTACTCACTCCTTAGTTCTGGACAAAGCTATGGAGTGTGGATGACTATACTAAGGCTTATACCAGCCTGTGGTAGCCATAGTAATGATAATTGTGAAACAAAAATAAAACAAGGAGTAATGAAACTTCCCCTGGAGTCCATACTCCATTGTACCAGCCTTCTAGGCCTGTTACTCTTCGTCACAGCCATCTAGGCTCATTGGACATCCCTTTAACATCAGCTTCATTATCACAGTCAAAAACCATTTTGTGCTTGACTCTAGCTTGTGCTCATCTGATCAAAACCAACGAAGTAGCCAAAGCATGCACATGTGTCGAGCTTTTCGGCATCGACTATCTTCACCCATGCATGAGTCCCGAACAGAACAGCTTTCAAGAAATCTGGGTGTTTGCTGTACTGAGCTTGGTATGGCATATTGCTGTTGAGTGTGCAGGTATGTGCACAGTTTTTTATCCATGCTGCATGACTCATAGCTGCAGCCCAGAGACTCTTGGGAAGCATGGAGTCTATGAGCATAGCTTGTGCTAGCTCAGCTTTCGTTCTGTTCCAGCGTTCCACAATGCTGACTTGCTCAGGCAATTCAAGTAAATTAATGCAATAATCTATTGTAATTACAGTAAGCATGTGATGCATAGAAGACAGTAAGTTTGTGAATGGTGAGGATGCATCATCACACAAAGGGAAATGATGCATGGCCATGGGGTACATAATGCATGACTCCTGGAGGGGATAATGCATCATCCCTCATGCATCACTCTTGCCATCATGCATCACACTCGCTGATGCCTGCTGCCTGCCCTGCTGCCGCCACCTGCCTGCCCTGCTGCCGCCACCCGCCGCCCGCCATGCTGCTGCCACCCGCCTCTGCCCTTCTGCTGCCACCTGCTGCCCGCCCTTCTGCTGCCACCCGCCACCCGCCCTTCTGCCGCCACCTGCCACCCGCCCCCCACCCCGCCGCTCCTTCCCTGCTGTTGCTGCCACTCCCTGCCCAGCTGCTACCAATGGCCCCAGTCCCCACCATTGGTCTGTGACCACAGTTGGGGGCTTGGAGGGAGGGTGCACCTGGCAGGCAGCCTATCGTGGCCGCTGCCCTCGTCGCACCTGTCGCCCCCATCGCCCCTGTCAGCCCTGTCGCTGTTGTCGTCGTTCTTGCCCCTCCCACCACTGTCATCATTTTGCCACTGCTGAAGAGAGGGAGAGAGAGAGGGGAGAGAGAGAGGGGGGAGAGAGAGGGGGGAGGGTGAAAGAAAGAGAGAAAAAAAAGAGGGAGGAACATGCACCAGTGGTCATCGTCATCACTGTCATCGCCTGCACCTCATTGAGACCCATAAGTCACAGCCACAGTATCTGTCCTACTGACAGAAAAACTGTCCTTGCATCCTAGTCTGAGTATAATAAATTCTGAAAATAATTGGGAAGGATTGAGTCCACATGCTCAACAATCCTATGTTAAATTTACAATGTAAAATGCTGTCTAAAAAGTGTGATGATGATTGAATCAGTTTCTTGCTTTACAGTTACATGTGTGACTAGACAACTGCCTTGACCAGCCACACTTGTGCTAGCAATGGTGCATCATTATCCCCATCCCCCTTCTCCCCTCACTAATCCACCATTTAGCAGCTGGCAATGACATTGACAACACCTGTGGCAGACAATGATGGCGATAATGGCCCCAGCAGACAGTGATGGTGACTATGACAGCAGTAGGCGATGATGATATGACAGCAGTGGCTAGGGCTCTTCCCCCAGGCGACAATGGCGATGGCGACAACTGCTGGCACATGTTCCTCCTTCTTTCTTTTTTCTCTTTCTTTCACACTCCCCCCTCTCTCTTTCACCTCCCTCTCTCCCTCTCTTCAGCAGTGGCCCAATGACGATGGCAGCAGGAGGGGCAACAACGACGACGACGGTGACGGGGGCAGCCCCAGCCGCAGCCGCAGCGCCCGTACACGAAGCAGCCAGCGCGAGCGCCAGACCCACCATGTCCCATGTGTCCGTCGGCCTGATCACCCCGTCGTCCCACAGATGTGTCATCAAGTAGTATGCGGTCGACTGCGCCAGCACAGCATGGCAGCCACAATAGGCTGCCTGCCAGGTGTGCCCTCCCTCCCTGTAGCAATGGCCCAAGCCCCCAACCGTGGTCACAGACCAATGGTGGGGACTGGGGCCATTGGTAGCAGCTGGGCAGGGAGTGGCAGCAATGGCATGGCAGGAGCAGCGGGGTGGGGAGTGGGCGGCGAGTGGCAGGTGGTGGCAGAAGGGCGGGTGGCAGGCATCAGTGAGCGGGATGCATGACAGCAAGAGTGATGCATGAGCTCGGATGATGCAATGTGCTGGGAGGCAGGGATGATGTAACATGACAGGAGCTGGGGAGGCGAGGGTGATGCAATGCGACAGGAGCTGGGGAGGTGAGGGTGATGCAATGCAGTGGCACAGCAACTTACCATCTTCCATGCATAACCAACTAATGGTAATTAGCCTAAATAATGCATCAGATTGCTCACCTCAGGTGACTTGCTTGTGTGTGTGCTTTGTGCCCTTTTCTGCTAGGTGGTCCAAGAACGCATTGCCAAGGAACTCTCCACCACAGTCTGAACAAGGGTATTTGACCTTTGTATTCCCATGAGTATTGATTTCAGCTTCGAGCTTCTTGTATGTGCTGAATGCCTGAGACTTTTTCTGTATAGCAACCATTGTCAACTAAATCCACAGTGTAGCAGTTCCTGCCAATCGATGTGGTGGGTGTTGGGCCCCATACATTGGTGTGGATGTATTTGCCATACTTCTCCACTCTATTTGATGCCTTTTCAGGGAATGGGGGGCAATTTGGCTTGGCCTGAGCACAGGTGTCACAAAAAGGTGTGTCAGCTGTGTCCTCTATCTTGATCCCAGTAACTTTCTTGGTAGAGATTGCATGTTTGACCACTGCATAGTTTACATGGCCAAAGACACAAAGTTTGATGCAAGGTGAGTTTCTGAGGGTTGATCGCTATGTGAGCAGTGTCTGTTGTAACTGACAAGGCTGAGATGCGATACAGGTCATTTGTTTTTGGAATGCAAGCTATTACTCTGCCTGCAGGATCACTCACCAGGCAGGAGTTCACTGTGAACTCTGCAGTACATCCAGCATTGTTGAGCTTTCCAATGGATATGAGCATGAATGCCATGCTCAGTGCATGAGCGACATTTTTGAGCTTGAACTTACTAACCCCCATTCCATTAGGAACATTGAGGAGTATGTCCCCACATCCAATGGAGCTAAGAATGCAGCATCAGCAGCTGTAACTGCTTTGTGGGCAGTAGCATGGACATTGATTTATCTGGGCAGAAGTGTGTGGTCACTCTGCTGTTGAGGATAACCTCATGCAGTCACTTGACACTGGGAGAGGTGGCAGTGGCAGTAAGAGGGTCACCAAGACAGGTGAATGCGAGGTAATCCTCATTATCTTTCTGCTTTGGAGTTGATGTAGCTGCAGTATTTGCCTTGTCTGCCTTCTTTTGCCAGGGTGCTTGGCCCTCTTTTGCCTACCGTGCTGGAAAGGCTAGTGGCATGAGTGATCATGTGAAGGAGTGAGCAGTAGCTGTGTGGGAACAAGGTAAGTAACATTGTTCCAAAGTCTTCATCCAGATGCGCCTATTCCTTCTAGCTCATGTCAGAGTTTTGTCATGGCATTGAGGTGCACCTTGACATCTCCATCCTTATCACAGAGTATTGATTGGAGCCTGCAGCAGGTATCCACTTTGTGTACTGACTTTTCTTCATAGCATCATTATGGATTGCTGTCCACATCTTGGATGTAGTGATGTAAAAGTCCGGTTCAGTCCAGTTCTTGACCATAAATTTCGAACTCCGAACTGGACTTAAGGTCCAGTTCAGGCAAATTTTCAAACCTTGAACCCAGTTCTGGTCTGGTTCGAGGTTCAAAAACCGGACTTTTACCTAATTTGGTAATGGTTCAACCAATTTTGGTCCTCTTGAACCTGAAAAAAGGTTCAGTTTGACCATTGACTGAACTTTGAACCAGCCTTTGGTCCAGTTCTCAAAAGTTCAGGTTTGAACCCTGGTTCAGAACTGAACCATCCCATCACTACTTGGATGCAGTCATAGACTTGATGAGGGTGGTGAGGTGAGGCAATATTGTGGTGAGCATGACATGCTGCACACCATACTCCTGCTCATACTCATCTAGTCTCTTTTCTTTCTCTTCCACATCATTGTCAGTAGCCTCAAGACCTGGCTTTTCATCAGGACCCCATTTACTTCAGGGTAAGGTACTGGTTTTCTCACAGTTCCATCAACATGTTGTATTAACCCTCTCACACCCATAGCTGTCCTGGCTTTCGACTGGTAGTCTGGCCAGTTCACTCCATTGTCACAGAGTCAAGGGACAGCAATAGTACTGTTTGACAAGTTGGGGTTAGGCATGTCGTTTTGTGCATTGGATCTCATAATCTATAGAAATCAAGGCTAAGGGATATCTGTTAGCTCAGTCATAGTATGGACTCCATTGCAAACTACCTAAGGGATATCTGTTCTACATTTGGACATCAGAAAATGTGAAATGATTGATGAAAACCAGAATTACTCACAGCTCAGTTGTAGTACAGACTGAGCTGTGGCAGCATAACTAGAAAGGCAAGAGGATTATGTAAGGTGGCAGCTTGATTACCATCATCCTGCAGCATGAACAAGTTGATCACCAGCATTGCATACTCAAAGTGTAACCGTGTGACCAGCTGCTTGTAGTGCAGGTCCAGCCCCAGTTTGTCTGGCAGGAAGGATATTCTGAGCCATTTTGGTGACTATGGACAGAACAGAAAACGTACCATCTGCTTGGGACAGATAGGAGAACCACTAATCTGACCATGCAAAGAACTGCAACTCAAACATTTTAATGACCAGCAAATGGTCACACTGCATCTGCAGCCTAGAAGGATTGCTCATCCCTGCATACAGCAAATCAAGGCTCTGCAAGAGCAGCCATTACAGGCCCTAAAAATACAGAAAGTGCCATCAACACTGCACCTGAAATGACAAAGAGGGGGCAGAATGCACAACATAGGCAGCATTCAACAAGTCTGTCAGCTGCACAATAGGTGAGCAGAACCACGTATCCACATTGCAAATGATATAACTAAGACACATGCAAAAGAAGTGTCAGTGCCATCCACAACACCAAAGGAAACACTGCCTCACTGGTATGAGGCTTGCCCATCTGCACACTCAGGCTCTGGTTGAGGCAGAAACATAGCAGCCACATCTTGTCCTTTGAGTGTGGCAACAAGCAAGTGTCAGACTTCAAAAGAAATTCAACATAAGATCATGTGATCCTATGTTGCAATTTCTTTCAAGTCCAACACACTGTCTTCAGCTCAGCCCCACTTTGTCCATCAGCAGCAACGGCAACAGACAACAACCATGACAGCAGTGGTGGCAGCACCCAGCAGCATGCAGTGGCAGGTGGCAGCAGCAACTGACAGCAGCAACTGGCAGCAGTGGCAGCAGCGACTGGCAGCAGTGGCAGCAGTGACCAGCAGCAGTGGGTGGCAGCAGGTGGCAGTGGCAGGCAGTAAGCACCAGTGGGTGTGGCACCTAGCAGTGAGTGGCAGGAACAACAAAGCTAGTCAATCTGTTTGCTTTCTTATTATTGTGTTTGCATGTGACCTTGCCAAACAGAAAAACATCACTTACTGTATTCCAGCAGCAAATTTCAATCTGCTCTAGCTCCTCCAAATCTGCATGTATCAGTGAGATATTGAAAATCTGAGTTCCTGCATTCAATCTCTCAGAGTTGGTAGCTTCAATGGTCCTAATTCATGCAAAATCAGAAACCCACTTTCAGCACCCAAATCTCATCTCTGTCTTGTGTCTAGTGATGTTCCAGCCCGGCTTGGCCTGGAAGCCGGGGCTTTGGCCTGGCCTCAGAGGGCTCCGGCTTTCAGAATATCTGGGCCGGGCCAAAGCCCTTTATATTGGCTTAGGTCTGGCTTGGCCCGGCCCAGGCCGGGCTTTTGTATAAGACCAATACTGTACATGTATATGCACAAAAAAGATCAGTCCAAGTCTATCACGACATCTTTGCTGTCATCCTCAACAATGCCCGACCACCCTTCTTCTTCTTGTTCACCACCTTGAACCCACCCCACTCCGGTTGCGTTGGCTTGGGCTGCGCCTTGACTACGTCGGCTGTGGATATTGGTTTTGCCGCGCTGCCCCCAGTGCTCGCGCCTCTGGGATGGGAAGCAGCATCTGCTTTCCGCTTGGTAACGAATTCGGATGCAAAGCGTCGCAGCTACACACTGTTGACGGTGTTGTTGAGACCCTTGAGCGAATCAGTCAACCATTTGAGGAACTCATGTGAAGGCAGGATGGGGAAGTCTTCGGCCTTGCCCGACGACGCTTGAATAGGTTTGACAATCACTGGACTTGGCGTCGACCGGTTCGTCGTGGAACCATTCGCTCGCATCGAGCCGGTGGATGCGGTGTTCGCAGTTGACGCAGATGGAGCAACTGGAGGTTTAGATGAAGCGACAGGCACAGATGGCTTTCCTCCCATTCCTACAGTCGTCCAAGTGCCCCCGGCCATCTGCGAAGCTATGGACTGTAAGAGAACCGCGTAAGTCGAGAATCTTGTATGTAGGATGAAGACTCCAACAAACCTTTGTCGGAGCCTCCCCATGTAGCCTTCGTGCTGCGGCCGACGTGACCGCTTCCTTCAGGCCCAACTTCTTGCGCTTTTCCTCTTCCTCTTGGATCTCCTTCATGCTCTTCTTTGCCGGTTGAGTCTTGGCCACAGCCGTCCACACTGGACCAGCGGGTGGTGTCGGGTCCTTCGAAGAGGCATGATTACGGGCAGCGCCAGCATGTGAAGCTGTGAGCCCCCACGATGTAGTGAATGGCTTATGCAGATCGTTCGAGGGAGGGGTAGATGCAACGTTCCGAGCAGCGCTCTCCTGCGTCTTCTCAGTGATCACATGATCTTCGTATCAGCCCCGGCCTCACGGCCCGGCTCAGGGCTTGGAAATGTCTGGGCCGGGCCAAAAGCCTCCAGAAGCCGACCAGCCGGCCCAGCCTAAATGGGCCTGGCCCGGCCCAGCTGACGGCCCAAAGCCGGGCCGTGTCCATCACTACTTGTGTCGAGTGGCATTGGGGCAAGCAATACATTGTGGTATAGCGAGGTGTCTGTCTGGCAGTGGTTAACTGTAAAGACAGTAAGCTAAATCTCAGTCTTGAAAGAGAGAACTAAATTCATTTGCCTGTAAAGACAGTAAGCTAAATCTAAGGACAGGCTATTAGTTAGGACTGATATAGTGAATGTAATGGGAGTCATACCTCAGTCTCGAAAGAGAGAACTGAGGTTAAGTGGTGCGAGTGTCAGGTAATATGTATGTTACGTAATGTTGCCCAATATGGGCGAACCTCCCATATCCAACACGCCCACTCGAACTTATGCGGGCAACATCAATCCCATCGTCTTCACGAATGCCTCATGCTTTGGTCGTGACAATCCCTTGGTGAAGGCATCTGCAGCCTCAGGCGATTCAAGTAAATTAATGCATTAATCTATTGTAATTACAGTAAGTGTGTGACGCATAGAAGACGGTAAGTTTGCGAATGGTGAGGATGCATCACACAAAGGGAGATGATGCATGGTCATAGGGTACATGATGCATGACTCCGAGGGGATGATGCATGGCCATAGGGTACATGATGCATGACTCCTGGAGGGGATGATGCATGGCCATAGGGTACATGATGCATGACTCTTAGGGGATGATGTATAACTCTTGGGTAGACAATGTGTGACCGCAATTTAAATAATACCTGACTGTAGGTAGACCACATCGTTCAGTCAGATATTTCAATTACAGTTGCTGTACCGGAGGGTGAATATCCTAGGGCAAAGAAGTAGCAACGGACTCCAGCGGAGATATTCACATTATGCAGTACAGTTGCAAGCGGCAGAAGGATATTGACTACAACAGACATGGCACCCCCGGATCAGCCACAAGAGTGAGATGAATAATCCCTAGCAGTCAGCATCAGGTGCCGGACAACACAGGAATAATCCGTTGCCATCTGCACCCTATCCGCTGGAAAGTGAAGAATAATAATCATATGCATGGGCTCAGCTCCGCCGGACAATGCAAAAATATTCATTAGCCATCACAACAAGCTCTGCCGAACATTGCGAGAATATTCATCAACCATTAGGCATAGCTCCGCCAGACCATGCCAGAATATTCAACCACCATTTAGCATGGCTCCGCCGGACATTGCCAGAATATTTGTTAGCCATTACGACCAGCTCCGCCGGACTATGCTAGAATATTCTGCAACCATTTGGCATAGCCCTGCCAGACTATGCTAGAATATTTGTTAGCCATTACGACCAGCTCCGCCAGACTATGCTAGAATATTCAGCCACCATTTGGCATAGCTCCGCCAAACATTGCGAGAATATTCATCAACCATTGAGCATAGCCTGGCCGGACTATGCTAGAATATTTGTTAGCCATTACGACCAGCTCCGCCAGACTATGCTAGAATATTCTGCCACCATTTGGCATAGCTCCGCCGGACATTGCCAGAATATTTGTTAGCCATTACAACCAGCTCCGCCGGACTATGCTAGAATATTCAGCCACCATTTGGCATAGCTCTGCCAAACATTGCGAGAATATCCATCAACCATTGAGCATAGCTCCACCGGACTATGCTAGAATATTCAGCCACCATTTGGCATAGCTCCGCCGAACATTGTGAGAATATTCATCAACCATTGAGCATAGCTCCGCCGGACTATGCTAGAATATTCTGCCACCATTTGGCATAGCCCCGCCAGACTATGCTAGAATATTCTGCCACCATTTGGCATAGCCCCGCCAGACTATGCTAGAATATTCTGCAACCATTTGGCATAGCTCCACCGGACCATGCTAGAATATTTGTTAGCCATTATGACCAGCTCCGCCAGACTATGCTAGAATATTCAGCCACCATTTGGCATAGCTCCGCCGGACATTGCTGTTAGGGCCTGTCCCGTCTCGATAGTAGTGCCGGAGATCGACTTGTTGGTGACCTATGCTGGAAACTCGCTAAGACCAATCAACTGTAGAGCACAGTCGAGAATGCTCGGTCCCGGAAGGTCGCGAAGTTGGTAGACGAAGTGTAAAGGAGGAAATTGACAAGGAGGGGGGAAATGGGTGATGCTGAGAGGGTCGCGAAGTCGACCAACGAAGCGTGAAAAAAGAAATAGACGAGGTGGGAGAAAGTGACAACGCTGAGAAGGTCGCGAGGTTGACCGACAAAGCGTAGAGAAGGAAAAAGATGAGGTGAAAGAAATAGACAATGTTGGAAGGGTTGCGGTGGTTGCGACGGTGTTGAGGAATGTGTCGGTGAAGGCGATGACTTTGCCAACTGACGGGTGAACCTGTAGGGTTCTAAGATCAGTACCAAGACGAATAATAGAGAATACTTAGATCGCGCGAGTTCTACGAGCGCAGAGGGTGAATTAGGACAGAGTAGAGTGTGTCTTGGCGATCTTGTGGTCACCAAGAGAGACAAGACCTATCAATTGCGATGGTTCCAAGCTCAAAGGGCGTACTAGCCTCAAGCTTAAACCAATGTGCGTCAATATCAAGTCTACAGTACGAGAAGTACATGCGAGACTTATATACGTGCGTACAGAGAGTATAACGAAAAAGGGAAAGTAAAGAGGTCGCCAGGCGACAAGACTATAGTAATACAGGGTATGTTTAGTCGTAAAGTGACTGGGCACATATTCTACTAAGGTTGCGAGGGGTTAGGTATGCATAGGTAAGGTCGCGAAGATGACCTGTCATGGGTCGCGACCTAGTTAAATAAGTATATACGTCGCTATAACTACGGAGGGATTCTCGGATCATAAGTAACGTAATTATAGACGACTGAGAGGAAGAAGGGACGCATATTTGAAGTGTATATACAGCTGACTGTTGGTGGCGCGTTTGAGTGTTAAGGTCGTGAGATCATAAGAGCGATCACGTGGGTGACGCTAGTGACGCAGGTGACCTATGGGCGGGTAGTCACGTGGGTAACGCTGGTAACGCATTGGTGCTGGTAGTGGTAGCGCCGGGGGTGCCGCTTGGCAAGTCACGTGTTGGTGGAAGTAGACGCGTATCAGTGTGTCACGCGTAGGATTGGTGGATCCGGGCGAAGTATGCGCGTAGGGTGAAGTAGTAGGAAGCGTTGCGAGTACAGCATGGTGGTCGCGAGTGTCGTGTGAGTGCGGGGGAGGTTGGAGAGGCTTCCGGAAGGAGACAGCGGGTCCCGGAAGTGTGTAGAGGGACTCGCGAGGTTGTAGAGGGTCGTCGGGAAGCTCATGGATGTGGGTGAAGTCGGCTTGGGCAAGGAAAAATGAATGGGTCCTGACAATTGCCAGAATATTTGTTAGCCATTACAACCAGCTCCGCCGGACTATGCTAGAATATTCAGCCACCATTTGGCATAGCTCCGCTGTACATTGCCAGAATATTTCTTAGCCATTATGACTAGCTCCGCTGGACTATGCTAGAATATTCTGCAACTATTTGGCATAGCTCTGCCGAACATTGCGAGAATATGCATCAACCATTGAGCATAGCTCCGCCGGACTATGCTAGAATATTCAGCCACCATTTGGCATAGCTCCGCCGAACATTGCAAGAATATCCATCAACCATTGAGCATAGCTCTGCCGGACTATGCTAGAATATTCAGCCACCATTTGGCATAGCTCTGCCAGACATTGCCAGAATATTTGTTAGCCATTACAACCAGCTCCGCTGGACTATGCCAGAATATTCAGCCACCATTTGGCATAGCTCCGCCGAACATTGCCAGAATATTTCTTAGCCATTATGACTAGCTTCGCTGGACTATGCTAGAATATTCTGCAACTATTTGGCATAGCTCCGCCGAACATTGCGAGAATATTCATCAACCATTGAGCATAGCTCCGCTGGACTATGCTAGAATATTCAGCCACCATTTGGCATAGCTCCGCCATACATTGCCAGAATATTTGTTAGCCATTATGACTAGCTCCACCAGACTATGCTAGAATATTCAGCCACCATTTGGCATAGCTCTTCCGAACATTGCGAGAATATTCATCAACCATTGAGCATAGCTCCGCCGGACTATGCTAGAATATTCAGCCACCATTTGGCATAGCTCCGCCAGACATTGCCAGAATATTCATCAGCCATTAAACATGGCTCCACCAGACTATACCAGAATATTTGTTAGCCATCTTGCCCAGCTCCGCCAGACAATGGCAGAATATTCATCAGCCATTAGGCATGGCTCCAGAACTTTCATGAGCCATTAAGCATGCCAGACAATGCCAGAATAATCCTGAGCAAATTCATTCACCCTTGATCTACTACACTGAACAGGTATGAGAAAATCTAGCCTCCTCCACTAACCATAGTGGTTGCCTTATCACATAAATCCTCTGCTTCTTGCTCAAATTGCTCCCATACATTTGCCTGCCTGAATGCGTAGCATGTCAAACCACTCTTTGCCTCTTCCATCTCTCCCAGTCTCATCCACTCCTCTTTCCTATGCCTGAAGAAGGCTACTGTCCATTGCATCTCATGTTTTAGCAAGTTGACTTCCTCATCCCATCTCTGAAATCGTGCACTTGCTCTCAACCAGTTGACTCTGTAGACTAATCAAAGTTGCCAGACATTTCATGCATATTAATGATTTGTCACTTACATTCCTTCATTTGCTCACTCTGCTCTCCTTCCACATTGACATCCAATCTCCAAAACCATGGTAGTTTGTCTGATTGCTGTCCAAACCTATTTTCTTCTATGATATCACCTGGCATCTTCAAGTCTTCCTTGGTGATGTCATTGAATGTTGGCTCTGTAACACCCAATCTGCATAAAGCAGACTTAGCCCGCTTGTAATCTTGTACTGCCTGCTGGACTCTTGACTCCATCTGCTTCACCTGGCTCCATGCTCGTGTTGAAGTTTTCTGGCTGCGAGCATTTTGGACCTAATGGCAGTTAGATCGTCAATGACAGCAGAGCTAAAACTTACATTTGCCCTATATATCATAGACTTCTCACCCAAAGCAATCCTGAGCCGCCGTAAAGCATCATTCATCTGCCCTATGCGAAGCTTTGCCTCCCAGTTCCCCATCTCATCCAAGTTATGTAATTGCCGAACTTCTTTGGACAAATTGGAGGGCAGAAATAGTGTCACAGCCTCGGGCTGTACTACTACATCTTCCTCATCATCAGAAGCAGCAACATCGACACTGACTTCTTCATCGAGCTGAGATGAATGGTTTGCCTGCAGTTCAATGGCTTCTTCAAAGAGAGATAAAGTGGCCCATTTCTTCTCATATTTGCTGATCTCAATCTGGAGGCGCCTTCACTTTTCCTCCAACTCCTTTTTATCAGAGAGTGAGGGTTGCCTCAAAGACTGTGTATAGGCAACCAAAGAGGCCCTATTTTGTTGTGAATGACAGGCAATGGAACTTTGCAATACGACTCACTGAGTGGCTTCTATGCTCAATCCTAGAGCCAAGAGATTAGATATGCCAGATAGATTTCCAGCTGCACGATGTTTTTGAGAAAGCTCCAGTAGAACCTCAGCACAACCTGGTTCTGTGTAAAAGTGTATGCCATTAGCCAGGCAATATAGCAACTATAGATATGTTTTCCAAGTACTGGCCTTTCACATTTGTGACATCGTACACCGAAAGAGCATCTCCCTGTTGAGTCATTGCCTTCTCCTCTAGGTCCTTCCATTCTAATACCAATGTTGGTTCAAGCCGTTTTGTCAACTCATCCAGGGCTAACTTCTTGTCCTCTCTTTCAGTCATTGCTTTTTTTAACTTGGTGACAATAGATTGTGCTGTGCCAAGTCATCAGCAAAGACACATGTGAGAATATGGGGATTTGCTTACATGCTCTAGACATTTTCTTCCAATTGGAATCCTGCATGTAGCTGTCCAGTATCTCCTGCCGATGTGGTTGAGACATGCCCCTTGTATGGCTTGCTGCCTTATTAAGTGATGACCAAAGGCTTTCCAATACTTCCCCATCCAACTGCCCCACACCTTGCACAAAGTTCAAAGAGAACTGTGCAAAACATTTTTGGATGTGAGCACCTAAGTGGAATTTTCCAACTGCAGTTATCACTTCAAGATCCTCCCGCACATACAAGTGCCCACTGGCATCAACTCGCTGCTGAAAATTGATGTGCCACTCACATCCAACATCATATACAAAAATGACTCTCTTGGCAAGTAAGACTTGCTTAAGAGCCTGACAGAAAGAATAGTCAATGTTCATCTGTCTTTGGCAATGTCAATTGGGAGAACAGAATTCAATGGCATTCCCCACACACCTCTCTCCTTTTTGGAGATCCACTACACTATGAGGATAGAAACAGCCATGGCGTCCACATGCAGATGCAGCCACTCCAGTAGCAAGTAAATGGTTTCTTTGCAATCCACTGTGTCCATTTGCTTGGGTTATTGCACGGTGGTTGTGACATTTAGACTTCTGAAAGTGAATTGTCAATAACTATAGAGGAAATAATGCAGGAAATTTGGACCTGTTTTATCTCAATAGATGCCTTAATATGTTCCTGATATACTGCATCTTCAACCATATAACCTCATCCATCACTGAGATAGACATCCTCCTCTGGCTTCTTAGTTACAACATTTTCCAGTTTGAAATTGCCATCTGCAACAATTGATGGTTCATAGATGGATCTATATGCTCCTGTTACTCTGAACATCTTCACAAGATGTGAAATTACTTACAGGTCTTCTGCATGTTTGACTTCATGCTCTGAGACATTTATTCCAGGTTGAGGACAACTGGGACAAAAGAGTGCCAAATCTCCAGGTTTTTGCATCTGGTTGGGGTTATGTGCAACGCCTGTCCACTTCAAGGACTTGAGGTACCTCCACTCCCTTGATACCCTCATGAGTTCTCGGTAACGATCCTGGAAAAAGATAATCAATAATTTTTCAAAGAGACTTTCCATGTGTGATATACATACTGGAACAAGTGAAGGAAGCCTGTTGTATGTTATTCTCTGCAGCTTGGTGTAGAAATTACAAGCTGATGTGTGGCACTCCAAAGTTTCAATATGAAACTGATCAAGGACATTGAAGGTAAACGCTGTGGAGGGCCTCTTGAGGGTAGATGGGAAAAATCGCATACAAAGCAGCTGCATGTGTGCTGGTAGGGCATCTTCACAATTACACCATTGCACTTGATGCTTGTAGATTCCTGAGGTAGTCACAAACACCATGCTTTTTCCCCTCTGAAATGCACCATCCTCAACATCTGGTTGTATGTCCCCTTCTGATTCTCCCTCGTGAACAAGATCATCCTCCCAGATGTCATCCCCAGGGGTGTGAACAGAACTGGCAAAGAGTGTTGGGCAAGGTTTCCCATCATGTCCAAGGTGAATAAGGAGTCCTAAATTTCCCAGGTCCTCTCTCTCAAAGAACTTCCCTGTCCATCTCCGTATATGATGGAAAGGAAGATGTTGATGTTGTACCAGGCAACAGTTGTGACAAAGAACTTGTTGGCCCTGGCAACAGTCAAGACAACGAAATAAGGCTAATGGTCCACCACAAACCACACAACTAGAGTCATGTGGGAGAGCCTCAAGTCCAACTATTGCAGAGAGGTGAAGACTGCACGCATCCTCTTTCCACTCTTGCAGGAAGTCATTTTGAGTCTAAATAATTTTGAGTAAGACATATGGTCATACAGTGTGTTTGGTTTGCACACCTTTCCCTTCCGCAAACGTTTGGGAGTAGGACTTTTTGGTGTCTCAAATTCCAAAGTCATTGAAGCCAAGGCTTCAGGACTTATCTCTCTGCCTCGTTTCTTTGATGGTGATTGAGATACAGCCCTCCTTTCTTGGAATACTGGCTGATCTCTCCCTACCACCTTCCTGCCCCTTGTCCTCTCCTTAACCTCCAAAACCCTCTCTATGGCTCGTGTTGCTCCTTTCTTGCAAATGACTGCATGCATGGTTGGTTTCACATTAAACAAAGTCACATGATCACATGAGGTGAGACAGGAACATGACCAACGAAGCCTCATCACGTGCAGCCTTTGTCCTGAAGCTCGCCACTAGATTCACATTGTGTCATGAAGTCTCAACAGCTTGTTGTTACTCTGAGCAACAGTGTAGATAAATATAAAATGATCATAGTTTTTCATACATAACATGTGAAAAACTTGGTCACTGCTGTCAAATGCATGATTGAACTACAACAGTTCACATGACAGAAAAAATGATTCATGAAGCAGAAGTATGATTTCACAACGTAGAAATTATTTGTACAAGGCAAGAAATTCCTAGAACATGTAGTAAAAATTTTGGGAGGCCTTCCAGATGGTCAAGAAGCTGGCAGGAGTCCCATACAGGAGGCGCTTCCCCCAGCCCGCAATTCCTCCACTCGTAATCTCCAAGCCACTCTTGCCTGCTTTCTGCCCTTTCCAGCCACGTGAACAAGAGACAGAATAAAAACTGGGCTTTGCCATCTCAGTGCCAATTGTCAGTGTACGAACAGCATGACAGACTGGGCACTGTGGCGAAATCAGGTCCCCGAGCGGACGGAGATTCTAACAGCATAGTCCTTGTGCAGATGGAGTATCTGCGCTTTCTTTCACTGCAAGCTAACCACTCAAGCTAGTCTTTTGAAATTTTGTGTGCCTATATCTACCCTTCTTATCCTCAATTTCCATGGTTTACATTTTCCCAAAACTCATTTCCCAATGCATGCCAAAGCTGCTGACTAACCCAGTCAAAATTCTCCCGTTTATCAAAACCAACCATAGGATTCCAAAACAATTGCAATGCTATACTGGGCCATCCCATACCTATCATATTCCATCCCTCTCTCCCCCCTCCCATCACCCACAAAGCAACAATTCTAGCATATAGTCAGAATCCAGTTCTCACATCCTCACACAAGTTTGTACTTGTGGTGGCACCTAAATCAAATGGGATCACATTGAAAGATTGAGTATAGTGCATGAATAATACACCCTGACTTTGTTTCAATTACTCTGCCACATCCAGGACTACAGTTGCCTTCCTACAAACCTAAACAACACAAGTACCCCTACAAGTTTGCAGGCCTCACAGCACAAGATCTAACTGTGAAAATCTCTTGAAATTGATCATGGATGCTCTAAATGATGACCACTATCATATAACATGCTAAACAGACTAAACTGTTTTTCTGCGAATGATCCCTTGTTGCTCCTATCCTAACAGCATAGTCCTTGTGTCACGGTCCTATCCAGTCACCTAATCACCTCCGAAACACCTCCGAAGCACCTCCAACGCAACTCCGAAGCATCTCCGGCATCTCCGACACAGTTCTGCCCAAACTCCGCTCCGCTCCATCTCCGCTCCGGCTCCAACTCTGAAGTTCCGGACCGGACTTTCGTCGGACTTCGATATCGGTCCTTCGGACCATATGGACTTTGTTTCTAGCATGTTCCCTGGCGCTATTCCATGGTTGGTAACCATTGGGACAATGCCCACTACCCATGGGAACTTATTCTTTGCCTTACATGTATCATCTATGCCTTCCCACTCCTCAGGTGAAATTACTATGCATATTTGATATATTCATGTTTCACAGTCTGCCCTATGCCCTACCCTAGTAGCATATAAGCCCCCATGTATCTCCATGATCCTCAGTTCGAATATTAACATTATTTCTGGTCCTTGTCACTTGGTCTGTGCGTTAAGCGACTTCGTCCTCACTGTTCTTGACAGTCCCGACAAGTTCTGCAAAACTCCGGCGGACTCCAACGGACTCCAGGCGATTTCCCTTCGGACTTCATCCTTCCTTGTCCTGGAAAGCAAAGTACCAGCAAGGTTAAATTGGGACACATATACACGTGGTGGCACAACCCATAAGTTGAGGCCATAGTCCCAACACCTTTGACCTCCTTCTAGTCCTTCTCCTTTGTGTAGAGGAGAAGTCCTTGCGCAACTCCGATCCGGACTCCGACCGGACTCCGCTCCGCTCCGGCTTCGCCTTTGCCACCCTCCTTTTTGGTCTCCTCTACACTACCCCTCCTACTCCTGCTTTGAAGCAAAGAATCAGATCTTAACAGTATATTCGAACTAACAACCTTGTGTATACAACTGGTCCTTTGCTTGCCCTTTGTGCTACTGCTTGCCTTGCTCCTTGCTGCAAAAGCCAAAGGTCCGATCCGAACCTCCGATCCGAAACTCCGCTCCGAAACTCCGGTCTGTTCGAGCACACTTTGTGTGCATTTGCTCCGGACCTGGATTTGCCACAAGCTGTCTGTCCACGGCGATACAACTAGGACATTTTCCAAAGCCCAGCCAACAATTCCCAGTGCTCCTTAGCTCATCTCCTTCATGTTGGGAGAATTGAGGCAGGAAAACACCGAATGCTGGACTTCTGAACTCTGGCCCCCTGTTCCTGGGTTCTCCCTGGCTCGCCTCCTTCATATCCCATGTTGCGAGGCTCTGAGATGGGAAACTCCGAACTCCGGATATCCGGACTCCGTCTCTGGCCACTCCGAGATGGGGAATGCTGGATATCCAGTCTCTGGCTCTTGTTTGTGCTTTCCTTGTGCTCATTTCCTTCATGGATTACCATGTTGTGAAACTCCGAGACGGGAAATGCCAAACTCCAAGCCCCAGACTCCCAAAGCTCCGAACCTCCGAACTCCAGAACTCCGATATTGCTCTATTTTGAGCTTTCCTTGCGCTCGTTTCCTGCATGGATTACCATGTTGTGAAACTCCGAGACGGGAAATGCTGAACTCCGAGCTCCAGACCCCCAAAACTCCGAACCTCCAAACTCCGGAACTCCGATATTGCTCCTTTTTGAGCTGTCCTTGTGCTCGTTTCCTTTGTGGATTACCACATTGCGAAACTCCGAGATGGGAAATGCCAAATGCCGAGCACCAAAGTTCCAAACTGCAGACCTCTGAACTCCAGACTGTCAAACTCCAGACCTCCGAAATCCAGAACTCCGAACTCCAGACACTTTGTCTTGCTTTGTGGCCCACTGTCTTGTCTCGACATGGCCCTCTGAACTCTGATCTTGTCCCCTTGTGTGACTTGGTCCTTTGGACACCTGGCTGTACCATATACAATCCGCTGATTGTCCAGTGTACAAGCCTAACAATTTGAGGACTCCTGCACTTGTGGATATCTGACTCCAAAACTCCGATCCGACTCCAGCCCGATCCGGGCACGGACTCCGATGGGCGCTTGGCCAGCGCATACTCCACACCTACTCCGGGACTCTGATTCTATCCTTGCTGCAGCGAGTCCGAATCTGGACCTGATTCTGGATGCTGCCCACTGTGGTTGCATCACCAGTTCTCAGGATTGCTGTCACGCCCGTGCCAACCGGACTATTCTCCGGCCTTCTCCGACCTTCTCCAGCGGTCTCCGGACCCCCGTTCTCAACTCCGGGCTCTCGGACTTATGTCCAGAGCGCCGGACTTTACTTGCGCGACGTAGCGCAGGATCAGGAAGTGTGCCTGAAGGGCCACCAACTGATGTCCGCACTAGTTGCTGTTGCTTCGAGCAACCAGGAACTGGTCCTGCCCCAGACCCGTCGCCCGGACAATTGATGGACTCCCGGAAACATCTGTACAATCATAGTTAGTAGTTTAACGTTTGTCCCGATCAGATTCCGTCTCCGTCCCGTAGTCCCGTTGTAAAGATCTTCTCCTGACTCCCGGACATTTCTCCGTAGCTACGAACAGATTCCGTAGTCGTACCGGAGTTATCTCCGTCGCTAGCATCGCCCCGGACTTTAGTATAAGTACTCGTAGATTACCGCCTTGTCTAGCCAGTCTGATAATCAACCTCGCCCACTCGCATTCTACTCCGCTAAAGCCCGAAACCCGTCTCCTTCGACTTCCCGAAATCCGAGACACTGATCCGCAGAGGGCGTCGTTTCAATACGTTCGCCAAGTCTCGTCCGAACCCAAGTCCAACTCCGCCCAAACTCCGGATCGCCCCACCGCGCCCGGACTTCGTTACTCCTGCCCGGACTTTGTCATACACGCCCGGACTTTGTCATTCCTGCCCGGACTTTACTCCGCCCGACCTCTGCGACATAGACGTAACAGTATTATCAGACTGACCACTCTGCGCTCACAATGTCCGAACCCCCCCGACGCAGTGGCCGCTTGCGCCCAAGTGCCAGACCGACGACCCCTGGTGGGTCCGACGTTGGAGAACTCATTAATCCAACCCCTCCTGGCGAGGGGGACGAACCGGCCCAACCCGCTCCCGTTCCCCTCCGGCTGAACAGCCCGACTCCCCCTTATCCGACCCCGACACCGAAGCCCCGAACCTCGCGAACGCGATCCGCGCCTTGGCCGCGTCCACCAAGGAACGAGGCACGTCGTCCTCCCGCGTCAAGGAACCGGAACCGTTCAACGGTTCCAATACCAAGAAACTCCGCAGTTTCTTGGTCCAATGCGAATTGAATTTCCGAGACCGCCCGAGGACTTTCAGCGAGGACTCGGTGAAAATTAACTTTGCCATCTCCTTCCTGCAGGGAACTGCTCTCGAGTGGTTCGAACCCGCTCTCCTAGGCGAAGCCCCGGACGCCGACTGGATTTCCGACTGGAACTTATTCGTCCAGGAACTCCGGGATAACTTCGGACCGCACGATCCCGTCAGAGATGCGGAGGCCGAACTCGACCGCCTCCACATGAAAGACTCCCAACGGATCACGACGTACAATGTCGAGTTTAACCGGATTGCCGCGCGGCTCCGGTGGGACGAAGCCGCGCTCCGGCACAACTATTACCGCGGACTCCCGAACCGCCTCAAGGACGAGATCTCCCGAGTCGGGAAACCGACTTCCCTCCCTGTCCTGCGCAAACTCTGCCAGGACATCGACGCGCGATACTGGGAGCGTCAAGGAGAACGTTCCCGTGACGCGCCCGCTAAATCCGACAGCAAGCCCCGCCAAGGAAACAACTCCGGACAATCGTCCGGAGGAAACAAACCCGCCAACAATTCCGGAGGAACTTCGAACGCCTCCGGATCCGCACGAAAGACCGATCCCCCGAAGGACAACAAGATCGGCAAAGACGGGAAGCTAACTCCGGAGGAACGGAAACGCCGCTTCGACAACAACCTCTGCCTTGTTTGCGGAGGTACCGGACATGTTGCGAAGGACTGCCCGAAGTCCCGGAACACGCAGGGCAAGAAGGCCCGAACCGTCACGACCTCCGACACAGTTCCGGAGGTTAAGGCTGCGGCTGCTCGGGCAAAAAACTCCTGAGCGGCCCTTCGAAGTCCGCACTACCGGAGGACCGCGCCGCCCCAGCCAGTGCACGTTACGAGTTCCGCCTCGGCGCATCTGCCGTTTCCCCTTCCTCCGACTCCCTGTATATAACTTTGTCTGCTCCGAATATAGATCGTTCCCCGTATTTCCGGACCCTGGTTGATTCCGGGTCATCGCACTGTTTCATAAGTCCCGACTTCGTTAAGGAAAACAAACTCCGGACAACTCCGATTTCTCCCATGTCACTCCGACTCTTCGATGGCTCCTCTACGGACGTCGTCGACTCCAAGCTCACCCTCTCCGTCCGATTCCCTACTGGAGAACTTTTTAAGTTAGAATTCCTGGTAGCCCGAATGGATCCCGCCTGCTCCGCTGTCCTCGGATATAACTGGCTCACCCGCTACAACCCGTTGGTTGACTGGGTTAGAGGCAGTGTCGAATTCCGGACACCGGAGTATTCCCGAACATCAAATCCGACCTCCGACCCCCGAACCCCGACTCCGAAAGTGGGAACTACGGTCCTCACTCCCCCTCCGAAATCACCACCACGGCACGCGGAGATTCGTTTTGTCAACGCGGTGGAATTTACCAAGATCTCCGAATCAAAGGGATCTCGGACTTTCATGCTGCACCACTTTGGTAACGAAACGACCGTCCGCTCCGTCGCGACCGAACAGGTGGACCTGTCCTCCGTCCCGGAGGAATACCACGACTTCGCTGATGTGTTCAGCAAGACGAAAGCGGACACTCTAGCTCCGCATCGGCCATACGACCTCCGGATTAATCTGGAAGAAGGTAAAACTCCGCCCCATGGGCCAATATATTCCCTCTCCCAGACGGAGCTCCGTACACTGCGGGATTTCCTCGATGAACATCTCCGCATCGGATTTATCCGCCCGACCAGCTCTTCCCATGGAGCTCCTGTTTTATTCGTCCGGAAAAAGGATGGAAGTCTCCGGCTATGCGTGGACTTCCGAGCCCTGAACCGGATTACCCGCAAAGACCGATACCCGATTCCCCTGACCCGCGATCTGCTGGACGTAGCCGGAAGTGCGAAGGTTTACACCAAAATCGATCTCCGGCACGCGTACCATCTGGTCCGGATCGCGGAAGGCGACGAATGGAAAACCGCCTTCCGGACCCGGTACGGTTCGTTCGAATGGTGCGTTATGCCCTTCGGACTTACTAACGCCCCTGCGGCATTCCAACACTTCGTAAACGATGTGTTTTCCGACCTCCTGGACAAATTCATGATCGTCTATCTGGACGACATCCTGGTATACTCCGACAACCTGGAAACGCACGTAGAGCATGTCCGAGAAGTATTCCGGCGCTTACGCGCCAACGGACTTTTCGCTCACGCAGGGAAATGCTTTTTCCATACTGAAAGAGTTGAGTACCTAGGTTTCCTGCTCTCTCCGGAAGGACTCGCGATGGACCCGGCGAAGGTGAAAGCCATTACGGAATGGCCGGAGCCCCGGAAAGTGAAGGACGTCCAATCCTTCCTCGGATTCGCCAACTTCTACCGGAGATTCGTCTTCCGGTACTCCGACATCGTCGTCCCTCTAACCCGACTCACACGGAAGTCCACTATCTGGAACTTCAACCCCGACTGCCGGGAAGCCTTCGAAACCCTCAAGACGGCTTTTACCTCGGCCCCGATACTGGCGAACTTCGTCCCGGACGTCCCAATAATTGTGGAAACAGACGCTTCGGACTACGCGGTCGCCGCGATACTCTCCGTGGAATCGCCACCCGGAGAAATTCATCCAGTCGCTTTTCACTCCCGGACACTGCATGACGCGGAGTTGAACTACGACACCCACGACAAGGAACTCCTGGCCATATTCGAGGCATTCGGTGAGTGGCGTCACTACCTCGAAGGTTCCGCTATTCCGGTCCACGTTATTACGGACCACAAGAACCTGGAATACTTCGGAACTACCCGGACTTTGTCTCGGAGACAAGCCCGGTGGTCGGAATTCCTC
Source organism: Clavaria fumosa (assembly GCA_951802425.1). Classification (NCBI taxonomy): domain Eukaryota; kingdom Fungi; phylum Basidiomycota; class Agaricomycetes; order Agaricales; family Clavariaceae; genus Clavaria; species Clavaria fumosa. The sequence goes on along the minus strand of OX637805.1, from coordinate 85,529 downwards.
TCCGGTTTCAACATGGTTATCCGATTCCGCCCCGGAAAACTTGGAACAAAACCCGACACTCTTACCCGACGATGGGACGTTTACCCCAAAGAGGGAGATAGTGGCTACGCCAGCGTAAATCCGCAGAACCTCCGACCGATTTTCACCTCCGAACAGCTGGCCACCTCCCTCCGAGCAACCTCCCTCGAAGGACTCGCACTCCGATCCGTCCTTGTCATGGACGAGGAAAAACTCCGAACGGACATCCGGAACTCGCTCCGCGATGATCCGGTCGCAAGCACACGCCTGGACAAAGTTCTCTCGGGCACCGGAGATAATCCCCGGTGGACTGTAGATGCGTCCGGCTTCCTGCGACTGGACGACCGGATATATGTTCCAGACTCCAACGACCTCCGACTCCGTGTCCTGCTGTACAGGCACGATCACCCGATCTCCGGACATTTCGGACAGAACAAAACCCTGGATTTGATCCGAAGGGAGTATACGTGGCCCGGACTTCGCAGTTTTGTCTCGGAGTATTGCAACTCCTGTACTAACTGTGGCAGGTCGAAGCCCCGAAGGCACCGACCTTACGGTCTCCTCCACCAACTCCCGGTCCCGGAATTACCATGGAATTCAATCTCCATGGACTTTATTGAACACCTCCCGCAATCCGACGGATTTAATTCCATCCTTGTCGTAGTTGACCGCTTTTCCAAGCAAGGAATTTTCACCCCGACTTTCGACACAGTTACATCGACGGACCTTGCCGGACTTTTCATCCAGCACGTTTTCTCCAAGCACGGAGTTCCCTCGCACGTAACCTCCGATCGCGGACCGGAATTCGTTTCTCACTTTTTCCGCTCCCTCGGGAAAGCGCTCGACATGACTCTCCATTTCATGTCCGGACATCACCCGGAGGCAGACGGACAAACCGAACGGTTAAATCAGACCCTGGAGCAGTATCTCCGGTCTTACTGTAACTATCAGCAAGACAATTGGTCTGAACTCCTCCCGCTCACGGAGTTCGCTTACAACAATGCTCCGAGCGAGACGACCGGAATTTCACCGTTCTTTGCTAACAAGGGTTACCACCCTAGCATCTCCGTCCGCGTCAACCAGGACATGACCTCCTCCCGTGCCCGGACATATGTCGCTGACCTGGAAACTCTCCACCAGGAACTCCGGCAACAAATCCTTGCCGCGCAGCAACGGTACCAAAAGTCCGCTGACCGGCACCGTCTTCCGGCCCCGGATTTCCACGTCGGAAACAAAGTTTTCGTTAAGGCGGAATTCTTCCGCACCACCCGACCGTCCAAAAAGCTCAGCGAGAAAATGCTCGGACCTTACGAGATCATCGCTCAAGCCGGACGAAGCTCCTTCACGCTCCGACTCCCGGAAACCCTCCGCTCCGTACATCCGGTCTTCCACGTGTCAATGCTGGAATTAGCGACACCGAACACCATTCCGAACCGGATCCAGCCCCCTCCGGAACCCGTAGTTGTCGACGGAGAACTGGAATTCGAGATCACGGAGATTTTGGATTCTAAGTACGACAACCGGAGGAAGAATTGTAAGCTACTCTACCTGGTCCGGTGGACAGGTTACGAAGGAACCGACGAAGAGACCTCCTGGCTGCTCGCCACGGAGCTTGAGCACGCCCCGGACCTTGTCGCGGACTTCCACTCCGCTTACCCTGACAGACCCGGACCACTCGGAGTTTAGCCTCCACTCGGACTTAGTTCACACGAAGTCCGATCAACGGAAATCCGATTGCAAAAAAATATATATACAAGATAATTTACACCGGACCCAAGTCCGGTTCCCCCTCCGCATCCTCCGCCTCCATCTCCGCATCTCCGGTCTCCGGCTGCACTCCCACCAACGAAGATCGACGGGAGCGCGCACTCTCCTGCTCCACCGCCCGGGCCAACTCCAGATCTCGTCGCTCCAGCACCCTCTGCAGGATCCGGTTATCCTGCGCAAGTTGATCCCTCTCCGCGATCATCTTGTTCATGTTGAGGTGCTCGACGAAATCCGGGACGAGCTGCCGGAGTTCAGTTCCGAACTCCGCAGAAGCCCCGGAAAAGACTCACCTGCCCGATCGCCGCCTCCAGCCTCCTTGTCATCTTCTCCAGCCCCTTCACCATCGAGTTCCGGTGCATCCGGATCTCGTTGTTCTTCTCCGCGCTGGCCCGGAGGAACCAATTCGCGGACTGGAGATCCAGCTCCGGCTCGTAATCCTCGGCCCGGAGCTTTTTCGCCGGCCTCGCCTCCACCTCCGGCTCGCCCTCCGCCTCCGTCTCCGACCTCCGATCCAAGTCCGACTCCACCATGGCGTCGGACTTTGTCCCCCGACGCGCGACTCGCTTTCCCTTGTCCTTTCCCTTTCCCTTGCCCTTGGCCTTCCCCGGCCACAGGCACCCGACCCGCTTCTCCCGACACTGGTCGCAACTCCGGGTCCTCGCCGGCCCCGTCCATTTGCATTCCTGGACCGGAGTTTAGCGCGATCTCCGGCGACGAAAGGAGGACTTACTAATTTTTTCTGGGAGCAACGCTCACGCGTTACTCCAGCCGAGGTCCCCTGGGCCTCCGCGATCTCCGCTGCGCGCCTTTTCCGCGCCTCCTCCTCCTTTTGCTCCTGCAGCGCATTCTCCGCCGCTTCCTGGAGCTGCACCGACTCCTCCACGCTGGCCACCATGTTCGTCGTGGCTCGCGCCGCCTCCAACTCCTTCCTCCGCTCCTTCGCTCTCTTCCCCGCCTCTTCCTCCTTCCTCCTCGTCTCCGCCTCCTCCTCCTCCCGTTTCCGCTCCGCCTCCTCTTCCCTCCGTTTCATCTCCGCCTCCTCCTCCTCTTGCCTCCTCCGCTCCGCCGCCTCCTTCTCCCTCTGCGCCTTCGCCTTCAGCGCGTCCATCTCCGCCTGGAGTTTCTGGAGTTGTACTTCATATCCGTTTTCTTCTTCAGCCATGCCTGGTGGTGGGTCAGGTCTAAGGAGAGGGGACCTGTGGTGGATTAATGCCCCGGATTATATACCCGGCCACGGAATTCGAACTCCGACGAAATCTCCGATCCCATTTCCGTCCTCGGATCGCGATCGCCTTGATCCGGTTGCCCCAATCCGGTCCAGGGGTGATAACGGATCCAGGGCCTCGAGGGCTCGGCCCTAAGAGGGAGATACTGTCACGCCCGTGCCAACCGGACTATTCTCCGGCCTTCTCCGACCTTCTCCGGCGGTCTCCGGACCCCCGTTCTCAACTCCGGGCTCTCGGACTTATGTCCAGAGCGCCGGACTTTACTTGCGCGACGTAGCGCAGGATCAGGAAGTGTGCCTGAAGGGCCACCAACTGATGTCCGCACTAGTTGCTGTTGCTTCGAGCAACCAGGAACTGGTCCTGCCCCGGACCCGTCGCCCGGACAATTGATGGACTCCCGGAAACATCCGTACAATCATAGTTAGTAGTTTAACGTTTGTCCCGATCAGATTCCGTCTCCGTCCCGTAGTCCCGTTGTAAAGATCTTCTCCTGACTCCCGGACATTTCTCCGTAGCTACGAACAGATTCCGTAGTCGTACCGGAGTTATCTCCGTCGCTAGCATCGCCCCGGACTTTAGTATAAGTACTCGTAGATTACCGCCTTGTCTAGCCAGTCTGATAATCAACCTCGCCCACTCGCATTCTACTCCGCTAAAGCCCGAAACCCGTCTCCTTCGACTTCCCGAAATCCGAGACACTGATCCGCAGAGGGCGTCGTTTCAATACGTTCGCCAAGTCTCGTCCGAACCCAAGTCCAACTCCGCCCAAACTCCGGATCGCCCCACCGCGCCTGGACTTCGTTACTCCTGCCCGGACTTTGTCATACACGCCCGGACTTTGTCATTCCTGCCCGGACTTTACTCCGCCCGACCTCCGCGACATAGACGTAACAATTGCTATCTTGTGAACACATCTGTCCAGCAAGGTTGCTCATGCAATCCTTGCTACTCTGAACTACTCTGAACTCCTCTGATGTGGTCTCGGACCTCCACGCCACATCTCCACACAGCTCCAGACCACTCCGCACTCACATTCTCGGACTCTGCATCTTCGAAACTCCGAGATTCCGCCCTCCTCCGATGCTCCAAAAACTCCGAAATTCCAAAATTATGTTCCTTTGCTACATTGTTATGCTTCCTATGTCCTTATGTTTCCTGTTACTCCAATCCCCATGAACTCTTTTTTTTTCATATTTTTTGATACTTTGATTCCCTCACTTTTCTTGACTTCACAAAACTCCGAAATCTTGTTCCATACATTGTTACCTTTTGTACAACTCCAACACTCCTTGTTTCCTGTTTTTGTTCTACTCTTCTGTCTACTCTAGCCCACTTCTTCACAATCCCTTAGTAAAACTTGGAAAATTTTTTCTTAAGATAAAAAATTTTTGTAGGAGGGGGGGGGTGATTGAACTTACAATAGGTCCTCACAGCCTCCCAGCATCTCCGACCTTTTCTGGCCCCCCCTCCACACTCTGCTACCTCCACACTTCCACTCTGCACCTCCGCACCTCCGCTCCGCTACTCCACTGCTCTGACTCCACACTCTGCCACCTCCGCACCTCCACTCTGCACCTCTGCACCTCCGCTCCGCACCTCCGCTCCGCTACTCCGCTGCTCTGACTCCAACTCTGCTACCTCTGCACCTCTCCTCTGAGACTCTGACTCCATTTCCGCACCTCTGCACCTCTCTCCAAACCTCCAAAACTTCGATTCCCTTACCTCTTCTCCAACTCCGATTCCACACCTCCGCACCTCCGCTCCAACTCCGATTCCACACCTCTGCACTCCACTCCAAAACTCCAAAATTCAATTCTGCACCTCCACTCATCTCTGATTCCTCCCTCCACACTTCTGCTCCTCTGTACCTCCACTCTGAATCTCCAAAAGTCCAACTCCCTCACCTCCACACCTCTGCTCCAAAACTCTGAACCCCCAAAACTCCGATGCTCTCAGCTCCACACCTCCGCTTCACATCTCCGACACCCTCTGCACCATCTCCGACCTGCTCCAGACCTCCGACTCCAACTCCAGCTTGAGTTCCACCCTCTCCGACCTCACCTCCAGCTCCAACTCTCTCCAACCCACACAGTGAAATACAGTCACTTAAGGGTCTCGAGGGCTCGACCCTAAGAGGGGGATACTGTCACGGTCCTATCCAGTCACCTAATCACCTCCGAAACACCTCCGAAGCACCTCCAACGCAACTCCGAAGCATCTCCGGCATCTCCGACACAGTTCTGCCCAAACTCCGCTCTGCTCCATCTCCGCTCCGGCTCCAACTCCGAAATTCCGGACCGGACTTTCGTCGGACTTCGATATTGGTCCTTCGGACCATATGGACTTTGTTTCTAGCATGTTCCCTGGTGCTATTCCATGGTTGGTAACCATTGGGACAATGCCCACTACCCATGGGAACTTATTCTTTGCCTTACATGTATCATCTATGCCTTCCCACTCCTCAGGTGAAATTACTATGCATATTTGATATATTCATGTTTCACAGTCTGCCCTATGCCCTACCCTAGTAGCATATAAGCCCCCATGTATCTCCATGATCCTCAGTTCGAATATTAACGTTATTTCTGGTCCTTGTCACTTGGTCTGTGCATTAAGCGACTTCGTCCTCACTGTTCTCGACAGTCCCGACAAGTTCCGCAAAACTCCGGCAGACTCCGACGGACTCCAGGCGATTTCCCTTCGGACTTCATCCTTCCTTGTCCTGGAAAGCAAAGTACCAGCAAGGTTAAATTGGGACACGTATACACGTGGTGGCACAACCCATAAGTTGAGGCCATAGTCCCAACACCTTTGACCTCCTTCTAGTCCTTCTCCTTTGTGTAGAGGAGAAGTCCTTGCGCAACTCCGATCCGGACTCCGACCGGACTCTGCTCTGCTCCGGCTTCGCCTTTGCCACCCTCCTTTTTGGTCTCCTCTACACTACCCCTCCTACTCCTGCTTTGAAGCAAAGAATCAGATCTTAACACCTTGTGCAGATGGAGTATCTGCGCTTTCTTTCACTGCAAGCTAACCACTCAAGCTAGTCTTTTGAAATTTTGTGTGCCTATATCTACCCCTCTTATCCCCAATTTCCATGGTTTACATTTTCCCAAAACTCATTTCCCAATGCATGCCAAAGCTGCTGACCAACCCAGTCAAAATTCTCCCGTTTATCAAAACCAACCATAGGATTCCAAAATAATTGCAATGCTATACTGGGCCATCCCATACCTATCATATTCCATCCCTCTCTCCCCCCTCCCATCACCCACAAAGCAACAATTCCAGCATATAGTCAGAATCCAGTTCTCACATCCTCACACAAGTTTGTACTTGTGGTGGCACCTAAATCAAATGGGATCACATTGAAAGATTGAGTATAGTGCATGAATAATACACCCTGACTTTGTTTCAATTACTCTGTGTTACAATTGCGCCGTCCCCACCCCTTTCGTACGTCACACCCCCTTCTTTTACCCTTCACACCATGCACACACCCCTCTCCCTTCGCCCGTCATGTACCACATGCCTTCCCTCCTTCTATGCTATCACCATGAGTCATCACGCGCCTCGTTGTTTACATGTGTCGGCTGTCTCTCATTATGACTCTTTATGACTCACACCCATGTACTATATAAGTAGTCTCTCGAGTAACACCTACCCTTAGGTTGTTACTCCCAATCACTTACCTCCTTTGCTCTCATTCGACCGACTCTTACCTGAGTTCCTCGAATACCTGAGAGTCAACGCGACTTTAGTTGACAAGTAACAACCTCTCCCCCGCCTACCTCCTCACGGACCTAGGCACCCTCACCCTGCCCAGACCGAAGCAAGGTCTGCGTATTCCAAGAAGAAAGAACTGGTGCGCTACTGGACAGCGTTTGAACAGCACGAAAGGCGCAGAGCCTTAGTAGGATTCGACGAAGACACAAATTTCGAGCAATTGACACCACCGAGCACACCACAGAGCAGAACCTACGAGCGGTTCCTGTACCCGAGACAGTCCGAAGCCGCCCAATTGGCGCCATGCTATCACTTTGCTACCCGACGACTTTGTGTACCAACAGACCCGAGCACGAACAACGCCACATCGATCGCGCACCGACCCGAGTGGCGAATATTCCGTACCAGACTGGTAGCCTTGCTCTCCGAAGTGGCCGCCGAAGAAGCATTTGAACAAGAAACCTTGGATTTCCTAGCAGGAGAAGAACTCCTCTTTGACAACGAAACCGACTACTACAGCGCCTTCGAGGAACTCGAAGACGATACCCACACGTCTGTCACAGTACAGACTGACAACCTACCCGACCGCCGCTCTTCCGAAGCACAGACCGACCTTACCTTTGGCAGCTTCCAAGACCGCCTACGAATAAACATCTTCCAGGACCCACCCCGAATTTGGCTCGAAGACCTCGATTGAACAAATGGCCGACGCTGCTCCCGCACCTGCCCCTGCTCCCGCAGCGGCAGTGATAACACTGAACTTGAAGATCGCCCCTTACTCAGGAGAGCGAACGGAGTTCCAAACATTCCTTCGAAGCCTTCACCTGGAGTTTAGGGTGAATGCTACCAGATACCCCACGGACTTCCTCAAGGTGGTTTTTACCTTGAGCAATATGACAGAAGGCTACGCCGCCGAATGGGCAAACCAAGCAGCCATGGTTTTACTAGAGGAAGGAGGAGAACAGGTCATTTGGGCGACCTTTGAAGCAAGGATGAGGGAGGCTTTTGCCCCTATCGAAGACCAAGCCCTAGCAGTCCAGAAGATTAACGTCTTCAGGCAGGTGCAGATGGATGCTGCACAGTTCTTCCAGAAATTCGAAACTCTCATGAATCAGGCCAGCTACGATGAAGAGACGCACTGGAATGTGATCCATGCACTACTAATGAGGGCCCTACACCTTAAACTGATGGAGAAAGTGCTCTCTTGCGCCGAGCAACCTGCGGATTACCAGGCTTTTCGGGTGCTCACAATACGACTAGACTGCCAGCACCAGCTGCACACAGCGGTGCAAAGAGAAATGCGAGCCCAAACAGCACCTGCTCCCCGCCCCGCTTGGAACCAGCCTGCGCAACGCCTACCCCCTCAGAACCGTTTTTGGCGGTCGCCACAGTGGCAACCGCAAATTGCGTACCCAGGACCGAACCAGTGGAGTGCACCGCCCGTCCAGCAACCCCAACAAGCACAATGGCAGTCGCGTGCACCGCAGCAGCAACAACAACAGCAAGGACTACCGCCTGCGCAATGGAACAGGCAGCCTCCACCTGGAACAAGACAGGGAACCCCGCTGCAAAGAGTACACTATGAATTATACCTAACTGCTGTGTCTAGTTAATTATTTCATTCAGTACTACTGCATCTGGACTGTGGTGACGCAACCCGCCAATGCCATCCCCATGACATACACTACTGACTACTTGCGAGCTGCGACAGCTTCCTTGTCAACTACCAACTCTGCAGTTACCCCCCAAGTCGTCTTGCCGCTCATGAATCCCATCGGTATCATGACATATCGCATGCACATCAATGCGGCTGGGGGCGCAGAGACCAAGATTAGCATTTTCGGTGAGAACCTCCTTCGGATCACCAACAACGGCACTAGCATTCTTTGGATGCATTACATCTCCGGCGGCCCGTTCGAGACTTTATCCACAAGCTCCATCACGATTGGCAGCGCCAATTTCACGGATGTCACGGTCATCTATTCTCCGACTACTATTTCTCTCTTCGAATGTCGTATTACACTCGCACCTACAGTGGTGCTCAGGTGTGGGGTCCTGCATATTGGTCAGTGCAGCACCTCACCGCTGGCACGGTGGTCTCGGCCGATCTCGCTTATGTCCGATGCCTTCCCTTGGCGATGGACCATGCGCCGACTGAACTGTACACTATTTACAACTTCCTGTATGACAACAGGGTGATGGACCTCTATGGGGGCCAGGTGACGGGTCCTATCCTGAGCTACGCACTGAACATCCTGGCCAGCACCAAGCAGCAGGTCCTGTCCAAAATTCCGTTGACTTCGCGGCGCTGACTTGCCTTTTCTGCGGGTATTTTCATCAGCAAAAGAGACAATGACTGCCTGACGAAACCGAATCTCACCTGATTTCATGGAGGCTCTTCAGATTCTTAAGTACTCTCTTCGGAAAGATTGCGAACTATCATTTACTGAGGGCTTGGACTGGGAACAGGAGTTGCTAGAGCTAGAGGCCACCACAGCTGCCCAAGAACAAGTCCCAGAGGACATCAATTCATATGTCCGCAATGTACTCGCAGCGTAGTTAGCATAGTTACCAAATATATCCTAGTTGTGCCTGGAAACCATGGTGTGAGCCACCCCTGAGCAGTAGTACTGAATGAAATAATTAACTAGACACAGCAGTTAGGTATAATTCATAGTGTACTCTTTGCAGCTACAGCTGGACAAGGAATCCTTATGGTCAGTCAACTTGTCAAGTTAACTTGTCAAAGGTAGTACATGGGGGACTAGTAGACTAGATACAGCTGACAGCTGTGGATCTAGTGGACTAGTTACAGCTACTAGGTGTGGACCTGGTGGACTAGTTGCAGGTGCTAGCTATGGGTCTAGTGAACTAGTTACAGCTGCTAGCTGTGGGTCCAGTGGACTAGTTACAGCTACCAGTTGTGGATCTAGTGGACTAGGTGCAGCAAGTAGGTGTAGGTCTAGTGGACTAGTTGCAGCTATTAGCTGTAGATGTAGTGAACTAGTTACAGCTAGTAGCTGTGGGCCTAGTGGACTAGTTGCAGCTACTAGCTGTGGGCCTAGTGGACTAGTTGCAGCAACTAGCTGTGGGCCTAGTGGACTAGTTGCAGCTACTAGCTGTGGGCCTAGTGGACTAGTTACAGCTACTAGCTGTAGATGTAGTGAACTAGTTACAGCTATTAGTTGTAGATGTAGTGAACTAGTTGCAGCTAGTAGGTGTAGGTCTAGTAGACTAGTTGCAGCTATTAGCTGTAGATGTAGTGAACTAGTTACAGCTAGTAGCTGTGGACCTAGTGGACTAGTTGCAGCTACTAGCTGTAGATCTAGTGAACTAGTTACAGCTATTAGTTGTAGATGTAGTGAACTAGTTGCAGCTAGTAGGTGTAGGTCCAGTGGACTAGTTGCAGCTATTAGCTGTAGATGTAGTGAACTAGTTACAGCTAGTAGCTGTGGGCCTAGTGGACTAGTTGCAGCTACTAGCTGTAGATGTAGTGAACTAGTTACAGTTATTAGTTGTAGATGTAGTGAACTAGTTACAGCTAGTAGGTGTAGGTCTAGTAGACTAGTTGCAGCTAGTAGTTGTGGACCTAGTGGACTAGTTACAGCCATTAGCTGTGGATCTAGTGAACTAGTTGCAGCTAGTTGCTGTAGATCTAGTGAACTAGCTACAGCTACTAGCTGTAGATGTAGTGAACTAGTTACAGCTAGTAGCTGTGGACCTAGTGGACTAGTTGCAGCTACTAGCTGTGGGCCTAGTGGACTAGTTGCAGCTACTAGCTGTAGATGTAGTGAACTAGTTACAGCTAGTAGGTGTAGGTCTAGTAGACTAGTTGCAGCTAGTAGTTGTGGACCTAGTGGACTAGTGGCAGCTACCAGCTGTGGGCCTAGTGGACTAGTTGCAGCTACTAGCTGTGGGTCTAGTCAATTACTAGCTGTAGACCTGGTGAATTAGTTACAGCTACTAGCTGTGGATCTAGTGGACTAGTTGCAGCTAGTTGCTGTGGGTCTGGTAGACTAGTTACAGCTATTAGCTGTGGATCTAGTCAGTCAATGATGTAGATTCCTTGCAATAAACTATTGTAATTACAATAGGTGGCCATTGCAAGAATGACTGAACAAACAATGGCAAACAAAATATGCCAAAAATAAAAACAAAACTCGAAATTGAGCAGCCCTGTGTCTGGTCCCTCAGGTACAGGTTACCAATCAAGCATAGCTGCTTTTGGTAAGCTGCTATGACTGTGGGAAAATTTTTGCATGGCTTGCAAAATATGACTTTTTATACACCAAAAAATCGGCAAAAATCAGGAGATTCCAGATCTGGACACCCCACATTTGTATCTGCCTTGGTTCAGTGTCAATTTGCAAAATACACAGAAAATATTCATTTTTCTACAGTTCTGCAGTACTCTGGCTTAAAAATGGATAGGAGAGGATACACACACCTACACACACTACCTGTGGACATATGGGGATGGTGTGGATTAGTTTAACAACTCACCCACCATCTCTGTCACCTCCCTGGCATCCATTACTAGGAATTAGGGTATTATTGGCCTGGGAGCATGGCTATTTGTTATATTGCAAATTCCAGCCATCAGACTACACCTTATGACATCTAATACAATCATACAAAAGCCCATAATATTTGGTGCAGAATTACAGATTCCCCATGTCTATTTTCCCAAAATTCTCAAAATCTTTCCCCAAACAGTCCCCTTTGTCAAATCACATATTCCTGTGGTCTGATAGCCGACAAGGTATGCATGAATACATGTTCAAAGTTTGGTGAAATTAGGCCAATTTCTCAAGAAGATAGCTCAGAATGTGTCTTTTAGAGGACAGTCTAAAGTGAGAGCAAAGATGAAGGCAAGGATAAGGAAGACCTTGACTGTCCTCCAAAAGACTGATTCTGAGCTATCTTGAGAACTTGGCCTAATTTCACCAAACTTTGAACATGTATTTATGCATACCTTGTCGGCTATCAGACCACAGGAATATGTGATTTGACAAAGGGGACTGTTTGGGGAAAGATTTTGAGAATTTTGGGAAAATAGACATGGGGAATCTGTAATTCTGCACCAAATATTATGGGCTTTTGTATGATTGTATTAGATGTCATAAGGTGTAGTCTGATGGCTGGAATTTGCAATATAACAAATAGCCATGCTCCCAGGCCAATAATACCCTAATTCCTAGTAATGGATGCCAGGGAGGTGACAGAGATGGTGGGTGAGTTGTTAAACTAATCCACACCATCCCCATATGTCCACAGGTAGTGTGTGTAGGTGTGTGTATCCTCTCCTATCCATTTTTAAGCCAGAGTACTGCAGAACTGTAGAAAAATGAATATTTTCTGTGTATTTTGCAAATTGACACTGAACCAAGGCAGATACAAATGTGGGGTGTCCAGATCTGGAATCTCCTGATTTTTGCCGATTTTTTGGTGTATAAAAAGTCATATTTTGCAAGCCATGCAAAAATTTTCCCACAGTCATAGCAGCTTACCAAAAGCAGCTATGCTTGATTGGTAACCTGTACCTGAGGGACCAGACACAGGGCTGCTCAATTTCGAGTTTTGTTTTTATTTTTGGCATATTTTGTTTGCCATTGTTTGTTCAGTCATTCTTGCAATGGCCACCTATTGTAATTACAATAGTTTATTGCAAGGAATCTACATCATTGACTGACTAGATCCACAGCTAATAGCTGTAACTAGTCTACCAGACCCACAGCAACTAGCTGCAACTAGTCCACTAGATCCACAGCTAGTAGCTGTAACTAATTCACCAGGTCTACAGCTAGTAATTGACTAGACCCACAGCTAGTAGCTGCAACTAGTCCACTAGGCCCACAGCTACTAGCTGTAACTAGTTCACTACATCTACAGCTAATAGCTTCAACTAGTCCACTAGACCTACACCTACTAGCTGCAACTAGTTCACTACATCTACAACTAATAGCTGTAACTAGTTCACTACATCTACAGCTAGTAGCTGCAACTAGTCCACTAGGTCCACAGCTACTAGCTGCAACTAGTTCACTACATCTACAGCTAGTAGCTGTAACTAGTTCACTAGATCTACAGCAACTAGCTGCAACTAGTTCACTAGATCCACTGCTAATGGCTGTAACTAGTCCACTAGACCCACAGCTGGTAGCTGCCACTAGTCCACTAGGTCCACAACTACTAGCTGCAACTAGTCTACTAGACCTACACCTACTAGCTGTAACTAGTTCACTACATCTACAGCTAATAGCTGCAACTAGTCTACTAGACCTACACCTACTAGCTGCAACTAGTTCACTACATCTACAACTAATAGCTGTAACTAGTTCACTACATCTACAGCTAGTAGCTGCAACTAGTCCACTAGGCCCACAGCTAGTAGCTGCAACTAGTCCACTAGGTCCACAACTACTAGCTGTAACTAGTTCACTACATCTACAGCTAGTAGCTGTAGCTAGTTCACTAGATCTACAGCAACTAGCTGCAACTAGTTCACTAGATCCACAGCTAATGGCTGTAACTAGTCCACTAGGTCCACAACTACTAGCTGCAACTAGTCTACTAGACCTACACCTACTAGCTGTAACTAGTTCACTACATCTACAACTAATAGCTGTAACTAGTTCACTACATCTACAGCTAGTAGCTGCAACTAGTCCACTAGGTCCACAGCTACTAGCTGTAACTAGTTCACTACATCTACAGCTAGTAGCTGTAACTAGTTCACTAGATCTACAGCAACTAGCTGCAACTAGTTCACTAGATCCACTGCTAATGGCTGTAACTAGTCCACTAGACCCACAGCTGGTAGCTGCCACTAGTCCACTAGGTCCACAACTACTAGCTGCAACTAGTCTACTAGACCTACACCTACTAGCTGTAACTAGTTCACTACATCTACAGCTAATAGCTGCAACTAGTCTACTAGACCTACACCTACTAGCTGCAACTAGTTCACTACATCTACAACTAATAGCTGTAACTAGTTCACTACATCTACAGCTAGTAGCTGTACCTAGTCCACTAGGCCCACAGCTAGTAGCTGCAACTAGTCCACTAGGCCCACAGCTAGTTGCTGCAACTAGTCCACTAGGCCCACAGCTAGTAGCTGCAACTAGTCCACTAGGCCCACAGCTACTAGCTGTAACTAGTTCACTACATCTACAGCTAATAGCTGCAACTAGTCTACTAGACCTACACCTACTAGCTGCAACTAGTTCACTACATCTACAACTAATAGCTGTAACTAGTTCACTAGATCTATAGCTAGTAGCTGCAACTAGTCCACTAGGTCCACAGCTACTAGCTGTAACTAGTTCACTACATCTACAGCTAATAGCTGTAACTAGTTCACTACATCTACAGCTAATAGCTGCAACTAGTCTACTAGACCTACACCTACTAGCTGTAACTAGTTCACTACATCTACAGCTAATAGCTGTAACTAGTTCACTACATCTACAGCTAATAGCTGCAACTAGTCTACTAGACCTACACCTACTAGCTGCAACTAGTTCACTACATCTACAACTAATAGCTGTAACTAGTTCACTACATCTACAGCTAGTAGCTGTAACTAGTCCACTAGGCCCACAGCTAGTAGCTGCAACTAGTCCACTAGGCCCACAGCTAGTTGCTGCAACTAGTCCACTAGGCCCACAGCTAGTAGCTGCAACTAGTCCACTAGGCCCACAGCTACTAGCTGTAACTAGTTCACTACATCTACAGCTAATAGCTGCAACTAGTCCACTAGACCTACACCTACTTGCTGCACCTAGTCCACTAGATCCACAACTGGTAGCTGTAACTAGTCCACTGGACCCACAGCTAGCAGCTGTAACTAGTTCACTAGACCCATAGCTAGCACCTGCAACTAGTCCACCAGGTCCACACCTAGTAGCTGTAACTAGTCCACTAGATCCACAGCTGTCAGCTGTATCTAGTCTACTAGTCCCCCATGTACTACCTTTGACAAGTTAACTTGACAAGTTGACTGACCATAAGGATTCCTTGTCCAGCTGTAGCTGCAAAGAGTACACTATGAATTATACCTAACTGCTGTGTCTAGTTAATTATTTCATTCAGTACTACTGCCCTGAGCCACTTTGAGCCACAGCTGATGCTGTAATCATGGTGTGGCTCGGCTCTTGAAGCCAAAAGCACGGTGTGCCACGTGAGCCGCACCATAGCCGAGCCGAGCCGAACCATGGCAACACTACTTTTCTTGGCCAAAACAAATTTGCTGCATACATCCATGTGGATTGGCCAGTCTGAATATTAAAGCATTCTACCATGTTGTGGGTCTATATTTCCATTGTCTAATCTTGGCCAAGATGATATTGAAAATATATCTTGGCTGAAATCAATTACTATTCAGGTCCATGAGTATTGGCCAGTCTGAATATTACAGCACATCATCCATGTTGGCCAGAACTATATTTTCTCCATTGTATCTTGGCCAAGATGATATGAACAGCTTGGTCATCATTACAATGAGCCAATTGGCCCAGGTGATATTATTGTCAGCAGGCTTCACTCACTGGCCTATTCAATTATTGTGCAGTACTTGATGTCTGGGCCAAGGGTGATATTTTCATTTTTACATCCTGTTGCCCCAAGCTGTATTTCTTGTGCAATTTATGTGATCTTGGCTGAGGCCAGCTGAAATGCTAAATATGTACTGGTGTACTTTGTGGGTGGCATGATATTAGTGTCCTTTTTGGACTGAACGGTGTGGCCTGACAATGCCCAAGCTCACCCTCGAAGATCAGTCTGATGGTCAAATGCACTCTCATCCACAAATACAGCCTGCTCTGCAGTGTAGTTGGTGCCAACAAAGTGTTGGTATTCAAGTCACAATCTCTCATTGTGCTCAAGCACATTCTTGCTGAGTTGTAGCAAGTCAATGGGTTTGAACCCACTCGTCTCTAGTGTGTAACTACTCACCTTCTTCATTGTGAAGCCCCTCCTCCTCAATGTGTGCCATACAGTACTTAATGATGCTTCTGTGCCAAACCTTTGCCACAGCAGTTCCTGTAACTCATCAAGATATGCATCTGGTGTGTGCTGGACTGATCCTGGAAGAAACTAGCAAGAATCAGTGTTGGGTGAGGCTTATGGATAGTCAAGACAACATACCTGTGCCTCTTGTGTTGTGAGAAGTCATTTTGATGACTGGAGAAGGCAAGGGGGGCAATTGATAGTACCTTGTTGTCTGAAGTTGGTCAAGAGACATTCTATGGTGCAGCAAGGTACTCCAGTGTGGTAAGAGATCTCATCATTGCTCAGGTTTGAAGACATCAAGAGAATAATCTGGCATGCATCATTTGTTCTTATATCTGCAGTAGTTAGTGAGACATTTTGACGATATGGGCAGTCAGGAGGCAGCCGGCGTACGATGCGCGCTCTGCTGTTGGCCGTATGCGAGTCGTCATTTTCGGTGAGTCGGTGGTGATGATGCGATGCGACTGGTAGGTGGTCGTTGTCGACATATACGAGACAGTGGTTGCGGGGTGAAGGGATGGTGCGGGAGAAGAGGGAGAGGCATAGGGGTGGTGCACGGGACGGATACGGAAAGGGATCGCGACGGTGTACACAGTGTCTTCCTCACTGCATTTGTATGTTCAGGCCACCTCGTCGTGATTCCCAGCTGACGCCTCTCTGCCGGCTTGCCGCGCGCCCCTCGGATAGCTATTGCTACCGGCGCGCGAGTGGCGCTGGCCCCGGACGTGGGCATATGGTGGTGGGCTCATGCTGGGCGCGGTAGTGCGGCGTGGCGGGCACTGGCACTGCTCACACACGATTCCTCTGGGTTTCTCCCTCTGTCGTGAGCCCCGCGCTACTGATCTTGGCGAGAGCGCAGGTGCGCGGGTGAGTAGGCCCGGTTGGCGCAGACGGACGGGCCCCGTACGCGCGGACGAGTTTCACAGCCAGTGGTGTTTGTAGAGGAATCATCTTCTGTAACGCGGGTCAGTGAAAGAAAAGAAGAGAAAAATAATAAGAGCAACACATACTGTGGGTGCGCCGACGCGGCACGTCTGTCCCTTGTGGAACTGTATTCGCCCTCATTGCGCTCACACTCCTTCCCCTGTGGCTTGGTGATCTTGTTCTCCACTGCTTCCGCTGGCAGGTGTCATGTCCACCAGCAAGATCTCCTCGACTCGCTCCGTGCTGATTTCTCCTCACGAGCTCGCGCGGAGTTGAGTCTTAAGCGCGGTGTGGCTGCGGGTCCTGCGGCGGGTGCCGGTGATGTTGCTGTAGCCGTGATTGTTGTGGTTGGCTGGAGCGGTATCGAGGAAGCCAAAGGGTGGCGCGTTGTCACCAGCGTCGCTGGATTTACCACCGCTCGCCCGACTCACCGTACTTGTTTCATCCGTCGTCTGCATCACGCGCGCCTTCAGAACGAGGAGATCATGTAAGAGGAAACTCAGTATTACGCACCTTTGATCGACTTTAGACCGTCCTCCGGCAGCAGTCGTGATGCCGGTCCGCGGCATTTACACGGGCTCTGAGCTTGGTTCGTTGTGGATGCCGCAACTGTCGTCGTCCGTCGATAGGGAGCGGGAAAAGCGCTGCAGGCATCATCGTAGAATCGCAGTAGGGCAGGCAAAAGGGACAGGACGGCCTGAGGGGTTCTCGACTGAGTGGAATTGGTCAAAGCAGATCGAAGACTCGTCGCAGGAGTCGTCTGATCGAGATAGATTCCCACAGTTTGACTCCAGTGCCACATCGCGCGTCGACTCGCAGACGCGAGATCCACTTTCCTTGCCGGCAAGGGGTCTCGTCGGACGCAATGTCTGACCCCAGCCTCCTCGAACTCAACTGCTGGGTCCACAGTGACGAAACCAAGAACGTGTTTGCGGCTGAAATCGCAAGGGACAAGACTGTTGGTGTACTGAAGGATGCGATCAAGGAGAAGATGAAACCCCTCTTCGATCACATCCCCGCCGGCTCTTTGGAGTTATGGAAGGTGAGCAACTCCGATCAATGCGTACTCTTGCGGCAACGCTCAACGACCGTAGGTTTCGATTGCCGATGATGATGCATTTACGGAGGCATTGCGGGACCTCAACTTGGATAACAAACCGCAGTTATGGGCCACCAACCGTCTGTCAAAATTATTCACTGTCGCACCTGAAGATGAACACCTCCATATCATCGTACGCCCACCACCTGCTGGTGTGTGCTGATAATTGTGACATGCCGTCTCCGCAACTGATCACTGTCCCAGGAGTAATCCCGTCCTCTGATCCAGAGCATATGCTCGAACTTAACTGCTGGGTCTACAGTGACGAAACCAAGAATGTGTTGGCGGTTGAAATCGCAAGGGACAAGACTGTCGGCGCACTGAAGGACGCGATCAAGGAGAAGATGAAACCCCTCTTCGATCACATCCCCGCCGGCTCTTTGGAGTTATGGAAGGTGAGCAACTCCGATCGATGTGTACTCTTGCGGCAACACTCAACGACTGTAGGTTTCGATTGCCGACGACGATGCATTTACGGAGGCATTGCGGGACCTCAACTTGGATAACAAACCGCAGTTACGGGCCACCAACCGTCTGTCAAAAATATCACTGTCACACCTGAAGATGAACACCTTCATATTGTCGTGCACTCTCCGCCTGCCACAGGCCGATGGTGCCACCTCCCTCTGGTGGAGAGCGATGTAACAGAAATGCGAAAGGATTATGTCAAAAATGTGCCCAGGAAGGCTCCCTCGAGTCAGGGCACCCCATCTCAGTTCGCGGCGCTGCAGGTCCGCCTTGAGAAGTTGGTCTTCTGCAATCGTCCTTTCACCGCCGCGGCCCCGATACCCGTCACTTTGCTTCACCGCGTCTTCGGGGAATTTGTCAATGACTGTAGGCATGAACAAACACGGGAGGATAACCTATTCAGTTGGAAGTTGTCAGAGGAAATGTCGAAATGGTTTGGAGATGAAAGTGACAGGAAGAAGGCATTCCACACCCTCCTGGATGACGACTATGGACTACGCTTAACCTGCACCAAAATCGCAGGAACAGGGTTTGAAACTGACGGAGACATGTCCGTCGATGGTCACTGTTACTTTATCCTCAAATTGAAGAACAAGATCAGCACTGGTGGCGCAGAGCCTTTCGCTCAGGCAATCTCATATTATTTGGAGTCAAACCGTGACAACACCGTAAAGGCCAAGCACAAAGGTTCCAATTTTCCTTGCCTACTTGTGATTGTTTTTGGTGAGTTCTCAAATTCTCCCCTTCTTGGCCGATGGTTATTCAGGCCTCTGCAGGTGCCCATATTTGCTTCGCTGGTGCAGTATGGACTGGCCGCCCCACTATTCAAGTTCTCTCCCCGAGTCTGCCCCTTTTCTGGGATCCCACGGATACGTCTATGAGAGAGATGATCGCTCATCACCTCTGAGCGATGAAGAAAGCCGCCCACTCCTTGCGGAGATATTACGAAGATTTTCCAAAGGCCGTAGCAAACGTCGGCAAATTTGGCGTCCGCTATCCATACGCTTGCCGCTTCACATCGCTTTTTGGTTTAGGGGACTGCCGTTTTAATTACACAAGCCAAATGGACGACAAACTTGTCTTCTTCGGTTGCGTGGTTCCAGAAGACTCGGCTGTTGTAGGCTCAGATGATCCAAAGGAGGAACTCTGCGTCAAGTTTGTTCGTCGCTACTCCAAAGAAACCCACCAGATATGTGCTTCCGAGCTCTGCGCACCGCACCTGAGAGGCTTTGAAAGTTTACTGGGGGGATGGTTCATGGTAGTCATGGATGTGGTGGACAAGAAGTTCATTGAATTCCATAAACTCGACAAATCAGCACGGACTCTACAGCTTCGCGAACAGCTTGAGGCCAAACTGACTTCCCTTCACCAGGCAGGTTATGTTCATGGTGACGTACGCGATACAAATGGCATGGTCAGAGAAGATGGTCAAGGTTTCATGTTGGTTGATTTTGACTGGTCAGGAGAAATCGGGACGGTGACATATCCCATGAATGTTATTCGTGGACCAGAGCTTCAGAGACCTGATGGGGCTGAGGATGGCCAGTTCATCATGCCTGATCATGATATTTCGATGTTAGGGTACTGTCAGGACCCATCCATTTTTCCTCAACCTAACAACTCTATCACCACTCATGGACCTCCCAACGTTCCCCTACCACCTCGCGAACCCCCCTACACTCTTCCGAAACCCGCTATCAACTTCTGAACACCTCTCAGGCCTCCATCATCTCCTCATGACACTCGCGATCATACCACCATACTCGCGTCACCTCCCGCCACCTCACCTTATGCGTACTCACCGCCGAACCCACTATTCGATGCTCAACACGCTCTTACATGACTCCTGCAGTGACACGTGACTTGCCGCACGGCACACCGGCGTTACTCGCATTACTCGCGTTACCAGCGTTACTCACGTGACATACCGCCCAAAGACCGCCCAAGGTCACCTGCCTCACCAGCGCCGTCCACGTGACCACTCGCCTGACCGCGCGACCTTAACGATGAAATGCGCCACCGGCAGTCAAGCTGTGTATCCTTTCAAATTATGTTCTCCCTTCTTCTTCTCAGTCGTCTATAACTGCATTAGCCCTGGACCAAGCCCCTCTGCCCAGTCGTAGTTACACATATGCTTATTTAGTTAGGTCGCGACCCATGACCAGTCACATCCGCGACCTTACCTATGCTTAGTTTACCCCTCGCGATCTTAGTAGAACACGTGCACGGTCACTCTACGACTAGTTATACCCTGTACTACTATAGTCTTGTCGCCTGGCGCTCTCTGTACTTTCCCTTTCTCGTCATACTCCCTGCATGTACATATATATAAGGTCTCACATGTACTTATGGTACTCTAGACTTGATATTGACGCACATTGGTTTAAGCTTGAGGCTAGTACGCCCTTTGAGCTTGGAACCATCACGATTGATAGGTCTTGTCTCTCTTGGTGACCACAAGATCGCCAAGACACACTCTACTCTGTTCTAACTCGCCCTCTGCGCTCGTACAACTCGCACGATCTAAGTATTCTTTATTATTCGTCTTGGTACTGATCTTAGAACCCTACAGGTTCACCCGTCGGTTGGCAAAGTCATCGCCTTCACCGACACATTCCTCAACACTGTCGCGACCACCGCGACCCTTCCAACATTGTCTATTTCTTTCACCTCGTCTTCTTCCTTCTCTACACTTCGTCGGTCGACCTTGCGACCTTCTCAGCGTTGTCACTTTCTCCCACCTTGTCTATTTTTTTCTTCACGCTTCGTTGGTCGACTTCGCGACCCTCTCAGCATCACCCATTTCCCCCCTCCTCGTCAATTTCCTCCTTTACACTTCGTCTACCGACTTCGCGACCTTCCTAACGACATCCTCCTCCTCTATACTTGTCTTTCCTCACTCTTACATCTCCTCAGATGTCTTCGCGACTTTCCGGGATCGAGCATTCTCGACTGTGCTCAACAGTTGATTGGTCTTAGCGAGTTTCCAACATAGGTCACCAACAAGTCGATCTCCGGCACTACTATCGAGACGGGACAGGCCCTAACAAGTACATGTTTAGCTAGCTCACAAACAAAACAAATGCAAAAACCCAGTTGGACTGACACTCAAGCAATGCTCGAATGGACTGCAAAACCAATTGCAACCGACACAACAGCAGCCGCTAGACCATGCAAATACAAGATCTCCCATGTCAACAACACGAGTTCGTTGGATCCAGCTCACTGCTCGTGATCGCCTTTCTCACTACCTTGCTTCTCATGCCACTCGAATGGCGCAATTGGCCATTGCACCTGCTGATTCATGCTCTGTTGCAGTAACAATGTGTTAATTCACTGGTGTTAGTGACCACAATGCTAATTGGTCAGAGCAATTCCATCCAGCTATCTGAGCCTTGAATATTGATCCCTTGTAAGACTGAGCAAGCTAACATAAGACTGGACCATGACACTCACCTCAATAAAATGATCACCACTCCCCATCCACATGTTGGTTACTCAAGCACTCCTGCCTCTCATCTATGAAGGTCCAAACTGAACAATATTGTTAAGTGTGTCATTTTTTGGCCATAATTTTTATGCAAACTTGTGTGCATTAGTGTGCACTTATGCAAACTTGTGCAAAGTTATGCAAGGTTGTGCACATTTGTGCACACTTATGCACACTTATCTTAATGTGGAGGGTGGCTGCCTAATGTGGAGGGCAGCTGCCTAAAGTGGAGGGTGGCCTCCTAATGTGCCCACACCCCACCCCTTCACACAACTGTTCTCACTGACCCACCCTCTGCCCAGCACACAGCCTTCCATTTTAGGCAGCCACCCTCCACTTTAGGAGGCCACCCTCCACTTTAGGCAGCTGCCCTCCACTTCAGGCAGCCACCTTCCACCTTCCACTTTAGGCAGCACATTAGGAAGGTCACCTTCCACTCTAGGCAGCCACCCTCCACATTGGGAAAGTCACTTTCCACTTTAGGCAGCCACCTTCCACATTAGGAGGCCACCCTCCACATTAGGAAGGTCACCTTCCACTTTAGGCAGCACATTAGGAAGGTCAACTTCCACTTTAGGTAGGTCACCTTCCACTTTAGGCATCCACCTTTATCAACAAAGAGCGGTGCTACTTGTTGAAAACCTGAGGGAGTGGTGAAACTTGGCCAAGTTCAAGAGCAAGGGTATGGATTTCAGTAAAGGCGTAAGGAATACAAAGTTGTAACGGTGAGGTTTATATACTCAGAGGTAAGGAAACAGCCGAGCCGCACAGGCAACATGTGGTAGGGGGGAGGTACAGTCATGGGGTTAGAGTAGTGTGCACAAGTCAGAAAACATGAGGGAAGGGTGTGGTATGTAATCATGAGGCGAAGGCGAGGCATGGAATCTTGTAGAAGGTCTTGGAACATTGTTGAGGGAGTCAGGTGATGAAATCTTTACATAGTCCCCCTCCTGTAGTCAGCCTCTCGACGACTTCTTCTAGGATCCGTTAATCGTGTGTTCGTCTTGTGGATTGTTATCGTCGTCCTCGAGCTCAATGGGGGGTGCTAGGACGAAGGGGGTTCTTGAGGCAGGACCCGGTTCGTCAAAGTAGTCCTCGGGATCATCGTCTTCGAAGATAAAGGGGAGGACATTGAGTCCAAGCGAGATTGTTAGTGGGGGGAGGCCTCGTCGGTGATGGATGGCCCATTCTTCTCGGATGATGGGGTCCAGGGGAATAGTTACTTCTAGTCGAAGGCAGGTGTGCCGGAAGTTCCCCCAGACTTCAACAACAATGGGGGAGGCGTGGAGAATTCAAGACTGTTGTTGGGGGCGGAGGGCACTCACTCTCTCAAAGAGGGTTCATTGGGCAGTCTCTGCAACATCCTCGATAATGTCATGGAGGATGGCATCATCTACAGAACATAGTTCTCTTCGCTGACCAGGGAAGTCCAGTGCACGAATAGGCAGATCGTCTGCGGAGGGGGGTTCGCCGTGTTGTCACAACAAGTATGAGGGATCTGGGGGATGCTTAGATTGTGAGCCTCCCAGTTGGGGTGGTTGGGGTCATCAGGAGGGTTGGCGAGATGACCAGTTCAGTGAGCACAAGGGCGTATGGGGAGGTAGGGGTGCAGAGTTCGTCCATCGCTGTCGGTTCTCTCAGGTGGCATGGTGGTGGTTCATGGGAGAGAAGGATTTTCATTGTTTTTTGTTGTTTGATTGTTTTTATTGTGTGAGGGTCAGAGTTTGCCATGTCAGGTGTCATGTGTTTTTTGGGGTGAATGAGACAGTTAGTAATCGTGTGGCATTGGGATATTTTTTGTGGAAGTCTGTGAGGGCTTCTGGAGCGTTTTTGAGGTTTGCTTTTGGCTCCCAGGTATTGTCCTCATGCAGATAACTGGCCCACTTGACTAAATATTGAATCTTCTATCTGTGTTTTTGACTTTTCAATATTTCTTCTACTTTGTGTTGTTCATGATCATCAATCAGCTCCGGTGGTGGCTGCTCATCTGGTTTTTGGTTTGGAAATTCTCCTGGTTTATAGGCGAGCAGTAGGGATTCATTAAAGACCCAGTGTATTTTCCACATTACCGGAAGATTTAGGCAATAGGTGGCGGATCCCACTTTTTCAATAATCACAAAGGGACTTGTTTGTCTGCAAATTTTGCGGTTGGTCTTTCCGTGTTCAGGTTTTCTGCATCTAGCCAGACCAGGTCACCCTTTTTGTACTCTTTTATTTTTGTATTTTTGTGTTTGTTATAGGCAGTTTTCATGTATGTGGCTGCTTTTTCCATGGCTTTTCATGCATTTTCTTGGGTTTCTAGGATTTTTTGTACAAAGGTTGCTGCAGCAGGGTTGTGTATTTGTTTTTTGATTGATATGTCACCCATTCATGGATGGTAGCCATAATTCAAGTAGAAGGGGCTCTGTTTTGTCACAGAATGTACTCGGTTATTGAGTGCGAACTCTGCAGTGGCAAGCCAGCTGGCCCAGTCATCTTGCATAAATGAAATATAGGAGCACAAGTACATTTCCACTTCTTGGTTGGCCCATTTAGTCTGACCATCTGTCTGAGGGTGATATGCAGTACTTGGGTTCCCTTTTATCCCTATTAATTTATTGAATTCTTGCATGAAGTTTGAGACAAATTGAGAGCCTCAGTCACTATTAATCTTGTATGGTATGCCATGATATCAAAGAACTTGGTCTTGTAGGATTTTTGCTGATCCTAAGGCAGTGAGAGTCATATTAGTTGGTTCCAAGAGTGTCATCTTTGTTAATTTATCACATATTACCAGGACACAGTCGAAAGTATTAGACTTCATGTATCAATCCTGTTGGGACCCAGATTTTTTCTTCATATTTGTAAAGTCCTTTTTTGTTTTTTGTCCAGTTAAGAGAAGTAGGAGGAGTCATGGTGGAGTGAGCAAGAATTAGTTTTTGAAGGATTGTTGGTTCTGGGATAAGGAGCATGGCTAGATGGTTTGTAGGGAATATTGTAGTAGATTTTCATAATTAGGGTTAGGCTAGGTCTGAGTACAGTCCAAGGATTTGAGCTATTTCCCACACATAAATAAGTCTTGGTCTCATGAATGATATAGATATGTTGGCTGTCCCAGAAGTATGCATATCATATGCGAACGATATGCGTACGATATGCATACTCCTGAGCAGTGTATGGCAGTGTGCACATGTCCTTTGCCCAGAAGTACACATATTGTACACGTACGATATGCATACTTCTGAGCAGAGTGTGTGTGCATATGCTTTGCCCAGATGTAAGGCTATAGGCCTTTTCTGTTCTTGTATTACATAATCTACCTACCATAATAGTCTACCAGCATAGCCGCTTAGGCTATCCTTTCATCAGCGGCCCCTAGAGGGCTGCTCACCTATATATATAGTGTTGCGACTGTACAGAGAGGGTAGATCCCTCTACATAGAACTACTACACTCAACATACAGTTGAGTCTGGTTCTTTTGAGGGATAGAAAGCGTTACAACTTTTTTGAACCTTCAACACAATGAGAGTGGTTAGAAATGGGTTACACCCGTATAGCCACACAGAAAAAGCACAACAAGAAGGGAGGAGAAACTCCTCCCTTGGTAGGACCTGTGTGCGACACAGGCATCGCGCAGCCAGAGGGAATAGGACCCTCTGTTGAGCCCAGCAGTGAACCCCCGCTAAGGGCTGATGTGGTGTCACCGGCCCCTGACGACAGCGTTAGGTCCGAAACACCACATCACTGGCGAGGCGCCATCGTTTGAGAAGGCCAGGCCTTCAAAAGGAAAGGGCAGGGAGCTTTTAGAAACCCGCAAGAGGTGGCTGTGAGAGTGGTCAAGCTCACGGGCTCCCTCCAATAGTGGAGACGAGCCCACAGCAATAGTGCGAGCTAATGCTGTAGCCGAGAGACTCTCGGACATTCAGGTGGAACTCTCCCACCAGGATGAAGAGTTTGAGGCTCTTGTAAGGGCGATGAAAAATCGCCAAGCCACTATTTGGCAACGGCTAAGTGAGGAGGCTACCCATGTGAGGCGGGTGTTGGACTTGCTAGATGAGCAGGGAACCGCGCTAGTGGCTCCCTTATGGCGGCAACACCGTGATTCGTTGGAACCCGAAGTGGGGCTTGCCCCGCCGAGTCAGGCGCCCTCAGGGGTAGCCCCAGAGGCCAGATGGTCGGCGCCAGCCAACTGCGAGGAAGGGTGGCGAAGGGAGAACCGCACGGACGGTTCTCAAACCCCTGGCGAACCAGGAATAGAGGGCAGTGGCCCTCGAGAAACAGTGGGGCCGGAGCCATGGCTTATGTCATGCTACCCACAGCTGGGTCAGCGAGAGCCAACGGGCCGGATGGGCCTGTTTGGATGGATGGAACCGCCCCAGAAGGAGCGGGAGATTACTCGGGAGGTATTCCCAAGTTCTACAAATTACCAGAGCGATGTATTACATTGCTACCTCGTGATGATATGAGATAAAACCTCGCTATTGCCTGAGGCAATAGCTGAGATTAAGGGGATGAAGATTGACCCCCCTGAGCTTTATGATGGACGAGATGACCTCGTCATCTGGGAAAGGTGGCTTGATGGCCTCCTTAATTACTTCTACTTCCATAGAGTAGTCGGCCCGCAGTTGGAACACCAACGTGTTATGCTAGTGGGGTCACGCTTAAGCAGAATAGCCGCTACTTGGTATACCCAAGAAGTAAAGGGCCTATCCCGTGCTCCTCGAAGGTGGACCTTTGGAGAATTGATAACCGCTATGTTTAAGCGGTTCCTGACTGAGGTAACGGCCCAGAAGGCAGTGGATGCCTTCTACCAGGTGAAGTTTACAAAGGCGAAGGGCGCCTTAGGATTCTGGAACGAACTGGTCCAGGTGGCAGAGAGAATGCTCACCCCGCCTGATGCTGGTATGATGAAAAGGCAGTTCCTTAATGGACTGCCTAACGAGATGGTGGAGGCCATCTTCAAAACTCACACGATTAGCATTGAGTTATCCTCGGTTGAGGATATTATCGACACTAGTTGCCAAGTGGAAGCGACCCTCCACTACCTCCAGCAGCGGAGGGCAGTGCCTTCAGCAGGGAACCAGCCAGGTCCCAAAGGAAACCCGCCCACAGGCAGAGTGCCTGTGGGGCAGAGGTTTGTGAGACTGCGGCCGTATTGGCCGCACACAGACCATAGGCCAGGGGAACCTGTTCCCCTGCGGATTGACCGAGCATGGGATGAGCATGCCCAAGCCGGAGGGAGCAAACCCCGGCTAGAACCGCCTAAGGCAGTGCCCAAGATTGGGGTACAAGGCGGAGAGGAGCAGAAAGCTCCTCTAACATGCTATGTGTGTGGGAAAGCAGGGCACTATGCGAATGTGTGCCCTCAGTCACAGTGAAAGCCAGAGGCTTTTAGGGGAAATGTAAGGAACTATGCCTTACAAGAGGATCCGGGCGAGACGGAGCCCGAGGAACTGCAGGAAACACCTGCGGTTGAAAGCGAGGAGCCAGAAGTCACGGAAGACGACTATGCTGGTTGCGGAGACCAGTACAATTCAGACAAGCTCTTCGTCCTTGAAGAGCTCAAGGAGGAGGCGGAAAGCGACCAGGTTGCTGGAATCTGGGAAGTGGAAGAGGATGAGATCCTCTATGCGATGGAGGTGTTATAGTGTTGCTGCAGCTTCAAGCTGAAGCCCAGCTGGTCATAAGCCAAGCCAAGCCAATCGATTGGCTTGGCTTGACATCAGCTTCAGCTTCAGCTTGAGGCTTTCTCCAAGCTGCACAGCGGCTGCTCAAGCCGCAGCTCCCAAGACATCCATCAATGGGGCAAAGAATTGTTTTTTTCCTCCTCCACTGCCCTCCACTGCCCTCCACTATGCTTATCTGGGTCTGCAACTGTTGTCTATCACCAGGCAGCTGCTTCTCTCTATTCTTGTATGCATGGTTAGAGACATTGATGTCTGTCAATCCTGCCCTGGAGGAAGATCTTCTTGGAGACATGTTACTGGATGACTTTGACACTGTGTTTGACAAGGTATTAGCCACCATTGCCCAGGATGATGATGATGAGATGTAGTTCTATAATGGTATTTTTGTAATTCTAGGCCAGTTCCCATTATTAGCTGGCTGCAAGCCACAGCTAGCCAGCTGTAGCCACAGCTAGCCAGCTGTAGCCACAGCTACAGCTTGAGTCAGCTTCAAGCTGCAGCTGGAGCTGCAGCCATGGCTACAGCTTCAGCTTGTGAAGCCAAAGCCGA
This sequence comes from Clavaria fumosa, assembly GCA_951802425.1. Taxonomy (NCBI): domain Eukaryota; kingdom Fungi; phylum Basidiomycota; class Agaricomycetes; order Agaricales; family Clavariaceae; genus Clavaria; species Clavaria fumosa. The sequence continues at coordinate 57,583 of OX637805.1, read as the reverse complement.
AGCTCATTGAGCCGGCTTGGCAGCTAGCCAAGCTGCAGCAACACTAAGGTGTTAGAGCAATTAGCCACAGCTGCAGGAGCACTGGACTGAGGCACACAGTGGGCCAAGGCAGGAGGACCAGGCAGAAATGCCAAGTTTCCACTTCTGGTCCTCCCTCACTATGCAAAACTGTGCAGTGGGGAGCAGCACCCATCTGCCAGAGCTGAGGCTCTGCAGCCACAGGTGCAAGTCTGTGGAAATGGGGAAGCAGCACCCATGTGAGGGGCCTGAGGGCAGGTTAAATTAGCAATGATATTTATTGAATTACATGGGACCATTCATGTACAGGAGTTGAGGGGCCACAGCTGCAGAAGGGCAAAGTGAGGAGCAGTGGCCATGTTCTGGGGCTGAGGAGCAGCATCTGAATGCAGGATCTCAGGGACCCAGCCACAGCTGCATGCGAGTCCACAGAGAGGGAAGAAGCCTCAAGTGCACCATGGCATCCCTGCACAGGAGCCAGGGACTGTGGCTGCAGCCAGGCACAATATCACAGCCACAGATGCTCACACAGAGAGAAAGCAGCATCCAGCTTGGGTGAGGGACCACAGCTGCAGCTGGACACAAGTCCACAGAGTGGGAGCTGCATCTGAGCATAGGAGCTGAGGGATTGCAGCCCCAGCCAGGTGCAAGACCACAGAGAGAGTGGCATTTGCACATGGGAGCCAAGGGAGAGGGGAGCCAAGGGAGAGGGGAGCCAAGGGAGAGGGGAGCTGAGGGGGCAACCCATGGCTGAAGCTGGGAAGAGGACTCAAGGAGCTGCAGCTGACACTGGGCACAAGTCTGTGGAGCTGAGGCTGGGCATAAGCCCCCAACATGGGGAACATCAGCTGAAGGAGTGTAGCAACAGCTGCACACAAGTATGGCCAAGAGGGTCAGATGGAGTCATGTATATGATGTAGAGACCCAGGCACAGGACCTGAGGGGCCACAGCTGGGCTGAGCACTCGGGCCGGGTGCTAGGCCACAGATCCATAGCTGGACCCACAGAGTGGTGGGGGGGGGAGCACTTGAGCACAGGAGCTGGAAGACTGCAGTTGCAGCCAGGCACAAGTCCCATAGTGGGAGGTGACGTCCATGCATGGGAGCAGAGCCTGCTGACCAGGAGGACCAATGGCAGGCATATGCAATGCCTGCTGGCCAACAGGGTTGGTGGGGACACATGCAATGTGAGAGATCCCAGCACAGGACTTGAGGGGCCACAGCCGAGGCTGGGCACGATCCCACAGAGTGGGGAGCAGCATCTGCATGCAGAGCTGAAGGACCACAGCTGCAGCAGGCACAAGACCCTAGAGTGGGGTGCAGCATCCCCCACATGTGGGGGCAGGGCCTGCTGGCCAAGAGGAACAACAGCAGGTTCATGCAGTGCCTGCTGGCCAAGAGGATTGGCAAAACGGGTGCCCAAGTGCCTGACAGGAATGAGAGTGGGGCCCAGCACCATGCATCGGACTCAGACCACGGAGGGTCAAGGTCCAGAGCCACCTGTATCTACCTCTGGGTTCACTGGACCATCTGACCCAGCAAATAGACAAAGGTGGTACTCAACTGGACACAGGATCTTGCCAGGGGCTGGCATGGCAGAGAGAACTGGAGGGCATGACTGAAAGGAAGGAGGAGAGAATATTGGGGAATAGAAGGCAAGGGTCTTTCTGGAGCTGTAGGTATCTTGGAGGCCCTGGGGCCATCCTAAGACACCCTGTGTGACACCCTGCCTGGAGGACCAGGGCAGGGCCCAGCAGGATGTAGACACAGACACAAAATTGGCTGCACCAGTACCCCCTCCTTCAGAGGGGGATCCAAATAAGCAAATCCAGAGGGACCAGGGTTTGAAGTCCCAAGAGGACTGGGCCTGAGGGATGGAGTCACAAGGAGCCACCTGACATTTCATCAGTATTTCTTGTCCACATGGATGACATTGTTATGCCTTCCTGTCTCCACTACCAACCAAGGGCCTTCTTCTTCCATTCCATCTAGCATCCATTCAAGCCCTCATCCATCTGAGGTGCTCCCTGTTGCCCCTGTAGCACCATCAGATAGTCACCCATGTACCAGCATACCATTGCCCTTGTATGATTGTCTGCTCTCCTGTCTCTTCCCCATTCTCTTCATTCAGCAATTGTGTCTCCCCCATGTGTTGATAGCTGTGGGCCACACACTTTGATACACATGCTTTCAAGCTTTGACACAAACTCAACTCATAACTTAACTGACTTTGTGAGATGGGGCATCCAGGACACCCACTTTGACATTCACATCTAATCAACTTTGTGTGTCATGTGGGCATGGCAGTCCTGGACACCCACCTTGAGGTACACATCCAGTCAACTTACTTTGTACATTATGAGAGATGTGGGTGTCCTGGTCCTCCTGGCATGGCTTACCTGTATCTGTATGATGTCCCAGCCTGCATCACATTGGATCTTGGTAGGTATGTAAGACCTAGGGTTGGCATGCTAAGAGTGAGTAGCACAGGTGGTGTAAGTAGGATGGAGGGTGGACAGTGTGAGTGGAGTGAGTGGGTGGCACAGGCAAGGTGAGTAAGGCAGGTGGCACAAGTGAGGAGGTGCAAGTGAGGCAAGCCATGTGGTGTAGCACCAATGAGGTGAGTGGGCTGCTCATGTTCATCAGTCATTGCTTATGTGTGCCATACAGTGCCTAGGCTATGTCCATGCTGCTCATAGCAACCCACCTCCAGACCCTGTTCTTTTTTCCCTTCCCCAGGTAGTCCAGCACAATGCAGTTCTGCCTCCTCCCCTTCCTTGCCATGTGCTATCCACTCTATGCTGCTTGTCTTGTTCTTCTGTCTGAGAGTCTTGTGATTAACATAGACTCACAAGACTCCTAGACAGAAGAACAAGACAAGCAGCATAGAGTGGATAGCACATGGCAAGGAAGGGGAGGAGGCAGAACTGCATTGTGCTGGACTACCTGGGGAAGGGAAAAAAGAACAGGGTCTGGAGGTGGGTTGCTATGAGCAGCATGGACATAGCCTAGGCACTGTATGGCACACATAAGCAATGACTGATGAACATGAGCAGCCCACTCACCTCATTGGTGCTACACCACATGGCTTGCCTCACTTGCACCTCCTCACTTGTGCCACCTGCCTTACTCACCTTGCCTGTGCCACCCACTCACTCCACTCACACTGTCCACCCTCCATCTTACTTACACCACCTGTGCTACTCACTCTTAGCATGCCAACCCTAGGTCTTACATACCTACCAAGATCCAATGTGATGCAGGCTGGGACATCATACAGATACAGGTAAGCCATGCCAGGAGGACCAGGACACCCACATCTCTCATAATGTACAAAGTAAGTTGACTGGATGTGTACCTCAAGGTGGGTGTCCAGGACTGCCATGCCCACATGACACACAAAGTTGATTAGATGTGAATGTCAAAGTGGGTGTCCTGGATGCCCCATCTCACAAAGTCAGTTAAGTTATGAGTTGAGTTTGTGTCAAAGCTTGAAAGCATGTGTATCAAAGTGTGTGGCCCACAGCTATCAACACATGGGGGAGACACAATTGCTGAATGAAGAGAATGGGGAAGAGACAAGAGAGCAGACAATCATACAAGGGCAATGGTATGCTGGTAAATGGGTGACTATCTGCACCCCCTTCAGCACACCCACCCCCTATCCAAAAGGCCTAGCCAATTTTGACTGATGCCCTTTTTATAGGCCCAGCCAATCGTCAGCCGAGATATAGTCGTATAGGCTTGGCCGATCAACTCGATATACCAAAGTCATGTTATACATACACAGATCTCATGGTACTAATGATGCCCTTTCAAAAGAGCTAGCCAATGAACATTTTAGCAACCAGTGAAGAGGGCCTGAAGCACCCTATTCAAAACACTTCTCTCCTTACATGACAAATAATATCAAAGAGGCTGGGGATGAAGCATATATAGAGTTTATGAAGCAATAGATCAGATATGCTATTTGATAGGAACATAAATTACAAGGTCATCATCATCTGAGACTGCATTAGTGTTAAATGAGACCATACACCTTAATACAGCAGGGTGAAATCAAAACCAATATGCCTTATAATAGGCTTCCAATAGGTTGGAGCAAACTCAACCTCCAAACATGCAATAGAGCCACTGTGAACTTAGGATGAAATGTGGTCTGTCAACTGAATCAGGAACATTGCAAGATGATGTTCTTTAGAAAAGGATGGACCTTTTGAATACCATGCAGCAAGCACTGTCTAGAACCTGATATGCATTTGAATAGACTAAAAAATGGTTAGTTTAGATGGCAAATTTGGACATAAAATTGAGCCATTATGATCTGTAATTGAATGTGGCAAGTGATGCAGGCAGTATCATTATTTGTTATTCCACAATTCATCATAAAAGGCCCCAAATATGCCATCCATCAGGGCATACTCCTTGTGATTATCTGGTATCTCTTAAAAAGGGCTAAACTATTGCACTACATGAGCACAGATTACAAAGAATTATTAGAATCTGGAGAGACTGACATCCTGCACAATATGCACATTTAGATATTCCATGCTATGAATATGATCCATACTGAATAAAGATATGCTTCACTGTCTTATTGGGAGATGATTGTCAAACAGCTGTAAAATGGAACCTGTTCACATTTTACTGCACTACTGAGATCTATTTTCAACCATTCCTCCTTGGTCGCAGTACCCGTTTCTTTGCATCCATGGAGGCCCTCTGTCTGGCCCTGGTCCTATATAGTGACTTGGACCTTTCCTCATCCTTTTCACCCCCCACCCATCTCCTTTTCTGTAGGCTGGGTTCTGCCTCATTATGGATCTCAACTACCACATGAGTGGCAGGATGATCACCACTTTCTACCCCAACCCCCTCAGCACCCCCCTCAGCACCATCACACTGTTCAATATCCACCTTCTTCCACAGGCTGGATTCTTCTGCATCGGTGGTTGGGGGAACAGAAGCATTGACCCTATCATCATCCCCATCATCACTCTGCCCATCATTATCTGACTCCTGTGAGCCAGATTCCTCACTTTATAAAATTAAAAAGTGCATTGATGATAATGATGACATGAAAACACTCACTCAGTACTGATATAGACACAATCTTCTTGTGCCTTCCCCTTCTTGAGAGACAGCCTCTTCACCCTGTTGTCAGATGACAATGAAGGTTCTTCTTCAGATCCTTGGTGATGGCTGACCAGTGGCCTTGATGCCTTCCCTCTTAGATGCTGTGGAAGGACATGCTGAAACCGGAATATCTTTTGGCCAAGCATCTGACGATGACAGAGAAAATCACAGAGGAGCCCTTGGTAGTAATCACCTCCTGAATCAGAAGAGCCTTCTTCTCTGGCCACAGCTCTACGATTGTTATGTAGCCAGTTGCGAATTTTCTAGGATGACACAAAATCAAAAATCAAGCAAGGAGATGGGTAAAATGGTTCTATGTTACTGTGGTTAGGTCATCTGGAATGTTCTTGTGATCATTCTGGGCTGCATCCCTGATTTTCGCTTTGATTTCTTTGACAATACGTGCTCTGCCTTTTGAGTTTGCTTCTTTGTAGCCTGCAAGGCTGTCTGTGAGTATCTTGGTATATTCTTGGGTGGTCCAATGTGTCATTTTCCAAGCTGGTGGGGTTGTTTCAGCAGTGAAATAGTGGGGATCAAATGTCGAAAGAGAAGCGGCGTGTGTCATGTGAGGAGGCAAAGCGCAACTTGCTTCACGTGAGTCTGTGACATTGTAACACCTGGGATCCCAACCGTTACTGTCACATTTGTGACCAATACTCACGTACTGTGACTTGCGCATCAGTTATGTCTTCACCACTCATCCTTCCTTGTCCTGCTGTTCGTGTGGGTCAAAAGGTCAGCCGCCCAGACTCTCTGGTTGCTTCACTTCAAGTCCAGGGGGCCATGTAAGCTTTCCTGCTCTTGATCTCTATGCAGGGCCACTGCTGCTTCGACTTGTTCAACTAACTGGTTTGTGGAAGGGCCACAATGACTTTGACAGGAGTTGGATTCCCACAGGTAATGCTGCGCTTGGAAAGGGATGCATATGCATGTAAAGTCAGTCTTCACAAGCCGCTACATTTCAACTGCTGATCATATTAGATGAGCCACCCAGATACGAAAGGGCATCACATCGTAATGCTTTTGGATGTGAATCTTGTTCGCCCAATGCAATCGCATGTGTCAAATTTCTTGGGAAAGACTGAAGAAGGTATGTACCCTATGCACCTTTTCCTGTCATGATCTAAAAATAATATGTCTAGGACATGCGTTCTTTCAGCAACTCCATCTGCTGTTTGATCAAGACTCCAATTACTGGAGTAGGCAACAGTATGAGGCTTTTGTTCTGTCTGTGAAAGCAAACTTTCCTGGAGACTCATGGGGATTCATGGGGTATGTAGTCTGCATGATAAGCTAAATTCAAGTGTCAATAATGTCATAAGGGCTGAGGAATCAGCAAACACATGGTCTGAAAACAAAATACCTGGGTACACAACACACTCCAAGGAGCAATTCAAATTGACAATGTTTCCCCATCACAGTGAAGCAACTCAAAAACCATTGCTTACTCCAATTGAAATGGATGGTAATGAGCTCCGGTGGTCTGTCAAGGAAACCGTTGAGACACTTGCAGAAGATAAAGACGAGTGACAAGGACAACGGTGTTAGCAAAGCTTTCAATGGCCCAAAGTTTTTCCCATACTTTGTAGGATTGAACTAGGAAACAAGTCTATGCACAGAATATGTGCATTCATTGCATACCAGGTTCCCTGCCATATTGATGCCTTTTGGGATACAACCAATATGAGCCCACCACATTTGGGGGATGGGCATTGACAATGACTAATGTCTCACTCCGAGCACATGCACAGCATGATGCTGAGCAGAAGCACATCTATACTACAAAGGAAGGTTGGTATCACGTGCGAGACCAACGTCAAAGTCAAACGTCAAAAGCACGTGGTGCATTCACGTGATGGCGTCACGCTCGACATGCATATACTCTACTCACTCAGTTGTCTGGTTCTGCCTTTCCTTTCGTTTATCCCTCTGTTTCCTTTTGGGGTCTTTGCTTGCCCTCTACTCACTCATTTCATTGTCTCAAACTTTTTCTGCTTTCCTTTTTGTGCCACTCCTTCTGCTTTGCTTTATTGCTCTACTGCATATTTCAGTCTGGTCTTGGATGTGGGAACACCATGACTCTACTGCGGAATCTATGGCTTGGAGACAGAAGACGTTAGTTTGAATGCTTCGGTTACATTGACGTGAGTCCCAGCAAACTCAAATTCAATTTTTCTCGGACTGGTTCATCGAATTCGAAGCATCTCAAGACCAGTAGGGTGGAGGAACAGCCACCACCGAGTGGGTCTACGTCTTAGTTTTACACAGGGTAGATGTCGCACGTGCTTTGTCATCATTACTGTTACGATTGAGTGACGACTTACATAAACTTTAAGTGCATCAACTGTGGCATAGCACGGGTTAACTGCTAGTGCTAATACTTTGTAACATGAAGACCTTGTCAAACCTACTAAAGTAAAAATTGGCAAGTCCACTCACTGAGATGACAACAAGTTCATATTCCCAAATGTGACATGTGATGTGACCTGTAACAGTTGGGATCCCAGGCACTGCCACCACCATCAAGTTTATCGTTTTACTTGAACTCTCCCGACTACGCAACACCATGTCCACTTCAAAATCTCTTACGATCTTCAACCCAGAGACCATCCGTGCCAGCACAGTCTTCAAGAGGTATCCCTGGATGACCAATGTCATCTCCCAACCTGGACCCCTCGAAGATAACGTTGCGACTTGGCTGGGAAACCATCCAAACATTGGAGAAGAACAAGTTTCACTTTGCAAGGTTGAATACATATATATAAACTTGGGCTCATGTTCTGATCAAAGTTTATTGACAGTTAATTGCCCAATCTTTAGATAATTTCGGCATGCATCCAGGACGCACTGCAATCAAGAAGGAGAAGGCGGTCAATGAGTACTTTTGTGCCCCTTTTGCTGACATAATGAGTGAAGGCAAATGGGGCAAGCATGACATGTCTGCTCTGATGGGTGCTGCCCATTTCATTTTTCGCCATTCGCTATTGGACCGTTTGGTGTTTGCCTTAGGAAATGAAGTTTGTCCTGTTCAGTTGAGCCCTCACTCTGAGTTTCCACAAGTCCCAAAGAGGGTTCGAGAGGTGTGTCAAATTCCCTGCCCTTGTCCAAGTATCTTATATCTTTTAGTTTATTGCGATGATAAAAGATTGGGTCAAGCCGATTCAGAAGGCCCAGGGATCTCATGGTTTTCAAAGCATGGATCCTCTTCAAAATCCAGCCACATACTTTAGTGTGCTTCCAGCCAACCCAACCACAGACCAGCAGCGCCTCATCAAGACGGTGAAGTTCCTTGGCAGTGGGCTCGAGCGAATGCGAGACATCAAAGTCAAAACCCTCCTGCTCAACTTTGAGATGATGGCCTTTGCCATCACCTGGTTTGGATTGGTTAGTAATGAGTGAACTACCACAACTACTACTAACAATGTTTCAGAATGGTGCTGCTGATTTTGCTGAATCTACCCAAGACTGGGTCAATATATTGAATGAGTAAGAACAGAGTTGTACTTGTCTCATTACACGATTAACTCATTCCACATAGACAATTGGAGGGGGAGGGTCTTACAATGTCCGCAAGCCTTATCTCAAGGCTCACAGATCAGAATCTGGGTCCCATGCTCTTTGAGCATGTGTGCAGGCTTTTCCATTACTGTGTCGCCATCTCCCCTCTTTTTGCTCTGTCTGCAAGAGGGTTTGAACGGTCCCAAGTCCGACGCAGTTACTTAGTTTCAGTAAGCACATTTCAGTTCTAAATCAAACAGTGTTCACAGAGCTGGAAACGCAGACTGCAATTTCTCTTGGCAATGAAAAGCCACCATTTTTGGGTCTGACGGAGAAAGCACTCTGGAAGGCTCTCATGCAGGCAAGCATTACCGGTGACACTTCAGCAGCTTTGAGTACCTTCATCGCTGAGTTCCAAGAGCTACACACAAAGTTTCAAGGTCCAGAAATTGAGATTGATTGGTATTCCCAGTCCCGTAAGCAATTTTGTTTTCTTGGTCTCTGAAGAAAGCTGAATGTGAGATCAAGGGAAAGTCATAATCGCAATTACTGCTCCTGACCCTGGTCCCATGGAGCAAGCGCCAATCTTTCCCATGCTAGATTATGGGGATAAGGGTTGGGTCGCTTCAGCTGAGGGAAGTGAGGGAGTGAAAGAGCCAGAACAGGAACTGGCATTCAAGTCAAATGAAGAGGAGGAGGTCTTGGAAAATCCCCCACAACCCCAAGAAGAAAGTCGATCTGGTCATCCAGTACGAAAGGCGGTGAAGAGACTGCGACTTCAAGCCTCAGACAAGGAAGACGACGATGAGTTGATGTCAGACAAGGAGCCCACAGCAAGAAAGGAGAAAGGAATGACCCCACAGGATAATAGTAGGAGCTGGGGAAAGTTTCCAGGGAAGAAGTCGGCTGTGAAGCCAGTTCAAATTATTATTGATCTCACAGTGGTATGTCTAATATGATCATCCTTGCATCATTTCATCTTATATTTCATTCAGGACAGTGAGAAGACTGAGGAGCTACATTCTCTACCTCCCCCGAAGGTGAGTGAAGTCTTGACTACCATCCAACATTTTAATCTCACATGTCAATAAAGATGATGAACCGTGCGATTAAGGTCAAGATGTTTGATGCCAATCCCAATAATGAACCAACATTATATGAACATTTTGCTACAGAGGATTCAGTGAGTTTGAAACATATTGTTCTTCAAAGATCTCTCTCAAAATGGAGCAGGGATTCCAAGAGTATCCTGTGTTGAGTGACATCATCGAAATGGTGGAAGAAGGTTATATCAACAGAGTCCCCAAGCCTCATTTTCCTGCCGCTAGGTCCCCCATATTTGACCCCAAGGGGTCAGCCATATACGTCACATCCTGGGCAGATTTCATGAAGATGGCAAGTACAGAGGTCCAACAGATCTTCCGCCACCGTCACATCCTGGTCACAAACACACCCATGACACCTTTGAACTTTGATGAGGAGGGGTTGTCGACTTTGGGCCCATTACACCAGAAATGTGTCTTCCAAGGTGAGTCACGCATAGTACTTCAGGTGATCCTTCTAATTCATCTTCTGCAGTTGCAGAGATGCGCAAGGACCCAGACGTAAACCTCCTCCCTACTGGTACTCTTGCTGACCTTCTGGAGTCAACGCGGGATGAGGGAAAACGTCGCATTTTAAACGGCCTGGATTTCCCGATGGGCCACCTCAGTCTCCCCCCACCACCTCGCTTCAGGCATGTCCACCCCTGCATCGACATGACATTTTGACTGATATACACTCAAATCAGCGCTCTTGCAACCCACGAGTGGGCTCATCATCAAACTCGCAAAGTGGATGGCTTCATCAGCAATCGAGCTGACAAGGAGGACCTGATTTGGGGACTTGCTTCAACTGGTGGTACCATGAGCATGCCACACATTGACGATTCTGGTCTTGCAGTCATTTCGACTATCATGTCAGGCTCGAAATGGTGGGTGGTGATACGTCGCCATGAAAATGTAGAGAAGGAAGATCACCGTGGTGACATCTTTTCGACGCATGCCTTCCCTCTCAGCTGGGGTGCCTGTAGCACAGGGAAAGGGTTTCTGCAGGCGGAGGCAATCCATTTGAAGACAGGGGATGTTTTGTAAGTCACAGCAATTCCCACATGCTTCATTTACTGAGAATCCAACAGCTTCATGCAACCTGGAACACTTCACTTTGTACTTGGTCCAGAGCCAACGATAGTCTACGGCCGGCATTTCTACTCCGCATCGACTATGGCTCTGACCTGCGCTTCAACCCTGCACACATTTGTGCTTAACCCGGTCATCACAAATCAGGACCTCAAGTCAACAGGCACATACCTGAGTAGGATGATGGCCATCTGGGTTGAGCACTACGTCGGTGGTGCATCAAAATATGGTATTTCCTGTTGTATTGCAAAGTATTCCATCTGAGATTGTTTTTAGCCTTTAGTGATACAGTTGCCCACATTCCTGACGTCACAACTCAAGAGGGTCTCTTGGATGTCATAATGGTCGGAAATATGCTTGAGTTTGCGACGGCGCTCGGTCTAAAACACTCTGGCAAGAAATCTCATCCAGAGGTTCTTGAAGAACGAAATGCTGCGATGTGGCGATACCGTATTTTTCAAAGCTGGTTTAACCACCGATATGTCTTGGAGATTGGAGATCAAGGGGTAAACCTTTGTTATCTCTTCAACAGATCGCTCATTCAATTCGGCGCCGCGCTCTGTTTCTACATGAAGAGATGGGAAGAGAAGGCGCCGCTTACAATTACAACGAAACAGGTGACCGCGGCTGTTCTTGACCACATCCGCAAGGAATGGCAGGATCTTCTACATTCCTTCGAGCAACTTCTCAATGACGATCCGAGCAAATGCCACTGGTTCATTTGGAACGGCCCAAAGTTCCATATCTTTCCCCGCGATGAGTCTCAGGTCTGGACAGAGCTCCAAGATTTGTTGAATGACCCAGTCTATGCACAGACATCTGGAGAGGAGCAAGACGAAGATGCCAGTGGAGCGGGAGATGACGAATCTGAGCCAGACCTGCGTCCTAAAAGGCCACACTCTCAAAACGACGGCATGTCATTTTCTGAGAAATCTTTCTTGGAGTAAAACTGACCACAAATTCTCACCAATTCCACAGACAATCTGGACTCTCAGGCTTTTTTCCACAAAAAAAAGAGGCGTGGAAAAGAAAATCGCAACGCATGACCTCGTGATCGCGTCGCCGCGTCCTGCTTACTCGCTCTTAGGCTTGCAGGGCATGGCTGGTGCATCGGTGGGCACCTATTCTTCATCAAATGACCCTCGGACCCACAGAAACACCTGTTGCCTTACTGTGACGTAGACTTTTGGAAAGGATGCCGTTGGGTGGATGACGCAGGGCATTTATAGCCAAAAAACATAGTCAAATACAATCTACCAGCATCACTTTGCACACCACCACCACTTTACACACCAACAGCAAAGATCGCCTATTTTTGCCCAGATCCCTTGTGATTTTTTTTAGAGATTGCAACCTATTATATCTACCTTCTTGCCAAATTCAGCTGGATTGAATGAATCAATGAGAAGTGACATGCGTATTAGCCAGTTGGGTCGCTTTTGTTTCAAGATTTTTGCCACTTCATCACATTTTATGGCTTCAAGATTGGATTGAGTCAAAATAGAACTTATTCCTGTATAAACTCATCCCTCATCTGGAAGCAATCCAAGCAAAATGAGAGTCCTAAAGCAGGATCAACGTTTAACGTGACGGCGCGCATCAAACGCATGCTTCTTCACATGTCAACCCGTTCCATCGGAACCCTCCGGCCTGAACTCGCCTTCCTATTCCCTACCGAGCGCTGTCAGAACGTGTCAAAGCTCAAATTAAGAGCCATGCCAAGGATACAAAGCTGCAGGACGCAGTTGATGCCTACCATCATGAGCAGACAAAGGAGTCCCACACGCGCAGGAGTGCGCGGCAAAAAGCGAAGGAATATGGATAGAGTCTCAGTGGAGAACAATAATTAACAGGTGTAACAGGGGAAGGAGCACCTGAGAGGCACATGAAGAGCAGCAGAAGCTCACACCTGCTGAAGAAGCGAAGCTGTTATTGTAAGCTGCATCAAGGAATCAGCAGATCGAAGCTTCCCAATGACCCTGAACAACATTGAACAACACGCAAACCTGGTCCGAAATAACCGCCTTGGGACTAGATCTGAACAAATGGGAGGGAGCTGGGCAGGGCAGTTCTTGGATCGACATTGGGACATGCTCCAAACCCACTGGAGCAAGCTGCTTGACACACAACGCGCACAAGCCCTGAATCCTGAAACCAAGAAACGTTGGTTGGAGCTGGTGGAGAAGTTTGTTGTGAACAGAAATCAGACCTGAAGATTTGTATGGAATGGACGAGAGTGGATACCCCCCTTCAGACCAGGGAGTATCACGGTAGTGGGTGGACGAGGCACGAAAACGCAGCATAAAGAGGGCAAACCCAAGACTGACTGAGCTACACTCTTTCCCGGAGGCCTTGGAAGACATTTAACAGACCCCGAGTTTGGCGAACAACTAAGAGCACACAACCAGATGAAAGAGGACGAAGCTGCTGCAAAGGCAAGGCGAGCCGCAGGGCGAAAGAGTAAAAAAGCTGCAAAGCAAGTGGTCGAGCTTGAGTGGAAGGCAATGATGGCCCCGTACAACCAGGATATCGAGGCATGGATGGTGGAGTGTGAGAGATTGCGGGTTGCAAAAGTCCGTGCAAAAGACTTACCGCCTCGACCCAAGCGCCCACTGAAGCCAAAACTAGTGTTAGAAGATTCAATGTTGCACCCAGATGCTGTTGGAGAGCATGAGGATGAAGAGGTTGCGAGCTCAGATGATGACGAGCAAACGCTCCCGCGGCTGTGCAGAGTGACCGTTTGTACGGCGTAGTCCTCTATGGCTCCAATTCTCAATTTATTGCTACACTTGTCTGTGAGCATCCTAAAATTACAGAAAAATGCTCTTTGGTATCCCTACATATTCTAGAATGTTTCTGTAAGCTCTAAATTAAAGATTTCAGTGCTATTTCCAGTACAGCATGAAGAAACAACAAACGGTGTGCAAAGTGATGCCAGCAGACTGTAGCGCTTTTCCCCAGGGCCATTTTAATCAGCAAAACAGCAGCTCATCCTCTAGTTGCTTGGCATATTTTAAAAAAATGGCATTGCAAACAAATCAACGTTTGGCCTGACAGACGACGGTGACAAACACGCGAAATATTACAAGACGTTGTATGCGTTGCGGGGAGCATTCCAAGCCTTGCTTGCAGCTGCAGGGCTGCCAAACCAAAGGCGCGAACCCCAGCCAATAACACTTCCATCAGCTGCCTGGGGCAGCGTAGCATCGGCAATCTTCGTATCCTTCTCAACAGTAAATCCACAAGGGCAGAAAGCCTTGTACATGCCTGCCCTCTGGCCAACCATAGTGAGCGTCATTGAGCGAAGGACAGCGCATTTCGGGCACTGAAGCGGAATGAGCTCGCCGAGAGGGCGGAGGGTCTTGTGGCACCAGAAGAATTCGAGCCCAAAGCTGGGGCTGAGAGTTATAAGTGAGGTGTGCGCCCCAAGGCCTTCTTCCTCCTTGAGTAAATCGGGGACGATCCTGCTGATTGAGAAACATTCGATGTAAGTTTTGACCGTGAGCTTCATCAGAAACGGCGCGGCCAGGTGCGGGTAGAAATTCGGTTGGCCAAAGCCAACGATCCAGTTGAAGGATTCACTGTGTTTTTTTTAATTGAATGTCTGAGTATATGGCAGCGGACTCACCTTTTGGCATATGTTTTGATTGCCTGAGTTGCCTCAGGAATCTCCCAGACTTGGCCACAGACCAGCATAACCAGGGTTGAGTGCGATTCCTTTGCAAACAATTTTACATCTGCACCGATAATTTCTTCCAAGAACTAAGAGCCATCAGATAAAAAAGCCATAAAATCCAACTAAGGCTGTACCTGACCAATCTCCAATCCGACGCCAGGAGCACAGTGCAAATCTCCGTTATCGGGATTTGAATGGGTGTATAAAAAGACGATTAGGCGTTGCACACCCAAACTGCAAGGGCTGTTAGTATTATGTATGTGCAATAATGTAAAAAATTACCCTCGAAGTTTTCCTACGAAGCCCTGTAGGATTGCTTGGTGCATTTCAAGCGATTTGCCATCCTCGGGATTGACATCAAGTGTTATGTCGCATTCGAGGAGTTCTTGTCCGTTGGAGGTGTCGGTGAACCAACCCTAGCTGTAAAACAAATGGCCAATGCAAGTTTGGCCACATAATAAAAAACTGCAAAATGTGTTATAGGAACCTTGTAGACATGTTCTATAGGTAAAACAATACAACTTTTGTATGGATCATGTCTCACCCCACTTGCTACTTCAAAAGATCCCCTGGTTTTCATTTTGGCCTCTTCCTAGTGTATCATTACAAAGAATAGCATATTGTACAATACATAGGCATGGGAGGCCTATGAGACTTTAGGGAGACATTCTCTATAGTATATCAATGGTTTATGGCCACTTACCTGATCCCCTAAGCTTCTACTTTCAAACATCCCCTGAAAATGCCCACAAAACTCATTTTCCCGGGATCTTTGGACCTGGACACTAAAACACTTATGTAAAGCACCCACACCCTTTCCCTATACCCCCTCTAACCCCCCATACCATTCACTACCAAGTGGCCAATGCTCCACTTTCTGCTGACCCTTCTCTAACATCTGGCCACAGCTGGCCACTGTAGTTTTGGAACCTGGGATCTTTGGAAGCATAAGGCATACCCACAACACTTGGCCAATGCAGCATTGGCCAACTTCTGTTAAATAATTTCCAATAATCACCAAAATATTCATATGCCTAGTTCCCATTTTTGGCATCATCTTTTGTATGGAAACCACATCCCACTTTCCATCTGTTCCAAAGATCCCCATTATTCTTGATATTAAATGAGCATGGCACATTGGCTATATCTCAGCAAACACTTCATATATTTTCATCAGACTTTGTGAGTAGATGCATACCTATGAGCAGTATCTTCAGTAATATTTATATGAATTTACATGATTTAATGTAAAGGGTAGAGTGGGTGTGCAGATGAAGCAGAAGTGTGAGCCAGGGTGAGAGTGAAGATGATTGTGAGAGTGACAGAGTAAATGGGGTGGGTGAGGGTGAGTAAGAGTGTTCATGAAGGTGAAGGTGAGGGGTGAAGGTGACTGAGAGTGGGGTTCAGGCTTCTTTTCTCATGACTGTGATGGTCCCTTGTCCTTCACAGGTGCAATACTTTCTATCCCTCTGTCAAGGTCCTAACAAGGTTAGTGGCGAAGGGGTTAGCGGAGCGGAACAGAGATGTTCTATCAGAGTCCGGTCGGAGTCCGATATTGGTGAAAAGGAGAAGTAAACAAGAGGAAGGAGACTTATGGGACTGTGGCCTCAACGTATGTGTTGTGCCACCACGTATATACTTGTCCCTATTTATCAAACAAGAACAATACCTAAGAGAGAATCAGAACGTAATTCAACTCCGAAGTGATCGGAGTCCGTCGGAGTGGGTCGGAGTTGGTCATATGACGTGGAGAAAATCAAGGACGGTGAGGACGAAAGCTCAGAGATGTTTTTGGAATCAAGAGACGTTATATTCGAACTGAGGAGCAGAGAGATACAGGTGGAAACTTATACTGCAAGGACAGAGTATAGGAGTAATGTGAAACAATGTACTTATCAAATTACTAGGAGAGTTTCACCACTTGTGCCTGTGCAATTTTCTTGGAACAAAGAAACAACAACAAAAAGCGACTCCCATGGGTCAAGGGTATCCTCTCAATGGTAAACAGAATGAGGGGATGGAGGGAGAAGGTTCTGGAATGAAGTCCGAACGGTCCGAAGGCCGGCGGAGTGAAGTCCGATGAAGGTGCAGAGCGGAGTGCACGGAGTTATGGCGGAGCGGATTGGAGTTGGTAAGGAGCTTGGAGTCCGGAGCGGGGGTCGTGCTTATGCAAGCGGATGGGGTCGTAACAGTATCCCCCTCTTAGGGTCGAACCCCTGAGACCCTGTGGCCAAAGTCCGCGTGAACACGTGGCTTCCATAACAAGTTAGCGTCGGAGTTTCGCAGCGTCTCGAGCGGAGTCCGAAAAATTTTTGGGGGTCAAAAGGCCGCGCGCGTCATGCAACACTTTTTCTCTTCTTTAACCTGCTACCATCATCACTAGCCCCTAGCACGGGCAATCCCTACTATTTTCTTTAAAACCCTTGATGTCACATAACCCGAGCACACCCGGAGTGGGGCCCAGCCGGCCTCCCCGCCCTCGACCACGCCCTGCGGTCGCCATCCCCGTGCAGTTGTGCGTGGAGGACGAGGACCCCGAGATCGCGGTCCTCATGCGCCAGATCAAGGTGCTGAAGGACAAGAAGGCGCGGGAGGAGGAGGAATGGAAGAAGAGGGAGGCCGCGGATAAGGTGCGGCGGGAGGAGATGGAGAGGGTGAGGGTGGTGGAGGTGAAGCGGAGGGCGGAGGAAATCGCGAAGGCACAGGGGACGGGGAGGAAGCGGACGCCGGCCACGGAGTCGGACACGGAGCGCGCGGACTGCGCGCGATGTGTCCGGCTCGGGATGGGGTGTGTGTGGCCGAGCGGAGGGCGGGGCACCGCTTGTGTCAAGTGTGCGGCGGCGAAACTAGCTGTAAAACAAATGGCCAATGCAAGTTTGGCCACATAATAAAAAACTGCAAAATGTGTTATAGGAACCTTGTAGACATGTTCTATAGATAAAACAATACAACTTTTGTATGGATCATGTCTCACCCCACTTGCTACTTCAAAAGATCCCCTGGTTTTCATTTTGGCCTCTTCCTAGTGTATCATTACAAAGAATAGCATATTGTACAATACATAGGCATGGGAGGCCTATGAAACTTTGAGGAGACATTCTCTATAGTATATCAATGGTTTATGGCCACTTACCTGATCCCCTAAGCTTCTACTTTCAAACATCCCCTGAAAATGCCCAAAAAACTCATTTTCCCGGGATCTTTGGACCTGGACACTAAAACACTTATGTAAAGCACCCACACCCTTTCCCTATACCCCCTCTAACCCCCCATACCATTCACTACCAAGTGGCCAATGCTCCACTTTCTGCTGACCCTTCTCTAACATCTGGCCACAGCTGGCCACTGTAGTTTTGGAACCTGGGATCTTTGGAAGCATAAGGCATACCCACAACACGTGGCCAATGCAGCATTGGCCAACTTCTGTTAAATAATTTCCAATAATCACCAAAATATTCATATGCCTAGTTCCCATTTTTGGCATCATCTTTTGTATGGAAACCACATCCCACTTTCCATCTGTTCCAAAGATCCCCATTATTCTTGATATTAAATGAGCATGGCACATTGACTATATCTCAGCAAACACTTCATATATTTTCATCAGACTTTGTGAGTAGATGCATACCTATGAGCAGTATCTTCAGTAATATTTATATGAATTTACATGATTTAATGTAAAGGGTAGAGTGGGTGTGCAGATGAAGCAGAAGTGTGAGCCAGGGTGAGAGTGAAGATGATTGTGAGAGTGACAGAGTAAATGGGGTGGGTGAGGGTGAGTAAGAGTGTTCATGAAGGTGAAGGTGAGGGGTGAAGGTGACTGAGAGTGGGGTTCAGGCTTCTTTTCTCATGACTGTGATGGTCCCTTGTCCTTCACAGGTGTAATACTTTCTATCCCTCTGTCAAGGTCCTAACAAGGTTAGTGGCGAAGGGGTTAGCGGAGCGGAGCGGAGATGTTTTATCGGAGTCCGGTCGGAGTCTGATATTGGTGAAAAGGAGAAGTAAACAAGAGGAAGGAGACTTATGGGACTGTGGCCTCAACGTATGTGTTGTGCCACCACGTATATACTTGTCCCTATTTATCAAACAAGAACAATACCTAAGAGAGAATCAGAACGTAATTCAACTCCAAAGTGATCAGAGTCCGTCAGAGTGGGTTGGAGTTGGTCAGATGATGTGGAGAATGTCGAGGATGGTGAGGACAAAAGCTCAGAGATGTTTTTGGAATCAAGAGACGTTATATTCGAACTGAGGAGCAGAGAGATACAGGTGGAAACTTATACTGCAAGGACAGAGTATAGGAGTAATGTGAAACAATGTACTTATCAAATTACTAGGAGAGTTTCACCACTTGTGCCTGTGCAATTTTCTTGGAACAAAGAAACAACAACAAAAAGCGACTCCCATGGGTCAAGGGTATCCTCTCAATGGTAAACAGAATGAGGGGATGGAGGGAGAAGGTTCTGGAACGAAGTCTGAACGGTCCGAAGGCTGGCGGAGTGAAGTCCGATGAAGGTGCGGAGCAGAGTGCACAGAGTTATGGCGGAGCGGATTGGAGTTGGTAAGGAGCTCGGAGTCCGGAGCGGGGGTCGTGCTTATGCAAGCGGATGGGGTCGTAACAGTATCCCCCTCTTAGGGTCGAACCCCTGAGACCCTGTGGCCAAAGTCCGTGTGAACACATGGCTTCCATAACAAGTTAGCGTCGGAGTTTCGCAGCGTCTCGAGCAGAGTCCGAAAATTTTTTTGGGGGTCAAAAGGCCGCGCGCGTCATGCAACACTTTTTCTCTTTTTAACCTGCTACCATCATCACTAGCCCCTAGCATGGGCAATCCCTACTATTTTCTTTAAAACCCTCCATGTCACATAACCCGAGCACACCCAGAGCGGGGCCCAGCCGGCCTCCCCGCCCTCGACCATGCCCTGCAGTCGCCGTCCCCGCGCAGTTGCGCGTGGAGGACGAGGACCCCGAGATCGCGGTCCTCATGCGCCAGATCAAGGCGCTGAAGGACAAGAAGGCGTGGGAGGAGGAGGAGCGGTGGAAGCGGGAGGAGGAGGAACGGAAGAAGAGGGAGGCCGCGGATAAGGTGTGGCGGGAGGAGATGGAGAGGGTGAGGGTGGTGGAGGTGAAGCGGAGGGCGGAGGAAATCGCGAAGGCGCAGGGGACAGGGAGGAAGCAGACGCTGGCCACGGAGTCGGACACGGAGCGCGCGATGTGTCCGGCTCGGGATGGGGTGTGTGTGGCCGAGCGGAGGGCGGGGCACCGCTTGTGTCGCATGTGCGGCAGCGAAACAGCAGTGTGGGGGCGGAGAGGCGGAGGGGCCGGAGCAGAAGAAATTCCGCTCTGCATGGTCGAAGAAGACCGTGGTGGAGTCAGAGGAGGAGGTGAAGGAGGTGCGGGCGCCACGGGCGGATGTGGACAGAGCGGAGGCGGAGCGGACCGGGGTGGTGAGGACCATCTACGAGTTGGTGGTCCGCAGGGTGTTCGAGTTGGAGGAGTGGCGGAAGGAGGCGAGGGCGGAGCGGAAGGAGATGAGGGCGGAGTGGAAGGCGGTGGCAGAGGATCGGAAGATCCTCCGGGGATTTCTGATGGGGAAGCGGGGAGCGGGGGAGGAGAAGGAGGAGGCAGAGAAGATGGTGGTGGAGGGCTTGGGAGAAAAAATAAAAGGTTCGGAGTTTTTGGAGAAAGGAACGGAGAGAGAGACAGAGAGACAGAGAGACAGAAATACAGATTTTTTTTTTTTGGGAATCGGAGAAGATGGAGAAGTGAGAGATGGAGTAGTATAGAACGGAAAATGTACGTAAATAGAAGCATAAGAAAAATTTCGGGGTATCGGAGTGTACAGAGAAAGGTCTAGAGGGTATTGAGAGGTCCGGGCTTATTTGGATAAGCTTGGTGGAAATCCGAAACGGCCTCGGAGGCATGAACAAGTTCTGTAGCAGGAAGCCAGGATGTTTCCTCATCGGTTCCTTCGTATCCGGACCACCACACCAGGTATAGGAGTTTGCAGGTGCGGCGTTTGTCGATCTTGGAGTCGAGCACTTCGGAGATTTTGTGCTCTAAGTCTCCATCGATCTCTACCGGAGGAGGCGGGGTGATGGTACGATTCAGAATTGTATTCGGAGTGACTGGCTCCAGCATGGAAATGTGGAAGACGGGGTGGACGGCTCGCATGGCCTTGGGGAGTCGGAGTACGAAGGAGTGCGAACCGGCCTCTCCGATGATTTCGAAAGGTCCGAGGAACTTGTCAGAGAGTTTTTTGGAGGGTCTGGTCGTACGGAAAAACTTCGCCTTAATGTATACTCGGTTTCCGACGTTAAACTCCGGTGCCGGAGTCCGACATTTGTCCGCCGGACCCTGATAGCGAATCTGCACTTCGGCGATTTGGTTACGGAGTTCTTGGTGCAGCTGATCCAAGTCTACAGCAAGCTCTCGGGCACGGACCGAAGTTACTTCGCATTCGGGAAATACCGAGATATTCGGATGATAACCCTTGTTCGCGAAGAATGGAGAAACCCCAGTGGTGGTGCTTGGGGCATTGTTGTAGGCAAACTCAGCGAGGGGTAGAAGCTGCGACCAGTTGTCCTGCTGGTAATTGCAGTAACAATGGAGGTATTGTTCCAACGTCTGGTTAGTCCGCTCCGTCTGTCCGTCGCCCTCCGGATGATATCCGGAGGTGAAGTGTAAAGTCATGTCCAGGACTTTACCCAATGAGCGAAAAAAACGGGAAACGAACTCAGAGCTGCGATCGGAGGTGACATGCAACGGAACTCCATGTTTCGAGAAGACGTGGAATACGAATAGATGGGCTAACTCCGCGGAGTTCACTTTGTCAGTCGTCAGGATGAAGATCCCCTGCTTCGTAAACCTATCAACAACCACCAATATTGCGGTAAAACCAGAGCTCTCAGGGAGTTGCTCGATGAAATCCATCGAAATGGAATTCCACGGTTTCTCGGGTATGGGCAGCTGCTTGAGTGTTCCATACGGCTTATGCCGAGGGGCTTTCGCCCTACCACAAGTCGTGCAAGATTTGCAAAAGTCCAATGTGAATCCTTGGAGTTTCGGCCAGGTATAATCCCTGAAGACCAAGGCCGTAGTCTTGGTCCTACTGAAATGTCCAGCGAGCAGGTGATCATGTTTCGCAAGTAAAACGCAGAGTCGGAGGTCATTGACGTCCGGTACATAGATCCGTCCACGCTCGCGGAGAAGTCCGTCGTCGTCCATGGACCACTTAGGGTCCGCGGAGTTTGAGTGGAGGTCTTCTAGGATGGGGACAATCACAGGATCGAGCAAGAGTCCAGAACGGATGTCCTCTCGGAGTTGATGATCGTCAATCACAAACGACACGCGGAGTGCGGGTAAGTAAAGCGATGAAGCTCGGAGAGACGATATCAATTGTTCGCTGGAGAACATCGGTCGGAGGTTTTGTGGATTGACGCAGGCATAGTCACTATCCCCCTCTTTGGGATAGATGTCCCAACGTCTAGTCAACGCATCAGGTTTCATTCCAAGGCGCCTGGGGCGGAATCGGATCACGAAATTGAACTGGGAAAGGAACTCCGACCACCTGGCTTGACGCCGGGTGAGCAAGCGGACCGTGGAGAAGTACTCTAGGTTCTTGTGGTCGGTAACAACGTCGACCAGAATTTCAGAACCTTCGAGATAGTGCCTCCAAGCGGTAAACACCTCAAATATAGCAAGGAGTTCCTTATCGTGTGTATCATAGTTCAGTTCAGAGACGCCTAGGGTGCGGGAATGAAAAGCGACAGGATGGACTTCACCATCAGAGGCGACTGTAGAAAGTATCGCGGCGACAGTGTAGTCCGAGGCGTCTGTTTCAACTATCAGCAGAGCTCCAGGAAGGAAGTGCAAGAGGATCGGAGCCGTGGAGAACACAGTTTTTAGATAGTCAAACATGGACTGGCAATCGTCAGACCACTGCCACTCGATGTTTTTATGCGTCAAGCAGTTCATCAGAGTGACGATCTCGGAATAGCCATGGACGAAGCGGCAGTAGAAATTGGTGAACCTGAGGAAGGATTGGACATCCTTGACCTTCCGCGGAGTTGGCCAGTCCTGTATAGTTTTCACTTTAGCCATGTCCATAGAAAGTCCGGACAGAGATAAAACAAATCCAAGATACTCCACGGTTTCAGTGTGAAATTCACACTTAGCCGGGTTCAGGAAGAGACCGTGCTCCCGGAGCCTTCGGAGTACCTCTCGGACGTGCTCAACGTGTTGTTTTGGATCCTTGGAGTAAATGAGGATGTCGTCGAGGTAGACGACCATGAACATGTCGAGAAGGTCGGAGAATATGTCGTTCATAAAGTGCTGGAATGTGGCAGGCGCGTTTGTGAGCCCAAAAGGCATCACACACCATTCAAAGGATCCGTATCGGGTGCGGAATGCGGTCTTCCATTCATCACCCTCAGTGATACAGACCAGGTGATACGCGTGTCGGAGGTCGAGTTTTGTATAGATTCGGGCTTTTCCTGGAACGTCGAGAAGGTCTTTAGTCAGCAGGAGCGGATAACGGTCTTTTTTGGTCAATTTATTGAGACCACAGAAATCAACGCATAATCGGAGTGTTCCGTTCTTCTTCCGGATGAAGAGCACAGGTGCTCCGTGCGGAGAACGGCTCGGACGGATAAATCCGATGCGGAGGTGTTCGTCCAGAAACTTGCGGAGTTCGCTGAGTTCGGACTGCG
This sequence comes from Clavaria fumosa, assembly GCA_951802425.1. Taxonomy (NCBI): domain Eukaryota; kingdom Fungi; phylum Basidiomycota; class Agaricomycetes; order Agaricales; family Clavariaceae; genus Clavaria; species Clavaria fumosa. The sequence continues at coordinate 34,370 of OX637805.1, read as the reverse complement.
ACAGAGAATAGACTGCACCTGGCGGAGGGGATTGGCCATCCAGCAGGTTGATTTTTAAATCATACGGTCGATGCGGAGCAAGGGTGTCTGCCTTCTTTTTACTGAAGACATCTGGAAAGTCCCTGTACTCCTCCGGAATGGAGAGGAGATCCTGGGGGGTGGTGTCGGGAACGTTGAACGAAGCGGAGGCCGCGCATGCAGACTCGCTTGACAACGTCATGCCAAAAACTTGGGACCCACGAAGTCCACAAGCCGTGGCGAATGCGGCAGCATTCACAAAGGAAACCTTGGGTGTCTCCTGGAGAGACGGAGTAGACGGAGAGGTCAGAGACGGAGTCAAAGACGGAGACAGAAGCAGAGATGGAGACAGAGTCTGGGCTTGGTTCGGAGTCGCTGCAGACAACATTTGAACCGGAGCGCACAGAGTGGAGACAGACAGAGGGACAGAGGTGGACAGAGGGACAGAATGGAGAGTGCTGGCCAGTGCACCCTCCGGATCAGATTTCGGAGATTTTTTCTCATTCGTAGATGGTCTGGGTTTTATCTGGCCAGTAGTCCAGTCAACCAGCGGGTTGTTTTGGAACAGCCAATTCATTCCCAAGATCACATCACTAGAGGGATCAAGATCAGTAACTACAACAAGATGTCGGTCGGATCCATGGCGGAGAGCCGAATGGATAACCAGACCGCTTCGGTAACCCATACGGAGGTGGTCCCATTAATAAAAACAACCTCCCGAGGGGTCACCGGAGTTTTCGGAAGATGGAAACGAGAAGCAAATTTGGCGTCAATGAAACAAAGTTCAGCACCAGAGTCTATCATTGCTTTGAACGGAGAAGAAATAGAAGGAGAGGAGGCAAGAAGGGAAAGAGAACGATGAAAGGAAAGGGTATCGGGTATAGGTTTAGTACGATCAGAGTCGGAGCAGCCGGAGAGTCGTACTGTGCTCTCTGGGCTGCTCAATCTTTTTTTGGCACGGAGTCATCTCCATCGGAGGTGATTCGTGCAGCGCTGGCACTGGCCCGCGAGGTCCGCTTACGACACTCGTTGGCTTTATGGCCTGCTATTCCACAGAATAGGCACAGATTATTATCGAAACGCCATTGGCGTTCCTCTGGAGTCAGTTTTCCATCCTGACCCAGATGAGCTTTCTTTGTGTCACTGGGGCTACCGGAGTTAGCGGAGCCCTCAGCGGCCTTTGGAACGGAGTTTCCGGAAGTCGAACCGGAGTTCACTGGACGCTTTTCCGATGGTTTCTCGGGCTTGTTATTAGCGCCGGAAGTGTTCGGGGACTTGGAATTATCCGAAGTCTCCTTTTTGATGGTGTTGTTAGGCGTCGGAGCCTTAACGGAGTCCCGAGAGATCTCCTGCTGCTGAGCCCAATAACGACCATCGATCGCACTGGCTTGCTCACGGAGTCCATGGAGCATGTCCGCGCGGCTAACGCGGGCCAGTTCATCCTTGATGCGGCTGGCAAGTCCTTTGTAGAACTGCCGCTGCAATGCATATTCATCCCAATGGACAATGGATGCAAATCTGTTGAACGAAATGGTATATTTCGTCAACTTCTGGTCCTCGCGCATCCGGAGGCGTTCGAGTTCGAACTCCGCCTCACGGATCGCGTCGTAAGGACCAAAGTTCTCTGTAAGTTGAGCAACGAACATCTTATAGTTCGAAAGGACCAGATGGCCTTCGCCATCCAGGATCATTGGTTCGAACCATTCCAGGGCGAAGCCCCGGAGAAAGGAAAGGACATAGCATACCTTATGAGAGTCGGATTTGAATGCTCTAGGGCGATCAAGGAAGTTCAATTGGCATTGGACCAAGAAGCTTTTCAACTTCTTAGCGTCCGAGCCATCAAAGGTATCGGGGTCTCGTGGTTTGACCGTCTCCGGGTGTTTGTTGGCGTCAATGATCTTCTGAAGGAGACATGCCGGAGTTAGTTTGCATTCGGCTCGAGATGTTGGAGGTTCATTTAGCTCGTCGTCGTCGTCAGTGACCGAGGGATCTGACTCTTCGTCATGGTCCAGAGGTCCGGACACACTCGGAGTCGGAGTATTGTCAGCCGGTTCTGGAATGTCGACGTCGTTGGCAACAGGAGGTGGAAGTCGAGCACCGGAACATGTAGTAGGCATTGTTAAGTTTGTATATATGAGGTTTGAAGTTTGAATATACTGTCAAGGTCCTAACAAGGTTAGTGGCGAAGGGGTTAGCAGAGCGGAGCAGAGATGTTCTATCGGAGTCCGGTCAGAGTCCAATATTGGTGAAAAGGAGAAGTAAACAAGAGGAAGGAGACTTATGGGACTGCGGCCTCAACATATGTGTTGTGCCACCACATATATACTTGTCCCTATTTATCAAACAAGAACAATACCTAAGAGAGAATCAGAACGTAATTCAACTCCAAAGTGATCGGAGTCTGTCGGAGTGGGTTGGAGTTGGTCGGATGATGTGGAGAATGTCGAGGACGGTGAGGACGAAAGCTCAGAGATGTTTTTGGAATCAAGAGACGTTATATTCAAACTGAGGAGCAGGGAGATACAGGTGGAAACTTATACTGCAAGGACAGAGTATAGGAGTAATGTGAAACAATGTACTTATCAAATTACTAGGAGAGTTTCACCACTTGTGCCTGTGCAATTTTCTTGGAACAAAGAAACAACAACAAAAAGCGACTCCCATGGGTCAAGGGTATCCTCTCAATGGTAAACAGAACGAGGGGATGGAGGGAGAAGGTTCTGGAATGAAGTCCGAACGGTCCGAAGGCTGGCGGAGTGAAGTCCGATGAAGGTGCGGAGCAGAGTGCACGGAGTTACGGCAGAGCGGATTGGAGTTGGTAAGGAGCTCGGAGTCCAGAGCGGGGGTCGTGCTTATGCAAGCGGATGGGGTCGTAACAGCCTCAAATGAACTGGACTCAATGGTATATTGAGCTAGTAGTTCTATGTATAGGGATCCACCCCTCTGTACAGTTGTGACACAGTATATATATGTGAGTGGCCTATCAGGACCCATTCATTTTCCCTTACCCAAGCAGACTCTACTGACACTTATGAACCTCCCAACAGCCTTCTACAACCTTGCAAGCCCCTTTTCACACTTCTGGAACCTGCAGTCCCCTTCCAGAAGCCTCTCCGACCTTCCCTGCTCTTACATGACACTCACAACCACCAGGCTGTACTTGCAATGCCCTTCCCTAACACACCTTATGCATACCTACCACCTGAACCCCATTGCACATCTGTTATGGATCTGGTACTGGGTGCAGTCAGAAATGAGTCACTGAGAATCAGGATGACTCAGACAGGTCCTCAATTCCTTATGCAGTTGGCCTACAGGACTAGTAGACCCTCCAGTTCCATACCTTCCTGCTAACAGTATTGAAACCAACACTGCTAGCAAGGCATTGCTTTGGGCAGATATTATTATTAGTTAGTAACCTAAGTCACAACTTCCCATGGGCTTAGCCATTGTACAGTAGAACAGCTTGTACCCTATACCAAGATATCTGTAACTTGCTCAATACTTACCGCACCGAGGGAGTCGGCATAGGGCGGCTCGATCAAAGCCTGGGTACCCAGATCACTTGACCAGACTAAGTCCTTAGTCAGCAATTACTAGATTTAGTTCAACTAGATTTAGTCCTTAGTTTAACTAAATTTGTCCTTAGCTCCTTGCTGGGCTAGACATAGGCTTAATCCTCTTGGGGGATGGTGTAATCGATAAGTGGGTATGTAATGATGCCTGCAACGTGAGGTTCCGTCAGCTATTTATACTCAAATTTGCATATCTACTACATTTGGAAAGATTCAACATAGCTCCTTAACTAGTAATCCTAACATACCATTTAAGGACTCTAAATTAAGGAGAATTTGGTAGGTTTACATATCAGGCAGGTGTCACAACCCAACACACCCCACTATGGGCTGCCCGATGCACCTGCACACACCACGACTACTCCCGATGTAATTCCGCTGCCCAACTGCTGTCCCAAATCAACAATCAGCAATACCATGTGTGGGTCGAAATTCCAACATACTCCGCATGCTTTGCCATTGTTCAGCTGACATCAGGAAACTTGGGAAACAAGTGGAGTCAGTTTAGGACTTGCAGGGTGGTCACCAGATGAGTTAATGAAGGTCCCTTAACAATATTAGATTTGGGGATTTGGATACTGTGGCTGAAACATGTTTCTGGGCAATTCCTTGGTCTTTGTTTTATAACTTCTTCTTTGCAGATTTTCTCCTATGCTATCCTATTTTAGATACCACTTACTATATAAACCCCAAGGTTGTAGTAGTTACTACAGCATACAACATAAACTCGATTACCCACTTATGCACAAGGATCGCTGTCGAGAGCTGCCTCAGGTACTGGACTGGGCATCACATAGTGGCCACCCTCTCATGTGGTCTCCAGGTCAAAACCCCCCCTTATGTTGTTCTGCTACCTCCCACCTCCTCCTGTTGTATCTGCGCCTCTTCCTGCCAATGCAGCTTGCATGCAGAATTCCCTCTCACCATCAGAATTACTGCTACACCCTCCCTCACTGTCGTTTACACTTGTATTTTGGTGGAATTGACCTACTCTTGACAGTATGTCGTATGCTGTGCCAAAGACACCCCAACCCAACCTGCTGAGGATGCGCTTGAGGTCCCATCAGGATGAAACAGTGCCACCTCAGGCCCCCTCGCCATCCATACACACCCGACCAACAACCTTTGGGTCCCCAGACCCCTTGCCATCCATACACACCTGACCAACAACCTTCGGGTCCCCAGACCCCTCGCCATCCATACACACCCGACCAACAACCTTCGGGTCCCCAGACCCCGGCCTCTGTGTCCACTTTGTTAGGGATGATGCTCAGACCAGGTTTGGTTTCCTCAGGGAGCTCCAACCCCTTGGTCCCAGTAACCCTGTATCCTCCCGCTCCACCCACAATGCCTCCAAGCCCTACTCCACTACCTCGACCCTCAGTCCCTGCTCTTGTGTTGAGATATACACTTACACCAGTACTACCCCCACTATCCCTACTCACAACTAACTACTCTGGAGTGCTACCAGTGCTTCCTTTTCCGATACCCAGTGTCAACCCACCATCCTCAGCATGAGGGTCAAGATGTCTGCTGCTGCCAACCCCGAGCCTCCCGCCACAGTTGCCGCCACGACCTTTCGAGATTCCGGGGATTCCGCAAGGAATTCCACTGGCAGTACCTCCTGTGGTACCCATCGGAAATCTGCCCGCCGGTCTGCCATACTACATCTACTACCCAGCACCTGGAGATGACGGCCCCAAACTCAAGGAGCCCGACGTCTTCATGGGTAAGGACCCAGCATGGCTAACAATGTTCATCTTGCAGTGCATTACATGGTTTCTGGGGAAGCCACGAAAATTCGCTACTGATCGGGATCGTGTTCTATTCGCCACGTCGTATCTCCGAGATCAAGCAAATACCTGGTGGATGCCATACCTTGTCCAGCAACCGCCCCCCACAATGTTGGACAATTGGGATAACTTCACCATGGAATTATTTCTGGTATTCAGAAACCCCCCCCACATATGACTTCGAAGAGCGTGCTGCATAATTTGAAGATGCCCAACAATTCCCGCATCACAGAATACATCATCACCTTCAATTCGCATGCACCCTACACTGGATACAATGACACCGTGCTCGCCAAGGCCTTTTACCAGGGGCTCGCCAACTGCATCAAAGACCAGTTTCAATACACGAGTCGAGAGCAGGAGTTCACCGGACTCCATCAACAAGCTTTGGCCTTTGAGCAGTGGTACTGGCAATGCGAGGAAGAACAAGGCCGCTTTCCGACATCCGTCCAATACAGAAAGCGACCTGGCGACTTGTTGTGCGGAAATTTGTCAAACCTGATGAAAGACCGCAACGCGAAACCCGCCAACAACCAATCCTCGAACCGCCCTGCACCCACTCCAGTAACCAACCCCATCATGACATCTGCTCCGGCCAAACCTGCCTCGACCCCTGTAACGAAGCCGAAGGAGGGAAAGATGGAGAAATCCACACCTTACAGACCACTCTCCACCGGGCCGCTGGACTTTGCTTATATTGCATGGGTCAAGGGCATTTCTCGAATACATGCCCGTTGATCCCCACTAACTGCAAGTCTGCTGCCCATGCCACCCTCACATTTACCATGACCGCAGCTGAGCCCTTGGCCAGCGACAAGTTGGGAAATGCTCCAGCATCTCAAGGCATGTAGGGAGATTCTTGAGTTGCGATATTGCCATAGATACCAATACTGATACCTGTACCATGGATGAACTCCCCTTATACACGGTTCTGTCATCGATTTCTTCTGCTGCCTTTTTGATTTCCATTGTTATTCTGCAAATTAGCAATACCCCTGTACCCACACTTGTAGATTGTGGAGCTACCGAATGTTTCGTTTTGCCCGACTTTACACCTTTGAAAGTCCATTCAACACTAACCCGCCCTATACAACTTAGGCTATTTGATGGGTCCATTGCAGGACTGATCAGCCAAGTGACCGACCAACAATTCTGCTTTGAGGACAGCACAATGCACACTGAACGTTTCTATGTTACCCAACTCCATTCGGATGTTAAGGTCATACTCGGACTGTCATGGCTTTGGAAACACAACCCAGACATCGATTGACCAACCCTCTTGATACGATTCTGCAATTCTGATACCTGACCGCTGATGATGAAGCCCTTGCGCACTGTGGCCACCGATGCAGCAAGGCCTGCGGGGTCTCATGACCCAACCACTGATGAACTCAGGGTCCTGAAGGAGCTTGCTCCTAAGGACTGGTCAACACTGAGCCCAGGACTACCCACAGGGACCACTGGAAATCCACTGTCGGAGTTGAACCCCACCGCGCCTGATAGCAATTCTGCTATGTCGGGAACTTTGAACTCCACCACATGGGACTAGGCAAACCTACCCGAGGAGCCTTTGCCACCTTTTCCCACTGTTGTTGCTGCTGATAAAACTTTACCCAACATGAATTTACACAGAACAGGGTCACAGGGAAATTCTGCTGCCCTGTTGCCCAAACCAGCACCTATCGATATTCGAATTTTGGATCCCGCCCACTTCACCAACCATCTAGTGGGTGAGGATATAATTCTTCATGCTGTTTATCATTTTTTCCCTGCACCTGAAGACTCGCTCCAAGCTAATGCCGCACTAATCAATTCTGAACCCCCAGAAGCAAGGGCGAACCTACCACCTCAATACACAGACTTTACCAATGTCTTCTCTGAGGAAGAGGCCTGCACCCTTCCACCCCACCGAACTTACAATCATGCGATACAACTCGAACCAGACACCAAAGACCCTTGGGGTCTGCTGTATAACATGTCTGAGCTGGAATTAAAGGTTTTGCATGACTATATTGACGACATGCTCCAGAAGGGATTTATCCACCCTTCTGAATCCCCCACGGGAGCCCCTGTTGTATTTGCAAAAAAGAAGAACAGTTCACTCTGTCTTTGTGTTGACTAATAGCATAGTCCTTGTGCAGATGGAGTATCTGCGCTTTCTTTCACTGCAAGCTAACCACTCAAGCTAGTCTTTTGAAATTTTGTGTGCCTATATCTACCCCTCTAATCCTAGCTGTAAAACAAATGGCCAATGCAAGTTTGGCCACAAAATAAAAAACTGCAAAATGTGTTATAGGAACTTTGTATACATGTTCTATAGGTAAAACAATACAACTTTTGTATGGATCATGTCTCACCCCACTTGCTACTTCAAAAGATCCCCTGGTTTTCATTTTGGCCTCTTCCTAGTGTATCATTACAAAGAATAGCATATTGTACAATACGTAGGCATGGGAGGCCTATGAAACTTTGAGGAGACATTCTCTATAGTATATCAATGATTTATGGCCACTTACCTGATCCCCTAAGCTTCTACTTTCAAAGATCCCCTGAAAATGCCCAAAAAACTCATTTTCCTGGGATCTTTGGACCTGGACACTAAAACACTTATGTAAAGCACCCACACCCTTTCCCTATACCCCCTCTAACCCCCCATACCATTCACTACCAAGTGGCCAATGCTCCACTTTCTGCTGACCCTTACCCACAACACTTGGCCAATGCAGCATTGGCCAACTTCTGTTAAATAATTTCCAATAATCACCAAAATATTCATATGCCTAGTTCCCATTTTTTGGCATCATCTTTTGTATGGAAACCATATCCCACTTTCCATCTGTTCCAAAGATCCCCATTATTCTTGATATTAAATGAGCTTGGCACATTGGCTATATCTCAGCAAACACTTCATATATTTTCATCAGACTTTGTGAGTAGATGCATACCTATGAGCAGTATCCTCAGTAATATTTATATGAATTTACATGATTTAATGTAAAGGGTAGAGTGGGTGTGCAGATGAAGCAGAAGTATGTGTCAGTCCAAGTCCCTCACAGAAGTGAGAAGGGGAAAGAAGCTCGATTTCAATGTAGGGAACTACACACATTACAAAGGTACTATATATACTGGGGAAAGGGGGCTGTGTAGGGGATGAGTCATAAAAAGGGGAATGAGGCTACGCGCACTGAGTTGCGCAGAATAGGGGAGGCAGTATAGGGAAAAGGGGATACCAAATACAGAAGGTAGCAGCAAGGGACGGATAAGGGGAAAATGACAAGAGAAATGCTTAGCATGGGCTTGGCTGGCCGTGGAGGGGCCTGGATTAGTCCCGATTAGGGTAGATTACTTGATGGGAGCTGTCAGAGGGATTATTGCTGATCTGCCTCCATCACAAATTGCAAAGTGTGGGAAAAGGTCGAGGAACATGGGCATGGGCACGTGGCAGCGCTTATCGGGAGCTCATAGGTGTCGGCGCATGGTCGCAGGCGACTCCAAAGGTCGCAGAGGGTCATGTGGTCCCATACTCGGCCCTCGTAACTAGTCCCTAGCGCGTTGTGGATTCAGTGACGGCGGCTTATGTAATGGATCCTGACATGGCCCCCTCCTCAAGGCTGGGCGTCTCGACCGGCCAATCGCGCCTTGTCCGGGTGCTTGAGGAAGAAGTCGCAGAGAAGAATTGCGGTGTTGGTAAGGTTTTGGCAGGGTTCCCAGGTGTTTTCTTCAATCGGGTAGCCTAGCCACTTTACCAGGTATTTCACTCCTTGTCCTACTTTCTTCACATCCAGGATCTCTTTGACCTCATACTCTAAGTGGTCGTCATCAATGGTTGGAGGAGGCGGAGGAGGTCAGGCTTGGGAGGCAAAAGAAGGGGGAACGAATGGGGTTAGGAGGAGCTCGTTGAATACATCGTGAATGCGCCAAGCAGGAGGTAGCTTGAGGCGATACCCTGCTGGTCCTACTTTCTCGACGATGGCAAAAGGCCCAGCCCATTTGTTGTCAAGTTTCTTGGTTGGGCAGTCCATTTTCAAGTTTCGCGTGTCGAGCCAAACTAAGTCTCCCTTCCCATACTTGCGACTGGGTCGCTTTCTGCTGTTGTAGCTTTTCTTCATTGCCAGCACAGCTTTCTCCATGGCTTCTTTGGCAGCACATCGCGACTCTTCCAACTTCGCCATCCACTCATCAGCAGCTGGGTTCACCTCTGTCCGCGGGTGTATACCTCCATTCCAGGGGTGTCGGCCGTAGTCCAGGAAGAAGGGCGTGTAGCCTGTCGCGGAATGTTCCCGGTTATTCAGCACGAATTCCGCTGTGCTCAACCACTCCGCCCAATCATCCTGGAGATGGTCGACGTATTCCCGCAGGTAGGTTTCAATCTCCTGATTCACCCGTTCCATTTGTCCGTCAGTTTGGGGATGGAAGGCAGTGCTCAGATTAGCCTTTATCCCAATCATCCGGTAGAACTCCTTCATGAATCGAGAGATGAACTGTGGGCCACGATCGCTGACGACCTTCTGGGGGATTCCGTGGTTCCGGAATACACAGTCGTGGAGGATCCTAGCTGCTCCCAAACTTGTTAAGTCAAAACCAATTGCTTCGATGAGCATGCACTTGGTGAATTTGTTGACAATCACAAGGATGGAGTCGAAGCCACGGGACTGTGGCAGCGGCCCTACTATGTCCCAGCTGATCGCCCACCATGGACCGTTCTGGACTGGGCGTGGGTGTAGGGGTGCGGCACGCTTGGTTCGGTCAGGTTTGGTTCTCTGACAGCCTTCGCATCCAGACACATACTTCTCCACATCTTTTACCATCTCAGGCCACCAGTAGGCTTTGAGCATCGCGGCCTTCATCTCCTTAATCCCGAGGTGTCCCACAATGGGAAGGTCATGTTCATAGTTGAGTACCACCTCGCGGACTGCCGGGGGTATCCATACAGTGCCACTTCTCCACCACAATCCCAAACGGTCTCGCATCCAGCTGTCATCGATTTCCATAGGCTTGGTGACGTGTTCTGCGCTCCTCTTCTGGAGGAGCGTCTCCATTTCAGATGTGAAGCCAGTGCGTACATCCACATCGGGGGGGAACATCTGGATGGGAGCATCTTCTTCAGCGGTCTCCCCGTAGTCGGGTCTTCGCGAGAGGGTATCGGCTTTGGTGTTGCTTTTACCAGTCCAATACTTGATCGCGAAGTCGAAGTTCTGGAGTTCTCCGTACCAGCGTATTTGTCATGGCTTCAGTTTTTGGGGCTTTCTGAAGTATTGCAAGTTTGCATGGTCGGTCCATATCTCGAAGGTTTCATCCACTCCTATGAGATATGCTCTCCACTCTCTCAACGCTCTGATAACTGCGAGGAGCTCCTTGTCATAGACGTCATAATTCTTTTCGGCCGCTGTGAGAGCCTCGGAGATGTAGTTGACTGGTCTCCAGGTCCCGTCGGGCTGCTGCTGGGAAAGAACTCCACCTGTCGCGAGGTTACTAGCGTCTGTTTCTACTTTCCACCTGCCTGTATCCTGGGGTAGAGCAAGGACTGGAGCTGAAACGAGCGCTCTTTTCACGTCCAGGAAAGCCGTGACCTGTTCGCTCTGCCAGCACCAGGGGACGTTACTGGTGAGCTTAAACAGGGGTTTGGCTCGCAAGGACAGATTAGGGATGAACCTCCGCAGGTGGTTGACCATTCCCAGGAAACATTGGAGTTCCTTGACATTTCGGGGCTCTGGCCAGTTTCGGATTGCTTCCGCCTTGGCCAGGTCGTGCTCGAGTCGGTTGTGCGAGAGCCTGAGCCCTAGGTAGAATACCTCTGTCTTCTCAAACTCACACTTGCTCAGTCGGAGGCACAGTCCATTGTCACGGAACCTCTGCAGGACTCGGTCCATCCAGAAACGGTGGGTCGCGAGGTCGTCCGCGAAGATAATGACATCATCGATATACGCGAGTACATGTCCGCCGGCAATTTCTTCTCTCAAGATATGGTTCATAAATCTCTGGAAGGTCGTGGGAGCATTCTGGAGCCCAAACCACATTACCGTGGGTTCGAACAAACCTCGCGATGTCAAGAAGGCGCATCTCTCCTGGTGTCCTTCCCACAGCCTCATCGATGGAAACCCTCCCTTCGCGTCAATCTTGGAAAAGATCCTGGCTCCTCGCAGATTGTCTACACAATCACAGATGCACGGCAATGGAAACTTATCCTTAATCAAAAACGAGTTGAGGCATGAGTAATCGATGATGGGCCGGAGCTTGCCTTTTTCTCACTTGAAAAAGAATGGGCTGGCATAGGGGGATTTGGAGGGCCTTATCCTTCCTGAAGCCAGCTGCTCGTCGATCCACCTATTCATTTCTGTCATTTCCTCCCTAGTCAGCGAGTACAGTTTGGAGGATAAGTGCCCTGGGTCCTCGCGGAACTCGATCTTGATGTCAAAATCAGGTCACGGTTTGGGTAACTCATCCCATTTTGCTTCACTAAAGACCGTTGGATATAGCAACGGCCAGTCGGGCATATCTCCAGAGTCCAAAAAGCGAATGTCTATGGTCGTCTGTAGTGCATTGTCCCATATACTGCCTTTAGGATAGGCCCAAGGGCTTGTGAGATGTGGGTCAAAGTGGCAACTTGTGGGGCAGTGCATGAAGGAAACCTTGCCTAGTGGCCAATTGATCTCGGGGTTGTGTTTGGACAGCCAGTCATGCCCCAAGATGATCTTGTGCGATTTGGCAGCTCCGAGCAAGAAGTGTATTCATTCCTGGTGGTCCCCTATCGTTAGCAGGAGGTCGATGCCGTAGCGGATTGGTCCGTTCTTGTTTGCTGAGCCGTCCACATTGTACACTTTGATCGGGTTTTGTAGCGGGACGGGTTCCAGTCCAAGTTCCTTACACCAGGCCAGGTCCATAAAACAATTGGTACATCCTGAGTCGATCAGGACCTTAACACCTCCCCATTCAGCCGTAGTCAGAGTTTCAAAGTGCGCCAGTAAAGTCAACTCTCTCTTCTGCCTCTTTGGTTTCTCTTCCGCGACTTTTGTCGTTCTGTTGTCCTCAAGTTCGTTTGTGCTCCGAGCATGTCTCTGTTGCAAGATTGTGTATTTGGGTATACTTGCTACGGGTACAGGGGTGGGGGTGGGAACGTTGCTTGTACTATTACAGAGACGCGAGTTCGGACTCACTGCGTCTCTTCTCCAAAACCCTGCTCCTGGGTGGGAGCCGGCGGGAGCTGTTGTTGTTGTTGCTGGGCCTGCGGGGCACCAGCCATCTGTCTCTCTCTCTCATATATCGCGAGCCTGTCGCGGAGTAGCGTGAGTTCGTTCTCGTATTCTTCCACCTCTACTGGGCCAGGGACCATCGCACAAACCTGCGGCCTCGGGACATAGGGTTGTGAGTCCGGGAGGTGGCAGTTTCGGGCGATGTGACCCACCTGGCCACAGCGGAAGCATCGACGTTCAGCCGCAGGAGCCCGTGTCTGGTCCACGATCATCCTGTCACTGGCACCAGCGGGACGGGGCATGATCTGCGGAGCAGGGGTGCATTGCTGCTGCTGCGGAACAGAGGGGAAGCGAGGCACGGGTCGCGGTGGGTTCGGGTTCGGGTAGCGCAGGGGCGTAGGGAGTGGTTGCGACTGCTGGAATTGGGTAGGGGCGGGGCGGCTGGCGTTTTGCTCGCATATAATGGCGTCGAGCCTCCTCTGTTGGGCATCCAACATTTCGACCAGTTGCTTCCACTGGGCGTAGGTGACTGGCATGGGGTTGACATTGTAGACCCGCGTGGTCAGCCTCCGGTTGAGGTTCATCTCCAACCAGTGGATTAACACATCCGAGTTGTCGACCGGGTCTAACTCTGCCTTGCGCATCAATGTCTCGAATAGAGCGAAAAACTCCGCAGCTTCTAGCGCTCCCTGTTTCAACTTGGCGATGTCATTTAGGGTGGTCGCCGTGATGTTAGGGTCATCGAAGGCCCTATGCAGATCCAGGATGAAATCTTCCCAAGTCCCAGCTACTCCAGCATTTAGGATCTCATCACCTTGCATGTTCGCCCATTCTGCTGCAAATCCTTCTCCTGTAATCTTACTCAGCGCAAACAGGATCTTGTTCAGATCACTGGCATAGAGCCCCTGGTTTCCCAGGAACTGTAGTCGGAGGGACCTGAGGAAGGTCTGGAAATTCTTCTTATTTCCATCAAAAGATGGAATGGCTAGGTCCAGCCTCGGCATTGGGGCTGCGGGGACAGCGTCTGCCATTTCGGGTGCGGGCAAGGGCGGCGGCGAGGGTTCTGGCGGCAATGGACTCGCGGGTTGGGGTCGCGGTTCCAGTTCTGGAGTCGCAGGTGATTGTGGTGGTGGTGGTGGCGACGGTGCTGGCTGGGCTAGGCGCTCGTCTAAACTCACGAAGTCTACAGGGGGCTCAGTATGAACTGGTGGTGCTGGGGGGGATGGGGTTGATGGGACGACAGATGAAGGCGAGGGGTCGGTACTCATGGATGAGGAATTGTTCGATTCCGATGAGGCTAAGCTCTGTCTGGATCGCCACGGAAATGTGCGTGGGTTCGTTCATCGACTCGTCATTGTCGCTGTTCACGTAGTCCTCAAGGTCGTCGAGGTTAATGTCAATAGTGCTGTGTATGGGCGATCTCATGCCTGAGGTCGCGGAATCTGGTAGGGCAGCTCTCAGTGCCTCTCTCAATCTCTCTTGTCGTCAACTCTGTTCCTGTGCGTACAACCTTGCGAAATAGGGGGCAAGTCATCTCTCCTCCTCAATAATCCACAGTTTGAAAGGGCGTAGCTCTCGCAGTCTCAGTACTGCAGCTTCCATCTCCGATACGTCGGATTCCATCGGGGTGTCCGGGTAGAACTCTGTTCTTATGCGGGTGTCAAAGTATCGGGCCCAATATTCGTCCTCACCAAAATCTAGGACCATGATGAGCCACTCGTCTATTATGTCTTCGTTACGCATCGGGTACGCCAGGATGACTCTCTTGTCGTTCTGTTGCACACGACAGGCAGGGGGTAGGGAGAAAGCTAGGCCGACCGGGGGTTGACAGGGTTGAGGTAGCAAGGGGTGGACATTGAAATTGTGTCAGTCCGAGTCCCTCACAGAAGCAAGAAGGGGAAAGAAGCTTGATTTCAATGTAGGGAACTACACACATTACAAAGGTACTATATATACTGGGGAAAGGGGGCTGTGTAGGGGATGAGTCATAAAAAGGGGAATGAGGCTATGCGCACTGAGTTGCGCAGAATAGGGGAGGCAGTATAGGGAAAAGGGGATACCAAATACAGAAGGTAGCGGCAAGGGACGGATAAGGGGAAAATGACAAGAGAAATGCTTAGCATGGGCTTGGCTGGCCGTGGAGGGGCCTGGATTAGTCCCGATTAGGGTAGATTACTTGATGGGAGCTGTCAGAGGGATTATTGCTGATCCGCCTCCATCACAAATTGCAAAGTGTGGGAAAAGGTCGAGGAACGTGGGCGTGGGCACGTGGCGGCGCTTATCGGGAGCTCATAGGTGTCGGCGCATGGTCGCAGGTGACTCCAAAGGTTGCGGAGGGTCACGTGGTCCCATACTCGGCCCTTGTAACTAGTCCCTAGCACGTTGTGGATTCAGTGACGGCGGCTTATGTAACGGATCCTGACAGTGTGAGCCAGGGTGAGAGTGAAGATGATTGTGAGAGTGACAGAGTAAATGGGGTGGGTGAGGGTGAGTAAGAGTGTTCATGAAGGTGAAGGTGAGGGGTGAAGGTGACTGAGAGTGGGGTTCAGGCTTCTTTTCTTATGACTGTAATGGTCCCTTGTCCTTCACAGGTGTAATACTTTCTATCCCTCAAATGAACTGGACTCAATGGTATATTGAGCTAGTAGTTCTATGTAGAGGGATCCACCCCTCTGTACAGTTGTGACACAGTATATATATGTGAGTGGCCTGTCAGGACCCATTCATTTTCCCTTACCCAAGCAGACTCTACTGACACTTATGAACCTCCCAACAGCCTTCTACAACCTTGCGAGCCCCTTTACACACTTCTGGAACCTGCAGTCCCCTTCCAGAAGCCTCTCCGACCTTCCCTGCTCTTACATGACACTCACAACCACCAGGCTGTACTTGCAATGCCCTTCCCTAACACACCTTATGCATACCTACCACCTGAACCCCATTGCACATCTGTTATGGATCTGGTACTGGGTGCAGTCAGAAATGAGTCACTGAGAATCAGGATGACTCAGACAGGTCCTCAATTCCTTATGCAGTTGGCCTACAGGACTAGTAGACCCTCCAGTTCCATACCTTCCTGCTAACAGTATTGAAACCAACACTGCTAGCAAGGCATTGTTTTGGGCAGATATTATTATTAGTTAGTAACCTAAGTCACAACATCCCATGGGCTTAGCCATTGACCCCCATAGTCTGCCTCAACCTGGTATCACTCCACAGGTTGATACTATGGCTCAATGACTGACCACTCCATAGGTATTGTACGCTTAAGCCAAATCAATGTAGATAGGTCAAAATAGGTCAAAATAGATCAGTAAATATGCAGCTAACCAGAAACGGGAAAAACAAGCTACAGAGTTCATGGGATTCTCCTGGTCTTGTAGACCATTCTACCTCTATAAACCTCCACCTAATTCTCAGTACTTGGCTAGCTATTCACTACTTACTCTGATGAATACACTGGTACATTGTACAGTAGAACAGCTTGTACCCTATACCAAGATATCTGTAACTTGCTCAATACTTACCACGCCGAGGGAGTCGGCATAGGGCGGCTCAATCAAAGCCTGGGTACCCTTGGGTACCCAGATCACTTGACCAGACTAAGTCCTTAGTCAGCAATTACTAGATTTAGTTCAACTAGATTTAGTCCTTAGTTTAACTAAATTTGTCCTTAGCTCCTTGCTGGGCTAGACATAGGCTTAATCCTCTTGGGGGATGGTGTAATCGATAAGTGGGTATGTAATTATGCCTGCAACGTGAGGTTCTGTCAGCTATTTATACTCAAATTTGCATATCTACTACATTTGGAAAGATTCAACATAGCTCCTTAACTAGTAATCCTAACATACCATTTAAGGACTCTAAATTAAGGAGAATTTGGTAGGCTTACATATCAGGCAGGTGTCACAACCCAACACACCCCACTATGGGCCGCCCGACACACCCGCACACACCATGACTACTCCCAATGTAATTCCGCCGCCCGACTGCTGTCCCAAATCGACAATCAGCAATACCATGTGTGGGTCGAAATTCCAACATACTACGCATGCTTTGCCATTGTTCAGCTGACATCGGGAAACTTGGGAAACAAGTGGAGTCAGTTTAGGACTTGCAGGGTGGTCACCCGACCAACAACCTTCGGGTCCCCAGACCCCGGCCTCTGTGTCCGCTTCGTTAGGGATGATGCTCGGACCAGGTTTGGTTTCCTCAGGGAGCTCCAACCCCTTGGTCCCAGTAACCCTGTATCCTCCCGCTCCACCCACAATGCCTCCAAGCCCTACTCCACTGCCTCGACCCTCAGTCCCTGCTCTTGTGTTGAGAAATACACTTACACCAGTACTACCCCCACTATCCCTACTCACAACTAACTACTCTGGAGTGCTACCAGTGCTTCCTTTTCCGATACCCAGTGTCAACCCACCATCCTCAGCATGAGGGTCACGATGTCTGCTGCTGCCAACCCCAAGCCTCCCGCCACAGTTGCTGCCATGACCTTTCGAGATTCCAGGGATTCCGCAAGGAATTCCACTGGCGGTACCTCCTGTGGTACCCATCGGAAATCCGCCCACCAGTCTGCCATACTACATCTACTACCTGGCACCTGGAGACGACGGCCCCAAACTCAAGGAGCCCGATGTCTTCACAGGTAAGGACCCAGCATGGCTAACAATGTTCATCTTGCAGTGCATTACATGGTTTCTGGGGAAGCCACGGAAATTCGCTACTGATCGGGATCATGTTCTATTCGCCACGTCGTATCTCCAAGATCAAGCGAATACCTGGTGGATGCCATACCTTGTCCAGCAACCGCCCCCCACAATGTTGGACAATTGGGATAACTTCACCATGGAATTATTTCTGGTATTCAGAAACCCCCCCCCACATATGACTTCGAAGAGCGTGTTGCATAATTTGAAGATGCCCAACAATTCCCGCATCACAGAATACATCGTCACCTTCAATTCGCACGCACCCTACACTGGATACAATGACACCGTGCTCGCCAAGGCCTTTTACCAGGGGCTCACCAACTGCATCAAAGACCAGTTTCAATACACGAGTCGAGAGCAGGAGTTCACTGGACTCTGTCAACAAGCTTTGGCCTTCGAGCAGCAGTACTGGCAATGTGAGGAAGAACAAGGCCGCTTTCCGACATCTGTCCAATACAGAAAGTGACCCGGCGACTCATCGTGCGGAAATTTGTCAAACCCGATGAAAGACCGCAATGTGAAACCCACCAACAACCAATCCTCGAACCGCCCTGCGCCCATTCCAGTAACCAACCCCATCATGACATCCGCTCTGGCCAAACCTGCCTCAACCCCTGTAACGAAGCCGAAGGAGGGAAAGATGGAGAAATCCACACCTTGCAGACCATTCTCCACTGGGCCGCTGGACTTTGCTTATATTGCATGGGTCAAGGGCAGTTCTCAAATACATGCCTGTTGATCCCCGCTAACTGCAAGTCTGCTGCCTGTGCCACCCTCACATTTACCATGACCGCAGCTGAGCCCTTGGCCAGTGACAAGTTGGGAAATGCTCCAGCATCTCAAGGCATGTAGGGAGATTCTTGAGTTGCGATATTGCCATAGATACCAATACTGATACCTGTACCATGGATGAACTCCCCTTATACACGGTTCTGTCATCTATTTCTTCTGCTGCCTTTTTGATTTCCGTTGTTATTCTGCAAATTAGCAATACCCCTGTACCCACACTTGTAGATTGTGGAGCTACCGAATGTTTCATTTTGCCCGACTTTACACCTTTGAAATTCCATTCAACACTAACCCACCCTATACAACTTAGGCTATTTGACGGGTCCATCGCAGGACTGATCACCCAAGTGACCGACCAACAATTCTGCTTTGAGGACAGCACAATGCACACTGAACATTTCTATGTTACCCAACTCCATTCGGATGTGAAGGTCATACTCGGACTGTCATGGCTTTGGAAACACAACCCAGACATCGATTGACCAACCCTCTCGATACAATTCCGCAATTCCGATACCTGACCACTGATGATGAAGCCCTTGCCCACTGTGGCCACCGATGCAGCAAGGCCTGCAGGGTCTCATGACCCAACCACTGATGAACTCAGGGTCCTGAAGGAGCTCGCTCCTAAGGACTGGTCAACACTGAGCCCAGGACTACCCACGGGGACCACTGGAAATCCACTGTCAGAGTTGAACCCCACCGCGCCTGATAGCAATTCTGCTATGTCGGGAACTTTGAACTCCACCACATGGGACTGGGCAAACCTACCCGAGGAGCCTTTGCCACCTTTTCCCACTGTTGTTGCTGCTGATAAAACTTTACCCAACACGAATTTACACAGAACAGGGTCACAGGAAAATTCTGCTGCCCTGTTGCCCAAACCAGCACCTATCGAAATTCGAATTTTGGATCCCACCCACTTCACCAACCATCTAGTGGGTGAGGATATAATTCTGCATGCTGTTTATCATTTTTTCCCTGCACCTGAAGACTCGCTCCAAGCTAATGCTGCACTAATCAATTCTGAACCCCCAGAAGCAAGGGCAAACCTACCACCTCAATACGCAGACTTTACCAATGTCTTCTCCAAGGAAGAGGCCCGCACCCTTCCACCCCACCGAACTTACGATCATGCGATACAACTTGAACCAGACACCAAAGCCCCTTGGGGTCTGCTGTATAACATGTCTGAGCTGGAATTAAAGGTTTTGCATGACTATATTGATGACATGCTCCAGAAGGGATTTATCCACCCTTCTGAATCCCCCATGGGAGCCCCCGTTGTATTTGCAAAAAAGAAGGACAGTTCACTCTGTCTTTGTGTTGACTACCGAGGTTTAAACAGGGTGATGATCAAAAACCGCTACCCAATCCCACTAATAAACAATATGCTCGACTGCTTATGGGGTGCATGGATCTACTCAAAAATCAACCTCCATGCCGGATACAACAACATCCGCATCAAGGACAGTGACAAGTGGAAAACTGCCTTCCGCACCCAATACAGTGCCTTTGAGTACTTGGTGATGCCATTTGGGCTAACCAATGCTCTGGCAATGTTCCAGCGGTTCATGAACGACATCTTCGCCAACATGGTCAACTCCTTCGTGGTTGTCTATCTTGATGATATTTTAATTTATTCCGACAACACGATGGTGCATGAGGGTCACATCTGCTGTGTTCTACAGCGGCTCCACGACAATCAACTTCATGCAAACCCAATGAAATCGAGTTTCCACCTTGATTCCATGGAATATTTGGGTTTTATTGTTTCTCCTAGTGGAATTTCTATGGACTCAACAAAAATTGATGCCATCTTAAACTGGCCATCGCCTACTAATGTTAAAGAAACACAGTCCTTCTTAGGTTTCATGAATTTCTACCAACGATTCATCCATGGCTACTTGAGAATAACCCGACCATTCAATAACCTCATGCAGAAAGGGCTCTGCTTTGACTGGACAACGGATTGCCAAGCGGCATTTGACCACTTGAAGTCGGTATGTACATCTGCTCTGGTCCTTGCACATTACGACTCAGAAAACCCCACTGTCATAGAGACGGACAGGTTGGAATACGCCATAGCAGCAATTTGTTAGGGCCTGTCTCGTCTCAATAGTAGTGCCAGAGATTGACTTGTTGGTGACCTATGCTGGAAACTCGCTAAGACCAATCAACTGTTGAGCACAGTCGAGAATGCTCAGTCCCGGAAGGTCGCAAAGACATCTGAGAAGATGTAAGAGCGAAGGAAGACAAGTATAGAAAGAGAAGACATTGTTTGGAAAGTCACGAAGTTGGTAGATGAAGTGTAAAGTAGGAAATTGACGAGGAGAGAAATGAGTAATGCTGAAAGGGTTGCGAAGTCGACCGACGAAGCATGAAGAAAGGAATAGACAAGGTGGGAGAAACTGATAATGCTGAGAAGGTCGAGAGATCGACCGACGAGGCGTAAGAGAGGAAAAGACGAGGTGAAGGAAAAAGGACAATGCTAGGAGGGTCACGGGTAGTCGTGACGAGGTTAGGAAGTGTGTCGGTGAAGGCAATAACTTTGCCAACCGACGGGAGAACCTGTAGGGTTCAAAAGATCAGTACCAAGATGAAATGAAGAGAATACTTAGGTGCGTGAGTTTATACGAGCACAGAGGATGAATCAGAGTGAAGCAGGAGTGTCTTGGCAATATTGAGGTCACCAAGTGAGACAAGACCTATCAATCGTGGTGGTTCCAAGCTCAAAGGGCATAATAGCCTCAAGCTTAAACCAATGTGCGTCAATATCAAGTCTAGAGTACCATAAGTACATGCAAGACCTTATATACATACGTACAGAGAGTATAATAGAAAAGGAAAAGTACAGAAGTTGCCAGGTGATGAGACTATAGTAGTACGGGGTATGTTTAGTCATAAAGTGACTAGGCGCATGCTCTACTAAGGTCACGAGGGGTTAGGTATGCATAGGTAAGGTCGCGAAGATGACCTGTCATGGGTCGCGACCTAGTTAAATAAGTATATATGTTGCTGTAACTACGGAGGGATTCTCGGATCATAAGTAACATAGTTATAGGTGACTGAGAAGAAGAAGGGATGCATATTTGAAGTAATAATAAAGCTGACCATTGGTGGCGCATTTGAGTGTTAAGGTTGCGAGGTCATAAGAGTGGTCACATGGGTGACGTTAGTGACACAGGTGACGCAGGTGACTTTGGGTGGGAAGTCACATGGGTAATGCATGTAACGCAGGTAATGGCCATAACACTGTTATCGTATTGGCGCTGGTGGTAGCGCCAGGGGTGCTGTGCCAAGTCATGTGCTGGTGGAAGTAGACATGCAACGACATGTTGTGCATAAGATTAGTGGGTCCGGGCGGAGTATACATGTAGAGTGAAGTAGTAGGAAGTGTCGCAAGTACAGCATGGTGGTCGCGAGTGTCATGTGAGTGCGGGGGAGGTTGGAGAGGCTTCCGGAAGGAGACAGCGGGTTCTGGAAGTATGTAGAAGGGCTCGTGAGGTTGTAGAGGGTCGTCGGGAGGCTTGTAGATGTTGGTAGAGTCAGCTTGGTTAGAGGAAAAATGAATGGGTCCTGACATTACCCCCCCTTCAAGCCTCAAGCCCTGCAAGAGTGGAGGTCACGTGATGATTAGTCAGTGCGATGTTTGTTGATCAAGTCACGACACCCAAAAAATTTCTCTAAGTCCAACCACCATGGTGTCCTCTTTCATCAAACAGCACGAGCCTGAAACCGGCAAGAACCAAAATGAGGTTGCATGCGAAATGCAGATTTACAATGCAATGGAGCCTGGGATCGACTTGGGGATCCTAGAAGACACGCTGGCCCATCAAAAGGCCGAACAGGCGCAATGTGTGCATTCTCGAGAAGAAGTCGCGAGGCACAAAAGGAGGAGCAAGGTTGCGAGTCCCAACAAGGCAAGGGATGTCGTCGTAGGCCCTAGTGGGTCAATGGAGAACGTTACAGGCGGGACTGACCCCTCTCCCGTAGACTTCTTGAAATTATGGAAGAAAATCAGGTCAGCAAAAGAGAACAAGGACTGGAATGAGGTAGAGTGTGAGGTGCGTAGTAATAATTCTCATTCCAATTCCTCTCTAATGGTTGTGTTACAGGATTGCGACAATTGCGTTGCGAAGAGCCGGCAGTGCGAGTGCAGTGCTGCCAGTAGATGTCGTCAGTGCGTGGAGGACCACGGAAAATGTTCGTGGGTCCAAGATTTTCGTTGGTGGCACATCAAGGCTCAGCTTGGGTGGGATGACATGCAGGTGGACGAGGTGTTGAAGCGCATTGACGGACCGGAAACGGTGGGCATGGGGGCGCCCAAGGTTGCAAGCCGAGTGGGGAGAAAACTTCCCACCCTATCGATTCCAGAGACCCTGACACGAACAGGGCACGGAAAACGAGTGAGGGTAAGGTTGTGGTCGCCGATGCCGGGTCCTTCAATGTCGGGGAGGTGAGTTGCGGACGTACCAGAAACAGAGACGGAGGCAGAGGAAGACACGCCGGTGCGTCTAACAAATGTCGTGAAAGTTTGTGCGGAGAAGGCATGGATTCTGACAATCCCGGGAGAGAAGGGGCGGTTGCTTCGGAAGGTGATGGACTGTGAGGAAGAAGTCAAGATCCTTCAAGGGTGGTTGGACGTAAGGGCGACGAAGGAGCACTGGTTGGAAGGAAGGCTGAAGAAGAGTGAGGAGGAGGTGAAGAGATTGAAGCAGGTCACGACGATGGCACGGATGAAGGCGGTGACCTCTTCACAAGAGTCCGGAACAAGGGAGGAGATGGAGAGGGAACTCGCGACGTTGAGGCAGCAGGTCGCGGAACCCTCGAGGAAGATGTTGTGGGTGGAAAGGTCCAACAGGGAGGGAGAGTTAGAGGGAGAGTTGGTGGTGGTAAAACACAAGTTGGAGGAGGCGCGGAAAAGCGCAAAAGGTGAGTTTTAGTGTTTCTTTACTGATTCACGGTTTTACTGAACTCACGGGTTCATAGGGAAAGGCAAGGAGTGCGGGAGAAATCATCGAAGGTGCCCACATCCAAAATTGTGGATGCGGAAGTCACAGAATTGACAGTGCAGGCGGAGGGGGCGGAGAGGGAGTTTGAGGCACTCCACGGGGAGTGGGAAGGTAAGTAATCATTTGGTTTTACTGCATTACAAATTGATTTCCTTTGTTTACTCAGACCAGGAAACCAAGTTGAGAGAGGCACGCCGTGAGGTGAAGGAATTGGAGAAGGAAAAGGAGGGTAAGTCAATGATCACAAGTGTGGAATGAATTAATTTCGCGTTTCTTAGGGTTAATTGTGACTAACAGCATAGTCCTTGTGCAGATGGAGTATCTGCGCTTTCTTTCACTGCAAGCTAACCACTCAAGCTAGTCTTTTGAAATTTTGTGTGCCTATATCTACCCCTCTAATCCTCAATCTCCATGGTTTACATTTTCCCAAAACCTATTTCGCAATGCATGCCAGAGCTGCTGACCAAACCAGTCAAAATTCTCCCATTTATCAAAACCAACCATAGGATTCCAAAACAAATGGAATTCTATACTGGGCCATCCCATACCTATCATATTCCATCCCTCTCTCTCCCCTCCCATCACCCACAAAGCAACAATTCCAGCATACAGTCAGAATCCAGTTCTCACAGTCCTCACACAGTTTGTACTTAGTGGCACCCTGACAAGGACCCCACATGAAATATTCCCAAATAAAAAAATCCCCCCTTTTAGTTCTCACTATGTCTTTGATGATGTTTACTCTCATTTGGTGCTTTCCCTCAAAACTTTTTTTTCACCCCAAAAATTCATTTAGGGTTCCTGGGGGTCTTCCAGCAAAAATTGAAATATAGTAGCTGTGAAGTAGTTATTAGTGCCATTTAGAAGAACATATGCAGCTGACTGATGGCTGCATATATGTTGATGTTGTCACATCATGAAGTGGGTCACATGGTGATGCTTGTGACCATGAGTAATGCTAGTAATGTGAATAAGACTAATGTATCTATGTGGCATGTCATGTGCCAGATGAAGGGATTGTGCCATGGTACATCATATATAATATCATACATAATATTGGAGGCTGCTGGTGTGCCATTATTGTTGTTAGCTGCTGGTGCATCATCATCATCAGCTGCTGCTGCTGTCATCAGTCATTGTTGTTGGCTGCTGGTGCATTGTTGTTGTCATTGTTGGCTTCTAGTGTGCCATTGTTGGCTTCTAGTGTGTCATTGTCATTGGTCATCATCATTGGCTGCTGGTGTGTCATTGTCATCATCAGCCACTGCTGCCATCATTAGTCATCATTGGTGTTAAGGCCTGTCCTGTCTCATAAATAACACTGAAGGTTGATTTGATGGTGACCAGTCCTGTAAACTCACTGTTGGAATTCCGGTTGTTGGTGAGTCCAGATATGATGAGACGACGCTCGAGATTAGCAGGGAACCTGGTATAAACACAAGGGAATCCAATCTACTGCCCTAGGCCTGTATAGCTACATTAAAAGTCTGACTAGGCTACGTGCAGCGAGGGGTGTTTTCACCCAAATCCAATACTCCCCCATGAATGCATCCCCGAGCCATCTGATTAAAATGTGTAAGGTCCGCCATGTGTAGCCAACATCGCCTGCAGGCCGTCATCACCTTTCAACTTCCCCTTCGCACCTCCCCCACGCTTGTAGCAGGCCTTCGTAAGGTGTCCCTCCGACCCACATTTATTGCATTCAACATCATTTGGAACATCGCATTCTGACCTTAGGTGGTCTGCCTCGCCACACTGCCAGCATTTGCGTGTTTTCAGCGGATTCCGGGGGGGGACGACGGCCGCTAGCGCCGTGTTTGCAGGCATGGCCCCTCCGATCGCATGGCACGCCTCCTCGTTCAGAATGCAGGTGACGACATGCTCGACATCGAGCTCTTTCCCTGCAGTAGCGTCTATTGAAGCCACGAAGTAGTCGTATTCCGTCCCGAGCCCCATAGTTAGCACCACAATGAGATCTTCGCTTGTGACAGACCCTCCCGAATCCTCTAAATCGAATGCCATGCTTTTGACGCGACTGGTCCATGCAGTTATCGACTCCTTGGGCTCTTTGGCCACCATTAAAAACTTCTGCCATTTTGCAAGATGCATTGCCAACCCGCGACTGCGATGGGTCGTTGCGAGGCTGCCCCAGATTGCCATCGGATCCCGCTCGCGCATGTGTACCAGCTGCGACGTCTCGACTCGTGCTATCATCCTTGCCCTTGCCTCCCCCATCTTCTTCGCAGTTCTCTTTGCAACCACCCTAGCCTTCTTGACTACAGTCTGCTTGATGGACTTCCCTTCGTCATCTACCTCCATAATGACCTGGTCCCATAGCCCCCTTTCAATCAGCTCAGCCTCCATGTGCAATGACCATTTGACATAATTGGAGTCATTGAGCAGTGGGAACCGGTGGTGATGGTTTTCGTTGTTGGGCATCATGTGAGTGTAGAAAGAATGTAATCCGTGCTCAGCACGATGAATCCGACCAGTAAGGACTGTGGTGGGTTATGCTGGGTGTTTATGTTGGAATTCAAGTCATCGGTGAGTCCAGATATGATGAGACGACCCTCGAGATTAGCAGGGAACCCGGTATAAACACCAGGGAATCCAATCTACTGCCCTAGGCCTGTATAGCTACATTAAAAGTCTGACTAGGCTATGTGCGGCAAGGGGTGTTTTCACCCAAATCCAATACTCACTAAGACTAATCAACTGTTGTGGCATTACATATCAGGTAAGATCATAATTATATCCCATGTCCTCATTGAGATATTCCTTCTTGAGGGTTTTACATATTCTAAAAATAATCAAAATGAGTCATGATGACTCATTTCTTGAGTCGCAGTCATTGGGGATTGTTGGGAAGGACCCCACGATCACCCCCAATCACTTCTATGACATTCCACAACTTTCTGCAATGTTCCTGGCCTTGATTGCATCATTATCTTGTTGATACTTCCTCTGCTTCCTCTTATCTCCCCCAGACTAGTCATAATTAAGTGTACTAGCCCTATTTAGCATGTGTTTCAGCTGTATTCTATGCCAGATACATGCTAGTAATACCCTAGTACAAAGGGAGATGAGGGGAAGGCCAAGGGACTGCACATAAAGGTTGTGAGCACACAGTCCACTCATAAGGATGACCAGTCCATATTTGGTAGTGCGGCAGTGTTGGCCATCACTGCTGATTGCTGCCCCCACCACCATGGGAACTGGGCTGAACTGCCAGCCCTCAATCACTTGATTGAGGTCTGATCATGATTGGGACTGCCCCACAATGCCAGAGTGGTGCCAAACTCACACCAGCACATTCACAACCCTGTAGCTCAGCCGCAAAAGCTCCGCACCGCTCGTAAACTTGCGGATATGGCCTTATGGACCTTCTCAACACTTTTGTCTGTTCAGCATTTCCCACTTAGAGCCTCCCTTTAGTGCTACTTTATTAATACTGGGATGTAGCCTACACAGTAGTAAAACCAGCTTGAGGGAGTAAATAACAGTTATTTCCTTCTGCCTTTATGCATATAAGAGTAACAAGGCAGTGGAAATTCAATGGTAAAGACCATTTGTTTGTGTGGTTCTTTTTTCCTACTGTAGAGCCATTTCTTTCTGTCCTAGTACCACTTTCCATAGCTTAAGTCATTGGGAGTAAGTCTACATGGGTAAGTAGTACAGAATAGGCAGAGGACTAAGAGAGAGCATAGGGAATGATTGAAGAGATGCATAAGGTGCTGAACTGCTTGTTCAAGGGGCTAGGCACTATAGACCATTAAGTACCCTAACAGACACTAGGTGGCAAGGACATCAGACATGAGCAAGGAGGTTTCATGATTATCTGCATTTTATGGGCCACTGGGCCATAGACTGACAAGGAGTTGGATTCCCAGGGATGGCCCAACCATGTCTGGCAGGAAACCATGCAGCCATGGCTCAGTCATTCCATTCCACCAGTCAGATGTTCATTGCAATTCCATACAACACCAAACAACCAGATCCTCAGAGGGAATTTGGATAAATTGGCTCAGTCATCCCATATTTGGAGGCTACATCCAGAAAAGACAAGTTGTTGGTGCCTCATCAGTGATGCATGCTGGCGCCTCATTGACAACCACAGTCACTAAGTCACTATGAAACACACCTTGCAAGCCAGTCGCTATGGTCCACAGCAGGCACCCAGCAATGACACCCCCCCTCAATGTGTGCATGGTTGCCTGATTGTGAACTCAAGAAGCACAGTGGGGGACCTAACACTTAGGAAACATCTGCATGAGACCTACATGAAGGGGAACCCCATCATGCAACACATCCAAAACATGCATGAGTTTGCACTCAAGGTTGTTGTTGCTGTCAACAGGATCAGATAAGATGATGAATTGACCTTGATCAAGACATCTGCCCAGCAGCATTGTTAGTCTAGATGCTCCTGCTATCATCAGCAACCACCGCAGGCTCGTGGGGGGAGGCGCAGGCGCACGGGGGGGGTGCACGTGGGAGGAGCAGGCACGAGGCGCAGGTGCGCAGGGGAGGCGCAGGCGCACATACCCTCACAGGCGTGCAGGCTCTCACAGGTGCACAGGCTCTCACAGGCGAGGCGCAGGCACGCAGGGGAGGCGCAGGCACACATACCCTCACAGGCGCACAGGCTCTCACAGGCACGCAGGCTCTCACAGGCGTCGTGCAAGCGTGCAGGCTCTCACAGAAGCATCATCTCCTTGTCCTGAGGGCCTTCCGCCTTCCAGATCTTGAAGCAGGATGAAACTAACAGGTTTGTGAGCATGTGACCTTGGATATCAACAAGTGAATGTGGGGCTAGCAACAAGTCCAGGTAAGCTCATGACCTTGAATGCCCTTGATGCCTCCAAGCATGTTGCGAGGATTGGCTAGACCCCATCACAGGGCATGCTATTGGGTTGATCTAGCAAGTCAAAGCAGAATGCACCGTTCTAGTGAGTTGAAGTGCTCATCTTTTCAAGGAGTCTTCAAACATCGCCAATCCGAAACGTTTTGAGTGGCCTGTGTTGCGATCCACCATAACAGTGGCATTGACAACTTTTCCATAAGCAGAAAAGAATTCATGCATGGATTCTGACATCGTGTTGGATGACAGACTGCCGACGAAGTACTGCACACTTCTGAGATGCTCATTTCGGGGTATGGTGTTGACATTGTGTTGATGACAGACCACCGACGAAGTACTGCACACTTCTGAGATGCTCATTTTTGGGTTAAGGCCATATGGAAATAAGACGAAGTGACTGGGATGCAAAGGAGGCAGGAAACTACAGAGGAGATGGATACAATGTCCAACAAAGCTTGAAGGCAGGATGCACTAGAATCACAAGGGCAACAAGCCTGAGGAACTTAAAGAAAGGCAGAGTGCATCAGAGTCATGAGAGCAGCAAAGAGCCTGAGCACACCAATGAAGAGGAGCAAGAAGGGCAACTCCAAAGGGTCTAGCAACTCCATAACAGAGTGTCTGTCATGTAGATTCATGGGAGGGACAAAAACTGAACACCAAGCTAATACTCAGAGTAACCTCTATCTGCTATTAGAACTGCCATTAGAGATGGGGTGTGTGGCATGGACAGAATATTTCAGCAGGCCTGGCTACATGAAGGTGGAGGCTGCCAACCTGGATAAATGCAGAGGCAGCTTGAGCTGCAGATCCAGGCAGCTGGGGCGCAGAGGCAGCACAAACTGGAAATCTGTTAGGGCCTGTCCCATCTCATAAATAGCACCATAAGTCAATTTGTTGGTGACCAATCCTGAAAACTCACTAAGACCAATCAACTGTTGAGCACAATTGAGAATACTCAGTCCCAGAAGGTTGCGAAGACATCTGATGAAGTGTACGAACAGAAAAAGACAAGTTGGAAGAGGGGAGGCATTGCTGGAAAGGTTGCGGAGTTGGTAGACAAAGTGCAAAGAGGGAAAAAGATGAGTTGAGAGAGGGAAGATGTTGCTGAGAAGGTTGGAAAGTCAACCAACAAAGTGTAGAAAGAAAGATAGATGAGTTGGGAGAAACAGATATTGCTGAGAAGGAAGGTTGTGAAGTTGACTTGTGAAGTGTAAAGAAGGAAATAGATGAGATGGGAGAAAGAGATGTTGTCAAAAGGGTCACAAGTGGTTGCAATGATGTCAAGAAGTGAATCAGTGAAGGCAATGACTTTGCCAACTGATGAGAGAACTTGTAGGGTTCGAAGAATCAGTACCAAGATGAAGTACAGGAAATACTTAGGTGCGTGAGTTGTACAAGCACAGAGGATGAGTTTAGAGGAGAGCAGAGTGTGTCTTGGTGTTGTCAAGGTCACCAAGTGAGACAAGACCTATCATTTGCAGTGGTCCCAAGCTCAAAGGGTGTAATAGCCTCAAGCTTAAACCAAAGTGTGTCAATATCAAGTCTACAGTACCATATGTACATGTGAGACTTATATATGTGTGTACAGAGAGTGTAACTAATCAGGAAAAGTACAGAGGTCACCAGGCAACAAGACTATAGTAGTATGGGGTATGTTTAATTGTAAAGTGACTAGGCACATGTTCTACTAAGGTTGCGAGGGGTTAGAAATGCATAAGTAAGGTCACAAAGATGACCTGTCATGGGTTGCGACCTGGTTAAATAATCATATATATAGCTATAACTATGGGGGGATCCTCGGATCATAACTATCATAGTTATAGACTACTGGGGGCAAGAAGGAGAGCATATTTGAAAGGTAAATGCAGCTGACTGTTGGTGGTGCATTTGGGTGTTAAGGTTGCAGTGTCATGAGGTGGGTCACATGGATGATGCTAGTGATGCAGGTGACCTTGGGTGGGGGGTCATGTGAGTAATGCTGGTAACACAAGTAACACTGGTGGTGTCATAGTGCTGGTGGTACTGGTAGTGCTGGTAGTGTCAGTAGCATCAGTGACACTGGTAACATATTAGTGCTGGTAGTGGTAGCACCAGGGGTGCCATGCAGCAAGTCATGTGCTGGCTGAAGAGGATGTGCAACAGTGTGTTGTGCATCGAGATGGTGGGTCCGGGTGAAGTATATGCATGGGGTGAGGTGGAGAGAGGCATTGCGAGCATGGCATGGTGGTTGTGAGTGTCATGTGAATGTGGGGTAGGTTGGAGAGGCTCCTGGAAGGGGATGGCAGGTTCCAGAAGTGTGTAGAGGTGCTCGTGAGGTTGTAGAGGGCCATTGGGAGGTTCGTAGGTGTTGGTAGAGTTGGCTTGGGCAAGGTAAAAATGAATGGGTCCTGACAAAATCCAGGCAACTGAGGTGTTAGAGCGATTAGCCACAGCTGCAGGAGCACTGGACTGAGGCACACAGTGGGCCAAGGCAGGAGGACCAGGCAGAAATGCCAAGTTTCCACTTCTGGTCCTCCCCTCACTATGCAAAACTGTGCAGTGGGGAGCAGCAGAGCTGAGGCTCTGCAGCCACTGGTGCAAGTCTGTGGAAATGGGGAAGCAGCACCCATGTGAGGGGCCCAAGGGACAGGTTAAATTTGCAATGATATTTATTGAATTACATGAGACCATTCATGTACAGGAGTTGAGGGGCCACAGCCACAGAAGGGCAAAGTGAGGAGCAGTGGCCATGTTCTGGGGCTGAGGAGCAGCATCTGAATGCAGGATCTCAGGGACCCAGCCACAGCTGCATGTGAGTCCACAGAGAGGGAAGAAGCCTCAAGTGTATGGCATCCCCACACAGGAGCCAGGGACTGTGGCTGCAGCCAGGCACAATATCACAGCAACAGATGCTCACACAGAGAGAAAGCAGCACCCAGCTTGGGTGAGGGACCACAGCTGCAGCTGGACACAAGTCCACAGAGTGGGAGCTGCATCTGAGCATAGGAGCTGAGGGACCGCAGCCCCAGCCAGGTGCAAGACCACAGAGAGAGTGGCATCTGCACATGGGAGCCGAGGGAGAGGGGAGCCAAGGGAGAGGGGAGCTGAGGGGGCAACCCATGGCTGCAGCTGGGCAGAGGACTCAAGGGGCTGCAGCTGACACTGGGCACAAGTCTGTGAAGCTGAGGCTGGGCATAAGCCCACAACATGGGGAACATCAGCTGAAGGAGTGTAGCAACAGCTGCACACAAGTCTGGCCAAGAGGGTCAGATGGAGTCATGTATATGATGTAGAGACCCAGGCACAGGTCCTGAGGGGCAACAGCTGGGCTGAGCACTCGGGCCAGGTGCTAGGCCACAGATCCATAGCTGGACCCACAGAGTGGTGGTGGGGGGCAGCACTTGAGCACAGGAGCTGAAAGACCACAGTTGCAGCCAGGCACAAGTGTGGGAGGTGACGTCCATGCATGGGAGCAGAGCCTGCTGGCCAGGAGGACCAATGGTGGGCATATGCAATGCCTGCTGGCCAACAGGGTTGGTGGGGACACATGCAATTTGAGAGATCCCAGCACAGGACCTGAGGGGCCACAGCTGAGGCTGGGCACAATCCCACAGAGTGGGGAGCAGCATCTGCATGCAGAGCTGAAGGACCACAGCTGCAGCAGGCACAAGACCCTAGAGTGGGGTGCAGCATCCCACATGTGGGGGCAGGGCCTGCTGGCCAAGAGGAACAACGGCAGGCTCATGCAGTGCCTGCTGGGCAGGAGGAACAATGGCAGGCTCACACAGTGCCTGCTGGCCAAGAGGATTGGCAAAACGGGTGCCCAAGCACCTGACAGGAATGAGAGTGGGGCCTAGCACCATGCATCAGACTCACACCATGGAGGGTCGAGGTCCAGAGCCCCCTGTATTTACCTCTGGGTTCACTGGACCATCTGAACCTGGACCCAGCAAATAGACAAAGGTGGTACTCAACTGCACACAGGATCTTGCCAGGGGCTGGCATGGTGGAGAGAACTGGAGGGCATGACTGAGAGGAAGGAGGAGGGAATAGAAGGCAAGGGTCTTTCCAGAGCTGTAGGTATCTTGGAGGCCCCAGGGCCATCCTAAGACACCCTGTGTGACACCCTGCCTGGAGGACCAGGGCAGGGCCCAGCAGGATGTAGACACAGACACAAAATTGGCTGCTCCAGTACCCCCTCCTTCAGAGGGGGATCCAAATAAGCAAATCCAGAGGGACCAAGGTTTGAAGTCCCAAGAGGACTGTGCCTGAGGGATGGAGTCACAAGGAGCCACCTCACATTTCATCAGTATATTCACATGAATCTGCCATGGACCTTAAGAAATACAATTTTCTTTCCACATTTCAGCAGTATTTCTTGTCCACATGGATGACATTGTTATGCCTTCCTGTCTCCACTACCAACTAAGGGCCTTCTTCTTCCATTCCATCTAGCATCCATTCAAGCCCTCATCCATCTGAGGTGCTCCCTGTTGCCCCTGTAGCACCATCAGATAGTCACCCATGTACCAGCATACCATTGCCCTTGTATGATTGTCTGCTCTCCTGTCTCTGCCCCATTCTCTTCATTCAGCAATTGTGTCTCCCCCATGTGTTGATAGCTGTGGGCCACACACTTTGATACACATGCTTTCAAGCTTTGACACAAACTCAACTCATAACTTAATTGACTCTGTGAGATGGGGCATCCAGGACACCAACTTTGACATTCACATCTAGTCAACTTTGTGTGTCATGTGGGCATGGCAGTCCTGGACACCCACCTTGAGGTACACATTGAGTCAACTTACTTTGTACATTATGAGAGATGTGGGTGTCCTGGTCCTCCTGGCATGGCTTACCTGTATCTGTATGATGTCCCAGCCTGCATCACATTGGATCTTGGTAGGTATGTAGGACCTAGGTTTGGCATGCTAAGAGTGAGTAGCACAGGTGGTGTAAGTAGGATGGAGGGGTGGACAGTGTGAGTGGAGTGGGTGGGTGGCACAGGCAAGGTGAGTAAGGCAGGTGGCACAAGTGAGGAGGTGCAAGTGAGGCAAGCCATGTGGTGTAGCACCAATGAGGTGAGTGGGCTGCTCATGTTCATCAGTCATTGCTTATGTGTGCCATACAGTGCCTAGGCTATGTCCATGCTGCTCATAGCAACCCACCTCCAGACCCTGTTCTTTTTTCCCTTCCCCAGGTAGTCCAGCACAATGCAGTTCTGCCTCCTCCCCTTCCTTGCCATGCGCTATCCACTCTATGCTGCTTGTCTTGTTCTTCTGTGTGGGAGTCATGTGATTAACATAGACCCATGCTATTCACTTGGCTTATTTCATCTATGGCCTTATGGCCTCTGTCCATGTAAGATTGGTTTGTTGAGACCAGAGATCCCTGAGTCACAAGTGCATTAGAACCCTGTTTATAGCAGTAGTCATGCAGTCATGGTGACAGTAGTGGGATAGATGTGGCTGGTTAGCTAAGTATACAAGGAAACCCCTTCACCCCTATGGTTGACCCTTACAGTGCACCAATATTATCAATTGCCCTTACCATGCAATGGCAGTGAATGTCAAGATACCTCCAACCCAATAATAGCCCCAGTGGCATCAGGGAATTGGGAAAGGGACATACACAAGTACCAAAAGCATATGACCTGCATATGACCTGTATATGACCTGGTGGCATATGCTTTTGGTACTTGTGTATGTCCCTTTCCCAATTCCCTGATGCCACTGGGGCTATTATTGGGTTGGAGGTATCTTGACATTCACTGCCATTGCATGGTAAGGGCAATTGATAATATTGGTGCACTGTAAGGGTCAACCATAGGGGTGAAGGGGTTTCCTTGTATACTTAGCTAACCAGCCACATCTATCCCACTACTGTCACCATGACTGCATGACTACTGCTATAAACAGGGTTCTAATGCACTTGTGACTCAGGGATCTCTGGTCTCAACAAACCAATCTTACATGGACAGAGGCCATAAGGCCATAGATGAAATAAGCCAAGTGAATAGCATGGGTCTATGTTAATCACATGACTCCCACACAGAAGAACAAGACAAGCAGCATAGAGTGGATAGCGCATGGCAAGGAAGGGGAGGAGGCAGAACTGCATTGTGCTGGACTACCTGGGGAAGGGAAAAAAGAACAGGGTCTGGAGGTGGGTTGCTATGAGCAGCATGGACATAGCCTAGGCACTGTATGGCACACATAAGCAATGACTGATGAACATGAGCAGCCCACTCACCTCATTGGTGCTACACCACATGGCTTGCCTCACTTGCACCTCCTCACTTGTGCCACCTGCCTTACTCACCTTGCCTGTGCCACCCACCCACTCCACTCACACTGTCCACCCCTCCATCCTACTTACACCACCTGTGCTACTCACTCTTAGCATGCCAAA
Source organism: Clavaria fumosa (assembly GCA_951802425.1). Taxonomy (NCBI): domain Eukaryota; kingdom Fungi; phylum Basidiomycota; class Agaricomycetes; order Agaricales; family Clavariaceae; genus Clavaria; species Clavaria fumosa. The sequence continues at coordinate 21 of OX637805.1, read as the reverse complement.
CCTAGGTCCTACATACCTACC